>FR997735.1:4800000-7327456 GCA_905475445.1 Ochropleura plecta
ATTGTTTGATTTTAAAACCTATGCTAAAGGATCGACGGTGCAATGCCGTTTATCTTAGGGAAGCAAAGACTTAGTATAGTACGTATTTACTTACAATTTACACGTAGGGCTGATTTAACAATGATCCCGTATGTATATTATTTTATCTGAGGAATGAAATTTACATATTTGCAGTTTTCTAGTAAAAAAAAGAGTTATAGGTACGACTTATCATTGCAAACGATAGGTAGAAATTGCCCTTAATGCGTATAATATGTCCAGTCAAACTTTCGACTTTTTAATTTCTTATGTATAGTAGGATAATCCTGTCTGAACTAAGGTACAGACCGAATTATTATTTTACCCTACCAAAAGATAGTCAACAAAAAATGAAATTTAAAAATATTATAATTTATTGGCAAGTAGATCACAAATGGCGTAGTCTCTACAGTTATAAATTAGTTATTAACGTTTAAAAACAGGCATGAACTAGATCACAAAGCCTTTGGCTTTGTGATCTAGTTCATGCCTGTTTTACAATATTAATATCAAGCAACATTGCACAATGCAAAAGTAGATAGTTGGTGAAAATAATTCTTAAGCAAATTAAGGCAAGAATAAAATTGAAAAGCCTTTAACCGATTGCAGGGTTAAAATTAACACCCTACGTGAATTTGCCGAATTTTACATGACGGAAAATTTAAGATTGCAGTTAATTTGCTTTAAAAATATTTCTCCCATACTTTACAATTGATAATAGTTTTTAAAAGTCGCAATATTGAAACAAGACCTATTATTTTAAAAACACATTATTGCTAAAAATGCACAACAATACATCTAATTACAAAAATTTATTAAAACGTGATTTTTAAACTTACACCGAGAAATTTGACCAGTCTTACGAAGAACCCGAGTAATATCATCACCAAGCTAACAGTAAGTCAATAATGTCTATTCAAATCCTCGTTTCCAATTGATATTTTTACCGTTCACTACCAACTTGACAGCAGTGAACACTAAATTGACTAGCGATACAAATATCTAAGTTGTTTTTTGGAAAAAGAATATATTGTAGAATAAAACAAGAAAAAATATTATAATAAGGGATATTCCACGGTGTCTTAACTCCGTTTTCAAAATTCTCAAATTCATTAATCTAGGCATAAAAAACTTGTAGATCACATAATTTGGAAGTACCTACATAATTATTACAACAATTTTAGAAGGATTGCCCACTAATCCAATGATATTGTTTTAACCATTGGCGTAATGAACATTCACTTTGTTTTCGTCGCCAAGTTAAGAAGTAAAATAAATAAAAATTACGTATAGTGCTAAGAGTATCTTTTGGCGTCCAAACTATGCGCTGTCAAATGGCGGCTATAGTTCCGATTTTGTCCGCGCACCAAAAGGCCTTGCACAGACTATAATAAAATTTAAATAAACGCTAAGAATTGATGTCACGAATACGTGACATTATGACATCATAATTTCAACAATCATGATTATACAATTGTTTGTCTCTACCAATCCAATATATATTTTTTAAATTACCAAGACAATAAATAAACTAACACAATTCTAAAAATTTATTTGACAAGAAAATACTTCAGTCTACGTGTGGCGTGTTGCCAACGATTTATAGGTAAATTATTTGGTAAATATTGCCAATGCCAACAGAAATCGATGCCTTTCAGAATAGCGTATATTTCTGCACGTATAATCTCGTACCGGCTTATGAAGGCACACGCGCCATATTTCGGACTTAAAAAAAACAAAGGAACGACGTGCGACTCGCACTTATACGCGCGTCAACCCTCGTACGAGCTCTAATGGCAAAAGGTCGCGTACACGCGCTTCTAAAAACGAGCTTATACTCGCCAAAAATACGCTAATCAGAAATCATGATACATTTTACTTCTAAGCATCGTGATATTATTTAAATATAAAAACAAGACTGTACGACAATTTTGATTAAAACCTGCGACTAGTTAGAATAGAATGTTGTCTAAAACGAACAGCAAGTTTCCAAAGCGTCACAGCTCTTCTTAACTTCGGTGGATACCAAGTTTATGTCACAGGTATTGTAAGTGATACATATTAAACTCACATTTTCTTAGCAAGGCAGACAGTCCAAGGACAGTAAAAAGACATCGATAAAGCGTGAATACGTTAACAAAAAATAAATAAAAGAAAACTTACATCATGTTAAGTATCTTAACGTGATTCGTGATTTTTACTTCTTATTAAGAAAGTCTTTTCTCTGCTGCTGTAGCTTCTGCTCCAGTAACGTGATCTTCTCCTGGTACTTGCCAGCTTCGCGGGTCAGGGCCTGGATGGCGGAGTCCTTGCGAGCCACCGCAACTTTTACTCTAGATATAATGAAAAAGAGTTTAATTTTATGTCTTCGCCACCTATTCTTTTGTGAGTTATGTAAGTTATCCCACCAGTGGGGTAAAAAGGATAATAATACGTTAAACATTCTGGTTTTAGTCTCACTGTTGGGCTTAAACTGCGTAACAGCTGTTTTTGTATTATAAACAAAAACAGGGGAATAAAACAAGAGAAAAAAAACAGGGGATGCTGGGGAAAAGTGTATATAGAAATTTTTAACAATCCAGTTTGTCTCACTGGTGGGCTAAAACTGTACAAGAGATGATCTCAAAACGGGGTAACCAGAAACATTCTATAGCCAAAAATCCCAATATTCTATTACCAAAAAATCTAAATTATGTGACACTAACTCGTATTGGCGTTGCCAAATAATCCACGCCGAATACAAATAAATGCCCTCTTCAAATGTCTTCATTGAAAACGTCGGGACAGGGAGGCTTAACCGCTTGTATGCCGGAATTACAGACACAATTAATTACGCATTGTGTCTCGCGTAGATCTACGTTCCGGCATACAAGGGGTTAAGCCCCAGTTGTGGCGTTATAAGCTGACTATATTAGCGCAAGAAGTTTCTTTGTAACGGGGTAATTAATTTTGTTTGCCATGAATGGTAGAGTATTGGACCTAGGAGCCATACTAACTTGGCATAAAGCTGGTGCATCTGTTCTTCGTGCGTCTTCTTCATGTCCTCTATCTCTTTCTTCAGCGCATCTACGTTGCCCTTCCACGCTTCCTCACAGCTCGCTCGAACTTCTTCGGCGCGAGATTCCAGTTGGGTGTTCTTCTAAAGAAGCAATTAAAATATTAAAGTATATTTTCGACAGTGTGCAATGGCAACTTTCCAAACAATTTCAATATAACTTTCGATTCAATAACTTTTAGTCTTATAGTTAAATTGTTTGCAACAAGCACAATCATCCATAGATATGAATTAATTTATTAAAATTATAAAAAATATTATTTAAAATGAGTGTTTTGAATTTTAAAGCCAACGTATTTACGTTCCAAAATTGTCTATGGATTCCTAGGTCAAAAAACCATTATTTAAAGCAACCACTAACCTCAGTCAAAACCCTGTTCCGAGTCTCCAATTGGGAGATAGTCATTTCTAATTCTGCGCCTGAAAATAGTTGATATAATTAATTATGTCATCATAAGCTGATTAAACAAAAAAAAACCTGATGATAACATAGAGCATATTGGTGTTATCGCCTATTCCACATGAAATTGCTCAAGGGTTCGTTAACGGTACGATCCAAAAATGTTTTCTGACCAACAGCGTAGAACGGAACATCACAATTTCTCAGATCAGCTGGTGCAATACGATTCTAAAGATTGGGTAAACGTATATACGGCGTGTATGGAACATCGACGCACAAATTTCAAATTACTAAGTAAAACCCACCCATTTCCTTCTTTTGCCCTTTATGTTCCAGGGCCGCGGTATCTCTTTTGAACAGCCCGCAACCCCGGGAGGGTGTCGATATACCTTCCATCCTGTATACCTACGATCCGAAAAGCTGTGTAGGCCACACAGCTTTTCGGATCAACCTGTATAATATGGGGGCCTACATGACCTCTTTCAAATTAAAATATACTGTTGCTTGTATTCAACTGGCCTACACAACTTAATTGATCAGATGGCAATCTTCAATTTCAACGATCATACATTTATCTTCAGTCTGTCGTATCCTGGCCTGAGCGTCCTGGTATCTCTTGAGCGTGGCCTGCTCGGTCTCTGCCAGCTCCTTCAACTCAGCTTCGTATTGCTCCTTGTTTCTCCTGCAAATTAATACCATTTTTAGTTTTCCGTACCTTAAAAGGATAAAACGGAGCCCTTACAGGATCACTTTGTTGTCCGTCTGTCTGTCAAGACCCTTTATCTCGGAAACGCGTGGAAGTATCGAAATATCTGTAGAGGTATGAAGAACTTTTTATAGCTTTTAATCGTCTATAGAAAAGGGAGGATTGTCCGACCTCCGAGCTCCCTCCTGCAGGCTTGTGCCTTCGCGTCCATCCTCCCACCCTCTTTGTTCCTTTCTTGATTGTATTATTACGTACCTGTAGCTCCTTCCTGCGGGCTTGTGCCTGGGCCGCCATACTCTCAACCTCCTTGTTCCTCTCTAGCTTATGTTGTTACATACCTCAGTGCGTCCTGCAGCTCTCTCCTGCCGGTTTGTGCCTCCGCCTCCATGCTCTCGATAGCTCTCTCTATCTCCTTGTCCCTCTCTTGCTTGTGTTGCGCCGCTATCTCTGCTGTCTTGCGCTTTATGGCTAGCTGCTGTTCTGCTTCTAACTTCTTCTTGTAATCTTCTAGTTGTTGGGTCATTTCTACTTCTTTTAGCTTTAATTGTTCCTATGAAGTAAAAGATTGGTATTTTTATTGTTATATTTATAGTAGGGAATATGCAAGCAGTGCAATTTTTTATTTATTATTTTTATATGCTTTGTCCACCACTACCACAATGTTTAATGATACACATTAAATATTGTATGTGAAAAAAAACATTAAGTGTACACTTATTGCACTTATTTTACAATTTATTATTTTTTGTTGAGTGTTTTAGTGAAACGGAACGCAAACTCCAAACGCATTGTCTGAGATAAAGCCGGTAGTGACGTCAAAGTCCATGTGTCAAGAAAACACTTTTATTTGAAAAGTACTTAAATATCTGATAAAGTTTTATTATAACTGCAATCTTTGCATGTATAAAACTTTTACAATTTGTATACTTATTTTAATAAGAGGTAAAAATTAGATGAAAAAAAAGGCAAATTGTGGTAAATCACATCATGGCCGCCAGTAGAAAATTGTAGGGGTGTAAAATTCAACGCAGAAAAATAAAATTCTGCGTTGAATTTTACTTTTAAAACATTTTTAAGGTTGTCCTGCTTTTGATGGATTAAAGTAAATAAAAAAATACATTCCCAAAAATCCAAAAAATAAGGTTATGATTCGCATTTATTCCTGGAAAATCTGACTTCTGAGTATTGAAAAGCAGAATCGTATTACCAAGTAATCTTGTTGGGTTCTGGAAGCCTTATAAGCAGTCACTCCATATATGATACTTGGTTATTAGCTACGTCCGGTTAGACTGGAAGTCGACTCCAGCATAGCTGAGAAAAGCTATGCAGGTCACCAAAAGCTTACCTCCATTTTTTCCCTTTCCTTAGCCATTTCTTGTTCCATTTGAAGGCGTTTCTCTTTCATCTCTAACTCTTGTTCTTGTCTCCATTTCTCTGAATTACAACAAAATTTATATATTTTTGCACTAGGGACAAGGGCAGGAGAATGATAATTGTGTGACATGAGTATGTATAAAGATCGTAGAAAAATTAAACCATAAAAATACCTTCCCAAAGCAAGCAAGCATTTCAGATCCGCTTAATTTTTAATTATAGCGAACTAATTTTAAAACTATTTTATATACATTTGTCCTACTAACCCAACTCTTCCCTCTGCGCCCTCTCTTTGGCCGCGAGCTCAGACGCGACCCTCTCATTCTCAGCTCTCATTTCGCACACTAAGCGTGTTCGCTGTTCTTGGTACGTCACCTCTATCTCGAGAATCTGCTTTTCTAACCTAAAAACAATTAACTTTTATAGCATTTTGTAGCTACGAAATCCTTACTAATATTATAAAAGCGAAAGTGAGTTTATTTGTTTGTTACGTCGTAATGGATAAACCGATTTTGATGAATTTTGGTACAGATATAGTTGGGACCCTAGAGACGGACATAGGCTATTTGAGAAAGAGGGAAGAAAAGGGAAAACTTAGCTTTGCTATTACAATCAATAAGGCGCAAAGGCAAAAACTACAGATAGCAGGTACCTGCAAATCGGGAAAGGGGAACTGTGTTACCCTGAATGTAACGCGAAGCCGCGGGCAAAAGCTAGTATTATAATATATGGGTCTCTTTAGTTCGTCAGTCCAACTCTAACCCACTAGAAAAAATAATATAAATTATTCCAAATTTTTTAAGATAATCGAACTCCCTCAAACGTCCGGCCACCGCCATCGCAAGATTGCTTTGCAGAAAGAGGTGACTGCTTCCCATTCCTTCTCGCTCCAGACCATGGACGGAGCCAGGACCGGATGGAACTTCTTTTTGTTAAAGTTATCTAGAACTGGTTGACTGACTACACCTTTTTAGGGTTCCGTAGTCAACTAGGAACCCTTATAGTTTCGCCATGTCTGTCTGTCCGTCCGTCCGTCCGTCCTCGCTTAATCTCTGTGACCGTTCGCACTAGAAAGCTGAAATTTGGTACCAATATGTATATCAATCACGCCGACAAAGTGGTAAAATTAAAATTGGAAAAAAATGTTTTATTAGGGTAGCCACCCTATATGTAAAGTGGGAAGTGATTTTTTTTTTAATTTCAACCCTAACGTGTGATATATTGTTAGAAAGGTATTTAAAAATGAATAGGGGTTTACTAAAATCATTTTTTGATAATGTCAATAATTTCGGAAATAATCGCTCCAAAAGTAAAAAACAATGTGTCCCCCCCCCTCTAACTTTTGAACCATAAGTTTAGAAAATATGAAAAAATTCTGAAAAGTAGAACTTTATAAGGACTTTCTATGAAAATTATTTTGAACTTGATTGACACAACAGTTTTTGTACAAAAAAGACAAAAAGTTGTACAAAATAATTTCTGGACTAAGTTTGTAGTATAATCGTATATGCAAGCATTTTTTTTAACTTTTTAAAATCCTGAACGTATTTTTTTTCAATCAAAAAAAAAATTTTTTGAAATCGGTTCTCGCAATCCAAAATTACCTCCTTGCACGTCTTTGTAACCCAATTCCCCGAGAGATGGCGCTGTAGGTACTTATTACATTGGATCGGGTATTACCGAATTGTTCGGTTGGTCTCTCCTTGGCATTGGCGGTATCTTATAACTACATAAAACTGCTATCAAGAACATGCTAAGGCAGTGGCGGCGTAAGGGGGGGGCGGCGGGGGCGGTCCGCCCCGGGTGCCAAGCATCAAGGGGTGACAACCTTCCGGGGTTGCGGGTTGTTCGAAAGAGATACCGCGGCCCCGGAACGTAAAGGGCAATAGAAGGAATATGTGTGGGTTTCAGTCAGTAATCGTCTGACACTCGCCCTCGCTCCGCCCAGAGCGGTGGAAGTTATTTGGTGATTTCCCAACCAAAAAAAGGGGTGACAACGGAATGCCAAGCCAGTCGCGCAGTTTAGTAACGCGCAGCGTTAGTAGCCACTGGCGCATCTGCACGACAAGGTCGGCGCGAGCGACAGGGGCAAGTTGTTGATGTGTCGATCAAAGCAATCACAGTTGACAATGGTCAGTCAGCCAGTGTTATTGTTTCTATGATGTTATCTGGATCAATTTTGAAGTTCGTAGCACCTTCTGGTTCTCTGGTATCAAACACACCGCAGCAAGGTGTTGAAAGTGACATTGAAACAGATGGTGTACAAACCAGGAGCCAAAATGCATTGCATGGGGGGACGCCGGGAAGATAGCCTGACAATCTTGATACACAAGATGAAAGAAGGTAGAGATTAGCAACAAGAAGAATCTGGCCAAAAAAAAAACCGACATTCAAAAAAAGAGTTAAAAATAACGAAAGCAACTTGGTTTGTTGGTTTCGTTGACTTTTTTGCCACCCGGAAGTAAAGTTATTTTCGGCTTTTTAGTTTTTTGTTGGAAGCCGGTTTTGATTTAAAAAAAAATATTCTGCAGTTTTAGTAAAACAGAGTTTCGTCAAAGGATTTAATTCATGGTGGAAACTAAATCCTTAAGTGTCTGAACACATAACGAATTCTGAAGGTCTCCTCTCCTGTTTTGAAAAAAAGGAAAATCTTGAAATGGATTAAGGCTTAAAAAATCTATCGACCATGAACATCAAAATGTTAAGAGACCAAGAAAAAAAAGTGGAGTGCGCTTTTGAGTCGCCTTTTAGATGTTTTTCCCTTCCTGGCACGCCAAAATCATTTTCATCAGACAATAGAGGGTTTTTTCAGAATTAGTTAATCTATTGTCAAAATATGACCTAGGAATAGAACATGCTATCTATATGCAAAAAATAAACGGATAGTGTCCAAATACATTCAAAATGAGTTCAATATTTCGGAATTATTTTCGATAGTACTGAAGTACATACTATCATCGAGTGTTACCATCTTTCTTTTTAAGCATTTGTGTGGCTTTTTTTTCGGGTAGAAAATCATCTAAAGACTTCACCCGCTCTGGGCGGAGCGGGGGGGCGTGTCAGACTTTTACTGACTAAGACCCACCCCTGTTCATTCTATTGCCCTTTACGTTCCGGGGCCGCGGTATCTCTTTCGAACAACCCGCAACCCCGGCAGGCGGAGGCTCTGGCAAGCCCCTCTGCTCTGCTGAGATCTCTTTGAGGCGCGCATGAAACACGAACGTCGACACGGCCTGTCGTCAATTGACGGACGGACGGTGAGCTACCCATTGCTCACCGTCCACAGGCCCGCATCTACGGTGGCCGGGAGTCGTCTCGCGGCGCCCGGCGCCCGGGGCGCCCGGGGCATTAGGCGTTTGGCCCCCTCAGATTGGGCAGAAGCCGCTTGAAAGCAGCCCCCGTCCGTTTGAGTTTGGGAGCCAAACGTCGGAAATGCTCGACGAAATTCCACCGGCTGTCGAGGACGATTCCCAGGTACTTCATCGTCGACCCGACGCCGATGCGAACCCCTCCTACCGTCAGCTGGGATCCCGACGGTGGCGTGTTTCCGCGGCCATGAAAGACCATGGCCTCGGATTTGTGCAATGCCACCTCGAGACCCAGCAGCCGGATCCTCTCTGCCGCAAACCGCCTCGTCGGGCACCTGCCCGACGAGGCGGTTTGCAATTACTAGCATTTGTGTGGCTTCAGTGACTTCTTGTAAAAGAAGTTTCTCAAATGTTTAGTAAATAAAATCTTACCTAAGATCTACAATGACCCAAACGCGACCTACCAGTCTTTCCATATTGTCCATTGAAAAGGACCGAAACGTTAATTTTGATATCATAGAATATTTTAGCAAATTAAAGTCACGCAATCGCGTTTAGTTTTGCCGTTTTATTTTGAGGGTGCTCAATAGAAAGTCGCCCCGGGTGCCAACCCATGCTACGCCGCCACTGTGCTAAGGCAATTTAGAACAAAACTAAAATTCATTTTTTTAACACCATCGTAAAAACCAGTTCATAAATGGTTCGATAGATGGCGTTGCGTAATGACGTCATTTTTTTAAAAGTCGATGTTAAGATTTTCCGTGCTTTCATGACCTACCGTGGTAAAGAACACTTATTGTGACGGACGGGAAACTACGGAACCCTACACTGAGCGTGGCCCGTCAAGCTCTTGGCCGGTTTTTATTTTTGCGGATGGAATATCATCAAATAAGTTACGAGGGGAATGTCAGACTTGTTCAGACTAAAACCGCCCATGTTCCTTCTATTGCCCTTTATGTTCTGGGGCCGCGCACCTCTCACCTCTCAATGTCATGCGGCCTTTAACATGCAACCTTACCAGAGTATAACATACCTTTTGTTATACTAAAATAAACACATGACTGCCACGTTATCTAGTGATTGCAAACCAGACTGCCCCTGGGTCCTGGGATCGATTACCAGTTCGGTCAAAGTGTTATTGGTTTATTCCATCAGGAATTCCTCAGTAGCATCCACGGAGATTTTGTATTCCTGTAAAAAAACTCCTCACCTAGAACTGGCAATATGCCTCTCCTTGACCAGCGCCGCTTCCTTCTCATCCTCAAGCATTCTCCGCAGCTCCTCCAGTTCCTGCGCGTGCTTGGCCTGCACCCGGCCGCTGTGCTCCGCGTGTGACATCTTGAGGTCCGATATCTCTTTCTGTTGGCGCTCCGCCATCTCGCGGAGTTCGCCTTCCAGGCCTTTAACGGTTAACTCCTGGAATTTTGAAAGTATAAATAAATTGTTATGATTTTATGCATATGAAACGTTAAAATATAATATTGTTATACATAGTTTAGAACTTTAGACAGTTTGTAATTTTCTAAGAATCGCTCAACACTGAGGAAATTATTTCATGCGCCAGACTGTAGTAGGGCTGGGCCTTTATTAAGATTGAACGGTTTTGTCCTTTTAACTGGTTCATACTCAACGTTCAACCCAACACACTGGGTCAAAATGACTTAACACACTGGGTCAAAATGACCTAACACATGGGTGTGTTGGGTCATTTTAACCCAGTGTGTTGTAGGTATAAAATCCCTATAAAAACTCTAAGATCATAATGAAATATAAGTAAAGTGTATTGTGAAGTCTATTCACAGCATACCTTGATTTTTTCAGCTTTCTGCCTGACCCAGCGCTGCCTTGCAACCTGTATGTATAAAGAATGATGAATGCAAGCAGAAAATGAATGAGTGAAATTAAAAAAAGAAAACCTAGCAAAAGTGACGCGATTCTTTTATTTACAGTTTCAACAGTATTCAAATGAAAAAATAAGAATAGACATCGCTCTTCTTTTTCTTTGTGTTGATGACAAATTATTTGTACGCCCATTACGGTGCAAACTAGATGGTTCTGTCATTTGCCTCTGGTTAGAGTTCTTCCTGAAGTACCTCCTTCCTCAACAGCTCGCTGCTCACGTGGAAGTTGTGGGACATAAAACTTAATTGGCGCAATATTTGCGTTTCTACTTATGCCATGCTAATTGTACCAAACCCTTTGGAAATCAAAACATAAGCATGACCATTAAAAAAAAATGGCAATTTCAATAAAGCTAAGCAGCTTATTCTCGTCTACACCGCTTTCTACATAATTTTGATGACAAAGCAGAACTTATACAGGGTCAAAATAGCTAGCAATATTCGCATTTATTTTAATATTGATACAAAAAATCTATGGGTGTGTTTTTTTCTAGTTTAAACCTTAACCACCAAACATATATATATGTATATATAAACTAAACTATCTACTGTTCGATACGCATAACATAAGCGGAGTTTCACTACACAAACAAGTCGGCCTTGTTTTAAAACCTGAACATCAAATAAGACATTCCCTCCCACCTGTTGCGCAGCTTGCATCTTATCATGCTGGTTGCGCAACTCCAGCTTGTAGCGCTCCTCCAGCGCCTGCGCCGACCGCTTCCACCGTTCCTCGAGCGATCTCCGTTCGTCTACCAGCTGCTCAATACGGTGGTTTAGAGTCTTCTTGTCGTTTATCAACTGTGGACAGCAATTGTATGGGGATGATAAATGTGAAACTAATATCGCAAGCATAGCTAGTTCTAAACATCGTGCGCTAACATGTTGCCCCACACTAAGAATTTCTCCTGTAACGTGGGTGCGTTTACAAACATTTAAACTCATATTCAAATAGCTACACCCGGAACAAGTACTTGTAGGCCAGACAAATATTTGTTCCGTGCGGGGATCGAAAACTCAAAACGCGGCACAACCGCCAGTAAATAAAAAAATAAATAAATAATAAATAAATATCTTGGGACAACTCACACACGGCTATCTGATCCCAAGCTAAGCAGAGCTTGTGTTATGGTAACCAGACAACTGATATACATACTTATATAATTTATAAATACATACATATTATAGATAAATCACACCCAGACACAGAACAAACAATCATGCTCATCACACAAAGTTTGTCCTGTGTGGGAATCGAACCCACGACCTCCGGCTCAGCAGTCAGGGCCACTAACCACTAGACCAACAGGCCCGTCATGTAGCTTAACTACTGCGCCAAACTGTGCATTCAGTTCAATTTTTTATTTTGCATTTTGCATGTCCGCGTCAGCTTGTAACTAACCATCCACTGACCGCTTAGCCGAGCGACTGTTATTATTTAGCAACGAGCATAAATCTACAAAAAGTTTATAGTCTGTATTAAATTAGTACCTGATCGATAAAGTTCTGGTGTCTCTTGATAGTTTCCTCGCACTCTTGCTTCACTTTGTTTATGTTGCGGATGGATTGCTTCTCCAAGTTGCTCACTTTTTGGATCATCTGGAAACAACATTATGAGATTATTATTATAGTATTTTTAATAAGCCTTTTATTGCTTTTCAGAACCTACACCTCGAAAGTTACAAAACATTTTAACTTATGACATTCAATATTATAGAATTGAATTTCGTCTAACAGCTAAACTGGGCGTCGCCGATGCCGTCACTAGCAGAATATTATAAACTCAAACCAAAAGCATTTATTTCAATTGGACTGTTACAGGCACTTTTGAATGTCAAAAAACAAAAAGATGAAGCTACAGTCACAAGGGATAATAACTTGAGAAAGAAATATGAAGAAGAATGGACAAGAAACTCCATGCCGTCCATGGACACTCTTTTTAATCATTTATTTATTTACTAGCTTTTGCCCGCGGCTTCGCTCGCGTTAAATTCGGGCTTTTTTTTTTTTTTTTCGGGTGGGAAATCATCCAATGACTTCCCCCGCTCTGGGTGGAGCGGGGGGGGCATGTCAGACTTGTACTGACTAAAACCCACCCATGTTCCTTCTATTGCCCTTTACGTTCCGGGGCCGCGGTATCTCTTTCGAACAACCCGCAACCCCGGCAGGCGGAGGCTCTGGCAAGCCCCTCTGCTTTGCTGACTCTCTTTGAGGCGCGCGTGAAACACGAACGCGCCGTCGACACGGCCTGTCGTCAATCGACGGACGGACGGTGAGCTACCCATTGCTCACAGCCCACAGGCCCGCATCTACGGTGGCCGGAAGTCGTCTCGCGGCGCTCGGCGCCATGGGCGTCTCCCGCGGCGGCTGGGTTGGGCAGATGTTCTCTCCCTCAAACACCCGGCCACCTCCTTTGCTAGCATTACTGCTTCGCAGAAGGTGGTGACCGCTTCCCATTCCCTCTCGCTCCGGACCATGGCCTGAACCAGGGCCGGACGCGAGAGATCGCCGCCGCCGATCACCTCTACGAGGGCACGGCGGTGCTCCGCCCACGCTGGGCAGATCGCCACTGTGTGCTCCACCGTGTCCTCAGGGCGATCGTCACAATGGTGACACCCGGGCTTAAATTCGGGCTAACACAGTTCCCGTTGCGCCTTATTGATTTGTAATAGCAACGCTAAGGTTTCCCTTTTCTTCCTTCTTTCTCCCTCACATCCCAATTTTTTAAATAGCCATCCCAATAGCCTATGTTCGTCTCCTGGTTCCCAACTATCTCTGTACCAAAATTCATCAAAATCGGTTTAGGCATTAAAGCGTGAAGAGGTAACAAACAAACAAACAAACTCACTTTCGCTTTTATAATATTAGTAAGGATTTAATTTATTTATTTATTTAACGATTTATGTACACCGTGATTAGACCTGTTGTATTGTATGGGTCAGAATGCTGGGCTGTAAAAAAGGTGGATGAAAAACGATTGCTTGTAGCGGAGATTCTTGTTGAGATGGATGTGTGGAGTGAGAAGAATGGATAAAGTAAGTGAAAGTTGCGCCTGTTACAGAAAAATTGAAAGGGAGTCGTTTGTCTTGGTATGGACATGCAATGAGGATGGATGAAGAACATGTGACTAAAAGAGTGATGAATCTGAAAGTTGATGGATGGACAGCGAGAGGAAGGCCAAAGAAAAGATGGATGGATTGTGTAAGGAATGATATGAAGGAGAAAGGAGTAAATGATGCCGTGACGTCTGATAGGGGAAAATGGAAAAAGAAAACGTGTTGCGCCGACCCCAAATAGAATGGGACAAGGGCAGGAAAATGATGATTTAACGATGTATGTACAGACAGCGCCCGTTCACGAAAATGACGCATGGATCAGCCCAATTTAGCTCAATCATTCTGAAGTGAACTAAATGACCCAACACACCCGCCACCATCAGCGAGACATATAAGTCAGCATGACTTACACTCAACCACCGCATTCGTGTCATTAATGTACTCACACATGAGCTTTACAATGAAATATGAATTACATATTCTACGTACCTATTGTATTAGCTATGCATGGTGGACAAATTAATTTCCCTACGCACCTGCTCCTTATGGTTGGCCAGACTCTCCTGCAGCAATGCGATGCAGCAGGACCGTTCCTCCAGCTGCAGGGAAGCGGTCACCAGCCTCTGTGCCAACTCCGTCTGCGGCAGCTTGAGCAACATCTCTAGTCTGACACGAACCAAAAGGAGATAAAATATACTCTTAGGAAGTCATTGTCAGGATGCAGTGTATCTGTGTATGTGTTAATTGCGACCTTGACATATCTTGCACATCAATTACAAATTATGATTGAAGAGCCAATTTTCCAGTTACGAAAGGTGTCAGCCAAAAAGTTTTCGATTCAGAAAAATTTTAAACTAAATTTTTCTGAATCGAAAACTTTTTTTTAGTTTTTAGTTAAGTATTTATTGTGTTTTTGATTATGTAACTTACTTAGGCATCGTTTGCGGCGTAGTGTTAGTAACAACGGATAACGCGTCGTTCGCGCTTTGTTCCACTTTCTCCAGGAACTCAAATATTTCCCTGAAAGTTTTAAGATTAGAATGATAGAGTTTAATTTTATATAGTTCATAACGATTATTTATCGCAGCTAGTGAGATGGTACTAGAATCAAACAATAAATTCAATCGCTCAACTCACATAAAGTTATCTTTGGGCGAGAAACTTTCTTCTTCTTTCTTACTTTCTGGTTCTGATAGAATCTTATTAGTTACTTCTGTCACGGGATTTTCTCCATAACTCTCAATTTCTTTTAGCATAGAGTAAATATCCATCACTGTTGATTGAGAACTTAGTTCCTTAGGCGGTTTCGTCTCTATCTCTTCAGAACGGTAAGGCGTCGGAGGTCTCACCGGTTCCCCCTTCCCTTTAAATCTAGAAGGTTCAGTTGTCTGGGTCTCCTCTTCTATTTCTTCAATTTCCAGGACTCTCGGAGAAGGTGCAGATAGAGACATCCAAGAATCTATATCTTTGTCATTCTGTACGCTGTCAATCCTAGCACTCAAAGGACTTTTAATCGTGTACATATTTTTCTGGGTTTGGTTCCTTATGTTAACCGGAATCGGACTTTTGACAACGCTTTTAGAGCTTTTGTTGTTCCATTCCTGCACAAAAGAATTTTCTCCTGAACCCCCATTGCTTATCTTTCTATCAGGTTTCTTTATAGTTTTATGTGTATTCGTGTAATCCCCTTCCTTGACTTTTAAATAATTTTGTATCAGTTCTTTTGTCGAAATCTTCGAAACGTCTCGTTTAGTTTCTAAAGAATTTTTGTTTGATCCAGTTGATAGGTCTGTAATATTGCTCTCCTGCGAGCTATCTCTTGCGTCCTTGTTATCTCCAAAATTGGAAGCATCTTCGAACATTTTGTCTATATTCAGAGGAGTGGGAGATACTGCATCCGTCTTGATATCCTTGATAGTAAGATCATGCAAATTGTTTATAGCTTCCAATTCTTTTTTGTAATCCTCAATAACTTTTGACGTATACGCTTTAGTTGTGCTATTAATAAGATAGGGTGGGTAATCTGTATTGCTATCTGTGTTGTCAGATTTGATCTCATCTGCCCCTTCACTGCTTCCCGGTATTGGTACGTTGCTTTTGTTAGGAGAATTTTGTGGAGGCAAAGCAATATGTCCCTCCTTCTTCAGAAAGAAATCTTTGTACAGCAAGCGGCTGTGGTTTAATGGTTCAGCCCATTGACCCTTCGAATCTGATGGGAACATTTTGTGGAATACTTTTTCATTACTATTCGTCGACACACTTTCCAAACTCTTGGGCTGCTCTTGAGCTGTATCGTGTGAGACAGATGTTTTAAGCACCGACGGATTTGGCAGTGAATAATTCTGTCCGTAAAACCTATCATCATTTGCTCCACTGTCAGGATAACCAGAATCTTTAGACGACGAATCTGTATGTACTAAGGTACTAGATAGTTTATTCTTGTATGAATCAGTAGGGTGCTTACGGAAATCATCGTAAAAGTTCGTGTAAGTGCGTGGTTCGCACATGTAGTTCTGAGAAACTTTCTTATAATCATCGTGTTTGAAGTCAACCACATAGGTATTCCTTCCAGTCTGATTTTCCTCATGGTCACCTTTATTGAGTTTGTCTTCTAAGGACATTTCTGGTGATAAACTTGGCATGCGCTGGGAAGGCACACTTTCACAGTCCTGTGTAGACTCTTCTTCTACTAAAGATAGTTGTTGTTTGGATACATTCAGGCGGCGGGAGTACGTATCTATTGCTTTCTCCACCTCTGACTGTATGCTAGTATCACTGTACGAGCCATGTGCGAACTCGGTCGCATTCCTTTCAGAGTCAAGAGGAATAAAATATGAGTCGTATGCTCTTGTTTTGAATGACGGCGACAAACTTCTTCCGTGAAAGATATTTTTATTTCTGGTGGGGGAATGAGTCCTTTCAATAATCTTCACTTCTAATCCATATTCTTGGCTAGTTATATTATCTTCGCTTATTGAGTTCTCCATAGGCTTCCGTGTTTTTTTTGCTATGTTCCTGTACTTAGCAAAGTTCTTTGAATTGTTTTTCTTTGTGCCCAGCTGAGCTTTAGCTTTGATTTTAGTTCCTAAGCTAATGAAAGTGTCTTCAGAACCATAGTCTGAAGCATTGCTGCATATTTCTTTGTTCTTATGAGAATAGCCTTCTTTGGCTTTTGAATCTCTGAGTAAATTTGCTGTTGGTGCAACTATTTTAATAGCAGGTGGGGAATCTGGAAAATATGGTAGGTAGGTATTTAATTTGCACTTAGAGTTGCATTTAATTGTAAGGATAGATGCATAATAAGGCACCAAGTTTGCCAACACTATTTATTGTACTGATATGAAACAATAATAATAAAACTTTGTTACTATTATAAGACTGTAGTAATTCAGCACTGAATGCTTTTAGAAAACTTCTGGTTGATGGAGCTCGGTCTTTTGTATCAGCTGAAAATGGTCTCTTGTATCTCTCTGGATGGTCCTAAAATTAAATATATGCAGAATAGAACACAAAATAATAAAAAAAAGAAAAGTATTCATCCTGTGATTAATTTTTTTTTATAAGGATAAGAACTTTTTACCCGACTATGGTGAAGCAAAAAAGAAGGTTATGATTGTGCATTAAAATAAAGTAGCTCCAGAGTGGACAATTAAGAAGTCAGGACAACAAAATACATTTTTTCCAAACATACTGATTATAATTATAATGTAGCATAGTCCACAAATGAAATACAGCTATTATACAATTATGATGATACAAAACCTAGAATAGCGAAAATTCTTCAGTTTTACCTGATCTCTGCCTTACATAATAATCGTGTTTCTATGAGAGCAGAAATATCGACAAATACATTAAAAACATTTGCATTTTAAATCATAATTACTACAATATGTTTATAAAATTATTCCTTTCCAACAAATTGGTAATTTTGTATGACATTAGAGTCCAAGCCAGATTTGAAATTAAAAGGGGAGACAGATAGGTCACCATGGCTACACAGTTAGTTTAATCATAAAAATGATTAAGCAAAAATAATTGGCGCCATTTAAATTATGATTCAGGGAACTACTACGACAAATAGCAGATTTTTTTTATTATAAACTATCGGTTTAAATAAGTTATATGAATATATATACAGTCTTAAGTGATTAGTAATACCGGTGTAATGCAAACAGTGCTCTGAAGCGCAGATCGTGGTCGATTCCTAACGTTCTTTTTATCGTCCTTTTTCTTGCCTCTATACGATAAGTTTACAGGCGAGCCTAGCAGCCGCAAATTATTGTTTTCTTTCGACATTCTATTCACATCAGCGACAAATCATATAATTTATCGCCCCATGAACGACTAAATTGACAATCTGTTGTTGTTATTATCAGTTGTCAAAGAGATTGTTGCTAAGCAACCGCCACGTTCCAGCTATATTTCTTTTGAATTTAAAGTTGTTTAGCATAAATTAGTTCATTAACTTTTAATAATATTTCTCTAATTTGTGAGTATTTTATTTTATTATAGTTTTTTTTTCACAATTACTATTACTGAAATCATGTTTTGTGGTATAAAACATGTCTAAATGTCAATACATATAATCAGTTGACTCTACCGGAAGTTGTTTTTGGTCTGACAGCAGTGTTACAAGCAAATAATATTTTCTACCATTCGGTTGTATTCGGTAAAATTAAGTGCTGGTAACATAGGGGTTATACCTAATATTTTATTGTTATTTTAGCAAGGATAAAAGGGATTTATACATTAAAAGTAATTGTATGAACATAAAATAAAAACGAAATAATTTAATTTGGTACACTGCAGTATCAAGCTAAACCAAACGCTTAATGCATTGACGTCATCGATAAAAATACAGTCGGTTCATATATCATCCGCATGTGGAAAACGTATCTTTGAGTTCGGTCTTCGAGCGGTCAAGTCGATTTTGTTGAATGTTGAGTAGAACCTTGAAAGGCATTGCAATCGCACCGTACTTTACGCGTTCCGTGAAAATTACATGGTGCAAATTGTTCATAAATATTATTGATCGTGAATACGCATTGAAGCTTCAGTGTTTTTAAATTGTGATTAAAATATAAAAAATCAAACAAAATGTTCAGCGGAATCGCAGGTGTGTATAAGTTTTGTCTTTTTTTGTTTGTATGGAAAAATATTAAGTATGAAAAAAATAAATGAAAATGAGTAAAACTTTTCCCCTTTTTTATTTAATTAGAAAAATGCAACTAGTACATATTTTTTTTAGTAATCTAATATTAAATATTGATAAGCCACTTATTTTAGTTCCAAATTAGCACTTTTAATCTAGTCTGTAGAATTATTTTTAGCACTGCATGCTATACAAAATAGTCAATGATTTTATTTCAAAAGAATAGCTATGGATATACCTACGAACTTATTGCAAAACATACATACTTGGCACATGAATATTTGCAATAAAGTAGCAAACTTGTAGCACTAATGACTAACACCGTAGTGTCATAGGGTAAGGAAGATATCGTATAATCCTACTGTAAAATATTTATTGCATTTTCATCGTAATTACCTAATACCATCGTTATTCTTACGTGCTAGTACCGGTAGTTTATTATACCATGTAGAAAAGCATACCTTGCGTTATGCGTAGTTTTTTCAATTATCTATCCATAGTATTTTATCCAAACTTTACCCAAACAAACATTAGTCATTCATCTTCTAAGACATTGTTATTTTATTTACATAACTAACTGAACTTAGTTCCTACAATTTTAAATAAATAATATTATTTGAATGAATTGTGTAGTCTAAAGTTCTAAGAATTTAAATTCACACAACGTGACCTTGACAGACGATCATAGGGTCGGGAGTTCACATCCCACTCGTTTTGTTTAACGTATTAATCTATAAAAACCCACGCTTTGCACCAAACGTTTACTTACGAGAAATATTGGACCCAAAATATCGTTTAGATTTGATTACATACCTAGCTAGATGCTAGTACTGTGATCGGTTCATATTTTGTACAACGATGTTAAGACAGCCGTTTGAACTTTCAAGATTGAGCTAATACTTGGGTATGGCTATTAAAAAGTCCGCAGTAGCCCGCAATGCATGTTAGAAGGATCACGTCATTTCGCGCGATCGGGAACAGCAACATAAAACCGACATTATGCGTCAAACTACCAATAATAAAATTACTGGAGAAGGCTGACTACAACTATGAAATACAGGACGAAAATGTACAAGACATTGCGATTATGGTTCCGCACATTGGAAGAGCGAGCGCTACTGCGTTCTAGACTGCAGCGCTATAAAATAACCCCTTCCACTTTTGAATTTGCATAGTCGAAAACACGAAAGATGGCAATTGGGAGGTCTATGAAAAACGTTTTAAGCAGTCTGTCTGCTTGAGAACCTTAGATTCGTCCATTTATTGAAATACCCTTTGTTAACTTGCTAAACGTTGCAGCAACTTGCTGCATCGTTGGAGTATTGATTTCTTCTGTTCAAACCTTAAGAAACTTTTTTACGGTCAAATCCACTGCATCAGAAGGCACCTTGGTGCATATTTATTACTTACAGAGAAAACAAAACCTAAAGAATTTTTCGTTTTCATATACATCTGACTGCCGATGCAGAGCTGTCGATTCCAAACTGAGAGATCCGTATGCATTTCATATTCGTCTCTCTCTCAGAGCACACAACATGAATCATGTATGTACCTACCTAAACTCGTAGAATGAGGATTAATACTTCCTTAATGACTTCTTATTGAGTCATTGTGGCAAACGTAACCGATGTCCTGATGTCATTGTCCATCATTTAAGAGGATTTAGCTGCCTGAGAGTGTTTCTAATTCAAATGCAGTAGGGAATTGATGTGGAAAGGAAGCTAAACATGCACAGTAAATGCTAGTTGATGCTGCAATACTACAGTGCAGCGCCTTTAAGCTGCCAAACTGGTATTCAAGACTTCCGCTTTTGGGTCAATTAAGTCTCCCCCGCATTGCAAGGTTACTGTCCCTAAAATATGTCATGTGGCCGTCTAATAGCTACTTTACGGACTCCGACCACGTTAGCAATCTCATTAATTTCTACTTACTATTTCAACTACATAGGTACCTCGCAAGGTGGGTAACCAATTATCTTATTTTATTATGACACACTATTATAATATCAGTACAGGAAAACATAGTTCTGAACTAAAATTTAAGTATCATAGCACAGCTGTGGTCTATTTGTTTGTTAAACATATCGATGGTTCGACAGAAAATAATAAGGAACTAGTTTGCTCAGGTTAATGTCCAGTGATAAGACAATTTTTTTTTATCAATATACATATTTAAACCCGATAATGACCTACAAGTTGCAAAAAAAGTAACAATATTTAAAATAACAAACATTGAAGTATTTAGGAGAAACTTTTTTCCGTACAAAAGGAAAATACAGATACCTCTCTTTTTTGTCCTTAAGGCTGTATGTCAAGGCCTTTTATCTGGGGAACGCACTGAAGTCTGTGGTCCCTTGGAACTGTGTAAAAGTGAACCCCCTAAGTCTACCCAGTCAAAAGACATAGCTGTTTATGTCGCAAATTTATACGGAACCGTCGATGCACTAGTCCTTTCAATTTCTTGGAATGCACTGGCCTTTCTATAGGAAAAAATAAATGCAGATTAAATACATAGTTCATTCTATTTTTACACAGATAATAAACGGCAATGAAAGAAATGTCAACAGATGAATGTCGCGCATTGCTGTAGTACGTGACACGGCCGTGATAACATGTTACTATGAGTATTATGGAGCGTGACTGTGTGACCCGCAGACCCTCGGTGTCACGCTCCAGCGGTACGGGTGACGGGATGAATCAGTCGTCATTCTCGCGTGAATCACTGCATTATAAGACGATCATTTGTTTATTTACGTAGTTTTTGTTTTTTGTTTTGACGCGACTATATTACCGTCCTTGGTAAAGCTTGTTCAGATTAATTGTTGTGTACGAATTATTTATAAATCTGTTGTTTTCAAACGCCCCCGAGAAATTCCCAGTGTGGGGCCCCCGGGCCCCACACTGGGAAATTCTCCTGTTCTCTATTCTCAATTCTCTTTTCAAAAGGCTTCCTCATATCCTCGTCATACCCAAAATAAAAACTAAGGAAATCAGGAAAACAGTGCTGTTCGTTAGCCCACGATGTGCGTGCGTAGAATTAAAGAGCCTTTTGTCAATTACAAATATTGTTTATGTAGCTTACATAATAAAATAACTACGAATAATTAATCAGCAAATACCTTTAAATAATATTAGAACAAGACCCGTTTTGTGACGCAGAATCACACAAAATATTTGTAAGAATCTTGTGCTATGAAGCAATATCCAAACTACGCACTTTGCACACTCCCTTAATTCTTTACACAAAGTTGTTAATAGCGTTATAGCGTTTTAAATAATTTAACGTCTCGAGTCACGTTCTCATTCGGAATTCGCGCCAAAACTATAATACAAAATACTAATTGATTGCTGTGACAAACTAGTGCTGCACTCTTAAAATACTAGCTGAATACCTATTCCGATAATACTCAATACTTCATTTATCATTCGCCTCGCCTGCTGTTTTAAAAATGTAAGGTTACTTATTACGTTCGATCGCGTCCTTGCTAAAAATATTGTTATTTCAAATCATAAAAATTATATGCATGCCAAAAATATGATACATCAATGTGAACATCATAAAATGTAAATAATTTGATCGATGAGCCAAAACTGTTTAAAATGTGACCAGCGGAAAACAACATTCAGTATCCGGGTTCCTGAAAATTACGACTTAATATTTAGCATTGCGCCATTTTACCCTGTTGCAAATTCGTACAAAGATGGAAGATTTAAAACGGTTTTTGAGTAATAAATATTTGAAAAACGATTCAGTAAGTAGTATTTACTTGAACAAAGCATAGTATTCTTTATTAGGTTATTTGAAGCAATAATGAGTGAAGCCTTCTAATCAATTGGTACGCAGAACAATGTCTAGTCAATAAGGAGCGGATTGGCCGAGGGCATGTGAACTGAGTAAACTCTACATGATGCTGATTAAGTATCGGTTTTATTAATAAAATTTCTGCAGAATAAGAGTTATATGCGCACACGCACTCACATTTTTTATGTATATAAACTAAATATCAATGATATAGAGAAGAATCCATGTTTATCTTGATTTTCCACAAGTTTACAAAGCGACATACTGAAAACTATCCATAGTAGCTGCCTTGACACAAATTTAAAACTGCAGTCTATAAAACTCCGTCTGCACTATGAACGAATGAATAAAATCACGCTCTGAAATTTGATTTCAGGGTCAGTAGGACGAATCAAAGCACTTATTAAATAAATGATGATTCACTCGCGCAAACAGCGGAAAGGTTTGCTCGGAATGTGCTTTGTTTACGTGCCAGATTACGTTACTTGGTATCGGGAGTAGGTATATTTAGCCTCTGCCAGTACGATTGGTGCAATGTTTTGGTTCGACAATGACTTGCAAGTTACACACTTGCAACGAGCAACTGATTACAAGCAGTCGAGGAAAAACCTCCAATAAAAACCATTAAACAATTAGGTTTCACCCGTGTATTAGGTAGTTAGCGAAGCTAAAGTATCTTAGAAGACCAGCCTTTGACGCGTATTTACATTGTATACCTACATGGCCAGAACGCAGCCATAGGAAACTGCACGCGTATACTTTGTAATGCACTTTTTGAATTTGTGATTACAAAGTATACACGAATTTTGCGTACTACTCGCGTATAGTTTGTAACTCAGATGTGCACATATCTCTTGCCAAAACGCAACCATAGGAATTTATTAAGGTTTTAGTAAAGTTTGTCATAATTTGTTGTCATTTATTTTAATTATAATTTAATTGAATTTGAAATAATGTAATTTAATTCAATAAGTAATTATCCTAATTGAAATAGTTCAGTTCCGGGTAACCTACTAAACAAATCTCTTTTTTCTATTAATGCAAGTCGTTTCTGGAGGTCACAGTTTTAACCTAACCTAACCTACCCATTTTTTTTTTAGAATTTAACCTAATCTAAATAGTTGAATTTCGGGTAACCTACTAAAAACAATATCTTTTTTTTAATATGTTTCCAAAAAAATCCTATTTCTGCAATCCTATAACAGCACGTGCCGAAAGACGATGCAATCTTTAGAAGAGATACGCAACGCAATGCGACAATCAGTATAATAAAAAGAGAGGTCAACAAATCAAACTGGCGAGCATGCAACTGCTCGCGTATAGATTGGAATCGTAAAGTTTTTCGCGCGTATTCCGATCTATACATAATTAGTAGCATGCGGACTAGCACTGTATATTTTGGAGCAAAGCTAGTTACTTTGGCCACTACAAAGTATACGCGAGTATTTGCGTACTGCTGTTGTATACTTTGGATGACTTTGATTAAAAAGTGATTTCCAATCTATACACGACTAGTTTCACACCCTTGCGTTCTAGCCATGTACATATTGGAAATACGCGCCTTTGAAACTAGGGGGTAATGTAGCTTTCCATCAGTGAAAGAATTTTCGAAATTGGAAATTACAGTGTGGAATCTTTCTATGTAGCGAAAAAACTAAAATTGTGATGACAGCAACACGACTCATGACCTATTCGGGAAACGTAGATATGAGAGGCCAGGTGCAAGTAATTACATACTAATAAGCGGAGTCAAGTGCCGAACACAATTTCAATCCAGGGCTAGACCCAGTAGGTATAAGAAAGTATAGCCAAGCCGTTATACGAAGGAATTCCTTACAATTGCGCCATGTTCAATCTGACCTAAGATCTCATCTTATGTTCAAGACTCGCGCTGGCAACCAGTCTAGACTAACGAGGGGCTAGTTAAGACAAAGATCGGTATTTTACTCGCATAACAGTCTCCTTTATTTTATCTTAGAAACCTCGGCTTTGTTCAGATTTAGTCTCTTCCGGAAAATGAAGTTTACATAAAAAAATTGTTGTAGTAAGTAACTGAGTCAGAAGGTGTTAAAATGATGACCATGTTGCTTGACTAGCACGTGCTTAAAAAAAACAACGGTACCTACAGGACTAAGTAGGTAGGTACTGAAGAGAGCTCTAGCTTAATTGATAATAATCCCTACTTATGTTTTCTAATCTGGTACTAAAGTCTAATCTGAGAACCAATTATTGATCATAAGTGTATTGAACTCGGAAAGAGATACGATGGATTCTGAAACCGTTAATACCGCTCGGTATACACTGGCATCCCAACGGACAATGAATGCATGCAGAAGTCAAAGTTCATAGAACGCAGACTACGTAGGTAGTAACATAAATTATGTTTATTCGAGGAATGAATTATTCTCTTCGAGTAGGTGTCGTGCAACATGCTGCCAGTCTGTCGTGCTCCTCAATTGTGTTAATCAGTTAGTTTTGGGTCCTACCGAGCTATCATGAACGCTATTGGTCGATGTAAAAGAGCGCAATCTGAATCAGAACGGATAAAATTACACGTGAACCGAGTGTGCGAGTAATATGCCCAATTTAGAGTGGACGGAATTAAAGTATCGTAACGTGTTGATGTAATTATACTGTAAACGTTTGAGCCTTAAAGCCTTCTTTACATCAAAACTTGTGAGTTTAATCACAAACTTAGCCTAAATAGCTTTTTAAAAACAAACTGGCACGGCGGCGCTACAAGAACTGTCCAAATATAGACTAAATATAAATTTAGAAAAAAAATCCCGTTGAAAGTCCAAAGTTATTGAATGATTAGATAAACTAAGCTTATCTTTGAAACTCGAATTAGGTAATCGATAAGTCTGGAATATTACCACGATTAATGTGTGATCAATTGAGCAAATATGTACTGTGGTCATTGATGATCTCGCTATTGCTATGCAAGTTTTGGTACATAGCAGACACCTTATCTTAGTTAAGTAGAACATCACGATTTATTTGTGAGCTTTATGCACGTGAATGTTTAAGATATCCTGTGTCAAAACCAGTCGAAATTAGTGTACTTCCCTACTCAAGAGGTGGTACAATCATATTGCCCTGACTGGAGGCCTTAATTTAATCGCCCGGTTAAGCAGACGACAACCTTTTAGGTTGAACTGCGAGATGCCATTAAGAAAAAAAAACAATCATTCATATAAACCCAGTCCATTACGTCTTGTAAATTAAAATTCTCTGTTGTGCACATTTCCTACATAGGTACCTACTGCGTGACTCCGTATTTACTTGGGATAAATACGGAGGGCGTGCTCCTTAATCTTACCAGAAAGTTGCGCATCAGTGCTTAAATTTAGATTTGGTTGATAGCAGTAAGGTTAAATGATCTAACGCACCATAATATGCGAGTATCAATTTCTGAAGCCGTGTTAAATTAGAGTAATGGTGAGCAATTCTCAATGGTGTGTTTATTGATTGCTAAGTGGAAGAAACAACCGGGAAGCGGATTTGATGAAAAATAAAATAGCTGATATTCAAAATAGGAGAACAACACTTTATGTATTGTAATTTTAAAACAAACATGTTGTATAAATGGCAAAGCGAGTGATAGAGTCCCGTCTTCCTTGTTACCTTGACTACTATAATATTCCACTCACAATAATAAACATCATGAAAACCAGCACCTGGGTGGGTCAACACCGTTCAAAGTCACGTAACCAGTCGTATTTAGTTGTGGTAATAGGTTTCGTTTACAAATCACATTCCTGCATAATATCGACAACCTGCACCGGCGTAGTTCCGTCGAGCTCATCGCGTCCGAGCAAGATAGCATACTTCCCCTTCGTCAAAACATTATCAATAGGTCACGTAGTTCAAATAGCGTTGAAAATGCATCGGTTCTTCCAGTAAACAATGTCAACAAATATAATACAATTTTATTGTAATAGAGCAACGAAAAAATATCTCACCGGTTGCACGATGACATCATCAAGGCCAGTCAGTGCCGGGGCCCGCCATTGTATTAATATCCGAGGCTCCTCGTGCCTCTCATCCTAACATATCGCAACATAAACACGTGTAAAGAGTACAGACATAACGAGATGGTTCTTACGCAAGCTGCGCAGGAATTCTTTCTTGGCGTTTGCAGTAATTAAGCCTTTGGCCATAAACAGGAATGTTGGTACGAAGTAACGAACGAAATGTAAGGCAAAGAAAAACTAAATTATAAAGGGTAAATAAAAATGAAGAATACGAAGTACCCAAATTAGTTCAGCTTGGCGAAATTTGATTTGTTACTCTTTATTTTCATCTCTTCTCAGGTAATAATCGAATTCTGTATTCAACAGGTTCTAACAAAAAATCTTGATTATCTTAAAAAGGCCAGGCAAACCGGTTGGAGTAATAATATTATACCACTAGCAATGTGGGTTAAACGTTGTGGTGTGCTATAACCCTACAAAGGAAATAAAAGAAAAAAAGAAGTCTCATCACTTCAAGTTTATACAGATATTATGTTAAGTAAAATAGAAGCAGAATAGCAGCAATCTAATGCATCTGCTAATGAATGTTGAATATCAATAGGGACACGTTTTTCAACTTTAATGGAGTCATTAAGTTTCCATCTAGAACTGTCTATGCTTGGTAGACAATAGGCACTAATCGCCATGACTCATTGACATTGATAGTAAATAGAAACAAAATTCTTTCATCTTATTCCTAAACAGTCACGTAATTAAGATAAAAAATAAGTATTATAGTGATGGATGAGCTACGTTGAACGAATGACAAAAAAGTATCATTCGTTCTTTTATATGGCGTATATTGATACACTATTGTGACATTTATTAATCGCGTACTTCTCATGTGTAAATTAATCCTTTGTTTCAAATGACCTTGTCTGTGGCCGACTGTACTAGGTATAATAATACAATATGAGTACAGTAGAACTACCAAGTAATAATTATATTAGTACAATGACCGACCTTTAATTAATTAAAACATGTATATACTGCGTGTTTTTAACACATTTCGAGCTAATCTCGTGTTGATCTATTAAATAACAGATATTTTAGTTTGAAAATAAAATGACTGTTTCTTTGTGC
This sequence comes from Ochropleura plecta, assembly GCA_905475445.1. Classification (NCBI taxonomy): domain Eukaryota; kingdom Metazoa; phylum Arthropoda; class Insecta; order Lepidoptera; family Noctuidae; genus Ochropleura; species Ochropleura plecta. The sequence continues at coordinate 4,827,871 of FR997735.1, forward strand.
TAATCGTTTAATTCGTATTAAAGTCATGTTTCAAAAATAGGAACTTAATTATCGCGTCAGGCATACTAACACAAATTAAGTATAATTCTGAGAGTTCAAATCTTGTAATGACATCACAGGCAGCAAATGGATATGAATGTGATGTCACGTTGCTTCAGACCGGATATTTATCTCAATTGCTTACAAGCTTGTATCGGCGAAGGAATCTGTAAGTTATACCTACACAGTTCAGCGATAATGACAGCTAAATTAGATAGGACTCGCTCCAGAGATTACGCCTAATACAGCCATAGGTAATGATGGTGCATACTATCATAAACATACGATTTGCAGGGAAGTGCTTTATAACGTTTTGAGTGTATTATTTTCATAAATGTATTTACAAAACACGTTTGTAGTATTCGTTTCGGCTAATAACATCTGGATCTAGCCATCAATGTAAAAAAATATGTGAGACCAAGTATTTTAAAAACGTTGTGATCGTTTCACGTGGGTGGGTCGTGTCCTAGGTCACAAATGTTGCCGCAGTGCTCATAAAACCAGTCTGGCGCAGGCCGATCGATACCTGGATCTAGACTTTCAGGGTTTTTGAGGCCGAGACCTAGACTAGCTGGCGACTAATGATATTTAGTACTTTATACTAGGAAATTGTTAATGGAGTCAGTTGTGTGAGGGTTGAATTTTTCATAAGCGAACCAACACGTGCGCTTATATTTTATTCAGTCCATGAGTTATGTTTCAGACTGCATGTAGAATCATTAACTATGGCGATCGAAACAATATGATGTTGATTGCAATGTCAACGGACAATGTCTGATATAATTTATCTAATATAACTGTTATGGCTACTTCCCTGGACCTATATTTCCAGTATTCATCATATGACGTAACTGCATAATGTTAAATACGCTTGTACTCGTAGTATGATATATCAATAAAATTATCCTTATTTCTATTAAACATATAAAACCCGCAAATAAGCCAAACATTTGGATCAAGTGCACAATGAGTGTATTCGTACTATTTCAGTGTGTCTCTGTGTTAAGAATTTCGCGCGGCCTGTTATCTCATAGGATATTTTTAATCTTGGTAAATATAGGCAGCGTTCGCGGACGATCGTTTCGCATCATCGTTTCGTACACATCGTAAATTTTATCACTTCAGCTTTTTCTATGATGAGAAAACCTAAATTGGCAATATTAATATAATTAGATGAAAAAAAATGCACTTAAAGAAAAGAAGAATAAGTATTGTCTATTCGGCCTGACACATTGCTATATTATTTACCACTTGAAAGCTATTTGGCCCATCAATCAGCACGAGTTACGAAACAGCCGGGAAGGCGAGCGAGCGATGATCCCGAGTTGACCGACTCGCCACGCACTACTCTATTTTCGTTCGGTCAATCGGTCGAGGCATCGGCCGACAGTATCGATTGACTTCGATTAATTTATCAGACCGTCGAGAGACAAGATTGTGACTGAAATATACAATAGCTTCGGTGGAATCTATTAAATGATAGACTAACATTTCCCGTCAAGATTGTTTTTCCCATTGATCTTAGTTCTCACTTATCAATGCAGAAGTTTAGTAAGAAGTTTTATTGTTTGTTTGAAAACGGTCTAATAGTTTTGTTTTGGAAATCTGTAGTTATTCATTTAATTTGTACTAACTAATCTTCATTTCAAAAAGATAGAAATTTAAATCTTATCAATATCATAATTTATAAGTTTATAACACATTTCAAGTTCGAAAGGATTTGAAACGAGACGTTTTATAGAATTAGTCTTATCTTAGAAATTAAAAGTCGCTAACATTAAATAACATCAATCTTGTATTCACCTTGAGATAATTTTGTATCAAATCGTATTCATGCTGTAGAAATTAGAAACCATGAGACAATATGTTATTTGAACCTAGTATTTTTTTAAAACCTAACAAGTATTTTGTAGATGCACGTACCTAACGTAATCAAGCAATGTCTGCTCGTATCCGTGTCACTATCACCATGTTCGTCTTATTTATACTTGTAAAAAGTATTTAGTGACTGAAAAAAACACAGTTCACATCACCATTTTAGCTAGAAGTACTCGTAGAACTAAAAGTAAAGCATGGATTTAGTTAATTTTATTAATCTTAGAACGATTTGTTTGAATATAAATAATTTTTACATGTATTTCCACGCTTTCCGATAGACAAGAACCTTGGTGAGTTCTTTTATTGTATTATAATTATGGACTTTTTATATATTTCACGTTTACTAAATTGTAAAAATGTTATTTTATATGTACTATCTAGGCTAGGAGGGAACAACTTTTAACGAATAGGTACATTGTAAGCTAAACACCATTAATATGACATGTACGCTAGCATTTATCATGATGGATTTACCTTCCTATATTTATGATAGAAGCAAAACATTGGCAGGAAATATGTTGATATGAAACCTACGTAGTACCCCATGAATATGTCAAGTGGGTGCCTGGTACACCCACGACTACCGCAGGTAATTTGTGTGTCTGCCCACTGCAAAGTTACTGTCCAGCGACTCGGGTCTCCAGCGAATTATTTCTTATTAACTGGTTATAGTAAGTTAGTAACTAGTTTAGTTTTTATAACATGCTCTGCGACATGTTCTACGTAAAGGCTGACTCAGCCACCTTGACCGCACTATAATTCTGCTATGAAAATCGATAACAAGGCGGCGCTCTGTCGCGCTAGCAATACCTATGGAACACTATGGTTTTAAAAAGAAATCAATAAGTGAGCTTTCATTTGTGGCACACTTGAAGAGTTAAGTACTTAAATCATAGGAGAGTCATCGCAACGCTTTGATAAATCGAAGTATCCAAAAGTAACCTAATTTTAGTACCTATCAGTTCTTTAATGTGACCTTTATTAAATACCAATTATTTTATAAATATCTATTATTTTTGTTACTAATATTTTTATTAAATAGTAGGTACAATAATATCGATGGGAACTACGAAAACCCCATTTGAAAAGTGTCTCTTCTTGACAAAATAAATTTGCTAAAACATGAAATATTCATTTGATGTTGTTCTAAGAACGGTGTTTGTTTGCGAGTAAGGTCCCTTGTTATCGTTAAAGTTTATGGCCCATCCGATTCCCATTAGAATATATTATCACAAAGCGTTCTGGAAGTTGATAAACAAATATTTTACGACGAAGCAGTTAGCCAGTTACGGCAGTTCTTCAAACGTCAAAACCACCGTGAACTTAAATTTAGAATAATTGAAGACCAAGACAAGTAGTTCAGAAATTCAGGATGAAGAGAACAAAATATCCGATTTGTCAATGTTCAAATAGAAAATGACGTAAGAATACGTTATTAAAAAAAAAATACTAATCAAGACGAGCTATTGAAATATTTTTTTAGAAATATAGTGATAGAAACTTAAAAACTACATCACGAATTAATAACATTATTTTTACTAGAAATATCGATTACCAGAAAAATCGAAGAAAACACCAGTGTTGTGCCTTCACTAATCGAATAAAATTGCAGGTGCGTTCCGAAGCATCGGCGAGAAGACTGCTTCCCTCTTCGACCGCAAGAAGAAGGATGCCGAGCAAGTCGCCACAGAGAAGGTGCAAGAAGCTGCTCACGTTGTAGAAGACCAGGTCAAGAAGGCTGGTGAACTCATTGGTGGGGCCCAAAAGAGCGCTACTGATGCTGCTGGCACAGGTTTCTCACGTTCTTAGTTTTTATGACCAACCCAAACTGAGCCTGCGAACATCCAGGGCCAACCTGGGCTTGCATAGACAGGGGTGCTTTCTGATTTAGGATATAGGATGAATTTGGCCCTTATGATTAAGTATTTAGTGAAAATTATGAGCAAACTGATGTAGGTTTGAAATCATAGTTTCTATAATTTTTTTATATTTTATGACATTCAAAAGTGCCTAATGGTCTAATTGAAATAAATGCTTTGAGTTGAGTTTAAAATAACTTCAATATGGTATAGAGTACCATATTGAAGTTATTTGATGTTGCACTATAAAATTTCAGTCTGTTGACCTATATAATGTTGTCCGTATTAATGGATCCTTTCCGTAGTTAAGGTATAAGTGCTCTGTAGACTACTTCGTTGATGTACTTTGCAGTTTTTATTCTGAATTGTGCGGTTACGACACTATTTCATGCTACTTAAATTATGTATAATAGAAAACAATAGGTTGAGTCACATTAAATTTATTTCTACCGTATTTAACTTTGTTACAATGATTGAAGACAAATTGTGCCATAATACCTACTGCTGCATGCATAGAAGTAATATGTACTACGGCTCATAGGGCACTTATTAAGATGTCTGTAAAGAGCGCAAATGTTTCTAGAAATTATCTGTTTAAATTATTACTCAAATTCTCTGTTTAAATTTTACTTAATATAGTTTTGATTGGCACATGTATCGAAATATCTATGTGCAACTGTACTGACTGCAATAACGGGATGTTTACCATTTATTTATTTTGCGTTCCCGATTATGCAAGCACCGTGATGAAAAACAAAACGTATTTTATCCCGTTTATCCGTAACCATGGTACTTGCACAGGGTGCCAAGAAAGGGGAGGGGCCTCAAAATAGATAAACGTGATAAATATCCCCTTGTTTTTGTGCTCAACATTTTAGGTAAGTACTGAATTCAAAATCAAATCATGCAGCGATTAAAATACTAAAGTTCCATTAACTTATTTATAGCTTAACTAGAAATAGATAAGTTAGTTTATTAAAACTATTTTTAATTAATTCTGCGATTTATAACTTACCTTTGGTCAAAAAATGGGAAACGCATTATAAAAGTGGAAAATTTGACCGATTGATGAAATAAAACAAATGGTTTCGTAATGAGTTAGATATACTTAATTAACCTCTTTTGAGTTATCCAATGTTGTATCAGAATCGTTCTAATCAACTAGAGATACAAACTTATAATAACTATAACATCAATTCATATTACATACTTAGTCAAATTGAACCAAACAATTAATACAAAAGACATCAGGATTTATCTTTAAAAAGCTGGGTGCACATTTTCTCCGACACGTTCTACAAATCTGTGGAATTTGTGTTAATTAAATAGTTATTCTGGGACTGTTATTAATTTATGAAATTGTTTCATGATTATTAGAGGAATATGGAAGATGAGGCGACCCAAGCACAGCTGCTTCGACAGTTGCCGTCGCCGAAATCATTTACAAAGTACAGATGTGCACGGTACTGTACGGCTCAAGTTTTTGGTATCTGAAAAGATACAATCTGTCTGAATTCTTAATACACTTATAATGAGGATCACGGGAATTCCTGATAATAGATAGATAGACTGTTGATTATGATGATTCTTCCTACGTCACATCATTCGGTCACCCCATTTAAGACTTCATAAGCTTTTTTTCGTTAACTAATCCTTGTTATATTTTTACTAGCTAATGACGCGAAGCACTCAGCCATCGATGCCCTGGACAAAGAACTTTCGAAGGTGTCCTTGGCTGCCGGAGAGGCGCAGGACGCCGCCAGCAAAGCTCTCGCTGATGGCAAGAAAGTTGTAGACGTCACTAAAGGTAGGGGTGTTATTTAGTTGATTATTATGTAATTTTGTGTTCACTGTAGTTAGTCAATTTAAAACCATATTTTTGAGCTACATAATTATTATGTAATTTAAAATATAGTCTAGTTTATTAGTTTTAATACAGTAAAAGGTTAGAGTAGCTGTTTAAGGTGCTTGTATCTTTTTCTATGACATTTTAGATTTTTCATCGTATTCTATAAATTGTTTTAGTAAAGTTGTAATTTCTACTATTTTAGTAGTTTGCTAAACCCTATTTTTTGCAACTCCTTTATTAGACACATTGGCAACAACAGCTGACAACACGAAAAAGGCGGCAGAATCTGCATACAACACAACAAAAGGTAAGTTCTTCATTCATATAATTATTCTTCAACTCTTTTTCTTCCCTTCTCCTTCTATCTGCATGAACTAACGTTGCACTATTATAGACACTGTGAACAGTACTTATGAGAGTACAAAGAATGCGGCTAGTTCAGCCGTTGACACCAGCAAAGAGTACGCGGAGTCAGCCAAAGGTAAACAAACCTTCTTGTCATCATGCCTTTCTTGAAAATGGTGGGTGGAACAGTAATAGTTTTTGGCAACCGTTGCCAATATCTGTAACAATAATTCTATATATTTTAAATGTGTTTGGGTCTTTGTTTTGCTTGTTTTTTTGTTAACAAGAACAAATGAATAAAGAAAACAAGAACCAATCGTATTCCTACACAAAAAACAATTGATATATCATTCATTATCCGAACTCGTTTACCGGTATTCCATTTAGGTCTTGGCTTTCTTATTTGCTAATTTTTTGCCGCTTTTTAATTTTATTATTTTGCAATTGTTTTGTAGATACAGTTTCAAGCACTATTCAAAGTACTGTAGATACCACATCAAGAGTTGCCCAATCGGCAATCGATACCGGCAAAAGCTATGCCACAACCGCTAGAGGTAGGTTTCATACGCGATCAATACCTAGGTTTCTTTTTATTTTTATTTACTTTGTTTATATATTTTTAGATTCAGTCGCTAATACAGTGAATAGTACTGTAGAAAACACAAAACATGCCGCTCAATCTGCCGTAGACACGACAAAAACTTACGTAGATAGTGCCAAAGGTATATTTTTTTGTTTTATTTTGTTTTTTTTTGTGTCGTTGTTCTGTTGTTCCCTGTGACTAAACACCGTGTGTTTTTGCAAATAACGCTTTAGATACAGCCCAAAGTACGTTCCAAATGGCCTATGATGCATCTGTGGAAGCCGCAAGCTCGGCTTATGGCATGGGCTTATCCTATTTAGAGAGCGCTAAAGGTATTTATTTGCAATTTTTTTGTTGTTGAAAGTATTCTGTCTTTTTGTATTCAGAAATCTTATTTTACATTATTTTTACGCCGTAGATACAGTAGCGAGCACGGTAGATAGCACAAAGAAAACTGCACAGAGCACACTAGATACTGGGAAAACCTACGTCGATTCAGCCAAAGGTAAATAAAATAGTGCTCAAACTAATGAAGCATTAGATAATATATAATAGAGATAGAATAATATATAGAGCAATAAAAAAGAAGGTAGCAGTTTTGAAAATAAAAGCTATAAAACTAGATTACTGTCATTGCCTGAGCTATAAATGTCAATATTAATCTATTAACTCAATAGCTGTCGTAAAAGGCGATGAAAGTCAAGCTAATAATAACATTGTGTTGACAAGTTTAGAAAATACCGCAAGTAAAAACCGGGACAGAGAAAACTCGATGAAATTGCGGTTGCTACTACCGTACGTAACATTTACCGAGTATTCATTGCTAAAGTAGGTACTCATTCAATTTCAATTGAATATTCCCTTTCATATAACGTTATAATTCATTGGTTACATATCTGCAATTAAAATATATTTTTTCATGACATAGATTTGTAGATACGACAAGATTTTACCGTAGCAACATCTACTGTTAACTAAATTGAAAAATAATGTCTCATATAAATCGCTAAATGTAGGTAGGTACTTGGCTATATATTATTTTATTCCTCTTTTTATTGTTTCATAAAAGCTCGACTAATAGCACAATATTTTATTCTACGCTACGTTAACACTATCCACGTGTACATTCTGCTTTTAGTATACATTAAACGTTATCGTAATGCATTTTTTATAGATACTGTAGCAAACACGGTTCATACTACTGTAGATACGACGAAAAATGTAGCTGCAGCTGCTGTAGAAAAGGGCACAACTATGATTGGCGCCGCTAAAGGTACCTATACCACATTTAGAATAGATTCCATCGATAAACTGAATGCTATCAATACATCTAGACGACGCGGCATTCAGGAGGCTATCACTGTCAATAGTCTGAATAACATACAATACATTACTTAGCGATTATGATAATGGCAGGTCTGATCAATTTAGCTTGTTAAATTCGGCCTTAAAACACCACAATATGTCGTATACTTGCTAAATGCTTGGTCCTAATTTTTTTCTTTTGATTATTTTAGAAACCGTAGCAAACACTATCAATATAACAGTAGACACAACTAAAACTGTAGCTGCCGCTGCAGTTGACAAAGGCACTACGCTTATTGGCACAGCTAAAGGTAGTTTTATTCTGCTTGTTGTTCATTCGATCCTAACTGAAACCTTTTCAATAGGGGATATTACTGCAAAATTCTGGCGCAAGGGCGCAGCACTAGCGTAAGCAGTAAAAAGTTTTTATATCTATTACATATAATAAGACTGTAAAAGATCGATTTCTGTACATTGAAGATTTTTATGAAAAATTGTTACAGGGGGTCTTAATTACCGTAATAGAAGCCAAAACAACAATTTTTAAAATTTTTGTCTGTCTGTCTGTTTGTCCGGGCTAATCTCAGAATCTACTGGACCGATTTTGACGGGACTTTTTTTATTTGACTCAGTATCACCTGGAGAGTAAACTGGGATATAAATAATCACGCCGATGAACTTAGGGGGCAGGCAGGAAATTGAATCTCAGAATCTACTAAACCGATTTTAATGGGACTTTCCGGACATAGGCTATTACTTTTTTTTAAAAGAGTGTGATATGAGGGAGAAAGGGGAAAGAAACGGGAAAACTTAGCGTTGCTATTACAAATCAATAAGGCGCTACCGAATTTAACGCGAGCGAAGCCGCGGGCAAAAGCTAGTAATATATATAATTAAAGTACAGATAGGTAAGTTATACCAAAATAATTAACACTTTGACATATTGTCACAGAATATCAGCGATTGCGCACATGACGGTTTGTTTACTGCATGTGCTAGTGGCGCCCTCTGCGCCGAGGTTTGCGTAATATTCCTTATTATCAAAATTAAATCAACAAAAGTTACTGCTTTTAGTAACGACAAATTACCAATCCATCATTATTTAGAAAAACATTTCCTCAATCCTCGTTTTGTCAAATTTAGCTATTTATAGACTAATATTTAGTAAATTATCCTTGTTTTAATCAGATACTGTAGCAACAACAGTAGAGACTACTAAAAATGTCGCGGCCGCTGCAATCGATAAAGGCACTACATTCATTGGCACAGCTAAAGGTAGTTTTCACAAAATAATTTGCTTAATTTAATGTTGAATCCCAATAGCCCATGTTGACGTTATTTATTTTCCATGATTAGATACAGTAGCAAGCACCGCTCAGACCACAGTAGACTTGACTAAGAACGCTACAGCCTCCGCTGTAGATCACGGAACCACATTTGTTGGCACGGCCAAAGGTAGATAGCACAAGTATCACGTCTTCTTCTGTGAATAACTCACTCGTCCATATACTTTATTGTTGTTTATTATTTTTGTTAGATAATGTTTCAAGCACGGTTCAATCAACAGTAGACTCAACTAAAAATGCAACGACAGCTGCGGTTGACAAAAGCACATCTCTTATTGGTTCAGCCAAAGGTAGTATGAATAATAATAATAATAACACAAATTTAAATTTTGTACATAAAATTGTTGCTAATGTTGTATTCGTATTTAAAAATATATTTTGGTTTGTTTGCTTTGTATTGTTGCTAATATGTGTTATTCGTCCATGTAGACACTGTAGCAAGCACAGTTCATACTGCAGTAGACACAACTAAAAACGTAGCCGCTGCTGCTGTTGAGAAAGGCACTGCCGCTATTGGCACAGTTAAAGGTAGTTCACATTATTTAAAAAAAGAAAGTACGTCCCTATGTTTGCTTTGTGTTGTCGCTAATATTTGTTATTCATCTATGTAGACACGGTATCAAGCACAGTTCATACTGCAGTAGACACCACTAAAAACGTAGCCGCCGCCGCTGTTGAGAAAGGCACTGCCGCGATTGGCACAGCTAAAGGTAGAAGACCCATTTTCTTTGTTCTTGTAAATAAATTAGTGTATGTTTGCTCGCTAATATGCGTTATACGTCCATGTAGATACGGCAACAAGCACAGTTCATACTGCGGTAGACACAACCAAAAATGTAGCTTCCGCTGCAGTAGAAAAGGGTACTTCATTGGTTGGCGCTGCTAAAGGTACTTGGTTCATATGTTTTCTTGCAAAAAGCCATTATTTCTTTGTGTTTTGTTGTCGCTAAAATTTGTTATTCATCTATGTAGACACTGTATCAAGCACAGTTCATACTGCAGTAGACACAACTAAAAACGTAGCCGCCGCCGCTGTTGAGAAAGGCACTACCGCTATTGGCACAGTTAAAGGTCCTACTAGAATTAACTTAAAAAGAAACACTTCATACATTTTTGTTTTGTGTTGTCGCTAATATTTGTAATTCATCCATGTAGACACGGCTGTAAGCGCGTTAGACACAACTAAAAATGTAGCAGCTACTGCTATTGAGAAAGGCACCACGGCGATGGGTACAGCTAAAGGTAGTCGTGCACTGGTGTTATTAAGTTATTTTCCCCTAAATATAGCTTAGAACTTTCCTCTTGTGCTAATCCTAGCTTTTCATACATTGATACAGTAGCGAACACTGTCAAAAACAACAGTCGAATTGTTGCTTTCGGCTCAGCTACAGGTAGCTTATATTTCTGTTGCTTGGTTTGATTTATACATCTGTTGATATATGTTTTTTATTTAGAAACTGTAGCAAATACTGTACACTCGACTGTAGATACTACTAAAAATGTCGCTGCTGCAGCTGTTGAAAAGGGAACTTCAATTATTGGGAGTGCTAAAGGTAGTTCATTAGTTTTACCCTTTTCGACGCTCTTCTTTTGTTTTATGCTTATAAATCATCTTCGTTTTTAGTAGATTGTATATTTTATTTTAATTATTTGTAGACACAGTAGCAAACACGGTTCACAGCACAGTTGATACAACAAAGAGTGTAGCGACATCAGCGGTTGACAAGGGCTCGTCATTAATAGGAAGTGCCAAAGATACTGTAGCAAATACTTTTGATACGACGAAAAATGCAGCAGCTTCAGCTGTGGGTACAGGAGTGTCTTATGCTACTAGTGCCAAAGGTAGTTTACCGCATATTCTTTTCGTTTTTTTTTAATTTATTTAGTTCATTATCATTTTTTTTTTATTTTCTTTCGTAGACTCGCTTGCCAATACTGTTCATAGTACTGTAGACGCAACAAAGAATGTAGCATCATCAGCTGTAGACAAAGGCGTATCTTTTGTAGGAAGCGCTAAAGGTATCTATGGATATTATTACGGATTCTATTCTGTTATCATTTTGTTTTTTTTTTTATTTATTTTACTGCATTTTTTGTAGATACCGTAGCAAATAGTTTTGATACAACGAAAAATGTAGCAGCTGCGGCTGTGGGCACAGGTGTGTCTTATGCTGCTAGTGCCAAAGGTAGCTTACCTCATTTTTATTTGTTTATAAAGGAGATTGCGCAGCCTACTATGGCACTTGGTTGCGCAACTTTTGACACAGTATAGTAGTGAAAATTAGACACAAAAAAGGGGTAGTTTCATACTTTAAAACAAGGTTAAATTCAAAATGAAATATTGTGGGGTTTTTGAAAAAAAAAATGTTTAATACCTTTTGAGGTTATGTTACATCTCAAAACAATTCGTTTTGAAACGTTATTAACTGGCACATATTTTGCATTATTTTGGTACATATTAATTGAGTATTACTTACTATTTAAGATATTTGATTAAACACATTGATCTAGAAATCCTAAACAATATTCTCGGCTTAACCGGCAGCTAACACGGTAAACAGAAAACACCGATTTTGTTTGACATTTCACCGAATAGTGTTGTGACACAACAATAGACTACGGGGCATCATAACATTATCGATTATATCTTAATTGTTTTATTTTTGCCTAGAAATTGTATTTAATGGAAAAAAATAGTAACAGAATTAAAGAATGATAATAAGGACAACTCTTAATACTTTTTAGTTGCAAATGTTAATTATTTTGTTGTTCTATGATTTATGTTAGTGTTTAATCGATCGATTATAATTGAAAAAGGAGTCGCTTCACTATTAGGCAACAAATGACGTATTTATTTTATTAAATATGTACATACTAATTAAAATTAAAATAGAAACCCCACAAATGATTTCAATGAATTTAGGTAAAAAAACATTAAAAATAACATAATTAATTATACATTAACTCTAATGGCTTTACGCGTCAAAAAGTGAGACTATAAGTGCTCAATCTCCTTTGTATGGTATTATTATTTAGTTTTAGAACTTACTTTTATTTTATTTCGTAGACACGCTTGCGAATACTGTACATAGCACTGTAGACGCAACAAAGAATGTAGCATCATCAGCTGTAGACAAAGGCGTATCTTTTGTAGGAAGCGCAAAAGGTAAATACTGTTTATTTTCTGCAGGATTCTTCTTATTTTCGTTTACTATATTATTATACTTCCATTTTGTAGATACTGTAGCCCATACTTTTGATGCAACGAAAAATGTAGCAGCTTCAGCAGTAGATACAGGTGTATCTTACGCTGCTAGTGCGAAAGGTAGTTTCACATGCTATGTAATTTCTTTATTTGTATTCGTCTTTTTGTTATTGAATTAAAATGTATATTTTCTCTCGTAGACACCATATCAAATACTGTACATAGCACTGTAGACGCGACAAAGAATGTAGCATCATCATCTGTAGACAAAGGCGTATCCTTTGTAGGAAGCGCTAAAGGTAGATATTTTTGGATGTTTCTTGCCTAGCAATTCTCACCTTGTAGATTTTATATTTATTTTGTATTATTTCACATCGTAGATACATTGGCAAGCACAGTAGATACCGCAAAGAACGTAGCAGCTGGAACCGTAGACACAAGTGTTTCATTTTTAGGATCTGCTAAAGGTATTATTTTCGAGTGCGTTTTTATTTTTACTTCTGTTGTCTTTGTTTTACATTGCGTCTTTTGCCTGTATTGTAGATACGGTAGCAAGCACTGTTCACAGCTCTGTAGATGCGACAAAGAACGCCGCAGCTTCAGTTGTTGACAAAGGAGTATCTATTGTTGGAGGTGCTAAAGGTATAAACGACGTTATAATTATAAATAAAGATGATTTTCTCGCCCTCATTGTGTTTAAACTCATTCCAGTATCCTATAATTACTCCATAAGAATTGTTTTTACAGTTTTCTTAATTGCATGGTTTTGACTGCATGCTGCATGTACTTTTAGGCTTTAATTATATTTTTTCTGTTTTAACATTCTGTTGCTAACTTTCTGTAGATACAGTATCACAAACACTCTTTAACGTAGCGGATGCTGAAGCGGAAAAGACAGAAGATGCCTTCGAATCAGCTGAAGGTAACAAAACATCATTAATTTTCCTTTGTCTTTTGCTTTTATTACCCACTTATCTTTTACTAATGAGGTGACTGGTAAGAACCGTAGTGTTAGCTTGCTGAAGCTAAGATTTTTTTTCCAGATTGTCTCAAATATAAACGTTTTAATTAATACTTTAATTCTCATCCATATAGGTAGAATAAAACCATTTATTACGCATCAGTGTGGAAAATGTTGCTTGTATCACCAAGGACTATAGAAATATAATATATAATGTGAACCAATAAATTCTTATAGGTCTCATTGAAACCAACTTGCAAGGACCCAAAGATTCTTCAGAAAAGGCATTCGGCGTCGTTGAAAAGACGGTTGGAGATACGACCGGTACTATAAAGTGTCGCTTGAGTTACAGCTTTTTGATAGAAACCTAAAAATTTAATCAACGCTATTTTGTCCGCGTTTTAGAGTGATTATTAATGTTATTAATCCAAAAACAATCCACATCGATAAAAATCTTAAACAGTTAAGCGAATTCTAAAGAAAGACAAAAGAGTAACTTTATTATGAAAAATAAAACATATTACATATGCTGCTTAATTTTGCCTTAAATAAGTACAACTGTATATATTAAGTAGATCTTTTTGTAGTAAATCTTTTTGTACAACCCACAAAACTGGCAGGCTTTATGATGTCCTTGGTCGAGTTGAGAAACCACCATCTAACTCCTAGCATCAGTTGTCCATAAAACGTTATAGCCACTTTTTCTTTTTGTGATAGATTAATTAAATACCACTTCTCTTTATGTTACTTGTGCCACATAAAAGGCTAGCTCATATACCGTCTATTTATGGGACTACTACTTACTAATACAACTAGAAATCTATTAATAAATAAGTAGAAGTGTTTTATCGGTGTGGACTAGGTGAGTTTTTTGAGTTAATAACCACAAAAACCTTTGGATTGAGGAAAATATATTGAAGATCTAATTAAAACAATACAAGTCACCGGTGATGACATAATTATGATACTGTACCTAGAGTCCATCGTCAATTTCGAAGTAAAATGACATCACATCGACTAGTCAATTCTTGGAACTGTACTGTGAACTTTGTGAACTTTGATCATCTGATCTCAGAAGACCAGCAGTTTACGTAGGTGAACTGATTATTCGCAATTAATAACCCCGTGCCTCGGAAAGCACGTTAAACACTTGGTCCTCCGCCTGATCTCTCTTCGGTCGTGTCAGTCTACCGTCCATCGCACTATGAAAGTGAGGGAACAGAGAGTGCGCTTGTGCCTGCGCACACACTTGTGCACTATAATATCTTCCGCGGAGATGGCTAATCTGTTCTGAGATTGGCCACCGTGGCGGAAAACTGTCAGGAGGACTATATATTCATAATAATAATAAGTTAAACGACCTACATTACTTTATCCAACACAAGGTTCTTTTAAGACTTAGGTGTGAAACATCACGAGAATCGTGTCCTTCATGACTGAACAAGGGTCTTTGTTCCACAGACACGATCAACACAACGGTGGACGCAACCAAGAAGGCCGCGGAAGATGCCAAGGCGCAGGCTGCTAAGGCCGCTGAGGATGCCAAGGAAAAGGCCAGGCTCGCTGCCAAGGCAGCTGAAGATGAGGCCAAGAGAGTTGCTAGTAAGTGGAATAACACAGTAGAAATATCATTTAGTGATATGAAGAACAGGGTGTAAAGCTCTTCCTGCTCTATACAAAAAGAATTATATTCCGATCGGGCGGATGTCGTGTCTGGTGGGCCATTGCCCGAGTGTAATCGGGTTTGCGTATATAGTCTTGACTCGCTCGGATAACTCTGCTTGCGAGATGTAGGAATTCGCAGTTAGTTCTTCAATGGTTGCATAGATGGCGCTGTAGTACTTTTTGCCATGTTCAGATTGTGTCGCTACAATCTTTATTTCATTATTTAAATGGTTTCGACTCGTCTGTCTTTGTCACCACTGCGTTAGTTTGCAAAGAAAATTAGGTGTATTCTTCTGCAGTTTCGGTTTGCTTTAATAAAACATGCCCCATAAAATAAAGTTAAAGTGCAAACATTAAACACGGCGTGTAGACTAAAATAATGTACTGAAGTCTTTTTTTTTTCGAAATGGCATCTCGCAGTTCAATCTAGGAGGTTATCGTCTACTTAACCGGGTTATTCCTGTGGATGCCTTAAAAATTAAGACCTCCAGCCAGGGCAAAAAACTTACAAACTAAGCGACTACACGCTATGAGCACCCCCTGTGGGGTACGAGCCTCGGCTTAGGGTGTCGCTGGGGGAAGACAGCAAAGGGACAGGCTGGATCTGAGTGATATTAATTGGGGACTGACTGATTTGAACTTATGGCTCAGCAGCGCGGGCTGGCTCTAGCAAGGGACGGGTTGTGCTGAAGTCACTTACGATCTGTATTTATGTTTTTTTATCGGGACTGTATGCACAGCAGTACAGTCCAGTCAGGTTGGTACTAAAATTAAACTTCCACAGACGCAGCTGTAGAAGAGTCAAAGAAGGCAGCAGAGAAGGCAGCTTCAGACGCCAGCAACGCCATTAACAGCACTGTGGATAACACACTGAAGAGGGTGGAGACTGCTGCTGATGAGGGCATCAAGAACGCTAGCACCGTGGTCGACTCCAAAATTAAGGATGCCGACAAATACCTGAATGAGAAGAGGGATCATGTACGTTCAAAGATTATTTAATTATAAGTACATTCTAAAAGTGACATTGTAAACAAAATCGTAATTACGATTATTACGATGATTACGATTTTGGTGTACTTCTCTTTCATAATGAAAATCTATCATGGTTAAAATATATAAGATAACGTGCTTTGGAAGTTTTTGGATTCTCACTCAAGGTATTATCACTGATGTAATGTAACAAATACATTGATTCGCCTCTACATAGGAACCAATGACAAACATAATCTTTTTCTTACAATAATTATTAAAAGTTCAGTGCTTACGAGATGTACAGAAGGCCTTTTATTGAATCTTTAGGCCGTTCTACAATTTTTTTTTCAAGCTACCATAGACAGGCACCTCCAATTTTTCGGATTCATATGCGTATTGTATCACTTGCTTCAGTAAAGGTAAACATCGTGAGGAAACCGGCATGCCTGAGAGATATATCTCGACGTCGTAAACCCAAGTCTGAGGCATATGAGCGGCATAACAATTCTGAGACCAGCATAGCTATTCACAAACAATCCAATAGGAACCGTAATCGACAATCGTCACTTGATGTTCTCGTAATCCAATCGTCAAACCAGCAAAACTTAATTCACAGATCCGTGTGGAGTATCTTTTTTTTTTTAAACACTGCTAGGTATGTTTAACAGGGTACGTTACATAATGGTAGTAAATGGAAATTTGTGGTCGAAAACTTAAAGTGATAAATATGTTATTTCACCAGGTATTTGTTTTTTTTTCGGTATGATTGACGTCTTCATATCGTAACACGGTTGTGCAGATATGTTAAAATTGGCTGATTACGGATCTAAATAGCTAGAGGACGTTTTCGATTATACTCTCGGCACGATTGCAATCGAGTGGATGTGAATAGCTAGCATACAGGTTAGACTCATCATATGAACAAGGAGAAGAAGATATGATTTAACTAGCTTTCGCCCGCGGCTTCGCTCGCGTTAAATTCGGTATAACACACCAAGCAGACCTGCAGTTTTTGTTCTTGCGGCTGATTGATTTGTAATAGCAACGCTAAGTTTTCCCTTTTCTTCCCTCGTTCTCCCTCATATCCCACTTTTTTTAAATAAAAATTAGCCTATGTCCGTCTCCTGGTTCCCAACTATCTCTGTACCAAAATTCATCAAAATCGGTTTAGCCATTAAAGCGTGAAGAGGTAACAAACAAACAAACAAATAAACAAACAAACAAACTCACTTTCGCTTTTATAATATTAGTTAGGATTAGGATTATGTGAAATACTAAAATATATTTTCATCGTTCCAGTTGCTGACTGGCCTATCCTCAGCTGTCAACGACGCCTCAACAGGCGCCAGTGGTCTGCTCAGCAAGGGTCTGAGCGCCTTCCCTAAGTAGACGTCCAGCACCAGCCTCCCATCATCGCTACCTTCACAAGTTGAGTGGGAACATAACAGGCTTCAATTAGAGGGTTATTATTAACATCAGTGTTAGGTCTAAATGTTAAGCTTTCTGTGTACGATTAAAGGTTTATATTATTTTGAAATGTATTGTAACTTTATAGTTTTGTACTTATAATATTGACAATGCTATAGGAGGTATATCTGATAGAAATAATAAAACTGTCTTCTATGCTTTAAGAACTTGGCTAATTTATACATTAGCTGTAACATTAAAACCCATGTTACAATATTCCACGTCATTGAAACCTGTTATTTTTCCTTTCTACATATTTCGAATAGTCCATCACATTTTGTTTATAAACATGCACATTGTTCGTAAGATTTTGTTTTAATTAATAGTACAATATTGTATAGATTCTACTTAGTAAGTTTTACTAACAAATGTTATACTTACTTACATGACATTGCGAAGAACAAAATCAAATATTGTATTAATTATACTTTTACAAAATTCTATTTGACGATTATGCAGTTTATGCTTTGCAAATTTAATTATTATTTAAAAAAATATGTTTTTGCATAAGATATTTTGTATTTAAGTCACAAAATTGCAATCTCACATGTAGGCGTCTATTATATTTCTTAAGATAAGGTTAAGTTATTTTAAGCTCATTTTATATTTTGCATTTGAAATGCATTTCGCGTATACATGTCTCCAATTTTAATGCTTGGCTTATACCGTCCATGAACAGCCTTTTACGAATAAAAATAAGAAACTGTTTCACCTTATTCCTACAATAATACCTTTTTCACAGCATTACAGGAATTCAAAGTCTCACATAAAGTGTGATAATGTGATGCTTATACAAAGCCTAAAATATGATATAGTATTTGTTACATTACTGCTTAGCAGTCTATTTTATGATACGAATATACGGATGTTATAAAATATAGTAGGTAGTATATATTATGGAATCAGTCATATTTTTGAAATGGCGCTTGAAAATTGTTGCTTAGATGGAAATGTGTTTTATCCGTTGTAATTACATGTTTTATCAAATTATTATTCATTTAAATAATCTTGTTTATTTGCTATACCTGTTAAATTTATCATATTACTTATGTACTATGTGTTGTTCAATAAATACATGCGACCCATACATTTCCCGTATATTTTTGTGATACCCGAACCTCCATAATTTGGTTGCTAACTATAGGAATTAATAAAAAGCGGCGTGTTTGACCGTAGCAGCTAGCGTACCGTGGTTTGTGCTTGGGGAAAAGGCGTGACTTTATATACAAACATAAAGTCACGCCTATTAGTTAGTAAACAGTATTGA
Organism: Ochropleura plecta; assembly: GCA_905475445.1. NCBI lineage: Eukaryota > Metazoa > Arthropoda > Insecta > Lepidoptera > Noctuidae > Ochropleura > Ochropleura plecta. The sequence goes on from FR997735.1 coordinate 4,846,612, forward strand.
GTTGCTATTAGATTTCATGACTCGATACTATGTATCCTATCTACAAAAAAATACAGTATTGTTTTGTTTATTTACTCGAGCTAATAAGAGAAACTAAAGGAAACATTAAATACAAATGCCATAATACTCTCGCCTCGTGTCTTTTGATCTTAGAATTTTGTATAAAACATTTCAAATTACGCGCTGATTTGACCGGAACTTAATTAATGGTGTTACTAGACTTGCCGTATAAAAAATATTTTTCTACCATAAACAGCAGTAACAAAACGTTTCTTGACATACGATCGCGCCAATAGTAGCTGTAGAAGTGACACTTGCTTGACAGTGACAGATTATAAAATAAATAAACATGGCGGGGTTGGTTCGAGCTGGGTTTTCATTTGCTAAAAGTGCAATTTTCTCTACATCCGTGCGCTCAGTAGCAACAACAAAGTCTTTACATTTAAAAGAAAGTAAGTACCTTGAAGTCTTTACTCATAATTTTGGAATTTATAACATAACCTCAAATTAATTCCATGTTTAAAAGCTTAATCTTAATTAATGATTCCTGCTACTTTCAGTACGCGAACGCACTGAAGGCTCGAGAGTGATCGTAGAAGGGGTTATTGTGCCCTCGCCTCGTACTGAACTCTTGATCCGGGCCGAGAACCTTCCATCCCAAGACAGCGTTGTTAGCACATCGGAAAAGCCTCCATGCTATATGTGCGCACTAGCGATCGACGTCAAACATACTGATGTACTGATCCTGAGCCAATTTGTGAGGTCAGATGGTTGTATGTTACCACGAAGAATCACTGGATTATGCCGACGACAGCAGAAGAAAATGGGCAAATTGGTGACTATGGCGCAGAAAGCTGGTTTGTATAGATTAAGTTTAATTTCTAAGTCATAGTCTTCTCATTAATAATAGCACACAACCTGCCTTATCCCAGTCTTCTAAAATCCCTAGCTTTGCTTTGTGTATCAAATTTATGACCTACCAATCCACACAGAAAAAAGGCTTGTATTGTTGTATAGTAATCTTTGTCTTGTCAGCTTTTTCCTAAGTATGTTGGGGTTGGTTTCCAGTTTAACCATATAATGTCCTTAACCCAGTCAGTACTCTAAAAAGCTGATTAAAAAAATAACAATACTTCCCAGATTCTGAAAAATATTGAATAATAAATGGTGTTCCTACTCTGATCATTATGTTCCAGGTTTGATGATCAACTTGACTCCAGACAATTGCAAAAAAGATCCCAAGAAAAGGAGAGATTACAAGAAGTTCAACACTTACTTCGATGAGCACACCATATTCATGAAGAAAATACCCAAACCAGTAGACAGATTCAAGCGCTAATTGTTTATAAGATGTACAATTCCCTATTAAATATGTAAATTAGTTGTAATATTGTAGTTTCTTTTCTGCAGCATATTTCCTGCATACTAATAAACATAACCTGTATTTTTACACTATTTGATAGTGTCCTAATAGAGATCAATTTTTAGAGAGTAAAGACATACAAAATACTAAATATTTGATAAAATATGAAACTAAGAAAACAATATTGCATTGTACTGGGCTGGTGTCCCTAATTCCACGCAAAAGCGCGAAAAAAAACTAGCCTTCAAGGATACATCGAAGAAAATCACAACTGACACCAATTTAATTTTTATTCCTTTTGGGGGGGGGGGGGGTCATTGGGGCGTGTCAGACTTGTACTGACTAAAACCCACCCATGTTCCTTCTATTACCCTTTACGTTCCAGGGCCGCGGTATCTCTTTCGAACAACCCGCAAACTCGGCAGGCGGAGGCTCTGGCAAGCCCCTCTGCTTTGCTGACATCTCTTTGAGGCGTGCGTGAAACACAAACGCGCCGTCGACACGGCCAGTCGTCAATAGACGGACGGACGGTGAGCTACCCATTGCTCACCGTCCACAGGCCTAATTCTTATTCCTTACTTTTTATCTACTACGTACAGAATTAAATAAAAACAAGTGTGAAGATGACTGCACTGTCATCAATCAAGAACATTCATTTAAAATATATATCAGTTTATAAAAAAAATCATGTTAGCAGTCTATTTATTTAGGTCCCAGAATTTGATCTTCATTAGTGACAATATTGAATGGTGTAATAATACAATGTCTTTTCTTTGCAAATATATTTTTGGGTCACAGGATAGTTGCAGGTTAAATAACTTGCTAGTGAATTTCTCTCGGCTTAGGATTGTTAATGTTGATTTCAAAATTTTAATTTTATTTGGCAAAGACGCACTGACTGCTAATATAATGCGTGTGAATGGGTGGGTGGGGTAGTTAAAGAAAAAATAAAAACATTTTCAGTAATAATTTACTTTCAGTTTTCGTTGTTTTAGTGATGTTCAATGATATTATACAATACAAATATCCAACACTAAGCTGCTTCCCCAATAAATGCATTTGTTATGTGGTACGGCAATTATTCAATGAGATAATTGTACTTCTAGTACAGAGTAATAATATAGTGATCGGTTTTAGGAAAATAATTAACAGCTTAATTACCATAAACGTTTACAAAAGTAAAATGTTATAAGATCATGAGACTCCTGTGCAATACTCACACGCTGTCATGTCCTGTACTAAGCGGTTGGTTACAAGGATTATTTCTAATTCGATAACTACACATAACTGTCCAACTACAAAACAGATAAAAGTCTTACGTAAAAATTGCAACACAAAAGCATTTTCTATGCAAAATAATTAGATAATAATTTTTATTAACCTAATTTAATTTCTTAACAATTTGTTTCTTTCTATAAAATAAATATCGCCTAAAAGTTGTTTTTTTTATTAAAATCTCTTATTGTTTAGATAATACAAACGCAGTCTAACACAGTGTTTGTATCCCATACAACCGTGCCAGCGATTTTTGGTACAAACAAGTCATATTTAACATGATCATCACAGCCTCTCGTATAGATATAAGTAGCCGAGATCTTTGGGCGGATTTTCTGATACGGCCACCTGAAAAGAAAGGAAACAAGATGTTAGTTATCCAGCTTTAGCAAGAACTAGATGAACTGGTGAATTGGTTATTCAAGATTCTTGACACAGCAAAACAAAGATTGCTTCTGATTGGTGGATATTTAATTTCTGTGACCTAATTAATATTTTGAAAATGTTTAACACAAGTACTAAGTAAAAAATATTACAAACAAACAACTACGTAAGTTCTTCATAATGAGGTTTACGAACCTTGTTATCATTAAATATGACCCACCGGCCCTCGTGCAGCACGTGGCACACGTAGTGGCCAACCATGGATGACGTGCCCATGTGCGAGATGAACGCGCACAGCCTGTACTCTGGAAATATAACATTTTCCCAATAAGAATAATGGTTTTAGACTTGCTAGTGAAAACGATTATAATACATAATGCAAGTATTTCAAAAACAGTCAGTCTTTGAAGTTCGAATTGGTAAAAGACAAGAAAAAAAAATTTTAGTCCTCCTGACCGTTTTCGGTCACAGCAACCAATCTTAGCGTAAACTAGCTGTGCCCAGCGGTAGCACCCAATGTTCAGACCACCCTTACCAGTTAGGGGTGTGAAAAATTGATTATGGCCGATTCTCAAATGTACCCGATATGCACACAAAATTTCATAAGAATCGTTGAGCCGTTTCGGAGGAGTATGGGAACGAACATTGTGACACGAGAATTTTATATTTTAGATTGGCCATCGGCGAGGGAGATGTCGTGCACAAGTGTGTATGCAGGCTCAGGTGCACTCTCTGTCCCGTCACTCTAATAGTTCGATGGGACGGCAATCCCACACAACCAGAAAGAGATTAGGCGCAGGACCTACAGCTACACGTGCGCACCGAGGCACGCACAACTTTTTACGTTCATCTATCATTAGATATGCATCAGTGCGGTGCACTCACTCTCGGGCCCGTCCCGGCAGCCCAGTGTGGCGTCGGGCGGCGCGGCGACGTCGTCCAGCTCGTCGGCGCGCGAGAAGATCCAGTCGAGCGCGCGCGCCACATCCTGCCGCGTGGCCTGCAGCGCGCGGACGGCTTGCGCGCGCGTGAAGCCCATGCCCATGATCTGCTCCACGCTGGCCTCGTCCACGCCGGCCGCGCCGCTGTCTGCGCCTGCTAATGAATATAATTAACGTGAGATAAAATCTACGTGCAACATTTTGAGTTCTCGTTTAAGCTTTTCTTTTCTTTTATGACAGACGTGAGCACTACTTGCTTCTTAGCTTTGTTTTAGAACTGAGTATGCAAGGTTTCTGGAACGAAACAAATGGTCATGGAAAAGTTAATAATTCATTCAGTCAAAGACAGCACTTGGCTGACATGCATATGGGATAAGTCGAAGATAACTTGAAGATGTATGAGTAGTTTTTAAAATGATCTTTGTTATTTCTAAGTACCTGCGCTACCAGGCGGCGTGAACTTGTTGGCGAAGTCCCAATCCGTCATGTGCTCCATAAGCCAGTTAGACGCAGCCTCCATGCCGCAGTTGTTCGTGTAGTACAGCGCCCGCTTGCACGCCTCTAGCGGGAAACCCATGTCCAGCTGTAATGTATGGAATAAAGCCCAATTAGTCTTAAAGATATAACCAGGCTAGAGCAGGATAGTTACTGTGACCTCATTACGCGACCACTGCATTCACAAAAGATGTGTAGTCATCCCCTTTTTTTTTTTTTTTTTCGGGTGGGAAATCATCCAATGACTTCCCCCGCTCTGGGTGGAGCGGGGGGGCATGTCAGACTTGTACTGACTAAAACCCACCCATGTTCCTTCTGTTGCCCTTTACGTTCCGGGGCCGCGGTATCTCTTTCGAACAACCCGCAACCCCGGCAGGCGGAGGCTCTGGCAAGCCCCTCTGCTTTGCTGACTCTCTTTGAGGCGCGCGTGAAACACGAACGCGCCGTCGACACGGCCTGTCGTCAATAGACGGACGGACGGTGAGCTACCCATTGCTCACCGTCCACAGGCCCGCATCTACGGTGGCCGGAAGTCGTCTCGCGGCGCCCGGCGCCCTGGGCATCTCCCGCGGAGGCTGGGTTGGGCAGATGTTCTCTCCCTCAAACGCCCGGCCACCTCCTTTGCTAGCATTACTGCTTCGCAGAAGGTGGTGACCGCTTCCCATTCCCTCTCGCCCCGGACCATGGCCTGGACCAGGGCCGGACGCGAGAGATCGCCGCCGCCGATCACCTCCACGAGGGCACGGCGGTGCTCCGCCCACGCTGGGCAGATCGCCACTGTGTGCTCCACCGTGTCCTCCGGGCGTAGTCATCCCCTTATCCCTTAAACAAGAAGCTACTGAAATACTAATAAAGATGTACGGTAGAAGACAACGCTGCGCCAACACCTAATATACAGGGATAAGGTCAGGCGAAAGGTTTCCAAATGTTTAATGAATATCTAAATATTATTGCATCTTTGGAATAACCAGAGCGAATTCCAGCCAAGCAATGAAAACACAGCAAACTTGTGTAAAAACCGGCCGTAAGTTGAATTGTCAGTTTAGCTTACAAGTTGTGAGAGCAAGCCCTCGTCGTAGACGGGCGCGGGAGTCTCGGGCGCCGACTCGGGCAGCTGTGTCTCGTCGGGCTGCAGGCCACGCCCGCGCAGACAACTCAGATCCATCTGTAAAGTAAACGATACGAGATGAGATTTACTGATGTAACTCAAAAACTTCAAATATGCCTATATATAAGGTGGCGTCGAACGAAAGGAATGGATAAAACCGGCCAAGAACGATTTGGACTCGCTCCAAGGGTTCCATGCAAACTTGCGATATTAACAACCATATCTTTTGACTGCGTAGACTTAGAGGGTTGACTGTTTCACAACACAAAGGGACCACAGAGTTGAGTATATGGTTTATAATTCAACTCGATACCTCCACATGTTCCCGAGATAAAGGGTCTTGACAAACATACGGACAACAAAGTGATCAAATAAGGGTTCCCTTTTTTTCTTTTGAGGTACGGAACCCTAAAAATGAGTTTAACTAATTTTACTTATTGAGAGAAGAACGGTTTAGTTTTCTGATCATTTCCGGCGGTAGTGCGTAAGACTAGCCTGAGTAAATGAGTACGTACTTCCCAGGGCATGTCTACGGCGACGTCTAGTTTAGCGGGCGTCCAGTCTTCCTTGATGGTGAACTTCTTCAGCTGTATCAGCAGGAAGTCCGGGAACGAACTCAGGCGGGTGATTCTGAAATATTAAAATGAACTTGTAATTAAGCTTCGTGGCCAAGCATCAGCCTTGAGAACTAATACATGACTTGAGTATTCAAGTAGCTGGCTTTCTGAAGAGTTTTAGAATGGATGTCATCCACACTTAAAAACGTTCGTCTTTGCGACAGATCTTTCCCCTGTCATGTCAAATTGTTATGTCAGTGAGACAAGAGGTGCACTTGTATTTACATATTTCTCCTGTTGTCAGCATAACTCTATCTAGATTGCGTTCAATAAAAAATGGTCTCACTACATAAAAATATATTTATTGCGAGATAGAAATTTCAACTAAAAGCTACGAGTACAATCTCACATTTTCCTTAACTCAAACTCGAACAGGGTAATTAATAGGTATACTGACTTGTGAGCGGTGACCTTCTTGTTGACAGCGCTGCTGAAGAACTGCTCAACGGTCTCCTCTTTCATGAAGCTGTCCAGACATGCCTGGAACGGGATGTGTGGCCGGACCGTCTGTGATGGGTCCCTGGAAATAAACGTTACAATTTAACAAAAACATTTTATTTCTCAAAGTGATAAGTAGTAATTATAATTACATCAATTTTCGCCCTCATGAAGAATAGAGATCAAAGAGACTCGCTCTTTGACCAGGTAAAATCCAAATAATGCTAGAAATGGAGACCCAGACAGTCAAAAATCTATGGCGATCATTCTGTGTGTTTGAAAAGCACTGTAGGGGCAGATGATGTCGCGCGTACCAACTGTCAGTACTTACAGTCTCTGGCCGGAAGCCTCGGCCTGCGCCCTCCGCTGCTCGTACTCGGCCAGCTGCTGCGTGTTGGTGGCTGCGTGCAGTGCGACCGGTAGCGGCAGGTGATGCTCCGCTCGTCGCGTGTAGCGCACTCCTCCCGAGGCGCCGCAGCGGACTCTCTCCTCGACGCAGAAGCGCAGGCAGTCGGCTGGGTTCGCCTTGTGACGGCTGTGGCGCTGGTAAAATAATACAAACATTTTCAAGAATGATCTTTCTACAAGGTTTAGTAGTAGTGTAAGTTCTGCTAGCTAGACTTTCAAGAGTGAAAGAAAAACAATAACGATTGGCCATTAATATTTAACTGTCTTTCAGAAAACTTGTTCATATACTCGACAGAAATCCATGACATAAACTCCACACACCTGTAAGAGCGTCAGTAGATGCAGATAAAACTCATGCGCGTCCTGCTGTCTCTTGCTCATGAACTCGGGATGGTCCTTCCCGACCAGGTTGCGGTACATGTGCGGAGACACGCCGGCCTGAAATCCTCCCTCCGCGCTCGGGAACGAGTAGCGACCTGATACCAGACCTACGCCTAGTTTGGCACTGAAAAAGATGATGTTTTTGATATCATGTGCTCTTTTAATAAACGCGTTCGAAGTATGTGTATAATGGCTAGGATAATGACATGCGAAAACAATTCCAAATGTTATTCTCGTAAATAAATGATAGTTATAACACTCAGAGAAGATTCTCTCTGTGGTCTTCTTCAAAATTGTTTTTTCTTATGCATAAAATATCTAACATGAAATCACAACTATAGATAACATTTCCGAAACCGAATAAAATGGCAATTACTCACGTTTGCACATTGAAATCATTGACGGGATCCTCGGGGAACGTGGAAAAGATTTCGGGCGCGCCGTCCACGAACCGCCGAACGAAGTCTGGCATACGGAACATTACCTGAGGAAATGTACTATTATTACATACAGCTCTACTAGAAATCAATCCAAGAAACCTTGTTACTTAGCTTTCAAAGATACATGGAACGAGACTGTCTATACACTTATAAAATAGGAAATAGTGCTTTGCCATTACAGTTAGAAATAATAACATTCTTCTTCCCAGCTAAAACACTAGCAAGTGGCGAAGGGCGGGGCTTTTTTGTGGGACTGTCTCCTGTAATTTTACGTTCAAAAAGTGCTGATTATCAGCTTAATTTAAATAAATTACTTTGATTTTGACTAGGGTAACCACAGTCCATTTTGATAGTTTTTCCTTTCTTTTTTTTTTAAATTACTTGATCCCAGCAAGTGGCCAGAGGCGCGGCGCCAGTGGCAATTTTATCCCATCATATTATGCATAGCCTTTTCCCAACTATGTTGGGGTCGGCTTCCAGTCAAACCGGATACCAGTATTTTACATTGGACGACTGCCTTTCCGTCCATAACTCAGTTACATTAGACAGGCAAGACTGGTTGACACACTTTCGGCAGTGGAGATTTGATTGCGAGTTACGCTAAGACTTGTTACAAAAGTAGTGTGAACAAACCTGCACAACACTGTTGATATAGCAAGTATTCCCGAGGTTGTTGAGTCCCGTGAGCGAGGGTCCGCACAGCGGTCTCAGCTCGCTGCCTGACTCCTGCAGGGTGTTCCATTCACCGCTTCGCTGGTTCAACTCTAGCTCCAGCTCTATCATTGATTTGTCTGTCTGAAATGGGATGATGCATTTGATTCAATAAATGGCATGACAAACTCAAAGTTAAAGATTTTTTTTTGTTTCAGGTACCTACTATTTTGTCTGTAACTATTTCTCTAAGCTGTATCTTTTTTTTTCAAAACATGTCCTATCTGTATTTTTGGTGACATAAAACATATTGTGTGTGTTTTTATTCTGTAGAATGCTGGTCTGTAAAAAAGGTGGATGAAAAACGATTTTATGTAGCAGAGATAATAATGTTGAGAAGGATGTGTGGAGCGACAAGAATGGATAAAGTAAGGAATGGAGAAGCATATTAGAGAAGTTTGAAAATTGCGCCTGTTACAGAAAAATTGAAAGGGAGTCGTTTGTCTTGGTATGGACATGTAATGAGGAGGGACGAAGCACATGTGACTTAAACATGATGGATCTGAATGACGGAGCGAGAGAAAGGCCAAAGAAAATATGGATGAATTGTGTAAGGAATGATATTAAGGAGAAAGGAGTAAATGATGCCGTGACGTCTGATAGGGGAGAATGGAAGAAGAATACGTGTTGCACCGACCCCAAATAGAATGGAACAAGGGCAAGAAAATTATGATGATGAAGTCCGCCAAAAGCCCCTTCTCATCATGTATAAAGAGTACCTAAATAAGGCTTTTTCAACAATACCTTCTGCAGCTGCTGCACATTGATGCCGAAGTGCTTGAGATGGTCGGCGAGGAACGGGTCCTCCACCATGTCGTCCTCAGCATAGGAGAACACATCGCCCTTGCCGTCTGCTGTGATGGTGCCCAGCTTCACAGCTAGCGGGAAACCTGTCTGCCGGAAGTGTTCTACCTGTGGGCAACACAGGCGTGATTAAACTCAGGTTCTAGAACTGTATGGAAGCTAAGATTTAAGGTTAATTTCCCGTGTGCGAAATAAATCCAACTCAATGAACTGTAGAAAACTAGTGTTAAGGGGACACTTGCCAGGGCTGTGTGTAGGTTCCTGTCCTACTGGTTCGAAAGAGACTCCACCGGCCAAGGAACAAAATAGGCAAAACGAACATGGATGGGTTTTAGACAGTCAAAAGTTTTACAAGTTAAACATTTCTTTCGCTCTGACCAAAACAGGAGAAGCCATTGATAATTTCCCATCAGAAAAAAAATAAGGTGTTTTACAGACTAGGTAGGTCTGTAAATCGAAGATGTTTGATGTCCACCAAGCTACCAGATCACTGATCGCATAATGGTTGATTTTGACAAGTTTTGTATGTAGTAGATTACCAAACTTGTCAAAATTAACCATTATGCAATCAGTGATCGACCATTCTGACACTATTGTAATAGCAGACTTAGGCCCCACGGCCTGTTGCTTCTTGCAGAGATAAGATCATTAGACAGAAAATCTAGTTGCAACATTTTAGAGTCAATTATTCTGCTGATAGCTTCTTGCATTTAACATGATAAGGATTTTTTTCTGATTTGTTAAAAGAATACACCTGCAATGAAGTTTCCTGTCAGAAAAGCAAATTTTAATACTGTAACAATGGTTGTCATGCTATAATGAAATAAGCCAATTAAGAATAAGTCAATACTAACAGCATGATCATTCCCTCCGGATCCGTCGAAGAATCGGCGCCCGCACAGCACGGAGCCGTCCGTGAGGTTGAGCCACAGATTGCTGTTCAGGTCGCATTTGTCGCACTTCCAGCCTGACGGCGGGATCTTCACGCCATTGTCCAGCTGCTTGAGGTCTACTGCGTGTCTAGAATAAAGAAGAAGGTTTTAATCGACTGTGCGTTCTTGTTCTTTTGTGTTATTGGTCGTCCTATTGAACAATTATACCCCGCATATGCAAACTCATAAACGAAAGTAGCGACCTGGTTGACGTCCACGCAGATTCAATATCGACATTTGTCAGACATCATTAGTATAAGTATTTAGAATTTAAGTAAACTGAATTATAAAAGTTATTTTTTTAACTACAGAGAGCACTTTGTGTATGGTGTTTGCCTGTAATTGGTTGTAGTGAGGCTTAAGACGCAATTATTTGTATGTTCCTATCTATTTAATATCTGTAACAACTGTTGGTGAACCTTTAATTAAATAAATAAGCTTGAAAGTCACCGATACCAATATCGGTAAAGGCGCTTTATTTTTGTCAGACTTGTACTGACTGAAACCCACCCATATTCTTTCTATTGCCCTTTACTTTCGGGGGTCGCGGTATCTCTTAGGCTGGATTCTACGACTTTGTGTTGATAAAAAGCAAAATTATGCCTGTATCACTGGATTAATACCTACATGCAGGCAACGTGGATTGTTCTAGAGGTGCTGGCAATATGACAAACAAAAAAACATGTTGCCACGTCTGTTGGTTTGTTGCAAGATTGTTAAATGAAACCTAACATTTCGACGGCAACGTAAGTTTCAGTCTCATGTAACAGGGGCCTAACCTATTGCCGTTCAAACAGGCTCGATTCTCGGTTATAAGTTGCTACTGAGAAATTCGTATCTTATTAATCTGGTAACACCTTGGGATCTATCCCTTAACCTTACCCCAACCGGACCCAGCCGCGCTTGCCAAAAAGTTCGTCCAAGTGTCGTTTTTATGACTGCCTTTTGATACTCTTGACCTTTAGAAGTGATAATTCTGGAGTAACTAAAAATAGATTGGTGGCAATCCATGATTATCACTTTGACAGCAGAATGAAGCAAGGAGTATATTATGGTCAAGTATCGAGAATCAACTTCACTCGTGTAGTATTGTGGCTGTCTCGTTGGTCTAGTGATCGCAAGCGCGATTGCAGAGCATAAGGTCCTTTTTTTTTTGGGTGGGAAATCATCCAATGACTTTCCCCGCTCTGGGCGGAGCGGGGGGGCATGTCAGACTTGTACTGACTAAAACCCACCCACGTTCCTTCTGTTGCCCTTTACGTTCCGGGGCCGCGGTATCTCTTTCGAACAACCCGCAACCCCGGAGCATAAGGTCCTTGGTTCAATTCCCAGTTCGGGCAGTGTTATTGGGTTTTTGCAATCAGGAATTCCTCACTAACACCTATGGAGTAAGGATTTGCCTGGTTGATGGCACAATGTGGGTGTACTATTAAGTTCTGGGATTATAAGCATATTATTTACTCTTGTGACTCACACAGAGACTTCACGTTTCTCTCCATCCCAGGTGCCTTGCAGGGCAGCCAGCTCAGCGATCTTGAATGGGGATTCCGCGTCGATCACGGCTTGGACGGCCTTGTTCACCTGCATAAGACATAATTATGTTGTCTCTGTAAGGCGCGTCGCCCACACGATTGGCAGTCGGGGTGCGCTCGGGGCGCGGGCGCGTTAGGCGCGTCGCCCACACGACATTTGTAAAGAAAATCTCGTTGCGGCGTGCCTCTTATGTGCCTGCGCCTCAACTGCACCTCGACTGTTGATCTTGTGGGCGACGACGCGCCTAATGCGCCCGCGCCTCGACTGTTGGTCGTGTGGGCGACGCGCCTAAGGTAAATGGCAGTAGAGTGGTTGGTGTGGTGCCGACAACTAGGTTTCAAAATTGTCTTGTAACATTCTGTGATGCTGTCAATGATGTTGTATGTGACGAAGTTTTGACGTGAAAGAATTGTGCCATCGATAAAAAGAAGATTCGGAAAGGCTTTTTTAAAAAGTGTTTTAAGATTATGGATAGTCTTAGGGAATTTCAATGTAAGTACTAGCAATGTAATTGTAAAAGACACCAATTGTGAAGAAACAAAAAAAACTTACAACTTCGGGCAGGGCAGTGTTAGGCCATGGGTACGTGTGGAAGCCAGGCAGCACCACGATGCTGAAGTTGTCTGTGTACGTGAACTTGGGCTTGCCACACGTGGGGTCGAACCCCCCCTCCACGCCGATCGCTAGCCGCGTGATCTTCTTCTCAGGACCATCGCCGGTTTGCTCTGGCTCTGGGATCTGGTTAATATTATAACATTGAAACTTAGCATTTTTTACATATCGCAGATTTTTAAGATATGATGAATTTAGCATCACCTTCGTACTTATCTTTTTATTAAAACCTTACGCATGTTGTTTTAAATATAAATTGCCACCGTAACAAATATGGTTTCACTTATCCTTACTAATATTATAAAAGCGAAAGTGAGTCCATTTGTTTGTTACCTCTTCGGCTAAACCGATTTTGATGAATTTTGGTATAGACATAGTTGGAACCGTGGAGACGGACATAGGATATTTTTTTTAAATAAAAGTGAGAAATGAGGGAGAAAGAGGGAAGAAAAGGGAAAACTTAGCTTTGCTATTACAATAAATCAGGCGCAATGGCAAAAACTACAGGTAGCAGGTACCTGCAAATCAGGAAAGGGGAACCGTGTTACCCCGAATTTAACGCGAGCGAAGCCGCGGTCAAAAGCTAGTATTAAATAAAATCATCAATACAACCCTGTATATTCATTCCACCCCAATCAATTTCATGAAAATCTCACTTATTGGGTTCAAACTAACTTAGATGGCTACATTGATGTTTTAAATGATTATAATTAAGTAAACCCTTATTATAAACGGTCGCAATTCATATTTAATCAACAAACTACCCAACACAGATCAACGAAATGCAATTTTTTTTTTCTTTCTAATTTTAGACTATTCTGTCAATGCTACTATCATTTGTGTTTGCATACTTTAATAAAATGAGGAAACTGCATAGTTCCCATTTTTGGCTTTACGCCTGTTTAGAAGTTTATATTTAGTGAAGCTGAAGAGGTTCGAGGTTTCCAGTTTTTGTACCTTTTATTTTTTTGCAGATAGTAAATAATAAATAATAAAATAAATATCTTGGGACAACTCACACACGGCTATCTGATCCCAAGCTAAGCAGAGCTTGTGTTATGGTAACCAGACAACTGATATACATACTTATATAATTTATAAATACATACACATTATAGATAAATCACACCCAGACACAGAACAAACAATCATGCTCATCACACAAAGTTTGTCCTGGGTGGGAATCGAACCCACGACCTCCGGCTCAGCAGTCAGGGCCACTAACCACTAGACCAACAGGCCCGTCAAATCATCAAATAACTTCTTTCTGCTGACTAAAACCCACCCATGTTTCTTCTTTTACCCTTTATGTTCCGGGGCCGCGGTTTTTCTTTTAAACAACCCGAAACCTCGGAGTTTTTACACCTTGTATGAGCCTTCCTAAATCAAGAATTTCATTGTCTTACTAGAGTTTGCTTACACAGGCGTGTGTTGATGCAGAAAAGCATCATTTACTTATGATATTGTTGAAACGACAATGAACCGCCTGTTTAAGTATATTTTTTGCTATGACTTACCGCTTTCTTATCCCTTTTGATGTGCAGGAAGACATTGTTGCCTGTCTTCTGGAAGTACTGCTCAACGTAGTTGCGCCCGAAGCCGAGGTAGCTCACCAGGGATATGTAGAGACCTGTGTCAGACTCCTGAAACAAAATCAAGTATTATAATAAAATATGGATATTTGTTTAAAGAATGATACATCTTCCATCAGAATACGCATCACATTAATATGATATTATAAAGGTGAAAGTTTGTATGTGTGATTGTTACTTCTTCTGAACTGAATTGGATGAAATTTGGTATGTAGATAGATAGCTTACACCCAGAATTAACAGATAGGTTACTTTTTATCCAAGTCTACACAACTAAAACCTAGGACACAGCTAATCTAAAATAATTGTAAAACAGTTAATCTCTAAAAACCTGTAATTTTGTTTCAATTTGTCATAAGCACTAATGAACACAATCACTATTTATTGAAGATTAAGACAAATGGAAAATGAACAATGGAATGTCACTTGAATGCAGGTGCCTAAGTACAAAAATGTTTTCTTTTATGTTAACAACACATTTTAAAAGCGCCCCCATAATTTACATAAAACTTGATACCAGTTATCACTTTCGTGCAAAAAACATGGGGGCAGGTCATGTCCCATTCTGCTCACAACACTGGTGGAACTATAACTGTATTCAGTTGCTTATTTTAGTTAAACCCTTAAACATGTTTGACTCTGTAGATTTGTACTTAGGAAGCTTCCTTATACTATGTGGTTTTACATTAAGTTTGTTTAATTTAAGGAGAATAGTGAAAGAAACTCATGCAGCTTTTCCCTCTGTGCTTTTGTCTGAGAATATCCTCCTCACATGTATTGGAATTGCCTTTATAAGTCGCGCTGTCTACAAACTAAGTCCAATCAATGTGGAAATGAGTGACATGGAAGAAAGATCAGCAGTAATGATGAAGCAAGAAGACATTCACTGCAACTTTACATCCGTTCTGATCAGCTACGGTCCACTTGTTGTGTCCCTGGTGAACAGTTTCCTAAGCTTGGTCATTGACAATTACATGCATTACAAAATGATAGCTGCTGTGAAGAAAGATGAAAATGAAAGTGAAGTGCGGGAACTTAGTGATAATTTTAGAATAGAAACTAGAGGCATACTTAAAAGGCTATTTTCTTTCTGGAAAAGGTATTTCAGTTTTATAACTGTGGCTTTACAGTGGATTTTACCAGTTCTTATAACACTTTCTATGTATTCAATGGATGTGAAGGAAAGGAATATATCTGTGGGTGATGTACGAAGTTTGGGTGATTCCTGTATGGCTCTCTTGGATGTTAGTAAGAATAACTGTTCCACAATCATTACTATGAATCACACATTTCAGTTACGTACAAGCATGCCAAATTACTTTGAAATGTATGAGAACTATCCAAATAACACAGAGAAGTTTGACTCTGTGGTAAATAATGTTTACAAAATCATTGCCAATTTACAAAATGAAACTCATTATGCAGATATTAATGTGACGACTGCTCCATTATTCAGAACACCAAAACTGGAGAAAGATAATTGCATGAAAATATGTTTTTTAGAAAACAAAAATTTACTTTTATTCATGTTTGTTATCACTGTTGTGAGTTACTTTATACCAATCACTATATCCACAGTAATATTGACGAAAATACATATGATGGAACTTAAAAAGCAGAATGTTAAGACTTATGTGGGTAGAGAATTGTTGTACAATATTTTGTTCTGGAGCCCTGTAATGCTTGATACATTTCTGACTCTCACATTATGTTCCTACAGCATGAATGGGATGAGGACTTCTATATTTAATATCATTGCCAATGTGTATCAAGCGGTGAAGAACTTTATGAATACTAAATATTTTAAGGATAATACTGTTAGTCCTATATGAAAAGAATTATAATTGTATCATGACAATAAAAATGGGTGTGTAATGTGTGTTTTGTTAAAGTGAATTATTGTTTTTCTGATTAAAAAATCTTCCACAAGTATTTCTTTTACTTATCTATGGAAACATTGCTCTGTCTATAATTATAGAAATTATGACATTTTCACTTCGTCCCAGAAAGATTAGTTACAAATTGGATTCGCACTAACAAACTCTGTCATTAATAGTAAAAAGATATCTTGGAGTAACAGTAAATAATGCATTGAAATGCGACCCGCCCCACTAAGATATTCGTAAAATACGGTGTTTTGCATAAGTTGTATATGTTCTAATTATAATCGAGTAGTGTTCTTATAGTGTAGGATTTTCAATAACCGCTTTTATCTCGTTGACTACCACCTACACAAACAATAAATCGAATTCTCAGACACACAATCATCAATGAACGAAACAATAAGTAATCACAGGGAATGTAGGAATATTGTTGTTTTTACGTTTCAAAGCAAAACCGAGTGTGGAGTTGATGCCAAATATAATAATTTTAATTTATAGAAAATCTAAATTTGTAGGTTATAATAAAAAGTGCAACTCACCGGATTGTCAAACGAATACACACACTCATCCTTGTAGATCAGTTGCTGGGAGTTGGGTATTTTGATTTTAGGTATATGAGGCGTTAAAAGATCTAACGACGCCATGTCGCAGTTACCAAATAGTAAAAGAAATTATTAAATGTATTTTTTCCCGAACGAGATCAGCGTCACACCAAAACAGTGGTCTCGAACGTCATAGAGCGAGATCGGTAGAATTGCCAGCTAAAATCGGTATATTTGTACCCAAAATCGGTATTTGACAAAAAAAAAATACAATATTCAATAAAATTCGTTTATTTATTAAAAAAAAAACTTACAGACTAATTTGTAACAATCATAATTATTTTTTATACCAATATTCTTTGGCCATAGCCGCAGTGATCTTCGAATTAATTTCAAAATCGTAACAATTAGCTGTATTAAAGAGTCGTTTTGAATGTAATAGACCAGTGATTGATTTAGTAGACAGCCTATTTCGCTGCTTTGTTTTTAAAAGATTAATATGTGAAAATATGCGTTCAACGTTAGCGGATGAATGGGGAAGTGATAAAATATTAAAGATGAAATTAGACAACAATGGAAACATTTGAGTTTCATCGCCACGCTTTAGTAAACAGACTTCATCCCAAAATAGTTCTACATCTTCTTTCGGTTAGGTACTCATTCTTCAAAGTTAAGAAAATTAATGAAAAAATAAAACCAAATTCCTGTATATAATATATATGTTACTGTAAAAGCCCGAACTACGGAAAATCTTAAGATTTTCCAGTAAAACCTAAGATTTACCGACATGACTTGGTAAATGTAAGTATTTATTATAAAGGGACGATTTTTTCGGACTTTTGCCATTCCAATTCAGTACATGCTAGGTTTTACCAATGTGGACTGGTAAATGTTGGTTTTAGGAGTAAAACTATGACTGATCAATTCTTAGTCATTTATTTCAAGTTATTAGTCAAAAACTTAGGTATAATCCTAACCTTTTTAATGACTTTCATTTCAAAGTTGTATTAAAACAATTAGGAACAAGTATTTTTTTTAATATTTGAGTTACTTCTAAAGTAGTAAAAATGTAAAAAACAGAATTTGTATGTTTCTTATTATAATTTGGTATTTAACAAAAAATTAATACAAACAATGCTTATGTCGCAGTCATCTGGTTGAATCTGCTACCTATTTGATAGTATGACTAGCGCGTTCATTGAATGACGATATTTAATTGAATGTCTAGGCCGAACGTTGATTGAATAAGCGTCACTCAACGTCCAACTAGATAGCTGATTGTAAGATAGCCCTTTAAACAGAGCGGAATCATTCAGGTGATTGAGTTACTATTAATACATCTCTAATATTTACAATTGATTACCACCTGCCCTAAGATAGGTCGACGGAGCCCCGCTACGCGGGCCTCCTATTTCTGGGTGGTTTAAAAAAAACCACGAAGACTAAGGCGGGAGCTCCGCTCCGCTACGCCCCCGCCTTAGCCAACCTAACCTATCCGAGTCGGGGTATTCTGAGTCGTGAGTGAGAGAAAGTGATGATGATTTTTTTCGACATTTACCGTTCCTTGAATGCAAATCCTAAGATTTACCTAGTGAATGATGGTAAAAGTTCGAATCCCAAACTTTTATGGACATTTACCATTCATAGTCGGTAAATCTTAGGTTTACTGGAAAATCTTAAGATTTACCGTAGTTCGAGCTTTTACAGTAACATATATACTAGACAGGTAAATTCCCGAGCGGGAAGCCCCTTATAACATCGAATTGTAGGACACAAGGGTGTCAAGGGTATTCCCCAAAATATATGAACGACATTCTGCACTAGGTCCATACTATTGAGGGCTTTCCCGTAACATTAAACATAAATGAAAAGGGCTGCCAACTTAAAAGTGTAAAATCGGTAAAAAATCGGGAGAATTTCCATGTAAACTGTGAAATCGTAGAAAAATCGTTATATTTCGGTATTTCGGTAGAACAGAGCCCATATCGGTAGAAATACCGAAAAATCGGTAGGTTCGAGACCACTGCACCAAAAATATACTCGATCTGTAGTGATGTAGTGCAATGCAGATGCACAATCATAGATTATATACAGTAGAAATTATTATTGATATTCGAAGTTTTCGTGTGTCAACAATCGCCTAATGCAAATATTTGTGACATAGAGGAAATAGCTATAGAGTTGGCATGGTTGTGCGGGCTTACCCAAAAAGATGATGATGATGATTTTAGGAGAGAACTTTGCTTTTATTTATAATGATCATTTCATGAAAAACTCTCTTATTGTGGTCAAACGAACTTAAAGAGTGAGTGTGATGATTAGTGAGGGAGATTGATGATTAATTATGCCCCGTTCCAATAAACAAAAAACGACTCGTTTTGCTTACGGATAGTTGTATTTTGACATAAGTTCTATGAGACTTATGTCAAAATACAAATATTCGTAAGCAAAACGAGTCGTTTTTGTTTATTGGAACGGGGCATCAAACTATTATAACTCAGTGGACCGTTTTAAAAACGGTTGCATTACTATTTTAATCAACATATATCACTCGATACGTACCCACAAAAAGCAAACACGTCGAAAAAAAAACTGTGCACCAACTTGGCTATTTCACTTTTCTTCTCTGGGTTTCTGTCAATGTCATGCATGCTAAGCTGGCGATGCATTTCTTTAATTGAGATATAACGACCGACATGGAGACGGCATATTCTACCATAGAAACAACAGTTACACAAATATCTATGATATGGGCACACAATGTGTAAAACAGTTTTGTTTCTTTTTAATTAAGCAATCTAAATAAATAAATATATCTATCAAAATAAAAAAATCAGTAACTGCGTAAGATAAGAGGAACAACTACAGTTGGTTCCTCGTTCGTACAGTCGTGTGACGTCATAAGCTCATCCTTGCCTTGCGTGCCCGTGTCACCATGTTATGCGCCGAGTTTTGCTGAGTTTTGTTTTTAGTTTATTTTTTTTATAGGAAAGGTATTTGAAAGACCACATTCACTGGTCACTATTAAAATTCTGCATTAATTTTTTTTTTTTATTAATTAGTCAAGTATAAACACAAGCAAATAAAACTACGATTTCATTCATGGATGAATGAAAAATGGAATTTTGGCACATCACAAGCAGTTGGTATTTGTTGTAATAGAACGATTGTATACATACACACTAATTTGTCTTAATGTGTGAATTTCTTTATTAGATCTTGTGGTTGTTTTTGTTTTGTGTGCGTTTGTGACAATAAGATGCACGTCTCTGTGTGTTGATTTTCCATAGTGTGTCAATTTTTTTCGATGATTTGTTCCATTTCGTTCTTCAGTGTTATTTACTCTACGTAGCAATTTTCTGCATTTTTTTGTGTGACTGATAGATTCCCGTACATACGTGCTAACTTCACCTCCCATAAAAAACAGAAAAAATCGTTTGGAAGTTGGTTGCTTGTGTTCTCCCAAAGAGTAAAGTTGTTCTCCATAGCATATTTCTGTAATGCTAATAGTGATAATAATTTTAAATCGTTTTAGGTTTCGGTAGCACTTCCAATCAAAATATTATTAACTATTGTTTAATGAATGTGGAGTAGTAAAATGGTTTTGAAAATATTTGTTAAAAAAGATGTGGTCACAGATGTATTATTGATTCTCAACGAAAACAACAAAGTCAGTAAAGTTAGCGTATGACATTGACAGTGAGTGACATAAACAAATGTTTTCAATCTCCTATCTATTTATCAATAAATAATACCAGGGGAATTTGTGATTCTTTCACTACAAACAGTTTTCAACATTTACTAAGACGATTTAGATCAAAGGTCAAACTGCTTGCGTGCGTCATTAGTACCTTTTTTATCAGAATCAAAACATTCATAAAAACAAGGTTCAGAGTTTACTCCTAAAATCTACTTTTATTTCATTACCTTCAATAATTACAAATATATATAATGTCTTTAAAACTGTATTGCGATCTTATGTCGCAGCCCTCAAGGGCTCTTTTCATATTATTGAAGTCAATAAAATGTGCTTTTGAGCCTAAATTCGTCAATTTACGTGGAGGTAAGTTTGTGTCTTTCTGTGGTGTGTTGAAAAGATTTGGATGTAGATTTTTTTGTATGTAACTGATTAACTTGCCATATCCATATGAGTAGTCAACAAAGCAAATAGGGATACAGTTTCAAGAGATTTAGTTGAAGTTTTTCTAGAAGCCAATGAATTGGTTTTTAACAAACTTTTTCACAACTTCAATTATATCCTGCTAGCCTGTTTACTTACTGAGTTTGCTGGCTGAACCTTACCTAAACATGAAATTTGTGTACCTATGCAATCCAATATGAAGTATCAGATTAAAAATAATTCCTCCAGCTATGTTTCATATCAACTTTAATTTATTATTTTCAGGCGAACATTATTCCGAGGAGTATACTGCAATAAATAGACTTCAGAAGGTTCCTGTTATTGATCATAATGGATTCATTTTAACTGAAAGGTATGTTTATTAAACTTTGTATGCATTTGCTTAAAATGACAATTTTATGTTGGTTTTGTACTTTTTCATTACTGTGCTTATTTTTATGCTGTTATATACCTAGGTTGTGAAAGAATAAAGAAAGTTATTCATATATCAATACCACTGGCTTAACCTTGCCTGAAGAAGTTTCTGCACCAAATGCACCAAATTTACTTTTTTCCAGTGTTGCCATCCTCAAGTACCTATCCAGAGAGAATTTATTACCAGAGAGTTTGTATCCTAGAGAGTCAAAAGCACAGGCACAGGTTGAAGAATTTTTGGAGTGGCAACATACTGGACTGAGGTTACACTGTGCCATGTACTTCAGGGTAAAAGTAAGTTAACATAGATACTAGGTAAGACTATTGTCACTATCTCTCAACAACACTTAAATTACCTTAGGCAAATTTTCAATGTTTAGTTAAGCAACAAGAATAGTCATTCAAATAATATTTTTATTATTTCCTATACCTATGTAAAATGCGGGTGTGTAATGTTTGACATAATAACAAATTCTCTAATATCACTTGAACTAACATTCATATGACATAATTTTCATATGACATAATATCAAATGATATAAATTCATATGACCTAATGTTTCATATCATATAATATTCATTTAACATAATAACATTTAGTATAACATTCATTTTATATAATTTTCAATATGTATAATATTTTTTTATATAACGTTCATTTGACCTAAAATTCATGTTTAATGGGCACAGTTCTAGCCTAACTTAAATGGCACTTAACCAAACCTTAAAATATTCTATGCATGGTCGAGGGTGGGCTTGGTCGACGGAGCCCCGCTTGGCGGGGCTCCTACTTCTGGGTGGTTTATAAAAAAAATAACCACGAAGGGGATGGCGGGGTCTATTCGCTCGCTTCGCTCGCTCACACGACCTCGCCATCCCCATCTAACCTAACCTATCCGAGTCGGGTTGCCCTAAAGTCCAGATTGCATCCAGTTTCTCCTGGTAACAATAGTTGAGGGTGGCCGGTGTATAGGGTATAAGGTAGATTTTCTAAATTATATTAAAAGTTACTTGGAGATTATGAATATTATAGTAAATGAATAATATGCTAAATGAATATTATGTGAAAAGTGCATTATAGGAAATGTTCATTATGTCATATGAAATTAGGTAAAATGAAATTATATCAACAATTCATTATGTCACCTGATCGTTATGTTAAACAAAATTATGTTAACTAAAATTATGTCAAGTGAATGTTAGATATTTTGTTATTATGTCAATTGTTACACACCCATATAATGCAACACCACAAAATGTAATAAAATAAAACACAGGATGTCTTGTTGGTTGTTCTTAAATAAATACATAATTACTGTAGTTCTCCATTCCAAAGCATAGATCTTTGGAGGAGAATGACAGACAGGAACTGTATGAACACTCTTTTATTAATTGGAATGTGATAGCTTCTTTATTACCTATAACTGGTTTATTTTTCTTGCATTACAGTATTTAAATCCAGTGATTTTCGGCACGACAGTGGATCCTAAAACTCTGGCAGGATACAAGAGTCGTATGGAGGCTGCTCTCAAAGAGTTCGACACTAAATGGCTGGGCAGAGGCACAGATTTTATAACTGGCAACACTCCCACAGTGGCCGACTTGTTGGCGGCCTGCGAATTGGAACAGCCTCGTAAGTTTTGAATGTGACATGTGATAAGTGAGTTGGGTGCTATTCGTAAAAAAAATAGTAATAGCAAAACAAGATTGGTGCTATGTCCTACATTTGCCTACACGTCCAAATATCTTTGAACAAGTTCGTTTATTTGGTAAAAATCAGTCTTTAAGAATAGCAACTCCGCACATTCTATGATAGCTCTACGGAAGACGGGTTTTTACCAATACTTTATCGCGACTTAAATACAATATTTGTGAATAGATTGTGTAATTAAGGAAGGAAATGCACCAACATAACCAGTATCAGAAAATCGATGAAAAAAAGCGCGTCTAGTCGACCTTAAGTAGCATAGGATAAGGGCAAGAGCAGCTCTGCTCTGCTAGCAGGCTCTTTCATCAAGAGTTTCTTAACAGCAGACCCAAACTACATTATTTTTACAATATGAGAAACCTGAATATAATTAAAATAAATATTTTTACACCATGTTATTTTTTGTCCCGAAAATATTTAAAAACGGTTACGAGTTGGACATTTAGTATACGGATAGGTATTCGCGGTCATACGGCGCTTGTCACACAACACAGGACACGGCAGATCACAGCGACACTAGACGCCCGCGGTGACCGTGTTTTTTTACGGACATCCAGGTTAACGTAACAAGCGACTTTTACGATTTTTCAATAAACAGTTCTCAAATTTTGCATATAGTTTCTTCACATAAAAATATTAGACACGTATCGGCTTTCGCATTACGTAAAACTAATGATGTATATTAACCGAAGTCAATGGTCTCATTTGAAAATGTATTTTCTTTGTTCTAGGAATGAGTGGTTATGATCCAAGTGACAAATTCAAAAACATTGAAGTATGGTGGAACAAAGTTCGACAACACTTCAACCCTCACTACGACGAGGGTCATGTCATAGTAAATAAAATAATTAAGAAAAACCAGAAAGTACTTTCTAAGGTGTAAGGTGGCCATAAAAATGTGCATCATAATGTTATATGAAAAAGAAATCACCGAATATTTTTTGAACTGTAAACGTTTATTTTTAAATTAAGTAAGTAAAAATATATATAAATGGCACAAAGTGCATTTAAAATAATATAAGGTGGGTGCTGGTTCCATTTCATGGTACAACTATTACATTCTTAGGTGTTTTGAGATTATTATTATGCAATTTTATTACAACGCTGGTTTACAATATGTTTTGTATTTTATTTCGGTTCACAGGATAAACAAAAAGACACTACCCGTGTTGGCGGGTTCTTCTCTTTTATATTTTTAACTAGCTTTTGCTCGCTCGCCTTAAATTGGGGGTAACGCATTTCCCCTTTCCTGATTTACAGGTAGGTACCTGCTACCTGTAGTTTTTGCCCTTGCGCCTTATTTATTGTAATAGCAATGCAAAGTATTCCCTTTTCTTCCCTCTTTCTCCCTCATTTCACACTTTTATTTAAATAGCCTATGTCCGTCTCTAGGGTCCCAACTATCTCTGTACCAAAATTCATCAAAATAGATTTAGTCATTTAGGCGTGAAGATGTAACAAACAAACAAACTCACTTTCGCTTTTATAATATTAGTAAGGATTCTGTCTCGAAGTTTCCGAGAGTATTTAAGGCGCGGCAATAAGCTAATCATTAGGTATTCACGAAAGTGACGCTAGCTGCATACTAGGCATGGTCTGACACAAGTACACGATAGTATTGCATCGAAAGAAAAGAAATAAGGTCGAAAATATTTCGGTGTTTGATTTTATTTGAATATCATGTCCGCCAAAATGTAGGTCATTTTGCAGTTTTTATTGAATATAAAAAAAATACAGCTCAATGTTCGAAAAATTTTAGATATCTCTTTAGTCTATACAATTTTCTTTGTTATAGATATAAAAAATATGATGGTTGTCGCTGAAAAAATTGAGAATTTCGAGACGAAAAATTCTTTTTTCTTGGTCTTTTTAAACATTTTTTTTTCGTAGTACTAGACCACTTTTGTAAACTTATTTTGTTTAACTCTTTACTTTATGTATTGAACTATACACGGTAATTTTTTTTTTGGCTAGTGGCATGTACAGATACGGCTAACTTTGCGACGAAAAACTAGACGTTTTACGAAGTGTTTGCTTTGTACAGCGCCTTAAAAAAATGCGGCAGCTTTCTCTCGCGTGTAGTCAAATAGATACAGAGATGGAGGAAACATTAATACAATAATAAAACTCATTGCCTCTATATACAAGTAGAGGCGATACTTTAATACAAGCCTAAAAACTTGGTTCACTCTTTGATCTTAAGACTATTCTTCATGATGTTAGGGTTTCTGAACAGTCAGCTTTTATTAAGAGCTTGGCTTATCAGTTAGTCAGTGTGCCTGTTTTGGCGGCACTACAATACTAGGCTGACCCGTGACGGTAGTGGAGCGAGCCACTAACATCCCGTAAAGCAGACACACCCCAGCCCTCACACCTTTCAGATATTTGAGCTAAAAAGACTAACGAGTAGAACAAGACCAAAGAAACGATGTATAAATCTGTGTAGAATGATATGCTTAGGAAGGAGGTGACTGATACGATGACAAATAATGGATATACAATGTGTCCGGTCTAGGACTGTCTGGACTAGCGATATTCTAGATACTTATGTAACGAGTGTTTTAGTGTACTATTACCGCTACACACTTGGGTCTAATTAATTTCCCCGGTTTTTGGCAGCCATTTTGAGATATTCTATAGAGAATATAAACTAAACTAACTAACTAAACTAAACTAAACTAAATATAAACTTTGAGAGTTACACGCCTATGCGTGTAGAAAAAATAATCATAACTCTCAAAGTTTTGGTTTTACGAAGACGAAAATAGCCTTATTCGGAGGGCAAAAATATTGTCTATCGTTTAGAAAACAAAATTAAAGTCCAAAACAAAAAAAAAAGTTAAAAGCAAATCAACAAAAGTTTAAAACTTATTTTTGAAAAAAAAATGGTAGTTTTTTATATAAATAAATTTGAGTACTAGAATGTTTGTGGTGTGTATCGCTAGTCCGTGACCGGACACATTGTATAAGGAAGAAAGAGACTAGCCGCACCGACCCGAAATATATTGGTGGTAAGTGTAGGGGACAGGAATCATGAAGCTGAAATAACATCTCTGTCAAACTTGCAGAAAAAACGTCATTGGCACAGTGCCATCTATCGAATAATGCGAATAATGGAGTTATTGTTAGCTAGAAACTGTGCTACGAGAGAGCGTCGAGCGGTTCTGACTGCACGTCCGAGTGATCTTCAATGAAAAACAGGACCGGCGATAAGTTAAAACATTTAACGCCATCTGGCTGCAGTTTTCAGTTAGGAAACTCATACCTAGTAACAAACATAAAAGTGCGCCTGTTTCTTCCCTGTTGTGAAACATATGTAATTTTTTTTAGTAGGATAGATGTCGCTACGAGTTTCTTTCGCAAGGGACCTCTTGTTATTTTGCAAGTAATCCAACGCTGGATTTTTGCATTAGTGATAAGGAGGTACTGGCTATAATTTTTTCCGAGTCTAATATCCCCAATGAACGAAGTCCAACGGTGAGAGATCGTCACGGCGTGAGAAGACACGGCCATTGAATTACGATGCATGAAATGGTCTTCAGGATTCAGCTGTTAACGCCCGGTTCCAATAAACAAAAAACGATTTACGACGTATTTCCTACGAGACGTATGTCAAAATACTACTATCCGTCAGCAAATCTTTTTTGTTTATTGGAACCGGTCGTTGGTCAATTGGACTTTGTAAACCTGTAAATTCAAGTCCTTTTTCAAAATTTGCACCAGTGATGTCCGACCCTTGAGATGTTGACGGAGAATCGAGATTGACGGCTCTCCTGCCACACTATCGCGAACTTTAGCAATATTTTCCGTGGAACAAACTGAGCAAGCATGTACCTACAGGTGTTTTCACATCTCCTATATAGGTACCCGGCTTGCTGAAATTTACGCACAATTCTCCCGATTGTGGGAACATTTGGTCGATTATGCTGACCCAAAAAATGATGGAAGTGCACAAAATGCATTTTGATTTGAATGCCCATTTTCTTAAAAAGGCTTCAACAATCATACCACGCTACTTAAATTGTGTACCTCACACGGTTGAATTTAGACTAAAACAAACAAATTTCAAATAAAGTTAACAAAAAAATGTTGACGTTACTCTTTTAATTAACATTCATTACCTATGCGTTATGGTTGGACCACTCTTTAGAACGTAAAAAGAACTTCCAACGAAAATTTGTTTGAGATTTAATTTATGTTTAGTTTTAGATATGAGCTTTGGAAGCTTAAAAAATAAGACTCATATAATAAATAAATATAATATATTAAAGTTCGTTTAGTCTATGTCTAAAGGTAGGTTTTTTTCGTTTGGGAAATCATCATCATCATAGGATAAAACGACGTTTTTCAACACACTTACGATGAAAATTAATAGATAATAGAACCAGAAGTATTTTATTATATTATTCATTGTTTTCGAGTTTTGCTTCTGAAGAATAGCAATTCAGTATGCAGTGTATTTCCACACTCGTGTTTTTTTTATTTCTTCAATTTTTTTTTCGCCTCAATTTTTTATAAGTCCAAAGCTAGAAAGTTACAAAGCGTAGAACTTTATAGAAAACAACGAGCGAAAAACTCCGTGGATATCCTATTAAAACAAGTTAGGTAAATAGTATCTACAAAATCCTAGCTACAATATTCTTGTTTAGGTATATAAAAGAACTGTGTAGATAACAAAAACATACAATATGCCTAGGTATAAAGATCATGCGGGAACGGGTCCGGCAGTTTCGGTTGGCCATCTTTCAAATCCTTTCAGGTAAATGATATCCAGCCAGATGTCAAAATAACGTGACAAGTTCACCAACAACATCCAGCTCAATAATTTGAAACCATTTAAGGACCTAAAGGACTGCATTCACTTCACTCGCCACCATCAGCGAAACTTTTAGTGAGCAGGCACTGCAGACAGGTACTGACAACTGCCGAAGTTAAAGACCACAAAATGCCATAACAGTAAGTAATTATAGGCTTGATACAGAAAGCGGTAGTCTTGGATACGGCTCGTATTGTTAGGAGGTTCCTTTCTTTGGAGCCTTGTCCGCTGGTAGCTTGGACCTGTTCCCGATACCGGTGGGCTAAGGTTTTTGTACTTATTTTTAAATGTTTTATTTTTGAGGGTTCTATAAAATCTTGCGACACATCTTTTGCATACTAACAGCCATATCTTTTGACTGCGTAGACTTAAAAGGTTTATTTTTTCACAACTTCTAGGCACCACAGATTTTCAACTCGACACCTCTATTGATTTTCGAGATATAAGGGTTCTGTTTTTTTCCTTTTAAGGCACGGAACCCTAAAAATGTATAAACGAAATAATATTTTAACCACACGCAGAGTTTAAAAGTAAAATGTATCGCAACATTTCGGCAGCAAAGATAGTTGGTAGTAGGTATACTTTTCATTTCGGTAGAAACTTTCACTTGGAAACTGTGACACAAACTGTTAGTTTTTATAATGACAAAAAGAGTTTGTACTAAATGTACCTATTTTTGAACGCGCTAATCTGTACCAGTGTATTTGTTTTTTTTTGTATTCAAAAGCTCAATTCTGGAAAATCGTAATACATTTGACAGCATTTTATAAGCGAAGTAGGTCGGCGGCGCCGGTTGTATCCGCAGAGCACAGCTAGTGTAGGTTAAATGAAGAATAAATAAATCATTCAAATAAAATGTTGTTATTATGGATCACACGCTCCGTTTAACCAGTTCGTTTTGTTTGAATATTGAATTTTGTGAGGATTTAACTGCATAAGTTTTACAACTAAAGAAAGAAAGAAAACATGTTAATTTCGCACTTTCCACAAGAACCATTCCATAACATTAAAAAAATAAGTTATCTTAACACTACAAAGATCCAAATAGGCCCAGCCACACACAACACAAATAAGCGTGGGCCATCAGTTTTTAATCAAACATTTTGTGTCAAACATTCACTTTTAGGTAGGGACCTAAAGGTAAATAAGAGCCATGTAGAAAACATTTTATTTACCACCCACGCATAAGTTTTTTTCGGTAAAAGTTGTTGGAATGCCCAGAATCACCACATACATAACATTGCCGTCGGTAACTATGCGTTTGTTTGTAGCCGCCGGACGATCGGCGTTGCGTAGCGTTCGGGATTACAGAAAGTAAACAGGAAAAATCCTTATCTGTACAACTATTTTTTTTCTCACTCACATGATAACTGATATTCTGGAGAGAGTCCTGAGGGTGTAGAAAAGAGATAAAAACGTATTCTTAAAACGATTTTCAATAATATCGACACTGGCTTTTCGATACCTTATGTCAATCTATATTGCGCACGGTTTTAAAATTTTTATCACTGTCAACGCTGGAAGAATGTCTCTTTTGTAGCCCTTAGGGTTAGTAGAAAGAGACCAGGAAAGGTTTAAAGTAATAAGTATACATTATGTAAACCAACCAAGTATTCTGTAGATCAAACTAAGTAACTTAATGCAAAAAATATTCCTGGCAATCAACGTTTAATTTTGGGGTGGACAATCACGTTTCTCGGTAGAACTCAATGTGACGCAGTCAAACCATTGTGTTAATGGATGCATTAAATATTACAGGGATCGGGGAGGTGCTTAAGTAAAGTTGTAACGTTAAAAACTTGATTAAAAAATTGTAAATTTTGATTCAAGTGAGGAAAGTTTGTCATTGCGACCGATGCGAAATTTACACACGAGCCGTAAGGCGAGGATTGAATAGTTGCTTGTTGTTCTATGTGTGGTGAAATCAGAAAAAAATAAAGCCCTTGTTGCGATACATGATAAAAAAAACCTGTATGTGAAATACATTGCATGTTAAACCTAATCGTAGTTAAATAAGAGCTAGCTTTGGAGGAAGTGTATTAAAAAAGACGGGAAGAACAAGTGCCTTTCGGCTTTGATAAGGGTACTTTTGCTCCAATTTTTTACACGAAAGGGCCTATGCCCTTAAAGGGGATGTAAATCTACAACAGAGCACGACTAGATACCTTTGTTGGCAGCAATCAAAACCTTATAGGTGGAAGCATTGAGTATATAATGTAGTGGAGTAAAAAATAATTTCGAAGACAAAGGGTTGGTGGATTCAGCGCGCGCAGCGCTCGCTTATTGGGCGAAGAAATAAGGGGGCAGTGGCTACCATCCCCTTCGTATTCCTCTGAGACTATAAAAACCTTCCAGGTTCCCAACTGCGTCAGTTTTCGACTAACCGCGATTCTGCATACGCCTTGTAACTCTGAACTGCTTCGTAAGTCCGGGTCCGGGAAATTGCTATCTGTTTTACTGTAACTCTAATTGCGGACTGTAACTAATCAGAGGTGTTCGCGTTATTTTATTTAGTAAGTTTAAATTCTTGTTCCCAAAGGTGATCATTGTTATGATGAAATATTCAACATATCTCCGTTCTTTGTTTCAAGCACACGTCACGGAAAAACAATTAAATTTTAGAATAGGACACGAGTTTGAAAGACATAATTTTTTTATAAAAAAATACGAAAACTTTTTGAAAATGCTTTCTTTTGAGTGAAAAAGTACCAGAAAAACCATTTAATGGTAGAATAAGCCATGATATAAAATTAATAATTGGCTTGTTCTTGAGTGCAAGATGTGTGAAAAGTTGGAGAAAACACGCCAGCCCAGCGACATTGTACAGAAAATGTAAGTTGAAGAACTGATATATTTTTGTTGAACTCCGTTTGACTGACAATAGCGCAGTGGTGTGTGGTAGTGGAGCGAACGAGTTCTGCGCTGCGGGTTCGAGTCCCGCACGAAATTAATATTTAATTTTGTATGGCCTGTGGTTGGATACCACACAGTGCTGGGGGTGCTAGAAAGAATGGATTGATCAGAAGGCGATTAATAGTGAAGTTTGGAAGAAGAAAATATTCCATTCAGTCAGAAGAATGATGATGGTGACTGTGGATTAAAAAATAATCTTATTAATATATATTAGAATCTATACCATTCAATTAGATTGGTTACAATACTGAAAAAAAACAAAAATAAATGTTCACATCTATGTACATAATTTTGAAACTACAAAAACATATAAACTAGTACCTAATAAGAATTATTACAAGTATCAAATGGTAAAGAAATTACAGGGCATCAAAGGTTCGTCCACATCGCTGGCAACAGGAAAAGTGCCCAGAAGGCTGGCAGCATTACCGCGTTGAATCGCAATGCTAATTCTTTAGCCAAGAAAGGCCAGCCAAGAAGAGTCAAGCAACCGCTTAGCGATATCTTGATGTACTAGGTGGGCACTCGGACCCCACGGCCCTAGTGTTTCAACACAAAAAGGCAAAACAATGAACTACTTACAATACAAATTTAATTTTATGCAAAAAAAAAGAATGCTGTGCGAGATTCTTTTTGTTTTTTTTTTTGTCTAGCCTAGGCCTTGGTTCCACTAATTTATGTCAGAAATAGTAGTAAGTATAACGTTTTTGTCAAAGACTTTTAGTTTATGAAACGCAACCTTTTTTGACCAAATCCTAATAAATTTATTTGTGGATCGTATGTTATAGCTGGGGAGGTAGCGTTGCATTTTTGATGGTGATTTCTGTACGATTAATTTTGATTGAAATCTTTAGCTTAGATATGGGCAATAATTGAATCAAGCGTCAGCAGGCGCACCCGGGGTGGATCAAGTGGGAAACAAAATATTATTATGTCAAAAAATAAAAAACCAAAAGTGTAATCTGGTCGTTTCAAAATTTGAACAGCAATAGTTTAAACAATAATAATAATTATAGAAATAATCAGCTGTAAAGATAATGGTGGGTTGTACGTCAGCAGGTCATATCCGCACATATTAAAAATAATTATCTTCAATTCATTTCTGGTCGAATGAAATTGATACATATTATTCTTTATGCTATTAAAATAATTAAAAAATGCGTCAGCCGACCTATTGATAGGGGTAAGATCGTCAGCAGGGGGATTATAAGTAACTATTTGTATTATACAACTGACGACTTTCCCCTCTTCAATTATTTTGCTGACTATTTTTTTATTTAATATATTGTTTAAATTACTCTCAGTATTAATTTCAAGCGACCAGAAATTAATTTGAATATAAACAATGCCTTTTTTATTGCATATATAATCTATATACTATATGTCAGCTGGCGGACGACTTTCCCCTCTTCAATCACTATGCTGACTATCTTTTTTGTTTAATATGTTGACGATCTTACCCCTATCAATAGGTCGGCTGACGCATTTTTTAATTATTTTAATAGCATAAAGAATAATATGTATCAATTTCATTCGACCAGAAATGAATTGAACTTAATTATTTTTAATATGTGCGGATATGACCTGCTGACGTACAACCCACCATTATCTTTACAGCTGATTATTTCTATAATAATTATTATTTTTTAAACTATTGCTGTTAAAATTTTCAAACGACCAGTTTACATTTTTTTTTTTTACATAATAAATTTTTTTTCCCCACTCGATCCACCCCTTCTGAGCCTGCTGACGTTTAGATTATTAAATAATTATCCATAAAGAATAAGTTCAGATATGAATCAATCGACCAGAAATTATTATGTGAAATGCAACGCTACCTCCCCAGCTATTACAGTTAAGGCTGCTACGGACTGCTATTGAGGCATGTAAAATTCATAATATTTATTCTAGAGCCATTCTTATTCTTTATTACATAAAACATAAAAATAAATATAAATTGCGATACTTATGTTTATATAGGTACAACGGTGAGCATAACCCATAATTAGGTTTTCTTACAGCAAACCTTAAAACTTAATTTCAAACAATAGATACACATACAATAAACGTAATACACAAATAAATATATAAGTACGTACCTACATATAAAATTCCATAAAATACATATAATTTGTAGATCCAATCATCCTGAATGACTCATTTTGATAATGGAGAAAAGTCCATATTATTGTTATATGTTTATATGTCCGTAATATTGTTTTACAATTCAACTGCAAGTGAGGTGTAATACCTAGTTTCTGAGTATTTAGGTATTTTATAATTCATTATTTTTTTTACCAGGGACGGCTTTTTTATAAGCAAAGAGTTTGGTTGCAAAAAAATGAACTTAACTTTAAAAAATACATGCCTTGTTATCTAAATTATTGTAATAAAAAAACAACGATTCGGTTTGTGTCGATGTATTTTTGAAGCTTGCATCTTTTGGTAATTTTTTCTTTAACTATTGTAATTAGCTCTTGTGTTCGTTTAGGTGACGTGTCTATGACACATTACTTCAAGGCGTCACTGAGATTTTAATTGTTTTTTTGGAATTGTTAAGGTTTCGTATGTCCGGCGTCCGGCATGCACTTTTTTCTTTATTCGGTTGGCAAATTATCAAATAACTTCCCCCCCTCTGGGCGGAGCGGAAGGGAGTGTCAGTCTTGCACTGACTAAAACCCACACATGTTTCTTTCAGCCCTTTGTGTTCCGGTGTTGCGGTATCCCTTTTGAACGGATTAAGAAAGGATTTCCCAAAATTCTTGAGGGGACGTAACTGGGTTCCAAAGTTTGCATGGAGAAACAAGATCAGAGATAGACTTTTATGTTCGAAACTTCACAGAAGCACTGCTGTAAATAAATAAGTGTTTCAGGCTTTTTCTAATTCAACCCCCTTTTTCAAATAACCTATAGGTTTTTTCAAAATTTTACCCCTGAAGGCGTGAAACGGAATTTAATTAGTGTTAAGGAGGAAGGATTTCGTTGTTTATGTATTTTCTTTCGTAAAACTTAGCTTTTGGACTCGGAATTTGATCTGTTTTTTTTTTGGGAACTGTTCTTTGCGTTTTTTGTGTTTTCGAGTAATTTTAGTTATTTAAAAAAAGCCTTAAGCTAGCTTAGCCTTATCCCAACTACATCGGGGTCAGCTACCAGTCTTACCAAATTCAGCTGCATACTAGTATTTTACAAGGAGTGACTGCCCATCTGACCTCCACAACCCGTTTAACAATTGGATAATACGATACTCCTTGGTAAACCTGGCATTAACATTCAAAGAAAAAAATAACAAAATTAGTCTTCCCCATTTTAAAGTTCGATAGAGTGAACCCTGCGAGCAAAAGTGTCAAATATAAAGGAATGCGGTTATTTAACTTTGCAGTTGGTTATAGAATAGAATATAATAGTTCTTTATTTGCACAGAAAGTAGGTACAAGTTACAATTGTTATGTTTAAGAATGATCCTTATACTAACTACCTTCAATAAGGCGTTCAAATAGTTTTAGGTATCTTAATAAAGACTCATTTAATCATCTGCCTAGCCTTTTCCCAACTATGTTGGGGTCGGCTTCCAGTCTAACCGGATGCAGCTGAATATCAGTATTTTACATGGAGCGACTGCCTATCTGGCCTCCACAACCCAGTTAATACTGGGTAATACGATACCCCTTGGTAAGACTGGTTGTCAGACTTTCGGAACACTGACTACCTGTAACGACTGTCAAAGATCTACAAATGACAGCCGGGACCAACGGCTTAACGTGCTTTCCGAGGCACGGAGGAAACTCGGTATGTAACGGGTGGTCACCCATCCACAGACCAACCTAGGCAAGCGCGGCTTAACCTTAAGATCGACCCGAGCGGCTGCTATTATTTAGCCACGAGCTCCTTATAAGGACCATTATCCAATTCCAATTCCATTATCCAATAAAGACTCATTTAATATACTATCAATAATAATGTAGATAATAAAAAGCCTTTATTCAGACAAAAAATTTATACATTTTTTATCTTAACATATCAACTCTGTTGAGTCAATGACATCGACAACTGTTTGCCCAACTTTAGCAAAGGCCGAACAGAGTGGAAAGAAATGGATTATATCTATTATAATTAGAGCTTTCCTTGTCCATAGTTTTCTCCTGCTATCGTCTTTATCTCGTCTTCCCACCTTCGGATCTGTCTGCCTCGTTTTCTTTTCCTATTTCTAGGGTACCGAAACACTATGCTTTTGTTCCACTTTTCAGTGCCTCTTATAGTATGTCCTGTCCATACAGCATATACTTACTATCAATAAGGTCACCATGTCAAAATAATATTAGGTGAATAATTTGTAATAGGCAATACAATACATAATGTTAAGTTTACTAACATGAGGCTATAATCAAGTTAGTTTTAAAATATAAATAATTACGGACATGCCAGGAATAGGTACAGTAAAGGTTCAGAAAGTCGCCAATTGAGTAGAAGTAGTATTTATTAATTAATAAATCTGTTAATTCTTTTTGAAAAGTGGAAGTGTCTTATTTTTCATTACATCGGTTTGGTGGCATACGAGTAAATTGATGTATGGCAGAGTATTATTTTAACGGCAGAATTAAATTTGTTCTTCATTTTGACTTACTTTTCTCTGGATTCCAGACATCCACGTACGTGCGCTTATCCAATTCGCACTCGTTTTCCTGATAGTTTCTCTCTAGTATGTATACTCAATCCCATTAGAAATCTTCACAATAAATCAAACGTTTAAATTAGTGGAATCAAGACCTCATGTCCGTACGCGGTCGGTAACTATAAGATGCTATTTTCTATCATTTTCTTTTTTCCCAACAAATTCTGTTGTTACTTCAGCCTAGCCAAATTATATAAATTGCTCTGAGGAAAGAAAAAAACAGTTAAGAAAACCCAAATTCTAAATAAAGAAAAACATACTTTTTAAACAAAAGAAAAGTAAGTTGGAAATAATAAGCTCTGCTTAAAACAGCCGCATAAAAGTATTTCAGTATTTCGATTCGGCCTGCAGGTTGAGCTGTACTCTGTGTTCGTCTTTACTGTACTTATTACACGAAGAAGTTTCTATACCATGAGTTGAATGACCCAAGATACAGACATGGCTGAAGAAAAAAAAATGCTGGATTTCTTAAGAGAAAAAGGCATTAACACACTCGAAGAGCTAAAACAATTCTTAAATCATCGTTCTAATTCGACAAATGAAACAGCAGCTGAAACCTCAGTTGAAATACCAGCTCAAACACCAGAGGTGTTGTTTGTGAAAGTTAATCAACTTCCATCAGAATTAAGCCCAGAAAAGCTAAACATGCCAATAGACGCTGGTACACGAATTAAAGAACAAATTAATAATACGTTAACTGTAGATAATAAAAAAACTTTGAATCCTCCAGTTGTTGTAGAGAGTATCAAACAGGGTTCCACTGATGATTCTGGCCGCGTCGTGACTGTTCAACAAAGAGCCGGACAAGCTAGAGCCAGTATGGACTTTGGACTGTATACCACGAATGATCGGCAGGTTTTGCAACAGAGAAGTGCCAGGAATGACTCTGGCGGCTGTATCATCAATTCTCGACAGGCTTTGCAACAGAAAAAACAGACAAACGCCAGCGGTAATTCTAATCGCTTTGACATAAATGATCGGCAGGTAGAGCAACGTATTGGTACGGACAATTCTGGACACTGTGCCATGAACGCTTGGCCAATTTTGAGACAGACCTATGCCAATGCTGGTCCTGGTCGCTTTGCCATGGATGCTCAGCAGATTATGGGACAGAGCAGCGCCAGCGTTGACTCTGGTTGTTGTGCCATGAATGGCGCAGTTCAACAAATTCGCGCTGATGATGATCCCAGCCGCCGTGTCCCGAATGCTGGTTTCGAAACGAAAAAACCTACTCCATTGCCAATGAGGTACGTATATGTGTCGCTACCATCAATTGGTACAAAGTGTGTTATTGATTTTAGTGTACTGGATTTTGGTTCTTGCTTCGGATCACTATGAAATTGTTATTATTTTCAGATACCGTCACAAACATACTCATCAAGATCAGAACGAAGCAAGGCATCAGCAATATCTGCGTGATAGGAACCACCTGATTCGGCAAAACATCACAAAACAAGAAGACCAAAATACTATGTCAGTGGATGTCAATATCAGATTTAACCAACACCACCTAGAACAGAATTATAACGCTCATAATCAAACCAGATATGAAGGGGTTAGACAGAATATCGTCACCGGCCACAATAACATCAACGATTTTAATATTGCCAGTAGTTACAGTAACGCCAGTGGCTATAATATTGCCAGTGGCTACAATAATAATAGTAGTCACAATATTGCCGCTGACTACAATAACACTTTTAGCTACAACTATGTCAATAGCTTTAGCCATACCACTGGCTATAATAACGTTTTTGGTAACAATAATGCCAATGGCTATAACAATACCACTGGCTACAATAATGCCACTAGCTTTGTCAATTCAATGGGCCCCAAGATTCCGGTTTCGCAGCCTTTCGCATCGGCGTCAGCTTATAACGCAGAACCACAGCAATAGTGGCCATCAACCACGCTGATGGCCCACGTAGCATAGCGACTATAACTTTTCTCAGTTAGAGATAGCCCCAACAAAGCTTTCACTATCTGGTGGGAACAGCCTCAAATTGATTGAAACTGAAACATCATGTTTGGGCAACTGCGGGATCGGAATACATGGACAAACAAAGATTGAATTAAAAACTCTTGGAGGAAGTAATAGAGTTGTGTTGGTTGAAGAATAGTATTCGAAAAATAAAATAAATATAAAAAGGAAAATGATATATGATCCGACCTGCAATAAAGATACAAAGTTATGAATACAAAGAAAGAAAGAAAAAGTATTTATTTGACTCGCACGGGACAAAACAGTAAAACAAGATATAAAAATAAAGAAAATTAACAAATAAAACAAAAGATTTTTTTTTTTAAAAAGGAGACTATGAATTAAATTAGTCGTATGAGTCCAAAAAGGTCCCTATCTCATTGGGCTGAGAATATCAGAAATATATATTAAAAATAGTTCTAAAAAGTCTATTATCCGTGATGTTGACAGCCAATGCCCAGATGCTGCCCGGATGGGATTATATACACTCTCCCTACTAACAAGGTACGTATACACATTACAAATTCTGGTTTTAATAGAGGAAACACCTACAATTTAAAAGATAAAAATAAAATTTTATTTTATTTTCAGATATCTACAGTAAACTCGCTATCCTCCACAATTCTTTCACTAAGCCGATCACAGAGACTTCAGTTGAACTTGTACTTTCGAAGAAGATGACTATAAAATTAGATGATGTAGAAGCGAAGAAATAAGATATCTGGACTATAATAATACTTCGTTATCGACGAGGTACGTGTGCCAATCTACTGAAGCTAATACCATCGATCGACACCACAAAGGTGTGATAAACATAATCTTTCTTTTAGAGTCTGTTAAAAACTCATTATTTTTTTACAATCGAGGACAACTTCAATAACACAAATTACGGGTCGGAAGTCGGATATAAAATTAAACTTAGTTCGTTTTTAGGATCATCATTCATCAGTTTGCGTTTGTCCATCAAGTAGTCAAGAATAATGAAGAGGAGTCGTCACGTCATACGAAGATCGTCTGAGCATCACCACACTAGCGTCGGAGGTATTTAATTATCTATAAGTAAGATTACTTGTATTCACTCCACAGCTTCGTTTATAAGAGGGGTCTTTTTTTTACAGTTCAAAACTTTTTTTGTTTAAATGGATGTATGGACTTTTTATTCGAATTAATTTATATGTATACGAAAATAATATATGTTAACACATGCACATATTGTTAGTACATATTATATTTAAAAAAAAACAGATTGTGTGGTTTTATGAAACCACGGTAAAAGTGAAACTTTTTCACATTATAGACATTTAGACGTCCATACTCCGCGGCCGACCGTCATGCGAAATGCAACACACAGACGAAAAAGTTTGAGAAGATGTAATAAAAGTTTCACATAAAAAAATATGTATATCTCGTTTTGCGAATATGTCTCGGATGCGACTTACAACTTACAACAGTCGCATAAAAAATGTATTGTTCCGTGTGGTGCCGGACACAAAGAATAGCACCACCCCATATCTTCCCGAGGGTGTCGTAAGAGGCGACTAAGGGATACAACAGAGGATGGACAGCAACGCGTCCTCTGAGTAAAATAACCCATCACGAAGCTGAAACTTACGTATTTATTGTTCCCGTCAAAGCAATGTGGTACCGCTTAATTTCTTATGATAATCCAGGACATCATTTTCACCCGTAGACCACCGAGGAAAGACATAACAAATTCATTTGACCCGAAACGCATAACTTAATTAAATAGTAGACAAATAGTAAACGTATAATTTCCATACCAAAAAAATGGGTTACACTGAGACGAATCGGGATGAGAGACGAGAATGCGCACAGCGATTATTTTAATACATAAAGTCGCGCGATTATTTGCGCCCGTTTAGAATACGAACAAGTTAGTTGACACAATCGATGCGAGAGAATTGCGTCCAGTTTACCATCACTTTCGTCAGAGCTTGAAGGTCTAAACTTTACTCAATACTTTTTGGGATCAAAAGACTTCAGTTTGGTGATGGGTTTCAGGCTCTTAACAACTCTTTTGAGATACCAAACAACCACATTAGTCTACTCTCAGCTCTATTGTTTTTTAGGTGTTTATCATTTAACACTAAACACATTTAATATATCGTTCTGTTTAATTCAATCTTTTGCAGATGACAGAGACCGAAAGATAAGATATTGTTTTATGGGATACTTAATATAACAACATTATTTACAATATTTTAAAAATGGGAGGGAGGAAATTAAGTTTTAAAAGACTGCTTTACTTTAAGTAGTGTTTTTAATTAATTAAATCTATGTTCGCGCTTCTTAATGTATGTATTTAATTCAAATTTAACTTAGTCTTTAATCATTACAGAAAGTTGAATCCTTAGTCATTTATGCCAGGTGAATTAAATATGAAAATGGGTATATTTATAATATTCATGTGTTTCAATCATTTAGGTAGAAAATAAACGTACAAGAAAATTACTTTTAAATAAGTTTCTTAAGTAGGTATGACATAGGACTTCTCAAATTGAACATAATAGAAATTACCTAAAGAAACAAAAACCTAATAATAATTATTATTTTCAACTCTGATGTTGGCTTCGACTATTTTCAATAATACGTAAGTAAACGTTTATTTCAATTTGCTATTAATAGCATTGTTGGGTATATGAAAAAGAACGATTAAAAAAAATTATAAGTGATTCATAAACACAAAAAGTTAATGTGAAAATCTTGGTCAACTTTGTGTATTTTCCCACATATACATAATATATACAATGTGTCCGTTTACGGACTAGCGATATTCTGGGTACTTATATAACAAACATTCTAATACACAAGTTTAAGGATTTTCAAAAAAACTACCATTTTTTTTTAACGAAAAAGTTTACAAAACTTTCGTTGATTCGCATATTTTTTTGGACTTTAATTTTGTTTTCTAAAGTTACGAAAATGTAAGCTCATAATTTCTTAATTAAAACGATAGACAATAAACCTATTTTCGTCTCAGTAAGACCAAAACTTTGAGATATATGATTATTTTTTGTACACGCATAGAGAATATCTCAAAATGGCTGCCAAAAAGCGGGGAAATGAATTAGAGCCAAGTGTGTATCGTAATAATATGTTAAAACACTCGTTACATAAGTATCTAGAATATCGCTAGTCCGTGACCGGACACATTGTATAATTCTATAAACCTAAAAATAAAAATCCATTTAAAAGTACGTACGTTAACACTTTGCTCATGTATTTTAATTATTTATAGTCCTACCGCACTCCATTTTATGTTATGGATCTAATCATACATCAAATCTAATACTAAGTGGTAAATTAAAAAGTGAGCCTCGTATATAAACATTAAACAGGTCTCCAAGCTGAAATGTGATGCTGGTAAAAGGTGGTCAAGAATACCTATTTAAAACATAATGAAGGAATTTCTTGGTGCATAGTAGTGAACTTAGCTTAATTTAATTCAAACTTAGATGTAGGCTTTAACTTTGGTTCTAGTCATTAATTTCTACTATAGAATAAATTAAACGTATGTGTCTAAAAAAGCGAATTACTTACTTTACAATAAATTTTGGCATCATTAAATAAAATCTTTTTTACGAAATTCTGTATAAAAAAAAAACAAAATCATTTATTTCAATTAGACCTTTACAGGCACTTTTGAATGACAAAAACAAGTTAAATTTTCACTAAATGTTAATTCCTCAAAACATGCGCCTCTTTGCTGCGAAAAAAGAAAAAACTATCAGTACTGACTGGAATCAAACAGTCGTTTACTGTGGCGAAAAAATAAAAAATAAACACTAGTTGAGTTAAATGAAAAAAAACGACTAGTGTGAAATACATAAGGTACATGTTGAAAATCGTAGTTTAAAAGTGCCAGTTTCCGTGAAAGCGTTGAAAATATTTTTAAAAGAATCAATTGAATTTTGGAACAACCTGAACCACGAACGTGTGTGTGAGTTTGTCTAAAAAAGCGGTTTTTTTCATGACAATCGTTTTCTTTTTCAAATATATCAGAACTTTTCGTTACATTACACGTGATATCAGAAGGGGCGAAGAGAAAGGAGGGGTAGCTTACAAACTCACACCGGATCACCACGAGGGAGAAAGGGGTCATAAAATAGACCAAAAATCGTAAATTATCGGAATTTTTCTGTAAATGGTTATCTGTACATGTAATAAAATCTCAATTGGTGTTCCGAAATGGCGGAATAACAAAATAAACTATATTTATTTTCAAAGTATTTAATTTAAGGGGTGAGTCTGAGCAATGTTGCATTTTGTATGTATTCTTCAATAGTCATTTCAGTCATAATGGACAGCTATTTGAACCAGAAAAGTAGTTCATAGTGCATTTAAGTCAGACAACTTCCATTTTTTATGAAAATTTTAGAATAGCAAGATGGAATAACTAAACTATTATTAATGCTGTCAAAATATAATGAAGTCAAGTTGTGTCACATAAATCAATTTCAGAATAGGTTGTCAAGCTAAATCGGACTATTTTTAATAGCGACTAAAATTGTGTGGAATAAAATTAGATGTGATTAGGTATGCCAGTTTAATCTTAGTCTAGTTTAATCCGGTGGTTTACCAAAATCGGCACCAATGTCATTCATCGTTAATCAATTTAGACAAACTAGTGAATAAAGCATAACAAATCTTTTTAAATATAATAAACTTCGCTTACGGATTGCTTTTTAACACACTTGTTTGTAAAGCCCCTATTGTGCAATAGTTCCTTAAACATTTTAAAATACAGATATTTTGTAGATAGGTGCTACCGACTCGAGCTTCTAATTAATTAACATATTTTTATTAACATATTTTGGTGCACATTCAGTATATTTAGTGGAACACAGGCAAAATTAGGTAAATGAAATGGGAATAAATTGAAGTACTTTTAAATACCATCCTTAATTAAATTAGTCCTGTACGAAGCCAAGAGGCCTCTATCTCAGCATGATGCTGCAATATGGCAGGCATGTCACAGCGCTCATAATATAATAAGGGCCAACGTACGGTGGACTGCATCAATTTGGTAACCCCTTTAAAGTAAATTTTAATACAACTGGGTTACCCATTGATGCAGTCCACTGTACATTATAATTAAGCAGTAGTAGAGTTCTATGTGAACGAGCTCGCCCGGGGAG
The DNA here is from genome assembly GCA_905475445.1 of Ochropleura plecta. Classification (NCBI taxonomy): domain Eukaryota; kingdom Metazoa; phylum Arthropoda; class Insecta; order Lepidoptera; family Noctuidae; genus Ochropleura; species Ochropleura plecta. The sequence continues at coordinate 4,888,872 of FR997735.1, forward strand.
GTACTACCACCACACCTATTTCTGCCGCCAAACAGCTTTGCTGTGTTCCGGTTCGAAGGGAGTGGTTGCCGGAGTGGTTACAGGCACACGAGGCATGACAGCTTTGCCTCTAAAAAGGCATCTTACCGCATATTGTGATGCCTTCAGTTTTGCACATGCAAATGTCATTCGGTTGCGTTGACCACTTTCATTGGGTGGGCTATTTGACTGAAACCCTTCCTTGATAGTAAACATGAGATAATAATGATAAGAATGTACTTTCAGCATTATCTTTTTGTCGTACAATATCTACATAATAAGAAACAAACGCATCATACACACGTGCGTTTGCAGCCCTGTGAATAAAATATATTATAGATTTCTGTAGATATTTTTGTCCCTATAAACGCCCACGATTCAAGTACTAAACTTGAGTGCTCACTTGTTACACTCGATACGAGTTAGTCCAGTGTGAACACTCTCATGGCACTTTAACAATCGGGATCCTTCGTGCCTATTCGTGCGAAAACGTCATGCAGAGTGAACGCAGCCTTTGCGGTGCGTAGGGTTTTGAACCTATTGGTATACTAGACTGGGCACAATATCTAATGTTCGTCTAAAAGTCACTTTAAAAAAAGGATGAAAGACGTCAGTCTCTTAAATCATAGTATGCACATAGTAGTATTAGAAAAAAGTTATTAAATAACAGTGTCTAGTTTGTATTTATAAAACTGAACTTTGGTGCTAGTTTAACTTGCAGCGATTAATGTTATGTAGGTATTAATTAAATATAATTAAATTAATTTCGACCCAGAGTTAAAGACCTGGGCCATTTTAGGCAATGCTTATATTAAGTTCATCACATCTCAGGTTCAGATGAAAATGGGCACCAGCTACTCGCCATGTTTAAATAAAAAACAAGAAAATATTGATGTATTTTCTTGATTTTTTATTTAAACAATAAAAACATTTTAGTTTTCTTATTACATGATCAGTCAAAGACTAGAGTAATTGTAGAGCTGAATTATAATTCAAAAATATCCTTAGACTAGGAATTAATAGTCTGTAATGATTAGCACCTAGACAGCAGTTAAATGTCAATACATTTAGCTTGAATAATGCACTACTGAATTATCGAAGTTCGGAACAACGCTGACCGTTGAAAACCAACAGTCCCGTCATTCTAGGATATATTTACATTTATATTATGTTGCCTAGTGTCAGTGATAAGGTTTTATTTTAATAGTCGTAGTCAGGACAGTAGTTAGTCACGGAGAACTCGACTAATGTACCAAATTTGCTAAACTTTAAAAAAGGATTTTCCGATTTGAGTCATTTTCGGTTAGATGTTACCCATAAAGATGTAAAATTATTGATTTCCCTTTGAATTTAAACGACAAAATGCTCACTTAAGGCCGTACCCTACGCAAATAACCTTGAGTATTCGCTTCCCTCTTTGCCGCGCAGGAGTGAGTGAGTGAGAGCAGTAGTGAATAATGCCTTTTTTTGGAATAAAATCTATATAAAATTAAGTATTGGGTTTTTGGAAAAAATATTTCTACCAAAATGTTCATTATAGAATTGTGTATCCAGTCAAGTAGCGAACAAAACGCTGGCGGCTCACAGCGCTTGTTCGAATCAGGAGCACATGTACTTGGTACCAAAACTATAGGGGAGCGGATAAATGGCAATCCGGTACAGTACTTAGACGTGTAGGTAAATCCAATTACTCCATACGAACCAATACTGGCATGGAAATCCATAGGCATGTCGATCAACTGAGGCAGAGGGTTACGCACGAGGTTGATGGTAACGTTCCAAACAAAATAATAGTACCAGAAATGTCGACAAAACTTGTCAGTAGCAAAATTAAACAATGTTTACTTTACGAGGAGATGCACTTTATTGATATTTTTTCTCATTTCGGGGGCTTTGTTGTAAGGAGATTTACTAAATAATGACTCAATAAAAATAAAAACTAAATCTACAATAATGGAATCAAGATTCTATAGAAATTTAATGTATTTTTTTGTTACTTAGTTCGTTTTAAATAACAAGTAGATAGGTCTAGAAAACTGTACAAAAACGGCTTGCGCGGCGTTTTGGTCGGGGTGGCGCCTTAATTAGGTTTTATTCTAATAGTCGTAGTTAGGACAGTAGTTAGTCACGGTGAACTCGACTAATGTACCAAATTTGCTAAACTTTAAAAAAGGATTTTCCGATTTGAGTCATTTTCGGTTAGATGTCACCCATGAATATGTAAAATTATTGATTTCCTTTTGAATTTAAACGACAAAATGCTCACTTAACGCTTTGTTTATCTTATTACGTTAAACGATTCACAGAACATTTGAATTGACTGGCAGATGGACATTGTGGAGTAAAAACATCTCATTACTTTCTCTGTCAGTTTCGATAAAAAATAACGGTACATTATTAGAGGTCTGCCACACCTACTTGCCTATAAGGTAAGTACATATATGCTAGAATTTGATGTGATCTATAAAATTCTTTACAAATGAGTAGTTGTAAATAATAAACTTAAGGTAATTTATTTATTAAATGTAAATTTTAAAACACTGGAAAAAATCTGATAGGCTGCACTGATACTTTGTTAAATAATGTTACAGTAATATTTATTTAACAGTTTTTTTTAAACTCGTTTGTGGTGTCAGGAGTAAACTTTTTTTTGCTACTTAATACATACCCGAATCACCAAGTAATTTGAAATGATAGATTTATTATTTAATTATGCTTTGTAAACAATTTCATATTCATTTATACCTTTTTCATTAAGTCATTTCATTAATTCAGTTTTGTTATTATAATGTTATTATAATATTATCAAGAGGAAAGAATTGTTTATTTGTTTGTAACGAATAGGCTCCAAACTACTGGACCGATTTTAACCATTTTTTCACTAATAGGCTAAACAATATTATGCTAGTACCCACGGGAGCGGAGCAACTACTAAAGACGCGGGCCATACCGCTCAAGATCTATATATTGTATTGTATTTTTTTTAAAAAAAAACGTTGCCACACATTATGATTTCTCCTGTATCGGGTTGCGTTTACAAACATTTAAACTCACATACACAAACAGCCAGACCCGAAACAACTATCTGCAGGTCATACAAATATTTGTTCCGTGCGGGAATCGAACCCGCGACACGCAGCGCAGCAGTCGATCGCTCAGCTACTGCACCAACCGTGTCGTCGTATTATTTTCAGAATGACAGTTACAATGCTTTTTTCCCAATGTTCAGTTACCACACAACAAAAACAAGAAATGTGTACGGGGGTGCACCCCTTTGACACCCTGCCCTACTCAAATAAGATGCTAAAGAAATATAAGATCTGCGTTGATGTCCGTGTAAAATATTCGCGAATATGTTACGTTTTTTTTTTTAATCTTTTGCCGATTTTCTGTTTCCAACTTGACTACTACTAACGTCTCAAATATATCGTACGCTCATATACGAGTGTCGTATTACATTAAGAATTGTTGAGCTGGTCCAGAGAAATTTGAATTGTTGTATGTTTGTCTACCATTAAATCCTATCGATACACTAGTAATATAAGTTATGTTTTTACTTGCGGCGCGTAGTTCTTAAGGAATGTAGAATACTTCAATGGTACCTGAACAATTAGCCAAGACATACGCAAGTAGATTTGTAAATAAATATACTTAAGTATTAGTTATAGGTACTTAAGTATTAATTAATAATATTATTATTATTAAGTAATTATACTTCAGCATTAGTAATACTTAAGTATTCGTTATACATGTATTAGTTATACAAAAGCATTAGTTATACTTAAGCATTAGTTTCACTTAAGCATTAGTTATACTTAAGCATTAGTTTTACTTGAGCATTAGTAATACTTAAACATTAGAAATAGCTGAGCATTAGATAGACTTAAGCATTAGTTATACTAAAGCATTAGTTGTACTTAAGCAGTAGTAATACTTAAGCATTATTAATACTTAAGTATTAGTAATAGTAGTACTTAGGTATTAGTAATATTAGGTTTACTTTAGCATTAGTAATGCTTAGGCATTCGTTAAAAATTAGCATTAGTTATACTTAAGCTTTAATTAGTTGTAGATAGGTTATTTGTTTGCTCAACTAAGTATCGCACAGGCATACTATAAGGAATTGTATATTAATTATTTTTTTGCATTCATTTGATTGTATTATATTTAAATTATGTGAATGTGTTACAAATATAGGTAGGTAAGGGTCGAGTTAAACTCTGTAGAATAATTAGGAACGGCCAAGGCTGTGAGTCAGGGTTACTTATAGTGATGTATCAAGCCCTTGACGGACGTACCTTAATGTTGATTTTATTGAGATAGGTCAAGGTGCGTGTAATACTTGCAACTGGTGTGCGTGTGTGAACTAGCAAAAAAAGAAAAAATAAAGTTCTTTTTTTAAGTTTTTTTTTTCGGGGCATAATTTAATAATTTTCTTTTAGTTTCCCGGCGTTGTCGTGGATGATATTGAGGGTTCTAAGGGACGATATTTTTTATTGCAGAATATCTTAAACGACAACTTCTCTTACTTACATTGGATGAAATGAGTTTCATTTTATGTCAGTCACTTAGGTTTCATTATAGAATAGGACTAGTGTTAAAAATAATTTATATATTTAAGTTATGTTAGTCTTATAAGTTATTAGGCGCAGACAGGCCGTATGCACTGCAGGCGTCTAGTTTAACGCGTGTTGTCTAGCGCAGATGATTCAGCTAGGAAAACTGATTTACTCCACCCCCACCACATGTTACTAATGAATTTAGTACATATAAGTATAAATTGACACTATTAAACATACAAAAATACTACAGAAATCCTTACTTAATATTATAAAAGCGAAAATGAGTTTGTTTGTTACGTCTTCACGCCTAAATGGCCAAACCGATTTTGATGAATTTTGGTACAGAGATAGTTGGGACCCTGGAGACGGAAAAAGGCTCAAAAAGAGAAAGAGGGAAGAAAAGGGGGGGGGAAAGATATTTTTTTTTCGATCATCATGCGGCTTAAATTTGCGTTAGCTTAAAGTAACTATGTCACGCGGAAAAATTAGCGGGCGAAAGCTAGTATTAAATAAGTTCTTAAAATCACACTGCCTATCACTATAAATATAATTTGACTTGTCGTTTGATTACACGCTTGCGTTATGAAATACATTAGCGAACTAGATTCGGTCATATTGGTCTGATATAATTTACCAGCTTATTACCCCCATAGAATACCGGTTTTACCCTCGCAAGGTCAATTACCCTCCTAAGGTAATTATTATTTAGGTTAGGCTAGCGACATCCTTGTTTCCAGTTAATTATTACTTTTTATTTTAGTACATTGAACGAATTAACTTTGTGTTGTTGAAGTGTAAATAAGTTGTTTTCGAAATAAGTTATGTTAGTTATATTTAAACTTTTTTTTTTTAAATGTGGTTGCGAAATTTGATTTAAATGTTAATTTAAAAGATAGTTTTTCAAAAAAAATTGGTTGTTTGTAAAGTAGGTTTACGATCGAGATGTTTACGTGATAACGTCTTATTGGTGAATTTGGTGATATAAGTTATCACCAGTAGTGACATCTAAAATGAAATTAAGTACTAATTTAAAGTTTTTTTTTCGAGCCAAGTAACAGATGGCGCTACCATCTTTATGAAATGTCGCTTGTGAGGTTTTGGTGTGACACAAGTTTCTGAACATGTCACCCGACTAAAACGATTTTAAAGACGTTATCACGTCAAAAACATGCCAATTCAGTAAATTTAATTTCTTTTTGGCTTTTCGCTAGACAGTGGGAACTAGACGAAGTACCAGTCAGTGTGTGCGCTGCTCAACTGCATCTCGTTACAAATTCAGGCTTTAGAAATTATACTTACTTGTAAAACATTAGGTTAAAGTATTTTTTTATTAATTTTGCGTTGAATATTCAAGAAAATGTTTGTTGTGTCATCAATTCTCGTTTTTCAAAATTGGTCTAAGTGAATTTTTATAACATCAACCATCTATCAGTAAAATAACTTTCAAAATCAGTCCAGCCGTTTCGGTATTGAGACAAAATAAATAAACATACAGACACAGACAGTTTTTTTTTTGTTAAAAATACCGTATAATATACTTCTTCAGTGTTTTTTTTTTATTTGAAACAGAGACTTTATTTTTTTTGTGCATTAGTTGTAGTTAGGTTATGGGTATAGTCAACCAAGTATGCTACAGGAATTTAATCTTTGCTCTAATGTTATATAAAAATAATAGATTATTTAAAAAAATAATTACGTATGTATACGTAAGAAATATAGGTAGGCAAAAGAGTCAAACTCGTTATATATGTAGGAGTGATTTAGGCTGTAGTCAGAACTATTAAAAAAAAAGTAACAGCCTGATACATAGCTTCCTCCTTTTTTTAGTTGGTTAAAAATTGATAAAAACTAAAGTGTTTCTTGCGGAATTAAATGTACTTTGGTTGGAGGTACCTATGTTAATAGAACAATTTTACATTTAAGCTAAGTAATGTAGTGTAATAGTAGTAATGTTTTAGTAGTGTGTGTAGTAAGTTTTAGTAAGTAATGGCGAGATTAAAAAACAAAAAAAAAATGTAACCATGATTAACAATTAAAAAAAAAAAACAAAACACCACGGTTTTTTCAACGCCTGAAAAAACCGGCCAACTGCGAGTCGTACACGCATACAGGATAATAGGGTTCTAAAGCACCAAAAGATATAGTATTCATATTTTTAACGTTCATTCATACAAAATTGAATTGGCTTTCAATAGTTAAACCAAAAAAAAATATGTTACTGCAGTTTGACGAAAAAGGCCCATATCTTTGATTAAACCAATTTTCGTTGAAAGTTTTTTTTTATGTTCTACAAATCTTTTGAGAACAAAACAACATTTTTACGATTTTACGAAAAAAGTACTTTACTTACCTCGAAATCATGTTTTTATGAGCTATCGATAGACGCACACGGTTAAACACGTAGCGTCGATATATTCCTTCAACTTTCAGTTACATGTCAGAGGGCCAGCCCTATTTTTTTCTTTTTAATTTCACATTTGTTGTGCGGTTCATAGAAGGCATGTACTGTTTAAATTTCAGCTATGTGTTATCAATAGTCTTATAGTAAAATGGCTGTGACAGCCCTAACAGTAAAAAGAACAAATACGTTCACTATTAACTCAAGCATAATTATTGTAGAAACAGTTCTCTTTTAACTTTTTTTTTCTTTCCGTAACGCAATTTCCTCACTTAGAGACATGTTTCGATTTCACTCTCAACTTTTATAGTGCCAAGTACATTACTAGGAACCCTATCATTTAAGATATCTATGCTACTACTTATGTATGCTTTACACAAAAGCAGTTGTAAATACATGCCAATACAAGCTGACTAGTTGCGGGTTGTTCGAAAGAGATACCGCGGCCCCGGAACGTAAAGGGCAATAGAAGGAACATGGGTGGGGTTTAGTCAGTAAAAGTCTGACACACCCCCCCGCTCCGCCCAGAGCGGGGGAAGTTATTTGATGATTTCCCACCCCAAAAAAAAATATAAATACAAGCTGACTAAGCTCTGTATGACTTATAAGAGGTGCCATACTCGGAGTCGTAACTTGGAACTTGTTAATGATTGACCGTCGAATTTGGACCTTTTTTTTGAAGACGAAAAACCATTAAATTACTTCCCCCGCTATGGGGGAGTGTCAAACTTTTACTAACTGATACCCACCCATTCCTTCTTTTGCCCTTTTTATTTCGGGGCCACGGTATCTCATTCGAACCACCCACAACCGGTGGGTGCGGTGGCCCTGACAGGCCAGCAGGCCCTGCTTTGCTGACATCTCCTAGAGGCGCGCGTGGAACACAAACGCGCCGTCGACACGACTTGTCGTCACTAGACGGACAGACGGTGAGATACCTATTGCTCATCGTCCACAGAAACGCATCTACGGTGGCCGGGAGTCGTCTTGCACCGCCCGATGCCCGGAGCGTCTCCCGTGTCAGCTGAGTTAGTTTGAGGTTCTCTCCCTCAAACGTCCGGCCACCTCCTTCGCTAGCATAACTGCTTCGCAGAATGAGGTGATCGCTTATCGCCACCATTGTGGCGTGCCCTACACGGGGATACAACAGTCGCTCTCTCCATGCCATCATGTGAGCGGTGATTTGTCGCGGCAGCGGAGTTTTCCCCCGTTGTAGTGCTTCTGCGTGCCACTCGTACAAGCGCACGAGGACTATCGCCTCCAGATAGCATCGTGGAATTTGCGTCAGTAGTATGTAGGTATAATAGGTAGTATATCGTAAACAGGTAGGTATTTCATGATAAAAACTGCTCGCATTTTTGTTTTTTAAGAAATGGCACTAAGTACTTTCATACTTCTTCGTGTCGTTGGCACAACACTATTATATTTTGTTGGCCCAGAACCCAACACTTCCTTATTTACCCGTTTGGCCATAGACATACAGAATACGGACAATGAACAGGGTGTACCCATAATAGCATTACATCAAAGAGTAGTAGAGTTCTATGTGAACGAGCTCGCCCGGGGAGGTACTACCACCACACCTATTTCTGCCGCCAAACGGCTTTGCTGTGTTCCGGTTTGAAGGGAGTGGTTGCCGGAGTGGTTACAGGCACACGAGGCATGACAGCTTTGCCTCTAGGATGGTACGCATCTGTGATGCCACTGGTATCACAGATATAGGAGGCGGCTTCACTTTATATGGTGAGCCGTCGCTTTATTTACCATCCAATATCATCTTTGCGCGTATACGCGTAATATTTGATTTTTTTTCATGCTGCCTTGTCAACCGTCTACCGTAAAACATCTTTAATTTTATAAAAGACCTTTTAGGTGGCCTACCATGATGTCTTAAAGCAATATTCTTCTGATATTATTCAAAATTGGGAAAGAGATGGCGCTAGACGTTTTAGCTCCGTTTCTTTCCTACATTAGAGTAACATTAAAACAATACTGTTTTAAGACGTTGTGGTAACCCCTTCCCTCAGGTCTTTTACATATTGAGGAATAACATTCCTTTTTAAATCATGGCGTTGTCTTGTTGAATATTGAGGGTCCCAAGGGACGGAATTTTTGATTGCAGAATATTCAACATGACAGCTACCCTTACACTCAATTTTTTAAGTTTTTTTTTTATAAGAGTTCGACATTTTAATGTTCATATTTAGAATCATAAATTATTAAAATGATTGGTGTTTTTGGCTTTTCTGTTTTTAAATATAATTAACTAAGTACGTCGTCGTTATTATAAAGTAAACGTAAATGAGCTTTACAGCTAAACTTATGAGTAGTTTGAACATATAATTATATTGTAGAATAAAATTAATGTATAACCAATATTGTATTCGTTAGAAATATTTATGTAAGGTGTTATCTGTAAGTTTGTCCATTATTATGACCCGTACAATTTTAGGGCCATAATAATAGTCCCTGTAAATATAACATCTAAGAGATTTCTATAGAAATAAGCATTACCTTTGTACCTGTTTTCTATTCCTGTCTTTTTTCTGTATTCAGTGTACATAAATCGTTAAATAAATAAATAAACATCAAAGCAGTAGTAGAGTTCTATGTGAACGAGCCGGGGAGGTACTACCACCACATCTATTTCTGCCGCCAAACGGCTTTGCTGTGGTCCGGTTTGAAGGGAGTGGTTGCCGGAGTGGTTACAGGCCCTGTAACCATTCCGGCAACCACTCCCTGTCTGTCATGCCTCGTGACGCAGCTTTGCCTCTAGGATAGTTATTAACGTATCATACAATAGATGTCTTCTTTTCGGGGAATAATATAATTATTCCCTTTCCTGGTGTTGTTGTGGAGGATATTAGGGTTCTAACGGACGATATTTTTTCCTTTGCAGAATATCCGAAACGATTTCATTCTTCTTCTTCCTTAAATATTATATTATTAGTTTAGTTCAATGATTGAATGTTTGTTATACAATAAAACATGAACTTTCTCTTGTACTCGTAATAAAATGTTGTGTTTCAAAAAAAATACTTAGGTTTTCTTTGTAGAATAGTAATAGAACATTCTTGTAAAAATAGCTTTAAGAATTAGGAAAAAAAAAACAAAAAAAATGTAAAAACTATAAAATCCAAAAAAAGTGTAAAAACCAACAAAATATAAACCAAAAATCTTGATGTTGTGTAATACCGTTGTTTTATTTTACACATCCTCATTTAGATAACATTCCTCACTGTCACTGTCTTATTGTTTGAAAGCTTATATTAATACTGCTAATAACTACATAATGTATTTGGTATTCATAATAATTGTCTATGATGCTACTCAATAACCGGATAAAAGAAGGCCAGAGAACAGGGGGTCTAAAATGGCGGCTTAAATAGAATTATAATCTAATATATAAAATTCTCGTGTCACAATTTTCGTTCCCATACTCCTCCGATACGGCTCGACCGATTCTTATGAATTTTTTTATGCATATTCAGTAAGTCTGAGAATCGGCCAACATCTATTTTTCATATCCCTAAGTGAGCAGCGGGTGAAACCGCTCGGCACAGCTAGTAGAATTATAATATGAATTACGTTACCAATCGAAAGACACAATCCAAAATATTAACTGCGTCTGTGACCATTTTAAGAATTTTAACGTAATTCATTTTATAAACCTTTTATGATTCTGCTTAAACGGCCATTTTAAAAATAATAATAAATATGCGAACAAAAAAATAAACAGAACATGACATAATGATTTGGGATGTGGTTTAACGTTGAGTTATTGTGGTGAGGGTAGGGTGAATGGGTGTATTGTGAGATGTCAGCAAAGCAGAGGGGCCTGCCAGAGCCTCCGCCTGCCGGGGTTGCGGGTTGTTCGAGAGAGATACCGCGGCCCCGGAACGTAAAGGGCAATAGAAGGAACATGGGTCGGTTTTAGTCAGTAAAAGTCTGACACGCCCCCCGGGGTAGTTATATGATAATTTCCCACCCCAAAAAGAAAAATGGGTGTATTGTGTAGGTGTATATTATCGACACTATCGCTATGCAATGCCGTTGAGTTTCTATCGTTCGTTGCACGTGCGTGACTGACGCGCAACAGCATTGCTACAAGAAGCCGCTGCCTGTGGGCAAAGGCTCCACAAACAACTTTTAGGTACCCCTTATCTGAAATCTGCTACTCAAAAATAATTAGATATACTAAGTGGATGTGCGGGATGCGAGGACGAGACGGAGGCGGGCGAGGCCTTGGAGCGCGTGGTGGTTGGTGGCCGGGAGTTGCTGTTTCTTCTAACAAACTGTTTCTACATAGTTAAGACTACTAGTCTAAGCTGTTCCATCATTGACCAACATTTAAACTCACGAACAGCCAGAACCGAAACAACTACCTGTAGGTCATACAAATATTTGTTCTGTGCGGAGACCGGACCCACGACCCGCAGCGTAGTAGCCAATCGCTCAGCTACTGCGCCAACCGTGTAAACGAAGATACACTCACAATTCACCAGTTATGTTCAAGTCCCATGTGATATACATGAAAGGGCCGCCCGGTCACCGTAGATGCGGGCCTTTGGACAAAAAAAATATTTTGCACTGCTTTTGAAATTCAAGAAACCATCGTCTAATCATGTTTAACGCGTTTCCACCGCTACATTCCGTGATTCCATTATGCTGATCTCTTTTTAATGAAATTAAAAATAAAGTTATTAATCGAGTTTTGATCTTTTTCACACGCTTTTCGGAGATTGTTTTTATCTGAGGCCACGGGAGTGGCCTCGCCAAGTCGAGCGCGAAGCAAACACTGCCGTACCATCCTTTACTGGAACCAATTCGCCGCATTTTCAGGCCCCTATTTGAGAACCTCTGGATAAGACCAGAACGCCGAAATTTTCGTCATCAAGTAAGCAAGTAAATTATACCACATACTTAAAATCCAAAATTTCAAGTCTGTAGGTCATTTAGTTCCGAAGTTAAGCGAAAGCAAAGTTTCGCATTTTCGACACTCACTCACTCATGATCATCAAAATAGAACTAGTACTTCCCATAAACTCAGAGAGCTGAAATTTGGTACAGAGTTAGGGTTCAATGGCCACATAAAGGGAAAACTATAAAAACTAGAATAATCGAAGATCTGGAGTACCTGAGAAAACAAAAGAGCCTAACCAAACTAAAAGAGATCGACATATACCGCCATTACAAAAAATATTAAACTTAATGGGCCGCTTCATCCTCACTAATATTAAAAAAAAATCGTATTAATCGGAAAATAATAATTAAACATTCACTTACAATTGCCCTCATGGACATTGGCACCTCCATATTCTCTTGTGGCCAAGCCTATGTGGCGCTTTCTAGAGTAACCAATCTTCATGGGGTGCACCTCATAAATGTTGACTTCAAGAGTGTTAAAGCTCAAGCTTCAGCGATCACCGAATACAACCGGCTTAGGCGTAAATACCGCGCCGATCTTTTCAAATCAAATCAAATCATTTATTTCAATTAGACCATTACAGGCACTTTTGAATGTCAAGAAACAAAATGCATCTACAGTCCCGGTCACAAGGCATAATAACTTGTGAAAGTACTGCAGTTGCCCATTCCAAAGCGTTGATCTCTATGGAGAAGAATGGGCAAGAAACTCCATGGACACTCTTTTAAATTATAATATTTTTACAAAATCGTATATTTACATCATTCATGTTGAGATTTTACAAATATGTGAGAACGATGTAGAAAGACGTGCACAGTAAGAGCGTCCAGAGTAAATAAAAAGCAAAATTTAATTTTAAATCTAATTATGTTAAAAATGAACCATGGTGGCTAAAACATGACCAGTCCCAACTGACAGCGCGCGTTCAAGAACATGACGCATGGATCAGCCCCATTCAGCTCGACCATTTTGAAGGGAGCTAAATGACCCGAGGGCTTGCATTCGAATTATTCGAATAATCAACTGTTTCAAATATTCGAATAGAAATTTTACGATATTCGAAAATTCGACCGATTCCTAGAAAACAAAATTCAACAATCTGATGTGCACACAAAATTCAATGTTATGCACGCCGTCCAAACAAGGTTACGTCGTTCGACGCGCGGGCGTTCCGAGTGTTACTATAGGATTCGGCAACGATCGGGAACTAAATGAAGCGTGCTTTTTAGATCTGATCTGGGGCCTTAGTCTGCTATTACAATGGTTGATTTTGGCAAGTTTAGTATGTAGTAGATATCAAAATCAACCATTATGCGATCAGTGATCGACCATTCTGACACCATTGTAATAGCAGACTAAGGCCCCTGATCTCGTGATTAATTAATTTTGTTATCACAAAGATTTAATGTTAAATTATCAATATCACGCATAGTTAGTGTGATATTGACAATTTAACATTAAGAAAACGATTTTGCACCGAAGGTTTAATTGCGTTACTTACTTGTTATTGTTTTGTTTGATTTTATTATTACAATATTCATAGCCGAATTTATGTTGTTTGCTGTGTTGTGTTTGTCTCCAAGGTTGAAAAACCAAACAAGATTAGTTTATTTTGATAACTATTATTTATTTTAACATTTTAGGCATTTGTTTCAAATTTTTGCGAATATTATATTAGAGTAACATTGTGGTGTGTTAATATCATCAGTACAATATTAAGTTGACCATTAAAATTCGTCCAAAAAATACGTTGACTATTGTGTTAGCTATGTTATTTGAAGAAACAAGTTGATTATTTGCAGTTTAATGTTAGCTATTCTATCCTTCGTATTCTTCTAACAGAAAAAAATGTTATTTTAATTGTTTTTGTAACACTGCGTTAGCTTTAAATAGTATTATTTTGATTCAGAGAGTAAAGACTGTTTAGAAATTAAAGGACATGATTTCTATAAATCTTAATTTTTTTATTTAATATTCGAACAATATTCGAATTATTCGAATATACCCCAAAAAAATATCGAATATTCGAATTGCAAAATTGTCGAATATTTGCAAGCCCTAGACCCGACACACCCGCCACCATCAGCGAGACATATAAGTGAGCATGACACTATCAACCACCAGGGCTTCGTCAAGTCAATGATAATACATAGCACTCACATATGGGCTTAATAATTTTACAATACTAGAGAATTGATTCTATACATTGGAAAGATAGTCTTACAATCTTCTGCAGCTTCCACTATAGCTTCGGATACTAATCAATGAGTTTACCCCTATGCTTGTGAAGCAGGACAAGCATTGAGCCAAGCATTTTTATCATCAATATAATCCCCCAACTTATAATATGCTTGCCTACATAGTGTGCGTTTAATACAAGATTTAAATTTCGTTTTATTCAGTTGAAGAATGTGGGAGGGTATTGTATATAATATAGTGGGTAGGCTTTCAGAAATGAAGCCGCCTAAACCGTCTACAAGAATAAACAATGAACGCGAATGGGCATTACGAAAAGCTGTTGCTACTGTACAATAATCAGAACCGGAAAAAAAGAAAAGAAAGATTTGTAATAATAAAAACCGGCCAAGAGCGTGTCGGGCCACGCTCAGTGTAGGGTTCCGTAGTTTCCCGTCCGTCACAATAAATGTTCCCACTTATGAGTTTAAAGGTGGAGGAGGAAATTATTTTGTACAACTTTTTGTCTATTTGGTACAAAAACTGTTGTGTCAATCAAGTTCAAAATGATTTTCATAGAAAGTCCTTATAAAGTTCTACTTTTCAGATTTTTTTCATATTTTCTAAACTTATGGTTCAAAAGTTAGAGGGGGGGGGGGACACATTGTTTTTTACTTTTGGAGCGATTATTTCCGAAATTATAGACATTATCAAAAAATGGTTTTAGTAAACCCCTATTCATTCATCAATATATCACACGTTAGGGTTGAAATTAAAAAAAAAATCACTTCCCACTTTACATATAGGGTGGCTACCCTAATAAAACATTTTTTTCCAATTTTTATTTTATCACTTTGTCGGCGTGATTGATATACATATTGGTACCAAATTTCAGCTTTCTAGTGCTAACGGTCACAGAGATTAAGCGAGGACGGACGGACGGACGGACGGACAGACAGACATGGCGAAACTATAAGGGTTCCTAGTTGACTACGGAACCCTAAAAAATGCTCTTAGAAAGAAAAAAAAGTGTCAAATAAGAAAATCTAATAAAGTAAATCAATGTAAACACTATGTAGGCAAGCATATTATAAGTTGGGGGATTATATTGATGGTAAAAATGCTTTGCTCAATGCTGGTCCTGCTCCACAAGCATAGGGGTAAACTCATTGATTAGTATCCGAAGTTATAGTGGAAGCTGCAGAAGATTGTAAGACTATTTTTGCATTGTATAGACTCAATTACCTATGTAGTTTTGTATAATTGAAAGCCCATGTGTGAGTACCATGTACTATTATTGACTTGACAATGCCCTGGTGGTTGACAGAAATGTCTCGCTGATGGTGGCGGGCAGTGACGTGCGCTCCTAATAGGCAAAAAGGCACTGCCGACCTTAGACTCCATAGGTAAACAAAGAAAGAAAAAAAAATCAAAGAATAAACAAATATCTAATTAATTTAAACTTTTTCTATAAATTCCTAACGTAAAAATAATAGCAACGTTCCACACCGCCCTAAATTAATACTATGACAGGCGTTTCGCGTTCAACAGATCGTCACGAGCGAATTATAGGCAAACTTCAATAGTGCCTTTATTTCATTGATAAATGTAGGCATGAAGTATGCGTGTGTATGTAAAACCTCGTGTACAGACACGTCGTGTATGGCTCACACAGCGACGTATCTCCTGTGGCATGAGAAGCCAATCGGGGGCCACGATTCATGTCGCAATTCATTGCGACATGAACAGCTCGTTACATTGGTCGGTACAGCTCAGCTTTTTACTGATTGGCGCTCAACAGAGATTATACGACAAGTTGAAGAAGTCGTTAGCTAAGTACAATTCCGGTTGAAACTGATGCAATTTTATTTGTCAACATTTTATCATCAAAATTTTGAAATTATGCTTTCTTAGAAAGGTCACCATATTATTGTTTTTTCATGTGAAGTTCGCAGTTATTATTTTGTTTTTTGTGAATAATTAATTTACGAAACGCAAATAAGCTCGATTTGTTGATAATGTGTGTTTGTTTATAGTAATAAATGGAAGGTTTTCTCAATTGTCGTTTAATGAAAAGCTTCAAATAGTGTCGAAAGGTAGATGTGTACCTGAATTACGAGCATTAACCCAGCAAAAAGGTACATAATGTAACTCGTAAATTTAATACGAAAAGTTACTGTGTAGTGGCTGTGTAGTTGCGTACACACAAATAAATTAGGTATTTTGTTTTCCGTGCCTGTTATTTAATTCGAATAATAGGTACAACAGTGTGGACTCACTCGGGATAATATACAGATTTACATAATTTCTATTCCGCGGCAAAAAAGACTAACTAACAAAGGAAAGATTTCGCAATTGCACATTGCGAAATCTTTCCTTTTTATTTGCGAAAAAAAAAGCTGCCTACCCGGTCATTAAACCCTGTGCACGCCACTGGTGGCGGGTGTGTCTGGTCATTTAGTTCCCTTCAAAATGGTTGAGCTGAATGGGGCTGATCCATACGTCATGTTCGTGAACGGGCGGTGTCAGTTGGGACTGGTCATCTTTTCGCTACCACGGTTCATTTTTAATTTATTTACATTTTAAATTGAATTTTACATCGTTTCCACATATTTATATAATCTCAACATAAATGATGTAAATACGATTTTGTAATAATATTATAATTTAAAGAGTGTCCATGGAGTTTCTTGCCCATTCTTCTCCATAGAGATCGACGCTTTGGAATGGGCAACTACAGTACTTTCACAAGTTATTATGCCTTGTGACCGGGACTGTAGCTTCATTTTGTTTCTTGACATTAAAAAATGTCTGCAATAGTCTAATTAAAATAAATGATTTGATTTGTTTGTTTTCATACAATATGCCCAAGTTTCTCCAAAAAAAAGTGAAATCCCACCAAAACATTCTGTAAATAACTAGCCAAGCCTCGATGGAGCTGCTTGTTTATGTCTAAAAAGAAATGAAATCTAGACAAAGTCGTGCCAACTCTAAGGTTCCTTACTGCGATTTCTTTATTATTATAGTTAATGTTGTGTGACTTGGCCGTTGAAGGGTACACAAGGGTACAAAACCAGGTGCTCCATGTCACCATTGCACGAATCTGCCACCAGAACCGCTACCCATTGACGATGGAAAATTGCCACTTAAAGCTGCGTATTTCAGTAATACTTATGTAAAGGCGAGCTTGAAACAAACAGTATAAAAAATATTTCCAGTAGAGACGGACTTCTAATCATTGATAGAAGTCCGTCTGTACGTCTATTTTATGTTATATCGGTGGTCGATTTGACGCTCCACAAAGAAGAGAGCAGAAGTCAGCATTGTCAATGCTGAATTCATGTGTTGCACAATCAACAACAGTCTAAAATGAGACACTAGCGTCCAATTAATCAATACCGGTATTGGCTATTATCTCGCTTATCAAACATAGGTAGTTACAACAGATATAACATTACGTGTAAACAAAATTGACTTGTTTCTTTATACGTTAGTGGGTCTAACGTATAAAGAATGTTCAACGGCCAAGTCACACAACATTAACTATAATAATAAAGAAATCGCAGTAAGGAACCTTAGAGTTGGCACGACTTTGTCTAGATTTCATTTCTTTTTAGACATAAACAAGCAGCTCCATCGAGGCTTGGCTAGTTATTTACAGAATGTTTTGGTGGGATTTACTTTACTTGAATACTTAGTAAATCGCTTAATCCAACAGTTTATTTTTAATTTATCCCTTAGCACTAAAAGTTTTTTTTTTATTTTAACCCGTCTCACGATTGTTTACAAAAATGTAGGGTAACAATGTATGAAAGTTTGCACCCGTGTGCAAACTTTGTCGCGCGAAGGCTTAAATATGTTTTATTGAAAATTTAAGCACTTTCTGGAACAAATATGTGGAAAAAGTCGGTGAGAAGTGGACGTATCAAGGTAAATAAAAAAAGAAATTAAAGCTACAAGAACAGAGTATCCGATCCTAATAATTAATTCCACGCCTGTAGACAAAAAATACAATAAAAATAATGTTTTTATTTTTTTTGATCCCTTAATTTTTACCAGTAGTGTATGTACTAGACATTCTACGTAAAGTTATCATGAAGGAAGTACACATTATAATCCTCAATTTAATTAAATACCAGCACAAAATATACCCTAAATAGTCAGATGCCCCAAATTCTGTGTACAATCAATACAGTCCGCCCGTGATTACTGTGATGAGTCAAGCTCAGGTATGTTATTAATAAGTAAAATGTGAGCGCATACCGAACCCTGGACAGCAGCTCAGCTGTTGCCATGGTAACGGGCGGGTGCAGGGCGGATCGAGGTGCATCGCCACTTTATACATAAGTACAGAAGGACGGGTATGTCAGAAACTCAAACTGAAATCATTTATTGCAAAAATCTAAAAAGTGGAAAATAACTTTACTTCCGGAAGTCGTTGAATTTTGTTCATTCATATCGACATAGAAGGGAATATATGTGTTAGGAAGTATTACCATTTCGAACAGAAACTAACCTCTGTGTCCTTTAGTTGGACCCAAATGGCTACTAATAAATGATAAGCTGCTACATATACATACACCTTCTGTACCTATCTACTTAGTGCCCTAGGTCCCGGGCAGCCTTGATGCGCCGACCTCGTCGCTATAGCTACCGCTGGGTGGCGGGTGCATTCGGCCCGGCCAGAGCTGAGCAGTGTGTTTTCCTACTGCATGCACTGTGCACACCGTGTTAAGCCGGTGCTTGTCAATATTTTTGTTATTTGCATAAGGTATGAGCGTACGGTTGGCAAATTGTGTACTTTATAGATTTATTAATCTAACTATCAGATGTAACGAATAGGCAGTAGATAGAATACACAAAACGATGAAGCTATATGGTAGGTTCTAAAAAAGACAGCTTCTTTTATAAGACGTGGGTAAATCTGAGAAAATAAATGAATGGATTAACTAACGGTCATGGGTTCGATCCCCGCACGGAACAAATATTTGTATGACTTACAGATACATGTTTCGGGTCTGGTTGTTTTTGTATGTGAGTTTAAATGTTTATAAACGCACCTACTACGGTACGAGAAAAAAACGTGGTGTAGGGCATCGTTTAAAAATACATGAGACGTTGCTCACTAAATCTCATGTTATAAAATCTCAGAACTAAAGAAATCATTTTAAAGCATTGCTGATTGCTTAAATTACGGTAATTAAACACTTAGTTAACTTAAGATGTAGTTGTTCTAAAGTTTATCTTTAGAATGACTACATATATTATTATACAAATATATTATTATTGATATTTTTATTTTGTAAAATATGAGTGTGGTGTATATAAAGATGATAAAATTTGCAAAGTTGCTACATGTTTTGCCATCCAGGAATGACGTACAATTTTTTTTTGGCTTAAGCCATGCGTTGAAGTTAAAAATAGACATCCTTACTTCCTTACTAATATTATAAAAGCGAAAGTGAGTTTGTTTGTTTGTTTGTTTGTTTGTTACCTCTTCACGCTTTAATGGCTAAACCGATTTTGATGAATTTTGGTACAGATATAGTTGGGAACCAGGAGACGGACATAGGCTATTATTTTTTTAAAAAGAGTGGGATATGAGGGAGAAAGAGGGAAGAAACGGGAAAACTTAGCGTTGCTATTACAAATCAATAAGGCGCTACCGAATTTAACGCGAGCGAAGCCGCGGGCAAAAGCTAGTAAAATTTATAAAAACAAAAACATAAAAATAAACAAAAATATAAAACGTAGCTTAACTTTACAAGAAATGTCGTAATTGCATTTGTTTTCAATCATTTAAAAATTCTGATCGACTGTAGTAACATTTGGTTAAAAGGAATTTTTTGAGTTGTATTTTAAAGACTCTATTTGGTAATTCTTTAATAAGTTTGGGGATTTTATTATAAATGATTGGCGCCAAATAAAATATCTTTTTATGCATCAGTGCCGTGTTCGGCCGCAGGGTGCAGGCTAGAAATACTATTTCTAGCCTGTTATTATCACGCTGACTGCGAATCGTAACTTCTGTCATTTTTTTAAATAATTTGGGATTAGTTTGGACAAAATTAGCATACTAGAATACTAGAAAATATCTTAAAAAAAGCTGTTAACATGTACATCTTGATCGACAACTTTTCTATTTTCACTGACTATAAATACATAACACAAAAAATACACATTTTCTCCCTCGACACTCTAGTGAAATAACAAGTGACTTACAAATCGGCGGCTCCAGTTGATCGGGCAGATATTTTGCGGTTGGCGCTTTGTGGTCAGACTCGACGGAATGTCAACACGTCTGCATTGTAGTCGGGTTCGTATGATGGATTGACGGGTAAAATAAAAACAAAAGCGTATCTATGGTTCAGCAGTTTTAGGACTGTTGAACTGATTTATAATAATAACTAGCTTTTGCCCGCGGCTTCGCTCGCGTTAAATTCGGGGTTTCCCGTTCGCAGTTCCCCTTAGAGGGAAGAAAAGGGAAAACTTAGCATTGCTATTACAAT
The DNA here is from genome assembly GCA_905475445.1 of Ochropleura plecta. Classification (NCBI taxonomy): domain Eukaryota; kingdom Metazoa; phylum Arthropoda; class Insecta; order Lepidoptera; family Noctuidae; genus Ochropleura; species Ochropleura plecta. The sequence continues at coordinate 4,909,461 of FR997735.1, forward strand.
AAATAAGGCGCAAGGACAAAAACTACAGGTAGCAGGTACCTGCAAATCACGAAAAGGGAACTGTGTTACCCCGAATTTAACGCGAGCGAAGCCGCGGGCAAAAGCTAGTTATATTATAAATGCGAATGTGTGTGAGGATGTATGGATGTTTGTTACTCTTTTACGTCAAAAGGGCTGTACGGATCTTGATGAAATTTGACACAGAGATAGATTATAATCCGGAATAACACATAGGATACTTTTTTTTTCGAAATCACGCGGGGGAAGCCGCGGGCGCCACCTAGTTCACTATAAAACAACCCATACATCAAAGTTAAAATGAAATTAAAACTTAGTCTGTCGGTACAGCTCTGTCCGGGACGCAACAGGCTAGCACTAGCGTTGCTGTGTCTGGCGCTAATTAGTGAGAGAGGGTTCCAACACCCCTTCCGAACATCCCGTCGAGTACATCCATTGTATGCCGTTTGTAATAAGCTCAAATATTATGAATATTAACCCTTTGAAGAGCTTTACGAGTGAGTTTTTTTTTAAAAAAGGAAACGAATGTGAAATTGGAGAGGTTTTATTACATGGCTATTTAATTTACCGTTTAGAATATGTTAGTTATCTAGTCTCGCGGAGGGTCGATGGTTTGATAACCTGGGCGGGAAATGTTCTTAGTAGCATCATAGTTAGGAAGTCGACAGAATGGTACCCCCGTGATCGGTAAGCGTGTTAAGCCGCTGGACCTGTGCCTGATCTTTCTCAGGCCGTGTTGACTGGCGTCCCATCGATTTTTTTCTTTTTTACAATAAACATTGTCTGCCCTTGTATTTAAACTCACATACACAAACAGCCAGACCCGTAACAATTATCAGATTATGAGTATAAGAGGGACTGTACTTCGATAAGCCTGCAGTGTAAAACAGTGTGTATATTATCTTCTGTGTCGATAACTTCGACGACACGGTTGGCGCAGTGGCCGAGCGATCGACTGCTGCGCTGCAAGTCGCGGGTTCGATCCCCGCACGGAACAAATATTTGTATGGCCTACAGATAGTTGTTCTGGGTCTGGTTGTTTGTGCATGTGAGTTTAAATGTTTGTAAACGTACCCACGATACAGGAGAAGTTCCTAGTATGGGGCAACGGTTAAAAGAAAACTTTTTTTTTTATTTATGTACAATAAGAAAGTTAACAGAATAGAAAAATTACCAGAACAGTACCTATTTATTTATTATATAAAAATAAATACAAAGTGAATGCATAGAACAAACAACACGGGTGCTTTCTAAAGACAGTAAGTCTGTAAAATAAAAACATTCTATTGGTCTTCTCCAAAACAAATGAGTTCTATTTTCCTATCAAAGTCAAACTGTCGAAGCAAAATTAAATAAACAAACTAAAATTTAACAGAAAGGGGAATTATTCACTTAATAAACATGTACTTTATGGGAAATTTTCCGGAGAGAATATTTTTTTTTGTATTGTCCTGTACACTCTTAGTGTTTCTGGTAGTCTTGAATAATCCTTCCTTAATACACACATCAAAAGTGTCTAGGGATCAAGCATTTTTATGCGGATTTCTTGAGATTGAGATGTGGCTTTGTAATAAATTTATGATTTTATAAATTTATATGGATCCTTTTTGGTGCATTTCATAATTTGAATCAGGAACTCTCAATCAAATTCGAGTAAAAGATGAAAATAAGCTGTCAATATTTTCCCTATAAAAACATACAACGCATTGAAGACATTATTAGTGCTACTGTTTCCCTACTACTGATTAAAACCAACGTTATTATGGAGCGGCGACGTCATTTAAGCAGGGAAGAAATGCTCAGAGCCGTGGGAATGATAGAAGCTGGTTCCCGGCAACGTACTGTAGCTTTAGCTCTGAATACAAGTCAGAGTGTTATCAGTCGACTTTGGACACGTTACCGAAGCACTGGCACCGTGGCTGAGCGCCATGGAGGACGGTATCGCTGCACCACACGGAGACAAGACCGATACATTCAAATCTTAACTCGAAGAGCTCCAACAATAACCGCCATGATGTTAGCCGTGAGGCTTCATCACTCTTCAGGGAACTTAATTAGCGACCAAACAGTCAGAAACCGCTTGCATGAAGTGAACCTTCATTCCCGAAGACCGCTACGGGTACCACCTATAGCAATGCACAATCGTAGGATTCGATATCAATGGGCTCTTGAACACAGAAATTGGGCAGAAGAACAATGGCGTTTCGTGTGCTTTTCTGATGAGTCTCGTTTTGGTATGAGACCGGATACAAGACGTATACGACACTGGAGAACCCCTGGACGCCAACAGCGATTAAAATCCTGCCAGGAAGTCCATCCTTATAGTGGTGGAACCATCATGGTATGGGCGGGTATTTGGATCGGCGGAAGAACTGAGTTGATTTGGATCAGAGGCAACCTCAACGCTCAAATTTATGCTGAGACGATTGTATCAGACGTCATCGTTCCTCTACAAGTGCAAATCGGTCCCTTATTTCAGTTAATGCATGATAATGCACGACCGCACACCGCAAGAGTTGTAAGACAGACTCTCGCCGCAGCTAACATCAATGTCCTGCCCTGGCCTGCTCAGTCGCCAGACTTGAACCCGATTGAGCATGCATGGGATATGCTACAGAGAAGAGCTCTGCCGAATATGGAGGGTTTCCAGTCGCAAGAAGACCTTTTTTTGTTGTTGCAACGAACATGGGCGGCCATTCCACAGCGTGATTTGGATGAACTCATTTTGAGTATGCCAAACCGATGTTCTTGTGTTGTTAGTGTTCGCGGTAGAAACACGGATTATTAATTGTTTAAGTTACCCAATAAAATTTTAAAGAAAACTGTTATTTCAGTCTTTTTTTCGAACTTTAATGTTAGTGGTTCAAATGTCAAAAATCCCTTTATTAGGAAAATGGCAAATTTCTTTATTAATGCAAAGGTGACTTGGTTTATCGTTACTGTGACAAACGAAAACACTTTATTTGATGAATCCTTAAAGAAAATTTTAATTAATATCAATCAGGAGAAAAGTTATTGCAAAAATATATGTTGATCCCTAGATACTTTTGATGTGTGTATTATAAAAGCGAAAGTGAGTTTGTTTGTTTGTTATGTCTTCACGCCTAAGTGGCCAAACCAATTTTGATGAATTTTAGTACAGATATAGTTGGGGCCCTGGAGACGGACATGAGCTAAAAATAGTGACAAAAGGGGGAGAAAGAGAGAAGAAAAGGGGAAAGAGAAAGAAATAATTATTTTATTTTTGAATTTTTAGTTATGAGTATCTATTAGATATTCATTATAAAATGAGGGGTTCCTTCTATCTGGCAGAATCTTGATGCTCCGAAATTTATTTGGCATAACACGCTTAGCATAATTTTCTTTAAACGAACATTTTAAATGCATAAACATTATTTGATATAATTATCGTTTCGCATAATGTTTAAAACTTCGAATCTACAATGGCATACGTTTAAGATGGCAGAATTACATTTAGTATAATTACGATTGGCAGAGTTCAAATTTCGCATAATATCGTTTATGCTAAACGATATTATTATTAGATGTTCATTTAGAGCGATGATTATTTGGTATAATTTCACTTGGCATACTATGCAGATGGCAGAATTGGCTAGGATAGGTTAGGTTAAAACTGTGACCTCCTACGACTCCTACCTCCAGAAACGACTTGCATTAATAGAAAAAAGAGATTGTTTTTAGTAGGTTACCCGGAACTGAACTATTTAGATTAGGATAATTACTTATTGTAATAAATGACATTATTACAAACTCAATTAAATAATAACTAAAATAAATGACATTATTTTAAACTCAATTAAATAATAACTAAAATAAATGACATTATTTTAAAGATTAAAATAATTAAAATAAATGACAACAAATAATGACAAAGATGATTCTAACTATAATTTTTCTGCGATATGACAATTCTGCCGTTTAATGATTATCGATATGAAATATATGCCAAAAGATGATTCTGACTATGAACTTTCTGCGATATGATGTTTCTACTTTTTAAATATTATGGATATGAAATTTATGTCAAGAGATGATTCTGACTTACAAAATTATGATTTTTGAATGTATGATAAATGAGTGTCTGCCAAACAATTTGCTGTGAAATGAAGTTTATGCTAACCGTTACAAAACATATTAATTGTATTATAGACACACTGTGTTTTTTATTTATTTATCGAATGTCCATTGTAATTATGTTTTCATCCTACCATCTCGGAAAGAGTATTTTTAATCTTCAATATCTGAGTGGAAAAGCCGTTTTTATTCTCTAGCTAGAGGATAAAGTAAATTGAATTTAGAACATCGTGTGCACTAAGTTTGTGAATTTAAAAAACATTAAACCGATTTACTGCTACCTCTATGGTGCCGAATATATCATACAACTTTTTTTTTATTTGTTAAAAACTCAGACTCGGAACCTTCTTGGTGTTTTTTCAATTTGCTTTGTACGCGGTTCTTTACGTGGCATTTTTTCACGTCATTGTTAAACCTTATATTAAAAACAAGAAACTTGAAAACAAGTGAAAAAACTAAAATGAGTGATTCTAGCGACGAGGAAGTTTGTTTAATTAATCACGCGAGAAGTATTTAAAACAGTACGATATGTTCAACACGTGGTGACTAGCAAAAGGAGCCAAAACTTTCTCAGAAAACGTTTTGCTGGCATATTTTATAGAATTATCCGAGCACAAGAAAGCAAGCACTCTATGGAGTACGTATTCGATGCTAAAAGCAACAATAAAGATGAAAAAAGATATACATATCGATACCTATCCTAAATTAGTGGCATTTTTAAAAAGAGCCTCATCTGGTCATCAACCAAAAAAATCGAAGGTTTTCACAGTATCTGATATTGAAAAGTTTCTTAACGAAGCACCCGATTCCGTATATTTGGCGGCAAAAGTAAGTCAGTTGCACATTCAGTATCTACTTAAGTATATTAATCTCAATTAAATAGTATACTTAGTAGATGTTGATAGGCATAATTATGCGTTCATATCAGTTTTATTAATTTATCTACTACAATACTCTTTACGTTACAGGTTGTTCTTATTATTGGAATAAACGGAGCATGTCGTGTCACTAATGAACTAACACAACTTAATGTCAAAAACATTGAGAAACATTCAGATGACTTACTATTAATTAATTTACCTAATACAAAGACAAAAAGAGACCGCAACTTCGTCATTCGCAAGGAATACGTAACTATTGTTGAGAAATATCAAGCCTTACGCCCGCCTAACACTCCAATCAATCGATTTTTTCTACAGTATCGCAATGGAAAGTGTGTTAGACAGCCTATGGGTACTAATAAAATTGGCAGTATCCCACGAGAAATAACAACATTTCTTGAACTTCCAGAATCCCTGTTGTACACGGGTCATTGTTTCCGACGAACTTCAGCCACACTTTTGGCTGATTCCGGAGCTGATCTCCTGTCCCTTAAGCGCCACGGAGGCTGGAAGTCCAATGCAGTTGTAGAGGGATACATAGAGGATTCCATCCAAAATAAGTCTAAAATATGTGAAGGCATCGTAGGAGCCATTACACTGAAAGAGCCTCAATCGGATCCTTGGACTGGCCCTTCTACATCAAAAATAAGCCGTTATGAAACACCTAACTATCTCCCTCTCTCTCCAACATTCACGCCAAGGGAACCCGATGAATCGGTACAACTATTAAGTACCTATGACAGATAGTTTACCGAAAAACAGTACACAAGTGACTAACACCAATATTACAGTACCAAACAAAATATTACACTCAATTTAAATAACTGTAGCAACGTTACTTTAAAATTTTCTTAATTATACCTTACTATTATTTTGTTATAATTTAAAGATTATTCTGTAATACTTACCTGTCATAATGTAGTAATTAATACCTAAACTGAAATAAAAGTGTACCTATCTTGTGATTGTAAACTTTTTTTTTTTGCATTTAGTCATTTCCTCGCTGAGGTGGAATGAAAAGTTACGTGTTGAACTCGAGTGCAAAGATTTTTCACCTCGTGCTCTTTTGATTCCCTCGCTAACGCTCAGGATTCTAATTTTGAGTCACTCGCTGCGCTCGTGATTCAATTTTAGAATCCTTCGCTTGCTCGGTCATCAAAATTGAACACGCGGTTAAAAAGCAACTTTGCACTCTTGTATAACAAATAACTATTAATTAATGTATTTGTAATCTGAGTTAATGTAATTTGTATCTTATTCTTTTCTATTAATTAAATGTATGATTTTAAAAAGAAATAATAAATTTATATTGTTTTTTATTTATTAGATTTTCAATTTGAATCTTTTACCATATATGCTAGTTTCAGTTTGTGACTATAAGATCAATCTTATTTAGTTTATGCAAGAGCTTAATTTGTAATTTTATTGAGAACAATGGCTGAATCAACGTACAATTTAACTAAGCTAAATTCAAGAAATTAACAAATGACGAGGTCTTACGAATGGGCCAGAATCGTAAGTTTATGCAGACGGTTAAACAAAGACTCTTACAAAGGTCTTACCTCGGACTCGTTTTTGGCACAAATGGTGTGAGGCTACACCTAAAAATCTAACTTTATAGTGGGCAAACATCTAACAGTTATTTAAGTAATCATAGCAATAAATGATGCAAAACGAACATGCAACCCTTTATTTACTGTTCAGAACATGAAACTTTATTTTCGCGTTGCGATGCGCTCAAAGGAATGTTGTATCAGTGCAATACACACATGACATATGTCCTGTCCCTGTTATTGTCCCCTTTTTCATGCAATAATTTCCGTGGAAAATATTGCATTAAAAAAAAACTTTGAAACTCGCGCTGTCTGTTACGCTTGATTGAACACGGCGAATTAGTTAAGTGTTAAATCTGTGTATTTTGTTTGTATTTGAAAGCATGGATATTAAAAAATATATTGGACTGTATCGTTTATGTAGATAGTATGTATGTACCTGGAGAAATAGCGATTTATAAAATTACAAGCCCAATGGGATTTTACTTCAACACCAACAACACGACGAACGGTTGGTCGCTTTTTTTATTCTTTTCGTGACCAGAAAGGCTGGCCAAGTTTTAGCCAAAGAATTAGCATTGCCATCCAACGTGGTAATGCGAAAGAGCCTTCTGAGCACTTTCCGCGATGACAGCGATGCAAAAGAACTGTTATGTGATATTATATTATTTTCTGCTTTGGACATAAACATATTTTTATTGTAATTTAAGTGTGTATCTGAACCGACCAATTACCTTTTTGCGGAAAAAAAAAAATAATTCGATAATAAATATAATTTTTTTTTTTGCAAAAAGGTAATTGGTCGGTTTTATTTTAGTGTGAAGAATTCTAAAAAACTTATACAAAAACAAATTAATTGTTTATAACAAATTGTTTATTTAATAAACAATGAAAATTTATAAAAAAATGAAATTTTTTTTTTGATTATTAAGGAGGATAATAAATAATGATATTTTAAAAAAAAAGCGTACCTTAATATTATTAACAAGTGGTAAAAAAAAATTGTTAATTAACAAAACAGTTTTTTAGCAATAAAAAAATTTTTTTAAGGATCGTTTTTTATCTTAAAATTCATAATTTTTTACGAGGAATCTATTTTCAAAAAAAAAATTCAATTATCTTATAAATAATCTATTTGTTTATAACAATTTTATAAACAAAAAGAATTAAAATTTATAAAAAAAATATTTTTAGGTAGCTTTTATTGATAGAAAAACGAATGATCATCGACATTGGAAAAAAAAATAATTCTTGTAACATTTATTTAACTATTTAATTTGCCCCCTAGGTAATTTGTTAATAAAAAATCGAAAATTAACAATTTTTTAATTTACTCAACGGAAATCCTTTCTTTAATCTTTGAAGAATAGCTCCACGAGAGGAAAAAAAATTGAGATTTCTGATTTAACAATTATGCAACTTGCAATGTTTATAGCCCAGTCGGAAGAAATTGTTAATTAATTTATGGATAACATTTTATAAAATCGCGATAAAAATATTTTTTCTACGGCATTTCATTCTTTAATTTGTCCTGTACATGTCTGATTTTTTTCAAATTTTAATATCAACATTTAATATGTTTAAATAATATTTTTCATTAAAGCGCTCGAAGGGGGCGTGGCTTGCGGAAACCCGAGTACCCGTTTTCAGGCGTGTTTTCAGCTCCCTGTAAAATTTTTAATATTGGTCCTACAATTTCGCAAGTTGAGAGTTTTTTTTAGGAAATTTTCTCCTCTTTTTGAATCTTTTTTCAAAAACAAAATATATCAAATTGTTTTCGAGATTTACCAAAAAAACTAAAACCCTTTTTTTTTTTTTTGTTTACTTATTTGTTAATAACTTTTGCAATTTTTTCGAGCGGGTCTTGAATTTTTTCAAAAACATTCTAGATACGATCCCGAATCGAATGAGCCCTCAACCATATTTTTCCGAGACTTTTAAAAAGTTTTGACTAAAAAAGCACTTGTTGACTAGACTATAATTCTTTGGCTAAAACTTGGCCAGCCTTTCTGGTCACGAAAAGAATAAAAAAAGCGACCAACCGTTCGTCGTGTTGTTGGTGTTGAAGTAAAATCCCATTGGGCTTGTAATTTTATAAATCGCTATTTCTCCAGGTACATACATACTATCTACATAAACGATACAGTCCAATATATTTTTTAATATCCATGCTTTCAAATACAAACAAAATACACAGATTTAACACTTAACTAATTCGCCGTGTTCAATCAAGCGTAACAGACAGCGCGAGTTTCAAAGTTTTTTTTTAATGCAATATTTTCCACGGAAATTATTGCATGAAAAAGGGGACAATAACAGGGACAGGACATATGTCATGTGTGTATTGCACTGATACAACATTCCTTTGAGCGCATCGCAACGCGAAAATAAAGTTTCATGTTCTGAACAGTAAATAAAGGATTGCATGTTCGTTTTGCATCATTTATTGCTATGATTACTTAAATAACTGTTAGATGTTTGCCCGCTATAAAGTTAGATTTTTAGGTGTAGCCTCACACCATTTGTGCCAAAAACGAGTCCGAGGTAAGACCTTTGTAAGAGTCTTTGTTTAACCGTCTGCATAAACTTACGATTCTGGCCCATTCGTAAGACCTCGTCATTTGTTAATTTCTTGAATTTAGCTTAGTTAAATTGTACGTTGATTCAGCCATTGTTTTCAATAAAATTACAAATTAAGCTCTTGCATAAACTAAATAAGATTGATCTTATTGTCACAAACTGAAACTAGCATTTATGGTAAAAGATTCAAATTGAAAATCTAATAAATAAAAAACAATATATATTTATTATTTCTTTTTAAAATCATACATTTAATTAATAGAAAAGAATAAGATACAAATTACATTAACTCAGATTACAAATACATTAATTAATAGTTATTTGTTATACAAGAGTGCAAAGTTGCTTTTTAACCGCGTGTTCAATTTTGATGACCGATTAAGCGAAGGATCCTAAAATTGAATCACGAGCGCAGCGAGTGACTCAAAATTAGAATCCTGAGCGTTAGCGAGGGAATCAAAAGAGCACGAGGTGAAAAATCTTTGCACTCGAGTGCAACACGTAACTTTTCATTCCACCTCAGCGAGGAAATGACTAAATGCAAAAAAAAAGTTTACAATCACAAGATAGGTACACTTTTATTTCAGTTTAGGTATTAATTACTACATTATGACAGGTAAGTATTACAGAATAATCTTTAAATTATAACAAAATAATAGTAAGGTATAATTAAGAAAATTTTAAAGTAACGTTGCTACAGTTATTTAAATAAGAGTGTAATATTTTTGTTTGGTACTGTAATATTGGTGTTAGTCACTTGTGTACTGTTTTTCGGTAAACTATCTGTCATACTTAATAGTTGTACCGATTCATCGGATTCCCTTGGCGTGAATGTTGGAGAGAGAGGGAGATGGTTAGGTGTTTCATAACGGCTTATTTTTGATGTAGAAGGGCCAGTCCAAGGATCCGATTGAGGCTCTTTCAGTGTAATGGCGCCTACGATGCCTTCACATATTTTAGACTTATTTTGGATGGAATCCTCTATGTATCCCTCTACAACTGCATTGGACTTCCAGCCTCCGTGGCGCTTAAGGGACAGGAGATCAGCTCCGGAATCAGCCAAAAGTGTGGCTGAAGTTCGTCGGAAACAATTACCCGTGTACAACAGGGGTTCTGGAAGTTCAAGAAATGTTGCTATTTCTCGTGGGATACTGCCAATTTTATTAGTACCCATAGGCTGTCTCACACACTTTCCATTGCGATACTGTAGAAAAAATCGATTGATTGGAGTGTTAGGCGGGCGTAAGGCTTGATATTTCTCAACAATAGTTACGTATTCCTTGCGAATGACGAAGTTGCGGTCTCTTTTTGTCTTTGTATTAGGTAAATTAATTAATAGTAAGTCATCTGAATGTTTCTCAATGTTTTTGACATTAAGTTGTGTTAGTTCATTAGTTCGACATGCTCCGTTTATTCCAATAATAAGAACAACCTGTAACGTAAAGAGTATTGTAGTAGATAAATGAATAAAATTGATATGAACGCATAATTATGCCTATCAACATCTACTAAGTATACTATTTAATTGAGATTAATATAATTAAGTAGATACTGAATGTGCAACTGACTTACTTTTGCCGCCAAATATACGGAATCGGGTGCTTCGTTAAGAAACATTTCAATATCAGATACTGTGAAAACCTTCGATTTTTTTTGGTTGATGACCAGATGAGGCTCTTTTTAAAAATGCCACTAATTTAGGATAGGTATCGATATGTATGTCTTTTTTCATCTTTATTGTTGCTTTTAGCATCGAATACGTACTCCATAGAGTGCTTGCTTTCTTGTTCTCGGATAATTCTATAAAATATGCCAGCAAAACGTTTTCTGAGAAAGTTTTGGCTCCTTTTGCTAGTCGCCACGTGTTGAACATATCGTACTGTTTTAAATACTTCTCGCGTGATTAATTAAACAAACTTCCTCGTCGCTAGAATCACTCATTTTAGTTTTTTCACTTGTTTTCAAGTTTCTTGTTTTTAATATAAGGTTTAACAATGACGTGAAAAAATGCCGCGTAAAGAACCGCGTACAAAGCAAATTGAAAAAACACCAAGAAGGTTCCGAGTCTGAGTTTTTAACAAATTAAAAAAAAGTTGTATGATATATTCGGCACCATAGAGGTAGCAGTAAATCGGTTTAATGTTTTTTTAATTCACAAACTTAGTGCACACGATGTTCTAAATTCAATTTACTTTATCCTCTAGAGAATAAAAACGGCTTTTCCACTCAGATATTGAAGATTAAAAATACTCTTTCCGAGATGGTAGGATGAAAACATAATTACAATGGACATTCGATTAATAAATAAAAAAACACAGTGTGTGAATGTCTATAATACAATTAATATGTTTTTTTTGTTGTAAGTATATTAAATGTTTTTTTTTAATAATGTGCAAAAATATAAAAAAAAATTGTGAAACTTATCATTGACTTATCTAGATTGATTAGGTTTATAAACTTTTTTATTTGGTTATTTTCAATGAAAATTTTTCAACAAAATGTAATGATAAACTCTAATAATTGACAACGATTCGAGGATAAACTGCTCCTCGACAAATTGTTCGCACCGTGCACGTAATGACTTACGGGGGGAGTTTAATAATCCCTCGGTGAGGGCTATTTGCACAATATAAGTACTCAAGTTCAATCAACATCTCTTCAAGTGGGAGGGTATTGTTTTGTTTTTAAAATGTTTTTATTGCCTTCACCTGTAACTATGTAAAAACATAAACAAAGAAATAAAAGACCTATTTACGATGTAGAGAAGTAAAACACCACATCTGAAAATTTGATGTTTGCAAAATTTCACAGATCTAGTTCGATAAAAAATTTATGCTAGGTCATGTAAGTGACGTCGTTCTAAATTCAATATGGCGGACATGCAAAGATAGGGGACTACCTACTTTTCATGCATTTCAATAATATGTGTACCTATCAATAGAAAGGATTTTAAGAGAAAAATACAAGAAATAAAGTAAAAACGTTTTTGTTTTTCATTTAATATTTATTTTAAGCTTTTTTATGCGCGACATTATGAATTATTTGGTTTGTTTATAGTAATTAGGCGGACGCAAACATATAAAACAATTTTTAGAACAGCAATGGTTTTGGTATGATCTTTGTTCTGGAGTTATCGGGTGTAGGATAATATAACTTTATAACACTACTAATCTAACAAAAAAAAAACTAAATCAAAAAATTGCTATTTTTAGAGTTCCGTAACTGAAAAAGAAAAAGCGGTACCCTCATAGGATCTTTTTGTTATCCGTTTGTTTGTTTATCTTTCTATCAAGACCCTTTATCTCTTTACCCCTTTATTTATAATCTCAAGTCTGTAGTCCCTTGGAATTGTGAAAAAATCAACCCTCTAAGTCTACGCAGTCAAAAGATATGGCCATTTATGTTGCAAGTTTGTACGGCATCCTCGGTGCGCGAGTCCGATTCGCACTTGGCCGGTTTTTTTATATAACATTATCAAAACACTCTTCCAACAAAGTTATTTTCGACGGAGGTTTCTCCGAATATGACGCAAAAGAAATTCTTTCGCACAAAATAAGTAAATCAAAAATCTTTAATAACAAATCATTTGCAAGGCTTCTCTCAATTACCAACTAAGCTCTCAAAGAAGGGATTGGCAACCTACGCTTTTAATATGAAAAGGTTCAAATATGAACATGTTGGTTTCGTAATTGATCGGGCAATTATCATGTCTGCTGGCATCGGATTATACCAATTAGGGTTGCCATATAAAAATCAAGGACTAGTTACACGTGCCCACCTACGCAAGAAAATACATTTGATACCTGGCAAACCAACTGCGTCTGTGGAAGTTCTTTGATTGTGATCCTTTCATTTGACTTTGAACTATGTTATATTTGTTTAAAGTGGCTTATCTTTTGACAGTTGGGGGTTACTTACGTCGTTTCGTTGGTAGTGAACAAAATTAGGTGTTTTAGTCAACATCACTCGTTTTCAACTGATATCCCGTATTAATTAACCATCGATATTATTCGGAGTATATTTCACTGTCTGTCCGTGAGAGTTGGACAAAGCATGCAATATCCATTACCACTAGATTAATCCGATCGTGTTTTGTTTTCACCTTGGTTGACATTATTCAGTGTCCTTTGTTAATGGTGGGTGTAGTGATAGTTTACAATATATGTTTTTTTTTTTATAAAATGTATATACATTTTGTTAACCTTAAAATAGAAGTTAAGAAGGTGTTTGCAGAGCTGTATACAATTTGAGCCATTTGCCAGTTTCCCGGTTCGTATACAGTGCCGGATCAGACCCGGGGATTCAAATCCAAAGCATTTATTTCAATTAGACCATTACAGGCAATTTTGAATGTCAAGAAACAAAATGATGAAGCTACAATCCCGGTCTCAAAAGTACTGTAGGTGCCTATTCCAAAGCGTTGATCTCTATGGAGAAGAATGGGCAAAAAACTCCATTGCATCTAAGACCACCTTCAATCCAATCAAAATCGTCAACGCAAATTAATATCTACTTCAAACAACTGCAGGTGAGATTACATCGCCATGCGTAACTATGACTTACACTGTACTTGATCAAATCCATCGCATGTCAATTAGCATCCATGCAAACAGCATTTGAAAGCCAATATGTCCGGTTTGTCAGATTTGGACATCAAAGAGGACTGTGTCGTAGCGATGCAAGACCCGTAAGCTTGTTTGAATGCCCGGGCGGCGAAGGTAGCTGCATCGATTGCACTGATGTACTGTCAACACTAGAATGCGATGCATATGTATGCGAAATTCAGATGTATTTTATTTGTTGAGTAGGGTTTTACAATGGGTGTACAACGATGGGAAAGTGTAATAAACGGAATACAAATACGTGGCATTGTATGTGAAGATGTTATTTGCATAAAAATTAACTTTGATGGCACACAAAATTTTTGGAGAAAAAAAAAATGTTTTTCCTTGAAAATTAATGCCTAAAAATGAAAACCAACTAACTAAAGAGCGTTTTCGATACAACCATCAACGTTACGTGGAACTTGAACGCAACTATCGAAATATTTGTGCTCTGTTGCATACCTTGCGCATATAAGCGTGACTTTGTGTTATGTAACTGTATAAATCATATTTTTACCGTCGACTGTACCTGTGAATGCACGTACACTATCACAATATTCGCAGAATCCTCGGCCCGCGAGCTGTGGACTCAACAACACCGATATTGCAATTAGTGCTGCGATTCTAAACGTAAATCCGATGTGTATGTGTGTGTTACGAGTAGGGTTACCACACCATACTGCATACCGGGATGTTTGGAATTGTTTGGACACAAAAAAAACTCGGACTTGTCATGTAGCAGAATAAACGGAACCGGAGCGGATAGGATCACTTTGTTGTCTGTCTGTATATCAAAACCCTTTATGTCTGGTCCCATGAAGCTGTGAGAAAACCAACCCTCTAAGTCCACGCAGTAAAAAGATATGGCCGTTTATGTCGCTAGTTTGTACGGAAACCTCGGTGCGTGAGTTCAGTCTTGGTCGGTTTTTTTTTGTAGAAATTATTTTAAATAAAAACTGACAATGCTTTTTGACGGCTGGCCCCTTAGTGGCATCTGCAAGGAAGACCGACAATCTTAAAATAATCGACTAGATCAAGAAAGTACGCAAAAGAAAGGTCGAGGACAAAATGTTGTGTGGATATGTCTTTGTCCAACAGTGGGCTGCGATAAGATGATTTTATTTTGATAGTTAGTTTGTTGCCTTTCGAAATGGTAGCCCGTGTTACGTTCTAATAGATTATCTCGACTGATACCTGCGGGTTATGCTCAATTCGTGTTATATTGAACTAGCTGGCACCCACGGTTTCGCCCGCGTGATATCGAAAAAAAGTATCTCATGTGTTATTCCAGACTATAATTTACCTCTGTGCCAAATTTCATTAAGATCCGTTCAGACGTAAAAGAGTAACAAATATCCATACATCTATACATCAATCCATCCTCACAAACATTCGCATTTATTAATATTAGTAGGATATCCGAGGTATGTTTTAGTTTAGATGAAGTTGGCCTGGCAAGTCAAGTTGACAAAGATTTGATGGATGAAGATCTTCATGCCCCCAACTGTTTACCATCAGGAGTTTGTCAGGATGTGTCCAGACACATCCTATACCTCCAGACTCCAGAGACTCCAGGTTCTGGAGGTATACCCAATCGAAGGAAATATGCGCACTCGTAGATCGAAGTTAAAGTTTGACGGCACGGTTGCGCTGCGTGTCTACGGTTCGAACCCCACACGGAACAAACATGTTTGTGAAAGCACCTATGATACAGGAGGACTTCCTAGTGTGCAACGATATCTTATAAAAAGCAAAAAAGTAGAGGAATCCGGCAAAATATAGGGCACAATAAGGTGCACCCTAACTTCCCCTTGGGGGATTCCCATGACAAGGTTATTGCAATACACTAATCATGCTAAACACACACTCTCCTTATAACCAGATCAATGGTTGATTCAAACGGACAGCAACCGTGGTAAACCAAATATTTTTAGCTTCAGATCCACTCCAAGTTGATGAACTTATCTACCATTGCCTTTCTCCGTATCACCCAAAGATTGGCCGGTAGAAAATGCTTATAACTTTAAGTCCGCCTTGATGCGATTGCTTGCTTAGAGTAATAAATAAATAACTCGTCTGACAAGTTGCACAAGTAACTAGTATGTAGTAACTTGAATAAACAAAACAATGTAGTTCAAGTGAATGCTGCTTCCATTTCTAAACTGGCGATGTACATTATTAGGGCGAAAATTAGTTGAACCACAACACAGTTTATATATATCTTGGGACAACTCACACACTGCTATCTGATCCCAAG
The DNA here is from genome assembly GCA_905475445.1 of Ochropleura plecta. Taxonomy (NCBI): domain Eukaryota; kingdom Metazoa; phylum Arthropoda; class Insecta; order Lepidoptera; family Noctuidae; genus Ochropleura; species Ochropleura plecta. The sequence goes on from FR997735.1 coordinate 4,925,449, forward strand.
CTAAGCAGAGCTTGTGTTATGGTAACCAGACAACTGATATACATACTTATATAATTTATAAATACATACATAATATAGATAAATCACACCCAGACACAGAACAAACAATCATGCTCATCACACAAAGTTTGTCCTGGGTGGGAAACGAACCCACGACCTCCGGCTCAGCAGTCAGGGCCACTAACCACTAGACCAACAGGCCCGTCGTATAGAGAGAGAGAGAGAGAGAGAGAGAGACTGCGCAATAAATACAAAATACGTATAAGCTCTCGTATGGATGTTTCATTTGAGTACTAATATAATCCCCTTGAAACACAAAGCTGCAATTCGAAGAAAATTGTACGGGGAACTTGTAGCTCAAATAATGGACATCCCATTTCCCGAAATTCGCCTGGGCCAGCTACATAGCTTTGTAAAAAGTTATCATCCACTAAATATCTAGGTCATACGGACGAGAAACAAAAGCCTGTACTTTTTTTTCTTCGGATTCTTCTTCTTCCCGCTCTAAGCGTAGCAGAAAGGATGTTTAGGCTTGTACTGATCAAAAACCATTCATGTTCTTTATTTCCGTTTCCTCCCGACCGATTATGTATGACCGATTCGTCAGGTAATAGGTGAGGACCTAGCCGCTCCTCAAAGAGTGGACTTATCACCACTATTGTGACGTACCCTGTTTAGGGTTGGGACAGTTAAGGGTCCTGATAGACAAGCAAAGTGAACCCATAAGGGTTTGGTTTTTCCCTTTTGAGGTACGGAACACTGAAAAGGAAAATCTATTAAGCTATTGCATAGCTTCTATCGCGGGCCTTGAGCGCGGGGACCGAATCCAGAAATTCCGTAACGAAAAAAAACCTGACGCTCCCCACTCCGACGGGCACGGAGGTGTGGCTTGAAGGCCGTGCATTGTCTAACGTCGTTTACACAATACGGTCAGTTATTTCAATCCCGATTCTAATGGTCTAATAGCGTGTTTGGTAGAGAATCGGATAGTCAATCGACATTACGCTGGATCAAACCCAAGGTCTTGTTTTTCTTTTTGCGACTGCTTTTCATTGGAAGTACTTTTTAAATATTATATTTAGTTTTTTAATTTTTTTATTTATTGTCTAAGTTGATAAAAAAAAATCTTTTTGCGACTTCTTTTCATTGGAAGTACTTTTTAAATATTTTATATAGATTGTTTTTATTTATTGCATAAGTTGATAAAAAATGCTATGCAATAGCTTTACCGCGGCAGTCCCCGAGTGCCGCACGTATTTTTTTTTATTTGTGTCGATTTTCACAGATCGGAAGAAGCCTATTTCCCGGAAAAGGAGTTTAGCAATAAACATTGCTTGAAGTAAGACAATGATTAACGTATATATAAACATATTTTTTAAGTTGAAACGTGTCATAATTTTAACAAACGTTTTTCAAATAACCAACCTCTTTGTATGATTCTCTCCTGCCAGGTGGGTCGAAACGACACAAGAAAATTCCGGCCTTATTTGTATAACAGGAAACATAACTGAGCGGTTACTGAAGAAATTGGTCGACGGGTTTTTGATATGAAAGAAAAACCAAACTAATTCACTATTACGATGATAACTATTTTAGCCAGTTAAGTTTATAGTTGTAACTTAAATAGCATACTTACTTTCGTAGGGATGTACTGACTTATTTGTTTTTAGGGGTGTCGCAAAAGGAAAAAAAACCGGACAAGAGCGAGTCACACTCGCGTTCCGAGAGACAACCTTACCATAGATCAAGATTTTGTATTTCCTTGGAATAAAAAACATATTTATTTAACTTAGGTATGTTAGTGCTAAAATATGTGTAGTGTATAACTTTCCAAGTAAATATCTACTACCTACTTATCTACTATTTTGATTTGGTTTCATTAGTCGCACACCAAGATTTCAGGTTGTAATTTATCAACCTGAAATCACATAACTTTTTAATTTCGGAAACTTCTTCATTGTCTGCCTATTACACAATTTAAAAAAAAAAACTTTGCCCCACTCTAGGAATTTCTCCTGTATCGTGGGTGCGTTGACAAACATTTAAACTTACATACACAAACAGCTAGACCCAAAACAACTATCTGCAGGTCATACAAATATTTGTTCCGTGCGGGAATCGAACCCGCGACACGCAGCGCAGCAGTGGAATTAGTGGTCAGCAGAACCACTCTGAATATTTTAAAGTCAGGAGTTGCGATGGGTAGTGGACTCAATCAACTAAACCACCGTTAATAATTGCGATTCCTGAAACTACTACAGTACATTGTTCAGAAGACCTTTGTCCATGGCTTTGAGACACGATCGTATCACACCCGTGTATTGATTATTATCAGCGTTTGCAGCTGCAGCGGACAGGACCTGAGGCTTTGTCTTGAGTGGTCACTGAACCAAATAATTATCTTGTAGCGTTCCCGGTCCAGAGGACTAAGGCGACGGTGGCCAAGAGGATTTATAATGTGGAGCATGGAGCTCAGAGGCGATAACCTCCGTTAGATAGATAGGGCAGCCAGTGAGAGCCCTGGCGGCGGTGTACGTTTGTTAGAAATCAATGGTTTCCATACAAGCTAATGCGAAGTGGCTAATTTCTCAACTTTCTTACGATTTATTTGACGGCACGGTTGGCGCAGTGGCTGAGCGATCGACTGCTGCGCTGCGTGTCGCGGGTTCGATTCCCGCACGGAACAAATATTTGTATGACCTGCAGATAGTTGTTTCGGGTATGGCCGTTTGTGTATGTGACTTTAAATGTTTGTAAACGCACCCACGATACAGAAGAAATTACTAGTGTGGGGCAACGTTTTTTTTAAAAAAAATAAAAAAAAAACTGTAACTGTTATACTGCGTCTTTCCACTGCTGGGCAAAGGACTTTGCACATGACTTGAAAGTCATGTCATGGCTTTGTAAGTGTTTAACATTACCCCTTGGTTGATAAAACTCCAGCTTTATCAACCAAGGGGTCATTGGTTTGTCCAGTTTGTTCCACCATTTTGTACAAAATCTATTGCGACGCTTTTTATATAGCTGGGCGAAAATAAAGTTACACATATTATAACAATACTATATTTCATGAACTATCCCATAATCTTTGGTTGTCCCATCATCAGTTCATTGAAGAACTTCATGTTTCTCATCTTGTACCTATAGTGGCCCTTTTTCTTCAGTCTACCCATGTGCTGCAAGGTCCTGATGAGGGGCAGAAACCGGTAGAGGCCGTTCAGCGTGTCTCCCAGGCAGAACACGAACGAGGACTCGATGTAGGCTGAAAATATTACATTATTTAATAAAGTGACACAACATTCGACGACACGGTTGGCGCAGTGGCTGAGCGATCGACTGCTGCATTGTGTGTCGCAGGTTCGATCCCCACACGGAACAAATATTTGTATGGCCTAAAGATAGTTGTTCCGGGTCTGGCTGTTTGTGTATGAGACTTTAAATGTTTGTAAACGAACCCACGATACAGGAGAAGTTTCTAGTGTGTGGCAACGTTTTTTTTAAAAGAAAAAAATAAAAATTTACCCAAGCCTAAAAAATAAATTCTCTAGTCCAACGGGTGTGCCCGCTTACACGTGCAGTGAAGAAGTTACAGGTGATAAACTAGGACCATAGTACAAAAGAAATAAGCTAAGCATAAAAAGATTTACTTTTAATACCAGTAACAAAAAAAAACCTGGTCAACAAGACGACCAGTCACCACAAGCAGCACCCGTTCACGAGCATAACGCGAAGATCAGCCATTATCTCCTTCGCCATATTTGAGGGAAGGAGGTAACCCGACCCACGACACTACCGCAAGCAATGACATCTGAGGGAGAATGACGATCTTGCTGCCGGTTTTTGAGGGCAATAAATATAAATAATTATATTCAGTCAATGCTCGAGGTCACTAGTTAACCACATGTCATTAAATAAAAACACATAAAATGAAACAAGTATATTAACAAAAAAAAATATAAATACAATGCTTTGCGCGTCCAATATAACAACGCGTTCAGGGGTATGTTGGGGCTCCCCTGGCGGTGCAGTGCTTCCGGCATGTTTGCCGAATTCAGCACGGATGGCTTCCAGGCGGTGCTTCGTAAAAGGACGGCCTCCCTGTGATCTCGGCTAAAGGGGAGCACCAACAAACTTCTGAGTGCGTTGTCAGACAGAGTGGACAGCCAATTATTGAGGCAGTGGTCGCTCATGCATGTCCAGCATCTTGATTGTTTTAAATTTTACTAACATAGTTTTTAAGTTTGTTCTACTAACATAAGTATTATTTTATTATTAAATGGACTTGTAACTTTATGTGCCTGGTCTGAAATAAATACACACATCAAAAGTATCTAGGGATCAACATATATTTTTGCAATAACTTTTCTCCTGATTGATATTAATTAAAATTTTCTTTAAGGATTCATCAAATAAAGTGTTTTCGTTTGTCACAGTAACGATAAACCAAGTCACCTTTGCATTAATAAAGAAATTTGCCATTTTCCTAATAAAGGGATTTTTGACATTTGAACCACTAACATTAAAGTTCGAAAAAAAGACTGAAATAACAGTTTTCTTTAAAATTTTATTGGGTAACTTAAACAATTAATAATCCGTGTTTCTACCGCGAACACTAACAACACAAGAACATCGGTTTGGCATACTCAAAATGAGTTCATCCAAATCACGCTGTGGAATGGCCGCCCATGTTCGTTGCAACAACAAAAAAAGGTCTTCTTGCGACTGGATACCCTCCATATTCGGCAGAGCTCTTCTCTGTAGCATATCCCATGCATGCTCAATCGGGTTCAAGTCTGGCGACTGAGCAGGCCAGGGCAGGACATTGATGTTAGCTGCGGCGAGAGTCTGTCTTACAACTCTTGCGGTGTGCGGTCGTGCATTATCATGCATTAACTGAAATAAGGGACCGATTTGCACTTGTAGAGGAACGATGACGTCTGATACAATCGTCTCAGCATAAATCAATCAATCAATCATCTAATCAACTCAGTTCTTCCGCCGATCCAAATACCCGCCCATACCATGATGGTTCCACCACTATAAGGATGGACTTCCTGGCAGGATTTTAATCGCTGTTGGCGTCCAGGGGTTCTCCAGTGTCGTATACGTCTTGTATCCGGTCTCATACCAAAACGAGACTCATCAGAAAAGCACACGAAACGCCATTGTTCTTCTGCCCAATTTCTGTGTTCAAGAGCCCATTGATATCGAATCCTACGATTGTGCATTGCTATAGGTGGTACCCGTAGCGGTCTTCGGGAATGAAGGTTCACTTCATGCAAGCGGTTTCTGACTGTTTGGTCGCTAATTAAGTTCCCTGAAGAGTGATGAAGCCTCACGGCTAACATCATGGCGGTTATTGTTGGAGCTCTTCGAGTTAAGATTTGAATGTATCGGTCTTGTCTCCGAGTGGTGCAGCGATACCGTCCTCCATGGCGCTCAGCCACGGTACCAGTGCTTCGGTAACGTGTCCAAAGTCGACTGATAACACTCTGACTTGTATTCAGAGCTAAAGCTACAGTACGTTGCCGGGAACCAGCTTCTATCATTCCCACGGCTCTGAGCATTTCTTCCCTGCTTAAATGACGTCGCCGCTCCATAATAACGTTGGTTTTAATCAGTAGTAGGGAAACAGTAGCACTAATAATGTCTTCAATGCGTTGTATGTTTTTATAGGGAAAATATTGACAGCTTATTTTCATCTTTTACTCGAATTTGATTGAGAGTTCCTGATTCAAATTATGAAATGCACCAAATAGGATCCATATAAATTTATAAAATCATAAATTTATTACAAAGCCACATCTCAATCTCAAGAAATCCGCATAAAAATGCTTGATCCCTAGACACTTTTGATGTGTGTATTTTCAATTTCAATAAAATTACATGACGAAGACATGTGACGTATCAGTAAGCTAATTTGGCGAAAGAACATGAAAAAATATAAAAAAATCGTCTTGAGTTCAACACAGTGACCAACTATGCTTATCGTCTAAAAATAGTCGTTAATGGAATAGTATGCTTTTAAACAAAGGTTAGATTTTATTTTAGCTTTAAATGTATTAAATGGCAAATCTAGAAAAGAAGAAGGTAGCTTGTTTTAAAAAAGTTATACCAAGCCCTACAAATGAACCTTTTGAAGCTGGTGGAAGGGAGCACGTACTTAGTATATGCCTATTTCTAGTGTTAATGTTGTGAATATCACTGTTTTTACTGTATAGATGGATATTTTTCCTAATATATAAAATGTTGGCCAAGATGAATTGAAAAGCCACAGTGAGAATACCAATCTCTTTAAAAAAAACTCTCGGAGAAACCCGGGCACCTAGCTGGTAAATTGCACGAACCGCTCGTTTCTGCAGAACTAATATATTTTGGATATCAGCGGCTTTGCCCCATAGCAGAATACTATAAGACATGACGCTATGGAAATAACGTTATGTCGCTATGGAAATAACGTCATTTTATAAGAAATATTCGACACTTTTCCACTTCAGACATCTTGAGTTTGATAGAATTCAATTTGGCCGATCACTGTCTCTTAAGGTACAGGTCTCCTAGTTTAAGAGGCAGGGTTCATAATAGTTTAGTATGTATAGACTAATTTTGTGTACCATAATTATCTGTGCACAAAAATATGATAATATGCCTATATTGTATTGCATTTTGCTTTGTATCAAACAAATCTTTATGTTTGTTTATTTGGATAAATAAACTATTTTTTTTTTGTTATAATTTACCTATTAATATGTAAAATATGTATGGAAATGAATAAACGAGAAAATCCTATGCTAAAAGGAAAATAAATAAATAAAGCTTAAAATAATAAATATATCACAGCTTGAATTCGTTCAGGTTGATGGCCTTTATTTTTTTTTGCGGATGTGAAATCATCAAATAGCTTTCCCTGCTCTGGGCGAAGCGGGTGGAAGTGTCAGATTTGTGCTGACTAAAAACATAAAGGTAAAAAGAAGAAACATGGAGAGCCACGCTAACCGGACGCTAAAAGCCACCCTGGGCCCAGCGTTAACCCGTTCCACGCCTGGATGACGGGACCGGCGAAAATTGATTTTGGTTAACCACTTCAGATTAGTTCTACTCATTTTTTACTTTTTAATTATGGTTTCTTTTTAATTCGTTTTTTTTTCTCTTTGATTGTGCACCACTTCTACTGTTTTTTAACCTGTTATTGGAGAGCGGGGGCTCATAGCACAGGTATATCTTTTACTTAAAAGGAGTCCCATTTACTGTAAAAGTTTTTGCAATAAACCTTTTTTTTTCATTTTGAAAGCAGGACCCCGATCGCATGACACTTTTCGTTCGTTCGTCGAAAAAAAATCATAGTCTCACTTTAACTGGCTGCATAATTTGTCCGATGACAACATAAATAAAACAAATGAAGCCATTGTGATTTTGAGTCTGCTCGGCTAGGCTAAGCTTAGTTTTTCTGTTATTATTTGGCAGAATGTAAAGTATAAAGAAAGTAGCCTCTTAATAAATTCATTTCCCCTAAGTACGAAAAAATATTTCTATAGTACAACACTACCTTATAACAAAACCAATATCTTAGTTTGGTTTATTAAGATAAGTTAACTTCTAAAAGCATTTTAATAAAGCATTGTGTGATATTGCATACTTAGTTTTTATATGAAATTTCTATTCTCGTGTAAAAGCAGCACTTCAAATTGATAAAAGGCTAGAGTAAAGAGCTCTCGAGAAATAAATACATTGTCCAGGTAAACAACAACAAACAAAGCAACAAGATCATCTCTAAGAAACTTAATATTTTATCAGCTTGTAATGGCACAATTTTGCTTTTACAACCTACGCAGCTTAGAAATGCACAAGGAGTATAAAGAAATGGAGTGTAGGACGACTACAGATGACTGTTATTGTATACACCACCGACATACATTACCGATTTCACATTATAATTTCGTCAATATTTTACAACTCAGTCATTAAAGAAGTTTTATAAGGTCAGATTTTACTGAAATTTGGAACTAAATTTAGTTTAGTCTGTAGCAGTTAATTGGCTGGCTGAAGCAAGTCTGGGTGTACCTACACTCAAAACACATCAATGTCTACCCCACCTAGAAAAACAGGCATTTAAATATTCAAAGTTTAAAAGACCCCCACAAAACAAAGCTTTTAAGAAACCTCAAAATAGAAAAAAAACATACATTTAAAAAGCATGACATAAAATTAAATATGAATGAATATTTTAATCCAAACATTGTTGCTTTGAGGGTCCGCTTTGTCTGTCATTTTCTGTACGTAACTTATCTGTTAGTACTAAGCAGTCTACTAAGCGAAACCCCGGCGCAACGATGCTTGGATTAAAATATTTATTAAATTTTATACTTATTTATTTTTATACTGTGCTTTTTTAAATTATACTACTGGTAGGCACTCTATCATCGTCTCTATCTCATAAAGCTGTTTAATAGTCCTCACAACAGTTCAGCTTTAAAAGAATTGCAAGAACTGAGAAGCAAGTGTTGAATATTCAAATTTGTTTACATTTTTAGAGTAACCTATAGGTTATTACTCTAACCACCCATATTGTATTAGCATTTGTGCTCGTCAAAATGCATCGTATGAGCCCCAACACGAGGTAGATGCCGTACACCGTTGAGGAATTTTTATAGCAGGCAGACTTCAGGTCGAGGTAATGATACTTTTGTAATAATCATTGACACCTAACAAGATTTCTTTTTTATAAAGTAAAGAAGGTGATGATCTTCAAATGGCTGAACAGATTTTGTTGTGAATTATGAGTTTTCTTTTTCAGTGTGATATTGTGCTATTTTTTTTATCTTTTTGGGCAGTGCTGTGTTGTTCGCACTCTCTCTTACAATCTGTTTTTACAAGAATCTGTTTTTAAAGACTTGTTAGTGGCGGTCAGTCTCACATACTATTTTTAATCTGTTTTGTTAGCTGTAAGTCTTCCATAGATGACAAATAAAAAAAAACAAGTTCGATTAAAATACCTTTGAAATAAAAAAAATATCAAAATCGGTCCATCCGATTAGGAGCTGCGATACCTCAGACAGACATACAGACACACACTTCAAATAACAATAAAGAGCTATCGAGAGTTAGAAACGGACTTGTCTTCTTCGTGATAAATTAGCACTCCATTTCTACTTCATCTTTGTCCTAAGATAGGTACTAAAATACTTGAACTTATTATACGCCAAGTTGTCTGGATCGCAGACACAATGCACTTAGTGGCAGAACAATGAATCCTTTGAAGGGCCTTTATACGAAGTGTCAGTTCATATAATGGATCATCGATCTTCGTAATTAGTGTTGAAATTATTAAGCCTTTGTTGTTATTGTTATTGGAGCTAAGTGCAGTTATGAGTAAGGCTTTATTGTAGTGTCGCAGTTCAAGAGGATTAAAGTCTTTTGTATAATGTAGTGGAAACATTTCAATTAGTAATTGTTTTGCTACGAAAATAAGATATGCTGTTAAGATAAATGTAAGCGACACAGAAAAAAAATACAAAAGTGAAACTCAAATGGCAGGCCATGTGGCAAGACTAACGGACCAGAGATGGACTGCTAGAACTGCACTGTGGAGCGGTCCACTAGGCAAACGCAGTAGAGGTAGACCATTGATACGCTGGGAATCCTTACTAATATTATAAAAGCGAAAGTGAGTTTGTTTGTTTGTTACGTCTTCACACCTACATGGCTAAACCGATTTTGATGAATTTTGGTATAGAGATAGTTGGGACCCTGGAGACGGGCATCATCATCATCGTCATCATCATCAGGCTATATTAGTCCACTGCTGGACATAGCCCTCCCCTAATGAGCGCCATAGCGCCCTGTCATCAGCTTGCCGCATCCAGCATCTGCCTGCAGTCTTTCTTAGATCGTCATCCCACCTGGTCGGAGGGCGTCCTACACTACGCTTGCCGAGTCGCGGTCTCCACTCAAGAACACGTTTACCCCAACGGTTGTCGGTTCTTCGTGAGATATGGCCAGCCCACTGCCACTTCAGCTTGCTGATTCTTTGAGCTATGTCGATAACTTTGGTTCTCTGTCGGAGACGGGCATAGGCTAACTTATTTTTAAAGTGAGTAATGAGGGCGAAAGAGGGAAAAAAGGGAAAACTAGGGCAAAAACTGCAAGTACCTACCTGCAAATCAGGAAAGGGGAACTGTGTTACCCCGAATTAAATGCGAGTGAAGCCGCGGGCAAAAACTAGTATGAAATAAAGCAACTGACTGGCCCATTGTGGACCAAAGTGGCACAAAACAAAGAGACATGTGCATCTTTGGAGGAGGCCTTTACCCATACAGGGGTTCTTGTAGACTAAGGTAGTCAAAAGAGTATACAAATACTAACGGTACTAAGTATTCATTAAGTTAGAACTAACCATGTTAATAATAACAATCAGCACTTAATGTTAGTGCTAATAAACTAAGTACTGGATCTTATCATATGTAAAAAAAAAACAATAAATGAAAGAATAATGTTTAGTTTGCAGGAAATTAATGACTTTTTTATTTCATTTGTAATCCTTTTGATGACATAAAAAATGTTTAACTAAGTAAGTTTTTTGTATCAATAAAATCAAAATACAAACTTATCAATTGGTGCTCGAATTACGTTGATTTTTATAGAGGAATTTATCAAAATAGAGATTCCTAGAATAACACCAATTAGCGGAAACAATATTTTGCTATGCAATACGAAAATTGTGATTATGTTACATGATTTTATTTCATAGCATTTCTGTGAGCTGTAACAATACTTCTGCGAAGAAAATTTAGAAAGTGATTTCGAAGTTTTTTAAAGGATTCAGTTGTTAAACTCTGGGGAAAATTTAAAAAGACATTTTTTAAGCTTCTTTGTAAACTTCGCAGACATTTCAAAAGAGTTGTATGCTTGCTCAGGTGGAGTGGTGTTGTAAGGCTACGTAGTCGTGGGCGTTACAGCCTTGCTTTTGTTTAGAACAAGAAGCATTTATTTTCTTTATTTTTTATATAAATTTCATTTTTTGACGTTTATAAACACAACATTTAATTTTTAAACTTCAAGGATATGTCAATTGGAGAATGTTACTAGGTATGCCAAATCGGTTGAAATGTTGTCTCAGTAAAGCCTGTATGTATACAAACACACTAGTTTTTGTTGTAGTAAAAAACCTAGTAGTTTTGATTTTATAGGCATTCAAAGTTTCGAAAAATATCGAGCCCGCTAACAGTCACGTGACCGCTTGTGACGTCATTTCACAATGCGCCGCGCGTTGTATTTTTACATTTAGGCACAACACATGATTTCCTAGTATTTAGATTGGACTTTTTTAAAAGTATTTAGTTATAATTTCAACGGTAAGGGCGCGCGACCACGAGCGGACTGAATGAGCCAGACTGAGCATGTTGTGTGATGACGTCACATCGTAACCGGCAGCCCGCGTCTTGTTTTACTTCTAAATCGGAAACTAATTGACATATATAAGTAATTCTATCACTAGTATTTTTGACAGAGAATATGGACTGCTAATAATCAAAATTAGTTAACATTCTTCAAGGTAAATTCGCATCACCCAAGATCAATGAGACTGTACATCCCGCCGAAGTGTGGGAGTCGAATCACCTAAGGAGGCGGTTGGATCAGATTCAGAAAGCAGTATTCCTCGATACGGCCCGCATTGTGAGGAGATTCCTCTGTCTCTGACTGTCTCTGGAGCCCTAACCACCGGTAGCTTTGAACCTGCTCCCGATACCGGTGGAAACCATTTTTATATATTTAAAAGTGCATTTTTAATAATATATTGGTGACCTGTAATACAGGTGTTTCACTACCTACCACAGTACCACAGACACCAGTGATTCACAAATAAAATAAACTTGCCAATAAATAATTTAATTTAATAATTTTACATTAATTTATTAAATGTGATAACAATTATGAAATATTTATCTAATATATAAAATTCTCGTGTCACAGTTTTCGTTGCCATACTCCTCCGAAACGGCTTGACCGATTTAAACGAAATTTTGTGTAAATATCGGGTAGGTCTGAGAATCGGCCAACATCTATTTTTCATACCCCTAAGTGAGCAGCGGGTGAAACCGCTGGGCACAGCTAGTAAAATATAAGAATACCAGCCTAATACTGCTCCACTGCTGGACAAAGGCCTCGTCTCGTCTCTTACAGAGAAAGCACGAGCATTGATCACTACGCTTGCTCAAGACGGGTTGCCGATTAGGAAATGATGACTAGATGTTTTCAGCGTGACAAGGCCAGGAAGGTACGCCATGGAAGGGCAAACTGCAGAAGGGCCTGCCAGGGCCACCGCCGGCCGGGGTTGCGAGTTGTTCGAAAGAGATACCGTGGCCCCCAAACGTAAAGGGCAATAGAAGGAACATGGGTGGGTTTTACGTCAGTACAAGTCTGACACTCCCTCCCGCTCCGCCCAGACCGGGGGAAGTAATTTGATTGTTTCCCATATATGAAGAGGTTCTACAAAATTGACAGGTGCGTAGTACTGGCAACTGACGTGCAAGACTGACTAGATGTTATCACGTGGACAAAGCAAAATAAGTGTGCAAGGAACATATGTTAGGTGGCGTTCTGGCGTAGAAACCCAGAAGAGCGAAAAAGGGCGTACATTTATGTTAAGTATCTTAATTACAAGTTTTCTCACGGTGTTTTTCTTCTGAAGGTGTTAGACAAGAATCATTCGAATTGAAAAAATTGCCATTAGTACTTGCCCCAACGTGATATCCGACAAATATAATGAAAATAAAATGTAAGCACGAGAGCAATAACATCCAACGGAAGCACGCAACAATAAATAAATAATACTAAACATATCAACATGGTAACAAACAAAGGCATTATATTATCCGTTTCTAACGACTTACAATAAGTCGCTTATAAGAAAAACATCGCTAATTGGCTATCGACGAGGTTAAAAATAAACATACCAGACTCTTTGTATTGATTGTCTTCTAACTTGTGGACGTAAGCAACGACTTTTAACGGAGTGAATAGTGTCTATGCTGTTCTGACAAACTAAACTAAAACTACTATACAATGACTAAATTTTAGTTTATTTCTACGTCGACGTTTCCTCTTCTGAAGTTGATTAAACTTAGATAACCATATTATAGTTTTACAGCATTCATGGAATGGCAATCTTACTATTCTGAAAGTGACGTTTTTGAACAAAAATAGTGGTTTTCAAGCTAAATGGGTCTATTTTTAATCGCGACTTAAATGGTGTGGATTAAAATTACAACAACAACAACAATTTGAGACAGTCCCACAAAAACGGCCCGCCCTTCTGATGTGATTAGAATATTAGTCTAGTTTAATCCGATGGTTCTTCAGAATCGGCACCAATCCTTACTAATATTATAAAAGCGAAAGTGAGTTTGTTTGTTTGTTACCTCTTCACGCTTTAATGGCTAAACCGATTTTGATGAATTTTGGTACAGAGATAGTTGGGAACCAGGAGACGGACATAGGCTATTATTTTTTAAAAAAGAGTGGGATATGAGGGAGAAAGAGGGAAAAAACGGGAAAACTTAGCGTTGCTATAACAAATCAATAAGGCGCTACCGAATTTAACGCGAGCGAAGCCGCGGGCGAAAGCTAGTATACTATATGACAAAGAACAGCCCTAAGTCACCATCTGCATAGTCTATTCCCAATTATATTATGGTCAGCTTGTAGTGTAAACGAATGCAGTTGAGTATATGTTTGTTTATGTTTTCGAGCGTATGGCACTCGTGGGCTGCAGCTGAAGCTGTCAGCGTCAGGTGGCTATCTTGTGTTGCCACTGGCATTATACTGAACTGAGGCTCTTTTGACATTATGTTAAGTGTTCCTGTTTTTTTTTTGTTTTTAATAATCCTTACTAATATTATAAAAGCGAAAGTGAGTTTGTTTGTTTGTTACGTCTTCACGCCTAAATGGCTAAACCGATTTTGATGAATTTTGGTACAGAGATAGTTGGGACCTTGGAGACGGACATAGGCATTTTTTAAACAAGTGAAAAATGAGGGAGAAAGAGGAAAGAAAGAGGAAAGAAAAAGAAAAACTTAGCTTTGCTATTACAATAAATTAGGCGCAAGGGCAAAAACTACAGGTGGCAGGTTCCAGCAAATCAGGAAAGGGGAACTGTGTTAGCCCGAATTTAATGCGAGAGAAACCGCGGGCAAAAGCTAGTGCTGAATAAACGCAATTTTCTTTCTTTACCAGTATTTTACACGGAAGACTACTTATCTGACCTTCACAAATCCAGTTAGTACTGGGTAATACGATACAGCAAGCAAGCAGTCTTACCAAGGGGTTGGTAAGACTGCTTGTCAGACTTTCGGGTCACTGACTACCTACAACGACTGTCAAAGATCTTTAATTGACAGCTAGCTACCAATAGCTTAACGTGCTTTCCGAGGCACAGAAGAAACTAGGTATGTAATGGATGATCACCCACGAACCTAAGCAAGCGCGGTTTAAGCTGAAGGACGACAAGAGCTGCAGTTATTATTTAGCCATGAGCTACTCGCTCACCGGCCCGAGCAAAGGCTCCAAAAATTTTATTTCCCTCTATCCCAATTCTTCATTTCGAGTTGACACAAAGAACAATCAATTTTATAGGTATGAGCAAGCGTGGTGATCAAAATCAAAAGTCATTTATTCAAATTAGGCTGCACTTTTTAGCTTGAAGTTAAAAGAGACAGTCCCTTCAATGTTCATCATCATCACTGCCCTTGTCCCATTCTATTTGGGGTCGCCGCAACACGTTTTCTTCTTCCATTCTCCCCTATCAGACGGCACACGGCATCATGTACTCCTTTCTCCTTCATATCATTCCTTACACAATGCATCCATCTTTTCTTTGGCCTTCCTAAATGATCGTATCTGCTTTAAATGACAAAGGTCTATGGGTAGATAGTGGAACAGAAAGTCTCATATTATTCTCATTATATGTTTGACGGGCCTGTTGGTCTAGTGGTTAGTGGCCCTGACTGCTGAGGCGGAGGTCGTGGGTTCGATTCCCACCCAGGACAAACTTTGTGTGATGAGCATTATTGTTTGTTCTGTGTCTGGGTGTGATTTATCTATGATATGTATGTATTTATAAATTATATAAGTATGTATATCAGTTGTCTGGTTACCATAACACAAGCTCTGCTTAGCTTGGGATCAGATAGCCGTGTGTGAGTTGTCCCAAGATATTTATTTATTTATTTATGTACCTGAACTCTCAGCGGTGTAACTCTTGCCTTCCCAGTGCATCTTACATTGGGCCACGTCCATGAAGCAGTGGTTCTGGAACATCAGTGAGGGTTCCCTGGCAATTACGCCAGGCACCCCGCACACTGGCGCATAAGTGTCTGGACATTTCTGTGAAAAAACGGAGGAATTTATTTTATTTGTTAAAACAGTTTTATAGAAGAGAATCGGGTTTTTTTCTTGGCACCGACACCTAGTCATAAAACATAAAGGTTTTAAAACCAATTGAATATTAAATTAATTATTTAATCTATAGCAAAATTATTTAATCTACATATAACAAAATAAGTTAATCTACAAAAAAAAATTAATTATAGCAAAATAATTTATTCTAAAACAAAATAATTAAATCTATAATAAAAGATTTACTAACTAACTTATCAAATTGCATAGTTGACGCTTCATATGACCTAAGGGCTGGCTTTAACTTGTCCAAAGGCTAAAACTATCGCCAGACAACGTGGCAACGTTACCAGCTGACAGCGTGAGGTCGAGTTTTTTATGCCCTTTTACTGTTTGTTGTTTTTTAGTTCACTTACAAAATAAACTAACTTATACATGAACAACTCGTTATGTCCCCAAGAACCAGACCTCTTAGCCCCTGGCCAAGCTAAAAGCCAGCCGTTGGGTCACGGGAAGTGTCAACTAAACCTTTTGAAATGTCCTTAAAAATGCTCTGAGCACACGGACACCACGGTATTGGTAACTATCTTTTCGAGCCGTAAATACGCCGCTTAAGGTTCTCTGCAGCCGCAGTAGAAGCGCCAGCGCTGCAGGAAGAGCTAGGAAGATGGGATGGTGCGAGAATATCAATACATGTTACGTCCTTTACTAAAGGTCCCTTTTTTGCGGATGTGAAATCATCAAATAGCTTCATATTTGTACTGACTAAAAGCCACCCATGTTCCTTTTTTTACCCCTTATGTTACAGGGGCGCGGTATCTGTTTCGAACAACGCAATCCCGGGACAACCCGGACCCCAAACAACTTGTAACCCCGGGTACTAAAGGTCCTGCCATCCGACCCTGTCCCACCCAGGACGAGAAAGAAACCTTGCCTTTATGCCCTTAACAACATAGCATCACGCTTGTAATCCCCGAAGGTTTAGGTAGAGTTGTACCTAAAGCACGCCCACATTTCACCAGCAATGTTTTTTTAAGCCCCATGTATCATAAGAATATCTATTGCCATCAACAAGACACAAATCCAGTCTCTAAACAAAGAAAAGCAGAGGGGCCTGCCAGGGCCGCTGCCTGCCCGGGTGGCGAGTTGTTCCAAAGAGATACCCCTGCCTCGGAACATAAAGGGCAAAAGAAGAAACATGGATGGGTTTTAGCCAGTACAAGTCTGACACTCCCGGCTCCGCCCAGAGTGCTGGAAGTGTTTTGATGATTTCCCACGTTTTAACGAAGTTACGTATTTATCTGCAGGTTTCAAGGATACACCTAGGTCTTCGATATAAATAAATATCCTTCTACTCGTTATAATTTGATCGACATTCTTGCAGGATGTCCGTATCTGCTCTAACGTTAAAAGAGGACCGGCAATATGTACTTACGTATGTGAGTATCTTACTTACAGTGGGGCATTTATGATAGCACGATGATAATGTAGGTGTGTGTTCATAATCTTCGCTAATATTCTTCGGTACCTTGATCCAAGGTGTATACACCTTGATAGGGCCGAAGATATTTACGAATCTTTTTCGTGTAGACTCGTTAAACATCGGCTGTATGTTCTTCATTGGTAGATCCAGAACGTGGGTTGTGGCAAAGAAATGTCTCACACTTTCGTTGATGTTTCGAGAGTTTAACATCGATCCGTCTACTATTACAAGATTTTTAGTTTTAACAGGATTGTATGGTCCATTGACTTGGGGTGTTGTAGAAAATTCTTCCTCATTGTATATTTCATTTTCTTCTTCTTCTTCTATTTCTGACTTTGGATCGTTTGTACAGATAAAGTAATCAGTGATTTTAAATTGTATTTCACCATTACAATTAAATCTATTAAGCTGGCATTCGTTCTCGAATGTTCTTATGATAAACCCATCGCCATCTGGTCTGATTCCACACACTGGGTTACCTTCCTCTTTACAGTCAGTGCAGGTATTTACGAACGGAACACGATCAATACTTTCTGTTATTGATGTTGGGTTTCTAGCACAATGTTTCATATTTATTATGCCGTAAGCTGCAACAATGTTATACATATAGAGATGGTAGTACGGTGTAAAATTAATAAGTAAACGATATAAGGTGCCGCATTAATGTGCCGATGTCAAACCGACCCGGTTTGACATTGGTTTGAAAGACTGAAAATGTTGTAAGCTCTCTTGTAAGGTTCAGCTAATACTACAATGACATGTGACGAGTAAGTAATATAGGTAATAAGCATACTCCATGCACGCCCCAAATATATTGTAACAAGGGCGGGAGAATGGTGATATGCTAGTACTATGTTATAGACTGGTGGGTGATGTTGGCGAGCACTTTGTTTCAGTAGTTAAGCAATTGGCTACTGCGCCGTGTGTCGCGGGTTCGATCCCCTCACGGAACAAATATTTATTAAATGTGACCGACAGGTCGTTGTTCCGGGTCTGGCTGTTTGTGAGTTTAAATGTTTGTAAACGCACTTACAATACAGGAGAAATTCCTAGAGTGTGGCAAAGTTTAATCGATAAAATGGTTTTGGTTTCTCCTGACATTTCAAAAGATCCTTACCAAAAAGTTTCTTACCTACTTAAAGACCTAAACATTTAAAAGCAATGTTTATCAAACAATAAAAGCCCCCCTACAAAAGCTTATACATATATCAACCACTACAATCAAAATCAGTTCAGGAATTTAGGCATGAGAAGGGTTCATACTTAAACAGACACAAACCGTTTGGATCACAACGGTTTACGATGAACTGTAATCTGGCGTTAACGGCGGAAATCCCGTAAGACCCCTATTTATTAACTCAAGGTTACCCTCGCTCGACACTCTTACCAAGTCAACTTGGCTTCGTAGCAACAGGTTGTAACCCGATTGTCTACCGTTGCTATGACGACCGATAAACACTTCTGTTGCCAAGTTGAGGTTGTGACTTTTGGGGTAAGTGGCTGAAAGTTGCCAGTCGATCGTGAAGGACTTGCGCTTATGTTTGTGTTGATTGAGTTTACAAAGCCTTAGATTGGTCAACTGACCGCCGCTGCTAATAAAAGTTATACTGATAAAGCTGACATCAGCATCATCAATTTCGATATCTTATATCTCAGAAACGTGAGGCCATAGAAGGTTTTGACCGATTAAATACTTATTAGCTTAGAGATTTTATGGGTAGTATTTTGAAAATAAAATACACAACAAACGGTCGAAGAAAGACGATTGACAACACGGTTGGCGCAGTGGCTGAACGATCAAATGCTGCGCTGCTTGTCGCGGGTTCGATCCCCGGAACTAATATTTGTACGGCCTACGGATAGTTGTTCTGGGTCCGGCTGTTTGTGTATGTGAGTGTAAATGTTTGTCAATGCACCCAAGATACAGGAGAAACAGCAAGCGTGAACAAGTTTTTTTTAAAATGGTATGTAAAATAATTCATTTTTTTTTCTTTCAAATCAAATCATTTATTTCAATTAGACCATTACAGGCACTTTTGAATGTCAAGAAACAAAATGAATCTACAGTCCCGGTCACAAGGCATAATAACTTGTGAAAGTACTATAGTTGCCCATTCCAAAGCGTTGATCTCTATGGAGAAGAATGGGCAAGAAACTCCATATTTACATCATTCGTGTTGAGATTATACAAATATGTGAGAAAGATGTAGAAAGACGTACACAGTAAGAGCGTCCAGAGTAAATAAAAAGCAAAATTCAACTTAAAATCTTTATATAGGTACTCGTGCATCCAATCCCTTTGCACAAAAGTTTCTTATATTATAACAAACGGCTTTTTGTTAGTTGATTGAGGCTCAATCACAGTCGTAAAATAAGTCTGCATCCATATTAATTTCACCCCCGGATTTTCACGGAGGGTTGTATTCCAGTGGTGCTCAAACACAAAATTTGGAGAGACTAGATAATTTGATATAGACAGAAGTTGATATACGCCCGGTTCCAAGAAACAAAAAACGATTCGTTTTGCTTACGGATAGAACTTATAGTAAGTATAGAACTTATGTAAAATTACTGCTATCCGTAAGCAAAACGAATCGTTTATTGGAACCGGGCGTTAGTTGGTTTTGTTTTTGAGTTGATCTAAAGATGATCCTAGTTTGTTTAGTGGTTGCTACCGCGACTGCTGATCATTAAGTCCTGTGTTGATTCCCGGGTCGGGCAAACCGTAGTTTATTTTTTTTCATCATGAACTTCTCAGTAGCCATCACGGAGTCTAGATTCGTGCCCGGTCGATGGCAATGGGCTCGCCCCTATTCCAAACAGACAGATGACACATACGGGTCCACCCTTTATAGCAGAACTTTTTATGTCATAATTTTATTTTGCATAACAACGGATGGCATAAACTTCACTTCGCAGAAAATTGTTTAGCAGACACTCATTTATCATACAGTCTAAACTCATAATTTTGTAAGTCAGAATCATCTCTAGGCATAAACTTAATATCCATAATATTTAAAAAGTAGAAACATCATATCGCAGAAAGTTCACAGTCAGAATCGTCTTTTGGCATATATTTTATATCGATAATCATTAAACATCAGAATTGTCATATCGCAGAAAGTTTATAGTTAGGAACATCTTTGTCATTATAAGTTGTCATTTATTTTAATTAATTATTTCTTTAAAATAATGTTATTTTAGTTCTCTAACTAGTTCAGCTCCGGGTAACCTACTTAAAACAATCTCTTTTTTCTATTAATGCATGTCGTTTCTGCCACTCGCCGGCCGCTGCCGCGGCACCGCTCGCTGCGCTCGCTCGGCTCGTGCGTAGGAGGTCACAGTTTTAACGTAACCTAACCTAGCCATTACTGCCCTCTGCATAATATGCCAAGTGAAATTATACCAAATAATATATTATGCGAAATTTTAACTCTGCCAATCGTAATTATACTAAATGTAATTCTGCCATCTTAAAAGTATGCCATTGTTAATTCGAAGTTTTAAACATTATGCCAAACGATAATTTTTTTAAAAATTCGGAGCATCAAGATTCTGCCAGATAGAGGGAACCCGACACATACCTATGTTACTATACCATATATTATGTATACCATATGTTGTGTATAACCAAGCAAGATTGCGAGCACTAAGATTAGATAGAAGGGATTTAAAGGGTTTAAGTACGGATTTGCGGGAAGGGTTGCGGATTGATCGAAAGAGATACTGCGGCCCCGGAACATAACAACAGGGAACAGGGGAAGTTATGTGGTGAACTCCAATCCGAAAAATAAGGGTGCTTGAAGTCTTGAAGCTTCATCTTCTGACATCGTAATGAATTACGAGATGACCACTCAAAACCACAGTATATTGTACGTGTGTGTGAAGTGTACTAATTTGAGCAATAATATGACATTTGTATATGTTAGTCTAAGTTATTTGTGGATAACCGCTGCTGCCGGCGACGGTTTCCGAAAACACCGTTAGATGCTAACGGAAAAAGACATTGCTCGCGGCGGTAATTAAAACGATAGCCACCATTGTGGTGGCAAGAGGTACTTGTCGAAAATCAAAGTTATTTTTGTAATCCCGCACTGCCTCATCTATACATATAATAAGACTGTAAAAGATCGATTTCTGTACATTGAAGATTTTTATGAAATACATAATTATAATAAGACTGTAAAAGATCGATTTCTGTACATTGAAGATTTTTATGAAAAATTGTTACAGGGGGTCTTAATTACCGTAATAGAAGCCAAAACAACAATTTTTAAAATTTTTGTCTGTCTGTCTGTCTGTCTGTCTGTCTGTCTGTCTGTCTGTTTGTCTGGGCTAATCTCAGAATCTACGGGACCGATTTTGACGGGACTTTTTTTATTTGACTCAGTATCACCTGGAGAGTAAACTGGGATATAAATAATCACGCCGATGAACTTAGGGGGCAGGCAGGAAATTGAATCTCAGAATCTACTAAACCGATTTTAATGGGACTTTTTTTTATTTGACTCAACATTACTTGGAAGGTAAAGAAGGATAGAAATAATCACGCCAATAGACTAAGGGGGTAGGCAGAAAATTGAATCTCGGAAACTACTGGGCCGATTTTAATGGGACTTTTTTTATTTGACTCAGCATCACTTGCAATAATCACGCCAATAGACTAAGAGGGTAGGCAGGAAATTGAATATCAGAAACAAAGTAACTATGCCACGCGGACGAAGTCGCGGGTGGAAGCTAGTTAATACTAACAGATAATAACTAAACTAACCTTGATAAAATAAACTAAACAAGAACTATTTTATGTAATATGCACTTATACCTACTTAGTACGATATAAATAAAGTGAAAGCCTAAATAATTTTCCATATATTTATTAATTGTAAAGGACCATTTTTATATAAGAACCATTCGTAATTGTTTTTCGAATATAATACTTACTATCGTTGGTTTTTCGTAATGTAGGTACTCAGAAACTTATTATAAATATGCGGAGTCTTGCGAAATATGGTTTTGTGCATCACAGTTGTTTGGCAGGGCCCTTGACATAGCTTATTTTAAACAAATATTTTATTAATCTCACTTAATAAATCCTTACTAATATTTTAAAAGCGAAAGTGAGTTCCTTTGTTTGTTACGTCTTCACGCCTAATTGGCAAAACCGATTGTGATGAATTTTGGTATAGAGATAGGAGAGACCCTGGAGATGGACAAAGGATACTTTTTGGCTCTTTTTAACCCCCCACTTCCCTTAAATAGGGGGTCGAACTTTGTATGGAGCATTCCGCAATTTTCAAGGTAGGAAGCTAAAAATTGATATGCGGACTATTTGTCACAAACAAAAACATCGTCGTGCATCATTTTTTTTTGGAAAACTGCCCCCAACCCCTCAAAAGAGGGGATGAAATTTTATTTGTGACTTTTCGCAGTTTTCAAGCTAGGAAGCTAAAAGTCGGTACAAACACTCTTTGTTACCAACGAAAAATACCTGCAAATCAGGAAAAGGGAACTATGTTACCCCGAATTTAACGTGAGCGAAGCCGCGGCAAAAGCTAGTAAAACATAAAAATAGTCTATTGGTAACTGTTTACTTCTTCAAACAAGTAATGCCTGTATAAGAAGGCTCCGCTCTCGCACGTGGATTTTATACTAAATCTAAGAATTAAATCAAAACAGGTGAGTGTATGGTTGGGTGTAGGTGCATGTGAGAGTGTTTGTGCGTGAGTGAGATTTCATGAGTGTCAGGGTGTGTAAGTGTTATTTTCATTTCATCCATTCCATTTTTTTTTCATAGTAGTTTTAAGTATGAATGTAAATACATATATATATATATATAAATTGATCTTGTTGTATAGCGCAGCAGATCGTTTGCTAAATTGCGTATTCTTGTACTTGCGACTATGCGATGCATTATGTCGATGTATTGCGTTATGTCGATGTGTCACAATGTTAATTTATTTGTACTCGGTTTCTAAATTGATTTCAGAGAAAGTAAAGCAGATTTGCTTTATTTTTATCGAAACATCGATAAAAGTGTAAACTTATGTTAAAGTTTCCTCTCTGCTATTATTGTATTATGTCCTTACGGTCCCGTTATATTCATCTCGGTATATTTTAAGTTACCAAGCACATTGTAGAACGCAGAATTTTTATTTAGATATTCGATTGATTAGCGAACCTATGTTAAATATTATTAACACACAAGGCACAGTTAAATGGTACCAGATAACATGGCAATAAAAAAGAAAAAGGTGCGAAAAAAAATTAAATGACTCTTTGACAATAGGTTATCTTCTTAAATTCAAATAATTAAATACCAGATTCATCATCATCATTTTCCTGCCGTTGTCCCATTCTATTTGGGGTCGGTGCTACACGGTTTATACCAGATTGCGGTATTATTATAATAAAACCTTACATTTTAATTACGCGGCATTTTCTCACCATGTCAACATCCTTACTAATATTTTTGTATTATAAAAACGAAAGTGAGTTTGTTTATTTGTTACATCTTCACGCTTTAATGGCTAAACCGATTTTACTGAATTTTGGTACAGATATAGTTGGGAACCAGGAGACGGACATGGGCAAATTTTTTTTTTTAAAGTAGTATGTGAGGGAGAAAGCGGGAAAACTTAGCGTTGCTATTACAAATCAATAAGGCGCAAGGGGAACTATGTTACCCCGAATTTAACGCGAGCGAAGCTGCGGGCAAAAGCTAGTCGTCTATAAATAGTAATAGACTTGTATTTTCCACCCTGAATGATTCACTGCCGATAAATGTTTCAGTGAGGCGGGAAGAGGTACATCGGCTAAATGGGGATTCACTATAATAATATCAAAGGGGATTACAATCAAGCCAAAGGGCCGGCATTCCAGACACTGTCTGCGTTCCGGACTATTAAGAGCATCATATTAAGGAGAAATTGGATTTAAACATGTAATACATATTGTGATGTATGGAAATAACAAATACAGACCGAGGTACTTGACACTATACAAAATAGTACTAAATATTTCCATGTTCCGAACACTCGTTTGAATTTCGAAACCAGTAAAATACATTTAATTTTGCATGGTATTTCGTCTCCTACTGCATTGCTTGTGGACATAACAATTTTTTATGTTAGTTACTATTAATAATAATTAAAATTTTATTCAATGATGCAATACTTATGTATTTCTTAAAATTTTGTTACTAATAATTATAGACAACTATATGTCCTGAAGCGAAATGTATTTTATTAATTGCAATAAGCCTAATTTGCCAACACTAACCATGCCATTACACCTTACAGCTATTAATTTGTGTATGGATATTTAAATCGGGGGGAAATAGGATGCAATATGGAATATTGTACCTACCCGTCTGTTGTCTCGGCAACAGGGATATGTTTGGGCTAACATATCCCCTTGACGTCTAGCTGTAGTTCCATTAGGGTGTCTTATGAACAAAGGTCTTTATACAATGATATCAGTTAATTGGTACAGACTGCAATCACGGCTTAAAGTTACAAGCAACGGATATATTTGTAAGTCAATTAAGCATTTGGGCAGATGCAAGTTTGTTTACTTTAGGTTGCATGCGTGCTTGTATGAGACAACATTATAAAGAAGATACTTCAAGTTCAGATAAATTTCGGCGATAGGGTATGACGTTCAAGTTAGTAGTTCAGAGGTTTGAAAAACTGAGGAGCTTATTGTTGGCTAGCTTTCGTGTGGCATAGTTACTTTGGGCTAACGCTAACTTTAACCCGCGTGATGATGGAAAAAAATGTCTTTCTCTCCCTTTTTCTCACTTTTTTTTTTGCCTATGTCCGTCTTCAGGTTCCCTTCCCATGTATCTCTGCACCAAAATTCATCAAAGTCGGTTTGGCTATTTAGGCGGGAAGACGTAACAAACAAATTCACTTTCGCTTTTATAATGTTAGTAAGAATTATTATCGGGCTATAGACACGCGCTGCAATAACATAATAAGTAATGAGACACGTGACAAGAAAAGTCTATGTAGTATATAATTATCAATGACTATTAATATTTTTTCATTCGTTACAGCTGGAAAGAAAGTGGAAAATAACACTGGCGATAGTTAATGAAATTTACCGCATAAAATACGACAGCCCCTAAATAAATAGAAGCAAGGGTAGGAAGCGATGAATGGAGGGATCGGAAAAGGGGATGAAATGATAATCGTGGTCAAGTTCAAGTTCAACGTGCCGACATTTAATTGGAACCTTCAAAAGGACCCTTTTCTAATCGAAAATATCATTTATTTAATTTGTATTTATCATTTTTGTATGACTGTATAAGTCATAATATTTGTAAACATTCACGCTTGTTATCCTCGAGTGATTGAGTTAGGTGTAGTCATGTTTAAGTACTATGTTATAGTGGGGGTACCCTATTGCCCTAATGGACACAAATCTAGACTCTAGGCTGTCACAGAGACGCGGGGTTGCAGGTTTTCCGAAAGAGCTACCGCGGCCCCGGAACGTAAAGGGCAAAAGCGTGAGCGGGTTTTAATCAGTAAAAGTCTGACACTACTCCCCGCTCCTCCCGGGGGAAGTTATTTGGTGATATCGTATCCGAAAAAACTGCCACTGAGGTATTTGTGACGATACGGGCAAAGTGTTACTGCGTTTTCATTCAGGAACTTCTTAGTTGCAGCCTAGATTTGTGATCGGTTGCTATCAATAGCCTAGCGTCCTATTACATGGAATTAACATATCTAACTTGCAAAAAATAAAACCGACTTCCAAAAGCTAAAATGTGGAAAATAACTTTACATCCGGAAGTCGGTGACTTTTGTTGGTTTCGTTGACTTTTTTGCCACCGACTCAGATCTACCACAGACGTCGGTGAAGGAAAAGTTCGCGAGGAAACCTGGACAGGCGATTCCCTATTCGATACGAGTCTCTATTTGAGACGAGGCCTTTGCCCAGCGGTGGACAAGGGCCTCTAACCTACTAGTTTACGCTATCGAATCGACAGATATAACTAAAAAACAGGTACCTACTTTCACTGTCTTCAACCTGACACCCATACTTCAACAATGTACATTCGTTATCAAACAGCTTGAATATAACCTCTTCATCTTCATACTTTACACCACAAACTTTCTGTTCGGCACTTTCATCACATTCCAGGGTTTCACAGAAGTCTACCTTTTCATTAGCATGGTACTTTCCATTGATTGGAATGAAAATAAATACGAGGTAGAATATTTTCATTTCTCTAAGCTGGCGTGGGCTGTTTCTAACGAGTTCCTACTTAGGCTGCCCGTCCACCGGAGATCAAGACAGCGAAGCGATGAAACTAGCTATGCAACTATACTGTGTTTACAATAAGAACGTTACTGAGCTCGCGCCATGTTGATGACGTCACAGCTGTTTACTCGAAGAAGTTTTTAATGCGAAATAAAAACAAATTCATATACAAATACATATTTTATTACTGAAAATAATCATCCATGTAATGTTAGAAGTAGCAGTAGTATATTAGTAAACTTAGCCTACGTCAGTATTAAATTTACCCCGGAACATAAAGGGCAAAATAAGAAACATGGGTGGGTTTTAGTCAGTACAAGTCTGACACTCTCCCCGCTCCGCCCAAAGCGAGGGAAATCTTACTGGATTCTGTTAAATACCAGTAATTTACATGGAGCGAATGTCTATCTGACCTCCACAACTCAGTAATATAACTGGGTATTACGATACTCCTCAATAAGAATGATTACCATGCAGGCCATATTATAAGTTGTTTGCCATTATTGGACTTGTTTTGTGAATATTTATGCAGTGTACTACTAACTGTACTCTTTTTAGGGTTCCGTACCAAAAAGGAACAAATAGAACCCTTGTAGGATAACTTTGCAGTCGTTCTGTCTGTCAAGACCCCTTATCTCGGTAAAGCTTGAAGGTATCAAGATGAAAATTAAACCATATTTTTAAATCTTTAGCCCCTTGGAGCTGTGAAAAATATAAACCGTCTAAGTCTACGCATTCAAAAGATATGGCCGTTTATGTCCCAAGTATGTACGGAATCTTCGGCACTCGGTTATATTACATATATAGCCGTGTACTCTTGGTGTTTGAAAGTATAGTCTTCATAGCTCAGTACATCTCCATGTGGAAAGGGAGCCTAAAGAAAAGTCACGTTTTTATGTTCAATTGAAATCATCATTGGTTTATTACCAATTTCAATGGCGTGCTGCTGGCAATTATGGTAATAATTAAAGTGTGTGGGAGGTTAAGTACATCAAAGGTACTGTTGGAGCCTCAATTGTTGGAGAGAATTCATTACGTTATTAGATTTTTTCGTACTTATTAAAACGTTCTATTTGCTTCCATTTATAAGAGGTACTTAAATAAATCACGTGTAAATGTCTCCTTGCCGGATGTTCTATAGTTTAGTTATAAAGTATAACTAAA
Source organism: Ochropleura plecta (assembly GCA_905475445.1). NCBI lineage: Eukaryota > Metazoa > Arthropoda > Insecta > Lepidoptera > Noctuidae > Ochropleura > Ochropleura plecta. The sequence goes on from FR997735.1 coordinate 4,952,756, forward strand.
CTACTTTGCGAGGTTACTATCGAAAATTAAGAGCTGCAAGAAACCATTTAAACGCATAATATTGACTGAATGTTTTTTCTTGTATGTGAGTGCTCTGGCTGTTTTTTTGTATGTGAGTTTAAATGTTTGTTAACGCACCCACGATACAGGAGAAATTCCTAGGGCAAAGTTAATAAAAAAAAAACAAACAAACCTATTTCGTTAACATAAACTACTAAAACAAATCAAATAAAATGAAAATTCATCAAAATATAGATTGTAAAATAATTGTGTTTACAATTATATTACGACTGCCTCTTTAGTTTAGTGGTCGCAAGCCCAACTGCTGAGTATGAAGTCCTGACATTTTCCCCGACCCAGGAACGTCGGGCAAAATATTAATGGGTTTTACCATCAGGATTTTTTTTTTAGAAACAGCAACGGATTCTTGATTTGTGCCCGGTTGATGGAGAAATATAGGTGTAGATGTACACCCCTGCCTAGCACTTCGGAGATTACAGTCGCGATTTTATGCTATTATATGTTCACAACCCTAAATAATGGTGGAGTCTTCTTCTTCCCAGCTAAAACACTAGGAAGTGGCGAAGGGCGGGGCGTTTTTGTGGGACTGTCTCTTGTAATTTGACGTACAAAACGTGCTGATTATCGGCCTCTTTTTTTTGGGATGGGTTATCATCAAATAACTTCACCCGCTCTGGGCGGAGCGGGGGGGAGTGTCAGACTTGTACTGACTAAAACCCACCCATGTTCCTTCTTCTTATCTTCTATTGCCCTTTACGTTCCGGGGCCGCGGTATCTCTTTCGAACAACCCGCAACCCCGGCAGGTGGAGGCTCTGGCAAGCCCCTCTGCTTTGCTGACATCTCTTCGAGGCACGCGTGAAACACAAACGTGACGTCGACACGGCCTGTCGTCAATAGATGGACGGACGGTGAGCTACCCATTGCTCACCGTCCAAAGGCCCGCATCTACGGTGGCCGGGAGTCGTCTCGCGGCGCCCGGCGCCCGGGGCGTCTCCCGCGGCGGCAGGGTTGGTTTGAGGTTCTCTCCCTCAAACGCCCGGCCACCTCCTTTGCTAGCATGACTGCTTCGCAGAAGGACAAGAAAATAACGACTCACCAAAAGACTGATATTTTGACTGGATCAGCACGTGAATACGACGTAAACTCAACTCTAGCACTGGTTCAGCAATGGTGGCCATGAAATGTTGCAGTCCACAAACAACTTCATTACCAACTTTAATATTTAAACAGGGTTTTGATCTTGAGTCGGTGATATTTGGCGAGAATTTTAAATAAAAAAAAAAACTAAACACAATAATATATAATAACACTTTGTATCTATCGGTTGATGACATTGAGTTACCCAATTTTTGTATATTCTCCCATAAAATCAAACGCCATTTATTCAAATTAGGAGGACACGGTGGAGCACACAGTGGCGGTCTGCCCAGCTAGGGCAGAGCACCGCCGTGCCCTCGTAGAGGCCAACGGCGGCGGCGATCTCTCGCGTCCGGCCCTGGTTCAGGCCATAGTCCGGAGCGAGAGGGAATGGAAAGCGGTCACCACCTTCTGCGAAGCAGTGATGCAAGGAGGTGGCCGGGCGTTTGAGGGAGAGAACCTCAAACCAAGCCAGCCACCGCGGGAGACGCCCCGGACGTCGGGCGCCGCGAGACGACTCCCGGCCACCGTAGATGCGGGCCTGTGGACGGTGAGCAATGGGTAGCTCACCGTCCGCCCGTCCGTCTATTGACGACAGGCCGTGTCGACGGCGCGTTAGTGTTTTACGTGCGCCTCAAAGAGATGTCAGCAAAGCAGAGGGGCCTGCCAGGGCCTCCGCCTGCCGGGGTTGCGGGTTGTTCAAAAGAGATACCGCGGCCCCGGAACGTAAAGGGTAATAGAAGGAACATGGGTGAGTTTTACTCGTACAAGTCTGACACTCCCCCCTCGCTACTCCCAGAGCGGGGGAAGTTATTTGATGATTTACCACCAGAAAAAAAAATTGATGATGAAGACGGTGAATTGAGAGTGACTTTCGTCAAAATTAGGAACCAGAATGGCACACTGTTTAAATTGGATGAAAGAGATGTGTCAGATGTTCCAGTGAATCAAATAATAAAAAAAAAATACCCGTACCCAACCTCATAACAAAAGAGAATAGAGTTATTTACCAATTTAAGGAAAAAGATGTTTTCTAATCTTAATCTTAAATAGTTATTTATAGTTTTTTGGTGCAAAGCTCATTATATTTACTTGATTTATTCATTAAATTTATAAATATAGGAGAATCAACAGCTTTAAGAAATAGGTAAACAATCAATAGAAAAATACATATTGTTATGTAAAATTACCTCAAGAAGACTAAGATAGTATTTTCTCCAAGTATTAATTATTATTTTTAATTGCTTTTATGATTTTAATACCTAAAAAAGATGTGCCATTATTAAATCCTAAGCGACTTTTACTACGTTCTATTAAATTCCATTATAATTCTTAAGAAATTGTGTTTTTATCAGTACTATGTCACCCTCGTCAGTCCCCTGGCAGTCAAATTCTGTTTTTTCTAAATATCTCACAATCTACGTAAAAAAGTGACTGGCCCGATTTGGAACAATATATTCATTAGATTAGCTATCATAAACACCCAATTTTGTAGAGATTTGATTTAATAGCTGTAGTAAACAAAATATCCTTAAGAGTTACCCAACTTTTGTAGAATCACCCATATACCAAATCCATGGATGGCAGAAACCGTGGTACTTAAGCTGGTGTTCCCAATAGATTTACCACGATCTACCTACCCAACTATCTATGTATTTAACATAAAAACTGGGTACCCAACCTTACTTATAGATAGCTACATATACTTAGTTAAAGTTATCATAATTCTCCTGCTCTTATCCCAATTTATTTGAGGTCGGCGTAGCATGTGCATCTTTTTCATCCAAACTCCTCTGTTACTCGTTTCATCGTATACTTAGCTGAAATATCCATATTATATCGCTTAGAATTGCTATAACTAAACAGGTATTAGTGGTATTACTTGTGTCATCCTTACTAATATTATAAAAGCGAAAGTGAGTTTGTTTGTTTGTTACGTCTTCACGCCTACATGGCTACACCGGTTTTGATGAATTTTGGTACAGAGATAGTTGGAACACGAATATAGGCTAACTTTTAAAAAAAACTGAGAAATGAGGAAGTAAGAGTAGTTTAGCATAAATAAATTTTACAGTAGTAAGACTCCCTGCTAGGGTTGTGGGTTGATCGAAAGAGATACCTCAGCCTCTGTTCCGAGGTCGAGCAAAGGACGAAAGAAGCAATATGGATGGGTTTTAGTCAGCAAGTCAGTAAAAGTGTGACACTCCCCCCGCTCCGCCCAGAACGGGGGATGTTATTTGATGACTTCATGAATGATGAAATAAAAAGGGTAACGATAATTTTTCTTTCGTTTTTTTTTCTTGAAGGTTTTCAATTAGGTTACATTTTTTAAAGTGTGAAATACGTTTGTGTTTGATGCCCGGTTTGCTGTCTTTAACACAAAGCACAGAGTGGTCCTGGTGAATATTGACAATCATGTATAACGATGTTATTACTTCGACTGGACCTACCTAGAGATACAAATATCAAGGTTTTTTTTATCACTTATTGGCTATGAAAGTTCACTTTCATAGCTCAACAATTTCGTTATTGTTGCTCCTTTCGTGCGCTGTTAGCTTTCAGTAATTTTCAAGAATTGCCAATTATTTTGTTATTCGTTAGTCATAGAATTCCAAGAACGGGGTAAATGTTTTGTGAATACTATGTTCAAAGCGTTTATTCATGTGTATTTTTCGTTTCATGTGGGTGCTACGCCAACCTATTTTTCTCAGTACTTTTATGTAGGCGTCGGCGTCGTAGTGACACGTCAAAGTGAAAGCGCTTTGACGTGTCGCCTCTTCTACAGAGAAGAGGTCTAGTCATTTCTACGAAAATTGACATTCATTTGATATTTTTATTTCAGGTACTAACATCAAATGATCGCAAAAAAATTCAGATCGTAAAAAATAATGTTTTGGAAATGTTTTAAGAGGCTTTTAGAATGCTGAATATTTAGAAATAACACCTTTATTAAATCAAGAAGTCTTGAAAAAATATGTCTTAAGTCAGCACATAGTAAAGATAGAATTTATTTTTGTGTAGCACAACATCATATTTAATTATTAGTTATAATAGTATTTTAATTTATGAGAACTACGTATTAAATTGCTAATATAACTTTTTTTTTCATAATAAATGTGTTTATATTACAAAATAAACATAAATATTTTTCCGGAAAACCATGCGGTTGTAGCACACCTACGACTGAGCTACAATGCGTCGCGTGTGGTAGCGCACAGAGTAGTTTACCGTAGCAATGTCGTAGCGCACAGAGTAGTTTACCGTAGCAATGTCGTAGCGCACAGAGTAGTTTACCGTAGCAATGTCGTAGCGCACAGAGTAGTTTACCGTAGCAATGTCGTAGCGCACAGAGTAGTTTACCGTAGCAATGTCGTAGCGCACAGAGTAGTTTACCGTAGCAATGTCGTAGCACGATATTTCAGAACAAACAGACTTAGAAAAGTCTCACATTGCTTAGTACTTTTAAAGTCCTTAAAAGTAATAAGTTATTTATCAATTAATTCAGTCAGCACCGTCTGGATGTAGGCCTCCCCCCAGCTGCTCCACAACACCTCGTATAACGCCTTCTTAATTTAGTTAGACGCAGACACATTTTCAGGCCATTAGGTCAATACATTGAGAGAGTCCCGCACTACGTTTGTCTTTACGCCAGGACTACCTTCATCGTGCACTTACTCCATCAAATAACCATTGAAAGTGACACTCTATCAAGTGGTCTCTCGTTGATGGACTAATAAAAACATATAAACAGCTTAAATTTTCCTTTAATCCACAATTAATATGGTAGCGTCAGCCACCGCACGTACAAAGTGATAGTGATCATAAACCTGATCAAAACACCAGTCTTACCAATTGCTTATTAATTGGAACTGTCTTACGGAAGCAAACCGGTCATTACATACCACTGAACGTCCCGAGCTTACAGTAACTTCCCTTTCTGGAAGGCCTTTAGTAGAGTACTACTTACATGAGGACAAAAAGCTGTAGGTACTGTAAGAGGCTTTATGCCTTAACCAAACCCGAGTGCAGGCTGGTTTTGCTATGACATTCGAATACCCTGAGTATTCGAATGTCATAGCAAAACCAGCATCGTTTGAAAAAAAAGAAGACTAGAAGAATTACGTAAAACTGTATCGGTAAAATAAATGATTATAATATTAAAAGTGTTTTATGCGCTATCATTCTAGTAAACTTATCTCCTCCACAGTGCGAAAACAATCACGTAGGGAACCCTTACGGGAGTTCACCTCTTATCGTTCGGAATCCACAAGTGGTTTTCATGACTTAAGGATTTTTAGAAAATTTCAACAGTGTTTGACAGGCATGTTCTTTAGCTAATATTCTCGACCGCAAAAATAAAATCACCTAAGTTTCAATTCAATAAAATCGTCAATACAATTATCTCAGTTGGAGTTCATTCATGTCATTGAAAGTAAGTACCTAAGTACAGTAGGAAGTAAGTTGATTCCCGGATTCGGTACCACTTATATAGCGATACCCTTTTTAGGGTTCCGTAGTCAACTAGGAACCCTTATAGTTTCGCCATGTCTGTCTGTCCGTCCGTCCGTCCGTCCTCGCATAATCTCTGTGACCGTTAGCACTAGAAAGCTGAAATTTGGTACCAATATGTATATCAATCACGCCGACAAAGTGGTAAAATAAAAATTGGAAAAAAATGTTTTATTAGGGTAGCCACCCTATATGTAAAGTGGGAAGTGATTTTTTTTTTAATTTCAACCCTAACGTGTGATATATTGTTGGAAAGGTATTTAAAAATGAATAGGGGTTTACTAAAATCATTTTTTGATAATGTCAATAATTTCGGAAATAATCGCTCCAAAAGTAAAAAACAATGTGTCCCCCCCCCTCTAACTTTTGAACCATAAGTTTAGAAAATATGAAAAAATCTGAAAAGTAGAACTTTATAAGGACTTTCTAGGAAAATTATTTTGACCTTGATTGACACAACAGTTTTTGTACAAAAAAGACAAAAAGTTGTACAAAATAATTTCTGGACTAAGTTTGTAGTATAATCGTATATGCAAGCATTTTTTTTAACTTCGTTTACATATTTTATTATCCTGAACGTATTTTTTTTCAAACAAAAAAAGAATTATTGAAATCGGTTCTCGCAATCCAAAATTACCACCGAAAACTTCTTAAACGTCTATGCATTAATTAGTAACCCAATTCCCCGAGAGATGGCGCTGTAGGTACTTATTACATTTGGATCGGGTATTACCGAATTGTTCGGTTGGTCTTTCCCTAGCATTGGCGGTATCTTATAACTACATAAAACTTCTATCAAGAACATGCTAAGGCAATTTAGAACAAAACTAAAATTCATTTTTTTAACACCATCAAAATGTTAAGGTAAAAACCAGTTCATAAATGGTTCGACAGATGGCGTTGCGTAATGACGTCATTTTTTTAAAAGTCGATGTTAAGATTTTACGTGCTTTCATGACCTACCGTGGTAAAGAACACTTATTGTGACGGACGGGAAACTACGGAACCCTACACTGAGCGTGGCCTGACACGCTCTTGGCCGGTTTTTTATTTTTTTTTTATGAATGGCATCTCGCAGTTCAATCAAGGAGGTTGTCGTCTGCTTAACCGGGCGAATCCTGTGAGTGCCTTAAAAATTAAGACCTCCAGCCAGCAGATCTGAGTGATATTATTTGTGGACTGATTTAAACTAACTGGCTCAGCAGCGCGGGCTGGGTGGGTAGCGATACCCATAATTTGCATGGCTTTTATAACATTTTGACTGTGTCTACACGGCAGGTGAACGGTCAGTGTTTAGTGATTGAGTGCAAGTAGCGCCATCTATCAATTGCAAATTAAAATATGTATATTTTTTTTATAGTTGTGTGAAGACTACTAACTAGACACTAAATACTGTTTTAACTAGTTAATAGGTTTTATTTAACAAATAGGTTTTAAACATACAACTAGCTGTACTGGTAAGTGAAAGTTTAATTTCAGGTGTGGTATATTTATCTAATTACTGTAGGTTGTACCGTCATCTGTCTCGACGTTAAATTCAAGCTGTTTAGGATACCTCTGGTGTCATTGCTATAACCATATTTATATTCTAAGGCAATTCTTTTCAGTTTGACTATCAGAATATTAGATGTCAGCACTATCGATTCCAAATATACGCAGTTGCATTTTCTAAAACGGTAGGTAGGTACCAAACCAAATCAAATCAAGTGTTGCAGATTATGTAAAGGTTGAGCCTCATCTTTCAGAACGGATTCGCATTTTTTCATGTTCCTATAGTATTTATTTGCTAGGCCGCCAAACAAACGCAATAGAGCGGAACGTTCGGCAGTAGGTACCTACGCTAAAAGGATATGAACATATCAAAATACGATTCCGTGCTGATGATCATAACAACCTTATAAAGTGTCAAACAGGATTTGAATAATTAGTGATTTCCATTGCAGAAAATTTTCTAGATTGTCCATGAGTTTCTAGGTTTGATGTTACTTACTACTTCACCCTTTTAATGGGCAAAACAAATTAGTTACCTATGAATTGCGTATTCTTCTACTATCTTTCTATTCGCCACTCTCAATAATATTCCAAAGAGGTAAAAAGCTGCTTAGGATACAAGAGGAACTAAATAACACAAATTAACACCATGATAACCAAGTCCATAATTATGCTTTTTATACAACTGCAAAGTCGCGGCAGGAAAGTAGTATAAAATAAATGGTGACTTGGTGCTTGTAGGTAAAGGTTAACCGATTAGGTTTTTTATCAGCCGCTTCTGTCTCACTGCTGAAGAAAAGTACATTTTCATTTCCAGGCTTTCCAATTTTCTTTGTCAGGCATAATATTATATTGTATGTATGTACATACATAATTATATATTTACGTGGACAAATATTTCGTGGGTTATGTTACAATGTACAAAAAAACTGTATTTCAAATTTTCTTTAGTAGTACTTTTCTTGGATATTAATTGAAGTAGCAGATTTCGATTTTATGGAGTAAATTAAGGATAAAGTCAATTAAAACCGAGAATTCTGAACATTATTTTTGGCGTTAAACTGCAATGAAATGTGGCAGCACCGTCTGTTTGTGTAAATGTGTCACTGTCAAGTGTCAAGCCAAAATTCATTGTATAAAACTGTCAAGTGTCATAATGTGATCAATTACAAATTACGATTTATCAAGCATGTTATCGTATTTATTGCACAATATTTCTTAGTATTCATTCTTGGCTGTGGCCACGTTGGTTGAGGTTGATTTGTAAACAGAGAGTGGTTTTATTTAAAAAGTAAATTAAAAATAACCTACAATGGCGTCTAAGTCCGAGTGTATTCGCAGCAGAATTGTAAAAACATATGATTTAGATGAAATTGAGAAACTTATTAAAGATGCTAAAGTTGCACATTGCATGCTCACGGATCCACCAGCAGTTGGTAAGTTAATTCATAACTTAAATCATACTTATTGTGCACAATATACTGTGAAACTTAATACTAAGAGTAACGAAATATACATGCCAAGGTGTTTTCGAATGATAAAATTGCATCTAACTCATTGCTGCTATTTCATAAGTTACATGCAATAGTTTATAATCTTCAAATAATGTCAATAATATTTATTTCAGCCATCCTGAGATAGTGCTAGCTAGCCTTTTCATGACACATATTGTAGATTTTTAGCTCTGGGTTTTTGACTAAACATGAAAATGTCACTGTCATATTGACTAACATTAAGAAACCCAAAGATAGCCCTCGGACTAAATAGATTTAGGGTGCATAGAAAAGATGATATTGTATGGTTATGCCATAACTAGGATATCCGGGGCTATTCATAGTGTTTTCATTGCATTTTATTGTCATAATGTGCACATATGTCTACTATTAATTATGAGATCGAAAACTCGAATATTAGTTTTTTTATTATGTCTGAGTCATCAATAAAAGTAGGAATTCAAATAAGAATATTCCAACATAAAACACACTTAGTGTTGTGTCATCAGTCCTTTTTTCTTTCCTTGTACTATATATATTTTTTTCTATTTCAGTGGATGAAGAGAGTGTTATGACTCGTCTCAGTGCGCTCACATTACGTGGATCGGATGGCATCAGTTGCTCATGCTGTGGTGTCGGTCCATTCACTACCAGAGCTCAACAGACTGCCCACTACAAACACCACTGGCACACACATAACCTGAAGAGGAAACTGTTTGGCAGGAAACCTATTTCATTAGGAGAATATAATTCTCGTCAAGGTCAGTAGAACTACCGGACTCCTATGGTGTCTGGGATGTTACCTAATTACTTTTTATCAAGCCTACACCATCCATTAGTATATCAGGGCTGTTCCTTTGTTACGTGGTGTTTGAAAGAGATATTGGCACCAGAACATAACAGGCAAAAGAAGCAACATGGGTGGGCTTTAGTCAGTAAAAGGCTGACACTTCCTCCACCCTGCCAAGAGTTGTGGGGGGAGTTATTTGATGATTTCTCATCTGCAAGAAAAGGGGCTGTTCCTTTACAATTAATACAAATAGCAAACCTTGTGGATCTCCAAATTTTTTCTATGGTAACTTGCATTATGCTGTTCTTGCAATTTTATTTTTGTTGTTTTAACACTTTCGCTGCCCAGAACTCAGCATATGAGTCCAAAATAATCTTATATGCTGAGTTCTGGGCAGCGAAAGTGTATTTTATTAACCTTTTGAATATGGCCTCAAAATAATGCAAATAAACTGCAAATAAATAATTTCTTCCAGATGAAAGTTCTAGTTCAGCCAGTGACTCGGATGGAGATGAAAATCCCAATACTCCTGCCACCGAGTTGTTTGCAGCAGCCACTCGGCACTGCAAGGCATTTTATACTAACCCCAAGGGTCAAGTGTTCTGCATCTATCGCTGTTTGTTGCATCATCGGAAGGTAATGTTCTAATTGATTTATTTTCAGGCAGACAGTTGAGACAGCTGTATCCTATTGTTTCCCAATAGATTTTGTTTAAGTTAAAGTATGATAATATGCTGTTAAATAGCCTAGCTCTGCTAGCCTAAAGGGCTGAGGCTACATCTAATTATTAACATTCACACACCCAGGTCTAAACTGAGACAACTCAAAACAAGTAATTTTTCAGGAGATAAAAAAAAAGTATTAGTATCGAAAGGTTTAAAAAATAGTTTTAGTTCATAAATATGTAGTAAAATATCACTGTATGTAAATTGGGTTATATTAGATAGTTGCGTATGATCACTGAGCATTTGAATACAAGGATAACAAAAATTCACGATTTTTGAGTTATGTCAATCTCAGTGTGCAAATTATAATGGTGCCAATAATAAGTTAAGTGGTGGTTGTAGTCTTATCATGCTGTGATTGAAGTTATCTAAATAAATGTTTACTTTGTGATAGCGATTGCTGTAAATAGGCTTTCAGAAAAAAAGAAAACTACATATATAAAAATAGCCTATTCAAAAAAAGTAAATCAACACCATGTTATTTCAGAAGTTTTCTCTCGGTGCCCTTACATTCCGCAACACAATTTTAACCAGAGCTGTTATTTCAGGAGGAAATGTCATTGGATGGCGAGGGCCATGTATGGTCCCGTCGGGTCAAAGATCTCTTGAGCCCTGGCTTTGGGCGCTGGGCTGTTGTTATGGTTTCTGGAGGTCACTTCGCTGGCTGCATCTTCACTGGTGGTAGTGATGCTATCCACAAAACCCTGCACTCTTACACTACACGGCGGGGTCAGGGAATGGCGCAAGCAACTAGGGACCAGACAGGCAATGCTCCAAAGTCAGCGGGTGCCAGCTTGAGGAGATACAACCAAGAGCAATTCCTTGCGGTAAGTGTGCCACTGACAAATGAAAATGTTTGTTGTCCCTATCTAAAGATTAGTTATGACTAATTAGTATTTCTCTTATTAGTTATAATATTTGTCATATTTGCGACCGAGTCAAACTTTGGGTTGTTAATGACCGCAGAACCGCGTTTTACACCATTCAGCTGACAAATGTATGAGGAAAGTCGAGAATGATTCTCAATGGTAAGTCCGATTTCAACCTGCATTATGTATCTGCACTTAATTGCGGCAAATGTAGACTACCAAATAGTATTATTTGTCTGGATCGTCAGCAACTAGCAATTGCTACGAGGATCCCGCAGGGTTCAGATCTGGCTCCATTTCTGTTTGTGATTGAAATCAGTTGACTAACATAAGCTACGTGGGATTTTTGCAGATTAAGGCTTTTTTTTCGGGGATTCTAGGTTTCATAAAAAAAGTTTTCAACAATATTTTTTGGTAAGCAATAAACAAAACAGTATCGACATATTTAAAACATTACAGCTGCTGCGATATTATAGCTAAATTTAAAACTAATTTCTTTTTATTATCTTAACATATTCTGGGGTGAAAATGCGAAGGCAAGCACTTGCTTATCAGAGAGGCCCGCCAGGGCCACTGCCTGCCGGGCTGGTTGCGGGTTGTTCAAAAGATATATCGTGGCCCCAGAACACAAAGGGCAAAGACAAAAACATGGATGGGTTTTAGTCTGTAAAAGTCTGTCACTGCCTCCCGCTCTGTCTAGAGCGGGAGAAGTTGTTTGAAGATTACCCATCCGGAAAAAAAGTACAAGACTTGCTTATCGCTGATTTGCTCTAAGTGAAATATTGGCTTGTTCTATTGACTATATTGTGTTACCTGAGTGTCGATATGTTATGTTTTTTTATTTATTTAATGGCCCTAACAAATTTAACACACAGTGGTGGGACAGTTTGGCTTGCTTGAGTATATAGTTTTTATCTAATCCCTAATAAGGTACATAACTGAATACATCATTTATTAGATTTCACTGAGATCTTCCAAGTATCAACTTGCATTACCCCGTCGTACCCATATTTATATTACAGTGCTAATTCTCGAGGCCACTTAGATCACCAACAGAACTCACTTGAGAAACTAGATCAATAAAATAACGTTTATACTGAATAATATCATCATTAATATTTCATTCACTCATACATTCCCTGGAGCAGACTACCAAAGCGCCTCGTACGGCTGGCCAAATCTTGAGGCGCTTTAAGTACAACAAAGAGGAATTCTTGATGGTAAGTGTGACGATGTTTCCTTCAGACGTGCCAGTGGCATGAGCAAGTGTTAGTAAGAAGTGAGCAGGCAGCGAGCGTAAAAGAATGACAATACCTTCAAGACTGGCTGAATTCGTTACTTAAAGTTCGGCGATTGAAAATGCACCATGCAATGATATCAACCGTATATAAACGGGAAGAATCATTTGTCTATTGGCTATTTGGACTTCAACTGGGAAGGAGAGTTTCGTTTCTGCTCTCCAAATTCAAAATTTAGGTTTAAAGAGGGGTGTTTACTCAAGTAGGTTTTCTTTCAGACTCAATGCACGTTGTATACTATTACCACACAATAAAATTATACAGCCATCGCATGATCGATGTTTATAGACTTTGCGTATCATGTGGGTGGAGCTGCTTTTTGTTAGATGTCTGTTTCTATTCGTCGCAGCTTTTGTCAGTCTATTTGCTTCCCTTTTAGATTGGATGCCTCGAGATTTATCAGGTAACTTGGGGCTGTTTTAGTGCAAACGTTTTTAGTAGTTTTCTGATAATATCTTGTTAGAATGGATTTCCAGATGTTCAACTTCGAGAAACAATATTTGGAATTAAGATTCCAAATTTAAATACGGGGGAAGATTCAAAGTTTTGGATTATATTCAGCAACTTATTTTACTTACCCAAACTGTATTAACATAATAATTTGTATGTCAATGTTGCATGCATGAGTGTTAATATAAATTATGTATTTGCACGTATGCACGTTAAGATGCACGTAAAATATGTATTTATGTATGTATGTAAAAATGTTAAAATAAAAGAAAAAAAAACGATTTCTTCCGTTGTTTCATTAAAAAAAAAACGGTGTTCGAGTAAGGTGTGCTTATACTTTCCTAATTACGATGTTAGTTTCATGAAGAAAGATGTCCAGTTTGATGGCCTGAATCTACCTTCATTACTGTTACACCTTTCTGGTACACGCTATATGTTGACGTTTTTATGCGGAATCTGCTGCTGCAACTACACTATGATATTGTAATATCAAAATGGCGGCATTCGTTCCAAATCGAGCCACGCGCCAAAAAAATCCTTGTACAACTAAACTTCCATTTTCTTACAAAACTTATTTCTTTTTTTAGCATGTCCAAAACATCTTAGTAAGCTGGAATGACGATTTGAAAGGCTGTTCGCTAGTGTTCTACCGTGCTGTTGGGGCTATCAACCAGGCTGCGATCTTCGGGAAACCTTCTCCTTTAAGGAAAGAGGATCCACGGCTCAGGCAACTGCCGTTCCCGACTAGGAAGCCTACCTTCAAAGAAGTGAAGAGGGTGTTCCAGACTCTAGCCAGTATTGAAGTGTATGGTGAGTTGATGAAATTTTATGTGTAGAATTTTGCATCTTTTGAGCGTGGGTGAATTAGAAAACATCAAAGTCAGTGTCAAAATGACCCAAAACTATATTTAGCTGTAGAACCGATGATAGTTGGGGTAGACCTATTATAATTCTAGGCTGGATTCCGCGATATAATTGGGGACTTACCTGTGTATAATTGTTGAATAGCAAGACTATCCGTTTTTTTGTTTCAGTTCAATGATAAGTGTGTTTAAAAATATCTGTCAATAATCAATATCTGTGTAAAAACAGTATAAAATAAACTAAACTCCGCAGATACGTTGCAAGACTTCCAAAAGGCGTTGCTAACTGTAACGGCCGGTAAGGCGCCGTTAAAGACCAACTCCGACATCAGCATCGCAGAGAGCGCCAAAAAAGCACAGAAACCACCTGCTAAGGTCCATGACAGGGCGAAGTCAAGGTGGGAATGCATTTTGCTTGTTATATCAGGTACAAAAGACTTGCGGAAAACTTTATGATTTTATTCGACACAACCAAGTCTCCTCGAAATAATTTATAAAGAACAAAGAATAGATTGTAGAGTTGTTTTTGTGAATTGTTTAATAATAAATAATCTTTATTTTCACCAACTACAGTACATATTGTCATTGCTCTTGGAAAAAGCTTATTATAGTATCCAAGAATTTATGGAAGATTCAAGGTTAAAATATAAGTTTAATGAAATATTCATTTTCAGTTTATGGCTAGAAATAAGTTCAATTAATATAATATTATTGTGAAAGTTCCTAACATACATGATATTAGATACTCACTGCAATATTATTTATTAGTTTTAAGATATTTTGCTGCGCCATAACAGGGTCATGTATTATTCGTACATTGTGAATTAAATAAATAAATAAAGAGTGTTAAATATAGATGCAAAAAACTAAAACTTTTCAAAGTTATAGCATCTGTGACCAAACTAGGAGAAACCTATGTTTCGGGTTGCAGCGCCATCTCCCTCGAGTTACATTTAAGAATTAAAAACGTTATACTTTTTATTTTCGCCAAATGTTGTTTACCAGTTCTATGTGGTCCTTAAAACTAAGTAGCAAGTCAAAAAGCTCAAGTCACCAGAGAGAGCCATTTTAATAATACTCAAAATGTGTGTCGGTAATTACTGTCTATCTCTCTTACCCTGATTACAAAATACCTTTTAATATATACAGAGAGCGAGCCCCCCGCGAGTTACCAACTCAAGTGACGTCAAGCGAAGACGAAGGTCCTTGCTACATCGACTCCGAAACCCCACCAGACTGGATCAAGACCCTATCCGAACAAAGCAGTAATGGTGTCATTACAAACTCCAGGAAGGACCTCCTTAATGATTGCGCACTGGCCAGCTGTGTTGAAACAGACAGTGACACGGAAACCGTGGAGAAGAAAGAATTGAGGAAGAAAAAGAAACCAACTAAAAAGGTTGAGAAGGTGGAAAAAGTGGAAAAGGTAGAAGAAAAGACACAGCCTCAAGTGATAGTTAAGAAAGGGCCGGTGAAAATTCCTGCCAGTATTAAAAAGGTAAGTTTTAAAGCATGTGAACTTATCTGCCTAGCCTTTTCCCAACTATGTTGGGGTCGGCTTCCAGTCTAACCGGATGCAGCTGAATATCAGTATTTTACATGGAGCGACTCGTGAAATATTTTATTATAGTTTTAATGCAACGTTCATGACTTTAATTTAATGGTCTAGTAAAAGTAGTAATAGAGCAATTTTATAAAGTATAAGGTTTGCCTCTCGGTATCACGTCCTGCCCTCCACTCGGCTCCTAAGAGTCATGTCAAAAATTGCCTTTAACCTTTCTCATCAATTTGGGCCATAAAATACAAATGATTTTTCCTTCCAAACCCGACTAGTTCCAGAGACCATTGCGCCTGAACACAAATACAAAAAAAGCAGTATTAAAGACCCCGACCCCCGTTACAATTTCATTGTTTTACTGCCACTAAGAACCTCGGACGACCCTAAGAACAGAGGAGGTCGTGGCTAAATAATAGCAGCCTCTCGGGTCGATCTTAAGGTTAAGCCGCGCTTGCCTAGGTTGGTCTGTGGATGGGTGAACACCCGTTAAATACCGAATTTCGTCCGTGCCTCGGAAAGCACACCCTTTCGCTGCCCAATCCGAATTACACCATACATTTTGGACTTGTACGCTGAGTTCTGGGCAGCGAAAGAGTTAAGCCGTTGGTCCCGGCTGTCATTTGTAGATCTTTGACAGTCGTTACAGGTAGTCAGTGTTCCGAAAGTCTGACAACCAGTCTTACCAAGGGGTATCGTATTACATAGTACTAACTGGGTTGTGGAGGTCAGATAGGCAGTCGCTCCATGTAAAATACTGATATTCAGCTGCTTCCGGTCAGACTGGAAGCCGACACCAACATAGTTGGGAAAAGGCTAGGCAGATAATGACTGCCACTAAGAACCATAATCTAGCCCATGCTTTTGAAAATTATTCTTCAAAAGTCGCAAATTCTCATGTATTTTCTCCATATGTTCACCAGATGTGGAGAAGTATCTCTGACAAGGACAACATCACTCTGGAGCCGATCCTCGAAGGATGGGAGGGGGATATTCAAGTAGCGTGCAACACACAAGATCCAATTGATGGCAACACTGCCTTGCACAAAGCCGCCATCGCCGCTAAACCTGATATGGTCACGTAAGTAGATCAATATTAAAAGAGTCTTTTTACTTGAGCATTGAAGATTCATAGATCAAAGACGTGCACCCAAAGCATTCCAATCACATAGAATAATACACTTAATTGATAGTTATTTAAACTGCAAAGTTGTACAAAAATTCCTGAACAAATCACTGAAGTTAAGTTTTAATAATCTATGTTGAAGTCCTAGGTGGCATATATAGTTTACAGTGTGTAGGGTCGAACAATATTCATACATACTTCGCGCTCGACGATCTTTTTGAATGTAGTGCTACATCAGATTTTCTGTGTCTGTAGTATTGTGAGATTACCGTACCATCGTGAGCAACCAGCATACCTTTTTTTCGGATGGGAAATCGTCAAATAACTTCCTGCGCTCTGGGCGGAGGGGGGGGGGGGGGGTGTTAGACTTTTGCTGACTAAAACCAATCCATGTTCTTCTTTTGCCTTTTTTGTTCCGGGGGACTATTAGGTGGTGTTGGGTGTATACATACATCTACCTTACACGCCTGATGTTATGTACAGACCAGACGCCTGCACATCAAGCTACTACAATCTGTCAGATTTCTTTGATAGATTTGATTTTCGACTTTATTTCTAAAGTATTAGGTTCAAGGTTCATTGGGAAAAATTGACAGTTTCGGGTAGCTTGATGTGCAGGCGTCTGTACAAACAAAAAAAAAATAACAATGTCCACCAGACGCTACTGCTCACTCACTAACCGGATGTTCTGGTACTACAGTCAGCTCCTGTCGGCGGGTGGGGACCCGTGCATCAAAAACCACGTGCTTCAGACGCCATACGCTGCAACTCCACACGCAGACACCAGAATCGCGTTCAGAATGTTCCAGGCGCAGAATCCTGATAAATATAACTACGCTAAGGTACGAGGAAGTTATAGTGTGCTTTTCAATATTATCTGAATCATTTAATAAAACTAGTAACACCCCGCTGTTTCACCCACGTAGACGGGGATATTATACATATAAACCTTCCTCTTGAATCACTCTATCTATTGCTGAAAACTGCATTAAAATCCGTTTAGTAGTTTAAAAGATCTAAGCGAACAGACAACAGAAGTGAATTCATTTTATACTATGTGAAGCCAAGTGCGCAAGGAAAAGGTTATTGTATTGTATAACAGGCTGGTGTCCAGAACTCGACGTCCAAAGCCCAAGATTTTGCGTATGGGTGGGAAATCGATCATTTGATCCAACCCAGTTTTTTTATTTTCTTTAAGAAAACGTTGCCCACACTATGAATTTCTCCTGTATCGTGGGTGCGCTTACAAACATTTAAACTCACATACACAAACAGCCAGACCCATCCCATCCGACCCATCTGTAGGCCATATAAATATTTGTTCCGGGCGGGGATCGAACCCGCGACACGCAGCGCAGCTGTCGATCGCTCAGCCACTGCGCCAACCGTGTCGTCAAACACAACAAAACAGTTAACAAGCCAGCAACGAGTTGGTGATACTGGTGATCTCGAGGAGAGTTCTTGGGCTACCGAAGTACTTTGCTCTTTATAAGGCAACCCCTGAGCAGTGTAGAAGCACGTGTGCTGATGTCTCGTCTTCGTCCATGTGGCAAATTAGACTAAAAGCTAAAAGAAAAATATAAATTACTAGCTTTTGCCCGCGGCTTCGCTCGCGTTAATTTTAGGGTAACACAGTCACCCTTTCCTGATTTGCAGGTGCTACCTGCAGTTTTTGCTCTTGCGCCTTATTGATTTGTAATAGCAAAACTGAGTTTTCCCTTTTCTTCCCTCTTTCTCCCTCATATCCCAATTAACCTACCCAAAAATTTTCTATGTCCGTGTCCTGGGTCCCAACTATCTCTGTACCAAAATTCATCAAAATCGGTTTAGCCATTAAGGCGTGAAGAGGTAACAAACAAACAAACTCACTTTCTAACCGACGAAAAAAAGGAGGTTAACAATTCGACCTGTATATTTTTTTTTTTTTTTTATAATATTAGTAAGGATATTTCCTTTTCCAGTCCCAAATCCCCGGGCCAGTAACAACCGAACAGCTAGAACAGCAGAAAGAGAAGAAAGCTCAGCAGAAGAAGGCGAAACGGCAACGAGAGAAAGAGAAACAGGCAGACAAACTCAAGGCGAACGCGTTCTTACAACTTACTGATGAACAGAAGGTACAATCACGTTTTACGTTCATATAGCTTCTAGAACCGCTTCGGATTGTCTAGCAGTGTAGTAATGAATTAGAATCGTTAAAATGTCGCCCTTATTGCTTTGATATAAGGTCAAAAATTTAATTGAACTGCGTGCGTTTCTCCCTTTGTACATCATCGGAGAAGGTTTATCTTCGACTTTAATTCAACGAGAATAAGGTTGTATTTATTTCAGCAGTGATAACATCGCCTTAATTTCTTTTTACATTTCGTAAGAGACAATAAAAAGTTAATTGCTTTCTGTAATATAATTTAATAGATCTTATTTATTTCACAGAAAAAAGTTCCAGCACACGAACAACGTTGTTTCTCCTGCGGTGCTCAGTTACCTAAAGTTCCCTTCGAGTATGACGAATGCAAGTTCTGCAAAGTTCCTTGTCTACACGACCACAGAAAGATCAGGCCGCTTAACATGAGCGTCTAAGAAAATATGACCAGTGAGAGTGTATTACAAACTACTTACAACAGGCCTATTTTTGGTTACGGTGCCTGAGGGAGGGGCGCGGTGCGGGAGCGGAGGTGTTGGCGCCTGTCAGCGAAAGACTATAATAAATGTTGTCTCTGGTTTCTGGAATGAAAATGATAAACGCTCAAAAATAAATCTTAATTGCATCAGGTTAATGCTCATATTTGTGCAATGAGGAATATGCACTATATCAAAATATCAAGGTTCATTTTTATATGAAATGTTACTATACTTAGCTTGAGCGTAGTCCTTAGTTCGTTGTATAAATCTGTAACTAAGATTGTTTTATACTGATAAGCATGTCTTTGGTTGCACCTCGCTTGCTGTGTAGGGATGATGCGGCCTAGGGTGAAGATTGTTTTTTTACGCCGTACAAGTGATGCGATAAGCTGTTATAGCTATAGTTCATGCAACAAATAAAAGCTCTTAAACTTTTTTATGGGAATTCGTCTAATAACTTTCCCCGCTCTGGGCGGAGTGGGGGGAGTATTCTCTTTTGTCCTTTATGTTCCGGGGCCGCGGTGTCTTTCGAACAACCTGCGACCCCGGCAAGCTCTTGACCTGCATTTCATTTTGACGCATCGATCAATTTTGTTCCAGGCCTGGCAAAGGAAAGCCATACACTTAAAGAGACCTAGGTAGGTTGACCTGCAAAACACCATAAACATAAAAAAAAATGTTGCGTTAGTCCTTATGAAAAATCGCCACGCCGCTCCGGCTCCGTGCAGCTTCCGAGGGCACCTTTTGTGAGTTAGACGGCAGGCCTTTAGAAAGATGTGGCAATTTAAATGCGTACTTACCAGGTCACGAAAGAGGCTGTAATATAACCTTACATCAGAAGATTTGAAACAAACCTAAAAAGTGTAACTGATCAACTGCCTCACTGGTCTTTTGGTCGCAAACGCGAATTCTGAGCATGAACTTCCAAGTTGATTCCCGGGTCTGCAAAGTGTTATTGGGTTTTCCATAAGGAATTTCTCTCTAGCAGTCACGGAACCTGGATTTGTGTCCAGTTGATGGCTATTGGCAAGACTCGCTCCCTTATACATGAAACTTAAACATAAGTAGTGAAATGTTGGTTTTCGGAGACTGTTAGTTGACGTTGTTAATAATTTTGAACAACTTTTAATATGGTACAATTTTTTACCGTGTATTACATTTATTTACTTAATAAAATGGCTTTAATTCTTATTACTATGTTTATAGACACCGACACTAAACTGTGGGGTGTAGAAACATACAATTTAACGCCTACCAATTGTTCAGTACATGATCCTGAATGTCCACATATAAATTTTTCATTAGTAAAAAAGCATCTTTTTCCTGTCCTTGTCCCATTATATTTGGGATCGGTGCAACACGTTTTCGTCTTCCTTTCTCCCATGACAAACGTTACGGCATCATTTACTCCTTTCTCCTTCAAATCATTCCTTACACAATCCATCCATCTTTTCTTTGGCCTTTAGTAAAAAATGCTGTCCCATATATTTTGATCACTTAGAGCAGGGATGTCCGAACCCATGGCATGCATGCCGTTGATAGCACGTTGAATTTTTTGGGCACCCCACAAATCAAAACTATTTGCATCTAAGTTTAAAGTAACAAAATTCCATTATCAACGTATGCGAGTGCGAACCAGGGGGCCAATTCTCGATTTTAGAGATGGTGTCGAACTCGACAAAAATGTCTAATGACGTAATTTTTTCGACAAATTTTAAAAGTTGCTATTCTGGGGATCTCGAATTCGACATTTGTCGAAGGTTGACGTTCGAGTTCATGTCGAGTGCTTCTGAGCAGTAGAGATGTCATGTCGATTGTAGAGAATGTCATTTCTGAGTGAGTTTGTTGAATTTTTGTTAGATTGTTATTGCGTTACATTGTGTTTTATTGTTTTATTGGACGAGTTTATTAGCATCTTCATCTTGGAGTTGTTGGAAAATTAATTAAATTAATTGAAGTTACATAAAATGGAACGTGCGATTGTTCCTAATGGTAACATTATCTTCATTCGACTCGACATTTTCGTAAAATTTATTTCTATTTTGACTGAGAATACGGAATTCTGCTCATTTCGACATTTTTTGTAGAGATAGAGATATTTTTGATAGGCATAGTGACAGACTTTGAATCTCGAACTCGAGATAAATGGCTAAAATCGAGATTTATTTCTATTTTGACTGAGAATACGGAATCCTGCTCATTTCGACATTTTTTGGTAGAGATAGAGATATTTTTGATAGACATAGAGACAGACTTTGAATCTCGAACTCGAGATAAATGGCTAAAATCGAGAATTGGCCCCCAGTTTGGCAATTGACTCGAGATATCCTTGATTTTCTCATCACTAAGTCAAGATTACGTAAGCAGAGGGCCAGCCAGGGCCACCGACTGCCGGGGTTGTGGATTGTTCGAAAGGGATACCGCGGCCCCGGAACATGAAAAGCAAAAGAAGGAACATGAGTTTTACCCAAAAACAGTCTTATAATTCCCCGCCCCCCGCTCCGCGCTCCCCCACCAAATAACTTCCCTTTCAGCGAGGGAAGTTATTTGGTGATTTCCCATAAAAGCCTCATTACACATTTAATTAGAAAAAAATGGCACGTTGTGTCGTAAACCTTCGCTAACCATGGTGTTAGGGTATTGCACTTTGCAATTTTTACTATTAAACAGCTGTTTCTATTTTCAACCGTTAAAACTTTTTTAACGTTTCTGCGTCGCTGTTCCTTCCTCCCTGTAAATAGTCTGTGAACGCCTTCATTACATTATGAACACCACTGCAAGTATTTGTTTTTAATCAGCTCCCAAAGAGGTTTTAATACGGAAAGAAGGTTATTGTTGTGTTGAAGGTAGTCTTTTAACTCTGCAAAATGCATGGATTGGATGTTTTTATTTATTATCTACCAAGAAACAAATGTAATTAAATAATAATTTAGAATAATTGGTCGCTTAGTGAATACGCAGATTAGTTCTCAATTGTGACATCTAGTTTTTGGATTTTATTTATTGTACATTTTTTATTGTAAGCAAACAAAATATAATTTTGTTTTTATATTATAGTATTATTAGACTTTTATTTATAGAAAGTTCAATAATATAGCAGATCGACAGATAAACTGTAAAGCGCTGATGCATTAGTATGCAAAGATCGCGCCTCGTCCTCTTTTCACCGAATCGTTATTGCTTCATCCCATTTGGTTGGGAGCGGGTCCGAACTTCCAGACCGAGAGCCAAGAGGCTGGAGTCCACTTTACTGCTGGATGTCTTGCATGATCCATGTGTTGTCTTCTTTTTCATAAAGCTGTAGGGACATTTTTTTTTTGTATGAAAGTATAAACATTTATCTACAGCTCCCGAAAATACTTAATTTGACTCCGTATGGCATATGTTCAATCGATTCTTAAATTTAAATTGCTATTTTGATTTATATGATCGACTTTTTGTGTCTTTTTACAAACTTTTTCCGTTTATTCATTTTTGTACAATTTTTTTTTTATATTTTACATATTTATTAAAAAAATGTCTTTATAATAGGTGAAATCATTGACAAAATACAGCATATTTCAAGATTCTAGTATCTATTGTCTATGTTCTCCTGCGGATTCAAACGTTACTGTGCGGGCGCGCCTTTAGTGAAATTCTTCTAAGATGTTAAATATATAGCAAAACGTGATCGAAATTAGAACCAGCAAAAGGTAACGATTATATTATATGTCATAGTTTTAGTTGCCATATCGTTCTCCTCCAAAACGGCTTTACCGATTTTTGTTTTTTAGGGTTCCGTAGTCAACTAGGAACCCTAAAAAACAAAAATCGGTATAGTTTCAAACCCTTATAGTTTCGCCATGTCTGTCTGTCCGTCCGTCCGTCCGTCCTCGCTTAATCTCTGTGACCGTTAGCACTAGAAAGCTGAAATTTGGTACCAATATGTATATCAATCACGCCGACAAAGTGGTAAAATAAAAATTGGAAAAAAATGTTTTATTAGGGTAGCCACCCTATATGTAAAGTGGGAAGTGATTTTTTTTTAATTTCAACCCTAACGTGAGATATATTGTTGGAAAGGTATTTAAAAATGAATAGGGGTTTACTAAAATCATTTTTTGATAATGTCAATAATTTCGGAAATAATCGCTCCAAAAGTAAAAAACAATGTGTCCCCCCCCCTCTAACTTTTGAACCATAAGTTTAGAAAATATGAAAAAAATCTGAAAAGTAGAACTTTATAAGGACTTTCTAGGAAAATTATTTTGAACTTGATTGACACAACAGATTTGTACAAAAAAGACTAAAAGTTGTACAAAATAATTTCTGGACTAAGTTTGTAGTATAATCGTATATGCAAGCATTTTTTTAACTTCGTTTACATATTTTATTATCCTGAACGTATTTTTTTTCAAACAAAAAAAGAATTATTGAAATCGGTTCTCGCAATCCAAAATTACCTCCTTGCACTTATTTGTAACCCAATTCCCCGAGAGATGGCGCTGTAGGTACTTATTACATTGGATCGGGTATTACCGAATTGTTCGGTTGGTCTCTCCTTGGCATTGGCGGTATCTTATAACTACATAAAACTGCTATCAAGAACATGCTAAGGCAATTTAGAACAAAACTAAAAATCATTTTTTTAACACCATCAAAATGTTAAGGTAAAAACCAGTTCATAAATGGTTCGATACATGGCGTTGCGTAATGACGTCATTTTTTTAAAAGTCGATGTTAAGATTTTCCCTGCTTTCATGACCTACCGTGGTAAAGAACACTTATTGTAACGGACGGGAAACTACGGAACCCTACACTGAGCGTGGCCCGTCACGCTCTTGGCCGGTTTTTTTATGTTAATTCGGTAGGTCTGAGAATCGGTCGTAGTCTATTTTTCATATCCCTTGATAAGGGTGGCCCTCTTCAGAAGAGGACCTGATCTGCGGGTGAAACCGCTGGGTACAGCTAGTATATATTAGTCATACCAATCCCTGTTAAATATAACTGAAAAATAAAAACCTCATTTATAATCAAATTGAAAATTCCAGAAAGTGGAAAGAATACTGCCAGAATGGCGACTGACATAAGAAGATTTTTTTGACATTAAAAAAGCATCAATTAATACCATGGGGTCCTTAGGAGCTGTAAAAAAAACAACCCTCTAAATCTACGCAGTCAAAAGAAATGGCCGTTCTGGCAATTCTCGATGCAAGTCCTCGAGTCCGACTTGCACTTGGCTGGGTTTTTTTTAATCTCACACAGTACCATAGTACTGTGTGTATCCTATGGCCTAACTCATAAGTTAGGCCATAGGATACTTTTATTTCATTTATTTTTATCTCGGTGTTTCTCTGTAATATTTTCCGGTCTCCAGGTGTGCGGAGCCGCTAGAACCTACTATTTGAAATCTTTGGATTGTATGTAAGTGATTCGAGAAGCTAACCTTGAAGAAAGCATCCGTTTTCGGGTGTACGAGGAGTAACGAACCAAGGCAGGTGTCTCATGTCCTCTTGGTATGAGTTCACCACAACTAGACCTATGGTCATGAGGAGTGGGAGGCCCCAGGCGTAAAGACGGTACTTACATTAGAAATTTAGACCATTCTTCGGTTCGCGATAAAACTCGTTAGGTATATACCGATTTGGGAATTGAGAAACTCTCAAACTAGTTTACTAGTGTTTCATAAGTACCTAATGATTGTTAGCTATGGTAGAGTAGGTTTTGAAAGGCCATGGCCAGATCCTGCCCTTGTAATGCACAGTAATGACTAATATATGAAAATTCCTTTTGTAATAAATAAAAAATAATCGCATTAATTACATTTCCCTAAAATAGGCGAGAGAAAATGCAAAAAATATTGTTTGTTATTGTTTGTGTGGTTTTAAATTCTGACATTGCATTGATTGACATTTACATTGTCGTCTTGCGTTGATTTTATCACATAAAAGTACGATAAAGTACGATAGTACTTTGTTACTATTGAAACTAGACCACAAACTATCGTTTACGCTTCTAATATTATACTCTGCGGTGCTTATTGGACTTGCTAGTTTACGTTACGTTTTACAAATGTATGTGGGTATCCAGAGAAAAAAAAAACACGTTTATTAAACTGTCTGTGACATTTTTAGTAATTTAAAATGCAAAGCTAAAAATGACAATCATCCTTACATCGGAGGATAAATATGCAATCATGATCTCATTCCTGATGGATGCGAGCCAATCGACAATTAGTTTGAAGTACTACAGGAAAATGCACCTGGATTTCCGAAACCATTTCACATTACTTTACTATTATATCATTTACATTACACTACTATTCTTGTTGTGAGCTTCGAGCGCAGCGACGACTTCAGACGACTCTCTATGAAACTTGTCGCTGCGGCAGCGCCAAGCTCGACGCTGTTTTCTTGTAGCATGATTGCTGTTTGTATGATGTCTTCGTACCAACGCATATTTGGCATTTCTTATGGAATTAGCCGTTTAATGAATAGCGTAGCCTATTTACTAAATGGCGTCTGAATAGTCTTTTCTAACGCCTCGTTTTGTAACGCCTACAATACTCTGAATGTTTGATCATTGCTATTCAAATTGTTAAGGCGCTCTTTTTGTTTCCTATTTATAGTGTCTCTCGCCTATTCTCTGATCATAAAATATAATCTATTGTAAAGCCTTGCATGTAAGCTTTAAAATGACGTACTGTACATTAATGTATATGAATATTTTATCTTAGGGTATTGCTCTATACAAGTTCCGGCCGTGTCATTTGTGTAAAGATCACGGTAAAGATTTGTTTTACAGAGGAATCATTCAAAGCCCAAGGGGTCAAAAAGGCCAAATAAGTAGAATCGTAATCCTATTAAAATTATAAATGCGAATGTTTGTGAGGATGGATGGATGTATGGATGTTTGTTACTCTTTCACGTCAGAACGACTGAACGGAACTTGATGACATTTGGCACAGGTAGGTTATAGTCTGGAATAACCACGTGCCAATTTACAATATTAACAACGTCTGTGACCATTTTAAGAATTTTACCGTAATCTAACCTAACCTACCCGTCTAAATTATACCTTAATAATAATAGGAACTTAAAAAATAAAATATAACCTTGTGGAATCGGAAGTGCCGTACTACAGGTATGAGCCCGACCCAGTTCTCGAACATGGCAATATCACATTGTACTGGGATCGATCCATCATCACTGACAGGACTATTGTTGCCAACAAGCCTGATATAGCGGCGCGCAATGATTGTTGACATAACAGTCCCGCATGATGAGAACCTCGTGAAAGCCGAGAAAGATAAGCAAATCAAGTATATTGACTTGGCTCGCGAGGTTGTCGACATGTGGGATGTGGACTCAGCGATCATTGTGCCGATAGTCGTATCTGCCAATGGCTTAATTGCCAAGAGCCTCGACCAATACCTGAGGAGGCTCTCGTTAGGCAGCTGGATCAAGGGCTTGATACAGAAAGCGGTACTCCTGGACACGGCTCGTATTGTTAGGAGGTTCCTTTCTCTGGAGCCCTGACCGCCGGTAGCTTGGACCCTGTTCCCGATACCGGTGGGCTACTATTTTTATATTTTTAAATGTTTTTTCGTGTTTTTTTTTAGTAAGAAATATTTAAAAATGTAAATAATATGTAAATTAATCAATAAATGAACGAGAATAGGAACTTTTATTCGTAGTTCGAAACATACTTAAGTAATTATCATTCCATAATTTTTACCGCTCATTCAGTTATTGGACTGCTCAATTATTTTTAGAATTGACATTGTATGATAAAATAACCGAAAAATTGATTGTCTATTACTGTCCATGTTTTACTTTCGCAATAATTAATCAACCACCATTAAATTAAGTAATTGCTTAATATGTTTTTCAACTGATCATAGTAACATCTCGAATATTTAAATGACAGCTCAAAAAATTTGTTCCCGTTGAAAAGAGTAGGTGCCTCCTATGTAAAAGATAAAAATTATTTATTTAAATTTTTATGCAAGTGCGGGCTGAAAAAAATATCTTCATTTTATAACTATACTTTTTTTCTGAACTCAATGGTTGGTGAGATATTTGCTTCCTTTACCAATAATTGTACCCACCCTCTCCTCCACCTCTCAAACACTTTGACTCTCATTTCTAAAGTAAGGAAAAAAACTGTATTTATAACGTAAAAAAGTAACAATCACACATTTTGAACACAACTTTAATGTAATATTACAAATTCAATATTTGCAGGGTGGGTGATAAAAGAGGAATAATGTAGGTACACACGACGACACATCAACCTATACAAAACCAGTTTATGCTGCTCTCTCAACAACGGATCGTACACCATAGATTTCAAGTACAATGAGAGATCCGCATAAACTGGTTTTGTATAGGTTGATGTGTCGTCGTGTGTACATACAGATAAAAGGTGTTACACACAATACTTTATTTAATAGTTTTACAACAACATAATATAAGTAAAAACTACTAAAATAACATAATTACTCTTGTGATGTATGTAGGTAGATACACCCTAGCAGTGCCGCTACTGTCTTGAGATCACACATTGCTGTCTAAAGCGCAATACACACATGAGAAGAATCATATCGGCAACTTGCACCGATATGTTGGCGGCATGTCCGTGTCGCTCAGTTTCCCCTCGGTATTTAAGCTGTAGCCTAGTCCGACGACGGCAATAAGTTGCCGCCATAGAATGGCGGGTTTGGTGTGTATTCCGCTTAAGTTGATTCAGCGGCAGGTCAGTGTCAAGTTGTATGTTGATTAAAATATAAATCGCGACCGTAACAAATCTGTCTTTAAAGAGTTATAATAACTAAATCGTCAATACAACTTTCTAAGTTCATGTAATCCGATTAAATTAATCCGAATCCGATTTTTCAATACGCTTCGAACACTGGCTCTTATTGCACTGTAATTGTGTGCAATGTACCTATTTCACACGCGTGGGCTTTTTTTCTGATTTTCCCACGAATAATAAACAACTGTTCAAATCCCTATAAAGGTGTTATTTTGTTGTGTTTTTATGACCGTCATAATTATGTAATAAAAAAAAACTATGTCTATCAAAAGAATATCACAAATAAAATAGGATTAAATGAACTTTGGGGGCTCTACTAATAATATAAATTACCATACAATCACACTTTACATCTATTTTAATAAGATACAACATGACACTGACTTGCAAATTGCAAAAAAACTAAAGTAAATTAGAATATCGTGGTTCCACCCTGGCTCTCTCACCTTAAATGCTTCTTTTGTTTGCATCAAACTTAATTTTACCCTGATTTTTGTTCGTGTTATTACAAAACGTTTTAGGCACAAGTTATTAAATTCAGGAATAGAGTATGTATTGGTTTTTGTTGTTTAGATATCATGACGTCCTATAACAGGATTTTTTGTCTATTATGTCAATGTCATTCTTTACACTGCTTTAGGACGTCTTGGTATCTCCACAGGGTCTCGTTCAGGCTGCCATTAAAGTAAACATACATTATATACCTACTGATGGCTAAATTATTACTAGTAAATGCTTTTAAAACCTTTTGAAAATAAGCAAACGTTATTTCCAAAACGTACGTCGATGTGCAAAAATCACACAGCTAGTTAAAAAAAACAAAGAACACTTGAAGTGCAAGACAATAATATTATTATAGCTACCTTATAGCTACGATTATAGGAAAATAAGAGGATAGTTTCGTTAATTGTAATCATCAAACTAATGACCTAGAATTATTATTGCCTGCTGCGCTTAATGTAGTTTTCAGCAATGGATAGTGTGTGTATTATTATAACAATACATATATGAAATCCCAGTCTACTTAGGTAAAACCCCGGGGACAGCTACTTTACTTGTAAGCGTTATAATGGCCATGTTGTATTATATACTGGTCCAACGTTTTGGGGATTAAACAATAGATAAATAAAAAGTGTGTCGGAAGAAAAAAATTGCGCAATATTATGAAAATAGAAGCGGAAAACAATAACGGGCCTCATTGTGTTCTTTTATTGCTCTTGATTGTCACGCGCACATTTAACAGAAAGGAAACCGGTTTCATATTGGGATTTTACAAAAAATAAAATGTCATTCTAATTGTATTCTAAATTCGAAAGTCTGAGAGAATGTATGGGTTTTTACCGGTTTCATATTGGGATTTTACAAAAAATAAAATGTCATTCTAATTGTATTCTAAATTCGAAAGTCTGAGAGAATGTATGTTTCGGATTTCGATTCGAAAATCTTTCAACCCTTTTGTCACAAAGGCACACATTGGCATTTTTATATTCTGGTCTTATGTTTCTTTAGAATAAATAACGACGTCCACGCGGGCAACAGCGAGTATTTTATTTGTTTTGTCTGTCCTGTCATAACGAGTTACTTAATAAAAACGATCGATAGCAAAAGCTATACAAGGAGAATAATGTACAACACATCTACCGGAGAGGATTCTGTCTTACTTTTTTTAAGCCTGGACGCCATCTTACATGCACAAACAATGGGTTGTTTCCTCTAAAAGAATGAATTTTAAACAATGTATCAAGAATAAAAAATATATAAAGATATAGGAGAATAACTATATCCTCGTATTCTAATTGTGTTTGTCATTTTCAAACAAGCTTTGAGACAATCTTCAAATGCAAAGGTTTTAACGAAAACATTAAAGATGTATACAACTTTTGTTCAAACTACAAATGCAAGCTGCTGTCTTTAACTTCAAACCATGGAAGTCGCTGCCATATATTGACGATAAGATTAATATTATTTTTTAATGGAGTTCATTCGCAGTTCATCTCGAGATGTGGACACAGTCCGGGTTGATGTCGATGTGGTGGTCTGCGTCCTGGACAATGATTCTCCCTTCAGCTGCCGGTACCTGTGCATAAACATTGCTGTTAGCGACAAAACATTAAGCATGCAAAAAGGATGCATAGAAGCCATAGCTAGAAGTTAGAACATTTAAAGTTGGGTTTTAATTATGCAAAGTCGTTATTTGAATCTGTGATGCCTCAGTTTAATCTCGCAGGAGAGATTGTCTCTCGGTAGAGTTATTTTTAAAGTATAATTTTCAATTAAAATTAATTATAGGTTTTCAGTGATCTCTGACGATACATTTATTTTTATAATCGCATCTATAAACTGCCCTATCTTGTTAGAAGCAATATTCCAGATTTTTGACATTCACATTAAAATATAAAGCGCAAACATTAAATGCTAATTATTACAAACATTTATTGTGTTAGGTGTGCAACAATCCCTACTTTATTAAGCCATGGTCTAGAATATTAGGATATACCTAATATACGATTTTTAAATCAGTCAAATTAAGGGCCGCAGCGGTCGGCGAGAGCAAATAATTTGTGCCAAACTTTGCACAAATAATTTTTGCTAAACATTGCACAAAATAATAATTTGTGCTAAACTATGCACAAATAATTCGTGCCAAACTTTGCACAAATGTAAAATTTGTGCAAAGTTTGCACAATTTGTGATGATTGTTCAAACATTTGCACGGTATACTGTTGTGGCTTCCATCGTCGTATGCTTACTTGTGCGTGTAGTTAGAGCCCTTAGAATTCTTTCTTACTTACTAAACTTCAATATGATTGAATATTCTAGTGTATTCCAGGCCATGGACTGGACACAATACATCGCATTAAACAACAGAATAAGCACGATAAAGCCTAATCACTTATTTGCCTCAATAAAGCGAAAAACGTTGAAGTTTCTACACGATCCAAGATTTATTAAATGATTATATTATTATATTAAATAGACATGGTCTAAATTTGACATTGGTATTTACTTACTTTAAGACTTTAAATTTTCGAAATGCATAATAAATTATTGTATGCCTATATGGTATGACATAATGGGATTGCAATTTACTGCTTAGCCATAATACCTATAATAAAAAGATTTAGGGTTTTTGAGATTTTAGTCAAAACAGCGACAATTCACGTAAGTACTTTGTATAATATCTTCCTCCACTTGTCCCGTTTACCATTCACCTGATTTATTACATTGTAAAAAAAAACAATCAAGAATGCTACAAATTAAAAACCAATTACAGTCGTGCACTATCTTTACCAAAACCAAAATCGTTAATTAGACGTGCAAATAGGAAATGAGTTGGTGTTTTAAAAACAAAGATTAAGTATTTATTTTTATATAAAGGTTTATTAAAAATATTTAGGAATAAACATTCAAATTAATCCTTACAAGAACTATGTTGTTTATGTCTAAATTATATAACACACTGACTACTGGGGCTCTAAAATGGCGGTTTTAGCAGAATCATAACAGGGTTATAATATGAGTTACGTTATTACGTAAAATGGTTACAAAGTGACAATAAGGTAGTTTCCAGGGTCAAAGTAATTAAATTCTATTTAGTCCGTCTTTTAGAATATTCAAAAACGTGTGACGTCACTCGTTGCGAAAAATTCAGCAACGCGTGACGTTACACGTAACTTTAAAGGGCTATATCTTTGTCATTGTTGGTCTAATTTACAAATAAAAAATAACGTGTCCCTTATTTTTGAATAATCTTAAAGACGGACTAATATTTTTTTTTTTGTAAACTAGTCAATTTACGATATTAACTGCGTCTGTGACCTTTTAACCAATTATGATTCTGGTTAAGCGGCCATTTTGGAATCCCTGTTCTGATGTTCTCAAGCTCTCACAATTAGTTGGCAACACATTCTTGCTAAAGTTAGTACCAAAGACTACAATAATGTTAGTACTAAACTAGCAGTCGTTAAATTGATCGTGTACTCGATTTTTCTGTACCTTTTCAGTCGCGTTCGATTCCACACTTCTCAAATCTGTCCGAGCGACTTCTTCAATGTTTTTGCTACTAATAAAACAATTCTTCTGTACGTATACATTTGTATATCAACGTCGTTCTTAAATACAGGATTTTTATTAGTCGATATCATCTTAAATGTTGTGATGTCGTTTCTCGGTTAAGTATACTTCAAAATGGAAGTCACATTTTTCGCAGCGAAATGAATTTGTGGTGTTGTATATAATGACATTGTGTTGTTGATTGTTTCCTTTTCTTAGTCTTCTCCAATTTTTTTTTATCGGGTAAAGGTTTGTTTTCTGTCTATGTTAATTTGCCATCCACTGATCTTTTTATTGCTAACATTGTTCATCTCTTACCTGTGACTTGAATTGAATCGTTAGAAATATTTTATCTTGGGTACAGAATGAGAGAATCTTAAGATACTTCGAACAGTTACTTAAACAGTCGCGTAATAGCAAAATATTATAAAAATGCAGCCATTTCACTGTATTTGGACCCTGAACGGGTTGATGTGGTTGTGGATGTGCTGTTCCGCGACCTTGGGTTGCCCTTCAGCTGTCCATATCTGTGCACAAACATTATTGTTAGCAACATAACATTTAGCAAGCATTAGAGATATTAAGCAGCCATAAGCTTGGAGTTAGAACATTTTAGTTTGATTTTGAAATATGTAATATACATTTTATTTAAATTCAATGCTATTAGGTTTATTGTCGTTTAAAGCTCAAATATTCCCTGCCGGGGCTTCGAGTTGTTAGAAAGAGATATCGCGGCCCCGGAAAATAAAGGGCAAAAGAAGGAACCTGACTGGGTTTAGTCAGTAAATATCTGACATTCCCGCCCGTTCTGCCCTTTCCCATACGTAAAAAAGGCTCCAATGTTATTATCAGGAAGTACAGTCTATTTTATTTGCTTTTTTTTAAAGGATGATGTTTAACAGGGCCTTTTAATTCTATTGCCCCAATCAAAGTTATTTTACAATACATTTTATTTAACAATCTACTACTTGATATAATAGAATACATCTAAAAATGTTTTATAAAACTGTTAGTCAAATTTAAAGCGCACACATTATATGCCAAACAATGCAAGCACTCTATTGTGTTAGATATGCAAAACTAGTAAGAGTTACGGCCTTGAATAATAGCTTAACATGTATAGTTTTCAATCAATCAAGTTAAAGACCCGGCTATACGCAGAGATTGACGTGCAAATAGTATGTGTTGATGTTTGCTCAAATGATTTGTGTAAAAATATGGTGTTTGTTCAATCAAAACCACATCGTACACTGTTTTTTCACTTCAATATTAAATGCTTACTTATGCAAATTGCAACTTGATAACGACGACACGGTTGGCGCAGTGGCTAAGCGTTTGACTGCTGCACTACGTGTAACGAGTTCGATCTCAGGAACAAATATTTGTATGACCTACAGGTAGGTGTTCCAGGTCTAGCTGTTTGTGTATGTTAAATGTTTGTAAAAGAACCCACGATACAGGAGAAATTCCTAGTGTGGAGTAACGTTAAAAAAAAACTGCGTAAGCAAGATTGAGCGTATAACCGTATAAAATCTTACTTTGTTGAATCAATTTTAATATTAACGAATATATAAGTGTATTTCAGGCCTTGTACAAACTAAACAAGTCACATTAAACAACATAATAAACATTGTTAAGTTGAGTCACAAACGCTTCATAAGATAAAATAGAACACATTAAAGTTTTAAGTCAAATCAACAACAATCCACGTACTTTTATATTAAATCTTCATCCACCTGTCCTGTTTGCCGTTCACCTGATTTAGTTACATTGGAAAAACAATCAAAAATACTACAAGTTAAAATTAAATTTCGACCGTGCACACTTTCCCAAACCAAAATTGTTAACTTGAAGTGCAAATACGAAAACAAATAGTGTTTAAAATAAAAGTTTTTTTATTAGTTTATAAAATCTACATAAATTAATAAATATTTGCAAATTATCCTTACAACAAACTGCATTATTTACGTCCAAACCGCACACTACTGCTTAGCAACCCTCACAATTAGTGACAATACATACGGTTAGTACAAAACTACCAGCTATTAAATTCTACAAATTGTGAACCAGACTTATAAGTACCTTTCGATTCACTCGCATTCTGTCCCATACATCTCAAGTCTGCCCCAAGACTTATTTGTTCATTGTGTTTTCTGTTACTATACTGAGTTTTGTGTACGTTATATTTTGAAACAAAGTTCTTTAATACTTATTATTTATTAATCGGCGTGATGTGGTTTCTTGATTCAGTATTATTGTACTTGTCTTCAAAATGAAAGTCTTGTTTTTCTCAGCGAGGCCAAAGGTTGCAAATTAATATTTGTTTAGCTATAATGGCATTGTGTTGTTGGATCTGCTTTTTCTAGAGTCTTCTCCAACTGTCGTTTTTATCGTCTGCAGGCTGCCATTTCTGTCTATATTAATTTGCCAACGGTTTATCTTTATACTGTCGATTTGATTCATGTCTCTGCTGCTATTTGAATCGCATCGTCGTAAATCTTTAATCCTGGGTACAGAATGAGGCAGTCTTAAGAATTTTATAACAGTTATTTATAGTAGTCTTACGATAACACAGTTTTATTTAAATGCAATCATGTTGTTTGCCACTACACTAACTTATTTCGTAATAACTTATAGTTAACATTATATCTTAAATTCTTAATTATTCCTAAATAAGAAATGCTTCACAGTCTATCTGGATACTAGAATAATTAACCTTTGGTTTATATGTTTCATGATGAAGCCTCTTATTTTATAAACTGGTCAATAAAAACGCTCTAGTAGGTACTAAGTACAATATCTGCTATCTGTAAAATAATCTAATGACTAATAAAAGTCCACAATAAAAATTGACTATTTTTGTTTTATCTTTGGTATCTGTTAGATCATTAGCCAAAACTATTTATCTTATAATGTTGGCTACAAATATGATGTATCGAAAGCCTGTCATAAACTTTCAACATTAATCAAGTTCGTAACTGACAGTGCAGTGACCCAACAGCATTCATATTATGAACCCATGGTAAAAAATTCCGAGTTGCCTCCGTGCCTCGGAAAGCACGTTAAGCTGTTGGCATCGGCTGTCATTTGAAGATCTTTGACAGTCGTCGTCAGTGTCCCGAAAGTCTGATAAACATACCAAGGGATATGGTATTACCCGGCACTAACTGTGTTGTGGAGGTCATATAGGCTGTCGCTCCATGTAAAATACTGGTGTTCAGCTGCATCCGGTTAGACTGGAAACCGACCTGATGGTAACAGTTTGTGTAAAAGTACCTTTAACGAAGTTGAAAGGCATTTGTTGTCTCTGCAATATTTTTCTGACTTAAAAAAGGGAGGTTCTCAATTTGTCTGTATTTTTTATTATCCTTTAAATCAATCGATTTTCAAATCCGTTTTATTATCGACAGGGTTAAAAGCTTAAAAAGTATTGATTCAGTAAATAACTTCACTTTATATTATTTCGACCCCCGTACCTACTATTCAATGCATTCACCAGCACAATATGTTCAGTGTCGTTACATAGAGTCATTATTTACCCCAAACAAAAGAGAAAACTTTCCCTACAATATCTTTTATGTAGAGTTACTTAATAATGATGTCCAGAATGTTTGTTTCTTCTTCGGCATCTTGAAGGGAGCCTTTGCACAGTTTGCACAACAACCAAGTCAACGGCATTGATTTGCAAGGTAAAATGTATATAAATCTATTAAATTCGATACTTAAACTAAGACTAAAACTTAATCCAAACCACCACCATTTTTGTCTTTTGGAAGACAAATACAAAACAAGACGAACCTCTTCTTAATCATTCTCCAAGTTTTCTTTTTGCAGACGAATATTATGAAGATGATAAGGCCGACGAGCACGTTGTAGGCATCAGAGAACTGCCAGAAGAAGTCAGCGTCAGGGTAGAAGGAGCTGACGACCTCTAGGATCCAGTTGATCCCCATGACGGTGAACAACTTCACGTACAGAGTGAACCTGGAACATTTTAAAGTCATACTTTTGTCCACAGTGAAATTGTTATTTTTAAGCTTACTAATTAATGTTATTTCACTCCGTGTTTGGGGTTCAGTACTCAAAGTGTAAAACGAGCCCTAGCTACTGAGGAAAAATTTTTGTTTTCACTGGCCATCACGGATGAGTGAGTATGAGCGTGAGTTCTACGGTTCGATTCTCAGGTCGAGGAGTGTTATTGAGTTTTTAGAAATTTCTTTGTAGCAACCATGGAGTGTGGCTTTGTGTCCGTTTGATCACACACACTAGGAAACACTACTACACTAGGTTGAAACACTAGGAAGTGGCGAAGGGTGAAGTTCAAAACGTGCTGATCATCAGCCTATATTGAATAATTGATGGCACTAAGCTCGCCCCATTTATCATGGGACTTAAGAGAATTTTTAGGTACCTAAAAGAACACTGCTATATTTTGGCATTCACACTTCCTCCCCTCCTTCTCTTCCTTCCTCTTCTCCTTTTTTTACACCTCTGCCTAAACCTTCGAAGGTAACAGGCATGATGATATGTTTTAAGCAGGTTCAGATACCTACCTCTGTGTGTCATTCCTGTCTTGGTCATGTGTGGAGCTTTCTTTGTTCCGTAGCATTTTCGTCTCTTTCTTGATCTTCCATATCTTGAAGGCAGTCAGTCCGAAGAATGTTAAGTTCGCTATGCAGAGCATAACAATCGGCCCATATAGGTAGAGCAATTTGCTGTTTCCTGAAAAATATTAGAACATGGATTTACAGTGATGAACTGACAGTGACAGTGAGTACCTCGTTGGTCGAGTGGATACAAAAGCGACTTCTAATCATGGGGTCATGCGTTCGATTGAGGTTTTCCTTTAGAAATTTTTCAGTATCAGCCACAGAGTGCAATTTTGTGCCTGGTTGATAGCAATAGGCTCGCCCCCTTTTACATGAGACTTAAAACATAAGTGGCGAAATGTGGGTGTACTAGTAGAAACATTGTCAAATCATTCGGGGATTACAGGCGCGATGTTTTGTATTATATTAGGTACTGACAGTTCATTTGACCCAACTCTCTTACTGACTTAAGCATTTAAATAGACGGCACGGTTGGCGCAGTTGTTGAGCGATCGACTGCTGCGCTGCGTGTCGATCCCCGCATGGAACAAATATTTGTATGACCTACAGGTAATTGTTTGAAGTCTGGCTGTTTGTGTATGTGAGTTTAAATCTTTGTAAATGCACCCACGATACAGGAGAAATTCCCAGAGTGTGGGGCAAAGTTTTGTCAAACAAAAAAAAAAGAATATTCGATATTTCGGCGATGTTGCAAACGTCATGATCACGGATGAACTGATCATCCGTGATCATGGCGTTTGCAACATCGCCGAAATATCGAAAACTCGAAACAAATAACAAACATGGTAAATATCCCGTTTTAAGTGTTAATTATAATGTTAGTAACCATGTCAATTTAAAGACTTAAAATAAAACTACTGTAAAGTCGTTACATCTAAAATACTGGTATTTAGCTGCATCCGGTAAGACTGGAAGCCGACCCCAACATAGTTGGGTACAGGCTAGGCAGATTATGACAACTGGTTACTTAAATGCTAGAAAGGAAAACACCTATATAACTTATAGCTACTTCAGTTTATTAGTTCAGACCGTTTCTGGTCAGCTCTTTCTGCTATTCTAAGTGATATTTAAACTATTTGCATAAGACTGTACAAAACCAGCCAAGAGCGAGTCAGACTCGCGCACCGGGGGTTCCCTACAAACTTATGACATAAACAACCATATACCCGAAATTGGAACAAAGACACAACTAGTGCCATACCAAAAAAAAACAACCATATCTTTTCATTGCGTGGACTTAGAAGGTTGATTTCATCACAGCATAAAGGGACATACAGAGTTGAGTATATATATGGTTTTAATTTCCTCTCGTTCTCGAGATATAGGGTCTTGACAGACAGACGGACAAAAAGTGATCCAATAAGGGTTTTGATTTACGGAAACATAAAAATAAGACATACCATATAAGAAACATCCTTGCAGTCGCAGCTTAGGCAGCAGTGGGTGCTGCATGGGCAGGTCAGAGAACTCTAAGGCAGCTAGCAAGATCGTCAGCAGGGTTGGAACTCCAAACGCGTAGAGGGCATAATACATGAACCGTTTGTTTGGAGAACCTGAACGACCGTGAGCTCGTTTGCCACTGGAAAATAGAAAAATATAATGATATTGGGGCTGTTAGCAACTTGTTAGTGTATAATGTTAGTTGGTTGTGTTACCTAAAAATGCATTTAGAAGAAAAAAAACATTAGTGCCATAAAAAGACCGTCTTCTTTTTGGATGTCGGTGTTTTTGGCACAAACGTTTTTTATTTCAGCCTTATTAGTTGTAGTATGATGACATCTCACACAAATGCTTATCGATTGTTCATTTTTCATTGCTACTAAGAGATATACTAGTCTTATGCATATCGTTCATATCCATAAGAAGAAAAACACGTATTATAGAAGATAACGCATAAAAGTACTTAAGCAATATGCATAGAATTTATAGGGGAACATACACTTTTGATAATAAAAATAAAAAAATGAAAATCGGCTTAGAATCGACGGAGAAATCGCGTACCAACCAACAAAAAAAAATACAAACAAATTGAGAACCTCCTCTTTTTTAAATCGGTTAAACATAGATTTATTTGGTACATGCCGAAAGTGCACAAAACATAAAAAAAACGAAATACATTAAAATATACATATATTATTGTGTGTCTCACGGCTGCCCCAAAGAGAGAGGTTTTCCTGAATGCTGTAATCTGCAAACACAATGCCTATGATGTTTTCCAAACTTGCATTTTTAAAGGTAAGAAAAGACAAGAAATTAAAGAGTCGTCAGCTAATACTATGCACCAATAAGACCAAAGTAACAGGTAAGTTGTATTAACTCGTCCAACAATCTTGTTGGACGAGTTCTATCCTATCGACCCGAAGGCATCGACCCGAGGTGGCACGAAGATCTGATCATGTTGGCAGGGCTAACATGGCCTCGTCAGATCGTCAGACAATGCCTCCTGAGACAGTAGACTTTTAGTAGCAATTATTGCAGTCAGGATGTGCATGAAAATGATAATGAAACAATTTGTTACCTGAACGTCCACCAGATGTCGTAGCACATTACGTTCAACCAGAAGAATGCTGCCAGAAGTGCAAAGTAAACGATGAACGCTGTAACAAAAACACACACTACTTAAAACCCAACGTCATGAAAAGAAGATGCAGAATTGATCGCCTCTTTTGTCATCGGTTTGAATAAATTACAACAAAACAAGACATAACGAAGAGATTTTAATAATACCTCAAACTTTTTGATAATCTTTTGGAATAAGGATAAATTAACAGATAGATAATTATCTAATTATTCAATTCTTTAGATGTATATTAGAACTGATTCACGAATGCAGTTGATACGTTAGAATCAAAACTCATCCGTTGTTTTTACAATAATATCATTGTATGTGTGTTTTTAGCGTGTATCGTGTTTCGTAGTTTTTAACTGGGTTGTGGAGTTGATTGGCTGTCGTTCTATGTACTCAGCTGAATGGACCGGTTAGACTGGAAGCGGACTCCAACATAAGTAGTTAGGACTAAAGGCTAGGTAGATGGTCGCTTTGAGAAAAAGGCTGTGCTAGTCAAAGATGCACGCTATAACGTCAGCACCTCAGTATAACCAACTGAGGCTTAGTAGGTAATACTAAGAACCACTTTGGGGTCCTCTTCCAAGTACGAGAATCCCAACATATTTGGGGAATAGAAGACTAATCGGGTCAAGATTTATCTAAACTTCATACAGAAATAAAAACTGCACAAAGGCGGATTTGCCTTTTATTTTCATTGGCATTTTCTATCAGTCTACCTAAGGGTAAGATTACTTGGCATAATGAAATAAGAACCTTGCTACAAAGCAAATAGGTACGCAATTATTAGTCTGACCCCACATTGGGCATGCATGCACCCCAACCGCGCGAACGAGTCAAGGAACGCACGCTCGAGAGCCTTACATATAAGGAAAATGAGTTACAATTACTCTCCATTTCATATTGTGGCTGCAGTTACTCAATATGATTGTTTTTCTCG
This sequence comes from Ochropleura plecta, assembly GCA_905475445.1. Taxonomy (NCBI): domain Eukaryota; kingdom Metazoa; phylum Arthropoda; class Insecta; order Lepidoptera; family Noctuidae; genus Ochropleura; species Ochropleura plecta. The sequence goes on from FR997735.1 coordinate 4,992,668, forward strand.
GTTTCGTAAGAAACAACAGCAATTGAATGATTGATGAACTTAAAAAAGCTAATCGTGAAATTTAATGATAAAATTATTGATGACCCCAGGGAAGTTGCAAACGTTTTCGCTGAACAATTTAATTGTTACAACAGCTCATTGGAGAAAGCCGAAGAATATAGTTCACTTTTCTATTTAAAACATTCTACTGATAGGGTAAATAGTAAAATGCGTCTGACGTCCGTAACTCCTGAGGAAATAATAAAAATTGTGGGGTCAATGCCTAATAAAACTTCAAGCGGATACGATGATTTGCCTATAGGTGTTTTGAAGCAACACATTCAAGTTCTTGCGCTACCTCTATCGATCCTTTTCAATAAGTGTTTCGAGGACGGTATTTTTCCGGAACAGCTTAAGATAGCGAAAGTTATTCCCTTACATAAAAAAGGTTCACAGACGGATACTAAAAATTATCGCCCTATATCAGTTTTACCAACACTCTCAAAGATCTTTGAAAAATTAATTAAAATTCGTCTTGTCGCTCATCTCAATATAAGTAAAGTTATAAATAAAAGACAATTCGGTTATCAAAAAGGTGTCGGAACTACAGAAGCTATCAGCACTTTAGTTAAAGACGTGGTTGATAAGCTTAATAAAAAATTAAAGGTAGCTGGAATTTTCTTAGACTTAAGTTCTGCTTTTGACACTGTAAATCATACATTGTTGCTTGCCAAACTGGAACATTATGGTGTAAGAGGACAGGTTCTAGCGCTTTTTAGGTCGTATTTAACTAATCGAAAAATGTATGTAGAGGTAAAAGACATAAATCAGAATAATTTTCAAGAAGCGTATCATTCAAAGTTACGAAGGGTTTTGACAGGTGTACCACAGGGTTCTATTCTGGGTCCAATCCTCTTTTTAATCTTTACAAATGATCTACTTAACCTAGCAACAAAAATGAATCCAAATTTAAAACTCATAGCATTTGCAGACGATACCAATGCTGTTGTTGGTGAAAGTACTGCAGAGGCTTTGAGCAGCACTATAAACTCGGCTCTTGAGTCATTCCAAAAATGGTTTACTGCAAATAAGTTGTTAATTAATGCTAAAAAAACAAACATCGTACTGTTTAAGTCTACAACCCGTGGAAGTGATAATCTAGACGTTAAGTTAAATGGAGACAAAATAGGTATTGTTGACTCAGTAAAATTTTTGGGAGTGCATATTGATTCACTATTAAATTGGAAAAATGAACTAAGAGCCATAGACGGGTCAATATCATCAGCTTGCTATGCCCTCCGCAGCCTACGAGAAGAACTTAGCATAGATATTTTAAAATCTGTTTACTATGCGCTGGTAGAGTCAAGATTGAGATATAGTATTCAGCAATGGGGAAACAGCTATAAGTATAATTCTGACAGAGCTTTTGTGCTACAAAAGAGGGCAATCAGAACAATAGTACGTATTCCCCAAATCGAGTCCTGTCGGAAACATTTCCAAAGTCTATCGATACTGACATTACCTAGCCTTTACATACTTACAGTCTTGACTAGCCTAGCAAAACACATAAATGATTATGAAACGCAAGACGAAAGACTTAAAAGGGAAAGCACAAGAAACCAATATTTGAAGCATAAATTTAATTCAAAATTAAATATTGTAACACATTGTGTACAGTATCAAGTGGTAAAATTGTTCAATTGTTTGCCTAAGGATATAAAACAACTGCTATATAAACCCACCTTATTTAAAGATAAACTAAAAAAGTTCTTACTGGACAAAGGTTTCTATTCCGTTGATGAGTTCATGACTCAACATTATTAATATACATAATTGATTCTTTGTTTTTGTTTTTTTTTTTTTTTTTTTTTTTTTTCATTATTTTTGAGAATGATTCGTGACAATAGATGAATTTTAATTTTGGGTATTTTTATGATTATTAAAAATTATGGACTTTATTTATTATTTCATTGTTTTAGGTGACATGTTTTATTTGTTTTTTTTTTTTTTTTTTTTTTTCTCTTCTTAGTATATATTTTTTGACATTTTTGATGTTTTATGTTTGACATGATTGAATGTTTTAAATTAATCTTATGTTATTGGTTCCTAATTAATTTAAATTGTAAGTGTTTTTATTTTTTTTTTTATTATGACATTTTTAATTATTATCTTTTTTATTATTATTGAGATTTGTATGAATTTAATTGAGATGATGGTTTATTTTTTCAATATTGTAATTAATCGATTTCATATTTTCTTAATTATTTACTTAACTGTTTTTCTATTCTTATATTTTTTGTAACACATTCAGACACAATGTAAATTGTTATTGAATTTAATAAATGAAATGAAATGAAATTATTTATACATAGAATAAACTGGCAGGTTCACAATATTGGCATGTTTGGTGTGAAGTAGAGATGAATCAATTTAAGAAGCAAATCTCTAAAAGTAACATATATAAGCTAATTGGTTAATATGGTTTTTAGTTTATTAAAAAAAAATGGTCACGTCAAAACAAGTGCGGAGTAAATGAAGCATCTGGACTCTAAAATATGAAGCTGCAGTAAAACAAAGAAGAATATAGAAAACCCGGTTATTAAACAATCTTGTTATGAACTGACTTTTCCAGGAGACCTGATGTCTACAAAAAGATGATATTTGCTTTTTTTACTGTTTACGCTTATTTAAATGAGCCAGACTGAAAATAAAGGAGTTGAGGAAAATACGACAAAAATGAAATGCTGTTACGCAAAACACACAATATTTTTTCCAAGAAACAGGTATTTTAGGTCTAAAAAACAGGTTAAGTGCGAGTCGGACTCGCGAACCAAGGATTCTGTACAAACATGCGACATCAACGGCCATCTTTTTGACTACGTAAACTGAGAGGGTTGATTTTTTTACAGCTCTAAGGGACCGCAGACTTGGATATTATATGGTTTTAATTTTAACTCGATACTTCCGTGTGTTCAGACAGCCAAAGGGAAAAGAAAGTGATCCTAATAACGGTCCAGTTTTTAGGGTCCTGTACCTAAAGAGGAAAAAACGGAATTCTTATAGGATCACTTTGTTGTTCGTCTGTCTGTCAAGACCCTTTATCACGGGAACACTTGGAGGTATCGACTGTAAAAGTACCCATGTACAGACGCCAGCAGGTCAAGCTACCCGAAACTGACAATTTTTCCCAATGAACCTTGAACCTAATACTTTAGAAATAAAGTCGAAAATCTATCAAAGAAATCTGACAGATTGTAATTTGTAGTAGCTTGATGTGCAGGCGTCTGTACGTTTACACGTTATATATGACTACAAAAGCACTTACTCAGGACAGTACAAAGATATTGAGGGATCTGTTGCTTTAGAATGAGGATTTGCATAGTTGCCAGGAATAGGAAACCCACGAAGAAACTAAGGAGGTAGGCCATCAGCACCATCCCGTGGAGATTGCGGAGTTCTGGCAGCCATGCGTAGACTGCTACCGTTAACAGGATGAAGAAGCAGGAGATCAGCATGCCTGGAAAGAGAAACAAAGCAGTACTTCAAAAAGGTGTCTCGTATGTGATCAATGCGGGCTATCGTATATGAGCTCACGAGGTGGCCACTAGAGAGTAAGGTCTTGTCATTATACTGTTTTTGCTGTAGCTTGGTGCGAGAGGAATGGTACATTTTACTAATTTCACCACATTAGTAAAATGTACCATTCCTCTTCAAATGTGTAACGTTACCTCGAATTCTGAAAACTGAAAGCCTTTAAGGCGTGGTAAGAAGCTAACCTTTAGGTATTCGCTGCAGACTGGGCGTGGACTGACACAAGTATACGACAGTAGTGCATCGAAAGAATAGAAATAAGGTTTGATTTTATTTGAATATCATGTTCACCAAAATGTGTCATTTTGCAGTTTTAAAAGAAAATTTAAAAAAAATACAGTTAAGTACGTGTTTTAAAAAATTGAGAATTTCGAGACGAAAAATATTATTTCGTGGCCTTCTTAAAAAAAAAAATTTCGTAGTACTAGACTACTTTTGTAAACTTTTTTTATGTCTTTTCTTTATATATTTGACTATACACTGTATTTTTTGCTGTGGCTTGTGGTATGTACAGATGCGGCTAACATTGCGACGAAAATCTAGACGTTTTACAAAGTGTTTGCTATGTACAGCGCCTTATGGTTTTACCCTGAATATTATAGCCGTATTAGACTACCAACAGACATGTTTAGTAATGAGATGTATTACTATGAAGCACTAAAAATATCTTTTCATCTAACATTACCCGCACCAAGCTACAGAGAAAATAGCATAGTTCTATTTAGTACCAAAAAAACTTTATTTGATAACGTATGTCAACATACTACGAATACATATTTATCAATTAACCAACACAAAACGTTTAAAAATCATTATTTCTCGAAGTACTAACGATTTGGACCTTAAACTTGCTATTTAAAATCTTTAAGACATTATTAATTAGGAATGGGTCAATCTTGAATTATTTTTGACGATAATCGTGAAAATTAACTAAAATTAAGTTTTAAAAAACGCCAACTCTGATTTGTGAAGACCTCACACTACACCAGCGCCTCTAGCGGCGAATTCATGTACGGACAAATCAGAGGCGATGTAAGCAAATAACAGTTTTTGCACCGGTAAATGATAGACATGACGTGTCCATGATACGCCAAAATATGTTATCATTAAAATTCTAAGGCGCCCAATCGATTCGGGCACGTCTTTCGCAGCTATTAACGTTATAGCTTTCTCCAATTTAATTTATCTAAGTGTTTTCTATTCATTTACTTGCTGTCAAATTTTAAAATCAATCATAAATAGGAACACACGTCAACACATCAAGCTATACATTTCCAGTAAAACATGGCCCTGCTTTGTACAGATTTCCCGTACATGAGAGATCCGCATAAACAGGTTGTGTATAGCTTAATTGGGTGTTATGCGTATACTACCAAGAACAAAATCGAGGGTCAATTTTATGAAAATGAAAAATGAACTTTTAACTATTTCGCTTGTCAGATTCCATTTTTGAAGTTTGGCCTGTTTGTTTAATGTTATAACTTTAAATAATAGTCTACCACTCCTGTACTATTCAAAGCATACATCAACAAACTGTTTTGAGTACCTCCCTAAAAAAAGCCGCGACCCAGCATTAACTTTAGCGTAGAATACTTAGTTTCATATAAAGACTACTGCTTTACCGGCTTCGTAGAGGGTTCGTTTACACCTCTTATTATAAACGAAAAAAAAAAAAACATAAAATACTAAAGTGAAACTTGACTTCCTTCGGCTCAAAAAGCTCGGAGTCATCAGCTGGATGTCATTTATGACCATCCAAGTAGAATGCAATGGGGACGTGCGATACATCATAACTTTATTGTATAGATATTAATCTGGTGATCTGCCACGCGGGCGGAAGCTATTAAGCTTCCGCCCGCGTGGCATAGTTACTTTGGGCTAACGCTAACTTTAACCCGCGTGATGATCGAAAAAAAAAAATCCTTTCTACCCTCTTTCTCCCATTATGTCACTTTAAAAAAAATAGCCTTTGTCAGTCTCCAGGGTCCCAACTATGTCTGTGCCAAAATTCATCAAAATCGGTTTGGCCATTTAGGCGTGAAGACGTAACAAACAAACTCACTTTCGCTTTTATAATATTAGTAAGGATAGGTACTTACAACTGGCACTGATTTCATAAGAATTTTTTTCAGGCTTTGCGACAAAGCAGATGAGAGCGTTCAGGTGGGGTTCCTGGTCGTCTGTGACGAACGTATCGATGCAATACTTGTCTGGGCCGTAGATGAACACATTTGGGATGCTGGACGGGACTTCCACGTAGAGATTGCCATCCTGTGTAATAATAAAGTCAAAATTTAGTTGAATAACTTTTTTTTCTTTGAGTGAGTAAGTTCCTTAACAACTAAATATTTACAAAACAAGTTTACAAATGTTTGGTAGTGGTCTCGTCAATCTAGTTGTCGCAAATTCGAATGTGATTTGTGCCCGTTTGCGAGCCTATTGCTATCAATAGGCTCCAAACCCCAATTACATAGATAGGGCTTATTAATGTGGATGAATTAAGGTACACTGTCCTTTAGAAAATCCATGCAGGATGTTATGCTGTGTTAAAAATATATATAACTACACTTTTAAACTATCGTTTATTAATCTTTACACATCTTTTTACATATTTCTTATTAAAAAAAAAACAAAAACCGCTTAAAAATACAAAAATAGTAGCACAACGGTATCTAGAACAGGGTCCAGAGAAAGGAACTTCCTAACAATACGAGCCGTGTCCACAAGTACCGCTTTCCGTATCAAGTCATTATTCGGTTTTGGTCGAGGCTGTTGGCAATTAAGCCATTGGCAGATACGACTATCCTCACAATAATAAGCTGAAGCTGGCTCTGTCGACAGCAAAGTGCTGCTCGTCTGTTTGACGCCTTAGAAGCTGAGCAGCATGTGAAACCGCTAGTTAAATAAAACGGGCATTGCTCTAATCCTTCACATAATATTCGAAACATTGAAAGAGTTGAGTGTGTTGAATATAATTTTAGTTTATTGCTGCGTCGTATAATAAATTGCCAAGATAAATCAACATAATCATTTAATTATATTGTACTAGGCGCACAGCTTACATAAGAAGTTAGCACGACCCATGATACCGTTGAAATATATAATTTATTACGATGACGCGACGAGGAACTCCGGAAGTGACGTTTCATGACGCATTTATGTTTTAACGATTTGCGAAGCTTAAAGAACATGTAGGATTTTTTGTTAATATTTCTTGCTTGCTATTTAATCATAACAATAATATAATCTTTGTCGTCCTTCCAAGAAGCGTTTAAGGGGTCTATGAATCGGGGTTGCGGGTTGTTCGAAAGAGATACCGCGTATACACAAAGAGCAAAAGAAGGAACATGGACCACATGCATCTTTAGAGGAACCACACTTTGATCAGATTAACGAAAAAAGTTTTTTAAAAGTTAGTACTGGGTAATACGATACCCCTTGGTAAGACTGGTTGCCAGACTTTCGGAACACTGACTACCTGTGACGACTGTTAAAGATCTACAAATGACAGCCGGGACCAACGGCTTAACGTGCTTTCCGAGGCACGGAGGAAACTCGGTATGTAACGGGTGGTCACCCATCCACAGACCAACCTACGCAAGCGCGGCTTAACCTAAAGAACGACCCGAGCGGCTGCTATTAGACTTCCAGAAGTAAATTTAAGTTAATTAAACATATAAAAACTTTTCTATTTCAGCCTTTTTAGTTGTGGTATGGGGATATCTCACTCAAATTATCCTACGTACCTACACTAAGAGAAAAAAAAACCGGCCAAGAGCGTGTCGGGCCACGCTCAGTGTAGGGTTCCGTAGTTTCCCGTCCGTCACAATAAGTGTTCCCTGTAAACTTATGAGTTTAAAGGTGGAGGAGGAAATTATTTTGTACAACTTTTTGTCTTTTTTGTACAAAAACTGTTGTGTCAATCAAGTTCAAAATGATTTTCATAGAAAGTCCTTATAAAGTTCTACTTTTCAGATTTTTTTCATATTTTCTAAACTTATGGTTCAAAAGTTAGAAGGGGGGGGACACATTGTTTTTTACTTTTGGAGCGATTATTTCCGAAATTATAGACATTATCAAAAAATGATTTTAGTAAACCCCTATTCATTTTTAAATACCTTTCTAACAATATATCACACGTTAGGGTTGAAATTTAAAAAAAAACACTTCCCACTTTACATATAGGGTGGCTACCCTAATAAAACATTTTTTTCCAATTTTTATTTTACCACTTTGTCGGCCTGATTGATATACATATTGGTACCAAATTTCAGCTTTCTAGTGCTAACGGTCACAGAGATTAAGCGAGGACGGACGGACGGACGGACAGACAGACATGGCGAAACTATAAGGGTTCCTAGTTGACTACGGAACCCTAAAAAAGACTTATATGGTTTTCTCATAGATGTCACTCCCAGAACTGGACCAAATTGAAATTAGATAACACGGGAAGCAACATTAAAAAAATGTAGTCGAATTGAGAACCTCCTCCTTTCTTAAAAAGTCGGTTAAAATATATGTTCGGGTGTCACATCACAACATAAATACCGTTGCAACTAACTAACTAATTGAAATCCGCATTATATCATTGTTATCAACTATTAATGACATGAAAAATTAAAATATATTTAGTGAGTGTCGTTTAGTATTGCGTTTTTTGACATTTTGAAAACGTGATGGAATCAATAGGGGTACACACGACGACACATCAACCTATACAAAACCAGTTTATGCTGATCTTTCAACTACGAATCGTACGCCGTAGATTTCCCGTACGACGAGATATCCGCTTAAACTGGTTTTGTATAGGTTGATCTGTCGTCGTGTGTACTAAATCATCAGGGCGGAGTTTGACAATTAGTCTCACCAAAGAATCTAGGCGTCGATCTGACGATCGGCAGTAGCTCCATATAAAATACTATTCAGCTGCGTCCGGTTAGACTGGAAGCCGACTTCCAACATGTACACACATATATTTGGGGTCCAGCCTAACCTAAAATCAGTTTTAAATAAAAGCTGCTTGACACATGGCAGCTTCTAAAAGCGGTTATCACCTACTGTGCTGATGACTGTACAATTGTGCATCGATTGTCCAACCCGTCGAATGTCGTGGGTCGAATATGTAGGGTACTCAAAAAACGACATTCAATGAGTTATGCATTTTTTTTTACGGATGGGAAACCATCACAAAGCTTTCCCGACTCTGGGCGGAGCGGGGGGAGTGTCTTATTTTAACTGACTAGGGGTTTTTTTTGGGGTGGGAAATCATCAAATACTGACTAAAACCCACCCATGTTCCTTCTTTTGCCTTTTATGTTCCGGGGCCGCGATATCTCTTTCGAACAACCCGCAACCCCGGCAGGATGAGTTATGCATAAGTTATTCTTTTGATATACCGGTTTGTTGCGCAGTACTTAAATAAATAAATTACTAGCCATTTAAGTAATCATCCGGATCCACTAAGGGCGTTATGATTATGACCCAAAGCAGTAAAGATTTTAGACCTAATCGCCATCATTATTTCACTAACGCAAATGATCATATTATGACTTGTTTACTACATACGCGTACGTATTTTGTACTTTATAGCACACTAACACAAGATGACACCTAAAATGAACCCCTAAATAAAAACATGCTGTTCAATTTGCAACCCTCGACTCAGCAATCTAAGTTGAAAATTCAACATCACGTTTTTGTTTAGGCATTAATTTAGATAAGTGTTGGTGAACAGGTAACCGTAGCACAGAGTGCTATTGTTGAGTGAATCAACATGTTTTAAAACTAATAGCTGCGGAAGGTCGTTGTAGTATTTCATGTGACTATTTCCTTTCAATTGTTGTGTAAGGGCCCGTCCACACCTGCGCACGCGCAATGTGAACGCGCATATCGTGAAAGTGTCTACACTATGTTCCTAAGATGCTCCTGCACTGTCAGTGTTCGCGAGATGACAATATCGCCTGCACGTTACCAACTGGAGTCTATAAAAACAAAAAAAAAGAACTACTGGCCACATGCTATTACAGCTTATCAGAATTTTTAAATCATTGAAAAAGGAATGCATCGGCTAAGTTTTTGCGTTCAGAAGACCTAATTAAATATCCGTATTCAGACCACGTGACTAAATTGTGACGTAACCATCGTAATGACAGGTCGTTTTTGTGTAATCACAGTTAACCGACTTCAAGGATGAGGTGTGTACCTCGGCGGTACTAATTGCAGAGGCAATGAATGATGCAAGCGATTTTTTTCCATATTTTTTCTTTTGATTTTTTCTGCATCACCTGCTTTGGGGCTGTCCATTAATTACGTGAGGCTCGAAAGGGGGGGAGGGGGTCTATAAATAATCATGAAATATCACAAGAGGGGAGGGGGTTGTTGTTACATATCGCGTGTATTATTTTTTAATTTAATATCGTATTAATTTTTAAAACGCACGATTACTCAACCGATTGTCTTGCTAATCCTTTTTTTTTTGAGGTGGGTAATCATCAAATAACTTGCCCCGCTCTGAGTGGAGCGTGGGGGAGTATCAGACTTGTACTGACTAAAACCCACCCAAGTTACTTCCCTTGCCCTTCACGCAGGGCTCTGAACCGGTTTAAAAAGAGCGGTTAATTTCGATAAAATACCGGTAAATATATCGTTCCTTCATTAACCGGTTAAACAAGTGAACAGTTCTTAAGTAACCCAAATGATAAAGGTTACCGGTTACATAAGCACAAACGGTTTTGACACCCAAATTAACCGGTTAATTCCGTAATTCGTAAATATTTTTCGTCTACTTTTTTAATACTTCCAACAAGTTATAGTGACATTAATACATTTAGTACCCCAGAAAAAATTAGGAAAAAACAAATGTTTGATCTGAGGACGTCAAATACAACCGGAGAACTTAAATGGTGCGGGTAGATTCATGTTTCGACTTGCTTAGTTTTTTGCGCGCCCGCAAACAAAGCGTCGAGCAAACCTACGCCACACAGTGGGTTGAATGTATGATTTTAGTGACATAGGGGTCAATTTCGTTTTTTTTTTGCGTTTTCTGTATGCGGATGGATAGAACTCGTCAGCTTCAATAATAAATATCTCTTGACGTTTTTCTCTAAACTTAACAGTTTGGTAGAAAAATGGGTTTTGTGTTTTTTTTGTATGGAACTGATCTAATAAAATCAAATTTCTGCTAAGTAGCGTTAGATTTTTTTTCACTTTTAGCCATTATGGTAATGCTAATGAGGATCATTAGTTAATAAACCCTCATTAAATAGGAAGCAGAAAAATTAGAAGTTATCTGTTTGTCACTGGTATAAAAACGAATACTAATTAATATAAAATAAATGTAGCCATTTATTTTATATTAATTAGTATTCGTTTATTCGTACTACTTCTAACATCCAGTGATTGTGATCATACCTTTTTGGCTATAATGGAAGGTTTAGTTAATAATTTAGATTTATTTATGATTTTAAGAGAGCAGCTGCACTCATTGTCGAATAGTTCAAACCTTTTCCAATTTCTACAAGAAAAAAATAATGTGTCTGAAGAAAACAGTGCTGAACTCCAAAAAATCTGTACGCGATTTTGTTCAAATATAAATGCAAGGTGGGAGCAAAGTAACCGCACGTTGGCAGAGTTTATTAGAAAAAATGGGGATTGGTTGGAAAGTGCAATAAGTTGGCCTGCGGGAATAATACCTGAACCTGTTGACACTGAACAAAGAATGTTTGAGGTTTGTGATAAAAAAGATGTTGAAAATCTACCACCATCTACAGCAGAAGCTTCAGCATCTACATTTACACCTCGAAAACCTTTCGAAGAATTGAGATCCAGACAAAAACGGAGACGTCTTGATGAAATCAACAAATCGTTTTCAATATCCCCGGAAGAACTGAATGCTACCACAAATGCTAATTTAAGAAATACTGGAAATGAAGATGTAGGAAAAATAATGCATCATTTGTTAAATAACCCAGAAGATTTATAAAAAGGTAAGAAGTGTTTAAGTGCAAAAGTGAAAAGTAATCAATATTCACCCGATAAGGCACTGTCTTTGTTGGTTTCCCTTAAATTAAGTAGATAGCAGTATATAATAATAATAATAATAATTCTTTATTTCGGACAACATAGGAACCATTTTTGTTAGTAAACAACTTATACACTAGGATTAGTAACCAATTGGATTTATATTCTTAATAATTAATGAGTCATGTACTTACGAGGCATTTCATGAGGACAATGATTCCGCATGAGATGCCTCAGCACAGGAGCTCTCGGGTCCTCAGCCACGACTTTCAGGATGCTATTGTCACTCCCCCGAATCCTCCTCACAAGCGATGCCACCTTTTTCCTGATGATAGCATGGAAGCCATCTGTACCCGATTGGGCAAACATCCCCGAGGCACTACAGAAACGAGGGAGTTTCAACATCATCCTGAAAACATTGTTATATTGGACGCGCAAGGCGCTTAGCGTCCCTCGAGAACAGTTGAACCACAGACTTCCCGTGTACAGGCCTTGACAGTATGCTTTAAATAATGTTATTTTGACCTGATCGGTACAACGAAAAAATCTGCGCGCCAACATGTTCCCTCGGACCGCCAACGCCCTGCGCTCCCTCTCCACGTCGTCATCGTCCTTTAGGTCGTCGACAAGTATATGGCCCAGATATTTGAACTTGGTCACCTGCTTCACATTAGCACCGTTCAAAGTAATTGTAGACATGGTGTCTGTGCGCTTGCCGGCGGCCTTAAAGACCATGAACTCGGTTTTTCTTACATTATACATCAGACCATGTGATGCGGCGTATTTCTCACACACCTTCAGCATTTCCCTGATTGACCTCGCAGTCGGGCCCAGCACCACCATATCGTCCGCGTAGCTGATGTTGTTCACACAAACACCCCCCACTCGGCAACCAACACGCATGCCACTGAGCTCGACTAAGAGGTCATTCACATACAAATTGAACAGCTTTGGCGAGGACAACCCCCCCTGTCTCACCCCGCATTCCAACCTGTATGATTCCGAAAGGCTGTTTGACCACCTAACACAATTAGCCTGATTCGAGTACCAGTATTGAAATATTTTCAATATTTCTGCCGGTATACCTCTGTCTTCCATCTTTCTCCAAAGCACTTCATACGAAACGAGATCGAAGGCCTTGGAGAGATCCAAAAAACAGGCGAACACCGGAGTCTTCCGTTCTGTGTAGTACTGGACAGTGTGCTTGAGAGCCAGAATCGCGCTTTCAGTTGACAGTCCAGGTCTAAACCCGAACTGAGCGTCGTGTATCTGTATGTACTTATCCAGACAAGATTCAAGCACACTATCCAATACCTTGGCTACAGTTGTCGCGAGAGAGATCGGGCGATAGTTCTCTTTGTCCGATATGTCTCCTGTCCTATTCTTCACTATGGGCACCACAGTAGTTTTCATCAAGTCATCCGGTAAGTAAGTATGAGTAATGCACATATTGAAGAACATGGACAGGACCCTCGGCACGTGTACACCAGCATATTTTAGGTGCTCAATACTGAGCCCATCGTGGCCAGGAGATTTACCTCTACGCATACTGTCTATAACTTTTTTAAGTTGCTTCACTGTAAATTTAAGTAATGGTTCCTCGCCCGCCACGCTGGGCTCACCATCTCGCTTAGTGGTCAAAGGGCCCAGAGGAGAGCGCACTTTAAAGTGCTCCATGAACAAATTAGCTATATCCACCGGGTCACTTCTTCCATCAACATTCGCAGGGAGGCCAGGCTTAACATCAAGCCTACTAGTGGACTTCCAAAATTCGGTGAAATCTTTTTCGGCTCTTTGCTTAGCTATTACGTCCATTCTAAGTTGATCCTGGTGCTTCTGACACCATTTTAGTCGTCCTTTAAACATTTTTCGCGATTCGACCATCAAGTCGTAAGCGGAGCCAGTACTTGGTCTGCCCAGAATCACCCAACCTTGGTAGCGTAACCTAGCCTCCCGATGCGCAATCCTCACATTTTCATTCCAGCCGCACACCCGCTTATTATTCCGTTTAAGTCTTACATTAGTTTTAGATTGTGCCGCCGCATCACTCAATATTTCTACAAAAGTCTTATACATTTTATCCAAGACTAGCCTATGATCAGACAAAGCACAAAGCCCGAAGCTACACGTCTCAAATTCAGTGGGGAAGTCAATTTCTCGCAGACCCTTATTACATAGATCTCGATATTCACTAATCTGAGCCTCATCTCTCTCCCCCCAGCTTACAGCACTGCGCGATGTACTCTGAATCGCGGCGATAGGACTAATTGACCCCAAATTACACTCTTATAAATATAGGCAGATGGTCAGAAACAAAAATATCTTCAATTATTCCGACGTTAACTGTCGATTGCCACGCAGCTTGTGAGACAATGCAATGGTCCAACCAACTGCCCTTACGATGAAATGTGTCAAAATAGGTACACGTATTAGAATCAATGCCTAAAAATTCTATGTCGGCGCACACCCAAGATCTATCCGTGCAAAAACTTTTAAGCTCCCTATAGAATAATTGGCCAGGTTGCGCATTTAAATCTCCTAAAATAACAACAGTTTGCGCATCATTACCTTCTTCAATTGAGCTGATTTCACTAAGAATATCCGTGAATATAGGCAAGTTCTCTCTCGCTTTCACTGGCATGTACACACAAAAAACTAGTATGGAGCGACCACCTATAGTAGCCTTGATAGCTAACAGTCTGTCACTATGACAATTTATAACAGAAACACTATCAAAAATGCCCTTTTGCCATAGTATGGCCACACCACCATATGGTCTACCTACCAGTAATTCGCCGCTATCTACTGAACTCTTACCTATGTGCTGAAAATCAGGTGATACAGTACCCAGCAGCGGAAGGTCGTGATTAAGTAACCACGTCTCCTGGAGACAGATTACATTCGCAGACTTACATAATTTTCTCACATCTTCTATGGAAGTTTTAAAATTTTTACAATTAAAACTAATAAACTTACAATTATTACATATTATTTGGCGATTATCCATTATGTACCTAACTTAAACTTTAAACTTTAACATTACAATCTCCTTGTCTCGTGGACGGGCCGTACATGAAATGCACGAAACGCCGAAACGTAATGCCATCAGGCCAGAAGTCGTCATTTAGAAATAAATGCAAATTACCCTTTGAAACAAATAACTTATATGCGTTATATTTGCGATTTGGTTTCATTTTTATCATTTTCAATGACACAACCTCGCCGGTCTTATCTCTTATGTAGCTAACAATGTCCTGCTCACAAGTATCCTTAGAGACGTTCGAAATAAACAAAGGTACCTTTATGTCAGCCGCTTTAAACTTGCCGTCCGGCGCTGTAGACGCCCGGCCTTTTTGACCGATAAGTTTATACCTCCTGGCAGTTTTTGACTGAACAACTTGCCATTCAGAATAAAAGTCTAAGAGAAATATAAGTCTAAGAGAGCAGCAAGTAAAAATGGGTCGGACTTATACTCTTCTTATTATGAAATTAAGCAAGAAAAGTCACAATGTTACCCAGGAAAAGTAAACGTAACTATAACAAAAGATGGAGCTGCTATTAAACTGCAAGCTTTACTCAACTTGACGGTCTCGAGGCTATTAGATGTGATTGCTTTGGATTTGAGCTCGGCAAAAGATTTAGTGCTTATAAGCAAATGGGGTTTTGATGGAACCTCAGGTCAAAGTAATTACAAACAAAAGACGGAAATAGACTTTGATGATTCAACTATATTCATGGCCAGTCTAGTTCCTGTAAGGCTTCAACAATCTGATGGCACAATTGTTTGGGAAAACGACCGACCCTCATCAGCATTCTATTGCCGTCCGATTATGTTTAAATTTACCAAAGAATTGTTACACAAGTTACACAGTCAACAGTGGTAAGTACAAAAAATTGCATAGAAAAAGAAATAGATGAACTTCAGTCGAATTGAAGTAACGCATAAATTGATCATGACGATGATACACGGCAAAATTACTTCATATTTGTCAGAGACATCATCGTATGTTTAATTTCCTTTTATAAAGTGTCATTCCTCTTTCTTTGCAGCTTATCGTTTGGAGTTTAAAAAATGGAGTTGCAGGGGCGATGATAAAGAAAAAAATATGCTAAAAAAGAGCGCTATACAGCAACAGGCATTTAAGAGTGAAACCGGTTTACTCATTGATATTATCAAGCAAGGAGTAGGCACAACAAATGATGGCAATACTGCTAAAAGATTTTTTAGAGATCCACCAACAACAGCCCGCATAACAGGAATTAGTTTAGAGTTAATTGAAAGGTTTCACGTGATTCTTCAGACTGTGGCATCTGGAGAGCGCGTGGTCCTCACAAAATTTTTCGAATATTGTAATGATACTGCTAAATTATATGTTAATTTATATCCATGGTATTTTTTTATTTTTTTTCGGGTGGGAAATCATCTAATGACTTCCCCCGCTTTGGGCGGAGCGGGGGGCATGTCAGACTTGTACTGACTAAAACCCACCCATGTTCCTTCTGTTGCCCTTTACGTTCCGGGGCCGCGGTATCTCTTTCGAACAACCCGCAACCCCGGCAGGCGGAGGCCCTGGCAAGCCTCTCTGCTTTGCTGACATCTCTTTGAGGCGCGCGTGAAATAAGAACGCGCCGTCGACACTGTCGTCAATCGACGGACGGACGGCGAGCTACCCATTGCTCACCGTCCACAGGCCCGCATCTACGGTGGCCGGGAGTCGTCTCGCGGCGCCCGGCGCCGGGGCGTCTCCCGCGGCGGCTGGGTTGGGTAGATGATCTCTCCCTCAAACGCCCGGTCACCTCCTTTGCTAGCATTACTGCTTCGCAGAAGGAGATGACCGCTTCCCATTCCCTCTCGCTCCGGACCATGGACTGAACCAGGGCCGGACGCGAGAGATCGCCACCGCCGATCGCCTCTACGAGGGCACGGCGGTGCTCCGCCCCGCGCTGGGCAGACCGCCACAGAGTGCTCCACCGTGTCCTCCGGGCGATCGTCACAATGGTGACACCCGGGCGCTTCCTCCCGCCCGATGATATTCAGGAACCTCCCGAAACTTCCGTGTCCGGTGAGGAATATCCATGGTATTATACGGCATCCAGTGTTCACAAATTTTTGGTACGTGGGGCTGACATAATTAAGCATTTTTGTGCCATACCTGTCGGTAAACTGTCGTAAGAAGTAGGAGAGGCTCCCAATTAAGATTTTTGGAATTACTGAGAGAGCCATTCTAGAAAAGTAAGTAGAACGGCGACAAACGAAGATATAGATACGATAGATCACAAGTCTAAGACCTCAAATGAAAAGACAAAATATGGGTCTCTCTCCAAAAGTCAAAGAGCTTCTGATGAGTTTTCCAACAGAATCCGATTTAGATTTTATTGATGTAAATAATTTACAAGATAGTCCTAGCGATAGTGAATAAGATTTTGATAGATTGTAAGTGTACTTATAGATTTTTTTTTTGTAAGTATTAGTGTTGTATATTCTTAGTCCTAATTAGGTGTATTATTGTGTACCTTTACTAAACCTTTACTATGTATCTTTTGTAAGTAGCTTTATTATGTACGTTTTACTACTATTTACCTTTTTCCTAAGTAAGTATACATTTTTACTTAAAAGAGCACATTCGTATCCTCTTTTAAAAATAACATATTATTATTACGAGTGCCTACCAATTTAAGCGTATATGAGATCTTTTAAATGTATTTTTGTTACTGATTAAGAACTTACCTGTATTGATTCGTCTTTTGTCTTACTATTTTATTTTTGTCATTGTATTTCATATTAAAATTGAACTAAAAGAAAGTACGAAAATAAAGCTTTTTATTCTATGTATTTTTTTCATTTTTTCAATCATCATTTTTAGGCAGAGTTGCAACTTTATGTTCATAGCATCAAATGATAGTGAATGACACAAGGTATAAGAAAAATAACGTTGCAAAGCGGGATCTAACGGTACTTAGCAGAAATTTAATTTTATTTGATCCGTTCCATACAAAAAAAAAACAAAATTCATTTTTCTGCCCAAACTATTAAGTTTAGAGAAAAACGTCAAGAGATATTTATTATTGAAGCTGAGTTCTATCGATCCGCATACAGAAAACGCAAAAAAAAACGAAATTGACGCCTATGTCACTAAAATCATAGTTTCGACCCACACAGTGGCCACTGTGTGGCAGCGACGTTGCGAACTTGCATGCGACTTGATACGACTATTTTGTTACTAAATGACATCGCAACGTCTTGACCGTGCTTGTGAAAGAGGCGGGGGCGGGGGGTGTTCAAATTTGGTATTAACCGGTTAATTAGGGCGGCTTGCACCATCTGCACTTGAACTTGTCAAATATCAAATTTGATTTTTATTTTCATAAATATTGCCAATTTTATCGGTTTTTTTTAATTGTGGTTTCGTTGTTTTGTGGTAGTTTACTTTATTTGAAAGATGAAAAGATCACGAGCGGCTAATTTTAGTAATAGAGAAATAATGTATGCAAATCTCTTCTTAAATTTGTCATCACGCAAACCTTGTATTAAATCACTTCTTTTGTTGACCATTCGCGAGAAAAATGGTGAATCAAGGAATTGAACTAGCATTTTGTCATCGTCAGATAGTAGATCATCATCGGTATCACTTGAATAAAAAACATATCCATTTTGATAGTATCGAACTCGGTACTAACGCACAAAATTAAAATGACAACGAGCATTCCACGTACGTAAATCGAGATTTATCAACTTAAACTGCCGACCACGCCGGTTTAAATTTGACGTTTCTTTAAATCTAGATTTACTCTAAACCGAAGTCGTGCAATGCATCAAGTTCGACTTAAGCTTAAACCGAGATTAAATCACACTAAATCGAGACTTAACTCGCACGTGCAAGCCGCCCTTAGTCTTTTAACTACAATGTTCGGGGCGGCTTCAAGTCTAACCGAATGTAGCTGGATACTAGGTTATACCAGTATTTTACATGGAATGACTTCGTAAATGACCTCCACAACCTAATTAGTATCGAGTAACACGGATACCTTTTGGTAAAACTGGTTATCTGACCTTCGGCCAGCCACTGACTAAACGACAAGTCGAAGACAGACGAGACAATCTTTTTTCTTTTTTTAAAAAACATTGCCCCACACTACACACATTTCTCCTGTTTCGTGGGTGCTATCTGACCTCCACAATCCAGTTAGTTACTTTATTTACTTTTATTGGTTTGGTACATGAATTTTGGTACAGAGATAGTTGGAGACGGACGTAGGCTATTTTTTTTATAAAAGATTGAGATATGAGGGAAGAAAAGGGAAACTTAGCATTGCTATTACAATAAATAAGGCGCAAGTGCAAAAACTACAGGTAGCCGAATATCACGCGAGCGAAGCCGCGGGCAAAAGCTAGTAATATTAGAAATGCGAATGGTTGTAAGGATGGATGTATGGATTATTGTTACTCTTTAACGTCAAAACGGCTGAACGGATCTTGATGAAATTTGGCACAGAGGACTAAGACTAGGACATTTTTTCGTTTCTCATGCGGGCGAAGCCGCGGACGCCAGCTTGTAAAATATAATTTATTTGTATAAAAACATGGTAAATAAGTTCTTATAATTAGAGTTGTGAACTGGATACAAATATTAGAACATCTTAATAGGTAACATTTAAATATGAAACATGAATACTAAATCTTTACAATGATATGTGCGTATGAGTAATAGTATGGTTATGTTGTGTCATTTTATGCCCCGTTCCAATAAACAAAAACGACTCGTTTTGCTTACGGATAGTTGTATTTTGACATAAGTCTCATAGAACTTATGTCAAAATGTCAAAAACGGGGCATTAATCAATTTCAGAAGAGAAAACGTCGTTTGACATTTTTTTTTTTTTTTGTGATTTTTAGGGTAGTTTTAGTTTAGTTTGTGGCAGAATAATAGAAACCATTATCGCACTATTACCTATATTTTCAGGTCTAGGTTTTGTTTAATTCTAATAAGCCAATATGGGCATACAACTTGTTAATGGTGGTTTTGGACGAATGATGTTTTATTAAGAACGCAACTAAAAATGATGAACTGTGACGTCTTTTATTTGCATAAATTGTGTTATTATTATTTTCCTTGAACTTTTTGATTGGTTTTTGGGACTTTACCATGTCCAGTTTTAGATAATTTAGGTGGTTTGACCCAATGACGTTAAAGTTTTCGGAAACTTACCTACAAGAAGATTTAAAATGTTAATCGGTAGTCTGCGCAAGCTTAAAATACATCATAACAAAAAAAATATGATCACAAAATAAACGCAAATTATCAAGTTTTGTTCTATAGCTTTTGGAAATACATAACTTTAGTTTAAATAGTTTTTCCTTATATATGTTCATCTGCTGATTGAGTGAGCTCCTGTACACAGTCCATGTTTTTTTGCGAATTTGATGAACTCATGGTACAATAGTTGTTTAGTTTCATGGTGTGAGAGACACGGGAGGTTTTGTGTTTATTATGTTATCATGGTTATGAAGAAAATAAAACCTTGTTTAGAGTTAATATAAATCCTATCCTTTTTTTTGGGGTTGGGAAATCATCAAATAACTTTCCTCGCTCTATGTGGAGCGGGTGTGAGGCTTGTGTACATAATAAAGAATACTCTATCTATTTCAGCCAGTGATTAAGATATAAGTATTATGGCGTAAATACTAAGCCCGAATGAATGATAACCTGTACAGCCAGGTCAAATCAGGTGGGAAGCCGCTACATTCAAAATACTTAATGGATGTTATCAACTGCATCTAGTTAGATTGAAAGCCGACTGTAGCGTATAATAAATACCGACACGCTTAGTGGTAGGGCGAGCGGTGGCGGGAGCGCGCTCAGTCATATTAATAGACTGAGCGCTCACTCGCTTCTGGTCCGCCGTGCTAGTAAGACGTGCTCATTGGAGACAGACTGTTGTTTAATTTAACATACCTAACACCCTAATAGTGTAACCTGTACAAGTGGCGACCCTGCCAGGATTACATAAGTGTAAGGTATGTACCAAAATTCAAAACATATTGTGAATAAAGAGGTAAATCAGTGACTAATCAGTTTTTATTCATTGAGATGTTCCATGTAGCCCATAACTGGGTTTTAAAATGCATTAATTACTTACTTTTAATCTGGGTACGTAATTATTAAATTGTTACGTAATTATTGAAATAAAATAACGAATTTAAATATAATTTTGGTTATGACACAATAATTAAAACGATTGGCTTATTTAGCTTACGTATGCTATTATTTTAGAAACCAGCATTCTAATTAATTTACGTAATTTGTGTGCTTTGAGATCACAAAAGGAATATTTCAAGATAAATCTGATTTTGTTACTTGGTTGGTACCTAAATAGTCGTTATTGACTAATCGAAGTCCCTGTACATCAAAATATACCACAAATGAAAGTCGTTGACAGAACAAAACTATCAAAGGTGTTAATTTATAATTTGAATGTCAGTGTTTTCGAAGTAGCTATTGTTACAATACACGATTTCATAAATATTATGAATAATAATAAATTATTTATTGGCATAAACAAGTTAATACATATTTGTGAATCACTGGTGCCTGTGGTGGGTATTGAAACACCTGTATCACCGGTCACCGGGTATTATATTATAAAATCTTATTCATTAGACAAACTTTATGAGAACTTATGGCTTACTTACCTGTATACAGTATAACACTAAATATGTTTTTCTTTTATATAATTTTTACATACACAACAATATAGTAATATAGTTACAATAACTTGATAAGTGTGAGTGTAACTGATATTAAATAACTCACTGTAGTTTATTATGTTATTTTACTTTTGTTCTGTCAACAAAAACGTGGTTATTAGAGGTAGTTTGGGTAACCAAACAGTACCTAAATGGTCTTGTAAAATAAGATCAAGGGAAGTTCGATGAAAATCGGAACGGTACCTATAAAGGAAGTAATTCCTTAGAGAGGTAGTTTGGGTAACCAAACAGTACCTAAATGGTCTTGTAAAATAAGATCAAGGGAAGTTCGATGAAAATCGGAACGGTACCTATAAAGGAAGTCATTCCTTATAGAGGTAGTTTGGGTAACCAAACAGTACCTAAATGGTCTTGTAAAATAAGATCAAGGGAAGTTCGATGAAAATCGGAACGGTACCTATAAAGGAAGTAATTCCTTAGAGAGGTAGTTTGGGTAACCAAACAGTACCTAAATGGTCTTGTAAAATAAGATCAAGGGAAGTTCGATGAAAATCGGAACGGTACCTATAAAGGAAATAATTCTTTCAAGAGGTAGTTTGGGTAACCAAACAGTACCTAAATGATCTTGTGAAATAAGATCAAGGGAAGTTCGATGAAAATCGGAACGGTACCTATAATGGAAGTAATTCCGTCGAAAAAAAAAAAAAAAAAAAAACACAATGTCGACGGTCCCTGCGTGCATGAGGACATGTCGAAAATGGCATTTTATTATTGTATCATCGGCTTTAGATTATAAATTATCTATGCCTACATGCTGAACTTGTTTTTATTCAATAAAGCAAACTAACAACCTTGCACAATTCAACTTACTTACAAATAAGCAGTAGAGGTACTCATTATAGATGGTTGTTAACACAGAACTGATTCACTCTGTTCCCCCCGTACTAGTATAAACTGTATTACGGTGGAACAGTTTTCCTCGCTATGTTATTTTATTTATGGTAGCAGACTTGTGACAAAATAATTACTTATTAGTTGAAATAATTAATACATACGATTTTTATTTAACTTATTTACCGTGTTTTAGAAATCGTATAAGACGTATAAAAAGTATTATAAATACAACGAATAAGTGTCGTATAAATGGTCATCTATAAGTTTTTCAAAAAAAAAAAAAAAACGTGGAAAAAATAAAATACCTATGTACGTAGGAACCGTCGAAATACACCTACCGCCACTAGACTCGAGCGTGCGCCTGAGTTGTACTTGATCGCTACTAATGTAGCAACGTCAAAAAAAAAAAAAAAAAAACGGAACGGATTGCGATGTTCGCATCTGTGTACATATGATATGAGAGCCAATCGAGCTATCATTAGGGAAAAGCATCCTTTGCCCACTATGGAACGAAGCGACGAGGCCGAACATAGCACAGGCTTACAAAATATGTCTTACGGGTTTTAAAAGATAACAATGTTCTGCTAAACGAATCAAAACGCGCTTAATAAAAACCCTTTAAAATAAAAGCTCTGGATTGTTCAAACTGAATTATACACAAATTTAACGTTATTCATTTTGAAACTTTCATGCATTAGAAAAAAGGAAAATTAATGACTGAATTAACGTTTTAAATAATGCGCTAGGCATGTGAACGTCGTGGGAATTTAAAAATGTACTTTGTTTATTGTATTTTCCTTTGAAAACATGGCGTCGGTAATTACTAAGCGAAGGCTATGTTTTTATCAAAGTAAAGTAAGATGGCTGATTGTCTAGTCAATAAACTGTTTTAGTTGACATAAAATCACGCGTATAATCTCTGGAGGGTTAAGCAGAGGTCAAACTCAAAGCATTTATTACGATTAGACCTTTACAGGCATATTGAATGTTATGAAAATAAAAAGGATTGTGCTACAGTCCCAATCACGAGACATAGTAGCTTGTGAAAAAATTAAATACTGTAGTTGCCATTCCAAAGCGCAGATCTCTGTGGAGATGAATGGGCAGAGGGCTCCGTGAACGCTCTTTTAAATCATAATATTTTTACAAAATCATGGATATATCATTCATGTTGAGATTATGCATACATGTGAGAACGATGTACAAAAACGAGCACATTAAGAGCGTCCAGAGTAAAAGCAAAAACAAGAGTTTAATAGATGAATGAACGAATTAATTTAAACAAAACCGTGGCGGCTAATAGTCGACTGTCAGTGCCCGTTCATGAACGTGACGGCAGCCCCGTTCAACCATTTTGAAGGGAACTAAATGACCCGATACTGATAGAATCGTTGCGAGTGCCAACAGTAATTGGAAGGTACAAAGCTTCTTAGGGCTAGTATATTATGTAGGAAAATGGATCCCTTATTCAGCTTCATAGACCGAATCCTTGCGCGAACTTTTAAGACTAAAACTAGGCAAAGATACGGATATCATCTCTTATTGGCACGATACACAAACACAAGCTTTTGATGATGATAATAGGGTAGATGACACCACCAATCATTTGACATACTTTTTATGAGCTGTCAAAACGCGATTCCCCCATAGATTTTGTATGGGACTCGCAAACGATGACGTCACTAAGTTGTCAAGTCAATGACGCAACTATTTATTGATTTAAAAGCAACTAAAAATCGAATTTTAAAGTTATTTTGAAATTAATGCAGTTCTCAGGTCTAGAATAACGTGTTCTTTCAGAAAAATTGTGTCTTTAAATTATTGGTTAATGGTGTCAGCTACCCAATTATTTATACTTGGTAGTTGATCAATATCATCCTGTAGCAATTACTTTGCGTGAATAAAGGCAAGCCTGTGAGGGAGATTCAGAGCTAAAGTTAGTCAGGAATGAAATATAGAACAATAGTTGGGCGAATTGTATATCCATTAAATTGGACGAATTGGCTATCCATTAAATTGGACGCATTGGCTATCCATTAAATTGGACGCATGGCTATCCATTGGCGCATTCTTGTGGCCAAAGCCACCCGGGCATTGTAGCCATGAAAATGAGACTACGTTCCAAAGTGGACAGTGATGGTGAACATTGTAGAGATTACTTTGGATAAGCCAAACCAAAAAGGTGAACTGACATCCAAATTCAAATTAGGTCACAATTGCAAAGGCGTTTCACAGGGCAATATTTTAGGCCCACCCTTTTTTATATATATCAATGACCTGACAAAAGTAACTGATGATCCTTGCGTAGTCTTTGCAGACGATATGTCCGTAACCATTCCTAAAAATGAAGTAAACTTTAAATGAGGAAATCAATAGTAATGTGAGCAAAGTAATAACTAAGAAAAAAAAAAGAAACTTTAACCTCTAGAGCCCCAGCGGCACAAAAACGTGCCAGTAAACAAGTATTACCGTTGAGCCCCGCTGGCACAAATTCGTGCCACCAAACCTCGATCGATTGAAAACTGTATTTGTAGTAAAGACAAGTCTTAAAATCAGATTACACATACGATAAGAATCCGCCCGGCGGTGAGAGGTTAAACCCAACATAGAAAAACCTAATATGTCCAATTTTGTAACAATAATTGGAATAAAATAAATTTGAACATCAATTATAAAGATAAAAGTATACAACAATCAGATAGTATGACTTTTCTTGGGACAGATCTAGATCATAAATGTTCCTGGATTAGTCATATTGACAAGATATGTGAAAAGCTCAGAAAAAAAAGAGGGGGAAAGAAAAGGGAATGTTTAGCTTTGCTATTACAATAAATAAGGCGCAAGGGTAAACACTAGTATGTGTGTGGCAGCTGTATGTAGCATGGTCGCGAGTGTCCAGTACCCGAAATCTATATTTATCAGCACCAAATGGAAAGACATTCAATATAGTTTACAGTAGCGTCCTAAAATAATGCTGTTACTCACATTTATTATTCAAGTACAAATATTATTAGTAAATTAAAGTACATATATTAGGCTAGTAGTAGATATAAACAAATGAAAACCTTTAACATAGACTCTGCACACTCCAAGCTTAAAGAGGTATTTTCTTGGTTAGGTGCACCCGTAAGCGTTACCGCTGATCATGGTCGGCAGTTTGTTAGTTCAATTTGAAAGTTTTTGTAAAGAATTTGGTATCCAGTTGTTCCAAACAGAAATTTCCAAATGTCGAAGTTAAGAGGCAGAACTGTTTGATTCTTTATAAGCAATTTATTGTGAATGAGTGGACATTGTTGGCCTTGTAGATTCTTAGACGCTTGTTAACTTATTATTTTATTTTGCGTTTTATAAAGCAAGCAATGACTTATTGCCTGGCCTACGCTGTCCTCTCATATCTAAGTACTAACGCTGTAACAACCACATTGTAAAACCAAATGATTTTAAAAGAGTGACTATGGAGTTTCTTGCCGGTTCTTCTCCATAGGAAACGACCAACCCGAACCGTGCACCTTTTCTCGAATGTTATTTATAAGTGCCCATGTAGGCCAATGTGACATAAAAATATTTTGATTTTGACTAAAAACATAGATTCTGCAAAGAAAAGAAAATGCAGATAGCAAGAGGAAAGCAACAGAATCTAGGAAAGATATTGGGAAAAAAGTATATGTTGAGAATACAATAAAGAAAACAAGTTATCCACCACATTCAAGGATACGACACACATTGGTGAATAAATAGTGGACAGCGGTTGCGCAGAAATATAGTAAAGAAAGTGGGAAGTTTGACCAAATAAGGATAATAAGCTTTCAGAAAATAGCGATACCGCCTGTAACAACGTGTGTGACGAAAATGAATAAGTGATTGTTTAACGGAATATTATTAAAATTATTTGATGATTATTCTTGAAATAAACTCATTTGTATGTTATTATATTTATACGAAATTATGCTATTTTTAAAATTTTGTAAAAGGTAGATGTAGCGTATAATAAATACCGACACGCTTAGTGGTAGGGCGAGCGGTGGCGGGAGCGCGCTCAGTCATATTAATAGACTGAGCGCTCACTCGCTTCTGGTCCGCCGTGCTAGTAAGACGTGCTCATTGGAGACAGACTGTTGTTTAATTTAACATACCTAACACCCTAATAGTGTAACCTGTACACCGACGTTTTATTTTTGCGGATGTAAATCAAATAACTTACCCCGCTCTGGAGCGGGGGGGGGGGGAGTGTCAGACTTGTACTGACTAAAACCCACCCATTTTCCTTTTATTACCCTTCATGTTCCGGGGCCGCGGTATCTCTTTCGAGCAACCCGCAACCTGGAAATCCTACCCCATCAACTATTTGAAGGAAATACAGTAATAGATAATGATTGATGCAAAACCCCATATTTTTTTCTACAATCGGTAATACCAGGTTAACGATGTTTCCCTATAATTATCTATGATAAAACTATCTATAACATTGCTTACGATATCAATTATCTGCATACCGTTTTTCCAAACTATATTGGGGAAATGGCTTCCATTCTTAAAGCATTTTACTAACTGGTCAAAGGCGCGACTAATCAGCATAAGGTCCTGCGTTCGATTCCCGAGTTGGGCAAAGTGTTATTGGGTTTTGCATGAATTTGTGCCCAATTGATGGCTTACCTTATATATTACGTGGGACTTAGAATATAACTGGCGAAGGTAGTACTATTAGATAGACACACCTCTACTTAAGCCTTTGGTAATTGCAAGCGTTATGTTATTTTGTAGATTTATTTGTGTTATTTAAGTGGCGGGACAGCGATTATACCAGCAATCCCAGAACTGTGAAAGTAGCGTACTTGTCCATTCTAAATCGTAGATCTGTGTAGAGAAGAACAGTCTAAATACTCCATGGTCACTTTTAAAATCAATTAATATTGTTACTAGATTTTGAGATCATATTGATATTGTACATATATGTTAGAACGATGTAGAGCGACGTAAGTCTTTGCACACATAAAGAACGATATGTTATTTGTATATACAGAGCAGCGAGGGACGTGAAAATGAAGGAATAATTATAAAACATGGTAGTTAGGAGATGATTAGAACAACTGGATTTATACTTATCAGGCAATACTCAAAGATATGCTCATAACTATCACACTTAATATTATAAAGGTGAAAAGTTTGTATGTTTGTTACGCCTTCACGGTGAAACGAATGAAATTTGGTATGTAGATAGCTGGATTAACACAAAGGGTACTTTTCATTTCGGTGTACATGGGTGAAACCGGGTGGCGCTGCTAGTCAACAAATAAATGAAACTCGCATGTCTCCTCTTTGAACGATAAATAGACTAAGATTTATTTATTTTTCCTTTCATATAAGGAAAACTCTATCAAATATACCATACGTTACAATTAATTATATCGAGAGCAATGAATCCGAGTCACTTAAAGAAACCGAAAAATTCCGATTGAAAGTGTATTTGCGTAAGTATTTATTTACTAGGGTTATATTGTATGTATATTTACTAGTAAGTTTCGTAAATATAAATACATATTATACGTACGTGTACACTATGACGCATATTTGATCAAACTCAAACTCAAAGCATTTATTTCAATTAGACCATTACAGGCACTTTTGAATGTCATAAAAACAAGAACAAAAAAATGATGCTGCTACAGTCCCAGTCACAAGACAAAATAACTTATGAAAGTACTGTAGTTGCCCATTCCAAAGCGTCGATCTCTATGGAGAAGAATGGGCAAGAAACTTCATGGACACTCTTTTAAATCATAATATTTTATAAAATCATGGATACATCATTCATGTTGAAATTATACATAATGTGAGAACGATGTAGAAAAACGAGCACATTTAGAGCGTCCAGAGTAAAAGCAATAATTAGCAAGAGTTTAATAGATGAATTAAAACAAACCGTGGTAGCTAAGAGCTCATCATCTGCAAAGCTTTTTTCAACTATGATGGGGTTGCCTTGCCTTCCAGTCATTTTCTCTCCGTCTTCATTTTATTTATTGCGATGTAAGTCAAAGAGTTCTGGTAACTCGAAGCCAACCCGGATTTGACCGAAAATGCTTATTCACTAACCAACACGGCTTTTTGCTAAGTTGTGGCAAAAAAACCGGCTAAGTGCAAGTTGTACCCGCGCACCTAGGGTTCCGTACAAACTTGCGACATAAACGGCCATATCTTTCCATTGCGTAGATTAAGTGAGTTCATTTTAAGGATACATGTTTTAAATTTCACCTCGATATTATAACGATTTCCCGAGATAAAGGGTTTTGACAGATAGACAGATGGCTAACTAAGTGATGCTATAAGGGTCTCGTAATTTGAGACACGGACCCTAACAAAACAAAAACAATGGGATTATTACGTCCATAATTTGACGACTAGCTGGCGCCCGGGCTTCTTCCGCGTGATATCGAAAAAAAAACGTATCCTATTTGTTAATACAGACTATAATCTACCTCTGTGCCAAATTATTAAGGTATAATTTAGACGGGTAGGTTAGGTTAGATTACGGTAAAATTCTTAAAATGGTCACAGACGTGTTTAATATTGTAAATTGGCACGTGGTTATTCCAGACTATAACCTACCTGTGCCAAATTTCATCAAGACCCGTTTAGCCGTTTAGACGCGAAAGAGTAACAAACATCCATCCATCCTCACACAAATTCGCATTTATAATATTAGTAGGATTGACACAATACTGGAGTAACAATATGACATAATAATAGCCATTTACTGTGAAATTTCATATGAACCGGAGCCAGCCGTCTAAAATAACTCGTTTCAATCCGTTGACTTTAGGAGTCTGTGACCTTAAGACAATCATACTATTGAATGAGTAGTTTGCGGAACCATGATCACGATCTATTCATGCTTTATTAATAATCATTATCGAATAACAAAAAATATGACAATGGTTTTCGTCTCACCGTCGTCAAATTGAAGGTCTGAACAGCCGGCCATACTGGCAGTCTTCTCTCCCCGACGGTTTTCCTGACACACACCTGTTTGCCCGTCATAAAAATAAACTCTTTTGTGGCATTAAAACCTTCTTTGAATTTAAATTCTTGATTCTTTTCTTCCAAGACTGGTGGAGCGAAGGTAGTGTTTATCTTAACGCATTCCTTTGTATCACGTTTGTATGCTTGACTAAATGGGCAACATTTCCTAGCACATTTCCTCTTAAGGCACACACACCCTCTCTCCTCATTAGTTACGGGATCCAGTATAGTTTCATTTTTCCCAAATGTAAGACCTTCATACGTACGATTTACTAGTGCAACACTTTTCTGAAGTTCGCAAACCTCAGATTCCGATGAAATCCCACAAATAATCACAAATATAAAAGACAAACAGGTCCACAATGTTAAGTAAGTTTTGGCCATTTGTATTTCGAACGACCGTCTCGTTTGAAGGCCTTATGGTAACTGTTGATGTTGTGTGACCTGTTCAGTAAGAAAAAAGGATTTCCTTGATTGCAAGCGACGATCGATACTATTTATTTAATTGAGTCTACCTCAGACGTTCTTGTTTGAACAGGTCTGCCAGAATTAGAAGCAGCATTTATGACCAAACCAGTTTATAACTTCGGCATTTCTTAATCGTGATTGTTCGATAAATTTGTAAACACCTTTTTAATCTACGAATTGGAGTAAATTGAAAATAACAGTTACATACGTAGTATAAAAACAAGGGTTTATTCTCTCTATATTCACGAGCGAATTTTCATTTATTTTGTCATGAATCTTAATGTTTGTCTTCATTTGTTGTGATACGATTTGTTACTTATGATTCTCAATCTCAGCTAGAGGAGTCTTCCTTTCCCTTTTAGTACTTTTTTTTCTTAACTGGTTTTATTTGGTTGAAATCATGTCTAAAACTAAATAAATATTGTTTTGTTTAGTTATCAGTTTTTGATAGAATTAATGGTACCTAGATCACCCATTTTTTTGTTTTTTTATTTGGGATGCGAAATTATCATATGCCTTCCCCCGCTCTCGGCGGAGCAGTGTTCCTTCTTTTGCCCTTTGTGTTTCTGGGCCGCGGTATCATTTTTGAACAACCTGAAACCCCGTAGATACTTTATGGTACCTTTCTTAAACAATTCTTTTATTTTCCCGATTGTAAGTTTAACACTTTGTAATCTTGTGACTCCAAAGAGGCCGAGGCTAAGCTTTCCATTGCCGGCCGTCGAGTTGGGGGTTGATATTTTTTTTTACAGAAAGGTTAAATTATTATAAGAACACACGTAAAGTCTCAACATGCGGAGACGCATAATTTTTGAGAAAAAAAATGTTGAAAATAAATATTTTTGCAGTATTTATATCAATTCCTAGCACAGATTATATAGAATTCTCGCTATTGAACGTTTCGTTTCACCAACGGTTAAGTTGTCTTACGTTTGGTAACATTTTATTTTATATAAATTTACGTAAATAATAATATTTTGTACTAGTTTAAATAGTTTTCATGCACACATATAATTTACAGTTTATATATAAATTACAGCATTATTTTCAGTACGAAATAAAAAAAAATGTTAATAGTGTTTACCGCTTTTTGTCGGCATGTGGAACGAAACGTAAAACTGACGCTATTTGTATTGTCACTGTCATCGTCAGAAACTGATTGCAATCTGGACTTTAGGGCACCCCGACTCGGATAGGTTAGGTTAGAAGGGGATGGCGGGATCGTGTGAGCGAGCGAATAGACCTAGCCATCCCCTTCGTGGTTATTTTTTTTTAAACCACCCAGAAGTAGGAGCCCCGCGAAGCGGGGCTCCGTCGACCAAGCCCACCCTCGACCATGCATAAAATATTTTAGGGTTTGGCTTGGCTGGTAGGTAGTTATGAAACGTGCCATTTATAATTTTTAACTTACTAAAACCGCTATTTACAACTGCCTCTTTAAATCAGTGCCATTTTTTTTGATGAAGGGGGATTCCCCCTTCTGTAGGGGGAGAACCCCCTTCCCCCTAAGGGGTCCCCCATGGTTTTTTACACTTACCTACTATTAATTTTAATTCATAAAATGGGAAAAATTTCCTCAGACTTAAAAATTAAAAAAAACTCGATAAGTGGGGGGCTCCGCAACTTTTCCCTTTAAAGGGGGGTAGTACCCAACCAGCCCCTCCCCCACCCCCCTCCCCACCCTTAATTCGACGGACGTCAATGGAAAGTCGTACCGAATATTATTTATTTGAAATTCTTTTAAGAGGTAACTTTGCGGTATTTTTCTATCGAGAAAATGAAATGGAATCGTGTACTTAGAAGAAGTAATCAATTTTTCTATATTATTAGGTAATCATCAAAGCGTGAATGCTGCAGTAGTATTACAAAAAGATTATTTTGAAACTTAAAAAAATGCTAATATCTCAAGAAACATGTACTGATACTAAAAACAATTGTTTTTCCAAAAAATACAATGGTTAAATTTTCTAGCGAAAGATATAAATTTCATGTTGATTAACGCACAGGTTAAGATGTTGAAACACACTTTGCACAAAAATTTTACATTTTTAATATTGTCTGTACTTATTTGAATAAACAATATACCTACATGTATATAAAACTGTAAAATTGAAGAACATGTATTGCATTTATATTTTTTAGGATTTTTTGTTAGCTTTTTAAGGTCTAAGGCTAGGACGTATAATTTGAAACTCTTTTCGTAGGGAACCCATTAACTTCAAGGTTTATTCGCCGCAGTGATAGTTGTCTGTACACTTTCACCGACAAAAATACTGTTTAACTATATATCACTCCTTTTTTTTTTTTTTTTTTTTTTTTTTTTTCGGGTGGGAAATCATCCTATGACTTCCCCCGCTCTGGGTGGAGCGGGGGGGCATGTCAGACTTGTACTGACTAAAACCCACCCATGTTCCTTATATATCACTCCTTACTTTCCGATTAAAATAGTTGTCCAAATACCAAAATAATTTATGAATTTCCTTCATTTCTTCCACGATTAGACTTCCTTAAAAGCTTATTGTTTAATACTTGCAATATCTCGACGCAAACATCGAAAAATTATTCTCTTGCCCTTTTTTTTTGGGGTGGGAAATCATCAACCCCGGCAGGCGGAGGCTCTGGCAAGCTCCTCTGCTTTGCTGACATCTCTTTGAGGCGCGCGTGAAACACGGACGCGCCGCCCGTCGACCCGGCCTGTCGTCAATAGACGGACGGACGGTGAGCTACCCATTGCTCCATTGCAGGCATTCTCTTGCCCTTAGCCCGATTCTTTTGAGGTTGGCGCAGTATATCTTTATCTTCCATACTTCTCGAAGCCTCGTCATCTTATCAGACTCCTACTGTTTTTTTTAACGGCTAGGAAATCATCAAATAACTTCCCCCTTTTCTGGGCGGAGCGGGAGGGAGTGTTAGAATTTTACTGCCTAAAATCCACCCATGTCCCTTCTTGTGCCCTTTACGTTCAGGGGCCGCGGTATCTCTTTCGAACGACCCGCAAGCCCGACAGGTGGGGGCCCCGGCAAGCCCCTCTGCACACCTCCTGACTTGCTATATCATCCACCACACAGTCCATCCATCATGGTTTTAGTCTAAGATCGTAAAGTAAATTTGATAAAGACATAGGTATTTATTTTACTTAATTACCGTACCAAACGACTTCAATATAACTTTATTAGTATTAGCTCGTTATGTGAGTATACTCAGAGGTAGGTATTATTTAATTATCATAATGAATTAATTACAGTCGTCATTTGATGCTTTGAAGATTGTTAAAATGTTAAAACAGGAATATTGAGTGATATAATATTATTCTGTTTAAATAAGAGGTTTTACTGTTCTTGTTATATTGAGTTGATTATTTTCTAAGTCAATGGTAATATTACGAATACCATTTGTTTTATTTTGTACTAGCTTTTGCCCGTGGCTTCGCTCGCGTTAAATTCGGAATAACACAGTACCTGCTACCTGCAGTTTTACCCTTGCGCCTTATTGATTTGTTTTCTCTTTTTTTCCCTTATACTCCCTCATATCCCACTTAAAAAAAAATTAGCTTATGTCCGTCTCCTGGTTCCCAACTATATCTGTACCAAAATTCATCAAAATCGGTTCAGCCATTAAAGCGTGAAGAGGTAACAAACAAACAAACAAACTCACTTTCGCTTTTATAATGTTAGTAAGGATTAGCGACCTACACAAACTTCTCACGGGTGCAATGAAGATGCTAATATCCTAATATTATGCATATGTATAAACTATCCTTTTAAATCACTCTATGTATTGAAAACCAAATAAAAATCTGTTTCGTAGTTTTAAAGATTTAAGCATACATAGGGACAGACAGCCAGTGGGAGGAGACTTTGTTTTATACTATGTAATGAAGAAAGCATACTGTTTGGATACAGATAGTTAGCAGCAGTAATAAAAGGCCAATTAACAGTTTTCACTAATAATTTTATAAGGGTTTCACAAGAAATATTAAACTGGCACAATAAAAGGGAATAGTAAGCACTCTTAAAATTAATGTTTTTTTTTGCGTCTTTAAGGTACAAGTATTAGTAGTTTAAGGTACTTTGAACGTGATCGAAGTTAAACGTAGTTTACGGAAACAATGATTACATATAATCAACAGCGGCTAGTTGTTCTAAACCTTTGTTTTTGCTGTAGATAACAAATTGTTGTTTGTTGTAGTTGCTGCAAAGCAACAGACAGCAACTCCTGGCCTTTTCTCTATGAGAAGAAAAGGGCTGGAGATCAGGCGGGTTCAGCATGGGTTTGAGTTTTCTTCAATATTTGGTTCTAAGATATGCCAGTTTCATCGATATTTTAAGTTTTCGTCATCGTTTCAAAAAGGCGGTAAGAAATAAATTATATAACCTTCAACTCGTAAGTCTTAGCGTTAACAATTGTTGAAATGGTTTTTTCCTTATATTATTATTAATGCTAAACCACCCACCCGCAACCCATTAACCACCAACCTATGTATGGGTTGGTAACTTCGATCAAAATCGAAGGTTGGTAAGTTTAACTGGGTTAACATTGGGCAACCACTGATTTTACAATTTTATCTAGTTCGGGAACCTTAATATCCAATAGTAAACAATAAAAGTCAAATTTATTTATAAAATACCAGATTAATTAGTTACAAAAAACTGTAAAAACATTTTATTTATTTTGCAAATAAACTTGTTCCATCATATACATAAATTCCATGACATATGGACCCTATGTCCCCGCATATGGACTAATATAATAATTAAAAATGGTTCCCAACATAATTATGCGTGATTTTATCAAGGCATCAGCACTAAAAACGAAAAATAACATTAATTTTTATTACAACAATTTTATGTCTCGCCTAGAAAACTTAAACAGGCTTTGTCCTTGTAAGGGTTATCTCATTTAATACGTTGGTTCCATATAAGGGTTTCCTACATAAATAATTTATTTTGTGATGAAAGTTTGTGAGAGACTTTGTTTTATACTACAGAAAGTATATACATAGAACCGCTTTCACGATAGCGTTATTCGAACAACTTGAGCAAAGCTCGTTTAGATGCAAAACTCGTAGGACAAACTGAATTCCAGATTAAAATCTCTTTGGAATCTTGAGTATGTTTTGATACGGCGCGGTGACAGAAAAGGCCGTCTGGTTACTATTAATTAACCTATGAGCGTATAAAACTGCTGGTTCACCCGCTGGCCAGGACCTCACCTAGAGGTATGTATTATTTTAGATTCTTAGATGCTTGTTAACTTTTGTTAACGTATTATTTTATTTTAAGTACGTTTTGTAAAGTAAGCAATGACTTATGGTCAGGCCTACGCTGTCCTCTCATACTTAAGTACCTACTAACGCTGTAACAACAACATTGTAAAACCAAATGATTTTAAAAGAGTAACCATGTAGTTTCTTGCTGGTTCTTCTCCATGGGAAACGACCAACCCGAACCGTGCATGTTTTATCGACGTTTTATAAGTGCCTTTGTAGGCCTATGTGAAATAAAAATATTTTAATTTGATATGAAAAATAGATTACGATCAATTCTCCGAACTACCGAATATACATACAAAAAATCATAAAAATCGGTATAGTCGTTTTGGAGAAGTGTGGTAACAAAAAATGGGACACTAGAATCTTATATTTAGATGAAATAAATTATATATTTCTTTAGCTCGATATACGTAACCATATCAAGAATTACCTCATTTGACGCTTGATAAAAGTCCCCTAAGCTTAAAATAGACATGAATGGTTTTAAAACTTCTATGCCAAATAATACCCGAGTCAAAATGTTCTTATTCCTTTAACTTAACATATAGCCTCACCGTTCTCAAATGAAAGCCTTTAGTGGCGGGATAAACAGGTATCCTGATCTCCAACAGTTCATCTGAACAATTCATTTTGCCAAACAAAAAGTGGAGTCTCTTCGTGGCATTGTATCCTTGTACCAAACTATGTTCCCTCCAAACTGGAGGATTGAAGGGCTCCGTGATGTCCACACATTGCTTCTGCATCTGATGATACGCCTGTCCAATAGGACAACACTTTCTTGCACAAATTTCTTTCAAACACACACAGCCGCGTTCCAAATTCGTTACATTATTCACGTAAAATTCACCACGATTATATCTAACACCTTTAAACATCCTATTATTTAATTGAACACTGTTTTCTTCATCACATTGCGATGTTCTTGTTATTATTGTGAGTAATATTATATATAGTACGGATTGCATTTTGTTGACGAGTGACTGCCGCAGTACGATCGACGCGTACGCAGGCTTACAACAGACTGACAAGAATCACTCAAGTATCAATGAGGGTTTTCCGTGAACGTACGGTACGTAACAATTAAATGGTGAATCAAGTTAACTAAACCTCATAGAACCTGTGCGTACAACTGTCCCAAACGCTTACTAATTTACGAGGAAAACACTTTTATTAGTTCTAATTGTATGAACAACTCCGACCCAGATATTGTTTTTAAATGAATTTTACGGTTAGTAATTTATTTAGTAAGAATTTATTTATGAGTTTAAGTTGAATATTTATAAGTCTAGTAGTTTTTTACATTGACTTGAAATACCTACCAGTTATTTTTTCTTGAAGCGCAATATGACCTATGTTTAAATAATATACAGTATGTGAGATCACCGTACAATTATAATAAAATCCCTAAAAAGGCATTTAAAGATATTATTTTAACGATTTTATTGCTTGTTTACGGGACAATATTTAAGTTTATTTGTAGGTACATATACACCATAACAGGTACATCTATATATGTCAGTATATTGTTCCTATTTTTAATTTATGTCGAAACGGCGAAACCGGTTTTTGACTGTTATGATGATTTTTATTTGAGTGAATCATTTAGTTGTTGTTTTGATTCAAAAGTCTATGGTGTCTGTGCTTTATAAAAGTTTTTCTTAATTAAAATATCTTTTGAATACGTTTTGAATCAATTTAATTTGCAGAATGTAGTTATAAACCGAGTGGCTATTGAACTTTCGTTCTGGGAAACCGGTTTCATTTACCAAGAGTAGGTGCACACGTTTGATATTTACCTACTAGATTCACCTTGGTTGTATTGTATCAGATGAAAAGGTATATATATATAAGATTGTTTATTTATCTTTTTACTACATTGGTACTTTAGAAGTCATGGGGAGAGCCCTTTGCCCAGCTGTGGGATGACGCAAGCTAGCCGTAACAGTTCTAACTACATTGGTTGGTAATTTTATTAATTTAAGTTTGAGGATAACTTTTTTGAGGTGCACTTAAAAATTTTAAACGATTATTAATTTTAATAACTTTTATGCAATTATTGCTGCACGGATGTAAAAACATAATAGACACAAATCATGAAATATCCACCACACGCGGATCTTAGAAACACGAATGACGTAGTCAGTTTCACAATGGTAAAACTAAGATTTAAAAATTGAGCACACACGTCATTATTGAGTTCCGAACGATGACTGACCAGAGTTTATAGTCAAATTAAACGAAAGTAAAGCAACACTTTCAACTAGCCTGGGGCCGTTAATATTGTGGAATGAGTCCGTAGGGTGATCATTCATTATACCACGAATAATGTACCTTAATTAAATTACATTAAAGTTTCATTTACGAAATTAAAGTCAACATGGCATTTTGACACTGTTATCGAATGTTCATAGTGTAAACTTAATAATGTTTTATGTTACTAACTGAAGTGGTCGTTCTCATCATTTGCTGAGGCTTCCAGTCTAACCAGTGCAGCTGAACACCAGTATTTTACATGGAGCGATTGCCTCTCTGACCTCCACAATCCAGTAAGTTACTTTATTTACTTTGGTTCGGTGCTTTACTTAGGTTAGACTGGTTGTCAGACTTTCGGAACACTGAATATCTGTAACGACTATCAAAGATCTACAAATCCAAGACCAACAGCTTAAAGGTTTTTGGGGCACGGAGGGAAATCTGTCCGTAACCGGTGGTGACCCAGCCATCGACCAACCTAGGCAAGCGCGACTTAACCTAAAGATCGACCCGAGCGGCTGTCATAAACCTAGTACAGGCATCGAATTTTGTTACCGACATTGTTTCTAGGATTTTAATTGTATTTATAGTGCCAATTGTTTGATCTTTGAATAAATATCCGAAGCGAGCGAAGGTGAGTTTGTTTTTGACAACGATTTTATTGAATTTTGGTACAGAGATAGTTGGAACCCTGGAGACGGACATAGAGTAAAAAAAAGTAAATAAAAAGGGAGAAAGAGCGAAGAAAAGGGGAGGGAAACATATTATATATTTCGATCATCACTCGCGTTAAAGTTAGCGTTAACTAAGAAGCGTTAGCGAAATCGCGGGCGTAAGCTAGTATTGTATATATTCCATTCTATTATTTAGCCACGAGCTTCCCCTCATAAAGTGATCAACAACAGATACTGCTTCTTACTAACCTACGAATGTTATAAATGCGAAAGTTTGTCCGCATGTATGGATGTCTCGATACTTGTTCTTTCACGAACTCTTCAAAAACTACTGAATGGATTTGGATGAAATTTGGCCCACAGATAGTTTAAATCCTGGATTACAATTATGATACTTTTTATTTCGGAAGAACGATGCTGTGCGATAATTTTAAGTAAGCTAGTGAACAAATAATTTTGAGCAAAATATTTTAAACTTTCAGTTTCACAACATCATATAAAGAGATCATTGATACTGGAGTTTAACAATGGCATAACATAGCATGTATTAAGCATAAAACGATGTTGATGATGACCATATATTAACTAGCTGCGCCCCGCGACGTTGGTGAAAATTCAAGCTTTTGCCTTTATATACATACTAGCTATTCATAAAAAAACGAATAATGAATCCGTTTTTCTGGCCCAAGATGAAGACACCTTTGTCTCCGAGGAGTATACTCTTCATTTTACATGTACTCTGAGGAAATACAAATCAAAACGATTGGCAAAGTATGGTGTTACGATAAACAACCGCGAGTGTGCCAGTAGTTTTTTTAGGGCTATAAATCTGGAAATGTTGAGGAAATAAAAATCCTAAAAGAAAGTTACAACACTAATATGTAAGGTACTAGGAAAGCAAGAGACAATTTACAGCAGACTTAGTAATTTGGTATACGAACTTGCGTATAATAACCGTTTTCGTAAACGAGATCAAGCAACACAGAAATGAATTAGATACCAAGTGATACTTTTTAGGGTTTTGTACCTTTAAAGGATATAATGGAACCCTTATTGGGTCGCTTTGCTGACCGTCTGTCTGTCTGCCAAGACCCTTTATCTCGGGAACGCCTGGAGGTATCTAGTTGAAATTGAAACCATACACTCAACTCTGTGGTCCCTTTGAGCTGCGAAAATTAACCCTCTAAAGCCCCGTTCCAATAAACAAAAACGAGTCGTATGTCAAAATCTTACTATCCGTATGCAAAAGCATACGGATAGTAAGATTTTGACATAAGTCTCATAGAACTTATGTCAAAATACTACCATCCGTAACGTCTACGCAGTCAAAGATATGGCTGTTTATGTCGCAAGTTTGTACGGAACCCTCAGTGCGCGACTCTGACTCGCTCTTGGCCGGATTTCTATAAATGTTAGTTTTAAAATTTAGAACAAACATTTTTTTTAATGAAAATGATTTTATGTCTCTCTGTTTCATATGAAAAGTAAAAAAATGGAGAAAATGAAAAGATTGAACACGCACCAAGGCAAGTGATGAAGAGTTGTGATGACTTATTCCACTATAACTTCTTCACTTACGTTTCGGTTTGTAGTCGGCATCGAGTTTGTTTTTAATCGAGAAGCTGAAACTTAAAGCTTTCATGCAACTCTAAACTACACATGGTCTCCAGATTTCTTCTTATACACTTGATTGCATATTTTTTTTGTTATAACCATATTTATATACATGTAATAACGTGCCTATTTACACATTAACGTAAAACACAAATATCTCACCGACATCACTTTCACGCTTCCTTCAAAGTTTGGTCTAACCCAGCGTCTTTCTTTCTTCGTTTTGTCACATTTTTGTTTTCCATAGACAAACTGAATCTTTTCGTCAACATTGAATTGTTCAATGCGAGTTAATTTATAAGAGTTATTGTATACGTAAAAAGAAAAGTTATGTGCTCCCGGCACACATTTGAAAATTGATGGGTTGTAGGTTAAACCGGGTTCACAGCATTTTCGTACACAAATCTTTCCCTCCGATCTTGTATTATTGACACGGTATTGCAGCTCATTGTGTGTCCGGTTCTTTAGTCCCACACTGATCTCACTGTGTTCTGAAGCAGTTCTCGTCACTACCACGAATATTATAGTCAATGATGTTAGCATTTTAAAACATTTACTAACTTAAACGTCTTGATAAGTTTACACTTTGCACTGGAATGTTTACGGTGTAATGCTTGGAGCACAAAAAAAAAACAGAAAATTATAACAATCTTATAATATTATAAAAGAGAGAGTGAGTTTGTTTGTTTGTTACGTCTTCACGCCTAAATGGCCAAAGCGATTTTGATGAATTTTGGTAATATAAAAAAAAGTGAGAAAAAGGGTAGAAAAAAGGAAGAAAAGCGGAGAGAAAAATGTATTTTTTCAATCATCACGCGGGTTAAACGGTTAGCGTTAGCCCGAAGTAACTATGCCACGCGGACGAAGTCGCGGGGGGAAGCTAGTATACAATACAAGCAAAAAATTACTAACTCGAATGTCGTTCGTAAGGGACTTAAAATCCAATGTTGACTATAAATAAATGTGTGTGTTCGGAATGAGCAACTAAGGACAGACTTTGAGCGAAAAACATCTAGATTTATGTTTGTTGGTAAGTAATAAGTTCGCCTGCTCTGGGCGGAGCGGAAGGGAAGGTCAGACTTTTACACTGACTAAATGTTCCTTCTTTTGACCTTTATGTTCCTGGGGCCGCGGTATCTCTTTCGAACAACCCACAACCCCGGCAGGCAGTGGCCCTGGCAAGCCCCTCTAGTCTTCATACCTCCTTAGTTTACCTTCTGATGGTGAATTCCACAATCATTATGATATGATACGACTATGGTCCGTTGGGACGTCGGGACACGTGGCCCCATGCAGTTTGGTGAGTTGTACCCAATTGTAATAACAAATTGTCCACATTGCGGTCATCACCGTCAAATTATATATAGGTTTACCCTGGCAGGTGTATGGTTTACCCGACCTACGCCAACATTTCTGGACGGGCCTGTTGGTCTAGTGGTTAGTGGCCCTGACTGCTGAGCCGGAGGTCGTGGGTTCGATTCCCACCCAGGACAAACTTTGTGTGATGAGCATGATTGTTTGTTCTGTGTCTGGGTGTGATTTATCTATAATATGTATGTATTTATAAATTATATAAGTATGTATATCAGTTGTCTGGTTACCATAACACAAGCTCTGCTTAGCTTGGGATCAGATCGCCGTGTGTGAGTTGTCCCAAGATATTTATTATTATTATTTCTGACATATTTGGGGTAAAGCAATTAATCCATCTTCAAATTCATTAAGATACCAATCGGATATTCCTGATTATCAATAATTTTAAAGTCGGTTTATTCCCCTTTTTTGCGGATGGGAAATCATCAAACGACTTTTCCCGCTCTGGGTGGAGCCAGGGGGAGTGTCAGACTTGTACTGACTAAAACTCACTCATGTTCCTTCTATTGCCCTTTATGTTCCGGGCCGCGGTATCTCTTTCGAACAACCCACAACCCCGACAGGCGGTGGCCCTGGCAGACCCTGCTAGGGCTAATCCCCTTACGTTACTTTCTTTTTAATTTCCATAAAAACACATTGTTTAAAAAGAACTACGGAAATCTTCTAAATTAGTAAATTTAGACTTTTAAAGTAAGACTCCAGTAAAAGTTAATTAAAAGCAAAATTGAAAATAGCCACCTTAATTATATTATTGTCGTCACTTCATGAATAAACTAATTTTAGAAATGTGTGTGCTACTAATTATACTTAGATTGTTATAGTTTTCTGGGTAATGTCCAGTTTTCTATTTCAAACTGAATTTAAAAATGTTAAGTTAAAAATGTTAAGTTTAATCACTATTACTTCAACCGATGAACAATAGAAAAACTAATTTTCTAGCTTTCACAACACGCGACTTTACGCATGGGTAACAACACTTTTTATATTATATTTTTATTTGATTAAGCTTATGTTTTGCCGCAGCACATCTTATGTAAAGCGGTGATGCGTCCTACGGTGGAACACACTTGCCAAAAAGGAGCCGATTCACTTTAACTTTGAAGAAATCCAGCTACTATCAGCTTAAACTTAACTAAAAGATAAGACACTTGTGCAAAAGACAAAGCGACACTGAGTGTACTAAGAAAGCGACAGTCTTTATATAAACTCGAACACAAACTGAAGCCCGAAATTAGTCTTAATTGGCTCCATATTATCAACAGGGGAATAAAAATATATGTGACAGCCGACAGGTAATAGTAGAGCGACCATGAATTAGCAACTAGCAGTATTAAAAACTTAATTAATATACAAGTATACCAAGAATTTTTAAGAACGAAGTTCCTTATTGCGCGTTGCGAAAGGGGGCTAGACGGAAAAAAATAAGACCAAATGTTGTAACGACACTTTTTGTTTTTGTAGGAAAGGGGAACTGTGTTACCCCGAATTTAACGCGAATGAAGCCGCGGGCAAAAAGCTAGTACAATATATTTTTTCTACTTTTCTGGGCACTTTCTTAAGTTTTACTAAGATTTGAATCAGATTAATCAAGTTTCACATATCGTAGCTGACAGTATTCGAAAGACATTTGTATTGTTTTTCTTCTGAAAACTGTCAACTACGCATCTCATTGATTTTACGAGATCTTTCGCCCATAAGGTTAATCACGGGTCAATTGTTTTACGATGGCGCCGAATTTACATTGTGTTCTGTGATATTGCGAGATAAGGTTTATCATGACAATGCCTAGAAAAGCGAGAGGAAGATAACGTGGATATGTGTCAGGATACCATAAATGATGGCGATCGATTTGCGACAAGAGACAGGCGCGTGCGTCATTTGTTTCCTTTGGGATTGTATCGTCTAGTCGCGGTGACTTGAGGTTAATGTTAAGCTTTGTGATATACAATATAATTCGTTGTATTGTCTACAGAGTCTTGGGAGAGGGGTGTTTCATTTCGCAACAAGCTTGTCTATTGACCATAGACCTCGTGGCCAGTTAGTAATGGTGCATACAGGGTATAAACTCAAATAATATTTCTGTAATACGGGGTTTATTGGGGTTAAAATTTTACGTTAGAACGTTTTACGATAGAACTCTGCTGATGCTGCTGAAGACATTTATTTTTGTTATAACCAGGGCCATGGAGATTTTGGAAGTAAAGGAGGTCGAGAATAGCATTTAGTTTTTAAGGTTTCGTACCTTAAAAGGAAAAAACGTAACCCTTGTTGGATTACTTTGTTGTCCATCTGTCTGTGTGTCAAGACCTGTTCTCTGAAACGCGTGGAGGTATTGAGTTCAAATATAAAACCAAACCATATACTCAAGTCTGTGGTCCCTTTGTGCTGTGAAAAAATCAACCCTCTAAGTCTACGCAGTCAAAAGATATGGCCGATTCTGTCGCTAGTTTGAACAGAACCTTCGGAGCGCGAGTCTGTATCGCACTTGGTCGGATTTCTTTAAATGTAAGTTTTCAAATATAGAACAATAAAAAATATATAAAAAAAAATTTCATCCCCAAATATCTCCGTAATTAGGAAGTTCACAGATAGATGGTCTAGAACAAAAGTATCGCTATGACGATGAGAATAAGGGTGTTTACATTTATTATAGACATAGACCACGCAAGGCATCAATAAAATGGTAACACACATACACATTAAGAATTTATGTCAGTTTTCCTTAAATCGCCCCACATTCAAGATGTTGTACTGAATACGTGGTGACCATGGGGTCTTACACCATCTTACGCACGATCATCTATTTTTTTTACGCATTACCATTAAAGCGTAAAAAAATCGTGTCCCGTTCTTACTCAGAGAGATGGTCACACATCAAAGCAATATTTGTTTTTATTTCCTTCATTCATTAATATTTTTATCCACCATGAGTTCATTAATATTTTGGCAGTGATCTTCGATATTTTTCCGGCATTTTGATTCGAATAAGTATACAATATGCGTCGCTAAGTTCGTGAATAATAAGTGGGGGAATTACCCAAATGTTTCTCTATTAACAGTTATTTTTTATACGAATAACGTCAATCAGCTGATTAATTCTTTGTCGATTTTTTTTAAACTTTGCCTCACTCGGAATTTCTCCTGTATCGTTTTCAAACATTTAAACTTACATAGGTACTCAAACAGCCAGACCCGTTACAACTATCTGTAGGCCTTACAAGTATTTATTCCGTGCGGTGAACGAACCCGCGACAAGCAGCGCAGTAGTCGATCTTTCAGCCTCTGCGCCAACCGTGCAGTCAAAAACTTTATGTTTATAATAACCAAATTGATTTTGGAATGCCATAGGCACGGGGGAAACTCGGTATTTAATTGTGACCACCCATCCACGAACCAACCTAGGCAAACGTGGCTTTACCTAAAGGTCGACCAGAGCGGCTGTTATTATTTAGACTCGAGCCTTTGATGTTTTATTTTTATACATAACTAGCTGGCACCCGCGGCTTCGCCCGCGTGATATCGAAAAGAAAATTATCCTATGTGTTATTCCAGACTATAATCTACCTTTGTGCCAAATTTCATCAAGATCCTTTCAGCCGTTTTGACGTGTAAAACTAACAAACATCCATTTATCCATCCATCTTCACAAACATTCTTATTTATAATATTAGTAGAATTAAAGTATGAAAAACCGGCCAAGAGCGTGTCGGGCCACGCTCAGTGTAGGGTTCCGTAGTTTATTTTTTTGTTTGAAAAAAGATACGTTCAGGATAATAAAATATGTAAACGAAGTTAAAAAAAATGCTTGCTACGATTATACTACAAAAATTATTTTGTACAACTTTTTGTCTTTTTTGTACAAAAACTCAATCAAGTTCAAAATGATTTTCATAGAAAGTCCTTATAAAGTTCTACTTTTCAGATTTTTTTCATATTTTCTAAACTTGTGGTTCAAAAGTTAGAGGGGGGGGGACACATTGTTTTTTACTTTTGGAGCGATTATTTCCGAAATTATTGACATTATCAAAAAATGATTTTAGTAAACCCCTATTCATTTTTAAATACCTTTCCAACAATATATCACACGTTAGGGTTGAAATTAAAAAAAAAATCACTTC
Source organism: Ochropleura plecta (assembly GCA_905475445.1). Taxonomy (NCBI): domain Eukaryota; kingdom Metazoa; phylum Arthropoda; class Insecta; order Lepidoptera; family Noctuidae; genus Ochropleura; species Ochropleura plecta. The sequence continues at coordinate 5,037,647 of FR997735.1, forward strand.
CCACTTTACATATAGGGTGGCTACCCTAATAAAACATTTTTTTCCAATTTTTATTTTACCACTTTGTCGGCGTGATTGATATACATATTGGTACCAAATTTCAGCTTTCTAGTGCTAACGGTCACAGAGATTAAGCGAGGACGGACGGACGGACGGACAGACAGACATGGCGAAACTATAAGGGTTCCTAGTTGACTACGGAACCCTAAAAAAGGCTAAGTGCGAGTAAAATTTCCCATTCGCAAAAAGAGATAAATAAGAGTTCATTTTTAGCCATTTGTCTACGGAAATCTGAAAAGCCTTGATTGTGTAATTTTCATTGACGCAAAAAGGGATAACCCACCGTATTTTGTTGCGCAATTAAATTATTAAACACCAATTGCCAGATGCCAGCAAAAGCAATAACATTCCAAACATTTCAGCAGAAGCATTAAGGCCAACGCACAGTTATAGGCACGGGACTAGCATCACCACGGTACTTTGGCTAGTTGTCAAACCACTGTTCCAGGGGTCAATCCACCTGCCGGGGTTGCGGGTTACTCGAAAGAGATACCGCGGCCCCAGAAAAAGGGCAAAAGAAGGAACATGGGTAGGTTTTAGCCAGTAAAAGTCTAACACTCCAAGTTATTTGATAAGTTCCCATGCGTGAAAAAGGGGTCTAATCCCGGTGCTGTGGGTTGGTTTGAAAGACTTACTGTGGCCCCGGAACAGAAAAGGTAAAAGAAGCAACATGGATGGGTTTTAGTCAGTTCAAGTCTGAAACTTCCTATCACTCCGCTCAGAGAGGAGTCTCTCAGCGGAGTGGTGATTGCCCATATTAAAGTATACTATATCATAGTTAGCCGCTCAGGTCGATTTTTAGGTTAAGCCGCGCTTGCCTAAGTTGATCTGTGGATGCCCACCCGTTACATACCGACTTCGTTGGTTCGTTCGTTAAGCTGTGGGTCCTGGATGTCATTAGTAGATTTTTGACAGTCGTTACAGGTAGTCAGTGTCCCGAAAGTCTGTCAGTCTTAAAAAACACCAAAAAAACCATCAGATAGGCAGCCGCTCCATGTAAAATACTGGTATTCAGCTGCATCCGGTAAGACTGGAAGAAAAAGCTACGCAGATAATGATCATACTTAGTTGAAATTCGTAAAATGGTCACGACACAAAGACCCATGTGCGGTGGATTTTAACTGTTCGTAGAACTTTATGATATTTATAACTTTATTGTTTTTTTTATCTCAATACAGAATGCGATCTATTGATTCAGCATCCAGTTTTCCCCGTCATTACGGGAAACTGGTCAAAGTCATCAAAGTTTTCTAAGAAATATTTAAAAATATAATTTATGGACTGGGTTTTGTTTTCTTTGGCTTTCGTCTTAGTTTTGAGTTACAGCGGACACGTCCATAGCTTTGTCATAGTTCTCTCGTCACCAATGACTTAATTAGAGGAAAAACAATAAGGAAACGCTGTTCTTGATAATGTAATCTGTAAGTGGGACAGTTCTTTAAATATCCTAGTTAGACTAATTCAAGCTTACTAACAAGTTGCACTGCCGTTTCGTTATTGATTCATCGCCTTTCATTTGGATTAGGATAGCGTTCAGAAGCTTATGTTAATTTATTATTTTCCTGCCCTTGTCCCATTTGGGGTCGGCGCAACACGTTGTCTTCTTTAATTATCAGACGTCACGCGTCAAGCTTTAAGCTTCAATGTCAAGCTTATGTTAATCCGATACATAGAAATATCTTTATATATTTTAAGTATGTAGGTACTAGGCACATTGAACGACTTTTCTATCGCATGGGAAATCTTTAAATGAGTCAATCATGAAGTGAGTGTCAGGCTTGTAATAACTAAAACCCATTCATGTTTTTTCTTTTGCTCTTTAGATTCCGGAGCCACGGTATCTCTTTCGAACGATCTGCAACTCCTGCAGGCAGTGGCCTTGACGGCGTCTCTATAGCGTTCATTTGTTTGACCCAAAACGTTGAATTTGTAAGCTAACTAGTTTAATAATTAACTTTTTCAAATAAAACTATAAAAAAAACAAATACTTAATTGAATTGAATACATGTAGTAATGTTAAAACCTTCCTCATTAAATGATATATCTGACAGTAAAATAATTTATCTATTCAAACTAGTAATAGTAGTGAGTTTTTGAAGTGTACACTTGTATTATTATATTAACAGATAAAGATTAAAAAAACAATACGATAAGAGTTCATTGATTCATTACATACAAATAACTTAATGTTTATTTAATTAATTAAATAAACAATAATCATATGTAGGTATGTCGTTTCTTGTTTATCACAAACAACAATGTTTCTACATAATGTGAATGTTTTGATTATAATAATAGGTACGATGTCCTTCATTCTTTTAAGACACTTTTGGATTTCGTTGAAGGAAACACTAGATAACGATAACGAAGATGGTCATCTCAGAAATGACTTCATGTGCCAAGCAGGGGTAAAGCTGCTGAGCTTCTAAAAAAAATAACAACTTGTGTTACTCCCTGATAAATTAACTTTGACGGTTTGTTTAAAATTGATCTCTTAGTTTCGGGGCCTATTAGGTAGAAACATACAAACTAATTTGTGCAAATAAACCGACTTTATAAAAAAACTAAAAACTGGAAAATAACTTTATTTCTTTGTTTGTTTCGTTGACTTATTTGCCACCGACCTCCGGAAGTAGTGTCGGTTTTTTTTGGCAACAAAGTTTTTATTTCAGCATTTTTAGTTATGGTGTAATGATATGTTCCAAATTTTTTTTTTTTAATATTCATTTTGCATGGTTACTAAAAGATCAACAGATCATCCATATAGACAAAAAAGAAAATATATATACATATATCATAGACGATAATTCATAAACTACCCAAGCAATATAATAATATTATAAAACTGATATGGGACCATTTCGGAACACCTCGGAACCCTTTCGAACGAAAAAAGAATTGTGAAAATCAAACCACAGTTGGCGAAATCATCGGTGAACGAACATACATTATAAAAAATATACACACATAGAACCTTCTCCGATAGAACATTCGTCTTTAGACAAGGCATGCTGCACAAAGCTGCATTTGCATTCTTCAAAGGATTTTGAATAAAGAATAAATTAAAAAAGAATAGTCTTTTCATATTGACGGATTGTCAATCAAAAATGTATAGCTGAAGTCGCTGAATTCGAATTTATTTAAAGTTGATTATTATGCCCATGTTGACAGTCTACAGCACTTACATAAAAGACCCATGTCAAAACTGTGTGCCCTGAGAAACCTTATTTTCGGCATCTGTTTTGTTTAGCTATGAGACGTATTGTATTGAAGGATGAGACTTATTTTGTGTTTTTTAGGAAATAAATAATATTGTCATCAGAACTCTGGGAAAGAATCTGGTTTTTCCCTTTTTGTATCATAAACAAAACTACGTCTTAAAGTAGATTATTTATTATACTTATTCACGCAAATATGAACGTGGTTTTTGTCACATATAACATGTTGCCATTTGATGTAGAGTCCAGGGTTGCTAACCATAAAAATAAATCCCTCGTATATATGCTGCTAAAAATCTCGTATTTTGACTTTCAAACCTCGTACATATATTAGGCTGTGATGTTTGAGTAACATACAACTGGTAACACTACTGTTATCTGTCAGATGTTACTTTTAGGCGTTAGGCGAATTGAAATACATAAAATATTTAAAGTTATATTTCAAATTTAGTCAACTAAACCAACGGTTTTTGTCGGTTTTTAAGTTTTACACTGTGATTCTTGTAATTTTTTATCGTGTCCATAATAACGAAAATTCTATCAATCTATCCATTTCTGCTAGTGATTAAGATATTAGTACCTATAAGTATTATGGCGTAAAAGCTAAGCCTGAAGACTACTTGTATTACCAGCTCAAATCAGATAGGCAGCCTCTCCATTTAAATACTGGACGTTATCAACTGCATGTAGCTAGACTGCAAGCCGACGTTTTTTTTTGCGGATGAGAATCAAATAACTTCCCTTGCTCTGGAGAGGAGGGGGGGGGGGGTGTCACACACTTTCTAAAATCCACTCATGTTCCTTCTTTTGCTCTTTATGTATCTTGACGGCACGGTGGCGCAGTGGCTGAGCGATCGACTGCAGCGTTGTGTGTCGCGGGTTCGATTCCCGCACGGAACAAATATTTTTGTGACGTGCAGATAGTTGTTTCAAAAGCTAGTGCGGGGTAAAGTTTAAAAAGAAAAACTCTTTCGATGAACCCGCAATCCCGTCAGGCGGTGGCCCTTGCAGACACCTCTGTCATATCTTTGAAGCACGCGTGGAACACGAATGCGTCGTCGACACGGCAAAGCGAACGTTAACATAGAAGAAAAACTACACAGTTGATGATGTTTAAACTGTTGATACTGGACAGATAGCGATCGAGAGCAATTTTGTATTTTTGTTGTAATCATATTTAAGTGTAGAAAGATTTATATTCATGATTGTTAACGTAATTACGTTGCAATGCAACTAGTGCAGCCAAGTGTCAAATAGGTATGTAGCGAACTAATATCTACATATGAATTTTAATGGATTATCAGTACTGTCATTTATTATAATACTGTTCCAAGGATTAGGTACACGATTTTCTTTGTTTTGTTCGTAGGCCAAAGAAGAACTTCTTGGTGGTTGTTTATATCTCTTTGTTTTCGCGTTTATTTCACAAAATTTGTATGGTAATTAAAATTAAAAAAAAAATGCCAAGAGCCTCTACGAACATCTGTCGGAGCTCTCCATAGGTGGTTGGATCAAGGGCCTGATTCAGAAGGCAGTACTCCTCGATACGGCCCGCATTGTGAGGAGGTTCCTGTCTCTGGAGCCCTAACCACCGGTAGCTTAGACCCTGCTCCCGTTACCGGCGGAAACTTAATCTTATGTTTTTTTATTTATTCTTTAAGAAATATTTAAAAATGTAATTTTAAGATGTGAAGAAGATAAAGGAAAAGAACAAAAGAAAAACCGACTGCTGCAAATAAATAACCCGTCGAGCACGATACCGACTCTCACTTGACCGGTTTTTTATGCTTCATATTATGACGTCTAAAAGTTGCCATAACAAATTTTGATTGTCTTTAGTGACGTTCACATGATTGAGACAAATCGATTGACGTTAGAGTCAACAAAATCGGCCCACGCGTTTGGTCTACTGTGTAGTGCCATAAAAGGTACACACAGACAACCAAACACATTACCCTCGACCAGTCGGGTAAAAATAAATAAAAATGACAGTGATTATCGCCATTAAGTGAAAATTATACCTCATATTAGTGAACAATGGCTATAAAAGGTGCTATATTTCGTTGACAGTTTAATTCTGTTTATTTTGTTTGAAAAAATGATTGTCTCTTTGTTTCCGGTTTGTTTTTAGGATTTATTTGAAAGTATAAAAATATCCCTATGAACTACTAGTAGTACCAGTGTTTTCACTTGTGGTCTAATATTCGGTGCTACCGTATATAGGCTGGTTGGTTGATTTGCGATGAGATTCGAATGCTCAGGTTGTTTAAATAAAGAATGAATAAATATATAATAAAATGTCTGAAATGAAAAACTAAAATTTAGTCATAAAAGTTATTTATGTTTCTTTTAATTACAAATATCTACACAAGTCCCTGCAGTACCTACCTACAATACCAAAACATATAACTACTAAAGAAAGGGGACGATAACGATATGTCAGTACAAGTCTGACACTCCCCCCCGCTCCGCCTAGAGCGGGGGAAGTTATTTGATGATAACCACCCAAAAAAAAAAGTCCCTGCAGTACCTACGTACAATACCAAAACATATAACTACTAAAGAAAGGGGACGATAATGTGTTATAGTGTTGATAATACGTAATATCAACACTATAAGACAAGCATGGAAGAAGAAGAAATGTTGTGCCGATCCCAAATAAATTGATGTAAGGGTAGGTCATGAAGGAGCGCTTGAAAACCACAATCCACTATAGGGCAGCAATTAAAACAATATTTACTTTAATAATTCAACTGAGTCAGTATTAATTAGTCAATAATTGTTTTCCTCTAACAAAATATGCCTTTACCTAATTTTCCGTATTTCATGTTTTTCCTTGTCATTATTAAGCGTCATCGAATTAGTGCAAAACATTTAATTAATTGGATTTATTAAGTAATGACTAAACAAATTGATTCATGGGGTATTATTTTTAATTATTTTAAGAAGCCTACGTACACAGTATGTCCTATCAGCCACCATTTTGTCTGACCAAGAGTAGTACAATGGTTCAATAGCATGAAAGTCCAGCATATACTGGTTTTATTACCACTGACGTACGGCCTACTTTGCTTGCTACAATTCATCTTTCACGTAAATGAGGATAACATCATGTTATTATTACAAAACCTGATTTTTGATCCTATGTTAGTTAGTTGTAGGTTATGTTTGTAGTAATTTTCCTGGGAATGGTAATTTTAATTGCTAGTTAAGTTAGATTACTGACTACTACTAATATATAATATATATAGTACTAACTGTGCCCCGCGATTTCACTCGCGTGGTGATAGAATATACAATATATCCTTATGAATTGTAGCCTATGTGTTTTCTGATATGTAAACTATTTTATTGTAAAGTTTCATTAAAATTCATTCATTGGCTTTTGCGCGAAAGACCAACAACCATACTCCTACATACATCCTCACTACTATAGTATATTCCGAATTCTATGATGCGTATACAAATGCTTATGATTCTATAAACCCACCACTTCACATCCATAGATAAATGTTTTTCATTTAAATATCATGGTCCTAAACGATAACTAGGTAAATAAACATTAATTTATAGGTTATTCATATTATAGCGTTCAAGGACAGGCGAGCTGACTTGCCCTTTTTCGGCTCTTGTTGGTGTAAGCTTCTGTTGTGCTGGTTCCGTTGGTATTTTTCTGAAGAACCTATCCTCTGCTGCTTCCTGGGTGATGCGTGACTAATGCTTGAGAGCAGTGCTCTGAGCAAAGCCCGGGAGGCTTTCAGACGACTCTTCGATCGGGCCTGGACCTCTGCACTGGTGGTAAACACCTGTTCAGCTTTATCGACAGCTACTTTTGCTGAGCCCTCTCTTATTCGCATTCTGTGGTAGGACTTCTTGTAGGCCTCTGCTCACTGAGGGCTTCGAGGCCGCTTAGAGTTTCTCCTCTAGCCATGAACTTCTCAGAACAATATTTATACGTTATTTAATGAACTTAAGTAAACAATCAATACATATAGAAGCTGTCGTTTACTATCCTCGGCGAATTCGAGGAACTAAGAAGGCAACTATGCTAATGATTCTAGAAATTTCGATCGGAATCAATAATAAAATAGATAAGTGCTTTATGGATCGGTAAGTGCCAAACCACACGTGTCCAGTCTGTTGTTTGCCTTATAATCGAACAGTCATCCATAAAACAAAAGCAAACATTTATTCGGTGAATTATTACTTAAAGCACGTTGCCCGCACACCCTTTCAGAAATAATTTAATCAATAAAAAATACAGCGTTATTATTTTCTGCCAGTACCGTATTTTTTTAATGGCTTCTTTAGTTCTCAGACCTTGCACAACCGCGAAGCATGACGCCTAAGAATTTTGCTAAAAATGTCATCTCTTTTTTTTATTAATGCACGTCGTTTCTGGAGGAGGATACGTAGCAGGTCACACTTTTAACCTAACCTAACCATTTTTTTTTAAGAATTTTTTCCTAGTCTGAATAGTTGATACATGATTACTTGCATGCGGATAAGTATCTGATTTTCGGAGATAAATTGCGTCGTTGATGAGCCCTGTCGGCGAAGTGTCCTGTCGGCGAAGAGTCCTGTCGGCGAAGTGTCCTGTCGGCGAAGAGTCCCATCGAAGTAAAGTCTTGTCGGTGTTCAGTCTGTCGGCGTAGTGTCTGTCGGCGTTTAGTCGTACACTTATTCATAATAACTATCCTATGACTCTGCTGAAGCGGGCACTTTAGACTGTTATGTTAAAATAATATTTGATAGTTTTTCAAAATTATGTTAATCCTATTTTTTGTATTGCTTGTTGCTATTAATGAAAATAAATTAATTACTCCTTCCATTCATTTATACATATACTTCAAATTAAAAGATTCCTAATAAAATCCTTAAATATTATTAGTTTTTACTAAAGAAAATTACAAATTTATTATTTTCCTCTTTCCTGGTTTTCTCTATAATATATATAATTCAATCGCAAAATGTGATGGTAAGCGCATAACTCAACAACGCCTGGACCAATATACCAATTCTTTTTTTCAAATATTCATGAAGCATTATAGGTTTTAACCTATACTGCATTATGCTGTTTTTTTCTCGCCGTAAAAACCATCCTTGGACTGGTAGCATACGTAGAGTAGGTAAACCTAGGTAGGGTACAAAAATTGCATTGCAACGCATGGGGCACAGCTAGTATTGAATAAATTTAATTCCAGCTACGGGTACACCTCTGCCTAAACCCTCGGAGATCACAAGCGTGATGTTATGTTACTGAAAGAAATGCAAAAAAAAAATTCTACCACAGTAACATATTCTAACAGTTTTAAAGCAGTTCAATCTATTCATAACATACTGTCCGGTGTCGGGAAAAACCATCTTGCTTAGTATGTTATTCCCCAAACAATCCTAAAGAAGACGATACCTATTATTATTACGTTCATTTTACAAAAAAAAAACATATGCTACGTCTATAAATGATCACAATAGTATATCGAAGGATCCAATGCCTGCAGAGGGGCCTGCCAGGGCCTCTGCCGGCCGGGGTTACGGGTTGTTCGAAAGAGATACCGCGGCCTCGGAACATAAAGGGCAATGGAAGGAACATGGGTGGGTTTTAGTCAGTACAAGTCTGACACTCCCCCGCTCTGGGCGGAGCAGGGGAAGTTATTTGATGATTTCACACCCAAAAAATTGGATCCAATACCATGTACTGCATGCATGTACCATAATATTTAGTTCCCCAGGATATATATCTAAATATTATAGTTTGATGATGATGCCATCTAGTCTACCCGACCTCAGACACAGCTATTGAATTCGATGGCTTTCTAGGTTGGTTTTGAGAGCTTTGGTTTGCTGTTTTTAAATATTACTAGCTTCAGACCGCAACTTTGTCCGCATGGCATAGTTACTTTGGGCTAACGCTAACTTAAACCAGCGTGATGATCGAAAAAAAATATCTTTCTCTCCCCTTTTGTTTCCTCTTTCTCTCCCTATTCTTACTTAAAAAAAAGTCAATGTCCGTCTCCGGGGTCCCAAATACCAAAATTCATCAAAATTGGTTTTACCATTTAGGCGTAACAAACAAACTTATTTTCGCTTTTATAATATTAGTAAGGAAGTAAGGATGCTGTCAAGTGGCTATTGTATCCAACTTTGGAAAAAAATACTCAAAACACAAAGCGGACATGTCAGAACACCATTAACAGCAATGTGGGATATTAGGTAAACCTGTAACAAGATCACACCTAACCTTGATGGCAAATGTAAAAAAAAAACCTCTTTAAATGACTTTATGCGTATGAGCACCTGTCTTACCAAACTAACGAAAAAATGCACATACAACCGGCATCATCTCTCAAACACTACTCGAAAAAACCATATATCTTACACAACTATTGACTGAGAACCACACAAATCTATTTATAAGTACCACAATTGCATAAAGGCATAATCTGTGTAAGTACCCAAGTGAGTATATTTACATATGGTACAGCACTTCTTACTTAATTAAAATAATAATCACGCTATACCCGGCGCCCGCGCACACTACACCTATAATTTACTTCCTTGTTTATTCTCCGCATTGTACTCCAAGTTGATGATATGTAGCAAAAAATGAGCACATCATTATAGCTATTATTATCTTTTGAGTTGAAAAGAGTGCCTCTTGTTGCCCATCGCTCATTATTGGCGATCTCTCAAATACACATAGGTACGAGTCCAAAGTACCTAAAATAAAAACTGTTCTTCAACCGCTTCAATTATACCGATTACTAAAACAAGATTATTTAAAGTAATGTTTTTTTTTTATCTGAATACTAAGCTGTAGTTTTGATATTTCCTCATAGTTTCATGTTTATCTTAAATTAATTATAATAATCGTGTGTGATTAAACGCCTGTAAGTTTACGACTGCATTGGCTTCTTGATTCATTGCTGTTACATAAATTGTAGGCGCTATAAATTCTATTCCTATTGTCGGACTTTGAAAGCTAAGTCCAGGTAATTACCTCTACTTTTATAAGACTTCGAGTACATTTGAGAAAAATAAAGTGAAAGAGCGTGTATTGGAATTAACTGCGTCACTATGGCTTCGACCACGGACCCTCAAACAAAAGTCAATATTTAAAAATAGGGGCTCGCCAAAGCAAATTAAAGTCGATTTTTGTTTAAATTAAACTTCCAACTGAATGTCACCCTACTTTAAATTACGTTTAATCAATTAAGTAATTACTAAAATGCGCTACGTTTTAAGTGCTGAACAGAATAAGGGACTTCATTAGCATCGTTACGTTCCGTTTGTGTCATATTGTAAACGTTATTCGTTCATAAACGCAGTATACACTTACAATTATGGCGTCAATGACGTGTCGCACGTGCTAACCTACCACAACAAACTAAGATAGCTTCTTTGTCTAGACATCTAATAAAATCATTACCCATCAATCAGTATTTATAATTGCATTTATCATAATACATTAATTTGAGTTTATTTTATGTGGACAAATGAGGAAAACGTCGTGTGGAAAGATTTGAGTATGAATTTGGATGGGTATAAGAGTAGAGAGGATCACCAAAATAACGATGGATGGACTGTGTGAAGAATGATAAGGCAAGGAATAAGGTGTCTGATAAAATAACGAGCATTAGGGAAGTATGGAAGAAGACATTCTTCGCCAACCCTCAATAACTTGGGCAGGAGAATTATTATGATGAGTTTATTTTATGTATTGTGAACAAAGATATGAAAGACTAGCTGGCGCGGCTTCGCCCGCGAGATATCGAATAAAAAAATATCCTATGTGTTATTTCAGACTATAATCTACCTCTGTGCCAAATTTCATCAAGATCCGTTAATCCGTTTTAACGTGAAAGAGTCACAAACATCCATACATCCATACATCCTCACAAACAGTAACTATACATTCTCACAAACATTCGCATTTATAATATTAGTAGATAGGAATAGGATAGAGAAGTAAATGACTGTGTGACGGTTGGCTGAGGAGAAGATAGATGTAGTAACTAACTATCACAGTGTTGGCCTATTTAATCTGAAGGTTGACCAATAGAGAATACCTTATGGCATTAATTCCGCCTATGTATCACTATGTATGTACATGAAGTTTAAGTAAATAAATGACCCAGACATTGCAACAATAAGGAAAATAACGTATTTGCCGTATTAAACACAATTTTATATATCATCACGATATTTGGGTTAAGGACAACCGCTATAAAAGAATGCGCAGACGATTCACTTTATATTTAGAATTCATCGTAGGAAGAGTAACAACACAGTATTTCTTTCTTGCCAAGGCTATAAACAAAATTAAATACTTGAACTATTTGAATTCTCTAGCAGAGAGGGAGAGATTTCAGTTTTACGAGGTACAAAAAAAGGTCATAATCACTCTAATAATATAAAAGCGAAGGTTTAAATGTGTGTATGTTTGTTACTCCTTTATGCTAAATAGCTTATACTAACACATGGGCTACTTTTATCCCGGTTCACGTGGGCAAAGTTGCGGGGTGAAGCTAGTCCTTATTATTATTATAAATTAAGCGTAAGTGAGTTTGTTTGTTACGTCTTCACGCTTAAAGGGCTAAAAGGGAAGCAAAGGAAAAATTAGCTTACAATAAATAAGGCGCAAGGGCAAAAACTGCACGTTCTTTTTTTAATAAAAACCACGATATGGGACTAAAACGGGCGATATGTGGGTTTGTTATACCCCTTTGTTCACTCCTAAGGGAATACCTACGTACACAAGTTGCGTGATGTTAGTGTTTATGTAATACCCCTAATTATAATAATAGTAGCGACCCGCACGGGAGCAATAAGAATATTATCCTTATAAATAATACTAAAATTATCCATATAAACCTTCCTTTTGAATCACTCTATCTTTAAAAAAACCGCATCAAAATCCGTTCCATTGTTTTGAAGATCTAAGCCTACATAGGGAAAGTTTTCGCAGTTCAAACGGAGAATCAGACAGTTTTTTTAATGGCATCTTGCAGGTCAACCTATGAGGTCGTTAGCTGCTCAACCGGACTATCCTGTGAGTGCCTTGCATTTAAGGCCTCCAGCCAGGGGCAAAAACTTATAAACTAAGCGACTGCACGCTAAGGGTACCCCCTGCAGGGTACGAGCCTCGGTTTAGGGCGTCGCTGACGGAGAACAGCAAAGGGGGTTGGGGATTTTTTCATTTTTTTTTTAATAAAACGTTGCACCACACTAGGAATATCTCCTGTATCGTGGGTGGGTTTACAAACATTTAAATTCACATACGCAAACAGCCAGACCCGGAACAACTATCTGTAGGCCATACAAATATCTGTTCTGTGCGGGGATCGAACCAGCGACACGCAGCGCAGTAGTCGATCGCACAGCCACTGCGCCAACCGTGTCGTCGATTTTGATTTACTAGCTCAGCTGGCGAGCTGGCTCGAGCGAAGAGACGGGGACAATCAGACAGGGCGAAGCGACTTTGTTTTGTAGTACCCACAACTGTGGATGTTGTACTATACTAGGTACACAACTGTCTAACATTTTTTTAATCGTTTATTCCAAGAAAATTACATAATTTTTTTCACAAAAATCTTCTGCCATACTGCAGTACAGTTTGTCGGCAGCAACTCTTAAGGGATTTTAGCCATGATGTTATTTGTTCATATACATATAGATAAGTATACCGAAGGATCTATTAACTCTTATTTATGGGCTATCAAATGGCAATTAAATGCTTTGGATAGAGTATTTCCATGAAATTTGGTGAGAACTTGTAAACAGCTACCTACTGAATCATCAATTTCCTGCCCTTGTCCCATTTTATTTGGGGTCGGCGCAACACGTTATCTTCTTCCATTCTCCCCTATCAAACGTCACGGCATTATTTACTCTTTTCTCCTTCATATAATTCCTTACACAATCCATCCATCTTTTCTTTGGCCTTCCTCTCGCTCTCCATCCATCAACATGCAGATCTATCACTCTTTTAGTCACATGTGCTTCGTCCCTCCTCATTACATGTCCATAACAAGACAAACGACTCCCTTTCAATTTTTCTGTAACAGGCGCAACTTTTAAACTTCCTCTAATATACTCACTCCTTACTTTATCCATTCTTGTCACTCTACACATCCATCTCAACATTCTCATCTCCGCTACATGCAATCGTTTTTCATCCACCTTTTTTACGGCCCAACATTCTGACCGAAACAGTACAACAGGTCTAATCACGGACTTGTATATTTTCCCCTCTAACTTGGGGGGCATCCGTGGGTCACAAGTTGTTCCAGTGACCTGTCGCCATTTCATTCATCCTGCGTTGATCGGTGCCTACTGAATGATTCAGCTAATTCAGTGAAATTGAATGGTGATGATTTTTTATTTTACAGAAGTTTTTACAGGGTGTACTGTACAACCGAAGCCAACATAATTGAAAAATGACTAAGCAGATGATACCATCCCTCACTACTGGTTTAAGTGACGAATATACTGCTATCTGTCTATTCTTTGCGAAAACTTATCCTGGGTCCATAACAAGCGATGGAATGGACGTTTTCTATTATGGCGGAAATGCGCTACCCTATTTTCATCGTTCGGGCTCCAAGTTTTTAACTCCATAATATAGATGGCGCTGATTGCAGTGCAATATTGTAGGGATTTTTTGTTGCATTTTCCGATACTTTCCGATACTTACAATATGAATACATTACAATTTCTAAAAAAAACTAATTATAAATGCTATCTACAGCGTACATTTTCATGTACGCTGTAGATAGCATTTATAATTAAAGTTTTTTTAGTTTTTTAGTTATTCATATTGTAAAAATATTACTTAATATTACAATATGAATTATTATTAGTCAACAAGTAAAAATTATCAGTAATTTTTCTGTAGCAGCCACAAGAGTCAGGTTTTGTGGCCGATTTATGGCGATATCGATAAACTTAATAGATAGATCAATCATTATTTGATGTAACAAAAGACACGATACAGTAATTAACACAAAAAATATCAAACTAACAGAAAAAGAAATAGATTAAAAAAAGAAGTAAGATAGAAGTTAGATTGACGGCACAGTTGGCGCAGTGGCTGAGCGATGGACTGCTGCGCTGCGTGTCGCGGGTTCGATCCCGGCATGGAACAAATATTTGTATGACTTACAGATAGTTGTTTGGGTTCTGTCTATGTGAGTTTAAATGTTTGTAAACGCACCAACGATACAGGAGAAATTCTTAGTGTGGGGCAAAGTTTCTTAAAAAAAAAGTTGACCCATAGACATTTAGACACATCACATATTATAACGGTCGCCCATTACCACACCACTGGGCGGTGTGTGTCTCAAGTATTTTTCATGTGTATTACATGGAATGCCCCCTTTTAATATGGGACTCAAACATAACAAGCGAAATGTGAGTTTAATAGGATACAGCTCTGCCTAACTCTTAGGGATTACAAGGCGTTATGTTTGTTATATGTGTGTATAACCATTAGATTTCAACTTACAGACAATTCTACAAAGCCGTTCTAGACCCAGCGGTCGAATGGGTCAAATGATTGTTGAAGATGAAATGACAGAATGAAATTCGAAATATGAATACTTATTCAAAACTTTAAAAATCAATGTTGATCCAAAAGGAATAGAGGTTGAGGCAACAGAGAGGGTGGAATACCCACTCTGTAACAGGTCTTAATTTGGTAAAACCACTCCATGATCAGAATATAACTCATCCATAAACAGACATTTTTATTATCTGCCTTATCTGACAACTTTACATTCCTAGAATTATTTAGATGTTTAAGAAACAGCTGCATAGATGACCCTATTTGTCAAAGAAAAATTCTATAATACATATTTTTCTTCTATGTCTATGTCGATGATCTGCACTGAACATTTTTTTGTAACAATGGAAATGCCATTTTAGAGTTGTTCATAACTCTAAAATGGCTAAAATATTAAAAAAAAACAAAATCAACCAAACTAACAAAAGTCACAGAATTACTGTTTTTTCATAAATCGACTGCCTATCTGATCTTCACAACAAAGTTAGTACTGGGCAATACGATATCCGTTGGTAAAATGTGTCGATCTGAAGACAGACTGGAGGACAACTTCATCATAGTTGGAAAAAGACTCGGCAAATGATGATGAAGCGCGCGTTTGTGTTCCTAGAGGTATTGGTCCTTTAGGAACACGAACGCGCGATTAATCGAACTGCACCTAGTAAAAACAGCTCGATAATAGAAATATACTAATAACAATCGCACGTTCCGAAGAATAAGAATTACGCTTGTCGAAGCGCATTTTTTTTAGGATAAGTACTGTTAGTAATGAAAGTAGGTGCAAACGCACCTACTTTCATTACTAACAGTACTAAAAGCATTCTAGAACCAATCGAGTGTAAATATAGCTAATTTTTTACACTGCTACACAGCTGTGAAATATCAAACTTCGAATTCTTTTGATCCCTCAGTTTCATCAGATTTACTAATATTTTCTATCTCTTAGTTTTATTTTTATGACAAACTTGACTTAATTTATAGACTGGACAGTATAACAGCTGAAACAAGATTAAATTATTTCGGGCTCCAAAAGTCTCTCTCATTTTTGATGCAGATCCACAGACTGATCGCAGAGTAAGCGTTGTGAGTGAAGCAAACCAATATTATGACTATCCTACTAATATTATAATTGCGAATGTTTGTGAGGATGGATAGATGGATGTATGTATGGATGTTTGTTACTCTTTCACGTCAAAACGGCTGAACGGAACTTGATGAAATTTGGTAGATACCCCTGTGCCAAATTTCATCAAGTTCCGTTCAACCGTTTGGGTATGGTCGTATGGTCTGGAATAACACAGAGGATACTTTTTTTTCAATATCATGCTGACGAAGCCGCAGGTGCCAGCTAGTTTTATATATAACCAGCTGTGCCCAGCGGTTTCACCCGCTGAGGACGATTCTCAGACCTACCCAATATGTACCCAAAATTTCATAAGAATCGGTCGAGCCGTTTCGGAGGAGTACGGTAACTAACATTGTGACACGGAAATTTTATATATTAGATTACATGGATATCGTTCCTTTCGAAATAAATTCTGTAAATGTTGATGTAAACTGCATCAAAATATTCAGTCGTTTAGAATTACAATGCAGTCAGTTTCTGTCACTTCTGAAATTCTAATTAAAAATAATCCTTTTAACATTCATGACCAAGAATTTAGTAAAAATATTTACAAAACTGGGCTAGTGGACTCTCGGACCGAGGATTCTGCAAAAACTTGCGATATAAACGCCCATACGCGAGACTTAGAGAGTTGTTTTCAAGGGACCACAGATATAAATATGTAGTTTTAAATTTAACGCAATACTTGAACTTGTTCCCGAGATAAATGGCCTTGACAAACAACGGACAGACAGAAAAACAAAGTGATCCTTACAGTAAGTGAAAAAGGTTCCGTTTTCTCCCTTTGAGGACGGATCTTCAAAAAAGGACAAGATTAATCCTAAAACAAAGTACCTAATAACAGTGGCGACAATGTTATTAGGTCAAAGTACTCCTCCATCATCACTATATCATCATCAATGTATCACTGTCATCCAGGAACGTGCCCAGAACGTGGCAACAATTCCACGTTGACTGGCAATATTATTCTTTGGCCATGATAAAATTAATCTGGATGATACTCGGAAAAAATATTTTTTTTAGATCACGGTCAGAACACTCTACTGAAATTCATTCTTAGACTTCAAACGGCGAAAACAAATCTTAACGTATTTCAATGTAGTCGTTTGCATTTCATCTGATTTCAGTACTAATTCAATAAAAGGTTTATTTAGAAATAGAAAGAAAGTAAGTTTATTTGGCACATATGCACATAACATCAGACAAAAAAAAAAACAAAATTAAGTTTAAAAATAATAATAACTTAAAACTAAACACAAAAATAACATAATTATTGTGTCTCACGACTGCGCCAAATAGGCAAAATCTAATATTATAAAAGTGAAACTGAGTTACTAATATTATAAAAGTGAAACTGAGTTTGTTTGTTACGTCTCCACGCCTAAATGGCTAACTAACCGATTTTGATGAATTTTGGTACAGAGATAGTTGGGACCCTGGAGACGGACATAGGCTATTTAAAAAAAACGATTGAGATATGAGGGAGAAAGAGGGAAAAGGAAAAACATAGCTTTGCAAAAAAAAATATTACAATAAATAAGGCGCAAGGCCAAAAACTACAGGTAGCAAGGACCTGCAAATCAGGAAAGGGGAACTGTGTTACCCCGAATTTAACACAAGCGAAGCTGCGGGCAAAAGCTAGTAATAATGTAAGTTAACAGTGCAACTAAAACACGCTCTATGGTACGTTATAGCATTGCGTAGGCGCCTAAACAACTATCCAGGACTAACCTTTCCATAGTGTTAATATCTGCGCCTACGCAAGGGCGTTGTACTGTTTTCATTTGCGTTGATTCAAAATAAACCGTGAATCCAGTTCATAGTAGTTAGTATACTATAATTTGGGAGCTATTTCTTCTGTGTATACAATTATTATTGGCGCCAGAGTCTTCGCCCGCGTGATATCGGAAAAAGTGTCTTATATGTTACTAGCTTTCGCCCGCGGCTTCGCTCGCGTTAAATTCGGTATAACACACCAAGCAGACCTGTAGTTTTTGCTCTTGCGCCTGATTGATTTGTAATAGCAACGCTAAGTTTTCCCTTTTCTTCCCTCGTTCTCCCTCATATCCCACTTTTTTTAAATAAAAAATAGCCTATGTCCGTCTCCTGGTTCCCAACTATCTCTGTACCAAAATTCATCAAAATCGGTTTAGCCATTAAAGCGTGAAGAGGTAACAAACAAACAAACAAATAAACAAACAAACAAACTCACTTTCGCTTTTATAATATTAGTAAGGATCTACTTCTGTGCCAAATTTCATCAAGAACCGTTCAGTCGTTTTGACGTGAAAGAGTAACAAACATCCATACATCCTTCCATCCTTACATCCATCCATCCATACATACATCCATCTATCCATCCTCACAAACATCATAAGATGCAAAAATCTATTGGTATTAAGCACACTACAGAAACTTTGAGATTTTGTGAAGCTATAAAATTGTGTTAATTATGTATTGTCAAAGATAAAACCACTAAATATAAATATTTCACTGAATCGACCAAAAACGATTTGCTTCTAACAAATAATTGGTACGAGTTATTAATAAAAAAATACTCTGATTCTTAATACATTCGAGACACGTAGGCGTTATTCTGAGAAAATCACTCATTGTCTGCACGATTTTAACCGCCATTGGATTAACCAGTTTTACTCAGTGTTGAATCAACATATAGATATTCTAGAATCCAGAATCGTGGATGGATTCTAGAATTCCATCCATTCCATAGAGGAGTATTCCATCACAATGACCTATTTTATCCAAAGTTTGATTGGTAGATAGTTTTGTATTATGCAATGTCTAATACAAATGTATTTTAATGTTTTCTTTCTGAATAACGCCTTTACAGTACTCAAATGTTTTCATAAAATCAAGGTCTGCTATAGGTATGTTTTCAGCAACGAATAGGCACAGAAAACATAGCCGTCCAAAAATTAAAAAAAAAAACCATTTTTATCGCTGTACCTTGAGGACTACTAAAAAATTCGAAATAATAACATGAAAGAAACTAGTTAAACTCTTCCTCAAAATTTGAATGTTAAAAATAATAATTAAATCAGCTAATTTTACAAAATAGGAGAATGCGATGCGTCGATTTCGTTAAAAAAATGTGATACTCAGTCTGAGCTGCAGTTGCCCTTTTCGCACTGTGCGGGTGGCGCTTCAACAATAGTTTCTTTCGAATAGGTACCTATCTTTCAAATTCCTCGCATGCCCCGGTTCCTCTTAATAAATAAATAAGTCGTGTGAAATATTGTTGTTAGTAACAGTTACTCAAACAGATTTTCAAGTGTAGACTTTAAATTAATAAAGTAGAGTGCATTCCTCTTAATTCATTTTTGCTTCCTATAAACTACGGCTGTACATGACCTACCCTAAGGGAAGTTCTGTCATAATAACTAGTGACATAGTAGTAGGTACTAGTAGTTACTAGTCATATAATTTTATTATAACTGTGGCTAAGATCAAAGGTCCTATTGGTCACCTATAATATGATTAATGGGTAATCCCAATATTCTCAATAACACCAGTAACCCCACGATTCTAAATCAAATATAAAATTTCTAAACTTCGACTCAACAAAATTCGAATTTATGTTTTTTTATGTTTCTCTAGTACACACGACGACACATCAACCTATACAAAACCAGTTTATGCTGCTCTCTCAACAACGGATCGTACACCATAGATTTCAAGATTTCGAGCTTTCTCTACCAAATGAAAATATAATCACTCCATTGGGATCAATACTCATGGACAAATCGGTGTAAATCCATACATGAAAAATAAAAGATACTGGTCGAAAACATCAACTCGTCTCTTGTTGATTAAAAAAGTCCAAGCACGGGAAGTCGGTCTGCTGAGATGATTATATTATAATTTTCTGTATTAAAATCACCTTTCGCTGTAAATACCTTTGCAATTAAATTAAGGTAATAAAGTTATACTAAGAACTTCCTTGTCCAATAACTGAGTACTTATTGTATTTACCTATTCATACATAATTAACCAGCGTGAATATCATTACATTATAAATTATTATGACCTCAACGTATTGCATTACAGATAGGAAGGACCGTGTTATTTTTGAAGCGTCGCATTCCGTTATTTTATATGTTATTTTTAGCTTTTCGAACTATCAGCTGTTGCGCTTGTAAAAAAACGAATTGGAATTTCTATAACCGTGGCCGGGGTTCGGGTTGTTCGAAAGATGTACCGCGGCCCCGGAACATAAAGGGCAAAAGAAGGAACATGGGTGGGTTTTAGTCAGTACATTGGTGGGAATAGTCAATTTCACTCATTTAATGATTTCCCATCCGCAATAAAAAAATAAAAAGACTTCCCGTGAGATTTCTCGGATCATGATTCTGAACAACTTTTGTTCTAAGAGTTCTTGAAATTGGCAATAAAGAAGCTTTATTCCATAAGAACTTTTAATTCTCTCAAATTTTTTGTCTCGTACTCTAGAGAGTACCAAACCGTTTCGTTATTGACCAACACCGTTGCGTGACATGCATGTAACAAAAAAATATATAGTGGACGTAGAACACCGAGAATGTTTGTAAAATAAGAGACTATTCTCATACTTTTCATAAACTCACGCCTTTTTCCCAAAGGTGTAGGTCAGAAGCGGAGAAACCACAGAACGTCAACTGCGGTATTTACTCATTCTTGGAGTACTACGCACCTGATAATTCTGAAGAACTTCGCCAATAAGGTCAGTGTCCTTCTAGGGCGTCTCCTCCCGGCATTGCTCCTCATACCCCCTTACCAAAAGGTATTCACAAATTACTTTTGTTAAGTCACCTTTGAAAAACAATCTAAGCATTCTCTTTTAAATTTTTGTCACTACTTTTTCTCAGTTCATAGAACATACTTTTTAAAACAAAGAATACATGGTTAACATGGATATCTATGATGACCGTTCTAAACCCGTTACAAACGCGAATGATATGCTGTTAAAATTGATTCGAGTTTCTTCTTTCTTTTGTTCCGTGCCTGATGAGTTCGTAGCACGGTCATGGTATGGTACAGTGTAATGTGCAGACTTTTTTAAAGTTTTGCTAAAACATAAAAACACTTTTTTTGTGACATTTCTGTAAAGAGTATTATATCTTTTTGTCATCATCTGCCTAGCCTTTTCCCAACTATGTTGGGGTCGGCTTCCAGTCTAACCGGATGCAGCTGAATATCAGTATTTTACATGGAGCGACTGCCTATCTGACCTCCACAACCCAGTTAATACTGGGTAATACGATACCCCTTGGTAAGACTGGTTGTCAGACTTTCGGAACACTGATTACCTGAACGACTGTCAAAGATCTACAAATGACAGCCGGGACCAACGGCTTGACGTGCTTTTCGAGGCACGGAGGAAACTCGCTATGTAACGGGTGTTCACCCATCCACAGACCAACCTAGGCAAGCGCGGTTTAACCTAAAGATCGACCCGAGCGGCTACTATCTATTTAGCCACGAGCTCCTCCTCTCAGTATTATATCTTTTTGTATGATATTAATAACCACCATTATAATGGCCATTGTAACCATAGAGTTAGCAATTTCTGTAAAACTATGTTCAAATAATCATTTCTTATTCTATATATGTAAAAATGTATTTATATGTACATACGCAAAACAAAATGAAACTTTTATAAAAAGTTAATATCAACGGCAATAGTTAATATAAAGTTAAGTAAACGGTACTAAACTGGTCGTAAAATATTTTATAGGGGCATACAAGAAGCCACGCGTCAATGAAAAAAAAACCGTATCAGCTGCTATACTCGCTTTTGCTCCAGATGCTTTTGTTATTACCTACGCAAAAAATCTTAGTTCAAGGTCAAAGAGCAAGTGACGTGTGATGAGGAGATGAGGACTTTGCCAGCTTTGTTTTTTAAGTCCCATGTTATAGGGGGCGAGCATTTTGCCATCAGCTGGGCACAAATCCAGACTCCTTAGCTTCTACGAAAAAATTCACCCCCAACCTACGTGTTAAAAAATTGGTTGTTTGTAAAGTAGGTTTACGATCGAGATGTTTACGTGATAACGTCTTATTGGTGATATAAGTTATCACCAGTAGTGACATCTAAAATGAAATTAAGTACTAATTTAAAGTTTTTTTTTCGAGCCAAGTAACAGATGGCGCTACCATCTTTATGAAATGTCGCTTGTGAGGTTTTGGTGTGACACAAGTTTCTGAACATGTCACCCGACTAAAACGATTTTAAAGACGTTATCACGTCAAAAATAAATAAAAAACTGAAAACTACTGATTCTGTGACACCAGTTATTTTTATGAAAGACACCAATGCTAAAGTCATAAAAACTGATAGAGGCAAAATACTTTCGGAATCAACGGAAAAATAAATTCAAGTGTTTACTAAAATACTAATTTCAACGATTCGGTGACTCTAATGTTAAAATAAATAGCAGTTTTTTCTTCTATTTTAGATTGTAAACGATAAAATAGCCGTTAGTTAGATAACTACCACACATGTCATGTCATGAATGATGTAAACATGATCTTGTAAACATATTATGATTAAAAAAGAGTGTCCATGGAGTTTCTTGCCCAATCTTCTCCATAGAGCTCTACGTTTTTGAATGGGCAACTACGATACTTTCACGGAATAAACGCGCGCATGTAATTCGCGAAGTGCTAACAAAGTTGCACCCTCATTTCGACACTTATAATTAAGTTCTATGATCATGTAATCCAACCAACTCCATTTCCAAGAAACAGGACATAGATCCAAACTCAGGCCTCCCCGGCCGACTGGGAAATTCCTGACAAAGAGTTCCCCTCTTTTTACGTTCTGGGAATCAAACTGTCTCATGATCGGCAGTAGTGCTTGCGACTAACAATACATTGACGGCGCCACAAGGCTGTGACCTGCATTATAGGAACACAGTTATGCAATTTCCTCATCGGGCTAAAGTAAGCTCCTCCTTAAAAATCGACAGTGGGTCAGAGTAAGTGAAAATTGCGTAAACTAACGATATTGACTGGATTGGAGCCAACAACTAGGTAGTCACTTAAAACCTGTTATTAAGTAATGCGAACGTAGGTTTCAGATGAAAAACAAACGAACGTACTGATAGTTAGACATTCTCCAGACGGCATCGAATCTTGTCCGGTGTGCCCAGAATAGTATTGAAATTCCGAGCTGCTAAGGCAGTTCAAAGTCAAGGAATGACCACAGACGTGTTCCACTAGACTTCATCATCATATACCTATCGTTTCCTCAACTATTTTGGGGTCGGCTTCCAGTCTAACCCGATGCAGCTGAATACCAGTATTTTTAATAGAGCAACGGCCTATCTGGTGAGAATGTCAGACTTTCGGTACACTGTCTACCTGTAGCGACAGTTTAAGATTTACAATTGACAGCCGGGACCAACGGCTTAAGTGTTCTCCAAGACACGGAGGAAACCCAGTATGTAATGGGTGGTTACCCATCCTCGGACCAACCAGACTAACGCGGCTTAACCTATAGATCGACCTGAGCGGCTGATATTATTTAGCCACGAGCTCCTCTTGACTGTACCACTAAAACTATTAAAAAATCTCCATCTCTATTAAAATAACATTCGACAAGTTCGCAATCCTTCCTTCCCTTGCCTTTTTTGCATTGACACGACACGAACAACTATGTCTAAAAGGAGTAATGAACTACATTGAACCTTTAAGAACCATCGACCTTGACTGGTGTTATCGGAATGCAACCTTCTTTTACGTGTGACGAGAAGTGCAACATCGTCTGACAGTGGACAAGTCTTGAAGACTATTCTGAGTCATTAGAGAAACGTCATAATGTTGGAAATAGTGACGTGAATATCCATCTTCATATAATACCTGTCCTGTCGACATGTTTGTAGTATACCGGAAGTATTAAGATCGTTTGTAGTAGTATTTATATTAAGGTAAGTGTTAAGTTTTGTTAAAAAAATGAATTCGCAGGTTTCCTTATGATTGATAACACGGCAAAGGCAGCCAATTACAGTAATTTGTTAGTGTTACCAATACTATATTTAGAAACGGTGCAGATAGCAGACGGTCCCCGTTTAGTCGATTTATTAATATGGCATGGCAAAAATGCCTGATTTAAAGTTGATGACGTGTCTTCGATAAATAATGTGCGTACAAATGCATACTTCTTAGTAAGGTAGCTTCTTTCGTTAAACAGTGTAAATGCTCTACAGTTCTAGGGCTTTTATTTGGTCGCTAGCCCGTATTCGGGTGGTCGAGTGAATTTACTCGAATTCGGGCGCCCCAAGCATATATTACACTTCCTTTGGGGAGTTTGATATGCCACTTTTTATTACCAGCTAAAACACACACAAGTGGAGAAAGATAGGCATTTTTAAATTAGGCTGAAGATCAGCACGTTTTCAAAGTCAAAACGTGCTAGTTTTAATAAATGACTTTTGAGTTGACACTGGCCATTGCAATGGAATATGAGCCATGGACAGCGAGTTATTTGAATGAAGAAAAAAATGCGAAATGTGAATGAATTATACTTAAGTACCTAATAATATCTATGGTCAAAACAACCCACAACATCCTCCCTACATCCTGTTATTGACATTGTGCTATCTATGTTTTATCCTTGGCTTAAATAACTTATATTAATGATCGCATAAGGTATGCGTTACAATGTTATTTTTAACAGTTATTAATGGAAATTGCAGTTGCCTTATTGTTACAGTCGAATGTCTCTGCTCTGACGAATCAATTATTATGACTGGATATCATTATGGGATATCATCAAGGACTGGATTTAACCAACGACTGGTGATAACCAACGACTAGATAATACCAACGACTGGATATTACCAACAACTGGACATATTTTGTTTAAATTAATGTATTGTTTTAAAAAAAAAAGTATATAATATATTATTTAAAATATGACACTGAACCCCACACTTTTTGACGTGAGGTATCACCAACGACTGATTATATCATCAATGTCTGTCTACAAATTGATGAATCGTTTAAATACCTACAACAGAATGAATTTATGAATAACAATATTTTGACAATAGTTAGTTAATTAATAAGTTTTGAAAAAGAATTCTATACAATTTTATAAAAAACTCTGTTAGCACTCAAGTTACTTGATTGAACACTTTAAAGTAGGAAATCAAGTAGTTAAAATAACACTTCTAAATATTATTGAAAGGCAAACTTTCGTAACTGATTGTGGAATTTAGTCAGAGGTCAAGATGATGCCAAAACATTGAAAGCTGATGACAGTACCACTTTATACATTCGACGTAGATTTACTTATGTACACGTAATTTTATTCCCATAACAATTTTTTTTAATGGCATCTCGCAGGTTGTTAGCCGGAGGTTGTTAACCCACCTATGAGGTTGTAAACTGCTCTACCGGACTATCCTGTAGGTGCCTTGAGACCTTTTGCGATACTTATAAAGACTTCTTTTGCCTCATCTACTGTCATAAATTTTAGTGTTCAAACTTAAACTTTAAGACCTTCATGTTAACAAATGAATAAAGGAAAACAAAACATATAATATTTGAAATACTCGCACACCGGTTTGAGTACTATGCATCTGACCTTATCGAAGATATACATTTCTCTTTGTAAAATAGGCCACTATGAACCTTTTTGTTGGTAAACAGGTTTTGTAGCCACCTGATAAAATAGTGGTTAAACCCACAATCTTAAGAACTTTTATGACGCGAAGGGAATGAGCCTTGCTGGCCTTGAGACAATTTTAGTTGCCAACCAAAAAATAAACCGGCAGAAATATAAAGCAATCCTTACTAATATTAAAAAAATCGAAAGTGATTTTGTTTGTTTGTTACGTCATCACGCCTAAACGGCCAAACCGATTTTGATGAATTTTAGTACAGAGATAGTTGGGACCCTGGAGACGGACATAGGAAAAGACGGAGAAAGAGGGAAGAAAAGGGAAGAGAAAGATTTTTTTTTGTCGATCAACAAGCGGGTTAAAGTTAGCGTTAGCCCTAAGTAACTATGCCACTGAAGCTAGTAAGGTAATAAAACAGGAGAGGGGAAATAAGGGACATTATTCATACTCCATTAGTACATAATATTACGCCTAGAATCACCGAGAGGTTAGGCAGAGGCTACGGTTAAAGATTTTTTTTTCTCAAAAGAATTACAAATTCACTTACAGAGAAAAACTTAATTAAATGGTTGCAAATAAATTATGAAGCACTAAGCGTAGCTTAAAATTAGAATACGGCATGTTATGGTTTGTAAATGTTTAACTAAAACTTAAAATTATGTTAATGTTTTGCATTACAAACAAAACAAAACAAATAAGCAGGTATTTTTAAAAAAAAGTAGGTAGAGGTGTAATTAATATAAGTAATAGTACCTAAACCTACATTTAGCCAGTTATGTTTTTAAGACCAATGTAATAGAGGGCTAGATTATTGCCTACAAACAGATAAAAAAACCAGACGACACGGTTAGCGCAGTGGCTGAGCGATCGACTGCTGCGCTGCATGTCGCGGGTTCGATCACGGAACAAATATTTGTATAGCCTACAGATAGTTGTTCCGGGTCTGGCTGTTTGTGTATGTGAGTTTAAATGTTTGTAAACGCACCTACGATACAGGAGAAATACTAGTGTAAGGCAACGTTTAAAAAAAACCTGACTCCATAGCTGCTATTGAGTAATATCCTAATAGAAAAACACAATAACAATTTGCGCAACGTGGGAATTGAACCTGGGACCTCATACTCAGCAATCGTGTCATTACTACTTCCCAGAAAAGCTGTTTCATAAAAAAAACTCTACTGCTATTAATAGAAATGCAAGTATATTAATTATATTAATGCAAAAGTGTTGTTAAATCCGTTTAAAAGTGTCTCTTAATCATGTTTAACGGTACCCTTGGGATAAACAAGTCAGAATACACTAACCTTTGCCATGACCACCATAGACCACAGTTCACACCATAGATACAGACCATAGATCGAATTAATGTCAATGTGGCTTTATAGATAGGACTAGCTGTAGTCCGCCTTTTTGGACGCTCGATCCCGTGAGTCCAAAGTTATCTACTTTTTATCTATGTAGTTAATCCTATGTAGTATGGACATGTAATGAGGAGGGCTGAAATGAATGACTAAAAGAGTAATGTATCTGAATTTTGATGGACGGAGAGCGAGAGGAAGGCCAAAAGATGGATGGATTTCGTAAGGCCGTGACGTCTGATAGGGGAGAATGGAAGAAGAAAACGTGTTGCGCCGACCCCAAATAGAATAGGACACGGGCAGGAAAATGGTGTTGATAGATGAAACTAGCTGTAGTCTTGCCTTTTTCGACGCTCGATCCCGTGAGTCCAAAGTTATCTACTTATTATCTAGTTAATCCTTGAGAAGAACTAGGTCATCATTTGCCTGGCCTTTTCCTATATAGGGATAGCCGAAAGCAACGGAATACCAGTATTTAACATGGAACAACTGCCTATCTGACCTCCAAAACCCAGTTAGAATCAGGTAAAGCCCCTTGGTAACACTGATTTTTATACTTTGGTGACCTGTTACGACTGTCAAAGGTGTACAAATAGTAGCAACGGTTTAACCTGCTTTCCGAGTCACGAAAGAAACTCGATTTACACTGGGGAAGACCAGCTTAACCTGAACATCGACCCAAGCAACTAGTTTCTGTATTAACTATATATATTGATCATTAACTAGGTCTGGTCTATCCGTGACCCAAGTGATGTCTATAGGTATCCCTATTGTCTGTTTATAATTATTTCTTAAATTTATACAATTCAATAATTTGTTAAAATCAGCATGGTTGTACCAGAATATTTGTACCCCGATCACGGCTAGACAGAGCGTTCATTAATAATGACAATATCTGTACCTAACCCACCAATGTTCAACAAATAAAAATATTTGTATTTGTCTATGGGCTGTTTTTTCAATAGCATTAGCATTGAATCAGGCCTATGTCTATAGCCGTTGAGGCTTAACAGTTAGACAGTTAAACCAAGAGATGTGTAGAGTTACTTCTCATTTTTAAGTTCTGTAGCCATAATTCTAAAACGGAACCCTTATTGATTCGCACTGTCGCCATTTTATCCGAGATTGTTGATACCACATAGTTCAAATTTGGAAAGTAGGTATGTGTCTTCTGTAAACCGCTATACAAAAATGATGTTAAATTACGAATCAAAAAAAGGGTTATCCATACATCATCATCATTTATGTCATCATAAAGTAAGGCTTAAAACAAAAATGGGAATCTGAATGTTTGGGGTGTCAACAGCTCTTAAAAATGGTACCTGGCCGTTTTGCGAATTTTTCGATTATTACATCAAGTTTTTTTTTTGTCAAGATTATAAAGTCATAAAAAATTAAATTAAAAATTTAAAAACACCCCCGACCCAAAAAAAGTACGCAACCCTATAAAAAGCAAAAAAAATAACTTTTAACACTACGTAAGTACCAACTAAAGCATGTCAGACTATCTACTCGGGACTTTGTGCCACCTTTATGTCGGAGGCATAACCGCTAATTTTGAACTGCAAATGGTTATCTTGGCCTGCTGTTGAACGTACGTATGAAATTTTTGATTAAATTTTGTCGTGTCGGGGGACCGCTTTCTACCTTCAAAAATACTGTCATTGAGATATTTTTTTTTGTTCTGGCTTGACCATTCTTGGAACTCTCTAGTTACAAAGTTATAGGGGGTCAAAGTTACAAAGTTATAGGGGGTCAAAGTTTCAAACTTTTTCACAAGTTTTTAATGCGATAATTTTACTTTAAAAACCTTCCTTCCTTACACTATTCACTGCATCTATCAGTGAAATGTTTGATGTTGGTGTTGAGAGCGCAACATTCAGTTCAACCTGCCATGTAAACTTTATTTCGATAGTAAAACGAGAAGTGTCACCTAAAAAAAATCGTTTTCCAGCAATGATGTTTGTGTTCAGTTACTTAGTTTGATATACACAATGCATTGTTGATGGTTTCGCGAAAGGTTCAACCTGTATATTCGTGTTTGTATATAATTACGGCTTTTCACTAAATGCCCCACTCAAAGGGGGCGAAGCGCTCCTGTGGGAAACTTTTCATAGTATACCTACTCGGTCAGCAAGTTTTAATACTGAATATACTTAGTGAAAAATCCTTTGGACCCCGGGCTAAATAAATATAGCAATATTCACTAATATAAAGATATGATAAGTTTATAGAAGAAGAATATTTACCTCTTGCATGTACCACTTATTGTCATCTTCCAAGAACATATGTTCACAAGGTTTTCCATAAACCATGTCATAAGTTTTCTTTTTCAAGTCCACAGTTTTCATGAACCGTGACTTGTAATGTGTGTCTAAACCATGATTTAACAGAACATCCTTATACATCCCCGTGCAATTGTTCCCAACACGAACAAATCCTAAAGGACAACATTTTCTTAAACATTTTTTGTTTTGACATAAACACCCGAACGTTCTAATTTCACCATCAACTTTTTTTGAGTACACATATTTTGGCGGGAATATGACGCCATCTTGCACTATGGAACCGTTTACCGAACTTTTCACGTCACTAATATCGACACTCTCACTATCTAAACACGGCTGGCCACTCGCGCACGCGGCCACGAAAAATAGAAGAAGTAGGAACATTTTATTAAGTCTGGGAAAAAATAGTTTTATGCCAACGAATGCGTTCACGATCTGAAGTATTTGTAATCTGTGTTTGATACCGACGACCGACTCATAATGTTGTACGCATTGCACTGACCGGCCAACAAGCAACTTTTATTTATTTATATATGAAGTTAGTTAGGACATGAATTCATTAGAGGGAAAATTAATTGTTTCCTATCGTACCCTTGCGTGGCGTTTACATTGTGCTCCCGAAATACATTTTAAGTTTTGTAGGTCAACTTTTTTCATGGAAAAAATATTATTACCTTTATGTTCTAGTTTAGTAGCTTTGCCTGTGTATTCGTGCATATTACAAGATACCGGCACGGATCTTGAGCGCTCGGCGGAAGGGTGGGGATGGCTTTGCGCATCGTACACATATGGCAAATAAAACGGACGCCCGTTGATTATTTATTTTTTCTAAGTTACCTACGTAATTATCTTACTGGTTCTACGTAACTTTATCTATTGAAAATAGTACATTTCGATACAAGTACAAATAAAATAATTGAATGAAAAATAGTTTTGCTAATTACAAACTGACATTATTTTTTTTTCCCGTTTTGCTTTCGATAAATATCACCTTTGATTATAATTCCAACGGTATATTTAATAAAAAATCACATAAAATATTTGAATAACATAATTTAAAAATGTTGTCTATTAAATTGGCCGTAATTGTACTCGTCGTCGTGAGGTACATGCAGCAGGAAAAAGAACGAATCCCGAGTGACGTCTATGACGCGATGCGCTACGGGCCAATCACTGCACTTTCCCCGCCCCCGCGCCTCACTTCATACCACCAAAGGGACCCAATAACTCACTTCTGCGCAAGTGAAGGTCAGCGCTCAAGAACCGTGCCGGTAACTATACTAGCTCTATTCTTCATGAGCTAAGCTTAGCGTAATTTTTTCAGCGTAGGCCTTGTTAATTAAAATGTATTATTTAATTCGTTTATTAATTCTTATAAGATTGAGATACTTTGTGAAAATGTTATCACCACTCCTCTCAAATGGAGACGTAAAACATCGTGAGGAGACCGATATGTCATAGAACGAAACATTCGAAGACATGGGACATCTACTAACTAATGTCGAAACATTCGAAGACATGGGACATCTACTAACGTAATGTGCCTACATGGTAGGTACATTATAGTCTCCTTTCATAGACAGAAGACCTTTGTTCCAGCAGCGGGAAGATAGAGGGATCTATCAGGGCTTTCGTCTGCCGTTGCGGCGGGCTGATTAGTTGTGATCTTGTTATAGGTATACCTAATATCCTACAATGCTGTCAATGGTGTTCTGACTGCCAGGGCCACCGCCTGGTGGTGTTGCGGGTTATCCGAAAGAGATAACGTGGCCCCAGAAAACAAAGGGCAAAAGAAGGAACATTTTTTTTTCTTTTTTAAAAACGTTGCCCCACACTAGAAATTTCTCCTGTATCGTGGGTGCGTTTACAAACATTTAAACTCACATACACAAACGGCCAGACCCGAAACAACTATCTGCAGGTCATACAAATATTTGTTCCGTGCGGGAATCGAACCCGCGACACGCAGCGCAGCAGTCGATCGCTCAACCACTGCGCCAACCGTGCCGAATGGATGGATGAACATGTATGGGGTTTTGTCAATAAAAGTCTGACAAAAGGCAGGGAGAAGATAATAATATATGCCGATTATGCTATGCCAAATTAAGAGCTTGAATTTGGCCCACTGGTTTACTGACGGATGCTATAGTAAACAAGTGTTTATGTAGCTACGTTCTACGTAATATGCCTTACGTTTTTATACTATATCAGTCTCTTATAACAATCCTTACTAATATAATAAAAGCGAAAGTGAGATTGTTTGTTACGTCTTCACGCCTAAATGGCTAAACCGATTTTGATGAATTTTGGTACAGAGATAGTTGGGACCCTGGAGACGGACATAGGATATTTAAAAAAAAAAATTGAGATATGAGGGAGAAAAAGAGAAAAAAATGCATTGCTATAACAATAAATTAGGCGCAAGGGCAAAAAATACAG
This sequence comes from Ochropleura plecta, assembly GCA_905475445.1. Taxonomy (NCBI): domain Eukaryota; kingdom Metazoa; phylum Arthropoda; class Insecta; order Lepidoptera; family Noctuidae; genus Ochropleura; species Ochropleura plecta. Next base: position 5,069,325 of record FR997735.1, read on the forward strand.
GTAGCAGGTACCAGCAAATCAGGAAAGGAAAACTGTGTTACTCCGAATTTAAGCAGTGGCCAAAACCTAGTATATCAATATTTATTCAAGTTATACTCGTACATTGCCAATCTGTGCACATAAGAACCGTACCAACGATTGGTGGCCTTTATAAATATTAAGTAAATATATGCTTGTCTGTAATTCGGCATGCTTATAGAATAACAATCATTTATTTGTGTCATATATTTTGGGTTTTCCTTAAGTGATTCTAGCTATATTCAAGTACTGTATAGTCATGAGTCATTGAACTTGGGTATATCTCATTGATTTTTTCCTGGATTCAGGTAAATTACATACAAAAGTATTAAATACCTATAGAAATAATTAGCTTTTGTTATTTTTATCTGCTTAACCTTTGGCTGACATTTTATTTTTTCTCTTTTGTGATATTTGACAAGTTTATGCAGATGGCTTCTCGGTTGGAACGAGGATCTGAAGAATATAGGTAGTTATGATGTAACCAAAAGATATTTTGATCTGCATTTTAAAAACAATGGATAGCAAGATCGGTCCATTAGAGCGACGGGCGTTAACAATATTTATGTATACATATTTGTTGACCCAACTTACGTCGTATTATACTTATCCTATCAGTTATACCTATCAGGTCCAATGGGATCTTAAACATCTCAATAAACTTCATCAAAATCAATCAGATATTAACGAGGATTTCAGTGACATACACACGTATGGAGGAATAATTTGTATTGTTAACATATTCTTGTGTCAATTTTATTTCAACAATTTTTATTACAACATATTTGTATTTTGCTTACACATTAGAAATAGGAAAATCTAAAAAATATTTTTTTAGAGTAAAATTATCAAAATTATAAAATATTTACATAGCTTCAAAATTCGTCCACAACAATGTCGATAGCAAAGAGTGCCCAGAAACAGGCAACATTGCCAACATGCTGATTCTTTTGCCATAAAAGGCCTGTCCTCTCTGATCACCTGAAGAGTTTTCAACAAATTCTTATGAATTTTTTTTCGATCATCACTCGGGTTAAAGTTAGTGTTAGCCCAAAGTGACTATGCCACGCGGACGAAAGTCGCGGGGCGCGAAGTTGGTAATAAATAAATCCCTATAACCAGCAGTGTTTTTTTTGTTTTAGAGCAAAGAGGCGCGTATCTTTCAGGTTTTCGTTTATAAATTGTGTTTATCAACAGAATATCAAAAATAAACACGAACGGCTCGGGCGTTAAATCTGCCTCGGCCGCAATCACAAAGTTTCCACACTTAAATCAAAATGTACTATTTTTGGCAATGCTGCTAAGTTATAATTATAATAAATGCTGTTATTTTTTTAAGTCACATTGTGTACGCGGCTTTTAAGTAACTAATTTAAATGTGGTGTCGAAATAAACTAATTGCCCGAATTATAATTTGACAACACCTGAGGGAATGACGATAAACATTTATCTACTATTTGCATAAGGCGTATTCCTGTTCACCAAATGAGTAATATATTTGTAAAAACTAGTTTTTCACGACAGGTTTTTATAACAAACGTAAAATAATGTGACACTCTAGTTTTATATCTTAAATTTTTGTTTTGAGATGTATCCGAATATGCATTTATTTCAGATATCGGCAACAGCTATGTGTATTCGATTTATAATAGTCACTTGCAGGCTCTCAGTATACCAATATTTGCACCGTGCAGGTATCGCAGCTACGATACGTTTTCAGTTTTGTTACTTACATTCATTTTATGCTGCGCACCAATCGCATTCGCTTATAAAATTTTAACACCAATGGTATTAATGAGATCTGCTACCCTACCATGACGTCTTAAAACAGAACTAATTCCAGTGAGGGAAAGAGACTAGAGCTATACAGGGTGTCTAGCACCATCTCTTTCTCACACAGGAATAAGTACTGCCATAAGATGTCATGGTTAACTCTCTGCAACGAAAGTGATATCGACTTGTCAAAATTATTATTTATTATCTTCTTGTTTTAAAAAAACGTTGCTCCCACACTAAGAATTTCTCCTTTACCGTGGGTGCGTTTACAAAAATTTAAACTTTTAGCGCTGCACTCGATTGCTTAACCACTGCGCCAACCGTGTCGTAAAATTTGAAATTATGCTCTGTAGGACCTTAGAAATTGAGAACGTTCCAACTAGTAAAAACCGATGAAGAGCAAGTCTTTCGCGCACCGAAGGTTCCGTACAAACTTGCGACATAAACAGCCATATCTTTTGACTGTGCAGGCTTAGAGAGTTCAGAGAGGGGCCTGCCGGTGTTGCGGGTTGTTCGAAAGAGATACCGCGACCCCAATGTAAGCACCTTGCGTCTCATGCGAACATGCGCGATGAGGGAAGTTATTTAAAAAAATATAAATTGCCTTATTAATTTGTCGTGACACTATTACATCGGTATATCAATCGATATTTATGCGCTCTGCTGTGTCAGCGGACGTTCTGTGATTCCTAACGTTTTTGACAATGGTCATTGTCGTGAAGCCAGATTCAGTGAAACGTAAAGGGCAATAGAAGGAACCCCCGCTCCGCCCAGAACGGGGGAAGTTAATTGATGATTTCCCACCCCCCAAAAAAGGCTTAGAGAGTTGTTTCGCAGCTCAAAGGGAGCACAGAGTTGAGTACTTATATGGTTTTAATTTCTACTCGATACCTCCATGTATTCCCGAGATAAAGGTTCTTGATAGACAGACAGACGGGCAACAAAGTGATCCAATTGGGGAGTTGTGTACCTGTGTCACGTCTGTCATATTCCTTCTAGCAGCCATCGCTGTTGACCTGACGTACTGCTCTTAATGATAGAGCACTTTGAGAGTAATTCCGAACCCCAATGCCATTCGATTTAAAGATGGCACCCGCGGCTTCGTCGCGTGTTATCGGAAAAAAAATTTCTATGTGTTATTCCAGATTATATAATCTACCACTGTGCCAAATCTCATCAAGATCCGTTCAGCCTTTTTGATGTGAAAGAGTAACAAACATCTATACATCCATCCGTCATCACAAACATTCGCATTTATAATATTTGTAGGATAAAGCTGCCATTTTGCTTTTTTCGACTTTCGGCCTTCTAATTAACCAGTGAGTAATTTTAGTCAGCTGCTTAGTCAGGGTATTAGAATATCAGACTTGTTCAAGTAGGTATTTAGATCTTTTTTTTTATTAGTGATAGGCTCGCGTTTGACCACTATCTCACCTGATGGTAAGTGATGATGTGGTCGACGATGAAGCACGCTTACCTAGAAATAACCTATTCACTCTTGACTTGAAGACCCCCAGGTTATAGCTATCAGGAAATACAGACTCCGGCAGGGAATTCCACTCCTTAGCAGTACGCACAATGAAAGTATTCCCAAACCGTTTAGTGCGTGTGGGTGGGATGTCTACCATGTAACGGTGGCGCATCGCCGTACGTCTTGTAGTCCGATGATGGAACGGGCTTGGCGGAATTAGGCTGTGCAATTCCATCGCACACTCTATATATATATCGTATATATCTATCGTATCTAGTTTTCCATGACGTACCTAGCTGCTTGGCTAGGCAGTTTAATGCAAAGTGCCTTGTGATTCCACGACATACGATGCAATTGCTTATGTGATTGTGATAAATATATATCCTTACAAATATTATAAAAGCGAAAGAGAGTTTGTTTGTTACGTCTTCACGCCTAAATGGCTAAACCGATTTTGATAAATTTTGGTACAGAGATAGCTGGGACCCTGAAGACGGACATAGGCTATTATATATATATTTTTTAATGTGAGAAATGAGGGAGCAAGAGGAAAGAAAAGAGAAAACTTAGCTTTGCTATTACAATCAATAAGGACAAGGGCAAAAACTACAGGTAGCAGGTACCTGCAAATCAGGAAAGGGGAACTGTGTTAGTTATTAATACTACCAATAATTAGTTTTTTTTTTTAGTTAGACCATTTCAAGTTCGTCGCCAGCATTACTTTAAAATTGTTACTTTAACGTTGAAATAAATGAGTTTCCTTTAATTTTACTTAACATGATGTGTAAACAAAATATAAAAAATAACAGAATAGGAGTGTTGAAAGCACTTTTATTAAAGACTTAACCCATTAAAGGAATTGTTTGTGCTGCGTTGTCAGTTAAGCGCGCTTTGCATAATTAATTTGTAGGCACATACACTGACGAACTTCGTGACTGACACAGCAGACACTTATACAGTAATCCTAGTTAATTCCGTCCTTCAGACTAGTTTTATTTAGTTTCAAATCAAATCAAAATCATTTATTTCAGGCCAATTACAGGCACTTTTGAACTGTCGAAATATTGACAACAATAAAATGAAGCTACAGTCCCAGTCACAAGGCATAATAACTGTGAAAGTAGATACTGTAGTTGATTATCGAACGGCGGAAAGATATGTAGCGATCTCTACAACATAATTTACTTACTACGCATTATAAATGACTTCACGCTAATCGTAGTTGGTCTAGTGATTCCAAGGGCGACTGTTATGCATGAGGCCGAAAGTTCGATTCTCGGATGGAGCAAATGTTATTGGGTTTTTCCATCTACAATTTCTTAGTTGCAAATTAGCAGCTATTACATGGGAATTCCCATGTAATAGCTGCTAATTTGCAACAAAAAACACATCGGTTCCTGCTGGGGTTACGGATTATTCGAAAGAGATACCGCGGCCCCGTAACACAAAGAGCAAAAGAAGGAACATGGATGGGTTTTAATTGGCAAAAGTCTGACACTCCCACCCGCTCTGCTCAAGTTAGAAGAAAAGTAGAAGGTAATTGATGATTTACCACATCCAAAAAAAGAACCCGGCCAAGTACGAGTCGGATTCGCACATCAAGGGAGTCGAAACAGGGGGGGGGGGGGCACAAACGTGTGTCATAAACGGCTATATCTTTTGCCTACGTAGACTTAGTTGATGAAGTGACTTGAGTATATGGTTTTAAATTCTACTCAATACCTCCACGCTTTCCCGAGATAAAGGGTCTTGACATACAGTCGGACAACAAAGTGTTGCTATAGGGTTTTCGTTGTTTCCCTTTTGAGGTACGGAAGCCTACACCTACCGGTTAAGAGTTTTATATACGTACTAGCTTTTGCCCGCGGCTTCGCTCGCGTTAAATTCGGGGTAACACAGTTCCCCTTGCGCCTTATTGATTTGTAATAGCAACGCTAAGTTTTCCCTTTTCTTCCCTTTTTCTCCCTCACATCCCACTTTTTAAAAATAAATTAGCCTATGTCCGTCTCCTAGTTCCCAACTATCTCTGTACCAAAATCGGTTTAGCCATTAAAACGTGAAGAGGTAACAAACAAACAAACTCACTTACGCTTTTATAATTTAGTAAGGATAAATATAAAAATAGGTCATATTATGGTCTCATTAAATATCGTTACCCTTTTATCTTTTTTGCGTTTGTTATTTAATTTTGTGGTTACATGGTAACACTATTGTAAACCACAAGCAGCAGTTACTATTATTATTACGCAACCGACGCATACCCACGATAAGTTTTTTTTTTATTGAAATAAAAAAATCCGGAAATCAATTCGACAACACGTTTGGTGCAGTGGCTGAGCGATCGACTGCTGCGCTGCGTGTCGCGGGTTCGATTCCCGCACGGAACAAATATTTGTATGGCCTACAGATAATTTGTTTCGGGTCTGGCTGTTTATGTATGTGACTTTTAATGTTTGTAAACGCATCCACGATACAGGAGAAATTCCTAGTGTGGGGCAACGTTTAAAAAAAATAGTATCACCTTGTATACCTTCTGCCTTCCACTTTATAGTAATACACTAAAATAACGTTTACAGTTGATTCAAAGTGCTACCGCTAAATACAGTAACGGATGAAACGATCTGTTGGGGTTCCGTAAGCTAAATTTGGCATGAATGAGATTTCATCATCATTTTTCCATTCTATTTGGAGTCGACGCAACACGTTTCCTTCTTTTATTCTCCCCTGTCAGACGTCTCTGCATCATTTATTCCTTTCTCCTTCATATTATTCCTTACACAATGCATCCATCTTTTCTTTGGCCTTCCCCTCCCTCTCCATCCATCAACATTCAGATCCATCACTCTTTTAGTCACATGTGCTTCCTCCTCCTTATTACATGGCTTGAATATATTTGGCACTTTTCTCAAGTTTTATTAAAATCTAGTCAAACTGCAGCAATATCATTTTTTTCAGTAACATACTACATAAATATAAAACAAGTTAACCCAATATCCTTACTAATATTATAAAAGCGAAAGTGCGTTTGTATGTTTGTTACGTCTTCACGCCTAAATGGCTAAACCGATTTTGATGAATTTTGGTACAGAGATAGTTGAGACCCTGGAGACGGATTTTATTCTTAATGTGAGAAATGAGAGAGAAAGATGGAAGAAAAAGCAAAACTTAGCTTTGCTATTACAATAAATAAGGCGCAAGGGCAAAAACTACAGGTAGCAGGTATCTGCAAATCAGGAAAGGGGAACTGTGTTACCCCGAATTTAATGCGAGCGAAGCCGCGGGCAAATGCTAATAATATTATGAATGCGAATGTTTGTGAGGATGTATGGATGTTTGTTACTCTTTCACGTAAAACCGGCTGAATGGACCCGGGCGGAGCTGCGGACGCCAGCTAGTTTAGGATAGAACTAAAACGTATTTTAAATGATCACTATTTTAGACAGTGACTATTAAATACGATGTTAACTTGTGTTGTTTACGATCCATCGTTATAGTCTGTTGAACGTCCACCAAAGACCGCTTTTATCTTTAGCAATAATTGTCGACCTCAATTTGAGAAAATCATGGCTAAATAATAGCAGCTGATCGAGTTGAACAACAGATTAAGCGCCTAGATTGGTCCGTGGTTTTTCACCACCTATGTTGTTTGACCAACCGGAGTATCCTTCCCTTGCCTTGCCTTGGTGCCTAGAAGCTAAGGCCTCCAGTCAGGGGGGTTGGTCCGTGGATGGATGACTAACTTATAATTATTTATTTTTAAACATTGCCCCACACTAAAAATTTCTCCTGTATCGTGGGTGCGTTTACAACCATTGAAACTCACGTACACAAACAGCCAGACCCGGAACAACTATCTGTAGGCGATACAAATAGTTGTTCCGTGCGGGGATCGAACCCGCAACACACAACGCAGCAGTTGAGAGCTCAGCCACTGCGCCAACCGTGTCGTCGAACTATTAAATACCGAAGTTTTCTTCGTACCTCGGAAAACACGTTTAGCTGTTGGTCCCGGCTTCAAATAGTACATCTTTGGCAGTCTCAGCTCGAAAGTCTGATTATCAGTCTTGCCAGGGGTTTTCGTATAACCTACTACTAACTAGACCGTGGAGGTCAGATATGCAGTCGCTCCATGTAAAATGCTGGTATTCATCTGCATTCAGTTAGACTGAAGCGGACCCCAACATAATTGGGAAAATCCTAGACAGATGATAAATTTTCGAAGTATTTTATATATCACACACGTAGATCAAAAACTAACACAACTCAAAAAAGGAAATTTTTTAAAAGACGAAAAAATAAAATTACTGTTATTATTGAAAGTTATGAAAATAACATTGTTTTTTTTATATTGTAAAACGGTAAAATGTTACTTTATGTAAAATGTGTTATGTTAGACAGTTGCGTATGATGACCGAGCATTTGATAACAAATAATTCACGATTTTTGAGTTATCTCAGTTTAGATCTAGGTGTGCGATATCCTCTTAGTGCAATCCTTACTAATATTATAACAGCTAAAGTGAGTTTGTTTGTTACGTCAACCGATATTGGTGAATTTTGGTACAGAGATAGTAGGGGACCCTGGAGACGGACATAGACTATTTTTTAAAAAGACTGAGATATGAGGGAGAAAGAGGGAAGAAAGGGGAAAACTTAGCATTGCTATTACAATAAATAAGGCGCTGTAAGGGAACTGTGTTACCCCAAATTTAACGCGAGCGAAGCCGCGGGCAAAAGCTAGTGTATTATAAATTAAAAACTATGTATTTTCACCACTGTTCGTCTCTGCATCACCCAACCTGTTTGAAATTGCATTAAGTCCGCCTCTGTATTTTGTGCTTGAAGCGTTAAATAAATAAAAAACCATGCAGCACGCTAATGATCGACCAAATCTGTAAAAACCTTTACACAAAAAAAAACAATGACTCATGCTTTGTATTAACATTTAATATTCATAAGTTTTGGCTTTCAAACTCAATTACTATGCAAATATTACACAAACACTCGTAACTAAGATAAAAAACAAACAATAGCTGCTGCCAAAATATGTATAGGTACATATGACGACCTACAAGTTGTTTAAAACCAGTTTATGCAAATCTTTCATTGTAGGTGAAATCTATACAAAGCCACCCCATGCTATACTGGACTAGTAGCTTGATGTGCCGCCTTGTGTACCATTGAGTTTTTAAATTGAAATCGTCAAGGATCCTTAATGTTTTTGCAATGCATAAGTATTTGTATAGACATCAAAATATGGTAATGATATAACCTCTAACAACTATGTATGCCACACAGAACTGACATTGTTTATTCATTGGAATTCCAATAGAATTTAAATGATCTATAATGTTGTGTTTTGCATGGAAACCAAAAGTAAGATGGCCCCCTTCGTTTATGACAAGTTTAAGCACTTGACTAATATGTCGGCATTGCAGTTTTGAATTTGGAACGATGTAATGCATTGTTATCATAATATGATAATCGCTGGACTGGTGGCCCAGAGTAGTGGCTACGAAATTATGCTAGTTGCTTCCTTTTTCGAGAAAGGCCTACGAAGTCTACGCGATATGCTACGATTGCTACGAACCGAACTACGAGTCTATTGCATATAATAGAATTAGAAAAAAAAATAGAAAAAACTTTTAATGTGTAAAGGTGATAATTGTCAGAGTACATTTTATTCCGAAACTAGCGACCCGCCCTGCGGTTTCACCCGCTGCTTACCTCCTGAGTCATAGCGTGAAGTATTATACATATAAACTTCCTCTTGAATTACTCTACCTATTATAAAAAAACCGCATCAAGATCCGTTGTGTAGTTTTAAAGATTTAAGCATACATACAACATAGCAACAGACAGACAGGGACAGCGACTTTGTTTTATACTATTTAGTGATAAGTATGTTGATAGTTTTCAATACCTGCCTACACGTATTCGTAAAAAGTATTACATTGTTGTTTCACTTTTTTAAGTAGCAAGTATTTAGTTAAACTTGCAGTATTTTATTTTTTATCAACATCGTAAACAATGCTGGGAATTGAATAAAGTCTTTGTTGTACTGATAAACATGTAGCTTTTGTTAATACATTATTTGTTCTATGGATGAATCATTGCAAATTAATATTTGCAATGATTTCACTGAGTTATGTATTGACTGCCGTTGCACCACTCGGGTGAGACTCCGAAGCCAGAATAACCCCAAATGATAACAAAGTAAAGTACTACTTATAAGTATTATGAGTACTTGATTCAAAAATATGATTTTATAGCATTTCCTCTATTAGACAAATACCACAACGTTACCTCTAAAATTAATTAGGAATGGATAATAGTCAATTTAAAACTTCAAATTGGGCTATGAACTATTGCAGGATAGTCGAATTATGTATAAAGAAGGAGTCCTGCTTTTGGTTTTTTAACCTATTTTTCTCCTCGTACAAGCTTTTCACCCTCACTGTGCCCTAGTTGTGCACAACTTGTCAGTGTGGCCTCAGCCTTCAGATTGGGTAGATGTATTTCTACGTTTTCGCACAATTTTTTTTAACATAATTTAGCAATTTTTTTTTAACACAAAATCAAAGCTTTTATGTTAAAAACAAATTATTTATTCATGAAAAATGAAATTTATATTAAAAAAAAATCACCCTCATTAAGTAAGAACGTATAATAACATACATCGGGAGATATCTTAAATACATATAACTAACTGCCCGCGTGTGGCAATTGTCCCAGACAATCGTACAACCAGGATTAAAACTGTCTTAAGAGCTTCAGGTTGTAAACTTATTTCATTAAAATTCGTTAAGCAGTTTTTGCTTGTAAGAGAAGCAAACATCCATACATACATCCTCAACTCGTAAATTTTTACGAGTTCTTTTATGTGTAAGATTCTTGTCGTTATCACTTATTATTGAGAGCTAAAGAATTGGGTCGAGTAATCTATGTGTTGTCTGATAAAAACACTTAGCGGTTGAAATAATTGAATTTTATTCACAGTCCATCTGTTTCTTCTCAACTGCCATTAATAAATTAAGATTTCATCGTTACGAATAAAATCATTATTCGTAAATATTAATATTATCTAAGCAATAAAAATAAAACACTTACCTATATACAATTTTGATATTGATCAATTTACGATATGGTTAGTACGTAGTACGTACTATTTATACACTCTAAGTGGATTTATAGTGTAATATTATAATTTCATTTGTAAAATATAAACATGCTAAGTATAATTGCATTATCTTTGAATGATGCTTTTAACTTTGACCTCCTTTAAATTCCAACTCTCAAGCATTTATTTCAATCAGACAGTATTGAAAGACAAAAGAGTTTAATACTTTTGAAAAAGTATCACTTCAAAAATTTAATTATTTATTTGGTTGGTAACTTTATTAGGTAACTAGCTTCCTCCTGCGACTTCGTCCGCGTGGCACTTTGGGATAACGCTAACTTTAACCCGCGTGATGACGAAAAAAAAATCTTTCTCCTCCCTTTTTTCCCTCTTTCTCTTCATTATATAACTTTTAAAAAAAAAAACCTATGTCCGTCTCCAGAGTCCTAACTATCTCTGTACCAAAATTCATCAAAATCTGTCTTGCCATTTAGGCGTGATGACGTAACAAACAAACTCACTTTCGCTTTTTTAATATTAGTAAGGATTAGATAAGTTCTGTATTGAAATCTTCGTTCCGCCTTTGGCATGAGCTCCCTCAGAATATCAGCAGGACGGTTACCAGTCCCTTTACTTTCAAAAAGAAAGCTTTACAAGAAGTTGGCAGATTCGTCTCATAATTAAGTTGTAGTAGTTGTCCTGTCCCTGTTACCGTCTATTAACTTTTTTATAATTTTTTTATATTTCTGTGTAAAAATATTTATTCTTAATTTTTTATACAATTGTTTTCTAATATCCTTTTATAAGTCAGGCGGCAATTTTGAAAGGAAAAATAAAAATGGCTAATACGTATAGTCAGACCAAATTATTTAAATGCCTTTGAAAGTTCTCAAGACTGACACTGACGTGGGGCCGGCTGTATTTATTGCCCGCAGGTTAGATTTTGACTTCTCGAATTCTATCCTCAGGGAAACTAAAACTGAAACTAACTTTTCTGATATAGCACAGACAAAAACTATGTATCTTCGTTACTTGGTAGGCGTGGTTTTGCAAATTAATGGGAATAATTAATTTGCGTTTAATTAAGTACAACCTACTAAACTACTTAATGAAAATTAAAATATAAAAAGGTGTAGTCCCTAAACCAAAATGTTCACAATATGTTAGTGTTTGTTGGTTTGTCACTCTACATCATTGCTGACAGTTAACGAACATAGCATAACACCACGTCAGTAACCCCGAAGACAGGCAGAGGTTTGCCCTGGATGGGTGACCGTCACAGGTTAAGCAACCCTTGCCAAGGTTTGAAAATGGATGGGTGACCGTCCTAGGTTAAGCAATTCTTGTAAGGTTTGGTGATGGATGGGTGACCGTCCTAGGTTAAGCAACTATTGCTAAGGTTTGGAACTGGATGGGTGACCGTCCTAGGTTAAGCGACTATTGCTAAGGTTTGGAACTGGATGGGTGACCGTCCTAGGTTAAGCGACTATTGCTAAGGTTTGGAACTGGATGGGTGACCGTCCTAGGTTAAGCAACTTTTGTCAAGGTTTGTGAACGGATGGGTGACCCTCACAGGTTAAGCAACACTTGCCAAGGTTAGGAAACGGATGGGTAACCTTCACACCTCTTGTAATAGGAAGAAAATATAGCCTTGCATCATCATCATCACTATCAGCATGCGTCAGTTACTGCTTGACATAAGCTTCTCCGAAACAATATGACAAAATTACCTAGTCATCATGCTATGTGACGAGGTAGATTGTCTATACAGGGTGTGTCGTAAAACCTCAAGTAAATATCGTCACTCGCGGTGAAGGTTGTCCTTAATTTGGACAGGCACTTAGGGATTGTTTGACACCCAAACAAAGAGTGCTTCAATGTCAGTGATAACGTTTTGCGTTGTAATTTGTCACGACACTTGCTGGTAATCGTTTTCATAATTAAGTTTTGTAGAATTTTATTGGAAAATAAAAAACAAAGAGTACCTATAAAGCAACTGTAATTATAAATAGTCAATCCTACTATCTTTCCTACTATAATCCTTACTTCGTTACTAATATTATAATGTATAATGTTTGTGAGGATAGATGTATGGAGGTTTGTTACTCTTTCGCGTCAAAACGGAAGAACGGATCTTGATTAAATTTGGCACAGAGTTAGATTATAGTCTGGAATAATACATAGAATACTTTTTTTTCGATCATCACGCGGGCAAAGCTTAGGGCGCCAGCTAGTGCCTATTACAATAAAAAAAAATATTAATAAGTAAACTCACTATACTCACGAATAGCAGAATTGTAATACATATGTAAAGAATTCAATTTAAAAAAATAAATGAAATGAAGCACATATAGATAAACCAGCTTTTTCTCGCGGCTTCGCTCGCGTTAAATTCGGGGTAACACAGTTCCCCTTTCCTGATTTGCAGGTACCTGCTACCTGTAGTTTTTGCCCTAGCGCCTTATTTATTGTAATAGCAAAGCTAAGTTTTCCCATTTCTTCCCTCTTTCACCCTCAATTCTCACTTTAAAAAAAATGTTAGCCTACTACTCTGTCAAGAAAGTAGGTACCGGGAAAAGATCAATAATACACAAAATGTCTGTTATTATTCCAAATTTATTTTATCACCTTCAAAGTATGCTCCTTTAGAAACGATACACTTGCGCCAACGAATAACCCATTCATCAAAACATTTTTTAAACGCTGCTTCCGGAATTGAGTTCAGTTCTCGCCGCGAATTCTCCTTTGTGTCTTCTATCGATTGAAAACGGGTGCCACGAAGTGGTAATTTGAGTTTAGGAAAAAGAAAAAAGTCAGCAGGAGCCATATCTGGTGAATATGGTGGTTGCTGGATGGTATTTGTTGAGTGTTTGGTCAAAAATTCGTTCACAATGATAGCCTTGTGCGAAGGCGCATTGTCGTGGTGCAAAATCCAAGAATTTTATTTCCACAAATCTGGCCTTTTTCGTCGAATTTGCTCTCTTAAACGCCGCATAACGCTCAAATAATATTCTTTATTTACCGTTAGACCTTCCGGTAAGAATTCAGAGTGCACAACACCGCGATAGTCAAAGAAAACAGTCAACATGACTTTGACTTTTGATCGACTTTGGCTTTTTGGTTTCGGTTCAGTTGGAAGGCGCCACTCCGAAGCTTGTTGACTAGTTTGCATGTCAAACTTGTAAACCCACGTCTCGTCACCAGTAACAATGCGTTTCATGAATGTTGGGTCCGAACTGACTCGTTCTAGCATGTCCTCAGCGACTTTCATGCGATTGAGTTTTTGGAGAGAATTCAGATCTTTTGGGACTAGCCGAGCAGCAACATGTTTCATACCCAAATGATTAGTTACAATGGTACGGATCGACTCGTGAGATACAGAAAGTTCGGCGGCTATCTCTCTCAGAGTTGAATGGGGATTTTCAGTCACTATTTTCTTAACTTTTGCGATGTTAACTTCAGTTGCAGACGTTGACGGCCTACCAGAGCGAGGCAAATCTTCCATCACATCTCGACCGCTTTTGAACGCTTTGAACCACTCATAAGCACGAGTTTTTGATAAAGTCGATTCACCGTAAGCCTTCTGTAACATTTTCAGTGACTCCGAACACGAAAAACCATTGGCGATGCAAAATTTAAGACAAACTCTTTGTTCGATATTTTTGTCCATTATGAAATTCGCAATACACACTATATATGATATTGCTAAAACCAGCACTGTCTTTAATATAAATAACAGATGCAACTCAAACTCCGCGCCAAAATGGAAAACAGTTGTGCCAATCTAACAACTACAAAAAAAACAAAAATTTTAATTTGGAACCATAAACAAATCATCCATTCCCGATACTTTTTTGACTGAATGTATGTCCGTCTCCAGGGTCCCAACTATCTCTGTACCAAAATTCATCAAAATCGGTTTAGCCATTATGGCGTGAAGACGTAACAAACAAACACACTTTCGCTTTTTTAATATTATATACGAGCTTTTTTCCGCGGCTTTGCTCGCGTTAAATTCGGGGTAACACAGTTCCCCTTTCCTGATTTACAGGCAGTTTTTGCCCTTGCGCCTTATTTATTGTAATAGCAAAGTTTTTCCTTTTCTTCCTTCTTTCTCCCACATATCTCAATCTTTTTTACTACTATTTAGCGATTGACACAGTTTTTACAATTTATTACATGCAAATTGCCATTCTCAATTTGATGTCTGACCATTTTAAATTTGATTTCTGACCGATGCAGACTGAGCGCGAAAGTAGCAGCGTGTGATTTTTGTTCGTAAGTTGGGCATGCGAAGTAGTTACTCTTGCTTTATCTATGTCTATCTATATCTGTTGTAATAACGTTATTGAGTATTAAGAGTAATCTCCAAAGAGTTAGACAGACAGTCTGCCTTAGTACATCCAATTTCGCCAGTTCTGTTTCAGTCCCATGTTTGTACAGCGTTTCCATAGAGTAATGATCAAATCAAAAAAGGTCGGGTATAGACAAGGGCATGTAGATACTTTTAACCCTGATAGTGTCGGTCCGATAATTTACGGTTTAAAAGTTATGACCAATTTATTGTTGTTTGTTCAATCCATAAAAATATTAAAAACAGGTTCAGTTAGGTACTTCGCATAATGCTACAAATTCTACTTGAGTGCGTTGTAATGGTTCCTCTTCCGTTCAAATATTTTGAATAAACTTTTTTTTTCATTTATTTGTCAAAAAAAAACAATACCAAACTACCGAATCATTGGTGTTAACATATTAGACAATTCCTGAGTCCCAAGATCACTTAAAATATAAAAATATCACATCTGTGCTTTGATTATTTTTATTGGCAACCTGGCAACCGCCTGAGTACCATGACAATTATGTAGGTAGATATAGTTGGTTGATTTTGATTTTTTTATCAGCTGTACAAACCCATTGGCTGTAACTAGTATGGTTTTTAACACATTTAATGAACTCTAACCTGGTCATGTTAGGTGTCTTTTGCCAAAAACTTATCTATGATTGGATCTAGACGGGACGAGAGATTAATGGTTTCGGAGCTGAACAAATTAGTTTATTTAAATTCTATGTTCCGATATTTATCAGATCCGAACTTCGGAACTACGAGTATATAGACTACCATTATGAAAATGAAGAGTTTGTTTGTGTGGTAATCTCAGGAACTTTTGACGGGCCTGTTGGTCTAGTGGTTAGTGGCCCTGACTGCTGAGCCGGAGGTCGTGGGTTCGATTCCCACCCAGGACAAACTTTGTGTGATGAGCATGATTGTTTGTTCTGTGTCTGGGTGTGATTTATCTATAATATGTATGTATTTATAAAATTATATAAGTATGTATATCAGTTGTCTGGTTACCATAACACAAGCTCTGCTTAGCTTGGAATCAGATAGCCGTGTGTGAGTTGTCCCAAGATTTTTATTTATTTATTTAACTACTAGTTCGAATTGAGAAAATATGGTGTTGTTGGATAGCCCATTTATCGAGAAAGGTTATGGGTTATAACATTACGCTACGACATACACCCACAAGTTGAGTATCGGTATAAGAAGAAAGAATTACCTAATGATCTTTTAGTAAATAAATCGTGCAAAACGAAACAGGGACGCTCAAATGATTTAAAAAAATAATTTTGGTTCGTCTTAAAACTTTTAGCTATATTAATCCTTACTACTGTTACTTGTTTGTTTGTTTGTTACGTCTTCACGCCTAAATGGCTTAATTAACCGATGAATTTTGGTACAGAGATAGTTGGGACCCTGGAGACGAGAATAGGCTATTTTTTTTAAAAAGATTGATTTTTGAGGGAGAAAGAGGGAAGAAAAGGGAAAAATTAGCATTGCTATTACAAAAAATAAGGCGCAAGGGCAAAAACTACAAGTAGCAGGTACCTACAAATCAGCAAAAGGGGAACTGTGCTACCCCGATGTAACGCGAGCGAAGCCGCGGGCAAAAGCTAGTGATTTCATAAAATAATTTTGGTTCGTCATAAAACTTTTAGCTATATTAATAAAAAAAAAAAAAATTGCCACGTAATGTATGTATGACGGAGCATCACTTGAGAACGGGGCGACCAATTTAGGTCTTGTATATGGTTGTGTCTGTAACGGATAAAAAAAAAAAAAATGGAAATTTTGACGTATTCTTCATTAGTAAGTCGAGCCGAGTCGCTACTTGAATATAAAATATTTATTCTCAAAAGAGACGAGCCTGTGTGTCTTGGGTGCCAAACTGAAAAGACCCTTGTCTAGCTGCAGCAAAAATATTTGGGCTCGAACCTGCGACACGCAGCGCAGCAGTCGATCGCTCGCGGAATCCGAGAACCCTGATGAACAGTTATTAATCATATGGAACACTAACAACAACCACTTAATGTCCTTATACCTACATATATACGAGTAACTATGCAAGGAAGAATGGGCCTTCTGTCTTACTATTAAGCCCGGCACACACTGACGGCACGTCATAGAAAACATATAACTTAAGAGTATGACATATATACGACATATACAGTGTGTTAGGTTAAACGAGGGACTTATTGAGGGAGGGTATTCAGTATTCGATTCTCGTCCCAAATATGTAAAAAACCTATAACCTTAATTTCTGACGTAATTGTCCAATAAAATACATTATTCATGAACACTGAGCGCGAGAGAAGTAAACTTGTAAACAGTGAAGTAAATCACGCGGCAAAATACCTACGCGCCGATTCTACCGAAAAGGCGTCCTAGACCAGGTTTAAAGTATGAAGGGAAAATGGATTATACCTAAAGGTCATTGACACGCACCCATGTTCTGCGATAGTATTAAATCGCTAGCACAAGGGTATATACACGTTGCGAGACTTATGCGAAATTTTGGTATGGTTCTGTCTTTTATTTATTAGGGTTTTTTTTGTTCATATTTTTATTAGTATCATGTAAGTATGCACTATTGTGGGTTTGAATACGTCCCTCGTTTAAACTAACATACTGTATAGACGAGTATGACATATATAGACGGCACGGTTGGCGCAGTGGTTAAGCGATCGACTGCTGCGCTGCGTGTCGCGGGTTCGATCCCCGCACGGAACAAATATTTGTGTGATCTACAGGTAGTTGTTTCGGGTCTGGCTGTTTGTGTTTGTGAGTTTAAAAGTTTATAAACGCACCCACGATACAGGAGAAATTCCTAGTGTGGGGAAACGTTATATTGTTTCATGGTTATGGTCGAAAGTACAAAAAATACTACGGTGTATATAAGCATTAACTGTTGGCTTGCCTACTTCGGGTGCCGATAACGATTCAAGACAGCGTCTACCTCCTACGAGTCGTTATTTCTTAGGACCTAAAGATACCTTGATAATGTTACCGTCTCAGTGTGTGGTTGTTTGCATGCCGATAGAACACATGCCCTGCCACGCAGCCAGTGTGCGCCACGCCTTACTGTTACCTACCACACCACTACGATGAATTAATAAATAATACTAAGAAAACATATGATAATGCTGTTGCTAATACAATCCGTTATAATCTAGCTGCGTGGCTACCTAGTGTCTTTGACACCAACCTACCTCATGTATAGATAGACTACAGCGGTCAGTCACGATCTAGCATCATAATTTTATTTCTTAGTAGCTTTTGCCCGCGGCTTCGCTCGCATTAAATTCGTGTTAACACAGTTCCTCTTTCCTGATTTGCAGGTACCTGCTACCTGTAGTTTTTGCCCTTGCGCCTTATTTATTGTAATGGCAAAGCTAAGTTTTCCCTTTTCTTCCCTCTTTTTCCCTCATTACTCACTTTTATTAAAAAAAATAGGGTGCGGCTCTAGGGTCTCAACTATCTTTGTCCCAAAATTCATCAAAATCGGTTTAGCCATTTAGGCGTGAAGACGTAACAAACAAACAAACTCACTTTCGCTTTTATAATATTATAGTAAGGATTACTTACTTGCTTATAAACACAGCGACAAGATCCCCGTTTTAGTTATTAGTGATGTAATGGCACTTATACAACTTATATTGTTTACTAATCGATGCAATTGTAAACGAATAAATTTGACTATATTTCAGTAACTTTTTAATGCAGCTTAAATACCAATATCTCGAAACTCAATTTCAGACACCACTCGCGATACCAAGCGTATGTATATCCTACTTAACTTTTCTCTTGTGTAACAAAGGGAAAAGTGATGTATTTTATGTCTACCAATTTCACTTATTGTTACACCTAAAACAAAATTGTTAAGACTAAAGTTGTAATTACATATAAACTTGTCAATAATCGAAACTTTTTTCAATACATGTCTAAAACAATAATATATGTTATAATAACATAAATGTTTCACACATAAGTAATAATTATGTTTAAAAGTCAAGACTCAAATCTGGTATATGAATGTAAACAAGGGTTTACAAACTGGATAATGTGAAGTGTTTCATAAAAGTTGAATGTATGTAACATCTCAACAACCAATAAGAAATAAAATGTTTATATGGAATTCATGAGAGACCCGTAATCATTGTTTCAGTGAGAGTTGAGATTAAAACATCAAACGTGTGGTTACCGTATCGCTAACCTAAAAGATTAATGTATTACACGGCTTTATCAGATTCAAAAATCTATGTCGATGTTGCACATACAGTCATACTAAAACATATTGATTTACCGAAATTGTGATTTGAATTTGCCAGTCACAATTTGAACTTTATAAAGTGAAAAACAATTAATGAAATTGCTTACACTAAATTGCGTGGATGTGCCCGTCATCAAACAAAAGCATGATGTGGAAAAGGAAAACAGTATGTGAGGAGCTTTCCTTACGAGTGCAAGTAAACAAAGTGCAACAAAGTCTGAAAGATTGTAAATAACAGAACCTTTAAATTCACAGCAGTCGGGCTATAAATACGTGACTCTAATATTGAATAAAAAATAAAAGATACAGTGTAACGTAAATAAGCGTGCTACTAAGTATATAAAAAAAAGATCCTAAAATTCCGTCACCTCACTGTAAGACAAAATCTTCGTGTCAAAACACACATAACTAGCCCACAATATTCCCGCTATTAGAACATATTATTGATAAATAAATGAAGAGTTCAGAAAAGTGCCAAAAAATTAAATATTTAACATAGAAAGACAAACAGTGATAAGACAAACAGATAAGTGCAGAAAACGTCTTGATAAAAAAATAACTGACCTCTTGCATATAGAACGGATGATTCGACATATACATCCTAGGACACGGCTTCCCGTACAAAATATTAAAGGTTTTGGGCAAATCAAGGTAATCTTTGAGCGCAGTCTTATCATGAATCAATTGCTTTGATTGGAAAATCCCATCTTGACCAGTCGCACATAAACTTTTCGAAGTTCCTCTTACATCCGTCACTTTTGCGAACACCATGCCTTCAGGGCAACATTTAGTAACACATCTCCCACTGCTACACTTATTATCGGTTTTAACCGCCAATTTTGCAAAAGTTCGATTCACATCTAATCTACACATAACGTAATACTGACAAGAAAAAAACACCAAAAGTCTAAGCAACATGTGTTCAGCTGTTGTCCGATATTTTTGTAAGTTATAGTACCGTTTGTGTCCGACGGCTGCACAATATGAACTGTTGCCGGCGCTTATAGCTTATCAAAAGTATTGACTATAGGATCGAGTAACGTTAACGTACAAAACGCTGGGAGGTGATGGTTCCAAGGTATCAATTAATCTGGTATGGATGCGTTTTGGTGAGGTCATCGGTGTAATTGAAATTGATTTATACCGATCGTATAGTAGATGACTTTTATAGGACGAAAGGGGTGCATTGACTTCTTAGTACCTAATTAACTGATTACCATATAAATGGATCGATTTTTATGCTATGAGATCTTCAACAAACAAAAATATTGACATAAAATAAAAAAAAAATCACATTATTAGCTCATGAGAAATCTCAAATATATTTATAAATAATAATTTTATCAACGAAGAACATTGACAAGTCGTAAAAAATGCGATGACCCGGCACTATACTGATAGGACAAATAAAACAAGAAATGTAAATGATAAATTTTAATTCTGTTAAAATTCAACAATACGAAACATAAAGTAAAAAAGACTATACACACAATGAAAGAATCTGTAACAAACTAAATTCTTATTACAAGACAAAAGAAAGAAATGTAAACTTAAAGCAACCATAATAATGTAAGACTATTTACAAGTAAATGCAACATCGTAAGTACATAGACAAAAGTCATTTGGATACAAAAAAAAACTTTAATACAAATTGTAAATTTTTCATCTCAACATTTATAATATTCTTTAAAGTCATTAAATAGTTAAAGGATTAATGAATATAAACTTGAATGCAGGCGTCTCTACGCATTTCCTCGTCCTAGTTACCGGTGCACCTGCGTGCATATTCCTATCACGTGCAGCTATCTAATAGCGAACTATTTACAACTATAATGCTGAAGTAGTATTCCAAAATTTCTGCGACACAACAACAGTCATGAAATATCTAGAAGAATATGGCAAAACTACATTAATAAATAAGTATAGTGAGAAATCTAGTCCTTATTAAGTACACACTAACTAAACAGAGATCTAACTTGTCATGTCCACTCTTTACACTATATTTCCACAGCGTCGGGGAACACATGGTCCAGGTATGCCTGGTGACCGTAACTTTGCAGGGGCTTGGGTCGTTCCCGCTTAGTATTCAAAGTTACGTTCCCAGTGCTACACTTGTTGAACCTCGAAGCTATTTCCCTAACCTTCCCTGGCCGAGGCCTAAACTCTTCTTCAATGTTCTGTTTCTTATTCTCTTCAGTAAAATCTTCAAAAGATCTCTCCTTCTCTTTTGTGCCTTTCCAGCTACGATAAGAGGATCTTTTATTATTCTGAAAATCCTTTTCAAAGCTATTCTGGTTCTTTCTATCGTACTCTTTTCTTCCAGAATTATTCCTGTCATACATTCGGGAATAATTTTTGGTATCTTTATGTTCGTTGTATTTTAGTGCATTTTGATTCATCAAATCTGTACTTCTAACTTGACCAAAGTGCGGGTCTTTGGAGTATTCTATATCGTTATTTGTTTTGCAGACGTAGTTTGTGTTATTTTTGTTGTTACTTTTATTAGATCTTCTAGCTTTAGGTGGTCCTGTTTTGAAAGTGGAGAATCTATCATAATTATTATTGTTGATCTCGTTGGTGATGCTATGGGGGTCGAAGGCGTGTGTTCTTTGGTGAGTTAGCGGCTTCGATAAGGATAAATACTTAGGCGGCTCTCCGTGCTTATTAATTGTTATTTCGTACTGAATGTGCGGGTCTAATACCGCATATACATTCTCTTTGGCTTCTTTCTCCAGCGACGTTAAAGCTGCCTGGAAACAAAAAAAAAAGATTGAATAAAGATTTCTAGACAAAACGTTAGTTTAGACGAGTGGGATGAATATTGCTTAAAGTGGTATTAGTTTGAGGAATGTTAATACCATATATCAGTTAGACATAAGCCTGGATCCGGAAATTGTAATCGCGCTGATTTTGCAGCGTTGTTATTAGTACAAACAGGCATCTTGAGTACTGATGTAGATATTTTAATATGAATATCACTTTTAAGCCCCTTACTTAAGACTTTTACGTAAGATTCAAAAATACTTCCACCCAAAAGAAAAACAAGTCTTACTAAACAATTAAGACAGACACATCCAATAAGGCTTATTTTTCTCTAGCAGCATATATTACTTAATCAACATTAACTATTATTTTTAGAGTCTTGCTCATGTAATTCTGATTATTAACATTAGACATCGTCAATAATTCTTAAAATTCTGCTAAAATTCAAAATTCTCAGTAGAACTATTCAAATAAAAATTCATGCAAAATAATGGTCGTAAACACGTACAGTCCCCTTGTGATTCGTGGTGTGCACTCAAAGTAATTAGATATCGGTTCAGCAGTGAATCATTGACTTGTTTATTAGTTTTTTATTGTGGTTCGGACAGTTTGACCACTTTTTGTTAATTACCCACACCTAGTGCGTTGCTTGGTTAGTTTAGTTTAGAAAGTGAGTTTTTGTGTTTTGTATGTGTCATGTTGTTTCTTATTGCTATTGTCTTAAGTTGCGTTTTTGGGGCAAAGTCGAAATAAATATGGCAACGTCGAGATAGCTATCAAATGTCAAGTCATGACAAGTAGAAACTGCTTTTAAAACTTTCTATTTTCAATAGGATTGAAATAAGCTTTTCGTTAATTTGTATTAATTTTTGAATTTTCCATCGTTTTTATTGCTGATAGAACATCGCATTTCTAGGTCCCCAAGACAAAATGAAAAGAAGACTTAATTTGACCGGCTTTTGTTTTTTATAAATTTTCAAAGTCGGCGGTTTCACTAAGGCTTATCGTGAACGCAGCCTGCGTGTTGTTTTATATAAAGAAACTGTATATTGCAAAAAAAAAAACTTTTGTAACAGGTATATCTAATTCCATGAATAGTCTGGAATTGAACCCTCACATAATAGAACTGTTACTTTTGGCATGATTGGTATAGTAGACTAGGTTCAAATATTTTTGTATAATTAAACTTTTCCTTAGATACATGTCTCTAGTAATACTTTGACCTTCGGCTGGCTACGCTATAAGTACGGAGTTTCAATGTGAAAAGAAGCTGGCCTATCCTACTATATAATATTTATTTATGTAATATTATAAATGCGAATGTTTGTGAGGATAATTTGTTACTCTTTCACGTCAAAACGGCTGAGAGGAAATTTGGACAGAGTTAGATTTTAGTCTGCAATAACACATAGGATACTTTTTTTCGATCATCACGCGGGCGGAGCCGCGGGCGCCAGCTAGTACTTAATAGATCTCCAACCGGCAGATGGTATGACAACTGCAGTGCAAATTTCTGATAGTTCTGAATTTTAAATAGTGTCTTTAAATAGGTAAAAATAGAGTCGATAATCAAATCAATGACATTTTTAGGTATGGTTAAATTCACATTGATTGAGAATGTGAAACCCCTGTTCTCCCCCAGACGTCCCTCCGTCTGGGGGAGAACAGGGCCCGGTGGCAACAGCCCTTACTTATGAATTGTGCATTAGTTATGTAAATTATTTCATCACTACTGGGGCCTTAGTCTGCTATTACAATGGTGTCAGAATGGTCGATCACTGATCGCATAATGGTTGATTTTGACAAGTTTAGTATGTAGTAGATTATCAAAATCAACCATTATGCGATCAGTGATCGACCATTCTGACACCATTGTAATAGCAGACTAAGGCCCCTGTTCTCTAAACGTAAGATGTCGCGTCTCGGAAGTCATACCTGGCAACACACCGGACGCATGTATAGTACATACTTACAAGCTCAGTAAAATAAATAACATCATGGTTTACGAATGTTTTCGAGTAGTTTATTTTATTCGGCAACTAATTGGCATGGGAGTGGCATTGGATTTGATGGCTAATAGTTCGACTAACAAATAATTGATATCTCCCGTTTCTGTCCCATTTAATCGCTTAATATGGCGTCATCAATAATGACAACTCTATCCATATATTGCTTTGTTATTTGACCTTATAGCAACGATGGACAAGGATGTGAACAAATAATAATTGTATTTTACTAGCTTCCTCCGGTGACTTCGTCTTCGTGGCATAGTTACTTTGGGCTAACTTAACTTTAACCCGCATGATGATCGAAAAAAAAATATCTTTCTTCCCTTTTTCTCACTTTTTTTAGCTTATGTCCGTCTCCAGGGTCGCAACTATCTCTGTACCAAAATTCATCAAAATCGATTTGCCCATTTAGGCGTGAAGAGGTAAGAAACAAACTCACTTTCGCTTTTATAATATTAGTAAGAATGAACGTGGACAAAGCGAAAGGAGAATGTAAGGATCGTACCAGGGCGTTCTATGGTTACTGCTCACCCCCACGGATGCGGGTTTAATGAGATTTACGTCAGCGTTCCTTAGTAAATCAAGGATTCATCAATTTCATTCGATAAAGCAAACAGACATCATTTCCTTCCCAATGTTTAGGGGTCTACGCAGAATGTTTTTATCTTCGCACAGGTACGCACAGGTGGATATAAGACCGCGTTGTTAAGAAAAAGTATCTTTGGTATGGCACCGACTATTTTTAACCACATTCCTAATTGTATAAAAGAACAACCAGTAACAACCTTCAAAAAAAAACTAACTGCACTCCTATTAAGGCCGTACCCTACGCAAATAACCTTGAGCATTCGCTTCCCTCTTTGCCGCGCAGGAGTGAGTGAGTGAGAGCAGGTAGTGAATAATGCCTATTTTTTGGAATAAAATCTATATAAAATTAAGTATTGGGTTTTTGGAAAAAATATTTCTACCAAAATGTTCATTATAGAATTGTGTATCCATTAGTGTCAGTAGCAAAATTAAACAATGTTTACTTTATGAGGAGATGCATGTTATTAATATTTTTTCTCATTTCTGGGGCTTTGTTGTAAGGAGATTTACTAAATAATGATTCAATAAAAATAAAAACTAAATCTACAATAATGGAATCAAGATTATAAAGAAATTTAATGTATTTTTTTTGTTGCTTAGTTCGTTTTAAATAACAAGTAGATAGCTCTAGAAAACTGTACAAAAACGGCTTGCGCGGCGTTTTGGTCGGGGTGGCGCCTTAACCAAATGTTACTACTCCGTATCGGACTTTCTGTCTGATAAATTTTAGTTGTATAGATTTCTGTGTTATAATATAATATGTTTTGATGATGAACTGCATCAATGTTTGCATGCCGAAATGGTAGAATGTACAAGGATTCTCCGTAATTATTGTAACCACCTTATTGTAAATACCTACATTCAGAGCAAATAAATGAATATTCTATTCTATTCTTCCATATTTCTAAATTAATCGTCATTCCATCAGACACCTCTTTTCTAGCTATACCGTCCTCCACACAGTCCATGCATCGTTGTTTAAGCTTTTTTCTACTCTTATAGCCATCAATATTATCATATATAAATAGCCATCATATTTAAAACTTTCCCCACGAAGTGTTCCTCGTTTCTGTGCATCCACCACTTTCAGACTTCTTCATAATCATTTGGACTTCCCCTTATCATTTCTTACTTTATAAATGCTTGTTAACTACACAGTCGCCTTAACATTCTCAGCTGAGTTTCATGCGATTGCCTTTCATAATTTTCTTTGATGTCCCCATATTTGGATCCTTACAAGACTCATAAAACACCAATAAATTAGTAATACAACAATATGCTTTATCTCCAAAGGTTCAAGCAAAGGCGTACAGTATCACACACTCGCAATCACCAGTTATGGCGGAGTGCCATGTAATAGGGGGTTACCCTAATTGGGCAAATCCTGAATCCGAGCTATACGACATCAAAGATATACAATTATACCCAAAGTGACCTTTGAAATGTATTCCCTAGAATGTTTTTCAACAGATATGATTTAGAGCCGTAACCATGAGGCAACAATATGTTTCAGATGTAAACACATTTAATTTAATAAGGTAAACAATTTTAAAGCACTAATATCTTAATCATATTGGTGTTATTTCGTTAACGTTCTACTTTATACTAGTGGAAATTAAGTTGATTTCAGAATAGAAGCATTAAAACACTATCGGAAACTAATTTACGCAAACGCAGTATATATATTATGGTATTTTTGATAAATGATGTTTATTTTGAAATTCGTTTTTTCAAACACTTATACAATTCGTTTTTTTTTTAAATTTCGTTGCCGTTATCTAACTACTCTGAGAAGAAACAGCTGAAACAAATTTAGAGCCTTAGATGTCATGGGTATTTTAAGGTTCCAACAAAAATCGTGGTCAATTTAAATGAGGACCATATAGATAAGTGACTGAGAGAGCCTTTTTAGAAAGAACAACACAGATTTGAGTGAACTTGTCTAGACAATGCAAGCATTGGACAGTTATTGTATAGGTCGCCTCATACAAGAAGCTCAATATTTAGTTTTTATAATGAACTGCAATACTATAATAAACCACAATGAAGTTAGTAAGAAAAGAACTAATCTTGCAACTAAATTACTTACAGAGCTAAGCTGAAGCCTTTAAGACTTTAAATGTTTTGAATAGCAGCAGTATGACCTTAACAAACAAACATGGTAAGACGACCAGAGAAAAAGTCTGCTGGCACAGGTGAGATGGCAAAAAACTTTAACCATTTACAAAACAAACAACATTTATTGACATTTGAATACTCAAGTTTTAAATAAAGATTCAGAAAGAATAAAAGGGCTTAGACTTGTTCATTCATTGTTGTGTGACACGTATTGCTCAAAATATAAACTAAAACATAATCTGAAAGTATTTCATGCGCTTTCAATTACGTATAGTTTTCCACACTCTACAGTACTGTCCAGTAACCATCGACAACGTCATGTCGACAAGTTACACGTCTGAAAATAAATGAAAGAAGTGATTTTGAACTTCTAGAGCAACGATACACATGCCAAGGGAACAGGAGCGCGCATGACACTTGACGTAAATCTCATCGAACTGCTGGTGTACAAAACAATCCCGTATTGTGAAACAGATAAAGTTACAAACAGACATCCTGTGTAAACGTTATAGTAGAACAAAGCAAATGATAACAATACAACACGCGCAACAGTGACGAACTTGTGATAGTGTCGAATTCTGTAACTGATCCGATTAAGTGTTGCCAATAACAGAATGCAGCATTAAATAGATACGGGAAAGATAAATGTTGCAAATGAGGAGGAAAATACTGAAAGTTTCGAGTTAGGAACAGTTGAAAAGTTAGTTGATGAGTTACTGAGTCAAAGTAAAGTTGAGTTAAGAACGATACACTTAAACATGCCCCAGTGTACTTGTGAGTACAATGGCGTTTTCGTTTATTTATTTAGTGTACTGCACTGGCCTGCAAGCTTGTGTGAATAATAAATAATGAGTTCAAAAATAGAGTTGGTGCGGTATGAAACTATTATTTCACATACCTATGGAACTTTTCAAAGTCCCGCAATTATATCTTTATTCCATTGAAAGACCGTTATGCGCTGCGCCAGCTCAAGGTTAAAGTCTTTGATACTTCTAACTGGGAGCCTACT
Source organism: Ochropleura plecta (assembly GCA_905475445.1). Lineage (NCBI taxonomy): Eukaryota > Metazoa > Arthropoda > Insecta > Lepidoptera > Noctuidae > Ochropleura > Ochropleura plecta. Next base: position 5,096,805 of record FR997735.1, read on the forward strand.
GTATTTATACATAGCAAGCTTCTTATTTAATGAAAACGGGTAGCGCGCGATTTTTTTTTTGCATTTTAAGTCAGTTTTAAGTTTTATGTGCATTATTATATGATTTGGGCCCGTTACATAAATAAGTTAAATAAATAACGCCTTAAGTTTATTTGATCGCATTGAATGACTATTTCATGGTAAGAATCATATTATTTACAAAAACGTAAATAAATTTGTACTTCGCGGGCTACTCTGGCCCTTCCCTCACAAGCCGTCGGACCTGCGCCTGATCATGTTATTGACCCCTTATGTCCCCTGCGTCACTGGCCAGTCTCTGCTTAGATTAGCCACAAGTCTGAAATTTGCTCGGGACAACTATTAGTTCCCAGAACGGATTCATTAATAGAATGTAAGAATAGTTCGATATGCCATCACCACTATGTCAGACACAGCAGTGTCACGGAATAATTTGTTGAAATTATGTTAAATATCTGTTCTGTGTTAGTTTTATATTTTTTATATTGAATTTTGTAATTTGTAACTGGTTGTATACCTGAAGTAAATGAATTTTATTTATTTTATAAAGCTTATAGCTATATATAATTAAAGCAACCATAAATTGTCCCTATCAGGTAAAGAACAGGTAAAAATTATAATATAAACATGGATTAAACTCTATCGCTAACACATTTTTTCGTGTAATGTTATCAGTGTGTGGTGTAAAGTCGAAATTAATTCGGGAGTTGAGAGGATAATGTACGACATGACATGCCTTATCTTTATCATACCCTAATGGTGCAGAAAATCCAACATTATCGTGCTTGTTAGAGCGTGTCCACACGAAACTTCATACTAGCGTTTTCCGTATTTAATTGGAGTACAAACCAAAACGATCCCTGCAGATCACTTGGTGTGGACATTCTCTTACGTTTACAAACTGAACCTCACAAACGTATCCCTCCATTACCAGTAGATCGATAAATTGAATGATTTTAGCCCTAATGTTGGAAGAAATAGGGATCAATGGAAGGAAAGAGAAACGTTCGTTTAAAATGATCTAGAAACTCATTTTAGAATGTTCGAATTTCTGTGAGAAGAACGAACGACTGAATTTAATAAATTATAATTGTAATAGTGTAATATATTGGCTTCGGGATATCTGGGAATTCATGTTTTTTTTTTTCATAGGTAGTAGAAGATTTAGAAAGTCGGTTCAATACAACAGGCACAAATATAGAATATTATTTTTAGTATGCGAAACCTGAATATAGGTAGTTTGTTCTGAATAAAAAAGGCTACAAGTTCACGGCAGGTCACAGCGGCACCAGACACGTACGGCGCGTGAAAGTGCCGCGTGGTGACCGTGCTTTTTTACGGTACTTTCGTAAAAAAGCACGGTCACCACGCGGCACTTAAGATAAAAAACCACGTTAAGATAAAAAGCTTATAACTATGTGATTTTTAATGTTACACTTCTGAAATTTACTTAGGTACTTTACATCAAACTGGACACGTGTTTCGGGTTTTGCATAATCTAAAGCGAATGTTGTAGATAGTATGATAATGCGTATGCAAGTTTAACAACTATTATTATGTTTCTGGGACCAAACGCTTTTGCTCGATGTATCGTGCCGACCTTCTGTAGGCTTAGTGCGAGTTTATACCTCACTAACAAAACGTATTCGGTTACGTTAAAGTAAACTTAAATTCATTATGATTAGTTGTGTTTCCAAATTTTGTCACCAGAGGGCGTAGCACGAGCTCGTGGTGTGATTGTAATGAAGTGCGTCGATTTTTGAATTGAAAATACAATTATTATTATTTTAGTTGAGTTGTTTGCAACATACATAATCATCCATAGATATTACTCAATTCTTAAAATTATCTAAATATTCTATGTGAAACGATTGCTTTATTAATGTTAAAATCGACGCGCACCTGTGCTAGGGCCTCATGAAAATTAAGTTTCAAGTTGGAGTACTTATACAAAAAGGAATAAAGACGTTTTGGAGGACTGTCTTTTGTAATTACGTTCCAAAAACGATAATCATCAGCCTAGCTTGAATTAATGACTTTGATTTTGATAAAAACTCGCACTAAGCCTCATTCGTTTGTACCGAATGTAGTGGGTATGGTTAGTCCATGCGTGCAGTCACACCTGTGCTCGTAGGTCACACGGTGGTGGGGGGCTGCAGCACCACGGCAGCGCGCCGCACCTGCAGCGCCTGCGGCGAGTAGCGCGGCGCGGCGGGCGCGGGGCCGCCCAGCGATCCCGCGCCACCCAGCGATCCCACGCCGCCCAGTGACCCCACGCCACCCAGTGAGCCGCCGCCCGCCGCCAGCGGCCGGGGCGTATCACGCGGCGTGTACATCGCGTCCGCTGGTAACGCTGCTTTTTCGCTGTAGAAAGAATTGTGTGTGAAGAACTGTCGTCCGAATGGCATTTAGAAAAATGGTGTTGAAATATTTTGCATAAGTAAGTAATAGACAAAATGCTCACCTATCTAAATCTTCAGTCTTATATTCCACGCTTTCTGTAAAGATAGAAAATTTTGGGTATTATTATCTTTTAAATGATAATTAGGTCAAAAATCGGCTTTTAACAAAAGACTTGGCCAACGTATTCTTGAACGAAGGTAAGGAACATTATGATAAGTCCTATTTTTGAAAAACTTTGTGCAGCGAATTTTTAAATGGTTTCTAGTTTCAGGCGGTTGTCGCCAGTCTCCATACACATCGTCTTCTCTCAACTTAGACAGTCGACATTACTTCGCAAGCTAAATATTACAATTAGAAAAAGGCCTTGATAAAACAATACCAGGCATACACACATCGACATACATAACGAAAGACATACCTCTCCGCCTCCTACACCGGATGATGAGACAGAGCACGATGACCAGCAGCGCCGCGATGACGAGCGCCGCGGCGATGAGCGGCGCCACGTGCGCAGTCTCTGTTAGCGAAAAATTATCTGCGTGAACAAAATTATTGTTACGTTATAACATGCAGTACATACACAGGCTTACTTGCAGGGTTAAGGAGTAGGAGTTGTATTAAGGGCTACATGCTTTTAAATATTAGGAAATTGTGCTAGACCTTGGACTATGCTCGTGGCTAAATAATAAGACCAGCTCAGGTCGATCCTGCCGGGGTTGCGGGTTGTTCGAAAGAGATACCGCGGCCCCGGAACGTAAAGGGCAATAGAAGGAACATGGGTGGGTTTTAGTCAGTACAAGTCTGACACTCCCCCCCGCTCCACCCAGAGCGGGGGACGTTATTTGATGATATCCTACCCCAAAAAAAAAGCTCGGGTCGAACTTTTGGCTAAGCCACGCTTGCATAGGTTAGTTTGTGGATGGGTGACCACCCGTGTTATACCGAGTTTCCTTGCACCTGACCCTAACGACAGAACTATGTGGCAAATTTAGGTAAAATAAGTGGATAGGCGTGGAGGGCAAGCGCGTGCGCTTATGCGCTGGCGTTTAAAAGGTTAAACTGTTGGTTCTAACTGGGGTTGCCAACCATACTTTATAATAACGTATCCTACTTTATTTTTGGTACTTTAAATATGTATATTTTATACTTTTGCAAACTAATAAGGTGTGTATTTTATTTTAAACCTTTACTGTGACGCTTACATTGAAAAAGTTTTCAGTACTGAATCTAACTCGCCTGTTTAAATGCATTACTGAAAAAACTCTTTAGAGATAAATAGATCTTCAATAAATTTAATTAAAAAACGAACTGTTTATTTTTTTTTTTATTTTAAACTTGATTGTCGAATAAGCTTTGAAACATTTAAAGATAACAAAAAATTGTTAGCATGTGCTAATAAGCACACAAAAGTACGTTTTAAAAGAAATAAAAAATAAAATTTGAAAAATAGGTACTCTTTTTCTTTTATTATTTATATTTATATTATTACATATTCTTGTATTTTTGCCTATCTAAACCATTTTATACGTTTTTTTCTCAAAAAAAGTTGGCAACCCTAGTTCCAACTGTCATTTATTAACCTAGTATTAACTATTAACTGACAAAAAAATATCGTATACAGGGTTATTTGTAAAACACCGACAACCTTGCAGGACTGTATTACAATCATCATAAACAACAACTTTTGTTTTATGATTTTTCACAAAATTTTATACATTTACCAAAAACAAATCTTCAAGATTTCGTTGTCGTATCTAACACATTTCAACTCCGTATTTTGCTGTACCAACATACCTACACCGCCGCTTGTAGGTACGTTTGCTTCACATAGATTTCGTAACATTTAGCGTTCAATTTCAATATTTTTATTTTTGTATGAAAATCTGATGAGCTAAAATATGATAAATGTTTAAATTTCCTAGAACAATAGTTGTTAATTATGATGTTAGTAACATGCTCCTGAGACGTTGCCAGTGTTTCACAAATAACCCTGTATAATTAATGATATTCAGCTGCAGCCTGGCTGATGGGCTATTAACTATGTACTGTTTAATTATGATGAGTTAAATAAACCAAATTTATTAAATTTTTAGCTCCTCATAATGGGGCCATATAAGCCATGCCTCAAAAAGAAGATTATACAAAATTGCATCTTACATCCTACTCGTATTACAAATGCGAAAGTTTCTAAGGTTGGATTGATGAATGAATGTTTGTTATTCTTTCACACAAAAACTACTGAACGAATTTGAATGATAGGCACACAGGTTTAGTTGGTATTGACATATACAAAAAAATGCAATTCTGACATCACTACTATACACATAGGTACGTATCGAATTGATAAACTTCATTTTTGAAGTTGGTTAAAAAGCGTTCTAAAATCAGCTAAGAAACAACTCACCATGCACAGTTAGAGAGACGGCATGAGACGAGAAGCCCCGCACGTTCTCTACGTGCAGCACGTAGACGCGCGCGTCCGCGGTGCCCGTGTTGGAGATCAGCAGCGTGTAGCGGTAGCAGCCGCCATCAGTCGCCGGCTCCAGAGTGCGGTAGCGACCTGGTGGGAGAATATCAATTGTGGTGAGTGGGAGGGGACCTGCCTAGATGAGGGGGTATCATCGGGGTAGTTGCATTTTGGCTGTTAAAATAGATCCCTTTTTTTCGGTTGGAAAAAAAAATCTAATAACTTCTCCTAATCTGGATGGGAGGGATTGCCGGCGGGTCGGCGCACACGGCGGCCGCCACGTTATGTTATGTTAACATACCGATGGTGGAGGGCACGTCGAGCCGCAGACTGCCCCACAGCCAGGCGGCGCGCAGCGGCGGCGGGTCGGCGCACACGGCGGCCGCCACGTTATGTTATGTTAACATACCGATGGTGGAGGGCACGTCGAGCCGCAGACTGCCCCACAGCCAGGCGGCGCGCAGCGGCGGCGGGTCGGCGCACACGGCGGCCGCCACGTTATGTTATGTTAACATACCGATGGTGGAGGGCACGTCGAGCCGCAGACTGCCCCACAGCCAGGCGGCGCGCAGCGGCGGCGGGTCGGCGCACACGGCGGCCGCCACGTTATGTTATGTTAACATACCGATGGTGGAGGGCACGTCGAGCCGCAGACTGCCCCACAGCCAGGCGGCGCGCAGCGGCGGCGGGTCGGCGCACACGGCGGCCGCCACGTTATGTTATGTTAACATACCGATGGTGGAGGGCACGTCGAGCCGCAGACTGCCCCACAGCCAGGCGGCGCGCAGCGGCGGCGGGTCGGCGCACACGGCGGCCGCCACGTTATGTTATGTTAACATACCGATGGTGGAGGGCACGTCGAGCCGCAGACTGCCCCACAGCCAGGCGGCGCGCAGCGGCGGCGGGTCGGCGCACACGGCGGCCGCCACGTTATGTTATGTTAACATACCGATGGTGGAGGGCACGTCGAGCCGCAGACTGCCCCACAGCCAGGCGGCGCGCAGCGGCGGCGGGTCGGCGCACACGGCGGCCGCCACGTTATGTTATGTTAACATACCGATGGTGGAGGGCACGTCGAGCCGCAGACTGCCCCACAGCCAGGCGGCGCGCAGCGGCGGCGGGTCGGCGCACACGGCGGCCGCCACGTTATGTTATGTTAACATACCGATGGTGGAGGGCACGTCGAGCCGCAGACTGCCCCACAGCCAGGCGGCGCGCAGCGGCGGCGGGTCGGCGCACACGGCGGCCGCCACGTTATGTTATGTTAACATACCGATGGTGGAGGGCACGTCGAGCCGCAGACTGCCCCACAGCCAGGCGGCGCGCAGCGGCGGCGGGTCGGCGCACACGGAGGCCGCCACACGCGCCTCTCCGCCGCTCCACGCGTGCGCTGCACCGCTCTCCGCGCCCACCGGCGGACCCAGCACGTTCAGGGTTACTGCTTCTGATTGATGGTTCCTGTGTTTAACGAATAGAAAACATGAAAAAAAAAACAAAAGTGTGTGTGTCAGCTCCGACGCACGACTGGAGTTTACTCCTTAAGTACGAGTATCTAACCATATGCAAAAAGAGTTTATTCAACTGAAAAAAGATTAATATCATATGAAAGGGTAAATTCACAAATTAATGAAAAAAAATAGCAATATAAATACATCGACACTGATAGAAACAAACAAGCCCAATAACATATAGTATATAGGTATAGTCGCCTATACAGCATACCATAATATGTACGTCTTAATACACTCACAGCCAAATTAGAAAGTTGCGCACTAAAGGTGCGCACCAAAAACGTGACACATTTTCGTTACTTTAGTAGGTTTTACCCCTCGGATTTTTCTCATACCGGGCGCCTTATATATGAAAATCGATTCTTAGGGAGTAAACTCCAAAAAATAATTTAAAAAACAAAAAAACACGACTGCCATGTCAAACAAATTTTCATCGCAGTCGGGGGACTTTTTATTATAAGTATTCTACATTTTCGTTTCGTCTTCGATTCCCTTTCATCTTTGTTCCTAGCACATAGTAAAAAATTGTAAAAAAAAGTAAAACTAACATCTTGTTTTTTTCTTTTTAGTTCATTTTTTTGCATGGCAGTCGTGTTTTTTATTTTTTTTAATTATTTATTTTAAACCTTTTAGTGATAAGTTTCATATAAAACATGGCAGGCGTGTTTTCTGACCGGTCGTGTTCCGTACATCCATAAGAAAAATGGAACTTTTAAAGGATTTCGTGTTTTAAATGTTATCTATATGTAACTGCCTATACCTGCTTCGAAGTTCGAACCTACCTACTGAGCCAATCAAGTTTAAGTTTGGCACACATTGTTATGATTTTCTGGGATAGAAAAAGTTTATTTATAAATCTACTCGTCACTAGTTCTTCTACTTGCCACTAGATGGCGCACCTTGTTTGTTTTCAACGGATCATCATCAAAATTCATCATTCATTTTTTTAATCGACAGTTGTGATTAACAATGTAACTTATTTATATTTTTGGAATCCACTTGTCAAATTCTAGACGATAATCACGTGCATTAACAGAATAAATTAAAAAAATATTGATGTGGGTGTTCATTTATTTATCATACCCGCTACATTGTATTTATATACTTTTTCAATAGCCTATGTTACTCGGGACGATGCAAAGATTCTAATGATACCCCATACATGTAAATCCGTTCAGGCGTTAAGAAGTTATGATAGAATAAAGTAACTCACATACATACAAACATACATGAACCCTAAAAACATAACACTCCGTTTTTGGGGCAGTCGTGTAAAAATGCACTCATCATTAACGCGTTCAGTGCCGGTTGACCAAACAGTCCATAGGTAGTGAAGGGCAATGTTTAAAAAAATCTTTATGATAAATATTAGTAGTCATCATTAGAAACGCTGCCCAAGACCACCCCGGAACCCGTATGCAACACCTGTTAGATTCATCCTCAGAGAGACTATAACGGGGTCTTCCCAGAGCCTCACTGTGCAAGTCAGTACGTAACCACTTTTGTGCCACCGTCTTGTCTAAAGTCATTTGATCGATGGACCTGCGGCCATCCTGCTTTTTTTTAAGTTTGGCAAAATCCCCACGAACAACTATCGCCCCTGTTGTAACATCACTATTTAGTATGTTACTAATATGGTCTTCACTAGTAAATGTATTATCTGTGGTCTGCGGCGCTCCGCCACACTGCTTCCTGTGATGTCTTACTGTGTGTATCTCCTGTCCTGTGTCTCTTACCAATAAACCAGTATCTTACCCAACGGACTCTCATTTATAAGCATCCAACATAACATGGTGTCAGAAGTGGGATAAGAAGAATCATTCAAGAAAAAGTCGAGGTCGTCGAAGAAAATGCCGGACCAAGCGGACGTCAGCCATGATGGTGAGCAAAATTTTCAAACACGTGTGAAGCAGTTAAATATATCGTCGGATCCAGCTCATAACAACGCTGAATCATGGAAAAAATGGTCGCAAGCATTTGAGCTATATTTATTAGCGACAGGCCTTGACAAAGCAACTGAGAAACGCAAAATCGCCATTCTGCTGCACTCAATCGGTGAGCGAGGACTGAACATTTTCAACACGTTTAACCTAACAATCAATGGCAGCACGCTTGAAGAGGTGAAAACAAAATTTAACAAATATTTCGAGCCAAGAAAAAATATCACGATGTGCAGATACCTATTCTTCACACGTAAGCAGGAAAAATCCGAAAGCATCGACGAATTCCTCACGGATTTGGAGAATAAGAGCAGAGAATGTGAGTTTGGCACGCTCAGGGAATCGCTCATCAAAGATATTTTTATTGCAAACCTCAATTTGGACTTGTCACATGTGCGTCAAAGGTTACTGCAAGAACATGACTTAACCTATCAGAGAATGCAAGAGCTAGCGAGGACGCTCATAGTCGCACAGCAGGATGCTGAGAAAATAGTCAAAGGGAGCAGCATCGCCAGTGAAAACGTCATGCATCTCAGTCGGAGGAGCCGTAGTCGAGGAGATCGTCGACAGCGAGCTTCCAGTCGCAAGTCAGCGTCAAGCAGTCGCAAGCCAGCTTCAGGCAGTCGCGAGTCACCTTCAGCTTCAGGCAGCTCGAAGACATGTAGCCGCTGTGGGCAGTCTCATCGCTACAAGTGTCCAGCTCAAGGAGTTCAATGCAGGTCATGTAAATCTTATAATCATTTTGCTAAATTTTGTCACAAAAATAAAAAAGTCAGTCAGTTGCAATCGTTTAATTCAGATAATGGTAGTCAAGATTATTTCGTAGGTATGCTGAATAGTCAAAGTCATAATGGTCAAAGTCATAAAAGTCAAATGTTGAGTCTAAATAATCACAATCAAACGTCGAGTCAAAGTCATAATAGTCATTCTCACAGTCAGTCACTCAGTCAGAGACACAGGAACACACAGACACACAGTAAGACATCACATCCATCCATCTATCCCTATGATGAGAAAAGTGACATGTCGGAGAGATTTATTATCCAGTCAAATAGTCGGAGTCCCAACTCATATCATCTCAATGATGAAAGCTGTGATAGGTCTGAGAGATGTAATAAAAATAAACATCTCAATGATGAAAACAGTCACATGTCTGAGGGATTTCACAATAAGGCACAGTCGTCCAGTCAGTCACAAAATGGATCATCAGTCGTCAATACTTTGAATCATTCAAAGCAGTCGTGGGAAATTAGCTTATTGGTAGGTGATACAAAGGTTAAATGTATCATAGACTCAGGAGCAGATGTCAACATAATGTCAAAACAAACATTTAAAAATGTTAAAAGTCAAAATAAGCTGTCAAAATTGTCACTTGTCAAATGTCAAGTAAATGTCACAGGATTTGGTGGAAAATCCATTCCGATTTTAGGCAAAGTCAACTTAAGTTGTAATTTTTGCTTAAACAATAAGAACATTGTTGAAAACATAATGTTTATTATACCAGATATAGAGTGTCCAAATGTCCTTGGTCTCCCAATTTGTGAAAAGTTAGGTATAATAAAACGTGTCTTTTCAGTGTCAAAACAAGACTTTTGTGAGCAAATTCATACACAATATAATGATGTATTCCAGGGTCTTGGCTGTCTGCCTCCAGTCTGTCATCTGAAACTCAAGCCTGATGCAGTACCATGTGTGGATCCGCCCAGGAAAGTCCCATTCGCATTACAAGGGAAACTGCGTGAGGAGTTGGATCGCATGGAGAAAATGCAAGTCATAGAAAAGGTTACAAAACCTACAGAGTGGGTTAATTCAGTCGTTGTAACAGTAAAAAGTTCAGGTCAGTTACGAATTTGTCTTGATCCTAGAAATTTAAATAAAAATATCATGAGGGAACATTATCCACTCAAGTCAATTGATGAGATTAGGTCTCAGCTCGAAGGGGCTGTATGTTTTTCTCACTTAGATGCATTTTCAGGATTTTGGATGCTACGTTTAGATGAATATAGTTCAGAATTATGTACTTTTCAAACACCATTTGGTAGATATAAGTATTTAAGATTACCCTATGGCATAAATGCCTCGTCTGAAATATTTCAAAGAGTCATGATGAATCTATTTGGTGACATAGAAGGCGTACTCATATTCATCGATGACATCTTAGTCTATGGACCAAATGAGTCAGTTCACAATGAAAGATTACATAAAGTCATGCAAAGAGCTCGTCAAGTCAATTTAAAATTTAACAAGTCAAAGTGTAAATTTTCACTGTCAGAAGTATGTTTTTTAGGTTATGTCTTCAGTAAAGATGGTGCAAGGGCAGATCTTGAGAAGGTCAAAGCAATTGTCAACATGCCCACACCACAAAATGTCAAAGAGTTACAGAGAATACTAGGTATGATAAACTACCTAGGACCTTTTATAAGTAACCTGTCAGAAAAAACACTAATGTTAAGAAATCTTTTAAAAAAAGATGCAGTCTGGACTTGGGATGAAAATCATAGTCAATGTCTGAGGAAACTGAAGGATGAAATTACAAATTCACCAGTTTTAGCTCATTATAATCCCAAGATTCCATTAGTCTTGTCAGTCGATTCGTCAAAGTCAGCGTTAGGTGCAGTCATTTTACAAAAAAATAAACCTATAGCATACAGTTCCAAAACTTTAACTCAAACCCAAGAAAGGTATGCTCAAATAGAGAAGGAGCTGCTAGCAATTCAATTTGGTTGTGAAAAATTTCACCAATATGTATATGGTAACAGAGTCACAGTTCATACTGATCATAAACCATTAGTCTATCTGTTTAAAAAACCATTACATGATGTCCCAGCTAGATTACAGCGTATGATGTTAACTTGTCAAAAATATGATTTAGAAGTTATACATGTCCCAGGCAAAGAAATGTTCATATCAGACACATTGTCAAGAGCAGCTTTGAAAGAACATTATAGGCCTGAAAATGAATCAGAAATGTCTTGTCATGTCAATCTAATGTATGCTAACTTAGCAATTACAGATGAATATAGCACAAAATTGGCTCAGGAAACTAAGAAAGATGAAACCCTGCAGCTATTAATAAAGTATTATAATGAAGGTTGGCCAAAAACCAAAAATAGTGTCAGTCCATTAATAAAACCATTCTGGAATATACAAGGAGAAATCCATAAAATTAGAGATTTAGTATTCAAAGGCTCAAAATTAATAGTACCACAGTCAATGCATAAAGAAATGTTAGTAAAAATTCACAAAGGTCACCAAGGTATAAATAAATGTCTAAACTTAGCTAAAGAATCTCTTTATTGGCCAAATATGTCTAGTGATATTAAGAATTTAGTAGAACAATGTCTAGTGTGTGCAAAATTCAAACCATGTAACCAAAAGGAACCACTACAGAATTATGAAATAAGCAAATATCCATGGCAACAAGTCGGTATTGATTTAATGCATTTCGATAGTTTAGTATATTTAATTGTCACTGATTATTATTCAAAATTTATAGAGATTGCATTATTAAATAACAACAGTACATCAAAAAATGTAATAACTCATTTAAAGTCCATATTTGCTCGTCATGGAATACCATTGTCACTGGTATCAGATGGTGGACCTCCTTTTCAGTCAGTTGATTTTAAAAATTTTATGGAAGAATGGGACATAGAACATATTGTAACTAGCCCATATCATTCACAGTCTAATGGACAAGCAGAGAGTTCAGTCAAAATCATAAAAAACATGCTAAGAAAATGCAAAGAAAATGGATCAGATCCATACATAGCATTGTTACAATACAGAAATACAGGTAAAAATAATTTTTCATCACCAGCACAGTTACTCATGTCTAGGAACTTAAGAGATAACATTCCAACATCATATAAGAAGTTGAAGCCAAAAGTGGTAACATTTAAAGATTACAAAGAGTCTGTCAAGAAAAATGATAAAAATAAGTCAAAATACTACAATAAAAATGCCAAGTCAATGTCTATGTTACATCATAATGATCATGTCTATTTTAAGAGAAACCCAAGTAGCAACTGGGAACAAGCTATTGTTAAGCAAAGATTGTCAAATAATAGATCATATGTTGTTGAGGATGTCAATGGAGTTAGGTATAGGAGGAATAGAATACACTTAAGACATAAATATTCTCATAATTGTGCTAACCCTCCCATGCAATCCAACTCGTCACAAAGGGGAGAGGAAGGTGACAGACAGGAGTCTAGGCATCAAGAATCCTCATCTCAGCAATCCTCAAATGTAACAACTAGGTCAGGTCGTATTGTAAAACCTACCAGAAGGTTAATTGAAGAAATGGATTAAGTTAAATTATAAATAGAGTCATAAGTAAAGTTTAAGTAACTATAAGTATAATTAAGCATGTTGTCTTGTATAAAATTAAATAGCATAGCACTTATATTAATTGTCAGTCAGGGGTCTAATTTGAACTCAACAAGGGGGATGTTGTAACATCACTATTTAGTATGTTACTAATATGGTCTTCACTAGTAAATGTATTATCTGTGGTCTGCGGCGCTCCGCCACACTGCTTCCTGTGATGTCTTACTGTGTGTATCTCCTGTCCTGTGTCTCTTACCAATAAACCAGTATCTTACCCAACGGACTCTCATTTATAAGCATCCAACATAACAGCCCCCACTGTTCTTAATACAAACATGAGACAGGTCCGCTAGACACAAGTACTTTCGCGTACAATCCAACTGATATCAGCTCGCCATGACAAATGAGCTCTATCACCATGTCCGGCTGACCTTTTGTTTGCGGTTGGGAAATCATCAAGTAATTCCCCCATGGGCAAAGAGAGTGGAAGTGACAGTCTTTTACTGACTAAAACCAAACCCATGTTCCTTTATGTTCCGGGGCCGTGGGATCTCTTTCGGACTACCTGCAACTCCGGCAGTCGGTGGCCCTGGCAGGCCTTTGCTGACATCCCTTTGAGGCGCACGTGGAACACGAACGCGCCGTTGACACGGACTGTCGTCACTACCCATTGCTCACCGTCCACCGACTCGCATCTTTAGTGGCCGTGAGTCATCTTTCTTTGGTCCTTGGTATCTCACCTGTCTTCGAGTCCTATCTGGTTGGTAGCCACGCAGGTGTACCGTCCATGTTGGTCGTAAGACACGTTGTGCAGTTGAAGCTGAGGCGTCATGGAGATCGGGTAGGCGCCATCTTGGAGAGAATTGATGCGGGCTGACGATGCTGGGCTGGAAGAGAAATAAAAATTTATAGTTATATATGAAGAAATAGAGCAAAGACGATAGACTACACAAAATTCGTATCCAGGTTGCGCGAGAAAAAAAAAGAAAGAAGAAAAAAGTCGGTGGAGTAAACTAGTCAAAAAGAAATATTGATATAGCCAAATGCTCTATAACCTCTTATATTCTGGATACATCACCATCTGCCTAGCCTTTTCCCAACTATGTTGGGGTCGGATTCCAGCCGACAAATGCAGCTGAACACAAATATTTTACATGTTAGCGACTGCCTATCTGACCTCCACAACCCCGTCGGTACTGTTTAATACCGCTTGGTAAGACTCGTTGTCATACTTTCGGGACACTGATGTTCGGTAATGACTTACAAAGATTTTCAAATGACAGCCGGGACCAACAGCTTATTTTTTTTCCAAGGCCCGGAGGAAACTCGGTATGTAACGGGTGGTCACCCATCCACAGACCAACCTAAGTAAGCGCGGCTTAACCTAAAGATCGACCCAAGCGGCTGCTATTATTAAGCCACAAGCTTCTATTTTGCATACTCAACAATGAAAACTAACTTACTTATGATACCACGTGTAGGAGGGCGGAGGGTTGCCCTCAGCCTTGCAATCCAACGTAACCTGAGAGAACAGGTTCGCTTCTACCACCATGTTGGGCCCCACCCAGGTCACTCGAGGAGGGTCTGCAAATACAATGCATTAAAGATTAGTATAAGGACTTCTATCACCATCACGAATGCTGGATAAAGGATTTTACTGTAAAGGCGACGTTGGTCTAATGGTCGCAAGCAGGACTGCTTAAGACCCGGGTTCGGTTAAAATCTGGAAAATTGGTACTGGGTCTTTCCATCCGAAATTTCGCAGTAGCAGCCACGGAATTTGGATTTATGCCCGGCTGATGGTAATAGGCTCGCCCCCAAATGTACTATTAGGTACTAATCTGCGTAAACCTTATGTTAAATTGTACAAAAATAATATTGATTTGAAATCTGAAACTTGGGAGCAAAGAACTTTTTAAAAAACGAACTAAGTAAAAGACTTCAGAGGTTTTAAAGTGATACTTCTTCTTCTTCAAGTGAATCCCGCTTCTTGGAGGGGTCCGGTTTCCACACTATGCCGCGTATGCTGTGCACCTGGTGGCCGTTACTCCAGCCAGCCCACCTCCTTCCAGAAGCAGATGAGTCTCTTCGGTTTCTTGAGGGCGTCCGCAAGTGACCCTGGTGTGTCCAGAGTCATTTTCCGGATTTCGGTGTCTATAAAAAGTGATACTTACACTTTATATCAATTTCAATCTTGACTGAATCCGATGTTCCCAAAGAATTTCTCGCTTGACAGCCGTAGATACCTTTAAGATAACAAACAGAATGGTTAAACCAGTAACAACAAAATACAACCGCAAAATCAGTGAATCCTTACTAATATTATAAAAGCGAAAGTGAGTTTGTTTGTTTGTTACGTCTTCACGCCTACATGGCTAAACCAATTTCGATGAATTTTGGTACAGAGATATTTGGGAACCTGGAGACGGACATAGGCTACTTTTTTTTTAAAACAGTTTGAGATATGAGGGAGAAAGAGGGAAGAAAAGGGAAAACTTAGCATTGCTATTCTAATAAATTAGGCGCTAGGGCAAAAACTACAGGTTTGCAGGTACCCACTGTACCTGCAAATCAGGAAAGGGGAACTGTGTTACCCAGAATTTAACGCGAGCGAAGCCGCGGGCAAAAGCTAGTAATGTTTATATAATCATTTTCGTCCACCAACAACGTTGACGGCACGGTTGGCGCTGTAGCTGAGTGATTTACTGCTGCACTGCGTGTCACAGGTTCGATTCTCGCACGGAACAAATATATGTATGGCCTACAAATAGTTGTTTTGGGTCTGGGTGTTTGTGTATTAGTTTAAATGTTTGTAAACGCACCCACGATACAGGAGAAATTCCTAGTGTGGGGCTACGATTTAAAAAAAAAAACATCTGCCTAGCCTTTCCCAACTATGTCGGGGTCGGCTTCTAGTCTAACCAGATGCAGCTGAATACCAGTATGTTACATGGAGCGGCTACCTATCTGATCTCTGCCTATCTCCACAACTCAGTTAATACTGAGTAGTACAATACCTTTGGTAAGACTGGCTGTCAGACTTTCAGGAGTATAACGACTTTAAAAGATTTATGACAGCCGGGTCCAACGTACTTTACAAGGCATGGAGATGTAACGAGTGGACACCCACCCACAGACCAACCTAGGCAAGCGCGCCTTAACAAAGGTCGATCTCACCGGCTATGATTATTTAGCTTCGAGCTCTTAAAAAAAAACCAATAGGACCGTTATACGCGTAACAAGAACTAAAACACAAATCAGGAAATATAATCTTCTGTTATGTAGATTATTGATGAAGAAGTAGACCAATGTAATAAAATAAATTATTGTGGTAAACTGTTTTTTTTTTCGGATGAGAAACCTTCCAATATCTTCTCCCGCTCTGTGCTGTACGGAAAGAAGTGTCAGACTTGTAAATGATAAATGATGTTTATTTTGCAAGTAGGTATTCACAAACAATTTTACACGACTTTTTTAAAAACTAGATGAGGCCGGTCCTTTGTACCCGACTACTCTGAGTAAAAACAGCCTAAACAAACTGAGAGGTCAAAGTCTCTTAAGGTCTAGGCAAAAATCTTGGTTAACTTACATGAGGACTAAGCAGATGGATTGAATGGACCTGTCCAGTTAAGTGCAAGCATTTGTAAGTTATCGTGTAGCTCGACTCAAACTCAAGGAGCTCAACGACACGACGAACAATCCCAAAAAAAGGATATTTGTGTACCGACTAAAAGCCATCCATGTTACTTCTTTTAAAACAACTCTTTTCCGAACAACCCGCAACCCCTGCAGAAATAAAACAGTCTATAGATGCACTCACCAGAATGATTTCTAGATACAGGTGCCAGCATTAACTTCGCTCCATTAGTAGCGATGACTTGTCCGTTCTTAGTCCACCACACGTAGGGACTGGGGTTACCATCAGCTCTGCATTCCAGGGTGAGAGCACTCGAACCTTCCTCCAAGTTAGCCAGGGTACTGGCATCACCACCGACTATGGAAACTACTGGAACAACTGGAAAAGGAGGAATTTGTTGTTAGGTTGTGTCTTATTGTGGAAAAAAAATATTTTCAATACAGTTTTCTCAAAAGACTGGCTCTTAACGCATTACTTTTAGGTTCTGAATGCAATGTATTTTACAAGTGTGCTTGCAAAATATACAATTGTACCTGCTATAGGGATTTGAACACTGTGTGGATTTGTATTTGTTTTACAGGAAGGAGATGCATGGATTTAATGAAAATGTAAATTATTTTTATCAACAGAATATCATAAATAAACATGATTATTTATAAAATAATTTGCTTTTAACAACCAATTGACATTTACTAGTTTTTGAGTTCTAAATTCAAAAATATTTGTATTTCATATTTTAGAAATACCTAGGCTGTTTAGAGGGTTGATACCCTTACTTCTCTTTCAGCCTGTTGAATTCACGTTGACGTGGGAATTTGTTTTGCTGTCCTTGGCTCCATAAGAACATAACAGTGAATTCCGTCTCGCTTGCAATAACAAAGTTTTCTCACTTGAATCACAATGTACTATTGTTTGTCAGATTTTTTAAAAGGGAGTTTTTAGAAATAGTCATTAATGCCATAGCCGTGTCAGGCATATCAATAAACTAAAATCTTTTTAAAATAGTCAATGGCCCTCACGTGATCCAGGAACTTTTGTATTTTGTCAGAACAATTTCATTACGAAACAGGTGGAAATTAATTACTTATTAAAGCGGTCTTGTAATGTGATCTACAAATATGGATAGTATTGAGATCATATATTTGATATATGTTTATGGAATGAAAGAATGTTATTCATCATTCTACACAATTCCTAAGAAATAATGTAAATGCAATTTCAAGCCTAGGCAGGTAATGTGTACAATAATGATTCAATGATTCTTTACACTTAGGTATTTCTTGTGAAATGTCTATACGTATATTTTTTTAAAATTGCATACAATCCCTAGATTTTATACAGTCCGGTTACAACATACATCAGGGTATCTTGTGGTGTACTACTGTCCAGTTCCAATACTTTTCAGAACGACACTTGGTGCAAGCGTACATTGTAGTCTACAGAGTCAAAGTTTATTGCAGGTACATACGTAAATCACGCAGTGGGAACGTGGGTCCAAGCTCTAGGACGAGGAAGTCGCACCCAATTGATATTTACGAGATGCAAGTTTGTTTAGATGGAAGGAACATGTGAGTCACATTAGATTTGAACTCAAAGATAATTAAAATTACTGATATTTTTAACTTGCTTAATGTGGCACATAATATCAGCTTTTAAACAATTATCAAAATGATTTTAGATTGCTAAGTCTGTGAAAGCCGTTTGATACTCCAATGCACAATGTCCAGTCAAAATTGTGAGTTGTTTTGATTAATATGACCTTAAATCCAATACAACCACTTCAAACGGGATTTCACAAAATAAAGGTACAATTCCATGAGTACAACGGCAAAACGCATTTTAAAAATAGGCAACAATGTAATACTGTTTACACGTCATGCCATTTACAAAAACTATTTTTATAGAGTCACCAGCCATGTAATGTACATAGAGACTGCTTTTTCTGCGTTATTCTTAATCGTTTTCATAAACATATGCGGATAGGCATAAACAACGCAAAAAAAGCAGGTATAATTAACATAGTATTTTGGAAGCCACACTATTATAAAATAAGTCATTGAGGACCTATTTTGAACAGACATCATCTGCCTAGCCTTTTTCTAACTATGTTGGAGTCAAGTGAATACAAGTATTTTACAAGGAGCGATTGCCTATCTGACCCAGTCCATTTAGTACCGGAAAATAGGATACCCCTTGGTACGACTAGTTGCCAGACTTTCGTGTCACTTTCGTCACATGTAATGACTGTCAAAGATCTACAAATGACAGTCGGGACCAACAGCTTAACGTGCTTTCCGAAGCACGGAGGAAACTCGGTATGTAAAAGCTGGTCACGCATCCACGGGCCAACCTAAGCTAGCGCGACTCAATCCAAACATCAACATGAGTGACTGTTATTATTTAGCAACGAGCTCCTCAGGTCTTATCTCAAAGTAGAAACCAATATTTTACAAGAAAATCGTTTAAGTGCTCGATATATTTCATTGTTCGTGACTGTACATAAAAACTAGTCATGTCTTTGCGGTCTGACACAGCAATTAGTTGTTTTCAGAAATTTACCTTAAGTACCAACTACCGCGCTCATTGGTGTTCAACCTGTTTTCACCCTTATTTCTTGTCAAATAAGGTAGCTGTCAGCCGCCAGTGAGCGGCATTTTAGTGCCGTGTTTTATTATTAATTATTGTTTCTAGTGGGGACAAATAGGTAACTATTTTTCTTTCTTTATTTAAGTAATGTTCACTTAAGCTCGACATCAAGAAAATTACTCCTGAATTGACTATAATTACCCATGAAAAAGGAAATATAGAGATTCGTGTATCCATCCTATTTACGATTGTAGATATTGTGAGTGGTGATTGTTTATCACTAAAGCTATGCTGGCTACTAATTGCTTATTGATTTGTTCCTATTTGTGAGCAGAAGCTATCCTTGACAAGACAAATAAAAAGATCATTGTATAATCGGTATTACTGCATGACAAAAAAAAAAACACTCGTTCGAGCTCGATTTCAATCCATCATTTTCATAAGAAAGTTAGATAAAAACTGAGGAAAAATCATCGTAAACATGGAAAAGCTATGAGGTGTTCCAGTAGATACTAATTCTGGAATTGGTCTTAAACTATAAACCTAAAAAGCGGTGCTTTTAAGGCCGTACTTAAACCAATCGTTAACAGTCTGCGCGTTTTGAGGTTTAAAACTTTTTATCTATTGTAGGAAGAGCCATTAATGTCAAAAGCGTTGGTTTGAGATCAAGGTGTTCTACGTGATACGGTAGGATAGTCTTTTGTTTAATGGCCCGAAATTCACCACATAGACGGATTTGGTAAGACAGAAGTCGAGAAAAAAAACGAATAATACTCTGTTTGTATGGTTCTGTACTTCAAGAGGAAAAATGGAACCCTTTTACAACGACAATCACTTTTTACGTCAATAATATCTATTTGTATGGATACAGTTTTTTGCCAAAAGGAAACAGACTTTTTTTTGGCACAAAACGTTTTTATTTCAGTCATTTTACTTACGGTATCTCAAACAAATTCTTATCGAGTATACATTTTCAATGCTTTTAAGAGATATTAGCATATCGTCCATTTACATTAGAAGAAAAAATATGTATTATTGAATACAATATTTTTATTCATCAGGATTTCGATTTTATTAAAAATTAATTTTGGAAATCGTCCCAATACCACGGAGAAACCGCGTAACAAATGTATAAAAAATAAATAGTGTGTCGAATTGATAACCTCTTCCTTTTTTGAAGTCGGTTAAAAATACTTACAAGTAACATCAAGCATGGTATACGAGTCCCTGTAGTACGGTGATGGGTAAGATGGATGATGAGCTCTGCAAGCTAGTTGACGTCCGTGAGCTGATCTGGTGGCTCCCAGCTCGAGGACTGACCGAGCTGCCCAGACTCGAGGTCTTTCAACTTCCGAAGCGTTAGTCTGCGACCACGCTGTGAGACGTTCTTTTTCTGAAAACAATAAAGTGGGATGTTAGGATTTTCTATTTTTTTTTAAACTTTGCCCCACACTAGGATTTCTTCTGTATCGTGTGTGCGCTTACAAACATTTAAACTCACATACACAAACAGCCAGACCCGGAACAACTATTTGTAGCCCATACAAAAATTTGTGCCGTGCGGGGATCGAACCCGCGACACGCAGCGGATCGCTCAACCACTGCGCCAACCGTGTCGTCAAATTGCATAAACCTTGCTCCATACGGACAAGTACTAATGTGATTTTTTCAATTCATATGTACACACGACGGCAGGTCAACCTATTCCTAACTAATATAACCTGATCTCTACTACGGATCGCAAATCGTAGTAGAGAGATCAGGTTAAGATGGTTTAGTGTAGGTTGATGTGCCGTCGTGTGTACTTTTGTTTATCTTGGACATTACAGACATCGGTGAAGAAACCTGGACTTATAATTGATGTGAGTATGAAATCGACGACCCAACTTGAGCAAGCATCGTGATCAAATGCTCGTGCCTTCTCTATTTTAGAAGATGCTTTTGCCATCAGCAGAAGACAGCAGTGGGACAGTATAGTGTGGGTTCGTATAGTACAATCAAGTTACTAATTGACACGTTTGCCTATCTCAGTAGTCTAGTGGAAGCAATCATGACCAACATTACTCTGTAGGCGAGAACACATAACTAAAATAAACGTACCAAGTTTGACAAATCGATGCATGTTTTTGTTGACAAGCAGCGCCACATTGAACTACAAACTTAAAGTGGAACCACTCTTATAGTTTAGAGTAGACAAAGTGTCTTTTTACTTGGTATTGCGATAAAGGAAAGTCAAGAGCGTATCGAAATGATATAAGCTACCGAAACGGTGATGTGTGTGTTGAAGAAGTAGGTAGGTATAGGAAATACTAAACACATCAAAACCAATAGTCACTGTCTCACATTGTTCTCATTCTCTTGCCTTTGTATTCTTATGTCGGGCAAACCAGTGCATTTTTTTTTATATTTCCCAACTTCTGGTATTTCTCCTGTTTCGTAGGTGCATTTACAAACATCTAAACTAACATTCACAAACAGCCAGGCCCGGAGTCGGACCTGTCGGGCATATAAATATTTGATCCTTGTGAGAAGTGAGCCCGCGACAAATAGCGCAGCAGCCAACTTTTTCAATATTTACCACAAACCCTTACTAATATTATAGAAGCCAAAGTGAGTTTTTTTTTTGTTTTTACCGATTTTAATGAATTTTGGTACAGAGGTAGTTGGGATCCTGGAGAAGGATATAGGCTACTTTTTGTCTCTTTCTAATTCTCCCCTACTTCCCTAAAATGGGGGGTTGAAATTCCTATACAGCATTTCGCACTTTTCAAGGTAGGAAGCTCAAAATCGGTACACACACTCTTTGTTAACAACGAAAAATACCTGCAAATCAGGAGAGGAGAACCGTGTTACTTCGAATTTAACGCAAGCGAAGCCGCGGGCAATAGCTAGTTCTTGTATAAACTCGGGCATGGATATCGTGGCCGATTGAAGCTCTAAGCTCGACCCCTATTTTGTAAAATTTAGGTAAACCAAACTAATATTAATTCTGCCTAACCCCTTTGGTGCAAGCGAGATACTGTCTGTGTAGTATCCAATTGGTCAATGGTCCGTTTTAAAACAAATCTTTTTAATCATCCCTTTTTCAAGTTTTTTACTTTTGTGCAAACCCTTTTTGCACCAGTTCGCTTATTAAACTTTTCCCCTCGTCGTTGAACAATAGCTTATTATTTCTTTAGAAATGTATTTTTTAATTACATTGTCGATTTAATAATGGTCTTTTTAATACATTTATGTTACGGATTGTTTAACAGGAGTTGATCATTATGGGTTTATTTAACTCAGGTGTTTTAAATGATTTTAATTTTTATTGAATGAATCGACTAAGACTGAAATAAATAAATTCATAGATACCTTTTTGTTTTAATTCTAAATATTTACTTCTATCAACAACGCAATAATTACAATTGCTATTGTACTTAGTGAATAAATATTTAATTACTAATGGGCAAAATGGTTATACAAACAAAAGTCTAAACAAAGCTGAAATATTTCCGATATGTTTTCAATAAACAAAGGGTCATACATATCAGAGTAAATATTGAAAGAGTATCAACAAATAGTCCAACATATAATCACATCGCACGCTATCGTTAGAAACACACAATTAATTTACTCTGTAGGTAACTATTCTGACACATGTATTGGGAGTTATTAATGGAAGGTTGAATTTCGAAGATATTTACTGAAAGCTTTATATCTCACTTTCCGATTTTACCTATTTTTGTTGTAGTCAACTCGCGACCGAGTGAAAATCTTATGTATTTACAGTCATCTACAAAAGGCAAAACACTTTGTTGGTGACTGTAAATACGTAAGATTTTCAGTCGGTCGCGTCGATTCTACAGTGAATGGGAATATTCTACAGTGAATTCGATTAATTCACTGTAGAATATCTTTGACAGTAAACCCCTTCTACCCATATAATTTAATACTACACCATCTTATTAGACAACAACCAATAATGACAAACTTAAGCACGCGCCTAATAACTAAATACATAATCTAATGCGATAATCATAGGCCTAACAACGAAGCCATTTATATTGTCGATAGCAGGAACAAGCCGGCTGTTCGTCGTTTGACAGTGAAGCCTCGTCCAAAATGCATGGCGCTTTGTAGGCCCGTGGCGCCATGACATCGAGCCCGTTCAAACACATGACATGGCATTTAGAATTTTATATGAACGTATCGGGTCAATCGTGTGTTGTACGTTGAATTGATTAAGAACGGCTTAACATAGGGAAAGGCTAGTTAGCGTTCTGAATGGCTTTGATATGAACATGTTTGCATAGGTAATTTAATGATTTGCTTAGGCAGTTTCAATTAGAAAATTGTGGTATAGTTAATACAAATATATTTAATCTTAGAGTGCAAAATTTTAGTCAGAAACATTTTAAAACAAAACATCTTATAACAATGGTTTTGAGGGTTTTGTACCACAAAAGGAAAAAGCAGAAGCTTTATAGGATCATCTTGTTGTCTGTCTGTCTGTCGAGACTCTATATCTCGGGAACGCGTGGAGGTATCGTGTTGAAATTAAAATCATATACTGCGAATAAAATGACCCTCTAAACAAAAAAGTCAAGATCAATAAAGCTTGTCTATAACCAAGAAGATACTCACCCAAATACCATTCAATATACGCCGGAGGGTTGCCATATCTGGCTTCGCAGACGACAGTAGCCCTGTTCCCTGCTGGCACAGTGATGTTCTGGCCTGGCATCACATGAGAGCCATTGAACAGGATCCGAGGAGACTGTGGTGGAACCCGCACTGCTAACGCCGCTGGGGGACTTGATAGAGCGTCCTGGGGAAGAGTTTTGAGTATCATTAGTATGATTTGCCAAGCATTTACGGAAAACATGTTGTCTTGTGAGATAACCTAAAGGGTCCATAAACTAGAAGAGACAGTTAATAAGGAACTTCACCTACTTTATGTGAATTAAGTCAGTGCGAGTATAGTCCTGAACTATTCTAGCTGAAACATAATATCAGTGTTAAATGTAATGCAAACAGTCTGTAACACTACTCAGCCTATCGTCTTGTTTTTTTCGTCTGATCAAGTTTACGTACTGCTTATCTACACTAATATTAAAAAAAAACTTTCGCATTAGAAAACTACATGTTTCCTGAGTGATATAGGGCAGTAACTTATAACGCGGGTGAAACCGCGTAGGAAAGCTAGTTGTTAATATAATTAATAGTAGGTTTTTTGAAACCCGCCTGATTATTTTTGTTTTTCGTCACCTTGTTTTGGTATTTAGGATGAATTTAGACCACTTATAATATTTTTCTACTAAATATTATAGGTGGCTGCACGTTACTGGCGGTGACCTGGTATTGCCACTGCCTGTCGTCTAGCAGCGTACATCCACAGTGGGCAGTCCCTATGCACATGACTGTTCTCGTTAGTATTGTACTACATTTTTACCTGCACATCGTAGTTGCTGGCGGTGACCTGGCACTGCCACTGTCCGTCGTCCAGCTGCAGCGTTGCAGCACGCACCCACAGCGAGCAGTCTCCGCCTACAGGACTATTCTCGTTGGCCCACTCGTACTTTCCGCGGTAAATACCCACTGGCTGCAAATAAAACAATTCGTCAGAACATTAAAGTTCTTAAACATTTCAAATATAAGAACGTCTTGAAATACGATTATTTTAGGCCTAAATTACACAATTGTTCAAAAGCAAATTGTAAATTGAAAGGTTGAAGTCAATTTAGAACAAATTATTTGATTTTGCGATCTTTTTATTTTATGTTTGATTATATACTTTCATTTAGGCACTGTATATTTTGCGTCGTGAGAAAATAATTCAAAACAACTTCGTAAAAATGTATACGCATATAAAAACTTATAACCAATCAACTTAAGCTTTAACAATACCAATTTGGATGATGAACAAAATGAATATCTTCATAAAGGCGGATTAAATGCGTACGTAATTTTGTTTAAGAATGTAATACTGTTATTAGTCTAACGATCGAATTACATATTATAAATATAAGTTTACAAGCTTCTCTGATGAGAGTCAAACCATGAATGGTGATCTTTAATTCGAAGGATAATAACCAGGAAGCAGGGGAATCGAATGTGTATAGGGGCCGCTTTGTCCGTTAAAGATTAAATACTCCTTGCTTATGACCCGGTGTGCTTATAAGCATTTCAAATTATCGATGTCTATCACACGAATATTTTAAAAGCGCAAGTTTGTATGTTTGTTACCTCTTCACGCTCAAACGTCAAGACTGATTTGGATGAAATGTGTTATGTAGATAGCTGATACTGGATATACAAATAGTTTTTATTGCGGTCCGCGCGGGCGAAACCCCGAGGTAGGCTAGTACCAATTATAATTCTTTTAAAATTTTAATTCCAAAGTTTGTGAGTATTTATGTTACTCTTTCACGCAAAACGCTGAGCAAAGAGCTGTTTTAAATAAAATTGGGCACACAGATAGTTTATATCTTGGACTATTACAAAGGATACTTTTATCCCGGTAGAACGACCCTGTGGGACTATAACCATACTCCACGCGCGCGAAACCGCGACCACAAGCTAGTAGGTATAGATAAGAATATTTGTTTGCAGAATCATCTGAACTACTGCATCGTTTCCGAAAATACTTTCACTTACGGGAAACTACATTATCCAAGAGTGTTCGCAGCTTTTAAAAACTTTTCCGTGGGTTACTTTCCATGCACGACGGGACCAAAGCCGCGAGCAAAACATAGTGGATAAAAAGGTTGGGCAAACATCCAAATAGCAAACAATCTATAGTTCAAAACAGGGTATTTACAGCTTACTGTATGCTGATTAACCAATTCATTTGCCAAGCTTTGTGATCGTTGTAAAATGGAAACAATGCTACGAAAGCTTATTACACTGTTTTATTTTGTCGATTAACAAGCTTATAATTATATTGTGGATTTGTGGCCTCAACTCTACATTGTAACAAATGTGGTCTGTCAATTGTATATTTTTGTCACACTAGTTCGATAATGGCCGCGGTTTTGCACATGTAGAGTTCGGTTATAGTCCAATGGGATCGTTTTATCGGTATAAAAAAGTATCTTATTTGTGCCCTTTGTCTAGCTATGAGCCAAATTAGATTTGAATCTGTTCGGCAGTTTTTGCGTCAAAGAGTAACAAACATAGACACATACATCCATGCATCCATCCATGCATACTCTCAATATTTTTGCATTTATAATAGTACTAGCTTTTGCCCGCGGCTTCGCTCGCGTTTAAATTCGGGGTAACACAGTGCCCCTTTCCTGATTTGAATGTACCTGCTACCTGTAGTTACCCTTACGCCTTATTTATTGTAATAGCAAAGCTAAGTTTTCCCTTTTCATCCCTCATTCTCCCTCATATCTCACTTTAAAAAAATAGCCTATGTCCGTCTCCAGGGTCCCAGCTATCTCTATACCAAAATTCATCAAAATAAGTTTAGCCATTTATGCGTGAAGAGGTAACAAACAAACAAGCAAACTCACTTTCGCTTTTATAATAAAGATAAAGTAAGAATATTCTATTTTGATTCTTATTATGGCAAGGAAAGAAGCAATGTCGACCATTCTGCCAACGTCTAAATGTAGTGCGAGTAAGAAAAAACTCACGCACCGAGGGTTTCGTACAAATATGCGACATAAACAGCCATATCTTTTGACTGCGCTGTCTTAGAGAGTGAGTGATTTTCCAGCTTCAAGGGACCAAATACTTGATTATATTATATGGTTTTAATTTCAGCATAACACCTCCACGCTTTCCCGAGATAAATGGACAGACAAGACAGACAGATCCATTTTTTCTCATTTAGGTACGAAACCCTAAAAAAGCTTGAGAGGTGTCAAGGGACACCCGGATGGAACGAAGTTATTATTTATTATGTACAAAAAACCTGTAAACATTCAACAAAGATAATCGTCGCGTCACCACACTGTTCAATGCGAAATCGAAAGGCGAAACGAAAATAACTGACTTGCTTCCTATGGGATATAGGGAGAGAGAGAAACACGCGCACGCCGCACGGCTTACAACTATAGCAAAAAGTGTCGTTACAAGTTTTGGTCTTAATTTTTTCCGGCTAGCCCCCTTTCACAACGCGCAATAAGGAGCTTCGTTCCAATAAGTTTTGGTATGACAAAACTGTCAAAACCCCACATTTAAGAGACTACTGACCGTGCTGTCAAAATTAACAACGAAAGCAGAAATTCACGACGTATAATCAGTTTCTTAGAAAACGTTAAAATTGAATGAAAATCCTCTTTTTCTGTCAAATGTCACTCATCTATAATTGAACCGTCAGCGGCATCATTTACATCGCCATTTTATTAAAAACACGAGAATTAATTAAATTCATTAATTGGTTCAGTTCAGTAAGTTCCGATATAATTATGTATCGAATGTTGTGGTTTAAATAATATGTGATATTGTAAAGGCTTTTTGACAACGATCTCTTCATTTCATTTGATTTGGTTGAGCACTGCTTTAATTAAATTATAACTGTATTACTGTGTATTTGTATGTTAATAATTTCGTAAAAATGAGACGAATTACGAACAGATACTAATTATAAAGACCGGCCAAGTGCGTGTCGGACTCGCGAACCGACGATTCCGTACAAACTTGCGACATAAACGGCCATATATTTTCGACTGCGTAGACTCTAAACTCCAAACAACCACAGACTTGAGTATATGGTTTTAATTTCAACTCGATACCTCCACACGTTCCCGAGAAAAAGGGACTTGCCAGACCGACAGACGGACCAAAACAAAGTGATTCTATAAGGCGTCCATTTTGGAACTAAGTTCCTTATCGCGCGTTGCAAAAGGACGGAAAAAATTAAGACCAAAAGTTGTAACGCTTTTGCTATAAGTAGTTGTAAGCCATGCGGCGTGCGCGTGTTTCTCTGTCTGTCTCTCTCTCTCATAGAAAGCAAGCCAGTTATTTTCGTTTCGTCTTTCTATTTCGCATTGAACAGTGTGGTGGTGCGATGATTATTTTTGTTGAGTGTATATAGGTTTTTTGTACATAATAAATAATAACTTCGTCCCATGGTTTTTTAAACCCTAAAAAACCATGGAAGAAAACCGCGACAATACTCACTAATTTATCTACAACTTCTCAGTATTTGAAACATCATATTCAAGTAGGTTAATCGTTTCACAGAATTACTCAAAATCTTTCACTTTGTTATCAAAAGTTCCCGTGTACCCATGCACTCCAACAATTAACTGAAACCTATGATAAATAAATATCTTGGGACAACTCACACACGGCTATCTGATCCCAAGCTAAGCAGAGCTTGTGTTATGGTAACCAGACAACTGATATACATAGGTACTTATATAATTTATAAATACATACATATTATAGATAAATCACACCCAGACACAGAACAAACAATCATGCTCATCACACAAAGTTTGTCCTGGGTGGGAATCGAACCCACGACCTCCGGCTCAGCAGTCAGGGCCACTGACCACTAGACCAACAGGCCCGTCTAACCCGTATAACCGTATTAATTATGCTCCTATCATTAATTAATGTGGGTGATACTCACGTACCTGGATTAGTTTTAATTGAAATGATACCAATCGTATACCAAATAGGTTCATTAATTTGTCACAGCAAACCGAAGCACACGTTTTATATTATACTAACTAAACAGACTAAACCCGACTAAATATTCAAATTAATACGGAATGTAGGCACGATTCATTAAAAAAAGATACCTGTTAAACGAACAGAGAGATTTAAATTTATTACTGAACTAAAAACTAATCCGGTAGGACATCCTAATAAATCTTAAGTTAGCCAAATTAAATCCAACTTTTGAGATTCGGCCATAGATAATTATAGTCATTTTCATTAACTAAAAAGGTTTTCCGCCAATCCCTTGGCGTCTATGTCGCCTTTCGTTTTGAGATGCATTGTGTGTGCCGTTGAAAACGAGATTTCTACACTTTACATAAGCGGGTACGGTTCAGCGGTTGCTCCTTTTATCTTTGCCAACGATTCGTGAAAAACATGAGGTCGGACGATTTGCTAAATTGCAGAGCGAACGTACACTCGCACAGAGAAAACTTCACTATTGTGATGTGTAATGTAGCCACGCAATCTCACGTAAAGAGGTGTGTTATATTATATATGTTTCGATAGACGATCACGTTGTAAATTAGCAGGTGTACTCAGACTTTCTCTTATTTCAATGAAGAATATTTCTGGTTTGAATCGAACATTAAGCAAGGATTCCATACCAGTCTTAAGGTTTCTATACCAGTTTCAGGATAATGAGTTTAAAAGCATTTAATTACCCGTTGTCTCAGCCAAATTACTATGCAGAATAGCTACTTAGATCTCTAGAAATGTACGCCCTGATCCCACTTGCTTAATAATCCTAGTCAGAATTACATGGCTTTACATTTTACAAACTATAGGTATAATAAACGTGTATAACTACACGTTATTTGCAAGTTTAAAAAGTCCGACTCGTTAAAATTGTATGAAAAGTCATACAATTCCACCGTATCGGATTTGTGAGCGTCGCTACTCAAAAAAAAGAAAAATACTCCATCCGTGCCAGAGGATAAAATTCGAACATGCAAAATTATTACAATGATCGCGATTCGAGCTCGTCCCGGGCTTGTAATTGAAATTCTTCCGCGCCATATTTGCACATAATAACTCCCGATGATGTGTTCCGGAATCATTGGGGACCGAGAAACACACAATAACGGTACGAGGAAATGAAAGAAAACTGATAAGGAAGATTAAAGATAATCTGGGTGAATGTTGAACATTATTGTTTTATTAGATGGTAGCGATATGTTTGCTGACACCATATAACATAATTAGTAGTAGTTGTCTTTGTGTGGCATCGTTATTGTGCTCCAAGTTCGTCTTCTCATGCGTGATTGATGTGATAATAATAAAACATAATTTCCAATAATGGGTCGTTGGTCTTTTTTTAGGGGATGATTTTCCAAATCATCAAATAACTTCTAAAATCAGCTCTGAGTGGAGCGGAGGAGTCAAAGAGCGGAGGAGAGAAAGTTCCTTCTTTTGCCCTGTGTTCCGGGGCGGCGTTATCTCTTTCGAACAACCCGCAACCTTGGTAGGCAGTGGCCCTGGCAGGTCCCTCTGCTTTGCTGACATTTTTTTAAGGCGCGTGTGGAACCCGAACGTGCCATCTTTTTGGCCTGTCGTCAGTATACGGACGGACTAACAGCTGCCCATTGCTCACCGTTCACAGACTCGCATCTACGAGTGGAAGCGAGTAAGTCATATTTTCCGGCCGCAACTTGGTCGCATAGCAACAACGCTGCTGTTGGTGAATCTTTCGAAATATCTCCCAGGAAAACTATTTTCTTGTGATTTTGTTTTTTCGTTGAATTTTTTGCCACCGACTTCCGGAAGTAAAGTTATTTTCCATTTCTTATTTTTGTTTACAAATAAGTTTTTGTTTCAGATTTTTTAAATTTATCACATTTTTTTTTTCGAGCATTCATTTTCCATTGTTACTAAAAGATTAACAGATCATCCATATTTACAAGAAGTTGAAAAAAAAAGTTTGAAGTCGGTTAAAAAGCAACTATTTATATATTTATAAATAAAACTGACATTTTTATTATCTAGTAGACTAAAAACACTGGGAACATTTTATCAAGACATCCTCCTAAAACATAGCCTAATAACTCCGCCTACTAACAAACGACCCGATATATTTTCCAATAATGCTAGGACCCGTTAAAAAGGGGTTCCAAGTCGAGGAGCGAAGGAACCGGCCGTTTTCAATGGACATTACTTGTGGCTGAACTCGAATAAACGACCGTACAATTTGCGATTTGAAAACTAGGTATTCATTCGGTCTTGATGTAGGGAACTCTAATAGAGATAGGTTCTCAAATAGGGCATGTTGTATAGGGTACTTGAAGCGTTAAGGGTCGGGTAACGTTGTCCACCAGGGTTCATGTTATTTAAACAATAGTCAGTTGACATTTTAGTTCTAAGTTAATTTATTTATGAGATTGTGGAGATAGTGGAATTCATTATTGAGCTTGCCTAACGTTTTGAATTTCGAATGTCATTGTTGTGTTGGCTTAACAAAGTACGTAGTTTGTTGATATAAGCTTTAAAAGCCAGTTTTGTCTGATGGGACCTAAAGGCTGACGCCTGCTATCACCTCATTTAGATAAATGTTGTCTTTCATACTCTTTGGTTCGCATTCCTATGAAATCCTTACTAATATTATAAAAGCAAAAGTGAGTTTGTTTATTTGTTACGTCTTCAAGCTTAAATGGCTGAACCGATTTTGATGAATTGTGGTACAGATATGAGGGAGAAAGAGGGAAGCAAAGGGAAAACTTAACATTGCTATTACAAAAAATAAGGCGCAAGGGCATAAACTACAGGTAGCAGGTACCTGCAAATCAGGAAAGGGCAACTGGGTTACCCCGAATTTAACCCAAGCGAAGCCGCGGGCAAAAGATAGTAAATTAAAGTATGAGTAGCGTTATTTCTAGTTAAAAAGTAAGACCTAAATACTAAAACCTCTTCTCTGAAAAACTCGGGAACTACCTAAGCCTACTTCTGTCTATCTCTTTTAAAAATATTATGAGCGTGATGACAGTTTTTAATGATAAAACTATTTATGAAGTCATTATTCGTCCAGTTTATGAATAAACCGACGCTCGCTTAATGGAAGTACTTGCAAAAACAAGAAAAACAGCTAAATTGAAATACATTTCAATTTCGCTTTGCTACGGGAAACTTAAAAGGTAAAAAAATATAATGAATTTGCCTTTTCTATGGTGAAAGTATGCGGAAAAACTGACATAAAACTAGGAGCAAAAACAGAATTGCAAAATTCACTCTTTTACTGAAGTGATCTATGGGGCTTTGGGCATGTTTGTGCGATATGAGTTATCCAGAATTGTACATCAAGTTATATAATGGCCGCTAATTTATTTTGGACGGCTTACAAGTAAAGTAATCACTTTACGCCAAGGCTTTTCCGAAAGTCCAAATTGCTGAAAAGACATAACTTAGTGGCATTGATTGATATTTAATCGAAACCTCAAGGGTTACTTTAAGTTTAAAAGACACTTTAACATAAATTCTGGCATTCTAAGCTTATTACAAAGGAATGCCAGAAATTAGAATACTAATTACTATTTAAAAAAAGTATTTCTGAATGAAACAATCAAGAAAGTAACAACGTAAACGTAAATTAAGTATTAATTGCTTTTCGTACGTCGCCTTACCAATTAAAACATGCTTGTCCACTTCATTAGAAAGCATTTTAATAAATAACGGCTGGAGGTTTTAAAAGCATTGTCACTTTCTCATGGAGATGTTAATAAAGGGAGGTACTGTTCTTGCTAATGAGCTCAAAGCGAAGGCTTAATTAGAACCTACTTATGAAAAACAGGAGCTTTGGTTCCTAGAGCGGTCCATAAAGGTACCTACACAAGTCATGTTTTTTGCAGCAAACGCTGCCTGGTTTATTTACGAATATTAGGACAAAATTTTACTCACTCGAAAGTCAGTTTCATAATCGTGTTACCATATAATAGTCTGGTCAAAGAATTCCATCATGTTTTCGCATTCAGTTTCGGAACTTTTTTCATCCCCATAAAGGAAGTAAAAGAAACAAGAACAATAAATAAATCTTCAAATACAATTCGCAAAAAAGTTCTCCTTTTGTGTGAACACACTAAACGCAAGTTTCACCTTCTCTGTAGCGAAGCGTGACGTTGTAAGAGAACACAAACAAAACAGCGACAGTTGTCTGATTAATAACCGCGGAGAACAATACGAGACGCAATATCCGCCAGTGTGGACCGCGCCTCGCGTTTATAGCGGTTTATGACCCATGGTCGGCTTATGAACATCTGTGAGGTACTTCTACTTTCTATCATATCACATAAGCGGATACATTAACGCCATGTGTGAGACCTATTTCAGAGTTTGCACGTTTAGGAATCTTGAACATAGAGGGTTTAGATCTGAAAATGGGAACCCAGAATTACCTCGGATTAAACGTTAACGTGTGTTCTTAATGTTCGAATTCCGTGAGCATTGAGAAAAGCTATTTGTTCTAGTAACCTTTTTTATGTTAATCTAATCAAAATAAAGGTACATACATACTATTTTACGAATATTCTCGTACCTAATCAATTCTAAGATAGGTTTTTTTTTTAAGTTAAAGGTGTTTGATACTGTAATACTGCCGTGCCAAGCGAAAAGCGATATCTCTAGGAAAGCTAATTTAGAAAAAAAAAATGTAAATGTAGTTTGGTTTTTAGTTTAGGGAATGATTTTTGATTATTAAGTTTTTTAATGTTTCAAAATAGACACCTACTGCTATTTGGCTTAGTTAATTATTATTATGCGTATATATTTAAGCTACCTAATACTATTAAAATCACCTTTAAACATTTCTTTTGAGCATAGCGCGGCAGAATAGCATTATCTAAATACAACATACTCAAAATACACCACTAGATTACGACGCGAAACGGAGCCAGAAGTACATCAGCGGGTTATCAGGCCGTTAGTTGCAAATCAAATGTCGGAAATGAGTGATACCAGCGCTCTGAACTGAGATCTGTGCTGCTAATTATGCAGTAACTGCATACAAACTAATGACGTAGGTAATAAAGTGTTCGTGCATGGTGTTTGGTGCTAAGACGGTGAATGAGAAGCCTGTAGAGGATTTGATTGAGGCTTTGGTATTGGAGTAAAAGATATCGATGCTATACTGTGGAACTTGAAAGATGTGCATATTTTTCGTTAACAGGTATATTCGGGATCTGCGTGATGGTTTTAATATACATTATACAGTTTCTCATATACTTCTATCAAAGATATATTTTTTGATTGCTTATTTCTTCTATTATAGATATTCAATGACTTTAAAATTTTTCAAAAAAAATACACAGAAATGTCGATGTTTTGTCAAACAACAAAAGTTCTTTAAACATGGTTTTTTTCAGGACTTTTTGTTTACCGATCTCAATTTAACACATAACATGTAATTTAGAAGGTGCAAACAAAATAGAAAGCAGGTGTTCCAAACCCTCCTAAGACCCTAACTACACGCGTCAGTAAATATCAATAAAAATACGATGTCTACGCGATCAATCGTCAACGATTCCAATTTTTTAAGCAGTCCTTTTAGAAGAAGCGCTTCTACCTGCAATTTGTACGTGTCCAACCCACCACGAGCAGAATCAAGGAAACGTTCCATCGCTTGCAAGAAACGTGGGAATACTTCTAGTTGAAAGCGTTTGAAAATCTTCACTGAAGATACCCGTAGCAAATTTTACAGAGTTCTGGGTTTAAAATAGTTTGTAAGTGAGTTGTGGGGACATTTGGACAGTTTATTTGTAGTTTATGTCAATACTATATTATGAAAGGTTTATTTTAAATGGTATTTTACAATATTACATCTTGCTACAACATGTTATTAGAGTCGCTATTCCACCATCCGTGTAAAGGCTACAGGCTGAATTTGGATAAAGCACAGATAATATTTTTTATCCTGATAGTACTTACGATTCTATGGGACAACTACCAAACTCTAAGCGGGTAAAATTCGCGGGCATAAGCTAGTCCTTACTATTATCTTTACTAATATTATAAAAGCGAAAGTGAGTTTGTTTGTTTGTTACGTTTTCACGCCTAAATGGCTTAACCGATTCTGATGAATTTTGGTACAGAGATAGTTGGGACCCTGGAGACGGACATAGGCTATTTTAAAAAAAAAACGTTTGAAAAATGAGGGAGAAAGAGGGAAGAAAAGGGAAAACTTAGCATTGCTATTAGGTACAATAAATAAGGCGCTAGGGCAAAAACTACAGGTAGCAGGTACCTGCAAATCAGGAAAGGGGAACTGTGTAACCCCGAATATAACGCGGGCGAAGCCGCGTGCAAAAGTAGAAAATATTTCTGCTGCCGGTTTTACCTAACTTCTAAATTGCGAAACGAACGAAATCAGTTTATTGTTTTTAAGCTAAACAAAGGGCCAACAACAATTGTTGCTCACCCAAATACTTATTTATCTAACCATCTCAAACTCATCCCTATCAATGAACAAGCATCATCCGTCTACAATAAATAATTTCCATCAGAAATAACAAAACGAGACGAGCGCCTTACAAGCACGATTAGCAAAAACGCGCGCAGGTCAAGGATTGCTATTAGAAAATGAACAGTAATGAGCCTACATCGATAATCTATTGCCTTAGAGGTAACAGGGTTAGAAAAATAAGGATTAGTAGTAAATGTAACATAACTATGGTACACATAATGTAGATTTTATCCTACAAATGTTATGAAAGCGAAAGTTTGTGAAAATGTATGGCTGTCTGACTTTTTTTACTCTTTCACGCAGAAATTGCTAAACGGATTGGGGTGAAATTTGGCACGCGAATAGTTTATAACCTGGATTAGCACACAGGTAATGTTTATCCCGATACAACAATCCCGTGCGGCAATTACCGAAATCATCACGTGCAATGCCGCGTGCAAAAACTAATAGGTACATATATCTATACTTTCTATTGTAGTTATGTGATAGTTTCCCATACCATCACATAACTTCCCCGCTCTGGGAAGAGTGGGTGGGGAGTGTCCGACTTGTACTGAAAAACCCACCCATGTTCCTTTTATTGCCGTTTATGTTCCGGGGCCGCGGTCTCCTTTCGAACAACCCGCAAGCCCGGCAGGCGGTGGCCCTGGCAGGCCCCTCTGCGTACTTTAGAATAGAATAGTAAATATTCCATTCTTCGTTTTTGTAGCTGGGTAAGTAACAGGTAAAGTTTTCACGATTGGTGCAGTGGCTGAGCGATCGACTGCTGCGCTACGTGTCGCTGGTTCGATCCCCGCACGGAACAAGTATTTGTATGACCTGCAGGTAGTTGTTTCGGGTCTGGCTGTTTGTGTATGTGAGTTTGGTAACGCACCCATGATACAGGAGAAATTCCTAGTATGGGGCAACGTTTTATAAACATACTAGCTTATGCCCGCGGCTTCGCTCACGTTAAATTCGGTAGCGCCTTATTGATTTGTAATAGCAACGCTTAGTTTTCCCGTTTCTTCCCTCTTTCTCCCTCATATCCCACTCTTTTAAAAAAAAATAGCCTATGTCCGTCTCCTGGTTCCCAACTATCCCTGTACCAAAATTCATCAAAATCGGTTTATCCATTAAAGCGTGAAGAGGTAACAAACAAACAAACAAACTCACTTTCACTTTTATAATATTAGTAAGGAAGTAAGGATATATATTTTGTCCGTGAAACCGTAAAACGTCAATCAATACAGTAGGAGTAAATCGCTTTTGAATCTTCTAAGTGTATACATATGACTGTACAGGCGTGTTTTGTTCTTAACCACAGGCAGTAATAGACAGAATTTTGGTACCTACATGCTTTTAGTTTCTCCTACATAATGTGATTGCCTGAAGATACTTACACTCCTAATGCACGAGACGAGGATGCAGAAAGACTTAAGCTATGTTCCGCATAATGCGAGAGCAAGTATTCCGTGTTTTCCACATTGTGTACGACCAAACAAAGAACACACGCAGTGTACTTTCCAAACAATATTGTGATTGTGTAAATTCTTATGAGAGTAGAGGATATGACTTTTATAAACTAAACTAGCTTTTGCCCGCGGCTTCACTCGCGTTAAATTTGGGGTAACGCAGTTCCCTTTTCCTGATTTGCAGGTACCTGCTACCTGTAGTTTTTGCCCTTGCGCCTTATTGATTGTAATAGCAAAGCTAAGTTTTCCCTTTTCTTAAACCTTTCGCCCTCATTTCCCACTTTAAAAAAAGCCTATGTCTGTTCCCAGGGTCCTAACTATCTCTGTAGATACCAAAATTCATCAAAATCGGTTTAGCCATTAAAGCATGAAGAGGTAACAAACAAACAAACAAACTCACTTTCGCTTTTATAATATTAGTAAGGAAGTAAGGATATATATTTTGTCCGTGAAACCGTAAAACGTCAATCAATACAGTAGGAGTAAATCGCTTTTGAATCTTCTAAGTGTATACATATTACTGTACAGGCGTGTTTTGTTCTTAACCACAGGCAGTAATAGACAAAATTTTAGTACATGCTTTTAGTTTCTCCTACATAATGTGATTGCCTGAAGATACTTACACTCCTAATGCACGAGACGAGGATGCAGAAAGACTCAAGCTATGTTCCGCATAATGCGAGAGCAAGTATACCGTGTTTTCCACATAGTGTTCGACCAAACAAAGAACACACGCAGTGTACTTTCCAAACAATATTGTGATTGTGGTGTAAATTCTTATGAGAGTAGAGGATATGACTTTTATAAGCTAAACTAGCTTTTGCCCGCGGCTTCACTCGCGTTAAATTTGGGGTAACACAGTTCCCTTTTCCTGATTTGCAGGTACCTGCTACCTGTAGTTTTTGCCCTTGCGCCTTATTGATTGTATTAGCAAAGCTAAGTTTTCCCTTTTCTTAAACCTTTCTCCCTCATTTCCCACTTTAAAAAAAAGCCTATGTCCGTTCCCAGGGTCCTAACTATCTCTGTAGATACCAAAATTCATAAAAATCGGTTTTTTCATTAAGGCGTGAAGACGTAACAAACCAACAAACTCATTTTCGCTTTTATCATATTAAGTAAGGATATGTATGGATAGGCTTGCGTCTGGCCGCAACTCCCCTGATGTGAAGCGGCCTAGGTTGGAGCTTGTCTGGAAGACACTTAAACTTGAATATTTCAGAAAGTCGTGTTTTTTGCTGACTGTGCTTATGTAGTTATCATATTCTTGACAGAATAAGATATTACTGATAAGGAAGTAAACCTGCATTTCACGCACAATTTCTACGCAACGGAGTTAAACTATATGTTTGGGTACCATAACGAATTAGTCTTCAAAGTGCTCAAACTAAGCTGTAAGCAATTTCTTAACATCGCTTGTAGTATGGTGAAGATCACAAGGTCTTAACTGGCAAGTGACCTATATTTAGTCAGCCTGACCGTTTTCGGCCACGGCGACCAATCGTACGCAGGCGAGGTGAGGAGCTCGTGGCTAAATAAATAGTAGCCGCTCGGGTCGATCTTTAGGTTAAGCCGCGCTTGCCTAGGTTGGTCTGTGGATGGGTGACCACCCGATACATACCGAGTTTCCTCCGTGCCTCGGAAAGCACGTTAAGCCCGTTGGTCCCGGCTGTCATTTGTAGATCTTTGACAGTCGTTACATGTAGTCAGTCTTACCAAGGGGTATCGTATTACCCAGTATTAACTGGGTTGTGGAGGTCAGATAGGCAGTCGCTCCATGTAAAATACTGATATTCAGCTGCATCCGGTTAGACTGGAAGCCGACCCCAACATAGTTGGGAAAAGGCTAGGCAGATGATGAAGTGTGTACGCAGGCACAGGTGCACACTCTGTTTCTTTGCTCTCATAGTCTGATGGGACGGCCAACCGACACGACCGAAGAAAGATCAGGCACAAAACCAACGGCTTAACGCGCTTTCCGAGGCACGGGGGTACCGCCAACTTCAAAACTCCGGGTTGCTACTGTCAAATTCCTAATGGAAAAAAACTCAATAATGCATTTTAATCGACCTGGGAATTGGACCCAGGATCCCGTTTTCAACAGTCGTGCTTGCAACCGCGAGATCAACGGAGCAGTCAAGTCAAGTGACCTACATGGATGTTAAACGTCTGGTGATTGTGGAAGAGGAAAATTTTCTTTGCAGCATTTTGTACTGTTTCGAATTAAGAAAAATACGGCAATCCTAAAATAACACACATATCCACGCCTATAATCCCCAAAGGCCATATATATACAGGTGTACGAATACGCACAGAAGTCGCTAGTTATTTTTAAGACCTGGAAATTGAACTCTCAGCACTAGCGCTAACGACTACTGGACCAATCTTAGGTAGATACCATCACCAAATCTAAAATTTGCCTGTTCATTTTTTTACTTAGTTAGCTAGTTATTTTTTAAGGGTAGGTATCGTTAGGAGTACTGTTGCTTGTAACCGTTTTAGAAGCGCTTTTCAACCATTAATATCGTAATATCCGATTTGTGCCCTTTGTTTTTGCAAATATATTTGAAAATAAAAAAGTCTTTGTTAAAAAATTTAGTTAATATTTCGGTTTTTTTTATTGTATCGAGTTGATTTATTGTATTATATTGAGATTTTATTGGTAAATAGATGTGGATACGCATCCACGAGATATTATTGATTTGAAAATGATCTTGAACTTTGATTAGAATGATTTTGCCTTATAATCTTATCCATCCTTTGAACACTACCAACAGGCAATATTATATAACGTAAAGCGTTAATATACTCCGACCTACAGCAACGTAGTGTGTGTTCACAAAACATTAGATTATCCACCTATGGGACGGGAAAAGCAAACAAAAACAACGTTAATTCCGGTGAAACTACGCGCAGCTATAACAATTTGTTTTGATTGCAACACCAATTGTTTACACAATGGCAAATTATTTAACAATTAACGTTAAAGGTAAACGTTTGGTATGTGTAGCGTATAATAAATACCGACACGCTTAGTGGTAGGGCGAGCGGTGGCGGGAGCGCGCTCAGTCATATTAATGGACGGAGCGCTCACTCGCCTCTGGTCCGCCGTGCTAGTAAGACGTGCTCATTGGAGACAGACTGTTGTTTAATTTAACATACCTAACACCCTAATAGTGTAACCTGTACAAGTGGCGACCCTGCCAGGATTACATAAGTGTAAGGTATGTACCAAAATTCAAAACATATTGTGAATAAAGAGGTAAATCAGTGACTAATCAGTTTTTATTCATTGAGATGTTCCATGTAGCCCATAACTGGGTTTTAAAATGAATTAATTACTTACTTTTAATCTGGGTACGTAATTATTAAATTGTTACGTAATTATTGAAATAAAATAACGAATTTAAATATAATTTTGGTTATGACACAATAATTAAAACGATTGGCTTATTTAGCTTACGTATGCTATTATTTTAGAAACCAGCATTCTAATTAATTTACGTAATTTGTGTGCTTTGAGATCACAAAAGGAATATTTCAAGATAAATCTGATTTTGTTACTTGGTTGGTACCTAAATAGTCGTTATTGACTAATCGAAGTACCTGTACATCAAAATATACCACAAATGAAAGTCGTTGACAGAACAAAACTATCAAAGGTGTTAATTAATAATTTGAATGTCAGTGTTTTCGAAGTAGCTATTGTTACAATACACGATTTCATAAATATTATGAATAATAATAAATTATTTATTGGCATAAACAAGTTAATACATATTTGTGAATCACTGGTGCCTGTGGTGGGTATTGAAACACCTGTATCACCGGTCACCGGGTATTATATTATAAAATCTTATTCATTAGACAAACTTTATGAGAACTTATGGCTTACTTACCTGTTTACAGTATAACACTAAATATGTTTTTCTTTTATATAATTTTTACATACACAACAATATAGTAATATAGTTACAATAACTTGATAAGTGTGAGTGTAACTGATATTAAATAACTCACTGTAGTTTATTATGTTATTTTACTTTTGTTCTGTCAACAAAAACGTGGTTATTAGAGGTAGTTTGGGTAACCAAACAGTACCTAAATGGTCTTGTAAAATAAGATCAAGGGAAGTTCGATGAAAATCGGAACGGTACCTATAAAGGAAGTAATTCCTTAGAGAGGTAGTTTGGGTAACCAAACAGTACCTAAATGGTCTTGTAAAATAAGATCAAGGGAAGTTCGATGAAAATCGGAACGGTACCTATAAAGGAAGTCATTCCTTATAGAGGTAGTTTGGGTAACCAAACAGTACCTAAATGGTCTTGTAAAATAAGATCAAGGGAAGTTCGATGAAAATCGGAACGGTACCTATAAAGGAAGTAATTCCTTAGAGAGGTAGTTTGGGTAACCAAACAGTACCTAAATGGTCTTGTAAAATAAGATCAAGGGAAGTTCGATGAAAATCGGAACGGTACCTATAAAGGAAATAATTCTTTCAAGAGGTAGTTTGGGTAACCAAACAGTACCTAAATGATCTTGTGAAATAAGATCAAGGGAAGTTCGATGAAAATCGGAACGGTACCTATAATGGAAGTAATTCCGTCGAAAAAAAAAAAAAAAAAAAAAAAAAAAAAAACAATGTCGACGGTCCCTGCGTGCATGAGGACATGTCGAAAATGGCATTTTATTATTGTATCATCGGCTTTAGATTATAAATTATCTATGCCTACATGCTGAACTTGTTTTTATTCAATAAAGCAAACTAACAACCTTGCACAATTCAACTTACTTACAAATAAGCAGTAGAGGTAGTAGACACTTTTTGTCGGTACTCATTATAGATGGTTGTTAACACAGAACTGATTCACTCTGTTCCCTCCGTACTAGTATAAACTGTATTACGGTGGAACAGTTTTCCTCGCTATGTTATTTTATTTATGGTAGCAGACTTGTGACAAAATAATTACTTATTAGTTGAAATAATTAATACATACGATTTTTATTTAACTTATTTACCGTGTTTTAGAAATCGTATAAGACGTATAAAAAGTATTATAAATACAACGAATAAGTGTCGTATAAATGGTCATCTATAAGTTTTTCAAAAAAAAAAAAACGTGGAAAAAATAAAATACCTATGTACGTAGGAACCGTCGAAATACACCTACCGCCACTAGACTCGAGCGTGCGCCTGAGTTGTACTTGATCGCTACTAATGTAGCAACGTCAAAAAAAAAAAAAAAAAAAAAAAAAAAAAAAAAAAAAAAAAAAAAAAAAAAACGGAACGGATTGCGATGTTCGCATCTGTGTACATATGATATGAGAGCCAATCGAGCTATCATTAGGGAAAAGCATCCTTTGCCCACTATGGAACGAAGCGACGAGGCCGAACATAGCACAGGCTTACAAAATATGTCTTACGGGTTTTAAAAGATAACAATGTTCTGCTAAACGAATCAAAACGCGCTTAATAAAAACCCTTTAAAATAAAAGCTCTGGATTGTTCAAACTGAATTATACACAAATTTAACGTTATTCATTTTGAAACTTTCATGCATTAGAAAAAAGGAAAATTAATGACTGAATTAACGTTTTAAATAATGCGCTAGGCATGTGAACGTCGTGGGAATTTAAAAATGTACTTTGTTTATTGTATTTTCCTTTGAAAACATGGCGTCGGTAATTACTAAGCGAAGGCTATGTTTTTATCAAAGTAAAGTAAGATGGCTGATTGTCTAGTCAATAAACTGTTTTAGTTGACATAAAATCACGCGTGTAATCTCTGGAGGGTTAAGCAGAGGTCGAACTCAAAGCATTTATTACGATTAGACCTTTACAGGCATATTGAATGTCATGAAAATAAAAAGGATTGTGCTACAGTCCCAATCACGAGACATAGTAGCTTGTGAAAAAATAAATACTGTAGTTGCCATTCCAAAGCGCAGATCTCTGTGGAGATGAATGGGCAGAGGGCTCCGTGAACGCTCTTTTAAATCATAATATTTTTACAAAATCATGGATATATCATTCATGTTGAGATTATGCATACATGTGAGAACGATGTACAAAAACGAGCACATTAAGAGCGTCCAGAGTAAAAGCAAAAACAAGAGTTTAATAGATGAATGAACGAATTAATTTAAACAAAACCGTGGCGGCTAATAGTCGACTGTCAGTGCCCGTTCATGAACATGACGGCAGCCCCGTTCAACCATTTTGAAGGGAACTAAATGACCCGATACTGATAGAATCGTTGCGAGTGCCAACAGTAATTGGAAGGTACAAAGCTTCTTAGGGCTAGTATATTATGTAGGAAAATGGATCCCTTATTCAGCTTCATAGACCGAATCCTTGCGCGAACTTTTAAGACTAAAACTAGGCAAAGATACGGATATCATCTCTTATTGGCACGATACACAAACACAAGCTTTTGATGATGATAATAGGGTAGATGACACCACCAATCATTTGACATACTTTTTATGAGCTGTCAAAACGCGATTCCCCCATAGATTTTGTATGGGACTCGCAAACGATGACGTCACTAAGTTGTCAAGTCAATGACGCAACTATTTATTGATTTAAAAGCAACTAAAAATCGAATTTTAAAGTTATTTTGAAATTAATGCAGTTCTCAGGTCTAGAATAACGTGTTCTTTCAGAAAAATTGTGTCTTTAAATTATTGGTTAATGGTGTCAGCTACCCAATTATTTATACTTGGTAGTTGATCAATATCATCCTGTAGCAATTACTTTGCGTGAATAAAGGCAAGCCTGTGAGGGAGATTCAGAGCTAAAGTTAGTCAGGAATGAAATATAGAACAATAGTTGGGCGAATTGTATATCCATTAAATTGGACGAATTGGCTATCCATTAAATTGGACGCATTGGCTATCCATTAAATTGGACGCATGGCTATCCATTGGCGCATTCTTGTGGCCAAAGCCACCCGGGCATTGTAGCCATGAAAATGAGACTACGTTCCAAAGTGGACAGTGATGGTGAACATTGTAGAGATTACTTTGGATAAGCCAAACCAAAAAGGTGAACTGACATCCAAATTCAAATTAGGTCACAATTGCAAAGGCGTTTCACAGGGCAATATTTTAGGCCCACCCCTTTTTTATATATATCAATGACCTGACAAAAGTAACTGATGATCCTTGCGTAGTCTTTGCAGACGATATGTCCGTAACCATTCCTAAAAATGAAGTAAACTTTAAATGAGGAAATCAATAGTAATGTGAGCAAAGTAATAACTAAGAAAAAAAAAAGACAGCGGTTGCGCAGAAATATAGTAAAGAAAGTGGGAAGTTTGACCAAATAAGGATAATAAGCTTTCAGAAAATAGCGATACCGCCTGTAACAACGTGTGTGACGAAAATGAATAAGTGATTGTTTAACGGAATATTATTAAAATTATTTGATGATTATTCTTGAAATAAACTCATTTGTATGTTATTATATTTATACGAAATTATGCTATTTTAAAATTTTGTAAAAGGTAGATGTAGCGTATAATAAATACCGACACGCTTAGTGGTAGGGCGAGCGGTGGCGGGAGCGCGCTCAGTCATATTAATGGACGGAGCGCTCACTCGCCTCTGGTCCGCCGTGCTAGTAAGACGTGCTCATTGGAGACAGACTGTTGTTTAATTTAACATACCTAACACCCTAATAGTGTAACCTGTACAGTATGTAAATAGAAAATGGATATAAATATGTTGAACCCACTGAGTAATAACAAACATGAAACAACGCATTGCTCTTTCATTACTGTTGTTAAAACAAAAATTGTTTTAATTGTTACGACAATGGATTGTTGGTTGCAGTTTTTGTGTCATCATTGGCCTAGCCTTTTTAAAACTATGTTGGGGTCGGCTTCCAGTCTATTCAGATCCAGCTGAATACCAGTATTTGACATGGAGCGACTGCCTACCTAAAAATACGATACACCTTGGTGAGACTGGGTGTCAAACTTTCGGGACACTGAACATCTGTAACGACTATCAAATATTTATAAATGACAGCCGATACCAACAGCTTAACGTGCTTTCCGAGGCACGATGAAAACTTGGTAGGTATGTAACGGGCGGTCACCCATCTACAGACCAACCTAGACAAGAGCAGCTTAGCCTAAAGATCGACCTCAACGGATGCTATTATTTAGCCACGAGGTCCTCCTGCTCCAGGGTTTGTGGTTGTTCGAAAGAGATACCGCGGTCCCGAAACATAAAGGGTAATAGA
Organism: Ochropleura plecta; assembly: GCA_905475445.1. Lineage (NCBI taxonomy): Eukaryota > Metazoa > Arthropoda > Insecta > Lepidoptera > Noctuidae > Ochropleura > Ochropleura plecta. Next base: position 5,141,508 of record FR997735.1, read on the forward strand.
AGGAACATGGGTGGGTTTTAGTCAGTACAAGTCTGACACTCCCGTCCGTTCAGGCTTCAGCCCAGAGCGGGGGAAGTTATTTAATGATATTAATTTGAAAAAACAAGTCCTCCTGCTGGATGCTGTATTTGTTTTTGACTGCGGAATGCAGAGGCCCTAGCTCTACGGCCTTGTGGCAGTCGTAATAGCATCCTGCACTCAATTGCCGCCAGAGCAGACAGCCTGTTTGTGCGTCGAACGAACCAGATCGGTGTTTACTATTAAGTACTAACAAAGGCTAAGAATTCTGTTACTAACACACTGGACCCCTGTTGTCTTCATTAAAAATATAAATAAAATAAACTACGTCAATTTCGAAACTGAAACCTACCCGTCCGTATCACATAAAATATTTTATCAATTTCAAGTGTGTATGTATCCATATCCATCCTGATTGTGCTCGTTGCAAATAATTGGATAATTGTATTTCCGATTCATAAATTGACTTATTTACTCTACGTCCGTGCTAGGGCGTCAGAACTCGATTCCCATGTTTTTTAAAGGCGAACGTTTACTTAGTAAAAACTTCCTATGAACCTTTAAAATGCGTCTTTGGAGAATTAAATAGTACCCAGTACTTTATGAAATCGATTAACAGACCTTCACCAGACTTATGTGCTTTATAAGTCCCCCTTGAGCCCTTAAGAGTTAGTTTATTGTGTGTAGGTCCCCTATCGATGCAATCTACTCATCAGCTACCTACTGTCAGGTACTAAGAACAATGAATAACCGATATATATTCATTTGCCCGACTAAGGAGGTTCAATTCCTCATTATACACACGACGGCACATCAACCTTTTAACATGATCGATCTAGTACGGTGTGCGATCCGTAGTATGATCTCTTATAAGGATAATATGACTATGTTAAAATTCTTAAAATGTTCACAGACGCAGTTAGTATTTTGAATTGTCACTTTGAAGAAAAATGAATCGCTCTTTTTTATTTCTCATAGAATGCTCGCAAGGAGAAAAGTGGAATGGTCAATTAAAGTACATAAACGTCTTTTATTTTTATGAAGATTAGATTTTTTTTAAGGTAATAGTTATTTACGGCCATGATTAAAGGATATATAAGAAAATTATACTTCGATAATACCTTAAAATTTTAATGTCAAACACAATGAAAGAAGAAACAATCTAGAACAATCAACCACAACAGTTTATTAGTTCAAATTCAAGTACTATCCAGTTGAACGAATTGTGACCGGTATTTACCGTTATTTTTTAGAATAATATGTCACATACAATACATAAATAAAATGCCAACAATCGCCTACCAAATTAGTCATAGTGCTCATGAAAAATCAGCAGGAAAAATGACTTGCAGGAAAAATACTTGTCCATTGATTTCGCCAATGATTGTTTCAATTAGTCATACCTATTATACAGGTACCTCTATATTTGTGCCAATTGTGTTCTCATGTGTATACTGAGCTTTACGTAGGCACTACGAGTATATGCATCACTTGGAACAGTAACTTACGCGGTTAAACATAACAATGGCATGATTAAGAGGCCCAGATTGTATATCATCGTTTACGCTTTAGTAATTACTTAATTGGTGGAGAATAACAATAGAAGGGACAAGAGCACAACGGTTGAGAAGGTAGGCTGGCAGTTGAGAGGTCGGGAGTTTGGGCCATGCCTGTTGTTATTATGGCTACTGTCAAACCTATTTTTGTCATCAAAAACTATGAAAAAAAATTGTATACATTTCAATATGAATTAGCGTTAAAAATATTGTTTATAGTTTCGTACTACAGAACCCTGTGAGCGCGAGTCTGACTCGCACTTGGCCGGATGCGATGCTGTTACGGTGCTATGACCTTTATGACGTTACAGCAAGTGCGATTGTCGAAAAGCAAGTCTTATATAGATGTTCGGTTACTTATAAGCCAAATTATCTCAAAACTAATTCATTATACATATAACCACTTTGTTCACAAACATGTTTTGGACCCTTTACTATGAGAAATTCTTTAAGTAAACAAGTACATTCAGCAAAAGAGAAAAGTAACCAGTCTCGTCAGATTTTGTTGATTTTTTCTTAGAAACCGGTGGACGTCTTCAACTTAATTTTCTTTTTAATGAACTGTTTGTTTTATATCAAATAAATAAAATTTTGTTCGAAAACAATCATGATTTCTCAAAAAAAAATGTAGAGCTATTTCTGACGAGTCTGGTTAGTATATATCTGTTTTGCCGACTGTACATTGCAGAATTTCAGCCGAACCTACAAAATTGATCAGGAACCAATGAACTGAGAAAACGCATACAACCTACACCCAACTATTTTAAAACGATTAAGTAATGAATGCTACTACAACACACTATAATACCTACCTTGATCTTTATCGTGGGAAATATTTAAAGATAGTAAGAGAACGTAAATATGAACAAAATATTTATTGTTCATAATTACAGGCACAATCTGGGTACATGACACTGATATACAAGGTTGTGTGAATATTTTAAATAACTCATTAGTTAACGAAACATACACACATCAAAAGTGTCTAGGGATCAAGCATTTTTATGCGGATTTCTTGAGATTGAGATGTGGCTTTGTAATAAATTTATGATTTTATAAATTTATATGGATCCTTTTTGGTGCATTTCATAATTTGAATCAGGAACTCTCAATCAAATTCGAGTAAAAGATGAAAATAAGCTGTCAATATTTTCCCTATAAAAACATACAACGCATTGAAGACATTATTAGTGCTACTGTTTCCCTACTACTGATTAAAACCAACGTTATTATGGAGCGGTGACGTCATTTAAGCAGGGAAGAAATGCTCAGAGCCGTGGGAATGATAGAAGCTGGTTCCCGGCAACGTACTGTAGCTTTAGCTCTGAATACAAGTCAGAGTGTTATCAGTCGACTTTGGACACGTTACCGAAGCACTGGTACCGTGGCTGAGCGCCATGGAGGACGGTATCGCTGCACCACACGGAGACAAGACCGATACATTCAAATCTTAACTCGAAGAGCTCCAACAATAACCGCCATGATGTTAGCCGTGAGGCTTCATCACTCTTCAGGGAACTTAATTAGCGACCAAACAGTCAGAAACCGCTTGCATGAAGTGAACCTTCATTCCCGAAGACCGCTACGGGTACCACCTATAGCAATGCACAATCGTAGGATTCGATATCAATGGGCTCTTGAACACAGAAATTGGGCAGAAGAACAATGGCGTTTCGTGTGCTTTTCTGATGAGTCTCGTTTTGGTATGAGACCGGATACAAGACGTATACGACACTGGAGAACCCCTGGACGCCAACAGCGATTAAAATCCTGCCAGGAAGTCCATCCTTATAGTGGTGGAACCATCATGGTATGGGCGGGTATTTGGATCGGCGGAAGAACTGAGTTGATTTGAATCAGAGGCAACCTCAACGCTCAAATTTATGCTGAGACGATTGTATCAGACGTCATCGTTCCTCTACAAGTGCAAATCGGTCCCTTATTTCAGTTAATGCATGATAATGCACGACCGCACACCGCAAGAGTTGTAAGACAGACTCTCGCCGCAGCTAACATCAATGTCCTGCCCTGGCCTGCTCAGTCGCCAGACTTGAACCCGATTGAGCATGCATGGGATATGCTACAGAGAAGAGCTCTGCCGAATATGGAGGGTATCCAGTCGCAAGAAGACCTTTTTTTGTTGTTGCAACGAACATGGGCGGCCATTCCACAGCGTGATTTGGATGAACTCATTTTGAGTATGCCAAACCGATGTTCTTGTGTTGTTAGTGTTCGCGGTAGAAACACGGATTATTAATTGTTTAAGTTACCCAATAAAATTTTAAAGAAAACTGTTATTTCAGTCTTTTTTTCAAACTTTAATGTTAGTGGTTCAAATGTCAAAAATCCCTTTATTAGGAAAATGGCAAATTTCTTTATTAATGCAAAGGTGACTTGGTTTATCGTTACTGTGACAAACGAAAACACTTTATTTGATGAATCCTTAAAGAAATTTTTAATTAATATCAATCAGGAGAAAAGTTATTGCAAAAATATATGTTGATCCCTAGATACTTTTGATGTGTGTACATAACATCATACTTGTTATCTCCAAAGTGTTAAACATAGGTGCATTCATAGAAATATAAGAAATTGGGAGTTTATAGAGTTTCTTCTCGCTCAATAAACCTTTTCTTGACGTTATATAACTACCCATGTAGACTTCATCATCATCTCCCTGCTCTTATCCTATTCTATTTAGGGTCGACGCAACACGTTTTCTTCTTCCATTCTCCCCTGGCAGACGTCACGGCATCATTTACTCCTTTCTCCTTCATACCATTCCTTACAAAATCGATCCATCTTTTCTTTGGCGTTCCTCTACCTCTTCTTCCATCAACAATCCCATTCAAATGCTTGCTTTCACACTTATGTGTAATAAAATATTTTCATTTCATGTTATTTGACAGGGTACTCAATAGACCACACTTTGTACCATAACTCATGAAAAGCGAGGTTTATGAACTGATAATTATGTTTATTGTAATTATCAGTTCTCTAGATTGGATCTACACTGATATCCTTAAAAACGAAGCAAGCGGTCGACCACTTTTTAATCTTATTACTTCGGGCATAATATGTGAGATATTTAAAAAAAAAAAAAACGTTGCCCCACACTAGGAATTTCTCCTAAATCGTGGGTGCGTTTACAAACATTTACACTCACATACACAAACAGCCAGACCCGGAACAACTATCTGCAGATCATACAAATATTTGTTCCGTGCTGGAATCGAAACCACGACACACAGCGCGACTGTCAGTGTAGTCAGTAGTACATATGCAGAGTGATGATATAGCCCTAAAAAACCTTCCCTTTCTCATATACCAACCGATTTATGTAATTTCTAAGCCGCATCATCGATTTACATCAGACGAATTGATGCCAAAGACAAGCCTTATTTAGTCATCATACTATTTTAAAATGTTTTTAACTAAGAAAAGTCTGAAAAAAAATAGGACCTAAACTCTTACGCCATAAGAACTACACCACTCGTTATAGTAAGTGATAGTACATCATTCTATTTCGGTTACAACACCACAGTTATTTATCGGATGAGTGATGGATGGCCAAGACATTTACCAAGTCATACAGCCTCATCACTCATTGCTTAATATGTACGATCTTTTGCACTTGCTGTTATATACAATGTCAAAGGTCAGGTTAAAGAAATGGTTTTTATAGTGACGGTTCTGTAGAGTTTTCGTGTTTCACTAAACTTCACCTGTAATCCTTACTAATATCATAAAAGCGAAAGTGAGTTTGTCTGTTACGTCTTTACGCCTAAATGGCTAAACCAATTTTGATGAATTTTGGTACAGAGATAGTTGGGACCCTGGAGACGGACATAGGCTAACTAATTTTTTTAAAAAAGTGAGAAATGAGGGAGAAAGATGAAGAAAGGGGAAAACTAAGCATTGCTATTACAATAAATAATTAAGGCCCTGGTAATAAGGTACTTGCAAATCAAGAAAATGGAACTGTGTTACCCCGAATTCAACGCGAGCGAAGCCGCGTGCAAAAGCTAGTAAAAAAATTAAACCTTAGAATTAAAATTTGACCCATTTTTCGGTTTCTGATTGGGCTGGAATTTTGCATAGTTTAGCCTGGATAACCATGCATAGTTATCTATCTAAGTGGAATCATTGTGAATCCAATATGCCTAATTCCAGAAGATGGTGGTCTAGTTTTCTTTAACTTACTCACACATGAAATACTGAAAAGAATACGACAAATACTCACAGCTTTTTTAAGGATATTGCAAAACCTTTAGTTGACACTTCCCATAATCCAAAAGCTAGCATTACCAACTAACAGTGTTTAGGATGTGATTTCTTATGTTAAATTATTTTGATTTATTTTTGTATAACTTTAGACACAAAATATTTCATTATTTAATTATTTTTTGTGGTCATTATTATCCTCTTAGATGTTTAATATTTACCTACATTCTAATAAGCAACGAGAAATATCTCGTTTCTCATTAAACGTTAGCAACGAAGGCCGTGAAATCAGTTTATTTTGTGATTGCATATTGATTAATTTATCCCTCACGTCGCATGTAGCTGTTACACAACATTAAAACAAGGCAGAAAATCAATAATAAATATATTATATTATGTAGGATCTAATGTAGCAGAGATACATAAATGTATGTCATTAAATTACTACATAACTTTGAATACCCCAGAATAAAAAGAATAGTGATATAAAAATGGGTAGATAATAAAAATCAAGCTTAAATGAATGTTTGGATATTTATCCTAAAATCCACCGTTGATGCGGGTCTGTGGACGGTGATCAATAGGTAGCTCACCGTCCCGTCCGTCCGTCTACTGACAACACGTGTCCACGGCGCATTCATGTTCCATGTGCGCCTCAAAGATTAGTCAGCAAAGCAGAGGGGCCTGCTAGGGCCACTGCCTGTCGGATTTGATGGTTGCTCAAAAGAGATACCGTGGCCCCGGAACATAAACGGCAAAAGAAGGAATAATCAGTAAAATTCTGACACGCCCAGAGAGCGGGGGCAGTTATTTGATGATTTCCCATCCGCTAAAAAGGCTTTTGAAGAAAAAAGAATCCAAAATCCAAATCCAAATCTAGAAATCTGATATTTAGACCAGAGTACCCTTAAAAATGAAGTCAAGATATCTCTTGATATTTGTTTTTTTTTTCTCATTAGATAAGAAATAAACGGTAGCCGAAATTGATGGCAAATCCTAGTATAACATAAAGCGGGCCCCTAAAAATACAAGCCCAAATTATTGTTTTCATCATGTTATTAATAAACACACGAAAATAATAGCTATGTATTATAATCATCAAATCGTCTGGTGATTGCAGACCACTATGAGTTGCGTAAGGGTTGCTACACACCAGTTCGGGTCAGATTTGATTCAGCAGTAGGTATTTTTTGAACAAAAATAGCAATTATTTAAACATACAGGCTTTCACTCGGTTAGTGCTGATCGGTAAACACTGTTTGGCAACTACCATATCTAATTCTTTTTCTCGTCGGTTCAACACAATTAGAGAGGTAAGCCAAGCAGTATTAATCCCAAACGTATTTCTACATAATTATATTCAGCTAGCTCTCGTGGGACAGTTACCGTCTCCCACGTTCTACGGGGATAATCTAGGCTATGAAAGAAATTTTATCCAAATCTCTTCAGTAGTCTGCGTGGCAGAGTACCTAACAAACATAAATACGTACAAATACAAAAACACGAACTTTCGCATCTATAATTTAGTTGGAAATAGAATTCTCCGCCTTTAAGTTTGCCGACCCAAACCTGTATGTGACACCCCTAACTCGATACAATCGACTAACAATGTACCGATTACCGATACTCGCTATACCTACCCACAGTCGATTCTCGATTTATTCGCGATGACTAATTGTAAATACCGATGCGTGGGAGGAATAACAATGAGTAATTAAGGTCGAAGCTGTTTTATAAGACACCTGAGGTTAATTAAGCGTCCTTTCTTAAAGATTAATATTAATTATAATTTGTATTATTTTCGGAGGAGAGACGTTTATGTAGATATTTTATCTTCTATTAATAATTATCGTTGGTTGGTACTTAACAAGACATCTATCTATCTTGGTAAAGAAATCAGACAGGTAATAAATTTACATTCTTAAACATTAATGAAATGAGTACCTAATATGTAGACCTATCTCTAAAAAGTTTTATAACGAAAAATGCGGAATCTTGAAAACACAATAAGACGAAAATTTCTATTTCTGTATGTGTTATTTATTAATTTCCGATGGAACGGCAATCCGAATCGACTGGAGACAGATCAGGGCCCCAAGTCTGCTATTTTCTATAACTTAGTCATTCCAACACGATTCCACTGTCATTTTGCTAAAAGTTCGTAATCTGCTAAATTACAATGGTCGATCATTGGTCGGCCAGTGGTCTCGTAATGGAATGGTAGTAGAATGACATTGTAGTATTGCCATTATTATAAAACCCGTTGGTAGAAATGATTTTCGAAAAACTACTACCACATTTAAACGTTTATTCAAGCCAGATTTTATTTATATGTATTTTTCCTGTCCCGATGCATTTTATGTTAACACGTTTAGATTTGTAATCAACTTAAAAAATATAAAATGATGATTTTTTAAATGATCTTCAACATTTATTTTATGTTTGTGACACTGAAACTTGTCAGTTGACAATATTAGAAATGTCATTTCATAACTTTGTTTACATTTGCATCATAGTGATTCGCTTCGTTTTCTATTAAAATCGACGTTTTTGACCATGAATACTGACTCTGGTGATTCTCCTATACCTTACGACCACGGCTTGAATATGGATTCCGCTCTTGCTGATAATGACAACTCCCACGATAACATAGATTTGATGTCATATTCGAGTTCTTCACTGTGAACTGTTGCAAGTGGATAATATGTACGCTGTGTAAATAAATTGTAATTTTTAACATATCAAGATTGCGAAGACACCTTTTGGAAATCGTCGAAGTTCGATCTCTCGAAAAACATGGGTTGGACATCAACAGGTAACTATAATAAGTTTTACAACTGTAATGATAAATGCAAATATGATTCAAAATAAGGTACCTATTCATACATGCTTGCAAATAAATACTCACATAATATTGTTTTTTCTTTTCCAGTCAGTTACAAGACAGTGATAGTTTGGTGTGCCATGCATGTTGGACCAAAGCATGGAATAAAATCAGTCAGGCAACAAGTCAACACTCAACAGTCCACATTTTGTTATTGTTATCCACATTCATATCTCTATTAGCTGTGGCACCTCTCTTTTAAGGCAAAGGTCATATTTGCTGAACATTGATACACCACAACGGTAAACCAAATAAGGAATCTGATTGCATATCAAATTGCACCACAACCATGTTAAAATAACAAACTATACTATTTTTAGAATCCTATTGAATGCAGTAAGATTGCTCTGAAATGTTAAAAGGCTAACATTATATAATTTTTTTTTGCAGCCTGTCTGTGTGATACTCAATTTTGACAATGTTTTAGTTTATGATGAATTAAATGTTTTCTATTAATATATTATTATTGTTTTATTTTCAACTATCTGTAATATTTAAATAGTATATCTTTTATCAATATATTATTTGGGGGGCATACTAATATTTACATTCAATGTTGCTTGTGGGCACTCAGGGCCTTAAGTCACTATAGCAGCTTGGCATCCCTCTTTATGTGTAACACAATTTTTGTAAAACAACTCAATAATGTTTTAGCTGTCACAGTCAAATGTGATATTAACGTCAGTAAGCAACTAACGTTAACCGTATAGTTCAGTACGGACCACAGAGTACATTTTATATACGGACCCCTTCAGGTAGGTACTTGACATTCAAACCTCCGCTGGCTCGGTACTATACTGGCCCCGAAAGGGGTCGAATATTTAAGTCATACAACCTCCTCATTATTTTTATAAATATTGTATTTTCTGGTTAAAAAATAATATGGGTGTGCATCAGTTAATAATAATAGTTTATTGAAAACAAGTCCTTACAATATGCTTAATGTCTAGCTGTGGTTAACAATGATTGAAGGTGTACAAGACATGAAACCCTGCCTCCTAAACTAGGAAAACCTGTGACTTAGGAGACAGTGTTCTACTGCCACTTGGATACTATAAACCCTTTTAGAAATTAAAATTAATGGCTAGTAAGCTGATATCATACAAAAGCTTTTCTTGCTTATTTAATGGAAAATAGAAAATAATATAAAAAAGAGTAAAACAATTAAGGGAGAAATTAAATTAAAACTAAAAAGTAAAATGACTGTATGATTGGTTTTGTCGGTGTGACTGGGTAATGTGTGTGTTATGTGTGTCGAGTGGGTGTGTATGTGACTGGGTATCGTGTGTTTTGTGTTGTGTGAGTGTGATATGAGAAGCCTGAGCATGTGACTTTGGTGGTGTCGAGTGTGAGACTATGTTTGGGGTGGTGCAAGCTTGGTGTCTCCCGATGTATTAAGAAATTAGTAATACTATGTCAGAGGCATTAGAAGTGCCTCTCTTTGATTGTAGTCCAGGAGAAACAGCATACTCTTCAGCTTATCTTTTACCCCGTGTTTGCTTAACCTTGCTATTTGTGCAGCCTTATTAATATTTCGGTACACAAGAGAGCTCAACACGTAGAGCTGTCTTCTGGCAAACGTAGTTCTATGACTAGGGGTTGGGCAAACTATTGTTTGACCACGCTTATTTGAGTCTGGTAGTGGTACCTGGTTGTGCTTCCAGAGTGTGGTTCTGAGAACAAATAGTTGCCTAACTGTCAAAAGTTTGAGCTCGGTGTAAAGCTGATGAGTGGGATAGCGAAAGGGCTTTTGCAACATAACCTTGAGTACTGCCCTTTGTGCACGCTCCAACTCAAGGAACCTAGTTTTAGCCGATCCTCCCCAAGCCAGAATACAATAACCGAATTAAGATAATAGAATTAAAAACTCTTATGTAAACGTCATTAGAAGTTCTTAAGTTATTGAGCAAGTTTCTTAATTAACGCTTGTAAAGTCCAAGACCGTAAATTACGATCATCGCAACTTTGATGGCAGTGTAGGTCGACGCTAAAAATCATGAAAAATGTAGTTTTCGGACATGTAAATCCACTTTATTGGGCATGATTAACTTTAATAAATATTCTTTAGCTCGTAGTGAACATATTTCTCCAATCAATACTCCACAAACACGATGGATAGCAAACACTTTTTGTCAAACCGAGCTACTAAAAGCAATGACTGCACAATGACGTTGTAATGGTAGATCACTGATCAAAGGAACTGTCAAAATATTAGCAGATTACCGAATGCGTCAGTCATTCGTTTGTCATTATGCACGAGATTACCATTCTAAGCAATTTCTTTCAATGGACTGTCAGTGACTGACCAGTGGAATGTCATAATGACGACATTTTATTAGTAGATTACCAAACTTGTCAAAATCAACCATTAAGCGATCAGTGATCGACCATTCTGACACTATTGTAATAGCAGACTTAGGCCCCAGGACCAGCACCAACGGCTTAACGTGCTTTCCGAGACACGAGGGTATTATACCACCAACTTTCAAAGTCCGGGCTGTCACTGAGGAATCCTTACTAATATTATAAAAGCGAAAGTGAGTTTGTTTGTTTGTTACCTCTTCACGCTTTAATGGCTAAACCAATTTTGATGAATTTTGGTACAGAGATAGTTGGGAACCAGGAGACGGACATAGGCTATTATTTTTTTAAGAAGAGTGGGATATGAGGGAGAAAGAAGGAAGAAACGGGAAAACTTAGCGTTGCTATTACAAATCAATAAGGCGCTACCGAATTTAACGCGAGCGAAGCCGCGGGCAAAAGCTAGTTCTATATAAAAAATCCCAGTGACAGTGAGGGAACCGAGAGTGCGCCTGTGCCTGTGTAATAATGCCTGGCTAATCTCCACTGAGATAGGCAGACGTGGCCAAAAATTACCACCCTGACCTGACATCTAAGAATTTGATGCCATTTTTAGTTCATTCCTTATGCTCATTTTTGTTGATCGATGAATTTAAATACATAGTTGTTTACCCAGTTAAATATTACAACTAAATCCCGGAATGAAGAACTTACACTATCACTCCAGGTTTCCGAGGGAGCTAATCCACATGTCTCTTTCTATCTTGAAGTTTAGATAAATCTTAATAATGTACACACGACGACACATCAACCTATACAAAACCAGTTTATGCTGATCTTTCAACTACGAATCGTACGCCGTAGATTTCCCGTACGACGAGATATCCGCTTAAACTGGTTTTGTATAGGTTGATCTGTCGTCGTGTGTACCTTCTTATATCATAATCCTTATCCTTACTTATAAATTATCCTTTCCTTACTATACTTACTAATATTATAAAAGCGAAAGTGAGTTTGTTTGTTTGTTACCTCTTCACGCTTTAATGGCTAAACCGATTTTGATGAATTTTGGTACAGAGATAGTTGGGAACCAGGAGACGGACATAGGCTATTATTTTTTTAAAAAGAGTGGGATATGAGGAAGAAAGAGGGAAAAACGGGAAAACTTAGCGTTGCTATTACAAATCAATAAGGCGCTACCGAATTTAACGCGAGCGAAGCCGCGGGCAAAAGCTAGTAATATAATAAAAGCGAAAGTGAGTATGTTTGCTACGTCTTCACGCCTAAATGGCCCAACCGATTTTGATGAATTTTGGTACAGAGATAGTTGGGACCCTGGATATGGGCTAATTTAAAAAAAAATAGACAGGGGGGAGAAAGGGGAGAGAAAAATATTTTTTTTTATGATTATTATTGACGGGCCTGTTGGTCTAGTGGTTAGTGGCCCTGACTGCTGAGCCGGAGGTCGTGGGTTCGATTCCCACCCAGGACAAACTTTGTGTGATGAGCATGATTGTTTGTTCTGTGTCTAGGTGTGATTTATCTATCATATGTATGTATTTATAAATTATATAAGTATGTCATGTATATCAGTTGTCTGGTTACCATAACACAAGCTCTGCTTAGCTTGGGATCAGATAGCCGTGTGTGAGTTGTCCCAAGATATTTATTTATTATTATTTATTACGCGGGTTAAAGTTAGCGTTAGCCTAAAGTAACTATGACACGCGGACGAAGTCGCAGGCGGAAGCTAGTAGACTCATATGTTTTGGTAACTCATGTTCAGATTAAGTCTGTTATTTATGCTGACGAGCGTAATATCTTCTGTTAACGATTTAAACCAAGATGAAACACAAATTGCGGTAAGCACAAACAAAAACAACTTGTAACTTAATCCGACATCAAATATCTATGTACGCGTTTACACGGCACCTGTAACTTGTTCAAAAACCTATTTAATTTTCAACTGGTTCAAGAGAAGTTAAAATCCTTACTAATATTATAAAAGCGAAAGTGAGTTTGTTTGTTACCTCTTTACGCTTTAATGGCTCATCCGATTTTGATGAATTTTGGTACAGAGATAGTTGGGAACCAGGAGACGGACATAGGTTAATTATTATTAAAAAAAAAGTGGGATATAAGGGAGAACGAGGGAAGAAAAGGGAAAACTCAGCGTTGCTATTACAAATCAATAAGGCGCATGGGCAAAAACTGCACGTAGCAGGTACTGTGTTATACCGAATTTAACGCGAGCGAAGCCGCGGGCAAAAGCTAGTAATTTATAAACAGAAGCGTTATTTCACAGATATACTATAGGAAGATAAAATTCTGCAGCTCATGAAGGCCAAGAAAAGCGCTGAGACAATGAAGTAAGACGAATTTCCAAAAAAAGAAAACTGTCTTGAAAAAGACACGGTGCTGGGCCGACCACGAACAAATGATATGCGCAGGAGGATTATGATGATTATTTTTGCGTCGGCTGCTAGTCGGAATACCATTTTTTTCCATGGAGCGACTTCGACATCTAGCGGACCGCCATAACCGTTACCGGGTGATACGGTACCCCTTGCACATCACAAAATGCATAAAAATTAAAGCGTCAGTGTGGCGCGAAATTGATTCAGGTTTTTCGACGTTTTTTGCAATTTGAGGGTCGGTGTCGCGTGATATGTTGTTTAAAATATGAATTACGAAAGTTTACAATATAGGTTTACTGAATTATAAGTATTTAAATCATCAGTGCTGCCCTCTTAGTTAGTTTAGCTCAATAATATGAGTTTTTCATGAAATGATTATTGGGGTGGAATGAACGTGCAGGATTTATGATTTGAATGATTATAACTCTTCTTCTTCTATATTTATTTATAGGGGCTTTTACTCACGGCGTAAGTCAGTGTCATCGTATCCTAAACAATTTTAAGACGTGGGCCATAATTATATCCTTCGCATCGTCGCCATTTGGTTATTGTAACTCTGATAAGCGATATTTGTTACGGTAGCAATTTATTTATTTTAAAATTTATGTACACAGTAAACCAGACAGGAAAGAAACATATACAATTTGATTACAATAGTACTGCTTATTTCTTATGACATTTCTGCCAGCAGACCTGCGAAAGGAGATATGAGAACGAAATATAGACTATAGTGTGTGAGAGAGAGCCAGAAAAATGTGTTTGTGCCTTAATCTATTATAACTTACATATTTAAGTAAATACATATTAATAAATACTTGTATAAATACATAATGCTTAAATATTTATGAGCACAGGTAAAGCTCTTTCACTCTGTTTTTGAATAGTGAAATGGAGGACTTTAAATCGCGAATGCTAGGCGGCAGTGAGTTCCACAACCTTACATCAATTTTTTTTTTAAATCACAGGTATTTAAAAGAACATAAGACATGTTCGCGGGCTGCCAATTCCACCTTAAGTGCTAAACGAATCTGAAACGTCGTTCTATTTCTGTCTAATGGATGAAGATGATGGAGACATAATGAGTACAAATACGTTTAGCATTAAATACATTTCGTGATTTTGGTGCATTTCGGCCTTAGCTACATGCTAAAGCCGAAATGCACCAAAATAACTTGACCTGGTAACAAACCCAGTAAGTTGACCCGGTTTGTTTGTACGCGAATCCAAAAGTTGGAACAGTATTCCACCGCACAGTTTAATCATTTCATTAGTTAACACAACCTCATTTAGCACTATAATTAAAATAATAATCATCATTAAAATATTCACTAACGTTACGCATATGTTATGAACGAACGCTCATAATTAGCTGTAATCTGAAACTGCCTTTAATAAGAGTTGGGTGTCTTTATAATACAACCCTTTATAAGCCATTTGATAGCCGTGAACAGTCGGTCAGTATAACTTGTCAGTTAGCTTTCAATAACCAACCAGTTATGAATTTTTATGTCTTTGAAGAGAGAATAAGGTCGCTTTTGGATTGACAGCGTGATGGCCGTAAAGCTAGACAACCTACAGCTATCCTTACTAATGTTATAAAAGCGAAAGTGAGTTTGTTTGTTTGTTACGTCTTCACGCCACAAAGGCTAAACCGATTTTGATGAATTTTGGTACAGATATAGTTGGGACTCTGGAAACGGACATAAGCTATTTTTTTTAAAGTAAGAAATGAGGGAGAAAGAGGGAAGAAAAGGGAAAACTACAAGTAGCAGGTACCTGCAAATCAGGAAAGGGGAACGGTGTTACCTCGAATTTAACGCGAGCGAACCCGCGGGCAACAGCTAGTACCCTATAATGTCGTCAATCATGTTCTGACATACCCGTCAGTGCTCGGAGTTTATCGGCCAAAGTTGGATATGCTAGACACTTGACAGCACATTATGAAGCTGCATACCAAAGCTTTCGACAAGCACCCTATGAAGCCATCGAATTTCAGTCGCTGTGGGCAAAATCGGCTAGATGGCATCATCATCATGAATGCTTTAAACCACATGAATAACAAAACATACTTTTGTATTCATAGTATCGTGAAAGTTGAGTATGCTCCAAATGAAGGGGTAGAAGGGAGATTGACGTTAATACGTCATTTAGTAGACGGTCCGTTGATATAGTTAAGGTTTGTTCGTAGCGGTAAGGAAAAACTGTGACATTGGACACTGACAAACACGTTACAGATGTATCTACTACGACACACTGGAGGCTGCTGATAAATTTTCTCTTAAAGCTTTTTGTTACTTTCCACGTTATCCATCTTCTTCGCCGCCCTTTATTCGGGGATGGAAAATCATCTTCCCATGCTCTGGTCGGAGCGGGAGGGAGTGTCAGACTTGTGCTTACTAAAACCCACCCATGTTCCTTCTTTTGCCCTTTATGTTCCGGGGCCGCGGTATCTAAGTATTTTAAACAACCCGCAACCTCTTCGTCGCTTCACTTGTCGTAGTTGAAGACGTATACTTTGTCCACTTAGTTAATAGCAACATACTAACCTGCTATTAATAGGGTTTCTGAAATTAAGGTAATTTTTTCGATCGATAATTTATGTCAACACAAATAAATTTGGCGTTTTCATCATTTTGTCATACCGCGATCTCAGCAATAATACATTGTTGATCGAAGTTGTCATCTTCGCATTCGCAACTAGAATTCTAGGCTTGCCTTATTTATTATGATTTCTGACGTTTCGTTTTCCGCAATCGATAAAGAAAGAATTGAAAAAATAAGTACAGTTAATTTTATTTTTATGGTTTTGCCAAATGTTAACGTACAGAGCTTAAACTGACATGGCAACGGTAATTGGTAAACACTATTGTTGGGGTAGTCTATACCTCTCCGGAATCCAACAGGCCTTTTGCATTAATCAAACAAAAACCCATTTGTTATCTCAATTTCCACGCTCAACAAATAACCGATGCCATCGCGTGGATGGCCGTTATTTTTTACTCCGATCAGTGGAATGGATCCCTAGGGTAGAGTGCAATTAAACAATCGTTTCGAGTTTCATATAGATGGCGTTGACTCTGTCTACTCATAAACGTGAAGTAACGTTAGCTCGCGACTGACGGGTTAATGGACACTCTTCGTGTAGTGGAGGGTTGAGTGGCATTCAGTAGCCTCAAAAGCGGCTTAAGTAAAGGAGTTTGATAAATATTTGGGAACTAACTACGGAGGCCAAGGATGGCTTTGAATATCAGTCAGGTAGAAACAAGATACCATTTTGCGACAAGGTTAACCAAATTTTTGTAATAAATAATGTCATGTCACAAAATAGCTGATCTATCTTTGTGGAAACATTTGTCGGACATAAAACGTAACACGTGTGGCAGCTAATTACTCATTCCCATACGCACATTAATTAAATGTGTGAGATCATTAATCCAGGCAGTCATATTTCTACCATCATTACATATGTAATAAAACTGTTTTGTAAAATAAGCCCCGTCTAACCAATATTGCACACAGTACTGCTTTATTTCGTTTCCACTTCAACATAACAAGAAAATCATTTAGCGAACTAGTTAAGAATAGATTCCGGCACGATACACATTAACTCCACAAAAAATCAAGCCACATTTTCACAAAAAAGAAAATGATTAAAAGGCACCAATTCGGTATCACCACAATCAATCTTTCTATCGTGTTTTGCCTTCATTTTTCAACGCGGACATTCCATAGCACTCAATACGGCGTACCTTCGCCCACGTATGTATCGTTGAACAATGATGGGATCGGCTTCATCCTGCCAATATGCCATGAAATCACCATAAGGCCCATTGAACCGCCAAGGACAGCCTTTATCTACCTTGAAGATGGTTTGTATTGAAGTATTGGCAGATTTGGGTCATAGGTTTGGTCGATTTGATTGTCATAACTCTTTGAGTTGTTGATTTAGGTGTGTTGTGTCGATATTAGTCGTACCTGTAATATTATTAGGACGGTCATAAAACTTTAGTAGTCATTCGTCTAAGCTTGATGACTTGTGTCTTTCCATCCTTTAGTTATGGTAGTCTGTCTTCTTCTTCTTTTTTTTGTGGTATGGTACCGACTTCTTTAAATTTCCTTTGCCCAGTATGTGGGTCACGTTAATTGCGTCATCTAAAATACAGGTGTCTGTATCAAAGTTAGACAAAAGCATTTGCTGGTACGTTACCAAAACCCATCTTACGTTTTACTTAAAACTGCTTCTGTTTAAGAATCTAAAAGCAGGTAATATAAGTATTAAAATAACTTATTTACCACATTATTTTGCGAGGTTTTACATGTTAAAATAAAACCGCTCTACTTTTATAATAAAAAGCTATTCATTCATTTCATTTACGAATAACCTCTTTTGTAGTTAACCTTTTTGCTCAACCCGTTAAATTACTCACTCATTACGATTAAAAACAAGTGAATTAAATATTTAAATTCAAATACAAACCACACTCAAAAAAGATCAAATAGGGGTTGAATTTGCCAACCACCCGCATAAGAGATTATTTCACGTGGCTAACATTGAATCCTTTGATACGTTCACTGCTATACAACCGTCCTGCTGGGTTTACATCCAGCTTTGAAGTGGTCCCTCTCATACAACGAGACATTCAATACTAAAGCATCAATTATGAACACGATTATCGTATATTAACATCGCTAATGTACTCGAGAACCGACGAACAGAGAAGCTTTTATTCATAAGCAGTTGGGGGCGAAATGAAAGCAGAAGCTTGAAATAAAGGTCGAACACACAATACACGCGTGTGTGTCCGATTCGCTATGAATAATGTACTGTCAACGTATGTTTTTTGCGACCCGTTCGGGTGAGTTTAAGGATTTATTGTGTTCGAACAATTAAAGGATTAATCCAAAGGGATTGCCTTTTGTTGTGAACTTGCGTAATCGCTATGTTTGGAATGTTTGACAATAAGCTAGTTGTGCGGAAACGATGCGTCGAAAAAACGGTTGCCTGGACAAAAAAATTGAAGTGCCTTTCATGATATTAATAGAAATGTGTAAGAAGATCTTAGAGAAAAAAACCGGCATCAACTTTGTAAGAAAAAGATATCGGTGTGACTACAATAACGTCTCGCCTTAAAAAATTACGCCATATCGGATATTCTGCGCCCATCAATCAAAAAGTCTACACACCTAAAAATCTCTACCTGCGAAATCGCAGCGACATTTCAACCATACATAATAATATGAAAGACCTTTACACCTCTTTCATAAATATCGATGTATCAACGCATAGCAACGCGTCTGAGACGAGAATATTAAAATGTACAGTCACGAACACCGAATTATCGTGACGCCGTGTGTGAGACATCGCCTCAGCAATTAAGTAGAAACATGTGTGGTCTGCCCTATAATTTGTGGCTCCGAAGAGATTTCGTTCGCTGAGAAATAACGCGCTTTTCGCAACGTAATGGATTTAATGAATTTGAATAAAAAATGATTTCATAGTGTACGTGGCTTATTAGCTTTTTTGCGAACGGTTTGGCCTAGTTCATTTGGATTAATACGATCGATTGGAAGTTATTGGTTGAGTTAACTTGAGTTAATCAATGGGAATGGAAATGTGTTTTACAGAGCAATCTTTTTCATTCAATCTTTATTTTACAAACTCTGTTTTTCTTTGGTGATAGCTTTTCCTTTGATGTCTCCTGCTTGTTTCATGACTTTTTCAATCCTTCCATTATATACCTTTAGCCGGCTCCCACGAGGCCATGTTCCTAATAATACTCCGTCCGGAAAATGAAACCCGCGCAAAAAATCAAGCCATCAAAATATAGTATCACAAAAGATACTTTAACGAAACAACACCTCCCTACCTACGCCTTCAAAGACGTTTTGATCGTGACAAAACAATAATATTTTATAGCTGTCAAACGGCCATGAAAGAAACCTATGTCGGCTACTTATCATTCCTTGCACGGTGTGCGAGTCGGTTCACGGAATCGGGTCACAATCGCGACACCATAGCTTTATATCCTACTACTCACCGGCAAGCTGACACTTTCGCAACGAGTGGCAATCCTTGATTCATAGCTGAGTTTGACAGTTTGTAGTGAATCAAGATACTTAGAATTCTTCTTTTACAACTATAACGGCTTTTTGCAACCATCGTTGAAATTGCAGTTAATATGAGGTGGGTCTCATATTAAAATCGAGCCTCGTGGCAAAATAACAACTGCCACATGGGTTGATCTTCGAGGTTGAGCCGCGCTCGCCAAGGTCGGTCTGTGGATGGGTGACCCATTACATACCGAATTTCTTCCATGTGTCGGAAAGCACGTAATTCGTTGGCCTTGGCTGCCATTTAAAGATCTTTGACAGTCGTTACAAGTAGTCAGTGACCCAAAAGTCAGTCAACCAGTCTTATCAAGGAATTACCCAGTACTCCACTAACTGGGTATGAAAATATTAGTATTCAGTTGCCTTCGGTTCGACTGGAAGCCGACCAAATTATAGTTGGGAAAATGCTAAGCAGGTGTTTTGAAATTGAAGTGTTGATGGATAGGAACATGAGGCTCATGTCTATATAATTGATGGTAAAAAATTGTTTTCTATAGATAATTGTATAAAAGGTCAATAAACATCCACAAAATAAGACACGATAAACGTAAAAGAATGCAAAATTGAGGTTATTATTAGACCTAAGTTAAAGTCTTCAGTAAGAACTCGTCAAGCATTTTAAGAGCATTCTCAGCAAAACTGAATTCTTTTTTACGACATAGAACTGTTTGAAATCCAAAGAAAATCACAATATGAGCTACCTTCATAAAAGGGCTCACGAGTGCCTTATCAAAATCGAGGAAGCTTTTAACTTTAAGTGCGGGTAATGACGACGAAATGCTCAAATGACTGGGATTTGAGCGTGGATTGACTGTGTACTCAATTTTTCAATTAATTTTACATTTTTACGGTTAACTTAAATGATTTTGTTGAGTAGAAGATTTTAACGTTCAAATCCAGACAACAGATCTAATATTTTATTTGAGACTAGCTGTTGCTGGAGATTGGAACCACCGGTATTTGAAGCATATCACGGTTAACTGTTGTGCAAAACATCATAGGAATCTATTCAGCCATTAAGACGTCAAAAGGTAAGAGAGAAACTTGCGCATTTATAAAATTAGTTATGACATTTTTGTATGTATATGTTATTTTTAGCGATGTGAGAACGTCAAATTCTTTCTCCCACTCTGGGCGGTGCGAGAGGGAGAGTCAGACATTTATTAAGTAAAACCCATCTCTGTCCTGTCTGTGTGTCCTGTCTGTGTGTCCTTCTTTTGCCCTTTGTATTCCGGAGCCGCGGTATCATTTTCGAACAATCCGCAACCCTGGCAGGCATGTATATGTATACAGGCTGGACGAGACACCTATGCTAAAACGGTTACCGCTTTTTAAAACACCGTTCTAAACCCACATAGATATCAAATAAAAACAGGTGTAGAACAGCTAGTTTTTTTTTTAAATAACCGACGGCACATCTATGTGGGGTTAGAATGATATACTTTTTACGTGGTAACCCTTTTAGCAATAGTGTTCTTTCCATCGTACAGTTAGACAATCGAATTCATCTAACTTTTATCAAGTAAACTACTAACTAACTAAGGAAGTACTTAGATTTGTCCACTAACGGTACTATACGTAGTGGTACATAAAAGACACATAAATACCTTGTACAAGTTTTAGCTACTGAAGAAAGAAATCCCCAGGGAACTGAAGAACTTGTTAATTAAATATAACACTAAGTCTGAATCATGGATCAACTTCTGGCCAGCTTAATTCAGTTAATCTGGTACGAGTATATTTGATTTATTAACGGGTACCCGTATCAAGGAGACCCTTGTTGAACACCGTGTATACTCGATGAAATGTCTACTGAGGGTTTTGAATTAACATACACAAATAGATGGGAGTTACTTCTCCGTGAGGCTATAAGAAAATACCATCCATATATATGTCAATAGAATGTGATAAAGATTTTAAATTGGATGTTAATTATCACAGAAAAACCGCTTATTTTCGTTGGATCCCAGTTTTTGATCCCACTTTAATATTTTTGGCGTTGGATCCCACAAAACATTATTATATATTTCCGTTGAATCCCAAATTTGAAAAATACTAAAAAAATACGTTTTATTGCCACTGAATCCCAAAAACTATTTCCGTTGGATCCCAGATGTTTAAAAACATCTGAATGCGGGTACATCCAACAACAAAATCACAATAATATTTTAAGGCGAAATTTTGTATGTATGTTTGTTATTCCAACACGCTCAAACTTCTAGACTGATTTGGATGAAATTTGGGTATGTGGATAGGTTATGTTAGAATAACGGGTGCCTGCCGTTTTTCCGAAAAGATTTGGACAAAATTTCATTACCCAAACAAATTATTAGAAACCGGGAACTAGGTTTGGTTAGGTTAAAACTGTGACCTCCTACGCACGAGCCGAGCGAGCGGAGCGAGCGGTGCCGCGGTAGCGGCCGGCGAGTGCCACAAACGACTTGCATTTATAGAAAAAAGAGATTGTTTTTAGTTGTTTACCCGGAACTGAACTATTTAGCATAGTATAAGATTAGGATAATTACTTATTTACAAAAAAAAGGTTAGGTTAAAACTGTGACCTGTGTGCAAGAAACGGCCACATTATATAAAAAAAAAATATGGAAAAATTATGACGGCAGTATTTTTTTTTGAGCTTAGAGGCGCTTGTTTTGAAGGCGTTCATATTTATTTATTTATAAACATCACAAATAAACCTGATCATTTTTAACTCATGCCAGTCTAGTACTATTTGGAGTACATCATTTGTCTCATTTATTCCCCAGTGGCAACAATCCTAAAAAATCCAAAATACACACACGGTGTTTTTGAAATCCTTACTAATATTATAAAAGCGAAAGTGAGTTTGTTTGTTTGTTTGTTTGTTTGTTACCTCTTCACGCTTTAATGGCTAAACCGATTTTGATGAATTTTGGTACAGAGATAGTTGGGAACCAGGAGACGGACATAGGCTATTATTTTTTTAAAAAGAGTGGGATATGAGGGAGAAAGAGGGAAGAAACGGGAAAACTTAGCGTTGCTATTACAAATCAATAAGGCGCTACCGAATTTAACGCGAGCGAAGCCGCGGGCAAAAGCTAGTATTTAATAAAAGTAAATCACTTTTCTTCTGAAATGTACACATGTTGTCATAAAATGGGATTCAATGGTAATATCAAATGGGACCCATCGTTAATACCTAAAAAATGGGATCAAAAACTGGGATCCAACGGAAATAAATCAGAAAAACTACGCTACGCTAAGCTTTGCTAATTAGCTACCTTACAGCTTGCAGGCTTCTTAAATCAGCTCAGTGGCTTGGTCCGAAACTGCAAAGTGATAAACAAAAACAAACTTTGGCATGGAAGGTACTATGTTCTGTGCATTCGTTCGTTTATATTTAACTAGTTGTTCCTCGCTACTTTATTTTGGTCAAGTTCGCAAATGAGGAATCGTAGAAGATTATGGAAGAAGAATACATACTGCGCCGACCTCAAATAACTTGGGACAAGGGAAGCAGAATGATGGAGGTTTTTGATCAGGAGGTTTTTATTATATTTTGTGTTTGCATTGCTACCTGATGTGTCCAGTATTCTAGTTTACATTATCATCTACTTTGCCTTATTACCGTTCTTTTCTAAAGGATGTCATGACAGTTGTCAGTTGTCGAACAGAGGTATATGGATATCGTGCGATATTGCTCACCCCCTGTGTCCGTCCCCAGGTTGTAATCTATCTAGTCCAATCAGCTGTCTGGTTGTGATGGTATTACAAAGATCTGTATGTGTGTTTTGTTATTAATAATATTGGATTGGATCTATATTTTCGGTCATATTCTACTATACAAATCTTTATGCACATAAAAATATTGACTGGATCGTGATGTTGATTTGTTTTATACACAAAGATACCTCGTGTCACTGACTATGCGCTAAAAGCTCTTATACTGCTTTTACAGTGCCATTTTGCGCTCTTTGTTCTAAATTTCTATTACCAATCCATTTGCCAAACATATCTGTGCTATGATAACCAACAATCCTTTGACATGAAACACAGATATTCAGTTTACGTACGAAATAAGCACTTGCTTACGGGCGCACACATTCCCAGAGGCAATGCGGTAGAACCCACACCGCATAGGAGAGCGCAAAGCTGGATGCAGTACGAGCCGCCAATATGAATTATGTTGTTTTGGCGTATAGGTGACTGCATCGAGCAATCAACGGTGGTATGGTAATCAGTGAACTAAACCTCTTCTACGTGGATAAGTTCACTTATCTACGTAATAATGTATCTCGCAACTGGCGAGCGTGCATGGCCAAATTTATGAACGGAGGCGAGATGAAAGTACTAGCTTTTGCCCGCGGCTTCGCTAGTGTTAAATCCGGGGTCACTCAGTTCTCCTTTCCTGATTTACAGGTACCTGCTACCTGTAGTTTTTGCCCTTGCGCCTTATTGATTGTAATAGCAAAGCTAAGTTTTCCCTTTTTTCCCTCTTTCTTCCTCATTTCCCAGCAGCCTATGTCCGTCTCCAGGGTCCCAACTACCTCTGTACCAAAATTCATCAAAATCGGTTTAGCCATTGAGGCGTGAAGACGTAACAAACAAACTCACTTTAGCTTTTATAATATTAGTTAGGATTTAAAATGAACGAAGTAACTGTCCGCAAGAAAAAAATGGCTGTCAAATTATGTAGGACTCAAAATAAAACAAAACATTGTGCTGATTTATGCATTGAATAGTATGTGGAGGTAATTCAAGGAAAGTAATAAGCTTATAACTTTTAAAAACTCATTATTAAAACTTGAAACAGGATATTTACAATGTTTGTTATTTGTTTCGAGTTTCCGATATTTCGGCGATGTTGCAAACGCCATGATCATGGATGAACTGAAATTATTGCGGTTGGATGTTTATGGGCAGACAAAACGATCTACCCTCTTTCTTATTCGTTTTTTTGCGTTCGTTACCACTAACACCGTCACTCACAACTCGATTTTGTTCTCGACACTCAAGCGGATTTTGCTCTCGACACACAAAACTCACTGTAT
Source organism: Ochropleura plecta (assembly GCA_905475445.1). Lineage (NCBI taxonomy): Eukaryota > Metazoa > Arthropoda > Insecta > Lepidoptera > Noctuidae > Ochropleura > Ochropleura plecta. The sequence continues at coordinate 5,166,049 of FR997735.1, forward strand.
CAAGTCGCGATCTTTTTTCACTCCTTTACAAACTTGTATTGAAAAATACTTGTGAAAAGGTTGGTAGTTTGACCCCAAATATCTCCGTAACTAGAAGGCTTTCAGGTACGGTCTAGAAAAAATAAAATCGCAATGATGAGGCAAACAAGTGCCTTTCGGGTTCGTAAAGGGTAGTTTAACGACCAATAAGGTGTACCGAAGGATTAATTAGTATCAAATGCTTTATCTATTACAATGATCGGAAATAACATTTAAGCTCTCAGTTTCTCACCCAAGATTAAATTCGCTAATTAATTGCTACGTAATTCAATAGATACCAGTAGCGACATAGATATGATTAAAGTTGTTGTTTAATATAACATAACAACACGCCTATAATAACCAGAGGGTTAAGCAGATGTGTACCTAATACACACTGTACATATAACACCCACACAAATATTTTGCTAGTTGTTTGTAGTGTGTTTTGTTGTTTTGCCTGTTGTTGTTACTGTATGTGTTGTCGTCAGTTGTTGTACAGTTATCGAGTCATATACAACACTTGGCGCCCGCGGCTTCGCCCGCGTGATATTGAAAAAAAGTATCCTATGTGTTATTCCAGACCATAATCTACCTCTGTGCCAAATTTCATCAAGATCCGTTTACCCGTTTTGACGTGAAAGCGGATCAAATATACATCCATACTCACAAACTTTCGCATTTATAATATTAGTAGGATTATTCTAATGTGATATTCAGCACCCAATGCGATATTGAAAACGTGTCTCCCGCAATTATTGAGTACTATTGCAAAAAAGTTATTTCAATTTAATTCACTCTTTTAAACTGAATGCTCGAGTTAATATGGCTCACCTAATTTGGTCCATATATGTACAAGTTTTCTACAGATACAGCAGAACCGAATTTAGATTTTAATCTTGAGAAAACCGTCAAAAACTAAAGAGCTAATTAAAGTTTCGCTTGATTTCAATTCCTATGCCACTCCTTTACAATACAGAACACTTTGGCTCGAGCGCGCGCTGCAAGAGCAATGTAAATTCGTCGATATTTTAAAAGAAAATGCAATCATCTTTATCATTTTAGTTTAAATGTTTGCAACAAACACAACCGGTATCATTCATAGATATCAATAAATGAAATTCATCTTCTAATATATAAAATTCTCGTGTCGCAGTGTTTGTTACCAAACCCCTCCGAAACGGCTGGACCGATTTGTATGTTTTTTTTTGTGCATATCGGGTAGGTCTCGATCACCAACATCTATATTTCATTACACCTAAGTGATAAGGAGCTGAGCAGCGGGTGAAACCGCTGGGCACAGCTAGTAAAATTATGAAAAACGAGTATTTAAATTTTAATATCAACGTATATTCGCACGTTATTTTTACACCAAGTAGTCGTGCTAAAACCTCTAAAAATTTAAAAATACACCAACTTTGTAATTTATAACTTGAAATTACATTTCATATAAAATGTCGCGATACCGGAACGAATTTGGAAGTTAATAACAGTATGTATGTAATTAAGAATAGCTAACGGTTCGCAGCGCAGTTCTTGGTATAAACTAATGCCTGTTTACTAAGAAACTCTATTAAAATTTTATTATCACACCTTGTTTTTATTGTGCGCATACTAACGTCACGCTATTTAAACAGGGGGCAGGCAGTTGCATGCATCTAATAACACGGAAAGGTTAATTTTGTTGTCATTTCCAAAATACCAGCGCTGTGAACCAAATAAGTGTATGATGCCGTAGGGAATTCTGCTTACCCCGTTTGAAATGGATTGATAAATAAAAAATGTGTGCCGCACGAGATCCCTGAAGGTAAAATTGATGGTGTGAAGTAACTGCTTTGAATAATCTTTATGAAATAACCCCCATAGACAGCTGACTGTATACCTCTGCATGACCTTTTTTTCAGATGGGAAATCATCAAATAACTACGGAAGTGTCAGACTTGTACTGACTAAATGTGTCCATGTTCCTTCTATTGCCCTTTATGTTCCGGGGCCACGGTATCTCTTTCAAACAACCCGCAACACCGGTAGGCGGTGGCCCAAGCAGGCCCCTCTGCTTTGCAGTAAGTAGTGATCTCAAGGAAGACTGGGTTGATTTTATAATAAACAGCTCTAAATACCTCGTGGATTTAGATCGCAAGCCACACTGATACTAATCACGATTTGGCAAAGTGATAATAGGTTTTTCCATCAGGAATTTCTCACTGGCAGCTCAGTCTACATTTGTGATTGATTGATGACAAAAGGTTCGCCCTAGTGACATGAGAAGCCGTATCTGCATCACTGTTTCCCAATTATTATAATACTAGCTTCCGTCCGCAACCGGCATAGTTACTTTGGGCTAACGCTAACTTTAACCCGCGTGATGATCGAAAGAAAAATAGCTTTCTCCCTCCTTTTCTTCCCTCTTTCTCCCCTCTTCTCGCTTTTTTTAGCTAATGTCTGTCTCCAGGGTTCCAACTATCTCTGTACCAAAATTCATCAAAATCAGTTTGGCCATTTAGGCGTGAAGACGTAACAAACATACTCACTTTCGCTTTTATAATATTAGTAAGGATGATCTCTTCAAAGTTGGAGTGGGTTGGTTTCTTCTAGGCAAGCGTGCTTCACCCTAGGCCGCATCATCGCTTCACATAAGGCGAGTTGTGGCCAAATGGTCTATTAAGTGTAAAAGAGGTGCCGTTTATAAAAAAACCCGGCCAAGTGTGAGTCGGACTCGCGCACCGTGGGCTCCATTTATTTCCCGTTATCCGTTCCGTCATATCTTTTGAATGCGTAGACTTAGTAAGTTGGTTTTTTCACAACTGCAAGGGACCACAGACTAGAGTAGATATATGATTTTAATTTTTACGCGTTACGGAGATATAGAGAAAAACTACTCAAACTAGCAAGTTTCGATCATGGTATCTAACAATACATCAAGTAGGTAGCTAAGTTGCTACATTCTCATTTGACTAAACTAATACCCTACTGCTGTTAGACTACTTATAAAATTAGTAATTCATACATAGAGTGGACACGTTACCAGAGCACTTATTATGTCCACAAACTTACATCATAATTTGTAACTGGCGGTAGAGCTTTAATTTATTTAATACAAGCTTTTGCTCGCGTTTTCATCTGTGTGGACTTAGGAAATTATATATGGAAACTCACTATTGGGATGAAAATCGTGTGATATAGTAAATATTCTGTGTCCAAACTTTTTTATACCTACTAATCGGCACGGTTGGCGCAGTGGCTGAGCGATTGACTGCTGCGCTGCGTGTCGCGGCTTGGATTCCTGCACGGAACAAATTTTTGCATGGCCTACAAATAGTCCTTTCGGGTCTGATTTGTGTATGTGAGTTTAATTATTTGTAAACGCACCCACTATACAGGAGAAATTCCTAGTGTGGGGCAAAGTTAAAAAAAACAGGCTTGCGATTGGAAGAGCGTGTGGCTGAATAATAACAGCCGCACCGGGCGAACTTCAGCTTCAACACTTTTCTATATTACGATTGTTAACCTATGTTAAACAAATGATTTGATTTTAATGACCTCATTCATGAAAGCCTGGTATATATTCTCAAATATAAAGTGCCAGATCAAACATTTTATCAGCACAGCCTGTACTACAGTTGTCAAATGTCACCGCCAAAAATAACAAAAAAACTAATCATAAAAGTTGAAATGAGATTTGACCACAAAATAAATTGAATGTTGAAGGTACATTACCTTCTGAAACTGTGGAATACCTTCGTATTTTCTTGACCTTTCAATTTTATTCGTGATCATCATCATACTGCTTGTATTTCCCAAAGGGTTACGCAGAAGCTCACCGTCCGTCCGTCTAGTGACGACAGACCGTGTCGACGCCGCGTTAGTGTTACACGCGCGCCTCAAACAGATGTCAGCAAAGCAGAGGGGCCTGCCAGGGCCACCGCCTGCCGGGGTTGCGGGTTGTTCGAAAGAGATGCCGCGGCCCCGTAACGTAAAGGGCAATAGAAGGAACATGGATGGGTTTTAGTCAGTACAAGTCTGACAATTCTCCCTGCTCCGCCCAGAGCGGGAGAAGTTATTTGATGATTTCTCATCCGCAAAAAAAGGTTTCAGCAGAAATGTACCTATCTACTTATAGTAAGTCCACATTGACACACGACAGGACTATATATTCAACTAGTGCGCTTCATAGCCTGGCACACCGCTGTAAAGTTGTATACTTGTCGGTCTTTTACAGACAGTAATTCAGCGAGTGTGCGCAGGAGTGCATTCCAACATCTTCGTTCTTTTATCAGGAGTCTACACTTTTTCACAAAGCACTTTGCTACATTCTTTACTCTGCGCACAAGAAAGGAGTGGAATTTCCGGACTGTGTTTGTGTTCCCAAGTACATTTAGTCCGAACCCATTCAAGTCGCGAGTTAATAGATTTATTTTAGGTTAGCTCGTCCCATCGTCGACATCACCTCTGTCTTCAGATCAAGATTGTGGTCAAGAAGTACGGCCATTAAATAAAAAAAAAAAACAAATAGGAAGTGAGTTTACTGCTGTTAACCATGAACAGAGCGTTGCTACAGCGAAATTGCTGGTGGAACCAACCAAGAACACTTTGCCCGACTTAGCAATCAAACCCGCGACCGTACAGCAGTATCGTTTTGAACCATTAAACCAACGAAGCACTCGATTAAAATTTCACTGCACTAAAAACTATTCCTGTTATTTCCGTAGATAAAGCGTTGTTCGTTCGTTGTTTAAATAAAAACTACATCTCACTAACATTATCGTAGTGAAATACCAGACAGAGGTATGCTATCGACCCAGAAGCCTTTTCTGTTCTATAGCAGGAACTAGTTTAATACCGTTTGGAGCTAAAACTCAACGGAACGTTTAGAACTCTATTTATCTTTGCGCTAGCTCTTCTCTACGTGGTATGGACAGCGGTTTAAGCGGTTACGGCAAAGTGAAACGAGATACCGACCACATTTTTCGGGGAAAAGACGATTATTGAAAACTGCTGAAGTATAATGCGAACAGAGTAAAAATGGGACGGAAAATTTGAACAATTTGTAGAATAAATGCATGCACTGTAATCCCGAAGGGTTTGACAAATAAGCAGAAGACCTATATAAGCCCTGTTACCTATTATAAATATGGTATTTGCAACAGTAATTTTAGATAATTAGTTTAATTTTAAATTCAGCCTGACTAATTTAACGTATTCTAATCTGATTATTTTGATTTGATTGATTATTATGTAAAATGGGTATAAAGTACTTGAATTTTTGTTTATTTATAGTAAATTTTCATTTTGGCAGTTATGTTTTGACCTTAACAAAACTAAACGCGAGCTTACCGTCTTATACCGGGCAAAAAACCAGTATTTTTAATAGCTACTGAAAATTTTAATAATACTCTAGATAGTGTTTGCAAATATTAGAGCAACGATGCAATTTAAACAATAAATAGTACCAGCCTATTCTATTGCAGGACAAAAGCCTAGTCTCTCGTGAAAAAGGGATGCGCATCGAAAACCACGGTTGTATTTAATAAGATGGATTTGTGATTTCAGTATTTAATTTATAATACTTACTAATTTTATAAAAGCGAAAGTGAGTTCGTTTGTTTGTTACGTCTTCACGCCTAAAACTGGTAAAACCGATTTTGATGAATTTTGGTACAGAAGTTGTTGGGGCCCTGGAGACGAAAATAGGCAATTTAAAAAAAAAAGTGAGAAAAGGGTGAGAAATAAATTAGGCGCAAGGGCAAACACTACAGAAAGCAGCGAATCCGCGGGCAAAAGCTAGTTTATAGTTAAAATATAATAAGTTTTATTATAAATTGTCGCCCGCATCCGTAACACGAATGATAAAGTTATTTGAAATTACTAACTTTTACGTTAAACGTTAAAGACGGACAAACAAACAGACACACACATACACTTTCCCATTAATAATATTATTAGTATGGATTTCTCCTCGTAAGTGATTTGTAATATTTGAGACATAAAGATTTTTTTAAACCGTTAACCGTATTATTATTATTAAGTTTTATTTCAATGTGCCTTTCTGAGACCTCGATTTTATCCTAACGACAGAGATGAGGTCGACGAATTATGTATATTATTATAATTTATTAGAATTCTAATAATTTACTACGTTATACATATTCATGTCATCATCATTTACTATGCTGAAAATCTCTTCTCGCCTATCTAAACCTGGTAGCTAAAATCTCTCCCGTATCTAAAGTTTTAATACCAAAACTACCTCAAATACTGAAAACTCGCTTGGTATAGAAGTTAGTTTTAAATTGATATCGTTTTGCAGGGTTTCCAATTCATCGGACATTAAAAAGTAGGAAAATTGTTTTTAAAAAAAGGTAATGAAATACTTAGTACATTACTTCACGACTGCAAATCGCTGAACGGTAAAGCAGAGATGTAGTGTAGTAGGTACCTCTAGTCGCACTCGATTTTTGCCAGTTTTTTTAAGTTAACTATGGAACTTAATCAAAAAATCTTAAATTACCTCCTATTCTATAATAGGAGGTATAATAGGAGGTTCGACCTATCGTCAAGAACTGGATAGAAATCTGGAACCTGATTAGAAGCATGATAAGACTGCTTGTCCTGGGAATTGAATCCAGAGGGCTAGGTTTTATAGGGCCAAACTAGGACCAGCAAGGCAAATTAGGATTCTTTTACGTATTGACGCTATTCTCCCGACGCTAGTCTCAGAAAAAAAGAAACGATTTTTAACAAGTTTAACCAATAAATCACGTATCAACAACAAATCATATAAAATCGATCCCATATAACCAAGCTTAACACTTAGGCGAATCCAGGCGCAGTGTTAAAAGAGCTAAACTAATTCGAAACTTGGTAAATATATCAATAAGTTGGGACAACAAGTTAAATGGGAAAACTTGGGAACTAACCGCCGTTGTTAGTAGTACGTGACAAGTAAAACTATGAAAGTAAATATATATATGAAATCAGTTTTAACTGTTCCCTTTGATACAGCTAATGAATTTATGGATAAAGCTGGGAATACAAAAGATATCGTAGTATTACGCCTTTGGGGTAGACAGGGGCCTATACATACATACAGGATGTTTGGTACAAAGACCGATATATTTTTGGACGAATGGGGGGTGACATTTGCAACACAGAAAAAGTAAGAATGAAAAGAAAGATTGAATTGATTCAGCATTATTAAAAACAAAAATGAAACAGGAACATCTTAACATTATTAAACTCACATACACAAACAGCCAGACACGAAACAACTATTTGTAAGCCATACAAATATTTGTTCCGTGCGGGAATCAAATCCGCGACACGCAGCGCAACAGTTAATCGTTCAGCAACTGCGCCAACCGTGCCTTTAAAATTTAAAAGTTTATATTAAAAACAACAAAATTTTCAGATTGCGGAAACACTTAAATCCTTTAATTCATTTAGGAAATAGAAATAATTATTGTGTTATATTATAGCTGCAAACAGAAAAGTTGTGATAATATAGACGGGACATTTTGCCAAACAAATAAATTTTTACTTAACCTTAAGAGAGGGTCTGTGAGTGAGTGTGAAATTGTCTGCCTCATTAGTCTAGTGGTCGCAAGCGTGACTGCTAAACATAAGGTCTATTTTTGCGTATGGGAAATCATCAAATAACTTCCCGCGTTCTGGGCGGAGCGGAGGGGGGAGTGTCAGACTTGTACTGACTAAAACCCACCCATGTTCCTTCTATTGCCCTTTACATTCCAGGGCCGCGGTATCTCTTTCGAACAACCCGCAACCCCAGCAGGCGGTGGCCCTGGCAGGCCCCTCTCCTTTGCTGACATCTCTTTAAGGCGCGCGTGGAACACTGACGCGCCGTCGACACGGCCTGTCATCAATAGACGGACGTACGGTGAGCTACCCGTTGCTCACCGTCCACAGGCCCGCTTCTGCGGTGGCCGGGGGTCGTCTCGAGGCGCCCGACGCCCGGGGCTTCTCCCGCGGTAGCTGGGTTGGTTTGAGGCTTTCTCCTTCAAACGCCCAGCCACCTCCTTCGCTAGCATGGCTGCTTCACAGAGGGAGGTGACCGCTTCCCATTCCCTCTCGCTCCGGACCATGGACTGAACCAGGGCCGGACGCGAGAGATCGCCGCCGCCGATCGCCTCTACGAGGGCACAGCGGGAGCATAAGGTCTTAGGTTCAATGCCGTTCAATAATTATCAAGTTATTGTATAAATTGAATGTTTTATACAATAAACTAAAATAGATTGAGGTCACAATTGCTTTCTTTGACTTCTGTCTACTTAATCTAATGATTATTATACTATTAAATGACACTTAAAACAACTCGTAAAAGGCGGGTGCACCTCTGCGAAACCCTTCGGGAATTATAAGCGTGATATATTGTTATGTAAAAACAATTGTGTCGATCCGTCTTCCAAACACCCTGTTTATAAGGTACACCCATACTTCGTCATTTCGTATGTAAGTCCCATACAAAAGATATAGGGTTTAAAAGTTTGAACAAATGCTTGCATAATGCGTACCTTTTTGTGTGTGGCAAGGGGTTGCTTTGTCTAAAGATACCTATTGGTTGAGATGAATAGCTCTCAGGACATGAGTACTTCATTCATTAACGATTAATTTTTCATTTGATAGGGCAATACTATTCTGACCCTCCGTTTCTATTGATTTGATCGTTCTCTGATGATAACATACCGTATAAGAGGACCTTGATTAATCTTCTTTAATCTTTTTTCCCCATAACATACAATGGAGGTTTTCTCTTTGAGTTTCGTATTAAAAATATCCCCTGGCTATATCGAATTTCAACTGCAATGCTATAGCTTTTTTATAAAGTTTTTAAATTAAGTTTACTTAAAGTCAATGAATATTAATTCACGTCTACATACACGCGACTATTATTTATGCCAACAGCTTTTTAATCAAGATTATTATGTTTACTGTAAAACATATTTTCACCCGCATGCCCGCGGGAAAAGCTACCATACGTAACTGGTCCTGTATTTCAGCATGCACTTAAGCGAATAACCGGGTGCCTACCGCGCTGCAAGCTTTGTATGTCGCTTGAAATAACGACTTGCAATATCAAGCACTTGAGTTTTTAATTTAAAATAGTAAACACATGAAATATGTGTGAAGGCAGCTGTTTGTATTGTGACCCATATCCTAATACTGTGGCGTACATCTCGCAGACAGATTCCAAGCCTGTGTGCTTTCTTTAGCGAGGTAAGTTTTCTGACTTATGTCAGTTGTGTTTATGACTTACTAGCTTTTGCCCGCGGTTTCGCTCGCGTTAAATTCGGGGTAACACAGTTCCCCGTTCCTGATTTGCAGGTACCTGCTACCTGCAGTTTTTACCCTTGCCCTTGCGCCTTATTGATTTGTAATAGCAAAGCTAAGTTTTCCCTTTACTTCCCTCTTTCTCCCTCATTCCCCACCTTTTTTAAAAATTCATCAAAATCGGTTTAGCCATTAAGGCGTGAAGAGGTAACAAACTCACTTTCGCTTTTATAATATTAGTAAGGATTTCTGTACTTATGTACGAAAGAGTAGTAGCATAAAGTATACAATATAAGCGATAAACCAACAGGATATGGCCTAAGATAAATACAGGATATTCCTCCGTATGCGTGCAAGTAATGATGTGCAAGTATCTCACACACCTGAGCCTGCGTAATGGTTAAATATTTGAACCGATTTCCGTTGAATGTGGCCAAATTGTTCACCCCAAAAATACTAGAGGCCATCACGAATGGCAAAAATCCGCACAGCCGGTACGTAAAAAAAATATATATTGCACTGAAGGGATTGTTATTTGGTTCACAAATGACATAGCAGAATAATCTGCGTTCCTATGTCGGAAATAAATCGGTATTTTGTTACCAATGTGCACTGGTTGGCATTTTAAATTTATCCCGTACAGTTTTTATGACAAAATATGGAGTATATGCTCACTTTCAGTAAAAAACCGGGTAAGTGCGACTCGGACTCGCTCAAGAGGATTCCGTACAAACTTGCGACATAAACGGCCATATAAGACTGCGTAGACTTAGAAATATGACTTTTCCACAACTTTAAGGGACCACAGACTTGAGTATATGGTTTTAATTTCAACTCAATACCGTCACGCGTTCCCGAGATAAATGGTCTTCAAAGACAGACATACGGACAACAAAGTGATCCAATAAGGGTTCCGTTTTTTCTTTATTGATGTACGGAACCCTAAAAATTACTTCTCCAACAATAATAATTCCAGTAAGTGCAGGGTTCCACCATTACTCAACAATCATGACTTTACCTTACTCAGAGTTGAATAGTCATGCTCAAAAACCTCTACCAAGGGATCCCGCGTCACATACAGACTTTATTCCAAATTAGCATTGACAAACGCAGACCCATCTCAACTCCAATCAAGCAGAGCTATCAGATCTATATCAGTGACTTGCGTTCCCTTATCGATCCATCTCTAATATCGATACTTCTTTGGTCTATGAAGGTTGTTGAATTAAACGAGGAATATAGGTACTTATGGATAAACAACTTTTAATATAATGGCACGAAACAATTTTCGGCGTCGTGGACAAAACGTTTGCATATTGAAAATATTTACGCGATTGAAAACTAAGGAACAACTGGTTATATTTTTTGTATTTCTGGGTTGGTATCACAGCGAGACTTGCGAATTATCATCCATTTTTTTTTTTTTTTGTGCGGATGGGAAATCTTCAAATAACTTCCCCCGTTTTGGGTGGAGCAGAGGAAACTGTCAGATTTTTACTGACTAAAATCCATCCATGTTCCTTTTTTTCCTCTTTGTATTCCGGGGCCGCGGTATCTCTCTCAAACAACCCGCAACCCCAGCAGGCATTGGCCCTGGAAGGCCCCTCTGCTTTTCTGATGTCTTTGAGGCGCGGTGGAATACGAACGCGCTGTCGACAGGGCCTATCGGCAATAGACTGACGGTCGGTGGCCGGGAGTCGACTCGCGGTGCCCGGAGCTTCTCCCGCGGCACCTACATACCCATAAATTACCTTTGCGTTTTGTTTTACCTAACACACAGTTGGCACAGTCACACCTCATCTTTCTCAGGAGTATGCAAAAAGATGGATGAGTCAGCTATCCAATGGATGAGTTCTTATCCCTCTTATCAGATCTATATGACTAATGGTCCTGTCCTATATGGGATCGTGATGACTACGCAGTAATGGCCTATTGTCCCTCTAATTGGCGTGACGGATGCCGTCCCTAAAAGATTAAGATAAACGAAAGGGCTTTGTCCCAGGCTTCAGCTTATTGGCAAAACTATTGACACGACAAAATATGTCGGTCGTCGCCGGCCTGCGCGCCATATGTTGGAACACAATAAAATTCTTTTATGAATATAAGAAGGCTTTTGTTCACATTTGGACAATACAAATACTTTGTTGATCTGTGATATTGGCTCTAGTATTTTTGGAGTTGTTATAATGCATCTTTAAATAAGTTTAAGTATTGAGCTGTGCTGCATAATTCTTCGTGATATAGCCTACTTTAAAAAGTAAAGCATAGAAGTTACTGCCAGCAACAAGAATGTAATTTGTTCTTAAATGAAAAACCATACTGCGACCAATTACGAATTATCGACGCTTTAATTTTTACTTTGGATTAAAAATATCCTGCCTAAAAGCAACAGATTTACGTCCATAAACTCTTTTCCAAAATCCCCAACCAATTTATAACTTAAGAGCCGAAAACTCATAACAGCTTCCATAATCCGCTACCGGCATCCCTTCCCACGAAAAACTAATAAAGTCATAAGTTCTACAACCAAAATATGGCCTAATCCGTCCGAAAAACAAAAGTTCAACACGACAAACAAAACATAAACAAAACTTGGGTTTTAACATATGCCAATATGTTGTGTAACAATACGACAGTAAAGTTACAAAAATAGAGTGTTGAACAAAATTTAATCACTATAAAATGCGAGCCGTGTCAAAAGGTAAAAAAGTGGTAAAAACTAAAAAGTGGTGTTTTTAGCAGCGTCAGTGGCGGATACGGACGTGTGGGGCCCGAAATGTCAGCCGCATGCTGGTGAAAACGCTTTCTGGTTTGACGTGAGGCATAAACGGATGCGGACATAAGTAATTTAGAAAAAAAATTATGACCGCTGCATTGGACTGCGGACTGTGAAAGATTTTTAAATTTATCATGCATGACAAAGCCCGTTTCCTCGAAGAGAGAGACAGAGGTGCCACTAGTATCTAAGTCCTGTGTAAATAGGGGCGACCCTGTTGCCATCAACACCGGACTACTACTGTAAAATCTCTTAAATATTTTTTTTTGCAATTAAAGAAGAAAAAACAAATTACTAGCTATTTATACCGGACTGTGCCGAACCCCAACAGGAAGAATATTTATTAGGTTTAGATATTATAAGTAACTACAGGTAACTGCTTAAAATATCCATTCGTGATGTTGCACTTAAGAAACAAAAAGTAAAATAAAATGTAATTATAACTTATTGCATAAACCTCAGTGGCGGTAATATCTTTGAGGTCAATGTTTTTGCTTGCGAAGATCATAAAAACTATCGACAAAACATTTCATGGTTGTGCGGTAATCGTCAATAAATTATTTATTATTAGCGTGGTAGGTAAGTACTTTTGAGTAAGTTATTATATGGGCTATAATCATCACCAATCTGTTCATGGTGTGTAAGTAATGTCTCACTGGAAGAGTCTAAAACAAAATGGCGGTCATAAATATTAAAACACAAACATGAAATAATTCATACTTTTAATTAATATTGCTTATCTCCTAATAGTCGGTAATAATTTTACAACTACGTTTAAAGTTATTGAAAACTATAGTACAAAAACTTACTGGTCTGCTTTAACAGAGTTTAACCACACACGTGTTTTATAACATAATTACACTATTCCATTTTCACTAATAATATCACTATTTTCACCAAATTAGTTATTTGAAAATTTGAAATGTGCGTATACATTATTAAAACAAACGAACGCTATGCATTCCCTCTAAAATGTTAACTGACTGTCAAACGTGCCGTTCTTTTTTTTTATGGCATCCTAAAAAGTTTTTAAACGCTGCCGGGGTGCCATCGATGGCAAAAAGTTTTTATTACAAAGCGCAGACTCTTTGCTATTCGGACTACCGGAGCTTTTGATGGTGGAAAAAAAAAATAAAGAAGACTATAGCTGTGCAAGGATATTTTGGCGCATGGCCAAAAATAATGTGTTTCAATATACATACATATTTCTTGCCTAAATTGGCTGTGAATGGGATGGGAAATTTATAGGTGCAGAGGTGTATAGGTATGGAATGAGTGTTCCATACCGAGTTTCCTCCGTGCCTCGGAAATCACGTTAAGCTCTTTTTCTCGTTTGTCATTTGTAGATCTTTGGCAGTCGTTACAGATAGTCAGTATCCCGAAAGTCTGACAACCAGTCTTACCAAAGGGTACCGTATAACCCAGTACTAACTGGCAGTCGCTCCATGTAAAATACTGGTAATTAGCTGCATCCGGGTAGACTGGAACACAATCCCAACATAATTGAAATAGTTTGAGCAGATGATGATGACAAAACAATTTCACAAATGTAATACGAGCAGCATACGATCTGTTAAGCACTTTACGTATGTATTAAGAACTTCAAATATAGGCGAAGATTACCGAAGCATATAATTAAAATCGTACTCCGTTTTCGTCGCAGTGACTAAGAGCTCTGAGAAATTCGACAAATATGAAAATCTGAATTAATACATCTTAAATATTAAGATTGTTTAGTCAGTGACTGAATATTTTGCTCTGGCAACACGACCTCCATGATTTAGATTTAAATAAATGAACGCATGAATATGAAATGTGATTCTGTTAATTATTTCATAACAAAGGAGTTTTTAGATTACTCAGTGTTAAGGTTTTTGGAAATTATGACAAACGGAATGACAGATCGGTAGACAGTACCCATAATTGCACGGTTGGCGCAGAGGCTGAGCGATCGACCGCTGCGCTGCGTGTCGCGGGTTCGATCCCCGCACGGAACAAATACGATACAGGAGAAATTCCAAGTTTGGGGCAACTTTAAAAATCTTCATATTCATTTATCTTAAGATTCATTTTTAACACACTGGCCCAATGTAATGGACTTCGAACATTCCTTGGTGTTCCTTGGTGCACACATCGTTGTAACGGGGTAAGATATAATGTATTTATACCTTAAAAATATCACTATTAGGTACATATTAATTCGTTTAGTTTAGACAACGCGAACTATACTTCTTAGTCTATCAGTCACTGAACAATATTATTATTACCTATAAGAATCACTCACATTTTGTAAAGTTTTAAACCGCTGTTGCTTGTCTCTCGCACCACTCCCCATAGGCTTGGAACAATGCTCTGGCGGCGTGACCGCGAGGCGTGACTACTACGTACACGTACTTCGTGTGGGTACACTCACAGTGTTCGCCGTGGTTTATGCCATAATGACGTCACATAACCAATCCCGCTATTTTTGAACCGGCGACAAACATTCCGCTATGCCAATAACCCGTGTGCAGGTGCGAAATCCCGACCTGATGTAAAAATAACCTTTTATGGGACAAACATTGTTCCTATTAGCGCCAAAATTATAATGTTAAGTATTTTTTATTTATTTATGTACACACAACACACATAATTGTGATGGAAATATATATATTCAGACAAAAGAGCACAAAGGTACTGCTTATTTAGAAATCTCTTCCAGCAGACCTGCGATAGGACAGTTTATTATTTTTATGTCGACATTTTATGGTTTCATTAGGATCTCATTGATTACCTTTTGTAAATAATTATTATTTTATTTGTTTATTGTGAATGTGTACATTTCTTTTTTTTAACGAATATCTGGCAGTTAGAGTTTTATAAGCGATCTATACAAATGTCCATTTTTTGGTATTGTTCGTCGAGTAGCTGAGCTCCTTAAGTCATGAGTTGAGCTACATGATAACTGTCAAATGCTTGTACTGACTAGAAGAATCCAGTCTCCATAGTCCTTATTTAAGTTGTTGCCTGAACCCTAAAAGAGACTATAACTTCTGAGTTTATTTATTTATTAAACACCGACCTCATCTACTTAGTTTTGAAAAAAAAAACGATGTGAAAAACCTACTTGCAGAATAAACATCATTTATTATTTAAGAAAAGAAGAAGTAGTCTGACGAAATTGTATTTAAAAAACCAAGATGGCGTCATCATACTGTCACCGTGCCAGAATGACTCAAACTCAACAAAGCATTTATGTTAGACAACAATAAAAAAACCAGAAGAAGTAACCACAGTCTAGCCACAGGCAAAATAACAGTGAAACCCATGCTGCTAGTGCTGCCCCTCCCCAAGTGAAAATCTCCATGGAGAAGAATGAGCAAGAAACACCATGATTTCTCTTATAAAATCTAGTTAGAAACCATTCAGTACTACTGCTGCATTTTAGGCTCATGAAACAAAAGAAACGATGTAAGCGAAAGCTATAATTTGTAAAAATCCATGGAGGTTATGACAAAAGAAAGTCACGACATGGTTACTACATTAAGGCAAAGCATTAAATAGGCTCACAGGACCTATAATTTTATAAGTTTCGCATAATACATAATACGAGGAAATTTGCTGTGGGCGGGTCGCAAATATACGAAAAAGTGCGTGATCTATTTATGTGAAACACCGTTTCCGTCCCGGTCCTGTAATTGCTGTGTAATTTGGCTAAAATAAAGAACTATCTTACTATTTATTATTATTTATATTTATCTTACTATTTATATTTCCCATTATTGACTGCCTTACTCATAATTTCATGAAATTTATTAAACTAAAATTATTTTCTCTTTACTAATCGAATAAACGATTGTAGTAACCGGCATTTATTCATAGGACATTACTATTCTAAAGTCTTATCGCCCCATTATAAATTCTATAACTATTATTCCTAAGAATACCTCGACAAACAGAATATCACCCCAACCCCTTCGCCATTCAGTACCGTTAAATTTAAAACAAATCGGTTCAATTGCTATCCCTCAAAGGAGTACCTGATTAAAAAGCCATCAAACGACTTCTTTGAAAACTCGATGGATACGCCCGAAGCCCGTTTATCTTCGTAATTTACTATTCAATCGGTATTACAGTGCGACATGTATCTATAATTCCCACATTAGATTTTGCGCAAGGGGTATTAATATGACAAGCTATAGCACAGCAAGTATGTCGGCGTAGACGTGTTGTTTCTGTATAACATGTTAAAGTAAATACTCATAAAATCTGCGAAAATATATCGCTGTGTTTTCTCCAGGTTTTATTTTTCAAGTAAAGTTATGACTACAACTTACGGGGGCAATATTAAAATTCAGGATTTTGTAAAGATCTTAACATGAACCTGGCCACCTGTCACAGTTTTTTTTTTTGCGGATGGGAAATGAAGTTAATGCTTGTTTGTGTCGCATTAATCCACCACCATCTAACTATACAGGATGAAAAAAAAACGTTTACCACGTATTCAGTTTTTCCTATCTCAGACACCCCCCGTTTGATTTCCCCACATAGAAGGTTATCGTCGGTAAAAAAAAACAGGTGTAAAACACATTTTTTCCGTGCAGATATTGTATTTTTGTAGGAAACAGCTGGTTTTTTTTTAATAACCGGTAAACAAATTGAAACCAACCTGTATTTTCGTATTTTTTATTGGACTCCGTAACCCTATTCCCAACCACTGCAACTTCTTAAAGCCGGAATCAGCAGTGGCACCCACTAGAAAACCTCCGGGGTAATGAAGCTAGACGAAGCCCGGAAACTATCCCGGCTCCCGCAACAAAATTAATCAGGTCAGAACAGCGAACGAAGAACCATAATTTCCGTCAGCAACGCTTTCGTATTTTATTAGTGCGTAATTTTTCATTTAACCGTTTCTTTATTCATTTCTGTTCATATTGTAATTTAAATTGGTGGTCTGAGGACTTAGAGGAGGACTTAGACTCTAGGTGGTCGCAATCACGGCTGTTGAAGATGAGTTCCTGGGTACGACAACTAGATCGCAGTGTTACTAGATTTTTAACCGACTTTAAAAAGGAAGAGGTTCTATGTTCGACTATATTTTTTTTAGTTTAAGTTTCATGAAAACAGCTCGATTTTTTTTACAGTATACCTCGGTTATGTTAGATTTTCGTTTGCCAATTTACAAAAGGTGTTTTTTTTTAATGATACAGAAAAGGCAAATCAAAGAAAAATATATAATTTAAGATTACAAGCATGATTTTATAACAAGCTTTGCCCACGGCTTCGCTCCCGTTAAATTCGGGGTAACACAGTTCCCCTTTCCTGATTTACAGGTACCTGCTAGGTAGGATTTGCCCTTGCGCCTTATTGATTATAATAGCAATGTTAAGTTTTTCCTTTTCCTCCCTCTTTCTCCCTCATATCTCAATCTTTAATAAAAAGGGTCCAAGGTCCCAACTGTCTCTGTACCAAAATTCATCAAAATCGGTTTAGGCGTGAAGCCGTAACAAACAAACAAATAAACTAACTCACTTTCGCTTTTATAATATTAGTAAGGATTTGTTAAATAAATAAATTAATTATATATATTTATTAATACAAAAGCGCTCTATTCATATTGATACCCCAGCAAGGTTGCCTTGCCCGGAGGCCAGCAGGCTCTCTGCCAACTCTGCCAACGTTCCCAGGGAGCATGAATCACGGAGTGCAGACTCGTGAGGGGCTTGCTAATGACTATACATCGAGCCTTTGTCTCCTCCGTATTGTACCGATAGAAACCAGTAATGTCTATGGCTGCGTGAATACGTGTCAAATGTCAGCGGTGTTGAAGATGAGAATACTTCGTGGTTGAAGTTTTTTTTTTAAAAAAACGTTACCCCACTAGGAATTTCTCCTGTATCGTGAGTGCGTTTACAAACATATAAACTCACATACAGAAACGGCCAGACCCAAAACAACTATCTGCAGGTCATACAAATATTTGTTCCGTGCGGTAATCGAACCCGCGACACGCAGCGCAGCAGTCGTAAAGATTAAATGTGTGAAAAAAAAATATTGTTTGCACTATTCGAACTTATTGCCACTGACAATATATTTTGAGAGATTAAAAAAAAACGTAGGAAGAATCGAATTTCTCAATATTGTGTTGTACAGTACAAAAATGTTGGCGCTTGGCCATGATCTTAACTAATCCTGAGACGGTATACCAATTTTTTGATGGCACAGTTGGCACAATGGCCGAGCGATCGACTGCTGGGCTGCGTGTCGCGGGTTTGATCCCCGCCGCACGGACCAAATATGCCTTAGGGGTATTAGTTTCGGGTCTGGATGTGTGTGTATGTGAGTTTTAATGTTTTTAAGACGATACAGGAGACATTTCTAGAGTGGGGCAACGTTTTACTCAAAAAATAAACAACCCAATTAGGGAACTTGGCACCGCCATCTTGAAACACAAACCAATTCAGAAATATTCACGCAACAGCTTCTGTCAACGTCAAACAAGTTCTACAAGATCCTTGTAGCAGTATCGTGATACATATGGTTTTCCAAATTTGCCGTATTGTCCGGAAAAATAGACGGAATTTTGTCAGATTGTCCACACAGAAAGCAAGCTTCAAAGAAAATCGCTAACATTGTACTATACAGTATTGGTCACACACACTCAAGTGCCATTGTCCTGCACATTGCACAAAAGCCATACTCGAACAAATATTTGGAACACGAAACCTTCACAATTTCAAACAAAATCAGTTTGTCATAGAAAACACAATATTTTTCTCAATACTGATCCGTATTTACCGAACACGAGCTAACAAAATAAAACAATGAAACGTACCATTGGATTGGCACGCGTCGAATTAATATAGGAAAACATTTCATGGGAACTTGTGCACGGATATGAAATCTGAAGCAAATTGCTTTAGATTGACGGCACGTTTGGCGCAGTGGCTGAGCGATCGACTGCTGCGCTGCGTGTCGCGGGTTCGATTCCCGCACGGAACAAATATTTGTATGACCTGCAGATAGTTGTTTCGGGTCTGGCCGTTTGTGTATGTGACTTTATATGTTTGTAAACGCACCCACGATACAGGAGAAATTCCTAGTGTGGGGCAACGTTTAAAAAAAAAAGAAAAAGAAAGAAAGATTAGCTAGAAATACCTAGATAGACGGACAAACGCGGTTTTGACTCTTAGTCATAGAATAAAGGGATATCATTTTGACGGTTCCAAAAGATATGCAACGTTAGTTTAGTTATCTAGAACAAAGAATATGGTCCCGAACAAGATAAGTAAAACTGTTATTAACAAAGCTTTCATAATTAAGCTTGTCTCGTTTTTATTTCAGAGCCTTTAAAAATGTTGAGTGAAGGCTTGTTCCAACTTCCAAATTTAAAAAAAGAATCATGAATATTTTTTTTCTCCAACCAGTACAAAATTCGAATACGTTCATAAATACAAAAGGTGTTCATAAAATCTTAATACTAATAGTGCTCGACGGGATAAACATCAAACAATTAAGATAAACTCCATTTTAAATCTAAATGGTAATGATATTCATGGAAAGGCCGCTTTTAAAAAACCTGGGCATAGACAAGAGGTTTAACAAACGAGTACCAAACAAGGAGATCGTTACCATAACTACTGATGCAACGATTATTGTCTAAAAAGATAAGTTTGGGACACAATGTTCGATGTTTCCTTTCGGGAAAAGATATATTTAAAGTTATTATTTTTTAACATAAATGATAAATTAAATCTGGGTGGTCAATTCGAATTAAAAATAAATAATGTGATGTTTATCATGGCCATAATTTACTTTGTAGACCAGCGTAAACTATTATTTTTATTAACATTAATTAAAAGCAATTTAGTTCCACCACAGCTAACAACACGAAAATGAAGGTAACTTTAAAATCGGCCGCTCAATGTGACACGCATGACTAGCGCCCAATATTTACATAATTATCGCACATCATGAATGGGTAATAACAGTCGATACATAAATTACCCTTAAAACATACGACCAGGCAGGATGCGACCAACGGCATCATAATCCGTTTAACTATAGTTAGTTAAACTTTTAAAACAATCGTGACTAACGTTCGTTAAGATTCCGATCTCGCGCGGCAACGATTGCTCATACCAAACAGCGCGGTTTACGTTAACCCGCTTGATAAACTCTGGTTAATGTTAACGTTTAGTTTTATCTGTATTCCTGGCGAGTTTTGTTTATCGCTGTGCAAGGATTGCGCCGCATTAAGGCGTTTTAAGGAAAGTTGCGATTTCTAGGACTTCATTTGTAGCTGTGGCGGTTTATTGTGTTGCTTTCAGTCTTTTGTTCGAGCGACCAGTGCTTATCAGAAAACATTATAAACTGTTATGCATCTATGGCTTATTTTGAGTGAATTGAAAAGTTTTTTGAAGATTCGTGTGTAGTCTATTCTCTACTGAGTTATTTTGAGAACATTATGAAGACCTTGGTATCTGCTTTTTCTTACCTTCATAAATATAATTTTTGATTTTTAATACAAAATTCCGTATTTCCCGTTGTGTAATAGAAATCCATCTACTCTTTTATTTTTACTTAAGCAGGTAATGAAATTCTTAGTAAATTACTCTACCAAACTATACTTCTGAAATGAGTGCTTAAATTACTATGAGAATTTCTAATATAAATGGTCTGTAGACAGAAGATACAGACACGTCGTACATTCTCAGTAAAAATGGTACCCGATCCGCCCTGATTCACATATCAGTAATTATGTAGGTACAACAGAGATACCATAAGTACTTACTAAGTCTCATGTCTGTAACTACCTCCACAATATCAAGTGACTTACTGCTATTGTCTTATCCATTTTCACCAACACTAAGCGCTACCTAGAGTGCTTTAAAATAAATGCACTTTTGGAATTTCAGCTCTCTGCGCGACGCTAAGCGATAACGAATAGTACGTTTTAATTATAAATAGGGAGGGTGAGGTTACAGGTACTCAATCTCCTGAAAGTCTGACAACCAGTCTTACAAGGGGGAATAGTATTACTACTAATACTACCAAGTACTAACTGGGTTGTGGAGGTTAGATAGGCAGTCGCTGCTAGTGAAATACTGGTATTCAGCTGCATCCGGCTAGACTGGAAACCGACCCAACATAGTTGGGAAAGCAAATGAGGGTATAAGAGTAGCAAAATACAGATATATTCAGACATCTTTGAAGGAGGTTACTTACCCTACAATAACATTTGATACATGAAAGTAAGTAACATATGCCTGCTTATCTTTTTTATTTATTTATTAAACGATTGATGTACACTGTCAATGTGTGAAATTACATACACTGAACTTACTTGTAAAGAAATCTCTTCCAAATCTATTCTTTTTCTCCTCTTCATTCTTTAATGTTAATGGAAACGGGAAGTCGAACAAATCAAGGAACAAGTACAAGGTACAAGTAGGTAAACGACTTTTGTTTACGTGCAAGTGGGAATACACCGGCTTCCGTTTAAGGCGAAGTCTGTATGCCGTAAAAAAACATATAAAATCTAGCGAATAAAATTCCGTTTTTACGCGTAGTTTTTACAACTCTCGACGTTTTTAGCTTAGGCTTTCCAGTAGTTGCGCTGTATGTTTGTTAGTTTATAGACGCCTCGCTTTTTGAGTAAAATATCAACAACTTGAAGAGCAAGAGGCTTTTTTTGTGGATAGGAAATCATCGAATAACTTCCCGCGCTCCACTCTGAGCAGGGGGGAGTGTCAGACTTTTACTGACTAAAACCCACCCATCGCATGTTTCTTATTTTGCCTTTTATGTTCCGGGGTGCGGTATCTTTTTCGAACAGCCTGCAACTGTGGTCAACGTATGGCAACGGAGGCCTTGGCCCCTCTGCTTTGCTGACATCTCTTTTTTGCATTGGATTGCGGCCACATAATGATCTAACCCAACCAAAGCGATTGTCGCGCTTTCAGGTTTTCCAAATAAAATGTAATGCTATCCGTAATGATCACTTAGATTAGAAAGTGGGTTTAATCACCTGTGAAAATCAATCATTGATAGTTTTAAAGCATGCTTTATTTATATACTCTACATCTTGCTAGTAAAATTTGTTTGCAAGTTTGTGTGTAGGTAATCTACGAAACTACTGATTCGATTTTGAAAATTCTATACTAACTGAAGCTATATTAAACCCGAGTGACATCGGCTACATTAAAAAAAGAAATCCTTTAAAAGAAGTCAGTTGTAAAAGCAGAAACTTAACAATGATTGTTTCGCATTGTCTTTTAATTCGATTTGATGCAGTGACTTGGGATAAGACTATTCTTATCTAAATCGACTTCCTTATTTAGCCGACAGTACCAGGCATCCAGAATACACTAAGCGCACTGTACATGCACGTACGACCAGACATTCCAGTGTCGAACGGCATAAATAAACATAAACATGTAGGTACTAGTGATGAGTCAATTAGGTATAAACCGCAATGGCAACGAATAAAGGCTTTTTTCATAGCACAACACTAACGAGGTCACTGCATGGCTTGAAATTTTAAACACTGTGATTAAGAGTTCTAGGAAAAAGGTGACAAAGTCATTATGGAAACGATTTATTATCTATGACAGTAGATAAGTTAGAAGTTAAGTTAAGTTAGAAGTTCTGCTTTAAGACGTCATGGTAGGCCTACTGTAGTCCTACCATGACGTCTTAAAGCAGCAAACAACAGACTAAATAGAATGTAATTACTTTGACCCTGGAAACTTCCCTATGAATAATAGGGAAGTTTCCAGGCTCAAAGTAAGCTAACTTATCTGCCTAGCCTTTTCCCAACTATGTTAGGATCGGCTTTTAGTCTCACCGGATATAGCTGAATACCAGAACTTTTAATGGAGCGACTGCTCATATGGCTTATACAAACCAGTTAGTACTGGGTAATACGATACCTCTTGGTTACACTGGTTATCTTATTTTTGGACCTCGAACGACTGTCAAACATCTATAAATGAGAGCCGGGACCATCGCCTTAACGTACTTTTTAAGTCACGTTGGAAAGTCGGTGTGTGTGATGGTCACCCATCCAGGGATCAACTTACAAAAGCACGGCTTGACCGATCGGTACGAGTGGCTCTAACAAATTTTACTATGAGCTCTTCAATATTAAGCCAATTTATTCAGAGAGTCAACCTACGTTTTCAAGCCAATTTATTCAGAGAATCACTCAAAATTTCTGCTGAAATTAACAGCATTGTGGAACGGAGCCGCTGTGTTCCAGTTTTGGGCCCATGGCATGCCCATGAGAGACATTAAGTTTTAACAATGTCCCGAAAACATACACAATTAAAACCCTTGGTGGTTGTGGTGTGGGTCAGTAGGTTTTTACATTTGATCGATACTGTCAGCCCATTCACAACATACTAAAAAACTAGCTGGCGCCCGCAGCTTCGCCAGCGTGATGATAAAAAAATCTTATATGTTATTCCAGACTATAATCTACCTCTGTCCCAAATTTCATCAAGATCCGTTCAGTAGTTTTTTCGTGAAAGAGTATCATAAATCCATACTCACAAACTTTCGCATTTATAATATCAATAGGATAGGTTATGAAGGCTTAACTACAACTGCTATACCTATTGTTGAAGTGATCGCAAACGCGACTACTGAGCTTGAGAAACTAGGTTCGGTTACCGGTTCAGGCAAAGTATTTTTTATTTTTCTGTCAAAAAAATTCAGTATCAACCACGGGGTCTAGATTTCGCTCGCGTTAAATTCGGGGTAACACAGTTCTCCTTTCCTGATTTGCGGGTACCTGCTACCTGTAGTTTTTGCCCTTGCGCCTTATTTATTGTAATAGCAAAGCTAAGTTTTAAATTTTCTTCCCTCTTTCTCCACACTTCCACTTTTTTAAAAATTAGCCTATGGCCGTCTCCAGGGTCTCAACTATCTCTGTACCAAAATTCATCAAAATCGGTTTAGCCATTTAGGCGCGAAGACGTAACAAACAAACTAACTTTCCCTTTTATAATATTAATAGTAAGGATTTAGTACAACACAACAAGACGACACACACGCAAAAACGTACCTATACAAAAGTACAGTACAGAAATGTAAGCAAGGAACTATCTTGAGCATAAACAAGATACACCATTCCTCATAGCATAAGAAATTCATTATATTCCTGGTGGATAGTAAAGCAGCTCTAACCAGATTTTATGCGAGAGGTATCACACTTGAACGCCGTAGATTCGGGGAGCAACGTGCCAAGCTTAGGCAAGTGGCAAACTTGGCAATTGGACTCACGGCTGCTGACCCGGCTCGATGTATAGACGTTCGTTTAGATTGAGAGAACTAAAACTTCCACTTCTGGGAAGAACGTGATAGATTGCGTATGTAACCTAGATCACACTGAGATCAGCAAAGATTTAAATCGTTCGATGTTCCTTCAACTTACTTGAGTCGAAAGAAAAAGTGGTCACAACTATAGTTACGATTTTCAGTATACTAAATAAAAATGGCATATTCAAATGCCATTTAACAAACGCCATGCCATTTATGAAACGTGATCATTTTGATTCAAATATTTGGAGATCACCGGTTCATTTTTTGGCAGGTGCAATGACATTATCACCATTACGTCCCGAGTTTTAGAGTGGACTTCGAGTCTTCATACCATCTCCGGTTTCTAAAAGCCAATTAGATGTCTGTTTTTCGATGGCATGTAGAAATACACATTTGATTCGCTTTACAGTAATCTGCTATCTGATACTAGACCACCAATCTCCAACACAGTAGTTTAATCAGGCTTTCACAAATTAGCACTTGTTATAAATTCAATAAATCAACTTACCCTATCATTCATTCTCCTCTACCAATAAAACTTAACTGCACAACAACACCCAGTAATCAGTGATAAATCAACCTGTACTTTTTGTCTACACAAGACCTTTCGCAAACTTACTTTTAAACTACAAACCGCAACCAAAATGGCCCAGCGTGCCACCGGCCTAAAAACACGATGGTACATAAATAATGGCAGTTTGCAAACACTTGCTCACAAACCCCATTACACATCTATCATGGTTGACTCTTTCCAACTTTCTTGGAGTAACAAATTGACAAAGAGCCGATACACTTAGTTCTCTCTCATTTTGTTTCGATACCTATGGTGGATATGGAAATAAGTTTGTTGCTCAAATTATTGCGATTGCAAACTGATTTATGTTGTACAAAACTTTTAAGCCATAAATTGGTGATGAATCACTAATTTAGATGCTCAAGTCAATCCGTTTGTATGTCTGTCCTTCTCTTACTTTTTGATGTATTAAAACTGATCAAATACGGAAGAAATAAAACTATATTTATATAGAAATAAGACAATTTTTATCCTGGTATCACGATTCCCGGAGATAATAACTGTATACTAGGGCGTAGCCGCGAGCAATAGCTAGTGATTACATGAAAGTATAAAGCATTCATGAGGTCTGTAGTTGTATAATCTGTGGTTTGTATCCAACTGGGATTCATCCATTTCAATATTCCCTAATATTACAGGTGTTGCCAGCATCACGGATAATGTTTTGTTTAAATGTTAAAATATTTTTGCTTTGTTCCACTTTCTTTTGTGTTAAAACGTTACATGGCTTACAAAATAATGTTTGCTGAAGTATAATTAACTCTTATAACATTATTTTGTATGTAATTAATTCAAGCTTAAATTAAAGTGTACTTTTTGTGAGAGTAAGCGGTAATTATTCGTACATTGACGTTGCAACCGACTGCACTACATTACGCCATTTTGAATTCTTCAAATAATTTTATTTCACATGGCAACATTACGGATATTTTTAAAGTGAAGAGGTTTTATGAAAGGTCTGGGAAAAATGTATTGAGAACATTGCTGGCTGAATGATGTAGCCTGAGGCATTTTATACTGGGAGGAACTTGTCGTTGTAAGTACTATTTCTAGTAGGAAATAAAAGGGACCTCGAAAACTGTGTACAACATTCATGTCATTAGCGCTTCTTTTTTCAAAATCCAATAATTGGAGGCTTGTACAAAAGTTTTGATACAAAGATTGTCAACGAAAAAGGAAGCAGTATTTTTAATTTATATTCTTAAATCCTACGTCCAAGACTGGATTTTTTTAATGGAATTAACACTAAATATGTTTGTTTTTTTTAGTGTCTATGGTACTTCGTAGCTTAGTTGGGCCAAGTGTGTGGTCCCGCGTCTTTGGCGTTAATTAAATCCTGAGTAATAAGAATTATAGGTCGTTGCTTACCTTATTTGTAATAAAATTTATTGAGAACTCTCTTAGCAGATTTGCAAGGTTATGGAGTAACACACTCACAATTCCAGAACCATTAATTTTGACAGAGCAACCACATTCATTGCGTTATTTACATCGCAAATCAGACGAACTTAGTAAATACAAAATTTTAAGGCAAACTTTCCTTAAAATTTTGCTTAAAGTGTGTTACGTAACTGTGTGCCAATGTCGTGATTTTAATATGGCAATATGTACCGTATGTTTTCATGGACACTTGCCAATATGAATACTAGAACGAGTAGGTGCCATTTAAATGAACTTATGTGTCAAAAATACACTTTAAAAGTTCGCAAAAAAATAACCGTCTGCCAAAAAATATTTTTATTGTACACTTTTGTAGGTGAATGATTTGAACTTTTCGCAGTTCCATATATTTTGTAACAGCGACAAGTTAAGCTGTACATTGTCTAGTATGACATGGCCTCGCTTTTTATTTTTACCGTATAATAAGAGACTAGCTTTAACTGGTTGTATGTCCGCGTCATGCGTACATATTAAAACGTTGCGCGTCCATCGATATCCATAACACACTGTATGTATATCTATCATCACTTACCTTGTTATCTTTCTGCCATGAACACACTCCCTTCTTGTCTGATATCCTGCACTTGAGTAGAGCATCTTCACCGGGATTCACTTCAGTATACGTCGGCATCTCTATGAACCTTTGTACTGCATCTGGAAGAGAAATATTCAGGTTTATATAGTTGGTCTTGTGGTCGTAAAGGTGACTGCTCAGCATGAGGTAGTAGGTTCGATTTCTGAGTCAGGCAAAGTGTTATTGGGTTTTGCTATCAGGGATTTCGGAGGAGCAGTTTCGGAGTCCAGATTGTGCCAGGTTGATGGAAGTAGACTGACCCCAATTTTTATTTCAGCGAGGGTTGGCTAGTGACACTCATCGCCACCAAAAATATAACGATATATAATTTATCCAAAACAGTTCATCCAATTCAGCGTTTCAGCGCCGCTATGGAAAGTTCAAACACACCCACATACCTACATAAAAGCGCGCGAAATACATAACCCTCCTCCTTGTTTTGTCGGGTTAAAAATTTTCAAACATTCAAACATACTTTCCTCTATTATATAGATACCCATAAGTGGTGAAATGTTTGTACTGAACAGGACAGAACTATTGCTTCGGGTTGTATAAAACGTTATGATGAATATTTTGTGTTTACAAAAGATTCGGACAGAGAACTGCAAAGGTTGATAGATTGATTGATTGACAGAAGTGTCTGAGTTGCGCACAAACGGCTGCATGCAAAACTGTACGTCAGCTTTATACGTTTTTTAATACCTTTTTTTTTTGTTAGTTGGTCCGGATTCGCATTGCAGTCTCTCTAGGCTCACTTCGTCCGTTTGGGTGAACTTTAAGTGCGTATTTCACGATCATATTCCATCATATAGCCATAGAGTTTAATACGGGGTTTTAGTCCCTCTTTATGGATGTTGAAAATGGAGTTAGGAGGTTATAGTAAAACGGGTAGTATCTACATGTACGGGTTAGTGAATTTATGCTAAGGGCCAATTTCACCAAAGACACTAAACACGACCAACATGTTTGAACTGTGTTTAAGAGCTGTCAAAGGCTTTCTTGCTGTGCGAAATTGCTCTTGAACGAAGTTTACATGTGGTGATGGCGTTTAGTTTATTGGTGAAATTCGCCCTTATATTAAAAATAAAAAGGCAGAGGCGAGTCAATTTGAATATCGAAAGCAAACTTTTGATCAAATACCAAGGTAAACTCGTACTGACATGCTTTCAAACTCATGTTATTAACTATTAACTCTTGTTCGTGTATGATTGATTGTCGGAAAAGTTGTTGGTTGTTGGCAACTTAATGATTAGAAACTTTATTGGATTTCCAAGAAATGCGGGCCGAATGTTAATCCCATTTGGGGTTGTGGGGTACCTAAAACCTTTTCTTGAACCACATATATTTTCATAACTAAATCAAATCATCACGAAAATAGTTAGTTTTCTAAATCTATCTCAGACATCCAACCGATCGCACTTTATGACTTGATTACTAGATTTAAGAATGTGTATAGGGCTAAAAATAATTTGTTGCCGGGGATATGGGTTGTTCGAAAGCGGCAAAAGAAGGAGCATGGTTGGGTTTTAATCAGTACAAGTCTGACATTCCCCCCCGCTCCGCCCAGAGCAGGAGAAGTTATTTGATGATTTCCCATCCGCAAGAAAAAAGTATACCATAATAGATCCCGCGCGTTCTAAACTTTCTGCCAACCCTCATGGTAAATTGGCGTGAGGAACAGTTCGAAATCTTATACAGGTAGCATCATATTTCGATCAAGATAACAAGATTCGCAACATCGGAATCCCACAGGAGTAGGCCCCTTCTATAGTAACAGTGTGGAGAATACCGGCCTATATTCGGACAATGCCGAGTTTCAGACTAACAACCAATGTAACAATGCTGTAGACTGTGGAGTACTCAATCAAACGCTAGTCCACTCACTGAACGTATGACGTATAACAAAACAAACGTATTGATTAGTGATTTGAGGGACGGGTGACAAAGAGCTTGAAAAGTTTTTTTTTAATTGACCTTAAAAAATGGAGGATATTCTCAATTCGAATGTTTTTTTTTGTTTTTTTTTAAGCGAGTTCTCCGACGATTGTGGGCCTGTTTTCAATTTTTTTATAATATTATATACTCCCATATGGAGTATTTATTGCTTGGGTAATTTATGAATTATGTTTTATAATAATTATACAGATGTTTTAATTCTAATTATACCTAATATCTCTTGGTAGCAATGAAAAATGAATACTCGATAAGAATTACCACAACTAAAAAGCCTGAAATAAAAAAAAAAAAAAAAAAACATTACTTCTTCCCTAATATTAACTTCAATCAAGCACCACAAGACCTATTTAGCAGTAATCATTTGAACATCTTTGACAGTTCGATACTTTCCAAAGCAATCGTACCGTGACAGTTGGTAACAACCGTTTTGTTGGGCCTCAGTGGTTCGCTAACAACTGGGGCCAAACAGAAAGCTTGCGTATGGAGCTGGAGAAAAGTGTGAAAGAACTGGGTCCAAGGTACTGGTGGTTAGAGCTCCAGAGACAGGAACTCTCACACTGCGGGCCGCTTCGAGGAGTACTGCTTTCTGATCCAGGCCCTTGATCCGAATTACAAAGTTATATTTCTTTCGTTTATTCATTTTTACACATATTTCTTATTTAAATCAAAAAACATTTAAAAAATAGTATCCCTGCGATATCGGGAACATGCTCCAAGCTAACGGGGCAGTCAGGGCTTCAGAGAAAGGAACCTCCTAAAAATACGAGCCGTGTCCAAGAGTACCGCTATCTATCTATCCCTTGATCCAGCTGCCTAACGAGAGCTTCCTTAGGTATTAGTCAAGACTCTTGGCAATTAAGCCATTGGCTGTAACGACTATCGGCACAATGATCGCTGACTCCACATGTCGAAGACATCGCGAGCCAAGTCAATAATACTTGAGTAGCTTATCTTTCTCGACTTTCTCGAAATTACCGTCTGTTGTATCAACAATCATTGCCCGCAGCTTAGATCAATTCACCACCACTATATCAGGCTTATTGGCCAATGTAGGACTACAATGTCAGTGATGATGGATTGATCCCAGTAAAATGTCGTATTGCCATGTACGAGAACTAGGTTAATGTTATTTTTATTATATTGAGTGATAAGTCTGTTGATACACTGTTTATACAATAAAATTACCCGCCTTAAAACAATTATATAGTCTATTAGATGGTGGACGCTCGTGAATATTTTAATGGACAATAAATACACCTTACAAAAATGAAATGCCTTCGCCATTCAAGACATTATTAAAAATGTATGATTCTTCTTTTTATATTTTTCTCAGGTGTTTTATTTTTAATTTTATACAAATTAAAAAGGTATGTTTCCAAGAAATGGTTCAGCGTGAAGTTTCCTTCTTTGTAAGGTATCTTTAATTAATTAAGATCGTTATTATTTAGTCAGTTGCAAAAGTTATTCAAGTAATGTATTGAATGCTACAAAAGGAACTCGAATCCCTGTGAGTGAAGTACCTGATGAATTAAATGCGCGTTTTACTTTGAAAATAAGTCAAAGAGCTGATGTGCAAATTGACTTTTGATGGAATATAAAATATTTAAATTAAATAATTTAAAGGATTCATTGTAGATGTAGCTACCTAAATCTTGTATTAATATTCAAAATGTTTTAGTTGTCAAATATTATTATGATACCACTACATTTGTGTAAAATTCTTCCAGAGTCAGTCCTTAAATACGAATTTATGTATCTGGAACTCCATATATTCCTTGTAGGGATTCCGTCTCTGAAAATGAAATATATGAAGCTTCCTTTATGATTGCAAGCGGATTTTATGCACGATGCACGGCATTCATACGCGTCAATAAAGGAAACGGCCAGCCATAAGCAAAACACATGAAA
Source organism: Ochropleura plecta (assembly GCA_905475445.1). NCBI lineage: Eukaryota > Metazoa > Arthropoda > Insecta > Lepidoptera > Noctuidae > Ochropleura > Ochropleura plecta. The sequence continues at coordinate 5,196,886 of FR997735.1, forward strand.
TTTAATGATTTGAATTGAATGCCCATTTTTTAAAGATTTCAGAATCTGCCGATAAATTCCGGGCGTCGTTTTCGAATTTTAAATTCCACGTTTTTTGGCTCTATATTCGAAAATTTAAATTGTATTTAGAACATGCTTTAGAACTATGCCTTCACATTTTAAATTTAAATGTATTTTAATCCCTTATTTTGAACTTGGAAAGTGAATCATGTTTACAACGACTTAAGTGCTGATTTGTGAGTCAGCATTTGTGGCGTCCCGACGTGCTCATGGATAAGCCGCCTAATGACATCACCGGTCACTAATTATGCACATATTGTGATCTACAGCCTGCGTGGTTCTGCTGAGTAAGTCGAAGCTGTAGGTGCCACACAAACAATCGATAACACTGATTTGCACTAAGTAGACATTAAGTTTGCTAGACATGAACACAATGGAACGCTATTAAGATGTCTGGAGCTCACTCATTCGGTCTCAAAAGGACTTATAAAACTAATGCCTAGTTTTACTAACACTTACAGGCGCTATTGAATTTTCAACGCTAGGCACAGCGTAGAAAGAAGGAATTTAAACAACATTAACATTAAGCTGTCGCCTAATGTTAGTGTAAACATCATCAAAAACACCTAGAGGTATCTATTAGACTAGACTATCCAAAGATTGGCTGACAAATAAAGTTACAGTGCCCACCACTCTTTGGTATCCTTTTCTATTGGTACTTTGACGTCCATTTCTATCTAAAAATATGCAAGAAATAAAGGCACACAAGCTTCAACGGACTGATGATAGAAGGGGCTACATTTGAGCTTCGCTCGTTACACTATTGACACATATCGGCTCCTGGCGCAGGCATAATTAGCCTAGTTGAAGTGGCTGATTGGAACACTAGCTGTCTGTAGTCCATACTGGCAAGAACAAAGCGATACATCACGCTTGCATTTCCCGTAGGGGCAAGTAGAAGTGTTGGTAACGTAAACTGACATTTCGTCTGTTATTAGAGTCTCTTGTTATAGATGTTGAACTAGTCCGGGCACAATTCTATATTCGGGGTTGTGGGTTGTTTGAAAGAGATACCTTGGCTCCGGAATACAAAGGGCAAATGAAGGAACATGAATGGGTTTAGTCAGTAAAAGTCTGACACTCGTCCCTGCTCCGCGCAGAGCAAGGGAAGTTAATTGATAATTTTCCATCCGTAAAAAGGGCAGATTCATTCTAACGAGCCCGTCAGTTGTTTAAAAGAGATATCGCAGTCCCGGAACACAAAACGCAAATAAACTAACATGGATGGGTTGTTGTCAGTAAAAGTCTGACACTCCCTCCCGCTCCGTATAAAGCGGGAAAAATTGTTTTATAATTTCCCATCCGTAAACAAGGTCAGTGTGGTCAGAGACAACTATGAATCCCCCACCTGAACAAGTTTTCATTGCTTCAACCAACCTGAGATCGAGAGTAATCGTCGATAAAAAAGATAACAGAAGAAAATCCCAGAAAAAAATAATCAAAAAACACAAACTGATTCAATTTAACCGGCCTTTATTCCACAAGTAGCTAATGAACGTCCCATATCGTAAGTTGAAAGCTTATTCGCCACATAAAAGGTTAGGTTCGTGTCGTCAACACCCTACGGCAACATTACAGCACTTTATGAAGATTACAAATATTTCACACAAAGCGCCATCCGTGGCCACTGACGTATCAAGCCTTATTGTTCCCGTGAATGGAGTTACCAAGTACTTTTCGTTGGTGTTCATTTTTAGTACTGAGCAGTTATTTCGTTGTAAAAGGTTTAGCGGAGTTCCGAGAGAGGTAGTGGGATTTTAGAAGTTGTTACGTGTTTGGGAACGGTTTTAAAATGACGTCGTTTTAACCGTTTTAAGGTGACAGGGAGAAGGAAGCGTCTTTCGAAGTTATGTGCCGCCATTTACACAACTCTGGTTTTTACCTTTACCACTTAGATTGAACGTATGTAATTCCCATTTAGATCCACATTCAATTGCTAAAAAACCCCGTTTTAGTCAAATATTCTAAAATTAAATATATTTATATAATTTCTGGTGTTTCGTACCTCATAATGAAAAAACGGAACCTTTATTGGATCATTTGGTTGTACGTCTGCCTGTCCTTAATTTCGAGAACGCGTGACGGTATAGAGTTGAAATTAAAACCATATACTCAAATCTGTGGTCCCTTAGAGTTGTAGAAAAATCAACTGTTCCAGTCTACGCAGTCGAAAGATATGGCCGTTTTTGTCGCAAGATTGTACGGAACCCTTAGTGTGCGAGTCTGGCCTGCACTTGGCCGATTTTTTTTACAGTAAATTGGCCCACTTTTGACCTCAATCTTGTCCAAAGATTAAGATTGGATCGACAATGGAACGAGCTTACCCAATAGAAGCTTTTTAACTCTCTGACTTATTATTCAACACAAAAATTGCTTCCATCTAAGTCCGATATAGACTTATAAAAAAACCAAGTAGGTACCCCAAACCTGTTACATAAGAAAAACAGTAAAGCGAAGATGGTTTTAGACTACTAACATCACGCGTCACTAAGGAGCTAAGCAGCAGGTAGAACCGCTGGGCACAGCTAGTCAAGAATAAACAAACCAATATCTTCACATCAAACGTCACACAAGTTCCAGAACCTTTCAAAAAGTGTCAGCTTCTTTAAGTAAGCATATCAAATGAAAAATGACGAAGGAGCTCTCGATCGAGCGTGGTATTAATAAAACGGGTCTTAGAATTGAACACGGAAAGAATATCAAAGAAACCTCCACCTGACATGGAACTACAAAAGCATTCGACCCCTATTTAATAAAAATAAAGAATTTTATACCCCACCCGAATAGCTACATTGTTATTCATAGCGTCGATATCGTAATCCATAAGAATAATCTAGAAATTTTCCTTTCGAATCGAGTATTGCACGAGTTTAACGGTTGCTCATTACGGGAGAGTCGAAAGGCGTGAAGATGTTCTGATAACGAGCGCAGTCACACACACGTGACTCTAGAGCAGATTCGAGCATTTTCAAGCAGTTCTGAGCATTTTCAGCGCTTAAGTTTTGTAGCAGATGTTGTTTAGTCTTTATATTTTCTATTTTCTGACTGTCTTTTAATTTCAACGTTCTTACATTTAACTATAAGATAAACAGTATTTTATATATCCACATTATTTTTCTCTTTTACACCTACCACTATTTTTCGCTGCATCACCCAAAAGTTAACTGGTAAAAAATGCCTATGGCATTAAGTCCCCCTTTGTACTTTGTGATTGAAGTGTTAAATAAATAAATAAACGGTGAATTCGTGTTTTCTTAGTTACCAGAAGACCAAACAAACTTAATTTTTATCACAACTATCATGATCTGTATAGTCTTTTCCCAAATATGTTGGGGTCGGCATCCAGTCTAACCGTTTGCAGTTGAATACCAGTATTTTACATAGACCGACTGCCTATCTAACCTCCACGACCCAGTTAATACTAGGTAGTACGATTCCCCTTGGTAAGACTTTTTGTCAGACTTTTGGGGCATTGATTTGATTTGATTTTTGACATCTGTAACGCCTGTTAATAATCTACAAATGACAGCCGAGACCATCGGCTTTACGTTTACCCATCCACAGACCAACCTTAGCAGGCTGCGGTTTAACGTAAAGATCGACCCGTGCGACTGTTACTATTTATTTATTTGTATCTCCAACAAAGGCTACATAGATACATTATAATAATACACAATACAATAGCCAAATTATGTTTAGAATATTATTATTATTTATATTATTTAGCAACCATTTTAAGAAAGTTAAAACTATGTATATAACATTGATATAATCTACTGAAAAGCTTATATCGTACCAGTAGAAAATCTTTATAAGAAACACGAATACACGCTATGAAAGCTATTTCCTGTTTCCAAGACCCTGTGCACATAACAAAACCATGGGAAATTGGTATTGCCTCGCAATTTGTTTGCGGGCGTCCAATGACCTTCACTACGAGTAAATTATTGATATTATGTCGCATCTGGCTCAACCGACCGACCCCAATATATTTGGAAAAGGCTTCAGCTAATTGCCTTCCCAAGTAAAATACTCTGCTTATCACACTTACTCAAAAACCCATTAAAGTCTTAAAAATAACTCCTGGAGAGAACTATGGAAGTCGTGAACGCAAAGCTGTGTTGATAGCTAGAGTTTGGAATGTTCGGATTCTCTCTACCTGCGTTGAATTAAATATTAGTGAAGATTGTTTGTATTGCTGCTAAAATACTAATATTCTAGGTATCTAGATAGAATTGGAGCTGAATCAAGCGTAGTTGGGAAACGGCTAGCGGGATTGATTGCGCACATTGATTGTGTTGCTGTGTCAGCGGCTGGATTAAGCGCTATTTTTTCGGAAAAAGCGCGAAATCTGACGGGTATTGGGTAACAAGTGGACAGGGGTATTTCGCTTGGACTAGAGTACCTGTACCTAAAGAGTGGTTGTTAGAGGTTATCGATGAAACACATATCCTTACTAATATTATAAAAGCGAAAGTGAGTTTGTTTATTTGTTACGTCTTTACGCCTAAATGGCCAAACCGATTTTGATGAATTTTGGGTACAGATATAGTAAGGCCTATTTAGACGGAAAAAGGCTAAAAAAAAAAAAGGGAGAAAGAGGGAAGAATAGGAGAGATAAAGAATTTTTGTTCGATCATCACGCGGTTAAAGTTAGCGTTAGCCCAAAGTAACTATGCCACGCGGACGAAGTCGCGGGCGGAAGCTAGTTAAATATATTTTGATAAAACACATTCATTATCCCACCCTTTTTCAGGTGGCGGTATGCAAAACCTGAAGAACAGCTACCTACGATCCTTTTTTTACAACGCATTTTTGTCAATTTTATTTGGTATAACAAAACGCATGAACGAAGAATATCGGCCAAAGTTAAAGAATACCTTTTCTAATAAACTTTTTTTCCCATAACGATTTTCACACATCGTGGAGGAAATTCTCGCAATACGAACCCTCAATGGAACCAATCAAATTCAACTTTTCCGATGATTGGCCCAAAAAGTTTTATCAGTCTGCGAACATTGGGCAAATTGTATCAACAAAAACAAATAGACAATTATACTCAGTACAAAAGGACGTTTACTTTGATTTACAAGACATCACAAATGCTTGAAGTAAAAATTAAAGGTTCCAAACGTATAAAAATTGAAAGTTTTCCAATCTTAAGCAATAAGAGAAACTTTGCATTTTCTTAGTACCTTCAAAGTCGTCAATCTGCTCCGTTGTAATTTAGTATGAAAACTCAATTTTTTTTTTTCTTTGAACAACGACTTTTCTCTATATTGATATCTGAACCTTTTACTAGGTACGAAAACTGAGTGATAACTTCAAAACTTCTAGAATTCTCCTAAAGTTTTTCTGTTGAAAAAATACTGAAGAGGCAAACGTTGACCCTCACCTGGATTTTCTATTGTATCGTGGGTTCGTTTACAAACATTAAAACTTACGTACACAAACAGCCAGACCCGGAACAACTATCTATTATGTTGGCCAAACAAATATTTGTTTCATGCGGGGATTGAACCCGCGACACGCAGCGCAGCAGTTAATCGCACAGCCACTGCGCCAATCGTAACCAGTATGTATATCAACGTTAAATGGGTCTGTTCCAATAACAATTTATGTTTCTTTTTCTGTTCTTTTATTCGAATACCGAGAACGAAATTCAAATTTAAAATTATTGGAACAATGTTTTTTATTTGAAAATTTTGATAAAGGTACATTTTTATAAATGATTTCTCAAATACAATTTTACAATATTATTGCCATCCGCAGTTTTTTAGGGTTCCGTACCTTAAAAGGAAAAAAACGGAACCCTTACTGGATCACTATGTCGTCCGTCTGTCTGTCTGTCAAGACCCTTTATCTCGAGAACGCGTGGACGTATCGAGTTGAAATTAAAACCATATACTCAAGTCTGTAGTCCCTTTGTACTATGTAAAAATCAACCCTTTAAATCAACGCAGTCAAAAGCCAAACCTTTGGGAGTCTGAGTCACTCTTGGCCGGATTTTTTTATTTTCACTCGAAAAGGTAATCGAAATTTATGCGTTACATAGTCAAAAATGTAAACAACTAAAACTAAATACAGACAGACACTATAGTTTCACAAAGACAGCTTTCACCTGCAATACAAACAAAATCATACTGCGATGGCTCCCGGTGCCAAGTATGGTAATTACGCCATTGTTCCTTCGAAACGCAGCGCTGAACGTGATACTGATGATAAATAGATTTGTACATAAAACCGTCACGGTTGCTATCGTTGGGGAGTTAAGCACTAGTCATGATATTTATGGTGCTTTGCTTTGTGGTTAGTCACTGTTAATCAGGGACAATTTCAAGCATAGGTGAACCGAAGCATAGCATAGACATAAGTTAAATAATGGTCAAGGAAATTACCGTTGAATTTTTCTATCATAAATTTGATTATCTGTAACGACTGTCAAAGATCTACAAATGACAGCAAAAAAAAAAACTAAATCAAAATTGGTTGATCCTTTCGGGAGCTACGATGCCACAGACAGACACGTCAAACTTATATAACACCACGTCGTTTTTTACGTCGGTGGTTAAAAAGCAGCACCTATCGCCAAATTCTACAGGCGCGTATTTCGTAGGTATTGGCACGATAGAAAAAAATACCCGGAACATTGCGATTCTTTTTAGGAGGTTTTCGTATTGTGTGGGATAGATTTTTTTGCATTTTGTTAGGAGATCGTCGATATTGGGAAGGAGGAAATGAGGGTGTGGGTACCAATTATACCCGGGGCATCTATACTTTACGCTTCAGGGATAACGAGCGGTTTTATGCCTATTTAATTTAAAGCATGGATAAATCTAAGTTTATCAGAAATACTACCAAATGGTGAAAATGTCGCCAAGAAAATCATCTGCCTACCTTTTTCCAAGCTTTATTGGGGTAATACGATAACCCTCGGTAAGACTGGTTGTCAGACTTTCGGAACACTGACAAATGACAGCCGAGACCAACAGCTTAAAGTGCCTTCCGAGGCACGGTGGAAACTCGGTATGTAATCGGGTGGTCACCCATCCAACTTACGCAAGCGCGGCTTAAGCTAAAAGTCGACCCGAGCGGCTGCTATTATTTCGCCAAGAGCTTCTTTACGCTCCTCTCCTAAACGTCACTAAGCAAATACCTAATCAAAATAAAAACTTTAAAAAAAATTGTGTTATCTCTTCTGGAACCTTTTCTATATAACGCCGGGACCTAACCAGAGCGATCGGCCTCTTGAATTTATGAATGCCGAATTCATATATTATGTCACTCTTTCAGAAAAAGTTTGAGTTTTCGAACAAAAAGGTCGCGTTTTTGCACAACGATCGCTTTGATTAGGATGCGGCGTTTGATTTGACTTTTGACCTTTCAAAAGGACAATTACTGGCCAATAACAGATAGCCTCATTTAACTCCAAATCCTGTATTTCTCCACTACTGGACAAAGGCTGATCCTAAAAAAAACTTTTTTGCAAAAAATAAAACCGACTTCCAAAAAAAAAACTAAAAAGTGGAAAATAACTTTATTTCCGGAAGTCGGTGGCAAAAAAGTCAACGAAACCAACAAAAGCCACCGACTTCCGGAAATAAAGTTATTTTCCACTTTTTAGTTTTTTTTTTGGAAGTCGGTTTTATTTTTTGCAAAAAAGTTTTTTATTTCAGCATTTTTAGTTATAGTATTATTAGAAGTCGGTTAAAAAAACTTCCCTCGATTTCGCCAATATTCCATCATCAGATCCCGACTTGGTGACTATGGGAGCAATTTGGAAAGCATAGGCTTTAAATTTTTTTTTGTTGATTTTTCAATAACCGCTTGTCCGATTTCGATAAAATTTTCATGGGACCATTTGGGAAGTATAACCTTTCCAACAAAAAAAGAATTTTTGAAATCGGTTGGCAAGCGACGGAGTTAAGCGCGAACAAACCTAAAAAAAAAAAAAAAAAAAAAAAAAAAAACATACAAACATCCGAATTGAGAACCTCCTCCTTTTTTAGAAGTCGGTTAAAAACCAATATCTATTACCCTTAGTGGAGGCAGGGGTTGTGAAAGATAGGGGGGGGGGAGAGACGGGGTTGTTGACCGCTAAGCCAGGATTATCTTAATTGTTAAACTTTTTAAGTTGTCGTCAGTACAGTCACAATCAAACTAATTGCTTAGTCACTTTTTTTAAAGATTATGTCATAGTTGAGAAAAGCTAATCGTTTTCAATCTTTGGTAGAAATAAGTTAGTAATTTACCTATAGTACTTATAAATTCTGATTAATTGTAAGTACGTTTACGTCTCCTTACAATCTCTCCAATCGCAGATTTGCTTAGGGATTTTTAAATTATATAAGCGGTAACTTTGTACTCTTTTTTTTTGTCTATATGTATTTTTCTTTAATATATTGTGTTTTGTATCTACATAAATAAATAAATTCGGCACACAGATAGATAAAGTAATTTGATCTGTTTGTCCGTCTTTTACTTTTAAAAGATTTGGTACATGGATCTATGATATACATATATATACATACTGTGTTTTAATAAGTTGGGTGGGTTGTGTAATTTATTATATTAAACAGAAAAGATTATGATATCTGGCAGGAGAGAATGAAATAAGATAACGTGTTGCGCCAACCTAAAAATAGAATGGGACAAGGGCAAAGGTCAAGGTCAGTCCGGCTCTGGATCAGTCTATGGTCCGAAGCGAGGGGGAATGGGAAGTGGTTACTTGCTTCTGCGAAGCAGTCATGTTAGCGAGGAAAGTGGCCGGACTTTTGAGGGAGAGAACCTCAAACCAACCCAGCCACGGGAGACGTTCCGAACGTCGGGCGCCGCGAGTCGACTCCCGGCCACCGTAGATGCAGGTCTGCGGGTACCCGCGTTGCAAATTGTTCGAAAGAGATACCGCGGCCCCGGAACATTTTAAAAGGGAAATAGAAGGAACATGGGTGGATTTTAGTCGGTACAAGTCTGACATTCTCTCCGCTCCGCCCAGAACAGGGGACGTTATTTGATGATTTCCCATCCGCAAAAAAATAATTTGGGTCAAAGACAAGGAAGACGAATCTATGATGCTTATAATCCTAGTAATACGTTTAAACCTTCGCGCGACAAAGTGTTACGACGGGTGCAATGTTTACCTACATTGTTACCCTACATTTTTGTAAACAATCGTGCAACGGGTTCAGCGCAGTGCAGTGTAGCATTTATGCTACCTTGTCAACTTGCAAGTCTCACTGAAAATAAGCTGAATATCGGAATTTTCCAAACGTTGTTATAGATTAAAAGGTCACACCCTAAATCACCTTTCATTATCAATTTAATCTCATTACTCATCAATTTTCTATTCTATTATTTCTAATATCTTTCGTATAATACGTAAGTCAAACGTTCTATGGATAATAAAAAATAATGTTCTCTGCGAACGAATTTCATTCATTGTTGGTTCTGATTCATATCAGTATGTATTATTGTTTTATTGTTGTTGATACGGTATACTCATGAACATAATTTTCATTTTCCATTAACTCTTCCATCTAGGGCATTCTAGGGTGACCATCAATTTGGATTTGTCCGGATATATCTGGCTTAATCTGGTTTGTTTCCTTGTACTTTTATATAACTGAAATGAATATCTGTTTAGGTCCTTTTTTCAAATGGGAAATCATCCAATATCTTTCCTCGCTCTGGGCGGACCTGGACGGTCTAAGGCTTTTACTGACATATCCCACAAATGTTCTTTTGCCTTTTATTTTCCAGGGCCACGGTATCTCTTTCGAACAATCCGCAACCCTGGCAGGTGGTGGCTCTGGCAGGATCCTCTGCTTTGTTGACAACTATTTGAGACGCGCGTTTCGACACGGCCATCTCTGTTGAGGACCTCGGGTTATGACTCGAACTACATTATCACTAAAACATACTGGCACTGACTGGACAGGTTCACTTAAATCAGTGTGGTTCTTTCTTCAAAAGACTATCCCAGAAACTAATCTGCATAATTATAATACTTAATGTGGTTAGACCAAGATTACGTCTGGACTTTAAAGAGGCTATGACCTCTGAGTTTGACTCGGCTGTTTCTTCTCAGAGTGTTCAGGTAAGATACACCGGTCAAAACAAGTATATAAAAAAACGTAAATGGTTGAGTTGGTGAAAAATAACATAATGAAACAGCAGTTTTCAGACTTTTACGGAAATCATATTGTCAGGATTTTTTATATATTGGAACAGTAACCCTAGTTCCATCTATTAAACTTATCAACATTACTGGGAAACAGAAACCTAAATAGTTCTGCCATAAAAGGAATAACACCAAAAATTTTGCACATAAAGTACTATCGGGACTGTGTTTCGAGAACTGAAACGACGTTAGTATCGCTTGGGACGTTGAGGTCCACGGATGGGTCTCCACTGATTAGATAGGATACCTCGCTGATATCCATATACGAAGTTGAAATACACCGACTATATATTTGTGTATACCTAAGGACATATACATCAGAAACGTATAAGTAGGTACAAAATTATTGTACTTTTAAAATACTTCTACCGTTGGCCATACTCTTCATGCAAGGCACGCCTCATCAGCATATTATGGACGTGGAACCATTGAAGGAGTTCGATACACCAACGGTATTTGATTAAAATATGTTTGATCGAAAGCGAACAGATCCTCTATGCTTCAGAGCTTCCAATAATCTTAATCTTTTATTACATACTTGTAATATTAGTATTTCCTGATATCAAACGTTATTATCCGAGGTTACATTTAGATGGTAGAATTTATGGATCATCGATAGTCGTTATGCGTAATAAGAATCCCGAAAGTCTGACTACCAGTCTTCTAAAGAGCAAGTTCAGAGCGAATCCTTGCCGTAACTGCGTTGTGGAGGTCAGATGGGCATCCTTCTATCCTTACTTAATATTATAGCGTAAATGGGTTTGTTTGTTTGTTACGTCATCACGCCTTAATGGCTAAACCGATTTTAATGAATTTTGGTTTGGTTTTGTATAGTTGGGACCCTGGCGAAGGATATAGGCAGTAATAGTTTTTTTTAAAGGGGGAGAAAGAGGTGAAGAAAAGGAGGAGAAAGAGGGGAAGAAAAGGGGAGAGAAAGTTTTTTTTTATTTCGATCATCACGCAGGTTTAAGTTAGCGTTAGCCCAAAGTAACTATGCCACGCGGACGAAGTCGCGGGCGGAAGCTAGTAAGAACAGTTATAAATGCGAAAAGTGAAGATATTTGGATGTTTTTGTTAATATTTCACATAAAAACTACTGACCAGATTTGGCTGAAATTTTTCTTCCAGAGTTTTTATAAGCTAGATTTACACATAGAATACTTTTAATCCCGGGAGAAGAATCCCGTCGGTCAATTGCCGAACTTCTAAGGGCAACGACGGCGGCATGAGCTAATGTAAATTATGGTATGGATTTGAGCTGTAGGCATGCAGCTGAAGATACAATGCGTGAGAAAATCAAACAAAACTAGCCGCCGCGGAAGACGCTGCGTTCGTCGGGTGCTGCTAGACAACTCCCGACCACCGTAGACGCAGATCTGTGGACAATGAGCAATGGGAAGCTGCATTGTATATTGCATTGGGTACTCACGGATATAATTTCGTCATCATCAGCTTCACTACCGCGGGTCGATTGCAATGAAGCACTGGATACATCACTGGCATCACTGGCGAAGCAGGCATAACTAGGTTACTCCGTGATTGGAGGCGTAGTCGATCAAGTACGGTGTCGTCCAACATATGATGACGCTGGATGACCCGCACCTTATCCGCCCGTCTATCGACGATACGCTGTGTCAAAGAGTTGTCTGCAAATCTGAGTGGCCAGGGCCACTGTCTACTGGGGCTGCAGGATGTTTGAAAGAGATACCGCGGCCCATAACAAAATAGGTTTTAGTCAGTACAAATCTCATGATTTCCTATCAGAAAAAAAAAACAAAAAAGGGCAGCGGTGACATTTTATCAATGAGACTCCCAGAGATTGGACTGGACGCCTAAAACACACGCATATTGTTTCATGTTACGCCTATGCATTACCTCGTTAATGCGCCACTGGTCATTAAAGCTGTTAGTTACTTGGTAATAGCCCATAGCTGTCCTCTCGGAAAGCTTCCTCCATAGACCCGTAAGTTAATGATCTTGGGTGGATCATATCACTACTCATAACAAGATTATATTGTGTCCATCAATTTGTAGGACACTGTGACCTAATTCCGGCCTTGTATGCTTTACAAACGGATTTCTGTGTGCATAAATTTTATTAGTTTACAGCAATATGCCAACTAGTTTGGAAATTTGATTTTGCCAATCAATGCCAACTGTAGTTTTTGTTATTTCAGTATTCCATGCATTTGATAGACAGTCATTTGATTTGTGACACACGATATAACTGTCACCCACCGCGTACAAACCCAGACTCCGGCTGCAACTGAGAAATTGCTAATTGAAAAATCCAATAACACTTTGCCCCATCTGAGAATCGAACCGACGATCTCATGCACTGCAGTTGCGCTTGCGACCAACGAGGCTGTCTATCCTCTACTTATCAAAACAACGTTATTAATTGTCCTTTGCTGGACGTACCAATAACTTTAAAGAGCACTAGACAACGGAAAACATTAGTTAGCCTAGACATAATAATATGAAAACCGCTTTCAAAACTTACAAACAATTTGTCATTAGCTTTTCAATACCTAGCTTATGTTAATCGATACATTCTTGTATCTATAAATCATCATTACTGCTATTAGAATATCACCTTGTCAACGTCACCAGGGTGTCTAAAAACCGATACCTAAAGCAATATCATAATCCTTACTAATATTATAAAAAGCGAAAGTGAGTTTGTTTTATGTTTGTTACCTCTTCACGCTTTAATGGCTGAACCAATTTTGATGAGATAGTTGGGAACCAGGAGACGGACATACGCTATTTTTTTTTAAAAAAGAGTGGGATATGAGGGAGAAAGAGGGAAGAAACGGGAAAACTTAGCGTTGCTATTACAAATCAATAAGGCGCTACCGAATTTAACGCGAGCGAAGCCGCGGGCAAAAGCTAGTAGGTTAATAATATGAATTACGTTATCATTCGTAAGACCCCCAAGACTATTCCCACGCCCCAACAATTTCCAGAAAGAAAAAAAACTTTTTTGTTTTCTTCCACAAGCATGTCATATGAAGTGAGTATCAAAATGAGCTTTAAAACAAACGAACAAGTCTTCTGTCACAAAATAAAGGCATATTTACTCTGTCTCGGTTAGCGGAGCCACTAAGTACATCTCAACCTACATGTTTGACGGCGCCTTACTTACTTACCGAGGTTCTAGTATGAGTGCGTCGTGTAAACGTGAAGTAAATACGTCTATTTTGGTATCAAAAAACCCTAAAATGCAGTAAGACTTTAGTTTTATAACTTGTAACAAACACAATCATATTAAACGTATATCCACGTAAACGTATCCACGTATATTAAAGTAAGTAAGTTCTCAAAATTATGAAAATATCGGGTATTTTTAATTTTAAAACGATGGTTTTTTTTACGGATTACGAAATATTTACAAACTTAACTTCCACCGCTCTGGCCGGACCGGGAGGGAGTTACCTGCCGGGGTTGCGGGTTGTTCGAAAGAGATACCACGGCCCCAGAACTCAAAAAAGAAGGAACATAGGTGGGTTTAGTCAGTAAAATTCTGATAATCCCGTGAATCTGTGTTTTGGTTTTGTTCCAGCTTTTGAAGCAGTCTTAATTTGCCTAAACTTTTCCTAACTATGTTGGGGTCGGCTTCCAATCTAACTAGATACTGCTGAATACCAGTATTTTACATGGAGTGGCTGTTTATCTGATCTTCAGAACCTAGTTAGTACTGGGTAATACGAAACCCCTTGGTCTGACTGCTTGTCATATATTCAGATGACAGTGAAAGATTTACAAATAACAGACGGGACTGATTGCTTAACGTACTTTGAAAACTTGCTTGTGAAACTCTTTATACAATGTGTCCGGTCACAGACTAGCGATATTCTAAGTACGTATATAACAAACATTCTAAAACTCAAATTTATTGATTTTCAAAAAAAAGCTACCATTTTTTTTTCACAAAAATGTTTACAAAACTTTCGTTAATTTGCATATTTTTTTGGACTTTAATTTTGTTTTCTAAAGTTACGAAAATGTAAGCTCATCATTTCTTAATTTAAACGACAGAGAATAATTGTTGTCCTCTGAATAAACCTATTTTCGTCTCAGTAAGACCAACACTTTGAGAGAAAGATTATTTTTTTGTACACGCATAGTGAATATCTCAAAATGGCTGCCAAATAGCGGGGAAGTGAATTAGACCCAAGTGTGTATCGTAATATATATTTTTTTTTTTCCATGAAACGTTGCCCCACACTAGGAATTTCTCCTGTATCGTGGGTGCGTTTACAAACATTTAAACTCACATACACAAACAACTATTTTCAGGTCATACAAATATTTGTTCCGTGCGGGAATCGAGCCCGCGACACGCAGCGCAGCAGTCGATCGCTCAGCCACTGCGTCAACCGTGCCGTCAATATTAAAAAACTCGTTACATAAGTATCTAGAATATCGCTAGTACATGACCGGACACATTGTATAATGGCTGGTGGATCTACCTGGGCAAGAGCGGCTTATCTTTAAGATCGTCCCATGCGGCTATCAGTACCTATATACATATATATATAAATATATCTCGCAAGTCTAGGTTTAGTTAGGGAAGTGGTTTTCGATTTAGTAAAAGTCTTATCTAAAGTACATCTTTTCTGGAAGTTTCGTTTTCTCAGAAGTTAAGTCTATAGTGGTACACAAGGAGGCAGTTTAAGCTTATACATTTCCAGTATAACATGACCTCACTTCGTATGGATTACCTGTACAGTGAGAGATTCGCATAAACTGGTTTTGTATGCCTTGATTGGTCGACGTGCGTACGCAACAGAGCTTGGCAGGTTTACAGCCTACTGGGACATTTTTCCAGCCTTTGAAAAACTATTCAAGTATTCATAGCAAAAATATAACTTCTCATTCCACTTACTTTATTTTAAAAATGGCTGGTTTTCGCTCGCTCCATCTAGAAATATGGCAACATTTTCTTTGGCCAATATCTTGGCAACACTGTAAAATATTGAGATGAAAATGAACAGCTCTTTTTAGAGGCTAGAGTTTTTTTTACTAACATTGTTAGACACAAAATATTACGTACTATCTGGTGCCTACAGCTTTGTCCGCGTATAGGCCGGTTTTTTTTTGTTAGAAAAACGTTGCCACACACTAGTAATTACTCCTGTATCTGGGGTGCGTTTACAAACATTTAAACTCTCATACACCAACAGCCAGACCCGGAACAACTATCTGTAGGCCAATAAAAAGTATCCTATATGTTAAACTAGGTTATGTATCTGTGTGCCAAATTTCATCACAATCCGGTAAGTAGTTTTTGGTGTGACAGTGTATCAAACATCCAGAGATCCTATGAAACTTTCTTATTATAAAGCCTACTATGACTTTATGCCAACAAAACAAGCGATGTAGTCCATATTCATGATTTAACTTTACTTATAACGTAACGTAAACGTGTTTACTAAACGGTCCCCGAAAAGGTTGTGCGAAAAATGTGAAAAACTTTTTCCAGTGTTCGACGTATTCTTTTTTAGCCGTTTGTTGAGCCTTGGTGAACGGGTTGCAGTGAAATGAATAAATGCTGAAAAACACGTTCAAATATGTGTTTGGAAAGATATTTTCAAACACGTCATTTCTATGAGCCGCTACACAAAGGTGATGAGAAATTACGAAAAAGAAGTGGCTGCCGCGTTTATATATCGTTAATAACTGTGTCTCAGCTGGATTCGCTGTTAATAAATGCATATATCGAATACATCTCCAAATTCATTATTTGTTTTAAGTTCATGAGTTCCCTTTTAAAGTGTGAAAAATTGTTTAAACGATTTCCAACAAAAAAAAAAAGATTTGATCATTAGTTTTTGATAAATGGAACTTCATCGTGATACTTCAGGAGTAAATAAGTTTTCATTAACACATTAAGCAAAACAAGTTTAACTTTGCTGTGCAAATAAACCAATGAGTATTAAAATATTGTTTGTCTTGTGTACGAGGCCAACTCATATCTGGCCGTTTTCTTTCTATATCCTTTTCATTGGATACTAGCTTTTTCCCGCGGCTTCGTTCGCGTTAAATTCGGTAACGCGTTATTGATTTGTAATAGCAACGCTAAGTTTTCCCGTTTCGTCCCTCTTTCTCCCTCATATCCCACTATTTTTTTTTAAATAGCCTATGTCCGTCTCCTGGTTCCCAACTATCTCTGTACCAAAATTCATCAAAATTGGTTTAGCCATTAAAGCGTGAAGAGGTAACAAACAAACAAACTCACTTTCGCTTTTATAATATTAGTAAGGATTGTACTCATCGCCCATTAGTAGGACAAAAAATACTTACATAAAACTTCACTAAAACGTCGTTAGCTTTATTTCTACATTTAACTAGCTTAAGGGAACTTACAAGCGATGAATTTATTTAACAAAACCTCCCCTAGAAAATGGTCTAAGTGGCGGAAACCGTGCCAG
The DNA here is from genome assembly GCA_905475445.1 of Ochropleura plecta. Taxonomy (NCBI): domain Eukaryota; kingdom Metazoa; phylum Arthropoda; class Insecta; order Lepidoptera; family Noctuidae; genus Ochropleura; species Ochropleura plecta. The sequence goes on from FR997735.1 coordinate 5,213,563, forward strand.
AATCCAGTCTGTAATTTTCTAGATTAGCCCCTAAGTACGGAAAGACGCAGTTAGTTTTATTTAAATGTACGAGTTGGTTTAAAAGCGAAGTCGTCTTCGTCATCATGTAATGGAATTCTAATCCGGACTAGTTTCTAAGGTCTTGTTTCGGTTTCTGGTGATTGATAGACTTTCAATTGCTTGGAAATACTTAAAATGCCAAAAAGTAGAATTAGTTTAGGAGACCCTTAGTTCGGGTTGTGACCTTTTAGCAGAACTAGTGTTTGTTGCTGGTTTTACCTAGGCTGGGACATGAACTATTGTGTGTGAAAGGCCTTTCAAATAGTGATTTGAATAGATTTTCTCTCTTCCATCGCCAAAGCTATTTAGTCAAAGGTAGGAATGGCTTTGTAGATTAGGTTTCTGGGATACTGATGGTTTTGGTCTGTTCAATCAAACAATACGGATAGTACGTTTGTAACAGTGGCTGAGCGATCGACTTCTGCGCTGCGTGTCACGAGTTCGATCCCTGCACGGAACAAGTATTGAATGACCTACAGGTAAGTAGTTGTTTCGGGTCTGGCTGTTTGTGTATGTGAGTTTCAATGTTTGTAAACTCACACATAATACAGGAAAAATTGCAAGTGTCGGGCAAAGTAATATTTTTTTTTAAAGTTCAACTGTTGCTATACACTACTAGAGAAATACAAGCCCGGAGTTTAGATAGAGGTCTATTCGATCTTAGCCGCCTAGCGCCCATTCTTTAAACTATGTCAGGGAAAGAAAGGCAGGGTTAACACGTTCGTTGCATTACGAGATCTATCAGATCTATTGCAGTTCTTTTGTATTGTGCGTTAAATATAATCGTGATGTTTCACTCCTTGCGGGAGGATCTTGTTAAATCCTTTAAGTATGAGAAAACTGTATCTTTAGGAGACTCATTAGGTCTCAAACGCACCAAAGGGTAGGTTAGTTTCGAGATCATTTAGCCCTCCAAAGCACCAGCTGAAAGTTCTTTGTTTTCTGCGCTGGGAACGTGTTAAAATGTATTATATCCCGGTAAAATACATTATTACACAATATATAATTTAATCGCGGGTGGTAAAAGTTGTTAAATTCATAAAATTTACCGGAATTGAGGCGGAATAGTTTTTTTTTTTAATTTTCGTTCTCAAATCGCAGGATGCAATGAGGTGCTATTATTATTGGGTAAAGAGTAAGTTTTAAGTTTTTTTTTTGGTTTTAACTATCTAGGTCGTAATGGCTCAGATGGCCCAGAGGTAAAGGCCTCGCTTCTCTTGTGTTGGTTGTGGGTTTAAATCCGTGCAAATACAAATGTGGCTTTTTTATTTATTTATATAGACATCACTGACATCGGTGAAGGAAAACATCGTAAGGAAAACTGGACTCATAATCAATCAATCAACCTGTCTGTAGCAAGCGTGGTTATCAATGCTCATGCCTTCTCTGTGTGATAAGAGACCTATACCCAGCAGTGGGATGATAATTGTCAGGTATTATTTATTATTTCCTTTATTCATTTGCTTACACATATATTTTTAGGGTTCCGTAGTCAACTAGGAACCCTTATAGTTTCGCCATGTCTGTCTGTCCGTCCGTCCGTCCGTCCTCGCTTAATCTCTGTGACCGTTAGCACTAGAAAGCTGAAATTTGGTACCAATATGTATATCAATCACGCCGACAAAGTGGTAAAATAAAAATTGGAAAAAAATGTTTTATTAGGGTAGCCACCCTATATGTAAAGTGGGAAGTGTTTTTTTTTTTAATTTCAACCCTAACGTGTGAAATATTGTTGGAAAGGTATTTAAAAATGAATAGGGGTTTACTAAAACCATTTTTTGATAATGTCTATAATTTCGGAAATAATCGCTCCAAAAGTAAAAAACAATGTGTCCCCCCCCCTCTAACTTTTGAACCATAAGTTTAGAAAATATGAAAAAAATCTGAAAAGTAGAACTTTATAAGGACTTTCTATGAAAATCATTTTGAACTTGATTGACACAACAGTTTTTGTACAAAAAAGACAAAAAGTTGTACAAAATAATTTCCTCCTCCACCTTTAAACTCATAAGTGGGAACACTTATTGTGACGGACGGGAAACTACGGAACCCTACACTGAGCGTGGCCCGACACGCTCTTGGCCGGTTTTTTTTACATTTTATTATTTCTTAAAATAACATATAAAATAGTGGTCCGCCAGTATCGGGGGTAGGGTTCAAGCCACCGATGGTTAGGGCTCCAGAGACAGGAACCTTAAACTCTTATACCTTTTACTAGCTTCCGCCCGCGACTTCGTCCGCGTGGCATAGTTACTTTGGCCTAACGCTAACTTTAACCCGCGTGATGATCGAAATAAAAATATCTTTCTCTCCCCTTTTCTTCCCCCTTTCTCCACCTTACCTCACTCTTTTTAAACCTATGTCCATCTCCAGGGTCCCAACTATCTCTGTACCAAAATTCATCAAATTCGGTTTGGCCATTTAGGCGTGAAGACGTAACAAACAAACTCACTTTCACTTTTATAATATTAGTAAGGATTATTATCTAGGTAATGAATGCTACAGATACAGACTACCTCATACTGCCGTTTTATCCGTAAACGAGAAGCAAATACAGTGAGAGCGTGTCGTTTTGCGCCAGTTACGTCCAATTGAGCGAAAAGCGATTACTTAATGGTCCTGCAGTCCGTCTGTTTACGTACTCGCTATAGTGCGGGCATTTATATTCGATTTGTTACTTACTGTTATTGAATCGAATGCTGCTCTCGTATTGTAAACAGTGACAGGGGATGCTAGGGAGGGGAAAAGGGACCGTTAATGATGTTTTTATTCACTGAAATAGTTTTTAGGATTCCGTTTTTCGTTTTTGAAGAAAGAAACCTTAAAAACTACAATTATAATATTATATGATCACTTTGATGTCAGTCAGTCTGTCTGTCAAGGCTCTTTATCTTGGGAACGCGTGGAGTTATAATTAAAACCATATACTCAAGTTTGCGGTCCCTAGAATCTGTGAGAAAACCAACCTTCGACTACGCGCATCTATGTCGCAAGATTGTACGGAACCCACGGTGCGTGAGTCCGACTCGCACGGGGACGGTTTTTTTATGGTTTGGTGTCAACATGTTTATGATTTTCTTCAGAAGTTATTTTTATTTGGTAAATATCTTAAGCCTGGAATCTTACCGTATCTGCACACCCGCCTTACGTGCCGGACACCAGCCCTTTATACAATCACTAGCTTCCGCCCGCGACTTTGTCCGCGTGGCGTAGTTACTTTGGGCTAACGCTAACTTTTCTGCGCAGTTCTATCGAATTCAGCCTCTTTAATAAAAACAGTTAACGAATCTGTGTGAAAGCACAAAACAATAAAGACATAATATTGAAATCAAACCAGTAGAACGACCATTAAAAAATGTTAAATATTCATTTACTCTCCGAACGAAATTGAACTAATTACATCGACATCAAAATTCGATTCAATATCATAAACCGTTCATTATGAACGCGGGAAAAAAATCAACCTAAATTCGAACGAGCAATCAAATAAACGCAAACATTCGCCATTTTTCAAACTAAACGCGACACAGACAATGAGGAGGGGTCTATCAATCACCTGTCCCAACAAAAGGCGAAGCATAGACAACTGCCCAGAGGCTGAGTGCTTATTCTATTATATCGCTTTATACTACTTACAAAGTTAAATCTGCGGTCATTAGTGGCGCTAGTGGGCACACAATGGACCGTTTCTCCGAACAAATGCCGTAGTTCCATATACAAACGCACGCAACTCTAGCTTTGTGATCGAGTATCTTGATAATGGCCCCGTGGGAAGTGTACCAAGTGTATTGAATGATTATTTTTTGAAGTCGTTAATAGTTTTTCGTTCGTTTTGGTTTCATAATTACCTACGTTTTGTAGTGAGAACATTTTGCCGCATATCTTAACTGTGTGCTGTTCGCGACTGCTTTCGTGCGAACTTTAAAGATGTTAATTAGCCTACTTTAACGCTGCCAGACTATTTTAAGTTCGTAAGTTTTAATGAAGCATAAAAAGCAGTTATTAATATTTACAGTTTTTATTTGAACATGAATATTTTGTTTAACTATAGGTCTGTGGGTTTCAATTATGCACTCGAAAATATATTGTGAAGGTATTAAATTATAAATAACTAGCTGGTGCCCGCAGTTTCGCCCGCGTGATATTGAAAAAAGTATTCTATATGTTATTCCAGACTATAATCTATCTCTGTACCAAACTTCATCAAGATCAGCCGTTTTGACGTGAAAGAGTAACACACTTCCATACATCTATACATCCATCCATCCTCACAAACATTCGCATTTATAATATTAGTAGGACTAGTTGTGAGCAACTATTTCATCTGCTGCTCAGGTCCTTAGTGTCGTGCCTTGATATTATGCATATAGCCTGCAGCTTTTCTAGAAGAATAGTCAATCTAATTCTGAAATCATTTATCAAAACGAACTAGTAGTTTCTGAGTTTTTCAAGCATCCGAAATCCAACTTAAAATTCATATATATTTATATAATACATCAGACTACCTCTTTTTTGCGGATGGGAATTCATTAAATAATTTCCCCCGCTCCGGGTGGAGGGGGGGGGGGGAGAGTGTCAGACTTGTACTGACTAAAACCCACCCATATTCCTTCTTTTGCCCTTTATGTTCCGGGGCCGCTGTATCTCTTTTGAACAACCCGCAACCCCGGCTACCTGAGATAGCTACTACCGTAAAAACAAGGTACCGATCAAATAACGAAAGCACTGCATCGCAACGTCTAATAAATATTCGTAATGCGAATGCCGTCAATATTTATCGTTTTATTATTGTTTTTTTTTTGTTTTTATACAAAAATACGTTTAGAAAAAAGTAATAAAAATGTAGATGCAGCCAATTCGGTTGTGCCAGATCGAGATCTATGTAAAATATATGCACCGTTGGACGCAAACATGCAATAAAAATATTATGTTTTATTCAACAGAGCACGCTTGGAAACAATATACCAGACCGGAGAGTTTATTGGATAGTTATATAAAATGAAATATGTAAATTTCATTATGGAGAAATACGTACATAGAATTATTTGTTCGGGCCGGTACGAATTTAGGCAATCTTCTTTGCTAAAGCGATCCGGCTTACCTTCGTCAGAAAAAAAAGGTATAAAATGCTACTGTTTTGTGTATAAAATTCCGCACGTAATTGAGCTATTTAGCTTGTTTTAATTGGATCAAAATAATGCTCACATATTCCAAAACATTCCAAAAGGGCAAGTTCCTACCGCAAGCACAATAACTTCGTCATTATTTCTCCTTGACGTTCCAGGCCTTATTAAAACTACATTCTGGCATACAATACATTCAGCCGTACAAGTAAGCACGCATGCATGAATACTCCAACTACAAACCTGAGCAGATTATCTGTATAGTTTACAAACAAAACTGCGCGTTGTTGAATAATGCTATATCGCGCTACAAAGTTTATACAGTCAGATCATATTTCCAAATAAACAATCGATACATATTCAGTAGCTTGCCGCAAACACGGCGCCCACCTAACTATAACGGATCGGCCATCGGAAATTGAAAACAGAACATCGTCATTGTATTGTTGCAATACACACGACCAAAGCAAACAGACGGTCACGTCTAATGTCTTTTTAATAGCTACGCCGACAATCAATTATAGAATCCTGTCCCGACCAGGCTCACTTGGCAACTTTTTCATATTATTGTCGATAGGCAAGCCAGTAAAAAATAATTGAAAAAGCGCAACTAATAGGCGCGAAATCAGCGTGTGACGAAATACAAACACAAGCGTAGATAACCAGACGCTTGCACACGAATTCTTATGAAATTCCAAACAACAATTATTCATGGAAAACAATGCGTATGACGGAACGTTATTATTTAACTCGTGGAATATAAAAATCATTTGAACAATCTTACGAATTGCATTGTCACAGTCACGTCGGAAAGTTGGCTGTATAGTTATTATCGATACTCACTCACAGCTCAACATTAGCCTTACAAAAGAAATAAGTTTAAAAAAAGTACGACAAAAAGAGTCCGATGTCACGCCCATGCAGTTCCGAAGGTTCTCACGCGATCGCGCGCGTCTAGAGCAAACAAAACCAGTACTGCGTCATTGTAACCCGAAACCAGAACGCCCACTTTCTTGAGCACTCAACCCATCTCTCGTCACTCGAAGAACAACATTACTTTAAGTGGAAGGAAGGCAGCAATGTAAAAGGAGAACGAAGATACGACCGACGAGGATGCGCTCTAAGGCTTCGTAACAAGAGTGACCGCAGTACAATATCCTACTGCGAGCCTAATGTTACAAAAAGTGTGAGCCGCGAGGTTCGACACGTTTGTATGTGAGTTACAAATTTTACCATCCCGTGGGAACTGTCCGGCGGCGATGTGATAATTGCTCCGTTTGCCTAAAGCAATGAACAAACCCTGGACCAAGTAAAGCGAATATAAACAGGTAATTATAGGGACCCACGAGAAAGTATAGGGATGGGGCCCGGTGGGGGACGGAATGATAGGGATTGATATGAATTATTGAAATGGATTTGTGTCGGACCAACTTAATGATACATCTCGCCGGTTCCCAAACTTGGAAATTGGAATTTATGATGATTTATAAGTTAAGGCAGTTTAGCGCGACGAAATGAATTATGGATGTTTAGCGTTGATAAATAATTTGTTGGATTCAACATTGAATAACTTTCGCAATGTTTCGGAATCATTTGCGATGTTTTTCGTTCCGGGAATTTGTATTGTAAATATTTCAGACTGTTATTACTGTGATTAGCATTTCAAACCTAAGAAGAAATATAAAATAAATGTTTATTTTAATTATCAGCACGAAGAAAAAACAATGGAGCTCGCCTATGAATTAGAAAACGAAGTGCTAATTGTACAGGCTGTTGTAGAAATGCTAAACAACCCAGTTTTTAGGTCAGCTTAGTTTAACATCATACACTACTTCAATTTGGCGGCAAACAATCGAATTAACTAATGCTCGCCAAATTCTATTCGAATACAAGTGTATTTTATACTGATGGAGGCAAAATTATAAGTATTTTGTTATTTACGCCAATTGTAAGGCACGTCGCCCACACGACCAACAGTCGAGGCGCAGTCGAGGCGCGGGCGCATTAGGCGCGTCGCCCACAAGATCAACAGTCGAGGTGCAGTTGAGGCGCAGGCACATAAGAGGCACGCCGCAACAAGATTTTCTTTACAAATGTCGGGTAGGCGACGCGCCTATCGTGCCCGCGCCCCGACTGCGCCTCGATTGTTGGTCGTGTGGGCGACGCGCCTAACAACAACAACAACGCCTAACAACAACATTAAATATAGCCCAGAATGAAGACATTGTTAATTATATTGAAATTGAAAATATTTATTTCAGACCAGGCACATAAAGTTACAAGTCCATATAATAATTAAATAATACTTATGTTAGTAGAAGAAACTTAAAAACTATGTTAGTAAAATTTAAAACAATCAAGATGCTGGACATGCATGAGCGACCTCTGCCTCAATAATTGGCTGTCCACTCTGTCCGACAACGCACTCAGAAGCTTGTTGGTGCTACCCTTTAGCCGAGACCACAGGGAGGCCGTCCTTTTACGAAGCACCGCCTGGAAGCCATCCGTGCTGTATTCGGCAAACATGCCGGAAGCACTGCACCGCCAGGGGAGCCCCAACATACCCCTGAACGCGTTGTTATATTGGACGCGCAAAGCATTGTAGGCTTTTTTAGTATAACTGCTCCACAGGTTGCACGTGTATAACGATTGGCAGTAGCTTTTAAATAGTGTGACCTTAACGTCACTTGAGCAGCGCGCGAACCTGCGAGAAAGCATATTACCCCTAACCGACAATGCCCTGCGCTCCCTATCCATGTCCATATCATCAGCTAGACTCTCATTGACCCAGTGACCCAAGTACTTAAATTTGGTTACTTGCTGTAGTATGGTTCCGTTCAGTGCGATTGGAGGAACAGAGTAAGTTTTACTCCCAGCCTTAAATACTAGCAGCTCACTCTTTTGAACATTGTACTTGAGCCCATGGGCCAATGCATACCGCTCACATATGAACAATAGTGACTTTATGGAACTGATTGAGGGACCCAGCAGCACCATGTCATCAGCATAACTAATATTATTCATAAATACTCCATCCACTGAGCATCCGACACCAGCACTGCTGAGTTCCTCAATAAGTCCGTTCACATACAAATTAAATAGAGTAGGTGAGGTTAATCCCCCCTGCCTAACTCCACACTCCATCCTATATTCGTCCGAGCATTCGCCCATCCATCTGACAAAATTTCTTTGGTTATCATACCAATATTCAAACAAGTTGATGATCTCCACAGGTAGCCCAGTGTTAAGCTTCATCTTCCTCCAAAGAACATTGTATGACACCATGTCAAAAGCTTTTGACAGGTCCAGGAAGCAGGCGTATACCGGTGTTCTTCTGTCAGTATAGTACCGGATAGTGTGCTTTAGACATAGTACTGCAGATTCTGTGGACAGCCCAGGTCGAAATCCAAACTGAGCGTCATGCAGAGAGACATATTGGCTCAAGTGTCTATTAAGTACACCATCCAGGACTTTACTTAAGATCGTGGCCAGAGATATAGGTCTATAATTCCCCTTATCCGATGCGTCACCACCAGTCTTATTTTTAATAATAGGTACTATTATGGTCTTCATGAGATCGTCTGGTAGGTAGTTATGACGAAGGCAGAAAGTAAACAGCATGGATAAGACTCTGGGCAGATGAACACCCGCATATTGCAGATGCTCAATGCTGAGACCGTCGTGCCCCGGTGACCTTCCTTTGGTCATCTTCTTAATGACTTTGTCAACCTCTACATAAGATATTTTAACTGGAGGGTCACCCGCACCACATTTCTCAACATCAAGCATCCTTTCGCCTTTTTCCGGTTTCAAAAAAGGTTCCACCCTGAAGTAATTCCTAAATAGGTTAGCCACATCACGGGGAGCGCTAATCCCCTCCACACTGACTGGGAGACTCACCTTTGGCTTCAGTTTGTTTGTAGACTTCCAAAACTGACTGAAATTTTTAGACTTATGATGTTCGGCAATTATATCCATCTTTATCTGATCTTTATGATTCAGCCAATACTTTAATTTGGCTTTAAAATCTTTTTTAGAGTTATGCATGGCCTCATAGAGCCTACCCGACGCCTACCACTCTTGGAAGTAGAACCTAGCCTTTTGATGTATATCCCGTACATGTTTATTCCAACCCGTGATGTGGCGCCCCCTTACAGGTTTCCGTTTCTGGGTGGATACAGATGCTTTTATACCTGCAAAGGAAATGAATCCGGAACATGACAATAAAAATGAGCGCTAAGTCGATATAAAATTGGCTTGGTTTCCTGCGCGCGCGCTCCCCGTGTCGTGGTCTGTGCGGCCAAGCGCGACTGCCCCACGTACACTCAATCTAGTTGTAAACAAATATTTGCTTTATAACCCCGTGACGCCTGTGGGATGCCACTTTTTACTTCTGTCTTAATTCGTTTTACATTTATTTTCATGGCAATGACTTGCCGAGTTGTAACATTCATTTTTTGTCCATCTAAGGTCGATGCTAAAGTATTCACAAAAAATGTCAATGGATTTTTAGATTCTATTAACGTTGAATAAATAAATCGACTAAACATTCAAGATTGGAACAAAGAGTTGATAAAGATAGACTCTATAGAAAGCGATCGTAAAGTTCAAGCGGCTGAAGTCTGTACAAAGACTTACTGGAGATAATTTACAATTTGGAAATAAATTCCGAATTTTAGGCAGAAAATGTTATCAAATATCTAAATTGAAGGGGCTAAGTATTTTTATTTATAGATACCTCATACCCTTCAACATCACCCTTCTTGGTTTAATAATATCTGTATACATATTTCATCTCCAAAATCCAATTGCGCTGCAAAAGGATCAAAGGCAACAACATTAATAACAGCAGAACTAGTCAAATCACCGAGTTTCAAACATTTAATTCGTCCTATCTATATCTGGGGTTTGTTCAAAGCCAACCAAGTGAGACCCCTATTGAAACCATAAGCCGTGAGATGGACGAGCGACCGGACGCAGGACGCTAAGGTTCAATAGAAAGGGCGAAGCACCCTTCTTATCAAAACTGCTTTCAAGTTCTGTGAACAGTAAACCTATTTGCCTTCCAATCCATCAAAGTTTACGATAAAGGTCTTTATCGTATTTTCTATTTAAAATAGTGTATTGGACGGAAAAGGGAAAGGTCCTATTGATATCGGAGTCAATATTAGTTTATAATATCGATATGCCATTATTTGTTCCAACAAAGATTAAGGTTTTTTTTTACATTGTATATTAGTTTGTATCTATATATAACTGCCCCAAATGTGAGGATAAGGGACGATTAATTTTTCTTCCGAGTATTCCCAATATCTTTGGTAAATATAGATACTCGTATGTAAGTACGAAAGTAGGTAAGTCCTTTATTGCTTTTTACTCGACAGGCAGCTGTGACGAAGTTAACAAACTAAATAATATGTACTCAAGTACCACCCGATATTATTATTAATAGATATAAAGTAAAGTTATTTGGTCCTGTGGTCGCGACAATAACTGATAAGTATGAGGTCCTAGCTTGGATTTCCGGGACGGACAAATTATTATAGGTATATTTTTTTTATCAGGAATTTCTAAGCAATAACATCGCCCCCTATTACATGGGACTTATACAAATCTGCCTAACTCTTCGTGGCTTACATACAGGCGTGATGTTCTGTTATGTTTTCTAGAACACACCCTTGTTACTTCAATTTCAACTCTTCATTAATGGCTTTTGTGGACGAGAGATACCACAATTTTGCCAATAACACGTGTAAACTAGTAACAAACTATCAAACGCTGGAGAATATTTAGCAAGTAATCACAGTAATTAAAAAATAAAAAAACAATAAAAGTATTTCTTTGCAGATTTAGATTAGCAATTCATGACAGAATGACAGAAACAAAACAAGAGACTTCAAGTCAAAAAAACGATCCAAAAAGTTACAACTTCACACCCTTGTTCATAAGTTCGAACATTCGTCAATACCGCCAATATTTCAAATGATGTTCTATTTCCGTCATGGCATCTCAATCCGTCTTCGCAGCCAGTACTTCTATACATAATGAAACTTATGTTTCTATCCTTCGTGTCAAGGCGAGTTCCTTTCAGCACCTTCCACAAGACGTATCGAGCCAGCATTTATGGCGTATTACGTATGGTTATGATTGTAACCACCAACACCAAATGATGACAGATTGCTGGCAAGCTGCCAACCGGTGCCATTAAGTAGCCATGTCTTTAAGTTGCCACTTATAACTTTGTATGGACGCCAAAGCAATATAAGTACTTCATTTTCTGTTCTCGTTGCTTGCGTAAATATTTATGTAACGTATTCAGGAGGAAATTGATATCGCAAAACATTTTATACTCATGTATGCAAACAATATATTCAATGGGTTCACTCCCGAAATATTAGATAGGTGACGCACACATACACGACGCTAAGCTCAACTCTCGCCCCGTGTCACAGGTGTTCACAATAGATTGTTTTTAGCTAAATGCCTAAGCGTTCGGCTTTTGGTTAAAACCAACCGTTTCACCTTGGCTTTACGCCAAAATACGAAACCGAATGTACACAGACTCACCCACGTTCTGAAATAAGCACCTAAGTTATATTTTGTTGTATTACTCTGGGGGCTTCCGCGTGATACATCAAAATTTTCTTCGAAGGTATAAGATAAGATATTTTCTCTATAATAACCCGGCAAACGGTGAGTGGAACTTCCTTTTCTTTTTGCGGTGAAGAAATATACTTTGTTGTGGATAACCACAGCACTAACGTTACGCCTGACATTGTTTCTTTACAAAAACAGGAAACGAACATTCGTTTACCTTTTTTTTTTCAATCATTTAATCAATAATAGTTGAATTGACGCCCTATAATTATGTTTTTGGGACTTATACATATTTTAGTTAGTTAATTACATTAAATTATTATAGATTGTATATTTGTTTAATAAATAAATTTTGTGATGTGTCTAATTGTCTATGGGACAATCTAATTTCTATTTTTTTTAATCTTTTTGTCTCAGCTTGATGTTTTTTTTTGTGTTGATTCGTGTATTGTGTCTTTTGACAAATGATTGGTATATTTATAAAAAAAAAATAGTTGATAATAAACATAATATTACTACTGATCGAATCACGATTGTTGTTGTAGTACCAACATAACGACACAAGCATGTTGAACAAATTGAAAAATGAAAACACAAACAAATCAGGGGTTGGTACCGGCACGGATTGGTACAGGCTGTTAAACTTCCTTGCGATGTTAGGGTGAGGGTAGTAGGCGCCTTGATAACTCACAAACATGACTGTTTAGGGACAAACACCAAATTGTGGATGACATGAAAATTCGCTTCATAAATGTTACTGTTCTACGTTCAACCATAAATCACATCATTTAGGAGGCTGACACAGAGCTGAAACCATATTTGTGTTTCAATTTGGCGTGGCAATTAGAATATGGAAATGCCTGTTATGTACTTAATTTTGATGACTAAAGTTGTATAGGAAAATGGAAAAACTTGAACGTGGTAAATGGAATATACTACCACCTAGTTATTCATTTACAAAATGTACCCACTAAAAAGGCAGGTTCCTCATAAATTAACCCTAAAACGCGCCAAACAGGCCATCGTGTTCATTAAGCCATCAAAGTCTAAAAAATAAAGAATTTACTGAACTAATCTCGATGAAAGGAAACCGTAAATTCCCAGCTGCTTTCTATAAAGTTATAGTACAAGGTGGATGTACTGAATTCCGTCTTGGATACTAGTATAGGCATTGGTCACGCTAAGTTTCAAACCTACAGCAGCGTAATGACGGAGCCACTGAGTGGTAATCGCCAGGTCGAGAGTTCATGAGAGAGCCACTCCCTGCTGGGTTTAGATACCACGGCTACCACGGTCTATAAGTACTTACTATAAAATAAATATACACATAAAAACATATAATATAACGTCTAAATACGCGAAGCCTTTGCTTGCAAACACAAAGTAGTTACTTTAAAAAAATGGGTTATTTAAAGTTTAGACGAGGTGTTCAGAAAGCATTTTAAATACATTAAATTGAAAAAAACCTTGGGTACGAACCCGCGCGGAACAAATATTTGTATGACCTACAGATAGTTGTCCGGGTCTGGCTGTTTGTGTATGTGAGTTTTGATGTTTGTAAACACACCCACGATAGAGGAGAAATTCCTAGTGTGAGGCAAAGCTTAAAAAAAACTAGCTGGCACCCGCGGCATCGCTCGCATAATAACAAAAAATATTTCCTATGTGTTATTTCATACTATAATCTACCTTTGCGCCAAATTTCATCAAGATCCGTTCAGCCGTTTTGACGTGAAAGAGTAACAAACATCCATACATCGATACCGACCCTCACAAACATTCGCATTTATAATTTAGGTAGGATAAATAAAGAAGTGAGATTTAAATAAAAGAGGTAAACTCATACACAACGCATCAGATCTCAAAAATTCTTTCGTTGATGGAAGACTACACTACTACCTAGAGACAAACTGTTGTTTCTCCAACGCGGATGAATTCACGGGTAGAAGCTAGTCGATCATAACATACAAATTATTCTGGCCTAAATTCAGAAATTCTTGTTTAATATTGTTTATAGGAATCATTCGCAGGATTGACTATCTAAACCTATTCTCGTGTGGGGTTCTTGTAAGTTATCTTCCTGTTTATTAATTAGCATATTGTTAGTTTTGTACTATGTAAGATAGCGAAAATGTTTATATTGTAACCGAAAAGGTATTATTCACTAGACAAGGAGTGAAATAATATTATTATGAATAGTATGACGTATTTTGAAAGTCTTTAATAAAAAGAAAACAGTTCGACGTCCATTCGTTGGTGCCAGAAATTGTCCTCTTGAGCCAATTTTACGTGGTAGATAATCGATAGCTGCATACCACCGTGTCATGCCTCAGGGGGCTCATTCGAAAGCGATCCACTCCACCAAAACGGCAGAAAATGCACAAACAAAAATACAAGTTTATAATCAAAATTCGAACTAGAACTGAAAGGGGGTTGCCATATGTGTCCCGTTCGGAATTTTGTCGGTCACAGACCCGGTAAAATGTACTATACGAACTCTGCATAAAATAGAACGTGCAAAAGGTAGCTAGATGAACTCAGTATTGATAAAAAATAGATTCTTTTCACTTCGGGGCCTTTGACGCGGGTTCAGAATTGGGTGAAACTTTGTTTCTATGTTCTTTTTTTATCAACCTATTCTTTTACACAACAAGGCAGAGGTCTCGAGCATACTCATCCATATTTATCTGTCCATCGTCTTCCTGGCCAATCTTAGGGAATTCAATCGTCCGGCTAGCACTTTCTCAGTCTATCTTCGCAGAGATTTCTGTTACCCTCTTACTGTATCAATGTAGTTTATACTTTCTTCACAAACAATACAAGGTTTAAAATCAGTTTAACAATGCGCAATGAAGGAAACGTCTAAACTAACACAATAAATAGCTAAACCACCATTTAGTTTTCAAACCACAGTCAAAGTTGGGCTTTGAATTATTAATCCAGTTTTCTTGGACCCAATTCGTTGATTGTCAAAGACATTGCGAAACTTTGTAATGTTATAATCGTGTTTAGATGATTTTATTTGTCGTTTTTTTTTCGAAGATCTCTTTTTTATTCTTTCTCCGGCGTTAAAGTTAGTTTACCAAATTAATTATGTACAAATTAACGACACTCCCACATACTTAATAAGTTATCAAGTATAACATATATTGTATCGTATGTATGTATCTTCCTAGCCTTTTCATAATTCTGTTGCGGTTGGCTTCCAGTCTTACCGGATTCAGCTGAATGCCAGTATTTTAAATGCAGCGAATCCAAGTAATAAATAACTCATCAAATAAAATTAACCAATTTCATCAATTGCCACTATCGAATGTTTAAACAAATAATAGATAAACATATTCAAATATCAATATTTGGTTTTAATAATGCACTTCCGGACAGATATGCATGTTGGCCGCCAGACAGACTATCGATACGGGTTACCTGCCTCTACTCTTGCTCGTATTGAAGCCACCTCCTTAGGGAGGATCGTAGAGAGTGAAATATGCTTCTATGTTACTTTCATTCTTTACGTGACTTTGTCAGGCCACTTGGGTTTTGAAAATGGAATAGTCAGTGTACGTGTGAAAGATGTATAAATTAAAGAAAAAACACACAAATGTGATTTCTTGTCTTTTTTTGCATTGATTGGCAGTCATTAATTAATTTTCAAATATCTTTATTAAAACTTTCTATTAGTTCCAAGGGTAATCATCATGAGAGGAGCCAGGGCCACCGCCTGCCGGGGTTGCGGGTTGTTGAACATTGGTGGGTTGCAGTCAGTACAAGTCTGACACCGCTTCGTCTAGAGCGGAGGAAGTTATTTGATGATTTCCCAAAAAAGGGATATCAACATAATACATTTTATTAACGATGATTTATTAAATTTGTGAAATCGCTATTTTTTCAGGTAAGAACGAGAGGTTGTTAATGCGAGCGTGCACACGATACAAGCCCGAGACTCCAACTGACTGTAGTAAATTTGATAAATTGTTTTATGTCTTCAAATATAATGTATTCTTCTTTCAGTAAAACCTGAATAGGAAATCACTTGTAATCCAGTTAAAGTGAAAACTGGCGCTATCACCATCATCTGCTTAGCCAATAGGGTAGTTTCCAGAGTAAGAAAAGAAAGTTACGTGTGACGTCACTCGTTGCGAAAAAATGCAGCAACGCGTGACGTTACACGTAACTTTAATGGGCTATATCTTTGTAATTTTTAGTCTAATTTCCAATTTATTTATTTTTTGAATAATCTAAAAGACGGACTAACATTTTTTTTCTGGAAACTAGCCTATTGTTGGAATTAGATTTCAGTTTAATTGGATTCCGCTGAATACCAGTATTTCACACGGAGTGACTGCCTATACGACCTCCACAACCCGGTTACTATCGGGTAAACCCTTGGTCAGACTTGCGGGCCACTACGACTACCTGTAACGACTGTTAAAGATCTATAAATGACAGCCAGGATCAACGGCTTAACGAGTTTCGAGGCATGGAGGAAATGGTTGGAAAATGGTTGGCATGTATGTAATGGTTGGAATCCATAACAAGGCCAGCTTAACCAATTTGGAACAGATTTTTATGAATTTTGGTAAAAAATAGCCTATGTCCGGCTCCCAACAATCTCTGTTGTTGGGACCCTGGAGCCGGACCTAGGCTATTTTTTTAAAATGAGAAATAACGGAGAAAGATTAAAGAAAAGGGAACAGTTAGTTTTGCTTTTCCAATAAATAAGGCGCAAGGGCAAAAACTGCAGGTAGCAGGTACCCGCAAATCAGGAAAGGGCAACTATGTTACCCCGAATTTAACGCGATCGAAGCCGCGGACAAAAGCTAGTGCTTAATAAACTTAATTTATATACGGTGAACTTCGATGAAAATCAAACTATTTATAACTAAATACAGCTACAGATGAAGACCGAATAACTTCGAGATGGGCGTTCTGCGCTGGTTGTTGAAAATGGAATCGAAACCGACGGGTGGATTATGAGATTAGGCCAAACATCACAAAATTGATGGGATTCGGAACTTTCCTTTATGATATTCAGTGATCGCTGTTCCGTTCCAGGTGAAATATCTATTCTGCTAGTTTTATGTTGTTTCAGGAACAGTTTTTTATGCGGTATGCAGAGAGTTCCGGCTTTCATAAAATATATTTCATGCGACAATGTACCAACGCATTGTATCTACAGAGTCGATTTTTGGGATAGAGCTTAAATAGCTTGAGTTGTGAAAGCCCAGACAAAATAAAGAAAAAAAACCGGGCAAGTACGAGTCGGCGTCGACACTGAGGGTTTTGTACAAACTTGCGACATAAATAAAAGGCAAAAATACTCTCTTGGTTATCTGTTGTGACGCCTTAACTGCTGAACGGAATTCGATAAAAGGCACACAGGTAGAGCAAGACTTAGGTTAGTTCATAATACACTTTTGAACCCGATAGAACGTTCCCGGAGGATAAACTTCGACCTCCAGGCGGGTGAAGTCGAGAGGCAAGAGCTAGCCAGTTTAACACAGATCAGTTCCACTTTTCAGTTTTAAAACAGATTATAACTGCGACTGATTTATAGGTTACTAGCTTTCGCCCGCGGCTTCGCTCGCGTTAAATTCGGTATAACACACCAAGCAGACCTGCAGTTTTTGCTCTTGCGCCTGATTGATTTGTAATAGCAACGCTAAGTTTTCCCTTTTCTTCCCTCGTTCTCCCTCATATCCCACTTTTTTTAAATAAAAATTAGCCTATGTCCGTCTCCTGGTTCCCAACTATCTCTGTACCAAAATTCATCAAAATCGGTTTAGCCGACAAACGTTTAACAAACAAACAAACAAATAAACAAACAAACAAACTCACTTTCGATTTTATAATATTATATATATATCTAAATAGTAAGGATTGGGTTTTGCTATCAGAAATCTCAGTAGCAATCTCGGAGTCTAGATTTGGGTCCCGTTGTTGGCAATAGGCTTGCACCCTATTAAATGGGACTTTCAACCTAACTGGCGAAATGTGGGTATACTATTACACCCATATTTCGTGTAAATACACCTTTGCCTTCCCCGTTATATTATGTGGGTGTGATGGTTATGTTGTTTTATGATTCCCAACACGAAAAGAACTTGTCACCTGAAAAAGTAGGTACATTAATAGAGTTTTTAATCCCAAAAAATTATAACTTTAAGGTCGGGCATGGCCGCTGGCAAATCTAGTCCCAAGAACTGGGTTCTTTTTTCGAAATCGACCTCTTATATATATTTAGATAAGTTATTCTCGAATAGTAGTTTATAGTCTGTTCCTTCCCGCCTATCTTTACGCACGGATGCAAACTGATCGGCCGCTATTACTACATAAATATAGAATCTCTTTACTGAAGGAAGATTGAGAATTTCAGATAGCAAGTTGTTGGGTCGAAATACCGAAGGCTAAGAAACAATGGAAGCGGTAGAATTTGTAGATATTTACTAAACTATGTCGTAGGTATGGTAAACTGATGTCGATTCTGTTGTCACAAACTAAACTTAAACTACCTATTAAAAAGATATATTTTATTCCTGTCAAAAGAAGGAAACGTCCTTTGACAGGAATGAACTTTTTTTTTTAATAGTTAATTTCTGAAATTGATTTAAGTGACACAACTTAGCTATATTACAGAATGTTTATTTACTGAATTTAGAGAAAATCGCAACCACACTATTTTGAAATTGATGTTTTTCACTAAAAACATTGTTTGTCAAGCTAATTCGGACTATGTTTAGTCGCGACCAAAATGGAGTGGAATAAAAGATGTGTCATGTTGTGGGAGCAGCTAGAGGAGGCCTTTGCCTTGAGGCCCGCTGAATTAAGGGACATTCTATAACAATCAAAAATTCAACAGAAACCCAATTCAAAATTGGAAGGCAAAAGCATGTTAATCTTAGTCTAGTTTAATCGGCACCAAAGACTTTATGGAGATTATTGGAGATCATTCTAAATTCGAACTCTATGGAAGTGTGAATCCTCAACGATAGGTGTATATATTTTATAGGTGAAATTACTTTCGAATTACGTGCGGTCTGGTGATCTTTTGAGTGAGGTTTGAAGTATACTTTACAGAACATCAATACAGCTCCCGCACATGTCCACTATTGCATATGGGGAGTAAAGACTTATTACAACTATGTACAAGGATAATCTGGTGATAAAATGACATTGACAGATGGCGCATTGTTGAAATTGTCTGTGGTAAGTGTACCGTAGAAAAAAAATGGCGGCATTTGTTCGATTTTAGAGACACCACGTGTGACAAAAACAGAGAAATTATTAATTATTTTCTATTCATTTTTTCGTTTTTTTATACAACTGAAGTCAGATTACGCATCGCGAAAAATAAGGTATTCCGACTGTCCAATATGGTTACATAATAAAAAGATAGACTATATCAGAGCAAAACTACAAGAAGTACATACAATACAAGAAGAAAGAAAGACTACACTAAAAATAATCTGTATTCTAAAAAAGAGAACATTTATTTTCTTTCACTAAACTCTACGCTCATTCTGTAACAGAAACTCTTTGCACTTAATATTCAGTTGTGGCAACAATGACTTTGGCAATTTACGATCAAAACCAACTAAAGGTGAGTTAAAAGTTCAGTATCCACCGGCTAATGGCACCTCTGAGTGCATTCTACTTTACGCGGTCAGCATTTTAGTAGTTAAATAAATAATAAATAAACGGTTCAAACTTACACCTTCACACTTTTTTGTGGGTGCTGTTTCTAACACAAATCACAATGCATAAACAGCTAGACCCTGAACAAATGATGTCCCTAGTATTCTGAAGAAAACTGAGATGGAATTTATTTTATGTGAACAATGATAGTATCCCTATTTTCAAAGCTAAGCCAACGAATTCCGCCCGCCGGGGTTGCGGGTTGTTCGAAAGAGATACCGCGTAAAGGGCAATAGAAGGAACATGGGTGGGTTTTAGTCAGTACAAGTCTGATACTCCACTCCATCCAGGGCGAGGGAAGTTATTTGATGATTTCCCATCCGCAAAAAAAAGCCAACGAATTCTCAGCAGCAGAATGCTTAACACAATTAGAAAGATTCTTAACACGCTTATAGCCTTAGCTGTACAGTACGATTAAACCGGCAAGGGCGAGTCTGACTCTCGCAAAGAGGGTTCAGTAAAAACTTGCGACATAAACAGCTATATCTTGTGACTGCGTTGACTTAGAGGGTTGATTTATTCGCAGCACAAAGGGACCACAGAGTTGAGTACTTATATGGTTTTAATTTCAACTCGATATCTTCATGTGCTCCCGGTCTTGACAGACAGACAGACAGACGTACAACAAGGTGATCTAATAAGGGTTCCGTTTTTTTTCAATTTAAGGTACGGAACCCGAAAAATCTTAAAAGTTGAAATTGATCCACATTTCGATGGAGCTGAAATTTTGCATTCATGGTTAGTTTGGATGACAATGCACGGAGAGTTACGTTATTCCAATCATCCAATTATTGTGCCAACGAGCTACGATCACCAACGAAAAAAAAGGTATAAAACCTCTTTGCGTACACAAAAAGTTTTGAAATTACTGGCACAAAACAAAACACATTCGAACAACAACATACATTTATGTCAATCTATTTGATATTGACTATGAAATAAGGTTACTAGCGTAATAAAAATCTATGCGTGTTTTAGGGTTCGTTGGAATGAACCCTTTTTTTTTCGGGTGGGAAATCATCCAATTACTTCCCCCGCTCTGGGCGGAGCGGGGGGGCATGTCAGACTTGTACTGACTAAAATCCACCCATGTTCCTTCTATTGCCCTTTACGTTCCGGGGCCGCGGTATCTCTTTCGAACAACCCGCAACCCCGGTGGAATGAACCCTTACCTATAGATTTGCCCTATCCGTATGTCATCGTACTCTGAGACTATTAGCACCACATAGTTGACATTTAGTTAAAGATGTCCTCTATAAACTGCTACACAATCAAAACAGCGATCGACTGCTGCGCTGCGTGTCGCGGGTTCGATTCCCGCACGGAACAAATATTTGTATGACCTGCAGATAGTTGTTTCGGGTCTGGCCATTTGTGTATGTGACTTTATATGTTTGTAAACGCACCCACGATACAGGAGAAATTCCTAGTGTGGGGAAAGGTTTTTCTAAAAAAAAAAAAAAATGTGTGTTAGAATAAATGGGTTTTTAAATTAATTTATTTAATAATATGTATAATCCGCTACGTACTCATCTTAGAGTTATTAAGAGAAAGAAGATAATATGCCGCGATATTTATTTAATTTTTAGGGTTACGTACCTCATAAGGAAAAATCGGAACCCTTTTAGGGTCACTTTGTTATCAGTCTATCTGGCTGTCTGTTTCTTTCGGGAACGCGTGGAGGTATCGAGTTGAAATTAAAGCCATATACTCAAATCTATAGTCCCTTGTGCGGTTTACTCCCAACGTCCGCCACTGGTGGCCGTTGGGACAAAAAATAATGCACTGATCCATCGGCCACCACTGGTGCCCGTTTTAGTGGTGGCCGTTGGGAGTAAACCCGTTGTGCTGTGAAATCAATTCTCTAAGTCTACGGAGTCAAAAGATATGGCCGTTTATATCGCAAGTTTGTGCAGAACGTTCGGTAAACGGGTCTGACTCCTGCTGGGGTTGCGGGTTGTTCGAAAAAGATACCGCGGCCCCGGAACGTAAAGGGCAATAGAAGGAACATGGGTGGGTTTTAGCCAGTAAAAGTCTGACACTCCCCCTGCTCCGCCCAGAGCGGTGATGCCCAGTTATTTGATGATTTCCCACCCCAAAAAAAAAAGCGGGTCTGACTCACTCTTGACCGGTTTTTATTTTATTTTATTCTGGTGTGAGATGTATCGGTGAAATATGATTTTAATGTAATAGCACATTTGCATTCACTCTACAGTACCTATGTAGACCAACTGCCTAACTGACCTCTACAACCCAAAATTCACGCCACGATACCACAAATAAAAACGTAATGGTAATGATAATGAGTTAGTCATGCTTTCTTTAGCGTCAGTTAAATCCGCTTACATTACAAAACAATTCACGTCATTATCACATGGGTATCAGGTTATCAATAACAAAGGAGTACAAATATCATTGTGGCGCGTCTTGCTTGCGCGCGCGGATCGTCGCAGGAATGCGCTATTTGCGACCGTGGGACTCCTTGCGAAGTGGTGACCCGGTAACTTATAAATTATGGGAGTTGATCGTTTTGGAAATGTATTGATTGATGTATTAATACTATTTTTGAAAGCAGAATATTCCTACTAATATTATAAATGCGAATGTTTGTGAGGATGTATGGATGTATGTATGGATGTTTTTTACTCTATCACATCAACACGGCTGAACGGATCTTATAGATTATGTATGTATTGTAGATTATCGTCTGGAATAACACAGAGGATACTTTTTTTTCGATATCAGCGGGCAAAGCCGCGGGCGCCAGCTATCTTACGAATATTATGTTACTCTTTCTCGTAAAAACGGCTGAACGGATCTTGATGAATTTTGGCACAGACGTAGATTATGGTCTGGAATAATACATAGGTAGTATTTTATAGTTCAGATCGTTTTCTTCTAGGCAAGCGTGCTTCATCCTAGGTCACGTCCTCGCTTTATATCAGGCTAGTACCAAACACAAGTCTTTTTAGTAATTAGAGGGCATTTGGCAACGAAAACTTGAAAATATACAAAATTGCGAAAAACAAAACTATCTAGGACGTAATTCTGTACATCCTAGATCGTTCTATTTCGCTTTTATTTTCGAAAAAAAGTTTCCACTTTCGAAACGCCCGCTCACCCAGAACAATATTTTAGAATCATTGAGAAAAACACACCCATAGATTCCAATAAAACTAAAAACATGACAAAAACTATATATTTAGCTTTATCATCCAATAATGTTAGACCCAAAATCAACCCCAATCTTCGTCCCCGTTCACAATATTTTCTGATTTAAGCCTCGTACATGACGGGGTGGTTCTGGACACATCTTACCCCACTCACCCCTTATACATATTTTATTAACAAGGACAAAACCCAGTCTTTTAAGACAAAATTATCTTCATGTTTACCCTCTCTAGCATAGAGTAATATTATGAAGAGGATTTAATCTATTGTGAAAGAAAAAAGGGCACAAAAAACATCGTAATAGATAATTACCCCAAGAGAATATTTAAGGGGAAAAAATGTTTTTCAGAGACGCTAGGCAACGAAAATGTAACTCAAAGCAGGTTCGGAATTCTTGGAACAGTTTTGAAATTCTACAAAGTTTATTTCATTTTGACGCTGATTGTACTGACGGCTGCGATAATTTGCTCTCCAATTTTCGTAGATATTTCAATAAGCAAATGAAACTTAATTAATGCAACATTGCAGCATTGTTCATAAATTCTTGAAATAATCTTAAGGGTTTGATGCTGCTTTTCCACCCGAGATGAGCGAGGATGTGTAGCAAGGGATGTGTGTGAAACTAACCAATAGTACAGTTTTTTTTAATCATCAAAAAAAGCGAATCTATGCTCTAAAAAAATCACTGCATGCTATAGGGATTTGTCTATTATCCGTGGTGATATCAGAAAAAAATCCCTTGTTGCGATAAGTAAGAAAAAACATGCGTGTGAAATACATGGCATGATTTCTTTTTCTTTTAGAAAAACTTGGCCCCACACTTAGAATTTCTCCTGTATCGTGGGTGCGTTTACAAACATTTAAACTCACAAACACAAACAGCCAGACCCGAAACAACTACCTGTAGGTCATACAAATATTTGTTCCGTGCGGGGATCGAACCCGCGACTAGCAGCGCAGCAGTCGATCCCTCAGCCACTGCGCCAACCGTGATGACCTATATGAAACATGTCACGATGTTGAACCTTATCGTAGTGCAATAAGGGACAGTTTTCGAGGAAGTGAATTGAATCATAAATATTGTAATGACAGGATCTTAGTAGCGCTATTTAAAGTCAGTATTGAGACGTGAAAGAAGACGTGCTGGGATTGAGATAAAAGCGGCAATGTGGGTAGTACAGTGGTGTACATAAACTTACATCTTGGTTTCAAGACTACGCTAACACACCAGCCTAACCTAAGTCGTTACTTTGAAAGCTCTTAAACCGGTTGCACTAACTTAGCCCGACTAGCTTAACACATCCAAAGTCTTCAGCGATATCTAAAAAGTGTCTTTTGGCGTTTGTAAAGAATAATTTTACATCATTTCTTTTAGAAAATATTATGGTTATTAACAATTTAGCACCAATGCAACCTATTTCATAATTTGTGCGCCCATGTGGTACAATGTGATGAGGTAAATTGTGAACTCAATACCAAATAAAATCCAGGGTTAAAAGTTGTTCGAAAGAGATACCGCAGCCCCGGAAAGGAACATGGGTGGGTTTTAGTTAGTAAAAGTCTGACACTTCTCCCCGCTCCGCCCAGAGTGGCGTAAGTTATTTGATGATTTCCCATGCTCCAAAAAAACCGTATAACTTATATTTTTATATTATTTTTGGTGTATTACATGGTGGATCTGTATCGACCATGTTTTTCCAAATAAATGATTATGATTATTATGATTATGACCCATTATATCCATACTGCTCTATGTTAATTTATAATATTAGTACGATGATTTATCCTTACTTCCTTACTAATATTATAAAAGCGGAAGTGAGTTTGTTTGTTACCTCTTCACGCTTTAATCGCTACACCGATTTTGATGAATTTTGGTACAGAGATAATTGGGAACCAGGAGACGGACATAGGCTAATTTTTATTTTAAAAAAGTGAGATGTGAGGGAGAAAGAGGGAAGAAAAGGGAAAACTTAGCGTTGCTATTACAAATCAATAAGGCGCAAGGGGAACTGTGTTACCTCGAATTTAACGCGAGCGAAGCCGCGGGCAAAAGCTAGTAATATTATAAATGCTAAAGTAACTTTGTCCTGCAGCCTTGCCTACCAACGTGTTTGTTTGTTTCTTTGGAGTTAAAAAGACAATGTATTACTAGCCTATAATATAAGCGAAATAAAATTGAGAAATCTATCCTACTCATATTACTACTCTAATTATATTTTGACCGAGCAATTTTCACAGACAGAACCATACACTACAATAGACCAGACATCACGTTATTAGACAAACATAATAAGACCGCGCAAATCATAGACATTGCCGTACCAAACACCCACAATCTACAAAACACAATAGCAGAGAAACTCTCAAAATATACAGATCTTAAAATTTAAATCAGCCGAATGTGGTGTCTAAGTAGTGTCACCATAGTCCCTATTGTACTCTCAACAACAGGAGTTATTCCTAAACAACTCCATCAGTTTTTAAAAACTCTTGACCTACCACCATATACATACCAAAGCCTTCAGAAAGCTGCAATCTTGAACACATGCAGGATTGTCAGAAAATTTTTGCAAAATGAAAATGAATATGTAGTCACCACCACTCACACACAACTTCCAGTCACCACACATACACTATCATTATCTCATCCTATTACCACTTTCACGGGGTAGTACCTGGCTTCGGCCTGTCCTATCCTAAAATCCGGCAAATAAGCCGAGATATGTAAATGTATAAATAATAATTATTATTTATTTATTTTCGGATACCAGAGATCCTATAAAAGATAGAGAGATATTATAAATGCGAATGTTTGTGAGCATGTTTGTTACTCTTTCACGTCAAAACGGCTGAACGGATCTTGATGAAATTTGGCACAGAGGTAGATTATAGTCTGGAATAACACATAGGACTTTTTTTTCGATATCACGCGGGCGAAGCCGCGGTCACCAGCTAGTTACAATATAAAAAGGTCAGACCTCTATTATAGTATAAGTGAAAAAAACCTGAGCCCAGGACACGACAAAGATCGGTAAACAGTTACACCTTTTTTTCAGGCATCATCAATCACGGTGGCGATCGATTTGAATAGCTGTGAGTGCGAACGTTTGTTATTTAAGAGGCTTTGTTTTATTTTCTGAAAAATAAGTGCTTTATATAATTTATGACTGCGTCCCGCGTAGACTTCGAGATAAAAAGTAGCCTATGCGTTAAATTGTTAATCCAGGGTTTAAGCTATCCGGGGCTGCGGGTTGTTCGAAAGAGATATCGCGGCCCCGGAACTTAAAGGACAATGGAAGGAACATGGGTGGGTTTTAGTCAGTACAAGTCTGACACTCCCCCCGCTCCACCCAGAGCGGGGGAAGTTATTTGAAGATTAAAAACATTATATTCTATGTGCATACCAAAGGACAATGCTGTGCGCCCATACATGGGCTGGCTGGATGGCATGGCTGGAGCCTAGGAAAGATCATAGGAAAATGATTTAATTGTATTTTCTATCATTAGTAAACCTTTTTATGATCTTATTTTTACAGCGAACAAGCTGTAGAATAGATATATCGAAAAAATAAAAGAAAGAACAACGGGGTATTTGGTGTTATTTTTCATAGCTCCGAGTATTTTTAATGAAAGTGAAAATTTATATCATAATATACATTTAGCTATTTCCATACCAATGCTTTTTTTTCTAACGCATTTGTGGATTAAGTGCGACATTAAAATGCATAGAAACTATTCATACCTATAATCATTTTTTTTTTGGGTGGGTAATCATCGAGTAACTTCCCCCGCTCTGGGCGGAGCGGGGGGGAGAGTCAGACTTGTACTGACTTAAACCCACCCATGTTCCTTCCATGTACGTTCCGGGGCCGTGGTATCTCTTTCAAACAACCCGCAACCCGGCAGGCGGAGGCCCTGGCAGGCCCCTCTGCTTTGCTGACGTAGGTACCTGTATACTTGACATTAGACGTAGATACTCGGCTGGCGGTTGTTATTAGTCGCGTAAAATACTATTAAATGTACATTTTGGCATACCAGCTAGTCCATGTTACAGAAGTGTTTTCAACTTACATTATAAATAAAAAGACAATTATTGTGTATTCCGATACTCTTTATTGCACAGGGCCATTTGGAACATGGTCCTTTCATTCAAATCGATCTAGATGTTAACGTGAAGGAGTAACACACACACGTACATACAAAGTTACACCTTTATGGTATTAGTGTGATATCTTATCAGTAAAAAAAGTTGTTAATTTGGTCTACGTAGACACAGCCTGCACAACTGCAATTCATTTGTGCAAATTTTATCTAGAATATTAAATACCTAGGTATACCTATTCAAACAGAAACCATAATTACGTTTCATTGTTGAATACGATCTTAAGTGTATTTATTTCAGCGTCAGTAATAACACATTATTTTTAGTAGAGCTTGGTTATATGAGTTTTGTATTTAATTGAAATTAAAATACATTAGACACATGTATATAAATACATTAAATTATTTGAAGTTTTCTTGGTGTTCAAAAGTAAAAGTTTAAAGTCGATTTAACAGCAAAATGGAATAACTATGATAATTCAACTTCAACTACTTCAACTCTTCATTAATAGGTTTTGTGGACGAGAGATACCACAATTTTGCCAATATCACGTGTAAACTGGTAATAAACTATCAAACGGTGGAGAATATTTAGCAAGTAATAACAGTAATTTAAGAAATAAAGATGATAATTCTTATTAAATATTGATCATGACAGCTCTCAGCTCTTACCCCTTAAGGCGCAGATAAACGACTTTTAAAGTTTTTTATTGAACATCACGTCTAAACTTGTAGTCTTATTTCTTTGAAAAAAATATATGTTATACAAGACAATTTTATTCATAATTTGATATGTGAAAATGTGAAATTATATTTTAATAACATAGTGTAATTAATTTGTAAAGTATTGTCTAACGTGGGGCGTATTTACATGACACTTTAATCATATAAAAGACAATTTAATGACCCATATTTTAGTATACGGCTTTTATTTGTATTGTGTTTGTTAAATCAAGGTGGGTTGTTTTTTCGAATAATCTAGGTGCGCGACGGGCGGCAGTGTATGGCTGACTACTGTCACGGTTAATGTCGCCTTAAGGTTAGCTTGACGTCTTAAAGCAGTATTATCTTAATCTTATTCCAGTGAGGGAAAGAGATGGTGCTAGACATCTTGTATAGCTCTGTCTCTTGTCTCTCACACAGAAGTAACGTAAAGAGTTGAAGACATCCACCAGAGTCACATACTTCTGAAATTACATTATTGTATGTATCACTCCTCATCATCTTAATTTAAGCCTATGGACCTTCCTGCTGGGGTTGCGGGTTGTTCGAAAGAGATACTGCGGCCCCGGAACATAATGGGCAATGGAAGGAACATGGGTGGGTTTTAGTCAGTACAAGTCTGACAAGCCCCCCGCTCCGCCCAGAGCGGGGGAAGTTATTTGATGATTTCCCAAACCAAAAAAAAGCCTATAGACCTCCACTGCTGGCCATAGGCCGCGATTAACTTTTGTCAAAGCGTGCTGTCTTGAGCTGCCTGCAACCAGCGACTTCCTGTATCATGATGTCACCATGACATCTGCCCGCCTTATTCCATCGGCTATCCATTCTTCAGGCTATGTGCCCTACCCATTGCCCCTTCAGCTTTGCTATTCGGCCTGCTATATTGGCAACTTGAATTCTCCTCATTTAATGAATGACCACTCCCTATTGACTAAAACTCACAATGATATCATTGTTGTTGTTTTAGCAGCTAGTCAATGAATAGAAGACTCATTAAAGATTTTCAATTACCAAAGTGAACAATTTATCAAAAATTTCATCAATACCAAAAGGTTGGATAATACCATCGTAGCTGCCTATTTCGTTTTTCGTCTGCCTGCCAAATCCACCTGGCGACGGATCAATCCGAGTCAGGCACAGGGGCCAGCCTGCCAAGTGTCATTTGACACTGATTGCTATAATTTACCTGGGCCACTTTGACTCAGCAGTAGATTTGAGTTAGTATTGTGCTGATGACATCACTGGCAATCAGTCAACATGTTTATTAACGAATTATTTGGCTGAGAGAACTAATAACTGAGAAAGCCGAAATTATAATAACAAAGAATGTGAATGAGTTTCAACTCTTAGCAGTAGATGTTTATACTAATAAATAGTCTAGAGCAAGATCCGTTGAAACCACAAGAAAATACGAAAAAAACATGAAATCTATACTAATTTATAACGCTGAAGAGTGTTTTTAGTTAAACGCGCTAATCTCAGGAAGTACTAATTCGAATTTGAAAAATTCTATTTGTAATGTATAGCCCATTTATCGGTATAGGTTTTACAACATCACGTTACGACTTTTACTCTTACGGCGGAATACAGCTGGTAACAAATATAATTGAAAGAAAAGACGAAGCACATCAGTGAAATATAAAGTTAACAAAAATTAAAGTAACAGGATAATACCAAGATTAAATTTCGTATCAAATCAAAATCATTTATTTCAATTATATGTAATAATAAAATAAATGATGCTGCTACAGTCCCAGTCACAAGACATAATAACTTGTGAAAGTACTGTAGTTGTACTGTCTTAAAATTGTAGACATCAATTAAAACGTGTGCGTTGTGTAAACCTCCAGCAGTTTGTGTAACAAAAGTAAAAAAACCATGCTTGAATTAATTAAGATCCATTCTCTAGTTTTTAGAAATAACACAGACACAAAAAGTTTTACTCCACACGGTTCAGCGATTTCCGAGAAAATTCTGCACATGCAAATGCAATTACTGAAATCGAAAGCTCATTTGGGTGTCTCTCGGCATTAAAACTTTATTTCAATTAAAAAATTAAATCGCAAACTGTCGACAAACTTATTTTAATTAAAATAAATTTTTAATGGCACTTTAATTAATACTTATGTAAAATTAAAGTAACATTTTCGTAATACCAACTAATTTTTTTCTGTGAGTGTAATGTGAAATTTATCGTGCCATACATCAATTTATAATTACAGCGCGTTGCAATAATCATGCGATATGCTTTTGACATTTATTGTTTTGTGCCAATGGAACGGAACCTTCATTATTTGGACCCATTTCAACGGGCACAGAATTAAGGCTGTAAAATAAATCAATATAAAATATTAACTCATTCTCGTAGAACATCTGTTAAATAGAATATTTAATGGCTAGTCTAAAATATTACATAGGTTTCAATAAACATGAATTTGTGCTATTTGACTACCTATCAATAATGATAGTTCTGTGTTGAATTAATTCGTTTAGAAACTGTTTTTGTATTTATAAGTTCAATCTTGCTTATTTTATTAAAAATCGATAGAATAAATAATGATAAAAGTTCTAAGTGACTAAGAAAGTGAAAATAGAAATTTTGATGGATTGAGCGGGAGAGGAAGACCAAAGAAAAGATGGATTGAGTGAGGAATGATGAAGGAAAAAGGATTAAATTATTGCGTGACGATTGACAGGAGAGAATGGAAGAAAAAAACGTGTGGCGCTGACTTTACATACATAGGAACAAGAAAGAAGAAGATGATAAAATTAAGGGGTGAATTAAACCAATCAGGGCTTTGATTTAAAAGACGACCGCTTCCGAAGAAAGTATTGTCCGGTTGAGCAACTAATAACCTCATAGGTTAACCGGCAAGATGCAGTAAAAAAAACAAGTCCGAGTATGACTCGAGCACCGAAGGTTCCGTACAAACTTGCGACATAAACGGCTATATCTTTTGAGTAGATGGTTATGGTTGATTTTTTCATAGCTTCAAGGGACGACAAATGTATGTACATAATTATATGGTTTAATTTCAACTCGATACCTCCAGTTCCCGAGGTAAAAGGTCTTGACAGACAGACAACAAAGTGATCTTATAAGAGTACTTTTGTTTAAATGTACCACAACGTGATCTAAATTTAAATCTTGACGGCAAAAATCTTGATGTTATAGCAGAAACTGTATTCTTGGGGATGACTATTGATTCTAAACTGCAATGGGGCGCGCACATAAGAACTCTTTCGGGTAGGCTCAGCTCAGCTGCATATGCAGTAAGGAAAATAAGGCAGTTAACTGATGTAGATACAGCTAGGTTAGTATACTATGCTTACTTTCACAGTATTATGTCCTATGGCGTTCTCCTGTGGGGATCAGCAGCAGACGTCGATTCAGTTTTTATATTACAAAAGAGGGCAGTCCGCGCGATCTATAAAATGGGTCCTCGCGAGTCCCTCAGAGAAAAATTTAAAGAGATCGATATACTGACTCTGCCCTCACTTTATATCTTAGAATGTTTATTGTATGTCCGTAAAAATCGGGGGCTTTTCAAAATTAGGAGCGACTACCACAATATTAATACACGCAGTAAACACGAAATTGTAATTCCTAAATTTAGATTAACAAAAACTAGCAAGTCATTTCTAATAAACAGTATACGCTTTTATAACAAGTTGCCAAAATCAGTTATAGAACTGACAGATGGAAAGTTTAAAAACTACATAAAACGTGTCCTTATTAAAAACGCATATTACAAAATCAAGGACTACGTCAACGACCATACAGCCCGTAGACGCCTAATGTTTGATATTTTGTTCCAAACCAATTCTGTCAACTAGCTGAGGTATGAGGAAGCGGGGTACTGCATTCTGATTGGCCCTACCAAGGTCATAGGGTAGAATTAGGGATGGGATAGGTTACAAAAAAAACACGAAGTTATCGATACCTTTCCATACCTATAATCAAAATGTTTATAATAATATTTTTTTTACATTTCGATTTCAAAACCGAATGAAATCGAAAAATACATATATGTATATATATGAACAATATTTTGAAAGATTTTCTGTTTTTGAAAAAATACACAAATTTTTTTATGAATTCAAATTAATCTTCACGTTTAGAGAACCTCCGCGAGACTATTTGAAGGTACATTGAGAAATCATTTCAAGTTATTCTAGTTACCTATTACAAAAGGAGTACCTTTTGTAACGACTACCTACTAATTATTTACCATCTTTTTTTGACGTGATAACGTCTTTAAAATCGTTTTAGTCGGGTGACATTTTCAGAAACTTGTGTCACACCAAAACCTCACGAGCGCGATCGATCGAGCGCGATCGGGTGACATGTTCAGATACTTGTGTCACACCAAAACCTCACGAGCGCGATCGATCGTCTTTAAAATCGTTTTAGTCGGGTGACATGTTCAGAAACTTGTGTCACACCAAAACCTCACGAGCGCGATCGATCGAGCGCGATCGGGTGACATGTTCAGAAACTTGTGTCACACCAAAACCTCACGAGCGCGATCGATCGTCTTTAAAATCGTTTTAGTCGGGTGACATGTTCAGAAACTTGTGTCACACCAAAACCTCACGAGCGCGATCGATCGAGCGCGATCGGGTGACATGTTCAGAAACTTGTGTCACACCAAAACCTCACGAGCGCGATCGATCGATCGATCGATCGTCTTATTGGTGATAACTTATATCACCAATAAGACGTTATCACGTAAACATCTCGATCGTAAACCTACTTTACAAACAACCAATTTTTTTTACAATGTTTGAACATTGTAAAAAAAAACTGGTAAAGAAAATGTACAGACGCCAGCAGGTCAAGCTACCCGAAACTGTCAATTTTTCCCAATGAACCTTGAACTCGAACTTAATTACTTTAGAAATAAAGTCGAAAATCTATCAAAGAAATCTGACAGATTGTAGTAGCTTGATGTGCAGGCGTCTGTACAACGTACAAACATCTACCCAATCGTTTTTGAACCGGTGACGGTTTTTCATAGGCATAAAACAATCCTCAGTAAAATGCTATGAACATTTAGTACTATATGTTAAAGGAAACCAGTTCTCTCGTTTGGTTGCAATAATCCATTTAATTTTATATTCAGGATTTTATGGGTATCTAGAACCAATCATCATTTCACAAATCATTTAAATGTAAAAAAAATAAAATACATACGTAGTATTTTAATCGTCTTAAATAGGCAGTCTACTTCATCTATCACATTACTACTAAACGTTCCTTATTTTTTTTAATGTTTGAAATTTTTATTAAGTAACGATTTTTTAAAATAACATAATGTAGGATTTATGCTTTATCGATAACGAATTTCGATAGTAGATTTGGTACATCTTTAACTTTTTGCCTATAGTACACTTCCACTATTGCTGTCACTTTCTAAGTACTATCATAAGAAAGAGACCTGTCCCAAAAGACATCAACGCGGGTCGGTGGTACATACAGTTTCACCTGTAGCTATGGCCAGTTTATGATGATCTCCGATAAATAATATCAAAAAGTTTGTTTAATTATGATTATGTAATTATTAACAAACCGATGAAATGTTATACCGTTTTTTCGGAAACTCGAATTCTGACCGTTTTTAACACACCAACGTATTGTACATGGGGCCATTGTAATATTTTGTTCTTGAGTTTTTTATACGGTAACACGGAAGTGTTTACGGATCACAGAAGTGGTTGAAACTGATTCGAAATTGTTGAGTGGCGACTTGTATAAGATTTATTAGTCAGATGTGTTGACAGACATCGGTCGCCTGTTATTAGGTGTCTACGGGCTGTATGGTCGTTGGACTACGTTGAAGATAAAGAAGTTTGGCTATAGTTCCTTCCGCGCATGCGGCTTCCCTGGTAGCAATAATCAGCACAAATTTGTGGATGTCTCTAACTATTCTCAATCTTATTTATTTGTGTGATCTCTTTAGGGCTGAAACTGCGTTAAACGGACACCCGCGCGGTTTCATACAAAAGTGACCCGACGCGGGGACACGCGCGGGGCCCGCCTGCGGTAACACGCGCGGGCTTGTTCACTCAATAACGCTTGATGAAAAGCTTGTGAAAATGTCTTTCGACAGAGGAAGAGTAATTGTGAACCTACAGTGTCGCTCTGTCATATGAGGCCAAGCGAATGAACTCTTTAGGCACCTGTGACAGGGTCCTTCACATACCCGCAGAGCCCACGCTTGCAGATACGCGGCGGGTGTCCGTCGCGGGTGCCCGTTTAACGCAGTTTCGGCCCTTAATCATTTTGTTTTTTTTTTTTGCAATAGTTGTCAAATCACATATTTATATCACCCTTGTTCTGAATAGTTACAGTACTGATAGCAACATCTGTGTGACTCGTCTTTTAGTTATTATTTTGTTTTTGCAATATTTTTTTATTTATTTTTTTACTTTTGTATAGATTCTTTTCTACCTATTAGTTGTGAATGAGTGGACATGGTTGGCCTTGTAGATTCTTAGACGCTTGTTAACTTTTGTTAACGTATTATTTTATTTTACTTTTTGTAAAGTAAGCAATGACTTATTGTCGGGCCTACGTTGTCCTCTCATACTTAAGTGCTAACGCTGTAACAACAACAACATTGTAAAACTAAATGATTTTAAAAGAGTAACCATGGAGTTTCTTGCCGGTTCTTCTCCATAGGAAACGACCAACCCGAACCGTGCATCTTTTCTCGACGTTTTATAAATGCCCATGTAGGCCTATGTAAAATAAAAATATTTTGATTTTTGATTTGATTGATTTCCTTTTGAGGTACAGAACCGTTAAAAAGACAATTTTAAAAATAGACACATAAAATAACCAACGCATTTTTTTTTCAAAAACTCAGATAAAGATCTCTATACATAAGTCCACTTAAACGATTGCGATTCATCTTATTATATATTTGTCTTGATAATGACCACTAATCATTTCTCATCCGCCTACTAATAAAGCGGTAAAACTTAGGTGTGAAGAATGCTCGTCTTCCTTTCCCCTGCTAATGATATTAATAGCTTTATAAATCTCTAAGAGAGGGGCCGCCATGATTAATTTCTGTTTAAAAGCTTTTTGATTGTCAAATAAGCATATTGATAGTTTGTTTTTAATGGTTTTAAGTAAAAAGTCGCGTTCTTTGAGTTAAATCATGCATGGAATAGACATTAGCTTGCGCTCAAAGTTTTAATAAGCTTACTGATTTCATGCATTATGAAATACCACATAGTCATGCATACTGTCTCGTATTTTGAGCTATCTGGAGTAGGTTTATGGTATAGTGTATAATGGACGCTCGCATTAAATTCGGGGTAACACAATTCCACTTGCGCCTTATTGATTTGTAATAGCAACGTTAAGTTTTCCCTTTTCTTCCCTCTTTCTGGGATCACATCCCACTTTAAAAAAAATAGCCTATGTCCGTCTCCTGGTTCCCAACTATCTTTGTACCAAAATTCATAAGAATCGGTGTAGCCATTAAAGCGTGAAAAGGTAACAAACAAACAAACTCACTTTCGCTTTTATAATATTAGTAAAGAAGTAAGGATTAGTAAGGATTGGTTGATTCTTTTTCTCTATGGCTTTAGAAAAAAGAAGAATTAGAAAAAATAGAAGCTTGTCCTTACAAGCCATAGAGAAAAAAGAATCAAAAAATTCCTCCGGAAATAGTTACTAGTTTAAATATTGACTATGTTAGTAATAATATATTTATTCAATATCTAAACTAATTCCAATTTCCGCAGTAATTCCCATTTATTGAGAAGGTACATTTAAATTTTAAAATCTATTCTTGAACTGCAAATGCAGTTGGATGAACAAAAACCTCTACGGTAAAAAGTAGATTATCATGAAATTATTCTTTTATAACTCTTGCCACATCTTGGTAATCGTAATGATTTAACTCAAAAAAAACTATCCGCTGTAAAACAATTGGAAAACAACAAAAAATATACATTTCAAATACGATTACAGATTCTGATTTCTCAATGATTTTTGTGATATTTTCTTTGCATTTTTTGTTGTAATTTCTTCCGCTATTTCACGTATTATAAGCAAGTTTATTTAAATCTAAAAGCAATACGTGAATCCATAAGGAAACACCTAAATAATATTTTGAAATTGCTGCCCGAATAGTTTGGATGACAACCTCTCACCTCAGCTCAGCTGTGCCTCCAAAATTCTTGTATTTCTCAAACGACATTCTACTGGATTGTCTTTATTTTATACTAGCTGCAAAACGCGGTTCCACCCGCGTAGACCGTGATATAAAGCATGCCTATGTGTTAATCAAGGTAATAAGCCATCTACATACCAAACTTTATACAAATCTGTTGAACCGTTTGGGCGTGAAAGAGTAACAAACATACACAAACGCTTTCAAACTTTCGCCTTTATTACATACTAGCTGGTGTCCGCGGCTTCTTTCTATGTGTTATTCCAGACTATAATCTACCTCTGTGCCAAATTTCATCATGATCCATTTACCTGAATGAAAGAGTAACAAACATCCATACATCCATCCATCCTCACAAACATTCGCATTTATAATATTAATAAGTAGGACTAGAAATTCTGGGCAGTTTCACCCGTGTCTTTGGTTGTTGCCCCGCTCCCGTGGGTAGGTAGCGTGATGTTATATAGTC
The DNA here is from genome assembly GCA_905475445.1 of Ochropleura plecta. NCBI lineage: Eukaryota > Metazoa > Arthropoda > Insecta > Lepidoptera > Noctuidae > Ochropleura > Ochropleura plecta. The sequence continues at coordinate 5,249,697 of FR997735.1, forward strand.
TATGTTCATCAGGGAAAATGTTGGCTTCTAATAGTAAAAGATTTTTTAAATCTGTTCAGTAGTTTCGGAGGCTATTCAATACAAACAATCAAATTATTAGTGTGTATAAGTGTGATTCCAGTAGCTTAAGCATAATAATAAATAATAATAAGTTTTACAACATTTTTCTTAATCTAACATCATTACGAATATCGGTAACAAGTTCTATGTTGACAGAATTAGAAAACAATGGTCCCCAAACTAGGCTGCGCCTGTACCTTGGGGGCCAAAATCATACATCAAACTAATAAATTATTGGCATAACGCACCATAAACAACAATCTGTTCAAAAACTAAAATCTTTCCTTCATTTAAAACTTTTCCCAGCAGATAAATATTAAATGTCTATAAAGTCCAGAATTTAGTATCGGTAATCTAGGGCATGTCAAGATACATTAGTTTCAATGCAGTTGACTCAAATCCCAGAACTAATTATTGCGAGTTCTGACTTGGCAACACCGTCTGGACCTGTACCATAGAAGATTGCGTTTTCATGATAACTTTCTACGTCTAATCTACATTGCAATATTGCTGGGGTAAAATTCATTTGGCTTTTGAACATGATTCTTTACTTTGTATGACCTGTTTTATATGAATTCATGGAAGATTTAAAGTTAAAATATAATTTTGTGTGTGCTAAATGTTTATGGTTAAATATTAGTTTAATTAATATTGTTTATGGCTAGTTCTGAGTTTAATTAATATAATTTCATTGTAAAAGTTCCTAACGTGATGAACTCACTAGTTGTAAGCCTAGCGTGTAACTATTTTTACATTGTGCATTAAATAAATAAATATTAGATATATTGTATTATTTATGTTTAGCTGTATACAATATATAAAGTGTGCAATAAGTGCCAAACTCAAATTAGTTGAGAATAATTAATTGTGCATTCGAATTACGCATTTTTTTTACAAAATTCCAGTATCACTAGTTTTCTGTAAAAGGGCACAATTCTGGGTTGACCTCGCTTTTGTATACAGCCTCTTTTTACACCGACTTCAAACAAAGGAGGAGGTTCCCAATTCGGCTGTTTTTTTAATGTTTGTTACGTGATATCTACCATTGTGTACCAATTTTCAAATAAAATCATATTATCTTTATTATCAAATTATTTTTATGACATAATATATTATGGTATTAATTTTGTTTATATTGCATCGTGAGTGTATAAAATTTCGTTTATAAATATAATAAACAATTATATATAAGATTCTTCGTGAGTGTATAAAATATCGTTTATAAATATAATAAATAAATTTTAATATAACATTTTGGATTTCTAACTTATTTTGACATATCTAGTAGCTATGGAAAATGAATACTCGATTGGAATTTGTGTGACATACCATATACGTAAAAAGGTTGAAATAAAAACATTTTTGCTAAAGAAAACCGACTTTCGGTTCCGAAGTCGGTTTTTTTGTGTACATTTTTTTAAGTGTACAACATTGATGACGTATTTAAAATGTCACTCTATTTTAATTAACTTCGTTAGCCCCATTTATCAAATGTTATGATTGTAGGGTAAAAGAAACATACGTTAAGAATTGGGTCAAATCGACAGCCCCTAATAGACAGGTAACGAAATGCCATTAAAACAATCAAAAAATATCTTAACCTATTTATAATTAATTTGAACAATCCGAAAGAAATTCGATAATTAGACTTAATTATCTTTAATCAAAGTGATTAGACATAGACATTTAGTCGATTTGAAAAAAATCGACTAAAAGAAAGCAGTTTCAATTAAACGTCACATGGAAACCCTAGTATATTACAGCGACAGCTAGCTATCCAAGCGATCTCTTCGGGTAATAAGCTTTGAAATCGATTTAAAACTATCGTATGGGTGCCCGGAAGGCGAGCAAACAAACTAATAAACATTCTCTTTTTATACAGCATAGTTTCAGACTATATTGATCCGATTTATACGAATAAGGAAACTATCTACGATCTGCTCACACGTATTCCGAGATTGTAATTACCATCCAATTGTGTCGGATTGTTTTGCCAGCTACTCTAATTGTTTACAAGCAATCATTCCGTAACGCAGAAATCGACTACTGTAGAGCGAAGACTGTCAAATCAGAGAGTCCAATTTTGTTGAACATCAACAATTAGTTGCGTGATCACTGAATAAGGCTGAAGTTTTAATTTAACCTACTTACTGATTTTCATAGATTTTATTAGCAGGGTTATATTAGGAAACCAGTCAAGCGATTTTGTACCATGCGTAGGGCTGTTTTAAGTATCCAATGCAATGTTTATTTTAAATTATGAGCAACTGTCATTCTTCAACAGAAGACTTGAGAAGACCAATCTCGCTTGATTTGAATTTCATAATTGGAACAGCCATAGCAGTCCCTATGTAAATGTAAAGTATTACAGATTTCAGAAATACGGAAGTCAGACGACTAAAGACTAATAAAAAGTTTTATTAGAAGCAAGAAACTTCTACTCGGTACGGGGACATTGGAGTCTGGCGAAATATGTCATTTGTACTCTAAACTTTTTTACTATCTACGCTTTGTACAGTGGATTTTGGAGACCTTTCAATCTAGACAAGCTATCTAAATAGGATTGGAAGGACGGAACCCTTTTCATTTATTCGTAACCATTTATTTTACTAAGGACCTGTTTCAAAGTGGCTTCGTGTAGCAGATTAATTAGTTTGAATATGGTTTTGTCTGAAATTGAGATCTACTTGCACCACAAATAAGCAAATGCGTTTATAGCTAAACATTATTATACCGATTTGTGTCAGTCGTTTGACGTTGAAAAGAAAGATACAGTATTACTTTTAAAATATGTTCAACAGTAAAGGCGTTTAGTCTTAGATTTCAACGTTTAGTATTCAACGGGCCTACCAGATAAATCCTTACTAATATTATGAAAGCGAAACTGAGTTTGTTTGTTACGTCTTCACGCCTAAATGGCCAAACCGATTTTGATGAATTTTGGTACAGAGATAGGTGATAGGGTTAAAGTTAGCGTTAGTGCAAAGTAAGTATGCCACGCGGACGAAGTCGCGGGCGGAAGCCAGTAAACAATAAATATTTATTCTAAACACACAAAGGGAGTCACGTCATTTTATTTCGCGTGTTTTTCTCAGAAATACCTTTAATTTGATACCCATATCATGGAAATGCATAAAAAACCGGCCAAGTCCGAGTCAGACACGACGGAGAGTTCGCGCACCGAGAGTTCCGTACAAAATTGCAACAAGCCAAATTGTAAATAGCTTTTTAATGCGTAGATTTAGACGGATATTTTCAACAACTCAAATCGCCCAAATCTAATTGACAGACCACACACGGACAACTAAGTGATCCTATAGGGGTTCCGATTTTTCCTTTTGAGGCAAGGAACCCTAATAACACAACTAGTTCGCCAAATTAAATTTTATTTCTTTTTTTTTTCTTTTTAAAAAAACGTTGCCCCACACTAGGAATTTCTCCTGTATCGTGGGTGCGTTTACATACATTTAAACTCACATACACAAACAGCCAGACCCGAAACAATTATCTGCAGGTCATACAAATATTTGTTCCGTGCGGGAATCGAACCCGCGACACGCAGCGCAGCAGTCGATCGTTCAGCCACTGCGCCAACCGTGCCGTCAAAGAATGCGGTAACCTAAATAACGTCTATTTAGCTTACCACTCAATGTCATTAAAACTTAGCATATGTGCAAAATGTCAACTCTATCGGGCACAGGGAATCATAAATAGTAACAGGAGAACCTATTAAAAGCATGCATTATAAAGATAACTGGACTAGAGGTATTGAAAGAGGCCAAAATAAAACTTAAATTAAAACGTTTGTAAAACTTCTAGATTTACTAGAACCAAACTGGTTGGCGATATATTATTACGTAAGGTACGACCCAAGGACTCTACTGCTCGCTAAATTATCACCTTTGAACTTTCTACTAGATACGATCTACGAGCAGGTATGTCTTCTCCTCGATTATTTTCTTGGGAAGTAAGTTGAAAAAGTTTATAGTTCAAAATGCCCTTAATTGCTACGTTTATCTTATGCACAGGCAATCAGGAGAGCTTTGTGAAGAACCGAGGGTCCAAAATGGCAAGTTAAGCAGAATTATAATAGGACAATAATGTTACTTTGTGACCATTTTATGAATGGCAAAGTCCTACTAATATTATATATATATATATATATATAATATATATATATATATATATATATATATTTATTAAAATTTGCCCCACACTAGGAATTTTTCCTGAATCGTGGGTGCGTTTACAAACATTTAAACTCCCATACACAAATAGCCAGACCCGAAACAACTATCTGCAGGTCATACAAATACTTGTTCCGTGTGGGAATCGAACCCGCGACACGCAGCGCAGCAGACGATCACTCAGCCACTGCGCCAACCGTGCCGTAAATAATTAATATATATTATAATAGAATATTATAAATGGGAATGTTTGTGTGGATGTGTGTATGGATGTTTGTTACTCTTTCACGTCAAAACGGCTGAACGGATCTTGATGAAATTTGGCACAGAGGTAGATTATAGTCTGGAATAACGCATATTTTTTTTTCGGTATCACGCGGCCGAAGCAGCGGGCGCCAGCTAGTCCTACTATCCTACTAATATTATAAATGCGAATGTTTGTGAGGATGGATGGATGAATGGATGTATGGATATTTGTTACTCTTTCTCGTCAAAGAGGTCGAACGGATCTTGATGAAATTTGTCAGGATAGAAAGAGAGGTAGATTATGTATGGTAGATAGTCTGGAATAACACATAGGATACTTTTTTTTCGGTATCACGCGGGCGAAGCCGCGGGCGCAAGCTAGTAGTTCATATTACCATTTTATTATGATTCGTATAAAGATCGCGGCCATTTCAGAGCCCCTAGTCACTAAGGCTGAAGAATAAACAGATGGTAGTAATTTCCCAGAAGAATTTTGTTATTCATTTAGCATTGGACTGCATTCCTGCACTTTGTAACGATACAATTATATTGTAACAATCACTTGTTTTTATACAAAATCGATTCCTGGATTACATTATAGACGGATGCTCTCTACCGGGAGTGTGTACCTATTTGTAACGTAATGCTCAAAATTGAATTCAGAATTGTTACATTACAGACGAATGCTTCGATGAAGAAGCGCCATTTTTTTTGCGGATAGGAAATTATCAAATTACTTCCCCCGCTCTGGGCGGAGCGGGGGCCGGAGTAAGATTTTTAGCGACTACAACCACGGTATCTCTTTCGATCAACCTGCAACCCCGGCAGAAAAACAACTACTCTTCTTGATCGTTAGTCATGGGTATTGAAATGTTCTTATTAGTTTATTTTTCTTTTTTTTAAACCTTGCCTCACACTAGGAATTTCTCCTGTATCGTGGGTGCGTTTACAAACATTTAAACTCACATACACAAACAGCCACACCCGGGACAATTATCTGTAGACCATACAAATATTTGTTCCGTGCGGAGATCGAACCAGCGACACGCAGCGCAGCAGTCGATCGCTCGGCCACAGCGTCAACCGTGTGCCAACATTTTTTGTTTTGAGTCAAATATAAGAATTATATAGAGATTATAAGTGAGAGAAATATTTGTTTGGCATTTTGACTACTACTACTATACACCAATCAAACTAATATTCATTGACACCTATTTCTGTAATATTTACGAACATACCAAATTTTAATTGAAGTTTTAAGTGTCAAACTTTTACTGTCAAAAATCCATGTTCCTTCTTTTGCCCTTTATGTTCCGGGGCCGCGGTATCGCTTTCTTCCTGCAACGCCATTAAAGCACGTTCAGAAATTTAGGAGCTCATGTAATGTTAAAGAGGTAGGTCGGACGCTGATACGTTAATTACTAGATGTCGTGTCAGCCAGCCCATTAGAGTCTAGTTCTATCTGTTAGTACAAGTCTTTCCGTAGGGGGATCTTTCAGTTATACTGGAGATAGGTAGATATCATTAGTTTAAGTGTGTGTTTACAGCAATGCAGTTTTGTTTTTTTTAATGTTTCATATCCCGCACTGGGACCGTACGTAACTTTCATGGACATAACCTCTGCTTATCTGTAAGTTGACCAAGATTTTTTGTCTGGATTTTAAAAGAGACTGTGACCTCTGAGTTTGTTTCGGCTGTTTCTTCTCAGAGTAGTCGGGTACGAAACACCGGCTTCATCTAAATTTTAAAAAAGAATATTTTGCAAGTCAGTCTAATAATACGTTTCATATCATATAAAGGATTGCAGACGTGATGTTAGTTTCTTTTTGATTAAAATTATTAAACTTGTCCTAAATAAGAATCTACTTTTACTCCCCCTTTCCTGTCTAAACTCTTGAAGGTGGAAGCGCCATGACAGTCCGCGAAGTTAATTTCTTTTTACGTTTTTTTTTTTTGGAATTTGCAGTTCAATGAATCGTGAAAGTGTTTGTGAAAACCTACTTGCGAAATAAACATCATTTATCATTCATTTATCCCTTCAGGAATTCAAATTCAGTTAATATTTTTATGGTCTTGGTCTTAATACAAACAAAGGTCTCATCCTATTCTGCCACCAGGGTCTAAATATTTGCACGCAAATATTTGGCATATAGGTAAACATATTTTTAAGACAAACGTATTAATTAAATGTGGCATGTCAGTTAAAAAATATTATATGTTCGATTAAATTCAATCAAATTATTGGGATAAAGGATTGCAGACGTGATGTTAGTTTCTTTTTGATTAAAATGATTAAACTTGTCCTAAATAAGAATCTACTTTTACTCCCCCTTTCCTGTCTAAACTCTTGAAGGTGGAAGCGCCATGACAGTCCGCGAAGTTAATTTCTTTTTACGTTTTTTTTTTTTGGAATTTGCAGTTCAGTGAATCGTGAAAGTGTGTAATTGAATGGGATTTTATGATTTAGAAGGAATAGATTAATTATTGTAAGAGGCCATATTTGTTACGGTGGCGCATCGTGTATTAATCGGCATAAAACCTGATACTGGCCTTCAAATTACAAAAAAAAACGGGTAAGTGCGAGTCGGACTCTTGAACCTAGGTTTCCGTACGACTACATAGACATAGAGGGTTGATTTTTGAATTCCAAGGTACCGCTGACTTGAGTATGTAGTTATAATTTCAACTCGATTCGCCCACGCGTTCCCTAGATAAAGGGTCTTGACAGACAGACGGACAACAGAGTGATCTTAAAAGGCTTCCATTTTTCCTTTTGAGAAAACCATAAAACGTAAGGAAATTCGAATTTCGCCCAGACCATAACTTTTACTCAGGTTTGAACTACACGCCACTCTGACAATCTTACTCCCAGTTCTATTTTGCTCATTACTAAGTTACTGGTAGTTAAAAATTAATATGGATTCATAATGATTCAACAATAACGTATTATTAGACTGACTTGCAAAATATTCTTTAACGAAAGACTCACCACAAAAACACGAAAAAGTCTTCTTTGCAGGGTAATTCTTTTACAAAAACTACCCAATAAAATCCTTCATTCATTCCCATAGCGAGTTGCATTAAATATCTGCGGGCATTCGATAAAATGATCATACCCGAACCCGGCCTTAGACCCAGGAGTAACGAGGCGATATCCCAAATATATGTGGGCAGGGATCCCCGCCGATTTATTGAAAGTTCATAGACTAAGTAGAGGTTTAATGCCTTTGCTTGATGGAAACTTATAGCCTTTCCTAATGCTGTGCTATCACCTTATTTTTTGGGCACAGAGCCGTGGGAAATTGGGAATTTAGATGGTTTATTCAATGACTTTTTATCTGCGTTAACCGTTAACCTATGGGATATAGTTGTCAGTTGTAAAAGAGAAGTAAATGTATTTAGTAAGACTTGAATTAATATACCTAAGTATTATTATTTTCGTTCATTTATTAATTAATTAACATAATTTTACATTTTTAAATATTTCTTATTATTTTATTCTTATGATTTGTAGTGTCATTGTATTGTGTGGCACTAGAATTCCTTTATTTTAGTACCGCCGTTAATTAAAAAAAAGAAACAGTAAATTGCTTATTTTCGTGCTGAAAACAGCTGTTTATTGGATAATACATAAAAATTAGGTATTCTAAAGAAAAGTGTTTGTTTCTACTGCAAAGTAAAGACGACAGTTTAAAAGCAACTTATATTTAAGTGGTTCTTAAACTGTCTCCTAAAATAATTCAAACAGAAATGAATGTTGAGAGACACAAAAGCATCAGCGCGATACTCAACAAACCCCGCCAGTAACGTTCACCAAATTAAAATACAATCTAAATCAAACATTACGAAATAAGACAAGCATCTTCAGTGTTGCAATGCACAAAATTGCAGTCATTATTCATAGATCACATAATTCTATCGTGTTTCCCTTTCATGCCGTGTGTATGAGAGATTTTAATCGTTTTAAATTATCCAGAGACAATGAACGTTAAAATATTCGGCCTGCATGGTCAGGCACCGGACAATATTTAAAGTCGTTGCATTTTTATGTAATTCAGTTATATAAAATTATCAAAAATGTACGTAGGTAGGTATGTTCTCCTTGTTTTATTTGTCTGATTAACTGCTTTAGTTTTGCAGTGTGTTTATTATCAATATTGTGTCGAAGAAATGTTAAATAATTTCTTAATTCTTTAATAAATGTGGAAAAATATATTATATGCGTATCTAGTATATTCTATACTCTGATACTCACATCAATGGGTAATTTTCCGAGTGAAAACGTCACGGTACGGTGCAGTAACTACTATTGTGCCAGTGGTATAAATAGGTACCTTCCTACTGCCATGAAAAATATTTGGAAAACACATTCGAAAGAATCTGATGGAAAATCAATAATTATCCTGTTTTAAATATTTTTTAATTTATCAGTTACGAAATAAAAGTTACTCACCGACATAAGTCGCCAATACAAATAAAACAAACAAATATACTAAAAAGTTCCATCGCATCTTCATCTTGATAGTTTTATTGTTCACAAACCATTGCACAATTAATAACAACACTTACAGTTCTGTATTATTCAACTAATTGCTCACAAATATTTCGTCTTTTATAATAATAAGTCACTTCACAATCACGAAACTTATAAGTCAACTACTCAATTAAAAATCAAAACAAATATTTATAAAAGTCTATGGTTATAAAAAAAACAAGCTTCAAAATTCAAATTTCGTACAAGAAATTTGGCGCGAAGCGTTCACCTTGCTAGCGAGTAAAGTTCGGAATGTAGTGTGTAAAGGCACGCATACACTACACCGTGGTGATCGACCCCACCGGAACCACAGTCGGTGGGCGCGCGACTGCCGACTCCTTGTGCACCGCACCGAAACGTAACTTAGAACCAACTTAACGTTTGCCGTTACGTAGCTCTTATTACGTGAGCGATAAAGTTCATTTTCTAAATCCACTTTTAGTACAACCTAATGTTAATGATAATGTTCGTAGTTTTGTAGAGCGTACGCGCATAGAAACGCTGTCACCCTATTGAAGGTATTGTTACGGAAGGCGATTGGAAAAACAAAGAGACGTCGAAAAAAATGGGCAGATAAAGAATTACGCAGTAAAATGGAATGCGTTGAGCGTATTACGAATGAATGGAATACTATAAATGCAGTTTTTATTAGTAATTGTTTACATTTTAACTGAATTTGTGATAGCGGAGTTGACGTGCGGTTGTTTTGATGGCTATAACATAATAAATGCAATATATTTTTTTATAACTGGTACTTACGGTGATTTATATTGGACGTACCTACATTATATTATGTATATTCATTGTGATTGCGCGTCGATTATATCTACACATACACAACGTATTTTGTACAGGTGTGCGAGTTCACGTCACAATTAATCGCCAATACTCACGTACAAAAATTTTCTTAGGGAGTTGTGGATAAAAGTTGGGAGTATTGCTAGTTAGTTTTAATTGCTTTCTTACCTACTTAATCTAAATGAAGGTAGATTATTATACATCTAGAAAAAAACCTGCTAAGTCTCTACCATTAATCCAACATTATTTTTAGGGCAAAACCATATTATTTCAAGTAAAAAAAAACTAAACTACTCAACAACTATGTAATTACATATTAATGAATAAAGAAAAAACTTACGGCGGGTAAGACAGAAACTTATATCGTTATTAAAATAGATATTAAAAAGTACGGTCTACCGTTATAACACTAGAGCAAAAAACATATCTTTTTCGACAAGTGTATCTAACGTAAGATGCATAAACTTTTGAAGAAGCCACGCGTAAGCTAAGCTCAGGTATTGAGACACATGCTCTGAGCCTTCATAGTTTTGCACATGGACGGACACCAGCAGCATGTGTCTTCAGAAAAAAACGGAAGCGAACCGGAAGATACGTATAGAAAAAAGGTTTCTTGGCATGCAGAGCAGACCATAACAGCCAATTTCATCATAATTTTGTCAGTACTTGGACTCGAGCGATAAAGTTTGATGCTGAATGGAAAATGAGAGATCAAAGAAAAGATGGATTTTGTAAATAATGTTATGTGAAAGAAGTGGGCGTCATTGATGAAATAAAAACTTTTTAGTGTAGGATAAGCTCCTAAGTTAAGTGAGTACTTAATTCATTTTGACTTTTTGTCGATTAAAGTTTTTGTATAAGTTCATATTTATATTTTTAGTTTTCTTATTTAGCGAATTTGTTGATGCTTAACAAATTCGCTAAATAAGAAAACTAAAAATTACTATGAAAACTAATTCGGTTGAAAATTCCAAATTTCTCGGTTTTGTTAAGAATATTGTTTTTTGATTTCTCATTTCCTATTTTGTCGATTTTTTTGCTGCAATCTACATCGAGCTCAATTTTTAGTTGCTATTATTAAGAGCCCATTTGTCCTACTGCAGGGCATTAGCCTTCGCATATTGGCTACTATTTAAATTTTAAAATCCATTTTAGGCGAAGACAGGCATAAGTTAAAGAATTCAATTAGTATGGTGTTCCTAAAAAGTAATGCGTGATCATAAATAAAATAATATTTACTTACATGTCGAATTTAGAACCTCCTCCGTTTTTTAAGTTACATGAGAAAATGGTAGGAAGGCTATGTTGATGACGACTTTTTTTTTCGAATGAAAAATCATCAAATATCTTGTCTCGCTCTGATGGGCGGAATGGAAGGGAGTGTCAGACTTGTACTGACAAAAACTCATCCATGTTCCTTCTTTTGCCCTTTGCGTTCCAGGGCCACAGTATTCTTTCGCACAACCCGAAGCCTCGGCAGGCAGGGGTCCTGACGGGCCCCTCAGAGTTACTAACATCTTGAGGCGCGCGTGGTACACAACTGGCGTCACTATTAGACGTAGGACGTAGGACCGGGGCTACGGTGGTACGTCTCGTGGCTCCCGAAATCCGAAACGTCTCCCGCGGCGGTTCATAGCCACCTTAGCTACCATAATGTTCCCAGCGTTACTGCTATTTTTCAAAGCTGTTTTATTTTTGATTACTGTAATTTATCTTATCCTCTTCTGGCGCTGGTGCGGCTACGCCCGCGTGATGATCGAAAAAAAAAGTATATCATGTATTATTGCAGACTATAATCTACATCTGCGCCAAATTTCATCAAGATCCGTTCAGCCGTATTGACGTGAAACAGTTACAAACATCCATACATCCATCCCCACAAACATTCGCATATATCATTACTAATAGGTATTATAAAAGCGAAAGTGAGTTTGTTTGTTACGTCTTCACGCCTAAATGGCCTAACCGATTTTGATGAATTTTGGTACAACGATAGTTGGGACCCTGGAGACTATTTTTTTAAAAAGAAAAATGAGATATGGAAAGAGGAAAGAAAAGAGGAGAGAAAGATATTTTTTTTTCGATCATCGTGAAAAGAGTGGACCTTCGCCCAGATAACCACGATTCTGTATCGCTGCTATCACACTGCAAATGCGACTAAAATACGCTGGTTACGTAAACGCTCAGTATCGCTACAAAAAGTCACAATGGCAGAAGGTCACATCCTGACCTGAAATCGAAACTAGGAAGGTCTTCAATAAAATTTAATTCAATTCTTTAATGCATAACACATGATATCATGAACAAGGTCTTAATAATTATCAGAACATGTACCTACCTACCTATATTAATTTGAATAAAAATTATGAGGTATTAGGTAGGTATATGACATATTGTTTGACATAATTAAAAAATAAGAAGTCATAGAATTCAATTACCACCTACCTGTGTTACTAGATATATTATCCTTACTATACTAATATTATAAACTAGCTTTCGCCCGCGGCTTCGCTCGCGTTAAATTCGGTATAACACACCAAACAGACCTAATCAAAAATTACCTAATCAAGAATTAATCAAAATCGGTTTAGCCATTAAAGCGTGAAGAGGTAACAAACAAACAAACTCACTTTCGCTTTTATAATATTAGTAAGGAAGCGTAAGTGAGTTTGTTTGTTTGTTACCTCTTCACGCTTTAATGGCTATACCGATTTTGATTAATTTTGGTACAGAGATAGTTGGGAACCAGGAGACGGACATAGGCTAATTTTTATTTAAAAAAAGTGGGATATGAGGGAGAACGAGGGAAGAAAAGGGAAAACTTAGCGTTGCTATCTATTACAAATCAATCAGGCGCAAGAGCAAAAACTGCAGGTCTGCTTGGTGTTATACCGAATTTAACGCGAGCGAAGCCGCGGGCGAAAGCTAGTATGGTATAAATTTAATTACAATAAGTAGGATCACAATCAATAAAAATGAATTTAAAAAATTCAGCCAGGTGCAAATTGGACTCGCGCAAACTTGCGACAAAAACGGCCATTATCTTTTAACTGCGTAGTCTTGAAGGATTGATTTTCACATCTTAAAGGGACTACCGACTTGAGTATATGGTTTTAATTTCAACTCGATACTCGTTCCCCAGATAAAGGGTCTTGACAGACAGACAGACGGACGGACAACAAAGTAATCCTATAAGGGTTTTTTCTTTTTGATTTTTGAGGTACGGAACTCTAAAACAACAATTAAACTTCGTACTTAGTAAGTAAAGTTTTCCAATTTAAATAATAAAAAAAAATCTACATGAATAAATATCGATGGGTACTCTCTACTGGGACAAAGAGGAACAGAGTACCCATCAGTCAAGTCGGTCAACAAGCAACTTAAACTTAAAAGTCTTTAAGTAACAAACCTTTTCTTGGAAAAACTTGGAAGTATGGTTGTGCGCCAAGGGGTTAGTACTTAGTAGGCCACGGTTAAATAAATAAAGAAAATGGAAACTTTCGTGAAGACTTTTTACAAAGCTATATTAATGGTCTAGCGATAGTTGGTAGCGCTAATTTTGGTTTTCTTTTTTTGTAAATATGTATCGCAAGCTGAACGACAGTTCACAATCACTATCCTAAACTCGTTCTGCAGCACGGTATTTTTTTAATGGCATCTAGCAGTTCAATCTAGGAGGTTATCGTCTGCTTAACCGGACAAATCCTGTGGATGCTTCTCATGCTTCGAAAGTAGTCTTCAGCCAGGGTAAACAAATTTAAAAACCGCTGGCGGAGTACAGCAAAGGTACAGGCTGAATCTGGATCTGTTTTTTAAGACTGGTTTGAAACTACTGGCTCAGCATCGCGGGCTAGCCCTAGGCTGGTGGGGCAAGTACCGGAACGTCGCGACGGGCCTCGTCCGTCGGCAAGGACGGAATGTCGGCAGTTTGCGTCTGAATTTACGAAGGGTGCTAGTTTTCTAGAATGTTAAGGTAACAAGGCTGAAGATCTATTACTAAAACAACGTAACGGTGCAGAGGCTATGTGTTACAAACATCGCGAGCCTAATTAAATTACAGAGAATCGCATCATCAATCACCTCTTCTACTTCACAATCGTGACACAAAGATTTAGGAAACGCAACTTACCAACTTACCTACCAACGCCATCTATCGGTTTAAAACTAAACTATTTCCAACAAATGCTGTTTGACATCTGTACAGCGCCAGATTTTTACTGACACAGGCTCAACCTTTAAGCCTCATTCGCACGAGAGCTTTTTTAACGCCCGTTAAAAAAGCGTTCAAATAGAACAAATGCATTTCCAAGTACATATTCATACGACGGTGCTTTTAAAACGCGACGCTTTTTTATCGAGCAGTGTTGCATTTTGAGCGTTGGACGTTGGGTTCTACAGAGAATAGATCATATGAAACTCCGTATTATTATTCATACGAGCGGTAAAAAAGCGCCAGCGCTTCACTCAGTGCGCCGCGCGCTGGCTCGGCGATCGGACGTGTTTCTTTTGTTTACGTTACCAGAGCGGCGTTATGATGTCGTGGGTTGTGGATCCCGAAGTCCTAATTATAGAGGTGGAGTCTCGTCCACTTCTATATGCAAAAGTATTGCCAGATTACTCAAATAAGATAATGAAGAATAATGCCTGGCAGGACATAACAAAAAATCTCTCAGAGGACTGGGAACGCATCACCAATGAAGAAAAAAATAATCGATGTAAATAAATAATGCAAGTTATTAAGGTTTAATAATAATGGTTTATTATTTATTTATATATTTTATTGTTAATATTACTTTTAGGTTATCAGTTTTTAAGCGGTTTAATTTTCTCTATTTATAACTTGATATTGCCACGGGATAGAACCTTGTGGCGATGTAAAATATCTAGCGAAATAGTCGCGTATTTCCAGCCCAGTATGGTTACTTCTTAGACCTGTCGGTTGGAGACCTTGTATTAGACTGTCAAATAAAGTATCATCAAATTGGAATCCATCTTTGATTCTTACAAAATTATGTAGAATGCAACATGCTTTAACTACTGATATCGTGCGATTAGGTTGAAGTTCTATAGCCCTCGTTAAAATCCTCCACTTGTTTGATAGAATACCAAAACTGCATTCAATCATTCTTCGTGCTCGTGTTAGTCGATAATTGTAAATACGTTGTTGTACAGTCAAGTTGCGGTTCGGATATGGTCGTAAAATATGTCCAGATAGGGCAAAGGCTTCATCGCCAATTAATACAAATGGCATATTTTTCCCATTCGGATCATTTGGTAAAGTTTGCGGTTCTGGTAAATCAATTTGGCCCGATTCTAGTTGTCTGTTAAATGATGTATTTTTAAAGACGTTTGAGTCAGTAGATCCACCGTAAGCTCCTACTTCAATGCAAGTAAAACAGTAGTTTGCATCACAAATTGCCATTAAAATTATAGAAAAATAATTTTTATAATATAGTATAGTGAACCGCTTTGATTGGGTTTTGTTATTTCAATGTGTTTGCCATCTACAGCCCCGATCACATTGGGGAAATTAGTGCGATGGTAAAATTGTTCGGATATTTTCTTAAAGTCATCTTTTGTTTTTTCTGGCATATACATAGGTTTTAAACAATCCCATATTACGTCACAGACTTGTTTAATAATGTAATGTATAGTAGATACTCCAAGTAAAAACTGGTAGTGTAAATCATGAAAATTGTTGCCTGATGCTAAAAATCTGTAACAAAGGAATGGCTCATTAATTACATCTATTTTTTTAGGCAAAGAGTTGCAAGCAAAGTGGAAACACTTGAGGGACAACTTCCGACGTGAATACCAAGCCCAAAAAGATGTTACATCAGGCCAAGGTGCAAAAAAGAGAAAGAAATACAGATATTACGATCAATTATTATTTCTAGTTCCACACGTTAGAGATGCCAACACGTCTGGAAACTATAGCACTCCAACAAATGTAACAGAGCAAAATATTGAAAGCCCGCCAACGCCGAGCGACATAAATTCATCAGCTGGACCTTTGACTGACACTACCAATGTTTCAAAGACACCAAAGAAGAAAAGTAAAACTAAATCATCCTTTGAAGATGAGGTTCTGAAAGCCATAAAAAATGAAGTATCTGAAACGGACGAGGATAAAACATTCTGTTTATCACTGGTTCAGTCACTTAAAAAGATGGACGATAATAATAAAATATTGGCCAAAATCGAAATATTAAAAATAATTCACACTTTCTCAAATCGCAACATCAGCCAGCTCAACCAATCACCAAACATTGAACCATATTTAACTCACCAAAATTCTATCCCTTCGCAATCAACATCTATATGTACTCAAATCACACAGCAGCAGCTGTCACAACGAATACCACAACTTTTACAGCCAACATTCACTCAAGCCAATAATACGTATCAGCAGCACTCAGAGTCACATCCAACACTGCCCTTGCATCAATCTTCATTCGTTAATCCTCGACTTCCATTAAAAGTAATTAGGATTCTAGAGAATCGTCAATATCGCCCCGCTAAAACAACTGCGTCAAGTTCTAGGTCACACTCCGCACAAAGCTTTTTTACCACATTCAACCCAAATATTTGCCCATCTCCATCCAACACTGACCAATCAAGTTCAACGTCTGTTCAAAGCCCCTTGACCAATATAAGTTCACCAGAAGAATTTTACTTGTCTCCAGATGATTGTTAAACAAATACTTAAGTTTTTAATAAATAAATTAATTTTGTAAGTTTGCTATATTGTTTTACTGACCTCAGTGTAACAGCTAGTCGTTGTACCGGTGGTATCGCCAAACGCATGTTCGTATCTTGAAGTTTTATTCGAGGCCCCACTACCGTCAACAGTTCGTCAAATGTTGTAATAGACATACGAAAATAATTAAAAAACTTATCGGGGTATTGCCTCAATTCTTCGTACAGTGTCACAAACTGTCCTTTTAAGTATCTCAGTTCATTCAGAGGATGAACCCAGAATACCTTTTGCTTTCTTTTTCGTCTTCTAGCAACACAAATCGCTATTGCTAGTACTTTAGCAGAAACCATTTCCACGTCTTACTGAAGCGAGAAACGAAACAAGAGTGATAAAAAAGCGTTCGTATGAACAATCAAATCGAAAACGTTATTTAAGCGCCAACGCCGAGTTTTAACGCAACGTTTTTTTAAGTCTCGTGCGAATGAGGCCTAAGTCAAGCTAAGCGTTAGTATTATATTATCTGTGGTTGAGCTAACTCGCAAAGTTGACGCAATTTTTCATAATTGTAACATATTTTGCAGTTGAAGTTGGAACATAAGTATGAATAAATAAAGCTAAACCAGACTAACTTAGCTCTTGGTTTGCAATTTGCTTATGATCCATATAGGTGGTTTGTTGTTGTTGAATATGAGCCACTTTTCGAGGAAATGTGTTGAAAAATAATGATCCTTCAGGAAAGTAGGTATAGTATTTCATGAATGGTAACGTAATTCATATTATTAACCTATTATCATTCTGTTTAAAAGGCCATTTTAAACCCCCTGATCGGATCCTAAGACTTTTTTTAACAGTGGACACCCGCTCCGTGCACCCGCAGCGACGACACAACTTCCTCGTTTAGACCATCATTCGTGATGTATTTTGGGAATCACCACAAATGAGGATCATTTATTGTGCGAACCACCAGGCTGTAGAATTCAGTGCCGATGCCTTCTCTGTTCCATAAACATTATAATCCGATTCTCTACAAAGATTGAGTGAGTTGGTTTCTTATTGGAAAGCGTGCTCCACCCTAGGCCGCATCATGGCTCCACATAAGGCAAGTTGCAGCCAAAAGCAAGCCTATTTCTTATAAAAAAAAAAACATCGACTTGGTATGTTATTCACATAAAAAAACAATAACACTAGTATTAAGAAATCGTTTATTTCATTGTAGTAAATTACAATTTTGATTTTACAATCTAAGTGGAAATAGTAAAAAACTAGGTTTCTTGTCGCTCATAAATTCTTTATAGAAAACAAACGAACGTGAGGGGTGTCACCTATGTCGTGCGGTGTCCCACAGGGATCGGTCTTGGGGCCGCTCCTGTGGGACATCGGTTACGACTGGGTGCTGCGCGCCGACCTCCCCAGCGGCGTCAGCGTAGTTTGCTACGCTGACGACACGCTCGTTCTGGCTCAGGGGGGGTCGCACCAGGCGGCGGCCGACATCATGACACGCGGGGTTGCGATAGTCGCAGAGAGGATCCGGCTGCTGGGTCTCGAGGTGGCCTTGCACAAATCCGAGGCCATGGTCTTTCATGGCCGCGGAAACACGCCACCGTCGGGATCCCAGTTGACGGTAGGAGGGGTTCGCATCGGCGTCGGGTCGACGATGAAGTACCTGGGAATCGTCCTCGACAGCCGGTGGAACTTTGTCGAACATTTCCGACGTTTGGCTCCCAAGCTCGAGCGGACGGGGGCTGCTTTCAAGCGGCTCCTGCCCAATCTGAGGGGGCCAAACGCCTCCTGCCGTAGGCTCTATGCCGGAGTCGTGCGGTCCATGGCCCTTTACGGGGCGCCGGTATGGGCGCGTTCTTTAGGGCGGCGCGCCGCCCACTACCTGAACGCGCCCCAAAAGGTGGTGGCCATACGGCTTGTCCGGGGCTACCGCACGATCTCCGGCGAGGCAGCGAGCCTCCTTGCCGGACTGCCACCGTGGGATCTGGAGGCGATAGTCCTCGCGCGCCTGTTTGAGTGGCGCGCGGAGGCACTACACCGGGGGGAAAACCCGCTGCCACGGCAAGTTGCCGCTCGGCGGGCAGACCTCCGGTGCGATCTCATGGTGGCATGGAGAGAGCGACTGTCGCAACCCCGTGCAGGGCACGCCACAATAGCGGCGGTAAGTCCCCTCTTTGAGGAGTGGCTGGAGAGGCGTCATGGCGTCCTCACCTACCGCCTGACGCAGGTCCTCACCGGACACGGAAGTTTCGGGAGGTTCCTGCACATCATCGGGCGGGAGGAAGCGCCTGGGTGTCACCATTGTGACGATCGCCCGGAGGACACGGTGGAGCACACAGTGGCGGTCTGCCCCAAGCGGGGCGGAGCACCGCCGTGCCCTCGTGGAGGCGATCGTCGGCGGCGATCTCTCGCGTCCGGCCCTGGTTCAGGCCATGGTCCGGAGCGAGAGGGAATGGGAAGCGGTCACCACCTTCTGCGAAGCAGTAATGCTAGCAAAGGAGGTGGCCGGGCGTTTGAGGGAGAGAACATCAGGCCAACCCAGCCGCCGCGGGAGACGCCCAGGGCGCCGGGCGCCGCGAGACGACTTCCGGCCACCGTAGATGCGGGCCTGTGGACGGTGAGCAATGGGTAGCTCACCGTCCGTCCGTCTATTGACGACAGGCCGTGTCGACGGCGCGTTCGTGTTTCACGCGCGCCTCAAAGAGAGTCAGCAAAGCAGAGGGGCTTGCCAGAGCCTCCGCCTGCCGGGGTTGCGGGTTGTTCGAAAGAGATACCGCGGCCCCGGAACGTAAAGGGCAATAGAAGGAACATGGGTGGGTTTTAGTCAGTACAAGTCTGACATGCCCCCCCGCTCCACCCAGAGCGGGGGAAGTCATTGGATGATTTCCCACCCGAAAAAAAAAAAAAAAAAAAAAGGGGTGTCACCTACCGCAAGATCTAGCCCCAAATGTCTGGAACTTCTTTTTGTGAATGGCCTCTCGGAGATCAACCTAGGCGGTTGTCGTCTGCTTAACTTTACTATCCTGTGGGTGCCGTAAAAGTAAGGCCTTCAGCCAGGGCTGGAACAAAAATTATCGTCAAACCGAAACCCACGTCAAATTGCATGAACTTGAACGTTTAACTTGGTCAAAGATCTCTAAAGCGAAACAGTTTGATTGAAACATTACTTTGTGTCAAACAAAAATGAACCTTCTTCCATTACACTGTAAGTAGCATATTCCTGGAACCGACTGTCACCAAGCGTGTTATACGAATTTGAGCATTAACTGGATACACTTAAGCACCATTTTCAAATGTTAGTAATTTTTGTTCCAGGAACCGGTCACTCCTCCCACACCGCGCCTTAACCTCAGGCACCATCTCAATTACTTGGTAGGCCTATAGTAAGTAGTTTCTAAGGCACTCTGGCTGGTAGTAATTCCTTAGACTTTCAGCTGTCCAATCTTTGTGTGTAGACAAGGAACTCGGCAGGGAAGTTGCATTCGTCATACTCGAAGGGAACTTGAGGTAACTGAGCATCGCAGGAGAAACAACGTTGTTCGTGTGCTGGAACCATTTTCTGCGAAATAAACAAGATCTATTATCACTACATAGTATAAAACAAAGTCGCTGTCGCTGTCTGTCTGTTGCTATGGTGTATGTAGGTATGCTTAATTTTTTAAAACTACGAAACGGATGTTGATGCGGTTTTTTTAATAGGTAGAGTGATTCAAGAGGAAGGTTTATATGAGGTGAGCAGCGGGTGAAACCGCTGGGCGGGTCGCTAGTAAATTATATTACAGAACGAAATAAACTTACTTAATTCATTTTTTTTTTTCAAAATTTAAAATGCAACTAAGGCGATGTTGTCAATCCGAAAATAATTTACTTTCGGATTCAACAAAGTCTAAAATAAATCAACTTTTCTGACGAATTACAAAGCGATAAAAAGGACGCCCCAGCAAAGCAATCATCATTTTCTTCCCCTTGTCTATTTGGGGTCGGCGCAACACGTTTTCTTCTTCCATTCTCCTTTATCAGACGTCACGGCATCATTTACTCCTTTCCTTACTCAATCCATCTATCTTTTCTTTGGCCTTCCTCCCTTCTCCGTCCATTAACATACAGATCCATCACTCTTTTAGTCACATGTACTTATAGCTAAGCAATAAGGGCGATATTTATCATCATCTGCCTAGCCTTTTCCCAACTATGTTGGTGTCGGCGTCCAGTCTAACCGGATGCTGCTGAATATCAGTATTTTACATGGAGCGACTGCCTATCTGACCTCTACAACCCAGTTAGTACTGGGTAATGCGATAATACCCCTTGGTAAGACTGGTTGTCAGACTTTCGGTACACTGACTACCTGTAACGACTGTCAAAGATCTACAAATGACAGCCGGGACCAACGGCTTAACGTGCTTTCCGAGGCACGGAGGATACTCGGTATGTAACGGGTGGTCACCCATCCACAGACCAACCTAGGCAAGCGCGGCTTAACCTAAAGATTGACCCGAGCGGCTGCTATTATTTAGCCACGAGCTCCTCTATAAGGGCGATATTTATACGATTCTAATTAATTACTACACTACCAGTCAATACGAAGTGGCATTAGAAGCTAAATGAATGCATAAATGATTTTACCTTCTTTTCATCTCTAAGTTGCAACACGTTCGCCTTGATTTTGTCTGCCTGCTTTCTTCTCTTTCTGCTGTTCTAGCTGCTCTGTTGTTACTGGCCCGGGGATTTGGGACTAGAAAAGGAAATATAATTTATAGATTAATTTAATAATAGAAACCTGGTACTCATTCTTTTTTCTGTCATTTATCACATCTGCTTAACACGAAAGACGATGCTGAAAGACGAATTTATAAAAAAAAAAAACTTCAATATTCTGAAGGAGATTCTGGTGTCTGCATGAGGCGTCGACAAGAGCTGCCTGTAGTACCAGAGCATCAGGTTAGTGGGTGAACAGCGGTGACAGGTGAAAATTGTTATTTCATTATTTGGTTTTCTTATAGACAACATACATAGCTAGCGACCACTGTGTTTGGAACGTTGCCAATCTGGTCCCTAGTAGTTTGCACAGGGTATACCAGTGAAGATGCAGTCAGCAAAGTGGCCAGCAGCAACCATAACAACAGCCCAACTCCCAAAGCCCAGGCTTGAAGAGTTCTTTGACAGGAAACTTCTGGAATGACATGGTGTTGATTTACTTTTCTTGTAGGTCTTCTTTTTTATGGGTACTTATGTGTCTTTTTTTTTCTTAAAGCTTTAATCAGCAATCACTATCACAAAGTACACAATAAATTGAAATAACTCGTTCCTCAGTATGATAGGACTTTTACTACTACTTAACTTTTATTGTCTACATTTTATTTACATTATTAGAAGTAGTCTCAGCCCGAAATGTGAACAGTTATAAATGGACTAGATACACTTATTATATCATACTCATAAGGAGAGAATCTAGTGGGGAACAACAGCATACAGGCAGCTATTAGTTGTCTCAACTGGATGCCTCATAATAAAAAATAATTTAAAAAAATTACCACATTCCCTTCCAATGATGCAGCAAACAGCGATAGTGCAGAACACTTGACCTCTGGGGTTAGTATGAAAAGCCTTGCAGTGATGGCTGCTGCAAACAACTCAGTGGCAGGAGTGTTGGGGGTTTCATCACCATCAGAGCCACTGGCTGAACTAGAACTTTCAGCTGGAACATTACAATGTGTTTGAATTATTTATTTTCAGGCCAAATTTAAAAGTTAATCATAAAAACCTTTTTTTATAAATCACAGCAAATGCAAGTCACCATAAAAAAGGGTGCCACATTGCTTATTATTTAAAGGTCCTGAAAAATTAATGGAAGGTGTAGACAAGGGAATCAAGTAAACATTTCAAGCATAACTGTGTTGGACAACCTCAAAAAATAAATGAAGGAGTTCAATATTTCTACTGACCTCAAAGTGAATAATATTCTCTCAGCAGTAAAGGTTCTCAGCCAAGCAGTTTAGTCTTCAGGTTATTTGTGTGCCAGTGGTGTTTGTAGTGAGCAGTCCGTTGAGCTCTGGTAGTGAATGGACCAACACCACAGCATGAGCAACAACAAAATGCTGTCTGATCCACATATGTAGTCCAACCATAATTAGCCGAGTTATAACACTTTTTATCAACTGAAAGTTTAAATTATTAGTAAGAAATGTTTATTTGCACAGTTCATGCACTAAAACCATAATCACTGCAATATTGATTTATTTAGATATTTTTATTTGATTACCTACATTTGTTGATGACTACAACACAATTATAGTTTTTTGTACACAAAATAATAACTACAATTATGTATGATGAGCATAAATGACTAAAATATAAGCCAGGATATCAATTTGTAGGTGCTTTATCTGGATTGGTTTTGGTACCTGTCACGCTATAGTCAACTACTGATATTAATAATATAGGATATTAATTGACTTACCAACAGGGAACATGCAATCTACAACTTTAGCATCTTGTTTTCAAGATTCTATTCCGAATGCATTCGGCTTTTAACGCCAGTGTAGTTTATTTTTTTAAATTTGTTTTTTAAATTTTAAGTCTATCTCACTCAACTAACGTGGCCAGAACCAAGAATGAGTAATAGGTAATATAGTGCAATACCGCCCCTAAGATGACCCACTGACCAAAATACGGGATCATTATCATAATTAGTATAAATACATCTAAAACACTGCAATATTTGTATGTAATGAATTTTGACACAAGCCCAGTGCTGCCAATAAAAAAATCTCGATTACCCGCGTCAGTGGTGTCAATTCCCCGAAATTCCCCGCTTGTTTTTGATTAATTCCTCACATATTCCCAAAATTCATATTTTTGGAATAAAAACACTGTTTTTTTTTTTAAATAAAGCAGTGTTAAAACTTTTATGAATTATACCATATACAAAAATACATAAAAGTTTAATACATCAATACTTTTCAAAATAAAGTAAGGGCTTATTTATAAGAGTATTCTAATGCAGGTACAAAAAAACGTTTTTATTTTAATATTTAGTGGCCCTTACTTTATTTGGGATAGTAGTATATTATTTTTGACATAATTTCGCAGTAATCATATTTAATTATGTAGAAATGGATGCGTTCAGAAATACGAATTCGTGTTCAAAGGACAGTTGAGCAGGCATTTTTTAGTTGTAAAGTATTAAATAGCCGACATAATATTGTTTTAGCCGAATTGGTCTGGATTCCCCGAAATTCCCCGATTTATGTCATTCCCCGGGCTCTCCCCGCCCTAACCGTCAATTACCCGCAAATCGGGGATTTTCCCCGCGATTGGCAGCACTGCACAAGACCACCATGCCCTGGCAACTTAGAACATTTTTTTTTATTGCGAAAAGCTCCATCTGTCCCAGAAGCAACGAACTTTTTATTGTGGTGTTACCACTTTTTTACCGTAAACTTTTGGTAATTTACTTTAATTGTTAATTTTGCTATTTTACTTTAATTAGTCTACTTTTACTAATAATTTGATTTAGCAACCAAGTATGAATTGTTTTTGAAATATTTTGTATTATTCGTGGAAGTTTTACAAAAATTAGAACCTTAAAAAGTAGTAGTATTAAAACAAACTGTTACCAACAATAGCAACACTGAATATCAACGTCACAAGAAATTTTCCACCGGTTTGTTGTTTACATGCTCGTGCGCAATTTTTCTTGTATATTTCGGTGTTTTTGTGTTATTATCTTGAGTTGAACTTTAGTTCCTCCGTATATTCCATAAATAGCCAAATTTCAGCATAGACTGTACTTTGTGAAAGTGTTTGTGACATACTTGCAGACAGATGGGCCCTCCTCAAGCAGTTTGGACCATATCAATAAAACAAAGGATGCAAAACGAGAAAGGCAAACCGGTGTTGTAATTAATGTGTAATAAATTCGTTTAATTATATATTTTGTGTTATTAATCTTATCTCCTTTATCCGATACAACCTAAAATAAATTTATTTCGTTTAAAAGAAACCCAAACTGTGTTCTCATTTAAAACTTGTATCTAAAAACATCGATGAAAATTTGCTTGTGCAAAAACACAGTTTATGTATCATATAAACGAAGAAATGTATATAAGGCTATAAAAATAAATAAACATATGCGTACCTACCTACAATATATATATTAGGTCCTTACATATGAAATTGGCGTTTTTCGTACTGGCCACTTTAATCACGAATTTCTCCTCTTTGGTAAGGAATTCCAAATTCAAATTTGTACAGCTATTTACTCATGTATTTGTGCTTCGATGACCGTCATTCATTTGTTTTTTTTCTTCTGTTTTTTCTGTTTGCGTCACTCATTTTACAAAATGGAAAATTTAAAATATCGCATTATTTACGAGTACGAGTTCCGCCGTGGCACTAGTGCTGCGGAAACGACTCGAAGGGTGAATGATGTGTATGGCGGTCATGTTGCAAAAGAAAACACAGTTCGTTTTTGGTTCCAACGTTTTCGTTCTGGAAATTTCGACCTGCAGAACAAGCCCCGTGGACGGCCTGAGACCCAAGTTGATAATGGAGAATTGAAGGCTATTGTGGAAGCGGACCCATCGCAAACCACGTCCGAGTTAGCTGCAGGCTTCGATGTTAGTGATAAAACTGTTTTAATTCACTTGAAGCAAATTGGGAAGATTAAAAAGCTTGAAAGGTGGGTACCTCACGAATTGACTGAAGCAAACCGGCAAACGCGCGTCGACTGCTGCGTTACATTACTGAACCGGCACAACAATGAAGGTATTTTAAACCGAATCATTACCTGTGATGAAAAATGGATTCTTTACGATAATCGGAAGCGCTCAGCGCAATGGCCAGCCTGGCCAGCCAGCCAAATCCTGCCCCAAGCGAAAATTAACCCCAAAAAAGTTACTTGTAAGCGTTTGGTGGACTAGTGCCGGTATTGTTCATTACAGTTTTCTCAAATCTGGCCAGACTATTACAGCTGATGTCTATTGTCAGCAATTACAAACCATGATGGAAAAGCTAGCGGCTAAACAACCAAGGCTGGTCAATCGCTCCACGCCACTGCTGCTTCACGACAACGCCAGACCACACACTGCGCAACAGACGGCTACCAAATTAGAAGAGCTTGAATTGGAATGTCTTAGACACCCTCCGTACTCCCCGGACCTTGCTCCAACAGATTACCATTTTTTTCGCAATTTGGATAACTTTTTGCAAGGGAAAAAATTCAACTCCGATGGGGCAGTCCAAATCGCCTTCAAAGATTTTATTGATTCCCGTCCGACTGGTTTTTTTAGTAAAGGGATCAATGAACTACCTATAAGATGGCAAAAGTGCATTGAAAACAATGGTTCATACTTTGATTAATTAAATATATTATATTAAAAAATATTCGACTTTTTGTTCCTTCCATACAAAACGCCAATTTCATAAAAAAATTGTTTATTGTTTAATTATATAAGCAAAAGTATGAAATCTGCCTTTTTTACTTTACCTACTGTTTTTTTTTCTGGCGAGTTATTGTTTTTTTAGTTTTTTGGAGTTGGCAACACTGCTGGTGAGTCTGGTCTGTCCACTGACTTATAAACCTATGGACTGGCCATACCTACAAAATTAGCGTGACTACCTACAAAACTCGGGCGCTCAAAATGGCTGCCTTTTTATAGGGTTGTAATTTAGAGCCACATGAGTACCTAGTTTATATCGATATATTAGACAAATATCAATTTTATTATTCGAATATGTTTTATTAAAGTAAGTATTTTTAAAGATGCATGGCTGATTTTTCAATCGTCAGATACCTTTTCTGAGGAACATAAATATGACTGACAGCTTTATGGCTTCTGTATCATTTAAATGAAGTCAGCTCAGTTCTTCGTTTATGTATAATATTTGACGGTTGCAATATAAACCGTTATACTAATTAATGAATTAATATTTTCTGATATTTTTATTAGCTCTGCATAATATATCATCGACATAATATATCTGCTGCTAGACATAGGGCTTTCCAACTATCTATTACCACAAACTAAATCAACATCTTCTACAGTGTAATGGTACTTCTATCTTCCTAAGTGAGGTATGTATTTTGTTTTGTGAAAGGGTTTTTATTTTACACTTTTTAATAGTGGTACCTTTCAGCATAGAATATAATCATCCAAAGCACTTGAAATTGAATATTGGAATTGTCATGCTATGTACGTAAATATTTTGAAAATTCTAATAAGCCCAAACACGGCTAGGATACATTGATTTATTACAGAGTACCGTTGCTTACCTTCCGGTTTCATCGTCAGTTCAGTTAAAATTACTCCTTCACCATCTTCTTTCAGTTATTAACTAAAAGCTTAACAAAGCAATTTTACTTGTTACGACAGTTTTGCTATAATTGTATGAGAAGTTCCATTCCATGTCTTTGAAGTTCATCATAATATGATGACAATATTTATACGAGACCAATTCGGGAGTATCTTTCAATTAAAAAAAAACATTTTTCACAATAAAATTGAATAATGCGAAATCTCTTGTCACATTTAATTACATATAGTTTCTGTAAGGGATTTATTGAAATAAAAAGACCTTTGACGTTAAAAGAACATATGTTTTTATTTATGCATAAAAAGAAAAACCCTTTAGAAACACATAACTAAGTAGTAGAACATTCGCTTTTGTGTTTTATTAGTGCTAGTTTTATCAACCGACATTATAATGTCAGTTGATATTTATTCATTTCTGAACAAAATTAATTTGTTAAAATAATTTCTCTATGAAATCTTGCTTGATGTAGGTTGTAAAAAACAGATTGGTTTAGGCTGAAAAATAACAATATTATTAGTCACACAATCTAATAACCTACCTACTTCATTCCTTAATTACTGTCAAAATATGATCAAATTAGCCTTTACAATATTATTTTAATTTAACATCGTAAATGGCTCTTGAGCCATTTCAATTGAAAAACATTTGTTTTATTCGCCTCATTGTTTTTTTGTCATCCCTGACAATGTTTAGATGTGTGGAGGCATAAGATTATTTAATGAGGCAGCACAACATTAGCTTTCTTGAGTCTCCTAATATAATTCGGCATCAATAGTGAATGTGAAAGGGAACAATATTAAGGTGGTTCAGGATTTTTTTTTTTATAATAAACCAATTTAAGGTGACATGAGGTTCACCCTGTCATCTACTCAACAAAATAAAGTATACATAAGAGAAAAACCTACCACTAGAGGACGAGGGCACTGCGCTGTCACGTTACCTTGTCGAGAGTTTTATTATAGCATGATTTGTCGAAGTGCAAAGAGCAGACATACCACATTTTTGTCGGGGGTTAATATTTCCAATGCCAATAACAGCTAACCGTTTTTTCTTCAAAATTTAATTTACTGGGAATCTGTCGAACAAAAAACCACATCAACATTTTACACAATTATTACATTAGATATTATCGATACTTCGACATCGCTGATTGTAAGCGTCCATCACTAAGTTCACTATGTATGTAAACAATGCAATGAAATAAGGAAAATAACAACGTTTGAAGCTATACAAAACTAGCACAGGTCTCAATGACCTTTCCAAAGATCTTTTTGTAACAAAACATCATACATAATTAGTGAAAAAGCAATGAAAACTTGTCACTAACCTGTGAATGGTCAATTCATGTTGATTTTTGTTTTTCCTTGCACCACACTGTATTATGCAACACGAAGGCATGATTAATTGTTTATAGCAAAGCCCAGTGCACCACAATAACAAGTTTAAAGCCGTATTTTTCAATATAAACAACAAAAAATATCTTGGCGCGCAACTGTTTGACAGTTGATGTACCACAAAACTCGGCGCAAATCATGGAGAATCGGTCACGCATAGATAGGCTTATGACGTCACATGAAAGTGTTGCCAAAATGAGCACTTGACAAACTATACTTGTCTTTCTTTTCTTACGCAGCTACAGCTTTATTAAAAAGAGACAACACTGTTTTTCACATACGTGTGTCGATTTTATAGATATTTGTATAACTATTCTTTCTATAGTAGAATATGCCGTCTCCATAGGTATATCTCAATGGGTCTGTCTGACAGACACACAAAAAAAGTACACAAACAGACGGTGCTGCCATATTTAAATTAATTACAGTTAATAAACGTCAAAGTTAAAGTTCCCGGCTATAATAATTTTATTGATTTTGGAATTGACTCCAAGACTTTTATTAAACCTTATGAACTTAAATTTTACCCCGATAATTAGCACTACTACACTAGAAGCACGGGTTGTTGTTACTATTTACACTATGTTCATTGATTGCTTTATGTCACCGCAAAGTAACTTCATTAGAAACGACAAAAATACGAATTCGTGCTAATAGATGCAGTTAGGTGAGGGACACAGATTGTGTGGGATTTGATTTGGTTTGGTAACGTCTTAGAAAATGTCGAGTTACGATAATTTGGAATCGACAATGCTGACATCTAGAATAGTTAACGTGAAACTTTATCTAGTCTGAGGTGAAACTGAAAGCCTTGTGGCCTTAGTACAAGCTACACGAGACTTATTCAAAACATCTTGAACTTAACGCCAAAACAGATGGCAGGACGACGCAGTTGTACATACGTAAAATTAAATAGTCCACAACTGAGATTAAATAAACGCTGTTGCTTGTGTACAAGTAATATGTTAATTGTAATAATGTTTTATTTAAAATAATTAGTCAATTTATTAATCCGTGGAGTGTCCAAATATTTTGAATCATTTTTAACTGGATAGATGGCGCTATATAATAATATGATTAGCACTATGCCGTACGCTTGCCGTATAGACAGTCAAATCTTAATAGATACCCGGAACAGAAACCAGGTTTCTACTAAGTGCTTTTAAGTCTCATTAGATTTATGTGAAGTAATTTTATACTTTGATAAAATTTCTTTTTATTGTTTTGTTTTTGTTAGATTTTAGTTATGTATGATAATATCATAATTCAAAGCAAAAAGATGAAAACCCGTCCACGCAGCATCTTCTAGCCTCTTGCACGTGCTGTTTAGCTGCGCTTTGTGTTTTACAACGAATGTTTCCACTGTAGGACCCAATTACTTAGGTACATTTTCTTGTAAAGCGAAGCGTGTTGTTGTATTAACAACAACACGCTTCGCTTTACAAAAAAATCCGTGTATATTGATAAAATTTAAAACGCGACCTTAACAAATATTTTTTAAAGGGAACAGTTTTAACACTTTTAAAATCATCAATACAACCATAATTAATGTTCATATAATATGTATTGCATTTTTTTTTTGGGTGGGAAATCATCCAATGACTTCCCCCGCTCTGGGCGGAGCGGGGGGGCATGACAGACTTGTACTGACTAAAACCCACCCATGTTCCTTCTATTGCCCTTTACGTTCCGAGGCCGCGGTATCTCTTTCGAACAACCCGCAACCCCGGCAGGCGGAGGCCCTGGCAAGCCCCTCTGCTTTGCTGGCTCTCTTTGAGGCGCGCGTGAAACACGAACGCGCCGTCGACACGGAATATGTATTGCATTGAGTAAGTATTTCATGAAAAAGTTATCCAATTGCATTAAATAAATTTTGAAGGTTATATTGATGGTATTCATGATTACAATTCTGTGAATACACGTTTTACGGACGTAAATTAAATTTTTTGTTGGAATAATTTGATTGCTAACATTGAATAGTGGCGACATCTACTATCCTGTGCCTACAGTAATACTAACTGCGATATAATCTGGCAACATCACAAAACATGGTCGCCGCAACTTGCGTCTACGCTTTTTAGTTTCGTGTGTCCATTTTTTGATCAGACATCGAGTTGAGTTTCTCCTCCGTCCCATTGTTGGACTACTACCCGGAAACTAATGTTTTACAGCCGCTACGTCGCTGAGGCTAGCAATTTCTATATTAGTATTTTTGCGAAAAGACGCTTTTTTGTGCTGTGTGTGTGTCTATCAAAATAGACACAATGCCTCACCGTTACGCTTTTGGATGTAAAGATACTGGTAAAGATATTGCAAATCGCATCCACCAACAAAAACTACTTACTATTGCAAAATAAAAAAATATTGCGAAACAAAGTTGCCAAAGTGAAATAATAGACTTTGGATTATCCGACCATACGGCTCAAATATTTAAAATTAAGGTTAATAAGTTTAGTCAAATTAAAACATGGAAAACATCAAGACGAGACATATCTGAAGAAAATTTAATTATCTTCAGAAATCATCTCCAAAACTTATCGTTTTCAGATATATATAGCACAGAAGATCCAAATGAAGCCTATGATAACTTTATAGACATATTTCAACTCCTATATGATCTATGTTTCCCATTTAAAACAGTAATATTAAGATCTGAAAAAAAAATCAAATGGGTATCTAGAGGTATTAGAATCTGCAGCAAAAAACAACGCCAATTACTCTGGAAACAAAGACTTAATCCTACTAGTGAAAATAAAACGACATTTAAACTTTACTCGAAAAAATTTAAAAAAATTATCAAACTGACCCAAAAAGCGCAGAACAACTTTCTAATTAAAAATTCCAAAAACAAATCTAAGACATCTTGGCAAATAATAAATAAGACAAAATCTATAAGTGAACCCATAACAAGAATAAAAAACAATAATCAAATATTAACTGACCCTAATGAAATAGCACAATCATTCAACGATTTCTTTATCGATCAGATCTCAGATCCACCCTTGAACACGACTACAAACAATGTAAGAATAACGAATAACCCTCATTCTATTTTCATGGCCCCTGTTGTCCCTCAAGACATTACAAGAGTGATAAAATCTTTAAAAAACAAGAAGAGTTATGGATATGACGGTATTTCGACAAACGTTATAAAATTTGTCAGTTCTGTTATAGCTAACCCCCTAAGCCACATTATTAACACAAGCACATTCGCCGGAACATTTCCAGATAGCCTTAAAACCACAATAGTAAAACCACTCCATAAGAAGAACAACAAAGAAGAAATGGCAAATTATAGACCAATAGCATTAATCCCCGTTTTCTCTAAAATTTTTGAAAAAGTAATATATGAGTCATTTCTTTCATTTCTGACAAAATTTAATATATTGTGTGATGAACAAAAAGGTTTTCGTAAAAACAAAAATATAAATATGGCCATTTACGATCTAATTAATAAAATCATGGTTAATGTCGATAAAAAAATACCAATCTGTACCATTTTTACCGACATGACCAAAGCTTTTGACCACGTGCACCATCCAACGCTTTTGGTCAAACTTGAAGCTTACGGGATACGAGGGAATGCTCTGCGTCTCATAAAGTCGTATCTGAGTGGTCGTCTCCAATATTCAGAAATCTCTAAAATATGTGTCAAATCAAAACGTGAGGTTAAATATTTATCTAGTCCTAGGAAAATTAAATATGGTGTTCCGCAGGGCAGCGTTCTAGGACCATTACTATTCCTGCTATATATTAATGATCTGCCCCGACACATCCCTCACCCTTGTGTGTTATTTGCCGATGACAGCACGATCCTAATAGACTGCCTCAACAAAGAGCTCTATGAAAGGGAAATAAATAATTCTCTAAAATTAATAATAAAGTGGCTCACCGAAAATAACCTTATCATAAACCTAAATAAAACTAATATAATGCATTTCTATCAAAAAATCCTTCCCTTAAACCTACAAATTAATTATATGGGACAAACGATTGATAGAGTTAATGTGGCTAAATTTTTGGGTATTTTGATAGACAGTCAATTAACTTGGAAACCGCAGGCTGAAGAAGTTTGCAAAAGATTAAGCACGTCCGCGTATGCTCTCTTCAATCTGTCCAAGAAAGTCAACGTGGATACTTTAATGGTTGCATATCATGGTTTGGTGGTCTCTATTCTAAGATTTGGTGTAGTATTCTGGGGTAATTGTTCCGAAAGGGAGTCTATATTTAAAGCCCAAAAACGTTGTATAAGGTCTATTTTCAATCTCAAGGTTACAGATAGTTGCATTCCTTTTTTCAAGAAACATAAAATATTAACTTTTCCTAGCATATACATTCTCGAAATAGCTATCTTCGTTAAAACTAACAAGCATCTATTTCCTGCATTAAATGACACAAGGATGCGAACTACTGCCTTGAGATCCAAATATCAAAATCTACTAAGTACTGGTGGATATAACACTGCTTTGCTTAAAAAAAACGTAATTGGTATGGCACCTGTTATATTTAATAAATTGCCAAATTGTATTAAGGATAAGCCCTTAGTAACATTTAAGAAACTCCTGTCGTCATTGCTAACAGAGAAATGTTATTACTCTGTTACTGATTTTTTAAATGATGAATTGTAATATTAATTGTTTTATTTTATGTCATACTTATACTTTTCATGTAAATTTTTGTATGCCAACAGGCAGAATGTACTGGGATTAAACCTAAAACTAACACCACTATTGTAGCACCTGCATTCTATACAAATAAATTATTATTATTATTATTCTCTTTATTCATTAATTATACTTACAAATACATTTTTAAATATTTCTTTAAAAAAATAATAGAAAAACATTTAAAAATATAAAAATAGGTTTCCGCCTGTAACGGGAGCAGGGTCCAAGCTACCGGTGGTTAGGGCTCCAGAGACAGGAACCTCCTCACAATGCGGGCCGTATCGAGGAGTACTGCCTTCTGAATCAGGCCCTTGATCCAACCACCTAAGGAGAGCTTCGACAGATGTTCGTCGAGGCTCTTGGCAATTAAGCCATTGGCCGTTACGACAATCGGCACAATGATAGCCGAGTTCACATTCCACATGTCAACAACCTCGTGTGCCAAGTCAAGATATTTTAGTTGTTTTTCTTTCTCAGCTTTCACGAGGTTCTCGTCATTATTATTATTATTATTAAAACAAAACTATACGGACCTATACGTAGGTACATACATACACTCATAACTATATAGCTACCTATAGAGCCTTAGTTCCCGTTAAGAAATGTAGATGGCGATTCAAAACTGTATGCTTCGAAATGGCACAAGAGGGCACTCTTCTCCCATATTATTATTATACTCTTTGGTCTACCCTTTGGACCTCAGAGCTTAATCATTATCCTTACCTACATTTTTCCAATACTTGTTACATAGTAAAATTATTAATGCAAGGTTCTCTAGGAAGCCTAAACATCACTAAATTAATTAAGTGAAAAGCGAAATAAAACTAAAATTAACTCACTTGACTTTTGACCTCTGACCACTCACTCTTTATTATTATTTTTACCTACAAAACTCCAAAATCCTATCTTATTTTAATAACTTATTTTCAGTAAAAGGGGCACATGAGATCTATTGCAAATAACGAATTAAATGATGATTTATACAATTTCGACGAAAGAATAAGGGACTTCAATATTTTGACTTTTCACAATAAGTTATTAAAGATTATTCACACGTCTAAGCAAGGCAAGTTTGAATACTATAAAATTTTCTTTGTCAATCTTCAATATAAAGCATAAAGATAATAATGTAACGACAAACCGAAGTTATCACGACCTATGTTTTAAAAATTCTGAACTAGCGATTTCTCAAAACACGGTTCTTATCTACGGAGACGATATTATACGTATTTATTGAAAACATTTTGAGTAGGTTTTGTAGCTATATGATTTACTAGCTGGCGCCCGCGGCTTCACCCGCGTGATATGATTTTTTTATAATTATCCTATGTGTTATTCTAGACTAATCTACCTCTGTGCCAAATTTCATCAAGATCCATTTAGCCGTTTTGACTTGAATCGTAACAAACATCCATACATCCATCCATCCTCACAAACATTCGCTTTTATAATATTAGTAGGATTATTAGGGTCGGTTATCTACTTGAAAAAGTAAAATCATTTATTACATTCTTTTTGTAGGTATCTATAATTACTGAAATACACGTTTTCAATAACGCCATCTTAAAAAATGTTACTCGCCAAAACTCTGTTCATAACACTACAACATCAGTTTAAAAAATGCTAGAAAGGTATATTTCACAAACATTATTTTTTGTGACTTCAGGCAAGGTGTTTGTCACTTAATTATCATTCATGTATTTTCGTTCAGAAATTATATTTTATTTCGATTAAATATAAAACACACACACTTTAAATAAATATTAATAAAAATATATTTATGCCTCGATAATTTTATTAAAGTCTGTTTTTTGGAAAAGTACCAGCCATCTAGTGAGGCTTATTAAGACTTCTTAGCTTTCCTTTTGGAATATGATGACAGATGTCGCTACGTCCTCACAAAAATTGTTTGTAAACGGAACGTGACCTTGTCAGTTGTCGCTTGTCGCTTCCTTCAACACTTTACCTGGCAGCCAGGACGTATCGCGCGCATTTCGAGTTTAGCCCGTTTCCAAAAAATATGTTTTGAAGTTTCAAGGTGCGCCAATCTTATTCGCATTTCGCACGTACATTAATTTGTGAAATTACATCATAAAAATGGAAAACATTGAAGAACAAAATATCCAACATGTGGCAAGATTGATACAACTGACTCGTCAAGCATTCACTATTATAGAATTATTGCAACATTATCTTGCATTAATGAATTATGAATACCCCGGATACGTAACAGCCGTGATTGAGATAGTTGGTGAGAACAAGCAGATAATAAGTAAGTTAGTTACCATACTTAGTAGCCTAGTGCACTTAGACCAAATAATGCTCAAAAAGCGGAACGATTTAGTGGCTGGATATTCTTGGGACGGTTTTTATTAAGTAAATTGAAATTGAAAATATTTATTTCAGACAGGCACATAATGTTACAAGTCCATAATTATACCTAATAATAATTATGTTAATAGAAGAAACTTAAAAACTATGTTAGTAAATTTTAAAACAATTATTAAAAGAATCAGTAAAAATCTACGCTTTGAATGTTTTTTGTTGGCCATAATATTGTTGCACTTTTTTGGTTACTTGTACTACCATTGTTGTTTTTTTTTTAATAACTGCGTTCCGAAACTTCATTCGCGTCAATATTATGCATGTTTTTACAATTAGCTTTTTATCAGTGAATGATTTTAAAAAAGGATGTTTTTACCTCTTTTTAATATCACTGCATTCGATGACGAATCGTTTCGATTCCCAGTTCGGCCGAAATATTTTTAAATTTATCAGCGAAGATTTTATTTGCAATCTGAAGTCGGCTTGGGCACGGCTAATAAATAAAATCTCCTTATATGTGCGTTTTTGTCATAAAATGATACGATATGATTATATGTTATGATTTTTTTTGTCGCTAAAACTTTTCTCAATACACTACTGGAAAAAAATAAGGGATAATAAAAATCCAAATTTTAGGTAAATTTTCAACAGGCTGTAACTTCGAGAGAAATGATTGTACGGGAAATCAAAAAACCATGATCCTCTATTTTTTTCAAAAAAGCGTTCGAGTGAAACAAAAAAACGGCTGGCTGTATTAATTTGGCTCTAGGTAGGGTTTTTGTAGACATATTGAACCGTAAAAGGCACACTTAACATTAGGGGTTACCTCAATATCTTTGAGCCAGTGCTTGACTTTACAAAAAAACCACCAATAGCTGTTTTATTGTTGCATTTTCAAATTCACGTGACAAAAAGAAAACGTTTAAAAAAATTAAAAACAATGACTAGTCGTGAAAGAAAATTTATTCAAATTCTTGAAACTCACCTTTAACTTTCTGTGCGATCATTGGTTGCCGAGATTTTGACAGTCAAAGACAAAAACATCCTTTTCCATTTAATAACCGATATTTCGACGAGAAACGGACGTATCAAGATGAATAAAAATTGAAGCTAAATGAACAAAATATCCAATCCTTATAGGGGTTAAGCAAAAAAAAAAAAATTCCAGTCCTGTAACCATAATTACCAAAACAATAAACTATAATTTATTTTTGATGCTGGTTTTTCTAAGATTAGGTATTTTAAAAACCGAAAGTTAAAAAAATTTTAAGTTCTGATTCAGAAACCAGACACTTGGAGCTACAATTTCCTTATTTTTTGATTTCCCGTACGACCATTTCTCTCGAAGTTATGGCCTGTTGAAAATTTACTAAATATTTGGATTTTTTTGATCCCTTAATTTTTTCCAGTAGTAGATATATTACCTATGTGTTGGTAAGGGTGTCTGTTTTGAGATGAATAACATTAAAATGAAATAAAACACAGAAAAATGGTTTTAATATCCATCTAAATAGTGGTATTTGACTGCTAATTTTAGGCCATTTGTATTTGTATTATGATTTTGGTCATGTGGCCGCCCGTGACGAGCAAGTCCTGCATGGTGCAATCTGGAGTTCCATTTTGGGCTGTATTCCAGCTAAAACATGTTAATTGTAGGCTTCCAAGTTCTCAATTTACTTTATGTTTCTGATACATCGTTTTTAGGGTTCCAAACCTCAAAAGGAAAAAAACGGAATCCTTATTGGATCACTTCGTTGTACGTCTGTCTGTCTGTCAAGACCCTATTCCGAGAACGTGTAGTACCTCCATGCGTTTCTTTCCTTCCTCGAGTTGAAATTAAAACCATTTACTCAACTCTGTGGTCCCTTTGTGCTGTGAAATTCAACCCTTTAAAGTTTAGGCAGTCAAAAGATATAGCTATTTACGTCGCAAGTTTGTATAGAACCTTCGGTGTGCGAGTCTGACTCGCTCTTGGCCGGATTTTTAAAAACTTAATTCGTTCGTAATTGCTTAACTAAAATAGATGCAATATTGTTTTTTTTTGTATCATTAATTTCATATTCCAGAGACGGACATAGGCTTTTTTTTTAATAGTGGTATGTGATGGAGAAAGAGGGAAGAAAAGGGAAAACTTTACGTTGCTATTACTAATCAATAAGTCGCAAGGGGAACTGTGTTACCCCGAATTTAACGCGAGCGAAGCCGCGGGCAAAAGCTAGTAGAAAATATATACGACTAAGACATAATTATTATTAATATTCAAGTTTAAATACATTAATTAGACAATTACAAATCGCAAATATCAAAATTTTCAGCAGTCATTCACAGCCTTGACTATTACATTTTTTGTGGCTCTTACTCAGGACATGAAGTCCCGAATAAGAGCCACTAAAAAGCCTCCTCATTACTGCATAAAAATCATTCACCCTGTTCTCAGCGAACATGCCAGACGCCCTGCACCTCCACGGCACTATAACATTTTCATTACTGGCGAAATGTGGGTGTACTATTAGGTACACCTCTGGCTCACCCTACGGGGATTAGAGGCGTGATATTATGTTATGTGATGGTGTAAAACATTTTCCTATGTTTTATTTCAATTATAATTAAAATAAAGTTCTCCACTTCTAAAAGAACACTCGCGGATCCCCCTCGGTGGCGCTTGGACCTCCCGTGCGCTGCGCAATTGAACCCAGACAGGATTTTTTCTCGTATTGTCTTTGCATTGTTTATGGTCAACGAAGGCTTAATCGTCCTCGTGTAAGTAGGCACTAAATGCCCCTTCCAAGGCCCTTTGGGATCCGGGGTTGCGGGTTTTTCGAAAGAGATACCACGGCCCCGGAACAGATAGGTCAAAAAAGAACATGGGTGGGTTTTATTCAGTAAAAGTCTGAAACTCCCCCCTGCTCCGCCCAGAGCGGGGGAAGTTATTTGATGGAAGTTCTCTTTCTGTTTATTAATTAGCATATTGTTAATTTTGTACTATCGAAAATGTTTGTAAAAGTCTGAAACTGTCCAATTGCACCATACACGCTATGTCTCTTGATGGATACGGACGCGTCACATTCGACGAGCGCGTGCATTTCGCGGATATGTCCAAAGATATATAATATGTATGTTTGTATGATGCACGCAAACCGCACTATTAGTGCAAGTGCGCAGTTATGCTCAGATCGGAGGAAGTTATTTGATGATTTGGGAATGAACGTTACTTGATCTTATGTATCCTAAAAACAATTTTTTTTTCGCAGGTCAGTTGCACACTCCTCTAAACCCGGAAAGTCCAGTGATGGGTGACGTCATGCCGGATAGCCTCCGTAAGACTGTTCTTAAGAAAAAGAAATGGGTTTTTAACATAAAGAATGACGGTGTTGTGATCAAATATGAGATTACTTTCACTTTATACGTGCTTTGGGCAGGAAATTAATTACGGATTCAGGGAAAATTCGTGAAGAATAAAGTACAAAATGTTATTGTAACTTAACTATGAATGTTTTAGCGGGTAAAAATCAGTTAAAACCATTTTCGACTGGTGTTAGTCAAAACGCCTATTAAGTAAAAATGCATTTTCTCTATTTTTCCGAACGTCTCACTCATATTAAGGTACCTAGGATTACTAATACATAATGTTTTTAAGAGGATCTAAAAAAAATACCTGACAAAAATTATAAGTCTTTTAAGTAAATGTTTGTATCTTAAGAGCGTAATCTACGTCAGCTTACATTCAAATTTTGTCCCCGCTTCTCTATCCTTCTCCTACGATTATCCCTCTTGCACAGCCGAAACAGTTTTGGGGTGAACTGCACTGTTGTCAGAAAGATGGCATGTATAAAATGATTATTTTATTACATTCTAATTGACTACTTGAATTTTACAATGAAATTTCTTTTCTTTACTTTTTTTACTAAATTGAATAGTCTGTTTTTAATTACAAAATAACAGCTTAATCTCCGAAACGGCTAGGCCGATTTTGACGGTACTTTTACTGAAAGATATTTGATATTACCTAAAAGGAGTAACTCTGTTTATTAAAAAAAAACCGGCCAAGAGCGTGTCGGGCCACGCTCAGTGTAGGGTTCCGTAGTTTCCCGTCCGTCACAATAAGTGTTCCCACTTATGAGTTTAAAGGTGGAGGAGGAAATTATTTTGTACAACTTTTTGTCTTTTTTGTACAAAAACTGTTGTGTCAATCAAGTTCAAAATGATTTTCATAGAAAGTCCTTATAAAGTTCTACTTTTCAGATTTTTTTCATATTTTCTAAACTTATGGTTCAAAAGTTAGAGGGGGGGGGGACACATTGTTTTTTACTTTTGGAGCGATTATTTCCGAAATTATAGACATTATCAAAAAATGATTGTAGTAAACCCCTATTGATTTTTAAATACCTTTCCAACAATATATCACACGTTAGGGTTGAAATTAAAAAAAAAATCACTTCCCACTTTACATATAGGGTGGCTACCCTAATAAAACATTTTTTTCCAATTTTTATTTTACCACTTTGTCGGCGTAATTGATATACATATTGGTACCAAATTTCAGCTTTCTAGTGCTAACGGTCACAGAGATTAAGCGAGGACGGACGGACGGACGGACGGACAGACAGACATGGCGAAACTATAAGGGTTCCTAGTTGACTACGGAACCCTAAAAAGGATTAGGATTCCGTGCAAAAAAAATCTTTCAACCAAGAATAATCGTAATTTGGGCTCAATCAATAAACAAGATCGTTGTGCACACATAAACGGGTCTTCGGAGTGAAGGACTAACCTCAATGCGCACCGTAGGAGGCTGTATCTTTACTAGGAACTTGAATCAAGTATGGCTCATCCTATGCAATCACATTTTGGACGGTGCACTTGATAGGCTGCGCTCAGAGGTACTGAGCAACCTTGACTCCGTCGCAAACAGCAGTACTTGACAAGCGTCAGGTTTTGACGCAATACCACCACTGTCCAACCCTGTTATTGTAGAGGAAGAATAGAGAAGATGTTGAGGTTGCCTCGGTAACTACCTATACAGTGCAATGTTAGATTAAGAAAGGCACTAGAGAATGCGCTCGATGAGTTCCCTATCGAACTTAGGCCCTGATTACCACGGTTACCAATGTATAAGACAAATAGGGCACTGGTGTGTGCCTTGTATTCGCAACTAAAGAATCATTTCAAGAGTAGTGTGGACCTCGCTGAACTCGATCTTGTGATGTGGGGCTGTTTCGGCATGTCGTTTAACTAATATCCAAATTAATGTACGCGACCAAAACCAGGCCAGCCTGGCAGTGCAGGATCAAGCGCCGTATTGGCGAGCCCGGGGTGCTCATCGGTAATTAATACAGCTTCAGGGGCACAATACCACTTCATGGCCACGTGTGATGCGGTTTGTGGGCGGGGCATTCTCGGGGAATGGAATCCTCAAGAATACATGTCTCGTGTCACAGAGCGCATCGACTTACGCCCGGTTGCAATAAACAAAAACCGGCCAAGAGCGTGTCGGGCCACGCTTCGTGTAGGGTTCCGTAGTTTCCCGTCCGTCACAATAAGTGTTCCCACTTATGAGTTTAAAGGTGGAGGAGGAAATTATTTTGTACAACTTTTTGTCTTTTTTGGTCAAAAACTGTTGTGTCAATCAAGTTCAAAATGATTTTCCTAGAAAGTCCTTATAAAGTTCTACTTTTCAGATTTTTTTTCATATTTTCTAAACTTATGGTTCAAAAGTTAGAGGGGGGGGGGACACATTGTTTTTTACTTTTGGAGCGATTATTTCCGAAATTATAGACATTATCAAAAAATGATTTTAGTAAACCCCTATTCATATTAAATACCTTTCCAACAATATATCACACGTTAGGGTTGAAATTAAAAAAAAAACACTTCCCACTTTACATATAGGGTGGCTACCCTAATAAAACATTTTTTTACAATTTTTATTTTACCACTTTGTCGGCGTGATTGATATACATATTGGTACCAAATTTCAGCTTTCTAGTGCTAACGGTCACAGAGATTAAGCGAGGAAGGACGGACGGACGGACGGACGGACAGACAGACATGGCGAAACTATATGGGTTCCTAGTTGACTACGGATCCCTAAAAACGACTCGTTTTGCTTAGGTATATAGTAGTATTTTGACAAACGTCTTGTAGAAAATACTACTATCCGTAAGCAAATCGAATCGTTTCTTATGTA
This sequence comes from Ochropleura plecta, assembly GCA_905475445.1. Taxonomy (NCBI): domain Eukaryota; kingdom Metazoa; phylum Arthropoda; class Insecta; order Lepidoptera; family Noctuidae; genus Ochropleura; species Ochropleura plecta. The sequence continues at coordinate 5,291,112 of FR997735.1, forward strand.
TATAACTTTTAAAGATATTGCGTGTTTATATACCCAATGCAATATTGTAGTATAACTGAATATGTTCTGCACATGAAACTAATTACATAATGTGTGAGTTGTAAAATCTTTACAATAACTGTGTTTAGTGCTGGATGACAGAAAGCATTCCACATTTTTCGCTAATAAAAATTAATACTTAATTCGTGGGTCTTTTATTTTAAAGGAGTTTTATTTATATGTTTTCCTACTACCTATGCTTAACTACTTTTCTATCCCAGAGGCGGACCGTAAGTTTGTGGGGCCTGGACTAATACTATTTGGGGGCCTACTGCTTAATTAACCTTATGTCAAAAAACTGTTTTCGATAATGATATACTAGGTACATACGACGATACATCAAGCGCACTTCTAGTTTTATATCGACCAGCTTTTTAGTAGTTTTATGTTTTGGTAAAGTTATAGCCAAATTATAGTCTTTGTATTTTTTTTTATTCACAATTGTCTTTAATGCTAATCTATCCCCTTGGTACGTATTAACAGTTCGTCCGCGCGACTGTTAAGCATGAGAACCTGGGTTCAATTCTTAGGTCGGGACAAGTGTTATTGGGTTTCTCATTAGGAAAAAAACATTATGAAGTTAGAAAAATACAGAGCACGTGCGGCGTTTCTGTGTTCTGGAATGTCGTATCGCCACTGCTACGGTGAGCTACGCTGAGCGCTACAACACTGCTACGGTGAGTGCCGCTGACCGCTACAACACTGCTACGGTAAGCTACGCTGAGCGCTACGGTACTGCGTAGCTCAGCCGTTACGTATATTGTGCTACAATCGCTTGGTTTTTCGTAACATTGAATGAAGGTTGTTTTGTATTATAGATAACTCAATTTAAATAGCATCCTACTAATATTATAAATGCGAATGTTTATGAAGATGGATGGATGTATAGATGTTTGTTACTCTTTCACGTCAAAACGGCTGAACGGATCTTTATGAAATTTGGCACAGAGGTAGATTATGGTCTGGAATAACACTTAGGGTACTTTTTTCGATATTACACGGGCGAAGCTGCTGGCGCCATCTAGTTACTTTATACTTACACTAGCTGCGCTACGCGGTTTCACTCGTGTGGTGATAAAATATACAATATATATTTTTAATTGTAGCCTATGTTTTATTCTGACGTATCCTTACTAATATTACAAAAGCGAAAGTGAGTTTGTTTATTTTTTTGTTTGTTTGTTACGTCTTTACGCCTAAATGGCCAAACCGATTTTGATGAATTTTGGTACAGAGATAGTTGGGACCCTGGAGACGGACAAGGCTAAAAAAAAGGGAGGAGAGGGGGAAAAAGAGGGAAGAAAAGGGGAGAGAACGTTTTTTTTTAGATCATCACGCGGGTTAAAGTTAGCGTTAGCCCATAGCACAAACTACTATGCCACGCGGACGAAGACGCGGGCGGAAGCTAGTAAGCTATATTATAGTAAAGTTTCATTAAGGCGCTCCCCTATGCCAGCTCAAATCTGGATTTTACACCCGCAAAGCTACCTCTCCACTACGACTATACCTCTCGCACAGTCAAAACGATTTTTTGGGGTGAACTACACTATTGATAGATACAGGATGTCAGGCATTAAAAGAATATTTTTATTCACGTTATACAGTAGAATCCCTTTACTAAGACTCCGCTTATAATGACCAACCGCTTATAATGACCAACCACTTATTATGACGTAGTACACAGCGATATTTGGTTTTCATTTAAAGTTCTTTAAACAGAGTTGGGTATAATGACTCCGCATTGAGTGACAGTTTGCTTATTATTACCCATTTTTAATAAATTGTGTCCAGTTGATGTAGTGACCGATATTATTCCTAACACTTTCGACAGTGTTCGGTGTTATATTATTATTTTTCACTTATTTGACGGGCCTGTTGGTCTAGTGGTCAGTGGCCCTGACTGCTGAGCCGGAGGTCGTGGGTTCGATTCCCACCCAGGACAAACTTTGTGTGATGAGCATGATTGTTTGTTCTGTGTCTGGGTGTGATTTATCTATAATATGTATGTATTTATAAATTATATAAGCATGTATATCAGTTGTCTGGTTACCATAACACAAGCTCTGCTTAGCTTGGGATCAGATAGCCGTGTGTGAGTTGTCCCAAGATATTTATTTATTTATTTCTATTTTGTCTCTCTCTATTAAAATAAATACTTACTGACAAAAACAGGAGATTGTTAGAACAATCTCCTGTTTTTGTCCTTCTATCCTTACTATATATTACAAAAGCGAAAGTGAGTCTGTTTGTTTGTTTTTACGTCTTCACGCCTAAATGGCTAAACCAATTTTGATGAATTTTGGTACAGAGATATTTGGGACCCTGGAGACGGACATAGGCTATTTTTTTAAAGATTGGGATTTGAGGGTAAAAGAGGGAAGAAAAGGGAAAACTTTGCATTGCTATTACAATAAATAAGGCGCAAGAGCAAAAACTACAGGTAGCGAGTATCTGTAAATCAGGAAAGGAGAACTGTGTTACCCCAAATTTAACGCAAGCGAAGCCGTGGGCAAAAGCTAGTTATACAATATTAGGAAATTGAGTCTAAGCAACGCAAAGATAGTCTTACAATTTTCTGCAGCTGCCACAATAATTTCAGATGCTGCCTGATAAAATAATACATTTTTTCACATCTTTCGTTTGTTTTACATTAAAATTAATAATTGAATTTTACAATGAAAATCGTTTTCTATTTACGCAAATAAGTTGAAGTGTCTGTTCGTGCTTTCAAAAAAAAACTTTTTCTATTTCACAACAAGAATGCCACATTACCACTGAGTAATATAGGCTGTATGACATTACTCTATTACGCTAAGGACCTGAGCAGCGGTGGAAACCACCATATTCCCAATTTCATATGATTCCATTTATTAGGACGCAGTTAACACTAAAAAAACTATCTAAGATTTAAGCGAGCATCTAAAGTTGTAACTTGTAACATGACGGCATCCTGAAACAAACTAATTAAAAGTTAACCCTAAGTTTTCTTAAATCATTAATAGAGATTCTTTATGAAAGACTTGTAACATCCAAACTAACATTCATTATTCAAAATAATTAATAAGCTATAATCACTTTTTTGTTTTATGGCATATTATGACATTCAAAAGTGCCTGTAATGATCTAATAGAAATGAATCCTTGGAGTTACATCAACATTTTTGTATGAAAAGATTCCCAATATCGGCACTATGAGTTTTTAGTCTTTATAAAACAACTTGAAATCTAACCTCTTCTTCTCCATAATTTATACCACAAACTTTCTGTTCAGCACTTTTTTTGACTTTTACTGACTAAAACCCACCCATGTTCCTTTTATTGCCCTTTACGTTCCGGAGCCGCGGTATCTCTTTCGACCAACCCGCAACCCCGGTCTGTTCAGCACTTTCATGACATTCTAGGGTTTCACAAAGGTCTAATTTTTTATAAGCTTGTATCTTTCCACTGATTGGAAGAAAAATTATTAAGTATGAGGTAAAATATTTTTATTTCTCTAAGCCTGCGTGGGCCATTTCTGATAAGTCCATGCTTAGGCTGCCATTCCACTCGAAATCAAGAGTGCGAAACAATCAAGCGTGAAACCAGCTGTGCAACTATGTATCTATTTAAACCAGAGTATAGTGCGGCTTACTCCTGGTGCATCTGCCTAGCCCTTTTTAACTAAATCCGCGTCGATTAGTTTCAGCTTATTAGTGGGTAACACGATTTTTCTTGGTAAGACTGGTTGTCAAATTTTTTAGTTTTGTGTTCATCCGCAACTAAATTATATTCTCCAAGCTGATGATATAAGTATAGCTAATGTTACTTCCTGATAATTTTGTTTTCTATTGATCAAAAAATTATCACTATCGACGCAGTATTTTCGGAGCTTATTCGGCACAAACAAAAAACTTTCCTCTTTAATATTTAAGTATGGATATATCCATGGTTATGCAGCTCAGTATATCTCCAATTGGAAAGGCAGCCTAAAGGAAAGTCACGTTGCTAATGTTCAATAGAAATTTTATATTCAATTGAAAACCCATAGCAATCAATCAATCGGGTTTTTTACCAATTTAAATTGCGTACTTAGCAGTACTGCTGTACTATTCTATGTATTCATGTGGGAAGTTAAGTACATCAAAGGTCTTGTAGAAGCTACGCGTGGGACATGATTGATTACATTATTAGTTTCTTTTTAGGGATTCGTATATCAAAAGAAAAAGTCGGAACCCTTATAGGATCAACTTTGTTGCCTGTCCGTCTGTCTATGAAAAACTTTTATCTCGGGAACGCATGGAGGTATTGAGCTGAAATTAAAACTATTTATAAAAAAAAGTTTTATTTTGGAACACAAAAACACATGGATACAAAGGTGAAAAACTATGATAGCTGCAAAAGTAAAATTGTGTCGCAGCTATCAACGCCCGTTAACATAAGGAGAATTGTTTCAGACATGTCATGCAGTTGTGTATTTTGAGGGATGTTAGATTGTTAGGTAGGCATGTGTAGGAACGTGTGTGTCCATCGTGTGTGTGTGTGTGTGTGTGTGTGTGTGTGTGTGTGTGTGTGTGTGTGTGTGTGTGTGTGTTGGGTTATATGGTGTGTATATATTTGACCTGATTACGATTCCACGATTTTCATCATATGAGAGAGTTTTCAACCACTCGGGCAACTTTTTTCTTAACTCCCTTCGCGTTGAGTTATAAATGTTCACAAGCGTATTTATTTTATATTATATATACTTAAATCTGTGGTTTCTTAGAACTGTATCGATTCTAAAGTTGACAACACGGTTGGCGCAGTGGCTGAGCGATCGACTGCTGCGCTGCGTGTCGCGTGTTCGATCCCCGCCCGGAACAAATATGTGTATGGCCTACAGATAGTTGTTTCGGGTCTGGTTGTTTGTGTATGTGAGTTTAAATGTTTGTAAACGCACTCACGATACAGGAGAAATCCTAGTGTGGGACAAAATTTAAAAATGTTTTAGTCCTGGCCTTAAATTCATCTGGGGTCACCACAGGATAGTCCGGTTAGCAGAAAAACAACTCACAACAAACAGTGAAAAAACGTTAAAGCTCTGAAATCAACCTTCTAATTCTATGCAGTCAAAAGATACGGTGGTTTTGCACTTGGCCGATTAAAAAAAATAAAACTTACTTTTTTCCTCTATTTATAAGAGTATTCTTAATTTTAAAATCACGTGTAACAGGACCCGGCGACGCGGTAGGCCCAGAAGGAGATGGCGTGTCGAGCTGGACTACCACGAAAAGGATTGGGCCACAACGGCAAACGACAGAAAAAATGGGAGGAAGGAAGGAAGGCCTTTGCCTTGCAGTGGGACACATCTGGCTCATAATAAATAAATAATAATAACTGTGATCTCACAGACTAAACTCCAAAACCACACAACCGCTTTCAAATTAATTATGTAAATCCTTACTTCCTTACTAATATTATAAAAGCGAAAGTGAGTTTGTTTGTTTGTTACCTCTTCACGCTTTAATGGCTAACCCGATTTTGATGAATTTTGGTACAGAGATAGTTGGGAACGAAATTTTTATTTTAAAAAAGTGGGATATGAGGGAGAACGAGGGAAGAAAAGGGAAAACTTAGCGTTGCTATTACAAATCTATAAGGCGCTAGGGGAACTGTGTTACCCCGAATTTAACGCGAGCGAAGCCGCGGGCAAAAGCTAGTAAATAATAATAACTGTGGTCTCATAGAGTAAACTCCGAAACCACACAACCGCTTTCAAATTAATTATGTGAATGTGTATTTAAAGCTGGCTCCAGTTTAAAAGATCACAGCCTCAATACGTGGCGTTGTTGCTAGTAAAATTGCCCTCGTGCGAAGCCAGAGAGGATTGCTAGTCCTTTATAGCATTGACATGCACCTTATCTCCCGTAAATTGTTAAACTGTTTTGAATGGCTGTTTTTTTATTAAATGTTTTTTTTTAAGAGTGTACTGTTGTTGGTAGACCTAAGTAAATAGGTATGCACACAAACTTAACCGAATGCACAGTACCTACTTCCATCATGCGTGTGGAAGCCCTCACGAAGGGGGTTGCAGCGTCCAGGGTCGTCTTGTCGATGTCTCTAGACATCGCTGTGCCTTTAGAGGATCCGGTAACTGGGTATCGAGGTGGCATTGCACAAAACTAAACTGAGGTCATGTTCTTTATATAACATTAACTGATGAAACAATCGCACTATTTTACCCACCTTACGCTTATACATTCAACCGACAAAACTAAAGGAAAAATTGCAAAATCTTTTCCATAATAAACATAACATAACAAAACTTTAACAAACATTAAATATAACTATTCTCTAGAAGCTTAAAAACTCTTTGATCGAAACTATCGCCAGGACCCCTCCATTATTCAATACTCTATCGAATTTTCAGTTTAAGCCTAAATCAATAGGCTTATATTTTCACAATACCGACTCTACGCCGTCCTGGCAACCTCGTTGCATTAGAACAATATGACATTGCGATCCAGACTCAATCCTGTTAGCGATATGAGGGAAACCCACGAATTGTATATGTCACCGGAAAATAACAAGATCCGTAAGTTTATCAATTTACTAGGAAGTTTATAAACTTTCGTAAGATTCTAAACGGGAGATAAATTGTAATATTTTACGTCGTTACTGGGTCACAGTCGTAGGGGGTCACAGTTTTAACCTAACCTAACCTACGCATTTTTTTATCATTCAGGAAGGAATATTTGGTGCACGAAAATGTGGACGTAAAATATTACAATTTATCTCCCGTTTAGAATCTTACGAAAGTTTATAAACTTCCTAGTAAATTGATAAACTTACGGATCTTGTTATTTTCCGGTGACATATACACAGAGTAAAACTGTAACCTATGCTTGGAAGTTTTAATTAGTACTTTTTTTTTGCTCTTGTTTATTCATTTGATCACGAATAATTTTACATATTTAAATATTTCTTAATAATAACTCTCTAGAAAAATAAACATTTAAAAATATTGTCATTAACCGGGCACAAATCCAAGCTCCGTGGTTGCCACTGAGAAATTCCAGAAACACCCCATAGCACTTTGCACGACCCGGAAATCGAACCCAGGACTCCATGTTCTGCAGTCGCGTCTTAGACCACTAGACCAACAATGAATAAAGAAAAAAACAGGAACACCTTAACATTACAACTAAATAAAATAAATAATGCCAGGCCTCAGCTCAGCATAATGCCAGATGGCAACACAAGGCCCCCCACCACATACGTGGCAGTCATGTATTGTGGTGGCAGACGTGTACCAGTTATTACTAAAGTATTACAATTCGTTAGGGATTCCCCAGAGACAAACAAGAGTGTAGATGATTTGTGTGTGGTTGGTTGCAAACGATTCGCCAACTTTTTTGGGGATTGGAATTCATTATATAACTTCCCCCGCTCTGGGCTGCAGTCAGTGTCAGACTTTTACAGACTAAAACCCATCCTTGTTCCTTCTTTTGCCCTTTATGTTCCCGGGCCGCGATATCTCTTTCGATCAACCCGCAACCCCGGCAGGAAAAAATTGCTTCTCCTTCACTTACCTACCTACCTACCTACCTTCTCATTCACCTACCATAACAAAATGTTTTATCAATGTCAAGTTTATTTTCGATTAGACCCTTAAAGGACCCTTTTGAAGGTTCCAATTGAGTGGCGGCACGTTGAACTTGAACTTGAAAACGACGTTCATTTCATCCCCTTTCCGATCCCTCGGTTCATCGCTTCCTTCCCCTGTCCCTATTTATTTAGGGGCTGTTGGATCTTATTCCGCAAAACTCTGTCAGTCACCATACTTACCTTGTTATTTTATTTCTAGTCGTAAGCAATGAAAAAATTTGTCTTTAAACGATTTATTTATTTAAACTTTCTGCCACAAGGCATTTTGTAGCAGTCAACCTTTGGGTTAAAATGTGATAGAATTAAAAAAAAAACAACTTGTTTTTGAAAACTTAATACGTACTAGCTGTCGCCCGCGACTTCGTCCGCGTGGCATAGTTACTTTGGGCTAACGCTAACTTTGAGCCGCGTGATGATCGAAAAAAATATCTTTCTCTCCCCTTTTCTTCCCTCTTTCTCCCCCTTTTCTCACTTTATTTTAGCCTATGTCCGTCTCCAGGGTCCCAACTATCTCTGTACCAAAATTCATCAAAATCGCTTTGGCCATTTAGGCGTGAAGACGTAACAAACAAACAAAGTCACTTGCGCTTTTATAATATTATAGTAAGGATTTGACTTACTCTATCACTTTACTTCTAGAAGTCGGTGGCTTTTGTTTGTTTCAAATACTTTTTTGCCACTGAATTTCGGAAATAAAGTTATTTTCTACGTTTTAGTGTTTTGTTTTGTCCAAAAAAAGTTTTTTTTTTATTTCAGTCCGTTTAGGGTTCGTATGACAGTATCTCACACCAATTATTATCAGATATTTGATTGGTTACTAATTATCTTATCTGTAATTAATTATCATAATCCATTGCTTGTAACTTTAAGCCGTGATTGCAGTCTGTGCCAATCAAGTAATATCATTGTAAACCACTTTGTTCATAGGACACCCTAATATAGCCAGACGGTAAGGGGAGATGTAAGCCCACCCTCACCCCGTTGCCGAGGCAACAGACAGGTAGACTATTCCATATCGCTCCCTGTTTCCCCCTATTTAAAAACTCATGCAGAATTAATACCGGCGAGGTGTACTATGACGAATTGTGCTTATAACAATGCAATACGAGATGAAATATCACTGCCAGGCATACAAAATGCCCAGGGCGCCGGGCGCCGCGAGACGACTCCCGGCCACCGTAGATGCGGGCCTGTGGACGGTGAGCAATGGGTAGCTCACCGTCCGTCCGTCTATTGACGACAGGCCGTGTCGACGGCGCGTTCGTGTTTCACGCGCGCCTCAAAGAGAGTCAGCAAAGCAGAGGGGCTTGCCAGGGCCTCCGCCTGCCGGGGTTGCGGGTTGTTCGAAAGAGATACCGCGGCCCCGGAACGTAAAGGGCAATAGAAGGAACATGGGTGGGTTTTAGTCAGTACAAGTCTGACATGCCCCCCCGCTCCGCCCAGAGCGGGGGAAGTCATTGGATGATTTCCCACCCGAAAAAAAAAGGCATACAAAATGAAATGTATTTTTAGTAGTGTGTGCGTTTTGACCTCGGACTTCAGCTACTACCTAATAACATTAAAAAACCGGCCAAGAGCGTGACGGGCCACGCTCAGTGTAGGGTTCCGTAGTTTCCCGTCCGTCACAATAAGTGTTCTTTACCACGGTAGGTCATGAAAGCACGGAAAATCTTAACATCGACTTTTCGGTAATACCCGATCCGAATCCCCGATCGAATGTAATAAGTACCTACAGCGCCATCTCTCGGGGAATTGGTTTACAAAGACGTGCAAGGAGGTAATTTTGGATTGCGAGAACCGATTTCAATAATTCTTTTTTTGTTTGAAAAAAAATACGTTCAGGATAATAAAATATGTAAACGAAGTTAAAAAAATGCTTGCATATACGATTATACTACAAACTTAGTCCAGAAATTATTTTGTACAACTTTTTGTATTTTTTGTACAAAAACTGTTGTGTCAATCAAGTTCAAAATAATTTTCATAGAAAGTCCTTATAAAGTTCTACTTTTTCAGATTTTTTTCATATTTTCTAAACTTATGGTTCAAAAGTTAGAGGGGGGGGGACACAATTTTTTTTACTTTTGGAGCGATTATTTCCGAAATTATTGACATTATCAAAAAATGATTTTAGTAAACCCCTATTCATTTTTAAATACCTTTCCAACAATATATCACACGTTAGGGTTGAAATTAAAAAAAAAATCACTTCCCACTTTACATATAGGGTGGCTACCCTAATAAAACATTTTTTTCCAATTTTTATTTTACCACTTTGTCGGCGTGATTGATATACATATTGGTACCAAATTTCAGCTTTCTAGTGCTAACGGTCACAGAGATTAAGCGAGGACGGACGGACGGACGGACAGACAGACATGGCGAAACTATAAGGGTTCCTAGTTGACTACGGAACCCTAAAAACCCTTACTAATAATATAAAAGCGAAAGTGAGTTTGTTTGTTTATTACGTCTTCACGCCTAAATAAATAAACCGATTTTGATGAATTTTGGTACAGTTAGTAGTTGAGACGATTTCCCTGGAGACGGACATCGGCTATTTTTTTTAAAAAAGATTGAGATATGAGGGAGAAAGAGGAAAGAAAAGGGAAAACTTAGTATTGTTATTACAAAAAATAAGGCACACGGGCAAAAACTACAGGTAGCAGGTACCTGTAAATCAATCTGAAAGGGGAACTGTGTTACCCCGAATTTAACGCGAGCGAAGCCGCGGGAAAAAGCTAGTTAAGTAATACTTTTATTTAGTGGAAGAGGAATTTTGTTTATCTTTTTACTTAGCATATACTGAAATCGCTTCCGCTGTCTATTCGCTTATATCAATTGAGATCTCTTACTAGGTTAAGTTTTGGTTTACTAAAGCATACGGTTAGTTAAACTCGTTATGTTTAAATATCGAAATAATTAAATTACCTTCATAAGATTACAACTTTATCACATTATTCATCTATATGACATTCTATTTCATTGAAATTGGAACGCTTGTGTCTTTGTGTTTTATGGTGCTCCCACACCGGGAGCATTCGCCGGTAATGTAACAATTCAAGATTCGATTTTGTACAGAGACAAGTGAATCTCAAACGTTACATTACAAGTAAATGCTCCAGGTGTGGGGAGCACCTTAATGTTACCTCAAATGAGTCTATGTTACTTGAAATAAATGAATAATAATATAAATAGTTTAGTCATTTTACGGTAATTCCTTTGACATACATATTTTGGCCAATTTACGTACCAGAAGCAGGTATAAATTATTTGGTACTTAATTATTCACCTAACGTTTGTTTTTCTTGATTTCGAGACACGGTTTGGTCAAGTTTTAATTTCTTACGTTCTTTCATTTATCGTTTTTATCATTGAGTTACCTACACATCTATTGGTAGTGTAATGGATCAAGAAGATGCTGTCCATTTACCCACAGGAGTTTCTTAATTCTTTAAGCCCTATGTCGCAATATCAAGATAGGGTTGCGGAGAAATTCAGTATGTTCATCTGCTACAAGAAAGTAAAACCAAAAATATCATTTACGCAGAACTATTTTAAAATACACTACTGGAAAAAATTAAGGGATCAAAAAAATATCCAAATTTTTGGGAAATTTTCGAGAGGCCGTAACTTGGAGAGACATTGTCGTACGGGCAACCAAAAAAAGAAAGTTGTAGCTCTAAGTGTCTAGTTTTGGAGCAAAAAACACGATCCTTTATTTTTTCTTGTTTTTTTTTAATCCTTTCCTTATAAAGAACTAGCTTTTACCCGCGGCTTCGCTCGCGTTAAATTCGGGGTAACACAGTTCCCCTTGCGCCTTATTGATTTGTAATAGCAACGTTAAGTTTTCCCTTTTCTTCCCTCTTTCTGACATCCCACTTTTAAAAAAAAATAGCCCATGTCCGTCTTCTGGTTCCCAACTATCTCTGTACCAAAATTCATCAAAATCGGTTTAGCCATTAAAGCGTGAAGAGGTAACAAACAAACAAACAAACTCACTTTCGCTTTTATAATATTAGTAAGGATTCATTCAAGATCTTGAAAACATTAATTAACCTTTATTTTTTTGTAGACATATTGAACTGTAAAAGGTGCACTTAACAATAGTGGTTTCCTCAATATCTTTAAGCCAGCGCTTGACTTTCCAAAAAACCACCAAAAGCCGTTTTATTGTTGCGTTTTCAAATTCATGTGACAAAAAGAATACGTTTAAAAAAACAATGGCTAGTCGTGAAAGTAAAAATTTATTCCAATTCTTGAAACTCACCTTTTACTTTCTGTGCGATCATTGGTTGCTGAGATATTGACAGTCAAAGAAAAAAACATCCTTTTCCATTTGAAGACCAATATCTCGGCGAGAAGTGGACGTATCTAGGTGAATAAATAAAGAAATTGAAGCTAAGTGAACAAAGTATCCGATTTTTATTTTGTGGTTAAGCAACAAAATTTTTTTCCACGCCTGTAGAACAAAAAATTAAACTATTTTTTTTGTTGCTGGTTTACGACCATTTCTCTCGATTTTGTCCCAAACAATACTTGTTTGTATTAATTGAATAACAGGTACCTTTTGAATACCATCACCATCGACAATTTGATTTGCAAAGAGGTCGCGTGGCTGAGATGCCACCGATAACTTAAATTGTCTCAACTAATTATAAACTAAAGAATAATAAAAAATGTCTCATCACAAGCGAAAATGCCTGGCACATAAATAATTAATCTTAGATACTACTACTAGGCTTTGCATCGGGCGGGGGTGAAATTACGTAAAAAGACAATGGCGTGAAAAAGGTTAATACGTTGCCGCTATTTTGAAAATAGAACTGTGGTGGTTAGACAGGCTAAATAATTCAAACCCATTTCTTTTTTTTACCCGTGTATTGTCAACTCAATCCCAGCAAGCAAGTCCTCCACTGTCCACCAGCAACTTTCAGCCACTCACCACACTCTCAAAACCTTAACTGGACAACAAAAGTGTTTATCGGTTGTCATAGCAACGGTAGACAATCGGGTCACAACCTGTTGCTACGAACCAAGTTGACTTGGTAAGAATGTCGAGGGTAACCTTGGGTTAATAAATAGGGGTCTTACGGGATTTCCGCCGTTAACGCCAGATTACAGCTCATCGTAAACTGGGGTGATCCAAACTGTTTGTTTGTTGAAATATGCACCCCACTCATGTCTAAATTGCTGAACTGATTTTAAATCTAGTAGTTTATATATACGCTTTTGCAACGGGGGCTTTTATTATTTGACAAGCCCGCGGTTTCATTGGCGTGATGATAAAATATTATTCATATCTTTATGAATTGTAGCCTGTATTACTTTAATTTTTAAGCTATATTATTGTGAAGTTTCATCAAAATCCATTCAGTAGTATTTGCATGAATGAGCAACAAACATATTTACATACATCTTCAAAAACTTTCGCTTTTATAATATAACAGGAGAAAGAGTACTTATGTCTTTAAGAAGGTGAGAAACGTGAGTTCTTTTTGGAATTGTCAAGTGTGCAGTACTCGTAACTGGCGGACGTGTATGACCAGATATCCTTTCCTTACTTCCTTACTAATATTATAAAATCGAAAGTGAGTTTGTTTGTATGTTACCTCTTCCCGCTTTAATGGCTAAACCGATTTTGATAAATTTTGGTACAGAGATAGTTGGGAACCAGGAGACGGACATAGGCTAATTTAAAAAAAAAGGGATGTGAGGGAGAAAGAGGGAAGGAAAGGGAATACTTAGCGTTGCTATGACAAATCAAAAAGGCGCAAGGGGAACTGTGTTACCCCGAATTTAACGCGAGCGAAGCCACGGGCAAAAGCTAGTATGATATAAACGTCGACGAGGCGAAAGTAAAGAATTGTAGCAGGTGGTCCTGTGGATTCTGCTTACCCACATAGAAAGGGAAGTAATTGATGATAAGCGGGAGTTTATGAGTGTATGTAAATAAGTAAAGTTCTTCATAATAAAACAGGGTGTCAACCAAGCCTTTACGAAGCCGTCAACCATACATTCTCTACATCCACCTAGTAACTCATCATCTGCCTAGCCTTTTCCCAACTATGTTGGGGTCGGCTTCCAGTCTAACCGGATGCAGCTGAATATCAGTATTTTACATGGAGCGACTGCCTATCTGACCTCCACAACCCAGTTAATACTGGGTAATACGATACCCCTTGGTAAGACTGGTTGTCAGACTTTCGGAACACTGACTACCTGTAACGACTGTCAAAAATCTACAAATGACAGCCGGGACCAACGGCTTAGCGTGTTTTCCGAGGCACGGAGGAAACTCGGTATGTAATGGGTGGTCACCCATCCACAGACCAATCTAGGCAAGCGCGGCTTAACCTAAAGATCGACCCGAGCGGCTACTATTTATTTAGCCACGAGCTCCTCCTACGACATCCACCTATTAACTGTACGCAAAAAAAGGGTTGTAAAACCACGTTTTACAGTAGAACTCAATCTTGCGCTTTCATAACATTTTGCTGATGGATGCATTGCATAGACCGTAGTAGTAAGATTTATAGACATTAAAAACTTGGGGTTTTAGGGCTCCGAACCAACTTTTTTTTTTTATTTGTTTAAAAAACATTGCCCCACACTAGGAATTTCTCCTGCATCGTGGGTGCGTTAACAAACATTTAAACTCACATACACAAACACCCAGACCCGAAACAACTATCTGCAGGTCATACAAATATTTGTTCCGTGCGGGAATCGAACCCGCGACACGCAGGGCAGCAGTCGATCGCTCAGCCACTGCGCCAACCGTGCCGTCAACTTACGGCATGAACGGCTATATCTATTGACTGCTTAGACTTAGAAGGTTCATTTTTTACAGCTCTAAGGAACTGCTGATTTGAGTACCTATATGGTTTGAAATTGATACCTTCATGCGTTCCCGATACAAAAAGTCTTGAGGGACAGACAGACAACAAAGTGTTCTTGTAAGGGTTCCGTTTTTTTTTGAAGGTCAACTCCCAATATTTCCGTAACAAGAAGATTCCCAGGTTTGGTCTAGAACAACAAAAAATATCGCAATTATGGAGAAAACAGGTGCCATTCGGCTTCTTTGGGGATTTTTTACACCATTATACAAAATTTATACCAGGCTGGCAGTAACCTTCGATGTACAGACGCCAGCAGGTCAAGCTACCCGAAACTGTCAATTTTTCCCAATGAAACTTGAACCTAATACCTTAGAAATAAAGTCGAAAATCTATCAAAGAAATCTGACAGATTGTAGTAGCTTGATGTGCAGGCGTCTGTACATAACCTCTTTTGTATTTACATGACTTCACTCAGGTCTATGCTTGCTTACCTTTGTTTTTGATTAGCCAAAAACGAATTAAAGCGGTTTTATTAAAGCAGAGGGCCCTGCCAGGGCCAGTCTGACACTCCTCTCCACTCTGCCCAGAGCGGGGGAAGTTATTTGATGATTTCCCATCCGTAAAAAATCATCATCTGCCTAGCCTTTTCCCAACTATGTTGGGGTTGGCTTCCAGTCTAACCGGATGCAGCTGAATACCAGTATTTTACATGGAGCGACTGCCTATCTGACCTCCACAACCCAGTTAATACTGGGTAATACGATACCCCTTGGTAAGACTGGTTGTCAGACTTTCGGAACACTGACTACCTGTAACGACTGTCAAAGATCTACAAATGACAGCCGGGACCAACGGCTTAACGTGCTTTCCGAGGCACGGAGGAAACTCGGTATGTAACGGGTGGTCACCCATCCACAGACCAACCTAGGCAAGCGCGGCTTAACCTAAAGATCGACCCGAGCGGCTGCTATTATTTAGCCACGAGCTCCTCCATCCGTAAAAAATACAGTTTTATTATACAATTCTGACAAATGTTTATCAACAGCGCCCGCCAGTAGTTTGTAGTTCATCATCATTCTCCTGCCCTTATTTCAATTTAGTTGAGGTCAGCTTAAGGCGCTTTACAAAGCAGTTTACAAAAGTGGTATAGTACTACGAAAAAAAAAATGTTTAAAAAGACCACGAAAAAAATTTTTTCGTCTCGAAATTCTCAATTTTTTGCGAATACCATCATATTTTTTATATCTATAACAAAGGAAATTTCATAGACTAAAGAGATATTAAAAAAAAATTCAAACATGGAACTGTATTTTTTTATATTCAATTAAAACTGCAAAAAGACCTACATTTTGGCGGACAGGATATTCAAATAAAATCAAACACCGAAATATTTTCTACCTTATTTCTATTCTTTCGATGCAGTACTGTCCTGTACTTGTGTCAGACCATGCCCAGAATGCAGCTAGCCTCACTTCCGCGAATACCTAAAGATTAGCTTGTTACCGCGCCTTAACGTGCCGACTAATAAATACCAACGAGTAATAACTCGTCATTTCATCCCTCGTTTAGAGAACGTCATTGTAGCATATTACAAAAATGTTCAGCTGAACGTCATAAGTGAGGTTACAAAACTGTGCAATGAGCTG
The DNA here is from genome assembly GCA_905475445.1 of Ochropleura plecta. Taxonomy (NCBI): domain Eukaryota; kingdom Metazoa; phylum Arthropoda; class Insecta; order Lepidoptera; family Noctuidae; genus Ochropleura; species Ochropleura plecta. Next base: position 5,307,264 of record FR997735.1, read on the forward strand.
TAGGTATCGATCCGCACCCAATTGGTAATTCAATTGTGACCCGATCGATACTTGCAGCTCGTCAAATATTTAAAGATTGCGGCGCCACCGGCCGTTGCCGTCGCCGTACACTTCTTAATTCGCATTACGACTAATATTTTATGATGACGTTGCAGCTTACAGCATAATAAATACGAAACATTGTACCAGCAAGCCAGCAATCATGTTTAGATCGTTAATACCTGCACTGACTATGTAGAGGAAGGTAACCCTGTGTGTAGAATCAGACAAGATGGCGGTGGGTTTGAAATAAGTACATTAGAGAACGAAAGCTTTTGACGACACGATTGGCGCAGTGGCTGAGCGATCGACTACTGCGCTGTGTGTCGCGGGTTCGATTCCCGCACGGAACAAATATTTGTATGGCCTAAAGATAGTTGTTCCGGGTCTGGCTGTTTGTGTATTTGAGTCTAAATGTTTGTAAACGCACCATTGAAAACGCAAATTCCTAGTGTGGGGCCAACGTTTAAAAAAAGGAAGAATATTACTGTAACGGCGAAATACAATTTGTAATCCCTGATTAATCTGCTCAAACGATCCATAGTCAGAAGAAGACGAGGAAGACAATGAAATAAACAATGATGAAAAAAAATTTAAAACATCCAAGTCAATCTACCAATTAACTCGCTTAAAACAAATATATTGTAAACGGATTAATGTTAAACCAACAAAAATATCACAGTTCTTTGCTGCAACCCACGTTCTGGATCTACCATGGTGGGTCATATAGCCGATGATTAACGAGTCTACACGAAAAAGATTCGTGAATATCTTCGGCCTTCCCAAGGTGTATCCACCTTGAATCCCCAAAAACGTTGGCGATGATTATGATCACAGACCTACGTTATCATCCTGCTTTCATAAATGCCCCAATGAAAGACATTTAATTATATAATAATACAGGAAATAGCAAATGTCTCCGGTCCCCTTTTAACGTTAGAGCAAACAAGGATATCCTGCGAGTATGTTCAACGATTAGACGGATATTTAATTATATCGAAGAGCTAGCAAATACCCTTGAAACTTGTTAAGATAAAATCTTCGATAAAATGATTTTTTTTTCTGTAAAATGATACTGTGTTAGTTAATAGTTACTGTAGCATGCAGAAAGTTTAACTAAAAAAATATTTATTCCAATCCAAATATTTATTTGGATCTCCAATAAAGTATAAACAGACAGACATTATTATAGACAATCATCATCATCATCATCAGGCTATATTAGTCCACTGCTGGACATAGCCCTCCCCTAATGAGCGCCATAGCGCCCTGTCTTCAGCTTGCCGCATCCAGCATCTGCCTGCAGTCTTTCTTAAATCGTCATCCCACCTGGTCGGAGGGCGTCCTACACTACGCTTGCCGAGTCGCGGTATTGTGTTCTTGAGTGGAGCTCAAGAACACAATAGGCAATACAATAGGTTATTTTAAGTGTGTTCCTTCAATTATAGAAGACCACAGCATGCACATTTGACTCACTGACATATAACACCGGAACCGCGGTATCTCTTTCGAACAACCCGCAATCCCGGCAGGCAGTGGCCCTGGCAGGCTCCTCAGAGACTTGTAACTTGTGATTAATACTGATGACTGTATGTACCATACTGCCAATAATTATAATCGTAATACTACTTTGTAATCTAAACAATAACCTCACGGTTATAAAAGTTACAAGACCTTGAATTTTCCGACAAATCCAAAATAACTAACGTACATTAGGGTTATCAAATACTAGCTGCACCTCGCGGCTTCGCCCGCGTGATGATAAGAAAGTATCCTATGTGTTATACTATAATCTACCTCTGTGCCAAATTTCATCAAGACCCGTTCAGTAGTTTTTTCGTGAAAGAAGATCAAACATACAACTATACTCACAAACTTTTGCATTCATAAAATTAGTAGGACTGTTGATTGTATTTAACCGTAATCAAAAAGGACATAATTGCTCAAAAAAACTGTATAGGAAGCTTGATTCTTTAAGGGAACAGTTTAAGGATATTAACATCATGACAGTACCTTGTCAATATATTTATGAAAACATCATGTATGTCAGGAAAAACTTGCATCTTTTTAGTAAAAGAGGTGACAGACACAATTATAATACTAGAAATAGGGACCAATTAGTTCAACCAGGTTTCAGGTTAGCTAAAGTAGACTCATCTTTCATGGGGTACTGTTTGAAATGCTACAATAAAATACCTCCCCACATTCTTCAACTGAATGAAACGAAATTTAAATCTTGTATTAAACGCACACTATGTAGGCATGCATATTATAAGTTGGGGGATTATATTGATGTTATAAATGCTTGGCTCAATGCTGGTCCTGCTTCACAAGCATAGGGGTAAACTCATTGATTAGTATCCGAAGCTATAGTAGAAGCTGCAGAAGATTGTAAGACTATATTTGCAATGTATAGAATCAATTCTCTAGTATTGTATAATTATTAAGACCATATGTTAGTGCTATGTTTTATCATTGACTTGACGGAGCCCTGGTGGTTGATAGTGTCATGCTCACTTAAATGTCTCGCTGATGGTGGCGGGTGTGCCGGGTCATTTAGCTCCCTTTAAAATGGTCGAGCTGAATGGGGCTGATCCATACGTCATGTTCGTGAACGGGCGCTGTCAGTTGGGACTGGTCATTTTTTAGCTACCACGGTTCATTTTTAACTTATTTAGATTTAAAATTAAATTTTGCTATTTATTTACTCTGGACGCTCTTACTGTGCACGTCTTTCTACATCGTTCTCACATATTTGTATAATCTCAACATGAATAATGTAAATACAATTTTGTAAAAATATTATAATTTAAAAGAGTGTCCATGGAGTTTCTTGCCCATTCTTCTCCATAGAGATCAACGCTTTGGAATGGGTAACTACAGTACTTTCACAAGTTATTATGCCTTGTGGCACCGGGACTGTAGATTCATTTTGTTTCTTGACATTCAAAAGTCCTTGTAATGGTCTAATTGACTGCCGGGGTTGCGGGTTGTTCGAAAGAGATACCGCGGCCCCGGAACGTAAAGGGCAACAGAAGGAACATGGGTGGGTTTTAGTCAGTACAAGTCTCACATGCCCCCCCCCGCTCCGCCCAGAGCGGGGGAAGTCATTAGATGATTTCCCATCCGAAAAAAAATGGTCTAATTGAAATAAATGATTTGATTTGACTTACTTAATAGAAAATATTCACTTGCGCCGGTTTTTATTTACGACGCACTATGGAAAAGAACTTTCTGCTTCCCAATTAATTCATCCTGTTTGATTATTTTGACGTGACGTGGCTACTGTATAATGAAATCTATGCCACAGACTGCACACACCTGCATACAGCATGCAGCCTGCGGCGTTTAATACACATTCAAGGCAAAGGGAGCGAATATTATGTGCCAAACACAGACAATCCGATTACAAGCTGACGTTTCTAACTGGATTTTAAACTTAGTATTTGACCTACCATACCGTACCGTACCAAAAGTATTGTTAATAGAACTGACAAATCCAAAACCTGTAATTAATTTTCGCTGCACTTGACTTTTTACTTTGTCTGTAGTTTTCACAGGCTGTATTTAAGGTGGATGACTATCTCAGACACTAATTTGCATGTTCCTTATAAGAATTGATCAAGATTAAGTCTGCGTTAAATTACGTGGGCACTCGGACACCATGGCCTTAATGTTATTCTCTGTTTTCGTTTATTCAGTTAAAAACATATTATATTATTTTAAAATATTTCTTAATAAATACATAGAAAATAAAAAATAAAACATTTGAAAATACAAAAAATAGTTGCCCACCGGTATCGGGAACAGGGTCCAAGCTACCGGTGGTTAGGGCGCCAGTGACAGGAACCTCCTCACAATACGAACTGTATCGAGGAGTACTGCTTTCTGAATCAGGCCCTTGATCCAACCGCCTAAGGAGAGCTTCGACAGATGTCGAGGCTCTTGGCAATCAAGCCATTGGCCGTTACGACAATCGGCACAATGATAGCCGAGTTCACATTTCACACGACGACAACCTCGAGTACCAAGTCGAGATATTTTAACTATTTTTTTTATGTACATTCATCCATTGTTCACAAAAGCAGCTCTAATTGCGAACTGATATCGGACCTACATAGAGCTAGCTGACTCTAATTAATGTGATCGGTGAGTCGGTAACCCAAGCATCTTAAACAAAAGTATTGAAGTTAATAAACTGTGGTTATAGATAAGTTAAGACTCTGAAGTATATCAAACCACGAAGCATAAACATATATGTTTTAATATTAGTTAAAACTCTAATCCATTATACATTCATTATAAATGTGGGTGGTGGGAGAGAAAGATATTTTTTTTCGATCATCATTCGGGTTAAAGTAAGCGTTAACCCAAAGTAACCATGCCACGTGGACGAAGTTGCGGGCGGAAGCTAGTTAAGTATAAACAAGGCACACAAAAACATTCCATACACTTAATTATTATCTGTCCCTTCATCCGTCGGGCGCTCAGATGAATTGGCCTACCGGTTCGCAGCGGCTAGACGGCGCGTCACCGGTTTACGTTTTAGTTTTAGACAGAGAAACTCATTTTATTTCAAAACCCAAATACATTTCATATTTTGTAAGCTGGCTGCAAAATATTTTAAAATTTAAAAAAAATAATAATAATGGCTGATCTTTGCGTTATGCTCGTGAACGGGTGCTGCTTGTGGTGACTGGTCGAGAGTACCTTTTCAGACAGTTGTGTTGATGGGGAGTTTGTTCCGCCACTTCATCTTCCCAGCTTAAACACTAGGAAGTGGCGAAGGGTGGGCGTTTTGGGGGCCTGTCTTGTGTAATGACGTTCAAAAAGGGCTGATCATCAGCCTAGTTTAAAGGAATGAGTTTGATTTTGAATAAACCTAACTTCGGTGAAACTTTGGTTAAACATAACTTCAAAGGCATTAGGCGCTTTGGACTAACAACTGTCAGTAAACATTTGTGAAATATTAAGAAAACAAAAGATTACAGTGACAGTTCTGATTTTTGTACCTTGTCAATCCTTATACATAACATAATTTAATTTTTAATTTCAACATGGAACAAGTCATGTAAGTTGCCAGTAAAACGTTTAAAAAGTAAAACAAAGTAAAAGTACTCTCAAATAAGGTTCGCAACTTTGTCGAAACTCTGTCAAAAACTTTTTGGTAAGTTGAACTTCGAGAAAAGGTGTACTGTCGGTGCGATTTAGTTATTTGGTACCGCCCTTGAGACAGGAACATGTTGAAAAGCTTCACTTTTGCATTTTCTCAGCCCGGGACTAACCGCAATCCCGGAAAACTATAAATTGGAGTTAACTTAGGTCTTTTTTTGTCATACATTTGTCACTCCCTTATAAGTGCTTAGTAACGTCCACAAGTTAGTAGACAATCGATACAAAGAGTCTGGTATGTTTATTTTTACCTCGTCGATAGCCAATTAGCGATGTTTTTCTTATTTCTTGGTAGCGACAGCGTAAGTCCCTTAAGCGTTAGAAACGGATATTTTTTCTTATAATAATATATTGGCTTTCTTTGTTACCATGGTTTTTATGAAGAGTACAATATACTTTACCAAGGACTGTTCATTTATCAAGTATCAGCTTCCGACGGATGTTATGTTTCTCGTATAACATTTGTTTTTAGGGTTCCGCACCTACCTTAAAGGAAAAAACAAGAGTATTGAGTTGAAACAAAAACGATTTACTTAAATCTACAGATTTGAGTATATCCTTTCCTTGGAGCTGTGATAAAATTATGCCTCTAAGTCTACGCAGTCAAAAAATATGGCTGTTTATGTTGTAAGTTTGTACGGAATTTTCGGTGTACGGAATAAGTAAGTAATAAGTTTGTACGGAAGAGTCTGAATCACACTTGGTTGGTTTCTTTTTTACAATTTTCACATTTATGACAAAGTTTATGAACTAATGACATCTATGTTTAATCAAGGCTATATAGTGATTTGCGGGTTGTTCGAAAGAGATACTGCGACCCCGGAAGATAAAGGGCAATAGAAGGAACATGGGTGGGTTTTAGTCAGTACAAGTCTGACACTCCCCCTGTTTCGCCCAGAGCGGGGGAAGTTATTTGATGATTTCCCAACCTCAAAAAAAGGCTATATAGTGCACAGCTATAATGATTAAATATAAATTTTAAATTATGTTCATAAATTCAAAAAATAAATGGGCCAGCAGACATAATAATAATAATAATAATCTGTGGCCCGACTGTCAAATTGACGTGACGTTTTTCATCTTTAAATATTTTTCTATTTCATTTAATATTAATAATTTTACCCCAAAACGAACACAATTCAATCAAAATAAACATTAAATAGCAATAGAATAAAAAAACATACAAATGAAACCAAGAAAAGTGAAATATAAAACTGCTTTTATGTCAACCGCCAAATGCTGACAAGACGCCGGGCCCAGGAACAACAGACACTCCCACCATCTCCGGGCTCGTCACTCAGCTCCGCCTCGCAGCCGCCGGGACGCGCTACACGCGTGAGCGCCGTGTCGCCGGTCGCTGCAGTTGCGTCGAGCTCGAGCGACGAGTTTTTCTCCCCGCCGTCGTCACCACCACCACCAACACGACAACGACGAGGAAGAGGACGGCCACCAGCGGGCTTGGGATCTAGGGGCCAACAGGTCCCGATCAGGGTCCCCGCTGCCGGTGGAAATGTGTCGCGCATGCGATGGACTTCGTTTATCAACGAGAATGTCATGCGCGCATATTATGGGTCTACAGAGGGGGGAACTAACCTCACTGCGTACCGTGTTAGGATGCTGTCTCTGTTCCAGGACCTAGAACCAACCATCAACGTTTCGGCCCAACGACTGTCGGATCAGGTGCGGGTCATCCAACGCAATCACTTGTTGGACGATGCTGCACTTGATAGGCTGCGCTCAGAAGTACTGAGCAACCGTGTCATCTTGACTACGCCACAAACCGCGGTGCAAGCGTCTGCAATTGATGTGACGCAGCCGCGGTCCAACCCTGCTGTTGTAGAGGAGGATGATAGGGTTGCTACGGTAAGTAGCCAGTGCAACGAACGATTGAGGAGCGCACTGGAGGATGCGCTTCGCGACTATCGATCCACCCCAACCGAACTTAGGCCCCGATTACCACGGTTACCCATGCATAAGAAAAATAGGGCACTGGTGTGTGCCCTGGACTCGCAGCTCAAGAATTTATTCGAGAGTAGCGAGAATCTCGTTGATACGCACTCGATCCTGTATTGTGGGGCTGTTGCGGTATGTCGTGTAGCTAACGTCAAATTTCAAAACAGTGACGTAGCTACTCGACCAAAACCATCCGTACCAGTCTGGCAGTGCAGGATTGAGCGGCGTATCGACGAGGCCAGGGTACTCATCGGTAAACTATACTGCTTCAGGGAGGGCAATACAAGACCACGTGTGATGCGTTTTGTGAGACGGGCATTCTCGGGGACTGGAATCAGTCCTCAAGAATATTTGTCTTGTACTACAGAGCGCATCGACTTCCTGAAGCAGAAAGTTTATGCATGGGCAAACCGTATTCGGCGGTATAAGCGGCGGGTTGATCGGTATTCGCAGAATCGCATGTTCCGGAGCGATGAGAGGTGGGTATACAGAGCTTGGGAGCGACCCGAACAAAGTGTGACTGACGTGTGCCGCCCGGATGATGTAGCCACGAGTTCTTTCTGGCACAGCATCTGGTCGGTGCCTGTCTGTCATACTGAGGCTGACTGGATGCGTGATGTTGAGCGTGTGTGCGAAACTATTCCAGAAATGGAACCTATTTTAATAACATCTATAGACATAGCCAGTGCAGTTCGTCCGTTACCGAACTGGAAGTCTCCAGGACCGGATGGACTGCACAACTTTTGGCTCAAGTGGCTCAGTAGTTCACACACTCGCCTGGCATCTCAATTTCAGTCTTGCCTTGAGTCCGGGTCTCTGCCACAGTTTTTAACAACAGGCATTACCCACCTGCTCTATAAGTCAGGTAGTCCCGCGGAACCCAAGAATTATAGGCCGATCACGTGTTTGTCGACGGTCTATAAACTTCTTACGTCCATTTTGAGAGCGAAAATTAATTCACACATAGACAAAAATTCAATTATGTCTGCCTCTCAGAATGGATGTAGGAACGGGTCTCGCGGTACTAAGGAGCTACTCCTCATCGACATGGCCATTAGCCAACAGGTTCGTCGATCCCGCAAGGATTTGTCAACATGTTGGATAGATTATAAGAAGGCCTACGACTCAGTGCCACATACATGGCTCAAGAGGGTGCTGGAGTTGTACAAGATAGATGCAACCCTACGCGCCTTTCTTGAGTCGTGTATGGGGCAATGGAGGACGGTCCTTCGATATCCAGGATGTCGACAAATCCAGGGAAACGATGAGCCTGTGTGGATTAAACGGGGAATATTTCAGGGCGACAGTTTGAGTCCACTTTGGTTCTGTCTAGCCCTGAATCCTCTAAGCACATTACTGGAGGATTCAGGTTTAGGCTATCGGTTGAGAAGAGGTGGTAAGGTCATATCTCACCTCCTTTACATGGATGATCTGAAACTCTTTGCCCCCAACAAATTGCGACTGATGGAGCTACTGAAAGTAACTGAAACTTTTAGTAACGCCATCAGGATGGAATTTGGTGTGGACAAATGTGCAGTCATGTATGTGAAGCGAGGGGAGATTATGGAATCCGAGGGAATTCAACTCTCGGATTCCATACACCTTAGATCCCTTTCCTCATCCGAAAGCTATAAGTATTTGGGTATGTCGGAAGCGTTAGGCATTAACGTAGCTGACATGAAGCAATTGTTGAGGGAGCGTTTCTTTGGTCGCCTGAAGAAGGTATTAAAAAGCCTTCTTTCGGGCGGGAACAAGGTGCGCGCCTTCAACAGTTGGGTCATGCCGGTTTTAATGTACTCTTTCGGCATACTCAAATGGACTCAGACTGAACTCGATGCCCTGGATAGGAGAGTCCGTACACTGCTGACTGGAAATCGGATGCATCACCCACGATCATCAGTGATGAGACTGTACATCCCACGGAAGTGTGGGGGTCGAGGCTTTTTAAACGCGAAGACCCTCCATAACCGAGAGGTGTGCAGTCTCAGGGAATATTTTTTAAAAACCGACGTGGGTATGCACCGAGATGTAGTCGCAGTGGACAAGGGACTCACCCCGCTGTCCATGGCTAAAGAGAATTGGCGCAAACCTGTAGTACTTACTACCAATGACCGCAAGGTAGTATGGCAAGGTAAGGAGCTTCACGGGCGCTTCTACAAGGCTCTTCATGGGCCCGATGTAGATTTTCTGGCGTCCGTGTCCTGGCTACGATTCGGTGACCTATTTGGGGAAACTGAAGGTTTTGTCTGTGCGATTATGGACGAAGTTATGTTGACGAACAACTACCGGAAATATATAATGAAGGATGGGACGGTTGACGTGTGTCGGGCATGCCACCGTCCTGGTGAGTCCATCAGACATATTATTTCTGGTTGTTCTCGTCTAGCTAACAGCGAGTACTTGCATAGGCACAACCAAGTAGCCAGGGTTATTCATCAGCAACTTGCCTTAAAATATAATCTTGTGGAATCTGAGGTACCGTACTACAAGTATGTGCCCGACCCAGTTCTCGAGAAAGACCATGTTACGCTGTACTGGGATCGGTCTATCATTACTGACAGGACTATTGTCGCCAATAAGCCTGACATAGTGGTGATAGACCGATCAGCGCGCCGCGTAATGATAATCGATGTTACCATCCCACATGACGAGAACCTCGTGAAAGCTGAGAAAGAAAAACAACTAAAATATCTTGACTTGGCACACGAGGTTGTCGACATGTGGAATGTGAACTCGGCTATCATTGTGCCGATTGTCATAACGGCAAATGGCTTGATTGCCAAGAGCCTCGACGAACATCTGTCGAAGCTCTCCTTAGGCGGTTGGATCAAGGGCCTGATTCAGAAGGCAGTTCTCCTCAATACGGCTCGTATTGTGAGGAGGTTCCTGTCTCTGGAACCCTAACCACCGGTAGCTTGGACCCTGTTCCCGATACCGGTGGGCTACTATTTTTTGTATTTTTAAATGTTTCTTTTTTTTATTTTCTATGTTTTTATTAAGAAATATTCAAAAATTTAATCAATATGTATTTAGCTGAATAAACGAAATAATAATAATAATAATAAAGCCATTTATTTCAGATCTCTCTACTTATTACAATATTTGTTAGATTATTGCTTAAATTGAAGAAAGTTACTTATAATTAATGTTATCATTTTAATATAAGTTTACGAAATCTGAACCCCTGTCTGGGTAAAGGCCTCCTCCATCCTTTTCCATGACTCCCTGTCCTTGCCTGACTTCATCCAGTCCTTTCCTGCGACTTGTGTTAGGTCATCAGCCCACCGTCTCAATTGTCGACCAACATTCCTTTTCCCTATTGGTCCTTGCCATTGTGTAGCTTCGATGGTCCATCTTTTGTCTGGGTATCGTGAGATGTGTCCGGCCCATCTCCACTTTAGTAGTAGCGCGTGTCTAAGAGCGTCTGTGAGTTTAGTTTTTTGTCGAATACTTTCGCTTTTAATTTTTTGTATTCTTCTAATTTTTAGCATGCTCCTTTCCATTGCTGTTTGACTGCATTTGATTTTTTGTTTTATTTTATTTGTAAATATCCAAGTTTGGCAGCCATACAACAAGCAGGGTAATAAGCATGTATCAAATATTGTCCTCTTCATGTGCAAACTGTAGTTCCCTTTGAAAATTTCTTTTAATGCCCAGTATTTTTTCCAGGTCGCGTTAATTCTTCTTGTAACTTCTTCTTCGTTATTTGACGTATTGAATGAGATTTGCTTCCCCAAGTATATGTATTCCTTGACATATTCTATACAGTTATCTTTTATCATTATCGGACGTTCACGATTGTTGGTTATTATTTTTGTTTTGTTTACGTTCATTTCAAGGCCGATTTTTGAACTTTCACAGTCTAATGATCTCATCATTTCCTCCAGGTCTTTTGCCGTTTCAGCAATAATGACAATATCATCGGCGAACCTCAGATGATTTAAATAGTGCCCGTTTATGTACACTCCCCTGTTGTTCCAATCGAGTTTTTGGAAAACACTGTCTAGTACTGCTATAAATATTTTGGGGGATAGAGGGTCTCCCTGTCTCACTCCCCGTTCTATGTTTATTTCGTCTCCTCTCGCTTCTAATTTTATTGTACTCGTACTGTTTGTATAAATATATTTTAAGATATTGATGTATTTGTAGTTGATATCTAATTGCTGTAGTGCTTTCCAGATTGAACAGTGGCTAATGCTGTCAAAAGCTTTGCTGTAGTCAATGAAGGCCACATACAGTGGTCTATTGAATTCTCTGTATTTTTCTATGACCTGTTCTATTGTCTGTATGTGGTCCACTGTGCTGAAGCCTGATCTGAATCCCGCTTGCTCCCTTGGTTGTTGTTTATCAATGCTGTCAGATATTCTCTTTAAAATTATTGATGAAAATAGTTTATATACACCTGCCAGCAGGCTTATGGGTCTATAATTCCCTATATCCCAGGGGCTTCCCTTCTTGAACAGTAGAATTATTTCTGATGTACACCATTGTTTTGGTACTTTTTCTTCGTCCAGTATCATGTTAAACAGTTGCGTGATATGTTGTGTCAAAACTGGTGCTCCTGTCTTAAGAATCTCGTTGCATATTCCATCAGGTCCGGGACTCTTTTCAGTTTTCAGCTTTTTTATCTGTTCGTAAACTTCTGAGTATTCGATTTGTTTGGTGTCTTCCAGCGTATTCGTGTGGGTTGCTTGTCCTTCTATTTCGCTGTTGTCTTGTTTCTTGTATAAGTTCTTATAATAGTCAGTTGCATGGTCTATTATATCTTTCCTACATTTTGTTACCAGTGAGTTGTTTTCGAGTTTTTGGATCCATGATTTGTGTATTGTTAACTCTTTATATGCTTTTTTGGCACTTCTAAAGTTCTTGATGTTTCTTGTGATAATCTCCTGTCTGTGGTTGTTATAGTCCTTACGGATTGATTTATTCGTCTCTTTGTATATTCTGCTAAGATCTTTTTTCATGTCTTTGGTTTTATTCTTTGTGTTTTGTAATTCCATACGCCGTTTTATAAGTTTGATTGTGTCTTTGGAGAAAATAGTTGGTTGATGGGAGTGTGTAATATTTTCGTATTTTAAGCTGTCTTTTATGCTTCTTTCTAGTTTATTGTAGTAAGTTTGACTATCAGAACATTCTGTTTCTAAATTTTCTGTGTATGATTGTAGATTTTCTAAAAAGTTTTTGATTTCTATCTCAGTCTTAGGGATTTTTGGAGGATTTGTGTAGGTTCTTCTGCTCTTTACTGGACGATTTAGGAGTAATGTTGCTCTCACCAGTCTGTGATCAGAAGAGAATTCAAATTTACTTAGTACCTCGATATTGGTTATAAGTTTATGGTGGTTTATCATTATAAAATCTATTTCGTTAAATGTTTTTTGGTCGGGTGATAACCATGTCCATCGGCGGCTGTCATTCTTTTTGAAGAATGAATTCATTATTGATAGTTTGTGTTGGTAGGCATAACTTAACAGACGTTCACCTCTTTCGTTACGCACTCCGTAACCGTATTTTCCCATTACTGGATAGCAGTTTGATTTTGGACAGCCTATTTTCGCATTAAAATCTCCCATGACAATTATTTTCCCTTCCGTCTTTGTGTGAGCATGTTCAATATCTTTGTAAAATTTATTAATTTCATCTTCTGTTGATCTGTCCGTCGGGGAATATACTTGGATTATTGATAAAGCAAAGCATTCGAATTTTAATTGTAAAATAGCTACTCTTTCAGAGATTCCAATGAAGTTAGTGATGTTGTTTTTATATTTTTTCTTTATTAGGAATCCTACTCCATATAGACCTTTAGTTTCGCCAATGTAGCAAAAGATAACGTCGCTGTATTCATCAATTTTACACCCCATCCTTCGGATTTCTGCGAGACCTAGAATGTCCCAATTGATATTTTTTAAGGCATTGTTAAATTCAAGGAAACGTTCTGCTGATCCAAGGGTTTTCACATTATAAGTGCAAATTCTGAGGTTTTGATTTATATTTTGATCTGTTTCTCTGATGGGTGGAGGGTTGCAGTCTAATTCCCCACGAGGACAAGTCGGGTTGGGGAATGTTGTGTTTTTGTTCTTTTTGGTTTTTTGTTTATTTGAAGTTGAAGTTTGGTTCCGGTGGCTGATGACAATGTCCTATGCGTTTTGATCAGTGGGCATGTTGGCAGACGGCAGGGAGTTGCTTCTATTTCTCATTAAGTCGAAAGCATTTAGACGATACGTTTTTGATGACATTTGTTGCTTGCGAGGGTGTTGTTTCTCATTAGGCGATGTTGATGGGTCTCTTTTGCGTTTTTCGTTGCCTGGATTTCCTTGTTTAATGATTAGTTTGTCATAGTTTATAAATGCATAGTTGCCTTTCTTCCTTTCTTCCTCCAGTTTTGGTTGTAGTTTCTTTCTCATGTCGAGGACTTCCTTTGGATAGTCATCAGATATATGTACATTTTTTAGTTTCTTTTTGTTTGCCACTATCTCATTTTTCTTCCAAAGGTTGACAAATGTTAGGAGGATTGGCCGTTCTTTATCATTTTTTGCATTATTTTTTTTTGCCAATTCTGTAGATGATGCTGACATCCCTGCCTTCAAAATTAATATTTAAATCATCTTTGAATTTCAATTTGCCAGCAGACATATCATTCCTTAATTTTAAACAACGTTTAAAAGAAACCAAATACATACTTCTTTACCGAATTGGGGACAATAACATCTACTTACAGTGTGAAGCCTTACAACATTATTCTATTTGAGCAAGTCAGACGAATAAAAAAGTTTATTAAACGTCTGCAAAGTTTACCAAGAAGTTTTATAAAACATCTTTTGAAACTTTCAATTGTGCAAACGCTGAGCTTCACCAGAAACCTTAAAAATACAAATGTCGAAATATTGTTCGCTGAAATAAAAACAAAAGTTGCATTATTTTTTTCTATTGTATTACGTTAATGTTTTATATTCACTATTTGGAATAATTCGAGCCATCGTAATTTTTAAATTCTTCTATAAAATTCATAGTAAGTCGAGTGCCAACAGAAATCTCAATAAAGTAGTATTCTATTTTGTTTTTATTTACATTAAAAATACTTAATTTAAACTAGCTGGCGCCCGCGGCTTCGCCTGCGTGCTATCCAAAAAAAATATTCTATGTATTATTCCAGACTATCATCTACCTCTGTGCCAAATTTCATCCAGATCCGTTCAGTCGTTTTGACTTGTAAGAGTAACAAACATCCTTACATCCACTCATCCATGCATCCATCCCCACAAACAGTCGCATTTATAATATAAGTAGGATATAATAAGCATCATCATTACCGAGAAGAACGCGGCCATTCGTGCCTACAGCCATTTTCCCTGCGAAGCGAACAAGGCTCACATGCGCTCATTACAGCGTGCTGTAAGGAAACGCACTAGTGAGCATCGTTCGAATCATTGGGACAATGAGCTCCGCGAACTCGAACCACCCATCAAGCTTTTTGGCAACTACAGAGAAAGATGCGCGCCACCGAGGAGGCTTCGATGCCCCCGCTCATTCGTCCGGACAAAAGCGTCGCATTCGATGACTCTGAAAAGGCAGAATGCCTAGCCGACAGTTTGGAGTACCAGTGCTCCCCTAGCTCACAACCGGTTATCAAGCGTCACCTCGACAAGGTGAACGCAGAAGTAAAACGCAGAGCTGCCCTACCTCCCGTAGAAGACCCTGATGATCTTCTGCCCCTCGTCACGCCCGACGAAGTGCAAGACATCATCAAAAGGCTTCAACCACGGAAAGCTCCCGGTTCCGACGGTATCACCAATAGGGTAATTAAACTCCTCCCCGCTCAGCTCATCATCCTTTTGGCGGCCATCTTCAATGGCGCCTTGAGAAACAACTTTTTCCCCCAGATATGGAAAGAGGCCACAGTTATCGGTATCCCCAAGCCAGGCAAGCCCAAGTCTGAGCCCACGAGCTACCGACCCATCAGTCTCCTGAACGCATTCGGCAAAATCTATGAGTGACTTATTTATAAGCGACTCAGAGATTTCGCCGAGACTAAGAGTCTCATTCCCAACGAGCAATTCGGTTTCAGAACCGAACATTCGTGTATCCAACAAATCCACCGCATCGTCGAACACATGAGCGCTGGTTTCCAGCGCGGAGCAATGACGGGCGTACTATTCCAAGATTCTTGAAAAGCTCATAAATAAGAGATTAACTAACTATCTAATAAAATTTGACATAATATCGAACAACCAGTATGGGTTTATCGCTGGAAAATCTACGGAGGATGCCCTTAGAACTCTTACTGAAAACGTGGTAAAAGCACTAGATAGTAAACATAAAAGCATTGGGATCTTCTTAGACCTTGCGAGGGCTTTTGACACTGTTTCTATCCCACATCTACTAAAAAAGATGGAAAGAATAGGTATTCGTGGTAAAGTATTGGACTTATTTACTAGTTACCTAACAAATAGACAGCAACGCGTAAAGATCGGTTCATACGTAAGCAGGGCAGTTGAAATCACCTATGGAGTCCCCCAAGGTAGTATTCTTGGTCCCCAATTCTTCCTAATTTACATGAACGAACTTTGTGACATGAAGCTAAACAATGCAAAAATTGTAGCTTTTGCTGACGATACAGCAGTGGTTTTTCACGGAAATAATTGGGATGAAGTGATAAATCTAGCAGAAACAGGACTCCAAACTATGCTAAATTGGTTAAAGGCAAATAAACTTACTATTAATCTTGCTAAAACTAAGTATTTGACTTTCTCAATGACTAAAACTAAATTTCCAGTACTGGGAACAAGAAAAATCAAAGCCCATGTTTGTCGTGATAAGGCTATTGCAAATAGCACTAGTGATTGTAGCTGTACTCACCTGGAGCAAGTTACACGAATAAAATATTTGGGTGTCTGGGTTGACGAGAATCTGAACTGGCATACTCATACTGAGCTTCTTTCCAATCGTTTAAGAAAGTTAATGCCTATCTTTAAAAAGGTTCGACATATTGAAGACAAACACACCTTGAAGGTCATTTACTATTCATTGTGTAAATCCATACTTGAATATTGCATATCCGTCTGGGGAGGGACCCATAAATCGCACCTTATAGCTGTTGAACGATCACAAAGAGCAGTACTTAAAGTCCTTACTGGCAAACCTAGACTTTACCCAACAGTAACACTTTACAAAGAGGTAGGAGTTCTCACCGTCCGGCAGCTATTTATCTTGCGAAACCTTAAGTACGCCTATACAACTATCCCAAAATGTAAATCTAGCAATAATAAACGAAGACAGGATAACATTTTCCAAATAACACCGCATAACACAGTATTTGCCAAACGTCATCCCTACATTGCAGCTCCTTGCCTATACAATAAAATTAGTAGAAAAGTAATCCTTCATGGATTAACATTTTTTAAGTTTACTAAGACCGTAAAATCCTTCCTCGCAACCTTAGATTACACAGAAACTGAGCAACTATTCTATGTACCTAATTGAGACATTCCAAATAAAAACACGCTCACCAATCACAAATCTTGTACACTCAATTCACTATTTACGCACACACACACTCACAACCACACAATACTACACATTTCCCCTCACACGCACACACTCACACACACACATTGTACATATTCAATCAAGGAAGCCAAAAGAATATTATCTTGATAACTCCGAATTGTTACCTCCAATTTAAATTTATGAAACAACCTTTTTTTTTCTAATATCTACTGTTAAACAAATAAATACGGTCTGAAAACTATATTTGTAATTGAGGCCAACTGCGATTCCAACTGTCACTTATAGCACAGGGAATCCTATTTTAAGTGACAGAGTATTGTTGTTGAATTCTAATTATTTTTGAAGAAATAAACGTATTTGTATTGTATTGTATTCTTCGACATAGCGAAAGCTTTCGACAAAGTCTGGCACAACGGCTTATTATACAAGCTGTACTCACTAGGAGTGCCGGACTGTCTCGTGCTCATCGTACGGGACTTTTTGTCGAACTGCACCTTCCGCTATCGCATAGGGGCCTCATTCTCTTCCCCTCATCCTATTAGGGCCGGTATCCCTCAGGGTTCCATCTTATCCCCCCTCGTCTTCACGCTGTTCACTAGCGAAATTCCCAAGAACAAAAAAGCTCAGTTAGCTCTGTTTGCGGATAACACGGCCATTTACTATACTGGCCGCTGTACAAACGGTATCGCCCGTACCCTCCAGACTTCAGCCGACGTCCTAGGCGCTTGGTTCAGGAAATGGAGAATCGAGGTGAATCCCGGTAAAAGTCAGGCGGTTATTTACTCCAAACCGTCTACACAACAACGTCCTACACTATGTACGGCAAGCCTATCCCCTGGGAGAAGCAAGCCAAATACTTAGGTGTCATTCTCGACAGCCACTTGTCCTTCGCGTCACATATCAAAGCGGCTCGTTCGCGCGCCGCCTTTTTATGGGTAGGCTTCACTTTTTAATTTAGGCAAAAAGCAAATTGTCACTTAAGTGCAAATTAAGTTTATACACCGCGGTCTTCCGTCCCATCATGACATACGCATATGTCGTGTTGGCCCACGCCTACCCGCGTTTCCTTCATAAGATGCAGATCTTGCAAAACCGATTGCTTCGTAAAATCACGGGAGCCCCTTTTTACATCCGTAACGATAGTCTTCACTTAGACTTACGAATCCCCACCGTGGTTCAATTCATGAAGCGCCTTACCAAGCGCTTCTTTGACTCCGCGTTAAAACATCGTAACCCCCTTATCGCATCGGCCGCTCGATACGATACCTCGCGAATAAGTAAAATTCGTCGTCCCCGACATACCCTCGTCACTCCTGACGATGCTATAACCCTGCTCCAGGAGAACAGCAGGGAGACTAACACTCTACGCAAATTCAGACGCAAAGCGCCGTCATTCCGTCCTCGCTGACGAGGCCCGTCGCGACGTCCCGGTAACTGCCCCACCCGTCCCTTGCAAGAGCCAGCCCGCGCTGCTGAGCCAATAAGTCTAAATCAGTCCCAAAATAACATCACTCAGGTCCAGCCTGTCCCTTGCTGTCCCTCAGCGAAGCCCTAAGCCGAGGCTCGTACCCCACAGGGGGTGCCAAAAGTCAAAAGTCAAAAGTCAAAAGTCATTTATTCAAATTAGGCTGATAATCAGCACTTTTTGAACGTCACATTACAAGAGACAGTCCCACAAAAACGCCCTGCCCTTCGCCACTTCCTAGTGTTTTAGCTGGGAAGAAGAAGTGGCGGAACAAACTCCCCAGCAACACATCTGTCTGTCAGGTTAGAAGAACCAGATTTTATACAATTTATATTATGACAAAAAATTATAAAAAAATAAGAAATTATTCATTCATTGTCACTTGTCAGCTAGCAAACACCAATTATATGTAAAAACAAAAAAATACCCAAGTCTAAATAATAAATTCACCAGTCCAAAGGGTGTGCCCGCTTACACGTGCAGTGAAGAAGTCACAGGTGATAAACTAGGACCATAGTGCAAAAGAAATAAGCTAAGCATAAAAAGATAAATATAAATAATTATATTCAGTCAATGCTCGAGGTCACTAGTTAACCACATGCCAATAAGTAAAAACACACAAAATGAAACAAGTATATAAACAAAAGAAAGTAAAATATAAAATTACATGACAAAGACATGTAACGTATCAATAAGCTAATTTGGCGAAAAAACATGAAGGAGAAAAAAAATAAAAATAATCGTCTTGAGTTCAACACAGTGACCAACTATGCTTATCATCTAAATAGTCGTTAATGGAATAGTAAGCTTTTAAACAAAGGTTAGATTTTACTTTAGCTTTAAATGCATTAAATGGCAAATCTAGAAAAGAAGCAGGTAGCTTGTTATAAAAAGTTATACCAAGCCCTACAAATGAATTATGAACCTTATGAAGCCGGTGGAAGGGAGCACGTAGTTTATGCTTATTTCTAGTGTTAATGTTGTGAATATCACTGTTTTTACTATATAGATGGATATTTTGCCTAATATATAAAATGTTGGCCAAGATGAATTGAGAAGCCACAGTGAGAATACCAATCTCTTTAAAAAAATCTCTCAGAGAAACCCGGGCACCTAGCTGGTAAATTGCACGAACCGCTCGCTTCTGCAGAACAAATACATTCTGGATATCAGCGGCTTTGCCCCACAGCAGAATACCATAGGACATGACGCTATGGAAATAACTAAAATAGACCAATCGTGCCGTGTCAACGTCAGTGTATTGTCTAACTTTTCTGACGGCGTATGCGGCCGAACTTAGCCTTCCCGCTAGGCTTGATATGTGTGGACCCCATTGTAATTTAGAATCTACTGTTATACCCAGGAACACTGCTGAGTCTACAGTTTTAAGCTTCTCATTGCCAAGGACAATGTTGGGACCAAGATTTCTAACATTGGGTAGAGCGAATTTAATACATTTAGTTTTATTGGCATTAAGAACAAGGTTATTTGACGTGAACCAATCCGTGACCATTGATAGCGCGCTGTTTACATTGTTAAAATCTTGTCTATTTCTATCTACTTTAAAAACAAGAGACGTATCATCAGCAAACAGTACAACGTCACAAATACCCTTTAAATGATATGGTAGGTCGTTAATATAAACCAAGAATAAAAATGGACCCAGTATCGAGCCTTGAGGTACTCCTAGCTGAACAGGTAGCCCAGAAGATTTCGCGCCATTAACATCTACACATTGGAATCTGTTTTGTAAGTATGAGCCTATTAAATTTAAGGCTTCATTTTGAACACCGTAATGACGTAGTTTCCGTAAAAGCGTGTCATGGTGAACGCAATCAAAAGCTTTAGAGAGATCGCAGAAAATACCGATTGCATTTTGAGCGTTCTCCCACGCATTAAATATGTGCTTTAACAAAGCAACACCCGCATCTGTTGTCGAACGACCTTTTGTAAAGCCATATTGATCATTGTGAAGAAGGTTGTTTAAATTAAAATGTCTCAACAACTGCTTGAGTATTAACTTTTCAAAAATCTTACTAAAGGCAGGTAAAATAGAAATTGGCCTGAAGTTACCCATATCATTTTTATTGCCAGATTTAAAAAGAGGGATCACTTTACTGCTCTTCATAAGGTCAGGGAAAGTACCTAAATCAACGCATTTATTAAAAGTAATAGCTAGATGAGGGGCGACAATGTCGATAATATTACTCAAAAGTTTAATCGAAATGCCCCAATAATCACCTGTGTTTTTCGACTTAAGAGAATTAAAAACATTAACTACATCACGAGGTGTTACATGATCAAAACTAAATACGTGATCGCATTTAGGCACGCTAGTTTGCAAAAGATTTTGAGCTTTAGACGGGGATGAATTTAAGGAGCGAGTCGTAGTTATTGGTATACTTGCAAAAAAATTATTAAATGCCTCTGCTATCTCTGCTGCTTTGTTAACTAATTTGTTATCAACCATTATTTCAACTTGATGTTCTCGCTGAACCGATTTACCCGTTTCATTGTTTATAATTTTCCAAGTGGCTTTTACTTTATTATTAGAATTTTTAATAGTATCGCTTAAAAATTTAGACTTTGCAATGACACAAATCTTTTTAAATAATTTTGAATATTTTTTAACATACTCTAGAAAAGTAGTATCAAACCTGTATCGTTTCAGACCATACAACTCATATAATCTAGCTCGACTTTTATAAATTCCTGGCGTAGCCCATTGGTTGAAGCCAACGGAAGGTCCACTAAAGTTAATAGTTTTACTCTTAAAAATAGATTGGTACTCATTTTGCACAACATTAAAAAGGGCTTCATAGATTTCATTAGGACTCCCGTGTTCTACTAATGACGGTGTAACTTTAAGAGCTATATTATTCTTAAACTTATTGCAACGACTAGCTGTATACGGCCTGCACTCTATTTTGCGAGACTTTTTACATAATGGCATAGGAAAGCTGGCTATTAATCCACAGTGATCTGATGACAAATCATTTAACACTAATTTATTTTCAGCATCACAATCACTAAACATGTTATCAAGACAAGTCGATGACGATGCCGTGATTCTAGTTGGTTCAAAAAACAAATTAACTAGATTAAAAGATCTAAACAGGTTAAGAAGCCTAATACTTAGTGGAGTAACATCTAAAATATTAACATTGAAATCTCCACATAAAATTATATTTTTATTACTTGCTTTTAACTTATTAAGTGAATCCTCCATTACAGACTCAAAACAAGTAAAATCACCAGAAGGGGGTCTATAAACACAAATTATAATGTATCGGTCCAGTTCAACACAAGACAACTCAACAGTGCGCTCAATGGAAAGATTTACTAAATCTAAACGTTGTTTACATTTTAACTTATTTGACACAAGAACTAAAGATCCTCCGCGAATAGCATTTCTTCTAACAAATGCACTCTGTACTGTATAGAATTCATCATTGATAAACACTACTTCATGTTCCTTCAACCAATGTTCAGTTAGACATAATACCTGAACATCATAGTTCTCTAAGAACAAACTTAACTCTAATTCCTTGCCGGACAATCCCTGCATATTTTGATGCACAACATTCAACATATGCGGTCTACCCTTTGTCGCACCTAACAGTTTAAAGTACATGGTGTATCATTACTAACAGGTATTGTTGGTGCAACAAAGGTGGGGCTGTCGCTGTGTATATTGGATGCTAAAAGATTAGCAATATGTCGCTTACAACTAGGTGGTAAAAACATAGTAGAACTAGTGAGTCTGTAATCAGAGATAAATTGATTACAGTCAAAAAATAAAATAGCGTCGCTGTGACGACATGTCCTATTATAAATAAGCAAATTAATATCGTATATGTGCCTATTCTGATCAACAGACAAATATTGAGAATAAGGCAAGGCACAGAAAATGAATTTACAATTAATTGATTCATTGAGATGTAACATCAAGTGGACACATTCAACTACGTCCTTTTTTCCTACATTTAAACTATTCCCATATAATAATATAACAGTAGAATTGGGATTTATGGTAGTTGATCTAATATTGCTAATTATTTGGCTAACACTGGCACCGGGTAAACAATTATTTATAACATAATGGTGAGAACATTGATTAAATAAAGTCCCAAAACCTTGACCAAACTTGTCAGAAAATAAATATGTTGTATTTGTACAATTATTTTTATCTTTACCAATACAGGGCTGACACACTAAAGGTGTAGGTGTATCCAGCAAAGGCTGTGGTGTCCGTGAGCAGGCACAGCTACAAGAAAGATTATTAGTCAGAGACTCATATCTCTCTGCATTGTACGTGACCAGGTCAACCAGCTCATTGGCCTCCTGCATGCGCTTGCTCAGGTCTTGTTGAGAAGCCTCATATTTACTAAAAATGTCCCTTAGGGCATATTCCTTAACAAACAGCTCATCCTGAAGGTTTTGAATGTCAGTTTCATACATTGTCCTACATAATTGTAATTCACTATCACTCTCCTTTAAATCTTTAATTAAATTAAGTTTTCTTTGCCTTAGTTGTGTGTTTAGTTTATTTACTTTTTGGCGTTTTAATAATTTTTGAAGTTTTTGAATTTGTTTATTAATTTTAATGAACTTTTTAATCTTATTATGGCTATTGAATATATTATTCTTAGTGATAGTTTCATCAGTTAGGTCTATGGTTACAATTGGTTCAACGCATACAGATTCAGACCGGCTACCAACCAACTCATCATAAAGACTGTAGGTGTTCGCAGACTCTTCACGGGCTCTAAGGGATTCCAAGTGTGCTATTGAGTTTTGGGCACTACTTAGTTCTGCTTCCAGTTCAGAGATGCGCCTCAATGCCTGATCATAAGTGTCACTACATTGTTGGAAGTTGGCAACAAGTTGACGGAGGTGTTGATGTTGGTCAAGTATGTCCATATGCTGCTCATGTAGTTCAGACAACTGGTTTTTAAGCTCAGTGTTCTTTTTTACCACTAATACTATTTCCACCTCACTTTCTTCTCTTTCTTTCAACATCTGATTGACTGTGGTTTTACTTGATTCTAACTCCTTCAATGTAGCCCTCAGTTTTTCCTCTAAGGATGCAGCTCTGCGGGTCAACATGTTGACAAGATAACCCCAGAGGCACCCTGGAATTAGAGAAGAGACAGCTAAGTGTGTGAAAGGAATAAGAGAAAGGGATGAAATCTGGAAAATAAGTAAATAGAACGACTAATAACTGTAAGTTTAAGTTACTTAGTACAATGGTAATGTAAAAGGACTAAAAAGTTAAGAAATGTAGGTAAGTTTACAAAAGGGAGATCATAGGTGGAGGTACTACTAATTTTTATGATTAATGGTTTAAAGTCTAATGTTAGAATCATAAACAGGTACTTATCCCGAAGTAAACATATAAGAGCTATTTCCAGTAATCAATTTAAAGATTATAATGGGATCTAGATGATTTTATAACATTACATTTAAACATTCTCTCAGATACAACAGGTTTTTAGGACGTAGCTCGCGAGTACGAGCGGTGTGATGGCTAACGGGTAATAAGTAGAATGTTTACTATTTTGGGATGTTTAAAATAGGCATACAATAAAGAAAAAATAAAGAAAAACACTTCCCAAGTGAGGTGGAGAATTCAAATCCGTCCGTTGGTTGACAGCTGGCACTAGATTACTGTTTTTTACATGGTTCTTGCAGCGTAACACCTCACAAACACGGGTCTTTATTATTTAAGACGATATTATACAAAATTAATAACACATATGCCTTATTATACACGTAAAAACATTAATTTACAATTTTTAATCTAACACGATAATTTTGACGACCGGCTGCCAGTGTTGCCAGCAAAAAAAAGCCCTTAGCGTGTAGTCGCTTAGTTTGTAAGTTTTTACCCTGGCTGGAGGTCTTAATTTTTAAGGCACCCACAGGATTCGCCCGGTTAAGCAGACGACAACCTCCTTGGTTGAACTGCGAGATGCCATTCATAAAAAAAGCATCATCATTGTAATTTTAATAAAAAAAATCACTGAGTTTATATGAAATATCTTATGTTCGCAGCTACGCCGGTTGGAAGTTAAAAAACTATAGCACAGGAATGTCTCACCGGGATAAAAAACTATCACTATGCCGTTTTCACGTCACGGTTAGTGTTTGAGTAGACATAAAGGCGTTAAAAGGTAACAAGGCAGGCAGAGTGATTTCCACAATTTTAATGTTAGTACAATATGGATGACATAATCGCTGCATGAAATCACAAAGTCGTAGCAAGCTGTTGAGTTTCGTAGCACTACGACGTAGCACTACGTAGCACATAGCTGTAGCACCACGTAACTTAACTTTTGCCGTAGCAGCCCTTGTTAAGGCTTAAGTTATTATGTAGTCTATTTTCGCTACGTTTTGATGGGAACCAGTGCAGCTGTGAACAACTGTAGAATCTAAGTCTTTTGTTCAAAACCATTATTTTGAATTGTTTGGAATATTGTAAATTACAGTCTGTTAATATTTGAATTTAAAGTTTTCACGGTTTTAAAATCGAAAACTTATTTTTCTTCATCATTATCGGTATAAAACATTCTATTGTTTCTCTATTATAATTCTCTTCTTGGCCCTTAACTTACTTTGCCGATTTGATATCTTTGTGAATCCTAAATTGACTTACATTCCAACTCGCGCCTACACAACGATTTAGTTTGTTTACCCTTGCTTTCATGGTAACAAAGCATGATATTATCGTACGAGCCCACTAACTAATTGAAATATTTCCAAAACAAAATACAAGAGGCTTTAACCGTCTTGAACTGCAACACAGGAATAAAGCCTTACTAATTGCAGCTTTTATCCCCGGTAACAATACCTTAAAAAGCTTTTATAATTTCAACACTAATTAACAGTAACAATTACAAACGTCGATGGTACATTATATGAATGATACTCTGCAAAAATACCCTTCTAAAGATTTATTCTTCTGTCACTTAGTGTATCGTGTCTGCGAACCAGCTTACCTGGCGTATAATGTTTCAAGAGTTCAAATAATAGGTTCAAGTATTTCTGAACCTATCTACACATAATGATGAAGTAGAAATGGAGTGCTAATTAGTAACAAAGGAAATAAGTCGTATGACCACACCTGTTGTTCTTGAAGTTGTAGACTGTGGTGGGTTTTGCATGTAGGTACAGTAGAAATAACCTTGATATACAACTATTCGATTTGACATACGTTCAAGAACACCGTATTTAGTATATTTGTAAAATACTAATCAACAAAATAAAATAGGTTATTTCAAGAGGAAACTGTTGTTTATTATTTATTATGTTTTAAATTATTGCAAATCATTATATCAGTTAAATGAGTTCTGAACATTGAACAGTACATAAATATGTCACAGGTGTAATATCGCAAATCGTACCGTTCCGATACATAAGAACAGATAGTCATCTGCATATTAGCACTCCATTCTTTTATACTCCATGTTCATTTCTAAGCTGCGAAGGTATTTTCTTTCTTGGAAAATGTTTTATACAACTTACTGTATAAAACATTTTCAGAGAAATAAATACCTTCCATAAAAAGCTGATAAAATACTGAAAGATTTTCTTGCGTCCTGAACAATGTGATTATTGTTGTAAGTTTAGTTTAATGAAATTATTGCTCGAAAGCTTTATAGTCTAGCCTTCTATAAACTTAAAATGGTCCTTTTAAAATGCGCAAAGAAATTTCATAAAATAAAGTATGCAATATTACATTAAAGTAATATTGCATACTTTATTTTATGAAATTTCTTTATCTATGAAGAAAGCTTTTTGAAGTTCAATTTTCTTTGTAAAGTAAGCTAAGAAGAAAATGTTTCTTTTGTGAGAAGTGACGCACTAATAAAACATATTGTCGTACTTCGGAGAATGGTACAAAGGGCCATTTAAATACGGAAAATTATATTCAGAAACTGCTTTTTTATATTTCACATTCTGCCAACTAGAAATAGAAAAGCTGTCAGTTATTTGGCGTAGCGTACTCCAAATTTCAATGACATTACTTTTTTTATTTTATGTACGTTGTCAACCAGAAAAAATTTGCAAATATTGATGGTGCAAGAGACTATATTTTTTTATTATCTCCTTCAGGTTATGAACAAAAGATGGGTCGTGCCATTATGGTTCTGGTTTGAAACAACATTAAAAAAGAAAACCTAAATTTGAAATGGTTAACCAAACCAATTTTCGGCGGTCCTGTTAACCAGGCGTGGAACGGATTAACGCTGGGCCGAGGGTGGCTTTTAGCGTCCGGTTATCGTGGCTTACTTGCGCTCAAAATGGAAAAGTGCACTTTAATGAATATCGTGCATATGAACCTTATTAAACCATGATGGTTATTTTTCGTAAAAGGGAAGCAAATAGCATTATAAATGCTTGGTTAAGTAAAATTAATTTCCGGAAGAAAATTCAAATAGTTCTATTTTTATGATATTATTTTTTGTACTTTATCACAATGTTGTCGTATTTAACACAAATATTCATTATTAGATAATGCCTTATGGCATTAAGTCCGCCTTTGTACCACAATTGTACATGAAGTTTAAATAAATAAATAAATAAAATCTTGAACATTGATTTGTCACCGACTTTTCCTAACTGTTGATCTTTGACGGGCGGCGCTAAACGCCTCTCTCCACGACGACGCAAACTAGGTTAAACGAACGCTCGCGCGGTTCCATACAAAATTGCAACGTCGCGGTAACACATCCAGGCGTGTTCAGCCATAATCGCTTGGCGACTAGCTCTTTCCTGTACCCAAAGGGCCCACGCGCGTAAAACACGCGTCGAGTGCCGCGGGCGTCCGTTTAACGCAGTTTCAGCCCTAGTAAATCTTCTCTGCCTAAGCTCGACAGCTCGACGAGCAGTGTCGCGTGAGAATCTTAGTTAGAAACCTTAATCCTCCAGCGTTGTAACGCTACAAGATAATTATTTGGTTCAGTGACCAATCAAGACAAAGCTAGACAAAGCACCCGGTACGATCGTGTTTCACAGGCATGCACAATGTGTTGTAGTAGTTTCAGGAATCGCATTAATTAATAGTGTTTTAGTTGATTGAGACATCAGTCCAAATGTCTATCGCACCCCCTCCGACTATAATAGTGAGGGTGGATCTAAGGTGGATGTAAAACCAAATGCTGACCACTGATTTGAGTAAAAGCAGTCAGACAATGATGAAGATTCTGTAACAACTACTGTGTCAACCAAAAATTGGTCGGATTAACTTAATTAAGAATAAACAAAATGTGAAGTATTTAAAAAATTAAAGAATTATGAGATTTTAAAGTTGCGCGTAAGGTGTAATATTAGCTAATAGAAAAAAAAAATAATGTATAGGTGAATAAAAAAAACCCGTTTTCTAATTTCAATTAATATTCTCAGTTTAAATCAAATCAGAGGATCATTGGCGGCTTAAAAGTTCCGATACCAGGTTAAGCATTAACTCCACGTAAAAGAAATAATGTTTGTTTATTTTACAAAACAAATAAATTGTATTAATCTCAGTCGATCGACTGAGTAGACTGTGAAATAATAAAAAAAGCGAGTCAGATTTGCGCACCGAGAGTTAAGTACAATCTTGCGACTAAACGGCCAAATCTTTTGGCTGCGTAGATTAGAGGGTTAATTTCTTCACAGCACAACGGGACCTCAGACTTGAGTTGAGGTTTTAATTTCAACTCGATACTTCTACGCGTTCCCGAAATAAATAATCTTGATAGACTGACAGACAGGCAGACAACAAAGAGATCCCATAAGGGTTTCTTTTTTTTCCAATTGGGGTACGGAACCACGGCATTACAAGACGCACGCACAAAAATAACATAGAAAATCACAAAGTCGCCGTGTACAAAATGGCCGTGTGGCAATGCTATAGAATTCTGACGTTGCGATGTCCTGCTTGTCCTTTGGTCGACCGTGCTTACACGCTTGTTAAATTCAATAACCTGATTGAGCATTACGCTTGCTCAACCAAGATAATGATTAGCTTGTGTACTCGTTGCACAAATCAATAGAAATCGATGTTGCATGTCTACAACTATGGGATT
This sequence comes from Ochropleura plecta, assembly GCA_905475445.1. Lineage (NCBI taxonomy): Eukaryota > Metazoa > Arthropoda > Insecta > Lepidoptera > Noctuidae > Ochropleura > Ochropleura plecta. The sequence goes on from FR997735.1 coordinate 5,335,470, forward strand.
GTCTATTATGTTACCAAATAAAGGTCAAAATTGTTGAAATATGCTGTCTTCAATTGCACATGTTTAAAACAAACAAAACAAAACCAGATACTTCGTTTCTTTGTTTTGCCTTAGATCATATTATCAGTGCGTCTAGTACCAACAAGCGGAATAAATATAAATATACGATTTTTTTATTTTCTTCTCGTAAATAATGTTAATAAAGGTCTTTTTCCGGGTGTCGAGCGCCGCGAGACGACTGCCGGCCACCGTTGATGCTGGTTTGTGTACGGTGAGTTATGGGTAGTCAGTGATGACGGGCCGCGACGGAGCGTGTGTGCTCCACGCTTGCCCCATAGAGACCTCTCAGGGCTCACTGCCTGACGGGGTTGCGGGTTGACCTAAAAATATACCCCTGCCTCGGAACATAAAGGGCAAAAGAAGGTACATAGGTGGGTTTTAGTCAGTTAAAATCTGACAATCCAACCCGCTCCGTGGTCCATTCTGTGAGTTTGAGCTTGAACTAATCAATTAATATTGCGTATACTTGCCTAAAAAAAAATAAGAAGTCAGTATATCCCAGTACTTAGCTTTCAACTGCCTCCATCAACTGGCAGCATTAACTGACTTTAATTGTTGTCATCGTAATAGCGAATTGGTTTTAGTTTTCCAATAAATATCACACAGAATAATTTCCACCAAAATGTCACATAATTTGCTTCCCGAATTTTGTTCTCCAAACAAAATTTGTGGAAAATGGGCACTAACACGCCATGTGTTTTTAATAACTTAATTTTGTTAAATTCGTTTAATTGTTCAGCTGCCCTGTACGAAAATTAACAACATCGAAACTACATTAGCAGCATCCATTAACGACAGAAAAATCACCCCTTAAAAATCAGCGCACTAACAGGCCGAGGTAAAACTGACTCGGTTAAAAATCCCCGTAAAAGCATTTCGTACCACGCAGCGCGCCGCCTGCCTTCGTCAATTACCGTATGGGTTAGCGGTGGCTTAACACAATTATTGGGTGCATCAATCCATCGGACTACCGTCCAAATGTGATGCTGGTTCCATGTCATTCGGATAATCCTTTTATGTTGATGTTACAGTCAAAACCGTTAATTGCACAAAAGCTATTTTGACTGGTTATATCATAATCATACGAGTAATATCATACTACCCCGTACGCAAAATATGCGCCTCAGACGTGGAGTTGCGGACATCAGCCCCTTATACAATACAACATCATACCACATGGAATTGTCTTAATAAAAAGATTATCACATTCCTGGAACAAACGCGGGAGTCTCAGTTACACTACTAGTGCCAGTTAGTTGTATGTACATAGACATACACACATCATCATATACAGACATACTTCCAGACACCTAAATAAAACATAATAATATACACTATCAATTTTAATGCCAACCCAATCGAGTCACTCTCGGCTAATCTTAATTTTCTCTTTGTGTACTTCGTTATTGTTGTAATGTTTAAATTAATAATTTTGTGTTTATACCTGTAAGCTGTGAAGCTATTTAGGTTTTATAAATAAATAAATAACTAGCTATCAGAAGTTCGCATTTGGGGTCTGTCAATGAGGTATGAAGCGAAGTATTTTGAGTGTTAATCTTACGGACCGCATCAGAAACTCCACACTTTGTTCCAAAACCTAAATCAATCGATTTGATGCTGGCATTACAATTGCTGTTTGGCTGGTCAAATTTTCCACATGTCAGAGGAGCAATGGGCAAAAATAACCACTCAGTGGCACCAAGAAACAAAAATTGACAACGCGGCAGACCCAAAAAGAGAGGGCGGGATTAGCTGGACTCTTTCTCAAAGAACTGACCTTCAATCGCACTTTTTGCTTTTACTCTGGACGCTCCTAATGTGCACGTTAAACAACATCGTTCTCACATATTTGTTTAATTTCAACATGAATGATGTCACAATGATCTTGTAAAATTATTATTATTCAAAAGAGTGTTCATGAAGTTTCTTGCTAATTCTTCTCCATAGAGATCAACGAAATTAAAATTTTGAAATTAAAATCTTGAAATTGAAATCTTGAAATGAGCAACTACAGTACGTTCACAAGTTATTATGTACTGTGTCTGGGACTGCAACTTCATTCTTTTGTTTCCTGTCATTCAAAAGTGCCTGTAATGGTCTAATTGAAATAAATGCTTTGAGTTTGAGTTTTGAATTTGAACCATTTTGTCAAAACGCATTTTTTTTATCTAGAATCTCTTTTATGAAATGTATCTTATAATGAATTATATTTAATGTTCAATATTACAATAGTTGATGTAACCGGTCAAATTTTGTTTTGACTAATTTACAGTTTTAACTGTGTAATCGTTTAATTCGACTTGACGTTAGCTTTTAATACAGGTAGAGTGCAACTAATGTACGCAGAACTATACTTACGAGCAATTTGTCAGCCTGTTTGTACGAAGTAATTGTTGAATAATATAAACGATACATAGGAACTGTTATTTTAACCTTTTGATATAAATAGGTGGCACTTCCTGCAGGGGGAAAGTAACTTTCAAATTTCTCAAAGTCAACATTTTATATTTGCAGGCAATTTGTCGGTAATGTTGCTCGAGGTAATTTATTAACAAATTTAGGGTTCCATAGCTTCCGTCGTAACTGTTGACCATACTGTTAGAATTTAGAGGGGAGTTGTCTTTTATTATTCGTTACACACAAGTGATGTGTGAAAAAAGGAGGAGAAAGAGGGCAGAAAAGGGGAGAGAAATATATATTTTTTCGATCATCACGCGGGTTAAAGTTAGCGTTAGCACGAAGTAACTATGCCACGCGGACGAAGTCGCGGGCAGAAGATAGTGATTTTATACGTTTGAAGATTAGAAAAGTATTTTGATCAGATTGAGCACATTAAAAATCTGTATGCTTGCGGATAAAAAAAAAACTTTCGCTCATCGTCGATACATAAAAAAGGCATTTTCTCAACAAATAATAGATGAAAACTGCTAGTGACGTTACTATAATTTTATAATGGTCTAAGTGATATAGTGGTTTTATACATATAGTTTTAGTGATAGACGCATCACTGAGTGATATGATGAAAGACTATTTAAAAAAAAAACTGGACTATTATAAAATTATAGTATGCCAATATTTACTGCGGTTGGTTAGGGCCATTTAAGCTATTAGAAAGACGACCACAGACTGTCGATGCCCCCGCAGGGGTTGCGAGTTGTACTAAAAAAAAAACCGCGGCTTTGCAACACAATAGGCAAATGAAGGAACATGGATGGATTTTAGTCAGCAAAAATCTTCGCCCAGAACGGGAGGATCGAATTACCAACTAATAAAAAATACTTGAGAGGTGGAAACCCGGATGGAACGAAATTATTATTTACAAAAATCTATTTACACTGAACAAAAATAATCGTCGCGACACCACACTGTTCAATGCGAAATAGAAAGACGAAACGAAAATAACTGGCTTGCTTTCTATGAGAGAGAGAGAGAGAGAAAGAGACAGACAAAAAAATGCGCGCACGCCGCACGGCTTACAACTATAGCAAAAAGTGTCGTTACAACTTTTGGTCTTAACTTTTTCCGTCTAGCCCCCTTTCGCAACGCGCGATAAGGAACTTCGTTCCAAAACTTTGCTGAATATATTTTGAAACCGCGAAACAGCGGGAGAAGTTATTTGACGTTTTCCTAATTGGTTAGGACCACTTAAGCTATTGGCAAACTGAAAAAAAAAACGTTCTTTCTTTGTTGCTGTGTCCGACTTTTGTACACAGCAATAGCGAAAGTTACGTCGAAAGGAAATCGTCAAATAACTTCTCCCGCTGTGGGCGGAGCGGTGCGGAGTGTCAGAGTTTTACTGACGGATGAAAACCCATCCACCATCCATATTGCTTCTTTTGCCTACTGTGTCACGGTATCTCTTTCGAAAAACCATCAAATTCGGCAGAATCCTTTGTCCTGACTCTAATATTACAAAAATGAAACAAAAAATGTTTCCATGAAAATTGTGCACTGTCGGCAAAAATGTGCGTAGGAAATAGTTTTAAAACCTTTATAATCTATCTATCCAAATTGTGATAATAATCTTAACCAGAATTAAAGGAAGGCGTTACTTAACCCCAGATAAACCTTTTCTTATTCCATTTTTGCTTGAAGAATTATGCAAGACAAAAAGTACATCATTAAACCTCATTTGTCTTTACTAGAAAAAAAAAACATAAAGAAGAGCATATTATTATTACAAAGATAGATAAATCCACCATCCTAGCATCCGGCTTTTGTTTTTCGTCTGTATGACCTAGATCTTTTGTGGACGCTACCTTAGTGCTGAGCTGTGTAACCTGCCCGGGCGAGCACCGGGAAATGGGAGGTTTATTATTTGAGCTGCAAGCTCCCCATTGGCTGTTGCGCCACAATTTTCCTGGAACTGCAGCTTTGTATTTCAAGGAGATTAAAATTAATACTCGAATGTAACATTCAACCGAGAGGTTCCACGTATTTCGTATTTATTGCGCAGCCTTTGTGCATATATGAAATTCTGGATAAAGGAATTAATTATTGCAGTAATTAGGTTGAAAGCTTTATGTACATCGTGTTTTCAGAAGTAGAAGGACCATTCACATGAATTACTGTGTTTTGTCCAAAAGTTACAAACGAAATCCAAAGTATGATTGCTGGGTTAGACAGATCATTATTGACGGCACGGAAATATTTACAAGTCTCACAAAGGGAACAATTATAGGGCATCAAAAATTCATCTACATCGCTGCTAATAGGAAAAGTGTGCCAGAAGGCTGGCAGCATTGCCACGTTACAAAATATAATTTACTAATTGCGCTCCGCGGCTTCGCCCGCGTGTTGATAATAAAATGTCTATGTGTTATTCCAGACTATAATCTACTTCTGTGCCAAATTTCATAAAGATCCGCTCATGAGTTTTTTCGTGAAAGAGGATCAAACATACATCCATTCTCACAAATTTTAGCATTTATAATATTAGTAGGATAGGATAGGATAGGATAGGATAGTAGGATTAATATGTTACATGACCTAAGCGCATAAATTGAAGCCATGAAGGCTTCAATTTATGATTTATGAATTAACTAACTTAGTTTTAAAATCAATACTTACAAAATATGGACATCAACCGATTATTATATTGCAGTGGGAACATCATAGACTTATAATGTAAAATAATCTCTCTCTTTAGCAACTTGATTTGGCAGGCTAACTTCATCTAAGCTTGAACATACCTCCAATATTCAAAATACCATCACCACCATCTCCAGCTAAAAGCCTGTAATCGAAATAATTTAGTGAAACGTAATACTCTCATGAATAGGGTTACCACTTAAAAAAAACCCTTACAAAGAACTTTCAAAATATAATTAGCCTATCGCAGCCTTTTGCTTGCCAAACGCCTCTCCCAAGCTGCTTCATAATATCTTTTTCTCCGCCTTTTACATCCTTTCTGATCCAGACACATCCATCTTTCTAGCTGATGTCTCTGAGGCCATTTTCTTTTACTTTTAAAATATTTGATTAGTATTTGAACAGTTTTAGTTGCTATAGGAACAAAAAAATGCATTGTTGTACATAAAATGCTGCCAAATGACAAGGTTGAATTGGGCGACAAAAAGCTTACATGTTCAAACACATCCCAAACATCCCGGTATGCAGTATGGTGTGATAACCCTACTCGTAACACATACATACACATCGGATTACGTTTAGAATCGCAGCACTAATTGCAATATCGGTGTTGTTGAGTCCACAGCTCGCGGCCCGAGGATTCTGCGAATATTGTGATAGTGTGCGTGCATTCACAGATACAGTCGACTGTCACACAATATTTCACCCGTTACTTTTAAGTTCCATTTAAGAGAGGGTTGATGATTGTAACGAAAAAACTCTCTATTTACTTAATTTTTAGGAAAAAACAACAATTTTCTGCAAAGTTTTATTGAAATTCCGAAGTGTTCTGCAATTCGAGCACAAATTAACGTATTTTTAATTCCTATTACCGTTGTTGCGAACAGTAAATCTCTGAGAAACGTACATCTGAATTTCGCATACATATTTCTAGTGTTGACAGTACATCAGTGCAATCGATGCAGCTACCTTCGCCGCCCGGGCATTCAAACAAGCTTACGGGTCTTGCATCGCTACGACACAGTCCGGCTCTTTGATGTCCAAATCTGACAAACCGGACATATTGGCTTTCAAATGCTGTTTTCACTGAAGCATGGATTTGATTAAATAGAGAGCCTTGGCAACATGCATGATTTGTTGCAATTACTCCCTGAATTTGTTTGATGTTGCCATGTAGATAATGTTACTTATGGGTACATATTTACCTAAATCCCCTAATCCACCAGTGCAGTTATTTGAACTTTGATTGAATTAGAGGTGGTTTAGATGCAATTCCTAAGGGGTAGACCAAATACGCGCTAGGCAGAACGTCATAAAAATTGCAAGTACCCACAGGATGCGAGTAGCAAAAACAGCTGGAAGTTCTTTGAAAATGATGGCTCAGGGAACGTGTTAATTGAAACGTTTTATTCTTATTGAATCTTATCTAACTATGCTATTATGAAATGAGCAACCTAACAACTCTTTATTTTATTTTAATTACATTCACTGGAATAGATTTTTTTTTAGATAATCAGCTATCTTTGGCCCGTACTGTACCAAAATTCATCAAAATCGGTTTGGCCATTTAGGCGTGAAGACGTAACAAACAAAAAAACTCACTTATTATATTATATTAGTAAGGCTAAGGATTTTTAATGATTTAAATTATTGTCAATCTAATTACTTAGAAAGGCTTTTTTTATTTATTTGAATGTAATTCCCGTGTCAGATTAAGTTATTGTCTGGATTCATAACGGATTACTGGCAAACGGCTCGTGTTAACAGCTCTGCAAGCTACGTCTTAACTTCTTTTTTTTAAGGTTTGTTAAAAAACAATCTATTGTAAACTATCATTACACCCACTATTAACAAGTCACTAAATAAACCCAAATGAAAACAAAACACCATCGATCATTCTAGTAGTAATGGATGTTGCATGCTTTGTCCGACTCTGACGGACAGACAGTGAAACAGACTCCGAATAATATCGATGGTTAATTAATACGGGATATCAGTTGAAAACCAATGCAGCCCCTACAAATGAAGTTAACAAAAACCCCTAATTGTTTTCACTAACAACAAAATGACTAAACTGACCTAACAACAACTTAACTGTCAAAAGACAACCGACTTAAAGCGAATGTTACAAAGCTCAAAGTCAAATGAAACGTTGCCAATCAAAGGGCTTCCATAGACGAAGTTTGTTTGTCAGGTATCAAATGATTTTTTCTTGCGCGATGAGCACGTATAACTCGTCCTTGATATTTATATGGCAACTCTAATTGGTATAATCCGATGCCAGCAGACTTAACAATTGCCCGATCAATTACGAAACCAACATGTTTATATTGAACCTTTTCATATTAAAAGCGTAGGTTGCCAATCCCTTCTTTGAGAGCTTAGTTGGTAATTGAGAGAAGCCTTGCAAATGATTTGTTATTAAAGAAATTTATTTTGTTCGAAAGAATTTCTTTTTCGTCATATTCGGAGAAACCTCCGTCGAAAACAACTTTGTTGGAAGAGTGTTTTGATAATGTTATATAAAAACTGGCCAAGTGCGAGTCGGTTTCGAGCAACGAGGTTCCGTACAAACTTGCGACAATATCGGTCATATCTTATGACTGCGTAGACTTAGGTGGATGATTTTTACAAAAATTGACAGTTTCGGGTAGCTTGACCTGATGGCGTCTGTACATACTTGGTATGGCCTTTATATACAGTGATATATAAAGACCATACCAAGAACATTGCTATTCTAAAAATACCTTTATAATTTTACTTCCGTCCAAATACTGGAAAGTAACCAAACAATTCATTATGTCACGCATAAATATAAGCATAGCATAAACGACCATGTAATACCGATTTAAACTTCCTCTTAAATCACTCTATCTATTTAAAAATACCGCATCAAAATCCATTTCATAGTTTTAAAGATCAGCATACTATATATAGGGACAGACAGACAGCGGGAAGCGACTTAGTTTTATATTATACTAGCTGCCGCCCGCGGCTTCGCAGGCGTGATATCGAAAAAAAAAGTATCCTATGTGTTATTCCAGACTATGATCTACCTCTGTGCCAAATTTTATCAAGATGCGTTCAGTAGTTTTGACGAAAAAGAGGAACAAGCATCCATACATCCATCCATCCTCACAAACATTCGCATTTATAATATTACTAGCTGCGCCCCGCGGCTTCGCCCGCGTAATGATAAAAAAGTAATCTATGTATTATTTTAGACTATAATCTACCTCTGTGCCAAATTTCATCAAGATCCGTTTAGTAGTTTTTTCGTGAAAGAGGATCAAACATACATCCATACTCACAAACTTTCGTATTTATAATATTACTAGGATAATAAGATTAGATGAAAAAAACACGCTTTTAGTTTTTTTTTCTGCAAACCTTTACACACTTTTATTGGTAAACCTGAAAAGTATCTAGCCTCCCATCTTTCAGAAGGCCGCCATCTTAGATTTAGTATGACGTCACATAGTTAACCGTGCATTGTCATCAAAATTAAACATGTAGGTATGCAAAATATGGACTCAATCGAAAACGGAACGGGTCCAATTTTACGCATTTTCATACGAACTTTAAGCATATTTTAAAGCATTTTGAAAAGAAAATAACTCCTTGCATTTTTAAAAGACCATTTCAAGGTCAATATTCATATTACAAAATGAAGAGATGTTGATTGAACTTGAGTGTATTGTGCAAATAACCCTCAGCGAGGGATTATTAATCACCCTCCCTAAGTCATAACGTGCACGGTGCGAACAATTTGTCGAGGGGCAGTTTAGCCTCGAATCGTTGCCAATACGGTATTACACCCATTTTTAAAAAGTATCTCATTTTGATCCTAGGGCCCTAGTAAACCACCAAAAAAAAACAAAAAAAAATATTCAATCGATAAGTGCCATAAAACTGCATTTCAATTTTACAATTTCTATTTTCGCGCGTAAAATCACAAAAACGCTTGACGCCATGTTACTCTGTGGTCATGACGTCAGTTGGTCATCTAAACAAATGCGCTGTTATTAGTCTTTCTGTTTAGTTGTATATTTCACTACAATTTAAAAATGAGTTATTACCCTTACCATTGGTGTGCTGTTCCTGAATGTAAAAACACAAGTGTTAAAACACCGGACAAGTTGTGGATTCAAGTGCCAACTGATTTAAATATAAGAAAAACTTGGTTCAAACTTGCGAGAAAGGATCCAACACAATTGTCCGAAAAATCTCGTTTGTACTTCGTGTCTCCTTTTACGAAACCTTCTTCCATGTTATTATTACAGTTATTTCAATAAAAATTAAAATGTAAAGTTTTTTAATACAAAAATAACAGACGTTGCTCAGTTGACAGTTGTCACTTCTTGTTTATATGGCCGTATGACGTAATAATCATGGCGGACACTGTTTCGCTTAGTAAAACAACAGACTAAAAAAAGTGGAAACTTTAAAATCAATTTTAAAATTTATTTAGTTATTTTATTAACTAAATCTAACATTTTCCGAATGCTTATTACCTAAGCTATCTGAATTGTATATTTTTAGAATTTCTTTCATATAGAGTAAAATACCCTATTATTAGAGTCTATCGTTACATTTTGTTTGAAAATAATCTTTGAAAATATCATATAAACCGTTGTGCTCTTCTTTCTTAATGTAATGTCTGAGAACGTTTGTGAGAATAGATGCATGTATTGATGTATGGATGTTTGTTACTCTTTCACGTCAAAACGGCTGAACGGATCTTGATGAAATTTGGCACAGAGATTATAGTCTGGTATAACACAAAGGATACTTTTTTTTCGATATCTGATCTGACCTCGGACTCGTTTAGATGAAGGGTGTGACTCTGCGTCTAATAACGATGAGAAAAGAAGCGGGCAAACGCGATGTTGGCATAAAGTCTTGGAATTATATATTCCATCATATTCATAAGATGTTCAATCTTGCATCTTTGCAAGATTACTGGACTGAACGTAAGAAACTATCTCAAATTGCAGTACTTATCTATTTAAAAAAAAAAAAAGTCTCATAATACGAATTAAGTAAGTGTGTAAGTTTATAAAACGTTAAAGCATACACACATATTTTTCTTGTAGTCTCTCATACACTATTATCGTCGTTCCATTCTCATAATAATATAATATCTCCTTTCGCAGGTCTGCTGGCAAAAAAATCTTAAGAAATAAGCAGTATCTTTGTATTCAAATTTTATCAGTTTTTTTACTGCCTCGTCTACTGTGTTTACATAAATTGTTTAATATATAAATAGTTCCTTGTAGTGGAAACCCAACTATATTGCAAATTGTAAATTGCATTTTATTCATTGCATTGCATTGCATGCAAATTTTATCTATAATATGTATGTATTTATAAATTATATAAGTATGTATATCAGTTGTCTGGTTACCATAACACAAGCTCCGCTTAGCTTGGGATCAGATAGCCGTGTGTGAGTTGTCCCAAGATATTTATTATTTATTATTATTTATTTATAATTTAATTTATTCTAGGAAGGGGCTTTCCTTGAGATACCGCTTTTGTGCTTAGCACGGCATCGGCAGTACTCTAAGTTGATGGCCATTAGGCATAATTCAGTTTGAATTAAGAAGAACCAGAAGAACGATTTAAGTGATTATTCGATAGCAACATTTATCAGTTATGTAAACAGTTAAAGCAATAAATGAAGTACACACGACGGCACATCAACCTATAAAAAACCATTTTAACCTGATTTCTCTACTACGGCGTGCGATCCGTAGTAGAGAGGTCAGGTTATAATAGTTTAGAATAGGTTGACCTGCCGTCGTGTGTACTTGTTATTACGATTTTTAATATTCGCAGAATCTCGTTCAAAGGGAAAATATTTATATTACTGCAATGCACAGGAACATAAGGGAAAATATTTATATTTTCTGCACTGTACAAAAAATATAATTGCCCTTTGACAGAGATTTTGTAAATACGAAAGTTTATTATTGACATACGCGTCAAAGGAAAACTAACATTACCCGATTCACATAAAGTCCAGCACAATCCAGCGTTGTGCAAATATCGATAGCCCTAACATGAACGCGCGTCGAAAACGTAAAGTTCAAACAATTTTTGAATAGAACAATCAGCACTTTGGTTTAAATATCTGCGACACAATCAGTATCACTCTTTTTCACGCATAGAAATCATCAAATAACTTCCCCGGGCGGGGCGGGAGGGAGTGTCAGGCTTGTACTGACTAAAACCCATCCATGCTCCCGTTTTGCCCTTTGTGTTCCCGGGCCGCGGTATATCTTTCGAAGAACCTGCAACATCAGTAACACCCGTAAATAAGACTAATCTTTACACTGAGTACAGTGAAGTTTCATATTATATGCCTGTTTGTGTATACGAGTTTAAATGTTTGTAAACGTACCCACGTGGCAAAGTTTTTTTTTTGTAAAATAATTAAAAGCGTTTTGACGTCATTTGTGTATTCAGTTTTAAAAGCGTTCAAATTCACATATTAGAGGAACTCAATAAAGTATCCAAGATAAGTAACGGCACGGTTGGTGCAGTGGCTGAGCGATTGACTGCTGCGCTGCGTGTCGCGGGTTCGATTCCCGCACGGAACAAATATTTGTGTGGCCTACAGGTAGTTGTTTCGGGTCTGGCCGTTTGTGTATGTGAGTTTAAATGTTTGTCAACGCACCTACGATACAGGAGAAATTCCTAGTGTGTGGCAACGTTTTTCTTTTTTTTTTTCTTTAAAAAAAAAAAAAAGTTTTGAGTATTTCAAAAACCTAAGAGTCGAATATTAACAATGTAGCTACTGGTAGCTTTGATTTTCGATTTTGGGAATCAAGGATGATAGGATTAATACAAGGTGGGAGTGAAGTAGTATCTCTTGAGGACAAGTCATAACCTAAATTGTTTTTCCTTTTTCTATGTTTTAATGTGAAATTGAAACATGAAAGACGAAGAGTCCACCGTGCTTAATCTACCGCGAGTGATTTCATAAATCCTTACTTAATATTATAAAAGCGAAAGTGAGTTTGTTTGTTACGTCTTCACGCCTATATGACCAAACCTATTTTGATGAATTTTGGTACAGAGATAATTGGGACCCTGGAGACGGACATAGGCTAAAAAAGTGGGAAAAGGGGGAGAAAGAGGTAAGAAAATGGGAAAGAAAGTAATTTTTTTTCGATCATCACGTGGATTAAAGTAAGCGTTAGCCCAAAGTAACTAAGCCACGCGGACGAAGTCGCGGGCGGAAGCTAGTTAACTAATAATTTAAGAAATCACCCGCGCGCCCGTGCTAAGTCCACAGACTCACGGTTGAAATAACAAACATACCGTGTAACCCTTTATTTACTGTTCGGAAGTGGTTCGCAATATGAAATAAACTTTATTTTCGCGTTGTGAAGTGCTCAAAGGAATGTTGTATCAGTGCAACACACACGTATGTCCTCTCCCTGTGAGAGATGCATACATGTGAGCGAATCAGGTATTCCGATATCCAATCAAAAACTCTTTTGAATGGAAAATATTGCATGTTTTAATTACAAATCATTTTGAAACTCGCGCTGTCTGTTACGCTTAATTGAACACAGCGAATTCATTTAGTGTAAATTATGAGTATTTTAAAGCATGGATATTGAAAAATAACTGACTGTTTGAAGTGTGTGAGAGTATGCGAAGGTATATGCATGAAAATCTGGCTAATATTTGTGTGGTAGAGTGAAACAAACAGCATTTATGAATTTACAAGCCCGATGAGGTTTTGGTACTCATTTTCTACTGTTCTGTTCTAATTTTTTTGCTGTAGTATATTGCGGGTAAATGGACACAATTAAATCGAAATATAGCAGTCATCTAACTAAAGAACGACGATTTGACGACACGGTTAGCGGTGGCTGAGCGATCGACTGCTGCGCTGCGTGTCGCGGGTTCGATCCCCGAACGGAACAAATATTTGTATGGCCTACAGATAGTTGTTCCGGGTCTGGCTGTTTATGTATGTGAGTTTAAATGTTTGTAAGCGCACCCACGATACAGGAGAAAACCTAGTGTGGGGCAACGTTATATTAAAAAAAAAGAAATTACACCAAATACAACGCCATTGATGGTACGAACGTTGAATATAACTACGTTAGTCACCTTGCCTGTGGTTCATCCTGTACGCATTTTTAACTATGTAGTTAACCATCAGAGGTCGATTCCATGGAATATTGGATTTCAGAAAAAAGCCAAATACAGTCTAAACTTTACACTGTATACGATGTTTGACTTTTCTCCTTTTGTTAAATGGTACATTTTGATGTAAGTAGGGAGAGGGGTTGAAAAATTTTTATATAAAGCGTGGTTTACATAACTTTCGCCATTTTATTTTATTTGTCAAATAGGGGCCAAATACAAAAACTCTTACATAATTTCTTTTCCTTCATTTGTTCGTTAATAACAAACAAAATTTATTTTGAAGTTTTAAACCCGCTGATGGTGTGCGAACATTTAAGAAACAAAAAAAACTATTATCAATGAACTTTTTCTTCAGGAATTCGCAACAGCAGCACGGGCTCTTGATTTGTCCTTAATTGTTGTTAATAGACTCACCCCCAAAACTCAATCGGCGAAATGTTCACAAGTACACAACATGCGTAATATTATTAGCGTTTAATATTACCCTCAATATTTCGCATTTAAAAAATAGAATGTAGAATATCGTGTCCCTCTACCCTAAACAAAGTTAAAACTGTGGTGAACCGTTAACAATGCTGTTACGAACCCTAATCAACTTTTGTTACTACGCCGTAGCACGCCCTAACACGTAGCACTGGCTACGTCGTAGACCGCTACGACTTATATGGATATTTGAATATGGTTGGATTTATTAGATATGCGTAGACGGTTTATGAAGGTGATTTGTTTACTGTTTAATGAATTTCTAAGGTGAATGTATAATATAGAAAGCCCGCATTGATGTATTGACAACTTTCGTAAGTTTTGTATACGAGCTTATAAAACTAATACTATAAAAGCGAAAGTGAGTTTGTTTGTTTGTTTGTTACCTCTTCACGCCTTAATGGCTAAACCAATTTTGATGAATTTTGGTACAGAGATAGTTGGGACCCAGGAGACAGACATAGGCTATTTTATTTTTAGAATAAAGTGGGATATGAGGGAGAAAGAGGAAACTTAGCTTTGCTATTACAAATCAATAAGGCGCAAGGGAAAAACTGCCGGTAGCAGGTACCTGCAAATCAGGAAAGGCGAACTGTGTTACCCCAAATTTTACGCGAGCGAAGCCGCGGTCAAAAGCTAGTTAACTATACAATTTTTATGATTTTTGCACACATAATGGTGAATGTAAAATCAGAAATAACTTAACATTCATAAGAGTCTGTGGTGTGTGATTTGATCTCTTCATTTTCATCATCATTATAATATCAGGCGTAAAACGCCCTTAACTGTTGCGGGTTTTTTGAAAGAGATGCCGCGGATCGGGAACATAAAGGGCAAAAGAAGGAACATGGATGGGTTTTAGTCAGTACAAGTTTGACAACCGCCCAGAGCGGGGGAAATTATTTGATAATTTCTTATCCGCAAAAACGACATCCACAACTAAACACAAACCATCCAAAGAATTCTTCATATTACGGATTAACTTTTACAAACATAACACGATAATAATCCCTTCAACATAACACGAGAGTATTCCCTTCAACATACCACGACAAAATACCTTCAACACAACACTAGAATATTCCCTTCAACATAACACAACAATATTCCCTTTAACATAAAACAACAAAATTCCCTTCAGGGATACACATTACATCAGATTTTGCAATTATTATCAACAAATGACATAGATTACAAGTACCAAACATTATACAAAAAGCTAACTTACAAAAACTTCCCCAATACGCTTTGATGAAGTGTCGCAACAAAGGGGGTACATTTTAATAACTTGCCGCCGTTTGATGGGCCATGTCAATGACGGCCGCCGTACAAACAGTGACTCTTTATTGAATACACACACTATTGCAGTATCCCCTTCACGCATTACGCACTGCAGCGTGCTCGCCGATTTTCCCCTTGTTCAAAACAGACAGACCGACGGACACCCTATATATGACGTTTCAATTAATATTTCTCCTTTTAAACCCGAAACAAAACCGTAACCGCAAGTCTACACAAGTAAACATAATGGTATAATTAGTGGTTGAAATTCGAACGTAATTAATTTATGTTTTGTTTCTAGCTTTCTGCAATACTTCTGTAAAAAGTTTAACTACTTTTTTTAAAATTTGTACGTCCTTCAAAATTAACCAAATGTCACACTCCCCCAAGCATGCCAAATCCTAATTCATTATGTAATTAATGTAATGTTATTTTTTGTTTCAAAGTAGTGCTCGCCCAATGATATTCCACCAAACTAATTATTCAATTGGTTTTGGTGGAACAAAAACATTAACGCCATTTTTAATTCATAACCAAACAAAAGCGTAAAGAAGTGCTTTTCTATTTTGTCTTTGCCTTTTTATACAATATTCGTATTTATTCACTCATTCTCGTACCTATAAAAAAGTTTTAATAATATAAAAAAAATATTGCCAGAAAGAGAATTCTACAATACCACTTACAAACTAACAATAACTTTAAAATTATAACATAACTTCATTTGGTAAGTAGTGAAATGAACTCTGGTATCTGTTAAGATTTAACTTGTGTTATGGTTACCAGTGCTCTCTCATGTTTTACCTACAGAGTTCCTTTCAATTTATATAAAATGGAGACTTCATCATGTCATGTCTTCTTCGCAATAATGTCATATAGACATATACTGAATAATATCTATGATTTAAATGACTGCCGAGATGACACAAATATGTAGATTATGAAGAAGTATTTTAAGATAAAACATGACGCGCCCAATTAATTGGTTTAATGGTGAATTATTATAATGATCGTTTATAATTTATTTTCAACTGGGAACTAAAAGAATCTCCAACACACTGCAAAAACTTTGCACAAATTTTAAGCATGCTTAAGGCAAAGGAAATTCTTTTCCCAGCAATAATTTTTGCATACAGTTACTTAGGTTGATGTATACCGAACAGAATACAAAGTTGAAGGCTTCGTGATAGGTCTTTTTACAAAAATATTGTAACCAGGATGAAAATGGACGCGAACTAAATCTCCGGAAAAAGCCGGGAAACACAAAAAGCGTACAAGACAATAAAAATGTATTGTTCTCTCTGGAAAATTTCTACGTGAAGTAAGTACATATTTATTAAGTTAATAATTTCCCTTTCCGTTAGAACAAAGTGTGCTTTTAGTTTTTTTATTTTACTTTGCTTTGACTGTATGACTTTGAAAGGAAAACAGCATAAATTTTGTTTTAAAGTAGACAATGCCAATAAATGTCTTTGTTTTACAAACTATTTTTCCTTACGAAGCAGCTGTGTCATTTGTGAATGTAATTTAATGTTATGTTATTTTTTATATTTAGCTAATAAAGCATAACATTTAGATTATGTGTTAATTCAAATAAAAAAAAATACAAATTGATAACGGCTTTGGGTAATTATAAAGTTTGCCATAAACTGTAACAAATTTTAACAGTTATAGTTATCCCGATCGTATTTCTGTCATGTCGCTCAATATCAGTGGAGACAAGATTTTGCCGCAGAACATAAACTATAGTATAAGCTAAAACAAGTTTTAAACAACTCTTCTCTCACTCTCATAGTCCGATGAGACGTGCGCCAAAGATCAGGCGCAGGTCCAACGGCTTAACAAACTTTCTGAGAACGGGGCTACTATAATGTCGATTTCTCAACTCGTAGCTGCTACTAAGAACTTGTTCTAACCAATAAATCAAACCATTGACCCTACATGATGCATAACACACAATTAAACAACCATGCAATAAAATCTCTCCATGTTAACTTTCCACTGTCCTTTAAAAAAAACTCACTCGTAAAGCTCTTCAAAGGGTAATATTCATAATATTTGAGCTTATAACAAACGGCATACAATGGATGTACTCGACAGGATGTTCGGAGGGGGTGTTGGAACCCTCTCTCACTAACTAGAGCCAGACACAGCGACCCTAGTGCTAGCCTGTTGCGTCCCGGACAGAGCTGTACCGACAGACTAAGTTATAACTCAAGTGTAACTTTGAAGTGTGGTTTGTTTTGTAGTGAGTTCATGGCATAGTTTGCTTGTTGTTAACTGTTTAAAGATAGCCTCCCAACTAGCTCAAAAGCTGCTTCTAAAGCCATTGCACAAACTGATAGTTACATAAGAGCTGTAAATTTTTCCTTAAGACGTACCTACATTAGTATATATAAAAACCCATTAACTGCTAAGTGGTACAGTAGTCGTTCAGAAGCAACAAAAAACAATGCCAGATGTCCATAGAAACTTTGGCTCAATATTAATTTGTCATGGACAGTGAATATTCTTACGTTTTTTTGTTTTGTTTAATATCAAATTCGTTTCTGTGATGTCGACTTTAATATTGAACTTCTAAAAAACCAGTTATTGAGACTTTTTAAATTAGAGGTTATGTATTTTTACAGATAATAAATTAAATAACAAATATACAGTTGAATAATTTTATTCTTTTTTACCATAATTTCAAAGTCCTTAAAGTGTTTTGATAGTATGAACTAGCGCTCTTGTAACTTTACATCTAAAACCGAAGACTATAAATTTAGACTAGAGCTCTAAGCGCTATATTAGAACGAAATAGAAACAAACAATTAGAAAATTTTTCGAAAGAAAACCTTTTTTATCTTCAATGTTATATTACTTATTGAAATAGCAAAGCTAAGTTTTCCCTTTTCTTCCCTCTTGATCCTTCATTTCTCAATCTCATTTTTTTAAAATAGCCTATGTCCATCTCGAGTGTACGACTAAACGCCGACAGACACTACGCCGACAGACTAAACACCGACAAGACTTTACTTCGACAGGACTCTTCGCCGACAGGACACTTCGCCGACAGGACTCTTCGCCGACAGGGCTCATCAGCGACGCAATTTATCTCTGATAATCAGATACTTACTTTGGAAATAATAACTCAGTACGTTTAAAATGTAACTCATCCCATATTAATTGATCGTCAAAATTTTGCTAAAAATGTCATCTCTTTTTTCTATTAATGCAAGTCGTTTCTGGAATCGTCGTAGGAGGTCACAGTTTTAACCTAACCTACCCATTTTTTTAAGAATTTAACCTAATCTGAATAGTTGATACATGATTAGTTACATGCGGATAAGTATCTGATTATCGGAGTGTATTCTATCCACTGCCTTGTCATAACATCTGAAAATTATGTTAACAAAACTATAAACAAAGAGATTTAAAATACTTGACGGCACTTTGATGTTTTAAGAGTGTCAAGAAACATCAAGAATGAAAGCTGACATTTGGACAAACGTGAGTTGACGTTTCTTCGCTCTGACGCAACTCTGGGCTCTTTTGCACGCGACCTACGCTCCATATAATTAGAAAGTTCTGATTATGATTTCGTTAAAATAATAATCCTAAGGTCACAGCACGCGGTTTGATTTCTCCTTGCCCGCCAACCCACGATAGCTCGGCAGTCACGATGAACCCGGAGACGTCTGATAATGGCCACTGCCCTTTAGACTTATAGACCTGACATTTTCAATATAGACACAGGTAACATTACCTCGCAAGTGGGCGACACTAGACAGAAACAATCGTTACCAAGTAGTAACAAGTATTCGAATACGATTTTCTTCGTATTGTCCCGTCTATGACTCGAGCATTCGTATATATTTAAATATCTTTGACTACAAAGTACACAATTAATTTGCCAACCATACATTCATACCTTACGCAAATAATAAAAATATTGACAAGCACCGGTTCAACACGGTGTGCACAGTGCATACAGTAGGAAAACACACTGCTCAGGTCTGGCCGGGCCGAGTGCACCCGCCACCCAGCGGTAGCTATAGCGACGAGGTCGGCGCATCAAGGCTGCCCGGGACCTAGGGCACTAAGTAGATAGGTACAGAAGGTGTATGTATATGGAGCAGCTGATTTATTAGCAGCTGCATTTGTCCTGTGCTGTTTGTGGCAAATTTTGTGATACTTTGTTCATTTTAGCCGTGGAAGTGGTGTGGGGTGGACACCCCAGAAAAATCTGTGTTACTGGTGTAATACAGATTTTTCTTAATGATCGATATCATACACAAGTCTCTTACAAACATATAGATTTTGCCCACAAACTGTTTCCTAAAATAACCATGGCCGTGAGATGAACGTTTCAGGCAGTTTAATTTTCTTTGTATTGAAAAAAAAACAGCGTAAAAAAAACTGACACACATCAGTCGGGACCCATTAAAAATCTAGTACAGCTTAAATCTTTCCAATAATTATCAGTACTCGCAATAAAAAATACTTTATTCTCTTGTTGCACAAAAAACTATTCCCTCGTATTCATTCTCAACAGTACCTGCTCTGGTTCAACGCCAAGGTTTGAAAAAAAATTTAGATGTGGGACGATGAGCTACCCAGTTCACCGTACTTGTCCAGTGCCGACAGGCCGTATCGACGGCGCGTTAGTGTTCCACGTACTTCTCAAAGAGATGTCAGCAAAGCAGAGGGACCTGCTAAGGCCTCGAAAGATATACCGCGGGCCCGGAATATAAAGGGCAAAAAAAGGAACATGGGTGGGTTTTAGTCAGTACAAGTCTGACACACCCCTCACTCTGCCCAGAGCGGGGGTTAAGTTATTAAAAAAGGGTTGAAATTTCAATAATACCAAACATTTACTCACGGCAAAGTTTGGTATTTGGTAGGTTTGGTTTTGCAAAAACATAGAAATCAAAGTAAAAATTCTCGAAGTGATCAAAGTTTTGATTTTTATTATACTTTGTTAGGTTCGTACGCCGATGAGTGATGAGCTTTGGGTTTACTGTATGTATTTCTGGCGTACTGTATCCGTCCTTCTGGATCTATTTACACAGTAGCGATGCATCTCTACCCGCCCTTCACCCGCTCGTCACCATGGCAACAGCTGGGCTCAACGCATCGCGGCTGCCCGGGGTTTGGTCTGCGCTCTCATTTTGCTAAATTAATTTAAACCTACCTGAGTTTGACTGATCACGGATGGACCGTATTGATTGTAAAGAGAATGTGAATAATGTTTCGTGTTTTGCGATGCTGGCCAATGTGGTGCGTCTGACTATTCGCAGGTTTTGTACTGGTATTTAATTAAATTGAGGGGTGTAAAGTGTACTTTATACAACATTATTTTTAGTATATGCGAAACCTGAATATAGTTTGTTCAGAATAAGTACATAACTGAATCGATTCCAATCATTTTTACACCATGTTATATTTTTTCCAAAAATATTTAAAAAAGTTTAAAATATGGACACCATGCGACACTAAGTACCTATTCGCAAGCGCTACCCTACACTTGACCATTACGACAGTCCAAAGCCTGCCAGACAGTCGGATGGAAAATGTATCACCAGTTAATTAGGTACCTACAACAAACTGAGACATTATTATTATCAATGAACGCAAGGCGCGCGGCGCGAAGACGCCGCCGCCGCCGTACGCCGTTGGTGACAGTGTATTTGTACGGATATCCAGGTAACATAACAAGCTTATAACTTTGTGGTTTTTCATGACACAGTTTTGAAATTTTGTGCATAGATTCTTTATATAAAAATACTGGACTGGTGTTTCGGCTTTCCAATAAACTAAAAATAATGTTGTAGACGTAACCTTTATGGTCATTTTATGAATAATCTCTAGCACATATTTCTTGGCCTAGTACAGGTGACACCAGCTTTACTGAATAAACGTTTTAGTTGTCACAATTAGTTCAGCTTATAGCGAGGTTTAGGTGTTAAATAGGTTGGTGGTATGAGGTCCTAGTACGAGTAAGCGGTGTAAATGTAAGATACAATTATACTATACCATTTTAATTCAACTATTTGCAAAAAGCCCAATCAGTTTTTATTTTTATTGATTAAAACTTTATGCACATGTATAAAAAACACTGTACAAAGTCGGACTTAATGCTTTGGGCATTTTCTACCAGTCTACCATGGGGCGATTGATGCAGAGAGAAAACAAAGTAGGACCATGCATTAGAGAAGAAAAAAAAATACAATTAAAATATAACGATATATACAAACATATTATTTTTATAAGTATTAATATATTCTTAAGATTATAAAAAATAATATTTGTAATTTTTGTTGTAGTTTTACAATCGACGTAAATTTTCCTTAGATACGTTTGCACGGCGCATCTTGCTGGGGCCTATGTTTTTTTTTTACTATTGAGTGCGAACATGATTTAGGTATTCAGCCTACTAATATTATAAATGCGAATGTTTGTGACGATGGATGTATGGATGTATAATAGATGTATGAATGTATGGATGTATGGATGTATAGATGTATAGATGTATAGATGTATAGATGTATAGATGTATGGATGTATAGATGTATAGATGTTCGTACTCTTTACGTCAATACGGCTGAATGGATCTTGATGAAATTTGGCATAGAGGTAGAATATGGTCTGAAATAACACATAGGATACATCTTTTTCCATATGACGCGGGCGAAGCCGCGGGCACCAGCTAGTTGGGAATGTTTTCATTAAAAAAATTTGATCCCAAACATTTTTGATTTTGACCCACGAATTCTCCCTGACAAGCGGGCATATGACACTAGACAGAATGATTTGTTACCAAGTGGTAACAAGTATTGACGATAACGATTTTCTTCGTCTTGTCCCGTCTATCGGTATATATTTTAATGTCTTTGTTTAATACTATTTTATCTACATGGACGTGTAGCTGATTTAGAGACGTAACTTTAAGGGCTGAAACTGCGTTAAACGGACACCCTTGCGGTTACATACAAAAGTGAAACGACGCGGGGACTTGTTCAGTCAATAACGCTTGATGAAAAGCTTGTTAAAATGTCTTTCGACAAAGAAAGAGTAATTGTGCAACTGCAGTGTCGATCTGTCATATGAGGCCAATTGAAAAAACTCTTTAGGAACCTGTGACGGTCCTTCACATACCCATAGAGCCCACGCTTGCAGACCCGCGGCGGGTGTCTGTCGCGGGTGCCCGTTTAACACAGCTTCAGCCCATAAGGATGCCTGGCTTTTACTTCCTACCTCGGTGGTCTAGTCTTTGCAAGTTTAGATTAAAGTGTTATTAGGTTTTCTATTAGAAATTCTCAGTAGCTACCTGGAATCTGGATTATTGCCCGGTAGATGGCCATAGGCTTGCCCTCTAATATAAACATGGGATACATGGGATTTAAGAAATGGTTTACTATGTATTTTGGTTCTAAACTAATCTTCCTTCAGACAACTTTAATTACAACACTTCGTATTTTGTCTTGTTGTTCTTTTATAGCTGATGGATGAGGTTGGTAGGTATCTAACAACGTTCATGGACCACCTGGCCCTTTTTTTGACGGATGGGAAATCATCAAATAACTTCCCTCGCTGTAGACGCAACTGGGGGGAGTGTTAGACTTTAACTGACTACATCCCGCCCATGTGTCTTATTTTGATCTTTATGTTCCGGGGTCACAGTATCTTTTTCGAACAACCCCCAACCCCGGTAGGCAGTGGCCCTCTGCGGACCACCTGGCCTGACCAAAATATTATATAACAATGTACTAACATTGGTGCGCCGCGCCGTTCACTGCATTTATCCTGTATAGTGAGTGCGTTTACAAATATTAAAGTCATATACACAAACAGCCAGACCCGGAACAACTACCTGTAGGTCATGCAAATAATTGTTCCGTGCGGGTATTGAACCCGCGACGCGCCAGTCAATCAGTGATTGATGATTCCATTGTTTAAATCTAAATCAAATTATTGTTTTATCGTGTAGATAAAGATTCAAGATTAATTTATTTGCAAAAACATGTGTATAAAATATACTTGGTATGATGCTTATTTAAAGGTTTGTGTTGTTTATTATTATATTAATCTTAAAGCAATAACATTGCTATAAGCCTGGATGTCAAGCGGCGCGCGGCTGTGTCACAGCGCGCTTCTCTCTCTTGGCACGTTTTGGTTAAAGTTCTATCTAACTAAACTCATTTAGTCGGAGAATTTTATGATTGTGTTATGTTAGCTTTTTTTTCGAATCGGAATTCGTCAAATTACCAACTTCTCCCCCTTGGGACGGAGCGGAAGGGAGTGTCAGACCTTTACTGACTAAACCCCATCCATGTAGGAACAAAAGAAGGATCTTTTGCCCTTAATATTCCGAGGCCACGGTATCTCTTTCGAACAACTCGCAACTCCGGATGGTACTAGTACCTACTATCATTTTGTCAGAGTCGTAAGGAGTTTAAAAAAAACACAAGTTTAGGCTATTGTAGGTTGTATTTTATTAACATAAATATCCATAGAAAAATCAAGAACGTTTATTTATGTCAGCAGCAATCACAATCAAAGGACACTTAGGCGAAACGTTCAGACAAAGTATGGAATACAATTTATTCCGTACTTTGCCTGCATTCTACACAGCACCGAACATTCAGTCGGCAGTGAATTGAATACGCAGTTGGCGGGGTGACGACAAAGAGCCTGGAGATGGTACAGATTTACTTAAATGTTGTATGTGTTTGTACAAAGTAGTACAAACACATACAACATTAAAATTTGTACCTACACTTCTAGTTAAAACTTCACTCAAATCATTTTTCTAATCAGACCGTTAAATTTTAACAAGATCATGAATACATCATTCATCTTGAAATGATTAAAGATGTATTCATAATATTTTTTTTTCATTCTCTACCAGTCAACCTTAGGGTAAAATACGACAACATTGTGATAGGGTACAAAAATTATATAACTATATCTAAAACTAATTTTGTTTTCGGAAACGTATATTTTTATAAATATACTTATACACATATACATATGAAATAAACTAATAAATACATTTAAAAAATAAATAAAAACGAGAAAATTAACAGTGATTACTATGACTTTTAATTCGTGATTAATAAATTTACTTTCAGCTTTTTTAATGTCAAAGGGTGGCGCGTTCCAGAGCTTAATAATAAATGTATGTGATGTATGAATAATATATATATAGAACTATGTAATTAAACGTGCACATCAAGAGCATCCAGAGTGAAAGTAGAAATCAACCATTCAAAAATAAAGTAATTATCATAAACCGTGGCAGCTGAGCAATGACCAGTCCCAACTGACAGCGCCCGTTGACGAACATGACGCATGGAGCAGCCTCATTCAACTCAACCATTTTGAAGAGAACTAAATGACCCGACATAGTTCTCCTAGAGGAGGGCTAAATAGAAATTGAACGAAGCATGCATCGAACTATCCAATACACCGGAACATACCTACCAGGACCGCGCTATGGCATGGAAAGAACATGACACGTTCTAATATGCTCCCTAGAATGAATAAACAGCGCATTAAATCCACTTCTTATTGGCTTAGAACGGTTATCGTACGGCGTGTAATCATAGCGAGCGCGGAGCGTCAACAGTCGCAGCGAGCACATTTTGTCGGTGCCGAGCATGGGACGTCGAAGGTGTTAGTCGGTGACAAAACGGCCTAGAGGTGGCCTCTAGGCCGTTTTAAAAATAATATTTTGCCAGATACGTTTATAGCAAGGTTATGGCTTAGGTGTTGTAGACTGACAGAAGTCTTTATTTGTCATTTTTATGACGGCAGGGTTTTCGCACTTGCTGAACGACTGCTCGACTGTTGCACTGCGAGTCGCGGGTTTCATTCCCGCACGGAGCAAATATTTGTGTGACTTATACGTAGTTGTTCCGAGGCTAACTATGCAGTTACTTTTTATTTTTAAGCTATTGCATAGCTTCTATCACGGGCCTTGAGCGCGGGGACCGAATCCAGAAATTCCGTAACGAAAAAAAACCTGACGCTCCCCACTCTGACAGGCACGGAGGTGTGGCTTGAAGGCCGTGCATTGTCTAACGTCGTTTACACAATACGGTCAGTTATTTCAATCCCGATTCTAATGTTCTAATAGCGTGTTTGGTAGAGAATCGGATAGTCAATCGACATTACGCTGGATGAAACCCAAGGTCTTGTTTTTCTTTTTGCGACTTCTTTTCATTGGAACTACTTTTTAAATATTATATTTAGTTTTTTTATTTATTGTCTAAGTTGATAAAAAAATGTTTCTTTTTGCGACTTCTTTTCATTGGAAGTAATTTTTAAATATTTTATTTAGATTGTTTTTATTTATTGCATAAGTTCATAAAAAATGCTATGCAATAGCTTTACCGCGGCAGTCCCCGAGTGCCACACGTTTTTTTTTTGTAACCACGATACAGGAGAAATTCATAGTGTGAGACAAAGATAAAAAAAACTATTATAAACTTAGTAGGTACGTTATTGTTGAGAAGAAACAGCAACTCTCGGCCACCACCACCGCGCGCCTTAGCTACCTCCGTCTCGCCTCTCGACACTTGAATCCTGCAGATCTACTTTGTATATCTAATTATTTTTGTGAAATGCCTTGTGTTTTTAACAGATGTATTTTTTTTATGGCTGATTTTATGATATGGGTACAAGATGTATAATGCTCACTGCGACTTTTTGTACCAATACTGTCGCGCGTTAGTTGCGCGCGAGCTACGGGTGGCATTGCATCGCTATAGTGGCGATAAGGTCTTCCATATGTTTATAGTTACGTGAGCGTGAATTGATACACAGACAGCTGAAGCATCGCGGCTGTATCGCCACCGTTTTGCGTTTGCATCGCTACTGCATCATTGCAAAAAATAACGGTAGGCATTATCATGTTTAATGTCATACTTCTTGATGTACATATTTTCGGTAGTTATTTGTCTTCTTAACTGTTGTAGGTACTGAATGGGTCAAAATGCTGGGCTGTAAAAAGGTGGATGAAAAACGATTGCATGTAGCGGAGATCAGAATGTTGAGGTGGAAGTGTGGAGTGACAAGAATGGATAAAGTAAGGAATGAGTTTGAAAGTTTGAAAGGTGCGCCAGTAACAGAAAAATTGAAAGGGAGTCGTTTGTCTTGTTATGGATACATGTCCATACCAAGACAAATGACTCCCTTTGAGGAGGGACGATGTACATGTGACTAAAAGTGATGGATCTGAATGTTGATGGATGGAGAGAGAGAGGTAAACTGAAGAAAAGATGGATGGAATGTGTAAAAATGACATGGAGGAGAAAGGAGTAAATGATGCCGTGACGTCTGACAGGGGAGAATGGACGAAGAAAACGTGTTGCGCCGACCCCAAATAGAATAGGACACGGGCAGGATAATGATGTTCGTCATATAGGGCCCGGTAAAAGTGTCGTAAAGCTCTTTGCTCTGATACTATTAGCTTGCGCCATCGTCTTGTTAGCTAGAGAGGGTGGTGGAAAGCCTTGTGTAGATTGGATTCAAGGCTAGACAAAAACACAAATCCGAATCATGGCATTCTCAGTGGCAGCTACGGTATTTGGATTTGTGCATGTTGTCAGAAATCGGGGTAAATTGAAGAGGAATCTGGAACGTCACCCACACCATGCTACAGCAAAAACAGAATAATTGCAGTTCTAGTTTCCGATGTCTATGATGTCTATGATGTCCAAGATAAACTTAGAAAAATAAATTATTATTATTTTATAATTTATGTTAGTTAATTCTTTTAATGATCAAAAATAAAAATACTTATTATTATAATTATGAATACAAAATACATTAAGATACGATAAAATAAGATTTTCATTTGCTGAAATATGTGTACCGAACATGAATAGTATTAAAAACGTTTTTGTAGGATAATAAAAAAGAGACGGAATATAAATATATTTTCTTCCAAAAACTCTAAAATTATGTTTTGTTATGACGATTTTGCATTAGCTTTCACGACACTCGCCAGCATCTATTCCAACACAGTTGCTTTGCTAGCTCAGCTTGCGCAAAGCATTTATATCTCATCTACTAAAAAATAAAACAATATCTGTGAACAAAACAGTAACTGTGTTTGAATAAAACACAGTTTTACACAGTTGGTAGTGAGGATTGTTGTCTGAATGGGAATGTGAAAATAAAACAACGGTAGTACACAACATCAAGATTTTTGGTTTATATTTTGTTGATTTTTAAACTTTTTTTGGATTTTGTTTTTTTTCTGATTTAGTTCTTATAACTAACAAGATTGTTTTACTACTAATTTGAATTTAATGAAAATACATAAAGTAAGAAAGTGAATACCATTACAATAACTTTATTTTAATGTTTTTTAACAAATTAATAATTTGTAAAGACTCATAACAACTTAACTCTTTGACCTATGTACAAATTGGTAACGAAATGAATTTTAGGCAGCGCATTATACAATACAAAACAATATACAAAAATCTTTATTTTTTCTCTACAAACAGCACTTATAGGCTAAAATTTAAAAGATAACAATATTGCTAATAGGTGGTAATGCTAGTAAGCATCTAATGTTCATTGGTGCCTAAACTAAGCCTGTATTTTAGGACACCAGGGACAGATAGCGTCAAAACATTATCATTAACTGCTGTATGGCGAAATATATTATTATAATTTAATTTAACCAATTTACACACATAATTGTTAGAAGAAAAACAAAATTTAAACATCTTGTGTGAAAGCAATTTTAAATTCCATAATTTAAATTATATTTCAAAAAAACGTAGGTATATTAGAAAAATCAATGAAGATCTTACGAAATTAATTTGAAACATAGGTTACCGGTACCTTATAGGTACCTGTTTGATAAAGCTAATCTGTTTAATAAAAATAAGACATAATTTATTGGAAATAATGATGTCGCTATTAAAACCTAATTTAAGAGGCTACAACATGACTTATAAATAGGCTATATTACAGAAGAAGAAGAAGACATGCTGCGCTGACCCAAAATAATTTAGGATAAGAGCAACAGAATGATAATTATGACTTTCATAATAGTAGAATGTTATGCACTAGTGACTATTTATGCAATTTTTTATTTAACTAGACCTATTCTACAAAGAAAAGCTAAGTGATGTAATCACAACCACTTGTTTTACAAAACAAGGTTCATATTTTATTGTATCACACACAGTCAATATCAAATAATCTATAACTACAGAAATGACAAATCACTACTTAGTAGAAAAAAAGTCTCATTTTGCTGTCTGATTGTCGAATACGCATTATATGTACCTATAATATTAATACATTGAACCGGTGCGAAAAATTGAAATTAAGTGATTTTAATAACATGTTATTAATATTGATTGGATATTACAACGACATTTGAAAACTGTTAATTGGTTTATTTACAACTACTTTTGAGTTGGACATAGGTTTAGACCTTTTTGAATACATTCGGCAGGTTAGCTTAAGTAATTCTATGCAGGGATTCCTAGTAATGTACCTAGCACTAAATTACTTGAAATTTGAAATCGAAATAAATACCTAAACAAACTTCTTGCAAAATAAAAATCAATTAAGTGAGTTATTGCGTTACTGAATTAAATATTGTTGTGAAAAAATAATAAAGAACTGATTCTAGAATATTTATGCTTGATTTCATATTGAAAGTAGGTATTTATTCTTGAAACTGTTAAGGCTTTTCTTTTTCGAATGGGAAATCATTAAATAACGTATTCCGCTCTGAGCTGACCGGATGGGAGTGTTCTTTTACTAACTTAAACCCTTCCATGTTCCTTCTTTTGCCCTTTGTGTTCCACTATGAATATTAAGTGGAAAAAGTTACCAAACCTAACTATAGAATACATACATTAAACAATGACCGTTTATATTTTTATTACACTTTAATTTTTGTTAAATATTCTATGTTTCGTATTAAGTTTTATTAAAATATAACCTAATTCCAATAATTTTATCTATTTTTAACTGACTTGAAAAATTGAGGTACAGCTTATGTAATCGGCTGTTTATATTTTTTTGTATTATGCAATGCAATATCTTTCGCAAATAGGTACATTACTGAAACTACTCCTCTTTACTCCTAAATATATTATCGAGTTTAACTCGTTTTCTTATCTAAAAGATAATAATTTAAATATGATCCTTTCTTACTTAATTTTGTTACACATGTACATTATTTAATACAATACAAATGAATGCAAAACATTAATTAAATCACAATAATTTTTATAATCCCCCTGGTATACTTGATTGAGCTAACCTTAACTATCCCTAAGAGGGTTGAATCAGAAAGTTGACGACATGCTAAATGGTTGTCAAAGATCTGGAAATGTTCGACACTTAAACTTTTCAAAAAAAAAGTTATCATTCAATTAGCGAATTTCTGAACGATAAGGATTTAAATGGATATTACTGTATTCCTGGCATGTCCTAAATTGTTTATATTTTATAACTTAACTTGATTATAGTCTCATTTTAGTAAACTTGACATTATGTATTGTATTGCCTATTACAAATTATTCACTAAATATCATCTTGACATGGTGAACTTATTGATTTGAATGACTGTGTTGATAGTATATTAAATGCATGCCTTAGTTAAGGTAGTTAATATAAGGATCAGTTAGTAGTTAGTAAAAGGATCATTATCAAACTAAACATCTGTAACTTGTACCTAATTTCTGTGCAAATAAAGAACTATTTTATTATATATTATTTTGTCAAATATTAATCCTCGATTTTTTTTATAAGGTTAATGTCTGTAAAGATTTATTATTCCGTAGTTCACTAAAATATTGATTTTAAATTACAATGTTAAATCGTAAAAAAAAACAATGCGAATAAATTAATTGCATAGCCTTTTTAAGGATATTTCAAAACGTTTGGTTGACACTTCCCGTGACCCAAGGGCTGGCTTTTACTTTGGCCAGAGGCTTAGCGTTGCCATACAACGTGGCAACGCGGCCAGTCTCTTGGGGACATTGCCAACTGACAGCTTTGAGGACGAAATTTTTTGACGCTGTTTTTTATTTTTTATTTTAGTTAATTCCTTTAGTGATCATATTATAATTTTATTATTTATATATTATTAATAAACATATTTTTTCATTGCAATTAGTAATAAGTAACCATGACATAACGCCTGTTATGGGGCGAGCGTTTTCCCATCAACTAGGCACACATCTAAAATCCGTAGCTGATATAAGTGTTGTTCACAAATAAATTTTATTGAAACAGCGCATTATTTAATAATTAAATGCGTCGCTCCATATCTTTCTGATTGCACCCTCTTAAGTACTACCTACTAACTTTATATATACAAATCTATCAGGCAAGACGAACGTCTTAACTTCATTGTTGCCTCTAGAACTTCACTCTTGCATATTCATCTATATCAATATATGTATATAAATAAAATAATTAAAATTTTATTTATTTATTTATTCTAAAAGGTATCAAACCCAATTCAAAAACACATATAAAAATAATTTAAAAATAACATTAAAAATTATAAACAGGAAAGATTTGTTTGTATCGAATAGGCTCCAAAACTATTGGACCGATTTTTACCAATTTTTTCACTAATAGAAAACTACAATAGCTAGACAATAGGAAGTAACATAGGCTATACAAAATCACGCTACTACCTTCGGGAAAGGGGCAGAAACAAAAGACGCGGATGAAACCCCGCAGGACAGCTATTAATTTATAAATAACTCTTACATACACTAAATTGACCATCGAATTCCTATTAAATTATAAACCGTTTCTTATAGACTACAGAAACGAAGAAACAAAAGGTACTTACATTAATAATTATTCACTGGAAAAAAACAGTCGGATGATGTTCTAAGGAGTAATTTGGGCTATTTTAATTTAAAAAACCGGCCAAGTACGAGTCGGACTCGCTCACCGAGGGTTCCGTGCAAATTTGCGACTTAAACGACCATTATATTTTGGCTGCGTATATTTAGAGGGTTGAAATTGTAGACGCAATCCGATTCAGGCTAGACTAAGATGTATTAAATACAATATATGTTTAGTAAATATACGCCAAAATCATGAATAATAAAACATAATAATTAATTACTATTTACAAAATTTAAGTAAATATCTTCAGATTTTCCAGTGAATCCTTACTAATATTATAAAAGCGAAAGTGAGTTTGTTTGTTTGTTTGTTTGTTACCTCTTCACGCTTTAATGGCTACACCGATTTTGATGAAATTTGGTACAGAGATAGTTAGGAACCAGGAGACGGACATAGGCTAACTTTTATTTTAAAAAAGTGGGATGTGAGGGAGAAAGAGGGAAGAAAAGGGAAAACTTAGCGTTGCTATTACAAATCAATAAGGCGCAAGAGGAACTGTGTTACCCCGAATTTAACGCGAGCGAAGCCGCGGGCAAAAGCTAGTTCATAATAAAACAAACATGTAGGTACGTTAAACGTTAAAATATAACCTAATTCTTTTTACAAATATTTATTTGTCAAGCCTCTTAACTACTTAAATCCTAACTGTGTACAATTTGGTAAAGAAATGCCGTCAGGCAGCGTACACACAGACTGGTGCCTCATGTAACGCCCACTGTCTAGCGAAATGACTAGTAAATTTAAAAAAAGACGGGCCAAGTGTTTTTGAAAACCGAATTTTAAAATTTACATTTAAATTCTGGATTTAGAAACGTTGAAATTAATTCAATATCTAACATAGGTAATTTCGAACATAACTAATTTACTCAGATTAATTCGTATGAAGAAAAAAAAACGTCAAACAAAGATGTCTCTAACCAATACGCGCTAAACCAGGCACCTGTAGTGCATACGGCCTGTCCGTGCCTTATAATTTAAAAGACTAACATTACTTATAAATAGTCTATATTACCTATATACCTTAGTCTATATTACCTTAATTACAAAGGAATACCTTAGTAGTAGTAAACCTTTAACCCACACAGGTGCTCACAAATTAATTTATAACTCTAGACTTATTCTAGAAAAAAAAAACTAAGCGATATACATGGAATTAAACTAATTACATTATTACAACAACGACAAGCAACTAAAAAGGAATAATTATATTATTCCTTGAAAAAAAAAGACCTATCGTATGATATGTTAATTACCATCCTAGAGGCAAAGCTGTCATGCCTCGTGTGCCTGTAACTACTCCGGCAACCACTCCCTTCAAACCGGAACACAGCAAAGCCGTTTGGCGGCAGAAATAGGTGTGGTGGTAGTACCTCCCCGGGCGAGTTCGTTCACATAGAACTCTACTACTGCTTTGATGTTATATTTACAGAAGCATTATGGCTTTATTTATTTCCCGGGCCATAATAATTGACAAACTTCGAGTACACTTAATACTAATACTTTAGATGTACCTATAATAGCTAAACTTAAGTTAAAACTTACACAAATATTTACAAAGATATACAATAGTAGTCAAATTTGCAAAATTGAATGCATGCGCATTTAATATTGCATATTTGACCGCACAATTCTATAATGGAGTAATAATATGTTCAAACTACTCATTCGTTTAGCTGTAAAGCTCATTAATGTTTATTATACAACAACTACGACGACGTACGTATTTAAAAAATGTATTTACAAAAGAAACGCCAAAACGTAGTTAGAGTTATAATTTTGACCCATGTTTTTTAAAAAATACTGACAAATTAATGTAAAATCTTTCTTCTTATATAATATATTCTCGTGTCATAATGTATATTCGGTAGGTCTAAGAATCGGTAGTAATCTATTTTTATATACCTAACTGATAATTGTGGCCTTCTTCAGAATGGGACCTGAGAAGCGGGTGAAACCGCTGGGCACAGCTAGTAATAATATAAAAACTTATAATGGAGTGTAAGAGTGGTTATCGAGTCAAATATTCTGCCATTAAAAATTTCATCCCTTGGGACCCTCAATATTTAACAAGACAATGCCACTAATTAAAAAGGAATGTTATTCCTAAATATTTAAAAAACCTGAAAGGTCTTTTGGGAAAATTCCTAGAGTAGGGCAACGTATTTAAAAAATATATAAGGCTTTCTATACGTTAATGTTGAAATCAATAATAACGTGATGGTTGACAAGATAGCGTGGAGAAAACAAAGATGTTTCGGTATATTGGATAAAGTGCACCTCCTATATCTGTGACACCAGCGGCATCACAGATGCGTACCATCCTAGAGGCAAAGCTGTCATGCCTCATGTGCCTGTAACTACTCCGGCAACCACTCCCTTCAAACCGGAACACAGCATAGCTGTTTAGCGGCAGAAATAGGTGTGGTGGTAGTACCTCCCCGGGCGAGCTCGTTCACATAGAACTCTACTACTCTTTGATGTAATGCTATGGTGGGTACACCCTGTTCAATGTCCGTATTCTGTATGTCTATGGTCAAACGTTTAAATAAGTTCTGGGCCAACAAAATATAAATAGTGTTGTAAAGGAAGAAGAAAAAAGAAATGATGAAATACCTACATTCTAGTCCTAAGTAAATTAATTTTATAAAATACCTACGTTTTTACCAACGACCACTACCAAAACTTAATATTCCTAGTTAGTGTCAATAAAATCGTAATTATGGTTTCTGTAGAAAAAGTAACCATTTTCTTTTCTTTTTGTGTCATTTTTAACTAGATACATTATGCTTAAATTCTGTTTATATTGATGATGATACCTGTAAAGTAAATTTAATTCCGCTAGACTGATTTTAGGCCGCCATGTTTTTTTTTTACTATTTAGTGCAGTGTTGTGAAAATTTCTTTGTATGTTCAATGTTTATTTTATTATTTTGTGTGTGTTGTCATTGCGTCTAGTCTAATAAATATATTTTCTTTTTCTGATCTTCATACTGACTCACAGTCTTATTAGCCACTCCTAATCATATTCGTATTATTATATAAGAGATAATATTTTAAACCTAACAATTTTTGCTAAGCATTTACATTATTTAGATATAATACAATCTAGCGATGCAAAGATTGACATAAAGTTATCCCATTATTTATAGTATATGGCATACTCAGTTAAGCTAACCCATAACCTAAATTTTACGACCTACGCTTAAGAGGGTGGAATCAGAAAGTTGGTAGCGTCCCGAATAGCTATCAATTTTTTTTTTCAGTATAACTGTATGTAGAGAACTGTCACTCCGTAGTACACCAAAACATTGATTTTAATGATTGATTGATTTTAAATGATTTATTTAGTTTTCAAAATAAAACTAATAAATGAATTAAAAAATAACTTTGACTTAAAAAAGCCTATTAATTAAAAAATATGTTAAGCCAAAGTTAATTTGTGAAAATTTCTTTGTATGTTCAATGTTTATTTTATTATTTTGTGTGTGTTGTCATTGCGTCCAGTCTTATAAATATATTTTCTTTTTCTGATCTTCATACTGACTCACAGTCTTATTAGCCACTCCTAATCATATTCGTATTATTATAGAAGAGATAATATTTTAAACCTAACAATTTTTGCTAAGCATTTACATTATTTAGATATAATACAATCTAGCGATGCAAAGATTGACATAAAGTTATCCCATTATTTATAGTATATGGCATACTCAGTTAAGCTAACCCATAACCTAAATTTTACGACCTACGCTTAAGAGGGTGGAATCAGAAAGTTGGTAGCGTCCCGAATAGCTATCAATTTTTTTTTTTCAGTATAACTGTATGTAGAGAACTGTCACTCCGTAGTACACCAAAACATTGATTTTAATGATTGATTGATTTTAAATGATTTATTTAGTTTTCAAAATAAAAATAATAAATGAGTTAAAAATTAACTTTGACTTAAAAAAGCCTATTAATTAAAAAATATGTTAAGCCAAAGTTAATTTTTAATTCATTTATTAGTTTTATTTTGAAAACTAATTAAATCATTTAAAATATGCATGTGATCAATAGTAATAAAACTCAAATTACACCAAATATATGTTTTACATTAAGAGTAAATAATGCCCTTTCAATTCGTCATGGTAAGATTAGTGTAAAAAATAAGAACAATAAATATTATTCATTATTCACAAGTTATTATGTGTTATGACTGGGACTGTAGCAGCATCTGTTTTGTTTTTATGATATTCAAAAGTGCCTGTAATGGTCTAATTGAAATAAATAGTTTGAGTTTATTTTATAATATTTTGCAAAGTATAAAGCACTACTCAATTCAATTGAAGCATAAATATCCACAAAAGAAAATTATCAAATATTTTTCTGATATTAGTTTTTGACATAATAATAATAACTACTCAAAATGTCTGTCTGTCTGTCATACGCAATGTTTTCTGAAACGTTTGACCTAACCGAAAATTACTTCAATCGGAGAACATAATGTTTTTTTTTTGGTTTTGTAAATTGGTGCATAATCGAGTTAACCGTGATTTCCAAATACGACTACTAGAATAAAGTCCTAAATAAGTGCCCGTTTTCACTGACTCTACACAACATTTAAATAAATGTATTCTCCGAATGTTACGGCACTGTTGGCTTCTCAACGGTCGGCGTTGAGCCGAGTTTTGAAAATCCAACAGAGCATTATTTAGGCAATTATTTAAGTGTAGTCTAGGGTTAGTCAATACTGACCATAGACTCCTAGTTGAAATATTAAAAAAATACTTCGAAGTTGCTTGTGGTCTACGGCTCAAACTTCAGCATGACACATTCCTAACAACTGGCAACTACAGTACTTTCACAAGTTATTATGTCTTGTGACTGGGACTGTAGCAGCATATTTTTTTGTTTTCATGACATTCAAAAGTGCCTGTAATGGTCTAATTTAAATAAATGGTTTTGTGTGAGTTAAACGGCTTGGCTCTCGTTTAAATAATTCTTCAAAAGGAAGCACAGGTTCCAACTGTCATTTGAAAAAATAATTAAAACTTATAATCAGAAATAATTTAATACGAAAAGGACACCAAATACAAAGAGAAGATAACTAAATCATAATGTCAGATAATATTTGTGAAGTAATTTATGTAGTTTTTAGTGTCTGGGCGAATGTTTGCGTCTTCGATTCTGCTTCCACCAATTATTGTCAAGCAAAAGGAGACATTAAACTATGCCAGTGTGTGAGTGACGTGGCTCAGAGACCTGAGCAGTGTTTTGTTATTTTGTGCAGTCTGTATATGTTAGTTTCATAAACATAAATGAAAAAAAACTCTCCTCCCGAGAGAAAAAAAGAATTGTGTCCATAATGTGTAAATTTTGTACATAATAATATCTACTTTCAACTACAAGACAGAATGTTTAAGGATTTTTTTTAAATCTTTTTTTTTAAATGGCTTTAGTCCCAAGCGATTATGCCAGCCTCGTAGTAAATGTTTAAGGATTCATGAATGCATTCTTTTTCTTTTGTTACCACCTTATTGTGATGCCATACACATATTGTCTATACAAATAAAAATATTATTCTTATTCTAAAGTTTGCACCGTGGACAATTCGTTTAGTAAAATGTAATGAACGGATGAATGAGAGAAATGTAGTGAGGAAATTTTGAAAGTGAATGTGGATGGAACGATGGATGGGTGTGTGAATTTGGCTATAAAGGAGGTAACTGCCAAGATGACGAGTCATAGATAAAAGAGAAATACGGTAGAAGATATGATGCGCCGACTCCAAATAAATACGTATCTTATCAATCTGTCATATCGCAGGTCTGCTGGAAGAGATTTCTAAAAGAAATAAGCTGTAGCTTTGTGTTATTTTGTCTGTTTGTAGTTTTTCATTAAATTAGCTTTGTGTGTACATAAATAAATTGGGATAAAAGCGAGTGAATGATGATGGCTAAGCGAAACCGAAACAACTGACTAATTCGGTTGATTGAGGGACTGAATGAAAAAAGATAAAGAACGAACAGATTCTACTTTATATTATGATGTTTAAGTTTATAATTACACATGTATTGTTGGTTGTGATATTTTTCGCTTATAAATTTATCGAAAATTGATTAATTTAGTCGAATAAACACAAAAACGGTTTCACAAAAAAATTAAGGTAACCGCATTTTTTATATTTTCAGTATTTATAAGCTCATAATTACCTAACATTATACTTTAATTTAAAATGAAAACTACTTAAAATGTTTTTGGTACCCGCTAACGCGAAATTAAATTACGACTTAAATTCGTTACATTTAATGCAATTTGCTTTACAAATATGTGCATTACTAGAGCTAACCTTGAGTCACAGCCTGGAACACTCGTAAATATTGTAATACTATCGAGTTTAACTAATTTTTTTTTAACTAAGATATGATATTTTAAATTATGCTTACCTACCTAATTTTTCTACACATAAACATTATATTAATATATTACAATATAACGAATGCAAAGAATTAAATACCATGTCATGCATAGTTGAACTAATCTATGATAACCTAATTACTACTAATGCTTAAGAGGGTGGAATCAGAAAGCTTACAACGCCTCAAATAGTTATCAAAAATTAACCTGTTTTTATGTTTGTAGTGGTGCACAAAAAATATTTTGACTGATAGAAATAAAATGATGAAATGTAGGGGGATGATTTTCACAGCACAAAGGGACCACAGAGTTGAGTATATGGTATCAATTTCAACACGATACCTTCACGCGTTTCCGAGATAAATGGTCTTGACAGACAGTAACAAACAATCAGGTTCTGTTTTTTCCTTTTGAGGTTCCCTAAAAAGGGCTAAATAAAGACCAAAACTAAGTACACACATATATAAAACACGTATTGGTTTAAAATTGCAATGTTAAATCTGACATTAGATAGTGTAGTACTGATCTGATAGTGTTAATAAATTAATTGCCACTTATAATATTTGAGTGCACTTGAGGTGGGCTTCCAGTCTAACCGAATGAAGTTAGGATACCAGTATTTGACTTCATATGATTGTGAGCCGTGGGGTGAAGAGCGCCCTCAAGGTGGACCACAAATGCGCTAGAAAGGTGACGTGAAGAAAATCGCAGAGTGGAATGGAGAAAGTTGAAAGAGGCCTACACCACAATGGTCGAAAAAGGCTGATAAAGAAAAGAAAGACCTCTCTGGTAAGACTGATTGCCAGGCTTTCACTGACTAGCTTTAACAACTGTCAAAGACCTAAAAATTACAGCCGGGGCTCAAAAGCTTTACGTGCTTTTTGAGGCATGGAGGAAATTCAATAAATAATGGGTGATAACTCACTAACCCAGGCCAGCGCGGTTAACCCTGAAGATAGACAAGATCGCATGTTATTATTTAGCGATGAGTTCCGTCAATATGCTCGCACTCTACGATGCGACATTTTATGATTGCATTCAGTAATAAGTTTAAAATAATAAAAAGTTTTATTTGACGATACGGTTGGCGCAGTGGCTAAGCGTTTGACTGCTGCACTACGTGTCGCAGGTTCGATCCCCGAACGGAACATTAATTTGTATGACCTACAGATAATTGTTCCGGGTCTGGCTGTTTGTGTTTGTGAGTTGAAATGTTTGTAAACGCAACCATGATACAGGATAAATTCCAAGCATCGTTTTTAAAAAAAAAAAGTAAATCGAAACTTTATAGGTCGGTTTTAGAGCTTATTTTTCTGATTGCATCCTCATAAGTATTACTAACTTTTTCTATATATTTACAAATATTATTTTTGTCTTGCCATTTTATACTCAAATTGATTTCACACGTCTTTGACGAATATACCATTAAATTCTAATAATTAAGTTGTATAATTAATTCACTTGTAAAACTAGGATGCAGATATTTGGAACTGAAAATATTTATTAAAATTCTTTAACAGCTAAGAGGCTGTAAATGAATTTTTGCCAATTTAATGAATAAGTAACTGTTTTAAGGATTTTTGCTGTAAAAGAATAAATATATTACATACTAGCTAGCGCCTGCGGCTTCGCCCGCGTGATATCGAAAAAAAAGCCTCCTAGCTAAGCTATCCTATGTGTTATTTCAGACTATACTCTACCTCTGTGCGAAATTTCATCAAGATCAATTCAGCCGTTGGGACGCGAAAGAGTGACAAACATCCATACATCCATTCATCCTCACAAACATTCGCATTTTAATAATTTTATTGTCGTCTAAACGACATGACAGAATTAATAAATATTGTAATATTAAATTAAAAAGATTTCTTGTACTTTTACATAACATTTTTTTTCATTTTGTTCCACATTAACTGGTTGCGTAAAACAAAAATAAAAAGAACAATGGCCACATAATTGCTTTTGATTTCGGACGTTCTCATTCATACAATTAAAACAACAGAAATTAACTTTAGACAGAAAAAAATGGCGATAGAAACAAACTAAATCTCGCTGCTTTATCCTTACTATAATATTATAAAAGCGAAACTGAGTTTGTTTGTTTGTTACCTCTTCACGCTTTAATGGCTACACCGATTTTGATGAATTTTGGTACAGAGATAGTTGGGAATCAGGAGACGGACATAGGCTAATTTTTAAAAAACTGGGATGTAAGGGAGAAAGAGGGAAGAAAAGGGAAAACTTAGCGTTGCTATTACAAATCAATAAGGCGGAAGGGGAACTGTGTTACCTCGAATTTAACGCGAGCGAAGCCGCGGGCAAAAGCTAGTAAAATATAAAAGTAGCTGATTCGTTAGGTTATTATTGAAACAATATTTCATGTAACGCATTAAACTTCTAGTATTTAAACTGTAAAATCACTGTAAATCAGCAAAATTTTCGTATACGTTTTAATTTTAAATTTTGTAAATGGGTACAATTTATAATAGAGTTGATCGTGATTATCCCTAACTATGACCATAACAATAAATACTCACTTAAATTTCTGTTTTAAAAACAATTAGGTGGCACTTAAATGTAGCATCTAAATATTATGGAATTCAATTATAAGACTTGCCTAAATTAGGCAGAGCTTTGACACCATGACTAAGTAAAGTTAACAAAAATAATGTACACGTTAAATCCGCACCTAAGAACAGTATTTTAAATACAATCTACATTTTTATTTTTTAATAACGTTCATGACGTTTATTTTAAATATCTACAGTTATACTACTATGTGCATACTATGGTTCAAGCGTCTGACGTCTTTTACCCTTTTTAAACTTAGCAACTTTTAGTCGAATATTAAATGATGCACCTAGTCTACTATACTAATATGTTCACAACTAGACTGCATGACGGAATCGCACGAACAGGCACGAAGGATCCCGATTGTTCAAATGCCATGAGACTGTTCGCACTGGACTAAAAGTCTAGTCAACAAGTGCTTTTTTAGTCAAAACTTTTTAAAAGTCTCGGAAAAATATGGTTGAGGGCGGGCTCATTCGATTCGGGATCAAATCAAGACCCGCTCAAAAAAATTTCAAAAGTTATTAACAAATTAGTAAACAAAAAAAGGGGTTTAGTTTTTTTGGTATATCTCGAAAACTATTTGATATATTTTGATTTTGAAAAAAGAGGAGAAAATTTCCTAAAAAAAACTCCCAACTCGCTAAATTGTAGGACCAATATTTAAAATTTTACAGGGAGCTGAAAATACGCCTGAAAACGGGTACTCGGGTTTCCGCAAGCCACGCCACCTTCGAGCGCTTTAATGAAAAATATTATTTAAACATATTAAATGTTGATATAAAAATTTGAAAAAATTCAGACATGTACAGGACAAATTAAGGAATGAAATGGCGTAGAAAAAATATTTTTATCGCGATTTTATAAAATGTTATCCATAAATTAATTAACGATTTCTTCCGACTGGGCTATAAACATTGCAAGTTGCATAATTGTTAAACCAGAAATCTCAATTTTTTTCCTCTCGTGGAGCTATTCTTCAAATATTAAAGAAAGGATTTCCGTTGAGTGAATTAAAAAATTGATAATTTTCGATTTGTTATTAACAAATTACCTAGGCGGCAAATTAAATATTTAAATAAATGTTACAAGAATTTTTTTTTTTCCAATGTCGATGATCATTCGTTTTTCTATTGATAAAAGCTACCTAAAAATATTTTTATAAAATTTTAATTCTCTTTGTTTATGAAGTTGTTATAAACAAATAGATTATTTATAAGATAATTGAATTTTTTTTTTGAAAATAGATTCCTCGTAAAAAGTTATGAATTTTAAGAAAAAAACGATCCTTAAAAAAAAAAAATTATTGCTAAAAAACCGTTTTGTTAATTAATAATTTTTTTTACCACTTGTTAATAATATTAAGGTACGCTTTTTTTAAAATATCATTATTTATTATCCTCCTCAATAATCAAAAAAAAAAAAAAGTTTTTTTTATAAATTTTCATTGTTTATTAAATAAACAATTTGTTATTAACAATGAATTTTTTTTTGTACATTTTTTTTAGAATTCTTTGCACTAAAATAAAACCGACTAATTAACTATAACCTTTTTGCAAAAAAAAAAATATATTTATTATCGAATTATTTTTTTTTTCCGCAAAACGGTAATTGGTCGGTTTTATTTTAGTGTAAAGAATTCTAAAAAAATTATACAAAAATTTTTTTATTGTTTATAACAAATTGTTTAATAAACAATGAAAATTTATAAAAAAACGAATTTTTTTTTTTGATTATTAAGGAGGATAATAAGTAATGATATTTTAAAAAAAGCGTACCTTAATATTATTAACAAGTGGTAAAAAAAATTGTTAATTAACAAAACGGTTTTTTAGCAATATTTTTTTTTTTTAAGGATCGTTTTTTATCTTAAAATTCATATTTTTTTACGAGGAATCTATTTCCAAAAAAAAAATTTTAATTATCTTATAAATAATCTATTTGTTTATAACAATTTTATAAACAAAAAGAGATAAAATTTATAAAAAATATTTTTTAGGTAGTTTTTATTTATAGAAAAACGAATGATCATCGATATTAGAAAAAAAAAAAATCTTGTAACATTTATTTAAATATTGAATTTGCCGCCTAGGTAATTTGTTAATAACAAATCGAAAATTTACAATTTTTTAATTTACTCGACGGAAATCCTTTCTTTTATCTTTGAAGAATAGCTCCACGAGAGGAAAAAAAATTGAGATTTCTGGTTTAACAATTATGCAACTTGCAATGTTTATAGCCCAGTCGGAAGAAATTGTTATTTAATTAATGGATAACATTTTATAAAATCGGGATAAAAATATTTTTTCTACGGCATTTGATTCTTTAATTTGTCTTGTATATGTCTGAATTTTTTCAAATTTTAATACCAACATTTAGTATGTTTAAAATATATTTTTCATTAAAGCGCTCGAAGGGGGCGTGGCTTGCGGAAACCCGAGTACCCGTTTTCGGGCGTATTTTCAGCTCCCTGTAAAAATGAATAATATTGGTCCTACAATTTCGGAAGCAAAGAGTTTTTTTTAGGAAATTTCCTCCTCTTTTTGAATCTTTTTTTAAAATCAAAATATCTCAAATAGTTTTCGGGATATATCAAAAAAACTAAACCCCTTTGTTTTTGTTTACTAATTTGTTAATAACTTTTGCAATTTTTTCGAGCGGGTCTTGAATTTTTTCAATAACTTTCTAGATGCGATCCCGAATCGAATGAGCCCTCAACCATATTTTTCCGAGACTTTTAAAAAGTTTTGACTAAAAAAGCACTTGTTGACTAGACTATAACTAACATCGAATTTGACAAGTAATTACTCCAATTTCGTACTTGACATTACTCAAGTCATGTGTGAATCATTCGTGAGCTCTCGTACACGCTCGCACGTCCGAGCTTTATACGGAAAGGCATGCAATGTGAACGTGGCCTAAAAGATTAAAACAAAACTATCTACAGAAATCTAAAAGAAGGCTTATTAACATGGCTACACACGCACGCATAACGCTTCGTATTTATACTATGTGTTTTACGACAAAAATATAATTTGTAAGTATGGACTTTTCACATTATATTTTTAAGGAAATGATTTCCTTAATGTGAAAAGTGGACAACGTGACCGACAGCCACGTGCATGTGGAAAACTGAAGGCATCGCATATGCGGTGAAATGCATTTTTTAGAGGCAAAGCTGTCATGCCTCGTGTGCCTGTAACCACTCCGGCAACCACTCCCTTCAAACCGGAACACAGCAAAGCCGTTTGGCGGCAGAAATAGGTGTGGTGGTAGTACCTCCCCGGGCGAGCTCGTTCACATAGAACTCTACTACTGCTTTGATAAAATTTGTACAAATGGACCTGATCTAGGTTGTGATTCTGTAGGTGAAAGAACCCATTACTTAATGTTATGTTAATCACCTACTTTCTGATATAATCGGCTCGTAGCTTCGACAAATTCGATTTTTCTTAGAGGTCGTAGAAGTCCATAAAACACATAATAAAATACGAGGCTCAATTAGCTAGTGCCTACTTATCTAATATCTACATATGTATAAAGGTCGTTTAAGAGACCGTTGAAAAATAGAGGTTTTTAAAAACAAGTGTTTAAAAAACGAAACCGCTAGATAAGATTTTTGATCTTTTGTTATGTGTAGGTTCTTCGCTAGTTTTTTTTTTATTAACTTTTTAGGGTTCCTTTTCGGTACATTCGGTTTGCCCGTCTGTCTATCCGTAAGTTACAGCCAATTTACTCCGATACTATTCAAACCACACAGTTGAAGGACAGTAACAGCCTTCTATGAATTACTACATTACATATGATGGGAAATTAAGATAAAAGTAACAGTAGGAGTGGCCTTTCATACATGTTACTGAGAGCTGAAAATAAATATATGTTTACAGTATCTTAAAAAATAGCCCTGTCTTAACCGTGAGGGTATTATTAGGTATAGTGAGTAGATTCTACTTATGTAATTCTTTTTGAATATGAAGTAAACATAAACCGACCAAAAATAATAAAATTTGGGGACAGCTTAATAAAATTGGGGTTGAGGTTTGGGTGAGGAAATTAATTACTTACGTATTACGAGTTAGACGAACCAAAGAAACGTACTTTAACGCACGCGCAAATCTATGAAGCATATTATTCTGTTTCCTTTGCAGAACAGTGAATTAACAATGTTTTTCTTTTTTTAAATTTCAAACTGTTCTTAATTTTTTATTGTAAAGTACAGATAATTTCGAAAAAAGAATCC
Source organism: Ochropleura plecta (assembly GCA_905475445.1). Taxonomy (NCBI): domain Eukaryota; kingdom Metazoa; phylum Arthropoda; class Insecta; order Lepidoptera; family Noctuidae; genus Ochropleura; species Ochropleura plecta. Next base: position 5,379,658 of record FR997735.1, read on the forward strand.
GGAAAAGTGAGAGTCGAGCACGTAACAATATAATAACAATCTGTCATCGCCCGCCGCTCTGTGTTGCCATAAAAGTCTCCTCATTTTAGTACAGTATTTAATTTAATTTTTGTCAGGGTGTTTTTTACTTGTAATCCAAAAAGGATTACAAAAATAGAATCTACTATCATAACCTAATTATACCCTCACGGATCGGACCGGGTTTTTTTCTATATACTGTTTACGTAGATTTTTTTCAGTCCTTAGTAACATGTATGAATGGCCACCCCTATTATTACCATAACTTCCCATTAAATTTAAATAGCAGTTTTTAAGACTAGTGTCTAAATTGCAACTGTGTGATGGGCAAAGTCTCGGAGTAACATAGCTGTGACATTGTATTGTATTGTATAACGGGCTGGTGTCCGCAACTCCACGTCATACTGTGACATACGGATATAATTATAAAGTTAATCTATAAGGATTCTGTTTTAGAAACTCGGGTTTTATAGTAAAAATGAAGAGAAAACTGATGAGTAAAAGTGAAGCTAGCTCGGATATTTCGTGGTTGCATATTTCAATTTGGTACCAAATATATTACACGTTACAAATATTTTTCGTTGCACAAAAAAAATATTTTGTTTTCTGACCCTCTTTCTCGTATCTGAACCTCAAGTAATTAAAGGATTTGATTTAAAAAACAGTTCTATTTGATATTTAAGATTATTACGTCAATATTGTACAGTTATAATATCTACAGTTGAAAAGGACTAATTACGTACTAAATTCAATCTAACATCTATGTTTTTTTTTGTGTTTTTTAATTCTCTTTATTTATTTTTCTTTTTGTTTTTTTTTTTATATTTTAATAATTTTATATTATTAGAAATACCTAAATATTATTAGATACATAATTGACGCCAACATCGAATTAGAATGTAAGGTAAGCTAAGTTCACTACTGTGCATCAAGAACTTCCTTTATGATGATTTTAATAGGTATTCTTGAGCACCTACGTTTACCAGCATCACATTTCAGCTTAGAGACCTGTTTATACCCGAGGCTCATTTTTATATTCACTACTTAGGATTACATGTGATGTGTGATTTATTCTATGAATGTACATTAAATGGTCCGTGGTATACTTAGGACTATTTATCTCACTAAATGAATGAACATTAGTAGTTTATTAATATAATTTTACTTATTAATATTAAATTCAATACGATTTCCGCAAACTTAACCAACATTAAAGTTTTTTTTGTTATTTTTTTTTTGTGTAACATAAGATTGAAATGACGAGTTAAGTACTAAATCTATGCCAATATTAAAGTTGTTAATAATAAAAACATTAATTTGAGATTTGTGTTTCTTTATAATTTATATTTAACTTGACTTGGCCTTTTAGTAATATTAATTAGCTGAAGTTCCAAAAAAGATACCTATTTGAAAGTAGTTTTTCTTGAACGTGTGCTTATCTTATCAACAATGATACATAACTAATGATCTTATTTATTAAATTCACTGTCGAAGCGTTAAATTTCGCTAAATGTTTAAATTCAGATTTAAATTAAGTATATGTGTAAGTAGAGAACATAGATTTAATGACGGGTCCAAATACTTAAAGGAAAGCAGTGTTTTAAAGATTTACTTGCTTCTTCCCATTTTAAGAATGTTGTAAATAAATGTTGTTGTTTTTGAGTTTTCCATAAAAAACATCGTTCTACACATTAAGTTGAGTAGAGTGCAAAAATGAATATGTTTAGTGTTAAAGGTATTTAAATTACTATTCTGTCTCTGACATCTTAAATTAATTGACTATAACAGAACAGAACGATGTCCTAGATTTGTAGGGCTGAACACGTGTTAGTGATTAGGGATATGCTAAAAGATCGATAAATATTTTGAAAAAAGAATAAAGTGAAGAATGTTTCTAAAGCAGGAGAGTAAGAATACAAAAGAACCAAGAGTGCAATCGCAGTTAAGTTGTTATGAGACTGAAACCCATCACTAAGCTGAAATCATCATTCTGATTCCAAGTATAATTGAGCAAAAATATATTACTAAGAAACTTTCTTTAGACTTCTGATGCGAATCCCGCACGGTACACTGGACCAATTCTTTCGCGCCAATTGTGTCAACGCGATTTCATTTCATATGCATTAAAACAATCGCCGCGCCCATTGTCGTCTTTCATCCCGCTTTGTATTCGTCTCAGTGTTACCCTTTTTTTTGGTAGGAAAAGTGTACGTTTACTATTTGTCTACTATTTAATTAAGTTATGCGTTTTGGGTCAAATGATTTTTTTATGTTTTTCCTCGGGGTTTTCGGCTGAAAATGATGTCCTGGATTATCATAAGGAATTAAGCGGTACCACATTGCTTTGACGGGAACAATAGGTACCTAAGTTTCAGCTTCGTGATGGGTTATTTTACTCAGAGGACGCGTTGCTGTCCATCCTCTGTTGTATCCCTTAGTCGCCTCTTACGACACCCTCGGGAAGATATGGGGTGGTGCTATTCTTTGTGTCCGGCACCACACGGAACAATACATTTTGTATGCGACTGTTGTAAGTCGCTTCCGAAACTTATGATATTTTTACCATATATTTTCTTTATATAAAATTACTTACCATGTGAATTTATACATAAACAAGACGAGAGACCTAACAATGCAATTAGCTGGAGTATTATAAAATTTACTCGAACTAAGTGTCGATGCGACACTCACAAAATTGACAAAGGTGCCGATTCTGATACACCACCTGATTAAACTAGACTAAGATTAAGATGACATACTTATTACCTAATCACATCTAATTTTTTTCACAACATTTTAGTCGCAATTAAAGGTAATCCGATTTAGCTTAACAACCACTGTTTTTGGTGTAAAACGTCAATTTTAGAATAGTGAGATTGCGATTGTCTCTAAATTGAGTAACTAAACTATCATTAATGCTGTCAAACTATTATAAAGTTAAGTTTTTGTGTCACTTCAATCAATTTCAGAATAGCAAACGTCGTTTGACGAGAATAAACTATATTTTAGAGTAGTTTTAGTTTAGTTTTTGAAAATAGAATCGAATGAACAAAAAATAATGCATTTTAAAATGTCAAAGAAATCCGTATGAACGAAGCCGTAGAGTGAATACAAGAAATCTTAATTATTTTAGATAATTAAATACCTCCGACGCTACTGTGGTGATGCTCAGACGATCTTCGTATGACGTGACGACTCCTCTTCATTATTCTTGACTACTTGATGGACAAACGCAAACTGATGAATGAACCTAAAAACGAATAAAGTTTTATTTTGTGTCTAACTTCAAAAAAGGTCGTATTCCACCGTTAAGTTTTTTTTTAATTGTCGACATATTACGGCTTCAGTTGAATTATAAATGCAATTATATACCTTATTGATAGGGAATTTTATGTATTAGATGTTTTATTTTCTTCGCTTCCACATCATCCAATTTTATGTTCATCTTCTTAAAGGTTTCAGAGTCGCATTTTACTTTAATATAGTACTAATTTAAGTCTCAATGATCGGTTTCGTCAAAGAGTTTTGGAGGCTAGTAGGTATTTTGTAGGTTTCTGAAAATATATCACATTTTATTTTTTATCAAACTTTTAAGTTGTATATTTTTCGTTTTGTTATTTTTTCAAAATTATTATTAGAATCGTTAGAGTATCAAAAAATAGGTGGATTTAGTGGTGGTGGAAGAGGGAACTTTTGTATACGTACCTTTTGATAATAGGGTGATTGTTTTTATAATCGGCATCTGGGCACCGACTGTCAACGTCATGGATAGTCAATCTTTTAAAATTTATATTTTATTCAATCTTTATTGTAGATCGGATTACGATTCAATTTTCTTTTTTTATTTAATTTCTGATTCAGTTCTTTAACCATCACAACTTCATCGACTTCTTCAAGAGCTATTTAATTTTGTGACTTAGCTTCTTGATGTATTCCGATCGCACAGTCTCTAAAACTTACTGCTTCAGTTTTGTTTCAATATGGGCTTGATTTTCATCAAACAGTTTTCAGCATTGTTGTTGGGGCGCTTTTGGGGCCATCTCGAACTGGGAATAGTTATAGCCGCTACGTTCTGGGTGGGCCATCTGTGTGGCTGATGGCCACTGTTGCTGTGCATTATAAATTGACGCCGATGCAAAAGGCTGCGGAACAGGAATCGTAGAGCCCATTGGATTGACAAAGCCAGTGGCATTATTGTAGCCTGCGGTATTGTTATAATTACTGGCATTATTGTAGCCAGTGGTATTGTTGAAGCTATTGGCAATATTGTAGCTAAAGGCGTTATTGTAGCCAGTGGCAATATTATGACTACTGGCATTATTGTAGCCAGTGGCGATATTATGACCACAGGCATTACTGTAACCATTGGCGATATTAAAATCATTGGTGCTATTGACAGTGACGGTATTCTGTCCAACTCCTTCATATCTGTTTTGATTATGAGTGTTTAAATTCTGTTCTTGGTGGTGTTGGTTAAATCTGATATTAACACCCACTGACACATTTTGGTTTGCAATGTTTTGCCGAACTAGGTGGTTCCTTTCAGGCAGGTATTGCATATGCCTTGCCTCTTTCTGATTTTGATAAGTATTTTTGTGTCGGTATCTGAAAACAATAACAATTTTATAGTGATCCAGTATCTTAAAATACGTAACAAAATTTTGTGTCAATTGATGGTATCGGCACATACGTACCTCATTGGTAGTGAAGTAGTTTTTTTTCGTTTTGGAACCAGCATTCGGGGCATGTTGGCGCTAGTATGTCTAGCTATCTGTTGAAGCACTGGCCGAGCATTTATAATACTGCGGCAAGAATCTTCAGTAATATTCTGATGAACACTCATTTCAACAACTCGTGGAGGATTCACGGCACAACGGCCAGAATCGTCAGTAATACTCTTTACAACTACTGGAGGAGGATTTGAAGTAACTGAATTATTTAGAGGTAATATATTAAAAAATTGTTCTTTAATTCGTGTACTCGTCTCTATTAGCATGTTCAGCTTTTCTGGGCTTAATAATGATGGAGGTCGAATTACTTTGACAAATGAAACCTCTGGTGTTTGAGCTGGTATTTCAGTTTCTTCAGCTGGTGTATCATTCGTTGAGTTTGAGCGATGTATTAAGATATTTTTTAATTCCTCGAGTGTTTTAATGCCTTTTTCTCTTAAGAAATCTAGCATTTTTCTTTCTTCGGCCATTTCTGCCTCTTGGGTCGTTTTAATCATGGTTTAAAAACTTCTTCGTGTAAAATACAGTTAACAATTACTAGTTCTTGCAACGAAATATCTGCTGACCGTATTGAAATACTGAAGATACTTTTTTTGGTGCTGTTTTATGCAGACCTTTTTTTCCAACTGACGATTCCTTTCATCAAGTATATATTTTCTTTAGAGTTTGGTTTTTTTTAATGGATTTTTCCTTCAGCAGAGCGATTTATTTAATTTGATCACGCTGAAATGACTAAAGAATTAGAAGTAATTTTTTTTTTACAAACTAATGGAGAAAGAAAAAAGGTAAACTGATATTTATAGATCATGAGATGTTTTCTTATTATATAAAATAGTTCTCCCTATTTAATGATTTTTTTTTTAAATTGTTTAATTAACAATTTAAAAAAAAAATAATTTTGTATTGATATCGATTAAAAATAAATACTTCATGGTGAGAATTAAAATGATTTCAGAATAGTAACAAAAGTGAAATTATAACAATGAACAAAACGAAAATTGCCTAAACTAGCTCCTGATAGTTCTGATCGCCTACGGACATCAGGGCCCTGATTCCAGTAATTTAGACCTTTTATTAGACTATTAACCATGCTTGCAATACCATGCTTCAGTTGGTTCCCATTATCTAGGGTAAAATTCTAGTCACCGAATTCCATGATTCTAAAATTAACGGTAAGTATTGTCAAGTTTGATTCGGTTGTTTTTGTAGTACGTTATGCGAAGCTAGATTTTTTTAAAACTCCAATTTCGATTTCATTCGTTCTTAAGAAAAATAGATTTGACAGACAGACGGACAAAGAAATGTTTCTATATATAGAAACATTTCATTCATTCATTCATTTCATTTCATTTCTTTGTCCGATGGCACATATATGTGCCATCACTCAGACACATTATCAACATGTACGAAAATGGTGACAGAAAAATATTAAAGTAAAAAAGTGCAACCTTTAAAATGTTCGATTAAAAACGTTTCATTTTTGTTACAGTAATTTAATCACAACTAATAATAATTGTTACATTATCGGCGATAATAACACTTTTCACTATATTTTTTCTAAGGCTGGCAGAAAAACGGTCTCCAAACGAGGTAATTAAAAAAAATACAAATTTAAAAATGATATTTACTTTATGTAAAGTTTATAAAAATATATATAATTATATTTTTATTAATTAGATATTGTGTTTTATCCTACCACATTTAAAATTGGTATGGATAAACTGGCAGATCAGATACTTCGTTGTTTTAATATTTCTTATTTATATGTTATGGTACCTGAAACAATAGAGAGATAATATGAGAATTACTTAAATACTCGCATGGCCACCACACTAGAAATTTCTCCTGTATCGCGGGTGCGTTTACAAACATTTAAACTCACATTTGCAATCAGCCAGACCCGAAACAACTACCTACCTTCGGTGCGGGGATCGAACCCGCGACACGAGGCGCAGTAGTTAATTTCTCAGCCACTGCGCCAACCGTGCCGTGAATAATAGTCATCATCTCGTCACACATCCTTTCTAGCATCAGCACTATCTTGGTATCTAACCAAAATTAAATATTTACTCCTACGGGACTCGAACCCGCAGCGCAGAACTCGTTCAGTCCTCTACCACACACCACTGCGCTATTGCCAGTCAAACGGAGTTTAACAAAAATATATCAGTTCTTCAACTTACATTTTCTGTACTACGCTGGGCTGGCGTGTTTTCTCCAACTTTCAACACAGTTTGTGACTCGAAAATTAGCCAATTATATTTTTTTCTATTTTTTTTTTATTTTTTCACACAATGGGAGGCTATATTTTGGCGGCGCCGTTTTTGTATTTTTTCTTAAGAAAATTCTGACTTTCAAACTCGCGTTCTATTTACCGTGGCGTTTAATTGATACAAAGAAAGGAGATTTGTTGAATATTTCAATCATCATCAACTTTAAATACAAGAAACAGGGATTTAAACTTACTAAATAAAATATCGCGAACACTTCGGACCACTTTCAGTCAGCAATCTGAGTAACAATTTTACAGATAGCAATTACCCGGGCCCGGGCTTCCGGAGCAGTTCAGAATTACGAGGCGTTTTCAGAATCACTGTTAGTCGAAGACTGACGCATTTGGAGACCTGAAAGCCTTTTTTATAGTCTCAGAGGAATACGAAGGGGATGGTAGCGACTGCCCCCTAATTTCCTCGACCAATAAGCGTGCGCTGCGCGCGCTGCGACCACCCTTTGTCTACAAGAGAGTTTTTTACTTCACGACATTATATACTCAATGTTACTACCCATTAGGTATTGAATACTACCAGCAATGGTATCTAGTCGTGTGTTGTTTATAGTTTCATCCCCTTTAAGGACCCATATTTATAAATAAAATAAAAAAACGCCGCTTTATTCCTCAAATACAATAGGTTACGATTATAAAAATAGTTATTTAATAAAGGACCCCCTTTGGGTAAAGACCTCCTCAATTTTCTTTCACTGGTCATGTTGTCGCGCCACTGTAACGTATTTTTCACTGGTTTTGTCAATTTTAGTCATTCTTCGGGTTGTCCTTGCTTTCTTTTCCCTTGTGTTCCTGCCCACATTGATGTTTTACCGATCCAGTCTTTGTCTACAAACGTACTACGTTGACCGCCTATTGCCACATCAGCTTTTGAGAGTAGGTATTGCAGTGCAATACAATGTGTAAAATAAAGAGCACTAATACTTTAAGGTAGACACATATCATGTAAAAAATACACTGTGAAAGAAACATAATTAAAATCAACGATTCAACTTTACCTTTTTTTTTCATTTTACTTTTCAGTTTCGACCCTAGGCGTAGAGGTCAATGGCCGACCATAGTAGGTACTAAAGATATTAAGTGCAAATGCGCTGGTTACATGAAATACTTTTTCCAAAAATTCTTACCCACCGGAAAAACTTACCTAGGACTACCTGGATGTTAAAAGCTCTCAGCTGATTTAAGGGTTGTCGCACGGATTTAGTGCAAAAAACAAGTAAAATGTCTTTTTCTCTAAAAGTACATTATTTGAGGACCTATGAACGTGTGCAGACTGCTTATCACTTCAGCTATATATTCAGTAAATGTTATTGATTTTTTTTAACACCTTCAGTCTTTTTTCGGATGTTACTGTTTCTGTCAGTCTCTCAGTAGGCCTCTTTGCTCGACGGATTCTAATTTTTTATTATGCACTTGTTTAGATCCATGTTTGGTAGCCATATGGACATATGCAGGAATCCAATGCTTTTTAAATTTAGCCTTTGTAACTTCAGAACGATTAAAATGATGGTGTTTCTTTTTTTTCGGTCCCTCTTTATAAGAGGGAGTGGAAATTAGTGCAAAATAAGCGTTCACGTTCGAAACACTATACATTTGCTAGCCAAAAAGGTCGTGCTTCTATTATTCCGAACAGTAAATTTTGTGCGGCTGATATTAAAGTCCCGTTGTTAATATCGAACGTAAATAAGGAAGCATCTGAAGATGACATTATTAGTTATATTAAAAGCAAGACTAACGAAACCGTTACCTTAAAAAAGTTAAATAAAAAGACGTATAAAAAGTATAGCGCTTATAAACTATATGTAACTAAACACAAGGTGGACATGTTTTTAAACGATCAGTTATGGCCTGATGGTATTACTTTTAGACGCTTTGTGCATTTTATGTACCGAACAAATAGAGAGGCTCCTGAGGCTCAAAAAGTTAGTTAGAATATAATTAGAATGGATTGTCTAAGTAGCAAAGTAAAATTAACTAGTTTTAATTGCAAATCTGCTAAAAGGTCAGCTGACAATATAAGACAGATATGTGTATGGTCTGATCTGATTTGCCTACAGGAGACTTGGCTATTACCACATGACATCTCAATGTTAGGAACAATCAGTCCTGAATTTGATTACACGGGTAAGTCTGCGGTGGACACTTCAGAGGGACTCTTAAGGGGACGGCCGTACGGGGGAGTGGCCATTCTTTGGAGAAAGGGTATTTTTGAGTCTGTCTCGATAATATCCTGTACTAGCTCTCGGTTAGTGGCCATTAAAGCTGTCTCCGGGGTCGCGCTATTGTTGTATTTTCCGTATATATGCCTACTAACTCACCGGAGAACCTGCCGTTGTTTACCGAGGTTTTAAGTGAGATAGGTGCAATAATTGCGACGCATGATATTGAAAACATTTATATATTGGGTGATTTTAATGCTCACCCGAATGAGTTATTTTATGTCGAGTTATTAAGTTTTTGTAATGATCAATCATGGGTCTGCGCTGATACAAAAAGGTTAGGTGAGCATTCAGACTATTACACCTTCACTAGCGAGGCTCACGGATGTAGGAGGTGGTTGGACCATTGTGTGGTCTCTTCGTCTGCCTGGCAGACAATTTTAAGTGTAGATATTGATGAGGATGTGTATGTATCTGATCACCTACCTTTATGTATCTCTTGTAACTTAGATGTAGTTAGGCCAAAGTTGTTGACAGGGGCTGCACCCCGCAACGCTGTTGTTTGGGGCGTCAGAAATAAAGCAGAGATCGAGAATTATCATAAGTTGTGTTCTGATAAACTGCGGGAGATAGATTTCCCACAGGAGTTTGTGGGATGCAGTCATGGGTCATGCAACTTGGATGATCACAAACGTGTCCTTGATAAAATGTATAAAAATATTGTAGACGTCCTTTGCGTGGCAGCGAGGGAATCTAAGGAAACGTTTTCGAGACCTAAGCGGGGTAGTCCGTTATGTGGGTGGAACAGACATGTTCGAGACGCTCACCGGGAGGCTAGGCTTGGATTCCAACTTTGGGTTTTGGCAGATCGACCAACCTCTGGGGCTGTTTACGATAGAATGTACGAGACGCGTAAAATCTTCAAAGGTCGGTTAAAGTACTGTCAAAATAGGCAAGATCAGCTTAAAATGGACGCATTGGCAGAACAACGTGCTTCTAATAATTTCTGTGCTTTCTGGAAGTCCACAGGTAAGTTGGACGCCAAGCCTGGTCTTGCGGCGGAGGTTGGTGGGGTTGCTGACCATGGGGGTATTGCCAACTTGTTTAGAGACTATTTCAAAGTAAGTTCTCCACTTGGCCCCTCAGTGTCGGGTATTGGCTCTGCGTCTCATGTCCGGGGGCAGGAGCCGCTACTACGCTTCACTACGAAGCAAGTAAAATCGGTGATAAATAGTATGAGTAGGGGCAAATCCCCTGGACATGATGGGCTTAGCATAGAACACCTAAAAAATGCGGGTGTGCATATGCCGAGGGTCCTGTCCGTGTTCTACACGATGTGCATCAGCCATTCGTATCTGCCGGCATACCTAATCAAGAGCATCGTAGTGCCCATCGTGAAGAATAGGACCGGTGACATCTCGGACATGAGCAACTACCGCCCAATTTCTCTCGCAACGGTTATGGCCAAAGTGTTGGACAGCATGCTTGACTCTTCGTTGGCGAATTATGTTGAGTTGCACGACGCACAGTTTGGGTTTTGTCCCGGGCTATCAACAGAGAGTGCTATCCTGGCTGTCAAGCATGCTGTCAAATACTACACTGACCGTAGGACACCGGTATACGCCTGCTTCCTTGACCTCTCCAAGGCGTTCGATCTCGTTTCTTACGATGTCCTGTGGGATAAGTTGAGGAGTAGGGGTGTACCGGAGGAACTGCTCAGTGTTTTGCAGTATTGGTATAATGGTCAAACCAACCGTGTAAAATGGTGTAATGCGCTCTCGGAATCATATGGATTGGAGTGCGGGGTGAGGCAGGGTGGTTTGTCGTCTCCCCGGCTTTTCAATCTGTATATTAATGACCTGATCGTCGAGCTCAGCAGCATGCGTGTTGGATGCAAGGTAAATGGTGTCAGTTGCAACAATATCAGTTATGCAGATGACATGGTGCTGCTGGGTCCGTCTCCGGGAGCTATCGTGCAGTTACTTAATGTATGTGAGACTTTCGCTGCTGCACATGGACTGATATATAATGCCAAAAAGTGTGAGTATATGGTCTTTGGGGTCGCCGGTAAGTGCCGGGAAAGCACGCTCGAACTTGCCATAAACGGTACGCCAATGCGTAGGGTAGATAAGTTTAAATATCTTGGGCATTTTCTTGCCAGCGACCTCAGTGACCACGCTGACATTGAAAGAGAGCGTAGGGCTTTGGCGGTCAGGGGTAATATGTTGGCACGAAGATTTGCTCGGTGTACTGATCAAGTAAAGATAACGCTTTTTAAAGCTTTTTGTCAGAGTTTTTACACCGGTAATCTTTGGGTCAACTACTCGAAAAGATCACTGGATGTCCTGCGCATCCAATACAATAATGTCTTTAGAATGCTGTTGCGATTGCCTCGTTTTTGTAGTGCCTCAGGTATGTTTGCGGTAAACCATACTGATGGGTTTCACGCCATCATCCGCAAAAAAACGGCCTCGCTCCTGAGCAGAATAAGGGGCAGTCGCAATAGCATCCTGAAGGCCGTGGCGGCCGACTCTTCATCTACCTTTGTAAGGCAATTTGTGAGAAGACTTATACCCTAGTACCTACTTCTTTGTACGAGTTGGTGGTTTCGTCTTCTCATTAATACGTCTATAGTTAAGTTACTAACAATAGTGTTTTAAGTGAAAACCGTTACTAACAATTTTATGGATCTTTTAGTTGTCCGAAATAAATGATTTATTATTATTATAAGAATGGAGACCAATCTTGTTTATATCTTGTCCTGGATTTGCGCTCAGAGCCCTGGATGTTTTAAAAAATATAGCTCTAAAAACTGAATGATCGGCCTTTTCCTAGAATGGCGATGATATCGATGATGAAAAGTCGAAGCCGATTGGATTGACAGAAATCTTCGAAAGCCAGTCTTCAGTGTCGATACTGTAGTAGAATTACCACTTGTCTACACCCTACATCCTCAGGCCTCTCTCAAGACTATCAGATAGCACTTATACGGAAAGAAACGGCCAAATGCTAGTGCAAACTGCGAGTCGGACTCGCGCACCGCGGGTTCCGTACAAACTTGCAAGATAAACGGCCATATCTTTTGACTGCGTAAATTTAGAGGGTTGTTTTTTTTACAGCTACAAGGGACCACCACAGATTTCAGTATATTTAGGTTTTAATTTGAACTCGATACCTCCACGTATTCCCGAGATAAAGGAGGAGCTCATGGCTAAATAATAGCAGCCACTCGGGTCGATCTTTAGGTTAAGTCGCGCTTGCCTAGGTTGGTCTGTGGATGGGTGACCACCCGTTACATACCGAGTTTCCTCCGTGCCTCGGAAAGCACGTTAAGCCGTTGGTCCCGGCTGTCATTTGTAGATCTTCAGGTAGTCAGTGTTCCGAAAGTCTGACAACCAGTCTTACCAAGGGGTATCGCATTACCCAGTACTAACTGGGTTGTGGAGGTCAGATAGGCAGTCGCTCCGTGTAAAATACTGATATTCAGCTGCATCCGGTTAGACTGGTAGCCGACCCCAACATAGTTGGGAAAAGGCTAGGCAGATGATGATGACCTCCACGCATTCCCGAGATAAAGGGTCTTTACAGACAGATAGATGGACAACAAAGTGAATAAGAATAAAGGGTTCTGTTTTTTTCTTTTGAGGTACAGACCCTAACAAAAAGTTGTAGAGATAAAGTTTATCTGTAATCCCAAACACTAGGCCACGCCAAACGGCCGGCGGCTACAATCGAACGCATAGTTGCCGACGCGACGGCAATGTGGCGGCAACTGAGAGGCCTTCCCACTACATTTTTTTACAGAAAAAAAAATTGTACGCGTGGCTGATAAATAAATGGTTCCACACGACCCTAATGTACCCCTAAGTGAATGACTGTCAAACTTGATGATTAAAAACGGGTCACAATTATTCTTGCTCGGACGATTAGATGACCTATTTCAATTTTGCACAAACGATAAACTTGTGCAGTTAAATCTTTCGCAAGTCTATATTCCAACCATTGGCATTTCGCGTACACCCACCCAAGAAGAAACGAACAAGTTAAAGTACGCGAGTAAGTCATAATAACAAGCTATTTTTTATCATATTACCCTATCTGTGCTCCGCGGTTTTGGCCAGCGTATTCTTCTTTGCTCCTGAAGTTCTTCAAGAATAAAAAAAAACAACGACGTACAACTGGTAGAGATTTACCATGTCCATAACCATTTATCACAATGACATTCAAATATTTATGCGTGATAGGTAGGTACTGAAGAAAATCATAATCTAATACTTGTTACTACTTGATAACAAATTGTTGTGTCTAGTGTCTCAAGCCCGTCAGGTGGACTAAAATGTCCGATAAAGCAGTTTACTAATATTATAAAAGCGAAAGTGTGTTTGAAAAACCTAAATGGCTGAACCGATTTTGATGAATTTTGTACAGAGATAGTTGGAACCCTAGAGACTGACATAGGCTATTTTTTTAAATAAAAAGGAGAAGTGGGGAGAAGAGGGAAGAAAAGGGAAAATTTAGCTTTGCTATTACAATAAATCAGGCGTTACCCCGAATTTAACGCGAGCGAAGCCGCGGGCAAAAGCTAGTCATAATATGAAAATAAAATGGACAACGTTAAAATTCTTAAAGTGGTCATAAGTGCAATTTATGTTTTGTATGGTCACATTGTGACAATTTTACGACTGATAAGGCAATTTACATGATTAACCTGTTATGATTAAAAAGAAAACATTTATTTCAATTAGACCATTACAGGCACTTCTGAATGTCAAAAAAAAAAACAAAATGTTAAAGCTACAACCCCAGTCACGAGACATAATAACTTCTGAAAGTACTGTAGTCGCTCATTCCAAAGCGTTGATCTCTATGGAGAAGAATGGGCAAGAAACTCCATGGACACTCGTTTAAACTAGAATATTATTACAAAATCGTATTAACATCATTCGTGTTGAGATTATATTCTGCCTAAACGGCCATATTAGACCATTAAAGCCGTAGCAGACCCCAGGTAGCATTCCTCAACATCAAAGATGTTCGGGATCAAATTTTTATTCCCGATGTCTCCGATCTATAAAGTTTTAAATCTCCTAGTTTAATCATTGTAAAACCTTATAATCCTAATATTAGATAATCAACTGATTCGCTTGATAAATATTATTATGGCATACTGGCTGGCGCCCGCCGGGTTTCGGTTTAACACAGGATACATTGACTAGGTACTGTTACGCATGATTTATGTTATCGTATCATGTGTACTGTGTTTGACTTGAATGCTTGACAGTTGAAAGTACCCATGCTAAGCACAATCAAAAGTTTCGATGATTGTGGCGAGTATGGCAAACAAACAAACAAATCTTTCCTTTTTATAATCCTTACAGGATAGTAAGCATCCTTACTAATATTATAAAAGCGAAAGTAAGTTTGTTTGTTATGTCTACACGCCTAAATAGCTAAACCGATTTTGATAAATTTTGGTACAGAGATAGTTGGGACCCTGGGACCCTGGACATAGGCTATTTAAAAAGAAGATTGAGATATGAGGGAGAAAGAGGGAAGAAAAGGGAAAACTTAGCATTGCGCTAGTATTATATTATCTGTGGCATTGCTATTACAATAAATAAGGCGCAAGGGCAATAACTACAGGTAGCAGGTACCTGTAAATCAGGAAAGAGGAACTGTGGTACCCCGAATTTAGCGCGACCGAAGCCGCGGGCAAAAGCTAGTACTAATATATAGATTATTTCTGTATAAGATAAATACAATTTCAAATCTATTCAAGTTTTTATATCTGGCTCGCGAGTTTGTTGACATGTGACACGTGTGTACAGCAGTTATTGCGTAGACGTGTTGGTTAATGGCTTAATAGCCAAAAGCCTCGACCAACATCAGAGGAGAGCCTCGCTTGGCAGCTGAATCAAGGGCTGAATTTAGAAAGAAAGCAGTAGGTAGGTATAACTGAATGCGGCGCGTATTGTAAGGTTTTTCTTTCAAGAGCCCTCATCATCTCTTTGCAAAGCTGATGGGCGACTTTAAAAAAAAATAAGCCATTATTTTCTTATAAACAAAAGAAAAAGAAATAACTAAAGAGTCTATTCTAAGAAAATGAAAGTTTTGCGAGTTTGTATGTAGGTACTTACCCTATGTTTTTTTTTCTCAACATTTGAAAAGCAAGTAATTTTTCCGGATAGCCGTAGTCTACTTTTTACCAAGTAGCTCGCGGGCGAAACTGCATATAAAATTTAGTTTTGGATTACTTACTATACAACATCAGATTACTTGCGAAAGAAACTTGTAGCGACATCTATTTAATAAAAAAAATCTACCTCAGACAATGGGGAAGAAAACTGACGATAGATGGCGCTTTTATGTTTGTTACTGTCATAGTCATATTGTATTTGATAGCTAAAATATGCCGCTAGATGTGTTGGCTTATCACGGATCTTTTTATTTGTGACGTGAACTCACAACCACTCGACACACAGGTTCCAGCAAACTACTCCAATATCAGATAGATGGCACTGTGCTTATGACATATTTTCTGAATAAAAAAATAAACAAATTGAATTTTACATCTTGTATGAATCCTCTGTTTACAAAATAAATGAATTTGAATGCTTCACTGAGATATTCTTCTTCTACGATTTTTAAATACCTCCCTCTAACATCGGGAACAGATGCTCAGAGCTCTTGTAGGAAGAACCTCCCAACAATACGCGCCGTGTTCAGATACACTGATTGTTATCTAAATTAAGCCCTTGATCCAGCTGCCAAGCGAGGCTCTCCTCTAATGTTGGTCGAGTCTGATGGCTATTAAGCCATTGGCCGACAAGTCTTCACAATGACTGTATTCACGTGTCACATGTCAACAACCTCGCGAGCCAGATTAAAATACTTGAATAGACTTGAAATCGTATATCGCCCGCGTGGTACTCAGTAAAAAGTAGACTACGGCTATCCGGAAAAATGACTTGCCTTTCAAATGTTCAGAGAAAAAGCATAGGGTAAGTACATACAAACTCGCAAAACTTTCATTATCTTAGAATAGACTCTTTAGTTATTTCTTTTTCTTTTGTTTATAAGAAAATAATGGCTTATATTTTGTAATAGTCGCCTACCAGCATTGGAAACAGATGGTGAGAGCTCTTGTAAGAAAAACCTCACAATACGCGCCGTGTTCAGATATACTGATTGTTATCTAAATTAAGCCCTTGATCCAACTGCCAAGCGAGGCTCTCCCCTAATGTTGGTCGAGGCTATTGGCTATTAAGCCATTAGCCGACACCTCTACACAATGACTGCTATACTCACGTGTCACATGTCAACAACCTCGCGAGTCAGATCAAAATACTTGAATAGACTTGAAATCGTATATAAAGACAGAAAGATAAAAATACAAATTTTACTTAGTTTCTGTTTAAGCTAGTTGGGTTAGAGTTAGGCATAATAATGTTTTTAAATAGGTGATTAAAGCAAATTTTAATTTCATATTTAGTAAATTTTAATGTCATAAAAAAGTTATTATACTTAATAAAAATAAATCGATTGACTGCTGCGCCGTATTCCTTATGTAGGGTAAACGTTATCCGCCGCGGGAGACGCCTCGGACGTCGGGCGCCGCGAGACGACTCCCGGCCACCGTAGATGCGGGCCTGAGTACGGGGAGCAATTGGTGGGAGTGATTCACCCGCGCCTCAAAGGGATGTCAGCAAAGGAGAGAGAACGTAAAGGGCAATAGAAGGAACATGGGTGGGTTTTAGTCAGTACCTACAAGACTGACACTACCCCCGCTCCACCCAGAGCGGGGGAAGTTATTTGATCCGACCCCAAAAAAAAAATGTAACGTTTATAAAAAAAAGTCGCCACTCAGTCCGTGTAGTTCACCCAAAAAAATCGCTTTGACTATGCGAGAGGGATAGTCTAAGGGGAAGGCTGGAGAAGCAGGTGCAAAATTTGAATTCGAGCAGTCATAGAATATGCTCTTATATCCTATCCTACTAATCCTACTGTCCTCCCAATCCTACTATACTACTAATCCTACTATCCTACCAATCCTACTATCCTACTGTCCTCCCAATCCTACTATACTACCAATCCTACTATCCTACTATCCTCCCAATCCTACTATACTACTAATCCTACTATCCTACCAATCCTACTATCCTACTAATCCTACCAATCCTACTATACTACTAATCCTACTATCCTACCAATCCTACTATCCTACTGTCCTCCCAATCCTACTATACTACTAATCCTACTGTCCTCCCAATCCTACTATCCTACTAATCCTACTATACTACTAATCCTACTATCCTACCAATCCTACTATCCTACTGTCCTCCCAATCCTACTATACTACTAATCCTACTGTCCTCCCAATCATACTATACTACTAATCCTACTATCCTACCAATCCTACTATCCTACTATCCTCCCAATCCTACTATACTACTAATCCAACTATCCTACTAATCCTACTATCCTACAAATCCTACCAATCCTACTATACTACTAATCCTACTATCCTACCAATCCTACTATCCTACTAATCCTACCAATCCTACTATACTACTAATCCTACTATCCTACCAATCCTACTATCCTACTAATCCTCCCAATCCTACTATACTACTAATCCTACTATCCTACCAACCCTACTATCCTACTAATCCTACTGTCCTACCAATCCTACTATCCTACTAATATTATAAATGCGAATGTTTGTGAGGATGGATGTATGTTTGATCCTCTTACACGAAAAAAACTACTGAACGGATCTTGATGAAATTTGGCACAGAGGTAGATTATAGTCTAGAATAACAGAGAGGATACTTTTTTTGCCATCACGCGGGTGAAGCCGCGGGCGCCAGTTAGTAATATAATAATAAGCCTTTTATTCTGAACTACGAGGTTACACATTTTACAACAAGTTTTCGTTTTTATGTTCATAAGATGTCTCGTAGTTCAGTGTGCCTCTTAGCATAGGCCTCCTCTAACAATTTCCACTGTATTCTATCTGTTGCTACTCTTCTCCATTGATGACCGCTGTTAGTTTGAGGTCATCCTCCCACCTCATTTGTTGACGTCCTCTATTGCGTTTACCGTCTGGCTAGTCAGAGACTATTTTACACCATTTATCCCTTGGATCTCTGATCATGTAGCCAGTCGAACTCCATTTCTGCCGGTCTATTTTAGTTAATATGTCAATATGCTCTTACTGCATTTTCAAAAATAACTTATCACTTGGCACCATTTGACATTTTTCATAATGAGATCGCTAATTACAGGGAAAAACATGCTAAATAAATAATATCCTCCTTTGTTTTGAGTAGGTAAAATAAGTAAATACCATCAGGAAAATCGAATGTATTTCAGAACGTATTTATTCTCTAAGGTTGCCTGAAAATGCACCTGGCTCAATAAATAAACGAAATTTTTCAATAAAATGTTAACCTATTTAGCTTTGTCGTTTCTTCTCATGTTAAGTGTTGCAAAAAGTGATGTGGATTTTGACAGTGTGTGCAAAAATGATTACAGAAATATGAATAATACTCAAATTGATGTGACAAAATTGTGTGCCTCCAATACGTGTATCGTGAAATGCTGCGGTGATGGTGAAATGTTTAATCCGAGGGGACACTGCACCAATACAAAGAAAATGTTCCAAAGATTTAAAAAAAAAATCTCGAAGCTAGTTTCCGATGTCGACTATTTAAAAATTGTTTTGTATTCGTGGGACGGAAGTGTTCAAAAAAAATCGAAGAATAATTTTGTTTTCGTTAAAAATCAAAGAAGTTTAATAAACTGCACGATTGATCACTATATTGAAAATATTTTTTTCATTTTAGAGGTACATTTTTTTTATTTTGTCTTAATCAGCTTCTATCAAGATACTCATGTGAGCAGGGCCGGACTCGACAAACTCGTTTTTAGATCTTTAAAGTGAAGTCTAGTTCATTCAATTAAGGTGTTGCTAGGGTAAATGGCGAATATTTACTTTTCAGAGTGAGATGCACTTTAAGCAGTTTTAAATCCAAACTTAAAATCCATAAAATCCATAGGACATGTAGTTTTGCCGGAAATCAAGATAAACCCTTACAAGTCCCCCCCCCCCGAACTCGGATCGACCGTAATTTATTTTTTCTTTAATTTTTATCATATTCCCTTCCTTTTCTAATGGGTTTCATCCTACTACAATTTGGCCCCTAGCATTTAGCCCTGGTCTAAGAGGGATTTTTTTTTTGGAATTTTCTACCAACACTTTAGTATTTTTTGCTTACTTTCAAACACAAAAACAAACTTTAAATTGAATCACTAACCCCCGAATACTGAAACGTCACTCAAAATGTGAGGGCTGCTTAACATTTGAGCAGCTCTTAAACTTTAGATTTTGTATGGTCAAACGTCACTTCTGAGTATCTGTTAAACTTAAGTGGGACTTAAATTTTGAGTGACGTTTCAGTATTTGGGGGTAAAACGTTCACAAATGTGTTTACAGGATGGATCGGTAAGAATGCAAGACACATTTGGAACGAAAACATGGTTGGTCATTAAAAAGCTGGAATATTGCATAGATTTCAAATTGACTGTCATTAACAGACAACCACAAGTTAAACTCCTTGTGAGAGAAAATATGGCCAATGATTTATATGATTGGTTAATGGTTCAGAATTTTATACCAGATATAGGTGAGTAAAACGAGAATGTACCTATGTATCTTGCACGTAATGTGCAAGTAGGCATGCCATTTAATATTGCGGTATTATAACTAAAATATTTACCAAACATATAAACATACTTTCCAAAAAGTCTGACAACCAGTCTTACCAAGAGGTATCGTATTACCCAGTACTAACTGGGTTATGGAGGTCAGCTAGGCAGTCGCTCCATGTAAAATACTGGTATTCAGCTGCATCCGGTAAGACTGGAAGCCGACCCCAACATATTTGGGAAAAGGCTAGGCAGATGATGATAAACATACTTTTCAAAAAAGAAACTAAGTCTACTCGACTCCGAAAGTCGGTGGAAAAAAAGTAGGTAAATGAAACGAGCAAAAGTAACTGACTATCGAAAGTGAGATTTTGTGAAAGTCGCTTGTTTCTTTAGTTCTGGTACAGTGGTATCTAAAAGTTATGAGCATATCAAATACACGTAAATATAATGAAGAAGAAAACTTACAAATTACCCAAGCAATAAAAGTAATATAAATGGCACACACGACGACACATCAACCGATACAAAACAGATTATGTGACCTCTCATCGTGCGTGAAATCTACGGTGTACGATCCGTAGTTAAGAGATTCACATAAAGTGGTTTATTATTGGTTGATGTGTAGGTACTGCAGAGTATGGAGAACTATATAAATAATTGAAGCCATCATTTTCCTGCCCTTGTCCCATTCTATTTGGGGTCGGAACAACACGTTTTCTCCTTCTATTCTCCCCTATCAGACGTCACGGCATCATTTACTCACTTCGCCTTCATATCATTCCTTACACAATCCATCCATATTTTCTTTGGCCTTCCTCTCGCTCTCCGCCCATCAACATTCAGATCCATCACTTTTTTAGTCACATGTGCTTCTAACTATACGTAATTGAAAGCGTATTAAATACTTTTAGATGTTTTTAATTTCATAATTTTATCAATACCTTTCGCACACTTCCTACGCTATTCTCATCTCTAGCTAACAACCTGAGTATTAGAATTATTATGATAGTCCTAGCTGCGTATGTTGACCCCATTGGTTTAATATTTATCATTTCATCAGGAATGCTGATCTCAGCGTTTTTTCTGGTGGTAGTACTCGTAGTGTATTGTTTGCTGCCCGAACTACAGAACCTCATGGGTCTAATACTGATGGCTTACTGCTCATCATTCCTTGTCAGATCCATAGTTAACACCGTCTTAATGCTGAGCAGCGAATCATTGACACCAGATATGTGCAAAATTATGTGTAAGTTTTTTTAATATAAAGTTGTAGTGAATAATTTAATGTATTAATTAGACACATATATTATATGTTTAACTTATGTTCTGAAATACATTTGAAGCAAAGAGAAAAAATCTTCCAAATGCATTAGTAATAAAATTAGACGTTTTTTTATGTTGTCTTTATTCACTAATTAATCTATAAT
This sequence comes from Ochropleura plecta, assembly GCA_905475445.1. Lineage (NCBI taxonomy): Eukaryota > Metazoa > Arthropoda > Insecta > Lepidoptera > Noctuidae > Ochropleura > Ochropleura plecta. The sequence goes on from FR997735.1 coordinate 5,400,989, forward strand.
TTATATTAAAAAAAAAAACTGATTTAAAAAGGGACTTTTATCATTATTTTAGCTCCAATGACGTATTTTACTGCAGTGTCAAGTGTTCTCTGGATGAATGTCATGTCAATTGAAGTTTGGTGGTTTTTAAGGTAGTTGATGTGTTTTTATTTTTATTTTGGCATATTGGGATTTTTAAATTTAAATTTTAATTTGTATGTCAGTATGACAAGACATAGCAAGAACGAGCTTTACTTAGAACATCCTATGAATGTAACTACCTATGTCTTACAAATACAAATAAATAAATGATTATGATTATGATTATGATCTTTTATCGTAATAAAATACCAACACTTTTGTAAAAATTATAACTTTATAAAAAACCTTTCTGTTTGTTGAGAACAACTATTAAGTTTCGCTGGGATACTTCCGTCGGCATACGAATATATTAGGGCCTCAGCACACAGTAATATCCCATTATTCATATGGTTAAGATATTTTTATCACATAAGCTTTTTTGCCACCGACTTCCTATAGTCAAAGTATTTCTCACTTTACAGTATATCAAAGAGTCAATGACCTACAGGCAGTTGTTCCGGGTCTGGCTGTTTGTGTATGTGAGTTTAAATGTTTGTAAACGCACCCAGGATACAGAAGAAATTCCTAGTGTGGAGCAACGTTTTTTTTTTAGTAATATATGGATATGTTTTTAAATAACCTCCGCTTTTTTTAAATAACGCCTGCGTAGTCCTTAACAGTAAAAATATTGTAATGGTCTCACAGTTTTATTTTCTCTCTCGCAGAGGCCATCGCAAGACGTGTGACATCAACCGGCGAGACGAGCGAGTGAAGTTCATGTGGTACTGCCTGTATGCCTGGGGGATCCCGCTCCTGATCACTGCTATAGTCACGACATTGGACAACATAGACCTTTCTAATTTGCACATTAGCAAACCACATTTCGATGACTGCTTGCTTTCTAGTATGTATCTATACTATATATATTATATTATATATTATAATATTATAAAGCTGATGAATTTGTTTGTTTGTTTAAACGCGCTAATCTCAGGGACTACTGGTTGGAATTGGAAAATTCTTTTACTGTTGGATAGTCCATTTCTTAAGGAAGACTATAGGCTATATATCATTACGCTACGACCAACAGGTGCTGTGCTCAGCACCTGTTGGTCGTAGCGTGGTTTCCCGCGAGGAACAGCTAGTATGTGATAAAAAAACTGCGGATGAAACTGTGGTAGCTGTGTCCCACAGTTTCATTCGCAGTTTTTTTTAACTATTCATTTTTAAAACAATCACATGGAATATATTCTTATTTTTCAGATAATTTTTTTCTATATTCGTATGTTATACCAATCGGGGTAATAATCTCTGTCAATATCATATTGTTCTCATTGACCGTCTTTAATATATGGATGACAGAACGCGCAGTAAACAAATGTCAAGGTTCTAAAAGTAGCACGAAGGATACAAACAGGTTAGTTTTTTTTTTTATTTAATAGTGCTACATAATTACAGTGAAAACAAATCATAGTTCAATAGGTGGAACTTAAGCTCACAAATGCAGCGGTGGCGTCAAATAAAAATGTTTTCTTTTTTTAAACTATTTAATTAACTTTAGATAATATATTTAAAGACACAAGTATTATTGAGCGCACACATGTTTTGCTCCAAAAAAAGACTCGTGAAGTCAAATCCGACCAAGATATTGTGGGCTTTTACTTAATGAGACGCGGACATTATTATTACGCGGAGTTATTCTTCCTATAATTCTCTTTATCCTGGTTGTGATTTTTTGCAATTCAAATGGCTTAATTATGCTTCTAGGCAAATAAACTTCAGAAAAGTACTTAAAAGTAATCATATTTTTACATTTTTATGTATCTAAAACAACGAACCATAAAGCTTCGGTTGCTGTTCGAAGCCAACCTGTGTGTTGTTTTTTTTTTATTAAATCAAATCTATCCATCTTTGTAATGAGTCTGTAGCTAAACTGCTCTATGGAATACTAATTTATTTATTGCCTTCTCCGTTCGTACTTTCATCAGGGGTGATTAAAGTAAAGCCATATCAACATTGAAACAGTCCAATCCATCATTTCCCATTCTTGTTAATAATTGTGTATTATTGTTTCTAGAATTACCACCTATGTGAAGTTATCGGTGGTTATGGGAGTCAGTTTGTTCCTGGACCTTATTGAAATGAACATTTGGCTGTACATTTTAACAGCTACGTTCAACCGTCTCATCGGGGTCTTCCTATTCTTTTTATTTGTATTCAATAAACGAATTTTTCTCAAGCTGTGTAAGAGGTGAGTTGTTCTGAAAAAGGGTTTCTTCAGAACTGGGCTAGGGTTGGTTGTGCCTTGCCATTTGTGACTTGTTTTGTTCTATCTGTTCTACTATCCTTACTAATTTTATAAAAGCGAAAGTGAGTTTGTTTGTATGTTTGTTTGTTACGTTTTCATGCCTGCATGCAAACCGATTTTGACGAATTTTAGTACAGAGATAGTTGGGACCCTGGAGACAGACATAGGCTATAGGCTAGAAAAGGGGGAAAAAGAGGAAAATAAAGGGGAGAGAAAAAAAAAATTTTACGATCATCACGCGGGTGAAAGTTAGAGTTAGCCCAAAGTAACTGTGACACGCGGATGAAGTCGCGGGCGGAAGCTAGTTATCAATAAACGCTTTTTTTAAATTAAGTAGTTGATTCAGAAGAAACTTGTTTTTTGGAATGTGCATGAATACAAAAATACAAACTACCTCATTCATAATAAACTAGCTTGTGCCAGCGGCTTCGCTTGCGTTAAATTCTGAGTAACACGGTTCCCATTTCCTGATTTGCAGGTATTTCTCCTTGGTAACAAAGAATGTGTGTACCGATTTTTAGCTTCCTACCTTGAAAACTGCGAAAAGTCTCGTATAAAATTTCATACCCTCTTTTAAGGGGTTGGGGGCAGATTTCCAAAATAAAAAGAATGCACAACGTTTTTGTTAGTGACAAATAGTCCGCATACCAAGCTTCCTACCTTGAAAATTGCGGAATGCTGCATACAAACTTCCACCCCCTATTTTAAGGAAAGGCAAAAAGTAGCCTATGTCCGTCTCCAGGGTCCCAACTGTTAGGTGCCAAAATTCATCAAAATCGGTTCTGCCATTTAGGCGTGTAACAAACAAACTCACTTTCGCTTTTATGATATTAGTCAGGATTTACTGCTGCAGTTGTTGACTGAGTAATCAACAGTCCATCACAGTTTCATCAGTGAAGAAGGCTGGCACTGCTCAGCTATGATAAGAATCATAGCTGAGCAGTGTCAGCCTTCTTAACTTGCGTGTTCACAAGAAAGAAAAAAAAAAATTTTTCTTTAAAAAAAAAGTAGCCCCACATCTAGTAATTTTTTCTGTATCGTGGGTGCGTGCGTTTACAAACATTTAAACTCACATACACAAACAGCCAGACCCGGAACAAATATCAGTAGGCCATACAAATATTTGTTCCGTGTGGGAATCGAACCCGCAACACGCAGCGCAGTAGTCGGTCGCTCAGCCACTGCGCCACCCGTGTCGTCAATTAGAGGAGGCCTTTGCTTTTCAGTGGGACAGCACAGGCTAAATAATAATAATAAAATACGATTTGCTGACATCATTGACATGAATATAATAATTTATTCTGTTGTATTAATTAAGTCCACCTGTACAATTTAATAGCGGTGTGTTATTTTTAGATTTAACATAAAGAATAATTTCACCAAGAGGATCGAGGCATCTCAGAATCAGTGCTTTCAGAACCACAAGGGCAACAAAAATGATAACGTCCAAATGCATGAAATGAATCGGTTCGATTTACCAAAAGGAGAAAATGTCATTGATTGATGTCTCAAATATTATAGCATGTATTCTGCGAAACACAAAAATATTTTCAGATATACTGCGTTTGTGTATTTTAAGAATAAAATTATTTTACTTTAATTCTTGTATTTTTACACAAATGTTCACGTAAACATTAGATAGAGTACCATATCGGACACCCAGATCAAAACTGAGACAAGTGGAAAATCGCATTTTTTTTAAGTTTCGAATGTTCGAATGCTCTATGATCATGTAATACTATCTAATGCAATCCATAATGCAATTTACCAACGGTGACATTTTACTACCTATGTATTTATTAATTTTATGTTCATAACTGCCTATACAAACATCAATAAGTCTTCTACGATGTCTTATTTAACCGCTCTGGTTTCGACGATGACTTTGGATATCCTATTCCTACTATAATAATCCTACTAATATTATAAATGCGAATGTTTGTGAGGACATAAGTCTTGTGAGGATAGATGGATGTTTGTTACTCTTACTCAAAAAACTACTGAATGGATTTTAATGAAACTTTACAATAATAAAAATAAAGATATATTGTTTATTCTATCACCACGATCAGGTGGTGATAGAATATAGTGTGATGAGATGAGAGTGAAACCGCGGGGCGCAGCTAGTCCTACTATATCCTTACTAATATTATAAAAGCGAATGTGAGTTTGTTTGTTTGTTTGTTACGTCTTCACGCCTAAATGAATAAATTTTAGTACAGAGATAGTTGGGACCCTGGAGACGGACAGATATGAGGGAGAAAGAGGGAACAACAGGGAAAATTTAGCATTGCTATTATTATAAATAAGGCGCTAGGGCAAAAACTATAGGTAGCAGGTACCTATAAATCAGGAAAGGGGAACTGTGTTACCCTGAATTTAACGTGAGCGAAGCCGCGGGCAAAAGCTAGTAATATTATAAATGCGAATGTTTGTGAGGATCGATGTATGGATGTTTGTTACTCTTTCATTTCCAAACGGCTGAACGGATCTTGATGAAATTTGGCACAGAGGTAGATTATAGTCTGGAATAACATTTTCTTCTCTTTTTTTCAATATCGGGCGAACCCTCCATACGGAACTTTTCTTTTAAAGGTAAGTTTACTTTCAGCTTTTTTATTGCCAAAGGGTAGCGCGTTCCAGAGCTTTATTGTTGAAATTGCGTATGATTTGGACATAAAACCGGTGCGGTGTAATGGAACTTGGAGAAGTAGATTTTCGGAAGCCCGAAGGTTACGGCTGTGAGAACTGCCTAACACTTTAAAATAACTTTTTAAATAATCAGGAGCATATGGATCATTCAAGATAGAGTACAGCATACAGAGAGATCTGAGGGACCTCCTGAGTCGTATAGGCAGCCATTTAAGCTGAGTACGGAAGGAAGAGATGTGATCATATTTACGAAGGCCAAACACAAAGCGAATGCAATTGTTAAGAAGACGATCCAATTTATTGAGAAGTTCCTGGGATAGATCAGAATAACAAACATCACCATAGTCGATAATGGGAAGCACAAGAGACTGTACCAAAATGAGTTTAGTGCTAGATGGGAGAAAGTGCTTAAATCTATAGAGAGACCGCAGCGAGAGAGTGACTTTCTGGCTCACCTGAGCCACGTGCTTATTCCAGCTGAAACAGTCGTCAATGTACAAACCTAAGTCTTTTTTTTTCTTTTTTTTTAGGTGAGAAAGAAATAATTGAATTCTGATACATCAGTGGTGCAAGTTGACTAATGTTCACATTTCTCAAATAGTGCGAGCTACCAATGAGGATGGCCTGACATAATAATCATCTACTGCATCCACATTTTGCTAGTTATTTTTAAGCTTAGCCGAGTCTCTTACCTTGTGCTGAGCTAATGCGTCTTGTAGCTATATAAACAAAACTAGCTGCGCCCCGCGGTTTCACTCGCATGGTGATTATATAGAATATACAGAAATATTTTTATGAATTGTAGCCTATGTGTTATTCTGATATTTATTTATTTAACACTTCAAGCACAAAGTACAGAGGCGGACTTAATGCCATAGGCATTTTCTACCAGTCAACCTTTGGGTGATGCAGAGACAAACAGTGGTAGGTGTAAAACAGAAAAAATATATTAATTATTCATTTATACTATATAGATATATAAAATACTATACATATAAAAATAAATACCATAATTAAAAATAATGATATGTAAGCCATATTATTGTGAAGTTTCATATAAATCCATTCAGTAGTTTTTGCGTGAAAGAGCAACAAACATGCATACGTGGTCTAAAAGTTTCGCTTTTTGTTTTCCTTGAATTTTATTTATATGCGTATAAAAAGCAGAAGAGGAGGCATTCGCCTAGCAGTGGGACGCTATAGGCTAGATTAAATTAGAAGATGTGTCTCACTACGCTGGATTTTTGCAATGACAGTCGATTTTTTAATAAAAGTAGAAGGGGGCATTAACACATCTCATCGTCAAGCTGAGACCAGCTGAGGGTTCTTCATCAAATACTTCAGACTTTCGATTTTTGACATCAAATGAAGCCCCCATCAAATGAAGCCCACCAAGTTCAATATTTTTTGTAATGGCGGTATGTCGATCTCTAATAGTTTGGTTGGTCTCTTGTGTTTTTTAATCAGGGTAACCAGCTACTCCAGATCTTCGATTATTCTAGTTTTAATAGTTTTCCCTTTCTGTGGCCATTAAACCCTAACTCTGCACCAAATTTCGGCTCTCTGAGTTTATGGGAAGTACTAGTTCTATTTTGATGATCATAAGTGAGTGAGAGTCATAAATGCGAAACTTTGCTTTCGCTTAACTTCGGAACTAAAAGAGCTACAGACTTGAAATTTTGGATTTTAAGTATGTGATTATAGCTTACTGGATGACGAAAGTTTCTGCGTTCTGGTCTTATCCAGGTCTCAAGTTGGGGCCTGAAAATGCGGCGAAATGGTATGGTACGGCAGTGTTTGTCCCGCGCTCGACTTGGCGGGGGCACTGCCATGCCCCCCGATTTATGCGAATATATAGTTGCTGTTTGTAATGAGGAAATAAAATTAGTTGTGAACAAAAGTTAAAAAAAAAAAACAAAAAGTTGAAAATAACTATTTCAGTCGTGAAACACAAACGCGCTGTCAACACGGCCTGTCGTCAATAGACGGACGGGACGGTGAGCTACCCATTGCTCACCGTCCACAGGCCTGCATTTACGGTGGCCGGGAGATGCCCGGGGCGTCTCCCGCGGCGGGTGGGTTGGTTTAAGGTTCTCTCCCTCAAACGCCCGACCACCTCCTTCGCTAGCATGACTTCTTCGCAGAAGAAGGTGACCGCTTCACATTCCCTCTCGCTCCGGACCATGGACTGAACCAGGGCCGGACGCGAGAGATCGCCGCTGCCGATCGCCTCGGTCTTGTGTTGCCATCTGGCATTATGCTGAGCTGAGGCGGTCCCAGTTCATGGCCGCGGGAATACGCCACCGTCGGGATCCCAGCTGACGGTAGGAGGGGTTTGCATCGGCGTCGGGTCGACGATGAAGTACCTGGGAATCGTCCTCGACAGCCGGTGGAATTTCGTGGAGCATTTCCGACGTTTGGCTTCCAAACTTTGACGACACGGTTGGCGTAGTGGCGAAGCGTTTGACTGCTGCGCTACGTGTCGCGGGTTCGATCCCCGCACGTAACAAATATTTGTATGACCTACAGATAGTTGTTCCGGGTCTGGCTGTTTGTGTATGTGACTTTAAATGTTTGTAAATGCACCCACAATACATACAAGAAAAATTCCTAGTGATTTATATAAAAAAAAGCTTGCCCCGGTTTAAAAAAAAAACGAGTGGATCCGGGCTACTTTCAAGCGGCTCCTGCCCAATCTGAGGGGTCAAACGCTCCTGCCGTAAGCTTTATGCCGGAGTCCTGCGGTTCATGGCCCTTTTACGGGGCCTCGGTTTGGGCGCGTTTTTTAGGGCGGCGCCCCGCCCACTACCTGTACACGCCCCAAAAGGAGGTAGTCAATACTCTAATCCGGGCCTATGGAACGATTTCCGGCGAGGCGGCGGGTCTCCTTGCCGGATTGCCACCGTGGGATCTGGAGGCGATAGTTCTCGCGCGCCTGTCCGAGTGGCGCGGTGGCACTACATCGGGGGGAATCTCCGCTGCTGCGGCAAATTGCCGCTCGACGGTGAGCTACCCATTGCTCACCGGCCACAGGCCCGCATCTACGGTGGCTGGGAATTGTCTCGCGGCGCCCGACGCCCGGGACGTCTAATGAAGCGGCTGGGTCGGTTTGAGGTTCTCTCCCTCAAACGCCCGGCCACCTCCTTCGCTAGCATAACTGATTTGCAAAAGGAGGTGACCGTGCGATCTCCCTAAACTTCCGTGTCCGGTGAGAACCTGCGTCAAGCGGTAGGTGAGGACGCTATGGTGCCGCTCCAGCCACTCCTCAAAGAGGGTACTTACAGGGGGTTGCGACAGTTGCTCTCTCCATGCCACCATGAGATCGCACCGGAGGTCTGTCCGCTGAGCGGTGATTTGCCTCGGCAGCGGAGATTCCCCCCGGTGTAGAGCCTCCGCGCGCTACTCGTACAAGCGCGCGAGGACTATCGCCTCCAGATCCCACGGTAGCAATCCGGCAAGGTGGCTCGCTGCCTCACCGGAGATCGTGCGGTAGCCCCGGATTAGCCTGATGGCATGGTTTGGTGCCTTCAGTGTGTGTGAAGTATACTTAGTGTCAGCGGTGCAAGTCTGGGATTCGAACTCGAGATCTATGATTTGGTTGTCTGGCGGTTACACAACTAGTACATCACTGCTCTTTACATTAACCCCGACTTATAGACAACACTAGACCGAGCGAAAGAGAGAATAATATAATGAATAATATAATTAAAATGAGTACAATAATATATCATGTTGGTTCGAATGGAGTACCGTCGTCGATCGGTAGCGAAGTAATTCGATGGCCCCGTGCCGCCGCACATATTGCCGCCGCGCAGCTTGTCGCCTTCCGTTTTCTCCCGACAGCAGCCGAAGATTGCCGAGTGGACGAAGGCGCAAAAACACACCAAACACATATTTGTATGTCAATATCGAGTTTTAGTTTCAAGTAGTTTAAATACTGCCCATTCCTGTTTGTGGCAAACAGTTCTTGTTTCCTCCTCCAAACAAACACACGTACCGAAATGTTTTTATTGTTAAATGTGTTATTGTTAGTCGTAACGTTTTCTGTCAATGCAATTAAACCTGATTCTCGACTAAACAATGATGTCAATATTCTAAATAAATGTTGTCCTTACGGAAAATATGTTGGGAGGAAGAAAACTTGTGTCAGTTACAACAAAACCCTCTCTTTTTCCACGATAAAAGTATACGATGATAAATTGATAGACACGGGAAAATCACTTGAAGATGTATTCAGTTTAAATGCGAGCAAATTCAAGGATAACGCCTTTAGAAGCGAAGTCATGGATGTCACATTTCTTGATTTCAATACATATCTTATTGAGGTAAGTGTTAGAAATAATAGAATATTCTTTATTATGTACATAATCAATGTTTTCTGTGTTGTTTTTTATTACTCATTTACTAATATTATTGTTAAGATTTAGTATAAATATTTCATACCAAAATGCTCTGATATTTGTATACCATAATGGAAAAACATGTAAGTTCACAACTATAATTATAAGACCCTATGTACCATGTTTTTACACAAATAAATTATTCTATTCTACACCATACAAATAACATAATTATAGAAAACATTTCACATAGGGTGACAAAGTGGGCAATGGGCGTATTATGGTTATAGGCTGGTTATATTCAATGCAAAATTAAATAAAACCAGCCTTTAAACTGTCCCACAGTTGGGCAAATGCCTGCTGCCGTACCATGACGTCTTAAAACAGAACTTATTCCACTGAGGGAAAGGGACAGAGCTATACAGGGTGTCTAGCACCATCTCTTTCTCACACAGGAATAAGGACTGCTATAAGATGTCATGGTAACCCTACTGTTCTCATACAGAGAAGGCGCGAGCATTGATCACCACACATGCAAAGTACGAGTCGGCGTTTTCAGACTTATACTACTGTGTTTTGCGTAATTTGACTGACAAAGGTTAACGTTTATCCGCGAAGATTTTTAACATCAGCTACTACGGCTAAACCATTGATTTCTCTAACATTGACTTACGGACGTCTCGGATATATCAGTATTTTTTTCACTGACAATAGGCTATTTTACAAAAAAAAAATAGACCGTCTTTTGAATTATTCAAAAATAAGGGACACGTTTTTTTTATTTGTAAATTAGAATAAAAATGACAAAGATAAAACCGATTAAAGTTACGTGTGACGTCACGCGTTGCTGCATTTTTTCAGAACGAGTGACGGCACACGTAACAATGGTAACTACGAAAACATAGGAAATAGAGTGATAGCGATCGCTGTGTTGCTATACTTCTATTGGTCGCAACATTCAAAAGAACAAGTACTCAAGGTGATATTAAACGCTTGATGTTACCGGATTTTTAGGAAATCATCATATAACTTCCTCTGCTTACCCCCGAATATTGAAACGTCACTCAAAATTTGAGGGCTGCTTAACATTTGAGCAGCTCTTAAACTTTAGATTTTGTATTGTCAAACGTCACTTTTGAGTATCTGTTAAATTTAAGTGGTACTTAAATTTTGAGTGACGTTTCAGTGTTCAGGGGTTAGAGTCAGACTTTTACTGACTAAAACCCACCCATGTTCCTTCTTTTGCCCTTTATATTTCGGGACCGCATGTCTCTTTTGAACAACCCGCAACCTCGGCAGACGAGAGCCCTGGCAGGCCCCTCTGCTTTGCTGACAGACGTTAACGAAGTGAACAAGAATGTGTCCAGTGAGGACCTGCGTCAGGCTCTAGGTGAGGACGCCGTGTGCTACCTCTCCAGCCACTCCTAAAAGAGGGGACTTATCGCAACTATTAAGGCGTGCCCTGCACGAGGTTGCGACAGTCGCTCTCTCCATGCCACCATTAGATCGCACCGGAGGTCCACTAAGCGGCGATTTGCCGCGGTAAGGGACAAAGCATGATTAAGCATGAATTGACCTAAGACTAAAAGTTTTAATAGCAATTTTAGATATGCACAAAATAATCCCAAACACGATAAAGCGTCTTTATACTGTTGGGAACTTCTTGCAACTGTCTTCCCATCGAGTTTTCATGTGAGTGCATGAAATGAGCTGAAACACAAGAAATCTGCTGTAAACTGTTGAAAACGTCTTGTAAATACTTTCCGTCTGATTAAACATATAACGTCTCTCCTTTTCGAAAGTTGGATAAAAACGGCTACTTCTATTATTATAGATAAGGCTGAGGACAGATTTGTACAATTAAGGTACAGTTGGAAGATTTTTATATGATTGTACAAAACTGGTTCCAAATTATCAGTAGGGTCCAAATTATCATTAAAAAAATGAAATATAAATAAGATGTGCCAATTCGGACATTGTCTGAATATATTATATGTCAAGTTGTGAGCAAGTCTTCAAACAACTTCACACGATTAAAGCAAAGCGCTTGTCAGGCCAGCTTTTTCATTATAGAATTATCAAAACACATTAACTCATTATCATTCCTAACACCTGCCCTCGATCCACGCGATTTCTTTTTTTCTGTTCTAGATTATGTCGGGTTTCTTTTGATGATTCCGTCATGGTTTCGAGAGAATTGGTGATGAAATAGATTACATAAAGTGCTTGTCAACGTTCAAACCCAGTCATAACCGTATCAGTCTTGGCTGGCACACACGGCGACATTTCAAACTATTAATTTCCAGTTTATAATTGCTTTAATTTGTATAGATTTCCCGTACAATGAAAAATCCGCATAAACTAGTGTATGGATTGTTTGTCATCATTGCTCTAAAATAGCAGTACATTATTATTGAAGTAAACAGGTCACTAATGAGCATGACGTTCGTAAACAATGATAATGATTGAATTATTATCATTGTTTTCCTGCTGTGGTATAAATTTGTTATAAATGGCATTTTTTAACAAAACTGTGCTGTTTTAGAGTATTTAGCAATGAGCTCGGATACAGGTGAAAAAAAACTACGCCAAAAATATATTCAAACACGGTCATAAGTAATATAGTGTGTTACACTCATTCGGGAATACCTGATCTGAAGGACAGCGGCCAAAAATGTATGGAACTTGGTTCAAGAGCTCGAGGTAGATTTCTAGAAATATAGAAATAACATTGTTGACATATAAGAAACACTCTCTACCACGGATCGCACACCGTAGTAGAGCAATCAGGTTAAATTGTTTTGTAAAGGTTGATGTGCCGGTGTGTGTACATAATATTTTTATTATTAGTTTGTGTATTTATAGTTTGTAAATAGTAATTAATTTAATAAATAAATTGATATTTATAAGAAAGAGAGAAAACCGATAATAGTATCGGCCTTCAGACATGCTAATAAACGAATGATATTAATTTTCATTCATTATAACGGGTGATTTTTTAAGAGGTAATAAGAGGTAAAAGGATTTAATTTTCAAAAAAAAAACACAAAAAAATTGAAAAATTTGATGAAATCTTTATTGGAATCGATAGAATATTGCTCTCGACACACAAAACTCACTGTATCAATTAGCGTTCTTTTTTCCCTCCTTTTTGGGTTTTTACACAATTGAACCACTGGATTCCAGGCTCTTGATAACTGAAACCCATCGTCTCGGTTGAAGTTCCTTTAATTGGTAATCTCGATCGCTTCTCTTACCAATCTCGGAATATAGTGGCGTTCTGTCGAGATGACCTGAGGGTTTTGTAACTCAATCCAGTGGTTCGATCCTGCTTCCAAAAGATGTTGAGCTATCGCCGACTTTTGGGTGTCATTATTTTTCACTGCCCTTATGTGCTCAGAAATCCTACAAGCCACAGTACGTTTTGTCTGACCGATGTATGATTTACCACAGCTACAGTCTACCTTATAAACACCGGGTTTTTCCAGCGGAAAATTGTCCTTCGGCGAACGCAGCAACGGCGTATTTCTGAAGTTTATACCTATACGTTTATACCTATATTATTCGTGTGTACTAATAATATGTCATCAGTTATTGTTTTTTTATTTCGTAATTATAACTTTTTTAATTACTTTTGCACTTTTATTAATAATTAATTATTGACTCTTTTCCCCACCACCCACGAGGTAGAGTCTAGAGGCGCGTTTTTTTTTACGTGGTATCCCCAATATGCATAATCCACGGTGATTTTCTAAATTAGAACTACTCCGTCCTCAGTCGTTTTGATGGACCAGGCTGCGGCTCAGCATCTGATCGGCTTTCTGAATTAAATACCAGTGGGAGAACTGGAGAAGGAAGGGGTTTTAATGTTGGCGGTTCATCATCAAAGTCATTTTCATTTATTAATTCTGAGAGTTCCATTACGTTGCTGCAAGTCTCTCCAGAACAATGGAAGCACACTGCAGAACATTTCAGTCCTGCTTTTTGACATCCACACATCGCTCCACAGTTTCCTTTGAATTTGCAAAATATCAATTTTAGAAGCTCAGGGGGTGCTGGATTGAGGAGTGGCTGGAGAGGCGTCATGGCGTCCTCACCTACCGCCTGACGCAGATCCTCACCGGACACGGAAGTTTCGGGAGGTTCCTGCACATCATCGGGCGGGAGGAAGCGCCCGGGTGTCACCATTGTGACGATCGCCCTGAGGACAAGGTGGAGCACACAGTGGCGATCTGCCCAGCGTGGGCGGAGCACCGCCGTGCCCTCGTAGAGGCGATCGGCGGCGGCGATCTCTCGCGTCCGGCCCTGGTTCAGGCCATGGTCCGGAGCGAGAGGGAATGGGAAGCGGTCACCACCTTCTGCGAAGCAGTAATGCTAGCAAAGGAGGTGGCCGGGCGTTTGAGGGAGAGAACATCTGCCCAACCCAGCCGCCGCGGGAGACGCCCAGGGCGCCGGGCGCCGCGAGACGACTTCCGGCCACCGTAGATGCGGGCCTGTGGGCGGTGAGCAATGGGTAGTTCACCGTCCGTCCGTCGATTGACGACAGGCCGTGTCGACGGCGCGTTCGTGTTTCACGCGCGCCTCAAAGAGAGTCAGCAAAGCAGAGGGGCTTGCCAGAGCCTCCGCCTGCCGGGGTTGCGGGTTGTTCGAAAGAGATACCGCGGCCTCGGAACGTAAAGGGCAATAGAAGGAACATGGGTGGGTTTTAGTCAGTACAAGTCTGACATGCCCCCCCGCTCCGCCCAGAGCGGGGGAAGTCATGGGATGATTTCCCACCCGAAAAAAAAAAAAAAAAAAAAGGGGGTGCTGGAGGTTTAGACTTCTGCACTGGCATCAATAATTTTCCACATTTTTTCCAGCCCCAGTCTTAAAAAACAGAATAAAATACATCCGCACGTGAAGAAATATGTAGCACAACTGAAAGATATGGGTTAAACAACTTCAACACAATGTTATTAGCTATTCTTACAATAACAGAGGTTAGAAATAATAATAAAAATAGCAGGCAGCTGTTCTTTTGTTCCCTCATGGTCACTTGGGTATTTTCTACCTGAACAGTATTCTCAGTAACAGCCATTACATTTAAAATTATTTTAAAAATCAATAATTGTTAAATCCTGTTATGGAGTGAAAAAGAGCCAATAATTATTTTTTAATAACATTGCAAAATTTATAATTAAAAAAATTATAACAAAGTAAATAAAAAAAAAAACAATAACTGATGACATATTATTAGTACACACGTATAATAGGTATAGTTAAAAGTACTGAAAAATAGTACTCACTTCGGAGCGCTGTAAAACCTTAACTATTGACTTAATGAAAAAATTATGCGAATAAAAAGTTGTTCCTCAAAATCGATCTACAAAAATGGTCAGATATCATTTTGTCGTAAAATGATAAAAAAAAGTTACATCAAAAATTATAATTTTTTTCTCGAATTTCTGAGAAGATTTTCACTTATAACTTTTTTATTTATAGTTCTACGACAAAAAGTTACTGAACCAAAGTTGTAGAAAATTTAATTTGCAACAAAAAATGTCGACAATTTTTTTTTATCAAATAAATAGTTTAAGAGATATATCGTAAAAACCATTTCAACCCCTATTTTCAAGATGGCGGCCGTGGGACAAGGGTGGCGACCCCACAAACTTGGTTTTAGCTTTACACTGACCCCCCTACAAACCAAAAAATAAAATTGCGTCCTCTAAAAAATGCAAGGTAAGGCCTAAAAAATTGCCGGGGTTGCGGGTTGTTCGAAAGAGATACCGAGGCCCCGGAACGTAAAGGGCAATAGAAGGAACATAGGTGGGTTTTAGTCAGTACATGTCTGACATGCCCAGAAGAAGTCATTGGATGATTTCCCACATGAAAAAAAAAAAAAAACAGGCCTAAAAAATGTAACATTTCAATGGACTAACAAACATACTGTAAATATGTTTCTAAATCTACCACAAAATTCAAGTCTGCCTTTATTTCAGAATGGAAGTCTTCTGTTAGAGTTTCCGAATAGGTACGATCGCTGGATACCAATAGCAACTTCTAACTACTGCGTAGACTACCGCGCGGCATCTAGGAGGATCACGCCGCACTTTTGGACCATTCCAACGTATGAAGACTCGACTGAGATCTTTAATTACCTGCCAATTGGTAAGACTAAATTCATGGAACTTTGTAAGTAGGTACTTCAAGAGTCGTTTAAGAGACTTTTAAGCAAAAGCGGTCAATCGCTCAGCCGCTGCGCCAACCGTGCCGTCAAAACCGTTGTTTGAAATGTTACGATAGAGTGGTTTTAGCTATAATAAAAAAAAATGCTCATCCATTTGAAGACCTCTTTTCTACTCGACGAAAAATAAGTTTGAAAATTAAAATCCTGTCGCTTATCAATGATATTAAAAAGTATCTTGACCTGATGAGCAGGCATCGCCAAGATCATGCAGGATACCCAACCTGCCAGAAGAATTCCTAAAAGGTTTACGGTATCTACTTTGTGTTTGAACTTTTGAAGAATACAAATGCTAATACAATCTGCACTCAGATTGTATTAGCATTTGTCACTATGTTAGGGAAATAATCTCAATCTAAACATTTTTGAATATGCTTAATACAAAATAAGATTACTGATTTATAGCTTCTCAGGACCGTTTAGCAGAAGCAGATGAAATAGGCTCTGGACCTGAGTTAGCCATATTAAGATTTACCAGTAGAATAATTTCATGTGCGAATTTTCCTCCTCCTATTTTACTCTCTCATTATTAACTAGCTCGCGCTCCCAACTACCCTCAGGATGTAGTTGTCTCACAGTCAGCCAAAGAGATAAGTAACTGGTTTTGTGCCAGACACAGAAACACAACTTGTCTGAGGTGCTTTATCACGGTTTCTGCAACTATTCGACAACTGACCGGAATCAGCCTCTGTACCCCGACCGTGAAATAAGTCAAACTCAAAACATTTATTTCAATTAGACCATTACAGGCACAGTCCCAATTACAAGACATAATAACTTGTGAAAGTGGTGTAGATTCCCATTTAAATGCGATTTCTTTGGCGAAGAGGGCAAAACTCGGTGGGCACTCTTTTAAATCATAATATGTTTACAAAATCATAAATACATCATTAATGTTGAGATTATATACATGTGATAACGATGTCAAGAAACGAGCACATTAAGAGCCTCCAGTAGTAGCAGCAAAAACAAGAGTTTAATAGATGAATTAATTGATTGACAGACTGTGGCGGCTTAGAGACGTGACCAGTCACGACTAACAGCGTCCGTTCTAACGTGATATGATAAATGATGTTTATTTTGCAAGTAGGTTTTCACAAACACTTTTACACGTCTTTTTTAAAAACTGCCGAAACAAACTCAGAGGTCATAGTATCTTTTAAGGTCCAGACACAAAATCTTGGTCAACTTACATGAGGACTATGTGGATTAGTGTCTGAAATGGTCTTTTTAAGAAGACACCACACAGATTGAGTGGACCTGTCCAGTCAGTGCAAGCATTTGTTATGATAGCTTTACTTTACCTAGGTAAAGTAGCAGGCGACGAATCGTTCTACTGAGCCATTCATTAAAGCTAAGTCTAATATTTTTAGGAGACTGCTAACCTGTCTTACGATTAACCAGATTTGATTCCAGATCAAGCTGGTTTCAGACTCGAAATTTTGAAATAGTTTTAAGGCTTAAACGGCTGTTGTGGAAAGTGAAGACTTTATTAAAGGCAAGTTAAATAATTATTAACTTCATGTAAATTTTATTAACAGTTTCGCTGCTATCGTGTTTCATTTTGCTGTTGGTACTGATAGTATACACCTTGCTGCCTGAACTTCGGAACTTGGGTGGCCTGATCTTGATGGCGCACACCTTCAGCCTGTTCATGGCCTTCTTGCTGATGGGCCTCTTTCAAGTCCAGTCTTACACCGTACTTGATTGTATTATTCTCAGTAAGTAATCGTTTTATAGTTTCTTATAGTAAAACACTAACAGCTGTGAGCAGTTATTGAGCAGTGGTTTCAGCTTTCGAGTGTCGAATTTTATTATAATTCGCGGGGTCAAACGAGCAAACATCCTTTGAATTGTGCGATATATTTCTTCTGCACTGCTCTCAAAAAAGGTAAAAAATCGTGAGAAAGTGGCCTGTTCTAGAAGAAAAAACAACGAATCAAATACGTTACACTCAAATATATTCAAATACACACATCAAAAGTATCTAGGGATCAACATATATTTTTGCAATAACTTTTCTCCTGATTGATATTAATTAAAATTTTCTTTAAGGATTCATCAAATAAAGTGTTTTCGTTTGTCACAGTAATGATAAACCAAGTCACCTTTGCATTAATAAAGAAATTTGCCATTTTCCTAATAAAGGGATTTTTGACATTTGAACCACTAACATTAAAGTTCGAAAAAAAGACTGAAATAACAGTTTTCTTTAAAATTTTATTGGGTAACTTAAACAATTAATAATCCGTGTTTCTACCGCGAACACTAACAACACAAGAACATCGGTTTGGCATACTCAAAATGAGTTCATCCAAATCACGCTGTGGAATGGCCGCCCATGTTCGTTGCAACAACAAAAAAAGGTCTTCTTGCGACTGGATACCCTCCATATTCGGCAGAGCTCTTCTCTGTAGCATATCCCATGCATGCTCAATCGGGTTCAAGTCTGGCGACTGAGCAGGCCAGGGCAGGACATTGATGTTAGCTGCGGCGAGAGTCTGTCTTACAACTCTTGCGGTGTGCGGTCGTGCATTATCATGCATTAACTGAAATAAGGGACCGATTTGCACTTGTAGAGGAACGATGACGTCTGATACAATCGTCTCAGCATAAATTTGAGCGTTGAGGTTGCCTCTGATCCAAATCAACTCAGTTCTTCCGCCGATCCAAATACCCGCCCATACCATGATGGTTCCACCACTATAAGGATGGACTTCCTGGCAGGATTTTAATCGCTGTTGGCGTCCAGGGGTTCTCCAGTGTCGTATACGTCTTGTATCCGGTCTCATACCAAAACGAGACTCATCAGAAAAGCACACGAAACGCCATTGTTCTTCTGCCCAATTTCTGTGTTCAAGAGCCCATTTGATATCGAATCCTACGATTGTGCATTGCTATAGGTGGTACCCGTAGCGGTCTTTGGGAATGAAGGTTCACTTCATGCAAGTGGTTTCTGACTGTTTGGTCGCTAATTAAGTTCCCTGAAGAGTGATGAAGCCTCACGGCTAACATCATGGCGGTTATTGTTGGAGCTCTTCGAGTTAAGATTTGAATGTATCGGTCTTGTCTCCGTGTGGTGCAGCGATACCGTCCTCCATGGCGCTCAGCCACGGTACCAGTGCTTCGGTAACGTGTCCAAAGTCGACTGATAACACTCTGACTTGTATTCAGAGCTAAAGCTACAGTACGTTGCCGGGAACCAGCTTCTATCATTCCCACGGCTCTGAGCATTTCTTCCCTGCTTAAATGACGTCGCCGCTCCATAATAACGTTGGTTTTAATCAGTAGTAGGGAAACAGTAGCACTAATAATGTCTTCAATGCGTTGTATGTTTTTATAGGGAAAATATTGACAGCTTATTTTCATCTTTTACTCGAATTTGATTGAGAGTTCCTGATTCAAATTATAAAATGCACCAAAAAGGATCCATATAAATTTATAAAATCATAAATTTATTACAAAGCCACATCTCAATCTCAAGAAATCCGCATAAAAATGCTTGATCCCTAGACACTTTTGATGTGTGTATTATGAGCGATATATAGGACAAAATGAAGAAAACTGTAATCCAATACTTGTTACCACTTAGTAACAAATCGTTCTGCTTAGTGTCATACGCCGGTAAAACTTGTCAGGTAAAAGGGGGATGCCAAGCCTCCATAGTGAGTTAGGCCCACAGTGCACACAAGTAACATTAAATGTTAATATTAGTATGCCCCCCAAATAATATATTGATAAAAGAAAATTATTAAAAAAATGTTGGAGTTTCCAAACTATAAGGTTTTTTTAAGTGCCGTACACAAGTATTGAAAACTCTTCCTACATAACATATTAAAGTTAAATATATTATTTAAATATTACAGATAGTTGAAAATAAAACAATATTTTGATAGAAAACATTTAATTCATCATAAAACTAAAACATTGTCAAAAAATTGAGCGGGAGGAAAAATATTAGTGTGACACAGACAGGCTGCAAAAAAAAATTATATAATGTTAGCCTTTTAAACATTTCAGAGCAATCTTACTGCATTCAATAGGATTCTAAAAATAGTATAGTTTGTTATCTTAACCTGTTGTGGCGCAATTTGATATGCAATCACATTCCTTATTTGGTCAACCGTTGTGGTGTATCAATGTTCAGCGAATGTGACCTTTGCCTTAAAAGAGAGGTGCCACAGCTAATAGACATATGAATGTGGACAACAATAGGGTCTGTTGAGTGTTGACTTATTGGCTGCCTGATTTTATTCCATGCTTTGGTCCAACATGCATGGCACACCAAACTATCACTGTCGTTCATTATTATTACAGTTTTAAAACTTATTATAGTTACCTTTTGATGTCCAACCCATCTTTTTACGAGAGATCGAACTTCGACGATTTCAAAAGGGTGTCTTCGCAATCTTGATATATTGAAATTACAATTTATTTACACAGCGTACATATCCACTTGCAACAGTTCGCAGAGAAGAACTCAAACCAGGTTGTATGCCGGGGTCTTCGATAGGTACTGACATCAAATCCAAGTTATCGTGGGAGTTGTCATTATCAGCTAGAGCGGAATCCATATTCAAGCCGTGGTCGTCAGGTATAGGAGAATTACCAGAGTCAAAATTCATGGTCAAAAACGTCGATTTTAATAGAAAAATAAACGCAACTAATCACTATGATGCAAATGTAAACAAACTTGTAATGAAATGACATTTCTAATATTGTCAAGTGTCAACTGACAAGTTTCAGTGTTGCCGTTGCACAAACAAAGTATCGATCGATGCATTATGTAGATCATTTTAAAATCATCATATTATGTTTTTTAAGTTGATTACAAATCAAAATGTAATAACATAAAATGCATTGGGACTTCTATAAACAAAAGTATGAACAAATAAAGTAAAATATGTGTAAATGTCAAATCAATGTTTTGCAACAAATCTTAATTTTTCCCGGATATTAAATTGGCAACCTAGCAAATGTCTGTTTATTTCCTTGTATCGTTTCAATATTTATTTTTTATTAAAAAGTGTTACTTACTTGTATCGCGTCCTGAATAGAAGAGTTAATAACGTAAAATTTCCATATTTTTTTTTACTAAATTATTTTTTTTGTGCATTTCTGGGCCTAAATTCGGCATTCCCCTTTGTGTGTCAAATTCGAAAACGTTCGGGATCAAATTTTTTATATGGAAATTCCCAATGTCCGCTCTATAAGTTTTTAAATCTCTATGCTTACACCGACTACAACAATTTAAGAACATTTTTATAAATCACTAATTTTTTTATACATTGCTTGTATATTTTTATTGCGCATGGGAAATAATCAAATAACTGGGGAGTGTCAGACTTGATCTGATTAAAACTCACCCATGTTCCTTCTTTTGCCCTTTATGTTCCGGAGCCGCGGTATCTCTTTCGAAAAACCCGCAACCCCGGCAGGCAGTGGCCCTGACAGGCCCCTCTGCTTTGCTGATATCTCTTTGAGGAGCGCGTGGAACACAAACACGCCGTCGACACAGCTTTGTTTGTAGTCTTGACTACAGCTTTTGAGTAAAAAAGCATTTGAGTACAATTATGATTATAAAATCTGCACTAATCTAATATCCATACTAATTTTATAAAATTGAGAGAAATTCAGTCTGTTTTTATTTTTGTTTGTTACTTTTTCATTACTAAATGTCTGATAGGATGGTAACGAAATTTGCTGTAGGTATGTCCATATTGCTCAACTGTTTGATAACTGTCATAACATGCATTAGACGAGTAATAATACTAGTTTCGTCAGGTAACGGAAAGGCAGATAATAGAGTATTAATAATGGAGACGACAGGTAACGAATGCAAACAAAAAATGGAAAAATACCTCTTTACTAAAAAACTTATTTTAAACAAATCGCGAACCGCGTATGAAGTTGTGGGGAACAACGAGTTAAGTATAAGTTCAAGTAGGTTGCTTATCATTCTACTACAATAACTGCAATGGCATGCAAACTACTTTTAGGTATTACATTCGTGTTTTTTTTTTATTTCAGCGATGCTCACATATTTCTTCTATCTGGCTTCTTTCTGTTGGTTGAACGTCTTGTCTTTCGATATTTGGTGGAGCTTCAGGTAATTATTTTTCAATTCAGTTCCTTGAAAGCTGGCTCTTCTTGGACTAGGTTTAAGATGTAATGTACACGCGTGCTGTTTTGCTCATTTATCGCAACAAGAGCTTTATTTTTTCTGTTTCATCACGGATTACAAGAAACAACTGCTCAAATCCCTATAGCCGACAATTTCTTTTTAGTGCATGGAGACACTTGTTTTTAAGGTCTTCATATTAATTTATTTTTTAAATGTTTTTATGAACAGAGTATCATACATAAATTAACATGATAAAATAAATTAGAAAAGAACAAAAAAATGCTATTTAATTGAGTTTTAAATTCAAAACATATTTGAATTTCTTATTTTTAATATAAGCCTTTTTAGCTATTTGTATTGAAAATATATATATATAAATATATTGTTTATTTTGTCACTGCTGTACTCTATAATACTCTCGCCTGGAGGGTCGTGCGTTAAATCGGCCTCGGCTGCAATGACAAAGTTTCCTCATTTGAACTCTTTTTGAACTACGATTAGGTTCAAGATGTAATGTATTTTCACGCGTGTTTGTATGTCATTTATCGACACATATTTTTTTCTTCTATTGTACGTATGCGGTTTTATTTTTTATTTATTTATCAAGAACAAAGTTTACAAAAATCTTATGTAAAAATATGCGAGGACACCGTTTTAACAATTTGTCTGTGGGAACGGAACTGATACAGGTAATTAAATAAAGTTTACCACTGCAGACACTTAATCTTTATCTACATATGACGACCTAATAAAAATGATTATAAAATTACGTAGAAAATCGGCTAAAAATTTACGGAGAAACTGTGTAATAAACATAAACAAAGAAACAGTCGAATTGGGAACCTCCTTCTTTTTTTGAAGTAGCTTTATCTTGAGCAAGCATAAATCCTTCTTTACTCTCAGGATTCTGGTCGTAATCACCCACACTTTGCTCAGGAGTTAGCTCGAGGCCTCGCCCGGAGGACACGGTGGAGCATACAGTGGCGGTCTGCCCAGCTTGGGCGGAGCACCGCCGTGCCCTCGTGGAGGCGATCGTCGGCGGCGATCTCTCGCGTCCGGCCCTGGTTCAGTCCATGGTCCGGGGCGAGAGGGAATGGGAAGCGGTCACCACCTTCTGCGAAGCAGTAATGCTAGCAAAGGAGGTGGCCGGGCATTTGAGGGAGAGAACCTCGACCCAACCCAGCCGCCGCGGGAGACGCCCCGGGCGCCGGGCGCCGCAAGACGACTCCCGGCCACCGTAGATACGGGCCTGTGGACGGTGAGCAATGGGTAGCTCACCGTCCGTCCGTCGATTGACGACAGGCCGTGTCGACGGCGCGTTCGTGTTTCTCGCGCGCCTCAAAGAGAGTCAGCAAAGCAGAGGGGCTTGCCAGGGCCTCCGCCTGCCGGGGTTGCGGGTTGTTTGAAAGAGATACCACGGCCCCTGAACGTAAAAGGCAATAGAAGGAACATGGGTGGGTTTTAGTCAGCAAAAGTCTGACAAAAAAAAGGCCATAATAATAATAATAAATAACTTTATTTCAGGTAAATTACACCCATTTCATCACATTTACAACAAGATTAAATTACATTATAACATCCATATTAAAAATAAATTCTTAAATTAAATAAAATAAATTATTAGACAAAACAAAAAATTAAATTCTTACATTCTACACAAACATTAAATAAAATAAAAGCAAAATAAAAAACACAATATATTATTAATCATTTCACATACGCGGGTCTTTTACTGGCACATGTCGGCTACTACAATGCCACAGAATATAACTATCCATCCTAGCAGCAAACATCGCCAGCACGGCGTTGGTGCAACCCCTCACTCTTCGCAACATAGACTCGGCACGCTTTCGCATGGTAGCATGGAAGCAATCGGTACGTGCTTCTGCGAACATGCCTGATGCGCTACACGCTCGGGATAGCCCCAAAACCGCCCTGAATGCGTTATTATATTGGACGCGGAGGGGGCTGTAGGTTTTCTTACTGTAGTCAGCCCATAAACTACATGAGTACAGTGAGGTACAGTACGCTCTAAAGAGCGCAATTTTTACCTCACTGGAACACCGCGCAAACCTACGAGCGATCATGTTTGCTCTGATAGACAGCGCCCTCCGCTCCCGTTCCATGTCTGCATGGTCTTTCAGGTCAGCAGTGAGTAAATGTCCTAGGTATTTAAACTGTGAAACTCTCTCCAGAGGAACATCGTACATTTTTATTTGTGGTATTGTAGTAGGACATTTAGCACCAGCGGCCTCAAAAACCATGTATTGACTTTTCTTGTCATTGTACAATAGACCATGATCACAGGCATACTCCTCGCACGTCCGCATTAACTTTCTCAGACCACAGACCGACGCACTCAGCAGCACCATGTCGTCTGCATAACTATGATTATTAACACAGACACCGTCAATGTGGCAGCCGACATGCTGTTCGCTGAGCGCTACGATCAGCCCATTTATGTATAAGTTAAATAGGGTTGGGGATGTTAACCCCCCCTGCCTGACGCCACACTCAAGCCGATATG
Organism: Ochropleura plecta; assembly: GCA_905475445.1. Taxonomy (NCBI): domain Eukaryota; kingdom Metazoa; phylum Arthropoda; class Insecta; order Lepidoptera; family Noctuidae; genus Ochropleura; species Ochropleura plecta. The sequence goes on from FR997735.1 coordinate 5,425,226, forward strand.
GATCCGACATTGTTCCCGCCCACCTGACGGTATTGGATTGATTTGCATACCAGTACTGGAATATACCGATGAGCTCCTGTGGTAAATTTATGCTTTTCAGCTTTCCCCACAGTAACTCATATCCAACAAGGTCGAAGGCCTTGGATAAGTCGAGGAAACACGCATATACTGGCGTTTTGCGCTCTGTATAGTATTTGACGGTTTGCTTTAGACACAGTATGGCACTTTCTGTGGACAGCTGCGGCCGAAAGCCAAACTGATTGTCATGCAGTTTTACGTATTTATTTAACTGTGTGTTAAGCAAACCGTCAAAAACTTTTGCGATGATAGTAGCAAGAGAGATAGGCCTGTAGTTACTCTTATCAGTAAGATCACCTGTTTTATTCTTCACTACAGGCACTACCACCGTCTTCATAAAATCCGCGGGCAGATAGGCATGACTCACGCATAGAGAGTAGAACATTGCTAGAACCCTGGAAATATGAGGCCCGTACCGGGTCTGACCCTCCCGCTCCGCCCAGGGCGGGGGAAGTTATTTCACAAAAAACCCTCGTCTACCGGTCTACTCATAACGGTGAATAAGTTTAGTAGTGTTTGAACTCTTAGTGTAGCTCTTATTCACAAATTCGATTCAACGCAACCTTGGTCGTCGCTAGTAATAATGGATTATTTTATGTCTTATAGAGATTATACAAAAGCTCCAGTAATCCAGCGTCGACGGCAATATTTCAAGTTCCTGATGTACGGCTTGTTCGCCTTCGGCGTACCGTTTGTCATGACCGTGGGCCTATACATGTTAAACAAGATGCAGTCTAGCTTGAGACACCTGCCTTGGCTGATCACTCCTCAAATTCCTCAATCTGGATGCTACCTTGAAGGTAGGAACGCTGCATTTACTGATATAAAATAATTACACTAGCCTACACACTGTTAGGAAGGGCATAATCGTATCAAAGTAATACACTAATAGCTAATTTATTATTTTTACCTACTTTTTTTTTATTCAATTTTACAATTTATTTGAAATATTAAATTAAATTAATTACTTTATACAACCTACAAATAGACACAAACTAATAATAAAAATATATACAAGTAAAATGGAAAATTACAGGGCGTCAAAAAATTCGTCCGTATCGCAGTCAACAGGTAAAGTGCCCAGAAGGCTGGCAGCATTACCTCGTTGGATGGCAATGCTTATTTTTTGTGCAAAAAAAACAGGCCAGCCCTCTGGTCACGAGAAGAGTCGACCAACCGCTTGGCGATTTCTCGAAATACTACATGGGCACTCGGACCCCATGGCCCTAGTGTTTAACCCCAAACGGCTCAAAAACATAACTACCAATCAAATTGTGATATTTGCGCCGTTTGAGGTTTTTAGCACCTGCAGCAGCAGCTCCAGCGCAACCCGCCGTGCTAGGAAGATGGGATGGTGCAAGGGTGTCGACATAAGTTGCATCCCACGCCAATGATCTACCTAACTTCCATGGCATTATGGTCATACCATCTGGTCTCTTTCCATTGACGCGTACCAAGCCAGTTGGTTCTAGAACAGCTGGCACCCCGGCGGTGGCAAGAGCACGACGGATGAGATCATTAATGCAAGCATGCCGTGCAATACGACCTGCACTCTTACTGCAGGAAAGGCCATGGTGTCCCAGGCCGTCGACTGCTTCCCCACATTGACAGCGATGCGGAGCCCCACAGGGAGCACCCAATCGCAAACACGTAGCGAGCCGAAAGATTGTGTCACCCAACAAAGTACCTATGTTAGGTGACGGTAACGCCTGTAGGCAGAGGCCCGATTCCCACTCACCCACAGCCAGCAAGCGGGCACGCTCAGCAGAATTGGTGGACGTATTAATAAGGTTATTCCGTACCAACCTGCAGAGCGGCTCATCCCACTGTCTCTGGGAAAACGGGTTCACGGGCCGATCCGAGTCTGGACAAGCCATTTTCCAGGCATCCTCTGCGTCGGTCAAGCACGGCACTTCCGAGTCAACCAGGGAGAGAGCTAAAATTTTCCTGGTCAGCTTTTCAGTGCTGTGGACGGCTTACACTGGAAATTTTGCGGACGCCGAGGCCACCAAAACGAATTGGCAGGGTGGCTGGTAGCCACGCTCGGTCATCCAAGACCATATTAAAAATTGAAGATACAGTATTGCGAATAATTTGATCAATTTTGTCCAAAAGTTCTGAGAGGAAGCCTCTTTGGAAGCAACCAGAACTTGTCTGGGTTTGTACTTAAAAAAATGACGGGGAAAAAGCTCAACCTTACCTACATAGGATTAAAGATATAATTGGCAAATTTGGCTGTAACAAGGTTCTCCTTTATCTGATTACATTCAATAAATTACTTGACATATTCATCTATATCTTGGATTTTGTTGTTTTTAGTTTATGTTTAAAAAAAAATGTTTCCTTTGCAGGTGGTGCAGAAAAGTTGTTCTTACACATACCTATGTTGATCCTGGTTATCTGTAACTCTGTGTTTTACTCGATGACCGCGTCACATATCTGGCGGTTGAGTCGAGGGGCAACCGTGTTGGATGCGAGCGCGGGTAATAATCAACAGTCACACCGTACCCATAAGCAGAGGTAAATGAACTAAAAGATCTGGACTTTAACTCTCAAATTAAACGAAGATTTTAACGATATAACGGATCTATTTTAAATAAGTGTTCGGTTCAACCGTCAAATCACGAATGCTCACACTTCGCCACGCCTTAAAACGTTTTAAAAGACATACAAAGTGTTGCCATATTAAATCTGCTTCTAATTGTAATAAATACAAATACATTATACTCATAGTTGCAAACTAGACAGGATATTATTGGAATACCCACATCTTGGCTAATAATTAACCTTACAGAGCCCACATCTAATAAACGAGGACGAATTACGTGTATGTACATTCTATTATATTATTCATTACCTTTTTAACCGACTTCAAAAAAAGGAGGAGGTTCGCAATTCGTGTGAATCTTTTTTTTATGTATGTATGTATGACTGAAAGACGCCTGGAACGATTTGCAAACTTCTTTTTGTTTGTCTCTTCCCAGGTGGTATCATATCAATTATATTTATATTGGACTATAACTCATAAAGTACCCAACTTTAACAATAACATAATACATTTCTTTTTCTCAATGTCTATATGGATGATCTGCTAATCTTTTAGTAATAATGGGAAATGAATACTCGATAAAAATTATGTGTTATATCTTTATACCATAGGGAACTAAAAATGCTGAAATAAAAAACTTTTTTGTAAAAATAAAACTGACTTCCAAAAAAAAACTAAAACGTGGAAAATCACGGACTTCTGGAAGTGAAGTTATTTTCCACTTTTTTTTGACATCATCAGGTAAGTCATCAATTAATTAGGGGGGGGGGAGAATGTCAGACTTTTACTGACTAAAACCCACCCATGTTCGTTCTTTTGCCTTTTATTTTCCGAGACCGCAGTATTCCTATAAAACTAGCTACCCATTGCTCACCACCCGACCGACGCCCGGAAAGTATCCCCCGGCGCGGCGGCTGGATTGGTTTGAGGTTCTCTCCCTCAAACACCCGACCACTCCTTCGGCAGCATAACAGTTTCGCGTTTCGCAGAAGGAACCACTTACCATTCCCTTGCACTCCGGATATATTACGTTTAGAACTTTAAGTTGGTGAACATATGCAGATTTTAGTTTAATCAGAGCAATACAATGCGCTTTGGACGGGTAGTGTTCCACGCGCGTCTCAAAGAGATGTCAACAAAGCCGAGGAGCTTGCCTGGACGGCCACCGCCTGCCGGGATTGCGGGTTGTTCCAAAGAGATACCGCAGCTCCGAAACATAAAGGGCCAAAGAAGAAACATGGGTGGGTTTTAGTTAGTAAAAGTCTGACACTCCCCCAGCTCCGCCCAGATCTGGGGAAGTTATTTGATGATTTCCCATCCGTAAAAAATCAAAATGTAGTAACGTCGATTTATACCACACGTCTTTATAGCTCCTATGTAATGAGGATGACAAAAATATCGTTTCTTACAGATTGGAGATTTACCTGAAGCTGGCGGTAGTAATGGGCCTGAGTTGGTTGCTGGAATTAGTCATCTCTCTGTCAGTTAACAAGAAGATTTGGTGGCTATCTAGCACCAACAATATCATTGTGAGTTTGGCGATATTCTTCATTTTCGTTTGCAAGAAGGAAGTATTAGAGAAACTATGTAAACGGTAAGTGTAATATCGAAAACATTTGTCCCCAAAAAAACAAAATATTTTTATTTCACATAGGCCTACATGGGCACTTATAAAACGTCGAGAGAAGGTGAACGGTTCGGGTTGGTCGTTTCCTATGGAAAAGAACCGGCAAGAAACTCTATGGTTACTCTTTAATATCATTTGGTTTTACAATGTTGTTACAGCGAGAGAACAGCGTAGGCCCGACAGTAATTCATTGCTTACTTTACAAAACGTATCTAAAATAAAATAATAAGTTAACAAGCGTCTAAGAATCTACAAGGCTATCAATGTCCACTTATTCACAACTAATTGGTAAAAAACAATTTATACAAGAATAAGAAAATATATTACAAAAAAATAACTATATGAGACAAGTCACACAGATGTTGCCATCAGTACTGTAACTATTCAGAACAAGGGTTATATAAATATGTGATCTGACAACTATTGCAAAAAAAAACTGATTAAAGAGATCACAAAAAAATTAGATTGAGAATACTTAGAGACATCCACAGTGCTGTTTATGAGCTACCAGGGAAGCCGCATGCGCAGAAGGAACAATAGCCGAACTTCTTTATCTTCAACGCAGTCGTTGATTTTGTAATATGCTTTTTTAATAAGGACACGTTTGATGTAGTTTTTAAACTTTCCATCTGTCAGTTCTATAATGACTTTAGAAACTTTTTATAAAAGCGTATACCGTTTATTAGAAACTAGCTTTTGCCCGCGTTAAATACGGGGTTACACACAGTTCCCCTTTCCTGATTTGCAGGTACCTGCTACCTGTAGTTTTTGCCCTTGCGCCTTATTTATTGTAATAGCAAAGCTTAGTTTTCCCTTTTCTTCCCTCTTTGTCCCACCTATCTCTGTACCAAAATTCATCAAAATCAGTTTAGCCATTTAGGCGTGAAGACGTAAGAAACAAACAAACTCACTTTCGCTTTTATAATATTATTGTAATGATGTTTTGCTAGTTTTTGTTAATCTAAATTTATACCGGTATTTTTTAAGGTCTTAAAATACACAAGAAACATCTTTTTAGTAGCCACAAAAAAAAGTTATCTATTTATTTTAGTTAGTAGAATAGTTGTTGACTGCAATTGAATACAATTAGTGTGCAGGCATTAAATCAACTAATATACTGATTTTTATTACGGATTCTTGTCAAAAAAAATAATTATGTAAGATCAACGTTTTGTTCAACTACGTATAACAGAACGTCATTTGTCATCGACAGGTTACTTCACAGAGTACTATAATATAAAAGGGTTACTTAGTCTGTGGACATTGACATGAAAAAATGGTTTATCTGAGGACATGAAAAAAAAAGTTAAATCCAGCTTCTATAGAAATTTGGCCATTGTTCTTTCAAAACTGACAAAAGTGGAGGTGCGTTCCTAACTCGTCTTAATCAATTTATTTTAACAACAACACTAAGCAAACCTTTTATATTTCTTAATTAAATAATGATATAAACTACTATTATTTAATGAGTACTAAATATGGCGTAATGGTATATAATTTGAAGCTAGAAAACGTAATTTGAAAATGTTTTTGTTGTAATTTTTATACAGTTTAAGTTTCGAAACGCAACGCATATGGTGCGAGTAAAAGAGACAGACTTATGCAACGTCTGTATAGCGTCATCTCTTTCTCACACCGCGGACCACAGACAAATTTCGATCTTTCATTCAGTCCGTGAGAGATTCAAACTCCTGTCAGCTAAAGGCACTTCATGGTACGAATCTGCGCGATTTAGCTTAGGTACTTATACTGGATTACATCGGAAGTGAATGGTTAACTAAAAGTTGATGGTAGGCCTACAGTTGTGTATGTTGTCTTTATTATAACTGCGGGGTTTTCGTGTCGTGGTATTTTTGTAACTTTAGCAATCCTATTTATTTCTGAAATGTACACAGCATTAAAGTGAGTTTTCTATTGGACATAGCTGTGAATTGTAAGACCTGATAATTCGAAATTATGCTGAATAGAGTTGCTAGAGATACAAAAACAACACGACATGAAGTAATGGGCTTTACGGGTTTTGAAACTACACCCCTCTATTGCTTTATTTCAGGGGTCGGCAACCCGCGGCCCGCGGACGTTTTCCTTGCGGCCCGTGAATGTTTTGTAAATAAGTTATAGTTATTATCAAAATCAACGCATTAAGTAAGCGCGCCTTTTAACCCCTCTGCTCGGCAACACTTTGAAATGTGTCATGCTAGCTGATATTCTCAAAGCTCCTTCTATGAATCCAATGATCTTGTTAAATGACATCTGATTTTGACGAGTTGAAAAAGTTTGCTAAGCAGTTCATTAAAATTTTTCAATGGGCAATTAAAAAAAAATATGCTTCTCGTCTTACAGATGAGCATTTGAGCACTATTCTACAGCCAAAAATACCACCCCGGGACCCAATGGCTTGCACGGCAAAGCCTGGGTCCTGGCCTTGGAGGCTCTTGGGCCCCAACTATTAGGGCTCCTTAGGGATACTTGCATGCTTGGAGAGGGGCCAGTTCCCACTTCGTTAGAAGACGGGGAAGCTGGTCCTCATACAGAAGCCGGGGCGCCCTGCCGACTCTCCGTCCGCATTCCGGCCCATCGTGCTGCTCGGCGAGGTGGGCAAGCTCTTTGAAAGGGTAATTGCAAGCAGCCTCGTCGGGCATCTTGTGGGGACGGGGCCGGATCCTGCGGAGCACGCATGCTTTCCACGATGATTTTAATAACGTTTTTAGGAATACGTTCCCACTCTTCTGCAATGACTCTTTTTAGCTCCCTGATGTTGTTTTGTGGAGCAGGTTGCACTGATCTTACCCGTCTCTTTAGAACATCCCAGACATGCTCAATTGGATTGAGGTCAGGACTTCGAGCTGGCCAATCTAAGCGACGGATCCCAACTTCTTGCATGTAATCGATATCTTTCTTATTTAGGGTTCGATTTTGAAGCTGTTTTCAGCTATTTTAGACAAAACTAGGCTTCCGCTTAGTACCTGAGCGATTTGCACCCTTTTGCACGCACCCTTAAAAAAAACTTCCCTTAGACAACTCACATTTTTAATAATTTTCATTTAAAAAAGTCAAAATCTACGTTGTTTTCAAAATTTTTGTTATTGTTTCAGTAGATTATAGTTTTAATAGTACTCATCCTTCATCCCTGAAATTTGGTCCGCGTTCCGTGTACCCAAATTCAGGTTGGGGGTTAAAAAAACGTAATTTTTCGCTTAAAAACCTGGTTTTTGACCAAAACTCAAAATTTTTGTTCCACCCACAATAAGTTTTATTCCATAATCAGCTAGCCCGCGCAGAGACGCGTCTCTGGACACCTCGGTCGAGGGCCTAGCTCGAAATAAACACCCTATAGTGTATAGGAAGGCTGGGGTGGTCGGTAGCGATTATTTTATTTTGTTGAATTTAGCTTTTATGACATCTTTTTAATCTTTTTCCGTCTTTATATAGGGTTTTAAGGGTTAAATCGGAATTTTATTATTTTTTGACAAAGCATTTACAGTCTGTTAATAAAAATTCTGACGTTTCGTAGTTAAAATTTTAGACGAAAACTAATTTTTAGTTAGCTGATTAAGTTTAACATTATTTATAACTGACTGTGCATCCCCTCCTTACAGGGTCACAGCAGTACCTAGTGTCACCTTTTATTCTCCTCCTTTTATTATTTAATTTATTCCGACCCCCCCTTTACAGGGGTTAGTTTTAACTGTAGTATTACTTTATATCTGAAATACTACTAATATTATGTTTCGCACCCCATCCTCAACCGTCAAGATTCTTGGCTCTAGAAGCCCGCCGCGATCGCCGGAGGCGTCAAGTCCTTCTACTGGCAACGCGAGGAGGAGAATTTCCTTTGGAGATGATTCTCCTTCCTCCCCTCGTGTTGACCCTGCCGCGCCGGCGACGCGCCGGGCTCCTATTGCCGCCCAACGGCAGCTCGTAAAGCCTGTGGCCGGGTACCCTAGTCGAGAAGCGAGAGCTTGCCTGAACAAGGCAAAGATAAATTTGGGTAACTCTCGCAACCTCCGCACGGATATAAAGACTGCGGTGCTCGACGCCATTAACAGGCTCTATGAGCTGGTGAAAGAGTCGGAGAACGAGAAGGCCTCTGCCGCACCTATAGCCGTACCAATACTCGCGCCCACTGCTGACTGCAATCCCCTACCCATCTCCAGCGACGTCCTTGCTGGCCAGACTGAACTCCTTAAGATCTTAAAGCAGCATACCTCGGAGATAAAGGACAATTTTGGAAAAATTTAAAAACTCCGAGACAGTCTGGCTAGCAGGGAATGTGTTGGGGAGACCACCTACGCGAGTGTAGCGGCCCTAACGAAGAGCCACACCGGGGCGCAAGTCCCGGAGCGAACGACGCTGCACTCCGTGATCGTCTCCTCGACACATGAGATGGATACGGGGGACGAAATACTGGAGAGAGTAAGGAAGGCAGTGGACGCGAAGGAGGGCTGGGTGCGTGTGAGGGTCCGAAAGGCCAAGGACCAAAAAGTCGTGTTGGGGTGCGCTACGAGGGAGGAGAGGCAAAAAATTAAAAAGCGTCTTGAAGCGGCCGGAAAGAACCTCGTCGTCGAGGAAGTGAAAAATCGGGACCCGCTTCTGATTCTTAGGGACGTGCTGCTCATCCATAGTGACGAGGAAGTTATGAGGGCCCTTAAGAATCAGAACCGGGAGATATTCCACAGCCTCGGCGAGGAGGAACAGAAAATTTCCATAAAGTTCAGAAAAAAGTCGCGAAACCCGCACGTGAACAGCATTGTAATGAGTGTTTCTCCTGCCGTCTGGAGACGGGAGCTCGAAGGAGGCAAGCTTCGGATTGACCTCCAGAGAGTGCGCGTCGAAGATCAGACGCCTCTGGTGCAGTGCACCCGCTGCTTGGCATACGGCCACGGCAAACGCCTATGCGTGGAGCCAGCCGACTTATGCAGCCACTGCGGCGGACCACACCACAGGGTGGAATGCCCACAAAAGCAAACAGGCGAAGCAGCGGTGTGCCTGAACTGTACCAGAGCCAAGCTGGAGGAACACTCTCACAATGCGTTCTGTGATATATGCCCGATACGAAGGAAGTGGGACGCATTCGCACGAGCATCCATAGCTTATTGCTAAAGTTGTCGATGCGCCCACTTCCGAGCACATAGAGAATACCGACTTGGCACATACAGAGAGCAGACGCGTGAATCGATTCACCAAGGCTGGCTTTGTGAAGAATGTAAACACGAGTAACTTTCATGAGAAAATGACTCAAGTTATGCTGGATCAAAAGTCAGCCTTGGAGAAATCGTCATGTTGTGTCAAGCTGGTAACGTACCCATCTAGAAAATATCTTTTTTATTTATCTGGTCATTTAGTCAGAAATTTAATTAAGGTAGTGGTCAAATCCGTGATATGCAAGCATTTATACTAAGTATGTATATAGCGTTGATATCTCTAAAATAAAGCCAATAACAGGACAATGTAAAATTAAATTAAATACAAAATAGTCAGGGCATAATACTGGGTTGACGACACAAAAACATTTTAAATTGGAAATTATATTCATATATTATTATTATTATTTTAAATATTATTTACATTAACAAGATAAAAACAAAAACTTTTTAAAAACTTCATTGCATAAATTAAGATAACCATTTTTAAAATTTAAATAATTATAAAAGAAATAGACATAGCAGTTCTGAGTTCATAAAGTATCAAAACTAAATTATTAAATTCAAATACATAGAGCAAGGTCTCTTCGGCCTCATACTAATTTACCGCTAATCAAGACAAAAAACGCTTAAAAAAGGTCTCTGATAATGTCAGAGGGACACTAGCGGGGCAGGAGTGTGGTTTTAGCCGGTTCGAATCCGGCACTACCTCGACTGTCTCACTTCCTGTGGGATAGTCGAGGTGTCCGCGGGGACTTCCCACTCCAGCCAAAAAAAATAACTTCTTGCATGTACGCTTCCACGTCGCCAGAACGGTGCGGGCGAGCATTGTCGTCCATAAAAATGGAATCTTCCCCAAGTGCAGTCAATGTGGGTTGTGCATATGGAATTAGGACTTCCGTTATGTACCGGTGTGCATTTAATGTTCCATTTTCTATGAAAACTAACTCCGTACGCTCCGTCAAATTAATTGCTGCCCAAAACATAACGGAGCCTCCGCCATATGGAGTGATTTCTTCGAAACACACTTCCGCATAGCGTTCCCGTGGTCTTCGCAGCACTCGCCGGAGTCGGTCCTCTCCACACAAAGAGATTCTAGCTTCATCAAAAAACAATACTTTATTCCAGTCCTCCAGAGTCCATGAAGTACAGTTCCGAGCAAACTGAAGTCGAGCAACACGGTGCTCACGGAGTAATTTAGGGCCCCGAGCTGGGCGGTAACTCCTGATATTGGCAGCCAAAAGCCTCCTCCTGACCGTCCACTAGCTAACTTCTACTCCTCTTACTTCTTCAAGGCTCTTATTCAGGTCCACACTTGACGCCTTACGATTCCGCAACGCCTGACTCACCAAAAAGCGGTCATCTCTTGGTTCTGTGCATCGTTTTCTTCCCGAACCGGGTCTTTTTTTGACCGAACCGGTCTCTTGATACCGTTGCCAAGTCCTCTGGACAGTTGAACGACTCACATTTAGCCGCTGAGACACGTAAGCTTGCGAACAACCTTCTTCAAGTAGGGCTATATTTTACCGGCCCTTATCACTTATATCAAAAAGTGGTATTTAATGTAAAAAAGAAAGATTAAATTGTTTAATTTGCAGAAAATATCTAAAAAGTTTTAAAATATCGTAATTAGTTAAAAATCGTTTCAGCAATTCGCGCGATTAGTAAAGCAATTTTAGAATAATCCACAATAATCATAGTTTTCTTTTATTAATTTCAAATTTTAATTTTGTAACGTAAAGAATCATGCCAGGATGCTTCAAATAACATGTCAATATATTATCGTCAAATTAATAAAACCTATTTCTTGTTCTTCTTCATTGAAGTAGAGAAAAAAATCTAAAGTGCCCGTTTTTTTTGCAAAAGAGTGAATATGTATATATTTTTCTTCTGTCTATATGGATGATCAAAGTCAAAGTCAAAGGTTTTTATTTGTTAAACATAGGTGTAAAAGGTGTAAATATAAAGTAGGTATCTCCATGTTTTGCCGTAAGCGGCGTACAAATAAGTATTTAACAAAATTAAAATTCAATTACGAAAGGGTTAGCAGCAACCTGCCTTAAAAAATTACAAATTAAATTTAACATTTTTTTATTCTGTAGGTAATAGATTATTTAATATTGTTAAGAAACATCAACATTAATTTTATTAGTATCTACAGATTAACTACATCATAGTGCACATATTTTTTACCTGTCTAATCCACTGAGCTTGTATCGTCATCCAGATACTCTTTAATACTGTAGTATGCCTTTTCAGTTAAATATTTGAATAAGAACTTTTTAAACTCATTGAACTCTTTTTTTTCTCTTATGGGCTTAGGTATATATGATCTGCTCATTTCATAGAGTAACAATGAATACTCGATTAAAATTTGTGTGAGATATCATCATACCATAACTAAAAATGCTGAAATATAAAACATTTTTACAAAAAAAAAAACCTACTTCCAAAAAAATACTGAGAAACTGCGGTACTGCGGTAGCAAAACGGTCAACGAAACAAACAAGAATCACTGACTTTCGAAAGTAAAGTTATTTTAACTTTTTAGTTTTTAAGCTATTGCATGGCTTCTAACGCGGGCCTTGAGCGCGGGGACCGAATCCAGAAATTCCGTAACGAAAAAAACCTGACGCTCCCCACTCCGACGGGCACGGAGGTGTGGCTTGTCTAACGTCGTTTACACAATACGGTCAGTTATTTCAATCCCGATTCTAATGTTCTAATAGCGTGTTTGGTAGAGAATCGGATAGTCAATCGACATTACGCTGGATCAAACCAGGTCTTGTTTTTCTTTTTGCGACTTCTTTTCATTGGAAGTACTTTTTAAATATTATATTTAGTTTTTTATTTTTTTATTTACTGTCTAAGTTGAAAAAAAAATGTTTCTTTTTGCGACTTCTTTTCATTGGAAGTACTTTTTAAATATTTTATTTAGATTGTTTTTATTTATTGCATAAGTTGATAAAAAATGCTATGCAATAGCTTTACACAACACAACAAGCAGGCAAAGTGAAAAGGGGTAAGCAGGAGTGCTTAAAGCCTCATAACGCAGACTTAAAACAACGAGGTCTGTTAAGGGGTTCCAGCGAAGAGGATGGTTTTATTAAGGTGGAAAAGAAGAAGCCTCCTTCTCAGAACCAGTGCGGTACCGCGCTGGCAGGATCCAACACGCTGCTGCGTCCAGCATTTCCCACGACGCAGCTGTACGTGTCGAGATTGCTTCACACCACGGTGACTGAGGACATCGTGGAGTATGTACGTGTGAAGACAAACTGGACTTTGAGAGTCGTGCAGTTGGAGTCGCGCCATGACATTAATTTTAAGTCATTTGTGGTGCGGGTGCCGACTAGTCAATTGGACACCTTCCTCAAAGAAGAGTTTTGGCCGAAGGGTGTCGTGTATCGACGTTTTCGTGGAAGGATACCGAACTCGCAGCTAAACACGAAGCCGTCACCTCGTGTGCAATAGTTTTTTTTTAATTTTATAAAATATGTATTAGTTTATAAATTTAAGATTATATTTTGTGAATAGCATGTATGGGCCTTCGATGCCTGAAATAAATTGATTTATTTATTATTATTATTATTTACCGCGGCAGTCCCCGAGTGCCACACGTATTTTTTTTTTTTGTAAGTCGGTTTTTTTTTGTTTATACAGACAGTTTTTATACTGCTTCATCTACGTCTCACGGACAGATCTTTTCAAAGTTTGTTTAAGTGTCTTTCTGATATTAAAACAGTTTTTTTTATGTTCTCACAGCTTCTTGGAATGGAAGGCAATGTGCGGGTGTTCAAAAGCAAACATTTAACTCCAGTAGCAATTCAAATCTCAATCAAGAATCAAGGACTAGTCAATTGATATAGTGGTCCCAACCATATGGAAAAAACTCACACATAGTATCTACAATTCTACAGTGATCGCTGAGCAGATAAAATATATAGTTGCAATGAAGTTACAAACAACGAATTTACATACTGTTAAATGAGACCACAATTTAGGTAGGTACACACGACAGCACATCAAGCAACACCAAACCATTTAAACCTGATCTCTCTACTTTGGAGTACGATCCGTAGTAGAGAGATCAGCTACCTTACCATGACGTCTTAAAGCAGAACTTATTCCACTGAGGGAAAGAGACAGAGCTATACAGGGTGTCTAGCACCATCTCTTTCTCACACAGGAACAAGAACTGCTATAAGGTGTCATGGTAACCCTTCAGGTTATAATAGTTTAGAATAGGTTGACTTGCCGTCGTGTGTACATTTATATTTATGATGTGTTCCAACCAGCAATATTTTTTATAACATTTTATTAAATTATACAACACTAGCTGGCGCCCGCGGCTTCGCCCGAGTGATATCGAAAAAAAAGTCTACCTCTGTACGAAATTTCATTAAGATAAAAAAAAAAATTTGATTACAAAATAAAAAGAGTATAAAGTTAATTTGATTATAATTTAATAATTTAACAAATTTTGATTAAATTTCGATTTAATTTTATAGTACGGTATTAAATGAATCTGTTAGTTTTCTTTATTATTATTTTTAACTTTAATCCTTTTTTGCTTGTATGTTAATCTTTATAAATATGTTTGTAAAACCGTTTTTTTGTGCATGTGGTGATAATCTTTAATTAATTGTTGCACTTGTAAATGTTTACCCTTGTTATTAACTAAGAAATGTATATGTGTAAACAATTGTTGGTTAACCTAAATAAAATAAATAAATAAAATCCGTTCAGCCGTTTTAACGAGAAAGAGTAATAAACATCCATACATCCTCACAAACATTCGCATTTGTAATATTAGTAGTTAGCTAGATTATTTTTCCCCGTTTAGTGGCAATACGTTCACGAGGAGCTGGTGACTCAATAACAACAGTTGCTCGGATCTTTCATCAGTGTAAGGCGCACACACACACACGTGGGACTCACAGAGATGTCAGCAAAGCAGAGGGGCCTGCCAGGGCCTCCGCCTGCCGGGGTTGCGGGTTGTTCGAAAGAGATACCGCGGCTCCGGAACGTAAAGGGCAATAGAAGGAACATGGGTGGGTTTTAGTCAGTACAAGTATGACAGTCCCCCCGCTCTGGGCGGAGCGGGGGGACTGTCATACTTGTACTATTTATTGTTATTTGATTTTCAAAAATCAAAATCAAAATATTTTTATTTTACATAGGCCTACATGGGCACTTATAAAACGTCGAAAAAAGATGCACGGTTCGGGTTGGTCGTTTCCTATGGAGAAGAACCGGCAAGAAACTCCATGGTTACTCTTTTAAAATCATTTAGTTTTACAATGTTGTTGTTGTTACAGCGTTAGCACTAAAGTATGAGAGGACAGCGTAGGTCCGACAATAAGTCATTGCTTACTTTACAAAAAGTAAAATAAAATAATAATACGTTAACAAAAGTTAACAAGCGTCTAAGAATCTACAAGGCCAACCATGTCCACTCATTCACAACGAATAGGTAGAAAAGAATCTATACAAGAGTAAAAAAAAATAAAATAAAATAAAACAATATTGCAAAAACAAAATAATAACTAAAAGACGAGTCACACAGATGTTGCTATCAGTACTGTAACTATTCAGAACAAGGGTGATATAAATATGTGATTTGACAATTATTGCAAAAAAAAAAAACAAAATGATTAAAGAGATCACAAAAATAAATAAGATTGAGAATAGTTAGAGACATCCACAAATTATAGCTACCAGGGAGGCCGCATGCGCAGAAGGAACTATAGCCAAACTTCTTTATCTTCAACGTAGTCCTTGATTTTGTAATATGCGTTTTTAATAAGGACACGTTTTATGTAGTTTTTAAACTTTCCATCTGTCAGTTCTATAACTGATTTTGGCAACTTGTTATAAAAGCGTATACTGTTTATTAGAAATGACTTGCTAGTTTTTGATAATCTAAATTTAGGAATTACAATTTCGTGTTTACTGCGTGTATTAATATTGTGGTAGTCGCTCCTAATTTTGAAAAGCCCCCGATTTTTACGGACATACAATATACATTCTAAGATATAAAGTGAAGGCAGAGTCAGTATATCGATCTCTTTAAATTTTTCTCTGAGGGACTCGCGAGGACCCATTTTATAGATCGCGCGGACTGCCCTCTTTTGTAATATGAAAACTGAATCGACGTCTGCTGCTGATCCCCACAGGAGAACGCCATAGGACATAATACTGTGAAAGTAAGCATAGTATACTAACCTAGCTGTATCTACATCAGTTAACTGCCTTATTTTCCTTACTGCATATGCAGCTGAGCTGAGCCTACCGGAAAGAGTTCTTATGTGCGCGCCCCATTGCAGTTTAGAATCAATAGTCATCCCCAAGAATACAGTTTCTGCTATAACATCAAGATTTTTGCCGTCAAGATTTAAATTTAGATCACGTTGTGGTACATTTGGTAAGGCAAACTTTAGACATTTGGTTTTGTTCGCATTCAGTAGGAGATTGTTAGCTGCGAACCATTTCGATAGAACGGTTAGACTTTTGTTAACATTAACAACATCCGGATTTTTTCTATTTATTTTAAAAATTAGCGAAGTGTCGTCAGCAAATAAAATTATATCCGATAGTTTGGCCATCATATAAGGAAGATCATTTATATAAACAAGAAATAGGAAGGGACCGAGAATAGAACCTTGGGGCACGCCCATCTTGACTAGAGACCCAGAGGACGTCGCCCCATTAACATTTACTTTTTGCTGCCTGTTTGATAAATATGATAGAACAAGATCAGCAGCTCGTCCACGAATTCCGTAGTGGTGTAATTTACAGAGCAGTGTGTTGTGGTCGACGCAGTCGAACGCTTTTGAGAGATCACAGAAAATGCCAATGGCATCCTGGGACTGCTCCCAGGATTCCAAAATGTGACTGATGAGTTTTACTCCCGCGTCCGTTGTCGACCTGCCCTTCGTGAAACCAAACTGTTGACTATGCAGAATCCCGTTTAAGTTAAAGTGAGACAGCATCTGGTCCAGCATGATTTTTTCATAGATTTTACTTAATGCTGGAAGCACAGATATAGGTCTATAGTTAGAGGGATCACTCTTGCAACCCGATTTGAAAATTGGTACTACTTTACTGTATTTCATTAAGTCAGGAAACTTGCCGCTATCCAAACACTGATTGAATATGCCTGTTAAGACAGGAGCAATTGAGTCAATAATATTAGCAAGAACCTTGACGGATATCCCCCATAAGTCTTCAGTATTTTTTATGTTTAGACTTTTAAATGCATTTTTAATTGTAGCAATACATATTGGATTAAAATTAAAGTTAGGTATATCCTTAGTAAAGTTTTCGTAAGAAGAGTTTCGGCTAATTTAGAGGAAGAGGGGAGAGATTTCATAACCTCTAACGGAATGTTAGTAAAGAAATTTTCTAGTGTCTCAGCGACTTCTAGCTTATCAGAAATAGTTTTATTATCTATTTTCAAGGACCATTCATTCTGATCTCGTTGTGTCTTTCCAGTTTCTCTGTTTATAACCTGCCAAACAGTTTTTATTTTATTATTAGAAACACTAATTTTGTTACTTATTACTTGAGACTTTGCTTGAGCGCAGACTCTTTTAAATATTTTTGAATAGTTCCTAACATAAGCGTGAAAAGATTGGTCCGAAGTCAAAGATTTTTCGTGATATAAATTATATAAAATATCTCTGCTTTTTCTTATCCCCGCGGTGGCCCATTCACTAAATTTAGACTTAGATTTTACTTCAACATTTTTTACAGGACACGTTTTATTGAATTCTTGGCAGACTGTAGAAAATAATGTGCCATAGTTTATATTGGGGTCTTCTGAATCAAAGCTAGCATTAGAAAGATTGCTAAGAACATTATTATTAAAAGAATCTAATTTATTTTTATTAAGACGTCTTAATTGAATTGTTTTAACTAAGTCTAACTTTTTGTCTAAATCAAAAGATACAAGTTGACCCATGTGATCTGACCTAACACCACTAATCAAAAACGAACTTTTACTTTACAGTTGGTGTATATATTATCTATGCAAGAAGCGCTAGTAGCTGTCATTCTAGTCGCTTCATTAAATAAATATTTTAAATTGAATGATTTAAACAATGAGATAAGCTTACATTTTTCTGGTGAATTAACTAACAGATCAATATTTAAGTCACCACAAACAAAAACTATTTTATTTTCTCTAAAAAGTTTCCCAACCCAAAAAGGTTAGTCGGCGGATGTATGATCATCGATCACATTACATACCGAGTTTCTTCCACGCCTCGGATACCCCGTGAAGCCGTTGGCCTTGGTTGTCATGTATAGGTTTTTAATAGTCGTTACAGGTGACAGTGGCCTTAATTTTGACATCCAATAGTCTCCTATTATTAACCACTCTGCACGACAGGATTTTGACACATGACACATCAGTTGAATCAGTGGGGTGACGCGACTTGTCATGAAATTCAAGAATTTTCATCAATTTACAGCATTCAATTTTGTTATCTATACTAATATTATAAAGAGGTAAAATTTGTAAGTTTGTATGTAGGGGATAATCTCTGGAACTCATAATCCAATTCTAAAATTTTTTTACTGACAGTAAGCTACATTATTCCTGAGTGCTATAGGCTATAAATTGTTTCTATAACATGTATATTAACCGAGCTATCACAACTTTTGTCTAGCAAGTCGGAAAAAAATACCTCATAAAACAGAATTATTTGCGTGCGCTGCCTAAACAGTTGCTTAAAATTAAAAACAGTGTATGGTTACCTGGTTCGTCTTAATTATTTCTACAAAAAAGTCCGCGATACCATATCTCTATCTTTTATACTTCTTTTATTGCATTAATACAATTTTTTTTCGGCATACTTACGTTTGGTTGATTATTTGAGCAACAAAATATTAATTCTTATGACAATAAATTATTTCAGTATCAGAAGAACATCATACAGATAAGATTTGCCATTTACAGTATATCAATTGGTCATACAGTTTCGGAGATAATATAAAATTACTAAAATGCAAAATGCCCCTAGCATAACTTTCATTGTGCAGACGTTTTACCTATTTGCCCATAGATGGCGTTCTGCAATTACGTAATTTTTCTGAATCGCGGTGTTAAGACTTTCCGTGGATTGATGACCCTCTCGAATTCTTATGCCCACGTTGTCATTAGTTGGAGTTTTAAATATTACATGTCAGTTGCTTTAGTTGCTTATAAACTTGCTTATTGGTTTCGGTTGTTTCGTTCGTATTGTTGTTGATAGATACCTCATAATCGAAAATATCGTAATTTCGTTGTACTACGTTTGTTTTGAATGTTCGTAGTTTCGTACTTCGTTCTTTCGTAATAATCGATACGAGTTATTCGATATTACGATTGTTTTGTTTTGTAAAGGCGCCAAGGCGGACGGTGTTCGAGTCGCTCTCCCTTTGTTCATAATTGTTTTCAAGTCTGTGCGTAGTTTGTTGAGAGCATGCCTAAAAGGAAATCTCAACTGTCCCAGCACTGTCCGGCAGACATCACAGACAAGAGCCGCTCGAGTACGCCGTACGGAAGAATCTGCCCCTGAAAATGAGCAGCGCCTCTCGAGAAATAGAGAATATATTTCGCAAGCACGCGCTAGAGAATCTAGCTCCGAGCGCTCACAGCGCCTCGCTAGCCAAAATGTGAGGACGTCGTGGGCCCGTGCTCTGCCATTATGAGTCCGTATTAGACCCATTTACAAAAAAGATAAACAACCAGGCTCATCCTTACTAATATTATAAAAGCGAAAGTGAGTTTGTTTGTTTGTTACCTCTTCACGCTTTAATGGCTAAACCGATTTTGATGAATTTTGGTACAGAGATAGTTGGGAACCAGGAGACAGACATAGGCTAATTGTTTTTTAAAAGTAGAAAGTGAGGGAGAAAGAGGGAAGAAAAGGGAAAACTTAGCTTTACTATTACAATCAATAAGGCGCAAGGGGAACTGTGTTACCCCGAATTTAACGCGAGTGAAGCCGCGGGCAAAAGCTGGTAATATATAAAATTCTCGTGTCACAATGTTCGTTCCCATACTCCTCCGAAACGGGTGGACTGATTTGTATGATATTTTCTGTGCATATCGGGTAGGTCTGAGAATCGGCCAACATAAATTTTTCATACCCCTAAGTGAGCAGCGGGTGAAACCGCTGGGCACAGCTAGTTAAAAATAAGTCACAGAGGCTGTTTCATACGATAAGTTTGAGGTTTATATTTCCAAAAACCTCATAAGGTCGATAAAACGGCGTCAATCTATTGTAAAATGTGTGTAAAATACATATTACTACACCCTTCCAAAAATTAGGTACTTTAAAAACGCTGGAAATAATGCACATGCACAAGATAACCCTTTAATAATAAAATCGGAAATACAAAATAAAAACAGTGACATTCCATCTGCATTCTTATTTTTGCCATTTTACATATAAATTAATAAAAAACACGATACAAATCTCGACAAAAAATACTACAAAATGTGTTGCAATATGACATTTCTTAGTGCTGACCGTAAAACTAAGTTTCATCATTGCGATTAAAAAAGATTTCATCAATTTTTTCAAATTTTTTGTGTTTTTTTTTTAAATCAAATCCTATCCTACCTCTAAAAAATCACCCGTTACCTACGAATACGGTTTGCCCATGCATACACTTTCTGTTTCAGGAAGTCGATGCGCTCTGCGATGCGGGACATATAGTCTGGAGGACTTATATCAGTCCCCGCAAATGCCCGCCTCACAAAGCGCATCACTCGAGGTCGTGTGTTACCCTCCCTGAAACAGATTATTTTGCCAATGAGTGCTCTGGCCACACCAATACGCCGCTCAATCCTGCACTGCCAAAATGGTATAGCTGGTTTCAGTCGTGTAGCTCTGTCATCAGGAAATTTGACGTGAGCTACACGACACACCGCTACAGCCGCACAATACAGGATTGAGTGAGCCACAGCCTGCGACGAAGAGGTAATGACTTGGCTACTCTGAATTTCAGTTCGTAAGCGATCAAGTACGCTGTCATCCAACATACGATTACCTACGCTGGATAACCCGCACCTGATCCGACGAGCCCGGAGGTGGAAGGCGTACGCTTCTAAGTGCCGATCGCAACCTTTCCTTCATGGAAAATCTGACGCAGATGGCGGGTAGTTTCAGGATTGTTTCAAATAATACAAGACACTCACCTCAGTGACATATATGTTGAAATTGAATATCTTAAACACATCCAAGGCCTTTTTTCTGAACGGTGTATCTTTTTTTCTCGCTTTAAAACTGAATACATCTTCAATAGACTTTCCTGTGTCTCTTATATCCTCATAGTAAACTTTGATCGTACAAAAAGAAAGCTTCTCTTTGTATTTTCCTTCAGGGCAACATTTAAATAAATGGTTTTGAAAACCACTCTTATAACGAGAATCAGGTTCAGTGAACACCTCAGTGATACTTGTTAGGACTGGCAACACGTCAAATATTCTAATCATTTTGATACGTGTACCTACTTAGCAAGAACTTTTAACTAGTTATGTTTATGTTATATTCCGTCATATGCCCGCGGTCTTGGCACAATCAATAAAAACAGGGTTTTCCGTAAAACAATGTGGTCATTTGTGGTAGTACGACTACAACAAAATTCGTAATGTACCTATCATAAATTATTTTATTACGTAACTTTCCCATAGACTTTTACCCATAGAGTTGGAATGAAATTAGCGTTCATTCGTTTCCTGTAATATTTCTAATCTCTCGGTACTACCGGATACCCTCATTGTTGACCTTGCAAACACTAACCACTCCTAGTCCGTCGACTACAAATGCGTCGTCACGCATTCGTGTTCCAGCGCGCCTTAAAGATATGACAGCAAAGCAGACGGGCGTAGCAGGGCCAGTGCCTGCCGGTGTTCCGGGTTGTTCAAAAGAGATACCGGGGCCCCGGAACACAAAGAGCAAAAGAAGGAATAATGTACCTATGGGTTTTAGTCAGTAAAATCTGAACGGATGGAAAAATCAAGGGACGCAAAAGATTTCGCATTCATATTGTCACATTTTGCAAGGTGTACATATTTTATAGTCCTTTTTATAGGCCGGGCGCGAGAGGTCGCTGCCGCCGATCGCCTTGACGAGGGCATGGCGGTTCTCCGCCCAAGCTTGGCAAACCGCCACAGTGTGCTCCACCCTGTCCACCGGGCGCTCGTCACAGTAGTGACACCGCCAGATTTAAGGAAAAGTGTTTGCCAGGAATTTGAAAAATATGTATTCCAAGAAACTATTGCTGTTACGCTGTGCCTGAACTGTTTCAGCAAAGTGTGAAAGGGACAGCAACAGCTCAAGCCGATTATATTACAAAATAAAATTGTGTATTCTCCTATTTTCTCCACTAAACCTCAGTCGATTTAATTATTTTTGACATTATAATTTCAAGGAAAAGTTTAACTAGGTTCCAATCATTTTCTTTAATGTTAAATAAGTAGGTACTTTTCGAAGTAGTCTGGTTCCTTTTACCATGGCGGTTAAAATAGAGGTTATTAGGAGGGTCATGTTTTTTTATTTATTAGTAGTTGAAAAAAAAAAGAATTGACAGGGACGTGGCTAAAGCAGACATTGGTTTCATAGAAAATGCTCTAGCAGCATTATTCAGGAAGAAAACAGGAGACTATTTAGTCTCCTGTTTTCTACAAGTCAAAAGTCAAGTGGAGAGGAAATTTCTCCATACAAATTTTTGTATGGAGAAATTTCCTCTTAACGTTGACTTGGTCTTGTTGTTGACTTATAAGCTCTTGGTGGACTTATAATTCACTAGCTTTTGCCCGCGGCTTCGCTCGCGTTAAATTTACAACACAGTTCCCTACCTGTAGTTTTTGCCCTCGCGCCTTTTTTTGTAATAGGAAAGCTAAGTTTTCCCTTTTCTTCCCTTTCTCCCTCATTTTAGACTTTTTGCCTATATCCGTCACCCAGGGTCCCAACTATCTCTGTCCAAAATTCATCAAAATCGGTTTAGCCTTTTAGGCGTGAAAACGTAACAAACAAACAAACAAACTCACTTTCGCTTTGATAATGTTAGTAAGGATTTCCGAACAAAAACACAGAATACATGCTTCGTTACAAACACTTTATTAATTTTAATTCATTTATTTCAGACAACCGTGATCCATATTTTGTTAGTATTACAAACAACTTTATTTCTAGTGTTAGTAACGTGTACGTTACTCCAGCAAGAAAGTATCTCCTAGAGTTATATGAGTAGAACGTATAGTTTGTGCCTTATCTGCTGTAAATGTGCCCCTACATAAAAAATGTGTGCCCCTTGTCGTTTTAAAAAAAAAACGGAAAAACGATTCTTGCTGGGGTAACGTTTTTCTAGCAGGAAACTTCTAAACGAGTGATCGGAGGGAAAAAAATAGTGCATGGCCAGAGAGCTTATATGTGTGCCAAAATGTGCCCCAAAAAATAAAATCTGTGCCCCTTCAGGTTTTCGAGTTATTGCGTTTCCTGCTGGAGTAACGTTTTGATGAATCGTATATCTCTAAAACCATTGCATGTGCCCCTGTAGAATAAACATACACGAGTAGCTCTTAATGTGTGCCCATTTGTGCCCCAATTAGATTTAAGGAATAATTTATAGTTTTTAAGTTATCGAGGTTTTATCAAAACCCGAAAAAACATCGCAGCGCCTAAATGAGGCAAGGCATAAGTTCACTGAAAACTGTATTCGGTCCTTCTTGGCTCTAATAATAACCATAGAAAGTTTCAAAACTGTTAATGCATGCGTTTTTGAGTAATCTTGCTAAAAGTCAAAACGATGGTGTCACAACTTTGACGGCAAAATACAAGGAACTGGCTCAATCTCAGATGTGTAGGTGTAAACCAAAATCATGTGCCTTTAGTCAAAAATATCTGGTGAAAATATTAAGCTTGGAATGTTTCGCATTAAGTAAATATAAACAAAAAACCAAATTAAGTAAACATCGGCTGGTTATCCGACCAAATTAAAATGACTAGTAAAAAGCGATCGATTCATACATATCGATGACCTTCTTTACTTAACTCACTAACCGGTTCACACATGTTGTGCCTGAGTACACTGAAGTAGAAAAGTAATAAATAATAAAATAAAGTTGTTATTGGATTATGTTTTACTAGCTGTTTCTATGACCTTACACATGATTAAGTACATTATAAATAGTAGCCTAAGTGCTATTCCAAGGTAAGCTATCTTCTCCATTTTAAATTTCATTAAAATACATCCAGTAATTTATGTGTGAACGAAAGAAATACATCCAGATACTTGCCATTTGTCAGGTCTTTGACCCAAAATTTGATTGGTCCCAATGTTTAAAAAACATATAGTTCATGAAATGTATGATGAATATGTACTATATAAATAAAAAGCCTGTATTTCTCTTTATATATTTATTGATAAGCCGTAGGTTAGGTAAATTAACAGTAAGTTTTTTATCATTAAGGGGAATGCCACAACCAGCCCGCGAAATTTAAAATCTCTTGCGTTTTTTGCAATTTGCAGGCCAGTGCTAGCTAGGTTGTATGTTGATTAAAATATTATTCGCGGCTGTAAGACGTATGTAGTTACAGAATTATAATCATCATCAATACAACCTTCCAAGTTCATAAAGGTGTAGGAACCAAAAAAAAAACAGAAAAAGTCATTCCTACACCTTCATGAACTTGGAGGATTGATTGATGGTATTGATGATTATACCTCTTAATAACATTTTAATCAACGTACAACCTAGCACTGGCGTCCAAATTGCAAGAAACGTAAGGAAATTTGAATTTCGCGGGTAGGTTAGAGCTTTCACCTTAACCAAATAAATTTTGGTACCTACAGTTTTGAGAGTTGTAATTCGTGTATACCTATAGTCAACCGCACAATGATCGGTGTCGCAACGTGTTTCCATTTTGTATGTCGTATTACGTGCCTATGAGGGATTTATAATTATTAACCAACGATTATATTAAAGCTGATGTAGTGTCACATAATTTTGATTTGATGGCGTTTTAAAAAATTATATAAGTGTCATTCCACAGTCAGGTGATAATGTTGTTACGTATATGGGATAAATATGTTTATTTATAGCCAAATACACACATATAAACCATCAGATAATTTGTACACATTCGATGTTTACAGTTATATCTTTATACGGTTTACTATATTAACACACTTTATCTGAATCTATGTATAAGCAAATTACTCGTAAGAGAATTATTTATCTGTGATTTCAAATTTAACATTTTTTTTTACACAATACTAAACTTATACCTACTTAATACTGATCTGTGATTTTTCGTGATGCGAATTTACTAATTATAAGTTAGACTTAGATGAAGAACTGATCTGTGATTTAAATAATAATGATGACCACACAACGTGCAAATTATTTCTAATATACGTAGGAAATTTGATCTGTGATTTGATGCAATAATTACTTTAAGAATTAAAACTTAAGGAAGTAAATAATAATTTCCACATAAACAAGCTGTTTCATTAATATGATAACAATAAAACAAGGTGCATTTAAAATATTTTTTAATTAGCCCCCAAAACTTTTGAACGCAACTGTACGGACAACAGCTTAGGTATAATACGTCCAATAAAGAAGGTCATCGATATGTATGAATCCGTCGCTTTTTAGTAGTCATTTTAATTTGGTCGGATAACCAGCCGTTGTTTACTTAATTTGGTTTTTTGTTTATATTTACTTAATGCGAAACATTCCAAGCTTAATATTTTCACCAGATATTTTTGACTAAAGGCACATGATTTTGGTTTACACCTACACATCTGAGATTGAGCCAGTTCCTTGTATTTTGCCGTCAAAGTTGTGACACCATCGTTTTGACTTTTAGCAAGATTACTCAAAAACGCATGCATTAACAGTTTTGAAACTTTCTATGGTTATTATTAGAGCCAAGAAGGACCGAATACAGTTTTCAGTGAACTTATGCCTTGCCTCATTTAGGCGCTGCGATGTTTTTTCGGGTTTTGATAAAACCTCGATAACTTAAAAACTATAAATTATTCCTTAAATCTAATTGGGGCACAAATGGGCACACATTAAGAGCTACTCGTGTATGTTTATTCTACAGGGGCACATGCAACGGTTTTAGAGATATACGATTCATCAAAACGTTACTCCAGCAGGAAACGCAATAACTCGAAAACCTGAAGGGGCACAGATTTTATTTTTTGGGGCACATTTTGGCACACATATAACCTCTCTGGCCATGCACAATTTTTTTCCCTCCGATCACTCGTTTAGAATTTTCCTGCTAGAAAAACGTTACCCCAGCAAGAATCGTTTTTCCGTTTTTTTTTTTAAACGACAAGGGGCACACATTTTTTATGTAGGGGCACATTTACAGCAGATAAGGCACAAACTATACGTTCTACTCATATAACTCTAGGAGATACTTTCTTGCTGGAGTAACGTACACGTTAGTAACAATGAGATAAAAATAGTATTATTAAGTATTTATAAAGGATGACCAGACAGGAAATCATTATTCCTACCTAATCAAGTTCCGCACAAAATGCCTAATATTTTAAGTATGACTCTACACAGCTTCACTCCGCACTCTGCACAGCAGCGACGCATTTTTAGTACCTATTATAGCTTGAAAACTGCCTGTGTGAGATTTGGAAAACATTTTTGAGGCGCTACAGAAACTTGGCAGTCGCAACGACATCCTGAAGGCATTGTTATATTGTACGCGCAGTTAATCACCAATTATAATTACACAAGTCAAAGTTATTACTTGTCTAAAGTTAAAATTTTAACCAACCAAAAAAGAGGAGATTTTCAATTCAACTTGAAATTCCACTTGAAAGCTATTTTATAAAGGCCGGGTGCAGCGAGACGACTCCCGGCCACCGTAGATGCAGGCCTGTGGACGGTGAGCAATGGGTAGCTCACCGTCCGTCCGTCTATTTACGACATGCCGTGTCGACGGCGCGTTAGTGTTTCACGCGCGCCTTAAAGAGATGTCAGCAAAGCAGAGGGGCCTGCCAGGGTCTCCGCCTGCCGGGGTTGCGGGTTGTTCGAAATAGATACCGCGGCCCCGGAACGTAAAGGGCAATAGAAGGAACATGGGTGGGTTTTAGTCAGTACAAGTCTGACACTCTCCCTGATGCACCCCCCAGAGCGGGGGAAGTTATTTGATGATTTCCCACCCCAAAACTACTTATTCGATATACAGAATGCATAGTTGACGACTTAGTGAAGTATTTTTACAGCCTGCATAATAACGCCTTGTGGTTCCCTCTATCGGTGTGTCGTTGTACTGTTTTACTAGTGTTAGTGTTTTGCAAGTAGTTTTCCTAAGCGGAGACAGATGGCGCTTTTCCTTGTTCTTTCTTTTTTTTCAGTTTTGTCTCTATAATCCATATATCCAACTAAGTAGGTAGTAACATATATTAAACTTGGGAGGTTGATACCTCCCAAGGAAACGAAATTCCTTATCGCCCGTTGTGAAAGTGGGCGGAAAAAATTAAGACCAAAAGTTGTAACGACACTTTTTGCTATAGTTGGAAGCCGTGCGGCGTGCGCGTGTTTCTCTGTCTGTCTCTCTCTGGATCTGGGTATCCCTTGACACCCGTCAAGTTTTTTAAAAATGTATTAGTAAAAAAAAAAAAAAAAAATAACAATAATATTAAAAATACGAAATTTTGCATGTGTGTGTGTTCGTTATTCCTTCACGCTCAACGGCTTAACGGATTTGGATAAAATTTGGTAAGTAGATAGTATCAAACCTGGATTACATTTTACACAAATTTTGTTTCCCAGTCGTTGTAGTGGCGAGGCGTAGCTAGTATATTCTAGAATCATCACATAATATGACAAAAAATAGTATTTTTGTATGTTTAAAATAGATTAAATAAACAAACATTAAAATTAATTTTGAATAATCTTTAACATAATTATTTGCTAAATCGGGTGTTTGTTTATGTATTTATTTTACTATTTATGTACACACAGTAAACCAGACAGGATAAAAAACATATAAAATTTGAGTACAAAGGTACTGCTTATTTCTTACGAAATTTCTGCCAGCAGACCAGCAAAAGGAGAAATGAGAACGAAATGTAGACGTTGTTGTTACTTGAGTAAATAAAATAAAAATACAAGAGTTAAGCGAAATTTATAATTTAAAGTAAAATAATGATTAAATTAAAAACCTTGACAATATTGCACATATTCCCTTAAAATTACATTTTGTGTTGCTTAAATTCCTGTACAAAAAGTTAACTGTCCGACATCTAGTAGTGGTGAGCTGTGACAGGACGATGGTCTTCAAGGAGTATCCTAACTGTACATTTGATAACGTAGAGTGCGCTTTTGAAACCAACATCTGAAGTCAACGTGAACCCCTTCATCATCCGCCCAGTTATACCTATCTCAACCCAGGGTTGCAGGTTGTTCGAAAGAGATACCGCGGCCCCGGAACATAAACGGCAAAAGAAGGAACGTGGATGGGTTTTAGTCAGTACAAAAGTGTGACGCTCCGCCAAGAGCGGGGGAAGTTGCAAGTTGAAGTTGAAGAAGAAGAAGTGGCCCTGGCAGGCCCCTCTGCTTTGCTGACATCTCTGTGAGGCGCGCGCGTGTGTGTGTGCGCCTTACACTGAAGAAAGATCCGAGCAACTGTTGTTATTGAGTCACCAGCTCCTCGTTAACGTATTACCACTAAACGGGGAAAAATAATCTAGCTAACTACTAATATTATAAATGCGAATGTTTGTGAGAATGTCTGGATGTTTGTTACTATTTCTCGTCAAAACGGCTGAACGGATCTTGATGAAATTTCGTACAGAGGTAGATTATGGTTTGGAATAAGATAAGAGACTTCATAAGGTACTTTTTTATCATTATATATCACTCGGGCGAAGCCGCGGGCGTCAGCTAGTGTTGTATAATTTAATCAAATGTTAGAAAAATATTGCTGATTGTAAAACATCATAGACATAAATAAATCAGAGTGTGGCCGCTTAAGCAGAATTATAATATGATAATAATATTATGAATGTTACCAATAGTAAAATGGACAAAGTGAAAATTCACAATATTAATAACCATTTTAAGAATTTTAACGTATTTTTTTAAACGTTGCTTCTCACTAAGAATTCCTCCTGTATCGTGGGTGCGTTAACAAACATTTAAACTCACATACTCAAACAGCCAGACCCGGAACAACTATCTGTAGGTCATACAAATATTTGTTCCGTGCGGGGATCGAACCCGCGACACGCAGCGCAGTAGTCGATCGCTCAGCCACTGCGCCAATCGCAGTTCGCCGCTTATATTATTATCTCATCATGATTCTACTAAAACGTTAATTTCAGGCCCCCCGCAAGTAACTGGTACCTATTGTATTGTTTAATTTATTTTAAGTGAGTATTACAACACTATTCTAATGAGTTTATTATTGTGCTTGTATGTACACACGACGGCAGGTCAATCTATTCTAAACTATTATATCCTGATCTCTCTACTACGGATCGCACATCAAAGTAGAGAGATCAGGTTAAAATGGTTGGTGTAAGTTGATGTGCGGTCGTGTGAACCTAAATTGTGGTCTCATTTACCAGTACGTAAAGTCATTGTTTGTAACTGCATTGCAACTATAAAAAATTTTCTGCTCAGCGATCACTGTAGAATTTCATTATTTTAGATACTATGTGTGAATTTTTCCATATGGTTGGGGCCACAATATCAATTGGCTAGTCCTTAATTCTTGATTGAGGTTTGAATTGCTACTGGAGTTGAATGTTTGCTTTTGAACACCCGCACATTGTCTTCCATTCCATGAAGCTGTGAGAACATAAAAAAACTGTTTTAATATCAGAAAGACACTTAAAAAACTTTGAAAAGATCTGTTAGTGAGACGTAGATGAAACAGTACAAAAACTGTCTGTATGAACAAAAAAAACCGACTTACAAAAAAAAACTAAAAAGTTTAAAATAACTTTACTTTCGAAAGTCGGTGATTCTTGTTTGGTGTTACTTTATGAAATGAGCAGATCATCCATATAGACAGAGAAAAAAATATATTATAGACTCATAAACTATCATAGCAATATAAATAACATTGATATAGGACTATATCAAACAAAAAACGAATTTTGGTAATTTGAATACAGTTGGCGGAGTAATCGGTGAATATACATAAAAAAATACGGTCGAACATAGAATCTTCTCCTTTTTTGAAGTCAGTTAAAGATAAGTTGACTTAGTAGAAAGATTTTGATTACTGATATAAATGGCTAATATAAATGGTTATAAGGAGACATGTGTGTGCCGATCACAACAAAGCCTGATGTTCTAATGCATCGCTCCAATGTGCAAACACGAAATTGTAATTCCTAAATTTAGATTAACAAAAACTAGCAAAACATCCTTACTATAATATTATAAATGCGCAAGTGAGTTTGTTTGTTACATCTTCACGTCTAAATGGCTAAACCGATTTCGATGAATTTTAGTACAGAGATAGTTGGGACCCTGGAGACGGACATAAAATGAGGGACAAAGAGGGAAACTTACCTTTCCTATTACAATAAATAAGGCGCAAGGGCAAAAACTACAGCTAGCAGGTACCTGAAAATCAGGAAAGGGGAATTGGTGTTACCCCGAATTTAACGCGAGCGAAGCCGCGGGCAAGTTTTCTAATAAACGGTATACGAACTGATAGATGGAAAGTTTAAAAACTACATCAAACGTGTCCTTATTAAAAAAGCGTAATTTATCAAAAACGGTATACGAACTGATAGATGGAAAGTTTAAAAACTACATCAAACGTGTCCTTATTAAAAAAGCGTAATTTATCAAAATCGGTTTAGCCATTTAGGCGTAAAGACGTAACCAACAAACAAACAAAGAAACTCACTTTCGCTTTTTTAATATTAGTAAGGATAAGGATTTTACGGTTTGTGAAGTAAGCAATGACTTTTTGTCGGGCCTACGCTGTTCTCTCATACTTAATAGTCTAGCCAACATGTTCAAAAACGTGTTAAATAGAAATAAAGCTCCTAAAAATATGTGCGATAGCTCATTCGATTCGGAATGCCGTCTAGATTTTCGTTAATAACTTTTAAAATAATAATATTTAAAGAGTTTTGAAAAAAGATCCTGAAAGAGGAGGAAATATTCAATAAAAAAGTCTTAACTCCCGGAACTCTATCTATGTATATTATTTATAATTTTTATTTAACGATGGAAATAGGGCTCCGCGAGAGCGTTACGGCATAGGCGCGCCGCCTAAAAAGCCAGTATATCACCTATATAATTTTTTTTTAATATTAAATGACAAAATCAAGGACTGCGTTGAAGATAAAGAAGGCTATAGTTCCTTCTGCGCATGCGGCTTCCCTGGTAGCTCATAAACAGCACTGTGAATGTCTCTAAGTATTCTCAATCTTATTTTTTTGTGATCTCTTTAATCAGTTTTTTTTTGCAATAGTTGTCAGTTTCACATATTTATAAATAACCCTTGTTCTGAATAGTTACAGTACTGATGGCAACATCTGTGTGACTTGTCTTATATAGTTATTTTTTTTGTAATATATTTTCTTATTCTTGTATAAATTGTTTTATACCAATTCGTGAATAAGTGGACATTGATAGCCTTGTAGATTCTTAGACGCTTGTTAACTATTGTTAACTTATTATTTTATTTTAGATACGTTTTGTAAAGTAAGCAATGAATTATTGTCGGGCCTAGGCTGTTCTCTCGCTGTAACAACATTGTAAAACCAAATGATATTAAAAGAGTAACCATAGAGTTTCTTGCCGGTTCTTTTCCATAGGAAACGACCAACCCGAACCGTTAACCTTCTCTCGACGTTTTATAAGTGCCCATGTAGGTCTATGTGAAATAAAAATGTTTTGTTTTTTTGGGGACAAATGTTTTCGATATTACACTTACCGTTTACATAGTTTCTCTAATACTTCCTTCTTGCAAACGAAAATGAAGAATATCGCCAAACTCACAATGATATTGTTGGTGCTAGATAGGTAGCCACCAAATCTTCTTGTTAACTGACAGAGAGATGACTAATTCCAGCAACCAACTCAGGCCCATTACTACCGCCAGCTTCAGGTAAATCTTCAATCTGTAAGAAACGATATTTTTGTCATCCTCATTACATAGGAGCTATAAAGACGTGTGGTATAGATCGACGTTACTACATATTGTTTTTTTTACGGATGGGAAATCATCAAATAACTTCCCCACTTGATACTTGACACTCCCCCAGATCTGGGCGGAGCTGGGGGAGTGTCAGACTTTTACTAACTAAAACCCACCCATGTTTCTTCTTTTGCCCTTTATGTTTCGGAGCTGCGGTATCTCTTTGGAACAACCCGCAATCCCGGCAGGCGGTGGCCGTCCTGGCAAGCTCCTCGGCTTTGTTGACATCTCTTTGAGGCGCGCGTGGAACACTACCCGTCCAAAGCGCATTGTATTACTCTGATTAAACTAAAATCTGCATATGTTCACCAACTTAAAGTTCTAAACGTAATATATCTGGAGCGAAAGCGAATGGGAAGCGGTTCCTTCTGCAAAACTGTTATGCTGCCGAAGGAGTGGTCGGGTGTTTGAGGGAGAGAACCTGAAACCAATCCGGCAGCGGCGGGATACTCTCCGAGCGTCGGTCGGGCGGTGAGCAATGGGTAGCTTGTTTTATAGGAATACTGCGGTCTCTGAACATAAAAGGCAAAAGAAGGATCATAGGTGGGGTTTAGTCAGTAAAAGTCTGACATTACCACCACCCCCCCACCCCCTAATTAATTGATGACTACCCTAATGCTGACAAAAAAAAACAAACTTCCAAAAAAATGTGGAAAATAACTTCACTTCCAGAAGTCCGTGATTTTCCACGTTTTAGTTTTTTTGGAAGTCAGTTTTATTTTTACAAAAAAGTTTTTTTAAGCGTTTTTAGTTCCCTACGGTATAAAGATAATTATAACACAACTTTTATCGAGTATTCATTTCCCCTAATTACTAAAAGATTAGCAGATCATCTATATAGACATTGAGAAAATGAAATGTATTATGTTATTGTTAAAGTTGGGTACTTTATGAGTTATCGTCTATAATACATTTTTTTTAGTAATATAAATAAAATTGATATGAGACCATCTGGGAAGTGTAACCTATCAAACAAAAAAGAATCGTTCCAGGCGTCTTTCAGTAATACATACATACATACATACAAATAAAAGCTTCCGACGAATTAAGAACCTCCTCATTTTTTGAAGTCGGTTAAAAAAGGTAATGATGAATATAATAGAATAAACATACACGTAATCCGTCCTCATTTATTAGATGTAGGGCTCTGTAAGGTTAATTAGCCAAGATGTGGGTATTCCAATAATATCCTATATAGTTTGCAACTATGAGTATTTATTACAATTTGAAGCAAATTATAAATAGTAGTCCATATAAGTGTAGTAAATCAATTATTGAATTGTATCGAATCGATAATTAAAATGGCAACACTTCGTATGTCTTTCAAAACGTTTCAAATAAGGCGAGGCAAAGTGTGAGTATTCGTGATTTGACGGTTGAACCGAACACTTATTTAAAATAGATCCGTTATATCGTTACAATCTTCGTTTAATTTGAGAGTTAAAGTCTAGATCTTTTAGTTCATTTACCTCTGCTTATGAATGCGGTGTGACTGTTGATTATTACCCGCGCTCGCATCCGACGCGGTTGCCCCTCGACTCAACCGCCAGATATGTGTCGCGGTCATTGAGTAAAACATAAAGTTACAAATAACCAGGATCAACATGGGTATGTGTAAGAACAACTTTTCTGGAGCACCTGCAAAGGAAACATTTTTTATTAAAAACATAAACTAAAAACAACAAAATCCAAGATATAGATGAATATGTCAAGTAATCTAATGAATGTAATTAGATAAAGGAGAACCTTATTACAGCTACACTTGCCAATTATATCTTTAATCCCATGTAGGTAAGGTTGAGCTTTTTCCCATCATTTTTTTAAGCACAAACCCAGACTCAGAGAAAAAGAAAGAAAAAAAGGTATTGATCACAAAATGCTGCGATACCTACAACAAACGATCAACATTTCCCACAGAAAGGTTTTTCAAAAATGGGTAGAAATAATTGGCTATTAGTGTAATACTTTGATCCGATTATGCCCTTCCTAACAGTGTTTAGGCTGGTGTAATTATTTTATATTAGAAAATGCAGCGTTCCAACCTTCAAGGAAGCATCCGTAGTCAGGAATATGAGGAGTGATCAGCCATGGCAGGTGTCTCAAGCTAGACTGCATCTTGTTTAACGTGTACAGGCCCCCGGTCATGACAAACGGTACGCCGAAGGCGAACAAGCCGTACATCAGGAACTTGAAATATTGCCGTCGACGCTGGATTGCAGGAGCTTTTGTATAATTTCTATAAGACATAAAAAAATAATCCATTATTACTAGCGACGACCAAGTTTGCGTTGAATCGAAGTTGTGACTAAGAGCTACACTAAGAGTTCAAACACTACTAAACTTATTCACCGTTATGGGTAGAGGAAGGTTTTTTGCGGATTGGAAATCATCAAATAACTTCCCCCGCCCTGGGCGGAGATGATGAGGGAAACAATCAAATAACTGGAGTGTGTCAGACTTGAACTGACGAAGACTCACCCATGTTCTTTCTACTGCCCTTAACGTTCCGGGACTGCGGTATCTCTTTCGAACAACCGGCAACTCCGGGAGTAGAGTAGAGGGGGTAGAGGTTAACCAATCTTTTTTTTTTATTTTTACAGACAAATCGTTAAAACGGTGTCCTCGCGTAGTTTTACATAAGGGTTTTTGTAGACTTTTAACCTTGATAAATAAATAAAAAAGCCGCATACAATAGAAGAAAAAATATGTGTCGATAAATGATAAAAAACACGCCTGAAAATACGTTACATGTTGAACCTAATCGTAGTTCAAAAATAACCAGCTTTGGAGTGAGGAAATTTTGTCATTGCAGCCGAGGCCATTTTAACGCACGAGTCCACCGGTGAGAGTGTTATAGAGAACAGCAGTGACAAATTCTCACGTGAATGAAACGAAGTTTTTCAAAATAACTAAATAACAGAACAAAAAGTGCTTTGGTCACTAATCAATATGAAACTATGATTTAATTTGATTTTTCCCCGCGCTTTGTCTTTTAATACTGAAGGAGAAACAAACCTAACCTAACCTGGCCTAACTTAATATAAAAAATTAGAAATTCAATTTTTTTTTAAATTTAGAACTCAATTAAATATCATATTTTTTGTTCTTACCTCATTTATTTTATAAATGATCATCTTTAATGTGTTCAGAAAAACATTTAAAAAATAAATAAATATGACTGAATTAGACCTTAAAAACAAAGGTCTCCATGAACTAAAAAGAAATTGCCGGCTATAGGGATTTAAGCAGTTGTTTCTTGTAATCCGTGATGAAACAGAAAAAAATAAAGCTCTTGTTGCGATAAATGAGCAAAACAGCACGCGTGTAAAATACATTACATTTTGAACCTAGTCGCACTCCAAGAAGCTTTCAAGGAACTGAATTGAAAAATAATTACCTGAAGCTCCACCAAATATCGAAAGACAAGACGTTCAACCAACAGAAAGAAGCCAGATAGAAGAAATACTTATGTGAGCATCGCTGAAAAAAAAATTATTGTAATATAATGATACGCAACCTTCTTGAACTTATACTTAACTAGTTGTTCTCCACAGCTTCATTACGCATTAGGTTCGCGAATTGTTTAAAATAAGATTTAGTAAGGGGTTTATTTTTTTAATTTTTTGTTTGTAATCGTTACCTGTCGTCTCCATTATTAATACTGTATTATCTGCCTTTCGGTTACCTGACGAATCTAGTATTATTACTCGTCTAATGCATGTTATGACAGTTATCAAACAGTTGAGCAATATGAACAATTTACGAAAAAGTACCAAAAAAAGTAGGTAAGCAACAAGAATAAAAACAAAAGAATTTCTTTCAAATTTTTTGTATTAGTATGGATATTAGTGCAGATTTTATAATCATAATTTTATTCAAAAGCTCTAGTCAAGACTACACACAAAGACGTGTCGACGGTGCGATTGTGTTCCACGTGCACCTCAAAGAAATATCAGCAAAGCAGAGGGGCCTGTCAGGGCCACTGCCTGCCAGAGTTGCGGGTTGTTGGAAAGAGATACCGCCGCTCCGGAACATAAAAGGCAGAAGAAGGAACATGGCTGGGTTTTAGTCAGAACAAGTGTGACACTAACCAGTTATTTGATTGATTTCCCACTTTAGTGATATAAAAAAATGTTCTAAAATCGTTATAGTCGGTGTAAGCAAAGAGATTAAAAAACTTATAGAGCGGACATTGGGAATTTTCATATAAAAATTTTGATCCCAAACGTTTTCGAATTTGACACACAAATTTTACCTGACAAGTTTAACCGGCGTATGACACTATTATAAGCAGAACGATTTGTTACTAAGTGGTAACAAGTATTGGATTACAGTTTTCTTCATCTTGTCAAAATATTATGAGTGATTTATATAGTATATCACTCATAATATTTGAATTTATTTGAGTGTAACGGATTTGATCCGTTGTTTTTGCTTCTAGAACAAGCCACTTTCTCACAATTTTTGTTTACCTTTTTTTGAGAGCAGTGCAGATGAAATATATCGCACAAATCAAAGGATGTTTGCTCACGTTTGACCTCGCGAACAACAATAAAACTAGCTTTTGCCCGCGGCTTCGGTCGCATTAAATTAGGGGTAACACAGTTCTCCTTTCCTGATTTGCAGGTAACTGCTACCTGTAGTTTTTGCCCTTGCGTCTTATTTATTGTAATAGCAATTCTAAGTTTTCCCTTTTCTACCCTTTTTCTCCCTCATTTCTCACTTAAAAAAAGTTGGCCTATGTCCATCTCCAGGGTCCCATCTGGAACATCGTTGTACCAAATTTCATTAAAATCGGTTAAGCTATTAAGGCGTGAGGAAGTAACAAACAAACTCACTTTTGCTTTTATAATAGTAGTAAGGATTCGAAAGAAAACCACTGGTCCATAATTGCTCACAGCTGTTAGTGTTTTACTATAAGAAACTCTAAAACGATTACTTACTGAAAATAATACAATCCAGTTCGGTGTGCAACTTGACTTGCAAGAGGGCCATCAGCAAGAAGGCCATGAACAGGCAGAAGGTGTGCGCCATCAAGATCAGGCCACCCAAGTTCCGAAGTTCAGGCAGCAAGGTGTATACTATCAGCACCAACAGCAAAATTAAACACGATAGCAGCGAAACTGTTAATAAAATTTACATGAAGTTAATAATTATTTATTTTGCCTTTAAACCTTTCAATTGTTATTATTAATAAAGTCTTCACTTTCCACAACAGCCGTTTAAGCTTTAAAACTATTTCAAAATTTCGAAGAAGTCTGAAACCAGCTTGATCTGGAATCAATTCTGGTCAATCGCAGGTATACAGGTTAGCAGTCTCCTAAAATATTAGTTCATTCCCATTACTTAGATTCATTAGTTCGATCGTGGAACTAGTGAGATTTTTTTTCTCAGTTGTTCGACCGTCGAACTAGTGAGAATTTTTTTCCTCATAAAATATGTTCGACCGTCGAATTAATTAGATTTAAAAACAGTTCTACTACATTTAAATGTTTTACTAATTTCGTAATAAAATAAAAACGCTTGGTTCGTCAAAAAATATATATTCGTGTAATTATATTTGTACATCTATAGCATGTCTTTGATCAAATAAACAGTTGAAAAACTTATTAGTTTAGGTTAGAAGGAAGTGGCGGGGTCGTAGTTAAACCCCGCCACCTCCTTCGTGGTTGTTTTTTTTTAAACCACCCACAAGGTAGGGGACCCGCAGTCGACTACCCCGTCAACAGACTTGGGGGCACCCCGACTCGGATAGATTTAGGTTAGAAGGAGGTGGCGGGGTCGTAGTGAGCGAGCGAAGCGAGCGAACAGACCCCGCCACCTCCTTCGTGGTTTTTTTTTAAACCACCTAGAAGTAGAGGCCTTTTAAGCAATATTTGAGTGTTTTAGTAAACATAAGATCGTTTTTCTCGGAAACAGTGAGTTACCTCGTCATGGGAGTGGTACTAGGGGGAGGGGTCAAATATTAGATTACATTTAATATTTCATTATTATATTATTTTTTGTTAGGTAAGGAAGCCATCTTCATCGGCATCGAAGGCACCAGCGCCAGCCGCCGCTATTCTCCCCTCGCCTAACCCCCCGACGGCCGAAGCCGGATGGGAAGTGGTTGGGGAGAAGAAAAAGAGGCGCAAGGCAGCCAAATCTGCCAAGAAAAAGGCGCAAAAGCAGCGGCGAAACATCGTGGCCAGGCTTCGCGCCCCGAAGACAGCTGTAGTGCTCACGCTACAGCCGGAAGCGGAACAGAAGGGCGTAACCTACCGCGATGTGCTTGCCAAAGCGTAATCAATTTGGTGGAGCTTGGGATCACCGGGGGCCTTCGGCTCAGAGTTACAGCAACTGGAGCTGGGATGCTGGAGATTCCTGGTGCAGCAAGCAGCTCGTCCGCTGACGTCCTGGCTAAAAAGCTCAGGGCATCCCTAGTTGCGGACAAGGCCCGAGTGTCCAGGCCTGTCAAGTGCGCAAGCCTGCGCATTTCAGGTCTGGACGACTCCGTGGTGGAAGAGCAGGTGGTGGCTGCCGTCGTCAGGACTGGTGGGTGCCCTGCTGACCAGGTGAAATCAGTAGGCACCGTACGTCCTGACTACGAGGGCATGCGAACCGTAACGGTGAGCTGCCCCGTGGCGGCGCGGCGGCCAAAACAATCGTGGAGGGCCGCTCTTGGTGGGCTGGGTCTCTGCGCAGGTGAAACTGCTAGAGCCCAGGCTTCTGAGGTGCTTCTGCTGCCACGTGGCAGTCAAGTGCTTGGAGGTGGACCGCAGCCGACTGTGCTTCCGCCGCGGCCAGCCCGGTCACAAGGCCGCGACCTGCGACGCATGTGCGACGACGGCCAAGCCGGCCAATTACCGGGCGGGTGGCAAGGCCTGCGCACCACCCACCAAAACCAGGGGCAGGGGACGGTCCTCCGCGACCACCACCACCAACGCCGCCGCTGCAGCTGTCGCCGCTGGTGCCGCTGCTGCCACTGCTACTACTGCCACCGCTGACGCCACAGTGGTGGTAGCCGGGCCATCAGAGGGGGCCCAGTGGAGGACCTGAGCGGCTCAGTGACCATCATCTCGTCAGCCGCCGCCGGTACCCCGTCCGTCGAGGGTGTCATGAAGGGTCAGGGGTGCGTGGCAGCACGGTTCGGGGATATAGTCGTAGCGGGGCGTCTACTTCTCCCGGAGCCGAACTCTCGCCGAGTTCCACAACTCCCTCAGGGAGTTGACCGTCGTCGTCGGTAACTGCTCCCTCCCCGTGCTAGTGCTCGAGGAGGGAGCTTCAACGCCAAGAACTTGGCTTGGGGTTCTCGCTGCACGGATGTACGGGGAAGGATGGTGGAGGACTGGGCACTGGAGACAGGCCTGGTCGTCCTAAATCGGGGTTCTGTTCCCACGTGTGTGCGGCTGCGGGGCGAGTCAGTGGTGGACATTTCTTTCGCCAGCCCCGCTCTGTCGCTGCGTGTCGTTGACTGGCGCGTCATGGAGGAGGTGAAGACCTACTCCGATCACCGGTACATCTGGCTCGACGTCTCCACCCAGACCTCCAGCGCGCCGGTCCTACAGGCCCCCAGTGGTTCGCGGTGGGCGCTAAAACAGCTGGACCGGGAGTTCCTTTTGGAAACATCGATCGTGCATGCAGGCCTGCCGACACCAACCACGAGGCGGACTGGTTCCAGGAGGCCATGTCGGAGATCTGCAACATGGCAATGCCCCGAGTCCGGTCTGGAAGCGCCGGATGTCAGGTGTACTGGTGGTCGCGAGAGCTGACGGCACTGCGAGAGGGATGCGTCGCTGCGCGGCACCTGTACGCCAGGCACCGCAGGCTCCGCATACGAGCACCGGATGCGGCAGCCATTGAGGCGGAGCTGTATGAGGGGTACAGAGCGGCGAAGACCACCCTCCTGGAAGGTGTCTTGCGAGGAGATGCTGGTGTCTCTGGATGGAGATCCGGGGGGGCACCCATACAAGATGGTGCGGGATAAACTCCGCACCAGGGCCCCCCCGCTGACGCAGAGTCTCCGGCCCCAACTAGTTGAGGATGTGGTGAGCGCTCTGTTCCCTTAGTGAGGGGAGCATGCTCCCCCGCCCATGGCTCCGCCGCTTGCGGTGCCACAAGCGGACCACGAAGACAACGACGACGACGATGTGACTGGGGTAGACCTGAGAGTGGCGGTAGGCAGGCTGAAAGCCAAGATTACCGCCCCGGGACCCGATGGCTTGCACGGCAAAGC
Source organism: Ochropleura plecta (assembly GCA_905475445.1). Lineage (NCBI taxonomy): Eukaryota > Metazoa > Arthropoda > Insecta > Lepidoptera > Noctuidae > Ochropleura > Ochropleura plecta. Next base: position 5,465,046 of record FR997735.1, read on the forward strand.
CTGGGTCCTGGCCTTGGATGGTGTCGGGCCCCGACTACTAGGGCTCCTAAGCGCATGCTTGGAGAGAGGCAAGTTCCCACTTCGTTGGAAGACGGGGAAGCTGGTCCTCATACAGAAGCCGGGGCACCCTGCGGACTCTCCGTCCGCATTCCGGCCCATCGTGCTGCTCGACGAGGTAGGCAAGCTCTTTGAAAGAGTAATTGCAAACCGCCTCGTCGGGCACCTTGTGGGGACGGGGCCGGATCTTGCGGAACACCAGTATAGTTTCCGCAAGGGGCACTCGACGGTGGATGCCAGGGGTGGGGTCATCGTGGCGGTGTCTCTCGACATCGCCAACGCGTTCAGCTGCATCAGGATTGTTGCTTTCGCCGCCGCTCACCGCGGCAAGGTCGTGAACGGGACGTAATAATTTAATAGTAAATATTATTCGATTAATAAAATGGATGACGGATTCGAGGATGGAAGGATGGAGGGAAGGATTAGATTTCAAAAGGGCAATCGGATAATCTACCTAAAATAGATGGATTAATGGTTGCGCATTATTTATCAACAAATAGTGATTTCATGCTTAATAGTTTATCTATTCTAAATTAATTTATCAAAACAAAATACCCAACTAATGTCGTAAGTTCGTAACGGAAGAATGCAACTCAAATAGTAGAAGTACAGCTACCTACCATTATTTTTTTACGTTAAAGAGTTGTCTTTAACTATAATACATATTTGTTGAAATATGTATGTATTTTAGTTTTGTAGCTATTGGTAGGTACGTTTGTATATATAGGTAGGTACCGCTCTTCTTCGTAAATTTAAATGAATATTACAAACATTGATTTATTGCAAACTAGCTTCCGCCAGCAGCTTCGGCCCCGTTTCCCTCGGGATCTGTACATTTACCCAGGATTAAAAGTAGCCTATGTGTTATTTCAGACTTTGTCCAGATTCGTTCAGTAGTTTTCTCGTGAAAGATAACAAACACACACACACTCACACTCACAAACTTTCGCATTTATAATATTAGTAGGAAGTTTAGGTGATTATGTAGATGTAGTGGATTGAACGTTACCGATGTACTAAACCTTTTTTGTATTTGTATTTTTTTTACTTACTAAATACGTAAGGCCATATTTTTATTTAATTTTATTTTATTCCAAATATAGATGTTTGAACAGATGTACTAAACCTTTTTTTTTTATTTGAATTTGTTTTACTAATAAAATACGTAAGCCCATTTTTTATTTTATTTAAACATCCTTTGGAACTATAAAAAATAACATTTCCGGCGAATTGGTAGTTGTATTTTTACATTTAGGCACAACACATGATTTCGTAGTATTTGGATTGGACATTTTTAAAAGTATTTAGTTATAATTTCAACGGCAAAGACGCGCGACCGCGAGCAGCCTGAGTGAGCCAGACTGAGCATGTTGTTTGATGACGTCACACCGTAACCGGCACGGCAGCCCGCGTCGTACGTTACAACTTGTTTTACTTCTAAATCGGAAACTAATTGTCACATCGAAGTAATTCTTTCACAAGTATTTTTTTTATTTTTGACAGAGAATATGGACTGTTAATAATCAAAATTAGTTAACATTCTCCATTCAGTAATTTTATTTTGTACTAGCTTTTGCCCGCGACTTCGCTCGCGTTAAATTCGGGGTAAAACAGTTCCCCTTTCTTGATTTACAGGTACCTGCTATTTGTAGTTTTTGTCCTTGCGCCTTATTTATTGTAATAGAAAATGCTAAGTTTTCCCTTTTCTTCCCTCTTTTTCCCTCATATCTCAGTCTTTTTAAAAAATAAATAGCCTATGTCCGTCTCCAGGGTCCCAACTATCTCTGTACCAAAATTCATTAAAATCGGTTTAGCCATTTATCGCGTGAAAACGTAACAAACAAACAAACTCACTTTCGCTTTTATAATATTAGTAGGGAAGTAAGGATTAAGTATTCAATATTCAAAGATTTAGATTATTTCCCTAACATCACTCAGATTGTATTAGCATTTGTATTCTTCAAAAGCCATAAGAGCCCAAACACATAGTAGATACCGTACACCTTTTAGGAATTCTTCTGGCAGGTTGGGTATCCTGCATGATCTTGGCGATGCCTGCTCATCAGGTCAAGATACTTTTTAATATCATTGATAAGCGACAGGATTTTAATTTTCAAACTTATTTTTCGTCGAGTAGAAAAGAGGTCTTCAAATGGATGAGCATTTTTTTTATTATAGCTAAAACCACTCTAACGTAACGTTTCAAACAACGGTTTTGACGGCACGGTAGGCGCAGCGGCTGAGCGATTGACCGCTTTTGCTTAAAAGTCTCTTAAACGACTCTAGACATCTACTTACAAAGTTCCATGAATTTAGTCTTACCAATTGGCAGGAAACTATAGATCTCATTCCAGTCTGACTCCGGTAGACTGACCCAAAAACGCGGTGTGATCCTCCTAGATGCCACGCGGTAGTCTACGCAGTAGTTAGAAGTTGCTATTGGTAGCCAGCGTTCGTACGTATTCGGTAACTCTAACAGAAGACTTCTACTCTGAAATAAAGGCAGACTTGAATTTTATGGTAGATTTAGAAACATATTTACAGTATGTTTGTATAATGAATGAAAATTAATATCATTTGTTTACTGGCATGACTGAAGGCCGATACTATTATCGGTTTTCTCTCTTTCTTATAAATTTCAATTTATTTATTAAATTAATAACTATGTACAAAATAAAAAAAAAAAATTAATAATTAAAAAAAAACCCCGACCCAAAAAATTTACGGCATTATTATGACAAAAGGTTAAAAATGCTAAACCCAATAAAAAGCAAAAAAAAAAAATACTTTTAACACTACGTAAATACCAACTAAACCATGTCAGACAATCTGCTCGGGACTTTGTGCCACCTTTATGTCGGAGGCATAACCGCTACTTTTGAACTGCAAATGGTTATCTTGGCCTGCTGTTGACCGTACGTATGAAATTTTTGATTAAATTTTGTCGCGTCGGGGGACCGCTCTAATTTATTAGCCTAACGTTAGAAGCACACATTAAGAAGCCTCAATCCCATTGTCATTTTTCATACAAATTTTTTGAGTTGTTCCTAAGATTGGGGGTAAAGTTATTGATACTTAATCATTAATTTAGATAGTTTAGAGTATAAAGTTTTTTTGATCTCGTTACATACGTTAACATTTTCGTTGTATTTTAAATATTATTTTGTTTACTTATCTTCTTCTTTCTTTACAAGTAAATCTTTAAAATTGTGAGTCGTACTATTCGTCTGTTGAAATTTTTTGTTCAGTGTTATTGTAGTCATTTAGTGTTGTGTACATTTTTAGTTTTAAAATACGAATGTTGTGATTAGGTAGGAATCATTTGATTTAGGTAAGTATTTTTGAAAGTAAAAAGCGGTCCCCGGACGCGACAAAATTTAATCAAAAATTTCATACGTACGGTCAACAGCAGGCCAAGATAACCATTTGCAGTTCAAAATTAGCGGTTATGCCTCCGACATAAAGGTGGCACAAAGTCCCGAGTAGATTGTCTGACATGGTTTGGGGGGCGTGTCAGACTTTTACTGACTAAAACCCACCTATGTTCCTTCCATTGCCCTTTACATTCCGGGGCCGCGGTATCTCTTTCGAACAACCCGCAACCCAGGCAGGCGGAGGCCCTGGCAAGCCCCTCTGCTTTGCTGACTCTCTTTGAGGCGCGCGTGAAACACGAACGCGCCGTCGACACGGCCTGTTGTCAATAGACGGACGGACGGTGAGCTACCCATTGCTCACCGTCCACAGGCCCGCATCTGCGGTGGCCGGGAGTCGTCTCGCGGCGCCTGGCGCCTGGGGCGTCTCCCGCGGCGGCTGGGTTGGTTTGAGGTTCTCTCCCTCAAACGCCCGGCGTCCTCCTTCACTAGCATTACTGCTTCGCAGGAGAAGGTGACCGTTTCCCATTCCCTCTCGCTCCGGACTATAGCCTGAACCAGGGCCGGACGCGAGAGATCGCCGCCGCCGATCGCCTCTACGAGGGCACGGCGGTGCTCCGCCCAAGCTAGGCAAACCGCCACTGTGTGCTCCACCGTGTCCTCCGGGCGATCGTCACAATGGTGACACCCGGGTGTTTCCTCCCGCCCGATTATGTGCAGGAACCTCCCGAAACTGCCGTGTCCGGTGAGGACCTGCGTCAGGCGGTAGGTAAGGACGCCATGACGCCTCTCCAGCCACTCCTCAAAGAGGAGATTTACCGCCACAATTGTGGCGTGCCCTGCACGGGGTTGCGACAGTCGCAGGCAGGAGCCGCTTGAAAGCAGCCCCGGGCCGCTCGAGTTTGGGACCCAAACGTCGGAAGTGCTCCACGAAATTCCACCGGCTGTCGAGGACGATTCCCAGGTACTTCATCGTCGACCCGACGCCGATGCGAACCCCTCCTACCCTCAGCTGGGATCCCGACGGTGGCGTGTTTCCGCGGCCATGAAAGACCATGGCCTCGGATTTGTGCAATGCCACCTCGAGACCCAACAGCCAGATCCTCTTTGGTTTAGTTGATACTTACGTAGTGTTAAAAGTATTTTTTTTGCTTTTTATAGGGTTTAGCATTTTTAACCTTTTGTCTGGTAAAGCCGTACTTTTTTTTGGGTCGGGGGTTTTTAAAAATTTTTATTTCATGCTTTTTGAAGGGGTTCCTTAATTTTCATGTTTTATTAAATTTCTTTTATTTTTCTTGCCATTTAAGGGTAATAAATAAATATAAATCGGTTTATTCGTTTCATTCCGGCATTCCAGGGTTTCATAGGCCACATCCCATTTCCAGCATCAGGTCCTCGTCAGTTAGAAACATGAAGAGAACTAGTCAAGTCAAATTCAACGAGCCCAAACTCGATGGGCTTACTAAAATGTAGACCAGGGTTACGTTTCCTACCTTCGAGCCCTATCATCAGACTAGCTCAGAGGTTCCAGATTTCCAGCATCAGGTCCTCGTGAATAAGAAACACAAAGAGAACTAGTTAAGACAAATCCAACGAGCCCAAACTCGTTGGGTTTCCTAAAAGGCAGTCCAGGGTTACGTGTCCTATCTTCGAACCCTAACAGCAGACCAGCTCAGTGGTTCCAGCAGACATTAATGTTTCAAATGTCAGATAACATATGCTTGCAAGTAAACTGAGCGTGTAACATTTCTATCACAGCTAACAAACGACCTGATGACCTTGAAGACCTGAACCGATTTCCACCAAACATAGCTAAAAACACTCTCGACTGATATACCTTTTAAACAAAAACAAACCGCATTAAAATCGGATCATCCGCTTGGAAGCTACGATGCCACAGACAGACACATACACATTTACACACACACATACGTCAAACTTATAACACCCCGTCGTTTTAGCGTCGGGGGTTAATAAATAGACACAAACTAATAATAAACATATGTACACACGACGGCACATCAACCTATACGAAACAATTTGAACCTGATCTCTTTACTACGGTGTGCGATCCGTAGTAGAGAGATCAGGTTATAATAGTTTTGAATATGTTGACCTGCCATCGTGTGTACTAGTAAAATATGATAAACTAAAGGCGTCACAACTCCCTGAGGGAGTTGACCGTCGTCGTCGGTAACTGCTCCCTCCCCGTGCTAGTGCTCGGGGACTTCAACGCCAAGAACTTGGCTTGGGGTTCTCGCTGCACGGATGTGCGGGGAAGGATGGTGGAGGACTGGGCACTGGAGACAGGCCTGGTCGTCCTAAATCGGGGTTCTGTTCCCACGTGTGTGCGGATGCGGGGCGAGTCGGTGGTGGACATTTCGTTCGCCAGCCCGGCTCTGTCCCCGCGTGTCGTCGACTGGCGCGTCATGGAGGAGGTGGAGACTTACTCCGATCACCGGTACATCCGGCTCGACGTCTCCACCCAGACCTCCAGCGCGCCGGTCCTACAGGCCCCGAGTGGTCCGCGGTGGACGCTCAAACAGCTGGACCTGGAGCTCCTCCTGGAAGCCTCGATCGTGCAGGCCTGGGTGTCATCACCGGACAGGCCTGCCGACACCAACCACGAGGCGGACTGGTTCCAGGAGGCCATGTATGAAATCTGCGACGTGGCAATGCCCCGAGTCCGGTCGGGAAGCGCCCGGCGTCAGGTGTACTGGTGGTCGCGAGAGCTGACGGCATTGCGAGAGGCATGCGTCGCTACGCGACACCTGTACGCCAGGCACCGCAGGCTCCGCATCCGAGCACCGGATGCTGCAGCCATTGAGGCGGAGCTGTATGAGAGGTACAGAGCGGCGAAGACCGCCCTCCTAGAAGGTGTCTTGCGGGCCAAGGATCTGGCCCGCGAGGAGATGCTGGAGTCTCTGGATGGAGATCCGTGGGGGCGCCCATACAAGATGGTGCGGGATAAACTCCGCACCAGGGCCCCCCCGCTGACAAAGAGTCTCCGGCCCCAACTAGTTGAGGATGTGGTGAGCGCTCTGTTCCCTTCGCGAGGGGAGCATGCTCCTCCGCCCATGGCTCCGCCGCTTGCGGTGCCACAAGCGGACCACGAGGACAACGACGACGAGTGGCGGTGGGCAGGCTGAAAGCCAAAAACACCGCCCCGGGACCCGATGGCTTACATGGCAAAGCCTGGGTCCTGGCCCTGGAGGCTCTCGGGCCCCGACTACTAGGGCTCCTAAGCGCATGCTTGGAGAGGGGCCAGTTCCCACTTCGTTTCGCATTCCGGCCCATTGTGCTGCTCGACGAGGTGGGCAAGCTCTATGAAAGAGTTATTGCAAACCGCCTCGTCGGGCACCTTGTGGGGACGGGGCCGGATTTTGCGGAGCACCAGTATGGTTTCCGCAAGGGGCGCTCGACGGTGGACGCCATCATGCGCGTGAGTGCCCTCACGACGGGTGCTGCAGTGTCCAGGGGTGGGGTTGTCCTGGCGGTGTCCCTCGACATCGCCAACGCATTCAACACCATGCCTTGGAGCTGCATCAGGGAGGCACTCTGATACCACCGGATGCCGACCTACCTTCGTCGTGTGGTCGGGGCATATCTGACGGACAGAGCCGTCATCTACCCCGGTCGCTCTGGAGAGTGGAACCGGCGAGAGATGTCGTGCGGTGTCCCACAGGGATCGGTCTTTGGGCCGCTCCTGTGGGACATCGGTTACGACTGGGTGCTGCGCGCTGACCTCCCCAGCGGCGTCAGCGTAGTTTGCTACGCTGACGACACGCTCGTCCTGGCTCAGGGGGGATCGCACCAGGCGGCGGCCGACAATATGACACGCGGGGTTGCGATAGTCGCGGAGAGGATCCGGCTCGAGGTGGCCTTGCACAAATCCGAGGCCATGGTTTTTCATGGCCGCGGAAACACGCCACCGTCGGGATCCCAGTTGACGGTAGGAGGGGTTCGCATCGGCGTCGGGTCGACGATGAAGTACCTGGGAATCGTCCTCGACAGCCGGTGGAACTTCGTCGAACACTTCCGACGTTTGGCTCCCAAACTCGAGCGGACGGGGGCTGCCTTCAAGCGGCTCCTGCCCAATCTGAGGGGGCCAAACGCCTCCTGCCGTAAGCTCTATGCCGGAGTCGTGCGGTCCATGGCCCTTTACGGGGCCCCGGTATGGGCGCGTTCTATAGGGCGGCGTGCCGCCCACTACCTGAACGCGCCCCAAAAGGTGGTAGCCATAAGGCTAATCCGGGGCTACCGCACGATCTCCGGCGAGGCAGCAAGCCTCCTTGCCGGACTGCCACCGTGGGATCTGGAGGCGATAGTCCTCACGCGCCTGTATGAGTGGCGCGCGGAGGCACTACACCGGGGGGAAAACCCGCTGCCGCGGCAAGTTGCCGCTCGGCGGGCAGACCTCCGGTGCGATCTCATGGCGGCATGGAGAGAGCGACTGTCGCAACCCCGTGCAGGGCACGCCACAATAGTGGCGGTAAGTCCCTTCTTTGAGGAGTGGCTGGAGAGGCGTCATGGCGTCCTCACCTACCGCCTGACGCAGGTCCTCACCGGACACGGAAGTTTCTGGAGGTTCCTGCACATCATCAGGCGGGAGGAAACGCCCGGGTGTCACCATTGTGACGATCGCCCGGAGGACACGGTGGAGCACACAGTGGCGATCTGCCCAGCTTGGGCGGAGCACCGCCGTGCCCTCGTGGAGGCGATCGGCGGCGGCGATCTCTCGCGTCCGGCCCTGGTTCAGGCTATGGTCCGGAGCGAGAGGGAATGGGAAGCGGTCACCTCCTTCTGCGAAGCAGTAATGCTAGCAAAGGAGGAGGCCGGGCGTTTGAGGGAGAGAACACCAGGCCAACCCAGCCGCCGCGGGAGACGCCCAGGGCGCCGGGCGCCGCGAGGCGACTCCCGGCCACCGTAGATGCAGGCCTGTGGACGGCTGAGCAATGGGTAGCTCACCGTCCGTCCGTCTATTGACGACAGGCCGTGTCGACGGCGCGTTCGTGTTTCACGCGCGCCTCAAAGAGAGTCAGCAAAGCAGAGGGGCTTGCCAGAGCCTCCGCCTGCCGGGGTTGCGGGTTGTTCGAAAGAGATACCGCGGCCTCGGAACGTAAAGGGCAATAGAAGGAACATGGGTGGGTTTTAGTCAGTACAAGTCTGACCCCGCTCCGCCCAGAGCGGGGGAAGTCATTGGATGATTTCCCACCCGAAAAAAAAAAGGCGTATTTTTTTTTATTTTTCCTATGAAATCGTTTCTTTAACATATAATATGTCAAAGAGAGAAGAATGTTATTTCTATATTTCTAAAAATCTAGCTCGAGCTCTTGAACACAGTTCCATACATTTTTGGCCGCTGTCCTTCAGATCAGGTATTTCTGAATGAATGGAAATCAGAAATATTTATTTGTGATTCATAGGTACCTACATAAGTAGGTTGGTCATGTTTTAGTAAAAAGTGCGCTATGATCAGCCTATTACAGGCATACAAAAATAATGAAATGAAAATTATACAACCAAAAAATTCAAAGTTACTGTTAATAAATTAATTAACATAAATAATTATAATGTTACTTTGCATCAGGTACAATTAAATCAACAACACTTATGACCATGTTTGAATATATTTTTGGAGTAGTTTTTTATCACCTGTTTCCGAGCTCATTGTTGGGAATGATAATGAGTTAATGTGTTTTGATAATTGTATAATGAAAAAGCTAGCCTGACAAGCGCTTTGCTTTAATCAAGTGAAGTTGTTTGAAGACTTGCTGACAACTTGACATATAATACATTACAACTGTACCTTAATTGTACAAATCTGTCCTCAGCCTAATCTATAGGTAATAAAAGAAGTAGCCGTTTTTTAACCAACTTTCGAAAAAGGAGAGACGTTATGTATTTAATCAGACGGAAAGTATTTACAAGACGTTTTCAACAGTTTACAGCAGATTTCTTCTGTTTCAGCTCATTTCATGCACTCACATGAAAACTCGATGGGAAGACAGTTGCAAGAGGTCCCCAATAGTATAAAGCCACTTTATCGGATTTGGGCTTATTTCGTGCATATCTAAAATTGCTGCTAAAACTTTCAGTCTTAGATCGATTCATGCTTTATCATGTTTTGTTACTTACCGCGGCAAATCGCCGCTTAGCGGACCTCCGGTTCGATCTAATGGTGGCATGGAGAGAGCGACTGTCGCAACCCCGTGCAGGGCACGCCTCAATAGTAGCGATAAGTCCCCTCTTTGAGGAGTGAATGGAGAGGTACCACGGCGTCCTCACCTAGCGCCTGATGCAGGTCCTCACTGGACACGGACGTTTCGGGAGGTTCCTGTACAAAATCCTGTACAAAATATTAAATGGCATGCCTACTTGCACATTATGTGGAAGATACATTCTTGTTTTACTCACCTATATCTGGTATAAAATTCTGAACCATTAACCAATCATATAAATCATTGGCCATATTTTCTCTCACAAGGAGTTTAACTTGTGGTTGTCTGTTAATGACAGTCAATTTGAAATCTATGCAATATTCCAGCTTTTTAATGACCAACCATGTTTTCGTTCCAAATGTGTCTTGCATTCTTACCGATCCATCCTGTAAACACATTTGTGAACGTTTTAGTGATTCAATTTAAAGTTTGTTTTTGTGTTTAAAAGTTAGCAAAAATACTAAAGTGTTGGTAGAACCCCTATACGCCCTGCCGGGGTTTTTTTTGCGGGCTACCGCCCTGCCGGGGTTGCATGCTGTTTGAAAGAAATTCCACGGCCCCGGAACACAAAAGGCAAAAGAAGGAACATGGATGGGTTTTGGTCAGTAGAAGTCGGCCCAGAGCGGGGAAGTTATTTTATGATAAAAATTCCAAAAATAAAACACTCTATACGCCAGAGTTGTCACCGTTGACTCAAAAAATCGTTTAGATGCAATTAATTGCCCTCTTAGACCAGGGCTAAAGGCTAGGGGCCAAATTGTAGTAGGATGAAACCCATTAGAAAAGGAGGGGAATATGATAAAAATTAAAGGAAAAATAAATTACGGTCGATCCGAGTTCGGGAAGTGGGGGGGGGGGGGCTTTGTAAGGGTAAAAATGGTTTAACTTGATTTCCGGCAAAACTACATGTCCTATGGATCTTATGGATTTTAAGTTTGGATTTAAAACTACTAAAAGTACATCTCACTCTGAAAAGTAAATATTCGGCATTTACCCTAGCAACACCTTAATTGAATGAACTAGACTTCACTTTAAAGATCTAAAAACGAGTTTGTCGAGTCCGGCCCTGCTCACATGAGTATCTTGATAGAAGCTGATTAAGACAAAATAAAAAAATATGTACCTCTAAAATGAAAAAATCATTTTCAATATAGTGATCAATCGTGCAGTTTATTAAACTTCTTTGATTTTTAACGAAAACAAAATTATTCTTCGATTTTTTTTGAACACTTCCGTCCCACGAATACAAAACAATTTTTGAATAGTCGACATCGGAAACTAGCTTCGAGATTTTTTTTAATCTTTGAAACATTTCCTTTGCATAGGTGCAGTGTCCCCTCGGATTAAAAAAATCACCATCACCGCAGCATTTCTCGATACACGTATTGGAGGCACACAATTTTGTCACATCAATTTGAGTATTATTCATATTTCTGTAATCATTTTTGCACACACTGTCAAAATCCACATCACTTTTTGCAACACTTAACATGAGAAGAAACGAAAAGGCTAAATAGGTTAACATTTTATTGAAATATTTCGTTTATTTATTGAGCCAGTAGGTGCATTTTCAGCCAACCTTAGAGAATAAATACGTTCTGAAATACAGTCGATTTTCCTGATGGTATTTACTTATTTTACCTACCCAAAACAAAGGAGGATATTATTTATTTAGCATGTTTTTCCCTGTAATTGGCGATCTCATTATGAACAATGTCAAATTGTGCCAAGTGATAAGTTATTTTTGAAAATGCAGTAAGAGCATATTGACATATAAACTAAAATAGACCGGCAGAAATGGAGATGGACTGGCTACATGATCAGAGATCCAAGGGATAAATGGTGTAAAATAGTCTCTGACTAGCCAGACGGTAAACGCAATAGAGGACGTCAACAAATGAGGTGGGAGGATGACCTCAAACTAACAGCTGGTCATCAATGGAGAAGAGTAGCAACAGATAGAATACAGTGGAAATTGTTAGAGGAGGCCTATGCTAAGAGGCACACTGAACTACGAGACATCTTATAAACATAAAAACAAAAACATGTTGTAAAATGTGTAACATCGTAGTTCAGAATAAAAGGCTTATTATTATACTAGCTTTTGCCCGCGGCTTCGCTCGCGTTAAATTCGGTAGCGCCTTATTGATTTGTAATAGCAACGCTAAGTTTTCCCGTTTCTTCCCTCTTTCTCCCTCACATCCCACTTTTTTCAAAAAAATATTAGCCTATGTCCGTCTCCTGGTTCCCAACTATCTCTGTACCAAAATTCATCAAAATCGGTTTAGCCATTAAAGCGTGAAGAGGTAACAAACAAACAAACAAACAAACTCACTTTCGCTTTTATAATATTAGTAAGGAAGTAAGGATTACTAACTGGCGCCCGCGGCTTCACCCGCGTGATGACAAAAAAAGTATCCTCTCTGTTATTCTAGACTATAATCTACCTCTGTGCCAAATTTCATCAAGATCCGTTCAGTAGTTTTTTCGTGTAAGAGGATCAAACATACATCCATCCTCACAAACTTTCGCATTTATAATATTAGTAGGATTGGTAGGACAGTAGGATTAGTAGGATAGGATATAAGAGCATATTCAATGACTGCTCGAATTCAAATTTTGCACCTGCTTCTTCAGCCTTCCCCTTAGACTATCCCTCTCGCATAGTCAAAGCGATTTTTTTGGGTGAACTACACGGACTGAGTGGCGACTTTTTTTTATAAACGTTACTCTTTTTTTTTGGGGTCGGATCAAATAACTTCCCCCGCTCTGGGTGGAGCGGGGGGAGTGTCAGTCTTGTACTGACTAAAACCCACCCATGTTCCTTCTATTGCCCTTTACGTTCCGGGGCCGCGGTATCTCTTTCGAACAACCCGCAACCCCGGCAGGCGGAAGCCCTGGCAGGCCCCTCTGCTTTGCTGACATCTCTTTGAGGCGCGGGTGAATCACTCCCACCAATTGCTCCCCGTACTCAGGCCCGCATCTACGGTGGCCGGGAGTCGTCTCGCGGCGCCCGACGTCCGAGGCGTCTCCCGCGGCGGATAACGTTACCCTACATAAGGAATACGGCGCAGCAGTCAATCGATTTATATAACTTTTTTATGACATTAAAATTTACTAAATATGAAATTAAAATTTGCTTTAATCACCTATTTAAAAACATTATTATGCCTAACTCTAACCCAACTAGCTTAAACAGAAACTAAGTAAATTTGTATTTTTATCTTTCTGTCTTTATATACGATTTCAAGTCTATTCAAGTATTTTGATCTGACTCGCGAGGTTGTTGACTATATGTGACACGTGAGTATAGCAGTCATTGTGTAGACGTGTCGGCTAATGGCTTAATAGCCAATAGCCTCGACCAACATTAGGGGAGAGCCTCGCTTGGCAGTTGGATCAAGGGCTTAATTTAGATAACAATCAGTATATCTGAACACGGCGCGTATTGTGAGGTTTTTCTTACAAGAGCTCTCACCATCTGTTTCCAATGCTGGTAGGCGACTATTACAAAATAAAAGCCATTATTTTCTTATAAACAAAAGAAAAAGAAATAACTAAAGAGTCTATTCTAAGATAATAAAAGTTTTGCGAGTTTGTATGTACTTACCCTATGCTTTTTCTCTGAACATTTGAAAGGCAAGTCATTTTTCCGGATAGCCGTAGTCTACTTTTTACTGAGTACCACGCGGGCGATATACGATTTCAAGTCTATTCAATCTATTGATCTGGCTCGCGAGGTTGTTGACATGTGACACGTGAATACAGTCATTGTGAAGACTTGTCGGCCAATGGCTTAATAGCCATCAGACTCGACCAACATTAGAGGAGAGCCTCGCTTGGCAGCTGGATCAAGGGCTTAATTTAGAAAACAATCAGTACCTATATCTGAACACGGCGCGTATTGTTGGGAGGTTCTTCCTACAAGAGCTCTGAGCATCTGTTCCCGATGTTAGAGGGAGGTATTTAAAAAATCGTAGAAGAAGAATATCTCAGTGAAGCATTCAAATTCATTTATTTTGTAAACAGAGGTTTCCTAAAAGATGTAAAATTCAATTTGTTTAATTTTTTTATTCAGAAAATATGTCATAAGCACAGTGCCATCTATCGGATATTGGAGTAGTTTGCTGGAACCTGTGTGTCGAGTGGTTGTGAGTTCACGTCACAAATAAAAACATCCGTGACATGCCAACACAAATCTTGCGGCATATTTTAGCTAACAAATACAATATGACTGACAGTAACAAACATAAAAGCGCCATCTATCGTCAGTTTTCTTCCCCATTGTCTGAGGTAGTTTTTTTTTTATTAAATAGATGTCGCTACAAGTTTCTTTCGCAAGTAATCTGATGTTGTATTGCATGTAATCCAACACTAAATTTTATATGCAGTTTCGCCCGCGAGCTACTTGGTAAAAAGTAGACTACGGCTATCCGGAAAAAATTACTCGCTTTTCAAATGTTGAGAAAAAAAAACATAGGGTAAGTACCTACATACAAACTCGCAAAACTTTCATTAGTTATTTCTTTTTCTTTTGTTTATAAGAAAATAATGGCTTTTTTTTAAAGTCGCCCTTCAGCTTTTCGTATTCGGCGGTATAAGCGGCGAGTTGATCGGTATTCGCAAAATCGCATATTCTGGAGCGATGAGAGGTGGGTATACAGAGCTTGGGAGCGACCCGAACAAAGTGTGACTGACGTGTGCCGCCCGGATGATGCAGCCACGAGTTCTTTCTGGCACAGCATCTGGTCGGTGCCTGTCTGTCATACTGAGGCTGACTGGATGCGTGATGTTGAGCGTGTGTGTGAAACTATTCCAGATATGGAGCCAATCTTAATAACATCTTTAGATATAACCAGTGCAGTTCGTCCGTTACCGAACTGGAAGTCTCCAGGACCGGATGGACTGCACAACTTTTGGCTCAAGTGGCTCACTAGTTCACACACTCGCCTGGCATCTCAATTTCAGTCTTGCCTTGAGTCCGGGTCTCTGCCACAGTTTCTAACAACAGGCGTTACCCACCTGCTCTATAAGTCAGGTAGTCCCGCGGAACCCAAGAATTATAGGCCGATCACGTGTTTATCGACGGTCTATAAACTTCTTACGTCCATTTTGAGAGCGAAAATTAATTCACACATAGACAAAAATTCAATTATGTCTGCCTCTCAGAATGGATGTAGGAACGGGTCTCGCGGTACTAAGGAGCTACTCCTCATTGACATGGCCATTAGCCAACAGGTTCGTCGATCCCGCAAGGATTTGTCGACATGTTGGATAGACTATAAGAAGGCCTACGACTCAGTGCCACATACATGGCTCAAGAGGGTGCTGGAGTTGTACAAGATAGATGCAACCCTACGCGCCTTTCTTGAGTCGTGTATGGGGCAATGGAGGACGGTCCTTCGATATCCAGGATGTCGACAAATCCAGGGAAACGATGAGCCTGTGTGGATTAAACGGGGAATATTTCAGGGCGACAGTTTGAGTCCACTTTGGTTCTGTCTAGCCCTGAATCCTCTAAGCACATTGCTGGAGGATTCAGGTTTAGGCTATCGGTTGAGAAGAGGTGGTCAGGTCATATCTCACCTCCTTTACATGGATGATCTGAAACTCTTTGCCTCCAACAAATTGCGACTGATGGAGCTACTGAAAGTAACTGAAACTTTTAGTAACGCCATCAGGATGGAATTTGGTGTGGACAAATGTGCAGTCATGTATGTGAAGCGAGGGGAGATTATGGAATCCGAGGGAATTCAACTCTCGGATTCCATACACCTCAGATCCCTTTCCTCATCCGAAAGCTATAAGTATTTGGGTATGTCGGAAGCGTTAGGCATTAACGTAGCTGACATGAAGCAATTGTTGAGGGAGCGTTTCTTTGGTCGCCTGAAGAAGGTATTAAAAAGCCTTCTTTCGGGCGGGAACAAGGTGCGCGCCTTCAACAGTTGGGTCATGCCGGTTATAATGTACTCTTTCGGCATACTTAAATGGACTCAGACTGAACTCGATGCCCTGGATAGGAGAGTCCGTATACTGCTGACTGGAAATCGGATGCATCACCCACGATCATCAGTGATGAGACTGTACATCCCACGGAAGTGTGGGGGTCGAGGCTTTTTAAACGCGAAGACCCTCCATAACCGAGAGGTGTGCAGTCTAAGGGAATATTTTTTAAAAACCGACGTGGGTATGCACCGAGATGTAGTCGCAGTGGACAAGGGACTCACCCCGCTGTCCATGGCTAAAGAGAATTGGCGCAAACCTGTAGTACTTACTACTGATGACCGCAAGGTAGTATGGCAAGGCAAGGAGCTTCACGGGCGCTTCTACAAGGCTCTTCATGGGCCCGATGTAGATTTTCTGGCGTCCGTGTCCTGGCTACGATTCGGTGACCTATTTGGGGAAACTGAAGGTTTTGTCTGTGCGATTATGGACGAAGTTATGTTGACGAACAACTACCGGAAATATATAATGAAGGATGGGACGGTTGACGTGTGTCGGGCATGCCACCGTCCTGGTGAGTCCATCAGACATATTATTTCTGGTTGTTCTCGTCTAGCTAACAGCGAGTACTTGCATAGACACAACCAAGTGGCCAGGATTATTCATCAGCAACTTGCCTTGAAATATAATCTTGTTGAATCTGAGGTACCGTACTACAAGTATGTGCCCGACCCAGTTCTCGAGAAAGACCATGTTACGCTGTACTGGGATCGGTCTATCATTACTGACAGGACTATTGTCGCCAATAAACCTGACATAGTGGTGATAGACCGATCAGCGCGCCGCGTAATGATAATCGATGTTACCATCCCACATGACGAGAACCTCGTGAAAGCTGAGAAAGAAAAACAACTAAAATATCTTGACTTGGCACACGAGGTTGTTGACATGTGGAATGTGAACTCGGCTATCATTGTGCCGATTGTCGTAACGGCCAATGGCTTAATTGCCAAGAGCCTCGACGAACATCTGTCGAAGCTCTCCTTAGGTGGTTGGATCAAGGGCCTGATTCAGAAGGCAGTACTCCTCGATACGGCCCGCATTGTGAGGAGGTTCCTTTCTCTGGAGCCCTAACCACCGGTAGCTTGGACCCTGCTCCCGTTACCGGCGGAAACCTATTTTTATATTTTTAAATGTTTTTTCTTATTTATTTTTTAAGAAATATTTAAAAATGTAATTTTAAGATACGAATTAAATAAAGGACATAATAATAAATAAATAATATTTTTTTTTTATTTCAGTTACCAGATTACAAACTTATACATTTTTTACAATAGAGGCCTCCTTTTAAGTATTGGATACCTGTGCTAGGAGACCCCGCTCTTCTAAAACTAGTAACAATAATAATTTAGTAGTGCACATTTACGCAAAAGAAATTCAAATTCAACTTATATCTAGGCAAGTATGTATGTGTGGTGTGGTGTGATGGGGGTGGTGTGGTGTGGTGTGGTGTGGTGTGGAGTGGTGTATGTGTTTGTGTGTGCGTGAGTGTGTCCTTTATGGTTAGATTATATTATCTTATGTTATTTTGTAACAGTGTCTCGATGTCGTCATAGCTCTTATATTTTAGCCAGTGTATTAAACTATTTTTACATTCTGTATATGTCATAGTATAAATATTTAAAAGTTTATTTAGTTTATTGTAGATGAAGGCGGATTGCCTGGTGTACTGTCTTTTTGCATATGAGGTTTTAACCGACACTTCTGGTGCAACAAGGTATTTTCTTCTTTTTTTGTTAAGGCTAGAGTCATAGCGGAGGGATTTGTGTAGTTTTAGAGTGACATGGAGTACATATAATTTCCTAACCGAAAGAAGGCCACTAAGTGAGTAAAGGTTTTCAGTGGGGAATCTGTACGGTTTAAAATACATCACTTTCAAAAGAGACCTTTGCGCTCTTTCAAGTTCAAGGAATTTAATTTTAGTAGCCCCGCCCCAAATAGGTATACAATACACTAGAACTGACTGGGCCAGCGACACGTATATTTGGTTTAGTAGAGTCTTTGAGTTAACATGTCTTAAGGTCTTGAGTTTTCTAGTACGAGACATGACCATGTCCGTATGTAAATGCCACGATAATCGTTGGTCTACTATGATACCAAGATATTTTATATCAGTCACTTTTTCTATTTTATTGCAAGAACAATTTGTGCTAGTGGGGTCATCACAGTTATGTAGTCTAAGATTATGATTAGGTCCAGGTTGACTGTTGTTATAATTTGTGAATGCAATATATTTAGTTTTAGAGGTGTTTAGTGTTAATAAGAAAATATTTAACCACTTAGCAACTTTTATGAGTCCCTTTTCAGCATATCTATAAGCAGATTCCCAAGCATCTCCAGTGAAAACTATGGCTGTGTCATCTGCATAGGAAAAAACACGCCCATTTTCTAGCTTCATTTCGCATAGGCTATTTATATAAATTAAGAAAAGCGTCGGCCCAAGAACGCTGCCTTGTGGGACACCGAAGCTTACTCTTAACTCATCACTAACGTGGTTTCCTATCTTTACACGCTGCTTTCTATCCTGGAGATAATCTGTAAGCAGGGCCAAAGGGACTCCTCTTACACCTACGTTTTCTAAACTGCGCACAAGGATAGGAACAGAGACGGTGTCGAAGGCTTTTTTTATATCCAGGAAAATAGTGAGACACTTTTTCCCCGTATCCACATTATTAACAATATGAGAGGTGATGTCTGCAACTGCATCTTCTGTCGATAATCCTTGCCTAAATCCGTATTGTGAGTCAGAAATTATGTTAAATTTGTTCATATAATTTATTAGTCTAGTGTTAATCAGTTTTTCTATTATTTTTGAGATTGCAGTTAAGACCGAGATGGGTCTGTAGTTGCTTACATCGTCTCTGTCCCCACCCTTATGCACAGGTGTAATAATGGCTTGTTTAAGAGAGGGTGGAAAAATACCTTGTGCGAAACACAGATTTGCAAGATGTGTAATAATTGGTACCACCACGTCATGGGCAGATTTAAGAAAACTAGTTGGTATATTATCACATCCCGGTACGCTCTCTGTTTTAAGACTCATCAATACGCCATGGACTTCCTCAGGATCAGTTTCCAAAAGCACAAAAGATGAGACATGCGAACCCATTAGGTCAGAAGTCTCGCTCTTGAAAGAAAAACCTTACAATACGCGCCGCATTCAGTTATACCTATGTACTGCTTTCTTTCTAAATTAAGCCCATGATCCAGCTGCCAAGCAACGCTCTGATGTTGTTCGAGGCTTTTGGCTATTAAGCCATTAGCCAACACGTCTACAACTACGCAATGACTGTTGTACACACGTGTCATATGTCAACAAACTCGCGAGCCAAATCTGAGTACCTACTTGAATAGATTTGAAATTATATTTATCTTATACAAAAAGAATCTATATATTAGTATTATAAAAAGGCAAGATTTGTTTGTTTGTTTGCCATACTCGCCACAATCATCGAAACTTTTGATTGTGCTTAGCATGGGTACTTTCAACTGTCAAGCATTCAAATCAAACACAGTACACATGATACGATAACATAAATCATGCGTAACAGTACCTAGTCAATGTATCCTGTGTTAAACCGAAACCCTATTGAGTATATCCTACTAATATAATAAATGCAAATGTTTGTGAGGATAGATATATGTATGGATGTTTGTTACTCTTTCACGTCAAAACGGCTAAACGGATCTTAATGAAATTTGGCACAGAGTTAGATTATAGTCTGAAATAACACATAGGATCCTTATAGGATGATAGGATTCTTTTTTCGATATAACGCGGTCGAAGCCGCGGGCGCCATCTAGTATAATTAATCATTTCTAAGAACAGAAAAGGTCTTTATGTCGGAAAAATAACGAGTTACAACAGTTGCCATCGAAACAACTTTTTTTAGATAACAATTGCTACTATCATCTTCTTAAATAACACGCAGGATACTTTTTTACGATGCGAAGCCGCGGGCGCCAGCCAGTATGCCATAATAATATTTATCAAGCGAATCAGTTGATTATCTAATATTAGGATTATAAGGTTTTACAATGATTAAACTAGGAGATTTAAAACTTTATAGATCGGAGACATCGGGAATAAAAATTTGATCCCGAACATCTTTGATGTTGACGAATGCTACCTGGGGTCTGCTACGGCTTTAATGGTCTAATATGGCCGTTTAGGCAGAATATAATCTCAACACGAATGATGTTAATACGATTTTGTAATAATATTCTAGTTTAAACGAGTGTCCATGGAGTTTCTTGCCCATTCTTCTCCATAGAGATCAACGCTTTGGAATGAGCGACTACAGTACTTTCAGAAGTTATTATGTCTCGTGACTGGGGTTGTAGCTTTAACATTTTGTTTTTTTTTTTGACATTCAGAAGTGCCTGTAATGGTCTAATTGAAATAAATGTTTTCTTTTTAATCATAACAGGTTAATCATGTAAATTGCCTTATCAGTCGTAAAATTGTCACAAAGTGACCATACAAAACATAAATTGCACTTATGACCACTTTAAGAATTTTAACGTTGTTCATATTATTTTCATATTATGATTCTGCTATATGGGCCATTTTAGTCCCTCTGACGGGCTTGTGACACTAGACACAACAATTTGTTATCAAGTAGTAACAAGTTTATGATTTTCTTCCTCTAGTACCTATCACGCATAAATATTTGAATGTCATTGTGATAAATGGCTATGGACATGGTAAATCTCTACCAGTTGTACGTCGTTGTTTTTTTTTATTCTTGAAGAACTTCAGGAGCAAAGAAGAATACGCTGGCCAAAACCGCGGAGCACAAATAGGGTAATATGATAAAAAATAGCTTGTTATTATGACTTACTCGCGTACTTTAACTTGTTCGTTTCTTCTTGGGTGGGTGTACGCGAAATGCCAATGGTTGGAATATAGACTTGCGAAAGATTTAACTGCACAAGTTTATCGTTTGTGCAAAATTGAAAGGTCATCTAATCGTCCGAGCAAGAATAATTGTGACCCGTTTTTAATCATCAAGTTTGACAGTCATTCACTTAGGGGTACATTAGGGTCGTGTGGAACCATTTATTTATCAGCCACGCGTACAATTTTTTTTTCTGTAGAGAAATGTAGTGGGAAGGCCTCTCAGTTGCCGCCACATTGCCGTCGCGTCGGTAACTATGCGTTCGATTGTAGCCGCCGGCCGTTTGGCGTGGCCTAGTGTTTAGGATTACAGATAAACTTTATCTCTACAACTTTTTGTTAGGGTCTGTACCTCAAAAAGAAAAAAACAGAACCCTTTATTCTTATTCACTTTGTTGTCCATCTATCTGTCTGTAAAGACCCTTTATCTCGGGAATGCGTGGAGGTTATCATCATCTGCCTAGCCTTTTCCCAACTATGTTGGGGTCGGCTACCAGTCTAACCGGATGCAGCTAAATATCAGTATTTTACATGGAGCGACTGCCTATCTGACCTCCACAACCCAGTTAGTACTGGGTAATGCGATACCCCTTGGTAAGACTGGTTGTCAGACTTTCGGAACACTGACTACCTGTAACGACTGTCAAAGATCTACAAATGACAGCCGGGACCAACGGCTTAACGTGCTTTCCGAGGCACGGAGGAAACTCGGTGTGTAACGGGTGGTCACCCATCCACAGACCAACCTAGGCAAGCGCGGCTTAACCTAAAGATCGACCCGAGTGGCTGCTATTATTTAGCCATGAGCTCCTTCTTTATCTCGGGAATGCGTGGAGGTATCGAGTTCAAATTAAAACCTAAATATACTCAAATCTGTGGTGGTCCCTTGTAGCTGTAAAAAAACAACCCTCTAAATTTACGCAGTCAAAAGATATGGCCGTTTATCTTGCAAGTTTGTACGGAACCCGCGGTGCGCGAGTCCGACTCGCAGTTTGCACTAGCACTAGCATTTGGCCGTTTTTTTTACAGATAAGTGCTATCTGATAGTCTTGAGAGAGGCCTGAGGATGTAGGGTGTAGACAAGTGGTAATTCTACTACAGTATCGACACTGAAGACTGGCTTTCGAAGACTTCTGTCAATCCAATCGGCTTCGACTTTTCATCATCGATATCATCGCCATTCTAGGAAAAGGCCGATCATTCAGTTTTTACGGCTATATTTTTTAAAACAAGATTTAAACAAGATTGGTCTCGATTCTTAGCAAAGAGGGACCGAAAAAAAAGAAACAGCGTGATTTTAATAGTTCTGAAGTTACAAAGGCTAAATCCTTACTAATATAATATTATAAAAGCGAAAGTGAGTTTGTTTGTTTGTTACCTCTTCACGCTTTAATGGCTAAACCGATTTTGATGAATTTTGGTACAGAGATAGTTGGGAACCAGGAGACGGACATAGGCTAATTTTTTCTTTAAAAAAAAGTGGGATGTGAGGGAGAAAGAGGGAAGAAAAGGGAAAACTTAGCGTTGCTATTACAAATCAATAAGGCACAAGGGGAACTGTGTTAGCCCGAATTTAACGCGAGCGGAGCCGCGGGCAAAACCTAGTCTAAAAATAAAGCATTGGATTCCTGCATACTTCCATATGGTTACCAAACATGGATGCTAAACATTAAGTATCACAATTAATAAAATTAAAATCTGTCGAGCTATCAATCATTCAAAAGTCATTTATTCACATTAGGCTGATAATCAGCACTTTTTGAACGTCAGATTACAAAAGACAGTCCCACAAAAACGCCCTGCCCTTCGCCACTTCCTAGTGTGCTATGGAAAGAGGCCTACTGAACATCAAGTGAAGGGATAAATATAGAAACAGTAACATCCGAAAAAAGACGAAAGGTATACAACGTGTTAAAAAAAAGAATCAATAACATTTACTGAGTATACAGTTGCAGTGATAAGCAGTCTTTGCACACGTTCATAGGTCCTCAGATAATATACTTTTAGAGAAAAAGCCATTTTAGGTACTTGTTTTTTGCACTAAATCCGTGCGACAACCCTTAAATCAGCTGAGAGCTTTTTACATCCAGGTAGTCCTAGGTGAGTTATTCCGGTGGGTAAGAATTTTAGGAAAAAGTATTTCATGTAACCAGCGCATTTGTACTTAATATCTTTAGTACCTACTATGGTCGGCCATTGACCTCTACACCTAGGGTTGTAACTGAAAAGTAAAATGAAAAAAAAAGGTAAAGTTGAATCGTTGATTTTAATTATGTTTCTTTCACAGTGTATTTTTTACATGATATATGTGCCTACCTAAAAGTATTAGTGCTCTTTATTACACATTGTAAATGCACTGCAATACCTACTCTCAAAAGCTGAAGTGTGAATAGGCGGTCAACGTAGTACGTTTGTAGACAAAGACTGGATCGGTAGAACATCAATGTGGGCAGGAACACAAGGGAAAAGAAAGCAAGGACAACCCGAAGAAAGACGAAATTGTCAAAACGAGTGAAAAAACGTTACAGTGGCGCGACAACATGACCAGTGAAAGAAAATGGAGGTCTTTACCCAAAGGGGGTCCTTTATTAAATAACTATTTTTATAATCGTAACCTATTGTATTTGAGGAATAAAGAGGCGTTTTTTTTTATTTTATTTATAAGTATAGGTATTTATAAGTGTAACTCTAAACGACACACGACTAGATACCATGGCTGCTAGTATTCAATACCTTATGGGTAGTAACATTGAGTATATAATGTCGTGAAGTAAAAAACTCTCTTGTAGACAAAGGGTGGTCGCAGCGCGCGCAGCGCATGCTTATTGGTCGAGGAAATTAGGGGGCAGTCGCTACCATCCCCTTCGTATTCCTCTGAGACTATAAAAAAGGCTTTCAGGTCTCCAAATGCGTCAGTCTTCGACTAACAGTGATTCTGAAAACGCTTCGTAATTCTGAACTGCTCCGGAAGTCCGGGCCCGGGTAATTGCTATCTGTAAAATTGTTACTCAGATTGCTAACTGAAAGTGGTCCGAAGTGTTCGCGATATTTTATTTAGTAAGTTTAAAATCCCTGTTTCTTGTATTTAAAGTTGATTATGAAATATTCAACAAATCTCCTTTCTTTGTATCAATTAAACGCCACGGTAAATAGAACGCGAGTTTGAAAGTCAGAATTTTCTTAAGAAAAAATACAAAAACGGCGCCGCCAAAATATAGCCTCCCATTGGTTGAAAAAGTAAAAAAAAATAGAAAAAAATATAATTGGCTAATTTTCGAGTCACAAACAGTGTTAAAAGTTGGAGAAAACACGCCAGCCCAGCGTAGTACAGAAAATGTAAGTTGAAGAACTGATATATTTTTGTTAAACTCCGTTTGAATGGCAATAGCGCAGTGGTGTGTGGTAGTGGAGCGAACGAGTTCTGCGCTGCGGGTTGGAGTCCCGTAGGAGTAAATATTTAATTTTGGTTAGATACCAAGATAGTGCTGATGCTAGAAAGGATGTGTGACGAGATGATGACTATTATTCACGGCACGGTTGGCGCAGTGGCTGAGAAATTAACTACTGCGCCTCGTGTCGCGGGTTCGATCCCCGCACCGAAGGTAGGTAGTTGTTTCGGGTCTGGCTGATTGCAAATGTGAGTTTAGATGTTTGTAAACGCACCCGCGATACAGGAGAAATTCCTAGTGTGGTGGCCATGCGAGTATTTAAGTAATTCTCATATTATCTCTCTATTGTTTCAGGTACCATAACATATAAATAAGAAATATTAAAACAACGAAGTATCTGATCTGCCAGTTTATCCATACCGATTTTAAATGTGGTAGGATAAAACACAATATCTAATATAAAAATAAATATATATTTTTATAAACTTTACATAAAGTAAATATAATTTTTAAATTTGTATTTTTTTTAATTACCTCGTTTGGAGACCGTTTTTCTGCCAGCCTTAGAAAAAATATAATGAAAAGTGTTATTATCGCCGATAATGTAACAATTATTATTAGTTGTGATTAAATTACTTACTGTAACAAAAAATGAAACGTTTTAAATCGAACATTTTAAAGGTTGCACTTTTTTACTTTAATATTTTTCTGTCACCATTTTCGTACATGTTGATAATGTGTCTGAGTGATGGCACATATAGAAACAATTCTTTGTCCGTCTGTCTGTCAAATCTATTTTTCTTAAGAACGAATGAAATCGAAATTGGAGTTTTAAAAAAATCTAGCTTCGCATAACGTACTACAAAAACAACCGAATCAAACTTGACAATACTTACCGTTAATTTTAGAATCATGGAATTCGGTAACTAGAATTTTACCCTAGATAATGGGAACCAACTGAAGCATAGTATTGCAAGCATGGTTAATAGTCTAATAAAAGGTCTAAATTAGTGGAATCAGGGCCCTGATGTCCGTAGGCGATCAGAACTATCAGGAGCTAGTTTAGGCAATTTTCGTTTTGTTCATTGTTATAATTTCACTTTTGTTACTATTCTGAAATCATTTTAATTCTCACCATGAAGTATTTATTTTTAATCGATATCAATACAAAATTAATTTTTTTTAAATTGTTAATTAATCAAATTAAAAAAAAAATAATTAAATAGGGAGAACTATTTTATATAATAAGAAAACATCTCATGATCTATAAATATCAGTTTACCTTTTTTCTTTCTCCATTAGTTTGTAAAAAAAAAAAATTACTTCTAATTCTTTAGTCATTTTAGCGTGATCAAATTAAATAAATCGCTCTGCTGAAGGAAAAATCCATTAAAAAAAAACCAAACTCTAAAGAAAATATATACTTGATGAAAGGAATCGTCAGTTGGAAAAAAAAGGTCTGCATAAAACAGCACTAAAAAAAGTATCTTCAGTATTTCAATACGGTCAGCAGATTGTGCGTAAGATATTTCGTTGCAAGAACTAGTAATTGTTAACTGTATTTTACACGAAGAAGTTTTTAAACCATGATTAAAACGACCCAAGAGGCAGAAATGGCCGAAGAAAGAAAAATGCTAGATTTCTTAAGAGAAAAAGGCATTAAAACACTCGAGGAATTAAAAAATATCTTAATACATCGCTCAAACTCAACGAATGATACACCAGCTGAAGAAACTGAAATACCAGCTCAAACACCAGAGGTTTCATTTGTCAAAGTAATTCGACCTCCATCATTATTAAGCCCAGAAAAGCTGAACATGTTAATAGAGACGAGTACACGAATTAAAGAACAATTTTTTAATATATTACCTCTAAATAATTCAGTTACTTCAAATCCTCCTCCAGTAGTTGTAAAGAGTATTACTGACGATTCTGGCCGTTGTGCCGTGAATCCTCCACGAGTTGTTGAAATGAGTGTTGATCAGAATATTACTGAAGATTCTTGCCGCAGTATTATAAATGCTCGGCCAGTGCTTCAACAGATAGCTAGACATACTAGCGCCAACATGCCCCGAATGCTGGTTCCAAAACGAAAAAAAACTACTTCACTACCAATGAGGTACGTATGTGCCGATACCATCAATTGACACAAAATTTTGTTACGTATTTTAAGATACTGGATCACTATAAAATTGTTATTGTTTTCAGATACCGACACAAAAATACTTATCAAAATCAGAAAGAGGCAAGGCATATGCAATACCTGCCTGAAAGGAACTACCTAGTTCGGCAAAACATTGCAAACCAAAATGTGTCAGTGGGTGTTAATATCAGATTTAACCAACACCACCAAGAACAGAATTTAAACACTCATAATCAAAACAGATATGAAGGAGTTGGACAGAATACCGTCACTGTCAATAGCACCAATGATTTAAATATCGCCAATGGTTACAATAATGCCTGTGGTCATAATATCGCCACTGGCTACAATAATGCCAGTAGTCATAATATTGCCACTGGCTACAATAACGCCTTTAGCTACAATATTGCCAATAGCTTCAACAATACCACTGGCTACAATAATGCCAGTAATTATAACAATACCGCAGGCTACAATAATGCCACTGGCTTTGTCAATCCAATGGGCTCTACGATTCCTGTTCCGCAGCCTTTTGCATCGGCGTCAATTTATAATGCACAGCAACAGTGGCCATCAGCCACACAGATGGCCCACCCAGAACGTAGCGGCTATAACTATTCCCAGTTCGAGATGGCCCCAAAAGCGCCCCAACAACAATGCTGAAAACTGTTTGATGAAAATCAAGCCCATATTGAAACAAAACTGAAGCAGTAAGTTTTAGAGACTGTGCGATCGGAATACATCAAGAAGCTAAGTCACAAAAGCAAATAGCTCTTGAAGAAGTCGATGAAGTTGTGATGGTTAAAGAACTGAATCAGAAATTAAATAAAAAAAGAAAATTGAATCGTAATCCGATCTACAATAAAGATTGAAAAAAATATAAATTTTAAAAGATTGACTATCCATGACGTTGACAGTCGGTGCCCAGATGCCGATTATAAAAACAATCACCCTATTATCAAAAGGTACGTATACAAAAGTTCCCTCTTCCACCACCACTAAATCCACCTATTTTTTGATACTCTAACGATTCTAATAATAATTTTGAAAAAATAACAAAACGAAAAATATACAACTATATTAATAATATATTTTCAGAAACCTACAAAATACCTACTAGCCTCCAAAACTCTTTGACGAAACCGATCATTGAGACTTGAATTAGTACTATATTAAAGTAAAATGCGACTCTGAAACCTCTAAGAAGATGAACATAAAATTGGATGATGTGGAAGCGAAGAAAATAAAACATCTAATACATAAAATTCCCTATCAATAAGGTATATAATTGCATTTATAATTCAACTGAAGCCGTAATATGTCGACAATTAAAAAAAAACTCAACTGTGGAATACGACCTTTTTTGAAGTTAGACACAAAATAAAACTTAATTCATTTTTAGGTTCATTCATCAGTTTGCGTTTGTCCATCAAGTAGTCAAGAATAATGAAGAGGAGTCGTCACGTCATACGAAGATCGTCTGAGCATCACCACAGTAGCGTCGGAGGTATTTAATTATCTAAAATAATTAAGATTTCTTGTATTCACTCTACGGCTTCGTTCATACGGATTTCTTTGACATTTTAAAATGCATTATTTTTTGTTCATTCGATTCTATTTTCAAAAACTAAACTAAAACTACTCTAAAATATAGTTTATTCTCGTCAAACGACGTTTGCTATTCTGAAATTGATTGAAGTGACACAAAAACTTAACTTTATAATAGTTTGACAGCATTAATGATAGTTTAGTTACTCAATTTAGAGACAATCGCAATCTCACTATTCTAAAATTGACGTTTTACACCAAAAACAGTGGTTGTTAAGCTAAATCGGATTACCTTTAATTGCGACTAAAATGTTGTGAAAAAAATTAGATGTGATTAGGTAATAAGTATGTCATCTTAATCTTAGTCTAGTTTAATCAGGTGGTGTATCAGAATCGGCACCTTTGTCAATTTTGTGAGTGTCGCATCGACACTTAGTTCGAGTAAATTTTATAATATTCCAGCTAATTGCATTGTTAGGTCTCTCGTCTTGTTTATGTATAAATTCACATGGTAAGTAATTTTATATAAAGAAAATATATGGTAAAAATATCATAAGTTTCGGAAGCGACTTACAACAGTCGCTTACAAAATGTATTGTTCCGTGTGGTGCCGGACACAAAGAATAGCACCACCCCATATCTTCCCGAGGGTGTCGTAAGAGGCGACTAAGGGATACAACAGAGGATGGACAGCAACGCGTCCTCTGAGTAAAATAACCCATCACGAAGCTGAAACTTAGGTACCTATTGTTCCCGTCAAAGCAATGTGGTACCGCTTAATTCCTTATGATAATCCAGGACATAATTTTCAGCCGAAAACCCCGAGGAAAAACATAAAAAAATCATTTGACCCAAAACGCATAACTTAATTAAATAGTAGACAAATAGTAAACGTACACTTTTCCTACCAAAAAAAAGGGTAACACTGAGACGAATACAAAGCGGGATGAAAGACGACAATGGGCGCGGCGATTGTTTTAATGCATATGAAATGAAATCGCGTTGACACAATTGGCGCGAAAGAATTGGTCCAGTGTACCGTGCGGGATTCGCATCAGAAGTCTAAAGAAAGTTTCTTAGTAATATATTTTTGCTCAATTATACTTGGAATCAGAATGAAGATTTCAGCTTAGTGATGGGTTTCAGTCTCATAACAACTTAACTGCGATTGCACTCTTGGTTCTTTTGTATTCTTACTCTCCTGCTTTAGAAACATTCTTCACTTTATTCTTTTTTCAAAATATTTATCGATCTTTTAGCATATCACTAACACGTGTTCAGCATAACAAATCTAGGACATCGTTCTGTTCTGTTATAGTCAATTAATTTAAGATGACAGAATAGTAATTTAAATACCTTTAACACTAAACACATTCATGCAAGAGGGGGCTCTTGCACTCTACTCAACTTAATGTGTAGAACGATGTTTTTTATGGAATACTCAAAAACAACAACATTTATTTACAATATTCTTAAAATGGGAAGAAGCAAGTAAATCTTCAAAACACTGCTTTCCTTTAAGTATTTGGATTCGTCATTAAATCTATGTTCTCTACTTACACATATACTTAATTTAAATCTGAATTTAAACATTTAGCGAAATTTAACGCTTCGACAGTGAATTTAATAAATAAGATCATTAGTTATGTATCATTGTTGATAAGATAAGCACACGTTCAAGAAAAACTACTTTCAAATAGGTATCTTTTTTGGAACTTCAACTAATTAATATTTATAAAAGGCCGAGTCAAGTTAAATATAAATTATAAAGAAACACAAATCTCAAATTAATGTTTTAATTATTAACAACTTTAATATTGGCATAGATTTAGTACTTAACTCGTCATTTCAATCTTATGTTACACAAAAAAAAATAACAAAAAAAACTTTAGTGTTGGTTAAGTTTGCGGATATCGTATTGAATTTAATATTAATAAGTAAAATTATATTAATAAACTACTAATGTTCATTCATTTAGTGAGATAAATAGTCCTAAGTATACCACGGACCATTTAATGTACATTCATAGAATAAATCACACATCACATGTAATCCTAAGTAGTAAATATAAAAATGAGCCTCGGGTATAAACAGGTCTCTAAGCTGAAATGTGATGCTGGTAAACGTAGGTGCTCAAGAATACCTATTAAAATCATCATAAAGGAAGTTCTTGATGCACAGTAGTGAACTTAGCTTACCTTACATTCTAATTCGATGTTGGCGTCAATTATGTATCTAATAATATTTAGGTATTTCTAATAATATAAAATTATTAAAATATAAAAAAAAACAAAAAGAAAAATAAATAAAGAGAATTAAAAAACACAAAAAAAACATAGATGTTAGATTGAATTTAGTACGTAATTAGTCCTTTTCAACTGTAGATATTATAACTGTACAATATTGACGTAATAATCTTAAATCTCAAATAGAACTGTTTTTTAAATCAAATCCTTTAATGACTTGAGGTTCAGATACGAGAAAGAGGGTCAGAAAAGAAAATATTTTTTTTGTGCAACGAAAAATATTTGTAACGTGTAATATATTTGGTACCAAATTGAAATATGCAACCACGAAATATCCGAGCTAGCTTCACTTTTACTCATCAGTTTTCTCTTCATTTTTACTATAAAACCCGAGTTTCTAAAACAGAATCCTTATAGATTAACTTTATAATTATATCCGTATGTCACAGCTATATTACTCCGAGACTTTGCCCATCACACAGTTGCAATTTAGACACTAGTCTTAAAAACTGCTATTTAAATTTAATGGGAAGTTATGGTAATAATAGGGGTGGCCATTCATACATGTTACTAAGGACTGAAAAAAAATCTACGTAAACAGTATATAGAAAAAAACCCGGTCCGATCCGTGAGGGTATAATTAGGTTATGATAGTAGATTCTATTTTTGTAATCCTTTTTGGATTACAAGTAAAAAACACCCTGACAAAAATTAAATTAAATACTGTACTAAAATGAGGAGACTTTTATGGCAACACAGAGCGGCGGCGGGCGATGACAGATTGTAATTATATTGTTACGCGCTCGACTCTCACTTTGCCGGATTTTTTTTTCGAAATTCTCTGTACTTTACAATAAAAAATTAAGAACAGTTTGAAATTTAAAAAAGAAAAACATTATTAACTCACTGTTCTGCAAAGGAAACAGAATAATATGCTTCATAGATTTGTGCGTGGGTAAAAGTACGTTTCTTTGGTTCGTCTAACTCGTAATAAGTAATAAATTTCCTCACCCAAACCTCAACCCCAATTTTATTAAGCTGTCCCCAAATTTTATTAATTTTTTGGTCGGCTTATGTTTTGTTACTTCATATTCAAAAATGAATTACAAAAGTAGAATCTACTATACACTATACCTAATAATACCCTCACGGTTAAGACAGGGCTATTTTTTAAGATACTGTAAACATAGATTTATTTTCAGCCCTCAGTTACATGTATGAAAGGTCACTTCTATTGTTAATTTTATCTTAATTTCCCATCATAATTATGTAATGTAGTAATTCATAGAAGGCTGTTACTGTCCTTCAACTGTGTGGTTTGAATAGTATCGGAGTAAATTGGCTGTAACTTACGGATAGACAGACGGGCAAACCGAATGTACCGAAAAGGAACCCTAAAAAGTTAATAAAAAAAAAACTAGCGAAAAACCTACACATAACAAAAGATCAAAAATCTTATCTAGCGGTTTCGTTTTTTAAACACTAGTTTTTATAAACCTCTATTTGTCAACGGTCTCTTAAACGACCTTTATACATATGTAGATATTAGATAAGTAGGCACTAGCTAATTGAGCCTCGTATTTTATTATGTGTTTTATGGACTTCTACGACCTCTAAGAAAAATCGAATTTGTCGAAGCTACGAGCCGATTATATCAGAAAGTAGGTGATTAACATAACATTAAGTAATGGGTTCTTTCACCTACAGAATCACAACCTAGATCAGGTCCATTTGTACAAATTTTATCAAAGCAGTAGTAGAGTTCTATGTGAACGAGCTCGCCCGGGGAGGTACTACCACCACACCTATTTCTGCCGCCAAACGGCTTTGCTGTGTTCCGGTTTGAAGGGAGTGGTTGCCGGAGTGGTTACAGGCACACGAGGCATGACAGCTTTGCCTCTAAAAAATGCATTTCACCGCATATGCGATGCCTTCAGTTTTCCACATGCACGTGGCTGTCGGTCACGTTGTACACTTTTCACATTAAGGAAATCATTTCCTTAAAAATATAATGTGAAAAGTCCATACTTTCAAATTATATTTTTGTCGTAAAACACATAGTATAAATACGAAGCGTTATGCGTGCGTGTGTAGCCATGTAAATAAGCCTTCTTTTAGATTTCTGTAGATAGTTTTGTTTTAATCTTGTAGGCCACGTTCACATTGCATGCCTTTCCGTTTGAAGCTCGGACGTGCGAGCGTGTACGAGAGCTCACGAATGATTCACACATGACTTGAGTAATGTCAAGTACTAAATTGGAGTAATTACTTGTCAAATTCGATGCTAGTTAGTCCAGTGCGAACAGTCTCATGGCATTTGAACAATCGGGATCCTTCGTGCCTGTTCGTGCGATTCCGTCATGCAGTCTAGTTGTGAACATATTAGTATAGTAGACTAGGTGCATCATTTAATGTTCGACTAAAAGTTGCTAAGTTTAAAAAGGGTGAAAGACGTCAGACGCTTAAACCATAGTATGCACATAGTAGTATAACTGTAGATATTTAAAATAAACATCATGAACGTTATTAAAAAATAAAAATGTAGATTGTATTTAAAATACTGTTCTTAGGTGCGGATTTAACGTGTACATTATTTTTGTTAACTTAACTTAGTCAAAGTGTCAAAGCCTAATTTAGGCAAGTCTTATAATTGAATTCCATAATATTTAGATGCTACATTTAAGTGCCACCTAATTGTTTTTAAAACAGAAATTTAAGTGAGTATTTATTGTTATGGTCATAGTTAGGGATAATCACGATCAACTCTATTATAAATTGTACCCATTTACAAAATTTAAAATTAAAACGTATACGAAAATTTTGCTGATTTACAGTGATTTTACAGTTTAAATACTAGAAGTTTAATGCGTTACATGAAATATTGTTTCAATAATAACCTAACGAATCAGCTACTTTTATATTTTACTAGCTTTTGCCCGCGGCTTCGCTCGCGTTAAATTCGAGGTGACACAGTTCCCCTTCCGCCTTATTGATTTGTAATAGCAACGCTAAGTTTTCCCTTTTCTTCCCTCTTTCTCCCTTACATCCCAGTTTTTTAAAATAAAAATTAGCCTATGTCCGTCTCCTGGTTCCCAACTATCTCTGTACCAAAATTCATCAAAATCGGTGTAGCCATTAAAGCGTGAAGAGGTAACAAACAAACAAACAAACTCACTTTCGCTTTTATAATATTAGTAAGGATAAAGCAGCGAGATTTAGTTTGTTTCTATCGCCAAGTATTTCTGTCTAAAGTTAATTTCTGTTGTTTTAATTGTATGAATGAGAACATCCGAAATCAAAAGCAATTATGTGGCCATTGTTCTTTTTATTTTTATTTTACGCAACCAGTTAATGTGGAACAAAATAAAAAAAAATGTTATGTAAAAGTACAAGAAATCTTTTTAATTTAATATTACAATATTTTTTAATTCTGTCATGTCGTTTAGACGACAATTATTAAAATGCGAATGTTTGTGAGGATGAATGGATGTATGGATGTTTGTCACTCTTTCGCGTCTCAACGGCTGAATGGATCTTGATGAAATTTGGCACAGAGGTAGAGTATAGTCTGAAATAACACATAGGATAGCTTAACTAGGAGGCTTTTTTTTCGATATCACGCGGGCGAAGCCGCAGGCGCTAGCTAGTATGTAATATATTTATTCTTTTACAGCAAAAATCCTTAAAACAGTTACTTATTCATTAAATTGGTAAAAATTCATTTACAGCCTCTACAGAACTATAATAAATATTTTCAGTTCAATATCTGCATCCTAGTTTTACTAGTGAATTAATCATACAACTTAATTATTAGAATTAAATGGTATTTCCGTCAAAGACGTGTGGAATCAATTTGAGTTTAAAATGGCAAGACAAAATATAATATTTGTAAATATATAGAAAAAGTTAGTAATACTTATGAGGATGCAATCAGAAAAATAAGCTCTAAAACCGACCTATAAAGTTTCGATTTACTTTTTTTTTTAAAACGATGCTAGGAATTTATCCTGTATCATGGTTGCGTTTACAAACATTTCAACTCACATACACAAACAGCCAGACCCGAAACAATTATCTGTAGGTCATACAAATTAATGTTCCGTTCGGGGATCGAACCTGCGACACGTAGTGCAGCAGTCAAACGCTTAGCCACTGCGCCAGCCGTATCGTCAAATAAAACTTTTTATTATTTTAAACTTATTACTGAATGCAATCATAAAATGTCGCATCGTAGAGTGCGAGCATATTGACGGAACTCATCGCTAAATAATAACATGCGATCTTGTCTATCTTCAGGGTTAACCGCGCTGGCCTGGTTTAGTGAGTTATCACCCATTATTTATTGAATTTCCTCCATGCCTCAAAAATCACGTAAAGCCTTTGAGCCCCGGCTGTCATTTTTAGGTCTTTGACAGTTGTTAAAGCTAGTCAGTGAAAGCCTGGCAATCAGTCTTACCAGAGAGGTCTTTCTTTTCTTTATCAGCTTTTTTCGACCATTGTGGTGTAGGCCTCTTTCTACTTTCTCCATTCCTCTCTGCGATTTTCTTCACGTCATCTTTCTAGCGCATTTGTGGTCGTCCTTGAGGGCGTTTTTCACCCCACGGCTCACATATGAAGTCAAATACTGGTATCCTAACTTCATTCGGTTAGACTGGAAGCCCACCCCAAGTGCACTCAAATATTATAAGTGAATTGCAATTAATTTATTAACACTATGTTTTTTAAACATCTAATGTCAGATTAAACATTGCAATTTTAAACCAATACGTGTTTTATATATGTGTGTACTTAGTTTTGGTCTTTATTTAACCCTTTTTAGGGAACCTCAAAAGGAAAAAACAGAACTTAAGTGTTTGTTACTGTCTGTCAAGACCATTTATCTCGGAAACGCGTGAAGGTATCGTGTTGAAATTGATACCATATACTCAACTCTGTGGTCCCTTTGTCCTGTGAAAATCATCCCTCTAAATTTCATCATTTTATTTCTATCAGTCAAAAGATTTTTTGTGCACCACTACAAACTTAGCAGGTTAATTTTTGATAACTATTTGAGGCGTTGTATGCTTTCTGATTCCACCCTCTTAAGCATTAGAAGTTATTAGGTTATCATAGATTAGTTCAACTATGCATGACATGGTATTTAATTCTTTGCATTCGTTATATTGTAATATATTAATATAATGTTTATGTGTAGAAAAATTAGGTAGGTAAGCATAATTTAAAATATGATATCTTAGTTAAAAAATGAGTTAAACTCGATAGTATTACAATATTTACGAGTGGCCCAGGCTGTGACTCAAGGTTAGCTCTAGTAATGCACATATTTGTAAAGCAAATTGCATTAAATGTAACGAATTTAAGTCGTAATTTAATTTCGTGTTAGCGGGTACCAAAAACATTTTAAGTAGTTTTCATTTTAAATTAAAGTATAACGTTAGGTAAATAAGAGCTTAAAAATACTGAAAATATAAAAAATGCGGTTACTTAATTTTTTTGTGAAACCGTTTTTGTGTTTATTCGACTAAATTAATCAATTTTCGGTAAATTTATAAGCGAAAAATATCACAACCAACAATTCATGTGTAATTATAAACTTAAACATCAGAATATAAAGTAGAATCTGTTCGTTCTTTATCTTTTTTCATTCAGTCCCCCAATCAACCGAATTAGTCAGTTGTTTCGGTTTCGCTTAGCCATCATCATTCTCTCGCTTTTATCCCAATTTATTTATGTACACACAAAGCTAATATAATGAAAAACTACAAACAGACAAAATAACACAAAGCTACAGCTTATTTCTTTTAGAAATCTCTTCCAGCAGACCTGCGATATGACAGATTGATAAGATACGTATTTATTTGGTATCGGCGCAGCACATTGTCTTCTACCATATTTCTCATTGATCTATGACTCGTCATCTCCTCAGCATTTACCTTTACCTTTTCTAGCTAAATTCATACACCCATCCATCGTTCCATCCACATTCACTTTCAAAATTTCCTCACTACATTTTCCTCATTCATCCGTCCATTACGTATTACTAAACAAATTTACTGTCCACGGCGCAAACTATAGAATAAGAATAATATGTGTGACTGGTCGTCTTGTTGACCAGGTGTTTTTTTTCTTTTGTTACTGTTATTAGTAAATCTTTTTATGCTTAGCTTATTTCTTTTGCACTATGGTCCTAGTTTATCACCTGTGACTTCTTCACTGCATGTGTAAGCGGGCACACCCGTTAGACTGGAGAATTTATTATTTAGGCTTGGGTAAATTTTTATTTTTATATACATAATTGGTGTTTGCTAGCTGACATGTGACAATGAATGAATAATTTCTTGTGATAAACGGAATTGTCTAAAATCTGGTTCTTCTAACCTGACAGACAGATGTGTAGCTGGGGAGTTTGTTCCGCCACTTATTCTTCCCAGCTAAAACACTAGGAAGTGGCGAAGGGCAGGGCGTTTTTGTGGGAC
Organism: Ochropleura plecta; assembly: GCA_905475445.1. Lineage (NCBI taxonomy): Eukaryota > Metazoa > Arthropoda > Insecta > Lepidoptera > Noctuidae > Ochropleura > Ochropleura plecta. The sequence continues at coordinate 5,501,400 of FR997735.1, forward strand.
TGTCTCTTGTAATGTGACGTTCAAAAAGTGCTGATTATCAGCCTAATTTGAATAAATGACTTTTGATTTTGATATTTTTTATTTATATAGAGAATATGTATATGGCATCATAATAAGTGGTAACAAAAGAAAAAGAATGCATTCAAGAATCCTTAAACATTTACTACTCATACTCATTTATTCGCTAGGGACTAAAGCCTTTTTTCAAAAAAAGTTAAAAAAAAATCTTTAAACATTCTGTCTTGTAGTTGAAAGTAGATATTATGTACAAAATTTACACATTATGGACACAATTCTTTTTTTCTCTCGGGAGGAGAGTTTTTTTTTTCATTTATGTTTATGAAACTAACATATACAGACTGCACAAAATAACAAAACACTGCTCAGGTCTCTGAGCCACGACACTCACACACTGGCATAGTTTAATGTCTCCTTTTGCTTGACAATAATTGGTGGAAGCAGAATCGAAGACGCAAACATTCGCCCAGACACTAAAAACTACATAAATTACTTCACAAATATTATCTGACATTATGATTTAGTTATCTTCTCTTTGTATTTGGTGTCCTTTTCGTATTAAATTATTTCTGATTATAAGTTTTAATTATTTTTTCAAATGACAGTTGGAACCTGTGCTTCCTTTTGAAGAATTATTTAAACGAGAGCCAAGCCGTTTAACTCACACAAAACCATTTATTTAAATTAGACCATTACAGGCACTTTTGAATGTCATGAAAACAAAAAAAAATATGCTGCTACAGTCCCAGTCACAAGACATAATAACTTGTGAAAGTACTGTAGTTGCCAGTTGTTAGGAATGTGTCATGCTGAAGTTTGAGCCGTAGACCACAAGCAACTTCGAAGTATTTTTTAATATTTCAACTAGGAGTCTATGGTCAGTATTGACTAACCCTAGACTACACCTAAATAATTGCCTAAATAATGCTCTGTTGGATTTTCAAAACTCGGCTCAACGCCGACCGTTGAAAAGCCAACAGTGCCGTAACATTCGGAGAATACATTTATTTAAATGTTATGTAGAGTCAGTGAAAACGGGCACTTATTTAGGACTTTATTCTAGTAGTCGTATTTGGAAATCACGGTTAACTCGATTATGCACCAATTTACAAAACCAAAAAAAAAAACATTATGTTCTCCGATTTAAGTAATTTTCGGTTAGGTCAAAGGTTTCAGAAAACATTGCGTATGACAGACAGACAGACATTTTGAGTAGTTATTATTATTATGTCAAAAACTAATATCAGAAAAATATTTGATAATTTTCTTTTGTGGATATTTATGCTTCAATTGAATTCTTGATTCACTGGTAAGAACTAAGTAATGTGCTTTATACTTTGTAAAATATTATAAAATAAACTCAAACTATTTATTTCAATTAGACCATTACAGGCACTTTTGAATATCATAAAAACAAAACAGATGCTGCTACAGTCCCAGTTATAACACATAATAACTTGTGAATAATGAATAATATTTATTGTTCTTATATTTTACACTAATCTTACCAGAACGAATTGAAAGGGCATTATTTACTCTTAATGTAAAACATATATTTGGTGTAATTTGAGTTTTATTACTATTGATCACATGCATATTTTAAATGATTTATTTAGTTTTCAAAATAAAACTAATAAATGAATTAAAAATTAACTTTGACTTAACATATTTTTAATTAATAGGCTTTTTTAAGTCAAAGTTAATTTTTAATTCATTTATTAGTTTTATTTTGAAAACTAAATTAATCATTTAAAATCAATCAATCATTAAAATCAATGTTTTGGTGCACTACGGAGTGACAGTTCTCGACATACAGTTATACTGAAAAAAAAATTTATAGCTATTCGGGACGCTACCAACTTTCTGATTCCACCCTCTTAAGCGTAGGTCGTAAAATTTATGTTATGGGTTAGCTTAACTGAGTATGCCATATACTATAAATAATGGGATAACTTTATGTCAATCTTTGCATCGCTAGATTGTATTATATCTAAATAATGTAAATGCTTAGCAAAAATTGTTAGGTTTAAAATATTATCTCTTAGAAAATAATACGAATATGATTAGGAGAGGCTAATAAGACTGTGAGTCAGTATGAAGATCAGAAAAAAAAGAAAATATATTTATTAGACTGGACGCAATGACAACACACACAAAATAATAAAATAAACATTGAACATACAAAGAAAGTTTCACAACACTGCACTAAATAGTAAAAAAAAAACATGGCGGCCTAAAGTCAGTCTAGCGGAATTAAATTTACTTTACAGGTATCAACATCAATATAAACAGAATTTAAGCATAATGTATCAAGTTAAAAATGACACAAAAAGAAAAGAAAATGGTTACTTTTTCTACAGAAACCATAATTACGATTTTATTGACATTAACTAGGAATATTAAGTTTCGGTAGTAGTCGTTGGTAAAAACGTAGGTATTTTATAAAATTACTTTACTTAGGACTAGACTGTAGGTATTTCATCATTTCTTTTTTCTTCTTCCTTTACAACACTATTTATATTTTGTTGGCCCAGAACTTATTTAAACGTTTGACCAAAGACATACAGAATACGGACAATGAACAGGGTGTACCCATAATAGCATTACATCAAAGAGTAGTAGAGTTCTATGTGAACGAGCTCGCCCGGGGAGGTACTACCACCACACCTATTTCTGCCGCCAAACAGCTATGCTGTGTTCCGGTTTGAAGGGAGTGGTTGCCGGAGTGGTTACAGGCACACGAGGCATGACAGCTTTGCCTCTAGGATGGTACGCATCTGTGATGCCGCTGGTGTCACAGATATAGGAGGTGCACTTTATATGGTGACCCATCTCGTCTTATTAACCATCCTATATACCGAAACATCTTTGTTTTCTCCACGCTATCTTGTCAACCATCACGTTATTATTGATTTCAACATTAACGTATAGAAAGCCTTATAATTTTTTTTTTAAATAAACTACTCTTACACTCCATAATAAGTTTTTATATAATTACTAGCTGTGCCCAGCGGTTTCACCCGCTTCTCAGGTCCCATTCTGAAGAAGGCCACAATTATCAGTTAGGTGTATAAAAATAGATTACCACCGATTCTTAGACCTACCGAATATACATTATGACACGAGAATATAGTATATAAGAAGAAATATTTTACATTAATTTGTCAGTCATTTGTAAAAAAACATAGGTCAAAATTATAACTCTAACTACGTTTTGGCGTTTCTTTTGTAAATACATATTTAAATACGTAGGTCGTCGTAGTTGTTGTATAATAAACATTAATGAGCTTTACAGCTAAACGAATGAGTAGTTTGAACATATAACTCCATTATAGAATTGTGCGGTCAAATATGCAATATTAAATGCGCATGCATTCAATTTTGCAAATTTGACTACTATTGTATATCTTTGTAAATATTTGTGTAAGTTTTAACTTAAGTTTAGCTGTGATTATAGGTACATCTAAAGTATTAGTATTAAGTGTACTCGCAGTTTGTCAATTATTATGGCCCGGAAAATAAATAAAGCCATAATGCTTCTGTAAATATAACATCAAAGTAGTAGTAGAGTTCTATGTGAACGAGCTCGCCCGGGGAGGTACTACCACCACACCTATTTCTGCCGCCAAACGGCTTTGCTGTGTTCCGGTTCGAAGGGAGTGGTTGCCGGAGTGGTTACAGGCACACGAGGCATGACAGCTTTGCCTCTAGGATGGTAATTAACATATCATACAATAAGACTTTTTTTTTCAAAGAATAATATAATTATTCCTTTTTAGTTGCTTGTCGTTGTTGTGATAATGTAATTAGTTTAATTCCATGTAAATCGCTTAGTTTTTTTTTTCTAGAATAAGTCTAGAGTTATAAATTAATTTGTGAGCACCTGTGTGGGTTAAAGGTTTACTACCACTAAGGTATTCCTTTATAATTAAGGTAATATAGACTAAGGTATTTAGGTAATATAGACTAAGGTATTTAGGTAATATAGACTAAGGTATATAGGTAATAGAGACTATTTATAAGTAATGTGAGTCTTTTAAATTATAAGGCATGGACAGGCCGTATGCACTACAGGTGCCTGGTTTAGCGCGTATTGGTTAGAGATATCCTTGTTTGACGTTTTTTTTTCTTCATACGAATTAATCTGAGTAAATTAGTTATGTTCGAAATTACCTATGTTAGATATTGAATTAATTTCAACGTTTCTAAAACCAGAATTGGAAATTGAAAAAAAAGTTTTTGAATTTAAATGTAAATTTTAAAGTTCGTTTTTCAAAAACACTTAAGCCTCTGTGCCACTTTTTTTTTAATTTACTTGTCTTCTCGCTAGACAGTGGGCGTTAAATAAGGCACCAGTCTGTGTGTACCCTGCCTAACGGCATTTCTTTACCAAATTGTACACAGTTAGGATTTAAGTAGTTAAGAGGCTTGACAAATAAATATTTGTAAAAAGAATTAGGTTAAATATTTTTTTTCGTTTAACGTACATGTTTGTTTTATTATGAATTCACTAGAAAATCTGAAAATATTTACTTAAATTTTGTAAATAGTAATTAATTATTATGTTTTATTATTATTGATTTTGACATTATATTTATTAAACATATATTGTATTTAATACATCTTAGTCTAGCCTGAATCGGATTACGTCTACAATTTCAACCCTCTAAATATACGCAGCCAAAGATAATGATCGTTTAAGTCGCAAACTTACACGGAACCCTCGGTGTACGAGTCCGACTCGAACTTGGCCGGTTTTTTTTTTAAAATAGCCCAAATTACTTCATATAACATCATCTGTTGACTGTTTTTTTCCAGTGAATAATTATTAATGTACCTTTTGTTTCTTTCTTTCTGTAGTCTATAAGAAACGGTTGTTTTATAATTTAATAGGAACTCGATGGTCAATTTAGTGTATGTAAGAGTTATTTATAAATTAATAGCTGTCCTGTGGGGTTTCATCCGCGTCTTTTGTTTCTGTCCCTTTCCCGAAGGTAGTAGCGTGATTTTGTATAGCCTATGTTACTTCCTATTATCTAGCTATTGTAGCTTTCTATTAGTGAAAAAATTGGTAAAAATCGGTCCAATAGTTTTGGAGCCTATTCGAAACAAACAAATCTCTCCTCTTTATAATTTTTAATGTTTTTTTTTTAATAAATAATTTGGGTTTGATGCCTTTTAGAATAAATAAATAAAATTTTAATTATATTAATTATAAATATTGGTATAGATAGAAGACAAGAGTGAAGTTCTAGAGGCAACAATGAAGTTGAGACGTTCGTCTTGCCTGATAGATTTGTATATATATATAGAGTTAGTAGGTAGTACTTAAGAGGGTGCAATCAGAAAAATATGGCGCGACGCATTTAGTTATCAAATAATTCGCTGTTTTAATTTATTTGTGAACAACACTTATAACAGCCACGGTTTTTTTTGGTGTGTGCCTGGTTGATGGTATAGAGCTTTCCAACTATAACAGGCGTTATATCATGGTTATTTATTACTAATTAAATAAAAAATAAGCCTTTTTAGCTGTTAAAGTTTTAACTGGAGAAAGCACAACCAGCAGAGGAAGGCAGCCCAAGCGATAGAAAGACGATTTGAAGCAAGTAGCTGGACCAGAATGGTTACGTAGAGCAAAAGACAGGAATGAATGGAAATCCATAGAGGAGGCCTTTAAGAGGAGAGATAAACCGAATGCCGAGAATATATTTTAGTTAATTTATTTTTAAGTTTTCTTACCTCTATGTTTACCTATATATCTACTTATTACTAATTGCAATTATTTTAATTATTTAAATTACAATGTTAAATCGGAACGAAAAATTTTAAATAATCAATGCTAAGATTTTTTAATTTTTTTAGTTCCGATTTAACATTGTAATTTAAAATCAATATTTTAGTGCACTACGGAATAATAATTCTTTACAGACAGTTATTTTACAAACATTCTCGAGCTAGATTAATATTTGACAGAATGACAATAGAATAGTTCTTTATTTGCACAGAAATTAGGTACAAGTTACAGATGTTTAGTTTGATAATGATCCTTTTACTAACTTACTACTAACTGATCCGTATATTAACTACCTTAACTAAGGCATGCATTTAATATACTATCAACACAGTCATTCAAATCAATAAGTTCACCATGTCAAGATGATATTTCGTGAATAATTTGTAATAGACATTACTATACATAATGTCAAGTTTACTAAAATGAGACTATTATCAAGTTAAGTTATAAAATATAATCAATTTAGGACATGCTAGGAATACAGTAATATCCATTTAAATCCTTATCGTTCAGAAATTCGCCAATTGTTTTTTTTTTTTTTCAAAGTTTAAGTGTCGAACATTTCCAGATCTTTGACAACTATTTGGCATGTCGTCAACTTTCTGATTCCACCCTCTTAGGGATAGTTAAGGTTAGCTCAATCAAGTATACCAGGGAGATTATAAAAATTATTGTGATTTAATTAATGTTTTGCATTCATTTGTATTGTATTAAATAATGTACATGTGTAACAAAATTAAGTAAGAAAGGATCATATTTAAATTATTATTATTATTATCTTTTAGATAAGAAAACGAGTTAAACTCGATAATATATTTAGGAGTAAAGAGGGCTAGTTTTAGTAATGTACCTATTTGCGAAAGATATTGCATTGCATAATACAAAAAAATATAAACAGCCGATTACATAAGCTGTACCTCAATTTTTCAAGTCAGTTAAAAATAGATAAAATTATTGGAATTAGGTTATATTTTAATAAAACTTATTACAATAAATAAAATATAATAATATAACAAACATTAAAGTGTTAAAACAAATATAAACGGTCATTATTTAATTGTATGTATTATATAGTTAAGTTTGGTAACTTTCTCCACTTAATATTCATACATATACCGGTTGTTTTAAAAAGATACCGCGACCCCGGAACACAAAGGGCAAAAGAAGGAACATGGAAGGGTTTAAGTTAGTAAAAGAACACTCCCATCCGGTCAGCTCAGAGCGGAATAAGTTATTTAATTATTTCCCATTCGAAAAAGAAAAGCCCTAACAGTTTCAAGAATAAATACTTTCAATATAAAATCAAGCATTATTCCAGAATCAGTTCTTTATTTTTTTTTCACAACAATGTTTCGTTCAGTAACGCAATAACTCACTTAATTGATTTTTATTTTGCAAGAAGTTTGTTTAGGTATTTGTTTCGATTTCAAATTTCAAGTAATTGTAATTTAGTGCACCAATACTAATTTAGGTACATTACTAGGAATCCCTGCATAGAATTACTTAAGCTAACATGCCGAATGTGTTCAAAAAGTTCTAAACCTATGTCCAACTCAAAAGTAGTTGTAAATAAACCAATTTACAGTTTTCAAATGTCGTTGTTATATCCAATCAATATTAGTAACATGCTATTAAAATTACTTAATTTCAATTTTCGCACCGGGCGGTGCAATGTACTAATATTATACATTTAATGCGTATTCGACAAAAAGACAGCAAGATGAGACTTTCTTTCTACTAAGTAGTGATTTGTCATTTCTGTAGTTATAGATTATTTGATATTGACTGTGTGTGATACAATAAAATATGAACCTTGTCTTGTAAAACAAGTGGTTGTGATTACATCACTTAGCTTTTCTTTGTAGAATAGGTCTAGTTATATAAAAATATTGCATAAATAAGCACTAGTGCATAACATTCTACTATTATGAAAGTCATAATTATCATTCTGTTGCTCTTATCCTAAATTATTTTGGGTCAGCGCAGCATGTCTTCTTCTTCTTCTGTAATATAGCCTATTTATAAGTCATGTTGTAGTCTCTTAAATTAGGTTTTAAAAGCAACATCATTATTTCCAATAAATAATGTCTTATTTTCATTAAACAAATTAGCTTTATCAAACAGGTAACATAAGGTCACATAAGGTACCGGCAACCTATGTATCAAATTAATTTCGTAAGATCTTCATTGATTTTTCTAATATACGTTTTTTTGAAATATAATTTAAATTATGGAACTTAAAATTGCTTTCACAGAAGATGTTTAAATTTTGTTTTTCTTCTAACAATTATGTGTGTAAATTAAATTATAATAATATATTTCGCCATACAGCAGTAAATGATAATGTTTTGACGCTATCTGTCCCTGGTGTCCTAAAATACAGGCCACGGCTTAGTTTAGGCACCAGTCTCCCACAAATGAATATTAGATGCTTACTGCAATATTGTTATCTTTTAAGTTTTAGCCTGTAAGTGCTGTTTGTAGAGGAAAAATAAAGATTTTTGTATATTGTTTTGTATTGTATAATGCGCTACCTAAAATTCATTTCGTTACCAATTTGTACATAGGTCAAAGAGTTAAGTTGTTAGGAGTCTTTACAAATTATAAATTTGTTAAAAAAAAACATTAAAATAAAGTATTGTAATGGTATTCACTTTCTTACTTTATGTATTTTCATTAAATTCAAATTAGTAGTAAAACAATCTTGTTAGTTATAAGAACTAAATCAGAAAAAAAACAAAATCCAAAAAAAGTTTAAAAATCAACAAAAAATAAACCAAAAATCTTGATGTTGTGTGCTACCGTTGTTTTATTTTCACATTCCCATTCAGACAACAATCCTCACTACCAACTGTGTAAAACTGTGTTTTATTCAAACACAGTTACTGTTTTTTCACAGATATTGTTTTATTTTTTAGTAGATGAGACATAAATGCTTTGCACAAGCTGAGCTAGCAAAGCAACTGTGTTGGAATAGATGCTGGCGAGTGTCGTGAAAGCTAATGCAAAATCGTCATAACAAAACATTATTTCAGAGTTTTTGGAAGAAAATATATTCATATTCCGTCTCTTTTTTTATAATAAATAAATAATACCTTTTTTTTTAATGGTGTGGGTAATGTTCCAGATTCCTCTTCAATTTACCCCGATTTCTGACAACATGCACAAATCCAAATACCGTAGCTGCCACTGAGAATGCAATGATTCGGATTTGTGTTTTTGTCTAGCCTTGAATCCAATCTACACAAGGCTTTCCACCACCCTCTCTAGCTAACAAGACGATGGCGCAAGCTAATAGTATAAGAGCAAAGAGCTTTACGACACTTTTACCGGGCCCTATATGACGAACATCATAATCATTATCCTGCCCGTGTCCTATTCTATTTGGGGTCGGCGCAACACGTTTTCTTCTTCGATTCTCCCCTGTCAGACGTCACGGCATCATTTACTCCTTTCTCCTCCATATCATTTTTTACACATTCCATCCATCTTTTCTTTAGTTTACCTCTCTCTCTTCATCCATCAACATTCAGATCCATCACTTTTAGTCACATCTGCTTCGTCCCTCCTCAAAGGGAGTCATTTGTCTTGGTATGGACATGTATCCATAACAAGACAAACGACTCCCTTTCAATTTTTCTGTTACTGGCGCACCTTTCAAACTTTCAAACTCATTCCTTACTTTATCCATTCTTGTCACTCCACACTTCCACCTCAACATTCTGATCTCCGCTACATGCAATCGTTTTTCATCCACCTTTTTACAGCCCAGCATTTTGACCCATTCAGTACCTACAACAGTTAAGAAGACAAATAACTACCGAAAATATGTACATTAGGAAGTATGACATTAAACATGATAATCCCTACCGTTATTTTTTGCAATGATGCAGTAGCGATGCAAACGCAAAACGGTGGCGATACAGCCGCGATGCTTCAGCTGGCTGTGTATCAATTCACGCTCACGTAACTATAAACATATGGAAGACCTTATCGCCACTATAGCGATGCAATGCCACCCGTAGCTCGCGCGCGACTAACGCGCGACAGTATTGGTACAAAAAGTCGCAGTGAGCATTATACATCTTGTACCCATATCATAAAATCAGCCATAAAAAAAATAAAAAATACATCTGTTAAAAAACACAAGGCATTTCACAAAAATAATTAGATATACAAAGTAGATCTGCAAGATTCAGTGTCGAGAGACGAGACGGAGGCAGCTAAGGCACGCGGTGGTGGTGGCCGGGAGTTGCTGTTTCTTCTCAACAACAACGTACCTACTAAGTTTATAATAGTTTTTTTTTTTATCTTTGTCTCACACTATGAATTTCTTCTGTATCGTGGTTACAAAAAGAAAAAATAGTAACTGCATAGTTAGCCTCGGAACAACTACGTATAAGTCACACAAATATTTGCTCCGTGCGGGAATGAAACCCGCGACTTGCAGTGCAACAGTCGAGCAGTCGTTCAGCAAGTGCGAAAACCCTGCCGTCATAAAAATGACAAATAAAGACTTCTGTCAGTCTACAATACCTAAGCTATAACCTTGCTATAAACGTATCTGGCAAAATATTATTTTTAAAACGGCCTAGAGGCCGCCTCTAGGCCGTTTTGTCACCGACTAACACCTTCGACGTCCCATGCTCGGCACCGACAAAATGTGCTCGCTGCGATTGTTGACGCTCCGCGCTCGCTTTGATTACACGCCGTACGATAACCGTTCTAAGCCAATAAGAAGTGGATATAATGCGCTGTTTATTCATTCTAGGGAGCATATTAGAACGTGTCATGTTCTTTCCATGCCATAGCGCGGTCATGGTATGTTCCGGTGTATTGGATAGTTCGATGCATGCTTTGTTCAATTTCTATTTAGGCCCTCCTCTAGGAGAACTATGTCGGGTCATTTAGTTCTCTTCAAAATGGTTGAGTTGAATGAGGCTGCTCCATGCGTCATGTTCGTCAACGGGCGCTGTCAGTTGGGACTGGTCATTGCTCAGCTGCCACGGTTTATGATAATTACTTTATTTTTGAATGGTTGATTTCTACTTTCACTCTGGATGCTCTTGATGTGCACGTTTAATTACATAGTTCTCACATATATTATTCATACATCACATACATTTATTATTAAGCTCTGGAACGCGCCACCCTTTGACATTGAAAAAGCTGAAAATAAATTTACTAATCTACGAATTAAAAGTTATAGTAAATACTGTTAATTTTCTCGTTTTTATTTCTTTTTTAAATGTATTTATTTCATATGTATATGTGTAGTATATGTATATAAATATACCTTTCCGAAAACAAATAGTTTAATATATAATATAATTTTTGTACCCTATCACAATGTTGTCGTATTTTACCCTAAGGTTGAAATGATGAGAATGAAAAAAAAAATTATGAATACATCATTAATCTTGAGATGAATGATGTATTCATGATCTTGTTAAAATTTAACGGTCTGATTAGAAAAATTATTTGAGTGAAGTTTTAACTAGAAGTGTACAAATGTTGTATGTGTTTGTACTACTTTGTCAGAGGTTTAAGTATATATGTACCATCTCCAGGCTCTATGTCGTCACCCCGCCAACTGCGTATTCAATTCACTGCCGACTGAACGTTCGGTGCTGTGTAGAATGCAGGCAAAGTATGGAATAAATTGTATTCCATACTTTGTCTGAACGTTTCGCCAAAGTGTCCTTTATGTTACCGAATTATATAGATTGCTGCTGACATAAATAAACGTTCTGGTTTTTTCTATTGATATTTATGTTAATAAATCAATAAATACAACCTACAATAGCCTAAACTTTTGTTTTTTTTAAAACTCCCTACGACTCTGACAAAATGATAGTAGGTATTAATACTAGTACCATCCGGAGTTGCGAGTTGTTCGAAAGAGATACCGTGGCCTCGGAATATTAAGGGCAAAAGATCCTTCTTTTGTTCCTACATGGATGGGTTTTAGTCAGTAAAGGTCTGACACTCCCTTCCGCTCCGTCCAAGTGGGAGAAGTTAGTAATTTGACGAATTCCGATTCGAAAAAAAAAAGCTAACATAACACAATCATAAAATTCTCCGACTAAATGAGTTTAGTTAGATAGAACTGTAACCAAAAACGTGCCAAGAGAGAGAAGCGCGCTGTGACACAGCCGCACGCCGCTTGACATCCAGGCTTATAGCAATGTTATTGCTTTAAGAATAATATAAAAATAAACAATACAAACCTTTAATACGCAAATTACGAAGGCTGAAGCCGGAGGATGCAAAAAAAACCAATTACTTTTAACAAATTGATTGGAAAAAGGTTACAGTTATTTCTTAAGTCTATAATTAGGTGATAATTGGTCGATGGTTGTACCAAGAATGCGTGAACGTGGAAGACGGTGTCGCAGTTTGGTCCCACGTTTTGGAAAATGCTGCGTCGACGCCTCGTGCAAGGGAATTGTCGCGATGCGCAATAATAGTGTCAAGTAGTCAGCATTCTGTGTGTTACACCGAATCGTAATATCGGCGTTTTCTATGTTACACCGTCACGTAACACGCATCATACCAAGTACCTACATTATATGCACATGTTTTTGCAAATAAATTAATCTTGAATCTTTATCTACACGATAAAACTATAAGTTGATTTGATTTAAATTTAAACAACTGAATCATCAATCACTGATTGACTGCTTTGTTGCGTTTCCCGGGTTTGATACCCGCACGGAACAATTATTTCCATGACCTACAGGTAGTCGTTCCGTTATTAGTACATTGTTATACTTTGGTCAGGAAAGGTGGTCCGCAGAGGGGCCTGCCAGGGCCACTGCCTACCGGGGTTGGGGGTTGTTCGAAAGAGATACTACAACCCCGGAACATAAAGGGCAAAAGAAGACTCATGGGCGGGATGTAGTCAGTTAAAGTCTAACACTCCCCCCAGTTGCGTCTACAGCGAGGGAAGTTATTTGATGATTTCCCATCCGTCAAAAAAAGGCCAGGTGGTCCATGAACGTTGTTAGATACCTACCAACCTCATCCATCAGCTATAAAAGAACAACAAGACAAAATACGAAGTGTTGTAATTAAAGTAGTCTGAAGGAAGATTAGTTTAGAACCAAAATACATAGTAAACCATTTCTTAAATCCTATGTATCCCATGTTTATATTAGAGGGCAAGCCTATGGCCATCTACCGGGCAAAAATCTAGATTCCAGGCAGCTACTGAGAATTTCTAATAGAAAACCTAATAACACTTTAACCTATGCTTGCAAAGACTAGACCACCAAGGTAGGAAGTAAAAGCATTTACCACGGGCCAGACAACCTTAAGGACTGAAACTGCGTTAAACGGGCACCCGCGACAGACACCCGCCGTGTGTCTGCAAATGGGGCTCTATGGGTATGTGAAGGACCGTCACAGGTTCCTAAAAAGTTATTTCGCTTGGCCTCAATCAATCAATCAATCAAATCATTTATTTCAATTAGACCATTACAGGTACTTTTGAATGTCATGAAAACAAAAAAAAAGATGCTGCTACAGCCCCAGTCACAAGACATAATAACTTGTGAAAGTAATGTAGTTGCCCATTCCAAAGCGTAGATCTCTATGGAGAAGAATGGGCAAGAAACTCCATGGACACTCTTTTAAATCATAATATTTTACAAAACCATGGATACATCATTCATGTTGAGATCAAAAATACATGTGAGAACGATGTAGAAAAACGAGCACATTAAGAGCGTCCAGAGTAAAAGCAAAAACAAGGGTAATCTATTAGATAAATAAATAAATCAAAACAAACCGTGGCGGCTAATAGATGACCAGTCACAACTGACAGCGCCCGTTCACGAACATGACGCATATATAAGCCCCATTCAGCTCAACCATTTTGAAGGGAACTAAATGACCCGACATACACGCCACCATCAGCGAGACATTTAAGTGAGCATGACAATCTCTCAACCACCAGGGCAACCGTCGAGTCAATTAAACTACATAGTACTCACACATGGGCATTACAATTTTACAATATTAGGAAATTGAGTCTATACAATGCAAAGATAGTCTTACAATCTTCTACAGCTGCCACAATAACTTCAGATGCTGATCAATAAGTTTGCCCCTATGGTTGTGGAGCAGGACCGGCATCGAGCCAAGCATTCATATCATTAATGTAATCCCTCAACTTATAATATGCTTGCCTACATAGTGTGCGTTTAATACAAGATTTAAACTTCGATTCATTCAATTGTAGGATGTTTGGGGGTATTTTGTTGCAACATTTTAAACAGTACCCCATAAAAGAGGAGTCTACTTTAGCTAGCCTGAAACCTGGCTGAACTAAGAAAAAGAAAGAAAGAAAAAAAATGGTCCGACATATTATGACAGATCGACACTGCAGTTTCACAATTACTCTTTCTTTGTCGAAAGACATTTTTACAAGCTTTTCATCAAGCGTTATTGACTGAACAAGTGAACTGAACAACAACAACCCCACGGGTGTCCGTTTAACGCAGTTTCAGCCCTTAAAGTTACGTCTCTAAATCAGCTACACGTCCATGTAGATAAAATAGTACTAAACAAAGACATTAAAATATATACCGATAGACGGGACAAGACGAAGAAAATCGTTATCGTCAATACTTGTTACCACTTGGTAACAAATCATTCTGTCTAGTGTCATATGCCCGCTTGTCAGGGAGAATTCGTGGGTCAAAATCAAAAATGTTTGGGATCAAAATTTTTGAATGAAAACATTCCCAACTAGCTGGTGCCCGCGGCTTCGCCCGCGTCATATGGAAAAAGATGTATCCTATGAGTTATTCCACACCATATTCTACCTCTATGCCAAATTTCATCAAGATCCATTCAGCCGTATTGACGTAAAGAGTACGAACATCTATACATCTATGCATCCATACATCCATACATCCATACATCCATACATCCATACATCCATACATCCATACATCCATACATCCATACATCCATACATCCATACATCTATACATCTATATACCATACATCCATACATCTATTATACATCCATACATCCATCGTCACAAACATTCGCATTTATAATATTAGTAGGCTGAATACCTAACTCATGTTCGCACTCAATAGTAAAAAAAAAAACATAGGCCCCAGCAAGATGCGCCGTGCAAACGTATCTAAGGAAAATACGTCGATTGTAAAACTAAAACAAAAATTACAAATATTATTTTTATAATCTTAAGAATATATTAATACTTTTATATAGTATGTTTGTATATATCGTTATATTTTAATTGTAATTTTTTTTTCTTCTCTAATGCATGGTCCTACTTTGTTTTCTCTCTGCATCTATCGCCCGATGGTAGACTGGTAGAAAATGCCCAAAGCATTAAGTCCGACTTTGTACAGTGTTTTTTATACATGTGCATAAAGTTTTAATCAATAAAAAATAAAAACTGATTGGGCTTTTTGCAAATAGTTGAATTAAAATGGTATAGTATAATTGTATCTTACATTTACACCGCTTACTCGTACTAGGACCTCATACCACCAACCTATTAAACACCTAAACCTCGCTATAAGCTGAACTAATTGTGACAACTAAAACGTTTATTCAGTAAAGCTGGTGTCACCTGTACTAGGCCAAGAAATATGTGCTAGAGATTATTCGTAAAATGACCATAAAGGTTACGTCTACAACATTATTTTTAGTTTATGCGAAAGCCGAAACACCAATTTCAAAACTGTATCATGAAAAACCACAAAGTTATAAGCTTGTTATGTTACCTGGACATCCGTACAAATACACTGTCACCAACGGCGTACGGCGGCGGCGGCGTCTTCGCGCCGCGCGCCTTGCGTTCATTGATAATAATAATGTCTCAGTTTGTATTGTAGGTACCTAATTAACTGGTGATACATTTTCCATCTCACTGTCTGGCAGGCTTTGGACTGTCGTAATGGTCAAGTGTAGGGTAGCGCTTGCGAATAGGTACTTAGTGTCGCATGGTTTCCATTTTTTAAACTTTTTTAAATATTTTTGGTAAAAAATATAACATGGTGTAAAAATGATTGGAATCGATTCAGTTATGTACTTATTCTGAACAAACTATATTCAGGTTTCGCATTTACTAAAAATAATGTTGTATTAAGTACACTTTACACCCCTCAATTTAATTAAATACCAGTACAAAACCTGCGAATAGTCAGACGCACCACATTGGCCAGCATCGCAAAACACGAAACATTATTCACATTCTCTTTACAATCAATACGGTCCATCCGTGATCAGTCAAACTCAGGTAGGTTTAAATTAATTCAGCAAAATGAGAGCGCAGACCAAACCCCGGGCAGCCGCGATGCGTTGAGCCCAGCTGTTGCCATGGTGACGAGCGGATGAAGGGCGGGTAGAGATGCATCGCTACTGTGTAAATAGATCCAGAAGGACGGATACAGACCGCCAGAAATACATACAGTTAACCCAAAGCTCATCACTCATCGGCGTACGAACCTAACAAAGTATAAAAAAAATCAAAACTTTGATCACTTCGAGAATTTTTACTTTGATTTCTATGTTTTTGCAAAACCAAACCTACCAAATACCAAACTTTGCCGTGAGTAAATGTTTGGTATTATTGAAATTTCAACCCTTTTTTAATAACTTAACCCCCGCTCTGGGCAGAGTGAGGGGTGTGTCAGACTTGTACTGACTAAAACCCACCCATGTTCCTTCTTTTGCCCTTTATATTCCGGGCCCGCGGTATCTCTTTCGAGGCCTTACCAGGTCACCAGTCAGGCTGACATCTCTTTGAGAAGTACGTGGAACACTAACGCGCCGTCGATACGGCCTGTCGGCACTGGACAAGTACGGTGAACTGGGTAGCTCATCGTCCCACATCTAAATTTTTTTTCAAACCTTGGCGTTGAACCAGAGCAGGTACTGTTGAGAATGAATACGAGGGAATAGTTTTTTGTGCAACAAGAGAACAAAGTATTTTTTATTGCGAGTAGGTACTGATAATTATTGGAAAGATTTAAGCTGTACTAGATTTTTAATGGGTCCCGACTGATGTGTGTTAGTTTTTTTTACGCTGTTTTTTTTCAATACAAAGAAAATTAAACTGCCTGAAACGTTCATCTCACGGCCATGGTTATTTTAGGAAACAGTTTGTGGGCAAAATCTATATGTTTGTAAGAGACTTGTGTATGATATCGATCATTAAGAAAAATCTGTATTACACCAGTAACACAGATATTTCTGGGGTGCCCACCCCACACCACTTCCACGGCTAAAATGAGCAAAGTATCACAAAATTTGCCACAAACAGCACAGGACAAAGTTTAGTAGGACAAATACAGCTGCTAATAAATCAGCTGCTCCATATACATACACCTTCTGTACCTATCTACTTAGTGCCCTAGGTCCCGGGCAGCCTTGATGCGCCGACCTCGTCGCTATAGCTACCGCTGGGTGGCGGGTGCACTCGGCCCGGCCAGACCTGAGCAGTGTGTTTTCCTACTGTATGCACTGTGCACACCGTGTTGAACCGGTGCTTGTCAATATTTTTATTATTTGCGTAAGGTATGAATGTATGGTTGGCAAATTAATTGTGTACTTTGTAGTCAAAGATATTTAAATATATACGAATGCTCGAGTCATAGACGGGACAATACGAAGAAAATCGTATTCGAATACTCGTTACTACTTGGTAACGAATGGTTCTGTCTAGTGGCGCCCACTTGCGAGGTAATGTTACCTGTATCAATATTGAAAATGTCAGGTCTAAAGGGCAGTGGCCATTATCAGACGTCTCCGGGTTCATCGTGACTGCCGAGCTATCGTTGGTTGGCGGGCAAGGAGAAATCAAACCGCGTGCTGTGACCTTAGGATTATTATTTTAACTAAATCATAATCAGAACTTTCTAATTATATGGAGCGTAGGTCGCGTGCAAAAGAGCCCAGAGTTGCGTCAGAGCGAAGAAACGTCGACCCACGTTTGTCCAAATGTCAGCTTTCATTCTTGATGTTTCTTGATACTCTTAAAACATCAAAGTGCCGTCATGTATTTTAAATCTCTTTGTTTATAGTTTTGTTAATATAATTTTCAGATGTTATGACAAGGCAGTGGATAGAATACACTCCGATAATCAGATACTTATCCGCATGTAACTAATCATGTATCAACTATTCAGATTAGGTTAAATTCTTAAAAAAATGGGTAGGTTAGGTTAAAACTGTGACCTCCTACGACGATTCCAGAAACGACTTGCATTAATAGAAAAAAGAGATGACATTTTTAGCAAAATTTTGACGATCAATTAATATGGGATGAGTTACATTTTAAACGTACTGAGTTATTATTTCCAAAGTAAGTATCTGATTATCGGAGATAAATTGCGTCGCTGATGAGCCCTGTCGGCGAAGAGTCCTGTCGGCGAAGTGTCCTGTCGGCGAAGAGTTCCGTCGAAGTAAAGTCTTGTGGGTGTTTAGTCTGTCGGCGTAGTGTCTGTCGGCGTTTAGTCGTACACTCGAGATGGACATAGGCTATTTTAAAAAAATGAGATTGAGAAATGAAGGATCAAGAGGGAAGAAAAGGGAAAACTTAGCTTTGCTATTTCAATAAGTAATATAACATTGAAGATAAAAAAGGTTTTCTTTCGAAAAATGTTCTAATTGTTTGTTTCTATTTCGTTCTAATATAGCGCTTAGAGCTCTAGTCTAAATTTATAGTCCTCGGTTTTAGATGTAAAGTTACAAGAGCGCTAGTTCATACTATCAAAACACTTTAAGGACTTTGAAATTATGGTAAAAAAGAATAAAATTATTCAACTGTATATTTGTTGTTTAATTTATTATCTGTAAAAATACATAACCTCTAATTTAAAAAGTCTCAATAACTGCTTTTTTAGAAGTTCAATGTTAAAGTCGACATCACAGAAACGAATTTGATATTAAACAAAACAAAAAAACGTAAGAATATTCACAGTCCATGACAAATTAATATTGAGCCAAAGTTTCTATGGACATCTGGCATTATTTTTTGTTGCTTCTGAACGACTACTGTACCACTTAGCTGTTAATGGGTTTTTAAATATACTAATGTACGTCTTAAGGAAAAATTTACAGCTCTTATGTAACTATCAGGTTGTGCAATGGCTTTAGAAGCAGCTTTTGAGCTAGTTGGGAGGCTATCTTTAAACAGTTAACAATAAACAAACTATGCCATGAACTCACTACAAAACAAACCACACTTCAAAGTTACACTTGAGTTATAACTTAGTCTGTCGGTACAGCTCTGTCCGGGACGCAACAGGCTAGCACTAGGGTCGCTGTGTCTGGCTCTAGTTAGTGAGAGAGGGTTCCAACACCCCCTCCGAACATCCTGTCGAGTACATCCATTGTATACCGTTTGTTATAAGCTCAAATATTATGAATATATTACCCTTTGAAGAGCTTTACGAGTGAGTTTTTTTTAAAGGACAGTGACAAGTTAACATGGAGAGATTTTATTGCATGGTTGTTTAATTGTGTGTTATGCATCGTGTAGGGTCAATGGTTTGATTTAATGGTTAGAACAAGTTCTTAGTAGCAGCTACGAGTTGAGAAATCGACATTATAGTAGCCCCGTTCTCGGAAAGTTTGTTAAGCCGTTGGACCTGCGCCTGATCTTTGGCGCACTCTCATCGGACTATGAGAGTGAGAGAAGAGTTGTTTAAAACTTGTTTTAGCTTATACTATAGTTTAAGTTCTGCGTCAAAATCTTGTCTCCACTGATATTGAGCGACATGACAGAAATACGATCGGGATAACTATAACTGTTAAAATTTGTTACAGTTTATGGCAAACTTTATAATTACCCAAAGCCGTTATCAATTTGTAATTTTTTTTTATTTGAATTAACACATAATCTAAATGTTATGCTTTATTAGCTAAATATAAAAAATAACATAACATTAAATTACATTCACAAATGACACAGCTGCTTCGTAAGGAAAAATAGTTTGTAAAACAAAGACATTTATTGGCATTATCTACTTTAAAACAAAATTTATGCTGTTTTCCTTTCAAAGTCATACAGTCAAAGCAAAGTAAAATAAACAAACTAAAAGCACACTTTGTTCAAACAGAAAGGGAAATTATTAACTTAATAAACATGTACTTACTTCACGTAGAAATTTTCCAGAGAGAACAATACATTTTTATTGTCTTGTACGCTCTTTGTGTTTCCCGGCTTTATCCGGAGATTTAGTTCGCGTCCATTTTCATCCTGGTTACAATATTTTTGTAAAAAGACCTATCACGAAGCCTTCAACTTTGTATTCTGTTCGGTATACATCAACCTAAGTAACTGTATGCAAAAATTATTGCTGGGAAACGAATTTCCTTTGCCTTAAGCATGCTTAAAATTTGTGCAAAGTTTTTGCAGTGTGTTGGAGATTCTTTTAGTTCCCAGTTGAAAATAAATTATAAACGATCATTATAATAATTCACCATTAGCCCAATTAATTGGGCGCGTCATGTTTTATCTTAAAATACTTCTTTATAATCTACATATTTGTGTCATCTCGGCAGTCATTTAAATCATAGATATAATTCAGTATATGTCTATATGACATTATTGCGAAGAAGACATGACATGATGAAGTCTCCATTTTATTTAAATTGAAAGGAACTCTGTAGGTAAAACATGAGAGAGCACTGGTAACCATAACACAAGTTAAATCTTACCATGGATACCAGAGTTCATTTCACTACTTACCAAATGAAGTTATGTTATAATTTTAAAGTTATTGTTAGTTTGTAAGTGGTATTGTAGAATTCTCTTTCTGGCAATATTTTTTTTTATATTATTAAAACTTTTTTATAGGTAGGAGAATGAGTGAATAAATACGAATATTGTATAAAAAGGCAAAGACAAAATAGAAAAGCACTTCTTTACGCTTCTGTTTGGTTATGAATTAAAAATGGCGTTAATGTTTTTGTTCCACCAAAACCAATTGAATAATTAGTTTGGTCATTGGGCGAGCACTACTTTGAAACAAAAAATTACATTACATTAATTACATAATGAATTAGGATTTGGCATGCTTGGGGGAGTGTGACATTTGGTTAATTTTTAAGGACGTACAAATTTTAAAAAAGTAGTTAAACTTCTTACAGAAGTATTGCAGAAAGCTAGAAACAAAACATAAATTAATTACGTTCGAATTTCAACCACTAATTATACCATTATGTTTACTCTTGTGTAGACTTGCGGTTACGGTTTTGTTTCGGGTTTAAAAGGAGAAATGTTAATTGAAACGTCATATATAGGGTGTTTGTCGGTCTGTCTGTTTTGAACAAGGGGAAAAACGGCGAGCACGCTGCAGTGCGTAATGCGTGAAGGGGTTATTGCAATAGTGTGTGTAGTTCAATAAAGAGTCACTGTTTGTACGGCGGCCGTCATTGACATGGCCCATCAAAGGCGGCAGGTTATTAAAATGTACCCCCTTTGTTGCGACACTTCATCAAAGCGTATTGGGGAAGTTTTTTGTAAGTTGGCTTTTTGTATAATGTTTGGTACTTGTAATCTATGTCATTTGTTGATAATAATTGCAAAATCTGATGTAATGAGTATCCCTTAAGGGAATTTTGTTGTTTTATGTTAAAGGGAATATTGTTGTGTTATGTTGAAGGGAATAATCTAGTGTTGTGTTGAAGGTATTTTGTCGTGGTATGTTGAAGGGAATACTCTCGTGTTATGTTGAAGGGATTAATTATCGTGTTATGTTTGTAAAAGTTAATCCGTAATATGAAGAATTCTTTGGATGGTTTGTGTTTAGTTGTGGATGTTGTTTTTTGCGGATAAGAAATTATTAAATAATTTCCCCCGCTCTAGGGGGATTGACAAACTTGTACTGACTAAAACCCATCCATGTTCCTTCTTTTGCCCTTTATGTTCCCGAGCCGCGGCATCTCTTTCAAAAAACCCGCACAGTTATGGGCGTTTTACGCCTGATATTATAATGATGATGAAAATGAAGAGATCAAATCACACACCACAGACACTTATGAATGTTAAGTTATTTCTGATTTTACATTCACCATCATGTGTGCAAAAATCATAAAAATTGTATAGTTAACTAACTTTTGCCCGCGACTTCGCTCGCGTATAATTTGAGGTTCCCCTTTCCTGATTTGCAGGTACCTGCTACCGGCAGCTTTTCCCTTGCGCCTTATTGATTTGTAATAGCAAAGCTAAGTTTCCTCTTTCTCCCTCATATCCCATTTTTTTCTAAAAATAAAATATTCTATGTCCATCTCCTGGGTCCCAACTATCTCTGTACCAAAATTCATCAAAATTGGTTTAGCCATTAAGGCGTGAAGAGGTAACAAACAAACTCACTTTCGCTTTTATAGTATTAGTTTTATATGCTCGTATACAAAACTTACGAAAGTTGTCAATACATCAATTCGGGCTTTCTATATTATACATTCACCTTAGAAATTCATTAAACAGTAAACAAATCACCTTCATAAACCGTCTACGCCTATTAAACAAGATAAATCCAACCATATTCAAATATCCATATAAGTCGTAGCGGTCTACGACGTAGCCAGTGCTACGTGTTAGGGCGTGCTACGGCGTAGCAACAAAAGTTGATTAGGGTTCGTAACAGCATTGTTAACGGTTCACCACAGTTTTAACTTTGTTTAGGGTAGAGGGACACGATATTCTCCGTTCTATTTTTTAAATGCGAAATATTGAGGGTAATATTAAACGCTAATAATATTACGCCTGTTTTCCTCGTAGCGAGTAGGCAGAGGTATACTTGTGAACATTTCGCCGATTGAGTTTTGGGGGTGAGTCTATTAACAACAATCAAGTACAAATCAAGAGCCCGTGCTGCTGTTGCGAATTCCTGAAGAAAAAGTTCATTGATAATAGTTTTTTTGTTTCTTAAATGTTCGCACACCATCAGCGGGTTTAAAACTTCAAAATAAATTTTGTTTGTTATTAACGAACAAATGAAGAAAAAGAAATTATACAAGAGTTTTTGTATTTGGCCCCTATTTTACAAATAAAATAAAATGGCGAAAGTTATGTAAACCACGCTTTACATAACAAATCTTTCAACCCCTCTCCCTACTTACATCAAAATGTACCATTTAACAAAAGGAGAAAAGTCAAACGTCGTATACAGTGTAAAGTTTAGACTGTATTTGACTTTTTCTGAAATCCAATATTCCATGGACTCGCCCTCTGATGGTTAACTACATAGTTAAAAATGCGTACAGGATGAACCATAGGCAAGGTGACTAACGTAGTTATATTCAACGTTCGTACCATCAATGGCGTCGTATTTGGTGTAATTTTTAATATAACGTTGCCCCACACTAGGTTTTCTCCTGTATCGTGGGTGTGCTTACAAACATATAAACTCACATACATAAACAGCCAAACCCGGAACAACTTTCTGTAGGCCATACAAATATTTGTTCCGTTCGGGGATCGAACCCGCGACACGCAGCGCAGCAGTCGATCGCTCAGCCACTGCGCTAACCGTGTCGTCAAATCGTCGTTCTTTAGTTAGATGACTGTTATATTTCGATTTAATTGTGTCCATTTACCCGCAATATACTACAGCAAAAAAATTATAGTAAAAATTAAAAAAAAACAGTAGAAAATGAGTACCAAAACCTCGTCGGGCTTGTAAATTCATAAATGCTGTTTGTTTTACTCTACCACACAAATATTAGCCAGATTTTTATGCATATACCTTCGCACACTCTCACACACTTCAAACAGTCAGTTATTTTTCAATATCCATGCTTTAAAATACTCATAATTTACACTAAATGAATTCGCTGTGTTCAATTAAGCGTAACAGACAGCGCGAGTTTCAAAATGATTTGTAATTAAAACATGCAATATTTTCCATTCAAAAGAGTTTTTGATTGGATATCGGAATACCTGATTCGCTCACATGTATGCATCTCTCACAGGGAGAAGACATACGTGTGTGTTGCACTGATACAACATTCCTTTGAGCACATCACAACGCGAAAATAAAGATTATTTCATATTCCGAACCACTTCCGAACAGTAAATAAAGGGTTACACGGTATGTTTGTTATTTCAACCGTGAGTCTGTGGACTTAGCACGGACGCGCGGCTGATTTCTTAAATTATTAGTTAACTAGCTTCCGCCCGTGACTTCGTCCGCGTGGCTTAGTTACTTTGGGCTAACGCTTACTTTAACCCACGTGTTGATCGAAAAAAAATATCTTGCTTTCCTATTTTCTTACCTCTTTCTCCCCCTTTTCCCACTTTTTTAGCCTATGTCCGTCTCCAGGGTCATAATTATCTCTGTACCAAAATTCATCAAAATAGGTTTGGTCATTTATGCGTGAAGACTTAACAAACAAACTCACTTTCGCTTTTATATATTATTATTAAGTAAGGATTTTTGAAATCACTCGCGGTAGATTAGCACGGTAGGCTCTTCGTCTTTCATGTTTCAATTTTTTTTTTTTTTTTTTTTGTTTTTATTTATAATGAACTCACTCTTGACCTCGATTTCGCCTGATGGTAAGCGACAGATGAGGTCTACGATGGAGCGAGCGAGCCCAGAAGATGCCTATTAACTCTTGTTTTGAAGGCAGACGGGTCGTATGTGGTAGGGAACACAGAAGCTGGCAGAGAGTTCCACACCTTGGCCGTGCGCACAATAAAAGTTGAGGAAAAGCGCTTAGTACGACAAGACGGTATATCGACCAAGTGCGGGTGGTACCCTGCCGTTCGTCTGGTAGCCCGGTAGTAAAACGGAGATGGTGGGATCAGGTCATGGAGCTCCAGCGCACACTCTCCGAAGTACAATCTGTAGAAAACCGACAAGCTGGCAACGTTACGCCTATGCGCCAGGCTGTGAAGCTTGGACACAAGCATCTCATCGCCTATGAGCCTTTTGGCCCTGCGTTCCACCGAGTCGAGTGCAGCGAGCTGGTATTTTGCCGAGCCATCCCATAGGTGGCTGCAATACTCCATACAGGAACGGACCTGTGCTTTATACAAGTTACAAAGCTGTCCCGGCGTGAAGTATCGCCTCACCTTATTTAGGATGCCCAGCTTTTTAGCTGCAGTCTGTGCTTTTGACTCGATGGTTGGACACACACACACAGTAGGTAGGTAGGTAGGTGACACAGTAGGTAAAAGAAGCAGCATGGATGGGTAATGATTATAGTATAATCAGCAAAGCTTTGGTACGAAGTTCCTTATCACGCGTTGCAAAAGGGGGCTAGACGGAAAAAATTAAGACCAAAAGTTGTAACGACACTTTTTGCTATAATTGTAAGCCGTGCGGCGTGCGCTTCTCTGTCTGTCTCTCTCTCTCTCTCTCATAAAAAAGCGAGCTAGTTATTTTCGTTTCGTATTTTTATTTCGCATTGAACAGTGTGGTGTCGCGATGATTATTTTTGTTCAGTGTCATATAGGTTTTTTTGTAAATAATAATTTCGTTCCATCCGGGTGACACCTCTCAAGTTTTTTTTTCAGATGGTAATTCGTTCCTCCCGTTCTGGGCGAAGCGGGAGGGAGTGTAAGATTTTTGCTGACTAAAATCCATCCATGTTCCTTCATTTGCCTATTGTGTTGCAAAGCCGCGGTTTTTTTTTAGTACAATTCGCAACCCCAGCAGGGGCACCGACAGTCTGCGGTCAGCTTGCTAATAGCTTAAGTGGCCCTAACCAATTTTATATGCATTAACCGCACTAAATATTGGCACACTATAATTTTATAATAGTCCAGTTTTTTTTTTAAATAGTCTTTCATCATATCACTCAGTGATGCGACTATCACTAAAACTATATGTATAAAACCACTATATCACTTAGACTATTATAAAATGATAGTAACGTCACTAGCAGTTTTCATCTATTATTTGTTGAGAAAATGCCTTTTTTATTGGCGAAAGTTTTTTTTTAATCCGCAGGCATACAGATTTTTAATGTGCTCAATCTGATCAAAATACTTTTCTAATCTTCAAACGTATAAAATCACTATCTTCTGTCCGCGACTTCGTCCGCGTGGCATAGTTACTTCGTGCTAACGCTAACTTTAACCCGCGTGATGATCGAAAAAATATATCTTTCTCTCCCCTTTTCTGCCCTCTTTCTTCACCTTTTTTCA
Source organism: Ochropleura plecta (assembly GCA_905475445.1). Lineage (NCBI taxonomy): Eukaryota > Metazoa > Arthropoda > Insecta > Lepidoptera > Noctuidae > Ochropleura > Ochropleura plecta. The sequence continues at coordinate 5,527,368 of FR997735.1, forward strand.
CACATCACTTGTGTGTAACGATTAATAAAAGACAACTCCCCTCTAAATTCTAACAGTATGGTCAACAGTTACAACGGAAGCTATGGAACCCTAAATTTGTTAATAAATTACCTCGAGCAACATTACCGACAAATTGCCTGCAAATATAAAATGTTGACTTTGAGAAATTTGAAAGTTACTTTTCCCCTGCGGGAAGTGCCACCTATTTATATCAAATGGTTAAAATAACACCTCCTATGTATCGTTTATATTATTCAACAATTACTTCGTACAAACAGGCTGACAAATTGCTCGTAAGTATAGTTCTGCGTACATTAGTTGCCCTCTACCTGTATTAAAAGCTAACGTCAAGTCGAATTAAACGATTACACAGTTAAAACTGTAAATTAGTCAAAACAAAATTTGACCGGTTACATCAACTATTGTAATATTGAACATTAAACATTTCTTATAAGAGATTCTAGATAAAAAAATGGCAAAATGGTTCAAATTCAAAACTCAAACTCAAAGCATTTATTTCAATTAGACCATTACAGGCACTTTTGAATGACAGGAAACAAAAGAATGAAGTTGCAGACACAGTATATAATAACTTGTGAACGTACTGTAGTTGCTCATTTCAAGATTTCAATTTCAAGATTTCAATTTCGTTGATCTCTATGGAGAAGAATGAGCAAAAAACTTCATGAACACTCTTTTGAATGATAATAATTTTACAAGATCATTGTGACATCATTCATGTTGAAATTAAACAAATATGTGAGAACGATGTTGTTTGACGTGCACATTAGGACCGTCCAGAGTAAATGCAAAAAGAGCACAAAAAAAACAGTGACAGCTAAGAGATGACCAATCCCAGCTGACGGCGCCCGTTATGGTTACTCACCTAGAAGTTGTGCCCGGTTATTAGCGATAGGTTTGGCTTTTATAACTTAACACGGAAACATGTCTGACGAAATGTGGGTGTACTATCAGGTACCTAACCCTCTGGCCAACCCATTGGGTATTATAGATGTGTTTTTTTATTTTTTATTTGGAGCCTATTATATTGTCCCACTGCAGGGCAAAGATTTCCCTTTCCTTCCTTCCACTTTTCGCCGTCTAGTGCGATTGAAGGCCAGTTCTTTGAGAAAGAGTCCAGCTATCCCGCCCTCTCTTTTTGGGTTTGCGGCGTTGTCAATTTTTGTTTCTTGGTGAGTGAGTCACTGAGTGGTTATTTTTGCCCATTGCTCCTCTGACGTGTGGCAGATGTGACCAGCCAAACAGCAATGCCAGCATCAAATCGATCGATTTAGGTTTTGGAGCAAAGTATGGAGTTTCTGATGCGGTCCGCAAGATTAACACTCAAAATACTTCGCTTCATACCTCATTGACAGACCCCAAGTGCGAACTTCTGATAGCTAGTTATTTATCTAATATATAAAATTCTCGTGTCACAGTTTTCGTTCCCATACTCCTCCGAAACGGCTCGACCGATTCTTATGAAATTTTATGTGCATATTTAGTAGGTCTGAGAATCGGCCAACATCTATTTTTCATACCCCTAAGTGAGCAGCGGGTGAAACCGCTGGGCACAGCTAGTTTATTTATAAAACCTAAATAGCTTCACAGCTTACAGGTATAAACACAACATTATTAATTTAAACATTACAACAATTACAAAGTACACAGAGAGAACATTAAGATTAGCCAAGAGTGACTCGATTGGATTGGCATTAAAATTAATAGTGTGTATTTTATGTTGTATTTAGGGTATACCGCCGTTAACCTGATTTTTATTTGCCCTAATATCATTTGCCATAATAGTCAACAGCCATAATATCATACGACATAATACTCATTTGCCCTACTCTCATTTGCAATATTAGTCACGTGCCAGAATCATTGTTTCCCATAAAGTCACTTACCATAACATCATTTGTCATAATCACTGTAAGCCCTAATTATCACATGCCATAATTATGATATTTTATGCCATAACATAATTTGCCATCGACATCGGGTGTGTAACGGTTGTTTTTATCAAGAGAAATTGGATGTAATTGGGACTTTAGGGCACCCCGACTCGGACAGGTTAGGTTAGAAGGGGATGGCGGGGTCGTGTGAGCGAGCGAAGCGAGCGAATAGACCCCGCCATCCCCTTTGTGGTTATTTTTTATAAACCACACAGAAGTAGGAGCCCCGCGAAGCGGGGCTCCGTCGACCTAGCCCACCATCAACCATCACAGAGCCACATCAAGTAGGTAAGTATTAGAATTAAAAACAAGTTTAATAATCAAACTATATAACTATATGTATAAATATAATGTCATCATGTGTAATGATTAATACGGGGCTTAAATATTTTTCTAATACTTGTTATGCCATTTAAATATTATGTCTAATAATTATTATGGCACATAAAAATAAGGCAAACAATACTTATGGCATTCGTATCTTATGGTATCTAAAATTCGGGCAATTAAAAGTATGTCATATGTCTTTTAGGGCAAATGAAACATTCGGGCAAATGAAATTCGGGTAAATGAAATTCGGGAAAACAATACACAACCTTTATTTAGGTGTCTGGAAGTATGTCTGTATAATATGATGATGTGTGTATGTCTATGTACATACAACTAACTGGCACTAGTAGTGTAACTGAGACTCCCGCGTTTGTTCCAGGATTGTGATAATCTCTTTGTTTCCATGTCTTTGTTGTCTGCCTGTCTGTCAGTCTATCAAGATTATTTATTTCGGGAACGCGTAGAAGTATCGAGTTGAAATTAAAACCTCAACTCAAGTTTGAGGTCCCGTTGTGCTGTGAAGAAATTAACCCTCTAATCTACGCAGCCAAAAGATTTGGCCGTTTAGTCGCAAGATTGTACTTAACTCTCGGTGCGCAAATCTGACTCGCTTTTTTTATTATTTCACAGTCTACTCAGTCGATCGACTGAGATTAATACAATTTATTTGTTTTGTAAAATAAACAAACATTATTTCTTTTACGTTGAGTTAATGCTTAACCTGGTATCGGAACTTTTAAGCCGCCAGTGATCCTCTGATTTGATTTAAACTGAGAATATTAATTGAAATTAGAAAACGGGTTTTTTTTATTCACCTATACATTATTTTTTTTTTCTATTAGCTAATATTACACCTTACGCGCAACTTTAAAATCTCATAATTCTTTAATTTTTTAAATACTTCACATTTTGTTTATTCTTAATTAAGTTAATCCGACCAATTTTTGGTTGACATAGTAGTTGTTACAGAATCTTCATCATTGTCTGCCTGCTTTTACTCAAATCAGTGGTCAGCATTTGGTTTTACATCCACCTTAGATCCACCCTCACTATTATAGTCGGAGGGGGTGCGATAGACATTTGGAGTGATGTCTCAATCAACTAAAACACTATTAATTAATGCGATTCCTGAAACTACTACAACACATTGTGCATGCCTGTGAAACACGATCGTACCGGGTGTCAAACGTTCGTATATAGATTATTATCAGGATTTGTGGCTGCAGTGGTCAGGACCCGAGCTTTGTCTGGATTGGTCACTGAACCAAATAATTATCTTGTAGCGTTACAACGCTGGAGGATTAAGGTTTCTAACTAAGATTCTCACGCGTTACTGCTCGTCGAGCTGTCGAGCTTAGGCAGAGAAGATTTACTAGGGCTGAAACTGCGTTAAACGGACGCCCGCGGCACTTGACGCGTGTTTTACGCGCGTGGGCTCTTTGGGTACAGGAAAGAGCTAGTCGCCAAGCGATTATGGCTGAACACGCCTGGATGTGTTACCGCGACGTTGCAATTTTGTATGGAACCGCGCGAGCGTTCGTTTAACCTAGTTTGCGTCGTCGTGGAGAGAGGCGTTTAGCGCCGCCCGTCAAAGATCAACAGTTAGGAAAAGTCGGTGACAAATCAATGTTCAAGATTTTATTTATTTATTTATTTAAACTTCATGTACAATTGTGGTACAAAGGCGGACTTAATGCCATAAGGCATTATCTACTAATGAATATTTGTGTTAAATACGACAACATTGTGATAAAGTACAAAAAATAATATCATAAAAAATTGAACTATTTGAATTTTCTTCCGGAAATTAATTTCACTTAACCAAGCATTTATAATGCTATTTGCTTCCCTTTTACGAAAAATAACCATCATGGTTTAATAAGGTATGTATCATATGCACGATATTCATTAAAGTGCACTTTTCCATTTTGAGCGCAAGTAAGCCACGATAACCGGACGCTAAAAGCCACCCTCGGCCCAGCGTTAATCCGTTCCACGCCTGGTTAACAGGACCGCCGAAAATTGGTTTGGTTAACCATTTCAAATTTAGGTTTTCTTTTTTAATGTTGTTTCAAACCAGAACCATAATGGCACGACACATCTTTTGTTCATAACCTGAAGGAGATAATAAAAAAATATAGTCTCTTGCACCATCAATATTTGCAAATTTTTTCTGGTTGACAACGTACATAAAATAAAAAAGTAATGTCATTGAAATTTGGAGTACGCTACGCCAAATAGCTGACAGCTTTTCTATTTCTAGTTGGCAGAATGTGAAATATAAAAAAGCAGTTTCTGAATATAATTTTCCGTATTTTAATGGCCCTTTGTACCATTCTCCGAAGTACGACAATATGTTTTATCAGTGCGTCACTTCTCACAAAAGAAACATTTTCTTCTTAGCTTACTTTACAAAGAAAATTGAACTTCAAAAAGATAAAAACTTCATAGATAAATTTCATAAAATAAAGTATGCAATATTACATTAAAGTAATATTGCATACTTTATTTTATGAAATTTCTTTGCTCATTTTAAAAGGACCATTTTAAGTTTATAGAAGGCTAGACGATAAAGCTTTCGAGCAATAATTTCATTAAACTAAACTTACAACAATAATCACATTGTTCAGGACGCAAGGCAATCTTTCAGTATTTTATCAGCTTTTTATGGAAGGTATTTATTTCTCTGAAAATGTTTTATACAGTAAGTTGTATAAAACATTTTCCAAGAAATAAATACCTTCGCAGCTTAGAAATGAACATGGAGTATAATAGAATGGAGTGCTAATATGCAGATGACTATCTGTTCTTATGTATCGGAACGGTACGATTCGCGATATTACACCTGTGACATATTTATGTACTGTTCAATGTTCAGAACTCATTTTAACTAATATAATGATTTGCAATCATTTAAAACATAATAAATAATAAACAACAGTTTCCTCTTGAAATAACCTATTTTATTTTTATTTAGTATTTTACAAATATACTAAATACGGTGTTCTTGAACGTATGTCAAATCGAATAGTTGTATATCAAGGTTATTTCTACTGTACCTACATGCAAAACCCACCACAGTCTACTACTTCAAGAAAAACAGGTGTAATACGACTTATTTTCTTTGTTACGAATTAGCACTCTATTTCTACTTCATCATTATGTGAAGATAGGTTCACAAATACTTGAACCTATTATTTGAACTCTTGAAACATTTTACGCCAGGTAAGCTGGTTCTCAGACACGATACACTAAGTGGCAGAAAAAGAAATCTTTAAAAGAAATAAATCTTTAGAAGGGTACTTGTGCAGAGTATCATCAGATGGTACATTATATATTCATATAATGTACCATCGACGTTTGTTATTGTTACTGGTAATTGTTGAAATTATAAAAGCTTTTTATGGTATTGTTACTGGGGATAAAAGCTGCAATTAGTAAGGCTTTATTCCTGTGTTGCAGTTCAAGAGGGTTAAAGCCTCTTGTATTTTGTTTTGGAAATATTTCAATTAGTTAGTGGGCTCGTACGAAAATATCATGCTTTGTTACCATGAAAGCAAGGGTAAACAAACTAAATCGTTGTGTAGGCGCGAGTTGGAATGTAAGTCAATTTAGGATTCACAAAGATATCAAATCGGCAAAGTAAGTTAAGGGACAAGAAGAGAATTTTATTAGAGAAACAATAGAATGTTTTATACCGATAATGATGAAGAAAAATAAGTTTTCGATTTTAAAACCGTGAAAACTTTAAATTCAAATATTAACAGACTGTAATTTACAATATTCCAAACAATTCAAAATAGTGGTTTTGAACAAAAGACTTAGATTCTACAGTTGTTCACAGCTGCACTGATTCCCATCAAAACGTAGCGAAAATAGACTGCATAATAACTTAAGCCTTAACAAGGGCTGCTACGGCAAACGTTAAGTTACGTGGTGCTACAGCTATGTGCTACGTAGTGCTACGTTGAGTTTCGTAGCACTAGCTACGAAACTCAACAGCTTGCTACGACTTTGTGATTTCATGCAGCGATTATGTCATCCATATTGTACTAACATTAAAATTGTGGAAAACACTCTGCCTGCCTTGTTACCTTTTAACGCCTTTATGTCTACTCAAACACTAACCGTGACGTGAAAACGGCATAGTGATAGTTTTTTATCCCGGTGAGACATTCCTGTGCTATAGTTTTTTAACTTTCAACCGGCGTAGCTGCGAACATAAGATATTTCATATAAACTCAGTGATTTTTTTTATTAAAATTACAATGATGATGTTTTTTTTATGAATGGCATCTCGCAGTTCAACCAAGGAGGTTGTCGTCTGCTTAACCGGGCGAATCCTGTAGAAGACCTCCAGCCAGGGTAAAAACTTACAAACTAAGCGACTACACGCTAAGGGCACCCCCTGTGGGGTACGAGCCTCGGCTTAGGGCTTCGCTGAGGGACAGCAAGGGACAGGCTGGATCTGAGTGATGTTATTTTGGGACTGATTTAGACTTATTGGCTCAGCAGCGCGGGCTGGCTCTTGCAAGGGACGGGTGGGGCAGTTACCGGGACGTCGCGACGGGCCTCGTCAGCGAGGACGGAATGACGGCGCTTTGCGTCTGAATTTGCGTAGAGTGCTAGTCTCCCTGCTGTTCTCCTGGAGCAGGGTTATAGCATCGTCAGGAGTGACGAGGGTATGTCGGGGACGACGAATTTTACTTATTCGCGAGGTATCGTATCGAGCGGCCGATGCGATAAGGGGGTTACGATGTTTTAACGCGGAGTCAAAGAAGCGCTTGGTAAGGCGCTTCATGAATTGAACCACGGTGGGGATTCGTAAGTCTAAGTGAAGACTATCGTTACGGATGTAAAAAGGGGCTCCCGTGATTTTACGAAGCAATCGGTTTTGCAAGATCTGCATCTTATGAAGGAAACGCGGGTTGGCGTGGGCGAACACGACATATGCGTATGTCATGATGGGACGGAAGACCGCGGTGTATAAACTTAATTTGCACTTAAGTGACAATTTGCTTTTTGCCTAAATTAAAAAGTGAAGCCTACCCATAAAAAGGCGGCGCGCGAACGAGCCGCTTTGATATGTGACGCGAAGGACAAGTGGCTGTCGAGAATAACACCTAAGTATTTGGCTTGCTTCTCCCAGGGGATAGGCTTGCCGTACATAGTGATCGGGCTGGGGATCGGGGGATTAAAGCGCGGTTTGGAGTAAATAACCGCCTGACTTTTACCGGGATTCACCTCGATTCTCCATTTCCTGAACCAAGCGCCTAGGACGTCGGCTGAAGTCTGGAGGGTACGGGCGATACCGTTTGTACAGTGGCCAGTATAGTAAATGGCCGTGTCAGACGCAAACAGAGCTAACTGAGCTTTTTTGCTCTTGGGAATTTCGCTAGTGAACAGCGTGAAGACGAGGGGGGATAAGCGGAACCCAGAGGGATACCGGCCCTAATAGGATGAGGGGAAGAGAATGAGGCCCCTATGCGATAGCGGAAGGTGCAGTTCGACAAAAAGTCCCGTAAGATGAGCACGAGACAGTCCGGCACTCCTAGTGAGTACAGCTTGTATAATAAGCCGTTGTGCCAGACTTTGTCGAAAGCTTTCGCTATGTCGAAGAATAGTACGCCCGTCATTGCTCCGCGCTGGAAACCAGCGCTCATGTGTTCGACGATGCGGTGGACTTGTTGGATACACGAATGTTCGGTCCTGAAACCGAATTGCTCGTTGGGAATGAGACTCTTAGTCTCGGCGAAATCTCTGAGTCGCTTATAAATAAGTCACTCATAGATTTTGCCGAATGCGTTCAGAAGACTGATGGGTCGGTAGCTCGTGGGCTCAGACTTGGGCTTGCCTGGCTTGGGGATACCGATAACTGTGGCCTCTTTCCATATCTGGGGGAAAAAGTTGTTTCTCAAGGCGCCATTGAAGATGGCCGCCAAAAGTATGATGAACTGAGCGGGGAGGAGTTTAATTACCCTATTGGTGATACCGTCGGAACCGGGAGCTTTCCGTGGTTGAAGCCTTTTGATGATGTCTTGCACTTCGTCGGGAGTGACGAGGGGCAGAGGATCATCAGGGTCTTCTACGGGAGGTAGGGCAGCTCTGCGTTCTACTTCTGCGTTCACCTTGTCGAGGTGACGCTTGATAACCGGTTGTGAGCTAGGGGAGCACTGGGACTCCAAACTGTCGGCTAGGCATTCTGCCTTTTCAGAGTCATCGAATGCGACGCTTTTGTCCGGACGAATGAGCGGGGGCATCGAAGCCTCCTCGGTGGCGCGCATCTTTCTCTGTAGTTGCCAAAAAGCTTGATGGGTGGTTCGAGTTCGCTGAGCTCATTGTCCCAATGATTCGAACGATGCTCACTAGTGCGTTTGCTTACAGCACGCGCATGTGAGCCTTGTTCGCTTCGCAGGGAAAATGGCTGTAGGCACGAATGGCCGCGTTCTTCTCGGTAATGATGATGCTTATTATATCCTACTTATATTATAAATGCGACTGTTTGTGGGGATGGATGCATGGATGAGTGGACGTAAGGATGTTTGTTACTCTTACAAGTCAAAACGACTGAACGGATCTGGATGAAATTTGGCACAGAGGTAGATGATAGTCTGGAATAATACATAGAATATTTTTTTTGGATAGCACGCAGGCGAAGCCGCGGGCGCCAGCTAGTTTAAACTAAGTTTTTTAATGTAAATAAAAACAAAATAGAATACTACTTTATTGAGATTTCTGTTGGCACTCGACTTACTATGAATTTTATAGAAGAATTTAAAAATTACGATGGCTCGAATTATTCCAAATAGTGAATATAAAACATATAACGTAATACAATAGAAAAAAATAATGCAACTTTAGTTTTTTTTTTATTTCAGCGAACAATATTTCGACATTTGTATTGTTATGGTTTCTGGTGAAGCTCAGCGTTTGCACAATTGAAAGTTTCAAAAGATGTTTTATAAAACTTCTTGGTAAACTTCTTGGTAAACTTTGCAGACGTTTAATAAACTTTTTTGTTCGTCTGACTTGCTCAAATAGAATAATGTTGTAAGGCTTCACACTGTAAGTAGATGTTATTGTCCCCAATTCGGTAAAGAAGTATGTATTTGGTTTCTTTTAAACGTTGTTTAAAATTAAGGAATGATATGTCTGCTGGCCCATTTATTTCTTGAATTTATGAACATAATTTAAAATTTATATTTAATCATTATAGCTGTGCACTATATAGCCTTTTTTTGAGGTTGGGAAATCATCAAATAACTTCCCCCGCTCTGGGCGAAGCAGGGGGAGTGTCAGACTTGTACTGACTAAAACCCACCCATGTTCCTTCTATTGCCCTTTATCTTCCGGGGTCGCAGTATCTCTTTCAAACAACCTGCAAATCACTATAGCCTTGATTAAACATAGATGTCATTGGTTCATAAACTTTGTCGTTAAGGTGAAAATTGTAAAAAAGAAACCAACCAAGTGTGATTCAGACTCTTGCACCGAAAATTCCGTACAAACTTACAACATAAACAGCCATATTTTTTGACTGCGTAGACTTAGAGGCTTAATTTTATCACAGCTCCAAGGAAAGGATATACTCAAATCTGTAGATTTAAGTAAATCGTTTTTGTTTCAACTAAATACTCTTGTTTTTTCCTAGTGTAGTAGGTGCGGAACCCTAAAAACAAATTTTATACGAGAACCATAACATCCGTCGGAAGCTGATACTTGATAATGAACAGTCCTTGGTAAAGTATATTGTACTCTTCATAAAAACCATGGTAACAAAGAAAGCCAATATATTATTATAAGAAAAAATATCCGTTTCTAACGCTTAAGGGACTTACGCTGTCGCTACCAAGAAATAAGAAAAACATCGCTAATTGGCTATCGACAAGGTAAAAATAAACATACCAGACTCTTTGTATCGATTGTCTACTAACTTGTGGACGTTACTAAGCACTTATAAGGGAGTGACAAATGTATGACAAAAAAAAGACCTAAGGTAACTCCAATTTATAGTTTTCCGGGGTTGCGGTTAGTCCCGGGCTGAGAAAATGCAAAAGTGAAGCTTTTCAACATGTCCCTGTCTCAATGGCGGTACCAAATAACTAAATCACACCGACAGTACACCTTTTCTCGAAGTTCAACTTACCAAAAAGTTTTTGACAGAGTTTCGACAAAGTTGCGAACCTCATTTGAGAGTACTTTTCCTTTGTTTTACTTTTTAAACGTTTTACTGGCAACTTACATGACTTGTTCCATGTCTAAATTCAAAATTAAATTATGTCATGTATAAGGATTGACAAGGTACAAAAATCAGAACTGTCACAGTAATCTTTTGTTTTCTAAATATTTCACAAATGTTTACTGACAGTTGTTAGTTGAATTATGTTGAAAAGGAGAGTTCCCCTTTTCAACATAATTCAAGCGACTAATGCCTTTGAAGTTATGTTTAACCAAAGTTTCACCCAAGTTAGGTTTATTCAAAATCAAACTCATTCCTTTAAACTAGGCTGATGATCAGCCCTTTTTGAACGTCACACACAAGACAGGCCCCCAAAACGCCCACCCTTCGCCACTTTCTACTGTTTAAGCTGGGAAGAAGAAGTGGCGGAACAAACTCCCCATCAACACAACTGTCTGAAAAGGTACTCTCGACCAGTCACCACAAGCAGCACCCGTTCACGAGCATAACGCAAAGATCAGCCATTATTATTTCTTTTTTTTTTAATTTTAACATATATTGCAGCCAGCTTACAAAATATGAAATGTATTTGGGTTTTGAAATAAAATGAGTTTCTCTGTCTAAAACTAAAACGTAAACCGGTGACGCGCCGTCTAGCCGCTGCGAACCGGTAGGCCAATAATTCATCTGAGCGCCCGACGGATGAAGGGACAGATAATAATTAAGTGTATGGAATGTTTTAAAATGTACTTATGGTAGACTGTGTGTCTTGTTTATACTTAACTAGCTTTCGCCCGCAACTTCGTCCGCATGGCATAGTTACTTTGAGCTAACGCTAACTTTAAAACACGTGTGATCGAAAAAAAAAATCTTTCTCCCCTTTTCTTCCCTCTTTCTCCCCCTTTTCTCACTTTTTATAGCCTATGTTCGCCTCCAGGGTCCCAACTATCTCTGTACCAAAATTCATCAAAATCGGCCATTTAGGCGTGAAGGCGTAACAAACAAACAAATAAACTCACTTTCGCTATTATAATATTAGTACGGATTTAACCTTCGATTTTTTGACCAATTATATAGACAAGCCATAGAAGCAACAAAAGTGACCTTGCTACAGAAATTTGTAATGAATGTATAATAGATTACAGTTTTAACTAATATTAAAACATATATTATGTTTATGCTTCATCCTATTCTAACCATTGTGAATAGAACGTGATTTGATATACTTAAGAGTCTTAACTTATCTAGAGCCACAGTTAATTAACTTCGATACGATACTTTTGTTTAAGATGCTTGGGTTACCGACTCATCGACTATATTAATTAGAGTCAGCTAGCTCTTCGTAGGTCCGATATCAGTTCGCAATTAGAGCTGCATTTGTGAACAATGGATGAAAGTACAAAAAAAAATAGCTAAAATATCTCGACTTGGCACACGAGGTTGTCGTCATGTGGAATGTGAACTCGGCTATCATTGTGCCGATTGTCGTAACGGCCAATGGCTTGATTGCCAATAGCCTCGACGAATATCTTGTTGCAGCTCTCCTTAGGCGGTTGGATCAAGGGCCTGATTCAGAAAGCAGTACTCGTCGATACGGCTCGTATTGTGAGGAGGTTCCTGTCTCTGGAGCCCTTACCACCTTAACCCTGTTCCCGAGACCAGTGGGCAACTATTTTTTCTATTTTCAAATGTTTCTTTTTTATCTTCTATGTATTTATTAAAAAATATGTATTTAACTGAATAAAAGAAAACAGAGAATAACATTAAGGCCATGGTGTCCGAGTGCCCACGTAGTTTAACGCAGACATAATCTTGATCAATTCTTATAAGGAACATGCAGATTAGTGTCTGAGATAGTCATAGTCATCCACCTTAAATACAGCCTGTGAAAACTACAGGCAAAGTAAAAAGTCGAGTGCAGCGAAAATTAATTACAGGTTTTGGATTTGTCAGTTCTATTAACAATTCTTTTGGTACCGTAGGTCAAATACTAAGTTTAAAATCCAGTTAGAAACGTCAGCTTGTAATTGGATTGTCTGTTTTTGGCACATAATTTTCGCTCCCTTTGCCTTGAATGTGTATTAAACGCCGCAGGCAGCAAACAGTATGCAGTTGTGTGGCATAGATTTCAATAAACAGTAGCTACGTCACGTCAAAATAATCAAACAGGATGAATGAATTGGGAAGCAGAAAGTTCTTTTCCATAGTGCGTCGTAAATAAAAACCGGCGCAAGTGAGGAAATAGAATGGAGAAACCATTTTTCGTAATAGAATAATATTTTCTATTAAGTAAGGCTTCTTCTTCAGCTGTTTTGAGCAGTTATATCCTTTTTGATTACGTTTAAACAATCAGCAGCATTTCATAACCCACGTTAGTTATTTTGGATTTGTCGGAGAATTCAAGGTTTTGTAACTTTCATAACCTTGAGGTTATTGTTTAGATGACAAAGTAGTATTAAGATTATATTATTTGAAGTATGGTACATACAGTCATCAGTATTAATCGCAAGTGCAATTTTACAAGTCTCTGAGGGGCCTGCCAGGGCGACTGCCTGCCGGGATTGCGGGTTGTTCGAAAGGGATACCGCGGTTCCGGTGTTATATGTCAGTGAGTGTCAGTGCAAATGTGCATGCTGTGGTCTTCTATAATTGAAGGAACCCACTTAAAATAACCTATTGTATTGTCTATTATAATGTCTGTCTGTTTATCCTTTATTGGAGATCCAAATTAATAAATTTGTTAGGTCAACTTTCTGCATGCTACAGTAACTATTAACTAACACAGTTTCATTTTACAGAAAAAAGCATTGTGCAAGATATGTTCTTACCAAGTTTCAAGGGTATTTGCTAGCTCTTCGATATAATTAAATATCTGTCTAATCGTTAAACATACTTGCAGGATATCCTTGATTGCTCTAACGTTAAAAGGGGACCGGAGACATTTGTTATTTCCTGTATTATTATACAATGTGTCCGGTCATGGACTGTGTAATGGGTGTTTTAATATACTAGTACGATACACACTTGGGTCTAATTCACTTCCCCGCTTTTTGGCAGCCATTTTGAGATATTCTCTATGGGTGTACAAAAAATAATCATATCTCTCAAAGTGTTGGTCTTACTGAGATGAAAATAGGTTTATTCAGAGGGCAACAATATTGTCTATCGTTTAAATTAAGAAATGATGAGGTTACATTTTCGTAACTTTAGAAAACCAAATTAAAGTCCAAAAAAATATATATAAACTTTAAAAAAAAATTGGTCGTTTTTTTTTGAAAATCAATAAGTTTGAGTACTAGAATTTTTGTTATATAAGTACATAGAATATCGCTAGTCCGTGACCGGACACATTGTATAATTAAATGAACTTATGTCTTTCATTGGGGCAGTTATAGTAGGATGATAACGTAGGTCTGTGATCATAATCATCCCTAACTTTCATTGGTATCTTGATCAAAGGTGTAGACGTGTAGACTCGTTAAACATCCGCCGTGTGTCCTTGTAGATCCAGAACGTGGGCTCCAGCAAGGAACTGTGATACTTTTGTTGGTTTAACATCAATCCGACTAGATTTTTTTTTTTTGTTTTATCGGGATAATTGGTTTGGTTGTTTTAGAATATTCTTCCTCATTGTTTATTTCATTATCTTCCTCGTCTTCTTCCGACTATGGATCGTTTGAACGGATAAAGTAATCTGTGATTGTAAATTGTTTTTCGCCGTTACAGTAATATTTTTTCTTTTTTTTAAACATTGGCCCCACACTAGAAATTTCTTCTGTATCGTCGGTATGTTTACAAACATTAAAACTCACATACACAAACATCAGAGCCATATCTGTGTAGGCAGCATTTTGTTTGTTTTTGAAGTGAAAACTTCTTTAGCGGCGTTGAGCACTTTTTCTGTAATGGGTATAAAATCTTAAACTCGCGTCAGGACACGTGACCTGATCGAAAAAGCGTAAGACAAATTTTCTCATTCGATTTTGAACTTAACCTACAACATTTTATGGTTTAAAATCATTTAAAGAAATTTTTAAATGTTTCCAATCAACTTTGAACCTAATGCTTCATCACTACATAGTATAAAACAAAGTCGCTTTCTCTGTCCCTATGTCCCTTTGTATGCTTAAATCTTTAAAACTACGCAACGGATTTTGATGCGGTTTTTAGTAATAGATAGAGTGATTCTTAAGGAAGGTTTTAGTATATAATTTGTTAAGTTTTTGTATTTATTTCTGTGTACATTAACTATATTTGTTGAAGATGTCGGCAAAAAGTATGCTGTCTGGGAGCTTTCAACGAAAACGCTGCCTAAACCCTTTAAGATATAACAAAATAATGTATGGTGTAATTGTGTATCTTATATAGGTCCACAGAAAAGTCAGCGGTGACATATGTCTATATCTTAAGGATAACATACTATATCCATTTTAATACTTTAACAAATGGGCAATTATAAAGCGCTAACTTGGAAAGCTATTTACACAAATACAGTATTAATCCTTATCATTTTAAATAGGTTGGTTGGCATGAAAATTTCATGAAGATTATTTTTTCCTTTTACATCATGCAGATTAAATAAATACTTTAGGAGATATAGCAAAATCAAAATAACGCGCAACAAAATTAATTTCATGTCGCCGCCGTGACTAGGCTGGCCCGCGCGGGCGGTGTGGGGAACAAGTCGCTCATCGCTGAGTGCGCGACCCGAACACGGGCAGACGCGTGAGCACAGGAGTACGTTGAGTTGACACGTTCCTTACAAATACAAACTAAATTCAAATCCTTTATTTGTGAACATATAGGTACAATAAGATCTAATTACATAAAATGTAATAAAACATAGGTTTTATGAAGTTTCATAATACATACCTATTATTTAGATTCGTACTATTACCTATCATATGGACGGACGGACAGCGAAGACTTAGTAATAGAGTTCTTACCCATTGGGGACGTAACCTTAAAAATGAAACGTACCTAATTTTATTTATACTTCGATTTTGTTATTTTTGCTATAGGCTGCTTTTTATCAACACACCACGCGGGCGAAGCCGCGGGCGGAAGCTAGTAAATATTAAAAGAGTCCAGGAAATGATACTCTATACTTTGCAAAATGTATTTTTTGGTGAGTGGTTAACTCAACCACCTATATATAAGGGGAAGTTATTTGATGATTTCCCACCCCACAAAAAACAAGGCTGATAATCAGCATGCACAGCAACAACGTCACATTACAAGAGACAGTACCACAAAATGGCCACCCTTCGCCACTTCCTAGTGTAAAATAAATTAACCTCTCAAGGACCGCCATTATTTACGTCAACTATCCGTCAAGCACCGCCGGGCGGGCTCTTATCGTAAGCGTAATCTGATTTTAAGACTTATCTTTACTACAAATACAGTTTTAAATTGGTCGGGGTTTGGTGGCACAAATTTGTGCCAGCGGGGCTCAACGGTAATACTTGTTTACTGGCACGTTTTTGTGCCGCTGGGGCTCTAGAGGTTAAAACTGGCCAATTGCGTGTCGGCCTACTTTACAAACTAGCGACATATGCCATTTTTGACTGCGTAGACTTAGACAGATTGTTTTTTTTTTCATAGCGTTCATAGGAAGCACAGTCATGAGTTTACGATTTTCTTTTCAACTCGATTCCTCCACGCGTTTTCGAGATAAAGAGTCTTCACAGACAGATAGACAGGCAACAAAGTGATCCTATTAAGGATTCCGTTTTTTCTTTTTGAGGTACGGAATCCAAGTAAAATATAAAGTAATCACTAAAATCGAAGAAGCCTCATACAAAAGCAACTGAAAAGCGTTAGCAACACTTCATTCTTAATTTCATTCATAGATTGCTCTTCTAGCCAGAAGTCGTCTGTGATTTGGAGGTAATCCTTACTAATATTATAAAAGCGAAAGTGAGTTTGTTTGTTACCTCTTCACGCCTAAATGGCTAAACCGTTTTTGATGAATTTTGGTACAGAGATAGTTGGGACCCTGGAGACGGACATAGGCTATTTTTTTAAAAAAGGATTGAGATATGAGGGAGAAAGAGGGAAAAAAGGGAAAACTTAGCATTGCTATTACAATAAATCAGGCGCTAGGGCAAAAACTACAGGTAGCAGGTAAATGCTGCAAATCACGAAAGGGGAACTGTGTTACCCCGAATTTAACGCGAGCGAAGCCGCGGGCAAAAGCTAGTTAGGGATAAAGCTGACAAATCTATTAAATAAATTGCCACCCGCCGCGCGTCGGCGCAGCGCCGCGAAACCTAGTCCTCTGGCTATCTTCATCGTCCTTAAGATTGTGATAGAACCGTGGTCTTTGGGGGATTCGCACCGTGCTAACTACGAAGGCAATTTACGTGCTATTTACAAACGTTACGTACTTGTAGGTATGTTAGTGTAGCTAAAATTCCGTATTTCCTTGCAATTTTATTGATTGACGCATAATGAAAAGAGATTCTAAAATCAATAAGACAGTGTTGTCTTTGAGTTTGCAGCTTTCTTAGTATCTAGTAGCTATTAAAAGTACTTGTGAAGGCTTTTAAGATGCAAGCACAATCATGATAATAAAATAAAAAAGGAAATCGTTCAATCGCAATAAGTACCTTCCGAGTATTAAATTGCTAAACATTTTCACTAAGGCGTTTGTTGTTTGGTAAAATAAAGTTCAGTTTATTTAAAAACCTGCTTTAAAAATAATTTGATTACAAGTATTTACAAGTAAGTTAAAAAGCACGAGTGTTATTGGTATAGGAAACCGATAAATTCTCAGCTAATTCTGTAGTAAGATCGAATGTGACGTTCCTGCTTACGTGCTTACTAAGCGCCTGTGAAAAGATGTATCGCACACATTTTTATGTGCGACAGATTACTTCCACACTTTTAATTACAAATTCTTTAGGCAGGATTCAATGATAACATAACATCCTGTAATCCCCGAAGGCTCAGGCAGGGGTGCACCGAATAGTACACCCACATTTCGCAAGTTATGTTTTAAGTCTTTTTATTCATTTATTTACTTCATTTATTTTTGTAATCACTGGGATTACAAAAATAAATTGACATTTTTACTTGAATCTGCAAGAAGTTAAGACTTTAGTTTTTAAATGAATGAATTAAACTTGCGGTATCACAACAATCCGCAGTCTAAACTTATGTGTGTAATATCGTAGAACAAAATAACCCAAAATCAACGTTTAAAAAAGACACCTGAAATCAAAATTTTTAATGCAAACAAATAAAATGTCCTTTATCGATCAGCTGAGTGCGCGCCGCCGTGCGCGGGGTTGTAACACGGCCGCTCGCATTCATTTATGCGTTGAACTCGAATGACTCGAGGTCACGCGCACAGCGGGCACAGCTGATACCGCGCGCGTGTGTGCGTGGAACGAGCTCGCGGCTATGTCAGTGTGGGTGAGCGCTTGGGCATGCATTGCATTTCTGTAACTTCAAATGCGTAATTTGTTAAGAAAATTTAAAATTTTTGGTAATGTTTGTTTGGAAGAAAATTTTGTGTTAACGCTTAGAATTCGATTTTGCAAAAAAGTTGAAAAAAAATGGACACTTTGACCTTCAATATCTCCAGAACCTGTGGTTTCCCAGGTATTGTCTAGAAGAAAAAAATGATCCCAATGGTGGGCAGAATATGTGGTTTTCGTTTTCGTTAAGGGTCTTTTTATTTATTAGACATTTAAATAGGTTCGAATCAAAACTGTTCGTTTCTTACTTCAGCTACCATAAACCTATCGTATCAGTTTTAGAGATTGGCGATGATAGTTCTGGTAATGACGATGGTGAAAAAGTCGTTGAAATTATGGATGAAAGTTGATTTTTCGGAGAGATAAACTTTTTAATGTAAAATAATTGTAACAGTTTTAAAGTGTTAAATTTTTAATGTAATATAAATTGTCATGTTTGTGTACGATAGCGCAATAAATGAATATTGTATTCTACCATATAAATGATAGTACTTTTATACTGATAAAGCAATTGGTGCAAAATTATTCCCTAACCATTCCAAAATATCAAACATGCTCAACGTTAATAATCAAGTTTTCACTTCTGCCGGCACTCCCGGAGTGCAACCCGTCTTTTTTTTTAAAAAAACGTTGCCTCACACTAGGAATTTTTCCTGTATCGTGGGTGCGTTTACAAACATTTAGACTCACATACACAAACAGCCAGACCCGAAACAACTATCTGTAGGCCATTCAAATATTTTTTCCGTGCGGGAATCGAACCCGCGACACCTAGCGCAGCAGCAGTGTAAAATACAATGTTTCTTAGCCCTGTAGACCCATCTGAAATAAACTTTTCGATCAAAAATCTAAAAAACAAAAATAGTTACGGAATAGACGAACTCCCACCAAGTTTATTTAAACAATGTGCAGACGAACTCACCCTACCATTCTATAAATTGACTAACCAATCTTTTGAAGAGGGCGTATTCCCTGACCAGCTAAAAATTGCACTTGTGAAACCTTTACACAAAAAAGGCGATAAAAAAGACCCAAGCAATTATCGTCCAATAGCTCTACTGCCTACGGCTTCAAAAATTTTTGAGAAAGCTATGTGTAATCGTGTGTACGCCTTCTGCGAGAAATACAAAGTATTCGACGAATGCCAAAATGGCTTTCGTAAAAATAAATCTACAATTTTAGCTGTTTACAAGTTTATACAGGAAGCTCTAAATATAATAAATAGTAAAAAATACGCAATTGGTACACTACTAGACATGAGCAAAGCCTACGATAAAGTGCAATATAGAATACTGCTAAATAAATTATATGGAGTGGGAATCCGTGGTAAATCCTACGAATGGTTTAAGTCCTATCTGACAAACAGAAAGCAATTAGTCGAAATAGAATTCTCGAATAATAGAACTAACGAACTGCAGAAGTTCCGTTCAGACTGCAAGGCTATAACCGCCTCAATAACGCAAGGGAGTGTGATTGGATGTCTTCTTTTTCTCATTTACATAAATGATCTTCCAAAAACAATTCAAGATTCCGGGCCATGCGTTTTGTTTGCGGATGACATTTCTATCCTTACCCCCTGTCATGATATCGAAGACTTAAATATTAACCTCAATAATACTCTCACTAAAACAATATCCTGGTTAAATGAGCATAATCTAGAAATTAATTTTAAAAAAACCAAACTTATGTCGTTTCACCCCCACCAAAGAAGTCATCTAGACGTAAATTTCTCTTTTAACAACCATAAATTAGAATTAGTAAACGAGTTTTCATTATTGGGTTTAACTATAGATACTAACATTAATTGGAAATCGCACATTCAAAAAATAAAAACAAAACTTTCAACATTTTTGTATGCTTTTCGCGAAATTAAAAAAACCACAAACTTAGAGACTGCTCTGGCTACCTACTACGCCTATGCTCATGCATGGCTCAGCTATGGTGTAATAATGTGGGGTAATAGCACGGACGCGCCATCACTGTTTACCACTCAAAAGAAGTTAATTCGTATTTTGGTTAATATTGAACAAACCAACAGTTGCAAACCTCATTTCAAAAAACTTAATATTCTAACATTGCCATGTATTTAAATATTGGAAATCTGTAAATTTGCGCACACTCACCAAGATTTTTACACCAAACGTGAAGACATACAGTCAAGAATCACACTCCGACACAAAACACGTCTAAACCTACCAACATCTCGCTTGAAAATGCATTCTTCTGGCCCACTTGTAATGTCAATAAAAATTTATAATAAACTACCCGAGCTAATAAAAAATGAAAAAAAGATTACTGTTTTCACAAACAAATTAAAAAACCTATTACAAAGTAAATGCTACTACAGCTTAAATGAATATTTAAATGACAAAATACAGCTCGAAAATTAATATAAAATATAAACAATAACAATATGAAACATTGTATTATAATTCGATTGTAAATAGAATGTAATTAATTAATTGTAATTTAATGTAATGGATGTATAATTTAATGTAATGTATGTTTAAAATAATATAATGAATGATTAATGAAATTGTACATAATTAGGATAAGTTAGTCTATAAGTCAATTTTTATCCGATATAATAAGCTGTAGGGCACAGCAAAAAACATTATTATTATTATTATAATAATGTTTTTTGCTGTGCCCTACAGGGTCCACAATTGTGTCACTAATATTGTTTACTACCACCTATTCATGTACATTGTGGAATGCAATAAATGATCTGAATCTGAATCAGTCGATCGCTCAGCCACTGCGCCAATCGTGTCGTCAAAAGCATTCGTTCTCGAATGTTCTTATTTCAAACCCACCGCCATCTTGTCTGATTCCACACACTGGGTTACCTTCCTCTACCCAGTCAGTGCAGGTATTAACGATCTAAACATGATTGCTGGCTTGCTGGTACAATGTTTCGTATTTATTATGCTGTAAGCTGCAACGTCATCATAAAATATTAGTCGTAATGCGTATTAAGAAGTGTACGGCGACGGCAACGGTTGGTGGCGCCGCAAGCTTTAAATATTTGACGAGCTGCAAGTATCGATCGGGTCACAATTGAATTACCAATTGGGTGCCGATCGATACTTACAGCTCATGGCACAGTTTTGTAACCTCAAATAAGACGTTCAGCTGAACATAGTTGTAATCTGCTACAATGATTGGGGACGAGGGATGAAATGACGAGTTATTACTCGTCGGTAATTATTGGTCAGCACGTTAGGTTACGAGAATGATGATGTGCTACTAGGCTTTTGACTGGCGGGTGCTGTCGGCAAACATCATTGATAAACATTTGTCAGAATTGTATTGATAAAACGGATTTTTTTTACGGATGGGAAATCATCAAATAACTTCCCCCGCTCTGGGCAGAGCGGAGAGTGTCAGACTTTTACTGACTATAACCTGCCCATCTTCCTTCTTTTGCCCTTTATGTTTCGGGGCCGCGGTATCTCTTTCGAATAACCCGCAACCCCGGCAGGCAGTGGCCCTGGCAGGCTCCTCTGCTTTGCTGACATCTCTTTGAGTTGTGCATGCATAGACCTGAGTGAAGTCATGTAAATATTTAAAAGGGGTTTTATATTTTGTTTGTAACTAGATCCAATCCCCTTATCGCATCGACCGCCCGATACGACATACCCTGGTCACTCCTGACAATGCTATAGCCCTGTTACAGGAGAGCAGTAGGGAAACTAACACTCTGCGTAAATTCAGAAGCAAAGGGCCGTCATTCCATCCTCGCCGACGAGGCTCGTCACCCGCCCTTGCTAGAGCCAGCTCGCGATGCTGAGGCAGTATGTTCAAACTAGTCCTCAAATAACATCACTCAAATCTAGCCTGTCCCTTTGCTGTCCTCCCCAAGTGACGCCCTAAGCCGAAGCCCGTACCCCACAGGGGGTGTGGAATACACAATGCATCGACCAGCACCTTTCTACCGCAAAACGTGATTTGCAATATTTTTTGCGTAGAGTTACTTAGTTTAATGTAGAGAATGTATGGCATATATGGGAATTTACGGCTTTTTTGCGGATGGGAAGTCATCAAATAACTTTCCCTGCTCTGGGCGGAGCGGCGGGTATCAGACTTGTATTGACTAATTCCACCTATTGCCCTTTATGTTCCTTCTATTGCCCTTTATGTTCCGAGACCGCGGTATATCTTTCGAACAACCCTGGCAGGGGAATGTACGGCCTCGTGAAGGCTTGGTTTACACCGTATATCCCACTAATTTAATAAAAGCGAAAGTTTTTGAGGATATATGTAAGTACCTATGTTTGTTTCTCATTCACGCAAAAACTACTTAATGGGTTTTAATGAAACTTTGCGATAATATAGCTTACATCAAAAATAACACATAGGCTACCATTCATAAAGATATATTACACACTAGCTTTTGACCGCGGCTTCGCTCGCGTTAAATTCGGTATAACACAGTACCTGCTGCCTGCAGTTTTTGCTCTTGCGCCTTGTTGATTTGTAATAACAACGCTAAGTTTTCCCGTTTTATCCCTCGTACTCCCTCACATCCCACTTTTTAAAAAAAATAGTCTATGTCCGTCTCCTGGTTCCCAACTGTCTCTGTACCAAAATTCATCAAAATCGGTTTAGCCATTAAAGCGTGAAGTGGTAACAAACAAACTCACTTTCGCTTTTATAATATTAAGTAAGGATTAGTAAGGATAAGGATTCTATCACCACGCGAGCGAAACCGCGGGCCGCAGCTAGTCAAACAATAAAAGTCCCATTATAAAAGCGTACATAAAAACTACGACATTAAAAATCAGTTCAGCATTAGACGTGAGTAGGGTGCATATTTAAACAAACACAAACCGTTTGGATCACCCCGGTTTACGATGAGCTGTAATCTGTCATTAATGGGGGAAATCCCGTAAGACCCTTATTTATTAACCCAAGGTACCCTCGACACTCTTACCAAGTCAACTTGGTTCGTAGCAACAGGTTGTGACCCGATTGTCTACCGTTGCTATGACAACCGATAAATACTTTTGTTGTCAAGTTAAGGTTGTGAGTGTGGTGAGTGGCTGAAAGTTGCCGGTGGACAGTGAAGGACTATTCAAAAGGTACAGCTATCATTATATCAATAGTTGACATCAACACAAATATATTGTTATGGACAAAATCTTTTAGGGCATTACGTGTCTGAGTTATAAGCTATACGAACTTGGAATCTATTCACCGAAACAAAACATGGTTCAACACAATTTTCATTTTTGAGCCATTCATAAAACTTGCTTCCCAAACCTGCATTATACGAGTGGCAGGCCAGGCTTCATATAAAAATTCAGAACCTGTATGCAAGCGCCGTCGGTGTCGACGGCGCGTTCGTGTCCCAAGCGCGACAAATAGATTTCAGTAAAGTTATGTATTTGGTGATTTTCCATAACAAAAAAAAAATACAAACTTCCAGTCGTTCATTACAAGTGGACTACTTAAAGTAGTGCTTTAAAATAATACTTATAGGTGCAAAAAATGCTTTACACAGTAACGTTGTATCTCAAAGCTCCAGCAAATCCAGTTTGACTGTGAATATTTTTGCAGCGTGAGTTACGGTAGTTGATGTTTAAAATTAATAGAAATAACAACAGACACACTTTTTCACCATACTGACAGCAGAAGTTGTATGAACGAAGTGCCCTTGTGGACTGGACCCTCTTTTTGGCCATCATTCCATATGCAAAAATATTATATGATTCGATTAGGCATACTCTGTGTCCGGCGGCAGTATTAGAATTTCAAAATCAAATTAAACCTGCGATTAATATATCGATAATAACTAGCTGTGCTCGCGACTTCGTTGGTGTGGTTGACGAAAACATTATCGCGATTATCTTTTAATTGCCCGTTACTTCGTCTGCGTCAATTTCTGTTATGATCACGATTAAGTTATTAAAAGTAAATATTTTAAATTAGTTCTGCGTAGATGATATTTTTTGTTTTATTTTCATGTGGCAGATGAACACACTGATTATCTCCACAACCCGATCTTGATAACGCGACAACGTGAAAAACAGTCTTGACGTAAATCGATTCCTACGTGTTTAAATGTTTGCCCTTTTTTTGCGGATGTGAAATCATCACGGAGCGGGGGGGAGTGTCAGACTTGTACTGACTAAAACCCACCCATATTCCTTCTATTACCCTTTACGTTCCGGGGCCGCGGTATCTCATTCGAACAACCCGCAACCCCGGCAGGCGGTGGCCTTGGCAGGCCCCTCTGCTTTGCTGACATCACTTGTTTGCTCTCGTGATTAACTGTTACGGCAAAATGTAACTTAATGGTAAATTGAATTATTTTAAAACTAAAAGGTAAATAATTCGGAATCATTGGAATGCGAGGTATAAGCACTGTTTGACCAACTGCTGGACCAGTCAAAACTTTTGCAACGATCACGTTATTGGTGGTAGTAAATTTGGTGGTTTAAGAATTCTAAGTAAAATTATTGGGGCAGCTTGAGTGAATGTGGGGAAGGCCACTCAGGTTTAAAGAATTAAGAAACTCCTTTGGGTAAATGGACAGCATCTTCTTGGTTCATTACACTACCAATAGATGTGTAGGTAACTCTATCTCTTGGAAGTTTAATTAAAATTAGATCGTTAATTTCGTCAACGCTACTATTTCTCGTTTCCAATATTCCCCTTGGTACATCCATTAATAATCTTTATTTTCTATTTCGACAATATCAGGGTACCAATTCAATCCTCAAAAAAAAGTTCTTTCAAAATGATCTTTCCCGTCGCCTATTAAAAGTAACTTTGAAGGAAAAGGCGAATGGCAGGGTTGTATGGGAGTTTAGTACCCCTAATAAAATATCGTGTTTTGGATATATTTTTGTTTCAATTGGTAGTCAATACGATAGTCAAGCCCTTTTGAAATTCTTAGATTTTTAGGAGTTGGGACCTAAAAGTTATAACCAGTTTTATTTTTGAGGTTATGTCCTAAAAAATATTATTATGTGTAAGCACATAAGCATTGTTTTGGTGAAAAACGATGTTCTAGATAGCTGGTGCTATCTTTGTAATGTTTTACTTATCATTAAGTTAGCAAATTGACATGAGAATTGTACCTATTCAGTAGAGTGCTTTAGGAGACCTACGTCCAGCAGTGGTCTGCAATAGTTTGATGATGATGAATGATGAAGTGCTGATGCAGTTTTGAGTGTGGGTAAATAAAACAACTTTGTTTTTGCAGGAACTTATAAAATAAAATAAAAATAATAAAATAAAAAAGCCTTTAATTCTACCATAAATACACAGAACATATAAAAACATCTCGATATACTTTTAACAGGACTTACATTAATTTTATTGTTGTTATAATTACCTAATTGATTCTTAATATTATTTTATCTAAGAAAGGGGCAGGTCGGGTCATACCTTCATGGCAAGCGTTACTAAGGTACCAAATAATGCTCATAACATGTGAGCAGCATCCCATCCAGTTACAAAAATCATTAAATTCAGTTGCGTTTAATAAATCACTCATTATGGTGGCATTATTTGTAGTGGTACTATATGGTCCGCGTACATCTATAATATATCCATCAGAGGCATAGAGGACAAATGGCTTTAATAAATTCCTATATTTATGAAGGGAATATGTATCCTTTTGGAATAAGTAATTACTACTTTTTTGTATATAATATAGTGTAAAATTGAGAAAAGTTATAGTTTATATACCTATTGCATAACTCCAATAAAGAAGATGTGCCATATTTATTCTTTGGTTTGTTTACGACATCAATATTAGATTTAATTGTGTCCGCTAGATTAACACTGCTTACCCAGGTACTTAATTTAAACATCTCTAATTGGCTGCTAACATGAATGGGCTTATCTTTTAAATCAGCATGCACTAATAATAAAACAGGTTTATTTCTACATCTCCAATAAGATGTATTCATCAATACAACTAAATTGTTTAAAATTCCTATCAACCGAGGATTGGAAAAAGATTTTGCTTTTAACCACATCTTACCCGCAAGATAACGCCGACGCACAAATAAAGGAGGTAGATGAAGCTCGCACTCCATGACGTGTATCGGTGTTGTTTTTATAAATCCACCTATTGTACGCATAGACTGGTTTTGTAACTTATCCAACTTACTTAGATGTGTTTTACAACAGTTACGATACAGAAAACTGCCGTAGTCTAACCGGCTCCGAATACAAGATATGAATAGTCGTCTCAAATTGGCAGGATGAATACCCCAACCTGGACCTGATAACATTTTAAAAACGTTAAGTATTTTGGAGGTTTTTTTTCTCTCAGAACATTTATTTGTTTACCCCATCTTAGTTTCCTGTCCAACCAAAGTCCTAAATATTTAACGTTATCAACTGTCGCTAACGGAAATTCTTTGATTATCAGGTTAATGGGTTCTTGCACAATTTTATTATTAAAAACACACACTTTAGTTTTAACTGGCGAGATTTCTAGGCCAGAGAGAGAAAGAACGTCAGCTAATTTATTCAAAGCTGATTGTATCCGCATCCTGCCTTCTTCGATTTTAAAACATGACACGTAAACAACAAAATCGTCTGCGTACAGACTGATATTTGCTTCATTTATTGCTTTGCAAACTTTAAGTGTTAAAATATTAAATAAAAGGGGAGACAGAGGGTCATCCTAAGCCAATCCAAAGAAAGTTTTTCTACTTATAGCCAAATCATTATTTACATTAATTGTTAGATTTCGTTCCTTAAGAAAATTCCAAATGTATGTACAAATTCTCGAACCTAATCCCATCTCGTCCATAGTGGCCAATAATCGCTCCAAGTTAACATTATTGTATGCATTTTCTATGTCAATAAAACATGCAATTGTAGATTGTTTCTGAGAAAATCCTAGTTGTATATTGGACACTAAACAAGATAAATTATCTAAGGTAGACCGACATTTTCTAAAACCAGTAGTATGTGGAGACAATAGATGATTTTTCTCAACAACCATTCAACTCTTTTAATTAAAACATTATGAAATACTTTACATACACATGACATCATAGAAATGGGCCGGATAGCAGAGCTTGAACCGGGATCACAACCCGGTTTTGGAATTGGTATAATTCTGATATTCCGCCACTGATGCGGAACAACACCTTTTAAAAGAAACCTATAAAAAAAATCACTAAAATATTTTTTGCATTATCCGGTAAATTAAGCAACATTGAATATGAAATCTGGTCACTGCCGGGTGGTGTGTCTTTGTATCAAATACAGCTATTTACCTCACTTAAGGAAATAACCTCATCAAGTTTATGATTGACGGAACAGAAAACCGGATCCTTTGAGCGCACGTAATCTGGGGCTAAATTTTGTAAAAGTTTATATGATTTCTCTTTAGCTACAAAATTTTTATTAACCCTGTACCCCTTAATCCATTTTTTTTCCTCCAAAAATCAACCTTGAGTACTTGTTCTTTGGAACGTTGCGATCAATAGCGGTATAGCAACACAGCGATGGCTATCACTCTCTTTCCTATGCTTTCATTGTTACCATTGTTACGTGTGACGTCACTCGTTCTGAAAAATGCAGCAACGCGTGACGTCACACGTAACTTTAATAGGCTATATCTTTGTTATTTTTATTCTAATTAACAAATAAAAAAATACGTGTCCCTTATTTTTGAATAATCCAAAATACGGTCTAATTTTTTTTTTGAAACTAGCCTATCGTCAGTAAAAAAAATACTGATTTATCCGAGACGTCCGTAAGTCAATGTTAGAGAAATCAATGGTTTAGCCGTAGTAGCTGGTGCTAAAAATCTTCGCGGATAAACGTTAACCTTTGTCAGTCAAATTACGCAAAAAACATTAGTATAAGTCTGAAATCGCCGACTCGTACTTTGCATGTGTGGTGATCAATGCTCGCGCCTTCTCTGTATGAGAACAGTAGGGTTACCATGACTTATAATAGCAGTTCTTATTCCTGTGTGAGAAAGAGATGGTGATAGACACCCTGTATAGCTCTGTCCCTTTCCGTCAGTGGAATAAGTTCTGATTTAAGACGTCATGGTAGGGCAGCAGGCATTTGCCCAGCTGTGGGATAGTTATAGGCTGGTTTTATTTAATTTTGCATTGAATATAACCAGCCTATAACCATAATACGCCCATTGCCCACTTTGTCACCCTATGTGAAATGTTTTCTATAATTATATTATTTGTATGGTGTAGAATAGAATAATTTATTTGTGTAAAAACATGGTACATAGAGTCTTATAATTATAGTTGGGAACTTACTCAATACTCAATACTTTATTGCATCCCATAATGTATACAAGGCTGGTAGGTAAATTAAGGAGAAACAATTATGGACCCTGTTGGGCACAGCAAGTTAGTTTTTAGAGGAGAGGATGAAGCGCTTTTTGTTTTAAAACATAATAATATTGAAATTAAGTAAGAAAATCTTATATTTAGATATTTAAGTAGATATTATTTATGTGTAGATTTATATTAATTTTATATATTATTAATATTTATACATTTATTTATATATTTATTTATGAATAGCTGTAATTTTTCATTAACTAAATAGTAAGTAATTAAAGATATTGCACGGTAGATAAGGTAAATAGATGTATAGTATTAGGTAGGTACTACTTGGTTATTCCAATTATCTTCGTTTCTCTAGGTGGAATTTATCTTCGAAGTATTCGTCAATTGTGTAGTAACTTTTATCTAAGAGAAATAGTTTTAATTTATTTGTAAATATATTGTTTGTTTCTGTGTTTTTTTATGTATTCAGGTAATTTATTGTAGATTTTTATTGACGTAACAAACTCACTAGAGGAGTGCATTTTTAATAGTGAAGTTGGCAGGTTGAGTCTATTTCCATGTCTAAGTTTGATTTTTGTTTGTATGTCTTCTCTTTTGCTGTAGAATTCTGGATACTTCCTTACAATTTTGCAAATTTCAAATATATAGAGACAGGGTAGTGTTAGGATGTTTAGTTCTTTGAAGTGTGGTTTACACGAGTCTGTGTTTTCTATGTTAACCAATGTTCTTATAAGTTTCTTCTGTATTGTAAATAGCGAAAGTGCGTCTGTACTGTTACCCCATAATATTATTCCGTATTTAAGCCAAGCGAACGCGTACGCATAGTATGTTACTATTGCTGTTTTGAGATCTGTAGTTTTCTTTATTTCTCTGAGGGCATAAGCAAATTTAGATAACCTTGTTTTTAATTTCTGTATGTGTGGTTTCCAGTCTATGTGTGTATCTATGTCTAGGCCTAAAAGGGTGAATTTATTAACTATTTCTAACTTGGATCCTTTGTATTCAAAATTTATATTTATTGGGGTTTTTGTCGCGGGTGGAAAGTGACTATTTTTGTCTTACTAAAGTTAATTTCAAGGTTATGTTCGTTCATCCAGTATGTTGTGGTGTCAAGTATAGATGTTAGAGTTTGGTTTAGGTTTTGGTTATTTTAACATGATGTTAAAATAGAGACGTCATCGGCAAATAAAACGCACGTTTCATTTATGTGGTTAGGGAGATCATTTATGTAGACTAAGAACAATAGACATCCTATGACACTTCCCTGTGGTATAGAGGCGTTTACAGGTATGTTTTGTGATCTAATTAGTTCAATGTGTTATGTTTGTGTATTGTAGTGTTCCATTTCTACGACTTGTTCTCTGTTTTTTAAATAAGATGTAAACCAGTCATGACTTTTTCCTCGGATACCTATGTTGTAAAGTTAGTTTAATAGTATATCGAATTGTACTTTATCATACGCTTTGGTCATGTCTAATAACAGTCAAATGGCGTATTTTTTATTATCAATAATTTTGAGTGCTTCTTGTATATACTTGTAGACGGCCAAACAGTGGATCGGTTCTTGCGAAATCCATTTTGGCTATCATTGAAAATACTATATTTTTCACAGAACGCATAAACGCGATTACACATGACTTTTTCGAATATTTTTGAGGCTGTTGGTAGTAGGGCAATTGGACGGTAATTGTTCGGGTCAGTTTTATCGTTTTTCTTGAAAATAGGTTTAATGAGGGCCTTTTTGAGCAAGTCAGGAAAAACATCTTCTTCGAAGGATTGGTTAAGGAGTATATAAAATGGCAAGGTAAGTTCATCAGCGCACTGTTTTATCAGACTGGGTGGAAGTTCGTCAATTCCGTGGCTGTTCTTGTTCTTTAGGTTTTTAAGAATTATGTTTACTTCTTATGGATCAACTGGGTTAAGGTACAGTGTATTTTGTGTAGTTAAGGTTGTCGGTAGCCCCTTAGGTTTTCTGCTGGTTGGTGTTGTAGTTTTCCCACCAATGGAGGCAAAGAAATTGTTAAATATGTTGGCTACTTCTTGCGGTTTCGCCGTTAAGCTATTATCTACTTGTAGTGTTATGTTGTGTTTCTCGGTTTTACGCTTTTTATTTGAGCGTTCATTTATGATTCCCCACATTTTTTTAACTTTATTATTCGATTTAGTCATTCTATTTTTGTAGTGCAGTTTTTTAGCTGTTGTTACCGCCTTTTCCAGTATTTTTTCATATTTTTTGTAAAATGTTTTGAATGTAGGATCTTTTGTTTTTGTTATTAATATTTTTAACAATCTTTTATCAATACTGGATTTTTTTATACCAACAGTGAGCCAATATTTCTTATGTTTGGTTTTAAGTTTAATTTTAAGTAGTGGGATACACTTATTTAGGATTACGGTAAGTTTATCGTTAAATGTTTTATATTAAGTTTATCATTCCAATTAAGATTTTGTAATTCATTTTTGAATTTTAATATGTTTGTATTATTATATAACCTTTTCTTTGTGTACCAATTATTTGTACTGGGTTGTTCTGGTATTTTTAAATGTAGGACTGTGCTATGATGGTCAGAGAAGCCTAAGTCGTCTATAGTTACGTGCATGTCTTTGTAGTTAAAGTTCGTGAATATTAGATCTAAACATGTTGCGGTATTTGGTGTGATACGCGTAGCGCTTTTTACGTGTTGAGTAAAGTTATTTTCTTGCATGAGGTTTATAAATTTATTAGTTTTTAGATTATCCTGTAGTATATTTATATTGAAATCGCCTCCTATTATTATATTTAATTTAAAGTATTTTTTATTTATGTATTTTAATAGTTGTTTTAATTTTTCATAAAAAACTTCCTCCTCTCTCCTATTCCAGTATATAGTTATAATTAATAAGTTTTCTTTTGGTAATTCTGTGGCACATATTTCTATTACATATTCTGCAGACGTATCGGTGATGTCGTCCCTCTGTATGCTTTCAATATGGTCTTGTAGAGTATACATACGCCGCCTCCGGTTCTAGTACTGCGACAATAGGATGAAGCAAATTTATAACCGCTAAATTGTATGAGGTCTAGTCTTTCTTGAGTTAGCCATGTTTCTGAAAGGCATATAGCTTTGTAGGATGGATGTTCGTCTATAAACGCTTCAAGTGTGTCTTGTTTGTTGTTTACGAAATGTCTGGTTCTCAGTTTCATAAGTCTCGTTTGTATTGTTGGGCTGCGTCATGTTGTTATATGTTATTTCTTGGGTGTTATGTGCGTATTCCTTTATGTTGTTATTCATTTTAAATAATTGTCCGTTTATATATAGTTTGTTATTTCTGATGACTGCGTGCGATCCGTTATTTCTTGCCGTAAATAGTTCTTCTCGCATTTGTGCCCTATACTTTCGTTCATTTTTATCTAAAAATTCTGAAATGAATAGTCCAATTCCTTGAAAGAAAGTTCTATTGTTTATAATATATTTTGGCATTCTCTTGCTGATGAATTCGATGACGAGTGGTCGGTTCTTAGATCCACCAGGTCTTCTAATTAGGTACAGATCTTCAATATATCCTGAAACGTCTACGTTTACTATTTCACGAAACAGTTCAACCAATCTACAGTGGAGTATATTTTCAGGCTCTTTATAGTTGTCCGCCAGGCCGTAGAGCACAATCTTTCTATGTTTGTTTTCTTGCAAACTATTAGGTAATTTAGCAGCTTCTGTAGTTAACTTTCTTATTTCTTTTTTCAGATTTTCGTTTTCTGTTTGTAGTTTTTCTAGTTTTATTTTGATGTTAACTATTTCTTGCTTTCTTTGGGAGTTTTCTATTGTTAAGTTATTTGTTTTAAAATCTATATCTTGTTTTAATTCATGAATTGCTTAATATATTTTTGTGTGTATTATTTTCTGTAGTTCTTGTACAATAGATTTGTTATTTTCTTGATGTGTAATTATTATTTCGTTTAAATCCTGTAGTGTTAAATTTTTTTCCAGATTCACTTTATCAGGTTTTTCTGTAGGTATAGTATCACCAAAGAAGCTGAGATTATCTGAACAAATTGTGTCGTTGTCGGAATCTTTTGGCTTTCTTCTTAAAGTAACGTTAGCATTCTCGGAGGGTGATGATTGACATTTGTTTGTATCAAGTATTCTGGGGGGGGGGGGGGCGCAAAGGCGTATCAGTGTTTCCTATCTTGGGTATTTTACAGATGCATGTTTGGCATTTCCAGGTGTTTTTATTTTCTAGAGTTACCTTTCTAAAATCCTCGGTAACACCAGCACATTCGAAGTCATATCTACATTTACAAAGAACGCATACAATGTTTTCCCTTATAGGTAACTTTTGTTTACATCCAGCGCAAGTAGGTATAGAAGCCATTTCAAATTTTGAATATTTGGCGCTTTATTTTTAGTTCGGCTATTTCCCACTAGGGTCTGCAATGGCAGTAGTGTAGAGACTTAATAAGTGTTACCAGTACTAAATTTATCTATGGACGATTGGTAGCATTGATTCTAGATCGTCTATTACCCGCTAGGTTCTATGGTGGCAGTAGTGTTGTAAATGAGTGAATGATATCAGTGTCAGATGGTTGGTACTACTGTTTTTAATTTGTTTATTGAACACTTGGGGCTATAATGGCGGTAATTGAGTTATGTTTTTAGTTCGTCTATTCACCACTCGAGTTCACTAGCGCTAGTTGTTGGGGTCAAAGTTCAAAATTTAAAGCCACTTAACCGCTTTTTGTTTTTTACAATAACTTAATCGTAATTAGGTTTAACAGCTTGATTGTCAATGGGAATATGGGAAACACTCAAATATTGAACCAAGTATGTCCATACAACATTTCTCACTTTTGTATTTAATTTACAAAGTTTTTGTTTTTGTATCACTTATATTATTTTTGTAGTTTTTTTCACTTTACACTAAAAGTCTTCGGAGATAACACTGTCCGAGCTTAATTGCAGGTTAACTCGTAGTTGGCACTAGTTCTTTACTTAAATATCACTTTGTAAACAATTTTTTGGAATTTTTATATACGAGCTTAGTGTTTACTGCGTCGCTAGCGACATCTCTCCAAACTTACATGTTTTACCGTATAATGGCATACAAATATCAGAGCATTTTGATATGAAACATTTATACAAAATCTTAACAATAATATTAGTAAATGAGTAATAAAAAACAACACAGAACACATTGATTGTGTACATAATAAAGAATATTCTATTATATCTAACACTTACCTCAATAAGATATATATTGAAAACAAACGTTGTGGCATCAAAGGCTTTGCTTTTAAAGGCTTTATCCTTGAATTTGCTCGCATTTAAACTGAATACATCTTCAAGTGATTTTCCCGTGTCTTTCACTTCATCATCGTATACTTTTATCGTGGAAAAAGAGAGCGTTTCGTTGTAACTGACACAAGTTTTCCTCCTCCCAACATAGTTTCCGTAAGGACAACATTTATTTATAATATTGACATCATTGTTTAGTCGAGAATCAGGTTTAATTGCATTGACAGAAAACGTTACGACTAATAATAACACATTTAACAATAAAAACATTTCGTTACGTGTGCTTGTTTGGAGGAGGAAACAAGAACTGTTTGCCACAAACAGGAATGGGTAGTATTTAAACTACTTGACATACACAACAACTAAAACTCGATATTGACATACAAATACGTGTTTGGTGTGTTTTTGCGCCTTCGACCACTCGGCAATCTTCGGCTGCTGTCCGGAGATAACGGAAGGCGACAAGCTGCGCGGCGGCAATATGTGCGGCGGTACGGGGCCATCAAATTACTTCGCTACCGATCGACGACGACGACGGTACTCCATTCGAACCAACATGATATATTATTGTATCTATTTATTAAATATATTATTCATATTCATACTGTCTTTCGCTCGGTCTAGTGTTGTCTAAAAGTCGGGGTTAATGTGAAGAGCAGTGATGTACTAGCTGTGTGACCACCAGACAACCAAATCATATATCTCGAGTTCGAATCCCAGACTTGCACCATTGACACCAAGTATACTTCAGACACACTGAAGGCACCAAACCATGCCACCAGGCTAATTTGGGGCACTACACCGGGGTGAATCTCCGCTGCCGAGGCAAATCACCGCTCAGCGGACAGACCTTCGGTGCGTTCTCATGGTGGCATGGAGAAAGCGACTGTTGCAACCCCCTGTAAGTCCCCTCGTTGAGGAGTGGCTGGAGAGGCACCATTGCGTCCTCACCTACCGCTTGACGCACACGGAAGTTTCGGGAGGTTTCCGCACGGTCACCTTCTGCGAAGCAGTTATGCTAGCAAAGGAGGTGGCCGGGCGTTTGAGGGAGAGAACCTCAAACCGACCCAGCCGCCTCATTAGACGCCCCGGGCATCGGGCGCCGCGAGACGATTCCCGGCCACCGTCGAGCGGCAATTTGCCGCGGCAGCGGAGATTCCTCTCGGTGTGGTGCCTCCGCGCGCCACTCGTACAGGTTCGCGAGGACTATCGCCTCAAGATCCCACGGTGGCAATCCAGCAAGGAGGCTCGCCGCCTTGCTGGAAATCGTGTGGTAGCCCCGGATTAGCGTAATGACTACCTGCTTTTGGGGCGCGTTCAGATAGTGGTCGGCGCGCCGCCCCAAAGAAGGCGCCCAAACCGAGGCCCGTTAAAGGGCCATGGACCGCACGACTTCGGCATAAAGCTTACGACAGAAGGCGTTTGACCCTCAGATTGGGCAGGAGCCGCTTGAAAACAGCCCGGATCCGGTCGAGTTTTTTTTAAACCGGTGCAAACTTGTTTAAAAAAAAATACACTAGGAATTTGTCTTGCATGTATTGTGGGTGCATTTACAAACATTTAAAGTCACTTACACAAACAGCCAGACCCGGAACAACTATCTGTAGGTCATATATAAATATTTGTTCCGTGCGGGGATCGAACCCGCGACACGTAGCGCAGCAGTCAAATGCTTCGCCACTACGCCAACCGTGTCGTCAAAGTTTGGAAGCTAAACGTCGGAAATGCTCCACGAAATTCCACCGGCTGTCGAGGACGATTCCGAGTTACTTCATCGTCGATCCGACGCCAATGCGAAACCCTCCTACCGTCAGCTGGGATCCCGACGGTGGCGTATTTCCGCGGCCATGAACCGAGACCGCCTTTTTTTTTTTTTTTGGGTGGGAAATCATCCAATGACTTCCCCCGCTCTGGGCGGAGCGGGTGGGCATATCAGACTTGAACTGACTAAAACCCACCCATGTTCCTTCTATTGCCCTTTACGTTCCGAGGCCGCGGTATCTCTTCTGAACAACCCGCAACCCCGGCAGGCGGAGGCCATGGCAAGCCCCTCTGCTTTGCTGACTCTCTTTGAGGCGCGCGTGAAACACGAACGCGCCGTCGACACGGCCTGTCGTCAATAGACGGGCAGACGGTGAGCTACCCATTGCTCACCATCCACAGGCCCACATCTACGGTGGCCGGGAGTCGTCTAACGGCGCCCGGCACCCTGGGCGTCTCCCGCGGCGGCTGGGTTGGCCAGATATTCTCTCCCTCAAACGCCCGGCCTCCTCCTTTGCTAGCATTACTGCTTCGCAGAAGGAGGTGACCGCTTCCCATTCCCTCTCGCTCCGGACCATGGCCTGAACCAGGGCCGGACGCGAGAGATCGCCGCCGCCGATCGCCTCCACGAGGGCACGGCGGTGGTCCGGCAAGCTGGGCAGATCGCCACTGTGTGCTCCACCGTGTCCTCCGGGCGATCGTTACAATGGTGACACCCGGACGTTTCCTCCCACCCGATTATGTGCAGGAACCTCCCGAAACTTCCGTGTCCGGTGAGGACCTGCGTGAGGCGGTAGGTGAGGACGCCATGACGCCTCTCCAGCCACTCCTCAAAGAGGGGACTTACCGCCGCTATTGTGGCGTGCCCTGCGCGGGGATGCGACAGTCGCTCTCTCCATCCACCATGAGATCGCACCGGAGGTCTGTCCGCTGAGCGGCAATTTGCCGCGGCAGCGGGTTTTCACCCCGGTGTAGTGCCTCCGCGCGCCACTAAAACAGGCGCGCGAGGACTATCGCCTCCAGATCCCACGGTGGCAATCCGGCAAGGAGGCTGGCTGCCTCGCCGGAGATCGTGCGGTAACCCCGGATAAGCCGTATGGCCACCACCTTTTGGGGCGCGTTCAGGTAGTGGGCGGCGCGCCGCCTATGGACCGCACGACTCCGGCATAGAGCCTACGGCAGGAGGCGTTTGGCACCCTCAGATTGGGCAGGAGCCGCTTGAAAGCAGCCCCCGTCCGCTCGAGTTTGGGAGCCAAACGTCGGAAGTGTTCCACGAAGTTCCACCGGCTGTCGAGGACGATTCCCAGGTACGTCATCGTCGACCCGACGCCGATGCGAACCCCTCCTACTGTCTACTGGGATCCCGACGGTGGCGTGTTTCCGCGGCCATGAAATACCATGGCCCCGGATTTGTGCAAGGCCACCTCGAGACCCAGTAGCCGGATCCTCTCTGCAACTATCGCAACCCCGCGTGTCATGTTGTCGGCCGCCGCCTGGTGCGACCCCCCCTGAGCCAGAACGAGCGTGTCGTCAGCGTAGAAAACTACGCTGACGCCGCTGGGGAGGTCGGCGCGCAGCACCCAGTCGTAACCGATGTCCCACAGGAGCGGCCCCAAGACCGATCCCTGTGGGACACCGCACGACATCTCTCGCCGGTTCCACTCTCCAGAGCGACCGGGGTAGATGACGGCCCTGTCCGTCAGATATACCCCGACCACACGACGAAGGTAGGTCGGCATTCGGTGGTACCAGAGTGCCTCCCTGATGCAGCTGAACGCGTTGGCGATGTCGAGAGACACCGCCACGACGACCCCACCCCTGGAAACTGCAGCCCCCGTCGTGAGGGCTCTCACGCGCATGATGGCGTCCACCGTCGAGCGCTCCGGCTTCTGTATCAGAACCAGTTTCCCCGTCTTCCAACGAAGTGGGAACTGGCCCCTCTCCAAGCATGCGCTTAGGAGCCCTAGTATTCGGGGCCCGAGAGTCTCCAGGGCCAGGACCCAGGCTTTGCCATGCAAGCCATCGGGTCCCGGGGCGGTGTTTTTGGCTTTCAGCCTGCACCACCTGATCGTGGTGATAGAATATACAATATATCTTTATTTATATTATTGTAAAGTTTCATTAAAATCCATTCAGTACTTTTTGAGTAAGAGTAACCAAACATCCATCCATCCCCACAAACATTTGCATTTATAATAATAATAAGAAAATGTTACAGCAAACCTGAAACAATACAACACATCACAGAAAATGTCACAGCAAACCTGAAACAATACAACACATCACAGGAGCTTGTATCACACTCACTCAGAATGACAAACATATTAAATAGCTAATACAATTCATGTTGGTAAATAAATCCTTAACAACTATGTTAGTAGCACTTCACTCTACTATGTGACTGTGCGTTCATGTGGCACTTGTACCTTGAAGCGCCGGAACACCACTCCCTGCGGCCAAAAGTCCTCTTCCAAGACGAGGTGCAGATAACACGTCGGTACTCGCAGCACAAATGCCTTAAAGTTGACATTGCGACGCGACTCCAACAACTGCACTCTCGCTACGTAATTGAGCTTTTGGCGCACGTACTCAACAATGCCCTCTACCGTAGTGGTGTAGTGTAGGCGGGAGATGTACACCGGAGTGTTCAGTTTAGCGGCTCTTATGGTGACGTTCGGCTCCGAAGGAGCCCTGCCGCAGCGGTTCTTGTTGGTACGTTGACGACGCTTCCTCCTCAATCAACACCGTCACAAAACCATCATCAGCCCGAATCGGTGCCTCTTCAGGCATGGGCTTCTCAACGCGAGTAGTAATGCTCGCACCTACGCTAGCAAAATTCACACCAACTCGACGTGATTCTGCCGACACTGCGGAAACGGGTAGCAGGCGTGTGGCGTAACACGAAGGAGCCACAGGGACGGGAGCGGGGCAGCGGAGCGCACGAGGAACGCACACTGCAGGCTCAGCATTCCTTGGTGACGACTGCGACAAAACTCCTGACGCGAAACTTGCCGCCGATACATCGAGGCCAGCTCCGTGACGCGTGTTTACGTTCGATGCACCCAACGATGACCCAGATACCGCTGCCGTTTGACGCAAGTCATTAACTTCATCGCACAAATCAGCCACGGCTTTTTGGGAAGCATCCAACTTGGTCTGCACATCCACCAAACTTGCCTTGAGAAGAACAATGTCCTTCAATAGGCTCGTAACATCGACATGGTTGAATGTGACGGGAAGGAGCTTGTGCAAGTCCTTCGCCACAAACGTCGGCACGTCGTCAGGGTCGTTCTCCTTTAGCAGCGTGATAATAAATCTTGAATGCTTCTCTTTGTCCCGTCACGCCGGCGGGACACCATCTGATCACTCTTGTTCAGCAACCGGTACAACATCAGCTTGGCAGCAGCGATGTCCTCCTCACTGAAGTTCGATGCGCAGATTTGGACTGCGGACACCTCGTCCATCACATCCAACTTCTGCTGCAGGAAAGGCAGCAATTCATTCGCCACCATTGGGTGTTGACCCATGGTGATTAAAATAACAAGCGAACGGCTCGCACTGCCGCGTTTATTTGTGTAAAAATACAAGAATTAAAGTAAAATAATTTTATTCTTAAATATACACAAACTCAGTACATATATCTGCAAATATTTTTGTGTTTATTTTCGTTGGATCCCAGATTTTGATCCCACTTTAATATTTTTGGCGTTGGATCCCACAAAACATTATTATATATTTCCGTTGGATTTGAAAAATACAAAAAAATACGTTTTATTGCCATTGAATCCCAAAAACTATTTCCGTTGGATCCCAGATGTTTAAAACATCTGAATGCGGGTACATCCAACAACAAAATCACAATAATATTTTAAGGCGAAATTTTGTATGTGTGTATGTATGTTTGTTATTCCAACACGCTCAAACTTCTAGACTGATTTGGATGAAATTTGGGTATGTGGATAGGTTATATGTTAGATTAACGGGTGCTTGTCGTTTTTCCGAAAAGATTTTGACAAAATTTCATTACCCAAAGAAATTATAAGAACCTTTTTTTTGTATCAATGCAATATTTCGAATGATTTACGCATTTTTTTATTTGGTCAAATTTTTACTTGGCAAAATATTATCAAGTATAATTTCATTATTACATTTGGTCTTTAATCAAATGATGTATTACAGCAAACAATCTTCAGGCAATAAACGTTTGGTGTATTTTTGGTTTTTTTAATCTTTTAAATTTCTTCTTTTAATAAAATGGATGGTTTAGGTTAGGTTAAAACTGCGACCTCCAGAAACGCCCTGCATTTATAGAAAAATGAGATTGTTTTTACCTGGAACTGAACTATTTAGATTACGATAATTACTTATTTACAAAAAAAAAGGTTAGGTTAAAACTGTGACCTGTGTGCCAGAAACGGCCACATTAATTAAATAGAAAAAACACACACGGTGCTTTTGAAATCCTTACTAATCCTTACTAATATTATAAAAGCGAAAGTGAGTTTGTTTGTTTGTTTGTTACCTCTTCACGCTTTAATGGCCAAACCGATTTAAATGGCTAATATTTTTTTTTAAAAAAAGGGTAGGTATATGAGGGAGAAAGAGGGAAGAAACGGGAAATCTTAGCGTTGCTATTACAAATCAATAAGGCGCTACCGAATTTAACGCGAGCGAAGCCGCGGGCAAAAGCTAGTATTTGATAAAAGTAAATCAATTTCTTCTGAAATTTACACAAATGTTGTCATAACATGGGATTCAATGGTAATATCAAAAGTGGCCCATCGTTAATACCTAAAAAATGGGATCAAATACTGGGATCCAACGAAAATAAATCTATTTTTGTGTTTCGCAGAATACATGCTTTAATATTTGAGACATCAATCAATGATATTTTCTCCTTTTGGTCAATTTTTGAACCGATTCATTTCATGCGTTTGTAAGTTATCATTCTTGTTGCCCTTGTTGTTCTGAAAGCACTGATTCTGAGACTCCTCGATCCTCTTGGTGAAATTATTCTTTATGTTAAACCTAAAAATAACACACCGCTATTAAATTGTACAGATGGACTTAATTAATACAACAGAATAAATTATTATATTCATGTCAGTGATGCCAGCAAATCGTATTTTATTATTATTATTTAGCCTGTGCTGTCGCACTGCAAAGCAAAAGCCTCCTCCAATTGACGACACGGGTGGCGCAGTGGCTGAGCGACCGACTACAGCGCTGCGTGTTGCGGGTTCGATTCCCGCACGGAACAAATATTTGTATGGCCTACTTATATTTGTTCTGGGTCTGGCTGTTTGTGTATATGAGTTTAAATGTTTGTAAATTCACCCACGATACAGGAGAAGTTACTAGAGTGGGCAACGTATTTTTTTTAAATAAAAAAAATCTCCCACGAGCACTTTTCTCTTTCTTCTTCTTATCATAGCTGAGCAGTGTCAGCCTTCTTCACTTGCGTGTCGAATTAAAATATCATCTGATGAACTGTTGATTACTCAGCTAACAATTGCAGCAGTAGATTTATTATGAATAACTCAGACAACAACTGCAGAAGTAAATCCTTACAAATATCATAAAAGCGAAAGTGAGTTTGTTTGTTACACGCCTACATGGCAAAACCGATTTTGATGAATTTTGGTACAGTCAGGGGACACAATTGGCGAGGCAAAATTACAACGTAACAGCTTGACGTTTAGTTTGACTTACGACCTTATAATTATTTTTAAGCATATAGTCGTTGTCGTCAACAAGTGATTGTAGCTCATAATTTCAACTTATTAATTAGAGTCAGGATGGCTTACCGGTTAATCGGGTTCGGACAGACGTGTGAATCGATTAGCTGTGAGTTCAAATCTAACGCAAGAGTGTAGACTTTTTGTAACTTTTTATTTGGTTGGTAGTAATGGGACAGAAATATTTTATTCTTTACGTTGTTTGCTTTGTTCACACAATAATTCTTTAAGTTAGGGAGGTAGATCATAAAAAGTAACTAAAGAATAAAAATCTCGGTGAGGTACACATGACTTTTATGAATATTTAACTTGCTCGGAATATTAACGTTGTCGATTGATTGTAGTTGTTGGTTGGTGAAGTGTGGCTTAATAGATAGCGGTATAATTATTATTCTCAAAACTCAAAATGCAGGCAAATATTTATATTGAGGCCAGGTATTATTGCACTGCATAGAAGTGGTTTTAATGGAACACTAATACTTATCTGATTAAACCGGACTAAATGTGAGTATTATATTTATGAATTATAACTTAAACTTTTATTTATTTATTTAACTAACTATTTATGTACACACAGTAAATCACACAGGATAAAAACATATAAAATTTGAGTACAAAGGTGCTGCTTATTTCTTAAGAAATTTCTGCCAGCAGACCTGCGAAAGGAGATATGAGAACGAAATGTAGACGATAGTGTGTGAGAGAGTATTAGAAAAATATGTGTGTGTGCCTTAACCTATTATAACTTACATATATAAGTAAATATTAATAGATACTTGTATAAATACATAATACTTAAATATTAATAAATACTTGTATAAATACATATATTACGATTGAGAGGACAGGTAATGCTCTTTCACTCTGTTTTTAAATAGGGAAATGGAGGACTTTAAATCGCGAATGCTAGGCGGCAGTGAGTTCCACAACCTAACAGCGTGTACAGAAAAGGAATATGAATAATAACTGGATTTGTGCGGATGGGATTTGAGTAGGGATCTGAGGTGAGATCTACAGGGTGCGTCGCTAGGGCGGGCATAGGAAAAACGTTCACGCAAGTAAGAGTTTATTTGATATTTGCCTAATAATAATCTGAGGCATAAGGATTAATTCTTTTTTATTCACTGACTTGTAAAAGGAGAAGGTTGTTGTTTTTTATCATGAGGATTTTAATTTGTTAACAGTTCGTAGGATATTTTTTACACCCCTAGGTCTAGGTGAAAAGGGTGGATCTCTCCAGAAAAGGAGCTGAGCAGCGTCTGAAACCGCTGGCCACCGTTTATATTATATTAAAAAAAATGTTATAGCTGCTTATTACATGTATCACTTTCTTTTTGTTTTAGAAGAAAACGGTAGCCGCCGCACAGCAACGGCAAATTGTTGACGAGTTTGAAACGAATGCTTTCACACCAACGAGCTTTGCAGAATTATGCGATACCTCAGTGCAAACCGTTCGCCGTGTCCTCTACGCTGACGGCTTGCCAAACTACAGTTAAAAACCCCTTTCTAACAGCAACACAAACAAAAAGATGACATGCAATCTACTGTGTAACATTTATCCAGCTGATGAGTTGATAAATATAACATTTGTCTGGGACATTTGTCCAGGTCAACTGTCCTGTTCACCGAGCGAGCACTGTGCGCTACTAGTTTCACAATCACCCAGAGATATTTTTGTTGCAAAGGTGGGAGCCACGGGGGATCATGACAAGAGTATTCAACAATTAAAAACACATTGTTTGGAGATCTGGAAAAATTAAAGAGGAACCGAAATATGTGTGGTAATATGGTAACATGTGCAAATGTCTACTTGACTGCATTGAAAATAATGGAGGATATACTAAATATTAATATCTAGATGGTTTTGTTTTAATTATTAAACGGTGTAACTAAATATTGAGTAGGTAACATTTAATTATACAGGGTGTCCCGTAAATAATGGATCAAACGTAACGGGTAGGTAGCTTACCTGATTGCCAACAACTAATTTGAATCGTTTTAAAAAAACCGTTACGGTAACAGAGATATTATTTTTTTTTCGAATTTTTTAATTTTCTCTACCAGAGTTCAGTTTTTTTTATGCTGTTGCTGCAAATTATAACATTTTTATTTATAATTTTTGTTAAACATTTCTGAATAGCTTACTAATGTTATAAGATTTTTTTTTTGTTTTCAAATTGCTTTATTTGCCTTAGAAAAAAATCTTGAATTGAAAAGAAAAATCTTTTCAATTCAAGATTTTTTTCTAAGGCGATACGCGATAATCGGGGTAACGAACCAGGTTTGGGTATCTTTCACGGTACAATCTTGCGGCCGCCCTGGCATTGCCTCTTGCTTCTCCATAGATAAAATGCATTTCGGCGTACTGCCGTGGCGTGTACTCGTAACGAG
Source organism: Ochropleura plecta (assembly GCA_905475445.1). NCBI lineage: Eukaryota > Metazoa > Arthropoda > Insecta > Lepidoptera > Noctuidae > Ochropleura > Ochropleura plecta. Next base: position 5,570,777 of record FR997735.1, read on the forward strand.
GCATTACACTGAGTAAGGTTTCAGCGCTACTGCACACACGTACAACCACACACAAACAATGTTTTCGAAGTCCGTGGGATCGCCAAGTCGTTTGTCCAATACACTTATAGTTCCAAATCGATAGGCAAAGCAAAATCCAAATACACAGCACAAGTCCAATTTCACAGAAGAAAACACCAAGCGGAAGCGAAAGTTGTCTGACGTACGTATCAACTCGAAAAGTGACTAGTCACAACTAAACTAATAAATTCAAAAAAAAATGAAGCCCTGTACCCGTGAAGGGCAAAGAAAAGAAAAAACTGCTCAACGACATACCGATTAACCAAAATACAAAAGCGGCGTAATCTATCCCTTTCACACTGAGTAGGTGCGACTACGCCGCAGGTAGCGATCCCTGATTCCGGAAAGATGACGTCATCGGCTTGGAATCACGCTGGGCACTTATCTACCTGCTTAGATTAAAAGCATTCAAGCACGAGGCATTACAAGAGGGAAAAATTAGATAGTACTGATTTTAATTTATTTTCTGCTATCATCACATTTACAGCAATATCTTTGTAACGACTAGGACTAGACGTAAGTTTTATACCAATTTGCAAACCTTATTAAATGGACAAGTTTTTGAAATAATGGTGGTCATTCGTGTCATACAATTTTTTACAGGAGATTTTTTTTAATTTTGGTCTTTTCATCGTGACAAAAAAATCTTTTCAATTCAAGATTTTTTTCTAAGGCAAATAAAACGATTTGAAAACAAAAAAAAATCTTATAACATTAGTAAGCTATTCAGAAATGTTTAACAAAAATTATAAATAAAAATGTTATAATTTGCAGCAACAGCATAAAAAAAAACTGAACTCTGGTAGAGAAAATTAAAAAATTCGAAAAAAAAATAATATCTCTGTTACCGTAACGGTTTTTTTAAAACCATTCAAATTAGTTGTTGGCAATCAGGTAAGCTACCTACCCGTTACGTTTGATCCATTATTTACGGGACACCCTGTATTAAATTGAGGTTAAGTTTCAATCTTCTTTTCGTTAAAAAAATGAACACTTAAGCTATAACCTCAATTCGTTCATTCATTGTGACGTTACATAATAATAAAACATGTTCATAAAGTCTAAATCATAAACATTAGTTTTCATTAAACTCTGCACAAAACCGATACCCAAAGACATTAAAATATTAACGAACCGATACCTGTATCAACAATTATATTTCTGTTATTAGAATATCATTTTCTTGATATGTTATTGTTAATTGACTAAGTGGGTATACCACAAAAAAAAGTGTTAGAAAGTAACAAGTGAACTTCTTTCATCTAAGTTGGAATGTGACGTCACAATTCTCATTAATGTTTGTTAATTTTAGAATAAAACGAATAAACATTTTTATTATCATTCAGTACGACTTTTTTTATTTTCACCTTCGACACCGAAAAGATAAATTTAAAGTTACATAAATATCAAAATAAGTAATATTTAACTTCATTTAAATAAACATAAACATTTTTTTGATTAAAACCTAAATATGGTTTTAAAAAACAACTACATCTTTTGATTGATATTCGAACTCGGGACACAATGATCGCTAATCCATGGCTAAATCCAAACAGCTAGCAGCACATATTAAAACCAAGTGAATTTTAGCTATACAATGTAACGAACGGGTCGCCACTATAACGCGTAAATGCAACAGATATATAATGTTATTTCACTCTAATGCGACTACAATTTGTGTGTGTGTGTTATCTGTTGAATGTTGAGGCATCACTCATACACGCACACACACTGACAGTGCAGACAATCCTTTGCGATGCTTGAAAATATAAAGTCGTAAGTCAAACTAAACGTCAAGCTGTTACGTTGTAATTTTGCCTCGCCAATTGTGACCCCGACTGTACCTAACAGTTGGGACCCTGGAGACGGACATAGGCTACTTTTTGCCTTTCCCTAAAATAGGGGCTCGAAGTTTGTATGCAGCATTCCGCAATTTTCAAGGTAGGAAGCTTGGTATGCGGACTATTTGTCACTAACAAAAACGTTGTGCATTCTTTTTATTTAGTAAATCTGCCCCCAACCCCTTAAAAGAGGGGATGAAATTTTATGAGACTTTTTGCAGTTTTCAAGGTGGAAGCTAAAAATCGGTACACACATTCTTTGTTACCAAGGAAAAATACCTGCAAATCAGGAAAGGGGAACCGTGTTACTCAGAATTTAACGCAAGCCAAGCCGCTGGCAGAAGCTAGTTCACATTCCAAAAAACAAGTTTCTTCTGAATCAACTACTTAATAAGCGTTTATTGATAACTAGCTACCGCCCGCGACTTCATCCGCGTGACATAGTTACTTTGGGCTAACTCTAAGTTTATCCCACGTTATGATCGAAAAAAAAAATTTTTTTTTCTCTCCCCTTTATTTTCCTCTTGTTCCCCCTTTTCTAGCCTATAGCCTATGTCCATCTCCAGGGTCCCAACTATTTCTGTACCAAAATTCATCAAAATCGGTTTGGCCATATAGGCATGAAGACGTAACAAACAAACATACAAACAAACTCACTTTCGCTTTTATAAAATTAGTAAGGATAGTAGAACAGATAGAACAAAACAAGTCACAAATGGCAAGGCACAACCAACCCTAGCCCAGTTCTGAAGAAACCCTTATGCTAAAACAACTCACCTCTTACACAGCTTGAGAAATATTCGTATTGAATACAAATAAAAAGAATAGGAAGACCCCGATGAGACGGTTGAACGTAACTGTTAAAATGTAAGTACAGCCAAATGTTCATTTCAATAAGGTCCAGGAACAAACTGACTCCCATGACCACCGATAACTTCACATAGGTGGTAATTCTAAAAACAATAATACACAATTATTAACAAGAATGGGAAATGATGGATTGGACTATTTCAGTATTGATATGGCTTTACTTTAATCACCCCTGATGAAAGTACGAACGGAGAAGGCAATAAATAAATTGTTATGCCATAGAGCAGTTTAGCTACAGACTCATTACAAAAATGGAATAAAATGGTTTAATTAAAAATTAAAAAAAAACTAAACAACACACAGGTTGGCTTCGAACAGCAACCGAAGCTTTAAGGTTCGTTGATTTAGATACATAAAAATGTAAAAATATGTTTACTTTTAAGTACTTTTCTGAAGTTTATTTGCCTAGAAACATAATTAAGCCATTTGAATTGCAAAAAATCACAACCAGGAAAAAGAGAATTATAGGAAGAATAATTCCTCGTAATAATAATGTCCGCGTCTAATTAAGTAAAAGCCCACAATATCTTGGTCGGATTTGACTTCACGAGTCTTTTTTTCGAGCAAAACATGTGTGCGCTCAATAATACTTGTGTCTTTAAATTTATACAAAATTAATTAAAAAGTTAAAAAAAAAAAACAAACATTTTTATTTGACGCCACCGCTGCATTTGTGAGCTTAAGTTCCACCTATTGAACTATGATTTGTTTTCACTGCAGTAAGCACAATAAAATTGTAAAATGTGTAGCACAATAAAATTTAAAAAAACTAACCTGTTTGTATCCTTCGTGCTACTTTTAGAACCTTGACATTTGTTTACTGCGCGTTCTGTCATCCATATATTATAGACGGTCAATGAGAACAATTATGATATTGACAGAGATTATTACCCCGATTGGTATAACATAGGAAAATGGATAAAACTGATCTGAAAAATAAGAATAAATTCCATGTGATTGTTTTAACAATGAATAGACTAGCTGTGCCCCACAGTTTCATCCGTAGTTATTTTTTATCACATATACATACTAGAAAGCAAGCAGTCGTCGAAATGTGGTTTGCTAATGTGCAAATTAGTAAGGTCAATGTAGTCCAATGTAGTGAATATAGCAGTAATCAGGAGCGGGATCCCCCAGGCATACAGGCAGTACCACATGAACTTCGCTCGCTCGTCTCGTCGGTTGATATCACACGTCTTGCGATGGCCTCTGCGAGAGAGAAAATAAAACTGAGACCGCGTTAACACGATGCAGATCTGAGTGCCTAGTGTGAGTTTATCAAAATTTTGCGAATGACTTTACTGTCGCGTTTAGCGAGCGAACTTCAAACGCACCGAGAACAATATTTGAGCGAGTGTAAGTTGGCATCTGGCAAACCACTCGAACCGCGTTTGGTTGTTCACCGTGTGCAGCGTTTATTATTTTTCTTAGGTTGTTGTCACGTTCGCGTCGTGAGATAAACCTACCAAATGTAGAAGGACATCATTCTAGTATGTAATTGTAATAGGGGTCTGGGGGGGGGCCTGTCTATCCAAATTGTCGAGGTTATTACGTCTTTGTTTTGTGTTTGACACTGGTTCGAAAGGAGTTGTTGTTGTTTAGTTTTTAAAGCAAATATTGAATTAAAAGATTTAAAATGAAGACAAGTTCGTCCCAATTTGATATGATGGTGACATTTATGGAGCAGTAAGTGGAATTTAAATAATTTTGTGCTTAGCGTACTTATGTATGTGAACTTTGTAATCAAGTAGTTTAATGCTTTTTAGGCATGGAGACATTAGCAAACCATCCTCTCATGCAAGAGGTAAAATAAGAACTTTAAAGTATTGGGAAGAATTGGTACATTTACTAAACAGCGATGGTAGCGGTGACACAAAAACTACTGAGAAATGGAAGAAGGTTAGTAATGTTTATCGAACTTTTTCACTTAAAACTGTCTTGTGGTTAGCGAATTTAATAAATCTCTTGCTTCTTTGCATGATTTAAGGTTTGGAGTGATTATAAAAATAGCACAAAAAGAAAGGCAGCTCGCTTGCATAGAGCTGCTAGTGGTACTGGTGGTGGTCCTGCTATGCACATCAAACTAACTGATTTGGAGCTCCGAGTTTTAAATCTGATTGGTGTGCAAGTAGCAACGGGCTTAGCGGTGGAGGAGGCTGGGTTGTCACAGGTTTTAACTTATTTACTTGCCTATAGTACATACAGCCACTGCATAAATATTATTTGACTTTATTGTGACTCTTATATTGTATTCTCTTCCAGGAGGTTCACAATCAACCCAGGAGTGATGTAAGTTTTGCACAAGGCTTACCAAGTCCACAACCAAATGAGTCTGTAGAAGGTAAGTTGCTATTTTGGGATATCAACATATTCTTACTAATAAATTGTAAAAAGTGTTCATGTTTTTTCTTATTTAAATCCAGTGCCACAACATGGGAATGAGCCAGCATCAGCAGCTTCACCATTGCCACCACCTCTGACTAGAGCTTTATCTTCCCCGCCTCTTATGTTTGTTGAGGAAGAAGTACAAAGTAAGATTTATGATAATTTTTTCATGGAGTGATTCAGAATAATTTAAGTAATCTTAAAAATAAAATAACCCTGTCTTTATGCAAGCAGAATATTCATAACAATAGTTATTATAAATAAATGCAAAAGGCAATGTCTGTTTTGTTACTTGTACTGAATAGGTTTTGATGACACTTGGAGCAGAGTCAGTCAAAAGTATAAGTATGTGACATAAGCCGAATAGTCCATTGAAAAGTTACATTTGGGGTTGCGTTTTTTAGAGGACGCAATTTTATTTTTTTGATGTGTAGGGGGGGTCAGTGTAAAACTAAAACCAAGTTTGTGGGGTCGCCACCCTTGTCCCACGGCCGCCATCTTGAAAATAGTGGTTGAGATGGTTTTTACGATATATTCTTAAACTATTTATTTGATAAAAAAAAATTGTTAACAATTTTTGTTGCAAATTAAATTCTCTACAACTTTGGCCCAGTAACTTTTTGTCGTAGAACTATAAATAAAAAAGTTATAAGCGAAAATCTTCAGAAATTCCAGAAAAATAAAATATTTTTCGATGTATTTTTTTTTATCATTTTACGAAAAAATGATATCTGACCATTTTTGTAGATCGTTTTTTGAGGAACAACTTTTATTCGCATCATTTTTTCAGTAAGTCAATAGCTAAGGTTTTACAGCGCTCCGAAGTGCTATTTCTCAGTACTCTTAACTATACCTATATTATACGTGTGTATTAATAATGTGTCATCAGTTTTTTTTTTTATACTCTGTTATTACAATTTTTTTATTTATAAATTTTGCAATATTATTAAAAATAGCCGATCAGATGCTGAGCCGCAGCCTGGTCCATCGAAACGACTGAGGACGGAGTAGTTCTAATTTATGGCAATAAAAAATATAGATATATATTTAAATAACCTCCGCTTTTTTATTTAACTCCTGCGTAGTACTTAACAGTAAAAGTATTGTACTGAGTGCCTAGTGTGTTTTTTTACCGATTCGAACGTGAGCGTTTACAATGCCTTCGTAATCGATCCGCTCGCACTCGCAAGTGAAGGCGTTAGCCCACGTGATTGGTTAATTTCATCCATATTGCGAATGCGAGTTTCAGATTTTGACAGATCGAGTAATAAATAAACGCAAACGCGATAGAGTAGAGTGTGAGTAAAAAGTTCTCACTAACATTTTTGTAGTGAAAGTGAAGTGATACGATACTTTTATAACAATAATTTAATTTTAATTTAGTGTAAATAATACAAAAGATATGGCAGGGCGGTTTTTCTTCGCTTGGAGGATTTTTGCGGCCGCTAAGGCACGATATGACCGCAACAAAAGCGCCAGAAGCGAAGCAAGAGCTCGCGCGTCTTTTAATCCATTGATACACCTCACGGAGAGGAAATTTAGAGATAGATATCGATTTTCGAAGAAACTTTTCAAGTTCTTGTGCAGCGAGCAGAGACAAAGGGCAAATAAGGTCCACTCAACGTGTATCCTTGGAACATAAAGTATGTATCAATTAATGTTAATTGCAATGTAATTTCTTAAAACAAAACTACATGGTTTAAAAAACTTTCTTTCTCTTTCATTTGCAGGTGCTCACTGCTTTTTTGCCACTGGTTCCTATCAAAGGCCAGTAGGAGTTGCAAAGCACATATCACAAAAAATGTGCAGTGTGTATGTAGAAGAAGTCACTCAAGCTTTAACACATAGGAATATAATAAATAAATATATTAGATTCCCTAATACTCCAGCTGCCAGACAAGAAATTAGTCAACGGTAATATATTTAATTGTTATTAACCATAATAAACTATTTGTTTTAGTATTTGATATAGTAAATAATTTAAAAATGTAGGTTTTACAGAAACTATGGAATGCCTAGAGTGGTTGGGTGTATTGATGGGAGCCATTTTAAAATAGTTGTTCCACAAAAAGAAGAGGAACATTGGTATTATAGCTGCAAACACTGTCATTCTCTGAATGTGCAAATGGTAAACATGAAGTTTTATTATATTATTGATGGGTTAAAATCGATAATTCTACTAACTAAATGTTTTTTTTAGGTGTGTGATGATCAATATAGAATTTTAAATGTAAATTCTAAGTTTGGAGGTGCAAATCATGATTCCTTCATATGGGGAAACAGCGATTTGAATTAGTCATATATTCAAGCTTTGCACCAAAATGGAGAAATGGTTTGGCTTTTAGGTAAAGTTGGTACACAGTAATATATTTGGTATACATTGTACTAAAAATATTTCTATATGTCAGCATCAAATAATAATACAAATATTTATACTCCAGGAGACTCTGGTTACCCTCAACGCCCTTGGCTAATGACTCCAATTTCTGATGCCACTCCTGAATCACTAGAAGCCAAGCATAATGAAAAGCACATGAGAGCTAGGGTTGTAATTGAAAATACTTTCTCAAGGCTGAAAAATCGATGGCGTTGTCTGCACAAGGATCGAGTACTGCATTACAAGCCACTAAAATGTTCTCGAATCATTCTGGCGTGCTCTGTGCTACATAACATGATCATTAATTTTGGAATAGAAGACACAGAGGAAGTTATTACGGGTTGGTATTGTAAGTTAAAAAAAAATATTGTGTCATAATAATATGCTAATAATAATAAATATACTTTAAATTATTTCTAGGTCTGGGTTATCCAAGGATAAGTAGTGAAACTGACCAAAACAGCTACATAGAAAGAGAAGCCACATCTGATTTAATTAGAGGTCGAATATTAAGAGATCAATTAGTAAGAAGGTTGCAATAGTGTATTTGTGTGTGTACTTAGTGTTTACTTTTTTTGTTTTAATTTTAAGCTTATTTAATTTTAGTTCAATTTTGATTATAAAGTATGATAGTGATAAGTATCAATGTACCTTTTTTTAATTCATTTGTAATCTAGTTAATTTGGTCATCCTTGAAATCCTATGCCTCGTAAAATAAGTAAAGCCTGTGTTTTTTTTCTAAACTTTTACTCATATTGTGTATATTATCTATTTAATTGAGAGTCAAGTAATTTTTCATTTTCCTTTAGTATATTGAAACAATTTGTTTTAATGTAAGTAATATGTGTTATTGAAGTCAATAATTAAACAAATTTTAATAGAAACCATTCTTTTATTACTACAACATTTACAAAAACTGTTAAACTTACAAACAAAAAAAGAACATATTAAAAGTACATGAAGAAAATATGGCACAAATAACTAATCTTTACAGTACTTTATTGACTAACCTATTTAACATATCGACGGGTAAAAGGCAAAAGGGGTCAAGCACCACAGATCATATTGTTCAGGAAAATAAAAAGAAAGTTTTAATAAAAAATATCTCTTTATTGCTTTATTGAATCACATCACAATCTTCAGAAAAGTTTACTAAAATACAATGTTCTTTAATAATTTTACATCAAAATAAGCCTGAGATCAATAGTTTCAAAGATAGATGTCGTTTGACTCCAGGTTTTTACCATGTTTATCGCAATTGCGAGGGGTCAAGTAACAATATTTAATATTGGAATATTTAGATTTTGGCCTAAGCTTCATGTTAATAAAGTAATATTTTATTTTATTTGGCACAACAGATCATAGAACTAATTCAGATTTTGGCTTAAGCTACCATAATCTTAATACAGTATTATTTTATATTTGGCACAGAAGGTAGGTAATAGAACTATAAATTATGTATTAAACTAAAACAATACAAGGAACAAAACTGAGATCCAAAAAACAGCAGTTACCTAACTGTTAGTACATACAACAGCATGTTATCACATTATAGGAGTAAATAAACCACAATAATTTGGTACCTACTTAATTCTTAATAAAATAAAAAATCAACAATTATTATCCAAAATAAACCACAATAATTTGGTAGGTACTTATCTCTTACTACAATAACAAAGTGAAAATCAAAAAATTTTAACCAATCTTTTTTCATACAATTATTATTAATGAGTGTTTTCTTCTTCATCCTCTTCATCAGTTTCAATCAATTCGTCCCTTTTTCCGGTTTCGTTAGGCATCTTTAGATATTCTTCATGATATCTTCTCGGTATTACTCCAGAGTCACATAGTTATCATGCATTCCATTCCAAGATCTGCACGTTTGCCTGCAAATCATTCTGACTCGCTTCGTAATTTTGTTCTTTATCCTGCAAGCCAAATAAATCCATTATCATAGCGTAACAAACAAAATTGTAGAAAATTGACCCTATAACCAGTATAATTTAAAAAGTACCATTTAAAAGCAAGCTTCTGTAGTGCCAACTATTCTTTTAACGCAAATGTTTTATGACCGACAAATACCTAGGTAGATAGACAATGAATATTAAAGTCCGTCATTTGGAATTAACAATTGAAAACAAAACTTTAATCTTTAGACTAACTAGATATACCTTTTTGTTTAACATTCCTCATTAACTTACATACAATAACAATATTTTCACATTTTGCATTAGTTAAAAAGTTCTTAGAACAAAAACATCAAAAATTATGATTGTTTACATTTTGTACTAAACTAATTCTTAATGATTTCCTAAACGCGTGGACCGATTTACATGATTCAAACGGATATAAAATGGTTTTATACGTAGACCTTTTGTTTGACACCAATATCGTTAAGATATCTCAATAAACAAAAAAACACATTTTCAAGTTCTCGTAATAAAATTATCTAACATGTATGAAACGCGTACCTACATTACCAGTTCTTTTAAAAACTATCCTAAGAAACGTTAAATTTATTTTTATAAAATAAATAAAATGAGGTTGAACTTACCGATGATAGTACGGGAATCACGTCATCTTGAATTTCTTCGACCTCTCTATTGCTATCATTATAATCAAGTAATAACTAGAGATGCCACGAATAGTGAATTGGCCGAATACCGAATACCGAATATTCGGCAACACTGTTGGCCGAAACGCCGAATATTCGGCGCGAAGTACATGCTTGGTGGTGGCGCGTTAGCTGGAATAAGACAAGTCACAACCTGTTTTTCTAGTTGCGTTCGCGCTGAAAAATGCTGAAAAGCTCGTTTTTATCCATCACAACTTACCACTGATTAATTTTAACTACTAAAATGTTGTAATTTGGAAATAAATACATTATTTTGAGTAAAATAACGTGTCTTTTTTTACAAGATTTGCTATTCGGTATTCGGCCGAATAGTACGTTCTATTCGGCCGAATACCGAATAGCAAAAAAGTGGCCGAATAGGCCGAATACCGAATAGTTGCCGAATATTCATGGCATCTCTAGTAATAACCTTCTTCGTACCTACTAGCAACAGTCTTTTTCGGTCTAAAATACGTCTCAATTTTACGTTTTCGGGAGTTGCAGACATGTTTTATATAAAATGTTAATCTGTGTTAAAAACTGCGATATCGTTTCAAACACGCGTGAACTTGCTTTCACGCACCCAAAACATACACCCACTTGCAACGGCGCTGGCGCGCGTACTGAGTGAATCAAATGCAAATAATGAAAATAAAATTATTTAAGAAAGGGGCCAAGCGCCAATTATGTTTAGTTGACAATCTTTACTATTGGTGTTAAGCGACGTTATAGTATTTCATTTTCTTATCAATAGTGTTAAGTGAAAAATTATTACTAAACAAATAAAAGGAATAAGGATACAAACGACATATTTATTTCTAATATTGTTTTTAAAATTATGCCAAATGACAAGACGATACAAAAACTTAATATACAAAATGGTTCTTCAACCAAACAAGGTAAAGTCGGTGTCGCTTGAGCACTTTTGGTAAGTATCGATTTGGCAATTCAGTACAAATAATTCTTTGGTGCAAGTGACTTTTTTTCATGCTCGAAAAACGATACTATGACCATTCGAAAGAGAAAAAATAGTGGAGTTGGGGTCAATAAAAAAGTTAATATCGCAAAATGTGGCGCTTGACCCCTTTTGCCTTTTTACCGTCGATATCTAAAGCTCTTAGTCCATCTCCCTTATTCTATTTTGCTCTCTTCTCAAGTCCATGTAGTCCCTGTGTTGTTGTATTTAAAAATTCCTCCAAAATTCTTCTGCTTGAAGGAATTGTTGTGCTGCCTCCTCTGTCTGTGCTGGCCTCACTGGTCTTCGAGGTGATCTTTATTGCCTTCTTGGTCTTGCTTGGCATGGTGTAGTTAGCCCGGCTTGAGAAGGCTCTTTTTGAACTACACGAACTTGAGATGAGGGTCTTGTTGGAGAGAGCATGCCTGTGTCATCTGTAAATATGTTTTATGAAATTTACTACCTTTTCTATACTTAGTCATCTTTAATCAGTCAGATATCACCACACCACATGTGCGAGACACAATACTAAATATACTATTCATTGTGTCTGTAATTACAAAATCAAAGTAATTAAGGAATCTTGATCTTACCTTCCAATCGTGCTTAGAAAAAGATAACAATAAAAATCCAAAAACTTGGTTATTCGAATTTTTCACCTAAATTTTAAGGTTATGTTATAAAGTTGTAGATTTTTAGTACCTACTACTTTACCATTATTACTTTACTATTTAACTTTTTTCCATAGGACTTGTAGTTTTGCCGGAAATCAAGATAAACCATTTTTTACCCTTAACCCCCCTCCCCCCACTTCCCGAACTCGGATCGATCGTAATTTATTTTTCCTTTCATTTTATCATATTCCCCTCCTTTTCTAATGAGTTTCATGCCACTACACTTTCTTTTGGTTTCAAAAATTATCGACCCTGGTCTATCTTCTATATTTCTAAGACAGCAATAGTGTAAAATCAAGAAAGCAACTGCGAAAAAAAAAATGGTTTTTGACGTGGGACCCCAAAAACCATATTTTTTTTGGTATATTTTAAGTTTGGATTTAAAACTGCTAAAAGTGCATCTCACTCTGAAAAGTAAGTATTCGCCATTTACACAACACCTTAATTGAATGAACTAGACTTCACTTTGAAGATCTAAAAACGAGTCTGTCAAGTCCGGCCCTGCTCACATGAGTATCTTGATAGAAGCTAAAGGCAAGCTGATTAAGACAAAATAAAAAAATATGTACCTCTAAAATGAAAAAATCATTTTCAATATAGTGATCAACCGTGCAGTTTAATAAACTTCTTTGATTTTTAACGAAAACACTTCCGTCCCACGAATACAAAACAATTTTTAAATAGTCGACATCGGAAACTAGCATCGAGAATTTTTTAAATCTTTGAAACATTTCCTTTGCATTGGTGCAGTGTCCCCTCGGATTAAAAAATTCACCAACACCGCAGCATTTCTCGATACATGTATTGGAGGCACACAATTTTGTCACATCAATTTGAGTATTATTCATATTTCTGTAATCATTTTTGCACACACTGTCAAAATCCACATCACTTTTTGCAACACTTAACATGAGAAGAAACGAAAAAGCTTAGGTTAACATTTTATTGAAATATTTCGTTTATTTATTGAGCCAGGTGCATTTTCAGCCAACCTTAGAGAATAAATACGTTCTGAAATACATTCGATTTTCCTGATGGTATTTACTTATTTTACCTACTCAAAACAAAGGAGGATATTATTTGTTTAGCATGTTTTTCCCTGTAATTAGCGATCTCATTATGAACAATGTCAAATGGTGCCAAGTGATAAGTTATTTTTGAAAATGCAGTAAGAGCATATTGACATATATAAACTAAAATCGACCAGCAGAAATGGAGGTGGACTGGCTACATGATCAGAGATCCAAGGGATAAATGGTGTAAAATAGTCTCTGACTAGCCAGACGGTACACGCAATAGAGGACGTCAACAAATGAGGTGGGAGGATGACCTCAAACTAACAGCTGGTCATCAATGGAGAAGAGTAGCAACAGATAGATTACAGTGGAAATTGTTAGAGGAGGCCTATGCTAAGAGGCACACTGAACTACGAGACATCTTATGAACATAAAAACGATAACTTGTTGTAAAATGTGTAACCTCGTAGTTCAGAATAAAAGGCTTATTATTATATTACTAACTGGCGCCCGCGGCTTTACCCGCGTGATGATAAAAAAAGTATCCTATCTGTTATTCCAGACTATAATCTACCTCTGTGTCTTTCATCAAGATCCGTTCAGTAGTTTTTTCGTGAAAGAGGATCAAACATACATCCATCCTCACAAACTTTCGCATTTATAATATTAGTAGTATAGTAGGATTGGGAGGACAGTAGGATTAGTAGGATAGGATATAAGAGCATATTCAATGACTGCACGAATTCAAATTTTGCACCTGCTTCTCCAGCCTTCCCCTTAGACTATCCCTCTCGCACAGTCAAAGCGTTTTTTTTGGGTGAACTACACGGACTGAGTGGCGACTTTTTTTTATAAACGTTACTCTTTTTTTTTGGGGTCGGATCAAATAACTTCCCCCGCTCTGGGTGGAGTGGGGGGATTGTCAGACTTGTACTGACTAAAACCCACCCATGTTCCTTCTTTTGCCCTTTACGTTCTGGGGCCGCGGTATCTCTTTCGAACAACCCGCAACCCCGGCAGGCGGAGGCCCTGGCAGGCCCCTCTGCTTTACTGACATCTCTTTGAGGCGTGCGTGAATCACTAACGCGCCGCCGTCGACACGGCCTGTCGTAAATAGACGGACGGACGGTGAGCTACCAACTGCGCCAACCCTGTCGTCGAACATGTATCAAAAGATTCTTTTTTATTTTTATTATTTTAACTTTTATATGACAGTAAAATTTATTAAATTTGAATTTGCTTTAATCCCCTATTTAAAAAATACCTAACTAGCCTAAACAGAAACTAAGTCAAAATGGACAATGTTTTGTTCATGCGTTGATAACTGTAAACATACGTATCCCATAGCGTGGACTTTGCCTCCTATACCATTTATGATTATGTTTTGTTTACTTATTGGGATGTTGAGCTATAACACATGTTTATATTTTAATACCGATATGGATGCGCCGGTATCAATTAACAAACTAATAGATTGACTGTTGTTAACATTAAATTCTACACAATAACTACTCTCACTGGCAAAAATATTTTGACCTTTAGGAACGAAAAAACTTATTTTCGTTCGAGTCCTTGGTATCCTGTTGCGAGGATGTACTAGGTTGAGGCTGAGCATCATCAGTCAGTAAATGAACACGCCCCCGAACTGATTTATTCCCTCTGTTACTATTATTAAAAGAGTTACCTTGGTATCTTCCTCTACCTCGAGTTCGTTGATACTCGACTCTGCTGTGCTGTGAATCTCGGCCACAGTACTGGTAACCACGACCGTACGCACGCTGTTGGAATCCATGATTGTACGCACCTCTGTTGTTGTAGCCTCTATAATTGTTTTGCTGGAACGGCGTCCTGTAATTGTTTTTTTATTAGGTGTTACTATTATTCCGTTTAATGGAAAGAATTTGAGCACTAGAATTTGACGTCGAGCTATCCTCATCTACTGCAGCTTGTATAGCGTCCTTGAGACAGTCGAATTTCGAGCAGAAATAATTGTACTGATCCTTCGATTTCTCAATCCGTCGCTAAATTGTTTGATTGCTTGCTTTTCATTAATTGATTTAAAAAAATCGTTGTTTGTAGAATTCCCTCCGGCGGTTTGTGAAATGGTAAAGTCGACAAACATTTCGGACAGTTTGTTACCGAAATCATCAATCGATAGTTCATCTTGCCGTAAATTGAGCATTTGTTATAGCAAAGAGTTTGCTGATTTTTGTGGCAATAAAATCCTTTTCATTTCAGTCACTAGCATAGAAACACTATCATAACTAAATGCAAGCTTTAATTTCGCGCCTTGGGACAATCTGTTTTTTAAAACGAAATTGATCAACTGGGAATGGAACTTAGCGTCAAGAACCGAACTATAATAATCAATTCCATCAATTAACTGTCTAGTATTAGCAATTTCATCAGTCATAACTGGTAATAAGTTCAAAGCAACTTATAAGTCAAACTACATTTTTATAATACCCCTTACAACATTTCTAGGTTGACACAACTTTAATATTTCTGAATACAACCTATCAAATTTCTCACAATATTCTGTTATAACATTTTCTTCATCTTTATTTGTCCTCTTAACCTCTGTAATATTCTCTAAATATGTATTATACTGATTAATAATTATTTTAGCCTCATTTAACTTTACCGCTAAAATATCGCCTTGCCTACGAGAAGGTCCTATCTTAATCAAATATTTTCTTACCTCTAACAATTCACCATACAATTTCTTCAAAAATTCTGCCATTAAATGTAATACATACTGTTATCCTTACTGTTACAACTCGATTATCATAAACAAAATATGTACCTTAGTGATTGTATTACCATATCCACATCTGTATTCTTCCCGAATCCATTGCATATGACACCTTCGATAAATACCAAATGCTAAGTAGATCATGCCAAGTACCGCAAATAACACGAAAACCATCAGTATTATATTTGTAGAAGTTATATGAAAATTCAAATCCTCCAAGTTTAGCTCGTTTCGTCCTCCTGCCGCGTTTTGGGCAATTACAACTGCCTTGCTTTGTGTTTTTCCCATTTTTCTTGACTACTAGTGCCGTCGCAACTAGTCGCAATTATATTACCGTGACCTCGTCGGAAGTATACCATTTTGAACGAAAAAGAATGATTAAAATCAGTCCACAGATGGCGGAGTCATCGGTAAATGTACATAAAAAAAAGACCGAACATAGAAAATATATTAACCGAGTTTAATAAAAAGAGGAGGTCCTTTTTAGAAAATTTATGTAACTTTGTGTTATTAAAAATCAAAATCATCCATTGCGTCATCGCACATTAATTAGTCAACAAAACTGTATAAACCCCACAATTATTACATATATAAATATCTTATTATTGTAATATACATGGTTAACGGGAATTTCCCCATACCACAGATAATATAATACGCCCATACTAATATATTTGATGTTGTAGCGCAAACTGAATGACTGGATCTGTTGATGAGTGATAAAATTGTTTGTCCAACGACATATAATATAGGTAGTGACTATTCGTACGGGTACTGGACGAATAAATTATATTTATTTGTACGGGTATGTACTGGACCATGTATATTACATTATTTTTTTTAAAATGAAGAATTAACTAGCTTAAAGAAAAGAATTAATTATTATTAAGAATTAATTAGCTTGTTCTGTTATTTGATAAAATTATCATTTGGCATAATGTTTAAAACTTCAAATTTATAATGGCATCCTTTTAAGATAGCAGAATAACATTTAGTATAATTACGATTGGTAGAGTTCAAATTTCGCATAACATGATCGTTTAGCATAATGTTTATTTAGAGCGATGATTATTTGGTATAATTTCACTGGGCATACTATGCAGATGGCTAGGTTAGGTTAGGTTAAAACTGCGACCTCCTACGCACGAGCCGAGCGAGCATAGCGAGCGGTGCCGCGGCAGCGGCCGGCGAGGTCTAGAAACGACTTTCATTATTAGAAAGAGAGCTTGTTTTTAGTAGGTTACCCGGAACTGAACTATTTAGATAAGGATAATTACTTAAGTATTGATTAAAACATTTAAAAAAAATTTTTTTTGGTTTAAATTTAAACAAATAGAAACGCATTTTTTTTTTAATTTGTACTTGTTGATGAAATAAAATTATTATAATATATCTGTTTACATGTCTGTCAAATATATAGTGTACCGTAAGTGTTAGACATAGATGTCTATCTCTCTACGATCCAGAACAGACCTACAAATGACGAAGGATAAGAGAAGAGGATGAGGAGATGAGGAGGAGAGCCGAACCCCGCTTCTTTATTATGTGGATTGGTGCCTTTTTTTGCGGATGGGAAATCACCAAATAACTTCTTATTATCCGTTTGTTTATGATTTCGAGCGGCTGCAGCTGAAAATCAGCGTTAGGTGGCGGCCTTGTGTTGCCATCTGGCATTATGCTGAGCTGAGGCGGTCTCGGTTCATGGCCGCGGGAATACGCCACCGTCGGGATCCCAGTTGACGGTAGGAGGGTTTCGCATCGGCGTCGGATCGACGATGAAGTACCTGGGAATCGTCCTCGACAGCCGGTGCAATTCCGAGGAGCATTTCCGACGTTTAGCTTCCAAACTTTGACAACACGGTTGGCGTAGTGGCGAAGCGTTTGACTGCTGCGCTACCTATCGCGGGTTCGATCCCCGCACGGAACAAATATTTGTATGACCTACAGATAGTTGTTCCGGGTCTGGCTGTTTGTGTATGTGACTTTAAATATTTGTAAATGCACCCACAATACATACAAGACAAATTCCTAGTGTATTTTTTTTTAAATAAGTTTGCACCGGTTAAAAAAAAAACTCGACCAGATCCGGGCTGTTTTAAAGCGGCTCCTGCCCAATTTGAGGGGTCAAACGCCTTCTGCCGTAAGTTTTATGCCGGAGTCGTGCGGTCCATGGCCCTTTACGGGGCCCCAGTTTGGGCGCCTTCTTTAGGGCGGCCCGCCGACCACTATCTGAACGCGCCCCAAAAGGAGATAGTCATTACGCTAATCCGGGGCTACCACACGATTTCCAGCAAGGCGGCGAGCCTCCTTGCCGGATTGCCACCGTGGGATCTGGAGGTGATAATCCTCGTGAACCTGTACGAGTGGCGCGCGGAGGCACCACACCGAGGGGAATCTCCGCCCGACGGTGGCCGGGATTCGTCTCGCGGCGCCCGATGCGCGGGCGTCTAATGAGGCGGCTGGGTCGGTTTGAGGTTCTCTCCCTCAAACGCCCGGCCACCTCCTTCGCTAGCATAACTGCTTCGCAGAAGGAGGTGACCGTGCGGAAACCTCCCGAAACTTCCGTGTGCGGTACCTGCGTCAAGCGGTAGGTGAGGACGCAATGGTGCCGCTCCAGCCACTCCTCAACGAGGGGACTTACAGGGGGTTGCAACAATCGCTTTCTCCATGCCACCATGAGATCGCACCGGAGGTCTGTCCGCTGAGCGGTGATTTGCCTCGGCAGCGGAGATTCCCCCCGGTGTAGCGCCCCAAATTAGCCTAGTGGCATGGTTTGGTGCCTTCAGTGTGTGTGTGAAGTATACTTAGTGTCAATGGTGCAAGTCTGGGATTCGAACTCGAGATTATGATTTGGTTGTCTGGTGGTCACACAACTAGTACATCACTGCTCTTCACATTAACCCTGACTTATAGACAACACTAGACCGAGCGAAAGAGAGTATGAATAATATAATAAATAATATATTTAATAAATAGATACAATAATATATCATGTTGGTTCGAATGGAGTACCGTCGCCGTCGTCGTCGTCGATCGGTAGCGAAGTAATTCGATGGCCCCGTGCCGCAGTACATATTGCCGCCGCGCAGCTTGTCGCCTTCCGTTATCTCCCGACAGCAGCCGAAGATTGCCGAGTGGTCGAAGGCGCAAAAACACACCAAACACGTATTTGTATGTCAATATCGAGTTTTAGTTTAAAGTAGTTTAAATACTACCCATTCCAGTTTGTGGCAAACAGTTCTTGTTTCCTCCTCCAAACAAGCACACGTAACGAAATGTTTTTATTGTTAAAGTTGTTATTATTAGTCGTAACGTTTTCTGTCAATGCAATTAAACCTGATTCTCGACTAAACAATAATGTCAAGATTATAAATAAATGTTGTCCTTACGGAAAATATGTTGGGAGGAGGCAAATTTGTGTCAGTTACAACAAAACGCTTTCTTTTTCCACGATAAAAGTATACGATGATGAATTGATAGACACGGGAAAATCACTTGAAGATGTATTCAGTTTAAATGCGAGCAAATTCAAGGATAAAGCCTTTAAAAGCGATGCCTTTGATGCCACAATGTTTTTCAATATATATCTTATTGAGGTAAGTGTTAGATATAATAGAATATTCTTTATTATGTACACAATCAATGTGTTCTGTGTTGTTTTTAATACTCATTACTAATATTATTGTTAAGATTTAGTATAAATGTTTATACACAAGCTCGAGGTAGATTTTTAGAAATATAGAAATAACATTCTTGTCATATTATAAGTTAAAGAAACGATTTAAGTAATAAGAAAGATTAAAAAAAAATACGCCTTGTTGTTTATCATATTTTACTAGTACACACGATGGCAGGTCAACATATTCGAAACTATTATAACCTGATTTCTCTACTACGGATCGCACACCGTAGTAAAGAGATCAGGTGTTATAAGTTTGACGTATCTGTGTATGTGCGTGTGTAAATGTGTATGTGTCTGTCTGTGGCATCGTAGCTTCCAAACGGATGATCCGATTTTAATGCGGTTTTTTTTTGTTTGAAAGGTATATCAGTCGAGAGTATTCTTAGCTATGTTTGGTGGAAATCGGTTCTGGTCTTCAAGGTCATCAGGTCGTTTGTTAGCTGTGATAGGAATGTTACACGCTCAGTTTACTTGCAAGCATATGTGGGATCTGACATTTGGAACATTAATGTCTGCTGGAACCAGTGAGCTGGTCTGCTGTTAGGGTTCGAAGATAGGAGACGTAACCCTGGACTGCCTTTTAGGAAACCCATCGAGTTTGGGCTCGTTGGATTTGTCTTAACTAGTTCTCTTTGTGTTTCTAATTCACGAGGACCTGATGCTGGAAGTTTGGAACCTCTGAGCTGGTCTGATGATAGGGCTCGAAGGTAGGAAACGTAACCCTGGTCTACATTTTAGTAAACCCATCGAGTTTGGGCTCGTTGAATTTGTCTTGACTAGTTCTCTTCATGTTTCTAACTGACGAGGACCTGATGCTGGAAATGGAATGTGGCGTATGAAACCCTGGAATGCCGAAATGAAACGAATAAACCGATTTATATTTTTGCTAAAAATCTAGAATGACCAAAGTTTAAAAATAAAACAATAAAATAAAAGAAATTTAATAAAAATTAAGGAGCCCTTTCAAAAAGAATGAAATAAAAAATTTAATTAAAAATTTCGGTCCCCCGGTCCCCCGACGCGAAATTTAATCAAAAATTTCATACGTACGGTCAACAGCAGGCCAAGATAACCATTTGCAGTTCATTTTTAATCATTTGTCATAATAATGCCGTACCTTTTGTTGGGTCGGGGTTTTTTTAATTTGTAAATAGTAATTAATTTAATAAATAAATTGAAATTTATAAGAAAGAGAGAAAACCGATAATAGTATCGGCCTTCAGTCATGCCAGTAAAAATTTTCATTCATAATACAAACATACTGTAAATATGTTTCTATATTTTATTATTATGACGGCACGGTTGGCGCAGTGGCTGAGGGATCGACTGCTTCGCTGCGTGTCGCGGGTTCGATTCCCGCACGGAACAAATATTTGTATGACCTGCAAATAGTTGTTTCGGGTCTGGTTGTTTGTGTTGTTTGTGTATGTGAGTTTATATGTTTGTAAATGCACCCACGATACAGGAGAAATTCCTAGTGTGGGGCAACGTTTAATAAAAAAAATATCTACCATAAAATTCAAGTCTGCCTTTATTTCAGAGTGGAAGTCTTCTGTTAGAGTTACCGAATACGTACGATCGCTGGATGCCAATGGCAACTTCTAACTACTGCGTAGACTACCGCGTGGCATCTAGGAGGATCACGCCGCGCTTCTGGGTCAGTCTACCGGAGTCAGACTGGAATGAGATCTATAGTTTCCTGCCAATTGGTAAGACTAAATTCATGGAACTTTGTAAGTAGATGTCTAGAGTCGTTTAAGAGACTTTTAAGCAAAAACGGTCAATCTCAGCCGCTGCGCCAACTGTGCCTTCAAAACCGTTGTTTGAAATGTTACATAGAGTAGTTTTAGCTATATAAAAAAAAATGCTCATCCATTTGAAGACCATTTTTCTACTCGACGAAAAATGATTTTGAAAATTTCAATCCTGTCGCTTATCAACGATATTAAAAAGTATCTTGACCTGATGAGCAGGCATCGCCAAGATCATGCAGGATACCCAACCTGCCAGAAGAATTCCTAAAAGGTGTACTTTGTGTTTGGGCTCAAATGCCTTGTGAAGAATACAAATGCTAATACAATCTGAGTGATGTTAGGGAAATAATCTAAATCTTTGAATATTGAATACTTAATTCTTACTTCCTTACTAATATTATAAAAGCGAAAGTGAGTTTGTTTGTTACGTCTTCACGCGATAAATGGCTAAACCGATTTTAATGAATTTTGGTGTAGAGATAGTTGGGACCCTGGAGACGGACATAGGCTATTTATTTTTTAAAAAGATTGAGATATGAGGGAAAAAGAGGGAAGAAAAGGGAAAACTTAGCATTTTCTAGTACAATAAATAAGGCGCAAGGGCAAAAACTACAAATAGCAGGTACCTGTAAATCAAGAAAGGGCAACTGTTTTACCCCGAATTTAACGCGAGTGAAGTCGCGGGCAGTAGCTAGTACAAAACAAAACTGAATTACAGCTTCTCAGGACTGTTTAGCAGAAGCAGATGAAAATAGGCTCTGGACCTGAGTTGGCCATATTAAGATGTATGACCAGTAGAATAATTTCATGTGCGAATTTTCCTCCTTCTATTTTATTCTCTCATTATTAACTAGCTCGCGCTCTCAACTACCCTAAGGATGTAGTTGTTTAGTAATAACTAATATAAAATAACGTGTACAGTCAGCGAAAGAGATAAGTAACTGGTTTTGTGCCAGACACAGAAATACAACTTGTCTGAGGTGCTTTATCACAGTTTCTGCAACTATTCGACAACTGTCCGGAATCAGCCTCTGTACCCCGACCGTAAAATAAGTCAAACTCAAAACATTTATTTCAATTAGACCATTACAGGCACAGTCCTAATTACAAGACATAATAACTTGTGAAAGTAGTGTAGTTTCCCATTTAAATGCGATCTCTATGGAGGAGTGAGAAAAGAGTATCCATGGAGTTTCTTGCCCATTCTTCTCCATAGAGATCAACGCTTTGGAATGGGCAACTACAGTACTTGCACAAGTTATTATGCCTTGTGACTTGGACTGTAGATTCATTTTGTTTCTTGACATTCAAAAGTGCCTGTAATGGTCTAATTGAAATAAATGATTTGATTTGATTTGAGTGGGTAATACTCTGTGGGCACTCTTTTAAATCGTAATATGTTTACAAAATCATAGATACATCATTCATGTTGAGATTATACATCATGTGAGAACGATGTCAAAAACCGAGCACATTACGAGGCTCCAGAAGGGTTACCATGACATCTTATAGCAGTTCTTATTCCTGTGTTAGAAAGGGGTTCCCTCTATCTGGCAGAATCTTGATGCTCCGAAATGTATTTGGCATAACACACTCAGCATAATTTTTTTTAAACGACCTTTTTAAAGAAAAATGGCAGAAAAATTATTTGATTTAGGTAATTATCGTTTTTCATAATGTTTAAAACTTCGAATTTACAATGGCATACTTTTAAGATGGCAGAATTACATTTAGTATAATTACGATTAGCAGAGTTCAAATTTAGCATAATATCGTTTAGCATAATGTTTATTTAGAGCGATAAATAAATAATATTTTTTTATTTATATCATCACAATAAAACAGTACATAGGCATAGCATCACTACCTAGAGACTGGTGTCTGTGTTAGGTAAACCTGTATTACAGATCAACAGGCCAACCCTCCGTCGGACATTTAAATATGACATAATGGTACCTTTATTACACAATTAAATAACATAATTAGATTAAATTACAATTAAATAAAATCAAATCGCGGCGGCTGGGTTGGTTTGCGGTTCTCTCCCGCAAACGCCTAGCCTCCTCCTTCACTAGCATTACTGCTTCGCAGAAGGAGGTGACCGCTTCCCACTCCCTCTCGCTCCGGACCATAGACTGAACCAGGGCCGGCCGCGAGAGATCGCCGCCGCCGATCGCCTCTACGAGGGCACGGCGGTGCTCCGCCCAAGCTAGGCATACCGCCACTGTGTGCTCCACCGTGTCCTCCGGGCGATCGTTACAATGGTGATACCTGGGCGTTTCCTCCCGCCCGATTATGTGTAGGAAACTCCCGAAACTTCCGTGTCCGTTGAGGACCTGCGTCAGGCGGTAGGTGACGCAATTTGCCGCGGTAGCGGTAGGCGTTTGGCCCCCTCAGATTGGGTAGGAGCCAGTTGAAAGCAGCCTCCACCCGCTCGAGTTTGGGAGCCAAACGTTGGAAGAGCTCCACGAAATTCCACCGGCTGTCGAGTACGATTCCCAGGTACTTCATCGTCGACCCGACGCCGATGCGAACCCCTCCTACCGTCAGGTGGGATCCCGACGGTGGCGTGTTTCCGCGGCCATGAAATATCATGGCCTCGGATTTGTGCAAGGCCACCTCGAGACCCAGTAGCAGAATCCTCTTCGCGACTATCGCAACCCCGCGTGCCGCCGCCTGGTGCGACCCACCCTGAGCCAGAACGAGCGTGTCGTCAGCGTAGCAAACGACGCTGACGCCGCTGGGGAGGTCGGCGCGCAGCACCCAGTCGTACCCGATGTCCCACAGGAGCGGCCCCAAGACCGATCCCTGTGGAACACCGCACGACATCTCTCGCCGGTTCCACTCTCCAGAGCGTAGCGCCGACGAAGGTAGGTCGGCATCCGGTGGTACCAGAGTGCCTCCCTGATGCAGCTCCAAGACATGGTGTTGAACGCGATGGCGATGTCGAGACTTCGAGAGACACCGCCACGACGACCCCACCCCTGGACACTGCAGCCCCCGTCGTGAGGGCTCTCACGCGCATGATGGCGTCCACCGTCGAGCGCCCCTTGCGGGAACCATACTGGTATTCCGCAAGATCCGGCCCCGTCCCCACAAGGTGCTCGACGAGGCGGTTTGCAATTACTTTTTCAAAGTGCTTGCCCACCTCGCCGAGCAGCACGATGGGCCGGAATGCGGACGGAGAGTCCGCAGGGCGCCCCGGCTTCTGTATGAGGATCAGCTTCCCTGTCTTCCAACGAAGTGGGAACTGGCCTCTGTCCAAGCATGCGCTTAGGAGCCCATGTAGTTGGGGCCCGAGAGCCTCCAAGGCTAGGACCCAGGCTTTGCCGTGCAAGCCATCGGGTCCCGGGGCGGTATTTTTTGACCCTTCATGACACCCTCGAAGGACGGGGTACCAGCGGCGGCCGACGAGATGATGGTCACCGAGCCGCTCAGGTCCTCCACCCAGTCGTCCCTGGGCAGGACAAAGTACGGCTCAGCGACCACGGCGATATGAATCGACCACTGCGCCATGCTCTGTAGCAGGAGATCCTGAGCGCAGGCGCAGTGGTTGATATTCGCCTGGAGGAGGCGCAATGGGGCCGTTATTGGCACTCCATTACAGCCCCTTCCTGGGCCCCCTCTGATGGCCCGGCTACCACCGCTGTGGCGTCAGCAGTGGCAGTAGTAGCGGCGGAAGCAGCGGCACCAGCGGCGACAGCTGCAGCGGCGGCGTTGGTGGTGGTGGTCGCGGAGGACCATCCCCTGACCCTGGTTTTGGTGGGTGGTGCGCAGGTCTTGCCACCCGCCCGGTGATTGGCCGGCTTGGCCGCCGTCGCACATGCGTCGCAGGTCGCGGCCTTGTGACCGGGCTGGCCGCAGCGAAAGCTTGGTCCACCTCCGAGCACTTGACTGCGGAAGCACCTCAGAGGCCTGGGCTCTAGCAGTTTCACATGCGCAGAGACCCAGCCCACCAAGAGCCTTCGGCCCTCCACGATTGTTTTGGCCGCCGCCACGGGGCAGCTCACCGTTACGGTTCGCATGCCCTACGTGGGCAGTCAGGACGTACGGTGCCTACTGCCTTCACCTGGTCAGCAGGGCACCCACCAGTCCTGACGACGGCAGCCACCACCACCTCTTCCACCACGCAGTCGTCCAGGCCTGAAATGCGCAGGCTTGCGCACTTGACAGGCCTGGACACATGGGCCTCGTCCGCATCTAGGGATGCCCTGAGCTTTTGAGCTAGGGCGTCAGCGGACGAGCTGCTTGCTGCACCGGGAATCTCCAGCATCCGAGCTCCAGTTGCTGTGACTCTGAGCCGGAGGCCCCCGGTGATCCCGAGCTCCACCAAATTGATTGCCGCTTTTGCTTTGGCAAGCACATCGCGGTAGGTTACGCCCTTCTGTTCCGCTTCCGGCTTTAGTGTGAGCACTACAGCTGCGGTCTTTGGGGCGCGAAGCCTGGCCGCGATGTTTCGCCGCTGCTTTTGCGCCTTTTTCTTGGCAGATTTGGCTGCCTTGCGCCTCTTTTTCCTCTCCCCGACCACTTCCCATCCGGCTTCGGCCGTCGGGGGGTTAGGCGAGGGGGGAATAGCGCTGGTGCCTTCGATGCCATGCCCTTCTGTGGTGCCGCTTTGTTAGACGGCGCCGATTGTGCCGGAGCCGGATTTGCCGAGGCCGATCTCGGAGGAACCGACGCGGGTTTCGCGGGTTTCGCGGGTTTCGTCGCAGCCGGCTTTGCAGGGACCGACGCGGGTTTGGCCGGAGCCTGCTTTGCAGGGGCCGACGTAGTCCTGCCACTGGACTGACCCAATGGTCTCGATCCAGAGGCAATGGCCGAGTACGAGGCCGTTGCTTGCTTTGCCCTTACCCTTGCTTGCAGCCAGGGGCAGACGCAGAACGATGCCCTCCACGACGGAGAACCGTGCCTGGAGGGCAGCCATCTCTTGCCGAACCAGGGCCTTGCCGAGTTAGTGTCTAAAATGGTCTTTTTAAGAAAATACCACACAGATTGAGTGGACCTTTCCAGTCAGTGCAAGCATTTGTTATGATAGCCATACTTTACCTAGGTAAAGTAGCAGGCGACGAATCGTTCTACTGAGCCATTCATATACCTAAGCCTAACATTTTTAGGAGATTGCTAACCTGTCTTACGATTGACCGGAATTGATTCCAGATTAAGGTGGTTTCAGACTCCTTCGAAATTTTGAAATAGTTTTAAGGCACACGGCTGTTGTGGCAAGTGAAGAATTTATTAATAACAATAAATTGAAAGGTTTAAAGGCAACTTAAATAATTATTAACTTCATTTAAATTTTATTAACAGTTTCGCTGCTATCGTGTTTCATTTTGCTGTTGGTGCTGATAGTATACACCTTGCTGCCTGAACTTCGGAACTTGGGTGGCCTGATCTTGATGGCGCACACCTTCAGCCTGTTCATGGCCTTCTTGCTGATGAGCCTCTTGCAATTCCAGTTGTACACCGCACTTGGTTGTATTATTTTCAGTAAGTAATCGTTTTAGAGTTTCTTATAGTAAAACACTAACAGCTGTGAGCAATTATGGACCAGTGGTTTCAGCTTTCTAGTGTCGAATCCTTACTACTATTATAAAAGCAAAAGTGAGTTTGTTTGTTATTTCCTCACGCCTTAATAGCTTAACCGATTTTGATGAATTTTAGTACAGAGATGTTCCAGTTTACCCTGGAGATGGACATAGGCTAACTTTTTTAAAGTGAGAAATGAGGGAGAAAAAGGGTAGAAAAGGGAAAACTTAGAATTGCTATTACAATAAATAAGACGCAAAGGCAAAAACTACAGGTAGCAGTTACCTGCAAATCAGGAAAGGAGAACTGTATTACCCTTAATTTAATGCGACCGAAGCCCCGGGCAAAAGCTAGTTTTATTTTGGTCGCGGGGTCAAACGTGACAAACATCCTTTGATTTGTGCGATATATTTCATCTGCACTGCTCTCAAATTTAGAAACAAAAACAAGGGATCACATCCGTTACACTCAAATATATTCAAATATTATGAGTGATATACTTTAAATATCCCTCATAATATTTTGACAAGATGAAGAAAACTGTAATCCAATACTTGTTACCACTTAGTAACAAATCGTTCTGCTTATAATAGTGTCATACGTAAAACTTGTTAGGTAAAATTTGTGTGTCAAATTCGAAAACGAAAATTTTGGGATCAAATTTTTATATGGAAATTCCCAATGTCCGCTCTATAAGTTTTTAAATCTCTTTGCTTACACCGACTATAACGATTTTAGAAAATTCTTATAAATCACTATTTTTTTTATACATGGCTAGTATATTTTTATTGCACATGGGAAATCATCAAATAACTGGTTAGTGTCACACTTGTTCTGACTAAAACCCAGCCATGTTCCTTCTTCTGCCTTTTATGTTCCGGAGCGGCGGTATCTCTTTCCAACAACCCGCAACTCTGGCAGGCAGTGGCCCTGGCAGGCCCCTCTGCTTTGCTGATATTTCTTTGAGGCGCGCGTGGAACACAAACGTGCCGTCGACACGGCTTTGTGTGTAGTCTTGACTAGAGCTTTTGAATAAAATTATGATTTTAAAATCTGCACTGATATCCATACTAATATAAAAAAAATTAAAGAAATTCTGTCCGTTTTTATTTTTGTTGCTTACCTACTTTTTTTGGAACTTTTTCGTAAATTGTTCATATTGCTCAACTGGATAACTGTCATAGCATGCATTAGACGAGTAATAATAATAGTTAGGTTAAAATATAGAAAGGCAGATAATAGAGTATTAATAATGGAGACGACAGGTAACGATTACAAATAAAAGATTAAAAAAATAACCTCCTTACTAAATCTTATTTTAAACAATTCGCGAACCTAATGCGTATGAAGGTGTGGAGAACAACTAGTTAAGTATAAGTTCAAGAAGGTTGCGTATCATTCCATTACAATAACTGCAATGGCATGCAAACTACTTTGAGGTATTACACTTATGCTTTTTTTTTATTTCAGCGATGCTCATATATTTCTTCTATCTGGCTTCTTTCTGTTGGTTGAACGTCTTGTCTTTCGATATTTGGTGGAGCTTCAGGTAATTATTTTTCAATTCAGTTCCTTGAAAGCTGGCTCTTCTTGGAGTACGATTAGGTTCAAAATGTAATGTATTTTACACGCGTGCTGTTTTGCTCATTTATCGCAACAAGAGCTTTATTTTTTTCTGTTTCATCACGGATAACAAGAAACAACTGCACAAATCCCTATAGCCGGCAATTTCTTTAGTGTATGGACCTTTGTTTTTAAGGTCTAATTCAGTCATATTTATTTATTTTTTAAAGTTTTTATGAACACATTAAAGATGATCATTTATAAAAGAAATGAGGTAAGAACAAAAAATGTGATATTTAATTGAGTTCTAAATTAAAAAAAAAATTCAATTTCAATTTTTTTTATATTAGGTTAGGCCATGCCTTTGTTTCTCCTTCAGTATTAGAAGACAAAGTGCTGGGAAAAATCAAATTAAATCATAGTTTCATATTGATTAGTGACCAAAGCACTTTTTGTTCTGTTTTATAGTTTTTTTGAAAAACTTCGTTTCGTTCACTTGAGAATTTGTCACTGCTGTTCTCTTTAACACTGTCGCCGGTGGGCTCGTGCGTTAAAATGGCCTCGGCTGCAATGACAAAATTTCCTCACTGCAAAGCTGGTTCTTTTTGAACTACGATTAGGTTCAACATGTAACGTATTTTCAGGCGTGTTTTTTTATCATTTATCGACAAATATTTTTTCTTCTATTGTATGCGGCTTTTTTATTTATTTATCAAGGGTCAAAGTCTACAAAAACCCTTATGTAAAACTACGCGAGGACACCGTTTTAACGATTTGTCTGTAAAAATAAAAAAAAAGATGGGTTAACCTCTACCCCCTCTACTCTACTCCCGGAGTTGCCGGTTGTTCGAAAGAGATAGATACCGCGGTCCCGGAACGTTAAGGGCAGTAGAAAGAACATGGGTGGGTCTTCGTCAGTTCAAGTCTGACACACTCCAGTTATTTGATTGTTTCCCTCATCATCTCCGCCCAGGGCGGGGGAAGTTATTTGATGATTTCCAATCCGCAAAAAAACTTTCCTCTACCCATAACGGTGAATAAGTTTAGTAGTGTTTGAACTCTTAGTGTAGCTCTTAGTCACAACTTCGATTCAACGCAAACTTGGTCGTCGCTACATAGTAATAATGGATTATTTTTTTATGTCTTATAGAAAGTTTACAAAAGCTCCTGCAAACCAGCGTCGACGGCAATATTTCAAGTTCCTGATGTACGGCTTGTTCGCCTTCGGCGTACCGTTTGTCATGACCGTGGGCCTGTATACGTTAAACAAGATGCAGTCTAGCTTTAGACACCTGCCATGGCTGATCACTCCTCATATTCCTGACTACGGATGCTTCCTTGAAGGTTGGAACGCTGCATTTTCTAATATAAAATAATTACACCAGCCTAAACACTGTTAGGAATAATCAGATCAAAGTATTACACTAATAGCTAATTATTTCTACCCATTTTTGAAAAACCTTTCTGTGGCAAATGTTGATCCTTGTTGTAGGTATCGCAGCATTTTGAGATCAATACCTTTTTTTCTTTCTTTTTTCTTTGAGTCTGGGTTTGTGCTTAAAAAAATGATGGGAAAAAGTTCAACCTACATGGGATTAAAGATATAATTGGCAAATGTAGCTGTAATAAGGTTCTCCTTTATCTAATTACATTCATTAGAGTACTTGACATATTCATCTATATCTTGGATTTTGTTGTTTTTAGTTTATGATTTTAATAAAAAATGTTTCCTTTGCAGGTGCTGCAGAAACGTTGTTCTTACACGTACCCATGTTGATCCTGGTTATTTGTAACTCTGTGTTTTACTCGATGACCGCGACACATATCTGGCGGTTGAGTCGAGGGGCAACCGTGTTGGATGCGAGCGCGCGTAATAATCAACAGTCACACCGCACCCATAAGCAGAGGTAAATGAACTAAAAGATCTGGACTTTAACTCTCAAATTAAACGAAGATTGTAACGATATAACGGATCTATTTTAAATAAGTGTTCGGTTCAACCATCAAATCACGAATACTCACACTCCGCCTCGCCTCATTTGAAACATTTTGAAAGACATACGAAGTGTTGCCATTTTAATTATCGATTCGATACAATTCAATAATTGATTTACTACACTTCTAGGGACTACTATTTATAATTTTCTTCTAATTGTAATAAATACAAGACATTATACTCATAGTTGCAAACTAGATAGGATTTATTGGAATACCCACATCTTGGCTAATTAACCTTACAGAGCCCACATCTAATAAACGAGGACGAATTACGTGTATGTACATTCTGTTATATTAATCATTACCTTTTTAACCGACTTCAAAAATGGAGGAGGTTCTCAAATCGTCGGAATCTTTTTTTTTGTATGTATGTATGTATTACTGAAAGACGCCTGGAACGATTCTTTTTTGTTTGATAGGTTACACTTCCCAGATGGTCTCATATCAATTTTATTTATATTACTAAAAATAGTAGATTATTAACCAAGGGGATAAAGCAGTGTCTTCTGTCGCGGGTGACGATTTAAATCGCGAGCGTAACGAAGGAATCGAGGTTTACTCCCGAGCGTAGCGAGGGTGTTAAAAACTTAAATCACGAGCGAAGCGAGCCTGACGCGAGCCTGAAGCGAGTTTGACGGGCCTGTTGGTCTAGTGGTTAGTGGCTCTGACTGCTGAGCCGGAGGTCGTGGGTTCGATTCCCACCCAGGACAAACTTTGTGTGATGAGCATGATTGTTTGTTCTGTGTCTGGGTGTGATTTATCTATAATATGTATGTATTTATAAATTATATAAGTATGTATATCAGTTGTCTGGTTACCATAACACAAGCTCTGCTTAGCTTGGGATCAGATAGCCGTGTGTGAGTTGTCCCAAGATATGTATTTGTTTATTTTAATTAAAAGTAAAAATTAACATTCGAAACATTGGTCCAATTATTGATAGAGTGGGTTACATTTTTGTTTGGTACATTTATTGTTGATGAGTTGATTTGAAACCGACAACTCACAGTCACTGTCGCTTTGATTTAACATCGTAACGTAATTTTAGAACATTAACTTTTTTATAAAAATAAATTAAAATAAACTTAACGTTTATTTATGTATTTGAAGTCAACAAAAACGCGGCAAATTCCTAGACTAATATTTTTTGTCGGAAAAGCAAAGGCATCAAGCTCATACGTCCTCGTCGCTTTTCATAATTTTATTTAATAATCACAACTGCATAATAAATGCGTCAAAAAGATGTATACTGCTTTATATATATAAACTCAATGGTGTAAACACAGATGTAGTTCAGTTCAGTATAAAATGTCGGGAGGTATTCCAAATTTAAATCACATTCTCCCCCTAGAGGATGAATGAAATTCAGTACTATTTTCTTTCCCTGTTTTTAACAGATTCAAAATGACTATTGTAATGTTCGCTTTTTGTGGCATAGAATGTCACTTTTTTGAGCAAGTGGTACGAAATCTACTAACCAAGGGGATAAAGCAGTGTCTTCTGTCGCGGGTGACGATTTAAATCGCGAGCGTTACGAAGGACCCGAGGTTTACTCCCGAGCGTAGCGAGGGTGTTAAAAACTTAAATCACGAGCGAAGCGAGGGATTTAAGACGAGTCCTGAGTGTAGCGAGAGATTTAAGCTCACCCAAGACTAAGACAGCTTTATCACCGAGGAAAATACTCTACTTTTCGTACCATTTGCGAAAAAATTAACACAATAATAATATGAGATAAGCATTTATTAAAAATAATGACAATTAAAAGTAAAAGTTAACATTCGAAACATTGGTCCAATTATTGATAGAGAGAGTTACATTTTTGTTTGGTACATTTATTGTTGATGAGTATAATAATTGCAGCAGCATTTGTACTGATGGAATCCGACAATTCACTGTCACTGTCGCTTTGATTTAACATCGTAACGTATTTTTAGAACATTAACTTATTTATAAGAATAAATTAAAATAAACTTAACGTTTATGTACAAAAACGAGGCAAATTCCTAGACTAATATTTTTTTGTCGGAAAAGCAAAGGCATCAAGCTCATACGGCCTCGTCGATTTTCGTAATTTTATTTAATCATCATAACTGCATAGGTAATAAATGCGTATTCTTTTTTCAAAAAGATGCTTAATTCTATAAACACAAACTCAATGGTGTAAACACAGCTGATGTATTTCAGTATAAACGGTAAGTATTCCAAATTTACATAAATCACATTCTCCCCCTAGAGGATGACTGAAATGCAGTACAATTTTCTTTCCCTGTTTTTAACAGATTAATTTTTAATGACTTTTGTTATGTTCGCTTTTTGTGGCATAGAATGTCACTTTTTTGAGCAAGTGGTACGAAAAATATATTATTACTAAAAGATTAGCAGATCATCTATTTAGACATAGAGAAAAAGAAATGTTTTATGTTATTGTTAAAGTTGGGTACTTTATGAGTTATCGTCCATAATACATTTTTCGTACCACTTGCTCAAAAAAGTGTCATTCTATGCCACCAAAAGCGAACATAACAATAGTCATTTTGAATCTGCTAAAAACAGGGAAAGAAAATTGTACTGAATTTCATTCATCCTCTAGGGGGAGAATGTGGTTTAAATTTGGAATACCTCCCGACATTTATACTGAACTACATCTGTGTTTACACCTGGTCGAGCCGAAACTCATTCATTCAGTCGTGAGTGTCGTGACAGTTCATTGAGGTCACACCCGCTCATTCGCCACGCCAGTCTACCTTCGTCTATCGAATAGAACACACGTTACCGCTAATCATCGTCTCAAACCGCCCCGCTAACTGCCTCATACGACGTGCAACGTGTTCCTCAATATATTTTCGTGTTCCGTGTCAATACTATAATCCATACTTCCTTACTATATATATATATATATAATATATATAATTATAATTATAATTATAATTATAATATTATAATTATAATTATAATTTATAATTTATAATAATATTATAAAAGCGAAAGTGAGTTTGTTTGTTTGTTTGTTTGTTTGTTTGTTACCTCTTCACGCTTTAATGGCTAAACCGATTTTGATGAATTTTGGTACAGAGATAGTTGGGAACCAGGAGACGGACATAGGCTAATTTTTATTAAAAAAAAGTGGGATATGAGGGAGAACGAGGGAAGAAAAGGGAAAACTTTGCGTTGCTATTACAAATCAGTCAGGCGCAAGATAAAAAACTGCAGGTCTGCTTGGTGTGTTATACCGAATTTAACGCGAGCGAAGCCGCGGGCGAAACCTTTTTTTTAAAGTAGATTTATATAAAATATAGAATTATTTATAGAAAGAGGGAAGAAAACGGGAGAAACTTCTTATTGCGTTATCCGATTGCTTCTAGAGTTCGACGTTTGTTTGTTACGCTTTCACTCCCAAACCGCTGAACCTATTTTGGTGAATTTTAGTACAGAGATAGATGGAACCTTGGAGATGGTTATAGGCTACTTTTCGAAAGGATGGGGGAGAGGGGTGAATTTTTATGCGAAACTAATTGCGTTGTCCGATTTACTTTGAACAAATCAATAAAGTTCGTACAGACTGCATATTTGTTTTATTTTGCAGACTATCCAGAATAGAAACGGGGATAAAAAACGTCAATTTACAAATTATATATGAAAATTCACATTTTAAGGGCGAAGTTTGGCGGAACAAGCTGAACGTCAGACAGCTTTGAGAATGGGTGAAACGTCTCTTCAAACCCGATCGCGTCTGGCGGAACAAGCTGAACGTCAGAGAAATTTGAGAATGAGTGAAACGTCCCTTCAAACACAGTTGCGTTTAGAAGAACAAACTCAACGGCAGGCAGCCATTAGAGCCTTAGAAACTCCAGAAGAGTCGCAGGCGAGAAGAACTGCTCATTCAGAAATGCAAACCGAACGCCGACGAACTTTTATGCGTAACGCTTGGTCTGTCTTTAATTTTTCTAAGTTTCAATATGATCCTTAAATTGATTACAAAACTCATTCTTTAATTGTTGTTGGTTTGATGAATAATAAATGCAAGTTTTGTAATGCTTTAAAATGGAAGGATGAAACTGCAGGAATGTGTTGTTCTAATGGCAAAGTTTTCCTTCCTTTACTTGGTGAACCAGAAGAACCTCTAAAAACTCTATATATATATATTCTATATATTTATATATTATTATAAGAAGAATCACAACGCTTTTTAAATAGAATAAGAAAGTATAACTCATGTTTCCAAATGACATCTTTTGGAGTAGATAAGGTGGTAAGAATGCCTGGGTTTTCACCAACCTTTACTGTACAAGGTCAGATATACCATCGAATTGGTTCTCTTTTCCCTACAGATAATCAACAGCATAAATTCTTACAAGTTTACTTCATGGGTAATGAAGAAAATGAAGTGAACCGTCGTTGCCAATACATTCAGGGACTTGAAAGGGAAACTGTATTAAAAATTCAAAGAATGTTACATAACCACAACATCTTAATAAATACATTTAAAACCGCCATAGAAAACTGGCCTCAAGAAGATTATAAAGTAGTCATCCATGCTGATCGGACTCCACGTGGCGAACATAATAGGCGCTATAATGCACTGACTATTAACGAAGTAGCTGCCGTAGTGAGCGGCGACCAGTTCTCTTCCCGAGACATAGTATAACGAGCACACGATAATACACTTACACACGTCGCTGATACTCATAAGTTCTATGATGCTTTGCAGTACCCATTGATTTTTAGCAAGGGTCAGGCTGGATATCATTTTGATATTCCAGTTATTAACCCCACCACAATACAGCCCGTTCCCAACAAAAAAGTTTCTTGCATGGATTTTCACGCTTATCACATTATGATTCGAGAAAATGATTTTAACCTCCTTCCACGATCAAGACAGCTATTCCACCAATTTTTAGTAGATGTGTACGTCAAAGTAGAGAGTGAACGGCTTCGTTATATATCTTTAAACCAGAAAAAACTGCGAGCAGATAATTACATTCATCTACAAGATGCGATCAGCACGGATGGTGATATAAACCCGAACGATTTAGGCCGAATGGTTATTCTTCCCTGTACTTTTGTGAACAGTCCCCGCTATCTACATGAATACACACAAGACGCTTTCGTCTATGTGCGCCTTTACGGCAGACCTGACCTCTTTATAACTTTCACCTGCAATCCTTCATGAAAGGAAATAGCAGAAGAGCTTATGCCTGGCCAAAGAAGTACTGACCGGCATGATATAGTTGCGCGTGTATTTCGTTTGAAAGTTCAAAAACTGATGAATATTATTACACGAGGGAAATTATTTGGAGACGTCCAATGCCACATGTATTCCATTGATTGGCAGAAATGAGGGCTGCCACATGTGCACATTCTTATTTGGTTGAAAGAAAAGCTGTGCCCCAACCAAATAGATAATATAATAAGCGCCGAGATTCCGGATCCCGAAATAGATAAGGATTTGTACGATACCATAGTCAGAAACATGTTACATGGTCCCTGTGGAGCACGCAATCCAGCATCGCCTTGCATGAAAAATGGAAAATGTACTAAAAAAATCCCTCGAGAGCTGTTAAAGGAGACTGTGCACAACGATAAGGGTTACCCTTTGTACAGACGGAGAGCACCTGAGGATGGTGGCAGAAGTGTTACCATTCAGGCTCGCAGTGGTATGGTCCAAACTTTTGATAATAGCTGGGTTGTGCCATATTCGCCCATTTTATGTAAAATTTTTAATGCCCACATAAATGTAGAAGCCTGCAACTCTGTTCGCGCTATTAAATATATTTGCAAATATATTAATAAAGGGAGCGATCAGGCGATATTCAATTTGCGTAATGAAGGTTCAGCGCAGCCTCTCAATGAAGTACAGACATATCAAGCAGGGCGATATGTTAGTAGCAATGAGGCAGTATGGCGGCTCCTAGGTTTTCTTTTGCACGAAAGACATCCGGCTGTTACCCATCTAGCCGTACACTTAGAAAATGGACAGCGTGTTTTTTTTAACGTTAATAATTTTCAGGAAAGAATTTCATCACCTCCTAAAACCACCTTAACTGCCTTTTTCCAGCTCTGCCAAACAGATACTTTCGCAAAAACGTTATTGTATTCCGAAGTCCCCCGTTACTATACATGGAACACCTCCAAGAAGGAGTGGAAACGTCGCTTGCAAGGTACACCCGTTGCAAATTGGCCAGGAGTTAAATCATCGGACGCCCTGGGTCGTGTCTACACCGTCCACGTCACGAACTTTGAGTGCTTTTGTCTTCGAATGTTGCTGCATCACGTTCGAGGCCCAACTAGCTATAAAGACCTTAAAAATGACAACGGTCGCGAATTTGAAACTTTTAGAGATGCATGCAAGACTCTACATTTGTTAGAGAACGACAACCACTGACCACAGACAAAATAAGAGAACTTTACGCAACCCTGATATCATCATGCGGCCTTTCCAATCCCCAAACGCTGTGGGATAAGTCAAAGAATACATGGCGGAAGATATTTTACAACGTCTGAAACAAGTCCATGTAGACATAACTTTAAATGAAAATACATACAATGAAGCTCTGATAAATATTGAAAACAAGGTGATGACAATGACTGGGAAGGAGTTACAAGATTTTGGAATGGTAAGTCCTCGACGGCGTTCAGATGAAGGGACTTTAGCGATGAAATTGCTCGCGAATTAAACTATAATTTCACAGCGTTGCAAGAGCAAGTAATTGAGTTAGTTCCCCAATTGCTTCCAGAACAAAGTTATGTATTTCAACAAGTGTTACGTCAAGTGGATTCAGGTAATGGCGCTCTCTTCTTTCTCGATGCCCCTGGAGGAACTGGGAAAACGTTTTTACTGAACTTATTACTGGCTTTCATAAGAAAAGACTAAAATATAGCTGTCGCCGTGGATTCCTCTGGTATAGCCGCTACATTACTGAATGGTTGCCGCACCGCACATTCCGTTCTAAAATTGCCATTAAACCTTGCACAGGAAGAGTCACCCATCTGCAAATTTCAGCAAAAACAGCTCTCGGGGTATGATGCTACGGCAGTGTAAGCTTTTAGTATGGGATGAAAGCACGATGTCTCATAAAAAAGCTATAGAGGCGTTAAATCGATCACTTCAGGACTTACGAGACAGTACCGATATCATGGGAGGAATGGTAGTTTTGCTGGCTGGTGATTTCCGACAAACTCTACCAGTGATTCAGAGAGGCACACCTGCAGATGAGATCAAGGCCTGTCTCAAGTCCTCAAGCTTATGGGCAAAAGTAAAAAAAAATAGCCTAACAACAAATATGCGGGTGCATCTTTATAATGACGTACATTCTGGACATTATGCAGAGACACTTTTAAAAATTGGCGATGGACGTTTGGATACAGATGCCGAAGGTATGATTGTGCTCACAGAAGAATTCTGTAATTTGGTAGAGAACGATGTGGACCTCATAGCTAAAGTTTACCCGGACTTACAACAAAATATGAATTGTGATCAATGGTTATGCGCAAGAGCAATTCTTGCACCAAAAAATGATAGTGTCAATCAAATTAACCAGGACATTTTGAAAGAGGTGCAGGGAGTAATAAAGGAGTATTTGTCAATTGATACAATTATGGATACAGAACAGAGCACTTCCTACCCCGCTGAATTTTTAAATTCGCTTGAATTGTCAGGTGTGCCTTCGCATAAACTTCAATTAAAATTAGGTGTACCAGTTATGCTTTTGCGAAATATTGATGCACCTAGATTATGTAACGGGACGAGGCTTCGTATCACACAATTAGGGCAAAATATAATAGGCGCTACTATTTTAACAGGTATGGGAAAAGAAGAAAGTGTGTTCATACCTCGAATACCAATAATTCCCACGGACTTACCGTTCCAATTCAAAAGACTGCAGTTCCCAGTAAAACTTAGCTTTGCTATAACAATTAATAAAGCTCAAGGGCAAACACTACAGGTAGCAGGCTTGCATTTGGAAAAGCCATGCTTTTCCCATGGGCAGCTGTATGTAGCATGTTCGCGAGTGTCCGGTGCCCGAAATTTGTATTTATTAGCACCTGATGGAAGGACAATGAATATAGTGTACAATAGTGTCCTCAAATAATGCTCTGTTTTGTATCCATAATTGTAGCGGTCAAGGACTAGCGGAGTTGTTTTTTTTTCCTGGCCCACGCCACGTCCCACTTCTTTTCTCATGCTGTCCTAAACCAGCCCTTTTGGTATCACGTCTGAGTCATCACGCCATCTCTTGCGGGTGCCGACACAGCCTCGCCGCGCGACACCGTCCATCTCCTGGCACCCATTGAGTGGCCGCTCTTGCCGTACACATAATGTATTTCTTTTCTGCCCATCTAACTCGACCATACTTTTGTGCTGTTACTCACATTTATTATCCAACTAAAAATATTATTCTTAAATAAACGCGGGCGAAGCCGCGGGTAAAAGCTAGTACCATATAAACTTTAATTGCATAATATCCACGTGGATCCTCAATAACGTCGCACAATAAAAACACGTGTGTATGTGAGCTGTTTCAAGTAAAGA
Organism: Ochropleura plecta; assembly: GCA_905475445.1. NCBI lineage: Eukaryota > Metazoa > Arthropoda > Insecta > Lepidoptera > Noctuidae > Ochropleura > Ochropleura plecta. The sequence goes on from FR997735.1 coordinate 5,609,377, forward strand.
AGAGAAGAATTCTAGAAGGAACCTTCAAGCCGGCAGAAAACAATTGGCAGGTTAGTGGGTTGTGTTTCTCTAAGGACTCTCGTCTGGTGGACGTAAATTGGCTCACGAAACCTTCGCCACGCTCCGCATTTTCATAATATATTTTCATCCGCCATTTTGGGTTTTATATTCCCAATATATTTTACCGCATCGCTTCTCCATAATTTTGGTCCAATCGAGTCGGACTGAGCCAGTACATACCTTTAGATTTTCCCTATATCCCTATTAAAGTAATCCCTAAATAATTACGTTTATAACTGTGCTTGTTCAAGTAAATAACGCATCTAAAACTTAACAAAGAGGCCACGTGCTTCGAGTGACTTATTGACTTAGTGATATTAATTCTATTCAGTTAACGTTCTCGTAAACGAGCAATAATCTAATTTACTTGTTCAATAATCCATTAGGTTCATACCTAACGCATTTTGGTCAGTGGGTAGTCTTAGGGGCGGTTCTATAAAGTTTAGCGCGAATTCCGTTAACTTAGATCACGCCAAAATGGCGTCACAAGCAACATTGAAAATGATAGTTGCGAAGAAGGAAGCTATTTTCGAGAAAGTCAATGATTTATACAAGATTGCAAAGAAAATAATTCCTTCCAATATAGATACTAGAAGTAAACAAGATTTTCTAGCCGCGTCTTCGAATATCGAAAAATTATATAATAACTTTAACGATCTCTGTGATCAACACAATACAATTATTATTAGAATTGGACCCTGATTGTAAAATAAGTTTTAGTAATTGGAGTTCTTTCGAAACATTATTTGCGGAAATACAGTACATTCGTAATAGTTTGGTATCGAACCGCGCGAATGTAGATATACCCGCAGTCGTATCAGATTCTTGCCGCCTACCGCCATTAGAATTAATAAGTTTTTCTGGTCAACCGGAAAGTTGGCCACTGTTTTATCAGTACTTTAAAACTAACGTTCACGAAAATAAGAGTCTGAATGATGGTCAACGTGTCCAGTATTTGGTGGGTAAATTGACTGGTAACGCAAAAAATATATTCGCGGGAGTCGTTCCTAATGCGTCTAACTATCTTACGATATGGAATTCTTTAGTGTCAAAATACTAAGACAAAAGGTTACTTGGGTCTATGTACTTAAATAATATACTCGACATCAAACCTACATCAGGTTCACCCGATCAATTAAATAATTTTATTGAAAAGGTTCATTCATCTTGGTCCGCGTTAAGACAGTTAGACATTAACGATTTACCCGATTTCATGTTTACTCACCTCGTTTTAAAAAAGTGAGATTCGCAAGTACTACAAAGTTTCGAATTGTCTGTCCGCGATAAAGATAAACCTACAAATGATGATTTAGTAAACTACGTACGGCATCACATAAAGATCCTTGAACGAACAACTACGGTTCGTCAGAATACATCGCCTCAAAACAGTCAGGGGACTAATGTACAACATCGTTCGCGTTCTTCTAACGTGAAAACTTCGCATAGTTTTGCAATAACAGAAAAAGAGATTGTTAACGTACCCGCTTGTATTCTTTGTAAAACGTCTCAACACACTCATCTATACGAGTGTTTAGAATTCAAAAAATTAGATGTTATAGAACGTTTTAAGTTTATTAAAGATAAGAAAATGTGCATCAATTGTTTGAGTGGTAAACATTCTACCTATAATTGTGGTTCTACAAACACTTGTAAACATTGTCACAAAAGGCATCATTCAATGCTGCATTTTAATAATCACGAGCAGCAACCGATCGCGTCCAGCGCTCAATTGATGTGTATGCATTTAAACTCTGTCTCGCTCGCGCCAGTCGCGGAGTCTATTGCCGAGTTGGGTACCAATTCTAAGAATTCGGTTTCGTTGACGACTCGTAATAATAATAACTTATTTTGTGACCAGTTGAATACGTTGGTCGTTTTACCGACAGCTCAGGTTTATGTTCCGATTAATGGAAACCGCTTTATTATAAGATGTCTGGTAGACAGTGGGAGTCAAAATAACCTGATCACCCTCGCATGTTGTGAAAAATTAAAACTAAATATTCAACCGCTTATTAATTCATCTTTAAAATCAGTAGGTACGATTTCCACTCTCATTAAAGGTTACGTGTCACTTACCATACAATCGCGTGTAAGTGACGCTCAATACGAACTGACAATGTTAGTAATTGATAAGATAGCTGAACCGCTACCGGTTCGCGCGGTACAAAGATCCGTAATGGAGCATTTCAAGAGTTTGCCGCTGGCAGATGAATGCTGGGATGTACCTGGAAGCATAGACGCGATTCTTGGTACGCAAATGTTCGCCTTTGTTACGCTTGGAAAAAAGGTTATACCAACATCTATCTCTCAATCAGCTGATTCCGCGGTCAACGCCCGCTCAATACCTCATGCTTTGGCTTGCTAAGGTGGGGTGGGATGAAGAGCCCCCGGAGATCGTCACTAAATGTTTCGTTAAACTCAAATCTGAACTACCGTTATTATCTAATTTACAAATACCTCGTCACTTAGGTGTCGCGGCTGGTTGTGACGTAAATTTGCTTGGCTTTGGAGACGCTAGTATGAGGGGTTACGGCTGCGTTCTATACCTACACGTAACAAACCCTAATGGTAATACATCCATTCATTTAGTTTGTGCTAAGTCCAAGGTAGCTCCGTTAAAGACAGTTTCGCTAGCAAGACTGGAGTTGTGTGCCTCGCTACTTCTCGCTAAACTTATTAAACAAGTACATACTGTTTTGAATAATCGCTATCCTATTAAAAAGATTTTCGCTTTTAGTGATTCTACGATCGCTCTGTCATGGATCCACTCATCTCCACACCGATGGCAAGTATTCGTGGCCAATCGTGTGACTCAAATACAGGAAAATTTATCTCCTGATCGTTTTTTCCATATAAATGGGATAGAAAATCCCAGTGATTGCTTATCGAGAGGTTTATTACCCTCGCAGCTCATTAATCATCCGTTATGGTGGCATGGTCCGCCGTGGATTTGCTTCCCAACCGCTGAATGGCCAATTGCACCATTCAAACCATCCTGTGTTGAAGGTTCTATACCTGAAGCAAAGAGTTCTGTTACTCTAACAGTCATTCCTGATTTGGACAATTCTATACTTCTTGCGCTAGCTCTCAGAATTTCCTCATGGAAAAGGTTATTACGCATTCTTGTATATGTTTTCTACGTAAGTTACCTCCCGCTTCTGTAATTCAGGTCTCAGACCTCGAAACCGCTGAACTCATGATTCTTCGTGAGTTGCAAAGCAAACACTTTGGTGACGAAATCAAAAATATTAAAAAGGGTAAATTACCTTCGCATTCTCTACGAAAGCTCGATCCGTTTGTTGATGACAACGGACTGCTCCGCGTGGGTGGTCGACTGACACATGCTCATATACCATATGAAAGTCGGCATCCATTGTTGCTTCCCGGTCGACATCACTTAGTCGACCTAATAATAGATGATTGTCATAGATCCAATTGTCATACCGGTTCACATCTTCTTATGTCTCTCTTAAGGCTATATTAAGGTCCCTATATTGGATCATTTCCGCTCGAAATATTATTCGACAACGCATACGCCAATGTAATTTCTGCTTTAAAGTAGCGCCCTCTCATCCTACGCCTATGATGTCAAGTTTACCCCCCTCTCGAGTGCAAGAAGCTAAGGCCTTCACTCACACTGGCGTTGATTACGCTGGGCCCATTAATATCACTATGACTCGAAAGAGAGGCGTTAAAAGCCAAAAGGCGTACATTTGTCTTTTCGTGTGTCTGACCACTAAGGCCATACACGTTCCGGGGTTGCGGGTTGTTCGAAAGAGATACCGCGGCCCCGGAACGTAAAGGGCAATAGAAGGAACATGGGTGGGTTTTAGTCAGTACAAGTCTGACATGCCCCCCCGCTCCACCCAGAGCGGGGGAAGTCATTGGATGATTTCCCACCCCGTTTCTTGATGCTTTCAAGCGTTTCCTATCTAGGCGTGGGCCAGTGTCTGTTCTTTATTCCGATAACAGAACAAATTTCATAGGTGCGAAGCGTCAATTGGACGAATTATATACATTTCTTTCTTCTAAAAATACATCCACCGCATTTCAAAATGAACTAAATAATCGTAAAATAACATGGCGTAATATTCCTGCTCACGCACCCCACTGGGGATGTATTTGGGAAAGCAACATAAAATGTATAAAAACTCATCTATACCGTTGCATTGGGCAACAATTACTCTGCTATGAGGAGTTGTTGACCGTGTTAACTCAAATTGAGAGCGTCTTAAATCTCGTCCATTGTGTGCGCTGTCAGACCAGCCGCATTCAATTTTAACTTCTGCGCATTTTTTAAATACAACCTCTTTGCAGTCGTTACCTGCTTGTGAGGTTGACGCATCCGTGAGCCTTCATAATTGGAAAAGGCTGCTAGACAGTTTAGTCCAAAGCTATTGGAAAAAATGGTATGTAGATTATTTGCATACACTTCAACTGAGGCAAAAATGGAATACTCCAGACATACCTATTCAGCCAGGTTTACTTGTTCTCATCCATCAGGATGACTCTCCACCGCTTTGCTGGCCTACTGGCATTGTTGAACAAGTATATCCGGGTAAAGATGGAATCGTGCGGGTCGCGTTAGTACGCACTACCGCTGGAACTTTCAAACGCCCAGTCGTTAAGCTGTGTCCCCTTCCTTCGCAATAATTTAAACTAAATCTATCAATTAGCACAGTTATAAATTAATAATTCTTTAGTTTAGTTCGGGATATCTGTAATTTAATCTACAATTTCAATATTCACCTTATAACCTCTAACTTTATGTCAATTTCATTGATTTCGCTACGCTTTAATGTAAGGTCCTTCCCTTATCCTTTCCTTTTTGTTTCGAAAATCCTACGGATTTCCAAGGGGGGGAGGATGGTCGAGCCGAAACTCATTCATTCAGTCGTGACAGTTCATTGAGGTCACACCCGCTCATTCGCCACGCCAGTCTACCTTCGTCTATCGAATAGAACACACGTTACCGCTAATCATCGTCTCAAACCGCCCCGCTAACTGCCTCATACGACGTGCAACGTGTTCCTCAATATATTTTCGTGTTCCGTGTCAATACTATAATACCATATAAACTTTAATTGCATAATATCCACGTGGATCCTCAATAACGTCACACAATAAAAAACACGTGTGTATGTGAGCTGTTTCAAGTAAAGAAGAGAAGAATTCTAGAAGGAACCTTCAAGCCGGCAGAAAACAATTGGCAGGTTAGTTGTGTGTTTCTCTAAGGACTCTCGTCTGGTGGACGTAAATTGGGTCACGAAACCTTCGCCCCGCTCCGCATTTTCATAATATATTTTCATCCGCCATTTTGGGTTTTATATTCCCAATATATTTTACCGCATCGCTTCTCCAACACCATTGAGTTTATATATAAAGCATTATACATCTTTTTGAAAAAGGAATACGCATTTATTATGCAGTTGTGATTATTAAATAAAATTATGAAAACCGACGAGGACGTATGAGCTTGATGCCTTTGCTTTTCCGACAAAAAATATTAGTCTAGGAATTTGCCGCGTTTTTGTTTACTTCAAATACATAAATAAACGTTAAGTTTATTTTAATTTATTTTTAAAAATAAGTTAATGTTCTAAAAATACGTTACGATGTTAAATCAAAGCGACAGTGACAGTGAATTGTCGGTTTCAAATCAACTCATCAACAATAAATGTACCAAACAAAAATGTAACCCATTCTATCAATAATTGGACCAAAGTTTCATATGTTAATTTTTACTTTTAATTGTCATTATTTTTTAATAAATGCTTATCTCATTTTATTATTGTGTTAATTTTTTCGCAAATGGTACGAAAAGTGGAGTATTTTCCTCGGTGATAAAGCTGTCTTAGTCTTGGGTGAACTTAAATCCCTCGCTACACTCAGGACTCGTCTTAAATCCCTCGCTTCGCTCGTGATTTAAGTTTTTAACACCCTCGCTACGCTCGGGAGTAAACCTTGGGTCCCTCGTTACGCTCGCGATTTAAATAGTCACCCGCGACAGAAGACACTGCTTTATCCCCTTGGTTAATAATCTACTATTCTTATTCTTGTAAAAAAATTATGTGGTAAACACATAATTTTTATCGAGTATTAATTTCCCATATGAACTAAAAATGCTTAAAAAAAACACGGACTTCTGGAAGTGAAGTTATTTTCCACTTTTTTTTTGGAAGTTTGTTTTTTTTCAGCATTAGGGAAGTCATCAATTAATTAGGGGTTGGGGTAATGTCAGACTTTTACTGACTAAAACCCACCTATGATCCTTCTTTTGCCTTTTATGTTCCGAGACCGTAGTATTCCTATAAAACACCATTGCTCACCGCCCGACCGACGCCCGGAGAGTATCCCGCGGCGGCCGGATTGGTTTGAGGTTCTTTCCCTCAAACACCCGACCACTCCTTCGGCAGCATAACAGTTTCGCAGAAGGAACCGCTTCCCATTCGCTTTCACTCCGGATATATAACGTTTAGAACTTTAAGTTGGTGAACATTTATGCAGATTTTAGTTTAATCAGAGCAATACAATACGCTTTGGACGGGTAGTGTTCCACGCGCGCCTCAAAGAGATGTCAACAAAGCCGAGGAGCTTGCCAGGACGGCCACCGCCTGCCGGGATTGCGGGTTGTTCCAAAGAGATACCGCAGCTCCGAAACATAAAGGGCAAATGAAGAAACATGGGTGGGTTTTAGTTAGTAAAAGTCTGACACTCCCCCAGCTCCGCCCAGATCTGGGGGAGTATCAAGTGGGGAAGTTATTTGATGATTTCCCATCCGTAAAAAAAACAATATGTAGTAACGTCGATCTATACCACACGTCTTTATAGTTCCTATGTAATGACGATGACAAAAATATCGTTTCTTACAGATTGAAGATTTACCTGAAGCTGGCAGTAGTAATGGGCCTGAGTTGGTTGCTGGAATTAGTCATCTCTCTGTCAGTTAACAAGAAGATTTGGTGGCTATCTAGCACCAACAATGTCATTGTGAGTTTGGCGATATTCTTCATTTTCGTTTGCAAGAAGGAAGTATTAGAGAAACTATGTAAACGGTAAGTGTAATATCGAAAACATTTGTCCCCAAAAAAAACTAAATATTTTTATTTCACATAGGCCTACATGGGCACTTATAAAACGTCGAGAGAAGGTGAACGGTTCGGGTTGGTCGTTTCCTATGGAAAAGAACCGGCAAGAAACTCTATGGTTACTCTTTTAATATCATTTGGTTTTACAATGTTGTTACAGCGAGAGAACAGCGTAGGCCCAACAATAATTCATTGCTTACTTTACAAAACGTATCTAAAATAAAATAATAAGTTAACAAAAGTTAACAAGCGTCTAAGAATCTACAAGGCTTTCAATGTCCACTTATTCACAACGAATTGGTAAAAAACAATTTATACAAGAATAAGAAAATATATTACAAAAAAATTACTATATGAGACAAGTCACACAGATGTTGCCATCAGATCAGTACTGTAACTATTCAGAACAAGGGTTATATAAATATGTGATCTGACAACTATTGCAAAAAAAACTGATTAAAGAGATCACAAAAAAATAAGATTGAGAATACTTAGAGACATCCACAGTGCTGTTTATGAGCTACCAGGGAAGCCGCATGCGCAGAAGGAACTATAGCCGAACTTCTTTATCTTCAACGCAGTCCTTGATTTTGTAATATGCTTTTTTAATAAGGACACGTTTGATGTAGTTTTTAAACTTTCCATCTGTTATGTATCCGTATACCGTTTATTAGAAACTAGCTTTTGCCCGCGTTAAATACGGGGTAACATACAGTTCCCCTTTCCTGATTTGCAGGTACCTGCTACCTGTAGTTTTTGCCCTTGCGCCTTATTTATTGTAATAGCAAAGCTTAGTTTTCCCTTTTCTTCCCTCTTTGTCCCACCTATCTCAGTACCAAAATTCATCAAAATCAGTTGAGCCATTTAGGCGTGAAGACGTAAGAAACAAACAAACTCACTTTCGCTTTTATAATATTATAGTAATTGTTGTATGGCTTTAGAGTTCTATTTAGGTTGTTGTACAGGCGTAGGAACGAAACAAACGTGTGTCTTTTATCAGATTTAATTTGCTACTACTCTAACTTCGAAATAAATAGGAAGGCGGCCATGGTATGAATGAAATGATGACGTAAAAGTGGACTGTATGGTTTTATCTAAGTAAGTACGACTAAAATCAAGTTATATAATTCAACATGCCGCCCACCAAAGGACTACACTAGTCCTTTAAAAAACTCATGCAAAGCCAAGAAACAAAATAACAATAAGTAACACAAAACTTAATCACAATCAGTATTGACAGGTAATGAACATAATTTAGTAATAGATCTCTTCACTACACTGTCCCCGCTCTTGACGCTATATACTCTAGTGCAACCATCTGGCCCTGGATGTTTGGCTATTATCCGTCCAAGTAGCCATTTTCCGGGAGGAAGGTTTTCTTGTTTTATCAAAACAATGTTTCCAATCTCGAAGTCCTTATCTCGTTTAAGCCATTTTGGACGTTGTTGCAGTCTGCTCAAGTACTCCTGTTGCCACCTGGCCCAAAAATCGTTTAATAGTTTTCTTGTATACTGCCAGCGCGACAGATGATGCACGTTAACATTTGATAAGTTTGGATTCGGTATAGCAATCGGCGATTCTCCAATCAAGAAGTGACCAGGCGTTAGTGGTTCGATGTTCTCATTATCCAAATCGTCTCTCGGGCACAGCGGTCTGGAATTTAAACAAGCCTCGATCTCACAGAGCACTGTAGTCATCTCCTCAAACGTCAAGTTTCTGTTTAGTATATACGTTTAAGATGAAACTTCACGGATTTGACTCCCGCTTCCCAGAGGCCACCGAAATTTGGGCTGTAAGGAGGAATGAAGTGCCACTGGGTGCCATCAGAGGCAAGTGAATTTGCGATTTCTACAGAGAACTCAAGACATGCTTCCTTCCACAGGGCTACCAGCTCCTTATTCGCGCCAACGAAGTTCCTGCCCTGGTCACTCCACAAATGTGCACATTTTCCTCTTCGTGCACAGAACCTTTTAAATGCGCCGATAAATGCTTCAGACGTTAAATCTCCAACCAATTCTAAATGTATGGCTTTAGTAGCCATACATATGAAGATAGATATGTAAGCCTTGTGTGTCTGCCTTCCTCTACCCTTGCTTTGCAGTATTTGTAGCGGTCCAGCAAAGTCAACGCCAGAGTGTAAGAATGGCCGTGCTGGTGTAACTCGAGGTTTTGGTAAGTCGCCCATAACTTGTGTTTTGACGGTAGCACTGTGTTTGGCACATACTAGACAACGGTGAACATGTTTTCTGACTGAAGACTTGGCTCGGATATTCCAGTACTTAGTTCTAAGATAGCACAACATTAATTGTATTCCTCCGTGAAGAGTTTTTAAATGTGCATCGGCAATAATCAAGGGCGTTAGGCTGTTCTTGATACCTAAGATGATGGGATGTTTACATTCATCTGTCAGATTTGAATGTCTGAGGCGTCCGCCCACCCTGAGAATCTGTTCTTCATCTAAGTACGGATCTAATGTTTTCAACATGCTTGCTCTCTTAACTTGTTTACCTCTTCTTAACGATTCTATTTCTTCTGTAAACTCTTCAGCCTGTACAGTTCTTATACAAATACTTAATGAACCTTGTAACTCTTCTGTTGTGATTGTTCCATCAATGTCTTCTTTTAATATTTTTTGTTTTAAAAATCTTCTACATAATGTTATGCTTCTTACTAGTTCCATTAATGAATTAAATTGTTCAAATTGTTTCGATAAGCTTTTATATTGTTCTTCAGTTTCATTTATTGTTAATACTTGTAAAATTGTTTTCTGTTCTAAATCTGTTGCAATAATTTTTGGTGCTGTGAAATTAATATCTTTGCTTGAAAGCCATTCTGGCCCCTTCCACCATAAGTTACATAATTTTATGTCTGTCACTAGTGCTCCTCTGGATGCTACATCTGCCGGGTTTTCATGGGTTTGTACGTGGTACCACTGCTCCTCAGGTACATTACTTGTAATTTCAACCACTCTGTTAGCAACAAAAGTCTTCCATCTACTAGGTTCTCCCTTTATCCATGCAATAACTATTGATGAATCAGTCCATGCGAAAGTACGGGATGCTGAGATTCTCATAGCAGTTGAAATTTGTTTCAATAATCTCGACAGCAGAAGGGCTCCACATAATTCTAGTCGTGGCAAGGACACAGTCTTTAATGGAGCGACGCGAGTTCTTGCCGCTATGATTGCAGTTTGCATGTTGTCTTCTGAATCCTGTACGCGACAGTAAACTACAGCTGCGTACGCTTTCATTGATGCATCACTAAACCCACCAACCAACACAGAGGGCTAAAAATCACTGCATACAGATGTGAATCTGTATGCAGTGATTGTCTCTGTGTACCTAGCCATCGTTCAACGTGTATGCCGTTAAGGTTGATGAGGTCTGCTCGTATAGTTGTCCATTCTTCCCTTAGAACTGAATCTATCTCTTCATCCCAACCAAGCTTGTTTTGCCAAAGTTTCTGGATAAGAACCTTTGCCTGTAGGATGCATGGCGCAATCCAACCGAGTGGGTCGAAAAGTTTCTGGAGATCTGACAAGATGATTCTTTTTGTTACAGCCGCTGCAGGTGGAGCAAGGTTCAGGTTGTACTCAAATTGATCGGTACCTAGATTCCACTGCACGCCAAGTGCCTTCACGGTACCGTCAATGTTTATATTCAGGTTGGCATTCTGAGATCTTTCACTTGGTTCTATAGTCTTCATAAATTCCAAGCTATTGGAAGACCATTTTTTAAGCTCGAAACCACCTCGATGTAATAAATTCTTCAAGTCTGTGCTGACTTGAATGGCTTCTTGCAACGTATCTCCTCCTGACATGACGTCATCAACGTACAAATCTTCGCGTAGTACCCTCGCCGCTTCTGGATATTGAGCCCCTTCGTCATCAGCTAGCTGCATAAGTGTTTTAACAGCTAAGTAGGGTGCTGAGGCTGTACCAAAGGTTACTGTTAGAAGCCTTAAATCTTTGATGTCTTCGGAAGAATTGTTTCGCCATAAAATTCTTTGGAAATCTGTATCTTCTTTGGCCACAAGAATCATTCTGTACATCTTCTGTATGTCAGATACGAAGCATATTGCATGGGTACGCCATCTTATTATCAAGCTGCGAAGATCATCCTGCAATACCGGACCTGATATTAGTTCGTCGTTGAGTGAAACTCCGTTGCGACCCTTACAAGAAGCATCAAATACGACGCGAGTCTTCGTGGTTTCCTTATCGTCGCGGACTACGGCGTGGTGGGGTAAGTACACTGATTTTTTTGTGTTAATTTCATTATGTGGTATTTCTTCTATGTGTTTTAAAGTTTTGTAATCTTCTATAACCCTTGTGTATTCTTCTTTCATTTCAGGATTTTTCTCCAGTCTTCTCTCCAGTTGTAGAAATCTATTTCTCGAGTCTTACCTTCTGGCGACTTAAGTTTGTCAGTCTTAAATGGTAGTTTTACAATATATCGACCTTCTTTATTCCTCGTGTGTGTATTCTCATAAATTTCTTCACAAAGCTGTTCCTCCTTGGTAAATTTTCTATTTGTATCCGTGTCAATTTCCCACATTATTTTTAATAAATCCTTAACATCCGTATCTTCATTAAATGTCATAAAACATTTTTCTTTTGGGTTTGTCTTGATGCTTATTTCTCCGAAAACAATCCAGCCGAGGTTGGTGTTTTGAGCTATTGGTGACCCCGGTGGGCCCTTGAGTAAACCCTCTTGTAATATTTTTGCATATCCCTTGACATCTAAGAGCAGATCAATGATGCCTGATGTGCAATAATCTGGATCTGCTAAATCTAGATCCGTCAAATGTGGCCATTTTTTTGGTGACCACGTACTCGCAGGAATTTGTATTGTCAAGCGCTTGGACATCACGTAGGCTTGTAAAGGTAGACTGAAGTTTGAATCCCATCGTGATAGAACTTCAATTTGCACTTCTTGCTTGACAGCAATCTTCATGGCTTCCATTCCTGTAACGATTTTATTCGTAAATCGCCTGTTGAGCTTTAGAGCTTGAGCAGCTTTCTCACTAATAAAGTTCGCCTGTGATCCTGGATCAATTAGTGCCTTAAGAACCATAGCATGTCCTTGTTTACTTTGTACTGTGACCATTGCAGTAGCTAAGAGACCCATATCTTGTTTGGCAGTGTAGTACGACGCAATCATTGTATTAACTTGGATCTTTTCTTCTACATCTGCTTGAGTTGATACCATAGGTTGTGTAGTACTCGGTGAGCCCACAGTATCTGTGTTCTTGGTTTGATGCAGAAGAGTGTGATGACGACGGTGACATACTCGGCAGGACAATGGAACACGACATTTGAAAACTGCGTGTCCCAATGCCAAACAGTTAAAACAGAGCTTATTAGTCTTCACGTATTCGATTCGTTCCGTAGGTTGTAATTTAGCAAACGCCTTGCAATGACTCATAGTGTGATTTTGTTTACACATAGTGCAAGTGCTAGTAGATTTTTCAGTGGGAGCGGAAACATGTAAAGCACGTTCTTTAGGTTTCTCACGTGAACTTGTTGAAGAACTAGGTGTTATTAATTCCAAAGTACGGAATTTGCCTTCTAAAAATGTCTTCAAGTCTTGCCACGAAGGGAGTTCTTCCGAGTTTCCCTTGTAAGCATACTCTTCCCAGTCTTTATGAGACTCCGGGTCCAACTTCTGCACGACGAGAAATATAATGACAGGATCCCAGGAATCTGTAGAAACGTCTAAGTTTTGAAGGTTATTGAGAACTTCATTCGTAGTATCCAAAACTGACTTAAGTGGACTGGCAGATTGACTTGTAGATTTTTTTTGTGTAAACAATCGTTTCAACAATGAATTAACTATTAATCGCTTGTTACCATAACGACTTTTCAATGTCTCCCAAGCTTGTAAATAATTACTTTCAGTCACTTGCACATGTTTAAGTAAAGTTGCCGCCTCCCCGCTGATACTCATCTTCAAATAATGCAACTTTTGAACTTGGCTTAATGATTTGTTATCATGAACTAATGATACGTATAAGTCTTTAAAAGTAGGCCACTCATCATAAATACCGGTAAATGTTGGAATTATTATTCTTGGTAATTTCACTTGTGTTTGGTGATTGTCTTCTAAATCTTCGATATTCGCCGATTCCGGTTTTGTGTTTAACCTCGCCAACATATCTCGTAATTCACCCAACAAACACAAATAAAGATCTTCGTATATAAAATACTCTTCGTTCACAAAATACGACACTACACTGCGTTTATCACGTGGTGTTATCTTCGCTAATTCTTGATGAGCGCTACTAAATGTTTTCCAGTATTCTTCAATGCACTGTATTCTTGACTGTATATATCCCTTTGTAAGGCGTTGTTTTGGGCATTTTCTTAGGTTAACTTGGGTCTTCTTTAGTAACTCGGCCGTATCTTCCAAAATATTAAGCACTTGTTCAGGAGTAGTCATTTTAAGACACGTAAATCTTCAATAATAAGATCGATGTAACACAAAAACGAATGTTTTTACTTGTAAAATGCCACTAATGACTTGTTATTGCAAAGGTGGTCACTCGATCGCTTCTAATCCTCTAAGGAATGCGGTGTCCTATTGTTCTCGCGGTACGGCTCGTCTATTCACTGCGTAAACAATCCGGCTCGATTTTGACCATTATGTTGTATGGCTTTAGAGTTCTATTTAGGTTGTTGTACAGGCGTAGGAACGAAACAAACGTGTGTCTTTTATCAGATTTAATTTGCTACTACTCTAACTTCGAAATAAATAGGAAGGCGGCCATGGTATGAATGAAATGATGACGTAAAAGTGGACTGTATGGTTTTATCTAAGTAAGTACGACTAAAATCAAGTTATATAATTCAACAGTAATGATGTTTTGCTAGTTTTTGTTAATCTAAATTTGGGAAATACAATTTCGTGTTTGCACACTGGAGCGATGCATTCGATCGTCATGCTTTGTTGTGATCGGCACACACATGTCTCCTTATAACCATTTATATTAGCCATTTATATCAGTAATCAAATATTTCTACTAATAACAGCCAGTTTCTTCATCAACAACCATTACTGACATTTTAACAAATGTGTTTCTTCATCCAAGTAACAGCTAAACTAAAAGTCAATTGAGTTACCACAACACAAATGCCGTAATTACCCCAAAAAAACGTGGAAAGCTTTTTTTACCCATGACAACACCGCAATGTCCACCGTCAAGTAGTACCAAAACTGAAATGTTATTTTAAAAGAACGCCAACGAACGTTTGTTTATATTTAAATTGAATTAAAAATAATAACATAAGGACATTATTATGGAGCTTTTCGGAGATAATGAACATTTGGGCATGAATATGACGCCCAGTTGTTTATGTTGTCTTTATTTTAACTGCGGGGTTTTCGTGTCGTAGTATTTTTGTAACTTTAGCAATCCTATTTATTTCTGAAATGTACACAGCATTAAAGTGAGTTTTCTATTGGACATAGCTGTGAATTGTAAGACCTGATAAATCGAAATTTTATTATGCTGAATAGAGTTGCTAGAGATACAAAAACACCACGACATGAAGTAATGGGCTTTACGGGATTTGAAAGTACACCCCTCTATTGCTGTAGTTCAGGGGTCGGCAACCCGCGGCCCGCGGACGTTTTCCTTGCGGCCCGTGAATGTTTTGTAAATAAGTTATAGTTATTATCAAAATCAACGCATTAAGTAAGCGCGCCTTTTAACCCCTCTGCTCGGCAACACTTTGAAATGCGTCATGCTAGCTGATATTCTCAAAGCTCCTATGAATCCAATGATCTTGTTAATTAATGACATCTGATTTTGACGATTTGAAAAAGTTTGCTAAGCAGATCATTACAATTTTTCAATTGGCAATTAAAAAAAATATATATTCTTCTCGTCTTACAGATGAGCATTTGAGCACTATTCTACAGCCAAAAATACCACCCCGGGACCCAATGGCTTGCACGACAAAGCCTGGGTCCTGGCCTTGGAGGCTCTCGGGCCCCGACTATTAGGGCTCCTAAGATACTTGCATGCTTGGAAAGGGGCCAGTTCCCACTTTGTTAGAAGACGGGGAAGCTGGTCCTCATACAGAAGCCGGGGCGCCCCGCCGACTCTCCGTCCGCATTCCGGCCCATCGTGCTGCTCGGCGAGGTGGGCAAGCTCTTTGAAAGAGTAATTGCAAGCAGCCTCATCGGGCACCTTGTGGGGACGGGGCCGGATCTTGCGGAGCACCAGTATGGTTTCCACGGGGGGCGCTCGACGTTGGACGCCATCATGCGTGTGAGAGCCCTCACGACGGGGCCTGCAGTTTCCAGGGGTGAGGTTGTCGTGGCAGTGTCTCACGACATTGCCAACGCGTTCAACTCCATGCCTTGGGGCTGCATCAGGGAGGCACTCCGGTACCACCGGATGCCGACCTACCTTCGTCGTGTGGTCGGGGCATATCTGACGGACAGGGCCTTCATCTACCCCGGTCTGGTACCGGAACCTGTGCTAGAGAGGTTGGCGTGGAACAACCAGTTCCACGCCAACCTCTCTAGCACAGGACACGCTCGTCCTGGCACAGGGGGGTCGCACCAGGCGGCAGCCGAAACAATGACACGCGGGGTTGCGATAGTCGCGGAGAGGATCCAGCTACTGGGTCTTGAGGTGGTATTGCACAAATGGGAAGCGGTCACCTCCTTCTGCGAAGCAGTTATGCTAGCGAAGGAGTTGGTCAGGCGTTTTAGGGAGAGAACCTCAAACCAACCCAGCCGCCGTGGGAGACGCCCCGGGCACCGTAGATGCGGGCCTGTGGACGGTGAGCAATAGGTAGCTCACCGTCCGTCCGTCTATTGACGATAGGCCGTTTCGGCGGCGCGTTAGTGTTTCACGCGCGCCTCAAAGAGATGTCAGCAAAGCAGAGGGGCTTGCCAGGGTTCCTGCCTCCGCCTGCCGGGGTTGGTTGTTCGAAAGAGATACCGCGGGCCCGGAACGTAAAGGGCAATAGAAGGAATATGGGTGGGTTTTAGTCCGTACAAGTCTGACACTCCCCCCCGCTGCGACCAGAGCGGGGGAAGTTATTTGATGATTTTCCACCCCAAAAAAAAAATTACGTGTACGAATTAAATTCCCTATGTTTTAACAATTTTCAATGGCATATATTTTTTTTATGGAAGATGACCAATTATTATGAGCAGCTATATTGGGCTTCTTGGGTTTATGCGAGTAAAATGACTGCGGCCTGCCTTTAGTTTAATTTGTCACCTTGTGGCCTTTGCTTGCCAAGAGGTTGCCGACCGCTGCTGTAGTTGACCAGAATTTTATTTAAAAATTACATGTTAGATGTTTAGGTTATGTTTATATATTATTGCATATTTTTGTAAAAAAAAAAACTGGTATAATTTCACTAGCAAGTTCGTGATAACATTTGAATACCTACTAACTCTTTACTTCAATAGGTAATAAAATAAACTCTAGAAATAAATGCTGTGAAGGAAAACTAACAGTTAAAATCGTGAAGAAACGAATTTAACCGTTACTTTTACTTTATGACGTTACTTTGGCTGTTACTTTTGATGTAGAAACTGGCTGTAAGTCAACTTATCTTAAAGTGACTTCAAAAAAGGAGAAGATTCTATGTTCGACCGTATTTTTTTAGTATGTTCACCGATTACTCCGCCAACTGTATTCAAATTATCAAAATTCGTTTTTTGTTTGATATAATAGTCCTATATAAATTTTATTTATATTGCTATGGCAGTTTATGAGTCTATAATACACTCTTTTGCAAAAAAAACGGGCACCTAAGGAAATTTACGTTCTAAGGTCGATTTGAGTTAATTAAATGAAATTCATTTGTTTGACGCAGTCTGTATACTTATAATCGTGTAAATTAATGCGCGTGAAGTAAATTCGGGCAATTAAAAGAAAAAAACAAACGATGGATTCTGAATGATACGATGGAACCGATGTACACGCCCAAACAATAAGAAGTGGTCGGCAATAAAGACATTTTTTTTTTACTTTTTTTAATTAAATAAAGTTACAAATGTAAAAACCTAATAACGGGTGTGACCTCCTCTTGCCAAAATCACAGCTTGAATCCTTCTGGGCGCGCTTTCCACGATGTTTTTAATAACGTTTTGAGGAATACGTTCCCACTCTTCTGCAATGACTCTTTTTAGCTCCCTGATGTTTTGTGGAGCAGGTTGCACTGATCTTACCCGTCTCTTTAGAACATCCCAGACATGCTCAATTGGATTGAGGTCAGGACTTCGAGCTGGCCAATCTAAACGACGGATCGACTTCTTGCATGTAATCGATATCTTTCTTATTTAGGGTCCGATTTTGAAGCTGTTTTCAGCTATTTTAGACAAAACTAGGCTTCCGCTTAGTATTTTGTTATTGTTTCAGTAGATTATAGTTTTAATAGTACTCATCCCTCAAATCTGGTCCGCGTTCCGTGTACCCAAATTCAGGTTGGGGGTTGAAAAACGTAATTTTTCGCTTAAAAACCTGGTTTTTGACCAAAACTCAAAATTTTTGTTCCACCCACAATAAGTTTTATTTCATAATCAGCTAGCCCGCGCGGAGACGCGTCTCTGGACACCTCGGTCGAGGGCCTAGCTCGAAATAAAAATCACCGCCCACCCACCCTATAGTGTATAGGAAGGCTGGGGTGGTCGGTAGCGATTATTTTATTTTGTTGAATTTAGCTTTTATGACATCTTTTTAATCTTTTTCCGTCTTTATATAGGGTTTTAAGGGTTAAAAGCGCTCAAAATCGGAATTTAATTATTTGTTGACAAAGCATTTACAGTCTGTTAATAAAAATTCTGACGTTTCGTAGTTAAAATTTTAGACGACAACTAATTTTAGTTAGCTGATTAAGTTTAACATTATTTATAACTGACTGTGCATCGCCTCCTTACAGGGTCACAGCAGTACCTAGTGTCACCTTTTATTCTCCTCCTTTTATTATTTAATTTATTCCGACCCCCCTTTACAGGGGTTAGTTTTAACTGTAGTATTACTTTATATCTGAAATACTACTAATATTATGTTTCGCACCCCATCCTCAACCGTCAAGATTCTTGGCTCTAGTGGCAACGCGAGGAGGAGAATTTCCTTTGGAGATGATTCTCCTTCCTCCCCTCGTGTTAACCCTGCCGCGCCGGCGACGCGCCAGGCTCCTATTGCCGCCCAACGGCAGCTCATAAAGCCTGTGGCCGGGTACCCCAGTCGCATTGCGGAAGCGAGAGCTTGCCTGAACAAGGCAAAGATAAATTTGGGTAACTCTCGCAACGTCCGCACGGATATAAAGACTGCGGTGCTCGACGCCATTAACAGGCTCTATGAGCTGGTGAAAGAGTCGGAGAACGAGAAGGCCTCTGCCGCACCTATAGCCGTACCAGTACTCGCGCCCACTGCTGACTGCAATCCCCTACCCATCTCCAGCGACGTCCTTGCTGGCCAGACTGAACTCCTTAAGACCTTAAAGCAGCATATCTCGGAGATAAAGGACAATTCTGGAAAAATTGAAAAACTCCGAGACAGTCTGGCTAGCAGGGAATGTGTTGGGGAGACCACCTACGCAAGCGGCCCTAACGAAGAGCCACACCGGCGCAGCGCAAGTCCCGGAGCGAACGACGCTGCACTCCGTGATCGTCTCCTCGACACATGAGATGGATACGGATAACGAAATACTGGAGAGAGTAAGGAAGGCAGTGGAAGCGAAGGAGGACTGGGTGCGTGTAGAGAGGGTCCGAAAGGCCAAAGACCAGAAAGTCGTGTTGGGGTGCGCTACGAGGGAGGAGAGGCAAAAAATTAAAAAGCGTCTTGAAGCGGCCGGAGAGAACCTCGTCGTCGAGGAAGTGAAAAATCGGGACCCACTTCTGATTCTTAGGGACGTGCTGCTCATCCATAGTGACGAGGAAGTTATGAGGGCCCTTAAGAATCAGAACCGGGAGATATTCCACGGCCTCGGCGAGGAGGAACAGAAAATTTCCATAAAGTTCAGAAAAAAGTCGCGAAACCCGCACGTGAACAGCATTGTGATGAGTGTTTCTCCTGCCGTCTGGAGACGGGAGCTCGAAGGAGGCAAGCTTCGGATTGACCTCCAGAGAGTGCGCATCAAAGATCAGACGCCTCTGGTGCAGTGCACCCGCTGCTTGGTATACGGCCACGGCAAACGCCTATGCGTGGAGCCAGCCGACTTATGCAGCCACTGTGGCGGACCACACTACAGGGTGGAATGCCCACAAAAGCAAACAGGTGAATCAGCGGTGTGCCTGAACTGTACCAGAACCAAGCTGGAGGAACACTCTCACAATGCGTTCAGTGATATATGCCCGATACGAAGGAATTGGGACGCATTCGCACAAGCATCCATAGCTTATTGCTAAAGTTGTCGATGCGCCCCTTCCGAGCACATAGAGAATACCGACTTGGCACATACAGAGAGCAGACGCGTGAATCGATTCACCAAGGCTGGCTTTGTGAAGAATGTAAACATGAGTAACTTTCATGAGAAAATGACTCAAGTTATGCTGGATCAAAAGTCAGCCTTGGAAAAATCGTCATGTTGTGTCAAGCTGGTAACGTACCCATCTAGAAAATATCTTTTTTATTTATCTGGTCATTTAGTCACAAATTTAAATAAGGTAGTGGGCAAATCCGTGATATGCAAACATATACTAAGTATATAGCGTAGATATCTCTAAAATAAAGCCAATAACAGGACAATGCAAAATTAAATTAAATACAAAATAGGCAGGGCATAATACTGGGTCGACGACACAAAAACATTTTAAATATGGAAATTATATTCATATATTATTTTTCGTCCATTTATTGTTTTCTATACATTTAATTAAATTTTTAAATATTTCTTAAAAACAAAAATAAAAAACATTTAAAAATGTAAAAATAGTAGCCCACCGGTATCGGGAACAGGGTCCAAGCTACCGGCGGTCAGGGCTCCAGAGAAAGGAACCTCCTAACAATACGAGCCGTGTCCAGGAGTACCGCTTTCTGTATCAAGCCCTTGATCCAGCTGCCTAACGAGAGCCTCCTCAGGTGTTGGTCGAGGCTCTTGGCAATTAAGCCATTGGCAGATACGACTATCGGCACAATGATCGCTGAGTCCACATCCCACATGTCGACAACCTCGCGAGCCAAGTCAATATACTTGATTTGCTTATCTTTCTCGGCTTTCACGAGGTTCTCATCATGCGGGACTGTTATGTCAACAATCATTGCGCGCCGCTCTGATCGATCCACCACCACTATATCAGGCTTGTTGGCAACAATAGTCCTGTCAGTGATGATGGATCGATCCCAGTACAATGTGATATTGCCATGTTCGAGAACTGGGTCGGGCTCATACCTGTAGTACGGCACTTCCGATTCCACAAGGCTATATTTTAGAGCAAGTTGCTGATGAATAATCCTGGCTACAAGGTTGTGTCTATGCAAGTACTCTCCGTTAGCTAGACGAGAACAACCGGAGATAATGTGTCGAATTGATTCACCCGGACGGTGGCATGCCCGACATATGTCAACCGTGCCGTCCTTCACAATAAATCTCCGGTAGTTATTCGTCATCATAACTTCATCCATAATTGCACAGACAAAACCTTCAGTTTCTCCAAAGAGATCCCCGGAACGTAGCCAGGCTACGGACGCTGGTTGATCTACATCGGGTCCATGTAGGGCCCGGAAAAATCGTCCGTGAAGCTCCTTACTCTGCCATACCTCCCTGCGGTCGTTAGTGTCAAGCACTACAGGTTTGCGCCAGTTCTCTTTAGCCAAGGAGAGCGGGGTGAGGCCTTTGTCCACTGCAACCACATCCCGATGCATTCCCACGTCGGTTTCTAGGAAATATTCCCTGAGACTGCATATCCCGCGGTTGTGGAGAGTCTTGGCGTTTAAAAAGCCTCGACCTCCGCAACTCCGCGGGATATACAGTCTCATAACCGAAGAACGTGGGTGATGCATACGAAATGCCGTTAACAATGTACGGACCTTCCTATCCAGGGCGTCCAGTTCTGTTTGAGTCCATTTGAGTATGCCGAAAGAGTACATCAAAACCGGCATGACCCAACCATTGAAAGCACGCACCTTGTTTCCGCCTGATAAAAGACTATTAAATACTTTTCTCAGGCGGCCAAAGAAGCGTTCCTTCAACGATTGCTTCATGTCAGCAACATTGATGCCCAGCGCTTCCGACATCCCCAAATACTTGTAGGTTTCGGTTGCTGAGAGGGATCTAAGGTTTATGGAATCTGAGAGCTGGGTTCCCACAGATTCCACAATTTCCCCTCGCTTTACATGCATGACCGCACATTTGTCCACACCAAATTCCATCCTGATAGAGCTACTGAAAGTTTCAGTTACCTTCAGTAGCTCCATCAGTTGTAAATCGTTGGGGCAAAGAGTTTCAGGTCATCCATGTAAAAAAGGTGAGATATAACCTGACCACCTCTTCTCAATCGATAGCCCAGACCTGAATTCTCCAGCAGCGTGCTTAGAGGATTCAAGGCTAAGTAGAACCAAAGTGGACTCAAACTATCGCCCTGGAAAATACCTCGCTCTATCCTGATCGGTTCACTATTTCTCTGAATCTGCCGACATCCTGGATAGCGAAGGACTGTACTCCATTGCCTCATACACGAGATCAGGAAGGTGCGCAGAGTTGCATCAATTTTATACAACTCTAGCACCCTCATGAGCCATGTAAGTGGTACGGAGTCATAGGCCTTCTTATAGTCTATCCAACATGTCGACAGATGCCTTCGGGAACGGCGAACCTGTTGACTAATAGCCATATCAATGAGGAGCAGCTCCTTAGTACCACGGGACCCGTTCCTACATCCATTTTGAGAAGCGGACATGATTGAATTGTCATCAATGTGTTTAGTGATTTTAGCTCTCAAAATGGATGTAAGAACTTTATAAAGTGTCGGAAAACACGTAATTGGTCTATAATTTTTGGGTTCCGCCGTACTAATTTACCGCTAATCAAGACAAAAAACGCTTAAAAAAGGTCTCTGATAATGTCAGAGGGACACTAGCGGGGCAGGAGTGTGGTTTTAGCCGGTTCGAGTCCGGCACTACCTCGACTGTCTCACTTCCTGTGGGATAGTCGAGGTGTCCGCGGGGATTTCCCACTCCTGCCAAAAAAAAAATACTTCTTGCATGTACGCTTCCACGTCGCCAGAACGGTGCGGGCGAGCATTGTCGTCCATAAAAATGGAATCTTCCCCAAGTGCAGTCAATGTGGGTTGTGCATATGGAATTAGGACTTCCATTGTGTACCGGTGTGCATTTAAGAATCACCGACTTTCCAAAGTAAAGTTATTTTAACTTTTTAGTTTTTTTTTGTAAGTCGGTTTTTTTTGTTTATACAGACAGTTTTTATACTGCTTCATCTACGTCTCACGAACAGATCTTTTCAATGTTTGTTTAAGTGTCTTTCTGATATTAAAACAGTTTTTTTTATGTTCTCACAGCTTCATGGAATGGAAGACAATGTGCGGGTGTTCAAAAGCAAACATTCAACTCCAGTAGCAATTCAAATCTCAATCAAGAATCAAGGACTAGTCAATTGATATAGTGGTCCCAACCATATGGAAAAAACTCACACATAGTATCTGCAATTCTACAGTGATCGCTGAGCAGATAAAATATGTAGTTGCAATGAAGTTACAAACAACGAATTTACATACTGTTAAATGAGACCACAATTTAGGTAGGTAGGTACACACGACAGCACATCAACCAACACCAAACCATTTAAACCTGATCTCTCTACTTTGGAGTGCGATCCGTAGTAGAGAGATCAGCTACCTTACCATGACGTCTTAAAGCAGAAGTTATTCCACTGCCGACAAACTGTACTGCAGTTTGGCAGAAGATTTCTGTGAAAAAAAATTATGTAATTTTTTGGAATAAACGATTAAAAAAAAAAAAAAAACTAAGGGAAAGAGACAGAGCTATACAGGGTGTCTAGCACCATCTCTTTCTCACACAGGAACAAGAACTGCTATAAGGTGTCATGGTAACCCTTCAGGTTTTAATACCTAGTTTAGAATAGGTTGACCTGCCGTCGTGTGTACATACAAGCACAATAATAAACTCATTAGAATATACTTACTTAAAATAAATTAAACCAAGCAACAATACAATTGGTACCAGTTACTTGCAGGGGGTCTGAAATGACCGTTTTAGTAGAATCATGATGCGCCATTCATATTATTATATGAATGGCGAACTGCGATTGGCGCAGTGACTGAGCAATCGACTGCTGCGCTACAAATATTTGTATGACCTACAGATTGTTGTTCCGGGTTTGGCTGTTTGTGTATGTGAGTTTAAATGTTTGTTAACGCACATACGATACAAAAGAAATTCTTAGTGAGGAGCAACGTTTAAAAAAATACGTTAAAATTCTTAAAATGATTATTAATATTGTGAATTTTCACTTTGACCATTTTGCAACATAATTAATATTAAATTAACATATTATAATCCTGCTTAAGCGGCCACACTCTGATTTATTTATATTTATGATGTGTTCCAACCAGCAATATTTTTATAACATGTTATTAAATTATACAACACTAGCTGGCGCCTGCGGCTTTGCCCGAGTGATATCGATAAAAAAGTATCTACCTCTGTACGAAATTTCATAAAGATAAAAAAATAATAATAATAAATTTGATTATAAAGTATAAAGAGTATAAAGTTAATTTGATTATAATTTAATAATTTAACAAATTTTGATTAAATTTCGATTTAATTTTATAGTACGGTATTGAATAAATTTGTTAGTTTTCTTTATTATTATTTCTAATTTTAATCTTTTTTTGCTTGTATGTTAATCTTTATAAATATGTTTGTAAAACCGTTTTTTTGTGCATGTGGTGATAATCTTTAATTAATTGTTGCACTTGTAAATGTTTACCCTTGTTATTAACTAAGAAATGTATATGTGTAAACAATTGTTGGTTAACCTAAATAAAATAAATAAATAAGATCCGTTCAGCCGTTTTAACGAGAAAGAGTAATAAACATCCATACATCCTCACAAACATTCGCATTTGTAATATTAGTAGTTAGCTAGATTATTTTTCCCCGTTTAGTGGTAATACGTTCACGAGGAGCTGGTGACTCAATAACAACAGTTGCTCGGATCTTTCTCCAGTGTAAGGCGCACACACATACACGTGGGACTCACAGAGATGTCAGCAAAGCAGAGGGGCCTGCCAGGGCCACTTCAACTTGCAACTTCCCCCGCTCTTGGCGGAGCGAAGGGGAGTGTCACACTTTTGTACTGACTAAAACCCACCCATGTTCCTTCTTTTGACCTTAACGTTCCGGGGCCGCGGTATCTCTTTCGAACAACCTGCAACCCTGGGTTGAGATATACCTGGGCAGATGATGAAGGGGTTCACGTTGACATCAGATGTTTGTTTCAAAAGCGCACTCTACGTCATCAAATGTACAGTTTGGAAACTCCTCGAAGACTATCGTCCTGTCACAGCACACCAGTACTAGTAGTACAGGAATTTAAGCAACACAAAATGTAATTTTAAGGTAATATGTGCAATATTGTCAAGATTTTTAATTTAATCATTATTTTACTTTAAATTAGCTTAAGGTTATTCATAAATTTGCTTATCAATTTCGTTTTGTGTTTTTATTTTATTTGCTCAAGTAACAAACGCACCCTATTTAGCAAATATCTTGAAGATTTTCCAAAATTAATTTTAATTTTTGTTTTTTTAATCTATTTTAAACATACAATACAATTTTTTGTGAAGTTTGTTATCGCGCGTTGCGAAAGGGGGCTAGACGAAAAAAAAGACCAAAAGTTGTAACGACACTTTTTGCTATAGTCGTGCCGTGCGGTGTGCGCGTGTTTCTCTTTCTGTCTCTTTCTCTCTCTCTCTCTCTCTCATAGAAAGCAAGCCAGTTATTTTCGTTTCGTCTTTCTATTTCGCATTGAATAGTGTGGTGTCGCGACGATTATTTTTGTTGAGTGTATACAGGTTCTTTGTACATAATAAATAATAACTTCGTTCCATCCGGGTGTGCCTTGATACCTCCCAAGTTTTTTCAAATAAAATGTATTTTTTTTTTATAGTATCTCTATGAAAAAAAAAGTCACGGCTGCAGTTTGTTGAATGAAAAAAAACCGGCTAAACGTTCGGTACAAACTTGTAATATAAACAGACATATTATATACTTTGACTGCGTAAATTTAGAGGGTTGATTTTCACACAGCACCAAGAGGCCACAGACTTGGTTATATGATTTTAATTTTAACTCAAAACCTCCATGCGTTCTCGAGATAAAGGGTATTGAGAGACAGACGCATCGCACGATCCAATAAGGGTTCAGTTGTTTCCTTTTGAGGTACGGAACCCTACGGAATTTAAATCAGAACTCACAAGTTAATTGACGCCAATAATAATTTTGTTCGTATATCTAGCATTAAATCGATTAATATACCTACTTAGTTGGATATATGGATTATAGACAAAACTGAAAAAAAAGAAAGAACAAGGAAAAGCGCCATCTGTCTCCGCTTGGGGAAACTACTTGCAAAACACTAACACTAGTAAAACAGTACAACGACACACCGATAGAGGGAACCACAAAGCGTTGTTATGCAGGCTGTAAAAATACTTCACGAAGTCGTCAACTATACATTCTATATGTCAAATTAAGTAAAATAAAATAGCCTTCAAACATACAAAAAAAGTGGAGTTGAATTGAAAACCTCCTCTTTTTTGTGAATTTGGTTAAAATTTAATTTTAGACAAGTAATGACTTTGACTTGTGTAAATATATAAATATATTGGTGATTAACTGCGCGTACAATTTAATAATGCCTTCAGGATGTTGTTGCGACTGCCAAGTTTCTGTAGCGCGTCAAAAATGTTTTCCGAATCTCACACAGGCAGTTTTCAAGCTATAATAGGTACCAAAAATGCGTTGCTGTTGTGCAGAGTGCGAAGTGGTCGCTACTATATCCTGCGAGCTGTGTAGAGTCATACTCAAAATATTAGGCATTTTGTGCGGAATTTGATTAGGTAGGAATAATCATTTCCTGTCTGATCATCCTTTATAAATAATACTATTTTTATCTCATTGTTACTAACACTAGAAATAAAGCTGTTTGTAATACTAACAAAATATGTATCACTGTTGTCTGATATAAATGAATTAATATTAATAAAGTGTTTGTAACGAAGCATGTATTGTTTTTGTTCGGAAATCCTTATTGACATAAAACCGAAAGTGAGTTTGTTTGTTTGTTACGTCTTTACGCCTAAATGGCTAAACCGATTTTGATGAATTTAGGTACAGAGATAGTTGAGACCCTAGGTACGGACAAACGCTAATTTTCTTAAAGTGAAAAATAAGGGAGAAACAGGGAAGAAAAGGGAAAATTTAGCTTTGCTATTACAATAAATAAGGCGCAAGGGCAAAAACTACAGGTACTGCAGATACCTGCAAATCAGGTAAGGGAGCAGATACCTGCAAATCAGATAAGGGAGTTCCCTTACCTGATTTGCAGGTATCTGCTACCTGTTTCGGGGTAACACAACTGTGTTGAATTTAACGCGAGCAAAGCCGCGGGCAAAAGCCAGTGAATTATAAGTCCACCACAAGACCAAGTCAAAGTTAAGAGGGAATTTCTCTATACAAATTTATTCTGCTGTTTTCTTCCTGAATAATGCTGCTAGAGCATTTTCTATGAAACCAATGTCTGCTTTAGCCACGTCCTTGTCAATTCTTTTTTTCAACTAGGTACTAATAAATAAAAAAACATGACCCTCCTAATAACCTCTATTTTAACCGCCATGGTAAAAGGAACCAGACTACTTCGAAAAGTATTTAACATTAAAGAAAATTAAAGGAACCTAGTTAAACTCTTCCTTGAAATTATAATGTCAAAAATATTTAAATCGGCTGAGTTTTAGAGGAGAAAATAGGAGAAAACGAAACGTCGCGCGTCGATTTCATATTTTTTTTTGTAATACATTCGCTTCGGCTTGAGCGGTTTCTGTCCCTTTCACACTTTACTGAAACAGTTCAGGCACAGCGTAACAACAATAGTTTCTTGGGATACCGATATTCAATACCTCGTAAACCCTTTTTCTTACACCCGACGGTATCACCACTGTGACGATCGCCCGGAGGACACGGTGGAGCACACTGTGACGATCGCCCGGAGGACACGGTGGAGCACACTGTGGCGGTTTGCCAAGCTTGGGCGGAGCACCACCATGCTCTCGTCGAGGCGATCGGCGGCAGCGACCTCTAGCGCCCGGCTCTGGTCCAGTCCACGGGCCGGAGTGGGAAGCGGTCACCTCCTCCTGCGAAGCAGAAATACTAGCGAAGGAGTATGCATTCATCGAACTGCAAAAAAAAACATGTTCCTTATCAGTTGAATTTAAGAAAAATATATTCTCCAAAGGACTATAAAATATGTACACCTTGCAAAATGTAACAATATGAATGTGAAATCTTTTCTTTTCGTTAATTGAGAAATCATCAAATAACTTTCCCCGCTCTGGGCGGTGCATCGGGGAGAGTGTCAGACTTTTACTGACAAAAACCCATACATATTCCTTCTTTTGCTCTTTGTGTTCCGTTGCCGCGGTATCTCTTTTGAATAACCCGGAACACCGGCAGGCACTGGCCCTGCCAGGCCCCTCTGCTTTGCTGTTATATATTTAAGGCGCGCTGGAACACGAATGCGAGACGGCGCATTTGTAGTCGACGGACTAGGAGTGGTTAGTGTTTGCAAGGTCAACTATGAGGGTATCCGGTAGTACCGAGAGATAATAAATATTACAGGAAACGAATGAACGCTCATTTCATTCCAACTCTATGGGTAAAAGTCTATGGGAAAGTTACGTAATAAAATAATGTATGCTAGGTACATTACGAATTTTGTTGTAGTCGTACTACCACAAATGACCACATTGTTTTACGGAAAACCCTGTTTTTATTGATTGTACCAAGACCGCGGGCATATGACGGAATATAACATAAACATAACTAGTTAAAAGTTCTTTCTAAGTACACGTATTAAAATGATTAGAATATTTGAAGTGTTGTTAGTCCTTACAAGTATCACTGTGGTGTTAACTGAACCAGATTCTCGTTATAAGAGTGGTTTTCAGAACCATTTATTTAAATGTTGCCCTGAAGGGAAATATGTAGGGGAAAACAAAACCTGTGTCAGATACAAAGAGAAGCTTTCTTTTTCTGCGATCAAAGTTTACGATGAGGATATAAGAGACACAGGAAAGTCTATTGAAGATGTATTCAGTTTTAAGGCGAGAAAATTTAAAGATACACCCTTCAGAAAAAAGGCCTTGGATGTGGATAAGATATTCAATTTCAACATATATGTCACTGAGGTGAGTGTCTTGTATTATTTGAAACAATCCTGAAACTACCCGCCATCTGCGTCAGATTTTTCATAAAGGAAAGGTTGTTTACATAAAAATTATCTGTGTTTATAACTACATCCATGACTGCTTAGGCAAAGCCTTCAGTTTCCCTAACAAGGACCCTATAACGTAGCCAGGCTACGGACGCTGGTTGGTCTTCATCGGACCCGGAAAAGAGTCCGTGAAGCTCCTTAATCTGCAATTCCTCCTTGCAGTTTTCAGTCTTAAGCAATACAGGTTGGCGCTAGTTCTCCTTAGCCAAGCAGAGCGGAGTGAAGTCATTGGCCATCGTCGGGTTCTGGGAAATATTCAATGAGCCTACATATCTCGTGTCAGTGGACAGTCTTAGCGTTTTTAAAGCCGACAACCACAACCCCGCTGGAGATACAGTCTCCTAACCTAAAAACGTGCATCATGCAATATGCTTTCAACAGTGTTCGGAGCTTCCTATCCAAAACGTTTAGTACTGTTTGACTCGATTAAAGTTTACCGAAAGAGTACATCAAAACCGGCATGAAGCAACCGATGAAAGCAGGCACCTTGATTCAAGGCTAGGCAGAACTAAAGTGGACTCAAAGTATTACCCCGGAATTCACATCGCACTATCCTTACCAGCTAGCTGTTCCTCTAAAACAGCTATATCCTGGATAGCCAAGGACTGTACTCCATTGCCTCATACACGAAATCAGAAAGCTCTCCATAGTTGCATACATTATAATTATACAACTATAGTACCTCAAAGCAAACCAATCAATTTTTCTTTGAATCCTCAATTCAACAACTTGCTTTGAGGAATATCATGTTTAACAATAATCAACTCTAGAGTAACAAACAACAGACTATAAAAGGCAAAATGTCATTGATAAAAGGGCATAAAAAATCTCGCCCATAACGCTGTCAGCTGGTAAAATACCCAAGAGACTGACCGCATTGTTTCGTTGTATGGCGACACTTAGCCTTACACTAGAGTACATTTATTAAAAAGTTTAAAAAACTTTCTTGGTAAAAACTCAAGTTCAGGCAAGTTCCTTGGATTCAGAATAAATCAAACTAAAGAAGTAAATAAATATGTATAAGCGTTTTCTCATTAAATCCCATTTTCCCTATAACCAGTTATGCCAGCATTGAATCGCCAATCAATTCTGCATACAATGACATATTTGACATTTAAAGTTTTTAGTAAATATTTTCAAAAATACTAAGAACGAATTTTATTTTTAACCGACGAAAAAAAGGAGGTTCTCAATTCGACATGTATATTTGTTTTTTTTTGTTGTGGTTTATTTTGGTCGTATTTTTTTCATCTTCATCAAAAATGTATGCAGTAAAGGACTAAGTGCAGATTTAATTATGTTACCAACCTATTTGACAGTAGGTGAATGTCAATTTGATTGACATAAATGTTTGTTGTTAAAATTTGAATGTGCTTTTTTATGTGCCAGCACTTTTTGTTCGCAAAGAGGTTTTACAAATTATTGGAACGAAGTCCCTTATCGCGCGTTGCGAAAGGGGGCTATACGGAAAAGAATAAGACCAAAAGTTGTAACGACATTTTTTTCTATGCTTGTAAGCCGTGCGGCGTGCGCGTGTTTCTCTGTCTGTCTCTCTCTCTCTCTCTCTCATAGAAAGCTAGCCAGTTATTTACGTTTCGTCTTTCTATTTCACATAGAACAGTGTGGAGTCGCGACGATTATTTATGCATAATATAACAGTTAATACAGGTTTTTTGTGCATAATATAACTTCGTTCCATCCGTCTCCTTACCATCAGCTGGTCCTGCTCCACAAGCATAGGGGTAAACTCAGTATCCGAAGCTATAGTGGAAGCTGCAGAAGATTGTAAGACTATCTTTGCAATGTATAGAATCAATTCTCTAGTATTGTATAATTATTAAGCCCATGTGTGAGTGCTATGTATTATCATTGACTTGACGAAGCCCTGGTGGTTGATAGTGTCATGCTCACTTAAATGTCTCGCTGATGGTGGCGGGTGTGTCGGGTCATTTAGCTCCCTTCAAAATGGTCGAGCTGAATGGGGCTGATCCATACGTCATGTTCGTGAACGGGCGCTGTCAGTTGGGACTGGTCATTTTTTAGCTACCACGGTTCATTTTTAAACTTATTTAGATTTAAAATTAAATTTTGCTTTTTATTTACTCTGGACGCTCTTACTGTGCACGTCTTTCTATATCGTTCTCACATATTTGTAAAATCTCAACATGAATGAATGTAAATACGATTTTGTAAAATATTATAATTTAAAAGAGTGTCCATGGAGTTTCTTGCCCATTCTTCTCCATAGAGATCAACGCTTTGGAATGGGCAACTACAGTACTTTCACAAGTTATTATGCCTTGTGACCGGGACTGTAGCAGCATCATTTTTTTGTTCTTGTTTTTATGACATTCAAAAGTGCCTGTAATGGTCTAATTGAAATAAATGCTTTGAGTTTGAGTTTGATCTCTCAAGTTTTGCACTTTTTCTAGTAATTGAAAGATAATGACATCGCTGATGCTGATGCAATGTCTTCCTAATAAAAATAAAAATTGTGGGACTGAGATATAATTTTCAAAGAGGATAACTTCTATGTGTAGGTAGGACCACCCCTATATTTATTCGTACTTTTACCTTTATATTTTTGTAGCGGTTCATATAGGAGACACGTCTGCTCTCTACAACTGTTTGGTGTAAACAGTGTCATAGTAAAATGACTGAAGCATACGAAAGTACAAACTAACAGAAGGACAGGATGAATCATTATGGGTACCGTTTTTGGGAATTGGCATCGGAACTCTAAAACTATCTCTCCATCGACACAGTTAGTTAATTTTATAGATCCACAAAAAAAAGTATCACTTTTTTAATCTGTTAAGTAAAGAGTAGTCAGTAGTAAGTCGTTTGAGGTGTCAAACTAATTATTCTTTTTTTTTACGACCCATATTGCTTACGGAAAGTTGTTCAGTCTTAATCACCAACATCGTTATCTGCTTTTTCTCAACTACATAATATGTAGGGGTCAGCTTTTTGCTACTCCTGTATAACCTTGGTCCAAAGCATGAATTATTATCATTATCAGCAGGAAGTATTCTTACGGCTATTTCATTGTGGCTTTTTGGTTTGGGCTGATAAAAATCCATTCAAGGATACTAAGCGAAAATCTACGATAAACAAAATATTTAGTTCTAATTTCATACAAAAAATGGTAGATACCTATTATATTAGATCCACTTTCTATTGAGCAGCAGCGGTCTCAACTTACGACTTGTAACTTGCGTGTTTAAACCCAAGCATTGCAGTCTTTTCCTAGCTAGCTCTGTCTCACTACCTACTAGGCAAAGGCCCCCCCGGCCTTTGCCTAGTATTTCCATTTCTCGCGAAACCGTCCTCCTCTAGTTCTGACAGCACCTGCCCAGCTCGTCTCGCCAGCTACTTGTAGCCTGCTGCGACCGCACTTCTATGCACTTTGTTTGTACTTCCCCCGGGCGGAGCGGGAGGGAGTGTTAGACTTTTACTGACTAAAACTCATCCATGTTCCTTCTTTAGGATAAAGATAAAGGGCCTGCCGGGCGGGTTGTTCGAAAGAAATATCTTTCGAACAACCCGCAAACCTGGCAGGCAGAGTCCCTGACAGGCCCTTCTGCTTTGCTGACATCTGTTTGAGGCACGCGTGGAAACCGAATGCGCCGACGACACAGCACTGACATGCACTTAACTGTGTGTAATTTATTTTTCTCCACATCTGCTTACAAAACGGTGAATAAAAATATTGTGAGAAAACTATGTAGTATGTCCAATGACCATCCATCAAACCCACGAGCCTACGTTACGACGACGAGGTACGATCATAACCTAATCCCTCTGAAGAGAAGATATTTGACTGAATATGCTGTTTGTTTAAGAAATAAAGCAAAGAAAATAAAAAAGTCTCTATGACGACGATCACACTAAATAACAAAAACATGTAAATATAAGTACTTACATTGAACGTATAAACGTCACGAATATTTTTAAATACATCAGGAAGGTTCAATATAGTTGCTGTTGGTATGTGCAAAATTCATCAGTTTTGACTTATTTTTAACAAAGTAGGTAGGTACAGTTTTGTGGCTTATTTTATTATACATAAGGTAAACCATAAACATAAGGTAGTTTGTTATCTTCACTTACCTGGAACTTATTTTGAATAATAAATTGATCCAAAACAGGAATATTATGATTTACTAGGTCGCACTGGAGTCTAAAAGACGTCATAACTTTTTGCCTGCTCATCCTGCCCTAATCCTGCTGCTTTGGCTTCGCTCGCGGTGATTGATGAATTCGGGGTAACACAGATCCCCTTTCCTGATTTGCAGGTACCTGCTACCTGTAGTTTTTGCCCTTGCGCCTTATTTAATTGACTTTTACACTCTTTTTTCGGACAAGACTAGTTTCTTGATCACTCAATACGTTTTTTTGTCGCAATTAAAGAATAAATAATAGTAGGTAGTACGCCCGTTTGTAATGCATTTTTTTTATTTCACAATTTTAGACGGCATCCTTACTTTCCTTACTCCTTACTTAATATTATAAAAGTGAAAGTGAAATTGTTTGTTTGTTTGTTTGTAACCTCTTCACGCCTAAATGGCTACACTGATTTTGATGAATTTTGGTACAAATTGGTATTAAAAAAAAGTGGGATATGAGGGAGAACGGGGGAAGAAAAGGGAAAACTTAGCGTAGCTATTACAAATCAATAAGGTGCAAGGGCAAAAACTGCAGGTAGCAGGTACTGTGTTATACCGAATTTAACGCGAGCGAAGCCGCGGGCAAAAGCTAGTCCTTACTATCCTTACTATTATTATAAAAGCGAAAGTGAAATTGTTTGTTTGTTACCTCTTCACACTTAAATGGCTACACCGATTTTGATGAATTTTGGTACAGAGATAGTTGGGAACCAGGAAACGGACATAGACTATTTTTTTTAGGGTGAGATGTGAGGGAGAAAGAGGTAAGAAAAGGGAAAACTTAGCGTTGCTATTACAAATAAATAAGGCGCAAGGGGAACTGTTTTACCCCGAATTTAACGCGAGCGAAGCCGCGGGCAAAAGCTAGTTATTTGATTGTGCAGTGGAAATGCATTTTTTTTTTAGCTTAGCTTAACATTAATGAGAACCTTTTTATATAATAACTAGCTTTTGCCCACGGTCAGTTCCCCTTTCCTGATTTGCAGGTACCTGCTACCTGTAGTTTTTGCCTTTGCGCCTTATTGATTGTAATAGCAATGCTAAATTTTCCCTTTTCTTCCCTCTTTCTCCCTCATATCTCAATCTTTTTGTAAAAAAAATGCCTATGTCCGTCTCCAGGGTCCCAACTATATATCTGTACCAAAATTCATCTAAATCGCTTAACAAACTCACTTTCGCTCTTATAATATTGGTAAGGATATTACATTTAATAACATTATATGTAACATTACGCCTATTATTTAGGTACAAGGACAAATAAATGCCCAAACAAAGATAAATCTTGAACAACGTATAACAGCTTGTTTCGTATTATCTAATGCACATAAAAAATGCGAATACGCCCATTTGATAAGGAACACTCAACATGTGAATCACATTGTTTGTTTTGGATTACAAATAATTCACCATATTTAGTTAAAACTTGTTGACAAGCACACGTATCAAAATGATTGGAATATTCAACGTGTTAATAGTCCTTACGATAAGTATCAATGTGGTGTTCACTGAACCTGTTTCTCGTAATAGTAGTGGTTTTCAGAACCGTATATTCAAATGTTGCCCTGAAGGGAAATATGTAGGGAGAAGGAAACTCTGTGTAAGCTACAAAAAAGAGCTTTCTTTTTCCACGATAAAAGTTTACGACGAGAATGTTCAAGACACAGGGAAGTCGCTTCGAGATGTATTTAATTTTAATGCAAACAAATTTAAAGATACAGTATTTAAAATGGAAGTTTTCGATGTTACAATGTTAGACTTCAACGTGTATTTGACTGAGGTGAGTGTCTTGTACTATTTTCACTTGAGATTACTTCTTGACAACTACACATATCGATATGATTAGAATATTCTACGTGTTATTGGTCCTTACGACAACTATCTATGTGGTGTTAACTGAACCTGAATCTCGAATGAAGAGTGGTTTTCAGGACCATTTATTTAAATGCTGTCCCTTTGGGAAATATGTTGGGAGAAGAAAGACTTGCGTCAGCTACAACAAAACGCTTTCTTTTTCTTCGATAAAAGTTTATAACGAGATTATAGACAGGCAGACGGACAAAAAAGTGATCCAATAAGGGTTCCGTATTTCCTTTTGGGTACAGAACCCTAAAAATCAACTCCGTGTGATCCGCATAGTACAAAACAATCTTTCTATCCATGTCACATGTTACTTCGGGTCGGTGCAACACGTTTGTTTCTTCTCTTTTGACAAACCTTTTTTTTGGTGTGTGAAATCATCAAATAACTTTCCCCGCTCTGGCCGGAGCGGGGGGGAGTGTCAGACTTGTACTGACCCATGTTCCTTCCATTGCCATTTATGTTCCGGGGCCGCGATATCTCTTTCGAACTACCCGCAACCCCGGCAGGGTTGGCCCTGGCAGGCCCCTCTGCTTTGCTGACATCTCTTTGAGGCGGGCGTGGAACACTAACGCGCCGTCGACACGGCCTGTCGTCAATAGACGGACGGACCGTGAGCTACCCATTACTCACCCTCAAGCTGACATTTAGCCCCCATAAGACTTTCAAGTATTAACGAGTGATGAGACTAAGAAAATTGTAATCCAATACTTGTTACCACTTGGTAACAAATCGTACAGTCTAGTGCCATACGACCGCTTGTCAGGGAATACTCATGAGTTGCGAAAATGTTTGGGATCAAAGTTTTTGTAGGAAAATAGCCCCCAATGTCCGCTCTATTCTTAAGTCTTTTAAATCTTTGTAAACCTCTTTTTCATTCCATGGTTTTCTTCTCCTCCATTCATCAAGATTTACACCAAATGCGATTCGTCCCTTTTCAAATGCTCAATTGGCATGATCTGAATAGCGGATTCTGTTCAGATTTTTTTGTAACTGGCGCAAGTTAACGTCCTGTAATATACTCATCACGGTTACGGGCGACCGCGCGGTTTCATACAAAAGTGAACCTACGCGGTAACACGCGCGGGGCTTGTTCAGTCACATATACAACACGGTTGGGGCCGTACCAAGATAGAACAATCAACAGGATTAGATTGAATTGAAATGACGTTTATAAGCGCGTTCTGAAACAATAATGATTTAAGAGGAGAGCAAGTAAAAATGTAATATTGTTGAAACCAGAAATCATTATTTTCAAATGAAATTGAATTTTTGTCTGCTGTAATAAATATTTATTTTCGTTTAAAAACAATAAAACGTTAAAAATTTACATAATAATCATAATTATCTATTATACAAAGTGTTTTTAAAGTTTAGTTTACTACGCGTTTCCGAACGTAATAAGGACCATGAGCGGCTCTCCTCATTGAAAATTTAAAAAGTTATCCTGTTTCACGCAGTTTGCAATATCACATTTTGCTCACTGTTTTCACTCGGAAAAACCTATATATTTGAGCTGCTGAGGTGAAAATACAATTACCTGCCAGCATTTTAGTTTAATTGTTTGCAAAAAGCACAGTCAATATAAAAATGAAAATGTTTGAAATGAAAACTGACGTATTTACGTTTAGACCGCCTACTCGTACTAGGAGGCCCTAGTTATCCCTGCCTTGTAGCAGGTTCTTTGAAAAAGATACCGCGGCCCCGAAACATAAAGGGCAAAAGAAGAAACATGGGTGGATTTTAGTCAGTAAAAGTCTGACACCCCTCCGCTCCGCCCAGAGCGGGCAAAGTTATTTGATGAATTCTCATTTAAAAAAAGGGCCTCTTATCCAGTGTATTTACTTTTAGCAATAACATTGTTGGCATTTGAAAATGCAAGCAAAATTTAATTTTAGAAAGGTAGAAAATTGCATTGCAACGCATAGCACAGCTAGTTAATATATAAATGTATGTGTATCTCTTTATTCTCTTTTATTAACATAGTACCTACAACCTTTGCTCATTCTTTAAGACAGTAATTGGTTATTGGCCAGCGTTTCCTCATTGGCAGCGATACGACAGCTGTCTTTATTCTATAGGAAATCATCAAATGAATGCGGCTGCCGCTGTGGGGAGCGGAGGGAGTGTCAGACTTTCACTGATTAAAACCCATCTATGTTCCTTCTTTTGCCCTTTTTGTTCCTGGGCCGCGTTATTTCTTTCTAAGTATCCCCGCAGCCTCGACAGGAATACGATCTCACGGACCCCTTTGATTAGCTGACATCTCTTTGAGATCCGCGTGGATCACATCATGTCGTCACTAGACGGACGGACGGTGTGCTACCCATTGCTCACCATCCACAGGCCCGCATCTACGGTGGCCGGAAGTCGTCTCGCGGCGCCCGGCGCCCTGGGCGTCTCCCGCGGCGGCTGGGTTGGGCAGATGTTCTCTCCCTCAAACGCCCGACCACCTCCTTTGCTAGCATTACTGCTTCGCAGAAGGTGGTGACCGCTTCCCATTCCCTCTCGCTCCGGGCCATGGCCTGAACCAGGGCCGGACGCGAGAGATCGCCGCCGCCGATCGCCCCCCTTTGATTAGCTGACATCTCTTTGAGATCCGCGTGGTTCACATAATGTCGTCAATAGACGGACGGACGGTGAGCTACATATTACTCACCGTCCACATCCCCGTACGACAGGTGCCTATTGTATTATTTTATGATATGTGAGTCACATAGTTTGTAGCGTAAAATTATATTAACCATATTTAGTTTATACTTCTTGACAAACACACGTATCGAAATGATTAGAATATTCTACGTGTTATTTGTCTTTACGACAACTATCAATGTGGTGTTAACTGAACCTGAACCTCGAATGAAGAATGGTTTTCAGGACCATTTATTTAAATGCTGTCCGTTTGGGAAATATGTTGGGAGAAGAAAAACCTGCGTCAGCTACAACAAAACGCTTTCTTTTTCTTCGATAAAAGTTTATAACGAGCAATATAAGGACACAGGAAAGTCTTTTGAAGATGTGTTCAGTTTTAATGCAAGCAAATTTAAAGATACAGCATTTAAAATCGAAGTTTTGGATGTCACAGTGTTAGATTTCAACATATATCTGACTGAGGTGAGTGTCTTGTACTATTTTCGTAAGATATCACTATCTACTTAAGATTAGCATAACACATGAAGTTAAGTATTATGTTAACAACTTCAACAAAAAGAAGTCCTGGCCTAAGTTCGCAACGTTACTGTAACGAAATACTTCGATTTTTAAATCGAAATTACCATTTTCCTGTAGCATTTTAGTAAAATAATTTGCATCAAGCACAATCAATATCATCCATAGATATGTTTTTTTTTTTAATAATTTTCTTAAAATTGTAATATATTATGTGAAGCGAGTAGTTTTTAAAACGACGTATTTACCTTATGTTTGCACAATGCATTCTTGCTAAGCCTCAGGTTACCTTAAAATAAAATGCCTAAAGTAAAATTGTTTAAATGAACTAATTGGTAAATTTATGTAATTATAATTTGCAAAAATACAAAAAAAATAACGCTTGTTGTTTATTAACAAGGAGTATTTGTCAAAAGGTCATCGGTCACTTCCCAATATTTTTTTAAACTTAAATACATAAATAATAATATAAAAGTTCATTGAATAAGCTTGAAAACTTGTTAAAAAGGATAAGAATAAGGATCTACTTCTGCATCATAACACATTAACATATTTCTCAGAAGATTTTATTTAACAGAACGCCATCTTTTTTTATTGTTCTGTGCAGCAGTTCAATATCTTTCCACTTTTTACAACAAAAAAAAATACGGGATCATAGGATGACGGCTGTACATAAATTTATAAAAACTGGCCAATTACAAGGATTAGCAGTAGCACACCGAGGGTTCCGTACACACTTGCGACATGAACGCCCATAGACTGCGTAGACTCAGATGGTTGTTTTTTCCACAGCTCCAAGCAACTATAGATTTGAGTATATAGTTCTAATTTCAAGTCGGTATCTCACATGGCACACAGACGGACAATAAAGAAGGGGTCTTATAAGGGTTTTGTTTTTTTTTCTTTTAAGTTACAGAACCCTAAAAAATAAAAAAAAATAAACAAATGAAACGGCATATTTCAGACTTGTCCGGTCAATCCACACTCTATACATTAGGTCGCGATTGTAACCATGGTCACCGGAACGTTGCGGTCGCTCTATCAGCTGAAAATATTGTACCATTACACATTAAAGCAACACTTATACACACAGTCCCCTTAACTTCCCAACAATATACTATAATGATGTGTTTTACTACGATGTTTTAACAAACCTCTTTTAACAAATGTTTAGTTAGCAAACAACGTTTTATACACAATTAATATCATAAAAAATCAAATCAAAATATTTTATTTTACAAAGGCCTATATGGGTATTTTTTTTTATTATTTATAAAACGTCGATAAAAGGTGTACGGTTCGGGTTGGTCGTTTAATATGGAGAAGAAGCAAGGAACTCCATGGTCACTCTTTTAAAATTATTTGGTTTTGCAATGATGTTATGTTATTACAGCGTTAGTTGAGAGGACATCATAGACCCGACATTCGCACGACATATCACACCGATAAGTCATTTTACTTTAAAAAAAACGTCAAAAAGGATAAAGGTTAACAAGCACCTAAGAATCTACAAGACCGACAATGTTCACTCAGTCATAAATAATCGGTAAAAAGATATCTATTTATGGAAAAGGAAAAATATTATAAAACTACTAACTTAAACAAGTGACAAAAATGATGTCTCCAGTATTGTAACTATTCAGAACAGAGGGTGTATAAATGTGTGATTTGAAACTTTTGGTTTTACAATATACACCATAGTATATTTTTATTACCTTACTTTTTTTAAATTAAAAACCGTTGACCCACTCTTAGAATTTCTCCTGTATCGTGGGTGCGTTTACAAACATTTAAACTGACATACACAAACAGCCAGACATAGAAGAACGATATGTAGGTCATTCAAAATTCTCAAATTTTTAGCCTTACTATACTTTATTGCTTGCGAAACCGCGGCCCCAGAACGTAAAGGGCAAAAGAAGGGTGGGTTTTAGTCAGTAAAAGTCTGTCCCTCCCCACCCCGAGAACGGGAAGTTATTAGTTGATATCCCAATCGCAAAAATATCTAATTAATCAAAAACCTTAAGCGGTTTTTGATTATTTAGATTCATTTCGGATGTTTCTTCTTAGATTAGACGAACCTCGTTTTGAAACACAACTTATTTTTGACCTGTTCAATTGTTTTAACAATGAATAAATGGCTTAATTGCCAAGAGCCTCGACCAACACTTGAGGAGGCTCTCGTTAGGCAGCTGGATTAAGGGCTTGATACAGAAAGCGGTACTCTAGGACACGGTTCGTATTGTTATGAGGTTCCTTTCTCTGGAGCCCTGATCGGCGCCGGTAGCTGTTGGACCCTATTCCCTATACCGTTGGGCTACTATTTTTTGTATTTGAAATGTTTTTTGTTTATTTTTTTTAAAAATATCTAAAATATGTAAGAAGAAGAATAGACGACAATTATAATTTACAAAATAAAGATATTTTTATGAATAACTTCAGGATATCTAAAAATAGTAACCAACATTTATTCAGCCGGAAGCAGTGTGTGATAAAATATAAATACATAATTATTATGTATATGTGGTATTTAATGATAGATAAAATACTCTGTTTATCATCTGCTTAGCCTATCCCCAATTTTGTTGAGGTCGGCTCCAGTCTAATCGAATGCAGCTGAAAACTAAACATTTATTTTGAATGGAGCTACTGCCTGTCTGACCTCCAAAACCTACTGTACTGTACTGTACTGGGTAATACCACACGTCTGTGCACATCTTTCTACATCGTTCTCACATATTTGTAAAATCTCAACATGAATGATGTAAAAACGATTTTGTAAAAATATTATAATTTAAAAGAGTGTCC
Source organism: Ochropleura plecta (assembly GCA_905475445.1). Classification (NCBI taxonomy): domain Eukaryota; kingdom Metazoa; phylum Arthropoda; class Insecta; order Lepidoptera; family Noctuidae; genus Ochropleura; species Ochropleura plecta. Next base: position 5,650,032 of record FR997735.1, read on the forward strand.
ATGGAGTTTCTTGCCCATTCTTCTCCATAGAGATCAACGCTTTGGAATGGGCGACTACAGTACTTTCACAAGTTAAGCCTTGTGACCGGGACTGTAGATTCATTTTGTTCCTTGACATTCAAAAGTGCCTGTAATGGTCTAATTGAAATAAATGATTTGATTTGATTACCATACCCCTTTGGTAAGACTGGTTATCAGTCAGCCTTTACTTTTGTGTGAAAAAATACAGCTTATTTTAGCGCTCAATGTAAGTCATTCGAAACGAATGATAAGTGCATTGGATCGGTTCGCGGGGTTGGGGATTGTTCGAAAGAGATACCGCGGCCTCGGAATACAAAGTGCAAAAGAAGGAACATGCATGGGTTTTATAGTCAGTAAAAGTCTGACAGTCCCGCAAGTTACTTGATGATTTCCATTCGTAAAAAAAACCGTGCATTCAATATATATTTTGACGACACGGTTAGCGCAGTGGCTGAGCGATCGACTGTTGCGCTGCGTGTCGCGGGTTCGATCCCCCCGTGGAATAAATATTTGTAAGAGCTCTTACACACGAGCGGCATGTTCCCAACGGCAGAGGTAACTGCAGCCGTCGGCAACCGTCGACGGCAGCCGTAGACATTTCAACTTATTGCGACTGTAGCCGTCGACGCGTCGACGGCTGCTGTCGACGCGTCGACGGTTGCCGCCGACTGCGCGTTGACGGCTGCAGTTACCTCTGCCGTTGGGAACATGCCGCTCGTTTGTAAGAGCTCTTAGGCCTACAGATAGTTGTTCCGGGGTCTGGCTGTTTGTGTATGTGAGATTACACCCACGATACAGGAAAAATTCATAGTGTGGGACAACGTTTTTTTTTTTAAATGTACAAAGTCTACGGAGGGATGTTTAAAATAAAACTTGGGAAGTACTTGAAACTTGACCTTCAATATTTCCATAACTAATAAGTTTCCAGGTTAACCACCTGTGGTAAGTTTTCAGTTCTTCATTTAATTGTAAATTTTAATAATAAATTCATCGAATATTACCTGACTTGCTAGGCACCGTTCTTTTCCTTATGACTACATACATTTATTGCATTGGAAATACCGCCTGTAAATATAGAGAAGTACATACATAATGTCTCGCATTTTCCCTAAGGGGGTATGCAGAAACTACAGAACTCCACCTAGCATCCCTATTTTCTTCTCTCGATTCGCCCACGTTCTTTATGGACAAGGGCAGTACATTTTCTTCTAGAGTGCCCTGCTCCCCGTATTGCCAGTAACATCTTCAAATTTATTTTTTCTATTGTCTTTTCGTCCTTTTTTATTGCGGATGGGAAATCATTAAATAACTTCCCCCACTCTAGACGGAGCGGGGGGGAAGTAAAACCCACCAATGTTCCTTCTGTTGCCCTTTAAGTTCTGGGGCCGCGGTATCTATTTCGAACAACCCGCAACCCCGGCAGGCGTAGCCCTGGCAGGCCTCTCTGATTTGCTGACTACTGATATTCGTTTGCGTTTAAAATATATAAACAGTACAGCATTTCTTTTTAAATAAACTTAGTGTTTTTCCTGCTTTAATCTTGTCGACGGCCATGTTGTGGGAGACCACGTTCTCAATAACACTCATTATTATAACTAAACCTTGTTATTTCCTTTAAGCTATACATTTCAGTAAACAAATCTATATTATTTCCACAAATAACCTATAAGGCTCGTAATTAATATGATATACGCAAGTTATCTTGTACAGTTAATTAGTTGTGGTTTTCAACAGCAAATCATGCATAACAGAGGAAATAATTCCTGGTCAATTATAGGAATTTTGTCATAGAAATATCACGCTCTATGAGTCAATCTTGTGCTTAAACTAAAAAGCCCAGCCCAGTTTACAGCAAATAAAGACGTTATGCTATTCTATTATAGTTTAACCTTGATGTCACTTTAGTTCAGAAACATAAACCTAAGCGTAATTATACTAGGGCACGCCACAATAATGGCGGTAAGTCCCCTCTTTGAGGAGTGGCTGAAGAGGCGTCATGGCGTCCTCACCTACCGCCTGACGCAGGTCCTCACCGGACACGGAAGTTTCGGGAGGTTCCTGCACATCATCAGGCGGGAGAAAATGCCCGGGTGTCACCATTGTGACGATCGCCCGGAGGACACGGTGGAGCACACAGTGGCGATCTGCCCAGCTTGGGCGGAGCACCGCCGTGCCCTCGTGGAGGCGATCGGCGGCGGCGATCTCTCGCGTCCGGCCCTGGTTCAGGCTATGGTCCGGAGCGAGAGGGAATGGGAAGCGGTCACCTCCTTCTGCGAAGCAGTAATGCTAGCAAAGGAGGAGGCCGGGCGTTTGAGGGAGAGAATATCAGGCCAACCCAGCCGCCGCGGGAGACGCCCAGGGCGCCGGGCGCCGCGAGACGACTCCCGGCCATCGTAGATGCGGGCCTGTGGACGGCTGAGCAATGGGTAGCTCACCGTCCGACCGTCTATTGACGACAGGCCGTGTCGACGGCGCGTTCGTGTTTCACGCGCGCCTCAATGACGCTGACGACACGCTCGTCCTGGCTCAGGGGGGGTCGCACCAGGCGGCGGCCGACAACATGACACGCGGGGTTGCGATAGTCGCGGAGAGGATCCGGCTACTGGGTCTCGAGGTGACCTTGCACAAATCCGAGGCCATGGTCTTTCATGGCCGCGGAAACACGCCACCGTCGGGATCCCAGTTGACGGTAGGAGGGGTTCGCATCGGCGTCGGGTCGACGATGAAGTACCTGGGAATCGTCCTCGACAGCCGGTGGAACTTCGTCGAACATTTCCGACGTTTGGCTCCCAAGCTCGAGCGGACGGGGGCTGCTTTCAAGCGGCTCCTGCCCAATCTGAGGGGGCCAAACGCCTCCTGCCGTAGGCTCTATGCCGGAGTCGTGCGGTCCATGGCCCTTTACGGGGCCCCGGTATGGGCGCGTTCTTTAGGGCGGCGCGCCGCCCACTACCTGAACGCGCCCCAAAAGGTGGTGGCCATACGGCTTGTCCGGGGCTACCGCACGATCTCCGGCGAGGCAGCGAGCCTCCTTGCCGGACTGCCACCGTGGGATCTGGAGGCGATAGTCCTCGCGCGCCTGTTTGAGTGGCGCGCGGAGGCACTACACCGGGGGGAAAACCCGCTGCCACGGCAAGTTGCCGCTCGGCGGGCAGACTTCCGGTGCGATCTCATGGTGGCATGGAGAGAGCGACTGTCGCAACCCCGTGCAGGGCACGCCACAATAGCGGCGGTAAGTCCCCTCTTTGAGGAGTGGCTGGAGAGGCGTCATGGCGTCCTCACCTACCGCCTGACGCAGGTCCTCACCGGACACGGAAGTTTCGGGAGGTTCCTGCACATCATCGGGCGGGAGGAAGAGCCTGGGTGTCACCATTGTGACGATCGCCCGGAGGACACGGTGGAGCACACAGTGGCGGTCTGCCCAGCTTGGGCGGAGCACCGCCGTGCCCTCGTGGAGGCGATCGGCGGCGGAGATCTCTCGCGTCCGGCCCTGGTTCAGGCCATGGTCCGGAGCGAGAGGGAATGGGAAGCGGTCATCACCTTCTGCGAAGCAGTAATGCTAGCGAAGGAGGTGGCCGGGCGATTGAGGGAGAGAACATCTGCCCAACCCAGCCGCCGCGGGAGACGCCCATGGCGCCGGGCGCCGCGAGACGACTTCCGGCCACCGTAGATGCGGGCCTGTGGACGGTGAGCAATGGGTAGCTCGCCGTCCGTCCGTCGATTGACGACAGGCCGTGTCGACGGCGCGTTCGTGTTTCACGCGCGCCTCAAAGAGAGTCAGCAAAGCAGAGGGGCTTGCCAGAGCCTCCGCCTGCCGGGGTTGCGGGTTGTTCGAAAGAGATACCGCGGCCCCGGAACGTAAAGGGCAACAGAAGGAACATGGGTGGGTTTTAGTCAGTACAAGTCTGACATGCCCCCCCGCTCCGCCCAGAGCGGGGGAAGTCATTGGATGATTTCCCACCCGAAAAAAAAAAAAAAAAAAAAAAGCTATACATTTCAGTAAACAAATCTATATTATTTCCACAAATAACCTATAAGGCTCGTAATTAATATGATATACGCAAGTTATCTTGTACAGTTAATTAGTTGTGGTTTTCAACAGCAAATCATGCATAACAGAGGAAATAATTCCTGGTCAATTATAGGAATTTTGTCATAGAAATATCACGCTCTATGAGTCAATCTTGTGCTTAAACTAAAAAGCCCAGCCCAGTTTACAGCAAATAAAGACGTTATGCTATTCTATTATAGTTTAACCTTGATGTCACTTTAGTTCAGAAACATAAACCTAAGCGTAATTATACTAGGGCACGCCACAATAATGGCGGTAAGTCCCCTCTTTGAGGAGTGGCTGAAGAGGCGTCATGGCGTCCTCACCTACCGCCTGACGCAGGTCCTCACCGGACACGGAAGTTTCGGGAGGTTCCTGCACATCATCAGGCGGGAGAAAATGCCCGGGTGTCACCATTGTGACGATCGCCCGGAGGACACGGTGGAGCACACAGTGGCGATCTGCCCAGCTTGGGCGGAGCACCGCCGTGCCCTCGTGGAGGCGATCGGCGGCGGCGATCTCTCGCGTCCGGCCCTGGTTCAGGCTATGGTCCGGAGCGAGAGGGAATGGGAAGCGGTCACCTCCTTCTGCGAAGCAGTAATGCTAGCAAAGGAGGAGGCCGGGCGTTTGAGGGAGAGAATATCAGGCCAACCCAGCCGCCGCGGGAGACGCCCAGGGCGCCGGGCGCCGCGAGACGACTCCCGGCCATCGTAGATGCGGGCCTGTGGACGGCTGAGCAATGGGTAGCTCACCGTCCGACCGTCTATTGACGACAGGCCGTGTCGACGGCGCGTTCGTGTTTCACGCGCGCCTCAATGAGAGTCAGCAAAGCAGAGGGGCTTGCCAGAGCCTCCGCCTGCCAGGGTTGCGGGTTGTTCGAAAGAGATACCGCGGCCTCAGAACGTAAAGGGCAATAGAAGGAACATGGGTGGGTTTTAGTCAGTACAAGTCTGACATGCCCCCCCGCTCCGCCCAGAGCGGGGGAAGTCATTGGATGATTTCCCACCCGAAAAAAAAAAACAAAAGCGTAATTATACTACATTCGGGGTTGTGGGTTGTTCGAAAGAGATACCGCGGCCCCGGAACGTAAAGGGCAATAGAAGGAACATGGGTGGGTTTTAGTCAGTACAAGTCTGACACTCTCCCTCGCTCCGCCCAGAACGGGAGAACTTATTAATTTGATGATTTACCATCCGCAAAAAAAAAGCGCATACTACATAACTCGCCACTCAACGGTAAAACCTCCGGAGCAATGTCATGGCGACGTAGAGATAACGCTATCGCAACCCCGTGCAGTGCACGCCATTATGAATGGATGAATTAATACTTTATTTCAGGTGGCTTAAAAGCCTTAAACTAGTATAATATTGCTACCCATAAACAGACACTATGGTGGCGAGAAATCCTCAATATCAGTAACAGGTAGCTCATCGTCCGTACGTTTCGACAGGCATAACGGCGCGTTTGTGTTCCACGCGCAAATCAAAGACAAATTAGAATTATCGGAGGCGCCCAAAACCAGGGGGATCATAACCAAAATGTTCTTTATTGATTTAATAATGCGTGGCATGCGTTCGCGATCTATTCAAATGTATAAAAGCCTTTTTACAATCAATCCTGCGTGAACTGTACCAGGGTTGTTTAGTAATGTTCGTAAAGATTGAGGAGCCACATCAGATTTTTAAAATCTGTTCTTATCATTATTTAGCAGCAATTAGCAAGCTTATTTTGCAGCACGAATTCTAGATTTAGCAGCAAAAAATATCACTAGTTATTTTAATGCAAAAGTGGCTCCTCAATCTAAACGTCTGAATTGAGGAGCCACCTGGAACTCGTTAAGTAATACTTTGATGAATATTTATGAAAATTTAGTATCATTTAGAAGCAATTTTGAATATTACCGTCTAAAAATTTAGCTTTTGTAGCTCTAAAACGAAAGAAAATACAATACTTTTTATATGGCTTCTCAATCTAAACTCAAGAAGTGAATTTCTTTTGGATGTGAGCGATCAAATTCATATATTCGACATATTGATCATTTAGCAGGTCTTGTGTTTGTTTTTGCGGTATACGAGTAAAATAGTAAAACAGAGTAAGTTTTGTATATGAACACATTTTCTTTGGGGTCACCCTACACACAGAATTTACAAGAAAGTAGTAAAATATTGTTTTTTCAGAATCCAAAATATTTACATTACTGAACTGTGCAGATATATTTAGCAGACATTTCTGCTAAATGTTACTATCTCTGGCTTTAGATTCCATTGAGATCTCAGGTGGCTACAGTCAAACTTAATATAATTAGAACGTCAGGATTGAAGAGCCAAAGAAAATGTGTTCATATACAAAATTTACTCTAAAAAGGTACAAAAGGTTTAAGGTACAAATTCCACACTTGGCTTTGGAGCGACCGATCCTTTATAATTGTTATTCGAGGAGAAACCTTCAAAAAGCAACCGGCCCTTGGGGGTAAGACCCAAAAGATAGTTTGAATGTGTCCCCTGAAAACAAAACTAAAGAAAACGCATTTTTACATTAAAAACTATGTCAATCAAAAATATATAAGTACTGGTGTCGACTACCCTTTTGCTATAAAAAGTTTATAAATTCCAGAGTGGAGTTCTTCAGTTGGAGCTCCCAAATGCCTACAACCGCTGGAACCCAATAGCGCCTTCCAACTACTGTGTAGACTACCGCATCATGGCGGACCCTAAGAAGATCACGCCGCGATTTTGGGTTGTTCTACCGGGAGGAGACTTCGTGAAGAGCAACATGTACTTTACAATCGGTAAGATATACATAATCTAGCCTATTAAGTCGTATCTGACTAATGCCGTTTAAAGAACTTCTTGACTTTGATGATCTCGTTGGTCTTATAGTCGCAATTGCTACTGCTGATTTCCTGGATTTGATTCCTAGGTCAGCTAAAGTGAAATTAGGTTTTTCCATCAGCAGTTACATAGGATGATGAAAATATGGCCGCCGCGGACATGGGAGGGTTATGAGGCTGAGATGTACCTCTGCTTATCACTTCAAGAATTACAGACATTATGTTACCTTTTCCTCACTAATATTATAAAAGCGAAAGTGAGTTTGTTTTGTTTGTTTGTTACATCTTCACGCCTTAACGGCTAAACCGATTTTGATGAATTTTGGTACAAAGATAGTTGGAACCCTGGAGACGGACATAGGCTATTGCTTTTAAAAGTGGGAAGTGAGGGAGAAAGAGGGAAGATAAGAGAAAACTTGCATTGCTATTACAATCAATAAGACGCAAGGGCAAAAACTACAGGTAGCAGGTACCTGCAAATCAGAAAAGGGAAACTGTGTAATCACGCATTTAGGGCGAGCGATGCCGCGGGCAAAAGCTAGTTAATAAATAAAACATCAACCCTTTATTCATATACACGGGATATAGTTAAAAAAAATTGCCATTAAAACCGTACAAAACTTGCGATGTAAACGGCCATATATTTTGACTGCGTAGATTTACAGAGTTGTTTTTGTCACAGCTCTAAGGGACTATAAGCTTAAGTATATACCTTTAATTTCAACTAAATACCACCAAGTGTTCCTGAGGTAAAGAGTCTTAACCGTCTAACTGATGGACAACCAACTGATCCTATAAAGGTTCTGTTTTTTCCTTTTGAGGTACAGAAGCCTGAAAAATTGTAATATGAAGTTTTGACGGCACGGTTGGAGCAGTGGCTGAGCGATCGACTGCTGCGCTGCGTTTCGCGGGTTCGATTCCCGCACGGAACAAATATACTCAATATATTTATTGCTTTACCATAATGTGTACTTAGGTGGTAGTTTTTACAATAACGTGATCATTATGGACCCTGTAGGGCACAGCAAAAGGGTAGAGGAGAGAAACACATATTTGAATGACCTGCAGATACTTGTTTCGGATCTGGCTATTTGTGTATGTGAGTTTAAATGTTTGTAAACGCACCCACGATACAGGAGAAATTCCTAGTGTGGGGCAACGTTTTTATAAAAAAAAATACCGTAATACCAAGAAAATATTTTTAGTTTGTTTTTTTTTATATATAAATGCCTAGTCAGAAATGTGTACTTACAATATGAATCACATAAAAGCTTTAAAACCGCAGATAATTAAAATGAATCAAACAAACAACATATACATCATCTCTGTGTTTATAACTTAGAACGGAGTTAATTTCCAGGACCTCATTTATTATCATGACCTTACTTGTAGTTTGTGCGTCAATTAAACATCAATATATTTAAGAATTACTATGACCAGTTTCCTTACATACATTTAACCTTTTCGCTGTAAATATGTATATTTACAGCTATTTTATTGTAATGCACTGTAACTGGCATGAAAGAATTCAAGAAGCTTGCATGTCATCGTGTCATCCACAAATATCCATACATCCTCACTGACTTTTGCATTTCTAATATTATCAGTAGGATAGTCCTATTACAGGTTAACTACAGTCTAGCTCACAAGCATAACTACCATTTTTTTTTCGAATCGGAAATCATTACAATACAACGCTAAATAAGTCTATTTAGCGTTGTATTGTAATGAATTCCGATTACAGTACAACGCTAAATAAAGAAATTTTAGAGAGTCCTCTAAAAAGACTAGTAAAAATCTAAATAGACTAAAGTGTCAGACTTGTACTGACTAAAACGGTATCTCGAACAATCCGCAACCTCGGCAGACAATGGCCCTGACGGGACCTTCTGCTTAGCTGACATATCTTTGAGGCGCGCTTGCAACGGACTGTAGTTGCCCGTTTCATTGTTAAAAGCCACATTTTAACAAAGATGCAAGTTACTTGCATACTTGTGGGGCAAGTTTTAGACACGTGCAACGGTCGGAATACCTAAATGAATCGAAATGGTACATTTTCATGACATCGACATGCAATCTAGAGAAAGAAATAAAGAATAACTATTTATTCTATATTATAACAACACGCACATACACACCAATATTACGAAGAAGAAAGATATGTTTGTTTGTAGTAACGAATAGGCTCTAAAACTACTGGACCAATTACAACATCACCCACGAGAGCGGGGCAGTAACTAAAGACGAGGGTGATTCTGCGCGCAGGACAGCTAGTTATAAATAAAAAATCACAATTTATTGAAGTTGGAGTAGTTTGTCTTTTTTTTCCATACTTCTTTAGATTATAAATAAATTTAAAATATAATAAGCATAAGCATGTAGGCGAAAGTAAAATATACAAGGTGCAATAATATTCAAAAGACCTTTCGTGTTTATCAACATGTCAATTCAATGGCCAAACGATTTCATGAACACGCCGTTGACGGGGCCTGTCGTCACTAGCTTAGACCCTGGATACCCTGGACACATAGGCTGCTTATTATCCTGGTCTGCGCGGGTGAAGCCACGGGGTGCAACAGAGCTAGGACATATTATAATGTACATATAATATTTGACGGCATGGTTGGCGCAGTGGCTGAGCAATTGGCTGCTGCGCTGCGTGTTGCGGGTTCGATTCCCGCACGGAACAAATATTTGTATGGCCTACAGGTAGTTGTTTCGAGTCTGGCTGTATGTGAGTTTAAATGTTTTTAAACGCACCTACGATACTGGAGAAATTCCTAGTGTGGGGCAACGGTTTTTTTTAATAATAATAATGTGTTTTTTGTCAACAGCTACACTGGTGTCTTGCTTTTTCATGGCGTTGGTGCTGATCGTATACTTCTTGCTGCCTGAACTTCAGAACTTGTGTGGCTTGATCCTGATGGCGTACGTCTTCAGTCTGTTTATGGCATTCTTGCTGTTGGCCATCATTCAAATAACGATACACAGCAGTACAGGGTGTATTTGTCTGAGTAAGTGATCATTATAGAGTATATGAATTGTGCTTTTGCTAATCCAGTAAAAAAGTAACGTGTTCTTGTTAGCTAGAATGATAAATGATGCTTATTTTAGTTAGTAACAAGTAGTTTTAGTTAGTAGCAAGTAGGTTTTTACAAACACTTTTACTCGTCGTTTTTTTTTTAAATAATTTGAGGCAGGTGTTTCGTACCCGTCTACTCTGAGAAGAAACAGCCGAAACAAACTCAGAGGTCAAAGTCTCTTTTAAGGTCCAGACAAAAATCTTGGTCAACTCACATGAAGACCATGCAAATTAGTGTCTGAAATGGTCTTCTTAAGAAAACACCACACAGATTGAGTGGAATTGTCCAGTCAGTACAAGCATTTGTCAGTTATCGTGTAGCTCGACTCATAACTCAAGGAGTTCAAAGAATGTCTAACTAATAGGTGGTAGGTGTAGGTCGCTTTTAGTATTCAAACTGCGAGATAATAGTAAAAAAAAAAAGTAATGAACCGCATGGTCCTCACATTTATAATAAACAAATAATTTTTTTCAAAACTAAATTGAAACAGCTACGAGAAGGCAGCTTAGCCTTCGTTTGAGCTTGTTTTAAAATACGAGGAATTGCAATCTAAACTTAAAAGGTTCGCTACCTCGTTGGTAAAGTTGTGACCACAAGCGTGACTGTTGAGCAGGAAGTCCTATGTTTGATTGCCAGGTCGAAAAGTATTATTGAGATATTCTACAAGAAAGGATCATGGCAAGTCTGGACGCACATCCTTACTAATATTAGAAAAGCGAAAGTGAGTTTGTTTGTTTGTTTTATTTTAAAAATGTGGGATGTGAGGGAGAAAGAGGGAAGAAAAGGGAAAACTTAGCGTTGCTATTACAAATCAATAAGGCGCAAGGGGAACTGTGTTACCCCGAATTTAACGCGAGCGAAGCCGCGGGCAAAAGCTAGTAATTTATAAATTAACGAAGTGTCATTCACTTGCGAGTTAATTTTTATTATAACTAAGAGTTTATAAAAAGATTATCTAAAAAATATTGAGTGAATATATGATTGGAATCAAAAGTTAGAAAAGATTTTTATTTACTTAAAAATATGTTATCATGCAGTTATTGAACGCACCGTTTTTCGAATTACATTCTAACCTACTCTTTACATGATCTACGTTCTACGATACGTTTATATGATGTACGTACGAATCTGGGCTCGGTTGATGGCAATAAGACCCTTATGACATGGGATGACAGTTCATAATGTGCAAAATGTAGGTAAACTGGTTTTAACGTTTTTTTTTTTCGTTTCAGCGATGTTAATATATTTCTTCTTCCTGGCCACATTCTGTTGGATGAGCGTCATGTCCTACGATATTTGGTGGACCTTCAGGTTAGTTTCTTCACAACCAAAAGTATCTAACTATCTTCATGAAGATTCGAGAGCTTCCTGGAGGTTTTATTTGTTTGTTACTGCAAGATCGCCAATTTTAAGCCTAGTCCGGATTGAGGGGCATACGCAGATGTACGCCACTCACCACAGTACTTTACCATATCTCAGAGTTTTATTATTTTAGAAAGACCACTACTATTTGGCGCCCGACTATAGGTACAATAGCTACAAAGCAGGGTCAGTTTTCTAAAATCCAAAGCGTAGTATAACAAGCGTAGCGTACTGTAGCATTATGCACCAACTAGTGAGCATCTTTTAGGCTAACCCTAATCATCGGCGGATCCAAGTGGGAACTTGAGACTTCCAGGCCCACTTAATGAGGTCGGAGTTACATCTTCTCATCAAACCTGGTGTGAGAGTCACAAACTATGCTCCGCTTATCCTGCCCACTCAACCCCAAAACATTCAGGCAAGGTGACCTCTGCACCGCCACCGATGAAGTTTTGACACGAAGAAAAAAAAACAATATACCTATTCCAGACGCATGTTAAAACAACGTCACAAGTTCAATTCTGCTTTAACACAACCTCGATCATTGTTAATCATAATTAAATGTTTTACAGAGGTTACGCAAAGGCCCGTCCAATCCATCGGCGAGGAGAATTGTTTAAGTTCCTGATGTACTGCTTGTTCGCCTTTGGAGTTCCGTTGCTCATGACCCTAGGCCTGTTCGCGCTGAACGAGACCAAGGAAGGCTTGAGAAACTTGCCTTGGTTCGTCACTCCTCACGTTCCTGAGTTCGGATGCTTCCTTGAAGGTAGGCATTTCGGATTTTTGACTAATCATCACATGATCTTGATTTACCTTGTTTGGCGATTAAGCAAGACTAGCCGCTTATTTTTTTATTAAAGGGACCTGTAGAAAAAGTAGATCTACAAGTAGTTAAATCTTTACTTCAAACTACACTACACACTCACTCTTCACTTCATCATTTAAATCACGAGTAAATAGGCTTCTTCTGAGTTAGATCGATCCATCGTTTGTCTTGAGGACAAGATTGAAATCAAGAGTAGACCTATTTAAATCACTATTTTCCTGCCCTCGTCCTATTTGGAGTCGGGGAAACTCATTTTCTTCTTCCATTCTCCTATGTCAGACGTCACGGCATTATTTACGCCTTTCACGGCGTTTCACATTTCTTATCTTTCCATATATAAATCTATCCATCTTTCTTTGGCCTTCCTCTCCCTCTTCATCCGTCAGCATTCATATTTATCACTCTTTTAGTCACATGCATTTATCATCTCCAAGTCTCCAAACAAGTTCATACCAAGACAAACGACTCCCTTTCAATTTTTCAAATTTCCTCTAATATTCTCGTTCCTTACTTTATCCATTCTTCTCACTCTACATATCCATCTCAACATTCTTACCTCCGCTACAGGCAATCGTTTTCCATCCATCGTTCTTTTGCGCGACAGCAGGCCCATTTAAATAACAAAAAAAACTAATTTATCCAGTTATGCATCATACAATTTTCAGTGCCTCTGTTTTTTTAATCTTCTAAGCTCTAACTAGCCATATTTCCTTCACAGGTGGTGTTAAACTGTTGTACTTATACACACCTATGTTGATCCTGATTATCTGCAACTGGATGTTTTATTTGATGACCGCGTTCAATATATGGCGGTTGAGTCGAGGGACAGCCGTACTGGATTCGGCTGCTGCAGGGAATCCGCAAGCACATCGCACACATAGGCATAGGTACGTGACAAAATTTGCAATTCTGCCAAAAGGGAAAAGGTTACCTACCTGTTCATAATCTCAGTTTATGAACAGGTAGGTAACCTTTTCCCTTTACAGACGGAACAAACCAGCCATTAGGTTTTTAGGATTTGCTTTCCGTCTGTCTATCTGTATGTCACAGCCCGTTCACTCCAAGATTGTTAGCACTACACCTTTGCAATTTAGAGCAAGTATCTCTTAAAAAAAAAGTGAAATTATGAAAAAAAAATAGATGTTTTTTTTATATGTGTGTTGTTAAACGTAAAAAAAAACATTCAACGAAAATTGGTTTGAATAAGATTTGATTAGGGATTTTTTCGTCAAACTGCAGCAGTAAAGTTGTTTTTCGATAACATAATATGAAAAAACAAATTTAGCTTTGCTGTTTAGTGGAAATTTACCTATGAAGGAGCAAGACCGACTCGCATTTGACCGGTTTTTAACTGAACCGTTAAAAATTAAATTTCTGGTTATATTAACTCACTGCAGGGACTGCGCATAAAAGTTTCTGCGTCTCCTGCAATGGGTTTAATATGTAACATTAAACGCACTTGGGTGGTAATGCAGGTTAAAGTGCCTTACATCTTAATGGAAAAAACCATTAATTTTACAGGTTGATGGTTTACTTGAAGCTGTCGGTGGTAATGGGCCTTAATTGGTTGCTGGAAATAGTCAGCTTCTTGTATCCTGGCTTCAAGATATGGTGGATATCAGATATCTACAACATCCTCATCGGCTTGGCCATATTCCTTATTTTTGTTTGCAAGAAGAAAATACTAAGGAAACTATGCAAACGGTAAGTAAACTATTTTATATTATACTCATCAACCCCGAAAAACAGAAGCAGGATCTTTATTATATGCTAATTAATTTGGGGTCAACTCAGCTTTCCCTCCTTACCTATAAAAATATGTTAGCCAATCAGTAGTGACGTAAGAAAAAAAGGAAAATATATATTATAGTCGCACAGGACAAACCAATAATCCAAAATTAAATAAATGGAGATAAAAAATAGACATAAAACTAATGAACTTAATAAAAAATAAACTTTGATAAAATAAAGAATACTGCGCCAACCGTGCCGGTTGCACAGTGTTTAAGCCATTGGCTGCTACGCCTCGTGTCGCGGGTTCGATCCCCACGTAAAAAATATCTGTCTGACCGACCGGTAGTTGGACCACCTACGACACAGGAGAAATTCACAGTGCGAGTAATGACTAAATTTTAAAAAAATGGTCCTGATCGGGGTCAAAAAGCCCCAATCTCTGCATGGTGCTGGCGTAACATTACCTAGCTAAATAACCTTTCATAAAATCAATCCAATCCATGCATTATTTTGCTTTTTACACCTAAAATAATTCCCTTGTCTTCTTCATATTGTTCGTCTGCAATTAAGACATTTATAATTATGTATATTTTTTACATAAAGTTTTAAAATAATTCTGTAAAAAAGATTTAAAGAACAACGTCTAAGTTGCTTTGGGTTAGAGCTCCAGAAACATTAACGAATTTACAAGTATATTTGATTTATGAAAACATTAATGCGAGATGTATCGAAGTGAACTACCTTCTTAAGCACGCCCTTAAACCAAAACCAAGGAGAGCCTGTAAAGATGTACATGGAAATTTTTTTTCTTTGTTTTAACAGTTACCTGGGTAGGCAGACAATGCGCTGGTATCCATCATCCAAGAGTTACAGCCAGTCCAGCAGCATGTCAGATCAAGAATCCGCTACTCTCCAATCGAAGGTCTCCTCTCAACCAAGTGGACTGAGCGGATACGCAATGGTCTCTAAAAATGCAATTTAAGTTCATGAAAATATCAACGGTTTTTGATCACTAATCAGTAAGTCAGTCCAAGAAACGGTAGAGGAGCATATCATGCTAAACGAAGTGCTGTTATGCATCTTCGTCAAAATTCAGGAGGTGGTCATAAAAAGTCAATAAAAATGACGGTACCTATACAATAGCAATTTACGTTCCTTTTTAGTTGTTTTAAATTGTACAGTATCTCAAAGAGGGTCGCCGTGGTTTGGGGAGTAAAATCATCGAATAAACTTATATGAAAGAGTGATAATAAGGTATAGACGGCGTGAGGTTTGACTCTTACCTATTTCTGTGCATAATATGCAAACACCTTCTCATTTTATTATTCGTTGGGGTCGAGAATCGTAGCGTAGCTAACTCCTTGACTTTGACGGGGATGCAAATGGACAGCTTATATAAGGTCACGATTTGTATCTACACAAACGAAATTATTTGTTGCAAAATACCAGTGACTTGCACAATTAAGTACATTTGCAATTACAAGCAATTGTGACGTAAGTATGTACCTACCCTACATCAATCAAACGTTTTGCTTCTGCTTTTCGAATTGTTGATACTATTTCAACACAGATAAGGTGCCACGTTTATCGCGCTTTCAGTAGCCTTATTTGAATTCTCAGATGCGCAGGAGTACGATCCCTTGGGCACTCCAATAAGTAAAATAAAAAACATTTATTTGCTAAAATATACGAACAGATATGATGCTTAATTCATTTAGCAGACAAAAAAACATGGACAAATCGTTCCATTCATGCAAGCAACATTGCTATAATTTTAATAATGAAGGTATAATATATATAATCTATCTATACTTATAATAAATCTGTAGAGAGGTCAATTCTGTACATGAAATATATTTCCAAAATAACTATCAGGGGGTGATTAGTGATCGATACTGATGCCAAAAATGCAATCAGTAAAATTTTTGTCTGTCTGTCTGTCTGTCTGTCTGTCTGTCTGTCTGGATGTCTGTATGTTCGTTATAGAAACAAAAACTACTGGACGGATTTTAACGAAACTTGGTACAATTATTCTTCATACTCCTGGGCAGGTTATAGTATACTTTTCATCACGCTACGATCAATAGGAGCAGAGCAGTGAAGGAAAATGTTGGGTAATCGGGAGAAGTTGGTTAAAGCTACACAGAAATCATGTATGACGGAAATGTTCTCCTTAAAATTATATAAAAAATATCCTACGACAGCATAGGTCTATCTTTTATGGTTGACTCACAATAACACGTGTAAAGAACTCCCGATAGCTTAGCAGTTCGGAGCTTTCTGATTATAGGTATTTGTCTACTCTTACGTTTATAACACTCCCACTCATCTCTAATTAAAAACAGTTAACATTATTACGTATTCAATAAAAAAAGAATCATATAAATCGGTATACAAACACCAAAGTTATGCATGAAATACGCTAATGAGCCATCGCGCGTGAATACTGAATCGTGCTATAAGGATTATTTTTGTGTAATATTTGGCTGTTGATGCGAATAGACGTTCAGAGTGTTCGACCTTATTGACAGACAATGCTTTCAGCCCGACTTTTAGTCTTTAAATAATTTCTTTTTAGATTTCTTTTATTGTTATTTTATAAAATGGGTTCCCTCTATCTGGCAGAATCTCGATGCTCCGAAATTTATTTGGCATAACACACTTGGCATAATTTTCTTTAAACGAACATTTTAAAGGCATAAAAATTATTTGATGTAATTATCGTTTGGCATAATGTTTAAAACTTCGAATTAACCATGGCATACTTATAAGATGGCAGAATTACATTTAGTATAATTACGATTGGCAGAGTTCAAATTTCGCATAATATCGTTTAGCATAATGTTCATTTAGAGCGATGATTATTTGGTATAATTTCACTTGGCATACTATGTAGATGGTTGAAATGGCTCTAGGTTAGTTAGGTTAGGTTTGGTTAAAACTGTGACCACCTACGCACGAGCCGAGCGAGCGAAGCGAGCGGTTCCGCGGCAGCGGCCGGCGAGTGCCAGAAAAGACTTGCATTAATAGAAAAAACAGATTGTTTTTAGTAGGTTACCCGGAACTGAACTATTTAGATTAGGATAATTACTTATTGAATTCAATGACATTATTTCAAATTCAATTAAACAATAAATAAAACAAATGACATAATTTTAAAGAAATAAATAATTAAAATAAATGACAACTTATAATGACAAAGATGATTCTAACTATACACTTTCTGCGATATGACAATTCTGCCGTTTAATGATTATCGATATAAAATATATATTATGCCAAAAGACGATTCTGACTGTGAACTTTCTGCGATATGATGTTTCTACTTTTTAAATATTATGGATATGAAGTTTATGCCTAGAGATGATTCTGACTTACAAAATTATGAGTTTTGAATGTATGACAAATGAGTGTCTGCTAAACAATTTTCTGCGAAGTGAAGTTTATGCTATCCGTTGTTATGCAATATAAAATTATGACATAAAAAGTTCTGCTATAAAGGGTGGACCCTTATTAATAGGCATTAGTTATTTTGGTAGTGTTTAAATATTCGTTCAAATTACAAATTATTCATAGTTTACATTTTATTTCTTTTTAGGTGAAGTAGTAGTATTTACGCATAGATTTTTAGAAACCGAGTTTCGGCTAATTTATGTTCAGTTTTTTTTTATACTATATTGGTTAAAGCGTAGTTAATTATATAAATTATAGTTATAGGTATTATTAATTAAAGTATTTATAGGTTTTTATTTTTAAGTGAAGTAGGTATACATAGGTAGATAGTATTGGACGGGTTCCCTCTATCTGGCAGAATCTTGATGCTCCGAAATTTATTTGGCATAACACACATATTTTTCTTTAAACGAACATTTTAAAGGCATAAAAATTATTTGATATAATTATTTGATATCGTTTGGCATAATGTTTAAAACTCCGAATTTACAATTGCATAGTTTTAAGATGGCAGAATTACATTTAGTATAATTACGATTGGCAGAGTTCAAATTTCGCATAATATCGTTTAGCATAATGTTCATTTAGAGCGACGAGTATTTGGTATAATTTCACTTTTTATACTATGCTGATGGCAGAATTTAATTAAGAATAACTTTAAGTTTAAAGACTTATATGCCTAATAAGTCTTTAAACTGACATGGTCACTAACATTATTATTAACGGTTAAAACGGGATATTTACCATGTTTGTTATTTATTTTGAGTTTCCAATATTTTGGTGTGAACCGATACAGTGAGTTACAATTGTATACAAAAACATATTAAGGCAAAAAAAAAAGATATTTTTGGAATTATATAGAAAAAAAAGACATTGTTTTTAGTAGGTTACCCGGGACTCAACTATTAAGATTAGGTTAATTTGTTCAAAAAAATGCGTAGGTTAGGTTAGGTTAAAACTGTGACCCCCTACGCACGAGCCGAGCGAGCGGAGCGAGCGGTGCCGCGGCAGCGGCCGGCGAGTGCCAGTAACGACTTGCATTAATAGAAAATGAGATTGTTTTTAGTAGTTTACCCGGAACTGAGCTATTTACATTAGGATAATAATTACTTATGGAATTAAATGACATTATTACAAATTCAATTAAATAATAGTTAAAATAAATGATATTATTTTTTATTCATCAGCAGTCGATCGCTCAGCCACTGCGCCAACCGTGTCGTGTTTGTTACGGCTTCACGCCTAAATGACCGAACCGATTTTGATGCATTTTGGTACAGAGATAGTTGGGGCCCTGGTGACGGAAATAGGCAAGTTTTTTTAAAGTGAGGGAAGGGGGAGAATGAGGGAAGAAAAGGGGAGAGAAAGATACATTTTTTCGGGTCATCACGCGGGTTAAAGTTAGCGTTAGCCCAAAGTAACTATGCCACGCGGACGAAGTCGCGGGCGGAAGCTAGTATCATAATAAGTTAATAATATGAATTAAGTTACCATTCGTAAAATGGTCACAAATTGACAATTCACAATAAGAACTGCGTCTGTGGCCATTTTAAGAATTTTAACATAATTCATATTATTATCCTATTAGGATTCTGCTAAAGCCCCCAATTTAGACCCCCTGGTGTTCAAAATACTTACTCATTATTATTTTTAATTTGCTCAGTCATTATTTTATGAATATTTAAACATAACTTGTAGCCTGGCGGACTGTAGAGTTACTAGATTTAAGTCAGTTAGAATACCACTTACTTAAGCCACTAACTTGTGCTAAAGTTTGTAAGAAGGTTGCATACCATTGTCATAAACATGTATGAATAATTAGAAGAGGTTTTAATCCAAGTAATTAACATTGTGTTAGCTAAGTTGTGCTCGGTTTAATCTTTCATTTTTATAAAAGGTTTTAAGCGAAACCAATTACTACTTAAGATTAATTAAATGCTGGTAACAAACTTCTTTAAGGAAGGTTTTTAAGCGAGGTATGATTACATGACAGGGTTTAAAATTAGTTTAATGATAGTTATAAGACATGAATGCCAATTTTCTGTAAAAGAAATGACAATTAAACCAATGATAAAATAAAAGATGGCACAGTTAAATAAATGATTAGAATAAAAGAAAAACCGACCACGTGCGAGTCGAACTCGCACCAAGGGTTCTGTACAAACTTGGTCTTGTACTTTGACTGCGTACACTTTAAGGGTTTAATTTTTTCACAACTCCAAGGGTCCATAGACTTGAATATATGGTTTGATTTTCAACTCGATACTTCCACGCGTTCCCGAGATAAAGGCTCTTGACAGACAAATAAACAGACGGATAACAAAGTGATCCTTTACGGTTCAGTATTTTTTCCTTTTGAGATATATCATAAGTTTGTATGGAACTGTCGGTGCGCGACTCCGAGTGGCATTTGGCCCGGGTTTTTTTCTGTACTAACTATTTAGTAAACGCCATCTGAATCCTTACTAATATTATAAAAGCGAAAGTGAGTTTGTTTGTTTGTTACCTCTTCACGCCTTAATGACTAAACCGGTTTTGATGAATTTCAGTACAGAGATATTTGGTATAGAGATATATATATTTTTAATAAAAGTGAGCTAGGAGGGAGGAAGAGGGAAGAAAAGGGAAAACTTAGCTTTGCTATTACAAATCAATAAGGCGCAAGGGCAAAAACTGCAGGTAGCAGGTACTTGCAAATCAGGAAAGGGGAACTGTGTTACCCCGAATTTAACGCGAGCGAAGCCGCGGGCAAAAGCTAGTTTAATTATATTAAGTGATGATAGGTGATATTGTTTGCGAGCACATTCGTAGGTTAAGTGGTTACTCGGGGTACATCAATGCATGTCTGTTATTTGAAATACTAAAGTACATTTTATTGTAAGCCCATAACAACTGCCCTTTTTGTTCGTTAGTCATATGTATTGTAATGGTCTTAAATGCTTGACTAGTTAAGATATTTTTTTGTTCAATCGAGTCAAATATTAGAAATAAGTGGAAACAATATTTGTATATTGGCAAATTGACTACCCACTTAAATTGCCCGTGTACTCTAATTAAACTAATATTCATTGACACCTTTATCTGAAATATATAGAACATGTCAAATAGACTTTAATTGAATATCAATTTGATTACCAATTATTTTCACATTAATTATAAGTTCTGTGTATACCAAATCAATGAATAAATACTCGTGCTAAAATTTAAGGATAGGTTAAAAAGGTATTCCTATGCCTGTTTTCCCCAACACTAGGCCACATCTAAAGGCATGCTTATATTTTGAAAAACATTTTTGCCAAAGGGTATCGTATAACCCAGAACTAACAGGCTCATAAAATGCTGTTATTCAGCTGCATCCGGTGAAAAGAGGCTGAGCAGGTAATGATTTAGTTGCCGTTTAGTGTTAGTCAAAACTTAATTGGTGGAGATCTGTCATACAGGTCCCGAACCCATTATAGACTCCAGCTCTCACAAAGGTTACAAATCTGATTTGACATAATATGACATGAACCAAAGAAAACCTTTTTGAGAGAAAATAAAAAATCTATTCTAAAAAAAAACTATTCTAATTAGTTTTAAGTACTGTGTGCTTTATTTTAGAAATTATATGCCAAAGCTCAACGAAATAAACTGTTACCAAAACTTAGTTTTTATTGTAGATGTTATAATGTTATAGTAGATTAAGTTAGAGGAACACGAGGTTAAATAATATCAGGTGCTCAGGTCGATCTTTACGTGAAACCGAGCTTACCTAGGTCGACCCGCGTATTGGCGTTTCTCGGAAAGCATGTTAAGTCCAATGACTTAACATGATCAATGATCTACAAATGTCAGCTGGAATCAATATTCTAGCTGTCATTTGTAGATCATTAAAAGTTACAGGCAGTCAGTCGCCTGAAAGTCCAGCCAGTCTTACTAAGGGTCTTCTTCTGGTAGAGAATGCCTTATGCAGCAATTTTAGACCCCCCGTTGAAATACCGTTAATTCTAAGTCAATATTACTCTGTATACATTTGTAGTTGTATCGGTTATTGTACGATAAATAATACTCAATAAATGTCTCTCTATTTTATTTACCACGTTGATATTTGTACTTTCACATTTTTAATATTAAGACATGTATTTGTGTTGTGTCTTAAGTCTATTAATAAGTTAAATAAACTAGTTTTTAAGCATTTTATGTAAGATAAGACAAGATCATTTAATAACGTGACAATCATACAAGATGCTAAATTAGACGTAAGAGAATTTATTGTTCGTTGTAAGACTGTAATTAAATAAAGATTTTAACTATTATGAACTATAATAATATCGTTTATTATTGGCCTTTATTTATGTATATATTTTTTATTTTTTTTATGGGTTTTGTCGCTTAGCGACCAAAGCACCTAGTGCAGGAAAATCTATTAATAATCTATTTAAAACTAACTTACGATCTACTTATTACTAACTTAAACAATTCTTTCGTTTTCTTGGACATTGGAAAGGCAAGAATGGAATTACAAATGCCGATTTTAAATACGTTGTTTTGTCCAAATACATGACGTATGAATAAAACACATTCTTTTAAAAAAAAACCTAGCAGTTTCAAGCGAATTCGTACGCGATATGTTTGCGATTTGCCGTGCCTCACAGCCTTTCTATTCTTTTTTATATTATAACAGCTGCTAGTTGTCAAACAGTTTATGAATATGGACATAATGTAATATTGTTCAACCCCAGTTATAAGCTTGAAAAATATAGCATATGTCCTACTCCAAGTTTAAATTTATCTTTTTGCGTTGCCCCATTCAAGGAATTTCTCCTGTATCGTGGGTGCGTTTACAAACATTTAAACTCAAATGCATAAACAGCCAGATCCGAAACTGTAGGTTATACAAATATTTGTTCCGTGTGGAGATTGAACCCGCGACACGCAGCGCAGCAGTCGATCGCTTAGCCAATGCACCAACCGTGCTGTCAATTTCATTTCAACCAGTTTTTCGCTTGCTACCTTAACAACATACAGCCTACAGGACCTACACAACACATAATCTCACATCATAATATGGTGACTACTACGACTTCTGAAGCATCGACAAACGTTTTTGTTCTATTTTCATAGCATAAAGTTCTGTACAAATTAACAATTCCTTCTTAGTCTAGCAAAAGAAAATAAGACTATCCAACTAATATGACGGCACGATTGGCGCAGTGGCTGAGGGATCGACTGCTGCGCTGCGTGTCGCGAGTTCGATTCCCGCACGGAACAAATATTTGTAAAACCTGCAGATAGTTGTTTCGCGTCTGGCTGTTTGTGTATGAGAGTTTAAATGTTTGTAAACGCACCCATGATCCAGGAGAAATTCCTAGTGTGGGGCAACGTTATAAAATACCAAATAGTTGATATCATAGTGGTAGTAGACTAAGGGGCTGCGCAAATGTTGACACTGCCAACTAACCTCATTCGTTTGTGTGGTGTATACCTGTTAAATTGAGTTGGTTATTAATAACTAAAAACGGATAATATTTTTGTGTTCACCAAAAATACTGATCGTGCACCAAATATTCTTTCCTGAATGTTAAAAAAATGCGTAGGTTAGGTTAGGTTAAAACTGTGACCCCCTACGACCCCCTACCCCAGTAACGACTTGCATTAATAGAAAATGGATAAAGATATAACACTTTTTTATTGTAGTGCGCTGATGCTCGTTATGACATATTTTAATTAACATATTTTGGTGCACATTCAGTATATTTGGTGGAACACAGGTAAAATTAGGTAAATGAAATGGGAATAAATTGAAGTACTTTTAAATACCATCCAATAAAAACTACTTGTTACCGACACGGCACACCATCACAGGAAACCGTCGTTTTTAATCAAATATTCATTGGTAGCTTGTTTGCGACACAAGACACAAAAATATCACCGTACCGCAGCGCTTTAGCTGAGGATTGATCGTTCATGTCCGTCCAGTTACCAATCATAGTGAGGACTGACTGCCACAGCTCACCTGTTCCAGGTACTCGTTTAGGTAACTGTTATGCAAATATCGATCAACAACGGGTACGTTGCACTCTCCCGCCGGGACAGCTTAGCTCATCGCATCCCAGCTGCCCGACATCAAAGGTTATAATTTCATTTAATTGTATTTAGCTGGGCGATATCGATAGTTCGTGCTGAAACAAAGCAGATAAATTACACTCAGATCTTCTTCTAAAAGCATTTTAGCAATTATTCGGTATTTTGTGTGCCTTTATAAAATATTCAGAAATACATACAATATGTAATGTATAAAACTTTCTAGTTGTAATCAGAGGTATCTTGATACTCATGTTAAATACTTGCACTCTATTACACTATATAAACTGCATATTTTATACAAAATTGTTACAAGTACATTAATGAATTCAATTTAGTTTTGACACAATAATAATTAAACATCAATAATCTACCTACATTTTAAACGAACTTCAAGGAAAAGTTCGGTCGTGTAGTCGCTTTTTGAGGTGTTGCTAAGCATTCAAATAGTTCAGGCATAAAGGGCGGGTTGCGCGTTCTTTGAAACACATACCGCGGCCACGAAACAAAAAATGCAAAAGAAGGAACATGGATGGGTTTTAGTCGGTAAAGAACACTACCTTCTATTCCGCATGGAGCAGGAAAAGTTATTTAATTATTTCCCATCCACACAAAACCCAGAGTTCCGTACAAACTTGCGATATAAATGGCCATTTGACTGTTGACTTTTGTGATCTCTTTAATCAGTTGTTTTTTTGCAACAGTTGTCAAATCACATATTTATATAACCCTTGTTCTAAATAGTTACAGTACTGATCGCAACATCTGTGGGACTTATCTCATATAGTTATTTTTTTTTATTCTTGTACAAATTGTTTTTTACCAATTCGTTGTGAATGAGTGGACATGGTTGGCCTTGTAGATTCTTAGACGCTTGTTAACTTTTGTCAACGTATTATTTTATTTTACGTTTCGTAAAGTAAGCAATGACTTATTGTCGGGCCTACGCTGTCCTCTCATACTTAAGTACTAACGCTGTAACAACAACATTGTAAAACCAAATGATTTCAAAAGAGTAACCATGGAGTTTCTTGCCGGTTTTTCTTCATAGGAAACGACCAACCTGAACCGTGCACCTTTTCTCGACGTTTTATAAGGAATCAAAATATTACTTATAAAACGCAATAATCAAAACATGGGCAGGCCTATGTGAAATAAAAATATTTTGATTTTGACTGCGTAGACTTAGGATAGGTATATGATTTTTTCACAACTCCAACAAGGGGCATTAGTATATAGTAAGTATATAGTTTAAATTTCAACTCGATGCCTTCACGTGTAAGCAGAGGGGCTTGCCAGGGCCTCCGCCTGGCGGGGTTGCGGGTTGTTCGAAAGAGATACCGCGGCCCCGGAACGTAAAGAGAGAAAGAAGGAACATGGGTGGGTTTTAGTCAGTACAAGTCTGACATGCCCCCCGCTCCGCCCAGAGCGGGGGAAGTCATTGGATGATTTCCCACCCGAAAAAAAAAATGCCTTCACGTGTTACCGAGATAAGGGTCTTGACAGACAGACGAACAACAAAGTGATCCCATAATGGTACCGTTTTTCCTTTTTTGGTACCGAACCATTAAAAGGCATACATGGCGTGTTCGCCAATATCTGCAATAAAAATATCATTTGAAACGGGATTATTATCATACTAGCTTTTGCCCGCGGCTTCGCTCGCGTTAAATTCGGGGTAACACAGTTCCCCTAGCGCCTTACTGATTTGTAATAGCAACGCTAAGTTTTCCCTTTTCTTCCCTCTTTCTCCCTCACATCCCACTTTTTAAAAAAAAATATTAGCCTATGTCCGTCTCCTGGTTCCCAATTATCTCTGTACCAAAATTCATCAAGATCGGTTAAGCCATTAAAGCGTGAAGAGGTAACAAACAAACAAACAAACAAACAAACAAACTCACTTTCGCTTTTATAATATTAGTAAGGATTTGCGGCTCAGTTACATCGCCATGATCACGGATAAAAGTTGCTTTTGCGTGTTAATCAGCACACAAAACGATCCACCCGTTTCCTGATTCATTTTTGCTCTCAGTACCGCTACGTGACGCTATTTGATAAACTCTCACCTCCGATGATGGCCCAATTACACACGCATATAGCATGATTGTACTCATGCTTTTTTACGAGTTTATCTAGAGCTGAGTACGAGGTCCTAGTTTCTATTCCCGGGCAGACAAAGTGTTATTGGGTTTTTTCCATCTAGAATTTCCGAGCCGCAGTCAAGAACCCGCAATCCTGTAGCTACATCTCTGCCTATAATCACGGATTTTTTAGGGTGGGATGTCATCAAATAATTTCGCCCGCTCTGGGCGGAGCGGGGGGCAGTGTCAGACTTATACTGACTAAAACCCACTCTTGTTCCTTCCATTGCCCTTTATTTTCCGGGGCCGCGGTATCTCTTTCGAACAACCCGCAATGCCTATAATCACACTGGTATTGCCTTTCGGCCAAACGCTAATTAGAGTACGTCGTCAACAGCTAGTTTGGAATTTATTAACACTGATATTAGTTTAACCACAAATAACGTAAACTGTGCTTTAAATAGGTTAGATCATCATTATAATACACTACGTCTTTTCCTGCAGATATATAACAAGGCACATAAAATAGTTTCATAGCTGTAAATACAGCACACACAACATATATGTTATTGTTGTTTCCTTATTTTCAGTCAGTTTATTGATAGGGATGGATGAGTGATATTACGCACTACGTGAGTCGTGACCACGGCCACGACTTGTGCACAAACAACATCAACTTAAAAAACCACTACATTAAAAAAAAACCTTATCCTTACTAGTCCTTCCTAATATTATAAAAGCGAAAGTGAGTTTGTTTGTTTGTTACGTCTTCACGCCTAAATGGCTAAACCGATTTTGATGAATTTTGGTACAGAGGTAGTTCGGACCCTGGAGACGGACATAGGCTAACTTTTGTTTAAAAAAAGTGAGAAATGAGGGAGAAAGAGGGAAGAAAAGGGAAAACTTAGCATTGCTATTACAATAAATAAGGCGCTAGGGCAAATACTACAGGGAGCAGGTACTGCAAATCATGAAAGGGGAACTGTGTTACCCCGAATTTAACGCGAACGAAGCCGCGGGCAAAACCTATTGTCTTTATATTACACAGTTAGAAATTAATTAATGAAAAATACTTTCGTCTGCTACGACATGTTCGGAATGCTTTATTATTAAATTTTAAAGTATTATAAATTCTCATTCTAATGAATAGCTTCTTCAAACAAACAATTGGGAAACAAAGACAGGGTACTATAAAACCCGATGTTGTCTAATTCATGCATTTTACTCGTCTTGACGCGGCACTCACGACTGACAGCACCGCGATGTCCGCTTAGAAGTCTAATCGTAGATTCGCGTGTTTGTGTGAGTGTGCCGTTTCGAACGTTAGTACGTAGTTTCCGTACTGTCCATATTTATACTGTGAACATAACTAGCCGTGCGACCAAACATTTATCCTGGTCGAAGTTTCTGCGACTAAAAGTCGTGAGCGTGACTGCGTAATGCGCGAGATCTTTATACTCATACTAGCTTTTGCCCGTTGCTTCGCTCGTGTTAAATTCGTGGTAACACAGTTCCCCTTTACTGATTTACAGGTACCTGCTACTTGTAGTTTTTGCCCTTGTGCCTTAGTTATTGTAATAGCAATGCTAAGTTTTCCCTTTTCTTCCCCTTTCTTCCTCATGTCTCAATCTTTTTTTAGAAAAAGTAACCTATGTCCGTCTCCAGGGTCCCAACTATGTCTGTACCAAAATTCATCAAAATCGGTTTAGCCATTTAGGTGTGAAGACGTAAGAAACAAACAAACTCACTTTCGCTTTTATAATATTAGTAAGGATAAGTAAGAATAGTAAGGTCTTGCGAAAAAGTTGTTCTTTGAAAAGAGTACGCGTACACACAGCGAAATATAAAGATATACATTTCGAAGGCCTCGCTTTATTCAGATTTTCAGAACAATAAAACATCCACATAAAATGGTTTTGTATAGCTTGATTGATTGTCGGACGTAAAAATTCCATGTAAAGAGCCGTGCGATGCCCAGTATTATGAACGAGGCAAATGCGTTGGTCAAGGAAACATTCAACGTTGTAGGGAAACAGAATTAGGTAACACCTGTACTACGGAAATTCCCTACATATTTCTATAAAAAAGGTGATGAATAAAATTTCTATGGACCGTCGTTGACTGTACATTATAATGACACCATTAAAGGCATTATTTTACAGATTTTAGTCGGTTCAATTACCGTGTGCGGCAAGCGAATTTTTAAAAAAACTTTGAATGCCGCTTTCTTTCTTTTCAAAAATAAAGGAATGTTTTCTTTGAGTAAAATTTTCTATCTAAAGTATTAAGAGTAGGTACTTCCCCTTCAGGTGGCATTACAAAATTCCACCCTGTATACTATCACGCTTATAACTTATGGGGTCGAGCAGTGTTGCATTATGTCCAAATTTCACCACAATCTGACAACTCACAACTGTCATAGATGCATTAGAGTAGAACGGTTTTGATGACTTATTGTCGAGCCTACGCTGTCCTCTCATACTTAAGTACTAACGCTTTAACAACAACATTGTAAAACCAAATGATTTTTTAAGAGTATTAATTTTTTGATCGTATTTCTTATAGCTTTATACTTATACTAGCTGTGCCCAGCGGTCTCACCCGCTGCTCAGCTCCTTTTCTAGAGAAGGGTATGAAAAATAGATGTTGGCCGATTCTCAGACATACCCGATATGCACACAAAATTTCGTTCAAATCGGTCCAGCCGTTACGGAGGAGTATGGGAACGAACATTGTGACACGATAATTTTATATATTAGAAGAGATATATAAATAAATACGATCCATAACCAAGGTGGAAGATATTATAAAAAAGTAAGACTGTTGAAATGGAGATGGACAGGACATATGACAAGAGACAGCAGAACAAAATGGACTAAAATCCTAACAGAGTGGCCCAAACCACGAGATGGTAAAAGGAAAAGAGGCAGACAGGCAAAATGATGGATGGATGACATGAGGAAAGTCGGAGAAGCTTAAGATCAAGAAAAGCTAGAGACAGAAAAGACTAGAAACAGCTGGAAGAGGCCTATGTTTCACAGGACACGCTGATCACTAAACCGGAGAAATAGATTTGTTTTAGATAATAAGTTTGTTAGTCTATAAGTTTGTGTTTACTTTCAGCAATAAAGGCTTAATAAAAAATATGAACAAGACCTGATGTTTAACAGCCGCACTTGTAATCACTAGACCATTGGTGGCCAATATAGGTGTACTATTAGATGAATCTCTGCCTACTCCTTCGGGGGTTAAAAGCGTGATCATGTTTAACCCCTTCTTCAGTCAACAGGAACAAAAATTGATTTAAAATTAAATGGTCTCATCAAGCTGGTAATTCTTATGTACAGAAATAACACTTTTTCAGTAAACAATGTTAGTACAACATTGTTTCCTCAATACTCAAATAAATAGAGGAAAAAATGCATGTTAACAATGTACAGTCAGCTAAAGAGATAACTGCCTCGTCAGGTAAGGACACAATTTTTCATAGACACCGATGGCCGTTTTCAACTCTAAGGACAATGGGCAAAGGGCACGCCACAATAGTGGCGGTAAGTACCCTCTTTGAGGAGTGGTTGGAGAGGCGCCATGGCGTCCTCACCTACCGCCTGACGCAGGTCCTCACCGGACACGGAAGTTTCGGGAGGTTGCTGCACATAATCGGGCGGGAGGAAACGCCAGAGTGTCACTATTGTGACGATCGCCCGGAGGACACGGTGGAGCGCCATGGTGGTTTGCCCAGCTTAAGCGGAGCACCGCCGTGCCCTCGTAGAGGCGATCGGAGGCAGCGATCTCTCGCGTCCGGCCCTGGTTCAGTCCATGGTCCGGAGCGAGAGGGAATGGGAAGCGGTCACCTCCTTTTGCGATGCAGTCAGAACACTCTCCTCATCCAAATCCTCATATATATCATCTTAGCCTGTCCTCTCCAACTATACCACTTTCACACACACCCACACCTTCACCTTTCAGCTATAAACTGTATAAATACTTACTAAATTAACTTTATACTTAGTAAAATGAAGCACTTACTTTTACACGAGTGGAAAGTCCTAGTTGCCTCGATGTTTTGTGGGCTTTATCAGAGGCAGTAAACTCCAGCATACTCCAGTTGATCAATTAGCTCCTTTGACAATCTATACACGCTCACATAGTCGTCATCTCGGGTTAATAAAGATAAACTTCGAATTTTGGTAGATTGTCGACGCTTTTCTAATTTATCCAAAGCATGAGCATCTTCTAATAAAGATTTAAACAAAAACATTCTTGCCATCGTTACGAATACACTTTAAAAACTTTTTTTAAAAACACTATATACCTACATAACTATGATTTCTTCTATTTTCACTCGTAAAATAGTAATACTTTTAGTTTGACGCTTTGAATCAGGTTCGAGTTAGAAGTGAGCGTCGAAGTGACGGGGGAATTACCCTATAGAATTCCACTTCTTACGTCATCTCACACTTTATCTGTTAAAATCTCGAGGACAATTTAGTTCAACTCGCAAACACGCTTGCAAGAGTAGCGCTAGTGTACATTCGAATTATCAACCGTGTTTTACAATGCCAATCAAGAAACTCACAGCGGATTCAGATTCGAAGTTTAGAATGAAGTCTTACAGAATGACACTGCAGTAATTGGTCCAAGATTAATTCTAAACCTATACTTAAGATATGTACCATAGAAACTGTTGGTAAACTTTTATGTATATCTCGGTCTTCGCGTTCACGACCTTCAAAACGCATATTAACACGAAATAGATTAAGAGTGCCTTAGGATAAGTGCATGATTCAACAGATAAAGAATTCTACTAACATGAGCGCACAAAAGAAGCGTTTACTGATAAACATTAAATGTTTTGCCATTTATAATGTTAAAAATAAATAGCCAAGATTGCGCGTGTTTGTCTTTTTGTTTCTTTTTTTCGCCTTAAGCACCCGAAGTTATTTGAAGATTTCCCATAATCATCATCATCATCTCTCTATCTGCCTAACCTTTTCCCAACTATGTTGGGGTTGGCTTCCAGTCTAACCGGATGCAGCTGAATATCAGTATTTTACATGGAGCGACTGCCTATCTGACCTCCACAACCCAGTTGGTACTGGGTAATGCGATACCCCTTGGTAAGCCTGGTTGTCAGACTTTCAGAACACTGACTACCTGTAACGACTGTCAAAGATCTACAAATGACAGCCGGGACCAACGGCTTTACGTGCTTTCCGAGGCACGGAGGAAACTCGGTATGTAACGGGCAAGCGTTAGAGGATTGATTTTTACACAGCCTCAAAGGGACCACAGACTTGAGTATATGGTTTTAATTCTATATTGTCGTTAGAACTCTATAACTCCACGCGTTCGCGAGATAAAGGTTCTGTCTGTCTTGACAGACAGACGGACAACAAAGTGATCCTATAAGGGTACCGTTTTTCCTTTTGAGGTACGGAATCCTACAAATTATCGCAATGATGGGGTTAGTACGTCAATCAAGGGTAGTTTTACTCGTGTTTCACGCGCGCCTCAAAGAGAGTCAGCAAAGCAGAGGGGCTTGCCAGAGCCTCCGCCTGCCGGGGTTGCGGGTTGTTCGAAAGAGATACCGCGGCCTCGGAACGTAAAGGGCAATGGAAGGAACATGGGTGGGTTTTAGTCAGTACAAGTCTGACATGCCCCCCCGCTCCGCCCAGAGCGGGAGAAGTCATTGGATGATTTCCCACCCGAAAAAAAAAGGGTAGTTTTACACCCTTATATTTATTTATATAAATATTATTTTTAAATACTAATAGTAGATACTATACTAATAGTAGATCAGAAAGTAGGGGAACAGAGTAACAGATTTGATATTACTAGGACACGGTTCCTCTTTCCTGATTCGCAGGTATTTTTCGCTGGTAACAAAGAGTGTGTACCGATTTCTAGCTTCCCACCTTGAAAACTGCGAAGAGTCCCAGTAAAATTTCAATTTCAAATAAGCAGTCACACAGGCAGAAACGGAAACCGATTTAGTCTATGTTAAAATTTATAGATAAAGATAGATAAGACCATGACGACATTATGAGATTATCAGACACAACCAGCATTC
This sequence comes from Ochropleura plecta, assembly GCA_905475445.1. Taxonomy (NCBI): domain Eukaryota; kingdom Metazoa; phylum Arthropoda; class Insecta; order Lepidoptera; family Noctuidae; genus Ochropleura; species Ochropleura plecta. The sequence continues at coordinate 5,681,606 of FR997735.1, forward strand.
TGAACACAGTTTGCAATTGGCTGCAATTTTCCACCACACACAGTTCGTTATGGAATAATCCTGCTATGTATAGTGATTAGTGGAACAATGATTTGTGATACCTTTGAGAGTGTGCGTGCGCGATAAATATAACGTCTAAATTTATACCTTTTTGTTTATATTTGTGCATCTGCTTTTGTTTCACAAAGGCGGTAGGTCGACTTGAAATTAAATAGAACATTTATATTGTTTTTAATTGTACCTACTGCTAATACTCTAACAGGAAAATTGTCCCTTAAGTGTTAGTCACTATATATTTAATGTGTAGTGCTCTCTTAACGTAAGCAAGAAAGACAGGTCCCCAAAGTTTTACATTTAATTAAAATAAATGTATAAAAATGATATCCTATAAAGTTTTTTCGCTTCTTTTAATGATAAGTGTTGCAAAATGTGTAGTGGACTTTGAAACTATGTGCAAAAATGATTACAGAAATACAAATAACACTCAAATTAACGTGAAAAAATTGTGTGCGTCCAATACGTGTATCGAGAAATGTTGTGATGATGGCGAAAGTTTTAATCCAAAGGGACATTGTGAAAATACAAAGGAATTATTTCAAAGATTAAAGAAAATCTCAAAGTTAGTTTCAGACGTCGATTATTCCAAGATTGTGTTATATTCGTGGGACGGATATGTTAAAAATAAAACGGATAAGAAATTTGTTTTAGTAAAAAACCAAAGGAATATTAACTGCACGTCTGAGCACTTGGTTTCAAACGAGTTTTTCACTTTAGAGGTAATAATGATTGAGGTTTTTATTTTTCTTTCATTACAGTAATTGATCCTTATTGACAATCCTACTACTATCTGACTGCTTTCTATAATATTTACTTGTATAAAACAACAAACACAACATTTGAAGGGAAGAAGTGACAAAATCAAACAACCTGTATATGTGTCTTTGTTGCGTTTACTCAGCAAAACAGTTTTTTAACCTTCAACTTATGTATGCGAATGGGTGATGACAGCACAATATCGTTGATTCTATTAATTCAGAGTACATATCTTATTTTAAGTAATTAAGTAATGAATGAGACTACCAATACAACCCATTTATTGGTGCAAAAACAAATTGAAAAGCAAAAAAAATATTGACGATACAAAGTATCTTTGTCTCACACTGGTAGTTGACACCACCAACGTTGCTATCGTCATGTTTCCTCAGTGTCATGCCTTTTTTTGCGGATGGGAATTCGTCAAATAACTTCAATAAGTTATGTTCCTTCTTTTGCTCTTTATGTTCCGGGGCCGCGATATTTCTTTCGATCAACCCGCATCCCCGGCGGGTGGGGGCCCTTGGCAGACCCCTCTGCTTTGCTGCTCTTTGCGCGGTCAACACGGCCTATCGTTACTAGACGGACGGACGGTGAGCTACCCATTGCTCACCGTCTATAGACCTGCATCTACGGTAGCCGGGAGCCGTCTCGCGGCGCCCGACGTCCAGTGCGTGTCCCGTAGATGTCATGCCTCGTGGTATAGTTGGAGGGCTGGGTAACATCCTTTCCTCAAGACCCTCAAGTATGGGAAAGCGCAAGGAATAATGGTCTAGTTTCCACAAAAAAAAAAATGTAACGAAAAATCTTTATATATATAATTCTTCTGTGAGTGTGTATGTCACTGAACTTCTCTCAAACGACTGGACCGATTTTGATAAAAAAAATTGTGTGTGTTCAAGGGGATCTGGGAATGGTTTAGATTCACAATTTTGTCCGCTGGACAATGTTTTTTTAATTAATTTTTAATTTATTAGTAGTTGTTGATTTTGGAATGTTTTACATTGGATCCGACAGACGGCGCTACCATCGCAGTGTCAAATTAGACAGCTTATTAGCTTATTATGTTACCTCTTCACGCTTTAATGGCTACACCGATTTTGATGAATTTTGGTACAGAGATAGTTGGGAACCAGGAGACGGACATAGGCTAATTTTTATTTTAAAAAAGTGGGATGTGAGGGAGAAAGAGGGAAGAAAAGGGCAAACTTAGCGTTGCTATTACAAATCAATAAGGCGCAAGGGGAACTGTGTTACCCCGAATTTAACGCGAGCGAAGCCGCGGGCAAAAGCTAGTATATAATAAAGTTACTAAAAGTAAAGGTAAGTAAGGCAAAGTTAGTTAAGCGACGTCATCGCGTCACACGTAACTTTAATTGGCTAATAGCTTTGTCATTGTTGGTCTAATTTACAAATAACATATACCTACGTGTCTCTTATTTTTGAATAATCTAAAAGACGGACTTAATAGAATGTAATTACTTTGACCCTGACCATTATTTTATTTGACCATTATATTTATTATTGTTATGTATGTTTTTCTATACTGATAAAGTTATGTTTATTTAAATATATTTTCCCACACTGTGTCTACGTGTTTTTTTTCATCTGTACTATCGCAGGTCTGCTGGAAGAGATTTCTTTATGAAATAAGCAGTACCTTTGTGTTCTTTTGTCTATATGTACTTTTTTTTCATAAAATGTGTTTTGTGTGTACATAAATAAATAAACATTTTTACTCCGTTTTATAAAAAAGTTCTCATGTTCACAGGATGGATCGGTAAGAATGCAAGACACAAGCGGATCGAAATCATGGTTTGAAATCAAAAGTCTGGAATATTGCACAGACTTTAAAATAATTATCATTAAGCGGCAACCACAAGTTAAACTCGTCGTCAGAGAATATAACGCAACTCCGGCAGATGAAGACACGAAATCGTTATTTGTGTTAGTAGGTGAGTGATTTATTTTTTTACAGTAATTTGCATACTTCTTCCATTTTTTTGGTTCCGTACATCTAAAGAAAAAAACGGAACCCTTATTAGATCACTGTGTTGTCCGTCTGTATGTCAAGACCCTTTATATCGGTAACGTGTCAAGGCATCGAGTTGAAATTAAAACTGTATATACTCAACCCTGTGGTCCCTTTATGCTGTGAATAAATCAACCCTCTAAGTCTACGCAGTCAAAAGATATGGCTGTTTACATCGCAAGTTTGTATGGAACCCTCGGACTATTCTGCCAGCGTCATGATGTGACCGCAACGTAGCTTTGCTTCTAGCATTTGTGCCACAATAACTTCTGAAGGTGCAAAAGGGCACGCCGCAATAGTGGTGGTAAGTCCCCTCTTTGAGGAGTGGCTGGATAGGCGCCATGGTGTTCTCATTGCATCTACCGCCTGACGCAGGTCCTCACCGGACACGGAAGTTCCACCCAGCCGCCGCGGGAGACGCCCCGGGCGGAAGTTATATGATGATTTCCCACCCCAAAAAAAGGGGTCTTCACCCACTACTCCTCTTAATTTAATCGATCAATCATTTCCAGGTTTGCTGATATCATCGTTCTTCCTGGTGTTGGTCCTTGTGGTGTACTTTTTGCTGCCCAAACTTCAGAACCTCATAGGCCTAGTACTAATGGCTTACACTTCGTCTATCCTTGTCACTTTTTTGATGAAAATCGTAATACAGTTCGCCAATGGATCATTGGCAAAAAGACACTGCAAAATTATATGTGAGATATTTTTTTTTAAGTATTTTGGTTAAAAAAATAGCTCTAATAAAGCTAAAAAAGCTAATATGTATAATGTATGTATGATTAATCCCCATGGAGTATTTTACGTTATGTTCAGGATAACATTTGAAAAATAACTAAATATAAACTTTATTTTTTCTTCATTTACTTTTCTAAATAAAACTAAGATCGTTTTACATTTTAAATATTTCTTAAAAATACATAAAAAACATTAAGAAATATAAAAATAGTCATCCGCCGGTGTTGACACTGACGGATGACTATTTTTAGAGGTTCCTGTCTAATAAAAAAACATCCAATTTTATTCCACACTATTTTAGTCACGATTAAAGATAGTCCGATTTAGCTTGACAACCACTATTTTGGTAAGAAACTTCAATTATACGTAACTAAACTATCATTAATGCTGTCAAACTATAATATGGTTCTGTCACTTTACTCAATTTCAGAAGAAGAAACACCGTTTGACAGGAGGAATAAACTAAATTTTAGTGATTTTTAATTTAGTTTGTAACAATTAACAGAATCGAAACCAATACCTACCGACCCTTTACCAATCTTACTAATATTATAAAAGCGAAAGTGAGTTTGTTTGTTACCTCTTCACGCTTTAATGGCTAAACCGATTTTGATGAATTTTGGTACAGAGATAGTTGGGAACCAGGAGACGGACATAGGCATTTTTTTTTAAAATAGTGCGATGTGAGGGAGAAAGAGGGAAGAAAAGGGAAAACTTAGCGTTGCTATTACAAATCAATAAGGCGCAAGGGGAATTGTGTTACCCCGAATTTAACGCGAGCGAAGCCGCGGGCAAAAGCTAGTATTGCTATAAAATGTAGTCACTTTAACGTGTCGGAGAATACATAATTTCCCAGTTATTTATTGAATGTTATCCTGTATGGTATACATATACAACATACCTAAGTATTCTGTATCCAGTTCAGTTTTTTAAACTAAGCCTAATTTTATCTTTATTTTAGCTCCATTGATGTATTTTGCTGCGATTTCCAGTTTCTTCTGGTTGAACGTCATGTCCTACGACGTGTGGTGGTCATTAAGGTAATTTAAGGCTAAATACAGTGCTGTCAGGGTTGCGGGTCGTTCGAAAGTGTTGCCCGGAACATAAAGGGCAATGAGCGGGGGGGAGGGACAAATTTGTATTGATTAAAACCCACCCGGGTTCCTTCTTTTGCCTTTTATGTTCCGGAGCCGCGTTATTTCTTACGAACACCCCGAAAAAAACGTATTTTTCTTTCGAACAAAACATCGGCGCTCATATTATTAAGATTCTTCCACACAAACTTTAACACACTTAAATCATCATTAAAAGGCAGTTTTCAAAAACAAATACTGTTTCACTTCTTTGTTTTTTACAAAGCTACTTCCCGCTGTGTATGCGTAGATCTATTAAACTACGCAACGGTTTTTGATGTTTTTTTAACTTGTAAAATATCAGTATCTACATTGCCCCCCTGCGAAGTAGTATCTACATTGCTCCCTAGTAAGATACTCCTTTTTTTCATGCTTTCAAAAGTTAGTTTGCACAAAATCGATTCTAAGAACTTATGATAAACTACAACTACAATCCAGAATTAAAATTTCTATATTTATTTATTTATTAAAACTTCATGCATAAGTAAAAAAGCGAACTTTATGCCTTGCGTATTTTCTACCGGTCAACCTTAGGGTGATGCAGAGATAAAAATATAGTAGGTGCAATGTGACAGAAAAATTCAGTTTTATTAATAACTAGCTTCCGCCCGCGAATTCATCCGCGTGGCTTAGTTACTTTGGGCTAACGCTAACTTTAACCCGCGTGATGATCGAGAAAAAAAATCTTTCTCTCACCTTTTCTTCCCTCTTTCTCCCCTTTTCTCACTTTTTTTAGCCTATGCCCGTCTCCAGGGTCCCAAATATATCTGTACCTACCAAAATTTATCAAAATCAGTTTGGCCATTTAGGCGTGAAGACGTAACAAACAAACTCACTTTCGCTTTTATAATATTAGTAAAGATAAATACATATATACATACATAGAAAATATATAAAAGTAAAGAGAAGTAAAATCTACTAAATATGATCAAAAACTGACAACATATTAATTTTGAGACGAGACTGTCAACTTTTTAAGTGTTCGCAAGCTTTTACCTTAAATGTAAACCGACTGGTGGCCGTCCTGATATTCAGAGGGAGCGCATTCCACAGGATCTATATTATTGTGGTAAAGCCCGGCCTGATACTCTTTTTCTCTCGCAGAGGTCATCGCAAGAGGTGTGAGATCAACCGACGAGGCGAGCGAGTGAAGTTCATGTGGTGCTGCCTGTATGCCTGGGGGATCCCGCTCTTGATCACTGCTATAGTCACTACATTGGACAACATAGACCTTTCTAATTTGAACATTATCAAACCACCCTTTGACGACTGTTTTGTTTTTGGTATGTATTATATATGTACAATCAATGTGTCCGGTCATGAACTAGCGATATTCTACGATACACATTTGGGTCTAATTCACTTCCCCGCTTTTTGGCAGCCATTTTGAGATATTCTCTATGCGTGAACAAAAAATAATCATATCTCTCAAAGTTTTGGTCTTACTGAGACGAAAATAGGTTTATTCAGAGGGCAACAATATTGTCTATCGTTAAAATTAAGAAATGGGCTTACAGTTTCGTAACTTTAGGAAACAAAATTAAAGTCCAAAAAAATATGCAAATACCGAAAGTTTTGTAAACATTTTTGTGAAAACATTTTCGTTTTTTTTAAATCAATACATTTGAGTAAGTACTAGTACATTCGAGTAAGTAGAATGTTTGTTATATAAGTACATCGCTAGTCCGTGACCGGACACATTGTATAGGTATATATATGTATAGAATAGAATTTATTTGTGTAAAAAACATGTACATAAGGTTTCATAATTATAGTTGTGAACTTACATGTTTTACCATATCATGGCATACAAATTGTATTAGAGCATCGTAATACGTAACATTTTAATATGAAACTTTTATACTAAATCTTTACAATAATATGAGTAATAAAAACAACACAGAACGCTTTGAAAATAACTTAGTAACCATTTCTATCAGTTGGTTTTTTATCAAGAAATTCTTTTACACTATAAAACCAACTGTCTGCGAGCCATTTAAGCAACCTTAATTTAAAATATTTTAAAGGGAGGTCTCTTAATTCCTTTGGTATGCATACATCGACATGGCCGCTGTTAGTTACTTAGTTACCAACTGCAATTAAGTCTGTAATTACTTTTTTTGTCATGAATTTTCAAATTACCGGTGTTTTATGATATTGTTTCTTGCCAAATTTCTTGATTCTAAATAAACGGGAACTTTTTAATATGTTTTGCGAATTTATAAGAAATGCGACATAAACGGCCATATCTTTTAATTGCATGAACTTAGAGGGTTGATTTTTTCATAGCTCTAAGAAACCGCAGACCTCAGTATTTCGTATACATTTTAACTCGATACCTCTAAGATTTCTTGAGATTATGAGTCTTGACAGACAGGCAGATGGACAACAAAGTGATCCTATGAGGGTTTTGTTTTTTTTTCCTTTATGAGAACCCTAAAAACCAAAAAAAATGGTCCATCTTAATGCATGGTGTTTATTTCTGCCGTTCCTCCCTCCTCAAGAATTAGATGTGAAAGGCTTTGGTAAAAATAGGTTTTATATACCTACTTACAACAGTTACTGGACTTATATTTACTTTCTTTTTTCAGAGAAAAGTTTCCGATATTATTTTATCATGCCTATTGGGATAATAATCTTCGTTAATATCATATTGTTCTCATTGACTGTCTACAACATATGGATGATCAAAAGCGCAATTTACAAATGTCAAGATTCTAGAAGCAGCACGCAGGACACGAATAGGTGGGCACTTTTTTAAAATTAACTGTCTTCAAAACAAGAGGAGGTTCTACGTTCGATCGTATTTTTTTAAATGTGTGTTCACCGATTATTCTGCCAAGTGTGTACCGCATTTCATAATTCTTTTTATGTTCGAAAGGGTATACTTCGAGGTGGTCCCATGTTATTAATTTAAATTGCTTGGGTTGTTCATGAGTTTTCGTCTATGATATTTTTTTTTTCTATTTCTGCAAATCTTTTAGTAACAATCGAAAATGAATACTCGGTAAAAAAATATGTTATACATATTTATATCATCCATCATGCCATAACTAAATATCATCATCAGGCTATATTAGTCCACTGCTGGACATAGCCCTCCCCTAATGAGCGCCATAGCGCCCTGTCTTCAGCTTGCCGCAACCAGCATCTGCCTGCAGTCTTTCTTAGATCGATAAACAGATAACTAAATATGCTTAAAAACTATTTTGAAAAAAAAGACCGAAATCCAAAAGATAATAATAAAAAAATACGTGTGGCACTCGGGGACTGCCGCTGTAAAGTTATGGCATAGCTTTTTTTATCAACTTATGCAACAAATAAAAATATCTACCTAAATTATTTTAAAAGTAACTTTTAATAAAAAAGAAGTCGCAAAAAGAAAAACGAGACCTTGGATTTGATCCAGCGTACTGTCAATTCACAATCCGATTCTCTACCAAACACACTGATCGAACAATGGAATCATATATTGAAATAACTGAGCTTATTCGTAATGAAAGTGTTAAGTTTTTTTCGTTACGAAACTTCTTGATTCGGTCGCCGCGCTCAAAGCCCGCGATAAAAGCTTTGCAATTGCCTATAAGTGAAAAATTACTTTACTTCCGGAAATCGGTGGCAAAAAAGTCAACGAAAAAGACAAAAGTCACCGACTTCCAGAAGTAAAGTAATTATCAACTTTTTTTTTGGCATTCGGTTTTTTTTTTATCTCCTTGTTGTTGTTCGACCTCGCAATCCAGAAACCTGTCAAAAGTGTCATAGCACCTATATTTGTATCTGATTTTTTTATTTTCTAATAAAATGCAAAACGTACACTATACAATGTGTCCGGTCATGGACTAGCGATATTCTAGATACTTATGTTACGAGTGTTTTAATATACCTTTACGATACACACTTGGATCTAATTCACTTCCCCGCTTTTTGGCAGCCATTTTGAGATATTCTCTATGCGTGTACAAAAAATAATCATATCTCTCAAAGTTTTGGTCTTTCTGAGACGAAAATAGGTTTGTTCAGAGTTCAACAATATTGTCTATTGTTTAAATTAAGAAATGATGAGCTTACATTTTCGTAACTTTAGAAAACAAAATTTAAGTCCAAAAAATATGCAAATCAACGAAAGTTTTGTAAACTTTTTTGTGAAAAAAATTTGGTAGTTTTTTTTTTTAAATCAATAAATTTGAGTACTAGAATGTTTGTTATATAAGTACATAGAATATCGCTAGTCCGGGACCGGACACACTGTATATTATCTCAGAATCGAAATGCCACAATGTAGTTCGTTTCTATGTGCTCAAAAAAAACCGGGAGGTCACAAGTTTCCTAAGGATACAATACGTTTAAAACAATGGCTTGTGGCTATTCGTACAGATCGGTTTACGGCTACAATTTATAGACCTAGAGCCGATCTTTCAATCCTCAGTAAAGTCGTCGAATAGTAACTGGCCAGTAAAATAATTTGGCTGTTTATCAGGCGAAAAAATATTTTGAATCGTGTATTAACTGGAGGAAAGTTATCTGTGGTTAATGCTCCCGAGAGAGTCGCACAGAAATAATATTCAACATGTTTTAACAAGAAGATTTGACGTTTATTGCAATACAACACATGCTTGACACGTGCTTAAGCTTAAAGTTATTGCAGTATTGTGTTAACACAATGCTGCAATAACTTTTGTTTCGTTGAAGGTTTTGTTAGTGTAGATTTTTATGATTGCAAAAATGCTTAGTAAATTGCAATAGACCAAAATGATTAACTTATCTGTTTCGTGTTTTCTTTTGCCCGCGGTTTTGCTCGCGTTAAATTCGGGATAACACAGTTCCCCTTTCCGGATTCACAGATACCTGCTACCTGTAGTTTTTGCCGTTGCGCCTTATTTATTATAATAGGAATGCTAAGTTTTCCCTATTCTTCTTTCTTTCTCCCTCATATCTTAATCTTTTTTTGGAGTTTACTCCTTAAGAATCGATTTTCATAAATAAGGCGCCCGGTATGAGAAAAATGTGAGGTGTAAAATGTACTGACGAATGACCTCGTTACGTTTTTGGTGCATGTGCACTACAAACGTAAGCCACACCGTGTCCCCACTCCGACGGGCACGGAGGTGTGGCTTGTCTAACGTGGTTTACACAATACGGTCAGTTATTTCAATTCCGATCCTAATGTTCTAATAGCGTGTTTGGTAGAGAATCGGATAGTCAATCGACATTACGCTGGGTCAAACCCAAGGTCTTGTTTTTCTTTTTGCGACTTCTTTTCATTGGAAGTACTTTTTAAATATTATATTTAGTTTTTTATTTATTGTCTAAGTTGATTAAAAAATGTTTCTTTTTGCGACTTCTTTTCATTGGAAGTACTTATTAAATATTTTATTTAGATTGTTTTTATTTATTGCATAAGTTGATAAAAAATGCTATGCAATAGCTTTACCGCGGCAGTCCCCGAGTGCCACACGTATTTTTTTTTGTACTTAAGGAGTAAACTCCAGTCGTGCGTCGGAGCTGACACACACACTTTTTTTTTAAATAGCCTATGTCCATCTCCTGGACCCCAACTATCTCTGTACCAAAATTCATCAAAATCAGTTTACCTACTTAGGCGTGAAGATGTAACAAACAAACAAACTCACTTTCGCTTTTATAAAATAACTAGCTTTTGCCCGCGGCTTCGCTCGCGTTAAATTCGGGGTTACCCAGTTCCCCTTGCGCCTTATTGATTTGTAATAGCAACGCTAAGTTTTCCCTTTTTATCCCTCTTTGTCCCTCCACATCCCACTTTTTTTGAAAAAAGTTAGCCTATATCCGTCTCCTGGTTCCCAACTATCTCTGTACCAAAATTCATCAAAATCGGTTTAGCCAATAAAGCGTGAAGAGGTAACAAACAAACAAACTCACTTTCGCTTTCATAATTTAAGTAAGGACTAAGGATTAGTAAAGATAAATGAAAACAAGTAAGCTACGGTATCTTTTTTCAAGTGAAATCTTTTCCAAAATTCGTTGTTTCATGTTGGTACCTTCTTATTCAAATTTTCAGGCCGCTCTCGTAAAACTCGTTTTTTTCTCTCGGGATAGTTCAAATCATTTAAGATTTCATGTTTTCGATTATTTTTCATTAATTGTTTCAAACTCGTCCATAATAATTACAAATTATATAACTTACCTACCTATATCGTAATACCAAAACGAATGTCACGGTCAAATACAACCTAAAACTTCATACATAATGGAGAGATAAAACCTTAACCGTCCCTTAAAGTAGCAGGTAACTATATTTCTCTGTTAGGGGCATTATTCGACAGTTAACTAATATCTGACCATTGAAAAATTAAAAATCTTGCTATCCATCGAATAAAGGCTATCCAGTTGTTTACCTGAGGATTGAAAAATCGGCCCTTTTGTTTGGGGTGGTAAATCATCAAATGACTTCCCCCGCTCTGGGCGGAGCGGGGGGGAGTGTCAGACTTTTACTGACTAAAACCCACCCATGTATCTTCTATTGCCCTTTACGTTCCGGGGCCGCGGTATCTCTTTCGAACAACCCGCAACCCCAGCAGGCGGTGGCCTTGGCAGGATTGAAAAATCGGCCCTTAAATGTAAAAATCACTTAAGTAAAGAAGATTACAAACTACCTAAAGACTCAGTCTTGTATTACAGTGTTCTATGAATTAATTAAGTCTCTTTCTGATTGTGTAACTTGACATAACCTTAGCTCAAGGTAAAAGCACATAGTCTCGGGAGGTTCCTGCACATAAACGAAACGCCCGGGTGTCACAATTATGGTGATCGCCCGGAGGACAAGGTGTAGCACACAGTGGCGGTCTGCCCAGCCTGGGCAGAGCACCGCCGTGCCCTCGTAGAGGCGATCGGCGGCGGTGATCTCTCGCGTCCGGCCCTGGTTTAGTCCATGATCCAGAGCGAGAGGAAATGGGAAGCGGTCACCTCCTACTGCGAAGCAGTTATGCTACCGAAGGAGATGGCCGGTCGGTTGAGGAAAAGAGACTCCCGGCCACCATAGATGCGGGCCTGTGGACGGTGAGCAATGGGTAGCTCACCATCGGTCTGTCTATTGACTACAAGCCGTCGACGTCCGACGTTTCGTTAGTGTTCTCCACGTGCCTCAAAGAGATACCTTACATATAAGGTTCTCGTGTCACAATTTTAGGTACCAAACTCCTCCGAAATGGCTTGACCGATTTTTATATGTTTATTCAGTAGGTCTCAGAATTGTTCGTAATCTATTTTTAATACCACTATTTCATAAGGGTGGTCTTTAGAACCTGAGCAGCTAAACACACTACAGTTAGTTATTCTATAATTTTCATTAATTTATTTGTGTACTCACAAAATACTTGGCAGGACTTTACATTACCACAAAGATACTGCTTATTACATAATAAACTTCCAGTAGACATGCGATCTCATCTTTCACAGAACCAGTTCATCGTTTCCTACTCTCAACTTCTTATCTCCTACCTATCTACCTCATAATGAATTCTTCTTATTTATAGATTCGGCACCTACATCAAGTTATCGGTGCTAATGGGAGTCGGATGGTGTCTGGAGGTTGTTCCTTCTAACACGAAGTTATGGCTGTTTATATTGACAACTACGTACAACCTACTCACCGGAGTCACCATTTTCTTTTTATTTGTTTTCAATAAACGAATTTTACTCAAGCTGTGTAAGAGGTAAGTTGTAAAAACTGTTCAGAATAATCAACACTGGGGTTTTTTCAGTACAGGGTTGTGGGCTGGTCTGGACTGCGCTGGGCTTAACTAGTCTAAATGCGGCACTTGCGGTTTTGTTGTAGTTAGTTCTGGTGCAGTCCTCGACCAACAAAAGTGTAGAATTCAAGCAACAACTACATTCTAATTTTTTTTTTTTAAACTGAACATCAACACAACAATTAGCTAATGTAAAACAGTCGGCTAGGTAGTCAACTAAATTATGACCGGTCATTAAGATATAAGTTTTACGTGGAATGTTTGGTAATACCAGCAGGTATTACCAAACATTCCACGACATGTAACATGAAGATTATTGGGCTCTCCCTCTAACGGCGGAAAGCTTGTGTTCCAGCATTATAATGCTATAGACTTATAACTTACCCTTACTTATATTATAAAAGCGAAACTGAGTTTGTTTGTTACGTCTTCACGTCTAAATGGCCAAACCGATTTTGATGAGTTTTGGAAGTTAAGAGATATTTGGGGGCCCTGGATACGGATAAAAAAAGTGAGAAAAGGGGAAAAAGAGGGGAGAGAAAGATATTTTTTGAACATCTCGCGGGTTAAAGTTAAAAAAGTAACTATGCCACGCGGACGAAGTCGCGGGCAGAAGCTAAATTATGATAAAGTAAACCAAGTAAAGTCAATCCTTCCCCTGTACAATAAATAAATAGATTATTAATTAATAAATTATTGGACAAGTTAATAGCAGTGTGTTATTTTTAGGTTTAACATAAAAAATGATTACACCAAAAGTTTTGAGGCATCCCAGGGTACAAGAAGTGGGACAACCAGAACAACAAGAGTATCCACTAAGGATCAACCGCAAGAAATGGATCTGTTGAAACATTGCCCAAAAGGAGAAAGTGTCATTGATTAATGTCTCAAACGCGTATTAATCTGAACGCAAAAGTACATACAGATTTTTGATCAGGAAAAAGTAATGAAGAAGGCTTTTGTCACATAATAATAATCGCTTTACAAACAATCTACTTGGTTTACGAGGTTGTCCACGTCCACTGTACGTAGTCGTTACAGCCAATTGCTTAATTACCAAGAGCCTCGACCAACACCTGATCCAGATTGGTTTGATACAGAATGCGGTACTCCTGGACAGGACACGAAACGTTAAGAGAATTTTCTCTCTGGAGCCCTGACTGCCGGTTGTTTGGACCCTGTTCCGAACACCGGTAGACCACTACTTTTTGTATTTTTAAATGTTTTTGTTTTCTTTGTTTTTTTAACATGAAATATGTAAAAAAATATGTGTTAAAATAAATAAACGAAAAATAATCAATTTTTCAATTTTTTTTAAGAAACATTCATAAGTTTTTGAAGAAAATAAATAAAGGAAAATCGCTTCATATTAAAGATATTCAAAAATTCAATATTTTGATCAATACCCCGATGACAATGTTGCTTTAAGTAAAAACATTGCCATCATGAACTTAGGAGCGGTCGGCGCTCAATTGTGTTTGCTAAAGAACTGTGCAAAACTTCAAACAATCCGGAGAGTTTAGGGGTGTACAGGACACGATAATTTCACCAGTTACATTTAAATTTGGCTGTTTGCGTATGTGAGTTTAAATTTTTGTAGCTGGATATGTATAGTGGATACAGGAGAAATTCCTAGGGTGGGTCAACGTTTTAATTAAAAAAAATCCGATGTAAAAAATGTACATACAATATTTTAATTAATTAATATTCGTAGCAACAAACCAAATTATTAAAAGTTATAGCGGACATTGTAGTGCAAGGGGGACTACAAGGTTAATTTTTTTTTAAATTAGACCTTAGATACGCCTTTTTAATTTTTACTAGTGCACATAATTCAGTAATAAGATACTGAGTGGTATTAGCAATAATATTAAATACATATTGCTTAGTTAATTAATAATATGAAATGTTATTTTTTTTAATCAGCAACAATATATACAATCTCAATGACGAAACACTCTCGCTTGCATTAAGAAGTTGAAGGTTGAAGTCCTCTCAATAAAACATTTCACGAGATTGTCAGCTCAGCCACAGCACAGGATAGTAGGCTAGGCTTGAAAATTAGTGATGATGAATAATTAAAAATGATTGTATGAAAGCGATAAAGAATTATACTTGCAATGCGTATTGCGTACCCTCCTATCAGCCTTTGCGGTTTTTCTTCGTAGCACCCGTAGCAACGTCGTAGCACCCGTAGCACACGTAGCAATAGCGTAGCACTCCAAAGACATCGTAGTTGAGCGTTTTTTAGTTAGGTATTTGCAGAAAAGCTTTCTACAGCGGAATGTTGTTCGACATAAGATCGATTTCTGTGTAACTTTTAGATTTTGTAATGAGTAGTTCGGCGATTTTCATTCTTACTACATTAAAATTATTCAAAATACGACTTAATAATGACATATTTTGTTGTTTTAATAAACTGATGTTAGCTGATAGAATTAGTAATAGTAAGATAATAATCCTGTACACTTTTAAGAAAAAAATTGTAATAAATTTTTTTTTTACTAAACACATTCTGTGGTTCCTGCCTATCCCCATAGAAAAAGCGGTAATTTATATATTGTATGTGTATAATTATTTAACTTCAATTTTGTATCTTTTCCTGAAATGCTGTGTCTGTTCAATTTCCTTCTAACGTTGAATGGCGCCCGTGTGTGTTGATGAATAGTTAAGGAAATTGGATCTTTTGATTGAATGTATGTTACTGTTGTAAATACCCATTCTTGTTTACTGTATTTTGTGATTCCTGGGAATTTTGCTAACCCACATCATCATTTTCCTGCCCTTGTCCCATTCTATTTGGGGTCGGCGCAACACGTTTTCTTCTTCCATTCTCCCCTATCAGACGTCACGGCATTAACCCACGTAACATGCATAAATTGTTATATTTTCGCATACAATATGGATAAGTAAGTTGTATTTAATATTCATAAACTTCATGAGCTTTCCTCCGTGCCTCGGAAAGCACGTTAAGCCGTTAGTCCCGGCGGTCATTTGTAGATCTTTGACAGTCGTTACAGGTAGTCAGTGTCCCGAAAGTCTGACAACCAGTCTTACCAAGGGGTATCGTATTACCCAGTACTAACTGGGATGTGGAGGTTAGATAGGCAGTCGCTAAATATAAAATACTGATATTCAGCTGCATCCGGTTAGACTGGAAGCCGACCCCAACATAGTTGGGAAAAGGCTAGGTAGATGATGATTAATATACATGAACTGCACACACCACTGCATACCAACTAACTAAGCTATTTTTAGGGTTCCGTTCCTCAAAAGGAAAAATCGAATTCCCTAAAGGATCACTTTGATGTCCGTCTGTCTGTCTGTCTGTCAAGACCCTTTATTTCAGGAACGCACGGAGGCATCAACCATATACCTACTTAACTCTGTAGTCCCTTTGCACTGTGAAAAAAACAACCTCAACTATCTGTATGCCGTACAAATATTTGTTCTCTGCGGGGATCGAACCCGCGACACGCCGCGTAGCAGTCGACCGCTCAGCCACTGCGCCAGCTGTAACTGAGTCGAAGAGGTCGCGGCTAAATAATAGCAGCAATGGCTACTTGTAACAGGAATTGCTCAAAGTAGCCATTTTAAATCTGCAGTATGCTTGTAAATTAGTACAAAGGTGGTAGAAAGAAAAAAGTATTTTGGAAATAGATTTAAAAAATATTACGACGAGTTATGGAGATAAGACGTCACCCTGAGATATACCGGCAAATGTATAAAACCTAGGAAAAATCAACTCTTCTATGCTCGCTCCTAATCACATTATAACCCTCCTCCAGGAGAGCAGTAGGCAAACTAGCACCATTATGAAAATCAGACGGAAACCGCCGTCTTTCCTCCCTTGCCGACGAGGCCTGTCGCAAAGACCGGGCCGGATTGGACTGGACCAGACCCCACCCGTCCCTTGCTAGAGTCAGCCCGCGATGCTGAGCAAGTAGTTTTAAACCAGTCCCTAAATAATGTCACTCAGATCCAGCCTGTCCCTTTGCTGTCTTCTCCCAGCGAGACCCTAAGCTTGGTTCGGACCCCACAAGATTTCCCGGTTAAGCAGACGATAACCTCATAGGTCGATATGCGAGGTAAGACATAATATAAAAAAAAACTTTTCTATCCGTATACGTCGGCGTAACTAAGAAACCAGTCAACCACCGGAAATATGTAAAGAGAATAAAGCATGGCAAGCAAGTTACAAAATAGACAGTATTAAATCTCAGCAGTTGCTCTAATGAAAATGCAAAAAGATGTCTTATGTGACAGAAAAATACATATAAATTCATATTTTGTAAAATTAAACGTAAATTCTAGTAATAAATTGATTGCGCATATTGTTTTTGATAGAGTAAAGTCCGATGACGTTTATGCACAGCAGCATAAATCACATGTAAAATCCGGGAAAGTGCGATCAGTAGTTTAACGTCACAATTGCGGACTTAGAATAGTACTTTTTATTTGGTTCTATGAATATATTAATTGTGTTCCCGGAATTTGTACGAAATTTTCCTGCTCCAAGTACATTTTATAAATTGGTCGACTAAGGTTACTCGTTAACTTATAAGACCTACTTAACTGCGCGAGTTATCCTGATAAATTATTTATGAATCGTACTAACATGGTATTATTCACGTCTCCAAAAACAACCTTTTAGCCGGTAGAGAAAGGGGAATACTTTTTTTCGGATAGGAAGTCAACATTGTCGTATTCTCCCGCTCTGGGCGTAGCAGAAGGGAGTGTAAGGCTTTTACTGACTAAAACTGGTCCATGTTCCTTCTTTTTCCCTTCATGTTCCGGGGTCACGGTATCTCTTTTGAACAACCCGCAACCCCGGTAGAGGGTACGCATGACTCTAACAAAAAATAACATTTTAAAGCTTAATATTTCCCAAACGGGTCCTTCGATAGAAAAATAAATTTCGCACACCCTCTATATTTTTAAGTGACCTATCAAAATGTTAACCACTATGCGTGGCAGGATAATTGAATTGATAAATGACACATCAGCTAAATCGGTGACGCGAATTGACATGAAATTCAAAGATTTTCTTCAACTTAAAGCATTCGATTTTGTAATTAAAAATAGGTCACAGTAGCCATTTCATACGATACATTTAAGATTAATTGCAATAAGTTCATAAGGTCGGGAAAACGGCGTCAGTTAGTTCAAAATGTGAAACATATTACTACACCCTTCCAAAAATTAGGCATTTGAAATAATGTACACAAATAACATAGGTAACCGTTTGATAAAAACAGTAACATTGTATCTGCGTTCTTATTTTTTCCAATATTCATACATAATTTCATAAAAAAACAAGTGTTGCAACAAAAGATTTCTTAGTGCTGAACGTAAACCAAAGTTGTCAACATTACGATTAAAAAGTTGCATTCAGCCTAATCGATAATCGTAATGATATCAAGTATTAAAAAATGTTATGAGACCATTGAGGAATACCTATGGAGATGGCATAATATTCTACTATAAAAATAATAGTTATTCTAATGTCTATTATATCTACACACATGTGAACAACAGTTGTGTTCCATTTAACAAGTTCGACGCTATATTCTTATAGAAAAGCACAATTGCTGTTTGTATGTTGTCGTCGTACTAACGCATCTTTGGCCTTCCTTGTGAAATATACTAAATGGCGTCTGAATAGTATTTCTTGTTTTATAATGCCTATAAAACACTGAATGTTTGATCATTGCTATTCAAATTGTTAAGGCGCTTTTTTAATCAATACTTATAGTGTCTATCGCCTTTTCTCTAATCATAAAACATAATCTATCGTAAAGCCGTCTATGTAAGCTTTAAACTGATATACTGTACATGAATATTATTTATTATGGTATAGCTCTATACAAGTTTCGGACGTTTCATTTCTGTTATTTCTATACCAGGAAAATCTTTTGTATTTTCCAATGTATCTATCCTTTGAGGTAGACTGAGTTGCGGAAATTTCCATTACCATCATTGTACTCTAGAGTACCTTACATGTTAGAAGTAATAGTAACATTAATAATAAATAACTAAATAAAATGAAAACCTGTACAGCTTTGTCGTTTATTTTAATGTTAAGTGTTGCAAAAAGTGATACAGACTTTGATACTATGTGCAAAATTGACTATAGAAGTATGGACAATACACAAATCAGTGTGTCGAAATTGTGTTCCTCTAATACGTGTATCGAGAAATGTTGCGGTGAAGGTGAAATGTTAACTCCTAAGAGAAACTGCAAAAATACAAAGGAATTGTTTCAAAGATTTAAAAAACATTCAAAGCTGATTTCAGACGTCGATTATTCCAAGATTGTTTTGTTTTCGTGGGACGGAAATGTGAAAAACATATCGAAAAAAGATTTTGTTTTCGTTAAAAATCAAAGAAGTATCAACTGCACGTCTGAGCACTTGATAACGAACGATTTTTTTACTTTAGAGGTAATTTTATTTAAGCTTTCTTTTGATTTTATTTAGTTTATACTAATACTAGCTTCCCCCCGAGACTTCGTCCGCGTTGCATAGTTACTTTGGGCTAACTCGCGTGATGATCGAAAAAAATATATCTTTCTCTCTCTTTTTCTTCCCTCTTTCTCCCCCTTTTCTCACTTTTTTAGCCTATGTCCGTCTCCAAGGTCTCAACTATATTTGTACCAAAATACATCAAAATCGGTTTGGCCATTTAAGCGTGAAGACGTAACAAACAAACTTACTTTCGCTTTTATAATATTAGTAAGGATTATTTAAGATAATAGTTTGTTTGTTTTAACGCGTTTAAATGTGAAACAACCAATCAGATTAAACAAAAATCTTTTTGCATTTGACACCACAATTTTTGAGGAAGTTTAGCAAAGGTGTTGAGATAACATAGTGTGTAAAAACCACGGTAAATACCAAGAGGAATGAAAATCCGAATCTTGTATGTTATGTGGTTTTCCATTACGACTTTCCTAGTTGTACCCCAGAGTATAGAAGTAGGAAATGCGACAACCGTGCTTCAGAAAATACCTACGTAATCTGGGGTATATTGCAACTACTGGGATTAAATACAACAGTTTAAACTTTAAACACTAACACGTTCGCATGTTTATAGGATGGATCTTTAAGGCTGCAAGATACAGACGGATCGAAATCATGGTCAGTCATTAAAAGTCTGACATATTGCGTGGACTTTAAATTAACTGTCATTAAAAAAAATCCACAAGTTAAACTTGTTGTGAGAGAATATAAAGCAGCTCCGGCAGATGAAGAGAAGAAATCATTATTTGTATTAGTAGGTGAGTAAGACAGCAGCTTGCATGCACTTCGAATGCTTCAAATACTTGCATTAGTATTATAATACCTTCTGATTCGGCTAATGCCAGGCGTGCAATACCCGTTTAGTTCGACAATAAATGCCTAATGCCTATATACAACACACAAAAAAGGAGCAATAACATTTAATTTAATTCTTCTTCTTCCCAGCTAAAGCACTAGGAAGTGACAAAGGGCAGGGCGTTTTGTGGGGGATGTCTCTTGTAATGTAACGTTCAAAAAGTGCTGATTATCAGCCTAATTTGAATAAATTACTTTTTATTTTAGATTTTAATGGGCATATAGCTAAGGTGATATGGTGTCTTTGTGCATGTTCCCAGGTTCTCAAAAAACGACATTTAACTTTTAGAGAAAAGACATTTTACTTTTTTTTGCACGAACTCTGTGCGACAACCCTACAAATTACCCACACAAGATTGTGACTTAAATCAGCGCCTGCAATTATAGATGTCGAAACAATAAAAATTATGTTTAACTCTATTTATGATTTAAGAATATAATATTTAAACAAGGCCGTTACCATCTGGGACACCATCGTTCTCCATTAAATATTTCCTCATTTCCAGGTTTGCTGATATCATCATTCTTCCTGCTGTTGGTACTTGCTGTGTACTGTTTGCTGCCCAAACTCCAGAACGTCATAGGCTTAGTACTGATGGCTTATACTTCGTCTATCCTTGTCACATTCTTAGTAAAAATCGTTTCACAACTAACCAACGAATCATTAAGAACGGGGCACTGCAAAATTATATGTAAGTATTTTTTTTTATTAACGTGACGTAACGTTATGGTATTATAAAAATTACTCTTACTATAATTTTCGATGGATATTCATTTGAATTTCGATTAATTCGGACTAATCCTGGCCCATTGATCATTTTCGATTACGATCAAGATAGCGTTTCATAACTTATAATTAGCTACACATGTAAAATCCCTAAATACCAAGTATAGAAATACTATAAAACGAAATATAGAAACTAAATAATTAAGGCTTCTTTGTTTGGGCTACCTAACTTTGGCCATTTCATTTTCAAATTAGCGGTCACGCATAAAACCTTTATCAATCAGTACCCGTTATTAAAATAAAACAAGGTTCTATGATATAAGCAAAAAAAGTTATTGAGTGTATGTTGGTAAAAAATCTTAATTCAAATTAGTAATAACTTAATTTTCAAAATAGATCTTTTGTATATTTTGGGTACCTATACACTGGGGATAATTAAAGTCCAATTACATATGAAAATGTTCAATGAATTGTACAAATATCTTGCGAACAGTGAGAAGGTTGATTGTAGAATAAGAATGACATTAGTAAATCAGGTGAACAATTGAAACGCCTAGCAGAATGCAAATAGCACGATGAACAAATTCATAAATTGACGTGTGGTAAATAACGGCAACAGACTGTATGTTGGTAAAAATTCTTAATTCAAATTATTAATAATATAATTTTTAACAAAGAACAATATAACACACAAACAGTTTTTTATTTTTATTATATTCTGTGATGATAATGATTTGATTTAATTTTAACTATGTCTTATTTCATTATTATTTTAGCTCCGATAATGTATTTCGCTGCGATTTCTAGTTTTTTCTGGATGAATGTTATGTCTTTCGACGTTTGGTGGTCATTAAGGTAATTGAAGTTGATAATACATCTCATCAAATAAAATACTAACGCATCGAAAACGCTATTGGCGCTACCAGCGCCAATAATGTTCGTTCTAAAGTTTTGAGATACTGATTACTAAATTGGCTTAAAACTGATATGACAGCTGTCAACTTGACGTAACTCAAGTTGACTTGCCAAGCTGTCATTTCAGTTCTCATTCTGCGTTCCTTTC
Source organism: Ochropleura plecta (assembly GCA_905475445.1). NCBI lineage: Eukaryota > Metazoa > Arthropoda > Insecta > Lepidoptera > Noctuidae > Ochropleura > Ochropleura plecta. The sequence continues at coordinate 5,703,212 of FR997735.1, forward strand.
TAAGTAAAAACAAATGCCGTATGAAACTTCTGCATGGTTCCAAGATTAGAGCGCGCGCGAGATAGCTCTGCGTTAGACCAGTGGCGTTTATCAAACAAATAACCCCTGCCAGCACTTTTAATGAATTGGGGCATAGTGTGTTTTTATTCGTTTTCAAAGAAATTATGCAGAAATTGATTAAAAGTGCTAGAAGGGATATTTTCTTGAAACAAGCCAGCAATCGCGCTCATAGTTATTTTGCAGTAAATTATCGCTCACTATGACGTAATGAGAAAGAAATGGGTGTATACAAGATGTTTAGCTCTCCTCTTTCTAACACTAGGCAGGTAAAATTAAAATAATGCTGTTGATATCAAGCCACAAGACGTATAAACTTGGTCTCACAGTCTTTTGTTTCTCTCTCTCGCAGAGGTCATCGCAAGAGGTGTGAGATCAACCGACGAGGCGAACGAGTGAAGTTCATGTGGTACTGCCTGTATGCCTGGGGGATCCCGCTCCTGATCACTGCTATAGTCACTACATTGGACAACATAGACCTCTCTAATTTGAACATTATCAAACCACCTTTCGACGACTGCTTTGTTTCGGGTATGATATTTTATCTAATAAATAAATTTCTCGTGCGATATTTGTTACTCAACTTCTCCGAAACAACTGGAAGGATTTGTTTTAAATTTTGTGTGTGTATCGGGTAAGTCTGAGAATCGGCCAGTATCTATTTTAAATAGCCCTCAGTGAGAAGGGGACCTAAGCAGTGGGTGAAACCGTTGGGCACCGCTAGTATGTGCATAATAATATAGAGTTAAAGTAAAAGTGTCAGGGGAACCGCCGAATTTTCATTTTCATTTTTTGCAATTTGAAAGTCAGTGTCACATTGTATGTTTATTAAATATTATACTTGCGACCGGAACAAATATAGTGAGGTTATAATAATTAAATTCATAATAGTTATCTCACCTGCGAAGTCGGAGGATCCTTCATTTCTTCCCTTTTCATTTTTTATGGAACATTGGCTGAAAAGTTGTAAAAAAAACAGTACCCTTATACATCCTATACACTTTGTTGTCTGTTTGCCTGTCAAGACGCTTTCTCTTGAGAGGAGGTATCGAGTTCAAATGTGTATGCTCAAGTCTGTGGTCCCTTAGAGCTGTGAAAATATCAACCTTCTATGTTTACGCACTCAAAAAATATGGTCGTAATATAGATGATGATGATGATAGCCCAATTCATGCTGAGGAAGGTTATAGTTTAATGTTAGTTTCTTTTTCAAGAATAAATTGGCAAAAAAAAGGTATTTTTCTCAACAAGTTCAGAAAGACTCAAAAATAATTACACGAACTGCATTTTTTTTATTTTACAGCCCAAGGTGTTCAATACTACTTTATTATACCAATCGGGATAATAATCTTCGTTAACATCATATTGTTCTCATTGACGGTCTACAACATATGGCTGATCAAAAGCGCAGTTCTGAAATTCCAAGATTCTAGAAGTAGCACGAAAGACACAACCAGGTAAGCTTTTAATATTAGCTGAATATTTACTCGTGTTTGTCGTGTCGTGTGCAATTGGTTTGCATCATTTAACAAAAACATGTTTTCTTTCTTTCTCCTTTTCTTCTCTTTCTTTCTCTTTCTGTCTTTCTCTGTTTTCTCTTTCTTTCTCTTTTCTTCTCTTTATTTCTCTTTCTTGGTCTTTCTTGGTCTATCTTTCTCTTTCATTCTCTTTCTTTCTGGTTCTACTTGTATTCTCGACTTGTATTTACGTTAGATATTATTTGTAACCTTCCACGTTTCGCAACGTACAAACGTATTTGAGTTTTACCCTTTAACATGTCAGTGGTGATTGCACCGCTGATAGTGTGAAGGTAGCTTGGGCTATGTGCGAAGTAATCTTATAATTACATCTTTTAATTTTTAGATTTGCCACCTATATAAAGTTATCGGTGCTCATGGGAGTCAGTTGGTGCCTGGAGCTTGTTCCTCCTAATACGAAGTTATGGCTGTTCATTTTGACAACTACGTACAACTTACTCACCGGTGTCTTCATATTCTTTTTATTTGTCTTCAATAAACGAATACTCCTTGAGTTGTGTAAGAGGTGAGTTGTAAACAATTAACACTTGCGCTGTGCTAAACTGGACTGTATACGCTATTGTTTTTGGTTGAGTCTGATCTGACGCCGACCTTAATTTATTAAAAAGTTGTAAATAAGTTACAGTTGCACTCTAACATCCGATTTTCTAAACGAAAATCAACACATAAATTATTTCAGGAACTGTGGTTGATGACTCAATTAACAATAGTCATCCGGACACGTCGATTTGTGGATTAAAACCTACAATTATCCTGTAGCATTTTAGTTAAATTATTTGCAACAAGCACACTTAGTATTATCCGTAGATATTAATAATTCCGAAAATTATAAAACACTAGCTTTTGCCCGCGGCTTTGCTCGCGTTAAATTCGGGGTAACACGGTTCCCCTTGCGCCTTATTGATTTGTAATAGCAACGCTAAGTTTTCCCTTTTCTTCTGTCGTTCTCCCTCATAACCCACTTTTTTTTTAATAAAAAAGCCTATGTCCGTCTCCTGGTTCCCAACTATCTCTGTACCAAAATTCATCAAAACCGGTTTAACCATTAAAGCGTGAAGGTAACAAACAAACAAACTCACTTTCGCTTTTATAATATAATATTAGTAAAGATAGTAAGGATTGCAAGTGACGCGGGTATTTTCAAATGACGTATTTACGTTTCTTTGACATCGTATACTTGTGCTAAGTCCTGAGGTATACTTAATTTTGACACGCGAGTAAGAGTCAGCAAACCAATGCTCGTTTGCTGACTCTTAGTCGAAAAGTCAAACCTTCAAAGATCTGTGGCATCGACCTACTGCAACTGGGCGACTCCCTCTCACAGAGAAAGAGGCTTGTGACCAGCATTGGAAATATTGGTTGAAATAAAATCTTTTATATAAAACAGGTAAAATTATCTCCTCCTGTGCAACTTTCATAGAAATTTGTTATTTTTAGATTCAACATAAAAAATGATTTCACCAAGCGTCTTGAGGTATCCATTCGTACAAGAAGTGGAACTGCCAGAACAACAAGTGTATCTACTAAGGATCAAACCAACAAAATAAATCTGTTGAAAAATTGTCCAAAAGGAGAAAGTGTCATTGATCTATGTATTAAACCTTTCAACATGTATTTACATAACAACAAAAGTATTTGCAGATCTTATGACCAAAGTAACCAATGAGGTTTTGGTCACAGTATAATAACCCCTCCTGCCGGAGATGCGGGTTGTTCGAAAGAGATCCGCGGCCCAGGAACACAAAAGAGGGAACATGGATGGCTTTTAGTCAGTGCAAGTCTTACACTCCAATCCGCTCACATAGAGTGAGAGAGGTCATAATGATGATACCCTATCTGAAAAAAAAGGATAATAACCCCTGTATATTTCAAAACAGCAACATTGTTTTTGGCAAAATTTGAAGCGCGTTCGTTGTTAAATAATTTTATAAATTGTGTTAGAATACACACAATTGTGTAGAACACCAGGAAAATGTAATTAATGAATAAAATTTATACTTTGTAATAAGCCAAATAAGCAGAACAACGAGGAATATAAAGGAATTATAAACGTTTCCGTGAATTATTAGCCTTATGGCATGATTACAGTTTCCGCCTTTGTGTACTAAACTAGACTACTTCACTATATCTGAATAATTGAATTACTGTTCGGCAAGTAAAATACTGTGTAGTCTTCATTAAATACCTACCACTTAATAAGCATGTATTTATATTAAATACTCATACTTTTTTCTTTATTTATCTTTTCACTTATAAATTAAATTTTAAAACAAAAATAAATAAGGCGATTATAAAATTTATGAATATTTTAATTACTTCCCCATCGGCATAAGGAACAAGAACCAGCCTGCCCGTAGTAATGGCTCCAGAGAAAGGAACCTCCTCACTATGTGTACCATGTACAGGAGCACTGCTTTCTGAATTTGACCTTGATCCAGCCGCGCACCGAGATCCTTTTAAGGTATTGGTCGAGGCTCTTTCTTTATTTTAAACTAGCTTTCGCCCGCGACTTCATCCGCATGGCATAGTTACTTTGGGCTAACGCTAACTTTAAACCGCGCGATGATCAAAAAAAAATATCTTTCTCTGCCCTTTTATATTCCCTCTTTCTCCCTTGCAGATAATGTAAAAAAATGGATTAAAAATAGAGAAGAATTGCTTTTTCTCTAAATTCTCGAAATGTACTTAAAAAAACACATTTATTCACGATAACTCTAGTATTCAGCAGATATAAACAGAATTTAAAAAGAAATTGTTGTTTGTTGATGTTTCTTTTTTTTAATACAACCAAATTTATAACAAAATATGGAATTTTTATAAAGAAAAAAATAATGTCCGGAACCCTTGGGTAAAAATGGTTAAAATTGTAGTAAGTTACAGTAAATTATAGCGATAGCAAATTCGTGTTAAATATTTTTGGGACAAAAATTAGCAAGGCAAAGACCGCTTGCTGATGCAGCCATAAGTTCGACAGGCAAGCAGGTTTCAAGGCATCCAGCGCAAGATGGAATGTGGGCTATTTTCTGTGGAGACACGCCGCAAACACCCTTGGGATCTGAGCGGTCTGTTAACTACCATCTGTGGAGAATGAGGCAACTATCTGTCTCGCTCGCATTTAGAAGTTGTTAGCATCTTGCCCCGTTGAAGTAGAACATGCTGTCAGCGTAAAACATGGCCAGGACAAAGCGTAACAGTTAAGCTTGCAGATGATTGGTCAGTTCAAGGGTTGACCCTCATCTAGTACTAGTCAATTGGTCATTCTGAAACCAACACTATTGACGCTGTTTTACAGTTCAGATTTATTAAGTGGAAACAGAATACATTGGAAACGGGGTTTTGATAAGGAATATAGAACACGGCACTCCATGACAGTTACCCTACCATGACATCTTAAAACAGATCTTATTCCAGTGAGAGAAAGAGACAGAGTTCTACAGGGTGTCTAGCACCATCTCTTTCTCACACAGGAATAAGTACTGCTATAAGATGTCATGGTAACCCTACAGTATTGATAGTTTAATTGCTTTGTGCAGGTTACCGCAACATTTTGATAGCAAACAGACATGCCTTATGTGACGCAGATCGATGACGCAGCAGAAAATATCAACATGTTTATTTTGTACTAGCTTCCGAACGCGACTTCGTCCACGTGGCTTAGTTACTTTGGACTAACGATAACTTTAACCCGCATTATGATCGAAAAAAAATATATTTGTCTCCCCTTTTCTTCCCTCTTTCTCCCCTTTTTCCTATTACTTTTTGTCCTATGTCTGTCTCCAGGGTCCCAACGTAACAAACAAACAAACTCACTTTCGCTTTTATAATTTTAGTAGGTAAGGATTTATAATGGTAGCATTTTCTCGCAACTTCGCTCGCATACATTTTAATGTCACAATCAATTCAAGTTGTTCTCAGCTTACTCTTTCAATCGTGATTCAAAAGATAAAATCAAGAAAGTTTTTTTTATTACCCTCATGAACATTACTTTTTTCGGGATGAAGGTTTCACACATGAAAAATATATGCAAAATTTCAGGATAATCGGTTCAGTGGTTTCAGCATGAAAAGGTAACAAACAAAAATACTTTCGCATTTATAATAATTAGTAAGGATAAGAATCTTCACTTAATAGCCGAGATCTTTCTCTGCAGGATTTTTTCAAAAAAGCATGTACATTTTATGAAAAACCAATAACTAATTTACTTATGGCGACAGCACATTGTCTAATTGAGGCAAATACTGCGCGGGATGCGTTAAAATACGTAAAATATGAGAGAAAAGGCAAATTAAAGAATATATAAATCAAACCGAGTTGTGTCAAAAGTAAGAAAAGAGTGGCCCCGCCACTCCCCAGCCAGTTCTGCAGTACTGTGATTGATAGGGTATTTTAGGAGAGGTCAATGTTAACAGTTGACGACACAGCAAGTTGTATGGCCTACAGATAGTTGATCCGGGTCTGGCTGTTTGTGTATTTTCAATGTTTGGAAACGCACCTACGATACAGGAGAAATTCCTAGTGTCTAATTCCTACTTATATTTGACAGCAAACCGACATGTATTTTGTGGTTTTTGTGACGCAGTGATGGTTGACGCATTACGCGTTGGAAATTCTAATGAGCACATACCAACAACGCGCTAGCATTAATTAATTAAAACTGTCATAACCTATACAAATTTATTCTCCTGTTAAATATAAAGAGGAAATTAAAACTATTCTGTAGGTAATAATATTTATAACGTATATGGTACGTAGCCATGTACGTGATCAAATGATTCAAACAAACCACAATATATACAGTTTATAAGGCTTAGGAAGATATACATGGGATACGGGTTAAACCGCGTACGAGTTATGGTACAAAAACCCGACAGCCTAAAATACTGAAAATAAAAAAGTCCAGCACTCTAGCTTTAATTAAGTCAACTAAATTCATTCTAATCCGGATTATAGCGCCTGTAACTGTCGGGCCCCATTATTGGAAAGATTTGAACCGGTCTTATATATTTTTAGCATTCAAAATCAAAATTGTATAACAAGATTATGACAAATCGTTTGACGCAATAATCATCAATATTTGCCCGCGCGCTTTGTCTCTTATGGTACTGAATGAACTACTCTTTAGGTACTGAAAGTACTAATGAACTCTTTAGGTACCTGTGACAGGGTCCTTCACATACCCACAGAGCCCACGCTTGCAGACACGCGGCGGGTGTCTGTCGCGGGTGCCTGTTTAACGCATTTTCAGCCCTAAAGTGCCACAAAGGAACAGACATACGTATATAAACTGCTAAACACAATACCGTCGGCTAGTCGGGTAAAAATTACTAAAGTCTATAATATATTAATCTAATACATAATTACATAATTTTAAAGAACTATTTGGTGATTATACTCTCCTATTTTTTTACTGGAATTAATTATCCTTAAACAATTAAAATTAAAAACGCGAATAGTACTGGGGCACGTCAAGAACTCGCAGTGGTCCAAGGGAAGAGGTTTTGCTTGTTCAATTTAACTTCCCCCACACTGGGCAGAGCGGGGGGGACTGACAGACTTTTACTGACTAAAAAACACCCATGTTCCTTCTTTTGCTCTTTATGTTCCGGGGCCGCGGTATCTCTTTCAACCCTCAAAGGGAGGCAGTGGTCCTAGCAGACCCCTCTGCTTTGCTGATATCTCATTGAGGCGCGCGTGGAACACGAACGCGCCATCGACAAGGCTAGTGTACCAACTGTACCCGCGACTTCGTTCATGGTCGTGTTGTTTTATTCTGTCTCCTGTTGATATGGATTGTAGTGGAAATATTGTTTTCCTGGTCCTCCGCTTTTTTTTCTGATTCATTTCCTTGCGGGATCCAATACATTTGAATCGTTTTTCTGGGACTTTGTCAAGCTTCATTGTCTCGGCGCTAACCTAATGGTCGCCACTCTCGAATATAGGTTTTAGGAGTTGTAGATGTAAGATGATGATGATATAGGAGATGCATAATAGGAGATGCATATATAGGAGATGATAGATGATGTTGGAGTAGCACCAAAATTAACCACCATTCAGTAGATTTTACGAGAAAGAGTGTCAAATCAACAATCGGACACAAATCGGATTTATGTTCCCGTCATACATATTTATCTGATTTGGATAAACACATAACATTTATTAGTAAATGTGGTATATTGTTACCTACTCGTAAGTACTTTATATATTCTACATGTTTATTTCCGTGTAACGATTTGGAAACAAGAGGAATATAATCATAAATTCGAAATACCTAATATTTCTTAAAATTGCAATCAAATATTAATTATTATATTTATAAAACCGGTCAAGTGCGAACCGGACTTGTGGATGAAAGGTTACGTACCATCCTTACTAATATTATAAAAGCGAAAGTGAGTTTGTTGTTGAGTTTTGATGAATTTTGGTAGGTACAGAGATAGTTGGGACCCTCGAGACGGACATAGGCTAACTTTTTTTGAAAATAAGTGAGTAATGAGAGAGAAAGAGGGAAGAAAAGGGAAAACTAAGCTTTGCTATTACAATTAATAAGGCGCTAGGGCAAAAACTAGAAGTAGCAGGTACCTGCAAATCAGGAAAGGGGAACTGTGTTACCCCGAATTAAACGCGAGCGAAGCCGGGGGCAAAAGCTTATCTATAAAAACGGCAATAAACGTTTGTTAGATGGGAGCCCCCTAAAATATTTATTTAATTCATTTTTTTTTTTTGCTATATCTGCAACAGAAATACATGGGTAATAAGTAAAAATCTCAACTGTCACCAGACTATAGGCAGGCAGAGACCCTGAAAATTGAACTTTATCACTAAGGTCATAAAGTCCCATTTTACCCTTTGGGTACAGGACACTAAAAACGGTACAATGTGTGTTGAGTGCATACAATTTGGGTTTCTTAAGAAAAATACTGAACATGGCGAAGTTTATACACAAAATACAGCAATTGCAGGGCCTTCATCTAGATCTAAAAGTATGGGTACATCTAAAGGCAAACTTCTCTTTCATTATCATCTAGGGAAGTTCGCCTCATTGACTGTCTTCTGTTGATTCGTGTCTTATGGCGACTATCGACTGATTCTTTCTTATCGATTTCTAAAATAAAAATGAACTATCTCGTGAAAACTTTTGTGGCTGCGGACAAAAAAATTATTATCAAGCTATATCAAGCAAGAAGGATATGTGACTAAAAGAGTGATGGATCTGAATTTTGATGGACGGAGAGCGAGGGGAAGGCCAAAGAAAAGATGAATGGATTGTGTAAGGAATGATATGAAAGAGAAAGCAGTAAATGATGCCGTGATGTCTGATAGAGGAGAATGGAAGAAGAAAACGTGTTGCGCCGACCCCAAATAGAATGGGACAAGGGCAGGAAAATGATGAGGCTCTGTTTGAATCCTAAATATTTTGCCAGAAATGTGGTGACACAATATATCTGTAAACAACATTATTTGACGCGCATTATTTGAGGGCGCTAGTGCCGTAATTTTGATAAGCTTTCCTTGTATTAAGTTAAAATTATGTTTGAAATAAATGTTGATACAGTTTAATAACTATGTTTACATATAAAGTTTTTCTGTTTATTATAACTGTAGGTGTTGCAAAAAGTAAAGTGGAATTCAAAACTATGTGCAAAAACGACTATACAGATCAGTACAATAATAAAATCGATGTGTTAGAATATTGTTCTAATAAATTGTGCATAGAAAAATGTTGCAGACCTAATGAATTTTTTCGTCCCAATGGAACATGCGCCCCTATGGATTTATTGCGTCGAAAAGCTAGACTTAGTGCTCAATACGATGCCATCGACGTTTTATCTTCGAACGTAAATAAGAAATCGTCGAATAATTATGTCTTCGTTTATAATCATAGAGATTTTAGAAACTGCACTGCTGCCCACGATATAAATGAGGAGTATGAAATCTCTAAGGTAACTATTTTTTACGCTTTATTTTTACGCTAGCTGTGCCTCGCGATTTCACCCACCACTTTTCTTTTTGCTCGGCTAGTAAGAAACAAACTCTTCAGTTCTATTATATTAGTACCCATAGATTTTATCATTATGACTGCGATGAAACCCGTAGGCATTTTTGCACGACTGTCAATCATTAAACTGCTACGGGCGCTTTACGTACCCGTAACGTACTCTTGGGTTAAAATATTTGGGAAAATCCCTGTACCGGGAGACCCCAACAGTTCTTCGTATTCCGCCTTCTAAATTCGGCATGCAAATGGGACGTGCCATGTTTCTTATTTACTACACTAATCAAAATTATGTTATAAAATTTAAATAAAATAAAATAAGAAATTACAAATTCAAATTAAGAAAATGATAATGTCAAAATTTTTAACCCTAGAACCCTACACTATCTAGCGCACACGTTATTGCTACTCTGGGGTACTGGTGTACCCCATAATAAAATGTCTGTAATTTTAAAATAATAAATTAGTCAACGAATATAATGTTTATTTATAAGTAATTAGGAACATGAGATCACAAATCAACCTTATAACATAAAATTAATCTTAATTTGAACACTTACTACAAACTTTTGTTTGATGCTCCAAACAAAAAGGTATTCTGCACTTTTGGCATATTTTCCTAGTTTTTCTGTCCTTGGACCTTGGATAAAACGCACACAGCTCAGGCGTCGAACGCGAAGGAACTGTCCTTGCAAGTTCCTGTGGTTTTTGGAGAATCGCTCCAATAGAAACTTTTATATCCCGCCTCAAAGTTGGCATCCGGAAACGTTCCTCCAAATGTTCGTGAATCAGCTATAAGCCTAATTGTTTCAAAAATGTACGCCGAAATTTTATGTTTTTCTTGTTGTTTGCTGGAGAACACTTAAAGAGAACCCTAGAACTAATTCCAACCGCATTCAGCAGCCCATAAAATATACACATTTGCCAACGTTTGGTTTTCCTTTGGACAGAATATTTTTTGGCCATTGCCTCAAAAACGTGTTCATATAATATCTCTTCATGCATCCATCAAGGTATTTCATTAAAAAATAATCGAATCAGGTATTTTTTTATATACTAACAAACAAATGCATTGAAAATTTAAAATACATAGTAAACAAAAATACTTTCGATTTTCCTACACTGGGGTACATGCGCACCCCACAACACTTGCGCAGGCGACCACGCGGCGTGGCTGTTGTCGTGGCCCTGACGAATCACGAGCGTTCACCACTAAACTAAAATACTCCGACGCGCGAATCCATGGATAGTAAAGAAACTGAGATATTTAGACAAGAAATCTGTCTGGGGTACACCAGTACCCCATGTAGGGTTCTAGGGTTAAAATTACAGAAATGTGACAATTAAGTAAATTACAGGAATGTCAAAATTAATTAAATTACATTATTCATATTTATGCTTGATTTTTTTTCAACATATTATCTGTTGACGGTTCGTCAGCAGAGAATTTGTTAAAAAATAACCTACTTACCAAAATTAGACTACTAAACTTTAAGGATCAGCAAAACAATGAAATTATAGAATACAATATAGATTCACCTAGAGCGAGAACATTAATCTACATCATAGAACATTAACAGGATATAAAAAATATGCAAACGGAAAAATTAATTTTAATATCTTATCGGTAACTACACTTTCAGGAATTATTTTTTTATAATGTAGCAAAGTTTCTCTCTAAAATAATCTTTTAGCATGCAAAATCAGTTTGATTGACTAATTTGTATGTCATGATTAATTATTGGTCTTACTTAAGTCTTTTTTTATTGTATAAATCTGTGTAAAATTTACTGAGCAATAATTAAATATGTCAAATAATAATTCAAGTTTTTGATCGGCCTTAATGAAATATGGATCTGATTTAGACCAATCAGCGTCCGTAGCCTGGCTACGTTCCGGGGACCTCTTTGAAGAAACCGATGGCTTTGTCCATGCAATCATGGATGAAGTTATGATGACGGATAACTACCGGAGATTTATTGTGAAGGATAGCACAGTTGAAATATGTAGGGAAAACCGCCGGCGCGTCTGGATGAATCCATTCGTCACATTATCTCTAGTTGTTCTCGTCTTGCTAACCGTGGGTACACAACCTTGTAGCCAGGATTATCCATCAGCAACTTGCTCTTAAATACAGCCTTGTGGAATCGAAAGTGTCGTACTATAGCTATGTGCCCGACCCAGTTACCATATCACATTGTACTGGGATCCATCCATCATCACCGACAGGACTATTGTTGCAAATAAACCTGATATAGCGGTGGTGGATCGATCAGAGCGGCGCGCAATGATTGTTGACATAATGGTACCGCATGACGAGAACCTCGTGAAGGCCGGGAAATATAAACAAATCGGGTATATTGACTTGTTTCGCGAGGTTATCGACATTTGGATGTAGACTCAGCCATCATTGAGCTGAAAATCGCTACAGCCAATGGCTTAATTGCCAAGAGCCTCGACCAACATTCAGATGTTGGTCATCATTTTCATGTTGTTCATCCAGCTGCCTAACGAAAGCTTCCTCAGGGAAGCTTTCGTTAGGCAGCTGGATGAAGGATGAAGGGCTTGATACAAAAAGTGGTACTCTTGGACACGGCTCGTATTGTCAGGAGGTTCCTTTCTTCGCCTTTAACTTAAACTCTGTTCCCAATACCGGTGGACTACTATATATATATTTGTATTTTTAAATGTTTTTGTTTTATTTAGTTTTGATAAGAAATATGTGAAAAAAATAAAAAAAAACTAGCTGGCGCTCACGGCTTTCCCCGCATGACATCGAAAAAAAGTATTTAATATGTTATTCTAGACTATAATCTACCTATGTGCCAAATTTCATCAAGATCCGTTCAGCCGTTTTGACGTGAAAGAATAACATACATCCATCCATCCATCCTCACAAACATTCGCATTTGTAATATTAGTAGGATATGTATTAAAATGAATAAACGAATCCAAGTACTTTTTATAGCGACTAAAAATACTTAATAACAATTAACAATTTGCTGAAATTACTCCGTTTTGTGTTTACAGGATGGATCCTTATCGAGGCAAAGCGCAAAAACAAAAACATGGTCTACAATTGACAGACTGACATATTGTATAGAATACAAAGCATACTATAAAGATAAAAATGATAGGGACAGTAAAAAACCATCGATAAAAATCATCGTCCGAGAAGTTATTGCAGATCCACGAGATAAGGAGAAGATAGTGATATTTGAAACAGTGGGTTAGTGAAACTTTGCGTTGTACATAAAGCTCCGGTCAAATTGAGGCAAATACCACGCCATGTTTCTTATTGCTATAAAAAGTAACGCGACTATTTTTGATATTTTTTAAAGGTGTTTTTTTTTTTTTTTAAACCCACGATACAAACCGTACCCGTGCGTTTACAAACATTTAAACTCACATACACAAACAGCCAGACCTGGAACAACTATCTGTAGGGCATACAAATATTTGTTCCGTGCGGAGATTGAACCATCGACACGCAGCGCAGCAGACGATCAGTCAGCCACTGCGCCAACCGCGTCGTCCGTGTCGTGATTTGTCCCAGTTTGTTTGTCTCTCTACTTCCATACAAGGAAGTGGCAAGGGAATGGGTAACATTTCCAGCCCAGTGTTTGCCTCAATTAGACCACGGCAAATTGGTTATTGGTATTTCACAACATGGACATGCATGCATGGCTTTTTTTCGTAAATAAAAAAATTCTTTCTAAAAGAACAATGCGTCAAATAACTTTTGGCGGAGCGGGGGGGACAGACTTGTACTGACTAAATCCCACCCATGTTCCTTCTATTGCCCTTTACGTTCCGGTGCCGTGGCGAGAGATACCGCGGTATCTCTTTCGAACAACCCACAACCCTGGCAGGCGAAGGCCCTGGCAGGCCCCTCTGATTTGCTGACATCTGTTTGAGTCGCGCGTGAACACTAACGCGCCGACGACACGCCGTGTCGTCAATAGACGGACGGACGGTAGGCAACCCATTGCTTACCGTCCACAGGCCCGCCTCTACGATGGCCGGGAGTTGTCTCGCGGCGCCCGATGCCTGGGGCGTCTCCCGCGGAGCCGCGGCCTCTTCATTTACCTCTCAGCTTCTGATAGAAGAGAAGATACTTATGCCTAAGTTTATTGTTGTTTAATTTCCAGGAGTGTTGATATCGTCATTCTTCCTGTTGTTGGTGCTAATAGTTTACTGCCTGCTACCCGAGCTCAGAAACCTGACCGGTTTAGTACTGATGGCCTACACATTTACTTTATTTTCTGCTTTCATAACTAAATTGGTGATTAGTTTTACTGTAAGCCACCCGCCACCGGGGTTCTGCAAACGAACAGGTAAGCATTTGAAGAACAACCTGCACTTTTTTAAATATAGTATTTTCCATCCCTGTTTAATGACTTGAGTAAAAGCACTTCTAAAAGCAGTTAAGATTTTTTTGCACCTGCAAGTAACTAGAGAGTGAAGTTTGTGTACAATTTACTTTTGAAAAATCTTAAAAATAAAAAATCTTTAACTTTAAACCCGTTTAGTAGGTATTATTTTTTAAAGTTTGTCATATATTGTGTTGTGTGATGTTCTTTTACCCGGGTTAGTTTTTAATTCCAAGAACCAACTGGCTTACCCAATAATTACATAATTACAACAAAAAAATCGTCAGAATTGGTCTCGCCGTTGACAAAACCAAGATGATATTTATAAAATTCTTGTTCATTCCTGTTCACGTGCATTTCTAAAATGGATCATCGTATCGGTTATTTTTTAAATAAAATATAATAATTTTTCCCATGGAAAAAAAACTTCGAAGAGCCCTTACCCTTAAATAGCTAACTTTATAATTATTATTTCAGCGCCATTCGCATACTTCTTCTTCATGTCTAGTATCTTCTGGTTGAGTGTCATATCGTACGACGTATGGTCGGGATTAAGGTAATGAATGATTACGTTCAAATTGTTTTTCTTCTCTGTTCGTACTTTGACCTTCAATGTTTCCGAAACTAAAAGATACGGTCATGAAACATAAGGTGTAATTTAAAGAATCTATATCACAATAACGGGAGCCTCTTGATGATGAGAAAAGAGTTGATAATTTTGTCTTCATGAAGTTGTTTTTACGTCATTTCATTTATGCCCGGTTAGTGGTAACATTTACAGATATTTTCTAGGTTACATACCTTGGAAGGAAAACACGGATCCCTTATTGCATCACTTTGTTGTCCGTCTGTCTGTCAAAACCCTTTATCTCGGGAACACGTGAAGGTATCAACCCTCTAAGTCTACGCAGTCAAACGATAAAGATGTTTATGTCGCAAGTTTGTACAAAACCCCCGGTGCGTCTGATTCGCTCTTGGCCGGTTTTAAACATGGGACTAAAAACTACTTGGTAGTCTTGGTACTCCTCTTCTTTAGACGTCCGGGACAACAGGCCTAGAAGGTATGTTTTCTTACACAAAATTATTTTAACGGCCAGAAGGTCATCATGATGCAAAAGGCATCCAATGGAAAGCGCTAGACAGCTTGGTCACGACGATTTTGACGACACAGTTAGCGCAGTGGCTGAGCGATCGACTGCTGCGCTGCGTGTTGCGGGTTCGATCCCCGCACGGAACAAATATTTGTATGGCCTACAGATAGTTGTTTCGGGTCTGATTGTGTAATGGAGTTTAACTGTCTGTAAACGGACCCACGATACATGAGGCATTCCTAGTGTTGTTCAACGTTTTCTTTTTTTTTAATATATCCAAAAGGTTCACCTCCAAAATGTCATATTAGTCGTTTATATAAAAATTGGGAAAGGCTTGTAACCCAACTATCCAACAACAGCCACGGCTGAAAAAAAAATGGTAGTTACGTTATGTTATAAACAAGAGCTATCAAACATCGCCACAATTTTACAGTAAAGTAAAGTTAAACTTAGTAAATTAACTTTTTCTCTTTTGCAGAAGGTTTCGTATAAAGCGTGGTTCTAAGCGCAAAGAGTTAATAAGGTTCCTGTGGTACGCCCTCTACGCGTGGGGGACACCGCTCCTCATTACAGCAATAGTCACCACGCTGGATAACGTTGAAACGTCGGGTATTGAGAAACCACCCTTCAGCGATTGCTTCCATGCCGGTTTGTATACATTCTTGTTTCTTTTTTAAATTCTTATCCTTACTAATATTATAAAAGCGAAAGTGAGTTTGTTCGTTACGTCTTCACGCCTAAAAGACTAAACCGATTTTGATGAATTTTGGTACAGATATAGTTGGGAGCCTGTAGACAGACATAGGCAGTTTTTTTTTAAGTGAGAAATGATTGAGAAAGAGGGAAGGAAAGGAAAAGCTTAGCTTTGCTATTACAATAAATAAGGCGCATGAGCAAAAACTACAGATAGCAGGTACTTGGAAATCAGGAAACCCCGAACTGTGTTACCCCGTATTTACCGCGAGCGAAGCTGCGGGCAAAAGCTAGTTACTTATATTTTCTAGCTACTGGAGTCTAGTCTAGTAATTTCGTAACTAGGTGTTGAAAGAGAGTCCTAAGATTATCGGGACTTCAAGTACCTACATTTATTTATTTTTTGCCCGATAGTAAAGATAATATATTTAACAATTAGGCATTCATTATCACAAGAAACATGATCTTCTTGACAATGGAACATTTGTAAAATGACGAAAATAGTCCCAAAAACTATCAAATTTGTAGACAATATTAAGACTCGTTCAGACAGGCGCGTTTTGTCGTGCGTTGGCGTCTCACACTAATAATAATAATAATAACCCCACCGCCGTATCTCTACGTTGACGTCGTGGTGGGGCTTGAGTGCCCCGATGAACCCTAGTCCTGTACCGGCAGGATTTATTTTGCCGAGATAGTTCTAGGGTGAGGGGCCAGACCAAGAGAGATACAATCCAAGCCAAGGTTGCACATGCTGAGGGCTGCATGGCTAGGGGAGAGACTAGTCGCTAATGTGCCAACTCTGGATAATAGGGGACCTCCAGTTTTATTCACCCTTGCCACAGTGAACGCAGGGCTCTGCTGTGGTCGACTTTGTAAGTCCCTAGCTTCTCGTGGGAACAACATGAATACCAGATCAAAAACAAAAAAAATACTTCTGGCAAATCTGCCTCAGATGGATGACGAAACCTCACATTTTTCTTCGTCATCTTCTTCATCACTTTTTCCTTCAATTCCATCATCATCACAATCTTTTCGCGTCACTCCGACACCTTCATCGCCATCAATCAGCATACAGTCAGTGGATGTTGTACAGGAGACAAATATTGTCGAAGATACTGTACCCACCGCTAGAACTGCAAGAAGCCGTAGGAAATGGAGCATTGATATGAATAAGTTCATCCTACGCACATATCTTCACCTCACTCATATAGAAACCGATAAAAATGCGTACCTACCTTCGCTTCACACTAAGTTTTTAGAAAAATACCCTGACATGCAAGTAGGCCGACAAAGAATAGGTGACCAACGAAGAGCCATAGTTCAAAAGAAATTATTACCACAAGAAACAATAGATCAGATTTATGAGGAAGTCAGAGCCGAATTACAAATAGTTCACACTCAAATACAACACTCGACACAGTCAATGACACAAAATAACACACAACCCGGTCAGCGTATGAAATGGACGAATGAATATAATGAGGCAATAATCAGAATATATTATACTACTACACAACTCGAAACAAATAAAACAGCATACAGAAAGCATTTACATGAGGGATTTATAAATATTTATCCAGAACTAGCACATGTAACCGAGCAAAGATTATCAGACCAAGTAAGAGCAATCATTAATAACAATTACATTCACAATGACAGATTAGAAGAAATAAAAAACCAAGTAGCTTTAGAATTAAGAAATAACAACATCAACATAGAACACATAAATAACGACTTTCAACAATCAGATGAGAACGTTCTCTCATTAAATACTCAATATACAAATATTCACATTACTGATACAACAAATAATATTATAGTTCTGAATAATAACTTTGATACTAACACAGTCTCTCAAACTCCCATACATACAGTCGATGAAAACTTTCTCAACCAGATAGATATAGGCCTATTTGAACCTACGCAAAATAACCTAAATGGTGCTCCTGAAAAGAACCTAGAGATCGAAGCCACATTTCAACAAGCTCAACAACTTTTTTCTGATACACACCCCACTAGTAGACCATTCATTCCCAAGCAAAAGACATCTAAAAAGTTCTCCGCCATAGTAACATATATAAATTCTATTATTCTCCCAAACATTGTAAATATCGACAACGACTTCACCCAATTGCAAACCATAATATACTGTGCAGCATGGACGGCAGCAACATGCAACGGAGCTAAAATATCAGATACACAAAATAAAAGCCGCACATACATAAAAAGAAAACCAAAGTGGCAAATCAGGATGGACAAGAAAATTCAAAGTCTAAGAGCAAATATAGGTAGGCTAACACACTTTATTAATGGTAGCAGAAGTCCAAAACTAATAGCAGCAGTAGAAGAAATAAAGAAAAAATATCAAGTTCACGCACAATACGAAGACCCAAACACGCAGTTAGTACACTTTTTAGACACCCTAAAACAGAAATTAAACGCATCTTCTAGTAGACTCAAAAGATATTTAACATGCACGAACCGCAAAGTGCAAAATTCAAAATTTATAAACAACGAAAAATCATTTTATAGGAATCTTACAACTAACAATAGAGACACCAATAACCAAAACCTAGAGACACCTACGCCCGAATCACTGCGGGAATTTTGGGCCAACATATGGGAAAACCCAGTAAATCACAATCATCAAGCTGACTGGATTAACGAAGTTACAACAGACACCCCAGAAATGGAATTTGAATTCTTACCAATAGAAACATTTATAGACGTCATCAAACGCACACACAACTGGAAATCGCCTGGCACTGACAACATTCACAATTACTGGTACAAGAAATTCTCGAGTATACATCCTTTCTTACATAACCATTTAAACACATTCATCCAATCACCACATTTACTTCCATCATACATTACTCACGGGGTAACTTACATGATACCTAAAGACAGTAACGATACTATAAATCCAGCGAAATACCGACCGATCACTTGTCTGCAAACAATTTACAAAATTTTAACAGCCTGTTTAAGCGAAGTAGTATATGAACATTTAACCAAAAATAACATTTTATCAGAACAACAAAAGGGATGTCGTAAAAATAGCCAAGGTTGCAAAGAGCAATTAACTATCGATGCAGTTACTATGAGCAGCGCTGTTAAAAGCAAGACAGATATTCACACAATGTTCATTGATTACCAAAAGGCTTTCGACTCAGTTCCGCACAGCTGGTTATTAAACGTCTTGAGTCTATATAAAATTCACCCAACACTGAAACACTTTTTAGAAACTACTATGCAAAGTTGGCAAACCGTTCTTAAAATTAATTCCCTTTCATCAACTGTAGCTACTGAACCAATTCACATAAAACGTGGGATTTTCCAAGGAGATGCCCTAAGCCCACTATGGTTTTGTATGGCACTTAATCCACTCTCGCACCTTCTTGATAAAACAGGAGCTGGATACGCACTAACGAACATCAATACACATTATAAGCTAGGCTTATTACCTGTGTTATAGGACACCAGGACCCCACCCCGAGTAACAATGTCGGGACGTACTAAAACAATACACCTTTAGTTGTGGCAAGTTCAGTGTTGTGGGAGGTAAGTTTTATAAATGTGTGTGTGTGTGGATGTGTGTTTGTATGTGTGTGTGTGTGTGTGTGTGTGTGTGTGTGTGTGATCGTAGATAAGTATACGCGTAAATATATATTTATAGGAATAAGATAACAAAAAGTATTCTAAAACCTGAAGGGCTATGAGTTTACTATAAGAACACATTCGGTATTATCGTAAGACAACTCCTGCAGCCAATTGGTGAGCCAATTGGTGAACTAGCGCGGCGCGGCTCGTTTTCTCGATCACAACCTATCGCAAAATCCTAACCTACCCCTTTTCTTTTTCTTCTGATCTCAGTCGTATTTATCGAATCGACCGCTAGATTGTATCTCTCACGAATAGCAAGACTATTTCATAAGTATTCTACTTCTATTTTTTTTTCAGGTAAACCGTATGATTACTACTTTCGGATACCAATAGGGATATTAATTATAATTAATATCCTTCTGTTCATCGCGACCGTCTACAACATATGGAAAGTGAAACATGCTGTTAAAAATTCCAACAGTTGCAAGCAACAAAACACCAAGTGGGTATCTTTATAAGTATTTTCTTGCCGTAATCCTTATGAGGGGAAAAGCGCTTTTACCAAAATTTTACAACTACTCGGATCAATTTTTAGGTTATGCTGCGCTTACCTAGTAGTTCTGTGGTGGGGTGACCACATACCTAGTTTCATCAGTGCTTCGGAGAGCAAGTTAAGCTGATGGTCCCGACTGTAATTTGTAGGTCTTTGACAGTCGTTAGAGATTCGATCCCCGCACGGAATAAATATTTTTATGACCTACAGGTAGTTGTTCCGGGTATAGTTGTTTGTGTATGTGTGTTTAAATGTTTGTAAACGCACCCACGATACTGGGAAAAATCCTAGTGTGGGGCAACGTTTAAAACAAAAAAAGAGATGGTCAGCTAAGCAGATAGTGACTCCATAAGAAGTAAACTAAGTTAAGAAAATTTCACAAGTAGGTATCTTAAATGCTATAGAAAAACCGCCAACTTGAAACGGAGTCACGATTATTCAAGAAATAGGGTGGGTCCCTGTTTCTAAAACGAAACGTTAAATTGTTTCTCTTTCTTGACCACAGTTTCTTGGAGTGCGAAGACTGTGCTTATCTATTTGTAACAGTGTAAAAGTTGCGTGTTCTAGATTAAAAGGTGAAAAACTATTGGTGTAATCTATTAAAAAGCACTGCTAATTTACAATACTACTCAGGAGGACGGACAGAATTTGATAGTGACGGTTGAATGTGTTGCGTTCCGTTTGATAAGCGAGCGAAGTGTTAAATATCGACTCGCCTAGTTTGGTGGACAGCCGTACGCACCCCTCTAAGTTGTATGTCTATACAATTGTAAATACGCAAGTGTGAGCTGTTCTTGTGGGGTAACGGGTTGTTCGAAACAGATATCGCGGCCCCGAAACATAAAAGGCAATAGAAGGAACATGGGTGTTTTAGTCGGTACAAGCCAGATACTCACCCCCGCTCCTCCCAGAGCGGGAGAAGTAATTTGAAGATTTCGCATCCCCAAAAAATAAAAAGTATGAGCTGTTACAACAAGTAGTCGTATGTTAGGTACGTAGACAACAAATTACTTCGCTCGAGTATTTTAATTTTCTTCTCGCATGCTCGGTAGCCACGGAGCCTGGATTTATGCCTGACTAGCTTTTGCCCGCGGCTTCACTTGCGTTAATTTCGGGTTAACATTTCCTCTTGCTTGATTTGCAGGTACCTGCTACCTGTAGTTTTTGCCCTTGCGCCTTATTATTGTAATAACAATGCTAAGTTTTCCCTTTTCTTCCCTCTTTCTCCCTCATACCTCAATCTTTTTTTTTAAATAACCTATGTCCGTCTCCAGGGTCCCAACTATCTCTGTACCAAAATTTATCAAAATCGGTTTAGCCATTTAGGCGTGAAGAAATAACAAACAAACAAACTTACTTTCGCTTTCGTAAGGATGTATGAGGCTGAGCTCGCCTTTTGTTACATGAAACTATCAATGACTTGAAGTAAAGGCGTGATCTTATGTTTTCTTAATATTTCAGATTCTCAACATACATAAAGTTATCTGTTATGATGGGAGTCAACTGGTGCATGGAACTCGTTGAAACTGCAGATATCTTGCCGTTGTACATCTTGGTCAACATCTATAACATATTCATCGGTGTCGCCGTATTCTATCTATTTGTGTGGGACAAAAAGAATTTGGTATCGTTGTGCAAAAAGTAAGTTATTTTTCACTGCCCAACATATCTGTCAATGTAAATTTTCAATAGTTAGATTCCACCAGAAGAGCTTGCAAAAATGTAAAATTATATGATTACTATCGATTTTAGAACAAGAAACACTTTTTCTTCTTCTGTTAACGAAATAGAACACCATTTATGAAATATATTATATAATATCTTAGGGACAATTTCACGGCACGGTTGGCGCAGTGGCTGAGCGATTGACTGCTGCGCTGCGTGTCTATGTCGCATTTAAAAACCGCTCATGCTTACGAAGTCTAACGAAACTGTTTTTTTAGGTTTAACATCCAGTATGAGTTCACCAAGAATCTAGAGGTGGAAACATCACAACGTGCAAAAAGTGTTAACACTAAGACTACGTCTGTCTCCCGCTCTACTGTTAAAGGCAAGGATCAAGACCAGGATCTTGCGATAAATTACCCCAAGGAAGAAATTTCTTTAGTCTGATTGTGCGCGTGGGAGCTGAAAAAATAATAGGCTCATGTAACAGATTTCATTCAACCGTAGAGTAGGGTTCCGCTCGACCCTTGGATTTATTAATTTAATTGTAAGAGTTTTTACCTAGGTATTTATTTTTATTTTTTGGTTTGTTTATATTTAAACAATTACATTTGTATTCTCTAAAGAGTTAGGCGGAATAAAATAATGTCCACATTATATTTTAAAACTAAGGTGTTTTAGTAACTGTAAAAAAGCGAAGTAAAAACTACGCCATCCTGAAATAAGTATTTACGCACCGGTTAAATAGAAAAGTTGTTTAATTTATTATCGTCTTAGTACTTAACTTCTAACAAAACCTATTGAGTATCTAATGAAGGTACTTTTAGAATAACTAAATATTTGTGTTCGAGCTTGGTTTTAAATCAAACGCCTGGTCGTCTTTACTGAGCAAATCAACGGCGCAATACAGTTAACTTAGGTTAATTAGTTGTAAGGTTCAATCTATGTACACATGTCACTTTACTTCATCTTATGGTTTTTTCGAGGCATTACATACTTGACTAGACATCAGCATTTTTGGAGATTCCTTGTAGAGTCCCTAAAATTCCCAAACAATTTGTTTATTTAGGCATTTTACAAAAAATCTTGTCCGATTCGTGAGGGTAGGTATTATTGGGTATTGAGATTAGATTCTATTTACGTAATCCTCTTCTTCTAATCTTTTTGGGTAAAAATGAAAAAAAATCTTCGACAAAAATTTAAGATAATGTTGTACTAAAATTACTAAAGTAACATGGAAGCACAGGAGCGCAAACGCTCCGGTTGCATCAGTGACGTCATAACAAACAATTGAATTGAAGATACTAATGCCAAAGACGGTATCATCACGTTTTAAAAGTTAGTTATAATTTAGGAAAATGTTGGTAATATGGACAAAAATCAGGCATTTTATAATTCATGAATGTGTTGACTTTCCAACCCAAGCCTCCAAGCATCCCAGCTTAAGCGGAGCACCGCCGTGCCCTCGTGGAGGCGATCGGCGGCGGCGATCTCTCGCGTCCGGCCCTGGTTCATGCCATGGTCCGGAGCGAGAGGGAATGGGAAGCGGTCACCACCTTCTGCGAAGCAGTAATGCTAGCAAAGGAGGTGGCCGGGCGTTTGAGGGAGAGAACCTCGAACCAACCCAGCCGCCGCGGGAGACGCCCCGGTAGCCGGGCGCCGCGAGACGACTCCTGGCCACCGTAGATACGGGCCTGTGGACGGTGAGCAATGGGTCTGAGTGGGTCTGAATGAGTAGCACCGTCCGTCCGTCGATTGACGACAGGCCGTGTCGACGGCGCGTTCGTGTTTCACGCGCGCCTCAAAGAGATGTCAGCAAAGCAGAGGGGCTTGCCAGAGCCTCCGCTTGCCGGGGTTGCGAGTTGTTCGAAAGAGATACCGCGGCTCCGGCACGTAAAGGGCAATAGAAGGAACATAGGTGGGTTTTAGTCAGTACAAGTCTGACAGGCCCCCCCGCTCCGCCCAGAGCGGGGGAAGTCATTTGATGATTTCCCACCCGAAAAAAAAAAAGCCTCCAAGCATACAGCCTCTTTCGGATCAGATAGGGTTTTTTTAAAAACATATTGTATACCAGCACCTAGGTGAATAAGTACGTATACTTTCATATCAAATCGTAACCATACACATAATTATAAGATCGTAAAATTCCAAATCGACGTTCCAAAATGGCACAAAAACTACAGATTCAGCTCAAATTCTGCACCGAATGTTAATGGCGTGTTCGAATGCTATATTGTATCACATTGTAATCTGTAAAATAAAAAATAATAATAAATAGCAACTTGCTCTAAAATACAGCCTTGTGGAATCGGAAGTGCCGTACCATAGGTATGTGCCCGACCCAGTTCTCGAACATGGCAATATCACATTGTACTGGGATCGATCCATCATCACTGACAGGACTATTGTTGCAAATAAACCTGATATAGTGGTGGTGGACTGATCAGAGCGGCGCTCATTGATTGTTGACATAACGGTCCCACATGACGAGAACCTTGTGAAAGCCGAAAAAGATAAACAAATCAAGTATATTGACTTGGCTCGCGAGGTTGTCGACATGTGGGACGTGGACTCAGCGATCATTGTGCCGATAGTCGTTACAGCCAATGGCTTAATTGCAAAGAGCCTCGACCAACACCTGAGGAGGCTCTCGTTGGGCAGCTGGATCAAGGGCTTGATACAGAAAGCGGTACTCCTGGACACGGCTCGTATTGTTAGGAGGTTCCTTTCTCTGGAGCCCTGACTGTCGGTAGCTTGAACCCTGTACCCGATACCGGTGGGCTACTATTTTTATATTTTTAAATGTTTTTTTTTGTCCTTTTTTATTAAGAAATATTTAAAAATGTAACTATATAGTATGTAAGAAAAACCAAATAAATATATGAAGCCAGTTTTCGTGGAAGTGTTTTTTTTCTGTTGGAATTATATCCATTTTCACGATAAGTAAACACACTTAAATTCAAGTTTAATGGGCAACAAACTGACGGGGTTATGCCAATTCCAAGTAAAAAAAGATTTGATTCATTTTCAATTAATAAAAAGTATGCTTTAAAAAGTGTGAAATAAGGGTGGACGACTCGAGTCGATAAGGCAACAATGGCTCATTCATGAAAGTTAATGTTTTTTTGCAAGTAAATGTATATTTATTTAATGTATAAGTAAATAAAAGGAAACATTCATAACACAGACGGAAGTATATCGGTGACCAAGCTGTCCGCTTATCTAAAAACAATGTAGAGCGATACAGGTTGTTTTATTTTTAACATTATTTGACGACAGGGCGCTAGGGCCGTTAGGCGTTTTCTTACGACTTCCTTGTACTACATTATTTTTAAAATAAATGTTGATACGGTTTGATAAGTATGTTAACAGTTGTGAAGTTTTTTCTTTTTGTACATTTTTGTTTCACTATATGTGTGGCTATAAGTGAAGTGGAATTCGAAACTATGTGCAAAAATGCGTATACAGATCGGTACAATAATAAAATCGATGTGTTACAATATTGTTCCAATAAATTGTGCATTGAGAAGTGCTGTGGATCCAATGAATTGTTTCTTCCAAATGGAACATGTGACTCTATGGATAAATTGAGGCGACATGCTCGACTTAGTGCTGAATACGATGCCATCAACATTTTCTCTTCTTTGAACGTAAATAAGAAATCGTCGAATATTTATGTCTTCGTTTATAATCACAGGGATTTTAGAAACTGCACTGCTGAACACAATATAAATGATGAATATGAATTTTTAGAGGTAAA
Organism: Ochropleura plecta; assembly: GCA_905475445.1. Lineage (NCBI taxonomy): Eukaryota > Metazoa > Arthropoda > Insecta > Lepidoptera > Noctuidae > Ochropleura > Ochropleura plecta. Next base: position 5,728,544 of record FR997735.1, read on the forward strand.
CCACTTTAAATTTATTTACGCTTTACCTATTCTTACACTAACTGAGCCCTACGGTTTTGCCCATTGTTTCTCTTTTTGAATCTTCAGCTCTATTATATTGGTATAGCTTTTTTTTGCCTCACACTAGGAATTTCGCCTGTATCGTGGGCAGCCAGACCCGGAACAACTATCTGTACGCCATACAAATATTTGTTCCGTGCGAGGATCGAACCCGCGACATGCAGCGCTGCAGTCAATTGCTCAGACACTGCGCCAACCGTGTCGTCGTATTATTCATATACCTATATACTGAAACCCACAGGTGAGGTAATATGTTTTCAATATACCTCCTCGAAAACTAGCTCTTATTACACTACGATAAGGTTCAACAAGCAAAGTATTTCACACGTGAGCTTTTTGCTCATTTATCACAAGGGCTTTCATTTTTTCTGTTTCATCACGGATAACAATAAACAACTGCTTAGAGAAAGATAAGCAATTTAAATATCTAGATCTGGCTCGCGAGGTTGTCGACATGTGGCACGTGAATACAGCAGTCATTGTGCCGCTCGACGTTTCGACCAATGGCTTAATAGGCTATAGCCTTGACCAACATGTGAGTAGGTTATCGCTTGGCAGCCGCATCAAGGGCTTGATTCAGGAAGCAGTACTTCTGGACATGTGCTTGTTGTTAGGAGGTTCCTCTCTCAACCTCTCTCGGCCCCGATGTTGGTGGTCCACTATTCTTTATATTTTTTAATGTATATTAAGTTAAAAAGTATGTATGAAAATGAATAAACGAACAACTGCTCAAATCCCTATAACCGATAGAGTTTTTTTTTAGAGCAAGTATCTTTTTTAAGACTTTCATATTTCATGAAACACTCGGGGACTGCTGCGGTAAAGCTATTGCATAGCATTTTTTATCAACTTATGCAATAAATAAAAACAAACCAAATAAAATATTAAAAAATAACTTCCAATGAAAAGAAGTCGCAAAAAGAAACATTTTTTTATCAACTTAGACAATAAATAAAAAACTAAATATAATATTTAAAAAGTACTTCCAATGAAAAGAATTCGCAAAAAGAAAAACAAGCCCTTGGGTTTGATCCCAAAAAAACCAAACACGCTATTAGAACATTAGAATCGGGATTGAAATAACTGACCGTATTGTGTAAACGACGTTAGACAAGCCACACCTCCGTGCCCGTCGGAGTGGGGAGCGTCAGGTTTTTCTTCGTTACGGAATTTCTGGACTCGGTCCCCGCGCTCAAGGCCTGCGATAGAAGCTATGCAATAGCTTAAAAATTATTTGTGTTTATCAACAGATTTTCACAAATAAACATTATCATTTATAAAACAATTTGCTTATACACAACAACAAATTCTCATTTATTTGAGAGCTAAATTCAAAAATATTTGATTTTCTTATTTTTAATATTAGGCTGTAATCCGTGATGAATGAGAAAAAACACGCGTGTGAAAAACATTACATTTTTAACCTAAACGTAGTGCAATAAGGGTCAGTTTTCGAGGAAGTAGGTATATAGCCGCACACACCGCATTATTTATTCCTTAAGCACAATTAAGGAAAACTGCAGTGTGTGCAGCTATTCTAATCACAAATCCAATCATTGCCGGTTTAAAAACTAAAAGTGCAAGAAATGTAATAACAAGGGCCATCTATGGCGGATGTGCTTAAATGACGAGGAGGAAGGTAAAATGGACGATGAGGGCGACGACGCGACGGTAAGCTGTGCTTAAACGTTGTGATAAGGGTAGAGCAATGTTGGCAATTGCTAACATCGGTGAAATAGGTTTGGAGTTCGAGATAGATCTATATTGGTTCCGCGTTAAGTATCACATCAGATTTACAACGAACATTTTGGCAAAGTGCCGATATCAGTTACAGATAAAACAAGTTTTAGTTACGCGGGGAAACAGTTAGAAACAGTAGGTGTTATTACTTTAGATATAGAATATTCCAAAATGAAGCGTTAACTGCACGTACCTATTTGTTGTGCGTAATGGCGGTCCGCCATTATTGGGCCGAGATTTCATGTGTACGTTTGACTTGGAATTTGCACCTACAGTTAAATCGATTGATAGATCGAATTACAATACAATAGAAGCTTATTAATATACAAGTCCTCCTATCGTGTTCTCTGGTACATTAAGAGAATTTTTTAAATACACGGTGGAGTTATATTTAAGAACAAACTCAAAACCACTATTTTTTTAAAGCACGTTCGCCACCATTTGCCTTAAAAATAATAGGTACTCGGATAACGAATTTGATCCTAAGCAAGCGCGGCTTGACCTTAAGATTGACCGCGAGCTGATTAAGTACAGTTAGGCCTATTGTCCACGTAAACCGCACGTCATGCGTACGCTTATGTCAATTGACGATTGCAAGACGAATGCTTGCGTCTTGCATAGAAACAATCAAGACTGTGTCCACGGAGCGGCAACGTCGCGGTCGCGTCAACCTCCCGTGATGCGGTCGCCATGCAGTGCGCGCGGCAGCATGTCACTACTCGACAGACTCTCGAGACGCACACTTGTTGTTTTGTATTACAGAACAAAATTTTGGTACATATTTTTAGTCATTCGGTGAAATGATTGAAAAACAGAATCATCTTCTGATAACTCTCTGGCTGCCACAAACAATCTACAATTTATATTTCTTTCGAAGTATGGATGACTCTAGTACTTTCTTCGCCTGTTTCGTCGTCTTCTAATAAAATTGTAAGTTGTAGGTTGCATGCATTCGTCAGATGACGTGTCCGTGGACAGTAAGTCTTAGTTGTACCTACATAATATTTTGTACGTTAATGCGCGACAGCTACCATACTTACCTACTCACCAACTTCGGAATTTTATCTTTTTTCCTTAAACACAATACATATAGGTAATCAAAATATTATTTTCCTCGTCGCCATTGCTAAAAATAAAAATTAAAGATTAGATGTAGCAAACAATTGAACCAAATTAATAATTTACAGTTAACGCCTACTTCAAAGTTACATTATAACTCATTGATTATTTTGACGCACAAAAGCAACCTGCCAGGGTAACCGCCTGCTGGGGTTGTGGGTTGATCGAAAGAGATAGCGCGGCCCCAGAACATAAAGGGAAATGAAGAAACATGTGTGGGTTTTAGTCAATAAAAGTCTGACCCTTCCCTCCGTTCAGCCCAGAGCGGGGGAAGTTATTTGATGATTCCCCATATGTAAAGAAAAAAAGTCATTCTTTATGACAACCTCTAGGATGTCCTCTAGGTAACATTTTACAAAGGTGCAACAGGAAACTACGTACTAATTGCCATTATTCGATGACATACGAATAGTACTTAGTGTCTAACTGGGTGTTGTTAAAATAAGGACAATTTTAAGATATTGTCTTTGAAATAATATTACAAAATAATTCATAAAAATAAAATAGTGAAGCCATAATGTGGACAGTAAAAGCATTTCTGTGCTTTTTAATAGTAAGTGTAGTAGAGACAAGTGAACAAGACCATGGTGCAAAGTGTAAAAATAATTATAGAGATCCAAACAATAATCAAACTGATGTGTCGGAATATTGTTCGAATAAGATATGTGTAGAAAAATGTTGTCGACAAGATGAAATCTTGTTTGGTCCAAAGAGATGTATAAATAACGAAAATAAACTGTTTACGGAGAAAAACTATGCTATTCTGAAATCAAAAGTTAATTATTCCAATCATATTTTATCTTCTCGGTATGGAAATGAGAATCCGAAAAAGAATATAGTTCTCATGCACAATCAGAGAGACGTCTTTAGTTGCACCTGTGAGCGTGACATCGTCGAATATAAAATTTTGGAGGTGACTCTTTTTGATTTTTCTTTAAAAAAAACGTTGCACCTCACTAAGACATCCTACTATATCGTGGGTGCGTTTACAGACATTTAAACTCACGTACACAAACAGCCAGACCCGAAACAACTACCTGTAGGTCGTACAAATATTTGTTCCAACGACACGCAGCGCAGCAGTCGATCGTTCAGCCACTGCGCCAACCGTGCCGTCAAATATATGTTTTACGTATAGCCTGCCTTATACTGCCGTCTACCGGGTAACAGACCTCCCCGTTGTGCCAAGAACGGGCCCTCATCCATAAAGGGGGTTAATGAATGTCGCATAATTTCTGTTGAGTGTTTAGTTCAAAGTAATAGCGATTAACCATAAGGGAGATTTCTTTTAGTAAGGGTTCCGTCTGTCAAGACCCTTTATCTCGGGAACACGTGGAGTTAACGAGTTTAAATTAAAACCATATACTTAAATCTGTGGACCCTTGGAGCTGTGAAAACATCAACCTTCTTAGTCTACGCAGTCAAAAAATATGGCCGTTTATGTCGCAAGTTTGTACGGAACTCTTGGTGCTCGAGTCCGACTCGCAATTGGACGGTTTTTTTTATTTATTACAGCTATATCTATCTCTTTTACATTGCTAACTTTCTTAGTCAAGTCGCAAACGGTTCTGTCTGCGTCCTAATAACAGGTCCGACTAAGTGCTGTTAGGTTTTTCATTGGGCTTTTGTCTGTAGCAGCGGCACCTGAGCGGACGGTGCATTTGAATGTTTGTTCTTTTACGGATGGGGGAACCGGTCCCGCGCAGATTGGCCAGGGGGCTTAGACAAAGTAACAATTTAAAAACGATAACGAAGTTAGAAATCGTTATCGCTCAGCAGTCACTAATACATTTTCAACTTTATACGCGCGTTTAATAAAGTTGAAAATCTATTGACGTTTACATATCGTTTTTGTTTGTTTCGCTCAGCAGTCTTTAATAGATTTTCAACTTTATGCACTAGGGTATAAAGTTGAAAATGTATTAGTGACTGCTGAGCGATAACGATTTCTAACTTCGTTATCGTTTTTAAATTGTTACTTTGTCTAAGCCCCCAGGTCCGCTTGCAACTTATGGTGCTCCTATTGGTGGAGCAACTCCGTGGCGACCATCAAGCGTGCCAACTGCACGCAGCTCGGCTACTTCGACTATGGAGGCCGCAATAAACGCCGCGCGGAGGCCGATGCGGTTCCTACGGCTTTCAGTTTCGTGGACCTCTTCATCTTGAGTTCCACGTCCCTGACCGCGCCCTCATGACCTCCGTGAACCTGGCCTTACGCTCCGGATTGGAGTCCTATTCTTATTTGCATGGGACGTGACTGATAAAATATGAGTGTACTGCAGGTATACCTTTTTTCTCGATGTGGAAATCCTCAATGAGCTATGGAGTCTGTCACCGTCTACCCTTTTTTTTTTGCGTGTGGAAATCCTCAATGGATGTCCTCCGCCTTTGCGGAGGGGTCTGTCAGACTCCTACTGACTAAAACCACACGGTGTTCCTTCTCGTCACTTCTGGCTGGGGTGCGGGGACACATTCGCATTCTACACAATCACCCCAGCAGTGTCACCGTCTACCCTGTGCCAACCCTACGAAGAATACTGGCGCGATGCTTATGTATTTTTTATGTTTGAGTTTCTGAACAAAAATGCTTCATTTCAGCTGCGGCAATAAGATGACTTCGCCACAAGTTTATGTAAAATAATCTTCTGTCTTATCCTAATTAATTGCAATTGTTTCAACAACAAATAATAATATATTACTAAATGGCTTTTTATTGGTTATTTGACAGCAACTTTAAATACTTAATTACAATTAACAATTTGCTGAATTCACACCGTTTTGTGTTTACAGGATGGATCCTTATCGATGCAAAGCGCAAAAACAAAAACATGGTCTACAATTGAAAGACTGACATTTTGTATAGACTACAAATTATACTATAAAGATAAAAATGATAGGAACATTAAAAAGCCATCGATAAAAATCATCATCCGAGAAGTTATTGCAGATCCACGAGATAAGGATAAGATAGTGATATTTGAAACAGTGGGTTAGTAAACCTTTCATTATACAAAGCTCCGGTCAAATTGAGGCAAATCCCACGCCATGTTTGTATTTGTGATAAAAGTAACGCTTCTATTCGCACCAGTTTGTTTTTTCTCTCTATTTCCATTCAATGAAGTGATAAGGAAACGACGCATCCTTCGCAGTATTTGCCTCAATTAAACCACGATGGGAAATCATCACATAACTTTCCCCGCTCTGTGCGGAGCGGGGGAGAGTGTCTACCGCGGCCATGGTATGTCTTTCGCACAACCCGCAACTCCGGCAGGCAGTTGCCCTGGCAGGCCCCTCTGCTTTGCTGATATCTTTGAGGCGCGCGTGAAACACGAACGCGCCGTCGACACAGCCCACCGTCACTAGACGGACGAACGGCGAGCTACCCTATCTCACCGTCCACAGGCCCGCATCTACGGTGGCCGGAAGTCGCCTCGCGACGCCCGACGCCCGGGGCGTCTGCTGCGGCGGCTGGTTTGAGGTTCTCTCCTTCAAACGTCCGGCCACCTCCTTCGCTAGCATGACTGCTTCGCAGAAGGAGGTGACCGCTTCCCATTCCCTCTCGCTCCAGCACATGGACTGAACTGAGCTGAACTAAGGCCGGACGCGAGAGATCTCCGCCACCGATCGCTTCTACGAGGACACAGCGCTGCTCCGCCCAAGCTAGGCATACCGCCACAGTGTGCTCCACCGTGTCCGGTGAGGACCTACGACAGGCGGTAGGTGAGGATGCCATGGCGCCTCTTCAGCCACTCCTCAAAATATTTGAAGCACTTTTGTCATATTTGTATACAATTGCCACAACACAGTAAACTTTCGTATGAACACACGCTCATAAAAAAAGTAAAAAGCTTTTTTGTTCAAGAAGCGTTACATAAACTGATTATCACTAGCTTACACGCTAGGATTCCCTGCGTCGTGGAGACTAGTCTCTTTCGTATTACAAGAAAAATATGTAGTAAATACAAAAGCGTTGTACATAAACAAAAGCATCGTAAAATACAGGTCACGGTCAAGTTTAGGCGCCAAGCCATTCTCCCACAAATAAAATGTGGTGGTCATCCATCCACGAACCAACCTAGGCAAACGCGGCTTCATCTGATCATCCTTTATTCCACCTTCCCGCTTTCCACCTCTGCTTATACCGCAACTTACGTACCGAGAAAGGATAACATCTAAAAAGATATGCCAAAATTTATTGTTGTTTAATTTCCAGGAGTGTCGATATCATCATTCTTCCTGTTGTTGGTGCTAATAGTTTACTGCCTGCTACCCGAACTCAGAAACCTAACCGGTTTAGTACTGATGGCCTACACATTTACTCTATTTTCTGCTTTCATAACTAAATTGGTGATTAATTTTACCGTCCGGCACCCGCCACCGGGGTTCTGCAAACGAACAGGTAAGCATTGTTTTGAAGAACAATCTGCACTTTTTTTTAAATGTGTCCGTGTCGTCTTTTTCACTTCATCTTCCCATCTAGCTAGGGGAGACCCTATCTCCCCTTTTTGCGTGTTTCTTGGGGGCCCAGCCATGCCGTTACCTTTTTCGTCCACCTTTGCTCTGGTAGATGCCCAACATGCCCGACCCATTTCCATTTTAATTTTTCTTTCCTCTTTGGCATATTATTATCTTATGTTTAATTGTACAGTGTAGTACAGGCATGCATATATTAAGCACACCGTTAATAAATACCCTTAAATAGCTAACTTTATAATTATTATTTCAGCGCCATTCGCATACTTCTTCTTCATGTCTAGTATCTTCTGGTTGAGTGTCATATCGTTCGACGTATGGTCGGCATTAAGGTAATACGATAACGTTTACATATTTTTTTGTCTATTTTCAATTTAAATACTCTCGCCTGCTAAGTATACTTACTTACACATGAACAGACATGTAAAAGCAAGAAATAATCGAAAGTAACTAACCAAAAATAAACTAAAAAAGGCTTCAATAACCAGCTCGTCTCCAACTATGCCAACTCTGTCTGTCTGTCGGGAACGCGTGGGGGTATCGAATTGAATATAATATAAGAAGTCTTCAAACTGACATGGTCACTGACATTATTTTTACCACTTAAAACGGGATATTTACCATGGCGATGTTGTGATTTCGGCGAAGTGACGAAATATCGGAAACTCAGAATAAATAACAAACAAGCTAGTCCAAGCCGCCAATCAAGTCAAATTACAGAAACTACGCGTGATAGATAAGGTCTAAAACAAGAAAAAAATATCACGAAAACGGGAAGAACAAGTGACTTTTGAGCCATTGCCATTTAGAGTGTTTTTACGCCATTTGCTTTTGTGTCTGGTTGGTGGAGACAGTTTCGAAATTTGTTAAATTGAATTTAACTTTATAGCAAAGTTAAGTGAAAAAGCTATCTTGAAAAAAAAGCAATAAAAATTTAGAAACAATATTAATTAGTCGCAAATGACGACGATCACACAAAATAAAAATACTGACCAAGACCGAGTCAGATTCGCGCACCGAAAAAACTTAAAACATAGGTACAAAGCCTCACAGATATTTATAAATAAATAGATATCAAAAATATATATAGCATGCACGCCGTGACTGCAACAAGTAGGCATAATCAGCATAAGTGCATCTCTCATTGTTGAGACTTGAGTTTAATCTTGTATTCACTTGATACTTTTCTCTTTTGCAGAAGTTTTCGTATCAAGCGTGGCTCTAAAGGCAATGACTTAATAAGGTTCCTGTGGTACGCTCTCTACGCGTGGGGGACTCCGCTCCTCATCACAGCAATAGTCACCACGCTGGATAACGTTGAAACATCGGGTATTGATAAACCACCCTTCAGCGATTGCTTCCATCCCGGTTTGTACACATTCTTGTTTTTTTTCTACCTTCAAGCTAATTGAGTTTAATCTAGTCAATTCGTAAATCGCTGTTGAAAAAACTTTAAGTATATTTATTACTAGCTGTTGCCCGCGGCTTCGCTCGCGTTAAATTCGGGATAACACAACTCCCCTTTCCTGATTTGCAGGTACCTGCTACCTGTAGCTACCTGTTTTTTCTGTTGCGCCTTATTTATTGTAATAGCAAAGCTAAGCTTTCCCTTTTCTTCCCTCTTTCTCCCTCATTTCTATTTTGGCCATTTAGGCGTGAAGATGTAACAAACAAACTCACTTTCGCTTTTATAATATTAGTAAGGATTTTTTGCCCTATTGCGAAGATGAGGTAAGTTATTCAATAAATAGGTATGCATTATCACAAGAAACATGATCTTAACAACAAAACAAAAAAAAAGTAGTCCAATTACTAGTAGGTACGTAAAGTCATAATACTGTTATAGTACATTACGATATTAGTGCGTTAAGATGGTTATAACATGCGAGTCGGAATTTCAGCCCGAGCCGTAGGCGAGGGCGTAAGTGAGCCGAGCATGTTATAACCAATACGCACGTATATCGTACGACGTTTTTTAACACATTTGCGAGGAAACAGAAAAAAAAACATTTTTAATAAACTCAATCTGTGAATGCACACTGTTGACCGGCGCCGCGCGGCGATTTGTTCGAAATTTGAATAGCAACAGCGCGCTGCTCACTAGCTGGAGTCGTGCGGCGGCGACCAGAAATTTGAAATGGCAAATAATACTGTTATGGAATTTGTATGGACTATAACTTAACTATTTGCTTTGGTAACACACACGTTTTTTATGACCCTCTTTACATATTTAAAACCGGTGGAATTACATCAGCTTTACGAGCAAGGGTGTTAAAAATTATGTTGACAGTATTAAGGCTCGTTCGTGCAGACAGGCGCGTTTTATCGGGCGTTTCAAAACCTCGCACACAGGCGCAGCGCAGCAGGCTTTATTTACTCGATGACCGTTTCCTTGATCCTAACCTATCCAAAAACCCTAACCTACCTGTTTTCTTTTCCTTCTGATCACAGTCCTGATTATCGTATCGGCCGCCCAATACTAGCCCTAACGAATTAGCAAAACAATTCGTTTAATATTGTACTAACAATTTATTTTTTCAGGTAAACCGTATGATTACTACTTTCGGATACCAATAGGGATATTAATTATAATTAATGTCCTACTGTTCGTCGCGACCGTTTACAACATATGGTCGGTGAAAAATGGTGTTAAAAATTCCAACAGTCGCCAGAAACGAAACACCAAGTGGGTATTTATTATAAGTATTTTATATAATAGTCCTTATGAAGATAAAGGCGCTCATGTCAAAATATAAGAGTCACTTGGGTCGATCTTTAGGTTCAGCCGCGCTTTTTTATTTTTATTTTTTTCGGGTCGGAAATCATCCAATGACTTCCCCCGCTCTGGGCGGAGCGGGGGGGCATGTCAGACTTGTACTGACTAAAACCCACCCATGTTCCTTCTATTGCCCTTTACGTTCCGAGGCCGCGGTATCTCTTTCGAACAACCCGCAACCCCGGCAGGCGGAGGCTCTGGCAAGCCCCTCTGCTTTGCTGACTCTCTTTGAGGCGCGCGTGAAACACGAACGCGCCGTCGACACGGCCTGTCGTCAATCGACGGACGGACGGTGAACTACCCATTGCTCACCGCCCACAGGCCCGCATCTACGGTGGCCGGAAGTCGTCTCGCGGCGCCCGGCGCCCTGGGCGTCTCCCGCGGCGGCTGGGTTGGGCAGATGTTCTCTCCCTCAGACGCTCGGCCACCTCCTTTGCTAGCATTACTGCTTCGCAGAAGGTGGTGACCGCTTCCCATTCCCTCTCGCTCCGGACCATGGCCTGAACCAGGGCCGGACGCGAGAGATCGCCGCCGCCGATCGCCTCTACGAGGGCACGGCGGTGCTCCGCCCACGCTGGGCAGATCGCCACTGTGTGCTCCACCGTGTCCTCAGGGCGATCGTCACAATGGTGACACCCGGGCGCTTCCTCCGGCCCGATGATGTGCAGGAACCTCCCGAAACTTCCGTGTCCGGTGAGGACCTGCGTCAGGCGGTAGGTGAGGACGCCATGACGCCTCCCCAGCCACTCCTCAAAGAGGGGACTTACCGCCACTATTGTGGCGTGCCCTATGAGGAACCCCTTGGGGTTTATTCCCATTGACGAAGAAGTCGCGAAACAAACACAAAAATACAGTCCAATTGAGAACTTCCTCCTTTTTGAAATCGGTTAATAAAGCGTGATATTACGTTTTATTTATATTTCAGATACCTAAAGTTGTCCGTGATGATGGGAGTCAATTGGTGCATGGAGCTCATTGAAACTGCAAAAGTCTTGCCGTTGTACATCTTTGTTAACATCTATAACATATTCATCGGTGTCGCCATATTCTATCTATTTGTGTGGGACGTAAAGAAATTGGCGTTGCTGTGCAAAAAGTAAGTTGTTTTTCATTGTCCAACATGTCTGTCAATGTGATTCTCCACCAGAAAAGCAAGCAAAAATATAAAATTATATGATTTCTCGCCTTTGGAATATATTTTTTAAAAATGTGCCTACGAAATGGAACACCATTTATTAAATATATAATTGGTTCACTAATCTTAGGTACAATTTGCACTCATCACATCAGGAAAAAAAAATAAAGGTACGAATTTGGCAAAAATTTTTAGAGTGCTTAAGGCCCTGGTGAGTTGGCAACCACAAACATATAGGGCGGAGAAGCCTCAGAATGGTCACACCATAGGTTGTTAGGGTACGGATTCGTGATTCTACGAGTAGAATGGACATCGAAATAACTTCAGACAAAACCCTTAAACGCAAATAATTGTCTGCAGCCTCTGCAGGGTAGTTTTATCGAACTCACTTCGCTCGCTTTTAGAGCCTTCATTCCTAAGTCGATTAAGTAACATTTAAATTCGATTAAGTTTTTTTTTCAGTTCCTATACTTTTTGATCACTCAACTGCATTGATAACTTCTACTTGGAATTTTAAATTCTAAGAAGACCTCACACAGCTGCATCCGTAAATACCTTTCTATCAGCCAACTTTTTCCAGTGGAAAACCAAATACAGTACCCATAGCGGGCAATAATTGAATCTTGAAACTAACCCACTTTTCCATTTTTTACCCTACAATTGAACGATAATAAGACTATAAGTCCAAGCCTGTCTCCCATTTTTGACCTTCAGCGTTGGACTGAACGTTGAAAATCTAACAGAGCGTTAAAATAGTGCACTATTGGATTCTTAACATTCGGCTCAACACCGAGAGTTGGAAATCCAGCGCTCACAGTGGCACTATGACGAAAGAAACAAGGTATAGCTATAAATACAGGATATATAGCACCATCTTGTTCCTACTCTCGGTTAACATTTAATAAACAATACGAAGAGAAACGAGAATCGTCACACATGCTTGCAAGGTTTAACAGAACTGTTTTGTTTTAGGTTTAACATCCAGAATGAGTTCACCAAAAACCTAGACGCGGAATCATCACAGCGTGCGAAAAGTATTAATACTAGGAATACGTTTGTCTCCCGCTCTACTGTTAAGAGCAAGACTAAGGATCAAAATCAAGACTTCGATCTTGCGGAAAATTGTCCCAAGACAGAAATTCCTTTAGTTTGATTGTGCAACGTGGGAGTTCATCTAATAGGTTTCATTAGCCGCAAGTCGGAAATGTCATCGGCCCCAAATAATGTAAAAGTAGAATATGGCACACTGACGAATTGCAAGCGGGTTTCCAGAGACGCGATTTGTGGACAGGCTTTGAAGAGTTTGAGGGAAAGAAGCAAGACCGTGACCACGTGACGGGTTCTCCTCGACTGCAGAAAACTGTATAGTAACGAGCAATAATATCGTAAACACGCAGCAACTTTTAAAATTGATTTTTTCCTACTATATGGAGTAGCGTTTTGAGTTTTCAGGAACAGAGTAAGTATTTTGGAAGACAGTCTTTTACGAAATAGGTCTCATATCAAAGTAGAAACCGTTATATCACATTATAACTGCTTTTGAATTTTGCTAAGAGTATGTTATTGTTATTGCTCGTGACTGTATACGTCACACAAACCCGACGTAAACAGGGACCGAAAGATTACTCGTGTAGGGATTTTATTAATTTATTTGCTGGTTTAACATAAGTAATTAAAATTATGCAAGAATAAATTATTCTTATAGGGTAAGAGCCCAGAGCGATCTGACATAACTTATTTTCACATAGATGAAACCATACATTCCCAGTAGCGTCTCATGTGCTTTGAATACCTGCGTGCTTATGGAGCTCGCCGTGTGACACCTGGGCAGTTACCAGATACGAAAGGTAACTAAAAATAAGTGTTACTTAACTTAAATTTGTATGTCTGATTTTTATATATGTTGTGTAGAACATTATTCTAAAGTTGTATCATAAGTGTCAGACACTTTCCATGGGCCAGAACTTTTGTCAGACGCTTTAAAGCCCTACTAAAAATAGCTGAATTTAATTTTTATATGTCTGATTTTTAAGTATCATATTAAGGTAACTATTACTAAGTTATATTTCATCAGTCAGACAAATTGTAGTGACAAAACATCCCCTTAACACAAAAATTATTCAGCCAGGAGTGCGCATAGTGTTATCGCGCCCAGAGTATATATTTAAATATTTAAAAAATAAGTTTACTACTTTCGATTCAATAATTATTTTTGCATCTCTATTTAAATAAGACGAATTTCAACAAAAAAGTAATCATTAATTAATATTGACGTAAGATACTTTATTGCATAAAAATAAATTTATCCGGCCCAATTCTGTTTTATGAAGAAATATTCATTTTATTACAATAAAAGTACTAGTTAGAACAATAAAATAAAATAATTAACTATGATTAGTTAAAGAAAATATTTTTTTTCTCTTTTAATCATCATAATCATTAGAATTTTCGTTATTAGCCCAATCATGATATTGTCCATTTGAGTCATCATCTTCACCATCATCCTCGAGGTAGATGCTGTAAATGGATCGTTAGTAGTTATTGCATTACTTGGATGGCTTGATGTCGATGCGATTGATGTACCTAATTTCAACAATATTCGATGAACTCTTTTTTTAGCACTTTTTGGCTTTTCTGGAATTGCTGAAAAATACTTTTTTGGCAAAGCAGTGAAACATTTGTAGCACTCTCGATGATAACCACTGTCATTACCACGGTTATGTATTATGCGCTGTTTTAATATGTTCTTGCACTTTTTATATGTCTCTTCGGAAAATAATATTAATATCATTTATTATTATTATCATCATTTATTTACCTTGTTTTAGAAATCGTATAAGAGAACAAGTATTATAACTACAACGAATAACTGTCGTAGAAACGGTCATCTATCAGTTTTTCCAAGAAAACGTGAAAAAATTAAATACAAATAGCATTATAAACTTTTAAAACTGTTAAAATATTGTAAAAAGAAAATATTTATTATAGCTCATAGAATTATTTCTAGGGCGTGTTGAAAACAAATTATGCTCTCCTGTAAACCTCAGTTTTTGACTTAACCTTATGTACGTAGGAACCGTCGACAAACACATACAGACGCCAACTTTACTGTATACTAAACCAGTGGTCTCGGAACAGATATTGAGTATAAGGAGGGGAACTGAATGACCATGGACGTCTCACTCGTTCTGAAGCGAATGCATAGTGTTATCGTGCTAATACTCCCAGCTGAATATTTTTTGTGTTTAGGGGTTGTTTTGTCACTACAATTTGTCTGACTGATGAAATATAACTTAGTAATAGTTACCTTTTTTTTTCGGGTGGGAAATCATCCAATGACTTCCCCCGCTCTGGGCGGAGCGGGGGCATGTCAGACTCGTACTGACTAAAACCCACCCATGTTCCTTCTATTGCCCTTTACGTTCCGGGGCCGCGGTATCTCTTTCGAACAACCCGCAACCCCGGCAGGCGGAGGCTCTGGCAAGCCCCTCTGCTTTGCTGACTCTCTTTGAGGCGCGCGTGAAACACGAACGCGCCGTCGACACGGCCTGTCGTCAATAGACGGACGGACGGTGAGCTACCCATTGCTCACCGTCCACAGGCCCGCATCTACGGTGGCCGGGAGTCGTCTCGCGGCGCCCGGCGCCCTGGGCGTCTCCCGCGGCGGCTGGGTTGGGCAGATGTAATAGTTACCTTAATATGATACTTAAAAATCAGACATATAAAAATAAAATTCAGCTATTTTTAGTACAGCTTTAAAGCGTCTGACAAAAGTTCTGGTCCATGGAAAGTGCCTGACACTTATGATACAACTTTAGAATAATGCTCTACACAACATATATAAAAATCAGACATACAAATTTAAGTTAAGTAACACTTATTTTTAGTTACCTTTCGTTTCTGGTACCTGCCCAGGTGTCACACGGCGAGCTCCATAAGCACGCAGGTATTCAAAGCACATGAGACACTACTGAGAATGTAAGGTTTCATGTGAAAATAAGTTATGTCAGATCGCTCTGGGCTCTTGGACTATTATTCTTATTACAGGTATTATACTTTACAATTATAAAAGCATAACATGTAATTTAAATGATAATATAGTTACTAGTATTTTACATTCAATTTGTATTATTTTTTGGCATTAGGTATGCGTTTGGGGAAGATTTGTGTGTGCGTGTGTATATGGATGTGTATCTATCTACACATCCATATACACACGCACACACAAGTCGACCGACCACGGCGGAAGCCATACTGGTGGTCGCTGAGGAGCTCATTGTCTTCAAGGTATGCTAGCAGCTTATTGTTGAGAACCCTTTCCATCACTTTGCAGAGAATGGAGGTGATGGCGATTGGTCTATAGTTGACAGGATCAGCACGGCTACCCTTTTTGGGTACCGGTTGCACATTAGCAAGCTTCCAGGACTTGGGCACCACTCCGGTTTTAAGAGAGAGGCGGTACAGGCGAGTCTCAGTCAGTACAGGAGACAACTCTGGAGCACAGCTCCTAAGGACTCGAGCAGGTATACCGTCCGGTCCACTGGCTTTGTTCACGTCTAGACTGCATAGGGCTTTACGGACCTCCTTAAGGTGAACTGCAATCTCCGGCATTACGGAGTTACAAGGAGGTATGTTAGGTGGTGAATTAGATGCTGAGTCCAGACGCGAGTTTTTAGCAAAGAGAGTAGCAAACAAATTTGCCTTCTCTTGCGCGGTGTGAGCCAGTGTTCCATCCGGTTTCAGCATCGGAGGCAGCGAAGGACGACAGAAGTTCGATTCGACCGATTTGGAAAGGGACCAAAACTGCTTGCTACCTGAAGGGTAGGTCGCCAATTTGGCCCCAATTCTTCCAATATGGTCGAACCGAGCCTTCTGTAATACCCGTTTGCAGTCCTTGGCGGCAGAGTTAAAGGCTCTCTTCATGTTGCGAACACCGAGACTGGCGCACCCGACACTACGGGCCGAGGCCCAGGCCTGGTATGCTTGCTCTTTGCGCAAATCTGCTTGTGCGCAAGCTGTATTATACCAAGGCCGAGCCTCGTAGCCAAGTGGGACGTCAGAGAATGGAATATAGTACTCCATTCCCTGACGTATCGTCGTATCCTACGAATAGGGGCGTAACTGCATAATAGCTACTTTTGAGGAGACAGTTTTTTGTGTTTAATTTAACTAAGTATGAATAATTAGTTATTGGTGGTTTCAAATAATGTGTATTGGTATCTCCTGGTTTGGTTACGACTATTTTGAATAAATAAATTGTATATTTCATACGCATTTTGTCCCTTAAATCCTTATTCTCCGCTGTGTTAAGGCGTTGTAGGGCTGGACTTGAGCGTTAAGTTACGTTATGTCTTTTATCTCCGGAAATGTTGAGGTCACAATCGCCTTTATGTAATTTTTTTATTATTTTAATGCGGGTATTTATTCTTGAGTCATAAGAATTTGTGTATAATAACTATTTATCCATTACTGGGAACACGTCATTGTATTAAAAGAAAATAAATAGAATTATAACATTTATTTTTAAACAAAATCTGATTTTTTTAAACTTTGGTGTATTAATCATATTATTAAGCTATAGCGTCAATTTTTACGCTCACCAAGTGAATCAATATCAACAATAAAAGTTTATAAAAAGAAAAACACTATCAGTCCTTAAAACAAATTACCCATAATCAAAATCAATCTTTAAAATAAAATTCACATAATCAAAATCAGTCCGTAAAAACAAATAACACAAAATAAGTAATTAAAATAAAATTGCACATAAAATCAAATTATTAAAATTTACCTTAAAATCAAAATAACACACAATCGAAATCAGTCGAAATAACATTCAGTCGTCTTCTTCATCAGTACTCTCAGAAATATTTACATTACTAGCTTGCTCATGAGGTAATGTTTCAAAAAATGTGTGATATTCCTCTGGAATAATTTTAGCCTCACACATTGACATAAGGTCTTTATATTTATCATAATTTAGTTTTAATGGTAATACATTTACAGGTGTGACTTCCGAAATTACTTTTTTTTTTCCTCTAGAACCTTTTCTTAATGTCGTGATTTTTTTGTAATCCTCATCCAGTTCATATTTATATTTTAGAACGTTTATGTTGTCTTTACTAACTTCCACTTCTTTAATTTTGTTCCATACAACTTTTTCACCATCATCATTCTTTAACCAGTTTTTTCCATCGAGTAACTTGCGATAGTCATAAATATCTGCCAAGGCCATTTCTTTTACCCTATAAGTTTCTCCTGTTGTTTTGGCCCACCTGATAAGATTAAACCATTGATCGGGAGTATAAATTGTTTTTTTGCTGGAAGCTCCTTCTATAACAGAATGGACACTGTCGCCTTCATTTTGCGTATGGCCGACTTCGAGAAACCTATGAGTAATACATTCAATATCATTTTTTTCTAAGATATGTTGATAAAAACTGAAAACTATTCGGTTTCGGTTCTGTCCGGAACAGTTATCGGACCAAAATTTAAATGTTTTTGCACCTTCGTCAATTTTTGTCTTAATAAACAAGTTTAAGCCGCTGCTAATTTCATTAGCTCCCTTTTTACCCGTCACCTCTGTCCACATGTAACAAAAACCACTTTTTCGGGCTACGTCATAAACAGTAAAATCATAAATATTAAGTTTTCTCTTATAATAAAATATGCTCACGTTTCCAAAAGGACAAGTCAATATTTTTTGCATATCAAAAGTGGCGGTTATCACACTAGGGTCTCCTTCAGCTTCGGCTTTGTCAGCTGCTTTTATAGTCCTCGCCAAGGTTTTACGTCCCATGTGCAAATTTTGTTCATTTTTTTGGGTTTCAGTTGGTTCTCTGGTATTGTAAAAAGCATGGCATTTGTCGCACTGATCTTTTTTGGGAGTGTAAAAAGCAATATTAAAACTAGTGTTCACAATATCTTGATATTGGCGCATTGTAGCCATTTCAGAGCTATAAATTTGTGGATCAAACCACTCGGTATATAAATCATGAAGTCGCTTGTATGAAAGTTGTCCATCTAGGTATTTTTTTGTACTACTTTTTCTACAGTAGTGCGATTCTACTGGTGCAAGGGAAAGGATATGATTTTTCACACTATCTAAAATGTTTTCTTTTATTTTTTTTGGACGATTATGGTGTTTTCCTCTCAAATCAATTAAAATATGCTCATTGGTCGCAGTATCCCGTTTATTAAATGAACTTCTTATAACTTTTTCGCTTATCGATAATGTATTTAAAAACATTTTGCGACATACCACGACGTTTTCATTGTTGACGGGTAAAGTATAGACTCTTGTCTGAGATCTATTAGGACCTTCGGCTTTAATTCTCTTCGGCTTATGGCTCTTTACGTATTTTAATATAAAATCCCACTGTTTTTCGTGACTTCCTATTTCCCAGAAACAATTAAAAATGTGTTGCCTATGACTTTCTTCTAACTGTTCAAAACATTTCTTTGGACAACTGCATGGTAATTTTATTTTCTTTTCGGAAACAGTTTCTCCCTTTTTATTAATAAAAGCTTTGCCCGAATTTTTCAGCGCCTTTCGTTTTAAGTCTTTCCATTCTGTAGGATTTCTTGTTCGTTTTTTCCTGGACCTCGTTTTTTAGTACATCTTCGAGTAGAAGGAGAACCTACAGGCGAATTTACAGCTGACGATAGCGGGGTGGGAATCGTGAAACTCGAAGTTGGACTTTCTAAAACGATATCAGCCATTGAAACAGACAAATTTTCAGTTTGAGGTGTGAGTTCACTTTGGGTCATTTCTATCTGGCTAATAGTGGTTTGGTCGGACTCTTCAATAAATTCGATAAATAAGTCACTTACAGTTTGAGATTTGGACGGAGGTTCTAGAGGGTCGCTTTGGTTTAGTTCCGGGTTTTGTACATTCTGTATTTCGGAAAAGATTACAATCTCACCTACACTTTCATTTTGGTTAGGTTGGTTCATGTTGTTTTCGACGTCCTGAAAGTAAAAAAAATACTTTAAATCATAAAATTTAAACTTAACTAGTTTCGCAGAATTGTAGATAAAAATGAATAAAAATATTTTATAACAACTTACGCTGTTAACGTCACAGGTAATATTTTCATGGATTAAAAATTCTATCTCTTTTTCACAACCTTGTGGCACCGGAGACTCGATGCGCTCCCTTTCATCATTGCAACTTTTAAAAGTATTGGCTGAAACAAATAATTTTTAATTTCATAAGCACCTGTAATATTAATTTGATCGATCAGTTTTGCTTGTAATCTTACTTTGTGTTTTACATAAAATAGCCATTAGCATATTATAAAACAGAATTCTTTTGAAACTTAAGGAAAAAGCAAAGGCAATGAAATTAACGTAATTTTCATTCTCGGACGTACTTAAAATACGGCCACAAATGCCTTTATATCAATTTTCAAGCAACAAAAATAAACCTAATTGCGTTTAAGCCCCATACCAGAAAAAGCTTGAAATTGGGTATTCAGCGATTAAAATTAGTACAGAAGGGTTAAAATCATGTAGGTATAAAAATATTGTACTTGAATTATCAATGTGGATATTTCAAATGCATCAAAAGTAGAATATGAGACAAAAACATAATTTGACCGTAGAAGAAAGACACAAACGTGTTTAGGCCTTCGATGTTTTTATACATACGCAATTTAGTTATTCCATAGAACACGGCCACAATTACCATAAGGGCTTTTTTCTATGTATCGAATATAGAAAATGAAATAAGTAATTAAAATCACCTAATTAAGTACAATCACGTTAATATCATGTTATTTGAACGAAACACATATAAAGCACAATTTAACAGAACATAATTTCAACCTTAAAATCCCTTGAGCTATAAAATATTTTGATTTACTTACGTGTTACAGTCTTTGTCTGCTTTCTTTCATTTAAACAATCTTTTTCTTCAACCAATTCCACCAACTTTTGTCCTCGGCGTTTCATAATTAATTATTATAAAATATTACGATAAATATTATAGTTATGATTAAACTTTAATAGTATCGGCAAAAATGATATTTACGCTCGGCGCAGCTACAAATCTTCGCGTTCCGCAGACTAATGGCCGAGCGGCGCTAGTACGCTCTCCCCGCGCCCGCGCACCCCCACTACTCGCGAAGAAAAACGGCGCGACGGCAGTTATGGCTTTATTCGTCGTTAAAAACGTAATAGTTGAAATTGTGGCTTTTTAGAAACCTTAATTATTTGATAACCTGTATGGTTTTTAATTTTTCTGTTGATCTGGTTATATGTGTTATGATGAGCAGAATTTAATTATACAATAAAAAAAGAAAGCCCTTATGTTCGTTAGGGCACTATTCGTAGGATACGACGGTATCACGTCGACAATTGCGTCAGCACAGATAGACGGGTTGCTCGAAGAGAAGCAGGTCCGCCGCCATGGGTAGGATGCAAAGAAATGCCGCATCTCATCCCAGTCTGCTGACCCGTACTTCCACACTCGCCTCATGCCCCTGGAGGTTGAATCCGGAGGAGAGCAGGTAGATACAGTTTTCACCAGACAGTGGTCTGACGATCCGAGCGGGGCCCAGACCGATACAGAGTGCCTGTCCGGATCAGTTGTCAGCAGAAGGTCTAAACAATTGGGTGTGTGGCCGTCAACATCCGGGACGCGGGTAGCTTGATCAACCAGCTGGTCGAGATCTAGCGATAACGCAAACTTGCGCGCCTCTCTTCCAGCATGGTCTGATTTCTGGTACGGGAACAACCATTCTTTATGATGGGCATTAAAAATTAAAATCCCCCAGAAAAACAAGCTCCGCCATCGGGTATTTAAGTTGGGCCAACTCGGCTGCCTCCGTAAGATGGTCAAAGAGTCTAGTCGTCTCCGGATCACCACTATGCAACCGATATACACCGACATAGATGGACTTAGAAATGCCAGTGTTCACCATCAGCCACAAAGTAGAAAAACCCGCAACCTCGCAGCAGCGGAGACGCTGACAGCAAATGTCATCGCGGACGTACGCACAGACCCCAGCCTGCTTCTTAAACTTATGTTCAAGTGAGTATCCGGGGTAGTTGAGGTACGCCACGTCTGAGGGGTTTGCTATCTTTGTCTCCGTTAAAAAGAATAAGTGAGGCTTTTCGGTCTCAAGATGGTGATGGACCGGATCGATATTTGAGTGCAATCCACGGATGTTAGTGAATTGCACTTTAAGAGGGAGGAGGTGCTGCCGTTGGTTACACTTACTTCTTATTATTTTGCGTTTCATGGGTTTTTTGGAGTTTTTTTTTTTTTGGAATAAAGGGAAAGTGAGGCGGAGGCGATTGACTATACATTTCCCTGGAGCTTAGTTCGACATAGAGGGAAGCTCACCTGGAGACTGCGGGGACGCCCGAACCCCCCCGAAAAAGTCCACCGGGTCCTCCCATCCAGTCGCCGACTGGCACGGTGGTGCAAATCGGGATTTTTCGCGAGGTGGCGGGGCAGCCTTTCGCACGTGGCTAGTGCGCTACTTGGGCCCCCAACTTCCTGCGGTCGGCCAACGGCAAGACCGTGCTTCGGATCCCGCTACCCTCCAGAGTGAGTTACCATGACGAAGTTCGCTCCTAGGCTGCGACCAGTTTCGGACAACGCAACTACTAACTCCCCATTCCCAAAGGCACTGGTACTCCCACGCATCGACGAAACACAGTTGCCTGCTTGACGCCGAGCTCCGGTGGGAGGGTGGTCGCGAGCCAGGCGGGTGTGATCCCTACCACCGCAGAGAAAGAATTAGTCAGTCACAGAAGGTGTTGGGTGTGACTGTCCAGGATGCGCCGAGCGCTTGGTTCGGTTTGGAGACTGCTGGAACAGCTTGCGCTACACGAGGAGGCTTCTTTAGACATCCCAAAACACTCTTCTTTTAACACGCCGGTCTCTTGGAAACGATTCCAAAGATTTTGAATAGCTCTTCGAGAAAATCCCAATTGCAAACCCACAGATCGCTGCGAATGACCTTCTTCAATCATTGTAACGGCTCTGGTTGCTGTCAGCGAGTCCATATGACGCCTGCGTGCTTGTGGTATATTGCAAGAGATGTTTCTGACTCAAGATATCAATGAACTCTGGTAATTTCTAATAAACCAAGAAGCTAAGGAAAGCAAAACGTCAAAGAAAATGGCATCAACATTTTCAAAAAGAATTTTAAATCAAATTTTATTTAAAATTGTTGCCAGCATTATATGAATACTACAATATTAAAAAGTTTAGGTTTCAAAGAGTTTGAATACTCGATATTTTACTACTTTCAATAGGTATGTAAATGTTTAATAAATAACACCAAAATTTAAAAATACTTCGTGGCCCTTATTTTGTTTTGAGTAGTATACAATACCTATAATAGGTAAACCCAATTCTGGGTTAAAGTCGCCGTGTACATAAGCTTTAGTATTACAGTTTGTGTCTTGGTATCTTATTAATTTTCTGTGCAATTAAGAATTCTTTGTATCACACACAAATGTCTTAATAAGTTATTAGGTAAACACTGTAACCAATATGGCTATTCTCTAAGAATACAGCGTCGAGGCTAACGCAGCCGCAGTGTCAAATTGCGTCTTGTTGTTGTTGTAGAGTCGTCTGAGGTCAGTGCAGCGCTCGACGACGGCGACGCCGCGCGCCGTATTCTTGAAGAATAACCCTACAGACCTATTACTACTACCACACGATTGAAAAGTTTTTACCAACCTATTTGTTTTTATTTTTTGTTCCCAATTAATTCACCTTGTCAAATTTAAAATACTCTGTCTATGATGTTAAAGGTTACCTACCTATAACTACTGAAGATTTATTTATAACTAATTGACGAACGAAGAAACTAATGCCGAAGGTGGTGTCGTCTTCAGTTAGTCAGAGTTTTGGGAAATAGTGGTAATAAGGGGAAAACCAAGCATTTCAAAATTCATTACCTTGGCATTAAATGTGTTTTAGCTGAAATAAAAAAGGAGAGGTTCGCATTTCGATTGTATGTTTTTGTAATGCTTGTTAGGTACTCGTTTTTTCGGTCAACGAAATAGAATATCTTTGAGATGCCATCATAAATTCAAACCTTATCTTAAAAGGACAAAATAAAAAAGAAAATAACTTTTCGGTGGCAATAAAGTATTTTACCTATACATGCCCCTTACGGATCCGACAGGGTTTTTTTTAAACTTATTCTACCACTTAAGTAAATAAGAGCATTATTATGTGATACTTACATAACAATTCGAATATTTTTTTGCCCACACGAGGACTTTCGCTTGCACCGTGGGTGCGTTTACAAACATTTAAATACTCATCACACAAACAACCAGAAAAATTAGCGCACCGAAACAATAAACTTGTTTGAAATTTATTGGAAGGGGTTTTAGTTGTAAAAATTGCACCTATGGAGTGCACCAGTGTATGACCAATGTATGTATGTACTACATGGCAGAGAGAATAATTCCAGCTATACCACCTCCAGACTTGTTCTATGCTTGTGCACAAAAATCTGAAATACTTACAATCCCAATTGCTTGCGCCTCAGTTTTGTGAAAAAATAATATTAAAATATAAAATTTTTACTTCTATTTAATTTGACAACAAAAACCAAAATGTTTTAAAAAGTTAGCCAAGAACTTAAGAGTTCAACTTCTCTGTTAGTCGAGTAACGTCATTAATGTCAAAATTGAATAATATCCAAGTCGCACAACCCTAAATATTTTTAACCTATGGAGGTCATGATTGATTTTCATTGCGAATTCCACTGAAACCCCAGCTGTTTCGTTGCATTAGCTGCAGTGCGCCCGTCTGAACTGATTGCACCCAGAACCAGATCTAGCTTTTGTATAAAACACTCAATAATTATGTCGTCCATCATGGATGAAAGGTGTGTAATTCATTAAAGATCTGAATCTTTTTATATCCTGAGCAGTGATAAATATTTAGCATTTTTCAGAGTGACGGATGAGATCGAAGCTCTAGAAGCAATTTTAATGGATGATGTTGTGATTAAACGTGTTGAGGAAGTGCCGCATATCATCGAAACCGTCCTTCATCCATCGACGGGTAATGATGTCGACCGGCAGTACGTTTGTGCAACGCTGGTGGTTAAGCTAACGCCAGGGTACCCTGACAGTAGCCCAGAGGTGACTCTGAGGAATACGCGAGGACTCGACGATGATATACTCTCTAGTATTCACTTAAAAATTCGGGAGAAACTCGCTGATTGCCGTGGTGAGCCGGTGGTGTTTGAACTTATTGAGGTAAGCATTTGATAATTATTTTGTTATCAAATAAAGCTCACTTGCAGTTTTAACGTAAAGGTCTAGAAAAGATCTATGCTACTTTCTTGTCTTGGTATTGATTACCTTTGTCCCGGAGTGGTAAACAACTTGGAAAGAATAAGAGTATCAGAATCAAGTATTCAATAGGTTTTATATTTGTTTCAATTGAAATGTTATTCTTTCCGGAGGATTCGCCATAGTTTTTTACTTCTTCCTCTTAATAAACAACAGCATTTTCTAGGCCCTCCTCTCTCCTTGGCAACAGATAATGCCTGTCTTCCAGCAACCACTACATAAAAAATCATGCCCATCTGTCCCATTGTATTCTGCATACATGGCCCACCCAACCATACTAAATTATTGTTTATTATAATTGATTTTTGTAGGTTGTAAATAAAAGTACAGCCAACAATTTAGTAGGTTATATTTGGGTCCCCATCTAGTTGTATGTCATTTTTGTATAAAGATACATAGGTATTCAGGGCATTTCCTAGTAAGAAACTCCTAGTTATAATTTCCTTTGAAACTTTTTAGCCTGGCTATTAGGCATGGAAACTGGTTCTTTGGCTCCCTCCCCCCGGCAAAGTTTACTGAGTTATTTTTAATTGAAACCTTAACCACCTCACAGTAGTGTTCAGAATACTCAACCAATGCCTTGTAAACGAAAGAACCAGTTGGAACTGGTTGCACTCGGGTATAATTTTTAAGAATATCCGAAATGATTGAAAACATTAAAATTAGTCTTAACTTTACTACTAAAAATTTACCTTGCTCAAGCTGCTGTTCAATTTTATCTACACTTCCAGGCACACCCTGTGTAGTTACTGTTAGTCTTCATCTGCTGGGCAAGGCCATGTACACATTAATTGCAGTTCATTCAATCTAGAGCCAATCAATTTTTGGTTTTGTCTAGCTTGCCTTGCAAACGAGGACTGCCTTTTTGCTTGAAATAGTAAAACTTAATACTAAATTCGCTTTAATCACCTTAATTGAAATTTTATTAGAAAAAATTATGTTGACTGTTCTGCAATTACAAGTTTTTTTTAAAAGTTTAAACCTTCTAAATACACAAAAATTCCTGAAGTTTATAGTAGTTTATTTATAGTCCTTTATACAGGACATATATAAAGAGGGCCAATTTAAAAAAATAAACAGTATCATTCATCAAATTGGCAGCTCAGTGCGGATTAGAAGATGTCACATGCCTATCAATTCATGTTTCTGGAAGTTTCTCTTGATGATTTCCTTCATCAAAATGATGAAATAGAGAGAGGAGTAATTATTATGAAATAGATAAATGATGTTTATTTTGCAAGTAGGTTTTCACAAACATTTTTAAATGTCTTTTTTTTTAAAAAACTAGATGAGGCCGGTTTTTCATACCCGACTACTCTGAGAAGAAACAGCCGAAACAAACTCAGATGTCATAGTCTCTTTAGGCCCAGACAAAAAATCTTGGTCAACTTACATGAGACTATGCAGATTTGTGTCTGAAATGATAGATAACAAAGCATGCCTGTCTGACTTCAAACCCCCAACCTTACAATTCGTAAAATAGGGCTATTACTTTCCAAGCCACCACTGCTATTTTTAGGATTAAAATTTCTTAAGCTAAACATATTTTTCCAGCTCATCCGCGACTGTCTCACAGAAAGCAACTTACCCAGTGGTCAGTGCATGGTTTGCCTCTTTGGGTTTATGAAAGGCGATGAATTCATCAGGACCCAGTGCTATCACTATTTCCATAGCCACTGCCTTGCTGCTCACCTGATATCTAGCAGGCGCTATTATCAAGAGGAACTGGAACTGCTGCCCAACTGGCAGCAGGTGACTAGGACACCATTCAGAGTAAGTCTTATCCTCCTATAATATTATAAATGCGAATGTTTGTGTCCATCTTTATACTCCATCGCTATATGTATAAAATACTTGGATTTGTTTATTCATTTGAATACATATCATACTAATATTATAAATACGAATGTTTGTGAGGATGTATGGATGTTTGTTACTCTTTGAAGTCAAAACGGCTGAACAGATCTTGATGAAATTTGGCACAGAGGTTGATTATAGTCTGGAATAACACCTAAATACTTTTTTTTCGATCATCACTCGGGCGAAGCCGCGGGCGCCAGCTACCATAATATGATAATAATAAGCATTTGTTCAAACAAGGTATAATTCCACTATTGCTGTAATTCTTATTTGGTTCATCATCATTCTCCGGCCCTTAGCCCAAATTATTTGAGGTCGAAATAAAATAATTAAAAAAATATCAGCAAGTACAACTGCATTTCAGCTTCATTATTTAGTTATTTACATCCATTACAATAAAGCTAAAACACAAGTTTGTTTTTGCCTGTAAATGCAAAATCTACAGAGTGTGAGGAATAATGTGATCTGCCACATTATTCCAAGACCTTGCTACTTATACTTAGTTGTGCACATTTGGCTTGTTTCTTTGCGGCGTGCTCCGTTCCATAGCTGCTTACGATAAAGAAAAAACATTTAAAAAAGAGAAAATGAATGTAGTTTCAGAACACTAGGTTTGTTGGTGCAGTTGAGTCTGTGTCCCACCATTCGCTTGTTTTGCCAGTAGGAACATCAGGCATAAAATGCATGTTGTCTGGTGAGAATAGATGGCTGCTTATAAAAGAAAGATCGAGAAATAAAACAACATGTTTAAATACGAATGTTAAGCCACTCACACACAATATACTCGAGGCTCATCATCATTTTCCTACTCTTATCCCAATGTTTGAGGGAGTCACTGTTGAGGGAACTAAATTTAAATTAAATTAATCGAATCAATTTTATCTCCACCGACTTCAGAAGCCGCTAAAAAGTTATGTCATTTAATATTATCCTTTTATCTATAACTTCCATCGTTATAATATAGAAACTATAGTATATAATAGTAATAGTAGTTAATGTAGCATAATAATATGGTAATAGTAGTTAAAAAATAATAGTATACAAGACCAACAATATCACCTTTCTTATAGATAGATATAGCAGTACTTTCAGACTACAACATAGGCGCTAAAGAAATAGAAAAATTAAGCAAATACCACCTTTTAAAGACAGAAATTCGGCGGCTATGGAATACGCAAACCCTAGCGATACCAATAGTAATAGGAGCTACCTGGTACACCGAGAGCCCACACCAGACACACAACACACAGTAGACTCACAGCAATCATCCATCACACAACATTTATCTTCCTCACGCACACCTAATACACCAATGAATTCATCAGCCACACAAAGCACAACTAGCACTCGAAGAAGAAGAGGAAGGAGAGATAGATACGAATAAATATCTTTTTTCTTGCGGGATGCAGGAAGAGATATTTATCAAAACCGACGCATGGTCGAGTATCGGAAAACCGAAAAAACACATTAAAGTAGTTAAAATTGTATAATAATATGGTAATAGTAGTTAGTATAGCAGTATATGTAATAGTAGTTTATGTTAGTTATTATAAGTTAATTATTGATAAATTTAGTGGTAATGCCATGTAATATTAAAAGGCACGATGGGGTTGGCATATCTGTTCAGATAAAAACCTCAAAACAAAATAAAGAGAAAATAAAACCCAATGTGTTTAGGATCGGCGCAGAATGTCTTCGTCTTTTCTGCTTCTCTCCACCTCCTTTCGGGCCATATTATCCTTCAACAAATCTGAAGCAATAACAAAAGTGTTATTTCCATGTGATTAGGAAAGCTGCCCAGTATGCCGTATCACACTGACTACCATCGAAGTGGAGACTCTTGCTGATGCACCACCGCCCATGATGTCATTCACTGCAGCGCCATTCTTATTGACGGACGAAATGAAAGTAAGTGTACCAAGGATTACCAATGCTACCATAGACACACCTAAGAAATGCAAATGGCGGCGAAAATGATGCCGTCTTACTCGCTTGCCATAGGGAAGATTCATGATAGAGTCGTTTGTTCAGCAGCCATGTTAGAAATGATAACATAAACATAAAAATCTTTTATTCACCGTTTACATTGGCCCACATGGTGTTAGTGACTATATAAGCATTAACACCTATGTTAGAACTTAAAGAAAAGAGAAATAGTGTGGCCATACTCAGCCCCTAGTAGATCCATCAAGGCCCATATAAAACATATAGCTTGATAAACGTACCCATGGTAGGCCCATCAAGCAATCGGCACATCACAGACGCCACCTTCTTACGCATAATTGCAAAATAGTCGTCAGTGTGCGCATCGGCGAACATACCGGACGCACTACAATAGGGTGGAAGCTTCAACAGCACCCAAAACAGTAGTAGGCAATAGTCGCAAGAGATTCTCCTAAACCGTATTATCTTCGGTAGTCAGTAGCGCCTAAGGTGCTATACTGAGCCTCATCTCTAGAGATGATTTTGTTTTCACCTGCTGTCATTTGATCGCATTAGTATTAGCGTTTTGTGGTGAATTCAATTATAGTAATCCACCAGATATGTGGCAAACTCCAGGATACACTTTTATTTTATAGGGTTCCATACCTCAAAAGGAAAATATAGCATCTCTTTGTTGTCCGTCCGTCTGTCTGTCTGACCCTTTATATCGGGAACGCGTAGAGATATCGAGTTGAAATTAAAACCATTTACTCAAGTCTGTGGTCCCTCTGTGCTGTGAAAAATCAACCTCAGTCTACGCAGTTAAAAGTTATGGCTGCTTAATGTTGCAAGTTTGTACGGAACTTTCGTTGCGCGAATCTGACTTGCGCTTGACCGGTTCTTTTTTACATCTTTGTATCAAATTCCCTCTCCCTCTCTCGTTTCCATCAAATTTCTCTCTCTTTGTCCTCTCGGGTGTGTCTTTGATCATTTGACGCGGCTAGTATTTTCAGAGAAACGACTTGTCTTACAGGAGCTGCAGAAGAAGATGGCGAAGCTTCTGGCTTACCAGATGTCCAAGGGGGGCGTCATTGGATGTGGTGACTCTGGACCACCACCGCTGACCATCACCACTCCGGAAGACAACGAGAACAACGTACAGTACCTACCTATTTTTTATAGGGGCATCTATTATGTAACTAGTCTAAGGAGAGAGGCTAACATTTTATTATTTCTGAAATATTAGTGCTTAAACACATAGTTATAAAAATATTTTGAAGTAATGACATAATATTGAAAGAGTTGCCGTGAGGTGGTTAAACTGAATTTATTAAGATAAAAGCGCCAGGCCTCATAATTCAAATTTACTTACGAGTCGAACATTTCAATTCTATTAAAAAAAAATGCTCAAATCCGCCTAGAAATTACTGAAACAGTACAGCACTACTACAGTGCACTGCGTCCTGAAAATGATAAATGTAGTGGCGTAAAAAGAAGGCTTCGCATTCAGTAGGCGACATACTTACAATACTTTTCGGTATATTAACATAATATTGTATTATAAACAGGAGAATTCTAACGGCACTCCTGGGGCCTCCAATGAAGGAGCGAAAGCTAACAACGGTCTCGTCAACGGAAACGGAAACGCACGACAGAATGGAAACTCATCCAATGATAACTCTGCTCCTGGGTCTCCGGCTGCGCGTTCTGCATACCGCGGTCCTTACAGGTAGGCTTAGTATACAGATTGCTGATAACACAATCTATTGATAAACTCGACTGGCTTTGGTCATAAATCTAAAGAGCTGATTATTCTTTCGCGATTGCGATGCTGGTTCTACGGACAAAATTGTTTACTGTCCACGAACAGATCGTATTTTTGACATATTTTTCGGTTTATTTAGTTTTATTTGTAACTAGCTTTTGCCCGCGACTTCGTTCGCGTTAAATTCGGGGTAACACAGTTCCCCTTTAAAAAAATAGTAAATTAGTGCGATATAATTTAATTAAGTAACCACATTTCCGAACAAACGATGCTCTTTCAACATAGTCTATGACTGTCAACGACATTGACATTCGTTACGCGCGTTTTTTAAAATATGCAAAATTAAATGTATTTTTTTCAATTTTTCTAAAACCTTTTTTTAATATTTTTTTCCGTAAGAACCTTCTACATAGTATTAGAAAACTACAAAATAAAATAATCAGCCAAATCGGTCTAGCCGTTCTCAAGTTATGGCATGACAACGGGAAACGGGTTTCATTTTTATATATATAGATTTGAACAATAGTAAGCCGTAGTTCAGTGGCGCACTTGAACACTTCTTTCTGATACTCTTTAGGTTATTTTTTCATCAAAAGTCGTGCAAGGATGCGAAGCGGGGGATGTGTGAGAAACTAACCAATAGTATCGCTTCTTTTTGGTTAGCTTAGTAATGTGATTGGCTAGCTTTAAACACATCCTTTCCAGGCACAATTCTCGTGGAAAAACAGGTCAGCTGCGTGCGCGTGGCGCCTACGTGGTTGCAGTGATTGTATTATATGAAACTCTGGAAGATATACTGTCTGCGAGGCATTACTCTCAGTCTCTCTCAAATATCCGGTGGAGCAAATCGTTCTTAATGAGAACTTTTGATTGCAGGGGCTTCAACCGGCGCGGCAAGCCGGGACGGCGTGGGCGCGGCGCTGCGCGGTGACCCGCGTCGCGCGCCGCCTCGCCCTGCGCCGCATAGCGCCCCCGCCGCCCCCGCCCTACCGCACGCCCACAACTGAACTCTGTTGCTAACCGACACATATCCCACCGAGATACATTTGTGAAGATACAGCCTAAATATTGGCCAAGTATGTTAATAAAACAAGCGTTGAACCCGTCCGCGTTTGTTGGAATTATATGCGTCCCTTGTCAGTTTCCATTGAAATATCTATTGCCAGACTGTAAACGCCAAAGTATTGTTATTTATGTCACTCTAACATTGTCAGTGTTCACTTATATGACAATAAACAGAGTAATAGAGACTGCGCAGGGGACTGAAAAGATATTTTATCAAAATACAGGGTCTAATTTGCTAGAACGGACTGAACCGAACCTATCGAGACTGACGATTTACCCTAGTTACTACACAATCCTATTTATATTTTTGAAGACGCTTGAAGCGCTTTCTCCTGTAATTGTAGACCATATCGATTGGACCACCCAACATAATATATCCCTGCCAATATTTCGCGAGTTTAGTTGCTTGGTTTTCAAATGTAACCTGTGATTATGGCCCCCTTTCAGATGTATAGTTTCATTAAGAATATATTATATAATCCGACATAGTTGCGCCCAAACGAAACGGGTTTGTCCCTGCAACCATATTACTAGTAGAACAGATGACGGGCCGTTTGCACCACACCTAATGTTTTTAGGGTTAAACGTATCCTAATGTTAGCCTGCTTTATCCATCTGGGTCGCACTAGGGCCAATGTGGACCGCTGGTCGTTGAATCTGCTTGTACTGCCACCTTCTTCGTCTGCCACGAATTAAAAATATGCGTCTGTCATCGTCAAACGTGATCGATGTTTTAAATTCGTTTAACGCTAAACGCATTTGTGGTGCAACCAGGCAGCAATCTGCCAAATAACAAGGAACCTTAAGGTGGAAGCGCCAGGATACCACACGAAAAATTTTTTTTTTTTTTGCAATTTGCTGGTCAATGTTAGGTTTTATTATAAAAATATGGCTTTACAGAGCCTTTTTAGAGTTCAAATCATCAATACAAACCTCTTAAAATTTTATTCCATTGAATGACATAAAAAAATCCATGCAATAGGATTAAATGTATCATATTTTAGTCAACCTAGAACATAATACTGACCTGCAAATTGCAAACACAAATAAGAAATTTTAGATTTAATTATGAATTTCGAAGGCCACCCTGACGCTTCACTTTCCTTCCAAATAGTATCGCTGCCAACTGAAATTATTGGCCATATAAATATTTTAGTCTGGTCAACTATGTCGAATTTATCCTAATAATAATCCCTCCAGTATAACCTAAAAAGAACACTGCCATAGTGAGTATTAAGTAATTAAGATACTGTACAAGTTGTTTTTAAATCATTTACTAGTAAACTTTAATTTTTTATTTGCTTCCGAAACATCAGATCTGAAAGGAATCCTATTGTATTAACATCAAAAACTCGCTAAAAGTACCTTCCAAACTTTCCCAAATACTCAAAATCAGTTTTTTTTTATTTATTTTTTATTGGAAATCGTCAGTAGTCTCTCACATTTCATACGCAATATCTAGTAAGAAAAATAAAACCTAAAAAATATTGAATTAGCTCAAGGCGTGTTTGAATAAAAGCCGGTTTAGGTTAGACAAGTGTATCAAATAAATATTCCTTGGCCGTAGTATTAAAGCTATCATGATTACAGTGCGAAAAAGGGATGGTATTATAGAACTAATATATATCCGTCACTTTCGCACTGCAAAAATTAAAACATACATGATTCAAAATAACACAGCCAACAGACAACGCCAGCTGTACGTAAAGACTTCAATCTGGGTAGTCATTTTAATTATCACTTATACCGTCAGAAAAAAAAATTGTCAAGCGAATTGACACTATGTCCCCGTGTACTACTGCCATTTTTCATACATGTGATTTGATTATACGGACAATTTAAGTTAGTAGTCAATTTGCTTGACGATTAATTTCCTTGACTACTTATCAGAGTGTAAACGGGCTAGACGCATGCCACGTAGTGATCTTCACAGATGTATTGTACCTTAGTCAATGAGTAAGGCATAGTACTTACAAAGCAACAGAATTCAGACACTCAACCTCTGCAGTTGACGTCGTATCTGATGTCATTTCACACCAACGTTTGGTATATTGCAAGTTAAACGTCAAAATGAACTCGCATCTTTAGCAAAATGTAAATCATTGTGGTAAATTACATACTGTAATATTTATTAACACGTATTTTCAGTTCCAACCAAATTATTTAAATGAAAATTTGAAACTTGCTTTGTTCCAAACGCTGGTTATGTACTGCAATTCTCTCCACACAGCTCTTGCCAAACTGAGATGGCACAAAATAATAATAATGAATGTAATAGTCGTTGAATGTACTCTTAGCTTAAGGCACGTTTCTGTGACGAGTCTAGTCATCATAAACTAGTATTCCACATTATTAAATCATAAATGTAACTACGTGTCAAATGTGTGCGTTGTTCGGTCAATTTAATGCAAAAGTAACTTTACTTTATGTTCAAAGTAAAATATTTTTAAAAATACAAAGAAAAAGAAACTAAAAAATTGAGTAGGTACAAAAAATTGCCGTCAGTTGGTAAAAATTGCAAGAAAACTAAAAAAACTGAAGATAAATTCTGACTTCGAAGCGATACAAATGTGTTATCATGATCCTGCTAAAGCGGTCGTTTCCCCTGACTGTATCTCGCTCTAAGATTAAAATAATCCACTCTTTAACCGATTTCAAAAAAAGGAGGACACTCAATTCGTCTGTATTTTTGTTGCTATCAAAAAATAAATAGACGACTTAAGCATCTAGTAAGTATTAAGCATCTGATCACTGCCTAACTCTTTCTTAACTATGTTGGGGCCGACTTCCAGTCCTATCTTGTGTCTGAATACCAATAAAAAGCACTTAAGCGCTGATTCTATGCATGCCAAATTGCCAATATTTATAGCAAATTGCATTAAATTGACCGAATAATAAGTCATTAAAAATAAGAATTACATTATAGCTAACAGCTGTGTTAGATTTAATAAGATTTTCATGTCACATGACAACAGTTCACTTATTTTATTTCTTAAAAATATGGGAAATTTCCCAATTGTTTTGATATTCAACTTTACGTTAAAATTTATTCTATGTACAAATAAGTTTTTTAGATATGATTACGATATTTTTGTATGAAACAAAATGATATGTTATTTTAATTTTAAATATATTTATTAATTTGGATTTGTTTATTGTAATAAGCGGATGAAAGAGACGAGAAAACACATGTGTCCAATGTCTTAGAAATTAAGTTAGAGAACTACAGATAATTTATTTAATACCCTAAAACGAGTGAATGGAAACATACAGGTGAATTGAGACAAAACTGTTAAAGAGATTGTACCATTGAATTAATGTGATATTTTGTCAACAAGGTCTCTTAATAATTAAGTATATGTAGTTCTTTTCAAACTTCATGACGGCTCTGAAATTATCTGCGAGTGACATTCTGCTCAGGTATAACGGTTCAAACGTTGTCAGCTCGGAAAATGTCATGTAAAGCTGCGCAGAACACAATGTTAGGTATCAGCAGGATGGACTCACTCTCGCTCGTAGCTAACTTCAGAGCCGCCATAGAGTTTGAATAGAACTATACATGTTGGTAAGATACCATAATAAAATAATGCTATAATCTCTTTCAAAGTTTTGTTTGATGCACTCCTGCGTCTCTGTTCACACCGTTTTACCCGGTACATTTTCCTTACGAAGGTTGTGTTGTAATCTCTTAAGCCTTTTTAATCTCTCTAGATCTCTTTGCAATATAAATACTAACTCAAAGTTATTTTTTATACGTTCCAGGAAATGGATTCAATAATGACTATTTATCTCATTGAAATTAGCATTTTACTTATGTGGTATTGCAACATCAATCAAAATGAAAGAAAATGTGTTTTTGGCAGCTACTTATCTTCATACTTTTAACGTAGAAGGTAAGGTATTATGGAGCAAAGGTATACTTCCAACGAATTTAGTGGTGTGTCCACCTATACCACAACCTTTCACTTTTGCCACTGATATGATATATTTCGACAAACACTTCCAGCCACAGACAGGTAGATCTGCAAATTCAGTATTTTTTCAAGACACTGAATTCTAGTGAAATAAACAACATAGATGGAATTTACCGTCTCCCTTATATTAGCTTTTATGAACAAACTATTTACGATTAGTCATAATTTGTGTGTTTCTTAGCAAAAAAGATTTTCTTGCCATCTTCGCTCTAAACTTGGTTGAGTGTTTTTATTAAATTTTACATATTCTATATAATCTACATTCCAATAATGTTTCTGTATATAAAATGACATTATTTAGATGTAAATCTTTTCATGTGTTACGGAGCGCGAAAGGTTTGGGATGGGAAACGTACTTATTCTGCACAACTTTTGTTTCTTTGTGAATATT
Source organism: Ochropleura plecta (assembly GCA_905475445.1). NCBI lineage: Eukaryota > Metazoa > Arthropoda > Insecta > Lepidoptera > Noctuidae > Ochropleura > Ochropleura plecta. The sequence continues at coordinate 5,764,163 of FR997735.1, forward strand.
TCGAAAAAACGTTAAAATATCGGTTATTTAATCTGTTCGCATATATTGGCATAGTGTTAGTGCATGCATAGCATAATTTCAGCTTTTTATGGCGATTATTAGCCAATAGATTTAAGGAATAGGGATTATCAGGGTTGTCAGAAGCATTCGTTTAGCAAAGGCAAAAGTGCTTTTAGTAAATTAACTAGAAAGAACACCTAATTTGGGTATAACTATAAACATACCCAGGTTAGCCCTAAAAGGGAATAGCTAACATAGTTGACTGGATATAGTTGACGCTTTTTAGGCTTCTCGCAATTTCACAACTTTTATGAATGGCTTTTTATCAAGACTGACAACCCTGAGATATTGACAGTTGGCCCTTATCGAGGGAGGTTGATGACAATCAACAAGACGGTACATTTTTGTAATCGTAATTTTTATCTAAATGTAATTTATGTGTAGTAGTAATTACTTAATAAACACTTACCAAAGAAATTCGCGTTTTATTTTACCCGACTTCATACTTCCTAAAAGTTAGTTATATTTTTTAATAATTTCAGTAAAACTGGGTAAGCTGAGCTAAGCTTATTACTAAAATAGGGGGCTGAAATGGCTGCTTCAGCAGATAGGATTAGTAAAATAGGATAATAAAATGAACCATGTGATTTATTTCAAAATAAATAAACGGTTAAACGGTACTCTTAATTTCTAAACACTCGTGTGGACGCTGGTGTGCCACAGGGAAAAAAATCACCAAATACAATACATTCATACTAAGGTATATTTTTAAGAACAAGATCTTATTTGAAAGCGTGAATGCCCGCTCCATATAAGGACAGAGCCTTGATTTGCTTCCGATAGAAGTAGTTATTTGCATGTCTGACCTACACACATATGGACAAGGCAGAGAGGATTCCTGCAACTCGTTTGGCAACTGGCGACCTCGAGAATGAGGGTAATTGTGTTTATGGTATAAGTACACGCGGGAAAAGGAATGTCTTTGCGGGCAATATTTAAATTCCGAACATGTGAAATGTTATTCAGCTGTCAGTTTAACTTTTCTTTGAAGTGCCGTTATTTTATATTTAGGCAAAAGTAAGCATAGGTTCATCCAAAAATCCGATATCGTTTGTTTATTTTAAACTTTCTGACTTTAGTAACTAATTCATTGGTCAGAGTGGACTATTCTAATATTAGGTACATTATAATTATTATCGACCTTCCTACTCTTAAAGATATATGAAGATACCTACCAAACAAAAAAATATTTAAATCGAAATGTCCTCAACAAATCAAAAACGAAGGCCATTAAAGCCGAAATCCTAAATTAACAGTTCTTAAAAGTAAATATTCCCAATAACAATCTGGTATGCCCACTCAACGCATTTTTGGTAAGGTATATTTAAATGAGTTGTATGTCCTCATGACTCAGTGCCGGCGCGTGCGCTTATGGTGAAAACATCTGAAGGCGAGTGGTGTCTTGAATGATGAGTAATGTAATTATAATGTGAGGCTGTGCACTTAGTAAGATCAAACTGCCGATATGCAAAGAATAATCGCAAGCCTTCTGGTTTTATTACGGAAAACAAGTGTAGGCAGGATGCGAGTGGTTGTGTTGACTTTTAGGTCGAATAGAACCAAACAACAACACAAGACACGACAACGAACAACAAGTTCACTACGTTATAGTAGCACTCTTCCGACTCCATTTACCAGACGGCGCTAGTCGGGTAATTATTTTGAAGCCGTATTTTACAAAAGCTCGTACCTATTTAGCTGTCAGAGAAATTTGGTCCCTCGATTCGGACATGAGTAAAGACCTATGGGTGTTGATCACATACGGACATAGAGAGTCTGCGGCTTACAATCTTTAACCTTAACAAGTAAAAAGGCTTGAAAAAGAAAATATAGATACCAACCTAAAATAGGACTGACCTTTAATGGGTTCACTTCACATTGATTAGCATTAGCTAAGTCAGCCAGCAAAGCAGATTATATTAATAAATGGCGAAAGGGAAAGGTCAAACCTACTCATTCTTATTTTGACCGGTAGGAGCACTTACCTTTTAAACTAGGTAACAAATAAAGGCATCCGGTTTTGAATGCATCAGACCTGTCATGCAAATCGGTAAAGTCATTAAGGTCATCTCGCGGTCGTAAGGAAGCCCGATTAACACCATGTTTTAATTAGTAACACATGTTTAATGTTAATACGCATTATGTTAGTAATACGCACTTTGAGTAATACAAAGTGCGTATTACTAACATAATGCAACATATTAAGGCGCCACCCCGACCAAAACGCCGCGCAAGCCGTTTTTGTACAGTTTTCTAGAGCTATCTACTTGTTATTTAAAACGAACTAAGTAACAAAAAAAATACATTAAATTTCTTTATAATCTTGATTCCATTATTGTAGATTTAGTTTTTATTTTTATTGAGTCATTATTTAGTAAATCTCCTTACAACAAAGTAGGAGAAAAAAGCCCCAGAAATGAGAAAAAATATCAATAACATGCATCTCCTCTTAGAGTAAACATTGTTTAATTTTGCTACTGACACTAATGGATACACAATTCTATAATGAACATTTTGGTAGAAATATTTTTTCCAAAAACCCAATACTTAATTTTATATAGATTTTATTCCAAAAAATAGGCATTATTCACTACTGCTCTCACTCACTCACTCCTGCGCGGCAAAGAGGGAAGCGAATGCTCAAGGTTATTTGCGTAGGGTACGGCCTTAATCAAGTAAATAGTTGATAATAATAATACCTACTTACAGTGAGAAAGCTTTATTAAAAATGTATTAATGATTAAAATAATTGCATACTAAATTGTGAAAGCAATTTACTATACTTATTGCAGTTTAGGTCTAAACATCTTCCTTGCTCTATCCCATTTAAGGTGGGGTCGGCTCTCCTAATTTTTGTAGACAGGATCTATCCGGGGTTGTCAGCTCGGTCAGCTCTTCCCCCAATAGGAGCGTCGTCATGCTCAGGTAGTTCCAATGCTTACTTCACAAAATGTTGGTCGTTTCTTCGTACCACGTGACTATACCATCTGAGACAGTTCTTGGTTTGCTTCTCTTGCATAGGAGCGACTTTTGTGTAGTCTCGTGACACCTACAGACTACCTTAATATCTTTATCTCGGTTGTGTGCTTTAGTAAGTACATACCTACGTGCGTGTTTTTCATTGGCCATCATTCCGTTCCGTACATCATAGCTAGCCAGTTCACGTCCAAAGTAGCCAAAGAGCATACTTACAAGATGCAAAAGGCGATTTTGTATTTTGCAAGTGAGCAAAGGTCATGGTGTAGGGCATAGCTATATTCGTATTTTTTTTTTGTTTTCATATACTTACCTTGTTATACAGAGACAGTGCTAGGTGCTCTCGGATTTTCATCATTCTCCTAACTTTAACCTAATCAATTTTTTTTACATTAAATGGGCCGGCCTACTATTGACCTCAATCTTGTCCGAGAGCAGAGATGAGGTCACCGATGGGACGAGCTTCCCCAAAGAAACATATCACATCGTGACTTGTATAGATCCGGGCTATATGAACTCTGAAACAGACACAGTATTTGGGGTCATAAGTATTACTCTCATTATGGCAGCAGTCACCTCTTTTCGACCCATATCATGCTTTACACAGTCCATCCACCGTTTCTTTGATCTTCCTCTAGGTACTCTTATCATCTATAAATAGGTACTCTATCCACATTCATACCCAAAATTTTCCTGACTACTTTTTCTTCATTCACCCGTATCAAAACCAAACCAATCAATTACCACACAATTACTCAGTCACCGGAGCTACTTTCTCGGAGTTATTTTCTCTTATTTACTCTCGCATTTAAATTGAATTATTGATATGATCGGCAATAAGATGAGCAAGATTTTATGTTTTCTGTGCAGTGTATTTTTTTTTTGTAACATATCTGTTTTGTTTTGCTATGATGCAATCTGTGTTTGTTGCTTGGTTTACTCACATTAGTTTTTCCGATCCTTTGCTCATTAAAGTTCTCAATTTCAACATTGCAGTCATCGAAAATTACCATATATAATGTACGGAGCAAGCCAACTTTGTCAGGCTTGCTAGTTCCGTTCGGTATAAGCGATTTCGTTTTGCTTGTTATCGCACGACATTTGCCCAGTCTGGTGTCTAAGCGTGCGGAGGCAGTACGTGTCCTTCCATTGCCATTCTCGGATTGTGACTAAAAAAAGTAATTTTACGCGCGCTTTGCTTTATTTTAAATTTAGAATAAATTTAAATTTCAGACGTGATCTGTACAAATAAAAGTTTTCTTTTTTATTTAGTTTTTGAGTGTTATTATTGTTTTGAACGAAAAAAACTTAGGAGCATTTGAAGAAGAATGTGTTTGTGTTTTTAGAAAACAGAAAAAAAATTGAGGTGCTGAAAATAGTGTAACGAGAAAATGTCGACATTATTGAAAAACGTAACTAATTGCATATGGCATGCTTTTGACTCCTTGCAAAATAAAGACGTCGTGCATAAGTCGAAGTTAAAGGTAAGTCCACATTTCATAACTATAATATTACAACTATTTTCATTTTATTTGGGAAAACAAGTTTATGAATAAAACTTCAAAATATCTTCTCCCGCAATGGGCGGAGCTGAAGGGAGGGTCAGTGGGTAGTCTTAGGGAGTGTCAGACTTATACTGCCTAAAATCCATTCATGTTCCTTCTTTGGTCCTTTGTGTTTGGCTTTATAGGCCGCTACTTAGATAACAAGTACAATAAAAAACAATTAAAATCCTTTCTACATCAAATTTTATGGGTGACACGCGATTGAAAAAAATAATGTTTGTTAATAGATACCTTGAGGCTAGAGGTGGCCTCATAGAGTGGCGATATAAAATATACAACCCTTTCTTTCGTCACTTTTACGGCCAGCTTATTTATTTTTGTGATGAACATAAAAAATAAAAAAAGTGTTTCTTCCTCTCTGCGTACGAACTTAGTAAAATAGTCTTACTTATTGACGCACTATATTTTATCAGTTGTAGGCACTTAGGCATATTCGATCCTAGGGGACGGAGGTTTAGTATAATTTTCGGTTTCTCTTCCAATAGTTTAATTTCGTACTTTGCTAAAGTTAAACTTGAATTCCTAGAGAAACAAGGAAAAACATACATATTTGCACGGTCTTGCTTACATAAACAATGTGTTCTCAAAAACGTTTAGTTAAACATAAATCAGTTTGTTGTTTTATGGTATGACTAGCTTTCGCCCGCGGCTTCGCTCGCGTTAAATTCGGTAGCGCCTTATGGATTTGTAATAGCAACGCTAAGTTTTCCCGTTTCTTCCCTCTTTCTCCCTCGTATCCCACTCTTTTTTAATAAAAAATAGCCTATGTCCGTCTCCTGGTTTCCAACTATATCTGTACCAAAAATCATCAAAATCGGTTTAGCCATTAAAGCGTGAAGAGGTAACAAACAAACAAACTCACTTTCGCTTTTATAATATTAGTAAGGATTCATTATTTTACCTCTGAACTATTAATAGTTTTACGACAGAGTTTTCTCATTCACAACAGTCAATTATATGTACGAAATCATAGTTTTAATAAATATACAGGACTAAGTTTTATTGACCTAATAACTACCAAGACATACCTAGATGTCTTGGTAGTTATTAGTTAGGTGCCTAACCCGGTGTCAAAGTTTGTATACAAGTAAACGCTATGTAGGTCCTACTTTATCTCTGGCTGTATTAACGATAACAATAGAAAGTTCCAAGGAAATAATTACGTATCTTTGTTTGTTAGATTACACATGTAGGTAGGGTGTATTGGGTAAATAATAGATTTATGTAAGTACTAATTTTAGGGTTCAGTACCTCAAAAGGAAATAAACGGAACCATTATAGGCTCACTTTGTTGTCCGTATGTCTATCTGTCAAGACCCTTTATCTCGAGAACTCATCGAGGTATAGAGTTGAAATTTAAACCATAAATACTGAATCAGAATCGGTGGTCCCTTGGAGGTGTGAAAAAATCAACTGTCTAAATCTACGCAGTCAAAAGATATGGCCGTTTATTTAATTTTACAGGATCATATTTACAAGTGGGCATGGATGGCCTAATCCGACACTATGAGGAATAGAGAAAAAATCTCAAGGTTGTCGGACCTGATTTTGATTAAAATTAAACTTCGTATTTGGTTCTTTTGTGCTGTGAAAAATCAACATTGTAAGTCTTCGCAGTCCAAAGCAATGGCCGTTTATGTCGCAAGTTTTTTGCGCGAGTATAACTTCGTCTTGGCTGGTTTTTTTTACCAAAATATTGACATTTCAAAATCCCACAGGTTTTCCCAAGATTGGGGAAGGTAACTGTTAATCTAATGACGCTAGCATAGCCTGTACCAACTTACCAAGCATCATCATTGGTTGAAAATCTGACTACCTATATCATTTTAAATTTCAAAGTAGCTTGATCTCATTGGCCTAAGTGGGACTAAAACAGTTTTTCAAGGAATAAATAATGATGCCCGTTTAATAATTATGCTGGTTAATCTATAGCTATGTGTGTATAGCTATGATAGTGAATAGTGATGGGTCAATAAATAGAGAAAGAAAAAATCTAACTACTTTCAAAATATAACTATTCATAGATATGATCTGGCAAGTCAATGCCATAAAGAAATTCTTGAACAATTTTATCTCTACAGATATAAATTTTTGTTTGTGATAAACAACATATAAGTAAGTACTAAATATTGTTTATCTGCAACTATTTACATAGATATTGTTATCAATAATGACATATCATTTTATGGAGAACAGAACACATACTTTTTTTTTTAAACTATAAGACACTTTGCCCTCTATGTCCGGGGTTTCGGGTTGTTCGAAAGATTTACCGCCGCCGCCCCGGAACATAAAGGGCAAAAGAAGAAACATGGATGGGTTTTAGTAAGTATAAGTCTGACACTCACCCTCCCCACTCCACCCGGAGTGGGGGAAGTTATTTTGTATGATTTCCCAACTGCAAAAGAAAACAAAACGTAACGTGTAGAGGGCGGAGGAAGGTTCGTGACTAAATACTACCAGCATTATTAATTTTCCTCTCTATTTAGGTACATACCCATACACATAGAGTTCCAGCCGTGCCTCGGAAAGCAAGTTAAGCGCTGGTCCACAGTGTTTTTTTTTGCGGATGGGAAATCATCAAACAACTTCCCCCGCTCTGGGCGGGGCGGAGGAGGGTCAAACTTGTACTGACTAAAACCCACCCATGTTCCTTCTATTGCCATTTACGTTCCGGGGCCCCGGTATCTTTTTCGAAAAACCCGCAACCCCGGCAGGCGGTGGCCCTGGTAGGCCCCTCTGCGTTGCTGACATATCTTTGAGGCACGCGTGGAACGCGTTTGAGGCGCGTGTCATTTGTAGATATTTGTTAGTTGAGTCAGAAGCCCGAAAGATTGAATACCAGAGGTACCAAGGGGTATCGTATTGCAGAGGGGCTTGCCAGAGCCTCCGCCTGCCGGGGTTGCGGGTTGTTCGAAAGAGATACCGCGGCCCCGGAACGTAAAGGGCAATAGAAGGAACATGGGTGGGTTTTAGTCAGTACAAGTCTGACATGCCCCCCGCTCCACCCAGAGCGGGGGAAGTGATTGGATGATTTCCCACCCGAAAAAAAAAAAGGGGTATCGTATTACCTAGTGTCTCTACAACCTACAGAGTACTGACTGTGTTGTGGGTTGTGGAAGTTAGATTGGCAGTCGCTCCATGCAAAATACTGCTTTTCAACTGCATATGGTTGGCCTGGTAGCTGGCGAACATTAACAAAGTCTTGTGGAAGAAAGCCAGGCAGATGATGACACTTATACCTACGTATAGTGATAGAGTGAGATTTCTATAGACGTAGAATTTTACAAGTCTTTTACTTTTGTCTGCAACCGCATTTTTTTACTTAACGTTGAGAACTGTTTACCCATCTATTAGCAAGCCAGAGCTAAGTGTATGCTTAACCTAGGAGGTAACTGCTCCTACTCTAGTTCACCGACCCTAGATTAGGAAGACACTTGACTGGCTATCTAGACTGCTAACAACACGAAGTCTTTATAAGTATCCATACCTATCTTTATCTAACCTAATTATTATATTACTTATATAATAACACTAGCTGTGCCCAGCGGTTTCACCCGCAATTCAGACCACCACCAGTTTGGTGTTAGAAAAATAGATAGTAGCCGATTCTCAGACTTACTGAATACCTATGCATAAAAAAATACATAAGAATCGGTCGCGCCGGCCGTTTCGGAGGACTATGGGGACGAACATTGTGACACGAGAATTTTATATATTAGATAATACTTCAATTGAGAAGGATAGTTGACTAGTAGGTACCTAAAAGCAAAGCTACCTGGTGCTATTACCTAGAATAATTTCTCCGAAAAAAACTAATGTAAGTATTATTATTTTTATCACCATCTGCCAAGCCAACTACGTTGGGATCGGCTTCCAATCTAATTGTATGGAGCGGTATACTAGTATTTTACATGGAGCGACTGTATTGGTAATCACCCGACCATCACCACCAGTTAAAAAAATACATAGATATATATTTAAATAAATAGGTACATTGATAGATTCCGCCTGTTACAGAAAAATTGTCAGGGAGTCGTTTGTTTTGGTATGTACATGTAATGAGGTGGGACAAAGCACACTTGACTAAAAGAGTGATGAATCTGAATGTTGATGGATGGAGAGGGAGAGGAAGGCCAAAGAAAAGATGGATGGTGTTAGGAAAGATATGAAGGAGAAAGGAGTAAATATTCATTTATTTGTTATAAAAGGCATCAAACCCAATTCAAAAAGGCAAATATAAATCAAAATAACTATAAAATACATTAAAAGAATATCGCCATTCTGAATACAAATTAAATAAAAGATAAAAAAAAACGTGTAGCGCTGACCCCAAATAGAATGGGACAAGGGCGGGAATGATGATGATAATACATTGGTAGGTTCCTTCCACTGTCCACATGTAACGACTGTCACAAATGTACAGTTAACAGCCTGGGACCAACGGCTCTCCGATGTACGTGAAACTTAATACGAAATGCTTGGTCCACCCATTCATGGACCAACCTAACCAAGCGGGGCGTAGCCTGATGCGCACGAGCTCCTCACCTCGTTAAACTTTTATTTACTTTAAAATATTACAAAAGCTAAAATTCTTTCTTTTGTTCTATTTAGACATTCAAATTACTAGTTTATTTATATTTCCTGTTAAAACTATTTACATCAATCAGGTAGTGTCTCCATTGATAAATTCCATTTTAATTAGTATTCGATGCATTTTCATTATTAATACGTTAAACAATATAGTACTAAAATGAATATAAACCATTGTTTACTCAATTCAAATAACAATATGGTCATATAATGATATAAACAAACCTAGGTAACTACATTTGCATTTATATTCCGAAGTATGCGGTCGTTCTAGCCATTTGCTGTGACCCGGTCAAGGGTATCACGCTGGCGACACCCCGTCGTCATCTAGGTTGAGTACTATAGGCTCAAGAAGTCTAGAAGTTGGATGTAGAAGGTTACTTAAGCCCAGATTTTTGCCTTGAGCATAGACTAAAGCCGTTTGATTGGTCGAATCGAGCTTTAAGAAAAAGTTTACATGATTTAAAATGATACTGGCAGGAGTGAGTGAAAAAAAAGCATTTATTTGACTCGCACAAGATCAGGGACTGCCTAGATCTAGGTAATCTATACTTTTACTTAGTTTAGACGGATGTATGGATGTTTATCAATGCTAATCACGCTAGAACGGATCTGAATAAATTTTGGCAGTGATAGAGTCGGTAGTAAACATGCCAATTTTAATTCCGGAAAACACATCAAAATTTCCTCGCCACCGAAATCGCGGGCAATGGCTATGGTAACAATAATAATGATGTCTTTGACCCCGAAAGCCGCGCAAGACTGTGTGTATAATGATGTCACCAAGAAGTTAGCCATTGAATAATTTCAGCATTATGAAAATTCGGTCCACAAATTTAGTCGAACTACGTCATCCTCATTTTTTTTCTGGGACATTAATAGTGCTACTAATACCCTGCAACATCCTACTTCGGAGCAAGATTATTAAACTGGTAATTATGTAAAGTAGGTACTGTAGAAAGTTGGTGGATTTTCGTAATTAAAAGTATAAAACACATAAAACGATATTATAGTTTATCATTTCAGCCATACATTTCACACACTGATTCCTAAGCCACCCTATTCTATTTTTTTAATTCTTTATTTAAAAACCTGTGCATTCGAACGTCATTGCAAACCAGCCTGCCTTGTTGAAGGTTTGATCAATGTTATAAAACCTCTACAGTACTATAGACTCTGGCAATAATATCTGACTTTAATTTATGGGACATAAACATGACTGACAAAATATGGGATGGATAGATAATAGACCTCTGCCTAAGCCATCAGATATTACAGACATGATGTTTAGCTATATAGGTACTGTAGAAAAGTACAACTTTGCCATTTCCGCAGGTAAATGCCTCTGTGCTGGGTTTAGTAATACATTTCAAAGAAACAAAAGCAAGTAATGAATACAAATGAGACACATCAATGAATCATTTCCTTTTACGATAGTGAATTATAATATTTCTAGTACAAAACGAGTGTCTATTACGAAATATGAAGACTGTATTGCCTAACAGCCCATAAAACAATAAATTGATTTAGCTTTTTGACATCTGTATAGTTATACGAAGTCCAACTAAATATGGTCCTTATCTACGCCTACGTTTTGTTTGTATATCTATAAAATCGAGTTGTTATTGTGATTGTGACAGGCCAAGAATATAAATCCTTAGGTAGGTACTAATATATGTATGAATATGAAAGTAACTCTTTTCGTTTTTTTTTTGTTTATATGTTTGTATGTGTGCTACATTTAGGCTATATGTTATCTTGCTAATTACTTAGGGGTGAGCAATATTGCATTATATCCATACTAGCTGGCGCCCGCGGCTTCGCCCGCGTGATATCGAAAAAAAGTATCCTATGTGTTATTCCAGACTATAATCTACCTCTATGCCAAATTCCATCAAGATCCGTTCAGCCGTTTTGACGTGAAAGAGTAACAAACATCAATTCATCCTCACAAACATTCGCATTTATAATATTAAGTAGGTTAGGTTAGGAAGTAGGATAGTAGAATTCCATATTATGTGCATTAGAATGCAATGGCTCTAAGGCATGGCAGATGATCGTATTAGTTTTTTTTTTTTTTAAATGTTGCCCCACACTAGGAATTTCTCCTGTGTCGTGGGTGCGTTTACAAACATATAAACTCACATACACAAACAGCCAGACCCGAAACAACTATCTGCAGGTCATACAAATATCTGTTCCGTGCGGGAATCGAACCCGCGACACGCAGCGCAGCAGTCGATCCCTCAGCCACTGCACCAACCGTGCCGTCAATCGTGTATCAATAATGGCGACATCAGGTAAAAGGAGTTTCTTCTATACACATAACATACATATAACATGTTAGAACGTTCTGACTAAAAATATTTCAAGCAAATCGAACCAACCGAACGCGTACGCAGTCTTCGCGATAACAGCCAGTTTTATATATTTCTGTTTTAAATTTTTCGACGGCGCGGTTGGCGCAGTGGCTAACCGATCGACTGCTATGCTGCGTGTCCCGAGTTCGATCCCCGCACGGAACAAATATTTGCATGGCCGACAGGTAGATGTTTCGGGTTTGTTAACGCACCCACGATACAGGAGAAATGTGAGACAAAGAATAAAAAAACTGCTACTCACTGATGTAATTTCAAAACGAACCTTTACGAATATTCACAAGGGTATATTAATGGATTTTAGCAACGGGTAGCAACTTAACTTACTGTTTAAATTTTAATGTACTTTTAAATTGCTAGCGTCACCTCCAAAGAATTTCACAAAAAGCACGCAACAACTTTGCCGAAAGAGGTTGTTCATTAAATGTGCACGCAGTTATATCAACACCTACTTAAAAGATTGCAGTTAAAATATTTAACATAGCCTTATAATTTCCTTGTCAAAGGCATAAAAAGTGATAATTGACATAAATTACAATCATTATAGGGGTGGCTTTCACTTCAAGCATTTCTGTCACTTTCAACGCACGAAAACTGCTCGGAATTATTTAAAAAGCAATTAAGTTGATATTTCTTTGAAAGTAGGACGATTGTGTCATACGTTATTGAGGTTTTTGCTGTCTCTTAGGAATTGAAAAATGGGTCAGTGTCTACATCAAGCACATAAGGCCAAAATCATTCCAGTTTGGGTATCTAACATAATTTGACTCAGATTGTTACTTAGTTTTATTTTTATGTTCTTCGAATCAAGACGTTATATTTAAGTGGAATGTATTATTCAAACTGCGTCTCTGTGCTGCCACGAACAAACTGTACAGGTGGCAAAACTTTTAACCATACAACCACCACCAACTATAAAACCATGACACTTATCATATCTTCAAAACAATAAAGAACATTCATACCATAAACAGCAGAAAAGTATAAAAGGATGATAAAACCACCATGCATATTATCCCATTAACTGCAAAATAAGTTTTATGGCGTACTATGGGTGAATATCAGCCAAGAATAATAGCTAGAGATGGCAGTCCTGCCAGCAAGAACACTGCTGAAATGGTAGTGTACTTTCTGGGGATACAAAGTAAAAAAATAAAATAAAAACATAGTCTCGTATTTAATTGGGCGTTTTCGTGTTGTGTGTGTGTGTGTGTAGATGGGTGTGATTGTGAGTGTGTGGTGTGTATGTGTGTGTAAAGTAGAGTACAACGAAGCAAAAACTGTTTTCCTTATTATTTGAAACCTCCCCTAGACGCTCATAAAGAATTCCTCTCGACGATAAAATCAAATTAGTTAAGTGCTCGCGTCGCTTGCTGCAAATCAATTTATCTCATTATTTTATATTGCGGTGATATCAGTGTTTAGTATCGCTAACTCAATGTGGTACTGTAATGAAATAAGATTAGTATTTTCTTACGTTAATTATGGCAGGACTGTTCAATATGGCTACGCTTATCGGAGGCCTACGTCCAGCTGTGAACGACTTTCAGCTGAAATATAATAGATAGATAGATAGAATATTCTTTATTATGTCATGTACACCATACAAAAAACAAGAACAACTTATAAATAGGGTGACACAATGGTCGGTCTTATCGCTAAAAGCGATCTTTTCAAGACAACCTTTGGATGGAATTAAAGGAGGAGACACAGTACTGTATGTAGTCGGTGGGGTAACATTTTTCAAAATTAATAGCTACATTTAAAAAACAAATACTTAAATAAAAAAAAACATTTAAAATAAAAATCATGAAGAGCAAATAAATATTTAATATTATTGTTGTTTAATAAGAATAATAATATTTGAAGAAGTTTGACTCGTTGTTTGATTGTGGAGGCAATTGCGATATAACTTCATGCCCAACAATTCACCATCATATAAGTGTATTGTTGTCGAGCCGCATAAACATACTTAGTTTCTATCTAATAAAGCTCCCATTGCTGTCGAGCTTAGCGCTGCCGCTGCGTCAAATTTCATAGAGAGTCGTCTGGGGTCGGGGCTGTGCTCAACGCTGTATTCTTAGAGAATAGCCCTACAGGATTTTCTGAGTCAAGAAGTGGGCCATTATTCTCAACCGGGCCAGGGATGATTGGAAGATGCACAGAACTTACCAAAGAGGTCTTTCGCCTATGCTGTGTGACGTAGATTTCACATGCTTCAACTAATGAACGGCTTCAGTCTAATCTTTCATAACTACATGATACTTTATGAGATCCTGCGAAGGAATTTCTCATAAATTGCTATTTACTACAAAATAAATGTCGCAAGTCGCACATTCGTGTTCACGCGTCGTTAAAGGTAAGGACGACATTCCCGTTTTGGACACGATGTGGCAGTATCAAGTATAGGGTTGTCTCATTATTTTTTACGTTAATCGACCCCATAAATACCACCCTAAGGTTGATTGTCACTTGCACGTCGTCATGGCCTCTATGCTTTTGTGTCAGTTACACTGCTAAAATCATAATGAAGTTCTTCTGGGAATTGCGGACATCAGCGATTATTTGTAAAGCCTTGATGTCCATCGATTTACGAGTAAGTGTTGTGTTGGTAACTTCACATGTAAAACTAAGTTGCAGTTTTCTACCCGAGCACATTCTTGTAGCTGCATCAGTCTGTGCATTCGTTTGACAAAGAAAAATCTGGATTTCGTTTACTTATATATAATTTATAACTGGGACTTGAAAACATGTTGTGAGCCTTACTAATAAAGGGCACGCCACAATAGTAGCGGTAAGTCCCCTCTTTGAGGAGTGGCTGGAGAGGCGTCATGGCGTCCTCACCTATCGCCTGACGCAGGTCCTCACCGGACACGGAAGTTTCGGGAGGTTCCTGCACATAGTCGGGCGGGAGGAAACGCCTGGGTGTCACCATTGTGACGATCGCCCGGAGGACACGGTGGAGCACACAGTGGCGGTCTGCCCAGCTTGGACGGAGCACCGCCGTGCCCTCGTAGAGGCGATCGGCGGCGACGATCTCTCGCGTCCGGCCCTCGTTCAGTTCATGGTCCGGACCGAGAGGGAATGGGAAGCGGTCACCTCCTTCTGCGAAGCAGTCATGCTAGCGAAGGAGGTGGCCGGGCGTTTGAGGGAGAGCACCTCAAACCAACCCAGCCGCCGCGGAAGATGCCCCGGGCGTCGGGCGCTGCGAGACGACTTCCGGCCACCGTAGATGCGGGCCTGTGGACGGTGAGCAATGGGTACCTCACCGTCCGTCCGTCTATTGACGACAACGTTTGTGTTTCACGCGTGCCTCAAAGAGATGTCAGCAAAGCAGAGGGGCTTGCCAGAGCCTCCGCCTGCCGGGGTTGCGGGTTGTTCGAAAGAGATACCCCGGCCCCGGAACGTAAAGGGCAATAGAAGGAACATGGGTGGGTTTTAGTCAGTAAAAGTCTGACATTCCCCCCTGCTCCGCCCAGAGCGGGGGAAGTTATTTGATGATTTCCCACCTACTTACTAATGAAGCGACGAAGACGATGAAATCCGATATTACTAATATTCAAACCATCGCAAATGAAAACAAGAGCTGAATTCTTCCGTGCTGTATTTCATGGCAATTTTTAGGGTTCCGTACCTCAAAAGGAAAAACGGAACCCTTGTTGGATCACTTTATTGTCCGTCTGTCTGTCTGTCAAGACTCTTTATCTCGGAGACGCGTGGAGGTATCAAGTTGAAATTAAAACTATATACTCAACTCTGTGGCCCCTTTGTGCTAAAATGAACCCTCTAATTCTACGCAGTCAAAAGATGAGGTACTTTAAATCGCAAGTTTACACGGAACCCTCGCTGCGCGAGTCTGACTCGCTCTTGACCGGTTTTTTTTTAGGTCGTAGACCAAAGTCTGAATTTTTTTTTATATCATGTACATATTGCTCCATTACCCACACGACGATACATGAACCTATACAAAACCAGATGCCGATTGATGCGGATCTCTCATCGCACGAGAAATATGGTGTACGATCCGTAGTTAAGAGATCAGCATAAACTGGTTTTGTATAGATTGATGTGTCATCGTGTGTACCACCAATAGCGTCCAGTCATGATACCTAGGTCCTCAGCATACCAAAGTAGGTTATTTAGTATTATTATTTATTCATCACAGAATCAAGTCACTGGGTTTTGTCTGAATATTGTGAGCTGTACAACACCTATATTTACTTATGTGAAAGGGCAAGGAAAACCCACAATACTTATACTACAAGACGTGTCCATTTACTTAAATGAAAGGTAAGCTTAATATTTACTTGAAAAAAATTGAAAGTCTTAAAAGGAAACCTCTGTGTGGTCTGCAATATTTACACAATGTTAAATAACCGTTATAAAATGAAAAGTAAATTATATACCAAGATCGAGATATAAAAAATAATTGGATATTAAATACAGATTAAAATATTATAAACTGTAATTTTGAGACAGCCCTGACACTGCGGATAATGTCAAGCGTGGACGCTTACTTTCACGCGAAAATTGACATTTAAAATGTAGGTAGGTAGGTTCCCTGTTAAACGCTACGAAATCTATTCATACTTAACTAATTACGAAACTGCTGCTGTTGGGAATGCGGCCCAGGTCGGGCATGGTGTTATTGGGTTTTTCTATCGGAGTTATATACACTCCCGGTCTCCTAAATCGAGCCACCAAGCATAATGATTTAGTAACGGCCATAACTTTAAAAAATTGTATGAATGATCAAAAAGTTTTTATGCAATTTTGTAGCTGGCATAATCAACATTAGGCTCATGTACTATTGTTCTGAATTTGTTTTTTTTTTTAAATGACCTTCAATAACCTAAGTGTTGATTTTGCCATTGTACAGACTAAACCATTTGTTTTAATTTTAAAGAAAAAATGGTTTAGTCAAAAAAATCTTTTTATTCAATAACTTGTATTGCCTCCTAAAGCATTAATTACAGCATTCATGCGATTTGGCATCGAATTAATCAATGTTAAAATCGGCATTACATAAGTCTCCAAACATTGGCGTATATAACGGTCAGCATTTAGTGATGGCATCCGAGGCCCAGACACAAACTCAAGTGCAGTTTTGCCTGCAGCGGAAATGCCTCCCCAAACCGTCCACGACCCACCGCCATAACTAACTTTTTCTTCTATGCAACACTGCACGAATCGTTCTCCCTGCCTACGGTAGACCTTCCTCCTTCCATCGTTACCATGAAGCATGATTTTAGTCTCGTCACTAAAGAGCACCTGGCTCCAATTCCTTCGTGTCCAGGGTGAATGTTGGCGCGCAAACTGAAGGCGAGACATTCGGTGAGTACGCTCTAATTTGGGCCCATTGGCCCACGTCAAAAAGTTTTTATACAAAATTGCATAAAAACTTTTTGATCATTCATACAATTTTTTAAAGTTAAGGACGTTACTAAATCATTATGCTAGGTGGCTCGATTTAGGAGTCCGGGAGTGTAAATATTAGTAGCTAGGGTGTCTGGCTTCTATTATATAGGGCTTAAACATATCTGACTGAATATGTATATACTGTTATTAGGTACTTCACTGAAAACTCTTCGGAGATTTCAAAGCCTATGGGGTTACTGTGACGCAAGAAAGAGACAGAGCTATTCAAAGTGTCTAGCGCCACCTTTTTTCCACACTAGAATGACACCTGTCAACGTCATGGTGACCCCAGTGATTTTATGCTAGGGCTGTAAATAAAACAAAAATATCCAATTTAAAAAAAAGAAACGATGCTAAATAAAATATTAACTAGAGATGTATGATTGAGTTGTATATTGCAATTGCTTGAAATGCAATGCGAATAAATCACATACATATATAGCCAAGACTATCCTAGCAATGTGGTTATGTGGCTATCATAATAACTTGTTAATTATTGCCACATTGCCATATCATAGAACACTTACCATTCAATAATAAATACCGCGCGCACTATAACCTACTATGGGTAATATGCAAACCACAATACATTACATTAATTACATTTGCACTTACGTAAATACATCAGTAGCTATATGCTCTCGCCACATTTACAAAATATATTATTAGCCACTAAACATAAATAAATACTAATATAATATAGTTCGTTATTTCTCTATTCAAAGCCATGGTATTTATGAGACGATTTTTGATTTATTTATCTCAAAACCCAATTATCCGTATATTTTATTTTTAAAAGAACATACTTAAATTCATCAATTAAACGAAAAATACAGCGTAGTCCATTAAACGATGTACCTGTGTATTTTAATAATTATTTATCTACTTAATCCACCGCAAAAAGGGGGTTGACCCTTTTTTGCGGATGGGAAGTCATCTAATAATTGGGGCGCGGTAGGTGCGGGGGGAATGTCAGACTTTTACTCACTAAAACCCACCCATGTTCCTTCTTTTGCCTTTAATGTTCCGGGGCCACGGTATCTCTGTAAAACAACCTACAACAACCTTATAATATGCTCAACCCCTAAGTATTAGTTTACCGAGATTCTAGACAGTACCAACAATGGCTGGAACGATAATCGTGATTAAATAGCATTAAAACTTATCGACGTTTTAATACATCGCTTGATTTGTAGAAAACGTCATAATTCTAATTAACTATAATTTGTATGTTATTGTAGACTTTTATGGTGTTTTTCACAA
Organism: Ochropleura plecta; assembly: GCA_905475445.1. Classification (NCBI taxonomy): domain Eukaryota; kingdom Metazoa; phylum Arthropoda; class Insecta; order Lepidoptera; family Noctuidae; genus Ochropleura; species Ochropleura plecta. Next base: position 5,782,416 of record FR997735.1, read on the forward strand.
TTAAGTTTTTCACTGCAACACCAAACAAAGCCAGACACTTTGTAAAGTTTATTTTTAAATATCTTCAAGTTTTTACAACAAAGGTGAAATTAAAGTACACACAAGAACATACCATAAAGTGATTTAAATATATTTGACATAATAAAAGTAAAGGTCACATCCGTGTGACCATATTAGACCCTAAAGAGACCAGCTGTCCTTATTAGTCAGTTTGACCCTGACGTGACCCTACACTCCTATGAGCAATGGCCGCTTGAGTGTAGCTTACCGAATGTTACTTACTTTACTGATTTATTTTTAGAAAAAAAATACGTTGCCCCACACTAGGAATTTCTCCTGTATCGTGGGTGCGTTAACTCACTTATACAAACAGCCAGACCCGAAACCGATCTGCAGGTCATACAAATATTTGTTCCGTGCGGGAATCGAACCCGCGACACGCAGCGCAGCAGTCGATCGCTCAGCCTCTGCGCCAACCGTGTCGTCACTACTAAATATTATTATCTATATAAACGTATACGTATACTAAGTAGGTAGGTTTAAACATAAAAGGAATTTACTACTAGGCTTGGACGAACACATACATTCTATGAGACATTTTCCTTTAGAGTAGGCCTACATAAATTGTTCGGAGGTTAGGTGTATTGTTGATTTGTAACTTAACAGTATTCAGCGGATTTATATAGTACCAGTTAATACACATTTCTATGTATATGTTGAATTGTTACTAAAAAACTGACTTTAAATAATTTTACTTTGGAAATTGTTGAGTTTTGTTTATTACACGGACTTTTTGTTTTTTTTTGTGTTTTTGGAAATCGTATTTTTTTAATTGTTTTTTATTGTCAGCCTCTTTAGAAAGAGTAGATATGATGGTCATTCACACAAACTTTTATGGAGTATTAATTTTCTTATTCAACTAATAAATAAGTATGCATTATAAATACAGTAAAAGAAAAACTATGTATTATAGAAGACTAGCTTCCGCCCGCGACTTCGTCGGCGTGGCATAGTTACTTTGAGCTAACGTTAACTAAAACCTGCGTGATGATCGAAAAAAAAATCTTTCTGTCCCCTTTTCTTCCTTTTATCAAAATCGGAGTAGCCATTTAGGCGTGAAGACGTAACAAACAAACTCACTTTCGCTTTTATAATATTAACTGCTTTTGCCAGCGGCTTCGCTCGCGTTAAATTCGGTACCTAGCGCCTTATTGAGTTGTAATAGCAACGCTAAGTTTTCCCGTTTCTTCCCTCTTTCTCCCTCATATCCCACTCTAAAAAAAAATAGCCTATGTGCGTCTCCTGGTTCCCAACTATCTATGTACTAAAATTCATCAATATCGGTTTAGCCATTAAAGCGTGAAGAGGTAACAAACAAACTCACTTTCGCTTTTATAATATTAAAGTAAGGATAACTCACAAACTACCCAAGCAATATCAATAATTTTGATGTTGGAATTAATAAGGACTATCTCGAGAATATACCCGTACGACAATAAAAAGAATTTTGAAAATAAAAGTCCAAATTTGACGGAGAAATCACAATAAATACAGCCAAACCCGGGAACCTCCTATTTTTATTAAAGTCATTTAAAAACAGTCGATTCTTCTTGTGCTAGGTGTTTCAAGTGCCAGGAAACTTAAACCCAAAACAATAACAAAATAGTTTTATCTATTGGCATAAAACATTGTACACAGTACCTATCTGGGATAGGAGAAAAATATATACATACATAGCAGTTAGTTAATTTCAGTTATTTTCCCTGTATACCCGTTGTTCTTCAAACGAACAAAGGAAAAAACTCTCTAATAAGAGTATTAATGAAAGTTATTTAGAGAACTTACTGAAATTGAAAATAATTCAGCGTCAAGTCGTAAAAATCTTCCAAGCAGGAGCGAGTCGCTAGATGTTGGATATTAATAGGATCAGAAACAAAACGATTAAACTAAATAAAAACAATAAAATATATTTATTACTATTCTTTACAACGTCATCATTTCCGATTAACTTTGATACCCAATGATATAATATCACTACATAGTACAAAACAAAGTCGCATCCCGCAGTCTGTCTGTCCCTAACTTAGACCTTAAAAACTGCACAACATAATTTGAAGCGGTTTTTTTAAATAGATAGAGTGATTCAAGAGTAAGCTTTAATATAGTTTATAGGTTTATATCTACAATGCATGGCGGGTCGCCAGTAACTGAAACTAGAACTTGCATACAAACTTTTTACTAAACTAGCCTGTACGATTACATCGCACATTTAAATAGTTGCTAGCATAAGCATTTTTACCTTATTGTTAAGTGACTATTTAATTATAATTGAGTACACTTTCGACCGTTTTATTGTAAACACCTTTTACAAGCAATAAATAATTTATCGAGAAATCAGCAAGAATATTTTGTTTTCCATAAAAACTCTTCACATGTATTAGCAAGCAAGAGCTCGTACATAGCCTAAACGAAAGGATATTTTATATAAAAAAAAAACAATAATTGATTATCGCAATAGAAACTATCCATAGTGCAGTGTAAATTATTCAATAGTCGCGCTAGACTTGTCAGACGTGTGGGAGTAAGGTCACTCTACTTCCCATTACTTGTGAACATAGTATTCGTGTAGTAATAACTATGATTCATAATATGATTGCGAGACGCTCAACTATAATTACTCCCACAAGCGTTTAGAGTGCAATAGCAAATAAACTCAATAGCTTGTTAAGATATTATGTGGTCGGTGGATAAGCCAGCGCTGGGGATGAGGCCAGTTTCCTAAGCGGGCTGATACCAGTCGCGGGTGCTTGCGAATATATCTGTATCTCCCAATCCCCCGGCAGTAGTAAGTAGACTGGGTTTTAAAGTCGGTTAAAGTCCCCTCCGACCTCCCAGGCGAACGGTATGAGCATTTCGATAACCCTCCGACCCCCCAGACGAAGGGTATCTATGAGGATTTTACCAATTTAAACAAAAAAGTCTGAGCTTGCCGGATTCGCGGACTGAGGATACCATACAAACTTGCGACATAAATGGCCATATCTTTTGAGTGCGTAGACTTAGAGGGTTGTTTTTTTACAACTCCAAGGGACCACAGAATTGAGTATGTGGTGTAATTTCAACTCGATACCTCAACGCGTTACCGAGATAAAAGGTCTTAAACAGACAGACAGACAAAAAAAGGCAAGGATTAAGATTATTGCCTGTTGCCACATTATACAAATTGACGACACGGTTGGCGCAGTGGCTTAGCAATCGGCTGCTGCGCTGCGTGTTGTGGGTTCGAACCCGCACGGAGCAAATATTTGTATAGCCTACAGATAGTTATTCCGGGTCTAGCTGTTTGTGTTTGTGAGTTTGAATGTTTGTAAACGTACCCACGATACGGATCATTCCTAGTGTGGAAAATTCGTATAAAAAAAAAGAAATACAATGTGGTACTAGGTTCGATTCCCTGGTTGAGATAGTATGGCACGGCGCCGCTGTACATAATGATAATTGCTACGTATTACATTGAAGCCAAGCATTAATGGCAAAAAGCGAATGCAGCCTAAACGTTTGTGAATTTCCAAGAAGACGTAATAATGATGTTTAACCACCTCATTTACTCTACAAACAGATCTGCAGGTTGTATTGCAGTGTCTTCCTTAATAAACGTCGGATTCAGTTCATGTAGTTGATTTGTAATAGCAACGCCATGTTTTCCCTTTTCTTCTTTCCTTACTTAAAAAAAAAATAGCTCTCTACCACTTATTATTTTTAAAAATTAACCTATGTCCATCTCCTGGTTCCCAACTATCTCTGTACCAAAATTCATCCAAATCGGTTTAGCCATTAAAGCGTGAAGAGGTAACAAACAAACTCACTTTCGCTTTTATAATATGAGACCACCTCGTGAGCATCATACCCTTTCTATAATAAAAATATTTTTGAAAATCGAGCGATTATTGTCGGAGAAATCAACTAACAAACATATTGTCGAAACCTCGTCTTTTTTGTTAAGTCGGTTAAAAAGAACAGAAATCAAAGACACACAATGCCAATATTTATATTGAAATGGTGAATTATCCTTCACAGACTAAGACTCCGCTGTGAGCAACAAAACATTGCATGAATCACTAAGTTATCGTTGGTTATTGAACTCGATCAGGGTTACCATGTTTTTTACGAAGTTCGTAAGTTAAATGACATTGGAGCTTATAACATGAACAGAACATTTGTAGTGATATTTTCCAACCATTCTTGTTTGCAAGTTTAACGAAAATAACTGAATGATTTTTCTTGGAACAGTGCAGGCGAGTTGGTTTTTTATGTGAATTTTCCAAAGTGAATATTATAACGATGATTGTCAAAATAGTAGAAAAAAACACTGCCATCTCCGAGTTGCTGGCGTGTGCTGCAAAACCTATTAGTAAACAAATAGTGGGTTGTTAATATATCTAGACCTGTGCGTTGTCGAATACATTCTGTACAAATGCAACTGCAACAATAACAAAACTGCAACTGTAGCTACCGGTATTTCAGATAGGCCATGTTAAATACTAGCTGTACTACTACTTAGATAACAGTTAGGTCAAACAAAGTAAAAGTTGGTGAGTTGATTAAAACAACAACATACTACAACTACAACATGAACTTGATACCCCAACTAAGAAATTGACAATTGACAAAAATGGATCAAATACGGCCGTAGTAAAATATGGGCCGTTTCGTTTTTCCAGATTCAATGTTCAGATCAGAGAGTATTCTGTGGAAATATCGGTAGCCCTACTATTGCCCTACATGTATTGAACAGACGTTGCATACAGTTTTACTAATAAGCCACTGAATAATAACGGATGCATCGCTGGAAGCGCTGCCTTATTGCCGAGACACTGTTCTTCACTGTCGGCATTTTGTTGGCTTTTATTTTTTATCGTGTATGTCCTTGTTATTTGACGTCAGCGTCTGTTATTCCCAGATATAGAAACCAGTCGGTTATTCATCGTCAGTCACCGTACAGTCATCAAGACTAGATATCACATTGTGTGTGACATTTATTAGTAATATGACGTATTACATCCATAAACACACGCCTTTTTCCCATAGTTAATAGCAAAAACAGAACGCCTCTAGATACGATCCTTACATAGTCGTTTATGTTCATACATCTGGGGTCTAAAACGGTCACGAAGTGAAAATTCACGATATTAATTATACCATTATAAGAATTTTAACGACATTCATATCATTACTAGCTTTTGCCCGCGGCTTCGCTCGCGTTAAATTCGGGGTAACACAGTTCCCGTTTCCTGATTTACAGGTACCTACTACCTGTAGTTTTTGCTTTTGCGCCTTATTTATTGTAATAGCAATGCTAAGTTTTCCCTTTTCATCCCTCTTTCTCCCATCATAACTCAATCTTTTTTTAAAAAAAAGAGAAAAAAAGCCTATGTCCATCTTCAGGGTCCCAACTGTCTCTGCACCAAAATTCATCTAAATCAATTGAGCCATTTAGGCGTGAAGACGTAACAAACAAACAAACTCACTCTCGCTTTAATAAGATTAGTAAGGATCCTATTATGATTCTGCTAAAGCGGCCATCTTAGACCCCCGGTCATACACTAATGCCGAGTACTACACACCTGACGTGTCAGAAGAACCTTGCCGATAAGGTCAGTGTGTGTCCTTCTAGGGTGTCCTCTCTGCGCGTTGCCATTGCCATTCAGATCTGTTTTATAAATAAATACTTTATTACATTGGCATAACGTGCAATTATATTGTGCATTGTTTTTGAACAAAAGCTTTAGTTGCCAGTGTTGTCAGCGATTTCAGAACTTTGGAAGTAAGGTAACGAATGGCAATGAGCTCGCCCCTTATAACGTAGGACTTTAACATAACTGGCAAAAAATGCGGGTGTTCTATGTGTATGTACACAACTGATATTTATTCTGTGGTCTAACCATTAGTCAGTGAACTAGTTTGCAGTTTTCCAACACCCCTGATTCTTTCTGGATCAAGTGGTACGGGAATTATTAGAACGTTCAGAATCATACATAAAGCTCTATATACATAAGAATGGCTTCTGAACGTTCTGATTTGTCTCCTTCCTTTCTTCTGCCTTGAACTGTTTATTAAGGCTGTAATAGCATAGTGGTGGGTATTTTTTCTATTTCTTATACAGATTCTTTATTTACCATTTTTTTTGTGAACGATTCGACCTTGTAGATTCTTAGACGCTTAACTTTTGTAAAGTAAGCAATGACTTTTTTTCAGGCCTACGCTGTCCTCTCATAAAACGTTAAGTACTAACGGTGTAAGGACAACATTCTAAAAAAACTTTTTTGCAAAAAATAAAACCGACTTCCAAAAAAAAAAACTAAAAAGTGGAAAATAACTTTATTTCCGGAAGTCGGTGGCAAAAAAGTCAACGAAACCAACAAAAGCCACCGACTTCCGGAAATAAAGTTATTTTCCACTTTTTAGTTTTTTTTTTGGAAGTCGGTTTTATTTTTTGCAAAAAAGTTTTTTAATTCAGCATTTTTAGTTACAGTTTTATTTTGTTGATTTTTCAATAACCGCTTGTCCGATTTCGATAAAATTTTTATGGGACCATTTGGGAAGTATAACCTTTCCAACAAAAAAAGAATTTTTGAAATCGGTTGGCAAGCGACGGAGTTAAGCGCGAACAAACCTAAAAAAAAAAAAAAACATACAAACATCCGAATTGAGAACCTCCTCCTTTTTTAGAAGTCGGTTAAAAACCAAATGATTTAAAAGAGTAACCAAAGAGTTTCTCGCCGTTTCTTCGGCATAGAAGACGACCTTTTCTCGACGTTTTATAAGTGACCATGTAGGCCTACGTGTAATACAAAAATATTTTGATTTTATTTGGTGTAACCGGGTGACTGCCAAGTCACGGGTCACGACTTCGAACTTACGATACGCCAATCCGATTTATCGTATTGTACTTATTTATTTAATCTTTAAGGAACTTTTCGGAACTGAATGTTTAATTCTCAACAACGGACGTAATAGTAATCACAACGAGTTATTGTCTTTGTCATCCGTTATCTCAATGAAATGTCAACTGAATTCTACCAACTTATATGTAAACACAGTAATATCCTGTTGTCAAGCGATTTAAAATGTGATTGTAACAGAACAACCACAAAACATGACGCATACACTTATTTCTTGCGAGGTTAGCAGACATATCTGGTTACTGGAGTGTCAATCATTGTAATGAGTTTGACAAACAAAGTATTAGTGTCTGATACGCCCATGGTGACATAATACCCATTGTCTATATCGATTGCAAGGCTTTTGGTTATTTTTGTATTTTTTAGCTTATAAATGTAGGTAAACTGAATGTATGTCCATCAAAGACTAAACGGATGTTACTATAATTACTATCTCAAGCCAGCAGATCACGTACCAAATCGTTTGTATTAGGGGGCGAGAACTGATATTGAATTAATCCAGAACAAGTCCCGAGTTCCCCTACTAACAATTTTCATGTTACTTATTACTGTTAAGTTATACTTAGTTCGACTATCCTGCAAAATGTCATGGACAAGTTTTGAATTGAATATAATTATCCATTTAAAATTCTTTTTAGAGGTGTCTGTGGTATTTATCTATGGAGAAAATGTAAATCGTGTTTTCGAAACGTATAGTACTTATAATTGGTCTTCAATTTTGCTATAATTATATTAATCATCACATCGTGAATGCTGCAGTAATACTATAACTAAATTACTACTTGATACTAATAATAGTGAGTATTTCTGCAAAAAATACAATAATTAATTTCTCTAGCGGTAGCTTGATTAACGTACTGGTTAAGAAGTTGAATCACAATTTGCACAAAAAATATTATTATATTTTGTAATATTGTCTGAATTTATTTCAATAATAAAAAAATCTACAAAATCGAAGAGCACGAATCAAAGTATTGCAAAATATTTTTTTCCAATTTTTTGTTGCCTTTTTAAGCTACCAGATTCTATTTGAAAAATAGTTCGTAAAGGTTACGTAAACGTATACGTTATACGTTTTTCGTATGGGGCCCTTGAAGTCATACTGGATGCTTCTACCCGTTCCGATAACAGTTTAAAAAAAAAACAATTAGTTTAAAATCATCTACAAGAGATTACTGAATTACGTCATCAAACCACATCTCATCTTCGCTTTACACAATGTTAATGACCCCTTTGCCTACTACAGCAGCTCAATAGATACGATAACGTAAATCGAAACGCATCGGTTCATATTGCAAATCCATCGCCTAATGACTCAACAACTGTGCTCGTTAAAATATTTGAAGATACGAAATTAAGATATAAGTTCTAATGTAATCGTTACTTTACACCAGTATGTTATATAACCACTATAAGCGACTCTACGATTGTTTTGATCCGCCTTGATTAACCCTAGGCAATGATTAACCGCAACCTCGTCGTTGAGGGTAAACTTTTTTTAAAAAAAAAATCAAACCCGGGCGTCCACTTCCCGCGTTCTGATGGAACTAATCCATTTCGTCCTGTCATCTCCTTCGTGGCTTTACCGCGACCCAGTCTCAACCTCCTTCTTTCTCCTCCAACTCATTCTGGATTGTTAGATCTGCGATATTTCTAACTGGCTCCGGAACATACAGAGCAATAGAAGAAACATGGGTGGATTTTGGTCAGTACAAGTCTGACACTCTCCTCCTATAACTTTCCGCGCTCCGCCCAGAACAGGAGAAGTTATTTTATATGATTTCCCATCCTCAAGAAAAAGGAATAAAAAAAGTAGGAATATGTTATACTGTCACCAAGCCAGATGAACAAAGTACTATACAGACTATCATCACTAACTTTGGTAGCGGGTGGCATTGTCCTTAACGCTTTATAATAGAGTAAACTTTCGAAGCAATGTTTGTATTGATTGACGTTGAAACCCAAAACGTGTCAGTTTGCGTTTGAGCTAGCTGATAGCAGACAGAAACAATGACTCAGCGGTATAACTTGCAACTGGTGATTTCATCTGTTTGTATAGTGACTTAGCAGCAGGGCAACTTTAAACTTGTAATGTTTCTAGTATGGTATGTTTACATGTATGGTAGCGTTTGTTTTAGCTTCTAGGGTAAATAAACAGAGTCGCACAAAGAAATGCACATGTTACTGAAGGTAAATACACTTTGAAATGGAATATTGTAGACACACCTATTTCTATTGTTACGTTAATGTTCTATATGGGTCCATTACTATAGTGAAATAATATTTATGTAAAATATTTTATAATTATTGATATAGCGAGCCGTGGCTAAATAATATCAGCCGCTCTGGTCGATCTTTAGGTTAAGCCGCGCATGTACAAAAAAGTTACACGCTAGGCTTATAACTAATGAGTACATGACCCTGTTAGGGCGCAGTAAAATGTCTTAAAACTAATAAAATTATATTGCAGAATTTAATATCACGTATAGTAGGAACTTTCACAATATTATATTAATTAACTTTTATCTAGTCATAAACAATATTCATTAAACTTATATTTAACCTTAAACATTTAACACATACATAATCATATTTTAAAATTCTATTTTAACTTTTGATCTTCCATAAATTCTCATTAGATACCAAGTTTCCTCCGTGTGTCGGAAAGCACTTAAAGCTGTTAGTTTACTCGTAGATCTTTGACTGTCATTACAAGTAATCAGCGGCCCAAAAGTCTGACAATCAGTCTTCCCAAAAATAACCTAGTACTAACTGGGTTGTGGAGGTCAAATAGGCAGTCGCTCCATGTAAAATACTGGTATTCAACTGCATCATAGTTGGGAAAAGGCTAGGCAGATGAAAATATTGTAATTACACATAGCGACCTACATTGTCATGCATGACAAATATGCTCTCAGTCTTTACCAACATTATAAAATAATTAACGGTTATTAGTATTACGCATGATCATTAGCGTCAAAGTTCATTGATCTTTTGTCTCCCAAGAACTTGAACCACCGGGGATGCGGTTTGTTCGAAAGAGATGAGAGGCAAAAAAGACATGGGTGGGTTTTAGTCAGTAACAGTCTGACACTCCCCCCCCGCTTAAAAAACTTAGTTTTAGGGAAGTTATTTGATGATTTCCCATCTGCAAAAAAGGAACTTGAACTATATTGTACCTACTCAACTAGCTAGTCTGAACAAAACTCGATCGCTAACACATGACGACTTTAATTGGACATGCCAGTAATACAAGTCATTTGCCAGTCTGTTTATTATTCAATGAACAGGTATTCATCCAAAAACCCAACCGTTCTGAAACGACTTTCCTCTTTCCAGGTGCTGACAGCTAACATAGGAACTCTTCTAGACCTGTACGGCGTAGAGAAAGGCCTAGACCATTTCAGATCCTCACAAGAGCTGACTTTCGACGAGTTTCGCTACTACCTGCAGCATGAAGTCTTCAGCTCCCTACCCAAGACCACAACCTTGCCTATAGTCAGGGAATATGAGAAGAAGATCAGTGAGGTATGTTTTTGAAAAATTCTTCAAACATTAAAACTTATCACCAGATTTTTTTTGCAAAAAAAAAGTCAATGAAACAACAAAAGTATGATTTTGGAAAGTAAAGTTATTTTCTCCGTTTAGTTTTCTTTTTGGGACCCGGAATAAAGATACTTCCGCACTACCGATTCGCCTTATATAATCCAGTCATCCATTTAATAAGAATCGAAGAGGATTCTCAGCCGGAATTTTTCCATTGACCTTTAGAAAATGCGGATCAGGGAGAGACGCAAAAACCCGTAATAATAAATAGGCGCTCACTTAATACAAATATATTGGATTCGATTCCGACGTCCCACCAAGTGAGCGAGGGGAAGTTATGTGCATATATGAATATAGGCTGCCACACGTCAAATTCAATTTACTGTGTTCGGCTCTCCTTATTTAATTTCTTTTCTTACTTCGTCTTTCGCTCAATGCTCTCTACTGTCTTCTTTCTTTTGAATTTCAAAGATTCTCCTCTTAAACTCCGTGAATGATCCTCGACGCTGAATTCTCTGATCAAATCTTTTCTCTCAGATTTGTTTTCCTCTAATTAAATAGCAGTAATAGCCCAGTAGTGTGACCATGGAAATATATACAAAAACTTGAATATGTATGGGTGTGATGTCCGTCGGACTGCTAAGTCATAGATCTTGAGTTCGAACTCAAGACCTCTTTCGTCAGAGGGGTCTGCCTTTACAGAGGGGCCTGCCATGGCCATCGCCTGCCGGGGTTACGGGTTGTTCGAAAAATATACCACGGCTCCGGAACATACAGAGCAATAGAAGAAACATGGGTGGATTTTGGTCAGTACAAGTCTGACACTCTCCTCCTATAACTTTCCGCGCTCCGCCCAGAACAGGAGAAGTTATTTTATATGATTTCCCATCCTCAAGAAAAAGGAATAAAAAAAGTAGGAAGATGTTGTACTGTCACCATGTCAGATGAACAAATCACCATGCAGACTATCATCACTAACTTTGGTAGCGGGTAGCATTGTCCTTAACGCTAAAATAGAGGAAACTTTCGAAACAATGTTTGTATTGATTGACGTTGAAACCCAAAACGTGTCAGTTTGCGTTTGAGTTAGCTGATGATAGACAGAAACACACAACCCCCCGCTCCCTTATTTGATGGTTTCCCATCCATCCAATCAAATAACCACCTTTAATATTTTGAATCCATATGCGTATTGCATAATTATCACTTGCTTCGGTAATCGAAAGCATTATGATATTTCTAGACGAAGGCGTGTAAAAGCTAAGTCAGTTACCCATGCTTAGCATAAATACTCACCAGGATAGCCATTAATCACAAAAAAAGAAGAACATCACAAATTAAGTATAATTCCTGACAATTCTCGCCAGCCATTCATGCTAGCGATTTAGCTGTAACATAAAACTTAAAAAAATAAAATTTTAGATCTCTTCAAGTACAAGTCGGAAACGAAAATCAGATCAGAACGATTCTGATCTAAAAAGAAACAACCTCTTAATAATATTAGTTTAGATTAGGACCCAGCACTCCTGATTAATGGTTCCCCAATGAATGGAAACATTCGGTTGACTCTAATGTACTTTGGACTACTTTGGATCGCGTGATTGTTCCTCATGATAGCTTTCGTATGGCGGAGGTCAATTAGTGCGATGGAGCCATTAGCGCTTAAATACACAGCCAGTTTCAAACAATGATTGCTAATGTAGTTACCTAACAATCCAATCCATACTTCTCATCATCATAGTATTCCTGCCCTTGTCCCTTTTAGGGTTCCGCAACTCAAAAGAAAAATACGGATCCCTCATTGGAATTACTTTGTTATCCGTCTGTCTATCTATACCCTATATCTCGGGAACGCGTAGAGGTATCAAGTTGAAATTAAAACCATATATACTCAAGTCTATGGTCCCTTGGAGCTGTGAAAATCAACCCTCTAAGTTTACGCAGTCAAAGGATATGGCCGTTTATGTCACAAGTTAGAACATAAGCCTCGCGAGTCCGACTTGTACATCGCCGGTTATCATTCATATCATTCTTAACACAATCCATCCACCTTTTTTCTTTTCTAATCCATAAATATTCGAAAGTCACTGTGTTTATCTCACTATTATGTTTTTCTTCCTTTGAAATGGCTGAACTGCTACAAGGAAATTTCATTTACAGGCTGATTCACAAGCGACGCCGCGCCACGGGAAATTGTAGTAAATAAATCGCATAACTTTGTCATATAAATGGCCTATAAACATGGGTTTTCTGACGATTCAAAACTCTTTTACAATTAGGTACTTCAATTCTACAAAAATGGGGGTTTTAGCGTTTAGCAAAATGGATACAACGCAATTAAATCATGTTTGTAACCGGTTAAAAGGTAGACCTTTGTTTAGTTGATTCACGTGTATAAAATCTAAGATAAAATAACATGAATCATGACTGCAAGAATTTCCTCTAACATGTCTAGGTTCAGAGAATTAGTTAAGTATACACAGGTCTACGGCATGTTTGCAGCATATAGTCACGTTAGTTGATAATGCCGAACATCAAATTCAATCTACTTTATTCATGTATGCTGATTTAATTATTTAAGTACTTAATTATCGCTCAATTTTCTCCTGTCTTGTTCAGCATAGTACATTCCAAAGATTCCGTCCTTTGTTCTTTACTGAGGTTTTCTGTTCAAAAATTTACGAAGCCAAATAAACTAAGAACAGCCCTTCAGTTCTTCGTCAAACCTGTATTTGATATGGTAGAGAAGTAAAACGTGCCTTTTTTGTGGAGTGTCAGACTTTTACTGACTAAAACCCACCCATGTTCCTTATTTTGCCCTTTATGTTCCGGGGCCGCGGTATCTCTTTCGAACAACCCGCAACCAAGGCAGGCGGTGGCCCTGGGAGGCTCCTCTGCTTTGCTGACATTTCTTTGAGGCGCGCGTGGAACACGAATGCGCCGTCGATACGGGCTGTCGTCACTAGACGGACGGACGACTGTGAGCTAGTAAAACGTGCCTTAAAATAGTCTTTTGTCGACCTACATAAATCTATCTAATAAACGTCTTCACAATTTGTTCACAATACAATCTTGCAATCAACAGTTTTCAAAGCAAGATGAAACCATTTTCTACATAGTATGATACTGATATTGACGGTGATGATATGAAACAAAATTTTTATACAGACTTCATCAACTCATCAGTGGCTAGATTGTGTAAGGACGATCGAATGTCAACACTCAATTTAGCTTCTCTCGTAAATCTTGTGTTTGTTCCTAGTTACGAAATGAGTTACAACACACGGTGGGGGCCGAGTCACCCGCGTCCGTAGGAAAGCACCCTTTAATGAATCCCTACACGTGGTCCCCGGGTGGTGCTAATCAGGTGACACAACTGGTGGTAGGTTTCGACCGCAGGCTTGCGACCACCCACCGGGCAAAGACGTGCCGCCAAACGGCCTATCCGTGTTCCGTTACGATGCCCGGTGTAGCCTATTGGGGAGTTGGGTCGAAATAGTTGCTCCACTGCAGGCAGACCAATCTGACTCACACTGGTACGGATGTATCGGGAGACTAGTCGCGGAGGGTAGCGGGATCCGAGGCACGGTGCGCCGCTGGCCGACCGCAGGTAGTTGGGGGCCCAAGTAGTGTGCTAGCCACACACGAAAGGCTGCCCTACCAACTGTCGAAAAATCCCGGAATGCACCATCGTGCTGGTTGGCGACCAGATGAGAGGGCCCGATGGACATTCCCGGGGGGGCTCGGGCGTCCCCGCAGTCTCCAGGCTAGTCCCCCAGTCGATACCATCCATCCAGTGTGTGCCTGAAGGTTAGCAGCGTGGAGCCTCATTTCACTTCCTTCTCCTCCCCTTCCTTCACTCTCATAATAAAAATGGTAAGAAAAAGAAATAGGAAAAAGTTTAAACAGCGGCTGCACTCCCTCTCTCTTAAAGTGCACCTCAGCAATATTCGAGGTCTGCACTCAAATCTCGTCGCAGTCCACCACCACCTCGAGACTGAGAAGCCAGCACTCCTATTTCTTTCGGAGACGCAGATCGGATGTCCGTCAGACGTGTCGTACCTCTCTTACCCAGGGTTTACCCTGGAGCACAATTTTAAACCACGAGCGGGTGTATGCATGTATGCCCGAGACGACATCTGTTATCGGCGTCTCCGCAACCTTGAAGACACTAGGTTTTCTGCACTTTGGGCTTTGGTGGACACTGGCATAGATAAAATTATTTATGCCTGTGTCTACCGCTCGCATAGCGGTGACCAGGAGACAACCAGGCTTACACAGTACCTTAGTGAGGCGGCGGATGCGGCCCAGCAGCGGTACCCCTCTGCTCAGTTTGTGTTACTGGGGGATTTTAATGCCCACCACCAGGAGTGGCTTTTCCCATACCAGTGCACAGACCATGCTGGCCGAGAGACGCACAAGCTAGCGCTAGCGTTAAATCTCACCCAGCTGGTCCAGGGAGCTACAAGGGTGCCGGATGTTGAATCGCACACTGCCAATTGCTTGGACCTTCTGCTGACTACGGATCCAGACCGCTACTCGGTTGAAATATCATCACCATTAGGTAGTTCCGACCACTGTCTGGTGAAATCTGTGTCTGTCTACTCCCCGCCCGATCCCAGTGTTAAAGGCACTCGGCGGGTTTGGCGATACAAGTCAGCAGATTGGGATGGGATGCGATCTTTCTTCGCATGTTATCCTTGGCAGCCTTCTTGCTTTTCTTCAACTGACCCTTCGACGTGCGCAGACGCTGTGACGGACGTTTTACGACAGGGGATGGAGTACTACATTCCATTCTCTGACCTAACGATGTCCAGCGAAGCTCGACCATGGTTCGGCGCCGAGTGTAATCGCGCTGAAGCGCTTAAACATGAGGCGTACCTGGCCTGGGACGATGCTCGAAACTGCAAAGCAAATGATGTAGGTCAGAAGAAGAGAGCCTTCAATAGGGCTGCCAAGTCCTGCAAGAAGGTGTTGCGGAAAGCTCGGTTCGACCACGTTAGCCGAATTGGGAACAAACTTGCTTCATACCCGGCTGGTAGTAAAGCGTTCTGGTCCCTGGCTAAGTCGGTCGAATCTAACTTCTGTCGCCCCTCACTTCCGCCACTGCTTAAACCCGACGGGTCACTGGCCCACTCCGCTGAAGAGAAAGCAAATTTATTTGCCGCTCTTTTTGCGGAATCTTCACGTCTTGACAGCGGCGACGCAAGCCCCCCGGCCTCTCCTGCTGGATGCGAGACGAGTATGTCGGACATTCGCATCCATCAGAAGGACGTCCGTAGGGTGCTGCGTAATCTTGACGTGAACAAAGCTAGTGGTCCCGACGGGATTCCGGCAATTGTACTTAGAACGTGCGCGCCTGAATTGTCTCCCATCTTGACACGCCTGTTTCGCCTCTCGTTTGAGACTGGAAAAGTACCGAAAGCTTGGAAGCAAGCTAACGTGCAACCCGTGCCCAAAAAGGGCAGTCGAGCTGACCCAGCCAACTACAGGCCCATTTCAGTCACGTCCATACTCTGTAAGACTATAGAGCGCGTACTGAATGGTAAACTCCTGGCATACCTAGAAGCCAATGACATCCTCAGTGACCGACAATACGGCTTTCGCCGAAACCGGTCCACTGGGGATCTTTTAGCGTATGCCATTCACATTTGGAGTGAGGCCATGGAGAAGCACGGGGAAGCGCTTGCCGTTTCCCTTGACATCTCTAAGGCCTTCGACAGGGTGTGGCATGAAAGCCTTATTAAAAAGCTTCCTTCTTTCGGTCTGCCTGCTGGTTTTTGTACTTGGGTTGCGGACTTCCTGAGGGATCGGTCCATTCGAGTGGTCATAGATGGCTGCTCGTCTGACCAATTGGCTATTAATGCTGGGGTCCCTCAGGGGTCGGTTCTCTCAGCAACTTTATTTTTGCTGCACATTAATAGTCTGCTAGTGCCCGGCACCTTTGGATATGCAGACGACAGCACTGTTGCTGAGAGATATACGTCCAACGCAAGGGCTAGTGGGTCTCAGATCCAGTCTCTTCGCGAGGCCATGGTTGAGCGGTTGAACTTGTCCTTGAGGGCTGTCTCCGATTGGGGAGATGCCAACTTGGTCAAGTTCAATGCTGCTAAAACTCAGGCGTGTCTGTTCTCCGCAAAGAGGAGTGAATTTCAACCTGCTCCTTCTTTCCGTGATGTAACCGTGCCAATTACCGACCATATTGAGCTTCTTGGTGTAACGCTTACATCTACCCTCAATTTTGGTCCGTTCATCGAGGCTAAGGCTAAACTGGCTGCTAAGAAGTTAGGTATCCTAGCAAAGGTGAGACAGTATTTCACACCGGAACAGCTGCTGAACTTATATCAAGCGCAAATTCGATCGTGTATAGAGTACTGTTCTCATCTCTGGGACGGATCCGCCAAATACCAGCTTGAAGCGCTAGAGTCTATAGAGAAACGAGCCAAGAGGCTCATCGGCAACGACGCGCTGGTCGAGTCAAAGCTCCAGAGCCTGGAGCATCGTCGACGCGTTGCCAGCCTTTCGGTTTTCTATCGGTTACATTTCGGAGAGTGTGCGATGGAATTGCACAGCCTAATTCCGCCAAGCCCGTTCCATCATCGGACTACAAGACGTACGGCGATGCGCCACCGTTACATGGTAGACATCCCACCCACACGCACTAAACGGTTTGGGAATACTTTCATTGTGCGTACTGCTAAGGAGTGGAATTCCCTGCCGGAGTCTGTATTTCCCGATAGCTATAACCTGGGGGTCTTCAAGTCAAGAGTGAATAGGTTATTTCTAGGTAAGCGTGCTTCATCGTCGACCACATCATCACTTACCATCAGGTGAGATAGTGGTCAAACGCGAGCCTATCAATAATAAAAAAAAAAAAAAAAAAAAAAAACAACCTATTAGCTAATGGCTTGTCGTTGATTGTAATATCTCATTACAATGTCCATATTATCCACAAGCTTGCCAAAACTTCTAGAATGGTGTACTCAAAACCGGATCTCCAGTTGGATGAACAGCTCCACAAACCCCAATAAACAATTTATTGACATGGTAGATTTTCCAATAAATGTCAAGTTTGAATTCAACATGACTTACAAAAACTACATGTTATCAGGATAGGTACCCATGGGTATAAAGGACATTTAAGTAAGTATTCAGAGATCGTTGGGTCAACCAAATATTCTATCAATGCTATTTAAAATCAAATCAAAATATTCTTATTTCACATAGGCCTATACGGGCACCTATAAAACGTCGAGAAAAGGTGCACGGTTCTGGTTGGCGGTTTCCTATGGAGAAGAATCGGCAAGAAACTCCATGGCTACTCTTTTAAAATTATATATTACTAATGATTGTGATTATAATTGTTGTATAGGGGTTGTATTTTGCCTAAAATAAAACACAATGTATTGTTTCACACACGGATAAATTTTCCTAAATCTCAAATAAATTACAAATTAATTAGTGTTATCTAATATATAAAATTTCCGTGTCACAGTGTTAGTTACCGTACTCCTCCGAAGCGGCTCAACCGATTCTTATGAAATTTTGGGTACATATTGGATAGGTCTGAGAATCGGCTAACATCTATTTTTCATACCCCTAAACCTCAGCGGGTGAAACCGCTGGGCACAGCTAGTAGTAATATATAATAATAGTAATTTTCTTCTAGAAGGAAAAACCAGTGATTAATTTTGACATCCACTTATACTACCAATCATAAAACACATTTCAATACGTTTAGCGCTATAAACGCAACGATGTGGTGTAAACGGGCTTGGAACCAAACCGAAACGTCTAGAACAAGCAGGAATCAGCCAAATTTCCAGCTACGTTTACAATCGGCAAAACGTAGTACTCGAGTGTCTAGGTTCTCGGCACCGCGACCTCGGTATTGATTTCCGCTAAACTTGTCTGGAGTGTGATATATACAGATACAGTTAAATCGTCTGTTGACATAGAAAACAGTTGCCCTTCCCACTGCCTCCCTAATGTCGCTCCCTTGTCCACAAAACTAATGAGAATTTATTTGTCCTAGTAAAATAAATGTCTCGTAAAAATTTATGTTCATTATGGGATGGATTTCCAGAACTTTCTGGAGAGCTTAATTGTTTTGAGAATCTCAGGATGTTGAGACCGGCTAGTACCAAGTTTAGTAAACTAGATAGAAAGGTTGTTGGGTCAAACTGAATCCCGCTGGCGCTACTTGAGAAAGCTCTATTTCCAGCAGTAGACTATGTTGATAGCTACATTTGAACGGCATTTTTTGAAGATATTTCATCTGCCCAGCTTTTTGTCAACTATGTTGGGGTCGGCTTCCAGTCTAACCACCTATCTGACCTTCACAAACCAGATTAGTACTCGGTAGAACGATACACCTTTGTAAAACTGGCTGTCAGACTTTTGGTCAATCTTGGCAGCCTTAGGTCCCGATTTTCATACGTTCAGCTGTTGCTTAACCTATGCTTTCCGAGGCACGGAGGATACTCGATATGCAATGAGTGGTCACCCATCCATGCACCAACCTAGTAAAGAGTCGCTTAATTTTAAGATCGATCCGAACGGCAGTTATTTTTAGCCATGGGGTCCTTAATTTAGAATATAGATTAGCAATAAAAAATAAGCGTAAGACTGCAATCCTACATTGTCCAAGCCTGTAACTGCTGTGAACGTGCAGGATGGTTGACAGTATTTTACGCCTTGCGTTACTGCCAAGTCTGTGCTTAATAGGGCCACATGGCATTGTGCGAGCAGTGCTTACTTTTATAGGTTACAGGCACCTCGCCAAAGGCAATCACCATTTTAACTTCATTCAAAATGACTTATTGAATAAACTTGGCAGGCACAATACTTCTTTGTGCAGCTGTGCAAGTAGGTCGCGACGAGGCAATGCCTATCGCAAGTAGGTTTGTAATTACATGCAACCTAGTGCCACATGAGTACATAATCGAACGTGCTGTATCTTTGGACAGACTTGTTTAAAATACTATTGAGAAATTGGGCAGTATTCATAAGGAGATATTTGTTTAATTTGTCTTTGATGACTCATCTGGGATATACTCGCGTCTCACAAGCACTTATACTCTTACTGAAGCCGAAAGACACATCCCCATTTTGCAATTACTTTTTTAGAGTTTCGTACCTCAAAAGGAAAAAACGGAACCCTTATTGGATCACTTTGTTGTCCGTCTATCTGCCAAGACCCTTTATCTCAGGAACGCGTAAAGGTACCCAAAAATCACCATACTCATATCGGTGGACCCTTGGAGCTGGTAAAAAATCAAGCCACTAAGTTTACGCAGTCAAAAGATATGGCTGTTTATGTCGATCTTTAGGTTAAGCCACGCTTGCCTTGTTCGTTTGTGGATGGGTGGTTACCCATCCACAAACGAATGATAAAGATTAAAGATACGGATGAAGCTCAGTATGTAACGGGTGGTTACCCGTTACATACTGAGCTTCATCCGTATCTTTAAAAGCACGGTATGCTGTTGGTCAATTGTAGATCTTTGACAATCGTTACAGATAGACAGTGTCTCAAAAGACTGACAACCAGTCTTACCAAAAGATATCGTATTACCCAGTACTAACTGGGTTGTGGAGATCAGATAGGCTGTCGTTCCATGTAATATACTGCTATTCAGATACATCCGGTTACACTGAAAGCCGACCCCAATATATTTGGGAAAAGGCTAAGCATATGGTGATATCCCACTAGTTTTGGAGAACCTGGAGGCCACAGTGGTCTGAGTCATCCTGTCAATGTGCCCGTAGGTATATATAGTCCTGAGCATTTTCGATCACGGCGTCCAATCTCAACGGAGATAAGCCATCGACGCGGGAGATATTATAGCACAAGTGTGTATGCAGCCACAGGTGCACTCTCTGTTCCCTCACTCTCATAGTTTGATGGGACGGCAATCCGACACGTCCAGAGAGAAATCAGGCGCAAGACCAGCGTGATTATAGGTACCGTACGTATGTATAAATCGTGACAAAGAATCACCGTACTGAATGAAAAAGCTAACATAAAATATTATTGAATAAACCGCAAAATATCAATTAAATGCTAAAAATATAATTTGCGCATAAAATATCAACTAAAAATATTTTGTTCGTGCGTTTTACATCGGCATTGAGAATGTAGTTGTATATTCTATGACACATACTTATTTTTGCATTATGTACACAGAACATTTTTCCTTGCTTATTTTACATCCGTCATATCGTAATTCTTGCCACTTGCCACTGTGTAAAAGGTCACGTACCTGCGAACACACTGTCCCATTATATTATTATTTCTCAATATAATAGGCTAGTTTCCAAAAAAAAAATTAGTCCGTCTTTTAGATTATTTAAAAATAAGGGACACGTTGATAAGCCACACCCACCCGCGGCAAGGTCACAGATACTATTCTGTTTGGACCCATAATACGATGGTACAACTCCCGTCCCGCCATCTTTTATGTATTAAAAGATGATATTAACGTATACGTTAAAAGATGGTCGTACCCATAGATATCAGGAATAATTTCTATGGGCGTACCCTAAAACAGGTCAAATTCAAATTTTGCTGGCTTCTCAAAAGGTAAATAAACATTAAGAATATAAAGCAAAATATTTCAATTAAAGCCTCCAAGCATAATGAATGAGTGAAACTGCGTACACACACACATACACGGGCTGACGTGCCCCCTACTTTTAGTAAGCTTATCAGTCAACACAATTTTTCCGAAAACGTTTCGCTAGTGCACAACGACAACAATACTGTCTTTAATGCGCAGTGTCTTACATTACCCAGGTATGCTGGCTAGTCTGCCGCAAAAGTCTACTGGGTCGTGAGCCAGGAGTGTTCGGAGATGACTCCGTGTTCAAGCTCTTCAGGATATTCTGCTTGCTAGGAGACCTGGTACAGGATGCCGATGACTCCAAACATTATGTGGTGAGTGACACTGTTCTTTAAGTAGTTTTTTGGATGTATTTTTCTTTCAATTTGCTTAAAGTCAGTACTTTTACGACGTTTAAATTCTATTAAACGGGTGTCTATGTCTAAACGCCTGTCTTTTATCAGATCACAGTGTTTTAGCTGGGACAAATTGCTCACTCAGCTCTCCAGGAATGTTTCAATACAATATTTCTCATATTTTTACTAGGCTCTTTGTAAACAGTTATATAAATAGACATCTCAAAAGTAAGTGGAGATGCATAACCGAGTGAGAAGCAAATTATGGTTGTTGAACGGAATGCCAGTGTGACTTGTCTTAGATGTGTAGTTGTCATATTGATTACTTATAATCAGACAGCAAGAGTTCACAGGAATAGTACACATTTTGATTCAAGTGAGGAAACTTTGTCATTGCAGCCGAGGCGGATTTAACGCACGAGCCGCCAGGCGAAAGCATTATAGAGCCGAGAACAGCAGTGACAAATTCTCACGTGAATTAAACGACGTTTTTCAATACACTTCGGAGAAATTAAATAACAGAACAAAAAAGTACTTTTGTCATTAATCAAAATGAAACTATGATTTAATTTGATTTTTGCCCGCGCTTTGTCTTTTCAAACTGAAAGAGTAACAAAGGCAGGATATCGCTAAACAGAATATATATATATATTTTTTTTTTTTATTTAGACAAACGACCTTTTTTAATAAACTTATGTATTGAAAAACGTCGTTTGATTTACGTGAGACTTTGTTACTGCTGTTCTCGGCTCTATAACATACTCGCCGCTTCCACTGCAATGACAAAAGCCCTCACTTGAATCAAAATGTATTTATTATTCTTACCAGTTAGTTAAATCCGGAAGTAATTTTTCCCTTTTAGAATAAAAGTCCCGGAAGTAATGTTTCAGAAACGTAAAAAATTATAAAACGATCTTGAACTTTAATCTAAAGGCAGTTTTGAAAATTTACTAATAAAACCTATAAATAGTATAATAAAAAAAATATGTAATAAAATTTTGATACAATTTTTATTGCTGGAGAAAGCAAAGTCAACACTCAAGTTGACCATGCGAAGGCAATGTCATTAAATATTAATAATTAAGAAATAAGGGCGCTGCTACTTAAAGCTCCGTTCCAATAACAAAAATCCTACTATCCGTTTTTGTTTATTGGAACGGGGCTTAATTCAATTCGATTGAAAGTTATTCCATATCACTAATTACTTTTAAAACGATAAATAAAAAACCGGCCAAGTGCGCGTCGGACTCGCGCACCGAAGGTTCCGTAGAAACTTGCGATAAAAACGGCCATATCTTTTGACTGTGTAGATTTAGAGGGTTGATTTTTACACAACTCCAAGGGATCACCAATTTGAGTGTATGGATTTTATTTCAACTTAATCCTCCACGCGTTTCCGAGATAAAGGGTCTTCTCGAACAGACTCATAGAAAAACCAAATAAATGATTATAAAAGATTAACCATGGAATTTCTTGCCGGTTCTTCTCCATAGGAAACGACCAACCCGAACCGTGCACCTTTTCTTGACGTTTTATAAGCGCCCATGTACTATGTAGGTCTATGTGAAATAAAAATATTTTGATTTTGAGACAGTCGGACAACAAACTGATCCTAAAAGGGTTCCCTTTTCTCATTTTATGTACGGAACGTTAAAAATTAAATAAGCAAAGAGTTACTTCTTATCAGCACA
The DNA here is from genome assembly GCA_905475445.1 of Ochropleura plecta. Taxonomy (NCBI): domain Eukaryota; kingdom Metazoa; phylum Arthropoda; class Insecta; order Lepidoptera; family Noctuidae; genus Ochropleura; species Ochropleura plecta. Next base: position 5,805,575 of record FR997735.1, read on the forward strand.
TTTAAATTTCACCCGTCATTCATGTGTTGAACACATGTTTCTGTACAGGATTTTTTTTTATTGTATCTAAGGTAGCTGGCATGCGCTTATGCGGATGGCGATTATGACATATCCCGTTAAAAATCCTTATAATGAACTATGTAACGCCGCAGTCATGTTTAAATTTTGGTGTGTAATATCTTTACTAATATTATAAAAGCGAAAGTGAGTTCGTTTGTTTGTTACATCTTCACGCCTAAATGGCTAAACCGATTTTAATGAATTTTGGTACAGAGATAGTTGGAAACCTGGAGACGGAAATAGGCTATTTTTTTTAAATGAGAAAATGGGTAGAGAGAGGGAAGAAAAGGGGGAGAGCAAAATATTTTTTCTTCGGTCATCACGCGGGTTAAATTTAGCGTTAGCCCAAAGTAACTATGCCACGCGGACGAAGTCGCGGGCGGAAGCTAGTTCTATTATATTCTATGGTGTCGATAAAATAATAATAAAAGTCGACAACAATGCAAACATCGGATTTGAGACATTTGTATGAAGGTCTATAAACGCTGTCGCTTATCTAACATGGCCGCCTAACAGTCGCTTTGTATCGTATCACAAATAGGTCATTTACACTTCTTGTATTGTACTTATTAATTGCTCCCATTTCTCGTCTCATGCGCTGATGTTAACTGAGTTCTAATTAACGTCATAAAAGTTTTCAAAATCATTGTTTAGATCAATCAATTTCATAGTACACAGTTCACTCTTTTTGTAACACAAACATATAGGCAATATAAAACTCAAAGCATTTATTTCAAATAAGTAGATACGTGGCAGGCACGTTTACATAGTCAAACGCAACAAAATAAGCTACCACAGACCCAACGACCATGGTCGTTGCACAGACCAGACACAAGCCCAATAACTGTGGATGGACTGTTTTTGCCCAGTCTAAAATCTTATATCACTTGGAAATTAATGAGCAATAAACCTCATGGACACTCTTTTCAAATCAAGTTAGATATTACAAAGTCCTGGGCACTATATTGTTGCCTAATATTAAGATTACGTGTGGGTCGCCTCCTACACACACGTTATATAAATGAGACAGTATTTTGTCAAAGATCACTTAAGGCGCCACCCCGGGGGTGCAAAGTCAGAAAACCTCCACGTGTGCCTAATGGCTGCTGCTCTCCTCGATCCGTCGAGTGGGAGCAGCAGTTGCTGGGCCGGTGCACCCTGGGCGCGGACAGTGGCATTCCCCGAGTAATGGGAAGAAATTCCTATCCCTTGGGGAAGATCACTGTCCGTGGCGAATATTCTGACGTGGGAGGGGTCCAACCCGGACCACCGGTGCGTTGCTCCGCGTGTCCCTCTGAAAAAGCAGAGGGCACAGTGGAGGAGCAAGGGCGGGCTCGGTGTGCACTCACCATGCCCCGAGCAGACAGAGGAGGCACCTCTTCTCTGTCCCCGTCGATATCGTAACCCCAAACCGGAGTGTCGTGGATAACGACACGCGTTGGGACCGAGGGTCTTGGCTTAACCGCCCGGACCGCGAGGTAGAAAACCTCTATTAAAAGTCACCCCGAATCTCAAGCGCCGGCGCACCGCGAGGAGATGAATGGCTGATGGGTATTTCAGTCGTTAGTGCGCCCCGCCAGGGAACTAGCCGACCTCTGGTGACCACTCGTAGGCTATCGAGAGTGGGAGATAGGGACCTCACCCTTTAAAGGAAAACAACAAACATGGAACAAAAGATGATTGAAAAAACGATACCCCAGGGCGGTACCAGCTGCTTAGCAGCTGGAGAGTCCGTCACGGTTCCTTCGGGGCCGTCAAGCCCTTCGTACTCTGGGGGGGCTAACAACCATCTTCCGTTTGCCATTGGCAACAAGAGCCGAGGAGGCTCCACTAGATCACGGTCTCTCGAAGACCTGATCTCTTGTCAGGTGCCCGACCGAGAATCGGGTGACGAAGAGAGGGAGAATATAAATGCGGGGTGCGAGTCCGACACCGCATCGAGTGTGGCGAGCGCGGGAAGCTCAGCGAGCTCCCGCCGCGAGAGGGCTGGGGCTGCTAGGAGGGCGGACGCTAAGTCCTTCCTCAAGCGGCCCAGGCAGGTGGACGACCATGGGTCAACCACCGAAGGGGAGCTTGTCTCGGCGCGAAAAATCCCCACCAGTAAGCGTGGTGGCGTGCGTGGGCGAGGCAAGGGTGGGCGACCTGTTGCCCGGAGGGCTGCTGAGGCTGGGCGCCTCCCGGGTGATAGCGGGCCTGATGAGGCCTGTTCGGGCATCCCCAGTGTAGAGGTGAGTGCAGTTGGCGGCTCCAACCAGGAGCGTAAGACCAGATTCGCGGAGGCTGTGGGGGTCGCGGTCCGGAACGTGGCCCTCAAGCTCAAGAGGTCCACCAAACTAAAGGCCATAGGCGACGCCTCGGAGGCCATTATTGCGGCAGCGGAGGCCACTTACGCGGAGCCTCCGTCGAACGACGTGGTGGATTTGCGGGCAGAGGTGGCCCGATTAACTTCTGCCACGAAGGCGCTCCAGGACCAGAACCGCAAGCTGCAGGCAGACCTAGCCAGCCTGCGTGGGGCCGGTCCCCCGGCGGCAAGTGAAAAGGGGCCACAGCAGCGGACGAGCCATGCCGAGCCGGTTGAGAACCAAATTCTCAAACTGGTTCGGCAGGAAATGGCTGCCTTCCAGGCACGGTTCTCCGTCCTGGAGGCCAAAGTCCTGCGCCCGCCCCTGGCGGCAAGCCAGCCGGCAAGCCAGGCGCCAACCAAGGCGGCAAGCAAAGACCGGGGGCCGGCTTCGTACTCGGCCGCAGCCGCTTCTGGCCCGAAGACTAGCCAGCCCTCTAGCGCGCCGGCTGCGCCGGCTGCGGCGCGGACGGCGCCGGCTAAAACGGCGCAGGCCGCGCCGAGGCCGGCGCAGACCACGGCGACACCCGCGTCGCTCCCAGCCAGGCCGGTTCAAGCAAATCCGGCGCCGGTTTCGGCAAATCCGGCTCCGGGACAGCCAGCGCCGGCTAAAAAGAAAAGAGGGGCACGGAAGGGCAAGGCGAAGGCGCCAGCACCGGTCGCCGGCACCCCCCCCTCGCCTAACCCACCGACGGCCGAAACCGGCTGGGAAGTCGTCGGAGAAAAGAGGAGGGGGCGCAAAGTGGCCAAGGCGGCTAGGAAGAAGGCGCAGAAGCAGCGGCGAAACGGCGCGGCTAGGCTTCGCGCCCCGAAGACCGCAGCTGTAGTGCTTACACTACAGCCGGAAGCGGAACAGAGGGGCGTGACCTACCGCGACGTGCTCGCTAAGGCGAAAGCGGCGGTGGACCTGCAGGAGCTCGGGATCACCGGGGGCCTCCGGCTCAGAGTCACAGCAACTGGGGCTCGGATGCTGGAGATACCCGGTGCAACAAGCAGCTCATCCGCCGACGCCCTGGCTGAGAAGCTCAGGGCGTCCCTAAATGCGGACGAGGCCCGAGTGTCCAGGCCTGTCAAGTGCGCAAGTCTGCGCATTTCAGGCCTGGACGACTCCGTGGTGGAAGAGGAGGTGGTGGCTGCCGTCGTCAGGACTGGTGGGTGCCCTGCCGACCAGGTGAAGGCAGTGGGCACCGTGCGTCCTGACTTCGGGGGCATGCGAACCGTAACGGTAAGCTGCCCCGTGGCGGCGGCCAAGACAATCGTGGAGGGCCGAAGGCTCTTGGTGGGCTGGGTGTCTGCGCAGGTGAAACTGCTAGAGCCCAGACCTCTGAGGTGCTTCCGCTGCCACGTGGGTCACCACGTGGCAGTCAAGTGCTCGGAGGTGGACCGCAGCCGACTGTGCTTCCGCTGCGGCCAGCCCGGTCACAAGGCCGCGACCTGCGACGCCCCGCCGCACTGCGACGCATGTGCGACGGTGGCCAGGCCGGCCGATCACCGGGCGGGAGGCAAGGCCTGCGCACCACCCGCCAAAACCAGGGGCAAGGGAAGGTCCTCCGTGACCACCACCACCAACGCCGCCGCCACAGCCGCTGCCACTGACGCCGCTGCTGCCGCCGCCACCAGCGCCACCGCTATCGCCACAGCAGTGGCAGCCGGACCCTCACAAGGGGTCCAGGAAGGGGCTGTAATGGAGTGCCAATAACGGCCCCATTACGCCTCCTACAGGCGAATATCAACCACTGCGCCTGCGCTCAGGATCTCCTGCTCCAGAGCATGGCGCAGTGGTCGATTCATATCGCCGTGGTCGCTGAGCCGTACTTTGTCCTCCCCAGGGACGACTGGGTTGAGGACCTGAGCGGCTCAGTGACCATCATCTCGTCGGCTGCCGCCGGTACCCCGTCCTTCGAGGGTGTCAGGAAGGGTCAGGGGTGCGTCGCAGCACGGTTCGGGGATATAGTCGTAGCGGGTGTCTACTTCTCCCCGAGCCGAACTCTCGCCGAGTTTCACAACTCTCTGAGGGAGTTGACCGTCGTCGTCGGTAACTGCTCCCTCCCCGTGCTAGTGCTCGGGGACTTCAACGCCAAGAACTTGGCTTGGGGTTCTCGCTGCACGGATGTGCGGGGAAGGATGGTGGAGGACTGGGCACTGGAGACAGGCCTGGTCGTCCTAAATCGGGGTTCTGTTCCCACGTGTGTGCGGATGCGGGGCGAGTCGGTGGTGGACATTTCGTTCGCTAGCCCCGCTCTGTCGCCGCGTGTCGTCGACTGGCGCGTCATGGAGGAGGTGGAGACCTACTCCGATCACCGGTACATCCGGCTCGACGTCTCCACCCAGACCTCCAGCGCGCCGGTCCTACAGGCCCCGAGTGGTCCGCGGTGGGCGCTGAAGCAGCTGGACCGGGAGCTCCTCCTGGAAGCCTCGATCGTGCAGGCCTGGGTGTCATCACCGGACAGGCCTGCCGACACCAACCACGAGGCGGACTGGTTCCAGGAGGCCATGTCTGAGATCTGTGACGTGGCAATGCCCCGAGTCCGGTCTGGAAGCGCCCGGCGTCAGGTGTACTGGTGGTCGCGCGAGCTGACGGCACTGCGAGAGGCATGCGTCGCTGCGCGACACCTGTACGCCAGGCACCGCAGGCTCCGCATTCGAGCACCGGATGCGGCGGCCATCGAGGCGGAGCTGTATGAGGGGTACAGAGCGGCGAAGACCGCCCTCCTAGAAGGTATCTTGCGGGCCAAGGATCTGGCCCGCGAGGAGATGCTGGAGTCTCTGGACGGGGATCCGTGGGGGCGCCCATACAAGATGGTGCGGGATAAACTCCGCACCAGGGCCCCCCTGCTGACGCAGAGTCTCCGGCCCCAACTAGTTGAGGATGTGGTGAGCGCTCTGTTCCCTTCGCGAGGGGAGCATGCTCCTCCGCCCATGGCTCCGCCGCTTGCGGTGCCACAAGCGGACCACGAGGACAACGACGACGACGACGTTCCGGAGGTGACTGGGGTAGATCTGAGAGCGGCGGTGGGCAGGCTGAAAGCCAAAAACACCGCCCCGGGACCCGATGGCTTGCATGGCAAAGCCTGGGTCCTGGCCCTGGAGGCTCTCGGGCCCCGACTACTAGGGCTCCTAAGCGCATGCTTGGAGAGAGGCCAGTTCCCACTTCGTTGGAAGACGGGGAAGCTGGTCCTCATACAGAAGCCGGGGCGCCCTGCGGACTCTCCGTCCGCATTCCGGCCCATTGTGCTGCTCGACGAGGTGGGCAAGCTCTTTGAAAGAGTAATTGCAAACCGCCTCGTCGGGCACCTTGTGGGGACGGGGCCGGATCTTGCGGATCACCAGTATGGTTTCCGCAAGGGGCGCTCGACGGTGGACGCCATCATGCGCGTGAGAGCCCTCACGACGGGGGCTGCAGTGTCCAGGGGTGGGGTTGTCGTGGCGGTGTCTCTCGACATCGCCAACGCGTTTAACACCATGCCTTGGGGCTGCATCAGGGAGGCACTCCAATACCATCGGATGCCGACCTATCTTCGTCGTGTGGTCGGGGCATATCTGACGGACAGGGCCGTCATATACCCCGGTCGCTCTGAAGAGTGGAACCGGCGAGAGATGTCGTGCGGTGTCCCACAGGGATCGGTCTTGGGGCCGCTCCTGTGGGACATCGGTTACGACTGGGTGCTGCGCGCCGACCTCCCCAGCGGCGTCAGTGTAGTTTGCTACGCTGACGACACGCTCGTCCTGGCTCAGGGGGGGTCGCACCAGGCGGCGGCCGACAACATGACACGCGGGGTTGCGATAGTCGCGGAGAGGATCCGGCTACTGGGTCTCGAGGTGGCCTTGCACAAATCCGAGGCCATGGTTTTTCATGGCCGCGGAAACACGCCACCGTCGGGATCCCGGTTGACGGTAGGAGGGGTTCGCATCGGCGTCGGGTCGACGATGAAGTACCTGGGAATCGTCCTCGACAGCCGGTGGAACTTCGTCGAACACTTCCGACGTTTGGCTCCCAAGCTCGAGCGGACGGGGGCTGCTTTCAAGCGGCTCCTGCCCAATCTGAAGGGGCCAAACGCCTCCTGCCGTAGGCTCTATGCCGGAGTCGTGCGGTCCATGGCCCTTTACGGGGCCCCGGTATGGGCGCGTTCTTTAGGGCGGCGCGCCGCCCACTACCTGAACGCGCCCCAAAAGGTGGTGGCCATACGGCTTGTCCGGGGCTACCGCACGATCTCCGGCGAGGCAGCGAGCCTCCTTGCCGGACTGCCACCGTGGGATCTGGAGGCGATAGTCCTCGCGCGCCTGTTTGAGTGGCGCGCGGAGGCACTACACCGGGGGGAAAACCCGCTGCCACGGCAAGTTGCCGCTCGGCGGGCAGACCTCCGGTGCGATCTCATGGTGGCATGGAGAGAGCGACTGTCGCAACCCCGTGCAGGGCACGCCACAATAGCGGCGGTAAGTCCCCTCTTTGAGGAGTGGCTGGAGAGGCGTCATGGCGTCCTCACCTACCGCCTGACGCAGGTCCTCACCGGACACGGAAGTTTCGGGAGGTTCCTGCACATCATCGGGCGGGAGGAAGCGCCCGGGTGTCACCATTGTGACGATCGCCCGGAGGACACGGTGGAGCACACAGTGGCGGTCTGCCCAGCTTGGGCGGAGCACCGCCGTGCCCTCGTGGAGGCGATCGGCGGCGGCGATCTCTCGCGTCCGGCCCTGGTTCAGGCCATGGTCCGGAGCGAGAGGGAATGGGAAGCGGTCACCACCTTCTGCGAAGCAGTAATGCTAGCAAAGGAGGTGGCCGGGCGTTTGAGGGAGAGAACATCTGCCCAACCCAGCCGCCGCGGGAGACGCCCATGGCGCCGGGCGCCGCGAGACGACTTCCGGCCACCGTAGATGCGGGCCTGTGGGCGGTGAGCAATGGGTAGTTCACCGTCCGTCCGTCGATTGACGACAGGCCGTGTCGACGGCGCGTTCGTGTTTCACGCGCGCCTCAAAGAGAGTCAGCAAAGCAGAGGGGCTTGCCAGAGCCTCCGCCTGCCGGGGTTGCGGGTTGTTCGAAAGAGATACCGCGGCCCCGGAACGTAAAGGGCCATAGAAGGAACATGGGTGGGTTTTAGTCAGTACAAGTCTGACATGCCCCCCCGCTCCACCCAGAGCGGGGGAAGTCATAGGATGATTTCCCACCCGAAAAAAAAAAAAAAAAAAAAAAAAAAAAAAAGGCGCCACCCCGACCAAAACGACGCGCAAGCCGTTTTTGTACAGTTTTCTAGAGCTATCTACTAGTTATTTAAAACGAACTAAGTAACAAAAAAATACATTAAATTTCTTTATAATCTTGATTCCATTATTGTAGATTTAGTATTTATTTTTATTGAGTCATTATTTAGTAAATCTCCTTACAACAAAGCCCCAAAAATGAGAAAAAATATCAATAACATGCATCTCCTCGTAAAGTAAACATTGTTTGATTTTGCTACTGACACTAATGGATACACAATTCTATAATGAACATTTTGGTAGAAATATTTTTTCCAAAAACCCAATACTTAATTTTATATAGATTTTATTCCAAAAAATAGGCATTATTCACTACTGCTCTCTCTCACTCACTCCTGCGCGGCAAAGAGGGAAGCGAATGCTCAAGGTTATTTGCGTAGGGTACGGCCTTAAGAGCTCTAATTAAGGACACGAAAGCTGTCTCCTAGACAAGCGTTTTTTTTTTAAATTATTGTCCGTTTAAAAATTTAAATTATGCAAATGATCGCGTCTTGCTTGGCGCTTATGCAGTGCGCTAATTAGTAAGTCAAGCTTAGCCAATTTGTAGAACATTCATTATAGACTAGTTCGCCTACATAACCTAGGTCATTTAAGTTTATGTCCAGAGTTCGGATTTTAATTCGCCCATAGGGTTTTTTTTCGAGTGGGAAATGATTAAATGACTTCTCCCGCTCTGGGTGGAGCGGAACAAAATGTCAGACTTGTACTGAGTAAAACCCATTCATGTTCCTTCTTTTGCCCTTTGTGTTCCGGGGCCGCGGTCTCTTACGAATAACCCGCAATCCCGGCAGGCAGTAACTCTGGCGCTTCCCTCGGCTGGGGGTACGGTCAAAGTCTAAACAATACTCACACGTAAACTCAGGCCTTTTTTCCACGGAGGTGAGTAGAACGCCTCTTGGGGCAAAAGACCTTTAAATTTCTTCTACGATCCTTACATTTCGCCTTGTCCACGCTGTACTACGCACCTAACATTTTTGGACAACATGACCAATATGGTGTGTTTTTGCACCTTGGAAGGACATCTTTTCAACGACGTTAAAAAAAGAGGAGGTTCTTTGTTTAACAGTTTTTTTTTGTCTAAAAAACAAAAAAAAATCCACCCTCTTCTCAAAATATCTAAAAATACACTCAGGTACCAACGTCGCTAGCATTAATAGCGCTTTCAACATTTGTGACTAGTCGGCTTTACAGTCTAGACATACAGGATATCACAATAAAGGAGAATTCATTTATCTCCATTTGTATCAAAATATGTCCATGTATATGTACACAATTTCGCAATAGCTAAGTTTCATAACACTTGTCATTGGCGGACGCTTGCGTAACTTTTACACTTTCACTTGTTTTCAGTTTGTCAAGTGTTTGACTCTCACCATTTTTGTTCAAAATCCTAAACGTTATAAAGTACTAGCTTTTGCCCGCGGCTTCGCTCACGTTAAATTCGGGGTAACACAGTTCCCCTTTCCTGATTTGCAGGTACCTGCTACCTGTAGTTTTTGCCCTTGCGCCTTATTTATTGTAATAGCAAAGCTAAGTTTTCCCTTTTCTTCCCTTTTTCTCCCTCAATCCTATTTTTTTAATTATGTCCTGCCTATGTCCGTCTCTAGGGTCTCAACTATCTCTGTACCAAAATTCATCAGAATTGGTTTAGCCATTTAGGCATGAAGACGAAACAAACAAACTCACTTTCGCTTTTATAATATTACTAGCTTTTGCCCGCGGCTTCGCTCGCGTTAAATTCGGGGTAACACAGTTCCCCTTGCGCCTTATTGATTTGTAATAGCAACGCTAAGTTTTCCCTTTTCTTCCCTCTTTCTCCCTCACATCCCACTTTTGTCAAATAAAAATTAGCCTATGTCCGTCTCCTGGTTCCCAACTATCTCTGTACCAAAATTCATCAAAATCGGTTTTGCCATTAAAGCGTGAAGAGGTAACAAACAAACAAACAAACTCACTTTCGCTTTTATAATATTAGTAAGTAAGGATAGTAAGGATGGGATGGATGGATGGGTGGGTGCAATATTTTTAGCGGTTGTAAAAACCAAAGTGTGCATATTTGCTGATGTAACCTTGAATATCAGATATCAAGTTGTTCTATTCGTCATGTAGACTTTAGTGTAATAATTTGTTTGAAATAAAGAACTAAGAATCTGAGTTTTATGTAGCACGTAAGGTACTTCTGTGTAATATATCCCAAGAACTCGTAATCGTCTTATCAAAAACAATTCTTTAAATCACGTATTCGTGCGACAATCTCTTTCTTAAATTAACATTGCGAACTTTCTACTTCCTATTTGCAACAGGTGGTTCTCCAACCCTCAGAAGCAGGCATAGTAGCAGAACAACTAGTCCACTGCCTCGGTCTCCGCTGGGACACGGCTGACTGGGAAGCCTTAGGCTCCTCCATAGGCCACTTCAAGTGGGCCGCCTTCCTCGCCGTGCTTGAAGCCAAATATTGTGGAGATCAGCAACTACATTCAGAGGCTTTGGTGGAAGCTGTCGATGAGATATACGATGTATTCATCGAGGATATTATTAAAAAGGTAAACAGACTCGACAACCGCTGGGAAATAAGCCGTGATTACAAAAAAAAAAACTATGAGTGTTCCTCACGCTCATGCATAAACAATTTAGGGATCAGTAAACAAAATTAAAAATTGCATAACTATTGACATATTCAGTTTTCAAATTTGTCTAACTCTGAAAAAATTGTCAAATTTCATGTTTTCTAAATTTAACTAACTTTTATCGAGTAGGTACATATTTATTTCGACTAATCCCCGAAGAGTAATACGTCGTCCTACTTAGCTATCGATCGTACGATGACACGATGCGTTCTCGTCGTACAATAAGTTCAAACTCAAGTCTTGTAACCTCCCAAGTCATCGCGCGATTACAGTCAAGGAAACACTGCCTATTTTTATCGCACGACGAGAACGCATCGTGTCATCGTACGATTCTGCCGCCGTCCGCGGTCCACTCATGTTTAGCCAGTAATGTTTCAATCCTATATAAGCCTATTGCCTATCGTATCGCTTTAACTTCTGCTCATTATTTTACGCAAACTTTTTTTGATAGTTCAACTTCTTTCTTTCCAGGGCTACCTTTTCAAGCGCGGCTACCTCCTCCCCACTATGCGAGAGTACTGGTGCGTCCTGCAGCCTTGCGCACTCACCTACTACAAGAGCTCTTCACAGAAGGAACAGTGCGGCCGCGTTGTCATCGACGAGTACTGCTCCGTCGAAGCAGCCATCGGCGAAGGCAAGATACAGAGGTTCCAGCTCATCACGCCTGATAGGACGTTTGAGTTCGGCACTCAGGATCACAAGTAAGGACAGCAAAATTTTCTCTTTTCACCTCCAAATAGATATGCCTATTTATAAACTGGACCAAGAACTATGAAGTGTGTCTCTTCCTTGTTCTTTCTTTCGAATTTGATTTTAAAGCCTGAAGTAATTGTTTTGTTATTAAATATCCCTGGATTCGCTACACCATTTTTTGTACCATAGACCAGTTGCGTAAAGTTTAACTTTGAAAAGTTAAGTAGGGCTACGGGTATAGACATCTGAACAAAACGAAATGCTTTGCAAAAGTACTAATACGTACCTAAATTACGAGTCTCCAATCAGTTTATTTGTCTTAGGAGCCGTCTACAGTGGATATCAGCTCTTCGTCAAGCAGCAGCAGTGTCGGGTGGAGTGGAGGGCTACCAGAGGCGCGCGCGGGCAGTGCGGCGCGGTGCGGGCGCGAGGCGCGAGCGCGAGGTGCGCGACACGCGCGCGCGCCTGCAACACGAGGTCAAGGCACGACTCGCTGCTGAGGCACAGGCGCAGGTAACACACAATACCATAGAACTAAATATATATACTACAATCCGTTTTCCTTTGTCCATAACAATGAGGGACATGACGAGATAAAGCTACAAAAATTAGCATGCAATGAATGTTTTTGATCATAATAAGGCCTTGTTTACCATAACTTATTTAATGTAGCCAAAAATATCTTTAAGAGCAGAGAGTTTAACAGCAAGAACAGCAGAGTTGTTATTGACAAAAACTTCAATCTATGGCTTAAAGGTTTAACAAATATGATGATGTATTTCAGGAATTAGTGGAATTAGCACAGCAAGATAACAAGAAGCTAGAAGAATTGAAACACGCACAAGTAGAACTTGAAAAACTTTTACAAGAAGAAACTCAAGCTAAAAGAGATGAAGAAATTGTTAGAGCATTACAAGCTAGGTAAGATTTAAAACTAATCAAAATTAAATATCTTTCTATGAAAAAATACAATAATATATTTTATCCTGCCAGGGTGTTAGCGGAAGAATGGGAGAGGCGAGAAGAATTAGAAAGACTTCAAGAAGAACAAAACAAAATGTTAGAAGAGGAAAGATTAAAACGCCAGCAATTTGAAATGTTGCAAGCTGAAAAGGAAACTCAGTTTAAAGGTATTAAAGAATTTATATTAAAAAAGCATGCATGGGTTCAAAACTTACTGAACTTAACCTAACCTTGTCGATGTAGACAAAATCACAATTGACTTGTTGTAAACGACTTATTACAGAAGCAGAAAAGCGCTTGAAAGAGCTGGAAGAAGAAAAACAACGGCTGGATGCTGAACTCAAAGCAGCTCAACATAAAATATCTAAGACTGAACACACAGCACACGCATTACAGGTACAACTTAGAGTAAGTAACCCTTTCATTTTCCATGTTACGATGAATTATCTTGGATAGCCAATTCTGTGCCACTGCTTCATACCAGTACTCTTTTTCCTACACCACCTTTTTAAAACTAGCCCTTGCGGTATGTTTCAAAGTCATTTCCATCTCTTCTCGCCACCCTAGCGCAAAGCGAATTCTACTGCTGATATTTTTCTTCCCACACCTGAGAGTACCGCTTTTGATTGAAAATAGTAAAGGGCAGCCTCTACTTTTTTCAATTCTTAAGAATCCATCTGTTTCATAGTGACCTTGTTACCATCGCAAATATTGCGCTATTTGACCCGACAGTTTAAATCGGCAAGTGACAGATTAATCCTATCCGAGCACATTCTCAAGTTGGGAAAATTGTCAGTCAAATAAAACAACTAATATTCTTAGGACCTGAACCCAGTACTGCGTAACGGTGAAAGAGCACGTCGAGCTTTGTCTTTCGTCCCTACAACCAAGAGTTCATCCGACACTCTCATAGACGTCAGAGCCATACGACACCTCAAGATACTCGATGATGAAGAAAAATTATGATCTGATGATTAGAAAAATAAGTACCTTATAGTGCAGCATTATTGTAATCTACCCACATATAAAAAGCGCTTGAGAAGCTGATAGAATAAAACATTTTTTAAAACAAATAATTCGATCGAAAGATGTATAAAAGGGCTTTCATCAAATGTATGTTGACGGTAACCTTGGCGATGCCAAGGGTAGGTACCGTTTAACTGTTATAGATTTTAAATTCGATGTCTATAATATAAATTTGTTAGAACGTGCTAATAGAGTAATATAAACATACCATGCAACATTTTGTATTACACAGGTTTTAGAAGTAAGTGTTTAAATTATGTGTTTATGTGGATGACTTTATCACCTCGAATACTTTTTGTCAGATGCAAAGGCGTCTTATATTGAATATGTTTTAGACTTGTCATAAACACAAAAAAAGTTTTTATTATCTTATCAAATTATGTATCTAATCTCTTTATAAAGATAATTAAGCAAAACCTTTTATATAAGTAAATAAAATGTGTCTTGTTTTCTGATAAATCGTTTTATTCCAACAAAGAAATAAATAAAATACTAAAAGAATAAACAATTCGAATACACAGCGATGATTAATTCTACAGACCAATTGTATGCTTATTTCTTTTTTTTTTTGGTTGGCATCTCCAGCGCAGCGGCCTCAGCTTGCGCTTTCTTTAATAATTTTCGCAACTGTAAGAAAGGAACGGGAATCAGGATTAGGAATGAGGGATTTTAACTTTACTGAAAGTTTACCAACCGAAATCATTTTCCTGCTGAAGAATTTTTGAATTAAAGACTATATCTACAGGTAACTTAATAAATAAACTATTGGAACAGATGGGAAAATGTTCGAAAGATTGAGGAGAAATAATATTACTGCAGGAGGCACCGTAGACTGAAAAGTTGTGTGGTAATCGGTTATTGTGGTATGAACGGTATAGACATGATGCGGAGAGATAAGGAAAATATAGTGAGATATTTTTGAGAATTAATGTGGATTGCTGATGGATAATAGAAGAAGAAAAAAGGAACGATGATGGACTGTGTGCAGAAATGTATGGAAGACGAAAACATCCTGCCCTGAATAAATTACAATAAGGACGAATGGAGAAAAGGAGAATGATGATGATCTCTTTATTAACTTTTCTTCTTTCCTTTTTTGCCCTTTCCTTTTAGCTGCGTGAACAAAAGAAATAAAAAACATCAAACACATGTTTTGAGAATCACTTCTGTGAATCTTAGCCGGAGTGACGCATAGGTTATCATTTTTAAAAGAACATTATTCAGTATTGAATGTACAACGAGTACTTCCTTGTAAAGTATGACATTCTAAAGTGCCGAAAGTGCGTTTCAATACCTCAACGGAAATAAAACCTTAACTTGGATAAGGCGACTTTGATAAGAATGTTAAAAGTCAAACCCTCTATTTCGAGCAAATGGCCTATAGTTCTCATCTGGCGGTCTTTATGACATTCACGGCGGCGGCGTAGTCTAGAAGGATCTGTTTTACCTTCGCCATGTATTCTTGTCATTCTAGAAGGAAACTAATTCAAGTGTTTAATTTCATACCTTTCTCTTCTCCGCGCGATTGGCCAGCACTTCTCTCCAGGCGCTCTGAATGACTCTCGCAGCGTGGTCTTGCAAGAACTTGTTCATCTTGTCTGTCATCTCTTGGTGATATTCTGCTTCTCGCTCTGCCATCAATGGGATGTACTCGATGTCTTGTTCCGCTAACTTTTTCTGTAATATTGTTACGTTTATAAGTTGCTATTAATGCCCAGACTATGGCAAATAATAATAGTTGCCCAAACTATTCTGTGATCGTCGCTCAATTCGAGATTCTAATACCAATCACTTTTTACTTTACGGATAATATAGTGGGCGAATGACTGTGAGCGAGAAGAAATCGTGAAGGCGGCGAGTTCGAAAAATGGCGTCAAACCGTTCGCTTAGCTCGAATAATGTTTGCTAAGATTTACTAGTAATACTAAACATTTACCAATATGTTTTATGTTTTTAAAAGAAAGTATTTATGTGTTTGACAAAGATACTTTCTCTTAGATTAAACCCAGACGTTAAATCTACAACCGTGTGCTGTTGAGAATTGAATATTATATAATGTTTTGGCCGGGTGATAAAATACTACTCTAGTTTTGAGTAGATCCACCCAACCACAACACAACAACCAACCTCTAACTCCACACACTTCTCTGATTCGTCTTCATACTTCTGTGTGAACTCGTCTAGCTCTACCTGCTTGTCATTCATCTCGAGGTCGTATTTCTGCAGCCACGACAGCAACTGTGTCTCTACTTTGAACCTTATTTTAGAGAAAAGAGTTTTAAGTATTTTTAATTATACCTTAGTCCTACTATGACCTACCTAGTCACAAAGCAAACTCACACCACGTTAATAATAATTATGTGGATTCATAAACAGTTTAGTAATTCTAAAATCGATATAACAGACCTTAAAACCTTCAAACCCACTTAAAATTAAACTGAAGCCACCTGAGTAAATGTTGCAAAAAAAACAGACTTCCAAAAACAACTAAAAGTGGATCGATCTTTACTTCTGGAAGTCGTTGAGTCTTGTTTGTATAGTTGACTTTTTTGCCACCGACTTGCGAAAGTAAAGTTACTTGCCACTTTTAAGTTATGGTATGATCGCACAATTTTTATCGAGTATTTATTTTCCATTGTTACTAAGTATCAGCAAATCTTCAATATAGACATATAATAAGGAAAGAAGAAAACATGTATTATAGACGATAATTCATAAACTACTTAAGCAATATAAATAAAATTGATATGGGACTACCTCGGAAGGATACCCCTTCGATAAAAAAAAGATTTTTGAAAATCTGTCCACAGTTGTAGGAGCAATCGAATCGAAAAATAGTGAACATAATTAAAAAATAATAATTATTATTATTAGTCATGTAGACTAATGGTTGGTTTTTATTTTTATTTGAAATAATTAACTGGTTTCTCATTACTTAACTATAATGTAAAGGTTCTGAACATTACCGGCGTGCCCTCTGGTTCTTCTCCTCAATCTGGTGCTGCCTCAAAAGCAGCTCATACGCTTCTCTGGTCTCCACCTCCTCATCCTTTAACATCTCATTCTTCACTGCATGACTTCGAGTCGCCAGGACCATCTGGCGCTCGGAGTCCAAGCTAAACAAGGATTAACAGTACGGATTTAAATAACAGCGTTTTTTGGCGGATGAGAAATTATCAAATATCTTCCCCCGCTCTGGGCGGAGCGAGGGGGACTGTCAGACTAGTGACTAAAACCCACCCATGGTCCTTCTATTGTTCTTTATGTTGGGGCCGCGGTATCTTTTTCGAACAACCCACAACCCCGGTAGGCGTCGGCCCCGGCAGGCCCCTGCCCTCTACTTTGCTGACATTTCTTTGAGCCGCGCGTGGAACTACCGCGCCGTTGACACTGGACGGAAAGACGGTGAGCCACCCATTGCTCACCATCCAAAATAAACAGCTAAAGCTATGCTTCTAAACAACTAGAAAACATCGTGGACATAGGCGTTCCCAAACCATCTCCACATCAACAAGCCCTAATGTTTTTTTACATCTTGCAGTATGCAGCGACCATCAGAAGACCATCCTTCCGCCGTGTTGCATTTTGGTACGCGCGTATCATCACCATCAATAATAATCTGTTCTTCAAACAAGGTGGTCCAAATTTTATCACAGTACTAGTTACTAGTAGCTTCCGCACTGATTAGCACTGCGCCACCTCACAGGTACAAAACTGTACTATCTTTAAAATTGGAACTGACCAAACACATTCACTAAGTTTCCTTTTTAAAACCATTACTCAAGTCTGTGGTCCCTCAGCGGTTTGATAAATCAACTCTCTAACTCTATGATATATCTACTCTATTTGACTGATTTAGGGACAGCCCGTTTAGTTTATTTTAGTTATTTCCACAGTGTGATGTCGTATGGTATTCTTTTGTGGGGCCATGCCGCCGATATTCAGACAATTTTTATTTTGCAAAAGAGGGCAATTCGTTCAATGTATAAATTAAGTCCTAGACACTCCCTCAGAGAAAAATTTAAAGAGATTAACATACTAACTGTGCCCTCTCAGTTTATTTACGAAAACCTTTTGTACGCGCATAAAAATATAAAATTGTTTAAAAAATACAGTGATATCCACGACATAAATACAAGGAACAAACACAAATTTGTTGTTCCTGCAACGAGGCTCAAAAAAATAGGGGGTACGTTCACATGCCAATGTATACGTTATTATAATAAACTACCAAGCGATATTCAAACACTAAGTCTCAATAAATTTAAATCTTTTATAAAACGTAAGCTATATCTGAAAGCTTACTATAATATGAATCATTACCTTGAAGATAAAAAGGCTTGGGATTAAGCTGCTCCAATTTAATTTGCTCTGTGAGTGTCAAGATTTTCCTTTGTTTCACCTATTTATTGTTTATTCCTTTATTTTATACAATTTGACATTACTTTGTTTATTTTTTTATTTTTACATTTCTTTTTATTATTATTATTTGTGACATTTTATTTTCCTTATTATTTTAATTTATGACATTTTATGATTTCATTATGATCTCATTAATTTAATTTTGAATTTTTTTTTTATTTGTTTATTGTGAATGTGAAGACCATGTGGATTATTTCTTTTATTTACTTTGTTTTTTGACGATAGTCTGGCAGTTTGAGTACTATAAGCGACCTACACAAATGTCCTTTTTTTGGTATTGTTCGTCGTGTCGTTGAGCTCCTTGGGTTATGAGTTGAGCTACACGATAACTGACAAATGCTTGCACTGACTGGACAGGTCCACTCAATCTGTGTGGTGCTTTCTTAAAAAGACCATTTCAGACACTATCTGCATGGTCCTCATGTAAGTTGACCAAGATTATTTTGTCTGGACCTTAAAAGAGACTATGACCTCTGAGTTTGTTTCGGCTGTTTCTTCTCAGAGTAGTCGGGTATGAAACACCGGCCTCATCTAGTTTAAAAAAAAAATGACGTGTAAAAGTGTTTGTGAAGACCTACTTGCAAAATTAACATCATTTATCATTTATGCTGTCAAAAGATATGGCCGTTTATGTCGCAAGTTTGTACGGAACCCTCGGTGTGCGAGTCCGACTCGCACCTGGCCGGTTTTTTTATATTAAAATTTGAAAGAAGGGGAAGCAAAGAGGGAGTGGTGAGCCCTGGAGAGAGGAAATTTGGGATAATAAGAAATTGAAAAATCCATGAAAATATCTCACATTTTCTTTTTTAGCTTGACAGAAGCTTCATAGTTGAGTACTGTTAGTTCGTGTTCCAACTTTGCGATCATCTCAGTCTTCAATGCCATAGTCTTTTCAAAGTGTTCTGTCTCTTCCTTTAAAGTCTTCGAGCTCACTGAAACAAATCATCGTTAGGAAATTTAGAGGTTGTCATACAAAACATAATAACAGCAACTGTACTGTAATTGTTTTTGAATCTTCAAAGAACCAAACAATTCCCTTGGATTTTTCACCCATGCCTTAAGAAAAATAATACATTTGGATACAAGTTACCCCCACTACGGCTTGGGTGTGAGTTCCGACTCGGCTGCAATGGCAAAGTACATTTACATTACATTTTAGTTTGTTTCCATTAATTCTAGTTTTGCCGTACCTTTAATACGCTCTTTCAGATTCTCATTAGAAGCTTCCAACTTTCTGGTATTAATCTTGGCAGACAGTTCTTCTGCTGCCGTGGTCTCCATCTGCCTAACCATCAGTTCTCGAAAATGCTCCATTTCCAAGAGAAAGTCAAAACCAGGTGGCATTCCCCTGACCTTAGAAAAGTGATATTAAGCGACAATATGCAACGCAAAGATCTTATCAATCAGTTACTACTTACTTAGGTACTACGTTTTGTAAATACGAATGTGGCCACAGATGTCCACTAGCACTTGTAGGTATATTATGTTATGGACCAAGTGATGCATGACGAGGGCATTATGAATAATGTCCAACACATATTGGGCAGGATATAAAATTAATATTTCATAACGTTTTTTTTGTTCGATTGTACGAGCATGACTTACAACATCGCAAATTCGCTATGATTCTGATGATCTAGGATGCATCAAGAAAAGGCGATAAAATATGTACAATTTCTACGAGGATTTACATTCGCTTGGTCAGCTGATCATCAATGAATTTTCCAAAAATACAATAACAAACTCCTTTTTTTTAAAGTCGGTTAACGTTTCCACATGAGATGTCGTGCGTTTATATAGATAGTTTTTGTATTTTCTAGTACACCATCCAGAACAAAGCGCTCAACTTGGTATAAATATAAACTTACATCGCTTGTTGAGTCCTCTATTCTCTCCCTCATCTGAAATCACCAATTAAAGTCATTAGTCCAATTTCTTTTTAACTGACTGTAATTTTTGCCTAGGTTTGCAGATAAATGGCACGGTTAGCGCAGTGCCTGAGCAATCGACTGCTGCTCCGCGTGTCGCGGGTTCGATTCCCGCACGGATTAAATATTTGTATGACCTACAGGTAGTTTGTTTCGGGTCTGGCTGTTTGTGTTACATGTGAGCTTAAATGTTTGTAAACGCACCCACGATACAGGAGAAATCCTAGTGTGGGGCAACGCAATTTTTTCAAAATAAATAAATAATGACAAAATAAATTCAGTTCTTCAAAAAAAGAAAACTTCAAAAAAAAAAATTTACGGGTTCATTCGCAACCTCATAGAATTTATATCGATTGGACCATTACTTTTGAATGTTTGTTTCTATACCAATAGAAATGGGCCTACTCTTGGCCTCAATTTTGTTATAAAAAAGGTCTACGATGGAACGGGAACCCAAAAGAAGCCTATTAACTTGCGACTTGAATAGATCCGAGTTATATGAACTCGGGATAATAGATGCAGACAAGGAATTCCAGTCCTTGGTTGCATCGCTCTTTTATTTGCTGGGGAATCATCAAATGACTTCCCCCGCTCTGGCCGGAGCGGGGGGAGAGTTGCTGCCTTGTACTGACTAAAACCTACCCCTGTTCTTTCTACTGCCCTTTATGTTCCGGGCCCCCATATCTCTTTCAAACTTCCCGCAGCCCTGGTTGCATGGCTTGATTTGAATGTCAAAAGAAGAGGTCTTTTGAAAGATCATTACGCACCTTGGCGATCATTTCATCAATATGGGGTCTGAGTTCAGGATAGCTGTTCATGATATAGATAAGATGCCCCAGTTCAGCGTTCAGGCGGGTTTGCAGTGAATAGTCTCCCTGGAAATTCATTCAAGATAAGAGCATCAGGCCACTGAGGAATGGTGATGTAAAGTGACTTATCAAAGAAAAACAAAGTAAAAAGATCAAAATCATTATCATCGTCGTCCTGCTCTCGTCTGATTCTATTTGGGGTCGGCGCAACACGTTTTCTTCTTCCATTCTCCCCTGTCAGTCATTTACTCCATTCTCCTTCATATCATTATTATTACACAATCCATCCATCTTTTCTTTGGTCTTCCTCTCCCTCCATCAAAATGTATATCTATCACTCTTTTAGTCGCATGCGTTTTATCTCTCCTCATTACATGCCCATACTAAGACAAACGACTCCCTTTCAATTATTCTGTAACAGGCGCAACCATCAAGCTTTTAGTAAAAATATCAAAATGAAGGTCGTAAATTGAAAACGCTGGTGGTTTAAGTTGATGCTCGTAGTAAAGTAAAGTACTACTTCTTTGTTGTTTCTGCCTGGTTTTAACCTTGTGTAGCCCTATAACTCATTTAACATTTAAAACTGGAACTCACAGCTTTTAAATCATCCATGAGCCCCACGTTCAATAGACTGCCAGATACCAGAGGATTGTCGTACTGCTCGAAGATAATAACCAAGTCAGTCATGTGTTCTGGCGACAGGACACTGTTGAGGAGTTGGTACTCCTGCACCAGATCCGGCAGACAGATGGACATCTTACATTTGTTGATGGCATCGTCCAGGATCTTGGTGATGCGCTCGCATTGGATGTGGCACTCCAGGTCGATTGGGGATGCCGCTGGAATAAGAATTATGAGGCGTCCAGATTGGTTTGTCTATGGATATACACTTGACACAACGCGATGGCTGAGCATGAGGTCCGCAGGTTTTAATCCCTGGTCGAGCCCCCTTTTAGATTTTTAAGGTCTTTAGTTCAGCATATTGGCAATCGAATCCCAACAAGCGCGCAGTCTGCACTCACAGGCAGCGCACACCGCATCAGCTTGCGGCCAGCAGAGTAGCGGGCGAGTGACATCGCTCTCGTCCCCGACCCCGCACTCACTTCTTCGGGCACAACCGTGAAGGAAGCTCTCAAACCGATAGTTAATATTGTTGTTGTTTTGCGGCTATTGTAACTTTAACGACAATACACCAGTTCCTATAAAATACAGTCAACTTTATAACATCCGAAGCGTCGGACCAAAGTTAAAGAAAGTTTACAGTAACTAGCTTCGCCCCGCGGTTTCACTCGCGTGGTGATAGAATAAACAATATACCTCCATGAATTATAGCCTATGTGTTATTTTGATATGGAAGTTATTTTATTGTGAAGTTTCATTAAAATCTATTTAGTAGTTTTTGCGTGAAAGAGCAACAAACATACTTACATACATCCTCGCAAACCTTCGCTTATGTAATACTAGCTTCCGCCCGCGACTTCGTCCGCGTAGTTACTTTGGGCTAACGCTTACTTTAACCCACGAAATGATCAAAAAAAATTATCTTTCTCTCCCCTTTTTTCCTTATTTCTCCCGAGACGGACATATAGCAATGTCCGTCTCCAGGGTCCCAACTATCGGTTTGACCATTTAGGCGTGAAGATGTACCAAACAAACAAACAAACTCACTTTCACCTGTATAATATTAGTAAGGATTAGTAGGATGGGTCTATATAAATACTGTGCCTATACGTCTTTTCTTTGACAGCTAAGACCATAGAGTTAATTCGTAAGAGTACTTCAGTACTCTCCAATTTACCATTGTCTTTCGTGAGGTCGATTTCTTTGTCAGCGCTCACACCAGACTTTTGACTGCTGTTCTTGGAGCTCCCTGAGTGGGTGGAGGTGGACTGCCCCGAAACTGATGGCGCATCCATTGGGAGTTTATACCTTTTTACCAAACAAATAAAATAATTAACTTCAACTTCAACTCTTCATTAATGGCTTTTGTAGACGAAAGATACCACAATTTTGCCAATCGTGTAAACTGGTAACAATAATATCAAACGCTGGAGAATGTTTAGCAAGTAATCACAGTAATTAAAAAATATAAAAACAATAAATGCTTATGCTTTACTTTTGGTTTCCTCTAAAATAATTATTCTACTTTCTTGTTTTGTTAACAGAATTTGATTCAAGACGCGTATTTTAGTTACTATAGTAACAGTAGCTATGGTTACAAATATGTTTATGTTTTTCTTTTTTTATTGCCTCGTTTTTATTATTGTTTATGGCCGGTGTCTTACCTAAATTAATATTAATGAAATAAGAACTCGCCATTATTTCTGAACTAGCTTTCGCCCGCGGCTTCGCCCGCGTTAAATTCTCTGTACCAAAATTCATCAAAATCGGTTTAACCATTTAGGCGTGAAGAGGTAACAAACAAATAAACAAACACACTTTCGCTTTTATAATAGTAAGGATATTAAAATGCGCAGTGGATTTTACCTACTCTCAACTTTAGATAAGTTATGGAATCAGGCGTTGCCAAGCAGAATTTCATGATATTCAATGCTATGCAAAATATTTAGTTTTAATCAAAAAGAACTAGACTTGGATACATGATGCAGTACCGTTGTCACCTGCCTGCAAAACAATTCACATGCCGAAAAAACCGGTCAAGCGCGAGTCGGACTCACGTATCGATGATTCAGTACCAACTTGCGTCATAAACAGCCATATCTTTTGACTGCGTAAACTTAGTGGGTTGATTTATTCACAGCTTCAAGGGACCACAGACTTGAGTATAATTTTAAGTCGATACCTTCAGGCGTTCCAGACAGACAGACAAAAAAGTTATCATATAAGGGTTCTGTTTTTTTTCTTTTGAGGTGCGGAACCCTAAAAACAATAAACATACGAAGTATTCTTTACAAATATTTATAAATATAAATGGTACACACGACGGCACATCAACCTGTAAAAAACCATTTTAACCTGATCTCTCTACTATGGTGTAAGATCTGTATTAAAGAGATCAGGTTATAATAGTTTAGTATTGGTTGACGTGCCGTCGTGTGTACATAGCAAAATACAGCTAGCACGTCGTGACAACAACAAGTAGGTCGTGATCATCAGCATGATGCTGTACTGTACTGCCCAGTGCTGGTTTTCAGTGATCAATGTATCGTCAAGCTAGGCTTCCCCCGGGGTCACGGGTTTTTCGAAAGAGATACCGCCGCCCCTTGTTACTTCTATTGCCCTTTATGTACCACATAAAGGGCAATAGAAGTAACAAGGGTGGGTTTTAGTCAGTAAAAGCCTGATACTACTCCCCGCTCCGCCCAGAGCGAGGAAAGTTATTTGATGAATTCACATCCGCAAAAAAACGCGAGGCGTCCCCCCTAACACCATAGCTACTACATAAATTACTTAGTTAATCAATACAAACAACACAACTTGTTGCTGTGTAACCATGTGACGTGTTACTTCTAGTTTGTTCAATAACTGCATAACAGTAGTACCTAGAATAGAAGCCACGGCTGCAATATCAAACACACTATTTTGTTTGTCAAAGGTAAGCAAACTTTTTTTTGTGCATTATTAATTTAAAACAAATGCGAATTTGTGTTGTGCATTATACATCTTTGATATAGATCACTTGTTGCGTCTTCACGTATGAATATGACCACACCTTTTATCACAACTGTTACAACAAAAAAACCGGTCAAGTGCAAGACAAACTCGCGCATCGAGGGTTCCGTACAAACTTGAGACATAAATGGCCTTATCTTTTTACTGTGTCAGGCTTTTACTGACTAAAACCCACCCATGTTCCTTCTATTGCCCTTTACGTTCCGGGGCCGCGGTATCTCTTTCGAATAACCCGCAACCCCGGTAGGCGGAGGCTCTGGCATGCCCCTCTGCTTTGCTGACATCTCTTTGAGGCCCACGGGAAACAAACGCGCCGACAATGGGGGCCGGACGCGAGAGATCGCCGCCGCCGATCGCCTCTACGACGACTTAGAGGGTTGATTCTTTTTAGGATTCCGTACCTTAAAAGGAAAACATGGAACTGTCTTGTTGTTTTCCGTCTGGCTGTATGTCAAGACCCTTTATCTCGGGAACGCGTGGAGGTGTCGAGTTGACATTAAAACTATTTAAAACCCTGTGGTGTCAACCCAACTCTGTGGTAAGGTCCCTTTGTGCCGTGCAAAAATCGTTTCTCTAAATCTATGCAGTCAGAAATATCTCTTTATGTAGCTAGTTTTTACGGAACCCTCGGTGGGCGATTCTGACTCGTTCTTGGTCGGTTTTTTATCCTTTTCACAGCACTAAGGGACCATAAGACATGGTGTCCTCCACCAACATGCTTTGAGTCCAAATAGTAGATTACTATCTTCTCCTTTCTCTTTCTCCTGTCCTTTTTAACCGACTGACGGAGGGTAATGTGTTTATCAGTCCAATGTCTGTTCCTTTGTGGCACTCTAGAGACCAAATTGTGAGCCGATTTTGATGATTCTTACGTGCATTGGTTTGTGTTGGTCTGGTGAGTGTCACTAAAGACAGGCACTTGTAAATTTAAAGCGGCAACAATCAGACATAAAACATATGTTTATTTTTTAAGTTGTCTTACTACGTCGAGTTACATTAAAAAAGGGATGTGAAAAATTATCTTTACAACTGTTAAATTGGCTATGTTCCACATTAGATACTACTTGATATCATTCTAGAGTACTGGATTTGTACTTATTATTTTCACTTTTTTATTTCATTTTAGGAAAGCTTACAAACTAGTAACTCTATACTAGCAATTATAAATTGCTAATTAAAAGCTTCAACAGAAAATTACAAAATTATTATTTTCGGCGTAAGCAATCGGGTGCTGCGATTTTTAATAAACATTAACAATGTGGGCCAAATTCATTGTAGTTTGTCAATAAAAGTTTTTTTTTATTCTCAGCAGAAATAACTAAACCGTAAAAAATGGGGAAGAAGGGCAAAGTGAACAAGTTGGCTAAGATGTCTGACGAGGAGCGAGCGAGATATCTGCAGCATCGAGCTGACTTGGAGGAGGAGGCTCGGCGGAGGAAGCAGGAGCTCATTCATAGGTTCATTAAGGTCGACATCTTTTATTTGTTAATACGAAAATATAAACGTACACATAACTCATAACATAACGACTGTTTTCTCCGAATTGTTAGGCAGAGGTGCAGGTAAGGTAGGTGCCTGTTTTCAGATAGGAAATCATCAAATAACTCCGCACGCTCTGGGCGCGTATGGGAGTGTCAACTTGTACTGGTTCTTGTGTTCCGGGGCAGCGGTTTTTCTTTCGAACCGAGGGGATCGTTAGGGCCATTGCCATTGCCTGCCGGGGCTGCAGAAGGTATCTATGCCCTAGGACAACATCCACATTTTGCCAGTTCAATCGAGAATGGCTTATCCTTCATCTATGAAACCAGAAAACTGTCTAAAACGAGCAGTTGTTCAAGACCTTTTAGGCTAGCTGAGTAACCAGTTCGTTAGGTATTCTTGTTTTTTTCACTATATTTATTTATTTCCCTTTTTTAGCCTCATTGGTCTAGTGCTAAGCTGGGCTGAGCATGAGAACCTGAGGTCGATTCCCAGGTGGGGCGAACCAGATGTGTATTATTGGGTTATTTCATCAGTAATTTCTCAGCAGCAGCAATAGGCTGGCTCCCATACATGGGACTTCTCTAAAACTAGCGAAATGAGTGTATACTCTGATAGTTAGTGGTAAGTTCGCCAGAGGGTGTACCTAATGGACCCCCTCTGCCTAACTTCTTGGGATTGCAGGCGTGATATTATGTAGTTATGTAAGTATGTGATCTTTTCGCCACACAACATAGCCTACAACACAACACCGTGTGTCGTCAGATTCTTAAACCTTAAGCAAATTAATCGCTTATATTTGTCTCAATTTTACAGAACAAACTCGACAAAGAAGAAGCTTTCAGTCGTCTGAACCGAGCCAAAATAAATCAACAATGGAGATTTATATTGCGCAAAATAAAATGCAAACAAATGGCGTTGGATATTCAGGTAAACACATTACTTAATTTTGTTTGCTGTTATTGGCTTTGCACGGGGTTTTGACGGTTTTTTTTAAATCATTTCTTTCTTGTCCCGTTTAATTTAATGTTATTGAGAAAATATTGTTATTAAGCATGAGCAATGATTAAGGCCTACAATGAAGTTTAGTTGTTTGCAGTCTTCAGACACTATCTACCAAAAACAGTACATTTAGCCAAAATGGTAGGTCTTATCATAATGGTCTGGGCATAGATAGACCCACTAAGTTTTATCTTAATAGCTCTTCTAATGTGAAAATTTACTGTTTGTCTAGAACATGCTGACCAGCTTCAACTTCCTGGTGGACCGCAAAAACCGGCTGATCAAGACGCTGATGAAGGCCACTGATGACTCTGATGAGCAGCATCGCCGTGCTTTCCAAGCGCATACGGAGAACGTCAGCTATTTCCTTAGTGAGAATATTTTTTCATTTAATAATTGGTTTTATAGATTAAATGGGCCTACTCCTGACCTCAATCCTGTCTCGAGGACGACGATGAAACGAGCTAACCGAAAAATCAAAATATTTTTATTTCACATAGGCCTACTTATGCACTTATAAAACGTCGAAAAAAGGTGCACGGTTCGGGTTGGTCGTTTCCTATGGAGAAGAACCGGCAAGAAACTTCATGGTTACTCTTTTAAAATCATATTTTGGTTTTACAATGTTGTTGTTACAGCGTTAGTACTTAAGTATGTGAGGACACAGTAGGCCCGACAGTAAGTCATTGCTTACTTTACAAAACGTAAAATACAATCATCGAAAAGAAGCCTATTCACTTAAATAGAATTTTACATCTTCTTAATTCCTTCTATGGCGCTAAGAAGATGGCATTACTCTGTCACCAATTCACCATATCTATTTGTGCTGCCAAGACTTGTTACGGTCGGGCTTAGTTTTTTTTTATTTGGCATCTCGCAGTTCAACCTATGAGGTCATTAGCTGCTCAACCGGACTATCCTGTGGGTGCCTTGCATTTAAGGCCTCCAGCCATTGGCAAAAAACTTATATACTTACCGACTGCACGCTAAGGGCACCCCCTGCGGGGTACGAGCCTCGGCTTAGGGCGTCGCTGAGGGAGGACAGCAAAGGTACAGACTGAATCTGAGTTCCATTATTTGGGGGATCTGGCTCAGCTACGCGGGCTGGCTCGAGCAAAGAGACGGGGTAGGGGACGGGCTTAGAGTTCCACCACCATGTATGTATTCCTGGCACAAGAGACATTCAGCGTTTGTATTTGGCATTACCCCGGGTAACCTAAGAACCGTTGAATTCATATGCAATGACTAGTAATTAATATAATTAATTAATTAATTATAATTAATTATTATTATTAATTATTATTATAGGTACTTACAATCATGTGGTAATAAGACCTTTCCGCCACTTCTCCCAGATAAAACGCTAGGAAGTGAAGAAGAGCCGAAGTGTTAGTAGCAAGTCGATCGGATATTTACATGACTTAGATTTCATTCGATAACCTACCTGCTTGTTTGCTACCCACACAATTATTGAGATGTTAACTAACGATCTTTCGCTCATCAGAGCGTGTCTTTGAACTATGTGATTGTAGGTTCAATTATAACATTAAAATGCAAATATCCACCTAAACTATGTTCTAGATGGTATAATATGTGCTTACGATTCTATGGTGAAACAATGCACTACATATCATAATGATTATTTCAGACATTGGCTCCCAACGCCTAGACAAGTTACAAGCAGAATATGACCACCAGAAGAACACACTCCTAGAGAACTGGGATAGAGAAGAAATGGATCTGGTAGACAATCAGGACCAGGCTGAGTTCAAGCTGAAGTTAATCGCATATATACAAGACAGGGACTTCCAGGCTATGAAGAAGAGTATAGAAATTCAGCGGGCTACAGAAAAGAACGATGCGAGGCTTGAAGTAAGGACGATATGTTTATCTGCTTAAACCTGGTTTGATGTGATAAGTCTATGGAGAGGTAGAATGCAACTTTATTGCCGAACCGCCTCTTACGGGCTTGTAATCAATGTGTCATTATTGATTCCTGAAAAACGATAGTTCATTCATGATTCTCCTAAACATAGTTACCTTGACCACTGGCACTGTAAAAAGTCTAATTGATGTTTGGTCAATAAAAAGTATTTCACTTGAATAGCGTTTATTGTTTATTAATTTAGTAAAAATATAATGATCTTAAATAATATGTGAGTAGCTAGAACTTCAAGTCGTCCTTCCAGTCGTCACAGTTGGCTCTGCCTTTCTCTGACATACATATCAGTAAGTCTTTAGAGAACTCGCATTTGTCATCTGTGTTTTCTGCAAATTTTAAGCATGAAAAAAGGTTAATATCATGTAAAAAAATGTAGATTGAAATTGTTGAAGGGTGCAATAATATTGGCATATGTAGCAGAATTAGGTGTAGGTACTAACTATTATTAGGTATTTGTTTTAAGCTTTCCCGGTTTATAACTAAACTTACACTGTCGCTTACGGCATAATTATGTCGACACGGTTGGCGCAGTGGCTGAGTGATCCCCGCACGGAACAAATATTTTTACAGATAGTTGTTCCGGGTTTGGCTGTTTGTGTATGTGAGTTTAAATGTTTGTAAACGCAGCCACGATACAGGAGAAATTCTAAGTGAGGGGCAAAGTTTAAAAAAAAAGAATATATTTTCTTCCTATCCCAAGATATCGGGAGCTCACAATAATTGGAAACCACGGATTTCCCCGTAAGTGATAATAATGATGATGAATTGATTATGAGAGCATCTCCCCTTTGTACTACAGTTGGAAGCTGGAATCATCCAAAGTGACAGAATTTATTAAAGTTTCCTTTTGGATTTTAGCATCCTCTATCAGTAACGGGTATGAGTAGAGTAAGACTGACAGAAGTAAGTTATACATAGTTACCGTTATCCAAAATCTGGAAACACTCTTCAATAGACTCTTGAAGGAAATCCCTCAGATCTTCGTTCTTAACATCCTTAGTAATAGCATGCGTCACTAGATATCTGTCCGGCATTCCATCCTCCGCTGTCTGCGTGTGAATTAAGAAATTAATCTCTACAGCTGCTTCGTAGTTCGTTGAACTAATCAAAAGTAATTTAGTAGGGAGATTATTTTAATTGACTACAAAATTGGGTTCATTTATTTCTCTATACACCATTTGATTGAAATGACACGTAATATTAGATGATCCTTTAGATACAGTAAGAGAATCCGTATATTAGATACAGTAAGAGATCATGCTAGAGAGATGGTGCTAGACACCCTGTATAGCTCTGTCTCTTTCCCTCAGCGGAATAAGTTCTGCTTTAAGAAGTCGTGGTAGGGTAGCAGGTGGTAAGATTGGTCGATCGTTTTGACTATTTTATGGAACCCAAATAAGTTACCTGTCGTGGGGAGATATAATAAGCAGGAATATAATGCTAATGCTTATTCTACTTTCATTTTTTTGTTCAAACACACGTGCTAGTTTTACAACGTACTTGATCTCTATATTCTAACAGTCTACGATTATATTCTTACCATCTCT
Source organism: Ochropleura plecta (assembly GCA_905475445.1). Taxonomy (NCBI): domain Eukaryota; kingdom Metazoa; phylum Arthropoda; class Insecta; order Lepidoptera; family Noctuidae; genus Ochropleura; species Ochropleura plecta. The sequence continues at coordinate 5,835,303 of FR997735.1, forward strand.
AAATTCTCCAGGAAGCAGTGTAAGGCACAGGCTTTATTATCAGTTTCATTGTTAGCGTTATGTTCAGTAATGTTCTTCTCGTCTGAGCGAAAGTTATCTTCGTAACCTGAGATCTTATGAGTGTTTGGATTGTACTGACTCCTTTGACCTGAGTTTTCTGGCCGTCTCTCTCTTTTATATCTTCTCGTAGATGGGGTCGAGGAGTAATAGTTATTGTATTGGCCCTGGCCCATGGCTTGCTGAAATATAAAGTTATTTTTTATCATATTCTAAGCTATAAGCTAGACAGAAGCTTTTAATTTGAAGAAACAAAAGACTAAAAATTTAAGTTCTCTTTGCTTTGTTCTCCTATAAAACATAAGAATACTCTGATAAAAGTTATTTTACTTACGACTCCATATTCGTCACTTCGTGGGAAGTCTTGTTTTCCATTGAAATAATCACCATGGCTTCCCATCATGTCATTCCTGTTATTCTTACTGCCCATTCTTCCCCCACTTCTGCCACCTGACCTATCATTGTTACTGCCCATTCTATCGTCATTTCTGTTGTTCCTATCATCATTACGATCCATTCTATCATCAGTTCTACCCGTCATGTCATCTCTATCTCTCATACTACTTCCTCCTTTTCTATCTTTACCACTCGTTCTATCATCTCTATTATACTTATTTTCTTTGCTCCCGGTAGTGCGACCTCTTTCCCAGTCACTTTTCTGTATTTGACCTCGTGGCTCTCTATAGTCTTGCTCAGAGTTTCCTTTGCTTGAGTTCTTCCCTTCTTGCATCTTCAAGCATTTCTTGTAAATGTTCTTCAGTTCGGCTTCTTTTGGCCCTCCACTCGACCGACAGTTTAAAGCCTGTACAAAAGACATAAAACTATGGATATAGAATCTGTTGTGGCCACATAACTAACTTTACTATTAAAACCTACACTAGAGAAACTTACGGCCGAAGCCATTTTGTCACGTTAAACTGCAACAGACGAGGCACCGCAAAAAATGCTAATACTATAAGGTACCTTCAGAATTACCGATCAAAATATTAAAATTGCTACTCACATAGCTCTCCACAAGTATTAAACACATTATCAGAACGTGGTACTTGACGAGGCACATGTTCACAGCGGCTGCCACACCAACAATATCGCACCTGGACATGCCACACCGTATATATGATAGTAGCGTCCACGGTTCACTTGCCGCAGACACAAGAGGTGACAGGATCCATCCAAATATGACTAATTGTTGTATGACATGCGTGTGCTGCGCTTTTGAATTAGGTGGACTCAATAATTTTATGGTGATATTATTTTTTGGTCGCTTTCACCTCATAGTTTTGCCATTGAAACGACAAGCCATCAGTAGGGTAAAGCTAACCTGTCTCACGACGGTCGAAATGTCCTTTTGATAGGCAAAGAATCCTACGCTTGGCAGATTTTCGCAGTTCGCAATAATAAGAATAACCCAACAGCAAATGATCAAAAAGCAACGTGGCTATGAACGCTTGTCGGCCGCAAGCTAAATTAAGTTGTAATATTGTTTTCTTCTTTGCTTTGGCTTATGACCTCAGAAATCTATATAGGTACTGTTTCATCTCAAATCGATCTAAAAGCTCGTCAAACGTTTTCTATTCTTCAACGAATTTGAAGTCTTACTTCTTACGTGATATGTATCTGCTCAGAATTTAATCCTGCTCCCCTAGATTATAAATATGTCCCTGCTCTATATTACATCATACATACTGAAGCCATCCAGTATCATATCTAACAATGCTTATCAATCATCAGTCATGCCTGTCAAACTGTCAGCCTACATGTTCGGATGTGCTGACCAGAGCCACTAATTACAGGAAAACCTCATGTGGCCAATTTTAAATTACAATATAATACCAGCACAACAACAAGTATATCAGAAAATGAGTTCCTAAACTACTTGTTGTGATGTTCAGGGACTATTTATTATGCCTCTTTAGTTGTCTCATTTCAGATTATATCTTATGTTGGTAATTTGTTTTTCTACGTTGTATTTTTTGCCACGAGTATAGCCAATCCTCCATTGATTCTTTCATCTACAGCTAATACAATCATGGGACTATTTGCATTAATTCAGAAAATTTTACGGTCCAAATTGTATAGCCGTGAAGAATTTCGATTTCCTGTTTTTTGGTTCGTCAAGCGAATACCTAATTGATAGATCATATTCGTTACAGTCTGAATTTGGTGTATCATTCGTTGAATTTACTACCTATTCACCAATGTTTATTCTTACATTGTTCACTAATGAACGAGAATTTACAGATCGATCTCACTCATCTTCAACAGCTTATTCATCTTTAACTACAGATATGTACCTACCTATAGTTACTTTATGACAAAAAAAAAACAATTTTGCACTAAGTCGTTGGAAAATTGCCTCTGTTCTACTAAGCTTCCAGTTATCAACTTCTGATAAAAAAAAATCTTTTCAATTGCAGCATGAAGAAGAACTACGCAGCTTCTGCGTCCCCAAACACCTGGTGATCGAGACGTACTGGAACAAGCTCCGTGAGGTGTACACCACATACCAGGAGGAGCACAATCCCATCATGAACCACTACCACAGTCTGCGCGAGAAGGACGATTTCTATCAGAAAGAGATCGCCAGGAACGACTATCAGATACAGCTTGCTACTGTAAGATGTTACTTAGAACTTGACAAACAGATGAATTTAAAAAATAGACTCGTAGAAACCCATTGTCGGTTATTCTTCAATGGAAAGCCAAGTATGAACTGTTGCATTTAGTGAGGCTTCCAGTTATTTAATAGGAACCAATTGATATCGAAGAATCCATAATAAGCATTACTTTGAAATATATCCCAGTATAGTTGTTATTTTCGTAGTGCACGCGACATCACTGAATCATTAGTTACTTATCGTTTTGTTCTTCAATGCTTCGTGGTCACGATGAACCTGGATACAAAAAAAAAAACAAACAAAAACAAATTAGAATAATTCCAAAATTATGTGGTAACCGTCGTGTGTTGCGTGACAAAATATCATTAAAATAAATACTTTTTAGATGAAAGAAATTATTTATTGAAGGTTTGAATCTTACATTAGAGATTATTAGAACTATTTAGAAAATCTTTCGAAAAACACAATTCAAATCTATTTTTAGGTAGGCACCAGTACCTAAATCTTGATATTGCAGTAAGACCACTACTGCTCTACTACGGATCGAATATTTCGTCTGCCTTTATTAGGTACTGAATAAAAATACATAAACTAGTTTCATAACTAAACCAAGAAATATCACCAATAGATTTTAAATTTCAGGAGAATCTGTTAAATCTGCAACACGAATGGCAAAACACAACGAGCAGGATGGCAGACAAACTGGCACGCATGACGGCCCGAAAGGAGGACCTAGCTCGGAAGTATCTTCAAATGAAGAGGGACTCCAAGATCGTGAGGAGCAAAGACAGCCAGCAACTCAACGTCATGGTTAACGCCAGCCAGGATGCTATCAAGGTTCCAGACTTCTAGTCTATTGTTTCCATAAATTTCCATGTAATATGTGTTTCTATCGCTAATTGTAAGGCCTTTGTTTGAGTTTTCATTGGCGGTGGTCATTGCCAGTGTTTGAGTTATTGTTATTGTTCGACCTTTAAACTAACCTGTTAAATGTACAGGTGCAGATAAGCTGGTTTTAGGTAAAACTGAAAGGAGATAGTCACCTACCTAGATACAAGTTCGGAGTACAGGGTTTGGGGGTTTAGTGTAGAGATCTCTAAATTACAAAACTTCATCGTATACGTAACCAAAATCGATTAAATTTTATATAACACCGGGTATTCACGATATTAGAAAACAAAATTCGACAAGAGCTGAATAATTATTCTTTTACAGCATCTCGAAGATTTGCATGAAAAGCTAAACAAAGTCCTGCAACTAGCAGAGATCTGCAGTAAGTACGAGCATGCAGGTGATGAACTGTCCAAAGACGTGGAATACGACTTCGAGTCTGTTGACTTTGAACACCTGGACAAAGCTATGATTGTAGGTTCAAATCTTTAACCTTTTGTTACTAGTTATCTACTATACATATAAATGCACTGTTATGGTGACCAACAGGCAATCATAGCAAAATATCGTGACTGTATTCCTCGAAAGAGGAAAGCAGAGGTCTACTAGTAGGTACACCAACATACCACATAAAACACCTCATAACAATATCTTTGTCCTATTTTGTTTAAAATCTTTCCCGTTTAGACTGTTTTAAGCTTTCACGGCTTATAACTAAATTTACACTGTCCTCTAAAGTGATCGTCCGTGACTTTCATCTATGTGAGCTCTCGAAATTTCGACGTTGTTGCAAGTGCCATAATCACAAGGCACTTGCAACTGCCTAAGTGTTAATTTAGGTACCGTTAAGATTACCTGTCAACTTTTGTTGTAAATAGACAACTAAACATTTACATATTTTATGATTGTAATTAAAATATTTTTGAAAGGATGAATGCAAGGAATACAGCAAAATGGACAAGTTTCTACTCAAAGCGAACAGAGCCAAAGTGCAGACTATCTGCTTAAGGACAGAGAAAGCAAAGCTGGTGAAGGAGAACATTCAGCTCAAGAACTACATCAAGCGGTACCTGACGGACTTGGCGCTGAAGGGCAAGGACAGGCCGTTGAGCATGAGGATAAGGACGGAGGCGCCCAAGATTGATACCAAGGCCTTGTGTGTATTCTTTGTATACACTTCCTATACTTTTTTTGTCAATGGCATCTTGCAGGTCAACCTAGGAGGTTGTTGCTTAACAAGACTATCCTGTGGTGCCTTGAGTCACTTGAGTGTAAGGCTTCCAGATTTCTTACACCTAAAAATATGTTTTCAAGTCGGGTTTTTTTTCCCAACCTGGAAGAGCAAACATCTAGCTAGTAGTTGTAGTAAGCACACCTAAGTATTATGTACCATTTAGATTTTCCAGTAAAACCTAAGATTTACCGACTATGGATGGTAAATGTCCATAAAAGTTTGGGATTCGAACTTTTACCATCATTCACTTGGTAAATCTTAGGATTTGCATTCAAGGAACGGTAAATGTCGAAAAAAATAACCATCCCTTTCTATCACTCACGACTCAGAGTACCCCGACTCGGATAAGTTAGGTTGGAAGGCTAAGGCGCCGCCTTAGCCTTCGTGGCTTTTTCTTAAAACACCCAGAAATAGGAGGCCCGCGTAGCGGGGCTCCGTCGACCTATCTTAGGGCAGTTGGTAATCAGTTGTAAATATTAGAGATGTATTAAACTAAAACCAACATTTACCAGTCCACATTGGTAAAACCTAGCATGTACTGAATTGGTATGGCAAAAGTCCGAAAAAATCGTCCATTTATAATAAATACTTACATTTACCAAGTCATGTCGGTAAATCTTAGGTTTTACTGGAAAATCTTAAGATTTTCCGTAGTTCGAGCTTTTACAGTAACACATATAAGCGAATCAACGCCTGTTACTGTCTACGCCCCGTTTTCAACAATCGGCAACACCTACTAAATTAACGTGTCAATGACCAAATAAAAACGCGGTTTGTTTCCAACGCTCGTTTCAGCGAACTTAACCCTCTGGGACTGACGTGGTAGTCTGTCAAACACCGCAAAATTTAAAACGAATGCAACTTCGTTATTTTTCAAATTACAACCGCCGCGTTCTAAGTACCTTCCGAGGGCGCGCTTATTCATCGCTCAGTGACCCGTGGGCAGTGGAGGGGTGCGTACGCGTCGTACAAGGAGGGAAGGTGTCTACGAGTCAACCACGTCAACGTTAAAGTATGGATCTGTGAGACAACCACCTCAGTAAAATCACTATATTTTCATAGTGTTTCCTAGACTACATATCAGTGTAATTGTATCTTCCCACCACAATTAAGGCACAGACACTGACACAGGGAAGCCAGTTATGATTGTAGACTACAATCACACTAAAGGCGGAGTCGACGAAGTTGACAAGAAGTGTTCGATTTATTCGTGTAGCCGTAAAACTCGTCGCTGGCCTATGGCAATTTTTCAGCGGATACTGGATATGGCAGGAGTAAATAGCTTTGTCTTGTATCAGTCATGTGGAGATAGTGATGATAAAATGAGGAGAGGAACTTTCATGTTGAATATGGCAAGAGATTTGGTGCTAGATCATATGAAAGCCCGCGTATTCAATGAAAGATTGCCAAGAGAACTGCGAATGACAATAGGAAGAGTTTTGGGTAAAGATTTACCCCTCCACCTCCAAAGACTACATCTAGTCAACCAAGTGGAAGGAAATTATGTTTCATTTGTCCATCAAAAATTAAAAGATTGTCAAAATATCGATGCTGTGATTGTGAGAAGCCCATTTGCCTTCAATGTTCCGAGCCACTGTGTCAAGATTGCCAAAAAAAGTTGTTATAGTTTGAGGTCATGCCAAATTTTTTTGAACCATTGAATGTTGTTAACTCTTTATATTTTAACAGGTACATATGTTACCTTAATAATTATAATTAATGTTCCTATAAAAAGTGCTAAGTTCATTATTTATTTTTTATTTTATAAATGTCTATATTCTAAGACTGATTTAGACTTACTAAATAAAAGTTAATAAATGTCACATAGTTTTATTTTCTGAAACTTAGTTACTAAAAATTATTATATAAACCCCAAATATTAAAATAAAATGATTTAATCGTGGCTTAACAAAAAAAACTATAGAGTTATTAATCGTTAAAATGGTGTCTGATGGACTACCACATCAGTGGATTTGAGAAAATTTAGGCACGTCAGTCCCAGAGGGTTAAAAATCTAAATCAATGCGGTTTTTAACGGGCGGGTCTCCAGACTGTTGACCAATTGTTCACACAGATAAGGGCAGAGTATTTTTGCACTATAGGAACTTATTACACTTAGATAATAAGATCACGTTCACCACATAAAAAACCAACAATTTACTAAGACCTTTACTTGTCTCCCCAGGAATCGCCCAGTAACATGCATAGAAGGTGCACTGTCGAATGCGGTGCAGCATGAGAAACGCATGCGCACCATCGAGCGGCGCAACAGGGACAACGACATCAAGTCGTACCCACGCCTGCAGTGCTGGATGCAATCAGCATAATACTGCAACATGCTGCTTCAAGTTTTTGCCTTATGTTGATTGTGTGTCTAAATTATGTTCCTGCTGTGATTACTACCTACTTTGGCACTTTCTTCACTTCAAGTTTTTTTTTTCAGAATGAATGTTTCTTTGCCCGTTTTGACCTACCCACACTAGGCGACACCTCAATGAATATTTAAATATAAAAGTTCTGTGACACATTACAATTTACAGAACATTAGTGAGTGGGAGTTATCTTTTTGAAATATTTTGCTTTTCTATCACTTTAATTTTTCTGTAAATCTTTTGAATCAACAGCACTAATTACTACCTATTAGATGCAATTTATCATACCACAAATAAATTGGGATAAAGGCATCATGATCAATTTAAAAATAAATTATTTTTTGTCATATAATTGCAAAATTATGCACTTCTTTATGAATGTAATTTAATAATTTTAAATTTGTTCTGCGCACAAATAATACTTAGCCAAAGATTGTGTCAATTACCTAGACTAATTCAAATATATGAGATTTGTTTTCAACCAAAAATCAAATGGCGCTTCTCTTTGAGCACATCACACGTATTGCCAACTGCATACATTGAGATTGGGAGTATTTAAATAAATAATAAAACATTAAATATGTAAAACTTATATTATGTAAAGCTATCAATATTAACTTAGACAATGTACAAAACGCCAATTTAATCGGCTCGGTTACTTATTACAGATTCAATACTTGCTAGCGCCTTTCAATATAACTTCAATCACTTTAATTTATGTAATAAAAAAGATGCGCACTTTCAAATTTAAGTAAGATCTTTAACAAATTATATAAAAGGAATTGTATGGGAAATAATCCATTGATATCTTTATCCACAAATTATCATTATGCCATAGAAAACCAATAGACCCAAAAAAAAAATTAAAATTATGAAATTCACAGAAAAAGTACAAGAATGTAAAGTAATACATTTCAACATAATGAGAACCACTTTCTTATAAAGATCTAAGTTACTTGTAATCCTAAAATAGCAGTTTTTGCTGTAACATTTCAACCACACGACTTGACCACTCCAGTGAGAAATGACAATATAATGACTAACAGAATAGGATTAGTGTTTAGGATGAAATTAGAATACCTTTTCAAAATTGATTTTATACAATTTGGCTTCCAAAATGACAGTTGACTTACAAATAAACTTATTATTAAATCCTTAGTAGTTTTGATCCATTGGTACTACACCAGCCATGGAATTACCAGAATCATCGCCCAAGTTCCAAGGTTCGTCGATAGCCACCAGCAACCTCGCCAACGCTTTGTGCCCGTCCAGGTCAATGTTCTTTGTTAGTTCTTCATTGAATGCAACATATTCATCACACAAAACTGTCTTGCCTTGCGAAACGCCATAGATCTCGTACCAACCTTCCAGAGGCTCATTCAAGGGTCGCTTCAGTTTTATAAGGACCTCCTGGTCATCCACAGTTTTCACATAGAAGCCTTCGCTGGCAGAAACTTTGGTTACTTTGCCCCAAAGCGTGACTTTCGCGCCAACTTTGCCGAGGTTACCGGCTGTCACATACGGAACAAACTCATCGTTGTCGGGATACTGGTTGTCTTCGAAATCATCGTGATCTCCCATTTTTGAAATGCTTAACGAGAGTTAAACTAGCCGTAAATGTAGTAGAATACGCAAGCAACGCTATACAAAAATACTACAAACAAGACCAAACTTGTTTCAAAAATTGACGGACGGACCACAAAACGCCGGACGTCGTCGCCGGATTGACTTTTGTTGACTTGACTTGACACTGACACATATACCAGGATTGCCAACCGTAAAAAGAAATCCGTTATATTACTATTACGTACAGTGTAAATTGATGGGAAAAAATGTGGCTTTGAGTTACTTATTTTTTTCCCAGTGGGTAACAGTGTAACACAAAATGGTGTAACTCAACGAGAACAAAGGATAAACACAGGCCATGGCGTGTTTTTGGCTCACTCGCCCCTCCCCTCGCGTCACTTGCGCGCTCTTTTGATACCGATCATACTCATTCGCATTAATTCTACTGCGCCTGTCAGCGTGGTACAAAGTCAGCAAATCAGAACTGCCGGCACGCCGTCAGACGTACTGAGGAGGCGCGCGACGGTGGCGCACGAATCTCGTGTGCTCACGTGAGGCGTCTCTGGGTGGAGCACCACCGTGCCCTCATCAAGACGATCGGCGGCGGCGATCTCTCGCGTCCGGCCCTGGTTCAGTCCATGGTCCAGAGCGAGAGGGAATGGTAAGCGATCACCTCCTTTTGCGAAGCAGTCATACTAGCGAAGGAGTTGGCCGGGCGTTTGAGGGAGATAACCTCGAACCAGCCCAACCGCCGCGGGAAACGCCCCGGGCGTCGGGCACCGCGAGACGACTCCCGGCCACCGTAGATACGGGCCTGTGGACGGGCCGTCCGTCTATTGACGACAGGCCGTGTCCACGGCGCGTTAGTGTCAAACGCGCGCCTTAAAAAGATGTCAGCAAAGCAGAAGGGTATGCCAGGGCCACTACCTGCAGCGATTAAGGGTTGTTCGAAAGAGACACCGCGGCCCCGGAACATAAAGGGCAATAGAGGGAATATGGGTGGGTTTTAGTCAGGAAAAGTCTGACACTGCCCCTGCTGAAAAGTTATGTGATGATTTCATATCCGCAAAAAGGGGCTACGAATGGCATTAAATAAAATGCGTTTTATTTTACTTATTGGGAAAAACAAACAATAACAGACATAATAAAGAATAACAATAGATTTACAAATATGATATCAAAAACGTTCTCCACAGGTAAAACCATGAGAGATTTTGGTTTGACAAGCGTTGTAAAAAAAGGGGAAATCTACATAAATAAATAATAAATAAATAAATAAAATAAAAGCATCATTAAAACACAAAATAAAAGCATTATTAAATACAAAAAATAAAAGCATTATTAAAAACATAAAATAAAGGAAATCATTAAAGCATAAAATAAAAACACCATTAAAAACGTAAATATTATATTTTTGATGATTGTCGTTTATTTTTTATCAAAAACAAAAAAAAACATTTATAAATATAAAAATAGTAGCCCACCGGTATCGGGAACAGGGTCCAAGCTACCGGCAGTCAGGGGTCCATATTATTTATTATTAATATTTTCTTTTCAAGGAATGTTTATTATACAACAACACAATAAAAATATATATTTGCGTCATTCAAGATTTTTTACACTTTATTGTAACAGTACCTATACTGAGGTTTTGTCCTGTATCGTGGGTTTTATTTAAAATATAAAAGGACCAGGGCGAGATTGGACCCACACTATTTATAAATTAACGAAGTATCATTCACTTGCGAGTTAATGTTTATTATAACTAAGACTTTATAAGAAGATTATCTAAAAAATATTGAATGACTAGATTATGGGAATTAAAAGTTAGAAAAGATTTTTATTTTCTTATAAATAAGTCATCATGCAGTTATTGAACGCACCGTATTTCGAATTACATTCCAACCTACTATTTATATTATTTACGTTCTCACACTAGTAGATAATTACGGTTGTCATTTTTTTTAAATAAATGAAACTTGTAAAATATAAAAAAAATATATACAAACGTTAATATTAAACATGCATTCACATTATTTTATAACAAAAATGCACAATGTTGAAATAATTACGATTATTTATGATAACGTATGAAGCGTTATGCTGTCAAAATGAGCTGACTGTTAGTGTCAAAACTACTTCGTATTATTGTTTGTTTTCAACGGCTAACGTGGAATGTCTAATATTTTCTGTGTGATTTTATGGATTATTGACGACTTGGCTTTGCGTTTGAATAAGAGACATACTAATAATATGCTCAAAATGTTATGTACACACTCAAATAGAATTCCCTGAATTGACAACAAAATAAATGACCTAGAACTAAGTAAGTAAGTAAGTAAGTCTTCGGTGATACTAAGCTACCGTGTAGTCCCCGATAGCTGTAACGCCCCCGATAGCAGCAACAAAAGCTGTAGTTAACGAGATATCACAAACGGTTAGGCTTCCCGTCGAAACGTGGCCCCTTTGCGAGGGCCCCGGATCCACCACCCCAAAAACGTTCACTCATTGCGCAAACGTTTCCGCCCACGTATTTCTTCACCTGGAAGCTCTTCAGCAGAATGCCAAATTCTCCAACAGTCCTTAAAACAAAGATATACGTCACACGTGATGCACCTAGAGTGAACTGCTTTGGATTTCTTCTGCCGTTGACACATCACACATCTCTTTCTATTCTGACGTCCCATCAAGTACTCTGGCGCGTGCACGATATTCCGCCTCAGCCTCATGAGTGACAATGGTGCGTCGTCGATACGTGTTAAACGAGGACCATGCCGTTTAAGCAGAGCTTCAGCCAACGCATAGCGGAACTCACGATGCGTCACAGGCAATTTATCATGCTTTTTCAGCGAACTTTGGTACATCACTACCGCATTCAGTATACTAGCATTCAGTAACCTTTTAAACATTTTTACATACCATTTCACGCCTCTCTTTCGCTCCAACAGATACATGGAGAGTAGTTGATCTTTGAGATCAATACCCCCCATGGACATGTTGTAATCTTTTATACAAACCGGTTTCACAAGCGGTTTACCTGCCCTGGATCCAATATAGGTATCAGGCCTGTGATAGGTTGATATTATATTCACCATCTTGAAGTCCATCCATGCTATGATGGATACGTCTCCAGAATGGCGAGATATAATAGTCCCGTTTTTCACATTTTTCGATACCTTTATATCACTAGGGACGTTTCGACGCTTTGCACGAAGGGTCCCTAAGCAATCAAAGCCCAAACTCTTGAGGTATCGTGCTAATGATGGACAATTATAATAATTATCCATCACCACACAATGCCCCCGATGTTCAAGACCTTGAATAAGGTCAAGAACCACTTTCGTGCTCTTCCTTCCCAGACTAGATAGATTACCATCGAGACCGTCATCCTTACCCGTAAAGATTTGGAATTTAGCTATATAACCAGTGCAGGGCTCACATAGTTCATATGACTTAATTCCAAACTGTGCAGCTTTTGATGTTATTGTTTCGGTCCAGGACAAGGGGCCCTTGGAAAAGGTCAAAGACTCATTGATGCTGATGTCAGGTCCTAGATTGTACAAGGCTTTAAACTTTTTTCCGAGATGTTCAATAATAGGTGCCAACTTACCCAGCATAAGTGACACGCCTGCTGAAGAAGCTACTCCTGATTGCGACAATGGCTGCCTCTCGACAGCGTAATTGTCAACAAAGTGAAGACACTTACTCAACAAAGTATAACGATTAAAAGACATAATACGCCTGAACCCCGGTAATTGGAGAACTTCGTCTAATGTCCAATATTCAGCTATTGTTCTACGCGGGTCGATAGCCATATACATCAAGATCGCGAAAAATAACATTATCTCGTCGGCATTAGTGTCAGTCCACAAATGAAGGCGAGATGATGGCTTTAAAGTCCCTGCGTTACGCATCGTCTCGATTGTCTGATGGGCAAATCGGTTAGTTTCCGTGGCGATCAACCCTATGATATCTTCATCCCATATGTCGGTAAAGGCACCATAAGGCGAATCGTAGTCTTTAATTGGCCCAGGAATAGGACCTGAGAACTCCTCACGAACACCCTTGAACGAATTAAAGTCCGCCGACCACGTGAAAATAGCCGACGAACCCAATAGAGAATCGGTAGCGTCATCCATCCCCGTATCGATCTCGTTAACCAAAACTTGTAGCGGTTCGTCTAACTCCTCGCTGTCAGGAAGATCCCTCCTGGCAACTGGCATGACCGGGACATCAAATTCGTCATCGAAGTCGCTGTCGAGTTCACTACCATCACGCCTAGGCACCGTCTGTGGAAGTGCTGTCACCGTCGAAGTTGATGGACGAACGTCAACGTCGGCAGCGGCAGTCACCTCAGATATGGCGGTAGGCGCAAGAGGAGCAGGACCAACCGTGTCGCTCCCTGGCGTGTCGCCGGCCCCCGGCAGGCCCTGCATCCACCGCTTGATATGCCAGGGATTGGACTGCAGCAGCTCCGCAGCCTCGTCGTCTGACATGTCAAGCGCTTCCACACGCTCTACCACATCGGAACTGCGAGCAAAAACAATATTATTAAAAAAATAACTATATTACCCTGTTTGTTGCCACCCACCTACTATGGACATACTCTGAGCTGAGCAGCGGCGGAGCTGACTGAAGCAGAGTTACCTTACCAAAGAGACAACTCCAGGCTAGGTTGTCTGGCTTTTCTGGCTGCTCCGGCGCGCAGGTGATCGCTTGATGTCTGCTCGACAAGCACGGCATCGCCGCGCACATTGAGCGACCCTCCAGGTGTCTTCTGATTGGGGAGCGTGTGGGGGCTAGAAAATTACGAAATATAAATGACTCCGCTAAAACCAAAAAAATATATAGAAGGTAACGCTATGAAAGACACTTACCGTGACTTTGGGGATGCCACGTGCCGAATATCGCGCTTCAGGGTGGCCACGGCTCTTTCCAGCAGCTGGGCACGCCGAGCTGCGCTTTGCTGGCTTGGACCACGTTCAACTTTAACCACGGGGGACACGCTTCGTGATCTTGTGACGTATTTCGACATTCTAAAAACATTATGAAACTTCACTACTAATTCAATGTCTGATCAGCTAACCTGATCACCGGACATAATACACAAAAAAAAACGGGAAAATATCACAAACTGCACGTTAGACATTGAGATATAGACCGCGTAAAATGTTTACGTAATAATAAAAATCCAAGCAAAATAAAAAAAATAGTTTTTAATTTTTGCATATCGTACTGTGTGTGACTAGCCGTAGGTACGTTCCGAATGACAGCGCTCAGAGAGTTGACACTGACAGTTCGAAACAGGGTTCCTAACTTCACGTTCGACTTTTTTGAAGGCTTTAATAACATTGCAATGCATCATTAATTTGAATGAGCAAAGCGAGTTAAAAATAAATAAACACCTACATATTTGATTCATTAACAATTAATTATTGACAATGACGATTGACAATTAATTAATTATAAGTTCCAATATACCTTTAAAAAAAAGGAAACTTAAACATACTTACACAATAATTTTACGTAAATTACAGGTTTTTTTTTTAAATATTTTATTGAGGGCTATTTAGGGGTTTTTCATCTTGATCTTAAGAATATATTTTTTGGGAGTTGGTAACACAAATTCCAAAACAACAGTAGCTAATTGCCAGCTATATTTTATACTTGGTTAAAATGTGGGGAATATAAAAAAAAATTGGAAATTCTGCACCACCATTCTTTCAATCATATTAAAATATCCGAAAATCTCAAGACGTATTTTAAACATGAACATGTAGATAAGATTGACATCAAATATTAAGAATCCACAAGTCTAATAAACTTAATACCTTGTTTATCAGCATCAATCAGTAATCAATCATCATAAGAACATCATGATCCAAAATTTTTCCACAATTTACATTATCAAGTAGATTCCACCCTTAATATTGGGCTAAAAGCCTTAAGTTTGGAACCCTGTTTCAAACTGTCACAGTGTTATGTTAACGCTCTGAGAGCGCTCTCAGAGCCGTTCCGAATGAGAATATCGCTGTTGGCGATTTTATATGTCTGACACGGACAGCGCCTTCTACAGGTGACATCGCTAACAGTAATATTATTGTCATTCGGAACGCTTAGCACGTTGTACGGTGGAATCCAAAGAGTATAATAACACATACAACAATATTATATTATATTTCGATATAACAAACAATAATACACACATCAAAAGTGTCTAGGGATCAAGCATTTTTATGCGGATTTCTTGAGATTGAGATGTGGCTTTGTAATAAATTTATGATTTTATAAATTTATATGGATCCTTTTTGGTGCATTTCATAATTTGAATCAGGAACTCTCAATCAAATTCGAGTAAAAGATGAAAATAAGCTGTCAATATTTTCCCTATAAAAACATACAACGCATTGAAGACATTATTAGTGCTACTGTTTCCCTACTACTGATTAAAATCAACGTTATTATGGAGCGGCGACGTCATTTAAGCAGGGAAGAAATGCTCAGAGCCGTGGGAATGATAGAAGCTGGTTCCCGGCAACGTACTGTAGCTTTAGCTCTGAATACAAGTCAGAGTGTTATCAGTCGACTTTGGACACGTTACCGAAGCACTGGTACCGTGGCTGAGCGCCATGGAGGACGGTATCGCTGCACCACACGGAGACAAGACCGATACATTCAAATCTTAACTCGAAGAGCTCCAACAATAACCGCCATGATGTTAGCCGTGAGGCTTCATCACTCTTCAGGGAACTTAATTAGCGACCAAACAGTCAGAAACCGCTTGCATGAAGTGAACCTTCATTCCCGAAGACCGCTACGGGTACCACCTATAGCAATGCACAATCGTAGGATTCGATATCAATGGGCTCTTGAACACAGAAATTGGGCAGAAGAACAATGGCGTTTCGTGTGCTTTTCTGATGAGTCTCGTTTTGGTATGAGACCGGATACAAGACGTATACGACACTGGAGAACCCCTGGACGCCAACAGCGATTAAAATCCTGCCAGGAAGTCCATCCTTATAGTGGTGGAACCATCATGGTATGGGCGGGTATTTGGATCGGCGGAAGAACTGAGTTGATTTGGATCAGAGGCAACCTCAACGCTCAAATTTATGCTGAGACGATTGTATCAGACGTCATCGTTCCTCTACAAGTGCAAATCGGTCCCTTATTTCAGTTAATGCATGATAATGCACGACCGCACACCGCAAGAGTTGTAAGACAGACTCTCGCCGCAGCTAACATCAATGTCCTGCCCTGGCCTGCTCAGTCGCCAGACTTGAACCCGATTGAGCATGCATGGGATATGCTACAGAGAAGAGCTCTGCCGAATATGGAGGGTATCCAGTCGCAAGAAGACCTTTTTTTGTTGTTGCAACGAACATGGGCGGCCATTCCACAGCGTGATTTGGATGAACTCATTTTGAGTATGCCAAACCGATGTTCTTGTGTTGTTAGTGTTCGCGGTAGAAACACGGATTATTAATTGTTTAAGTTACCCAATAAAATTTTAAAGAAAACTGTTATTTCAGTCTTTTTTTCGAACTTTAATGTTAGTGGTTCAAATGTCAAAAATCCCTTTATTAGGAAAATGGCAAATTTCTTTATTAATGCAAAGGTGACTTGGTTTATCGTTACTGTGACAAACGAAAACACTTTATTTGATGAATCCTTAAAGAAAATTTTAATTGATATCAATCAGGAGAAAAGTTATTGCAAAAATATATGTTGATCCCTAGATACTTTTGATGTGTGTATATCGAAATACAAATAATAAAAAATGTGTGTGTCAGCTCCGACGCACGACTGGAGTTTAATCTAACCATACGCAAAAAGAGTTTATTCAACTGAAAAAAGATTAATATCATATGAAAGGGTAAATTCACAAATTAATGAAATAACATATAGTATATAGGTATAGTCGCCTATACAGCATACCATATGTACGTCATAATACACTCACAGCCAAATTAGAAAGTTGCGCACTAAAGGTGCGCACCAAAAACGTGACACATTTTCGTTACTTTAGTAGGTTTTACCCCTCGGATTTTTCTCATACCGGGCGCCATAAATATGAAAATCGATTGGAGTAAACTCCAATAAACTCCAACAATAATAATATATCGTTGATAGACGCCCTAACCCTAACATCAATTCGGAACGACTTTTGACGCGTGAACAGTGATATTGGCGTGCCTCGTAACGCAGTGATACGCGCCAATTTTACCGTTTTTGTCTCTTTGCTACACGTGTAAGATGTCAATACGCAATGATATTATGGTTTAGGCTCAGACCAATAAAAAAGATTTTTTATTGGTCTGAGGGTTTAGGAGCCAAACTATATTTAGGTAATTATATATTAATATTTTGAAATATTGTATACTATAACTATACAATATTTCAAAATATTTACGAGAATATTTATCACAAAAGCAAATCATCGTAACTTAACGGTCGTAATTGCAAATTTGGCCTAAACTTTCGTTAATTAATATTATTACCGCTGGTATTATCATTACTTTTCAAAAAAAGCGAGTAGGTACCTACTCAATATGGATAAACTAATTTCTCAGTACTTTTGTAAACACCTTAAAATATTACTTACCGTTTCTCTTTATTCATAGTTTACAAATAAACAAAATCTTCATACGCACACAATCGATCGACACGGCACTTTACTCCACAGAGTACATTTTAGCCACAGCAGAGTACTTTTACTATAAGCACAGGGCACAGAGTACAATTTTTTAGGAGGTCCGAGGCATGTTAGTGTGACCAGGTTACCGGTTCACCTGTATATTGAAAAAAAAAATGGAATGAATATTAAAATTTGCTAAACTTACACAAAAACTTGTTAAAAATGTGGTAACTGGTATGTAATTTATATGAAACTTTAAGTACACAATTAAAAAAAAAAATCAATATCATTAGTTTTTCTCTAGCGCCATCTATTAGAAAAATTCTAACAATAAAGATAATTACGAGAGCGAAATTAATGACACGATATCTTCAATAATTAAATGGTTAAATAACAATAATTTGAACATTAACCTAGACAAAACTAAAATTATGTTCTTCTGTCAACGTTTAGCATCACCAAACCTCAATATCAACTATCAAGGATCAGTTCTAAAAAATGTAGACTCTACAAAATTCCTAGGTTTAACAATTGATAAAAGTCTTAGTTGGAAAGAACACACAGAACTTATAAATAAAAGAATCAATTCTTTCTTTTTTTCCTCGGCATACGCGCTCTATAAACTTGCACCCATTATAAGCACTGATGCGCTTCTTACTGCCTACCATGGTATTGTTGGACATTATACAGAGTGTTAGGTTAAACGAGGGACTTATTGAGGGAGGGTATTCAGTATTCGATTCTCGTCCCAAATATGTAAAAAAAAAATGGTTGCCTGTAAAGTCGGTTTTACGGGCGAAGATTTTACGTGACAACGTCTTTTTCTCGGTAGAATGTGCTGCGCGCGCGGCAGACCGATCATAGTTGAGTGGGAGAGAGACGCAAGGCATTCGGCGGGCCTCTCTCTCGTTCGGTGACTCATCGTAACGTTACCGAGCGTTACACTTTTTCATAAGTGACTCCCAGCCGCAACCTAATTTAAGACGTTGTCACGTCAAAACCTATAACCTTAATTTCTGACGTAATTGTCCAATAAAATACATTATTCATGAACACTGAGCGCGAGAGTAGTAAACTTGTAAACAGTGAAGTAAATCACGCGGCAAAATACCTACGCGCCGATTCTACCGAAAAGGCGTCCTAAGCCAGGTTTAAAGTATGAAGGGAAAATGGATTATACCTAAAGGTCATTGACATGCACACATGTTCTGCGATAGTATTAAATCGCTAGCGCAAGGGTATATACACGTTGCGAGACTTATGCGAAATTTTTGGTATGGTTTGTCTTTTATTTATTAGTGTTTTTTTTTTGTTCATATTTTTATTAGTATCATGTAAGTATGCACTATTGTGGGTTTGAATATGTCCCTCGTTTAAACCAACATACTGTATTTTGGGGAAACTCTGTCAATGAGGATATGATTTTTAAGTCCCAAAAAAGGTGCATGAGCGCTATGTTTGGGCTAAAAATTACAGATAGCTGCAAACCTTATTTTTATTAAAGTTACGATTCGCAGTCGGCGTGATAATAACAGGATAGAAATAGTAAGGCTTCGGCCTTACTATTTCTCACGGCACTGATGCATAAAAGCATATTTTATTTGGCGCCAATCATTTATAATAAAATCCCCAAACTTATTAAAGAATTACCAAATAGAGTCTTTAAAATACAACTCAAAAAATTCCTTTTAACCAAATGTTACTACAGCCTATCAGAATTTTTAAATGATTGAAAACAAAATAAATGCAATTACGACATTTCTTGTAAATTTAAGCTACGTTTTATATCTTTGTTTATTTTTATTTTTTTGTTTTTTATTTTTATGTCTAATTTTAACATCAACGCATGGCTTAAGCCAAAAAAATTTGTACGCCATTCCTGGATGGCAAAACATGTAGCAACTTTGCAAATTTTATCATCTTTACACACTCATGTTTTACAAAATAAATAAATCTTTATCTTTATTAGATTACAGGGAAAATGAAGACCAAACTGCCATCTATTATTTATGTGGAGAACATCATTTGTCTACGTCACAATGTAACCCGACAAATTTAAAAATACATTAAAACTCTATTGAACAGGGACTACGTCAGACTTCGTCATTTTGTATCATTGCTGTCCCCAGTTTTTTGTACTGAATTTGAAGCCCCTGCTTTACTCTTTGACAGCACTGTAATGTAACCAAAGAATGTAACCGTGAGGTGCCGTGAGTGGCACTGGTAGGTACCTAACTTAAAACATTTTTTTAGAATTGCGAAAAGCGCCATCTGTCCCGCAAGCAAAGAACGTTTCATTGCAGTGTTACCACTTCTTATGATCTAATTTTTTTGAGATTAACTTTATTTGTTAATTTTGCTATTTTTCTTTAATTTGTCCACTTTTACAATTTGATTTGACAATCAAGTATAATTTGTTTCAATCAAGTATAATTTATTTGACCGCACGACATTATATACTCTTTTACAAAAAAAACAGTGAGTCAACTCTAGTGAACTTGTCAAGTTGTGTCCAATCCGGAAAATTTCTGATAAACGATAAAAATTCAATAATTTCAAACATAAAAATTAATAACTTAAATGCCAAAATACATGATAAATAATTATATATTAGATATATGGATTAGCTATCATACAAATTTTATAATGACAACAAACAACAAATTTAAATATTGAAAAAGAAATAAAGTTACTTAACAAATAAAATACATTAAAACTGTTGAATACGGGTATCGATAAAAGGGTTAGTACAGGATTAGAAATAGATACAAAATGAAAACACAAAAATAATAGTAAGTTCGTCAAAAGAGTTTATTAATATTATATATCATAGTCATAAAATATCATTTCAATTCATATCAAAATTAAATGTTATGATAAATAATAAGATTAAATCAAAAAGGAAACACTTCAGCATTATTATAAAAGTAAATACAAAATTTGAGAAAAGAAACGCGACAAATGTGGTTCTCCGGCCACTAACCGCTTGAGCGCGAAATCTGTCCAATCTATTAAACAACATGATTAAGTCAAAAATTAAGGTGTTAAGGTCTCTGATCATGTTAGAGGGACACTTGGAAAGGCAGGAGTGGTTTTTAGTCGGTTCGAGTCCGACACTACCTCGACTGTCTCACAATCTGTGAGGCAGTCGAGGTGTCCGTGGGGATTTCCCACTCCTGTCACAATAAAAAAAAAAAAAAAACTTCTTGCATGTACGCTTTCACGTCGCCAGAACGGTGCGGGCGAGAATAAATTGTCGTCCATAAAAATGGAATCTTCCCCAAGTGCAGTCAATGTGGGTTGTGCATATGGAATTAGGACTTCCATTTTGTACCGGTGTGCATTTAATGTTCCATTTTCTATGATAACTAACTCAAAACATAACGGAGCCTCCGCCATAAGGAGTGATTTCTTCGAAACACACTTCCGCATAGCGTTCCCGTGGTCTTCGCAGCACTCGCCGGCGTCGGTCCTCTCCACACAAAGAGATTCTAGCTTCATCAGAAAATAATACTTTATTCCAGTCCTCCAGAGTCCATGAAGCACAGTTCCGACCAAACTGAAGTCGAGCAACACGATGCTCACGGAGTAATTTAGGGCCCCGAGCTGGGCGGTAACTCCTGATATTGGCAGCCAAAAGCCTCCTCCTGACCGTCCACAAGCTAACTTTTACTTCTTCAAGGCTCTTCTTCAGGTCCACACTTGACGCCTTACGATTCCGCAACGCCTGACTCACCAAAAAGCGGTCATCGCATCGTTCGGTGCATTGTTTTCTTCCCGAACCGGGTCTTCTTTTGACCGAACCAGTCTCTTGATACCGTTGCCAAGTCCTCTGGACAGTTGAACGACTCACATTTAGCCGCTGAGACACGTAAGTTTGCAAACAACCTTCTTCAAGTAGGGCTATAATTTTACCGGCCCTTATCACTTTATCACTCATATCAAAAAGTGGTATTTAATGTAAAAAGAAAGATTAAATTGTTTAATTTGCAGAAAATATCCAAAAAGTTTTAAAATATCGTATTCAGTTAAAAATCGTTTCAGCAATTCGCGCCATTAGTAAAGCCATTTTATAATAATCCACAATAATCATTATTTTTCTTTTATTAATTTCATGTAAAGATGATTCTTTACATGAAATTAATATCAATCCAGCTAATAATAAATATCAATGCTTCAAATAACATGCCAATGTTATTTGAAGCATCCTGGCATGATTCTATAAATATCGCAAAATTAAAAATTGGCATATATCGTCAAATTAAAAAAAACTATTTCTTTCTTCTTCATGAAGTAGAGAAAAACGTCTAAAGTGCCCGTTTTTTTTTTTGCAAGAGTTTATATTTACTTAGCTCAAAATTAAACCTCTCATTAGTTGTGCCACATCACTTACTTTGTTTGTTGTAATTTTCGTAAGACCAATTTTGTGCCACATCACTTACTTTGTTTGTTGTAATTTTCGTAAGACCAATTTTATTGTATACCTACACTAATTTCTAATTTATCAATGTGTGGTTAATTTTTCTTCGTGTGCGTTTGTAGCATAGAATAGAATTTAAAGTTTAGCGAAGTCTCCATAAGAGGTGAGGGGGCGCCACCCCGACCAAAACGCCGCGCAAGCCGTTTTTGTACAGTTTTCTAGAGCTATCTACTTGTTATTTAAAACGAACTAAGTAACAAAAAAAAATACATTTTTCTTTATTGTAGATTTAGTTTTTATTTTTATTGAGTCATTTTTTAGTAAATCTCTTTAAAACAAAGTCCCAGAAATGAGAAAAAATATCAATAACAAGCATCTCCTCTAAAGTAAGTAAAATATCTGTAAAGTAAACATTGTTTAATTTTGCTACTGACACTAATGGATACACAATTCTATAATGAACATTTTGGTGGAAATATTTTTTCCAAAAGCCCAATACTTAATTTTATATAGATTTTATTCCAAAAAATAGACATTATTCACTACTGCTCTCTCTCACTCACTCCTGCGCGGCAAAGAGAGAAGCGAATGCTCAAGGTTATTTGCGTAGGGTACGGCCTTAAGTACAGAAACCATTCACATAGGTTGAAATCTATATTGAGTCTTGTTCATAGAAATTTAAAAAAACAGGTCATAGAACACTACCGCATGGTAATACTTAATGCACGCTGTTCAAGTCTCATCTTGTTTCCGCTGTGCTTGAGCCAAGAGTGCGGAAGCGGGCCAAAAAATATATATATCTTTCTTATTTGCTCAAAATTTTACACTGGGGTTAGAAAATTGAACACAATCATGTCTCGTCTACGCATGTGAAAAACGCGTTGATTTTGAATGTTATGTTTTAGCGCCCAGTACTTCGCGTGAAAACGAGCGAGTTTTCATTTTGTGAAAGTTAGTAAATAAAAGCAGCTTAGCAAATTTAATAAAAACTTTTATTTTCGCTTATTTACACTATCCCTTACAACTAAACGCTGCTGTAAGACTACGCGAAGTGGTCCTCTCTGTCGGCAGCAAGCGTGGGCGCGGCCGCGTCCTCCATGGCGGCGAAGTTCATGAAGTGCGCCGGCCGGTGCACCTCGTGGTAGAACTCGCGCGGGTTGCCCAGTTGCACGCCGTACTTCATGTTCGGGTCGTGGCGGACACCTGGAACGAAAGATTTGTGTAGTAGTTATAGACCTAATGTTCACAGGCATCATGTAGAAAATCTTAACGCAATTTTGGTTTTCTGTTCATTGTTTATATTTAGTTTGTCATAGGACTGGGGCCACGTCCCAACAGAGACCGGCGCGTTCATGTTGTTGGGCGAAACACAAAACGAGTATTTGCGCCGACATTACCGACTTAAACATACAGATTCTAATTAAAAATTATACATACCCATGAAATTGTAATTCCAGCTTCCCTGAGACGGCACCATGAAGTATCCAAGGAATCTATCAGACAAAAGCATCTGAACCCTTTCGTAGTGGCTGGGGAGATAGCCCTTGGGATTATTCCCGCGGTCGGTGTTGCGTGCTCCCCACTCGTACCCGCTCGGGGTCAGCTTGTACGCGGTGAGAGAGCAGGAGCCCGGCGTGAAAGAACACGTGATTATGATCGTCTTCTCGCCGTCCCACGATGGGTTTTCTGCCATTACTTTTGCGTGAGTTGTAATGTCCTGTGAATGTATAAGTTTTTGGTATCGGCCATATTTCCATTGTAAGTACTCGAACTATTGTAATGTTACCAAAAAGAAATATTACAATACAACATCTGAAGTAGGAAATGAAAACAATTATTGACGCGGAATCGGCTTGAGCCCGTTAAGAACAGCTCAACTTAAGCCAAGTTAGTCGAGATTACAACGTTAGGCGGTACAATAATTGAAAATATGTTAATGATCCTTATGTGATGTTATTTAGTATACCTGCGGTGAGAGTTGCGGCAGTTCGTTTGGCTGCGTGTGCATCCATCCGAGCGGCTGCAGGTGCGCGAGCGCGGGGTGCTTGGGCAGGTGGCGCGGCAGGTGCACCTGCTGGTGCGTGCCCCACTGCGGCGCCACCACCGCGCACTGCACCTCGCGCACCATGGGGTTGTCGGCCGGGGACGTGCCGTACAGGTAGCACGCGATCTAAGGAGCCGAACAACAACGTTAGTAATGTGCCGCGGCCTTAAGTGCGGTGACAGTTTCGAGACTCCCTCGTGTGTGCAAAACATAACATACTCTTAAAAAAAATAACAAAAACGTGAAAAACTACTTTGTTTTCAGAGTCGGTGCCAATAAATTCGTCGAATCAGACAACGCAATTTTTTTTCCTAGCATTACTGCTACGCATGCAGACCGCTTCCTATTCCCTGTCGCCCGGGAGCATGGCCTGAACCAGGGCCGGACGCTCACGGTCACCGCTTCCGTGTAGTGTGACCGGTAATCCGGGCGAGCTCCACAATGTGCTCTACTTTAACATGTTAACCCTGATATTGTGCATAAGAAAGTGTTATATTTAACTAACCTGCGCTCTCAAATCGGAGATAGTAACGAATTTCTTGAGCAAGTTCTTTGGTAAGATGTAGGTGTAGCCACTCTCCTTGATGTCGTCCGAGCTCACGTAGATATGGTTCGTGCGCAGATGTAGGTTCGTGGCGGATATCGCACGCACTCGCCATTCAGTTTTTGAGCTGAAATTTTATTTGGGATTAATAAAATGAAGAAACAATTATATATAATAAGGTTGAAATGACATATATTTTGATTAGAATTTACGTGTATAGGTAACTTCAATTAACCAGTAATTTGCAGGATTTGTCGAACTAGGCAGCCTAGACTCAAATGCACAGCACGACAAATCCTACCGGCACATCCTTACTAATATTATAAAAGCGAAAGTGAGTTTGTTTGTTTGTTACCTCTTCACGCTTTAATGGCTAAACCGATTTTGATGAATTTTGGTACAGAGATAGTTGGGAACCAGGAGACGGACATAGACTATTTTTTTTAAAGAGTGGGATATGAGGGAGAAAGAGGGAAGAAACGGGAAAACTTAGCGTTGCTATTACAAATCAATAAGGCGCTACCGAATTTAACGCGAGCGAAGCCGCGGGCAAAAGCTAGTCATACTATAATGCAATGTTTACGTTGCTATATATAACGTATACATGCCGCGAATACTATATAGGCAAAAACTAGTAACGCGCTAATGTGGCTAACTTTAGCGCGTTAGTAGTTTTTATTCTGGATTATTTAGTTGTGTTGTATTTTTTTCCGCTTATTTAAAAATAAGCGAAAAAAAATAAGCGTTGTATGAATGCCGCGAGGTGCCGCGTCATGCGATCAGCAAGCGCGTCACGCTCGCGACACTCCAGAGCACATGGGTTCTCTGGATTCAATACCCCTACGCAATTCATCATTTTTATATTGACGGCAAAGAACTAAACCAGCGCACAATCTCTTGCGATATAGCAAAATGAATGCTGTAAATGGACTAAAGATTGAAATAACATGATCCGGACCTGTACACCATTTAGCAGGTAAGTCTTAAAAAATAATAGAAGTCAAGAATTTATCTTGTCAAGAAAATAGTGTCACATGAAAAAAATCTTACCTGAATGTCTGTGACTCGTAGTTGCTGGTAGTAGACGTGATGATCTCGTCTCCATGCTTGTTGACAGTCCTAGTAGTGGTGGCAGTGAGTTGACTCTGTTCCTTGCTCTGCTTCTCTATCTCGGCGATCTGTTGCCGCTGGGCTGAAGGTGCGGATATCTCCATACCCAGGATTATGTCACGGATTTCTGACTGGGTAAGTGACGCTACATTTACGCTGGAAGGAAAATGTTATACAGTAAACAGACAAGTAAATCTAAATAAATTATGTTAGCTGTGATTGATTGACTGAAATAACTAAAATCACGATATGAGATTTGACTAAAGATTTAACAGGAAAATAAACATCCGGACCAAGTATACCTTAGCCAAGCAGAATGCATCAAATACTTATAAGGAAAAGTTGCATAACATATAAGCATGCAAGAGCTTATCAATTTTCAGACAGTAGTAAGACGGTAGTAAGTTGTCGTCTAGGCACATAATATTGCACTTACTTGTTCTTCTTGCCATAATCAGCAAGGATGAGATCCTTGAGCTGCACCTCAACCTTGATCCAGTCGTCATCGGACAGCGTGGGCCAGATGTGATGCGGCTCGGTTAGAGTTGTCTTGTCAGGCTTCAGCAAGACTTTAGTACGTTCGGTGTTAACGTGAAGAGCGCGGAGAATGAGGATCAGACGACTGAATGCCTAGGAAACAAATTGTGAAACATAAGTTTCTTTTTAGTCCTTGCGGTATCCTGGAGGGTACAAATGCCTCAACAAGGTTTTCAGCCTAGTTTTTTTTCCTGTTCAATATGATCAGCGAGCGTTGTATGAGTGCCGCGAAGTGCCGCGTCATGCGATCAGCAAGCGCGTCACGCTCGCGACACTCCAGAGCACATGGGTTCTCTGGATTCAATACCCCTACGCGGTTCATCATTTCATATTTACGGCGAAAGATCTATTGTGACGGATATTTTATCAGGATAGGTGTTCTTATTTCCACAAAAGACATCTCGGAACTTTGGAACGGAAAACATGGTTTCATTTTATACACATCGCGCCTTTTCTATAATTTAAGTATGTATTACATGTCTCTGCACAGCTCGTCTGAGCTTTGGTGGAAAACAGGGAATGGGCTTTAGATGCTTGTATACATGTGAACAACAGGGCACGCATTTACGCAATTAACATAATCTGAGCATGTAACTGTACTCATTTAAAGACCACTTCCTCTCAAACTACTCTAAAACTTAAATCACTTACGGTATATGACGAGATGGTCTTCAGCCAGTCATCATACAAGTTGAACAGCACCATCTGTGGCTCAGTGGCCTTCAGGATGAGGTCTCCGAACTTCTCCACTTTGAGGCACGCCTGGAAGGGCAGCTGCAGTTCTGAGCCCTTGATCACGATGTTAGGGAAGTCCAACAAGTGCACCTGGACACGGAAAGAGACAATTTGTTTAGTTTTGTCAAATCACTTAAAAAATAATTTAATATTTAGGCCAAAATTAGCAATTATTACTTTTGCAGTTATTTGTAATTAATTTTTTCGACCTAATTGTAATTAACTTATCAAAACATTTTAAATTTATACTTTAAATTGTGAGAATTTGTGGGATAAAGTATGTTTGTTTTGTCTCTTACCTCAAGAGGATCTAACATTCCCTTTCTGGTAACAATGATCTGTTTAGGCTGCTCTTCTACTGGTAGAGAACGAATCAAAGCCGCGACTTCTTCAGCAGTCTTCCATTTGGCGAGCTAAATGGAAAAAAAAACAACAATATTAGTTTTGCCAAACTTCTTGGCAGTATATGATTAGGTATAAATGAGACAAAAGATGTAGTATATTTCAACTCTTTAGCTCTCTGTTGTTTCAAATGCCACACCACTACCGCGACCACTGCCACATTTAGACATTTTCATTATCTTGTCGGTATTCCGAAAGTCATGATACAATGTTGTAGTTACCTGTCCAAGACGCTTCTGTCCGGCCCATACGCTGGTGTGAATGATCTTGAGGAAGAGCTGACCTGTGCGCGGGTTGAAGATAAAGATGGCGCCGTTGATGGGCTTGGTCGTCAAGTTGCCCTCGAACGTCTTATGGATTGTCACGCGGTACACGTTTGTGTCGTCCACGAACCTGGGTAAGTGGACAAAATGGAATTGTTAACTTTTAAAATTCGGGGATGGTAAAACGCCTTCAACTGATTTAATGCTGTATAGGTGATCGATCAGCCTCCGCCGAAAGATGGGTGAGTAGAAATAAAGAAAAGAAAGAAACATATTGTATCTTTTGTTGGAGATCCTAGAAAAATGGAAGAACTTCAAACTCAAAGCATTTATTTCAATTAGACCATTACAGGCACTTTTGAATATCAAGAAACAAAAAAATTAAGCTACAGTCCCAGACACAAACCCATTCCAAAGCATTGATCTCTATGGAGAAGAAAAAGAAAAGAAAGACAAATTCATCCTCAATTTAGTTAATTGTTTTTAAGAAATTTCCTGCAAATGAAAATGGGGTAATGTCTTACCAAATGATCTGGTTAGAGAAGAGCTCGCCGTAGTTCTGGCTGGACAGGTAAGGCTCGGTGGGCTCGGACGAGTACAGCTGTAGCGCCTTGCGGATGCGCTCGCGCAGTACGTACAGCGCGGGGTTGGCCTTCATTATCTTGGCCATCGCCTGCTGGATGAGCGGCTTGCATCCCGGGAACCAGTTGCCGTATGCACTAAGGACAAAAATAATTTATTATTATGAAGCCAATATAGTGATTGGGACTCCCAACTTACTATCAACATTTGCTGTTTTATGTATTATAGCATTTTCCCCTGACGGTAGGCTGTAAGAACTAAACTCCGTTACAATCCGTACACACTCCTTTTGTATTTTATTTGGGGTAAGGCAAACACGTTCCGGGGTTGCGCGTTTTTCGAAAGAGATACCGCGGCCCCGGAACATAAGGGCCAACAGTACAAGTCTGACACTCCCCCCTGCTCCGCCCAGAGCTGGGGAAATTATTTGATGATTTCCCATCCGTAAAAATAGGCAGAAACGTTTTGTTCTTCAGTCTCCTTTGACACTATTTTATTTTTCTTTATTGCCTGCAAAATGTTGAATGAATAATTCCTTACCTGTGCAAGTTATACGCCAGATCGATGGCTATGAGCAGTCCTGTAGGTGAGGGGTAGATGGACATGTTGTCAGTCGTGTAGTCCAAGAACTTGGCGCGCGCGTACCGCTCCACATCGTGCGAGTCGTAGTCGCCCCAACGTAGCTGGATGTCTAGCCAGTACTTCTGTGTTGTTGTGTTGTCCATTGTGTCTCTGTAGGTAAGGAATTTTTGTGAGTATTTTAGGTGTAGCAAGCAGGGCTCTGAACCGGTTTAAAAAGAGCGGTTAATTTCGATAAAATACCGGTAAATATATCGTTCCTTCATTAACCGGTTAAACAAGTGAACAGTTCATATGTAACCCAAATGATAAAGGTTACCGGTTACATAAGCACAAACGGTTTTGACACCCAAATTAACCGGTTAATTCCGTAATTCGTAAATATTTTTCGTCTATTTTTTTAATACTTCCAACAAGTTATACTGACATTAATACATTTAGTACCCCAGAAAAAATTAGGAAAAAACAAATGTTTGATCTGAGGACGTCAAATACAACCGGAGAACTTAAATGGTGCGGGTAGATTCATGTTTCGACTTGCTTAGTTTTTTGCGCGCCCGCAAACAAAGCGTCGAGCAAACCTACGCCACACAGTGGGTTGAAAGTATGATTTTAGTGACATAGGGGTCAATTTCGTTTTTTTTTTGCGTTTTATGTATGCGGATGGATATAACTCGTCAGCTTCAATAATAAATATCTCTTGACGTTTTTCTCTAAACTTAACAGTTTGGTAGAAAAATGGGTTTTGTGTTTTTTTTTGTATGGAACTGATCTAATAAAATCAAATTTCTGCTAAGTAGCGTTAGATTTTTTTTCACTTTTAGCCATTATGGTAATACTAATGAGGATCATTAGTTAATAAACCCTCATTAAATAGGAAGCAGAAAAATTAGAAGTTATCTGTTTGTCACTGGTATAAAAACGAATACTAATTAATATAAAATAAATGTAGCCCACATTTATTTTATATTAATTAGTATTAGTTTATTCGTACTACTTCTAACATCCAGTGATTGTGATCATACCTTTTTGGCTATAATGGAAGGTTTAGTTAATAATTTTTTTTAGATTTATTTATGATTTTAAGAGAGCAGCTGCACTCATTGTCGAATAGTTCAAACCTTTTCCAATTTCTACAAGAAAAAATTAATGTGTCTGAAGAAAACAGTGCTGAACTCCAAAAAATCTGTACGCGATTTTGTTCAAATATAAATGCAAGGTGGGAGCGAAGTAACCGCACGTTGGCAGAGTTTATTAGAAAAAATGGGGATTGGTTGGAAAGTGCAATAAGTTGGCCTGCAGGAATAATACCTGAACCTGTTGACACTGAACAAAGAATGTTTGAGGTTTGTGATAAAATTAAAAGATGTTGAAAATCTACCACCATCTACAGCAGAAGCTTCAGCATCTACATTTACCCCTCGAAAACCTTTCGAAGAATTGAGATCCAGACAAAAACGGAGACGTGTTGATGAAATCAACAAATCGTTTTCAATATCCCCGGAAGAACTGAATGCTACCACAAATGCTAATTTAAGAAATACTGGAAATGAAGATGTAGGAGAAATAATGCATCATTTGTTAAATAACCCAGAAGATTTATAAAAAGGTAAGGAGTGTTTAAGCGGAGGCGATCGGCGGCGGAGATCTCTCGCGTCCGGCCCTGGTTCAGGCCATGGTCCGGAGCGAGAGGGAATGGGAAGCGGTCACCACCTTCTGCGAAGCAGTAATGCTAGCAAAGGAGGTGGCCGGGCGTTTGAGGGAGAGAACATCTGCCCAACCCAGCCGCCGCGGGAGACGCCCAGGGCGCCGGGCGCCGCGAGACGACTTCCGGCCACCGTAGATGCGGGCCTGTGGACGGTGAGCAATGGGTAGCTCACCGTCCGTCCGTCGATTGACGACAGGCCGTGTCGACGGCGCGTTCGTGTTTCACGCGCGCCTCAAAGAGAGTCAGCAAAGCAGAGGGGCTTGCCAGAGCCTCCGCCTGCCGGGGTTGCGGGTTGTTCGAAAGAGATACCGCGGCCCCGGAACGTAAAGGGCAATAGAGGGAACATGGGTGGGTTTTAGTCAGTACAAGTCTGACATGCCCCCCCCCGCTCCACCCAGAGCGGGGGAAGTCATTGGATGATTTCCCACCCGGAAAAAAAAAAAAAAGGAGTGTTTAAGTGCAAAAGTGAAAAGTAATCAATATTCACCCGATAAGGCACTGTCTTTGTTGGTTTCTCTTAAATTAAGTAGATAGCAGTATATAAGTCTAAGAGAGCAGCAAGTAAAAATGGGTCGGACTTATACTCTTCTTATTATGAAATTAAGCAAGAAAAGTCACAATGTTACCCAGGAAAAGTAAACGTAACTATAACAAAAGATGGAGCTGCTATTAAACTGCAAGCTTTACTCAACTTGACGGTCTCGAGGCTATTAGATGTGATTGCTTTGGATTTGAGCTCGGCAAAAGATTTAGTGCTTATAAGCAAATGGGGTTTTGATGGAACCTCAGGTCAAAGTAATTACAAACAAAAGACGGAAATAGACTTTGATGATTCAACTATATTCATGGCCAGTCTAGTTCCTGTAAGGCTTCAACAATCTGATGGCACAATTGTTTGGGAAAACGACCGACCCTCATCAGCATTCTATTGCCGTCCGATTATGTTTAAATTTACCAAAGAATTGTTACACAAGTTACACAGTCAACAGTGGTAAGTACAAAAAATTGCATAGAAAAAGAAATAGATGAACTTCAGTCGAATTGAAGTAACGCATAAATTGATCATGACGATGATACACGGCAAAATTACTTCATATTTGTCAGAGACATCATCGTCGGTCTGTGATATTTGCAAAGCAAAACCGTCCGAGATGAACAATTTACCATCAATTGCTCAAAGAGAAAAAAACGAAGATATGTACCATTATGGATTGCCATCTTTACATGCCTGGATAAGAAGCAGAGTGCTTACTTCACATCGGTTAGTATATATTATATTTTTACTACATCCTTTTTCTGCTTCATTTATGTTTAATTTCCTTTTATAAAGTGTCATTCCTCTTTCTTTGCAGCTTATCGTTTAGAGTTTAAAAAATGGAGTTGCAGGGGCGATGATAAAGAAAAAAATATGCTCAAAAAGAGCGCTATACAGCAACAAGCATTTAAGAGTGAAACCGGTTTACTCATTGATATTATCAAGCAAGGAGTAGGCACAACAAATGATGGCAATACTGCTAAAAGATTTTTTAGAGATCCACCAACAACAGCCCGCATAACAGGAATTAGTTTAGAGTTAATTGAAAGGTTTCACGTGATTCTTCAGACTGTGGCATCTGGAGAGCGCGTGGCCCTTACAATTTTTCGAACATTGTAATGATACTGCTAAATTATTATGTTAATTTATATCCATGGTATTTTTTATTTTATTCTTTTTTTCGGGTTGGAAATCATCTAATGGCTTCCCCCGCTCTGGGCGGAGCGGGGGGGCATGTCAGACTTGTACTGACTAAAACCCACCCATGTTCCTTCTGTTGCCCTTTACGTTCCGGGGCCGCGGTATCTCTTTCGAACAACCCGCAACCCCGGCAGGCGGAGGCCCTGGCAAGCCCCTCTGCTTTGCTGGCATTACTGCTTCGCAGAAGGAGATGACCGCTTCCCATTCCCTCTCGCTCCGGACCATGGCCTGGACCTGGGCCGGACGCGAGAGATCGCCGCCGCCGATCGCCTCCACGAGGGCACGGTGGTGCTCCGCCCAAGCTGGGCAGATCGCCACTGTGTGCTCCACCGTGTCCTCCGGGCGATCGTCACAAGGGTGACACCTGGGCGCTTCCTCCCGCCCGATGATGTTCAGGAACCTCCCGAAACTTCCGTGTCCGGTGAGGAATATCCATGGTATTATACGGCATCCAGTGTTCACAAATTGTTGGTACATGGGGCTGACATAATTAAACATTTTGGTGCCATACCTGTCGGTAAACTGTCGGAAGAAGCAGGAGAGGCTCGCAATTAAGATTTTTGGAATTACTGAGAGAGCCATTCTAGAAAAGTAAGTAGAACGGCGACAAACGAAGATATAGATACGATAGATCACAAGTCTAAGACCTCAAATGAAAAGACAAAATATAGGTCTCTCTCCAAGAGTCAAAGAGCTTCTGATGAGTTTTCCAACAGAATCCGATTTAGATTTTATTGATGTAAATAATTTACAAGATAGTCCTAGCGATAGTGAATAAGATTTTGATAGATTGTAAGTGTACTTATAGATTTTTTTTTTGTAAGTATTAGTGTTGTATATTCTTAGTCCTGATTAGGTGTATTATTGTGTACCTTTACTAAACCTTTACTATGTATCTTATGTAAGTAGCTTTATTATGTACGTTTTACTACTATTTACCTTTTTCCTAAGTAAGTATACATTTTTACTTAAAAGAGCACATTCGTATCCTCTTTTAAAAATAACATATTATTACGAGTACTTACCAATTTAAGTGTATATGAGATCTTTTAAATGTATTTTTGTTACTGATTAGGAACTTACCTGTATTAATTCGTCTTTTGTCTTACTATTTTATTTTTGTCATTGTATTTCATATTAAAATTGAACTAAAAGAACGTACGAAAATAAAGTTTTTTATTCTATGTATTTTTTTCATTTTTTCAATCATCATTTTTAGGCAGAGTTGCAACTTTATGCAAATATTCATAGCATCAAATGATAGTGAATGACACAAGGTATAAGAAAAATAACGTTGCAAAGCGGGATCTAACGGTACTTAGCAGAAATTTGATTTTATTTGATCCGTTCCATACAAAAAAAAACAAAATTCATTTTTCTGCCCAAACTATTAAGTTTAGAGAAAAACGTCAAGAGATATTTATTATTGAAGCTGAGTTCTATCGATCCGCATACAGAAAACGCAAAAAAAACGAAATTGACGCCTATGTCACTAAAATCATAGTTTCGACCCACACAGTGGCCACTGTGTGGCAGCGACGTTGCGAACTTGCATGCGACTTGATACGACTATTTTGTAACTAAATGACATCGCAACGTCTTGACCGTGCTTGTGAAAGAGGCGGGGGCGGGGGGTGTTCAAATTTGGTATTAACCGGTTAATTTTCACTTTCAAAACCAAAATTCATGAAAAACCGGTTTCTCGCAAAAACCGGTTAAAACCGGTAAAGTGCAAACCTTAACCTAAATCGATTTCGGTTTGGGGTCAATGACCGTAACCGGTTAAGAATTTCAACCGGTTTCCGACCCCTGGTAGCAAGAGAGTCCATGTTGAAGGGACCAATATTGTGTGGGGTCGAGAAGTATAAGAGGACATTATGAATGTGTACAAAGCAATAAAATCATGGTAGCTAGAACAAAGCTATATATACAGGCATTGAATAATTCTATGCTAGATAAATTATATCTTTTGGTGGATAAGTTCATTTGTTGTAGTGTGTTGTATATCAAAGTAAATAATTTGGTGATATACTACTGTTGACGGACTCTTTCTGACATAGATAAGTAAGCTGCTCTAGCTATAAAGTACCATTAAATTATCGTATTCCTTTGAAACGCCTTAGCCAACTCCCACATATTCTAAATCGAAATTACATAATATAATCTTACTTGGTGTCAGCGAGCAGCGAAGGCCGGGAGACGTTCCACTTGTAGGCCGAGAACAGTAGAATGTCGGCGCATGACGAGTTCATCTTGTAAGACTTACGCGGGTGGATGGTTTCCTTCTGGACCGTCTCGATCTCAAGCGCGTCTAGCTCTTGATCGAATACCTAGGGGGAAGTTCTGATAAGTATTCAAGGACTATAGGAAAATAAATAAGGTCCATTTACATGATAAGATTTCTCGCTCTTCTTGAGACGAGATTGTGCAATAGTATAGTAGTAAGTTCCCCAGTATTGATGGGCAAATAAAATAAAAATAACTTGGTGATTTTACTATTTACAAGTGTTTTTTTCTTAGTCTGGCAAGTGTGCATAAATTCAAAACACATCTTTTCATTTGACCATACTATTGTCATAATTTCTATAGATTTTATAGTTGTTGGAATAACAATACTGTTCACAAATTAAAGGGAATATACAAATAATAGTTACCTGACACAAATCCATGACAATGGACTCGTGCACCTTCTGCCACAAGTGAGCTCTGAAGATCTGGATGAGCGAGATCTTAAGTGTAGGGATCTTGCCGTGCATGAATATACCCGTCAGGTCCAGTTGTACCTGTGGACCAGCATTTGGTTATAAAAGCTGTATGGATCTTCATCTTGAAAAAATCCACCATTCTTTGCTAGTCTTTATATTCATTTTATTCAAGAAGTACAACAAACAGCTATAACATAAAACAGGAACAAGAAATACACAAAACTTAAAAACAATGTTGCAGCCCACACCGCTGTACACAGATTAAGTAATGGATACATTACAGTGAAAAGGAAATTAATTAATTTATCGCTAGGGGATATATGTTAACTTTCTGGTTTAAGACTATAGCAGGTTTTTATAGGAGACAAACAAGTAGCTTAAAGAGTTGCATGGATGTTTCCGCGCCTGACAATGATAGTAAAAAGATACAGGTCGCAAGCATCACTGATGTTTTTATCGCGACGAAGCCGAGATATGTGCGGTGAAAGGGTCGAGTGTTCTACACAATATGTACTTTTCTACTGCATTCTCTAGAGAGTACTGATGTTGCTGTCATGTGTTTATTCTTACCTGGAAACCGACGTAAACGTTGGCTCTGTTGATAGTTGGCGACCACCACAGCGTGAAGCGACGGTTGGGGATCTGGTTCAAACCGGATCGCTGAGCGTTGGTTAGCTTCTTGTACTTCATCGACTCTTCAAAACCTGAGGCTTTCTCCCTGCACCAGCGGATGAACAAACAAAGCTTACAAACAAATTACCTAGTGAAATTCGCGGAACTAAGGCAGTTGTGGAAATGTTTGAGAGAGGCCTAAGGCCACCAGTAGACATAGTAAACTGAATTGATGATATTGACTAACAGTAAAAATTAAGAACAATCTATGTACAGTCAGCATCAAAAGTTGATGACCACATTTAGATTTTCAAAATCACTGTACACCGTATTACACCTAAATCGATTAACATGACAAGCGCCAGAAATGAATGATTATCATAAAAGGGCATAAGTAGGTGACCATCACTTTTCAAAAGTCACTAAACAAAGTTGTAGTAACAAAAAGCATAACATTCTTCGTCTTTAACCACTCTGCACGACAGGATTTTGACATATGACACATCAGCTGAATCGGTGGGGTGACGCGAATTGTCATGAAATTCAAGATTTTTCATCAATTTACAGCATTCAATTTTGTTATTAAAAATAAATCACAGCGGCTGTTTCATACGATAAGTTTGAGGTTTATATTTCCAAAAACCTCACAAGGTCGATAAAACGGCGTCAATCTATTTCAAAATGTGTGTAAAATGCATATTACTACACCCTTCCAAAAATTAGGTACTTTAAAAACGCTGGAAATAATGTACATACACAAGATAACCATTTGATAATAACATCGGAAATCTAAAATAAAAACAGTGACATTCCATCTGCATTATTATTTTTGCCATTTTACTTATAAAATAATAAAAAAACACGATACAAATCTCGACAAAAAATACTACAAAAAGTGTTGCAATATGACATTTCTTAGTGCTGACCGTAAAATTAAGTTTCATCATTACGATTAAAAAGTTGCATTCAACCTAATCGATAATCGTAATAGAGTAAACTTTAACAAAAGTTTTGGGACCATTGAGGAATTTACCTATGGAGGTGGCATAATATTCTACTATAGATATTATAGTTGTATCTATGATACCTATTATAAAAGAAAGACATTTTGTCACGTGCTTTTTTATTATGCTATAATTATTTTGTTATGCGCCCAGATTTCAGGTACATTTGCTGTCAAACGGTTTCGCGGTAAAAGATTTTGGCTGTCTTGAATGACGATAAATGAAAATGGCGGCCAATTTTGTAGGTAATGCTAATTCTGTAGGTAGCCAGTCAGGCAGCCCAGCCCAGCAGACACAACCATACCGTACCGCACCTAGAAAGCCATGCCTCCGCAGTAGAGCCTTGTTTTAGACATACAGGGACTCCGTACACAAGTACACATCGGGGCTCTAAAATATTGACACTTAAAAGTATTGGTTGGATAAACAAAATAGAAAGGTATAAGGAGACCTTCAGCCTATTAAAAATAGACCGGCCAAATGCGAGTCGGACTCACGTACCAAGGGTTCCGTACAAACTGACGACATAAACGGTCATATCTTTTCTCTACGTAGACTTGGAGGGTTGTTTTTTTCACAGCTTCAAGGGACCACAGATTTGATATTTGGGTTCTTTTATTTATTACTAGCTTCCGCCCGCGGCTTCGCCCGCGTGGTGTGTTGATAAAAAGCAGCCTATAGCAAAAATAACAAAATCGAAGTATAATTAAAATTAGGTACGTCTCATTTTTAAGGTTACGTCCCCAATGGGTAAAAACTCTATTACTAAGTCTTCGCTGTCCGTCCGTCCATAGGTAATGGTACGAATCTAACTAATAGGTAGGTACCTATGTATTATGAAACTTCATAAAACCTATGTTTTATTACATTTTATGTAATTAGATCTTATTGTACCTATATGTTCACAAATAAAGGATTTGAATTTAGTTTGTAAGGAACGTGTCAACTCAACGTACTCTGTGCTCACGCGTCTGCCCGTGTTCGGGTCACGCACTCAGCGATGAGCGACTTGTTCCCTACACCGCGCCCGAGCGGGCCAGCCTAGTCACGGCGACATGAAATTAATTTTGTTGCGCGTTATTTTGATTTTGCTATATCTCCTAAAGTATTTATTTAATCTGCATGATGTAAAAGGAAAAAATAATCTTCATGAAATGTTCATGCCAACCAACCTATTTAAAATGATAAGGATTAATACTGTATTTGTGTAAATAGCTTTCCAAGTTAGCGCTTTATAATTGCCCATTTGTTAAAGTATTAAAATGGATATAGTATGTTATCCTTAAGATATAGACATATGTCACCGCTGACTTTTCTGTGGACCTATATAAGATACACAATTACACCATACATTATTTTGTTATATCTTAAAGGGTTTAGGCAGCGTTTTCTTTGAAAGCTCCCAGACAGCATACTTTTTGCCGACATCTTCAACAAATATAGTTAATGTACACAGAAATAAATACAAAAACTTAACAAATTATATACTAAAACCTTCCTTAAGAATCACTCTATCTATTACTAAAAACCGCATCAAAATCCGTTGCGTAGTTTTAAAGATTTAAGCATACAAAGGGACATAGGGACAGAGAAAGCGACTTTGTTTTATACTATGTAGTGATGAGGTACGGAACCCTAAAAAGTATTTTTAAATAGGGTATCTCTCTTTTTTGGAATTTAAGGACTTCTTTAGGAATTTAAAGGAGGCCTTCTCATAAACTTCTCAGGAACTTCTTTAAGAATTTAAAGGAGGCCTCCTTTAAATTCCGCCATTTATATCGGTCTTGCGCCACTTGGATGGGAAATCATCAAATATCCGCTCCTGTTAAACTTTTAACAAAAAGTCGTTGTCGTCTCGCGGCGCCCGACCCCTGTAGCGTCTGCCGCGGTGGCTGGCTTGGTTTGAGGTTCTCTCCTTCAAACATCACCATCTCCTCCGGGACAGAGCGGTGCTCCGCTCAAAAGAGCAGACTGCCTGTGTGCTCCAACGTGTCCTCCGGGCGATAGTCACATTGGTGAAACCTGGGTGTTTCCTCCCGCCCGATGATGTGCAGGAACGTCCCGAAACTTTCGTGCCCGGTGAGGATCTGCGTCAGGTGGTAGGTGAGGATGCCGTGGCGCCTCACTCCCCCCCGCTCTGGGCGGAGCGGGGGGAGTGTCAGACCCGCAACCCCGGTAGGCTCCTGCCGGGATTGCGGGTTGTTCGAAAGAGATACCGCGGCCCCGAGTAAAAGAAGGAACATCGATCGGTGGACATTAGTCAGTAAAAGTCTGACACTCCCCCACGCTTCGCCTAGAGCGGGGGAAGTTATTTGATGATTTCCCACCCCAAAAAAAAACCCCGGTACACGACATCAAGAAAACTCCAGGTACAAAATGGACCCATTTTGAACCTGGAGTTTTCTTGATGTCGTGTACCAGGGTTTTTTTTCCATCTCAATTGTGGTCTCCCTCTAGGCCATTTTTACCCCAAGGCTTCCACTCCAAGAACACTTTGGCCTACGAGCCATGTTTTAGGAAAGAATGAAAACGCTTTCCAAATAACTAATCCAACCATACTACAAACAATTTTGTCGAACAAATATAATTTATCTTGGCTGATTTTTTTTACTGTGCCTACCAAGATCATAATAAGGGCGTTCTATATTCAACCTTATTTATTTCTATTTGCAATTCACATTCAAATAGTAGGTACAAAATCAAATTATTAATAAAATAGCAAATAAACATTTTAATATAAATTCGAACAGCGAGCGCATTCCTTATTTGAATTTTTATCTGAAAATAAAATTGGCGCGAATTTAGCCATAGATCAGATTCTACTGTTTGTTGTTGAGTCGGTTTTAGTGGCGTAAAAAATATCATTATCAATATTTATAGTATTTTACACGTATTACAAAATTATTCGTATTTTCATCTATCAATTTCTGATATTCTTTAATTTAATTATTCGAGTTGATTGATTTACAAGAAAATAATCGATTGAAATAATCGCATTTACACATCACAAAATAAAAAAAAAAGAAAATGGACGTCATTTTCGAAAGTGAATTTAGTAGTGGTTATGAATATTACGTGTTAATGGTCCTATTATTGCAAATTACGATAAGATCTGGGCATGTTCATGTTATTTATAATATTTGCAATGATATTTGTCTCATTTGTTATAGAATCTATTCGCGTCCGTGTGATATAATGTGGAATGAAAAATGTAAACAAGCACGATTGGCGCGAAACTTCGACTTTAGATTTCAAAATGTATAATTACCACTGCTAATTTAAGTTCAATTACGAATGATTTCTGCACGTAATAAAAGGACACGTTAATCAGGCCCAACAATGTGCAGCATAAATGTCCGAAAACCATTTTTTTATGATTTTTAGCGTCGACCTACACTGCCATCAAAATGGCTATGATCGTAATTTACGCATTTGGATTTTATAAGACTTAATTAAGAAACTTGCTCAATAATTAAAGAACTTCTAATGACGTTTACATATGAGATTTTTATTCTACTATCTTAATGAATGCACACCCATATTATTTTTTACCCAGAAAATAAAATATTTACAAAAATAATGAGGAGGTCGTATGACTTAAATGTTCGACCCCTTTCGGGGCTAGTACCGAGCCAGCGGAGGTTTGAATGTCGAGCCCCCGAAGGGGTCCGTACCGAACTATACGGTTAAAGTGTCTGAACAAATTTTTGACAAAAATAGCATACCATCGTTTGTCCCTAAAGTCCCTGAACAAAATGAAATATTTTTTGCGTTTTATGTGTGTGTATTTCGGTACGTATATGCAGTGCCGTATTATCCATAAGGCACTTTAGGCCAGTGCCTAGGGGCCCACTATGACCAGGGGCCCAGCACTCCCGATCAAAAAATGAAAAAAAAGAGAATTGTGTGGTTTTATGAAACCACGGTAAAAATGAAACTTTTTTTCAAATTATAAGGTGTAAACCCCGGGGTTATTGACATTATATGAGTGACGGCGAAGGTCTGAATTTTTTAATTGTATTGAAATTTATCTAACTATTTTTTTTGTATTAGACACTTTTATTAACTTGTATATTTTACTTTGTATACTTAAATAATCGCTTATTAAATGACAAATATATTAATTTGAAATCAGCAACTCAAGTGTGGGTATTATTCACAGGGCAAAATGGTATCAGGGTTTATTATTGACACCCCAAAGACCCCATTTGCGCATGCGCATAGTGTACAGGAATTCAAATAAAAAATATAAATTATTTAATGCAGATTGTTGAAATAGATATTATAATTAAAATAGCAAATTATACAATTAATTAAAAACAATTAAAAAATCATTTAACAGGCAGTCTTCTTTTTGTTTAGGCATCGTCTGTTAAATTAACTAATTATAAAAAATAATAAATATTGAATCATAATTTGGAGTTTATTGGTCAAGGTTATATTCAAACTGGTTGCAATACATTAATAATTTACAAAGTTGAGATGGTCCACTTCAAATACTTTGTGTCACAATTAGAGGATACCGGAAATAAAAAAAAATTACCTGCCGAAAAATTTAAAAAAAAATTGACGGTAACATGGCACAATCGGCATTTCCAAATGTGATGACGGCACTGCGAATTTACAGAAGTCTTATGATTACGAACTACACTACTAACAGGAGAACGAAAATTTTCTAATTTAAAATTAATCAAAAATTGTCTTCGGTCAACAATGTCGCAAAGCCGTTTAAATTCATTGGCAATAATGTCTATTGAACATGATGTATCAGAAAAGGGCAATTTTAAACGATTTAGTATCTTAAAACATTAGAAGGGTTATTATTTAAACATACTTCTTTATCAGTACAATTTGTACATTTTTATGTTTTAATGTTTATGTTAGTTTTATAAAATTACTAGTTTTTGCCCACGGCTTCGCTCGCGTTAAATTCGGGGTAACACCGTTCCCCTTTCCTGATTTACAGGTACCTGCTACCTGTACCTACTTTTTGACCTTGCACCTTATTTATTGTAATAGCAATGCTAAGTTTTCCCTTTTCTTCTCTCTTTCTCCCTCATATCAAAATCTTTTTAAAAAAATAGCCTATGTCCGTCTCCAGGGTCCCAACTATCTCTGTACCAAAATTCATCAAAATCGGTTTAGCCATTTAGGTGTGAAGACGTAATAAACAAACTCACTTTCGCTTTTATAATATTAGTAAGGAAGTAAGGATACAAGATTTTCCTATTCTTTGTTTCATTTTTAAATGACTCCGATACTTTTTTTTTTTTTTATTTAAAAACCTTTTTTTTTTTAATGACTCCGGTACTGTTTTTTTTGGGGTGGGAAATCATCAAATAACTTCCCCCGCTCTGGGCAGAGCGGGGAGGAGTGTCAGACTTGTACTGACTGACTAAAACCCACCCATGTTCCTTCGATTGCCCTTTACGTTCCGGGGCCGCGGTGTCCCTGGCAGGCCCGTCTGCTTATGACTCCAATACTTCGTCCTGTAGATTGTGGCGAAAGTCTTTTCACTTAAAGGGAGGCGTTTACCTTTGCAAAGTGATGACTGAAGTCTGTTGTAGATGATGATGGTACCTTCATTCTATTTCGTAATGTAGACAGTAAAAATTTACGAATTGCGTTGTTGTGGTATGAAAAAGGGGGGCCCGAAACAAGCTGTGCCTAGGGGCCCCGAGATGGTTAATCCGGCCCTGCGTATATGTGTTTGGTATATAAATTAAGTGGACACATGCAAATCTAAATCACCACCCTTTTACTTATTATCAACAAAATTAAATTAAATGGTTCAATAAATCAACACAGTTAATATATTTTTTTAAATTTCAAAAAAAAACTATCTCTCCAGCACGTGTGACAGCTATAAATCCTATTTCAAACTCGACGTAATACCAATATGAATATTAAATGGCATTATAATATTTAGTTTTGTCACTAAAGCGCAATTGATAACTGACACCATATTCTTCTGCCGTCTTTTGTTTTTAAACCAAAAAAGAAAAAGAGGCGTTGACAGCTGCCCGACATCCTTTTTTTATGCATTTTCACTCGGTCCAAGTAGGTTGGTAGAAAAGATCTATCCATTTAATTTTTTTTACATGATTTAGTTTGGATAGGACAAGATTGGTTTTAAAACTCTGAAGATAGTAACGCGCACATTTTTAGTTTGCAGTTCAGCTACTTTTGATAATATGTATTAGTAAACGTTTACACGCTACGTATCCGAAACAAAGTAATGTTCAGTAACTTTTGTTCTTTATGATGTTGAGTTATTTTTGGACGTTGCCGTGATTACACTAGAAAACCAAAACAAGTATTTTATATTGTTCAGTGACTTTTGCAAAACTGAATGTTAAGATAATTTCGGATATTATAAAGATCGGCAATTTTTGACAAAATGGTGTTCAGTGACCTTTGACGAGTAGTGTTCAGTTAATTTTGAACTTTAATGATGTTCATTCAATACTGGCGCTCTATCTAGTTGAGCGATTTATGGGTGATATAATGCACAGTGATTTTGAAAATCTGTATGTGTTCATCGACTTTTGATGCTGACTGTACAACAAACAATGTATGTATGTGTGTTCCTAAGTAGGTTATTGTTTTGGTCTGCATAAAAAGGTTACCAGGGCGACTATCTTCCAGTACTCACCAGAACAGACCCTCCCATGTAGGGAAGTAAGTTCCTTTGAACAGTGTGTGTTCGAGGATACCCTCCACGCCTCCGAGCGCCTGGATCATGTCCGTGCGGTAGTTGTTCAGGTTCCATAGCTTGCCGTCGTGGCGCTGATGTGTCCACCAGAATGGATTCTGTTTCAGAACCTGATGGAAAGATAAAGAGGTTTTAAAAAGATAAATGATTGAAATTTTCTCCAGAACAATTTCTCCTGTATCGTGGGTGCATTTAAAAACTATAAATTTAAAAGGTCAGACCTTTTCTTCATAGTGAACTCTAGTGCCTTACAGACTTGTATTAGCTCCCATTATGTTTTTGTTAGCTGTAAGTCACAATATGACGAAACGCTTTATCATTTTTCTACAATAATTCGTCGCTTTGATGGTTAAGCCAGAATTTTTCTCAATCAAAATTTAATTGGAAATGTGAATGGCAATAATTATTTACTAGATAAACCAAGAATAATAAAAACTAGTTATTATCATTACCTGATATTGTTTGAACTCAGTACGAATACGCCATCCCTTATCATAGGCAAGCGTATGCCTATCCTTCTGGAATAGCGTATTGATACGCGGGATACCTCTATCCCACGAATCTTCTAGATCTTCCAATGTTAAACGCCTGGAAATCGAAACTGTGTGAATATCTGTTGTATGGTGAGTATATTTGGGTTAGTTGTGTGTTATGATCAGCGAGCGTTGTATGAGTGCCGCGAGGTGCCGCGTCATGCGATCAGCAAGCGCGTCACGCTCGCGACACTCCAGAGCACATGGGTTCTCTGGATTC
Source organism: Ochropleura plecta (assembly GCA_905475445.1). NCBI lineage: Eukaryota > Metazoa > Arthropoda > Insecta > Lepidoptera > Noctuidae > Ochropleura > Ochropleura plecta. Next base: position 5,879,130 of record FR997735.1, read on the forward strand.
AATACCCCTACGCGGTTCATCATTTCATAATTGTGGGTTATGTATCTAATGGTATCAGCATCTAGTTTAGAGTGAAGCCTGTTCTTCAATTTTATTGATCAGCGTTAACATGTCTCTAAGATGTTTAAGCCAGACATTCTTGTTGCTGCACTCATTCTGTGTTGGACCAACAACTAGTCAACCATTTATTTATTTTAAGTCATGTTTTTTTACATACACCTCAACATACCTACATAGTTTAAACTACTTCCTCTTACCTGTTCTGCGCATTAGCCTCCTGCCTCTTAAGCGCATACTCGGCCCACACTCGCTGCGAGTCCACGAACTCGGCCTCCCATGGCTGTATGTAGCGGTACAAGTTGGGAATCAGCTGGTCTTCGTCGTGCGACATTCCTGAACGGAAGTGAGTGATGCCAACGTCTGTTTGTTTCGACCAGCGGAGATCAGACTGTAGCGAGGTTGACATTGAATTAGTATGGCTTAGGCTTTATGTCACTTTTTGATTGGTAATAGATCTTCGAGATCTTACAGTAAAGCTTTGAAATACAATACAATGTTATAAGAGTTCTTTGTAAAAAGGTTCTACTATCAAAAACCAAAAAAAATATGATATGACATATAACCAACTAAAATTACGTAGTTGAATTTAAGCCTATGCATCAGCATGACCTGACTTTCCTCTGAAACATGTATCATGCAAGCCTAGATTACTGTGTTGTTTCTTGTCAAATTCGCAAACACTAGCACAAAAATTTTCATTGCCATATAATATCTCACCTGTGGAATAAGCACGTGTCCCATAGACAGCATACCGAGTCCACCCAACTCCTTAGGCGTGTAGAACACGACGGGTGGGAAACGGGAAGGCATTTTAGAGTTGAGACCGATCTTGATACGTGTCTGGATCTTGTTCTCGCACTTTACGAGTAGATCGAGGAGTTCTTGTGTGTTGACGACAGCTTCGCGGAAGTATGTCATTAGACCTGTAGGAGTGGTGAATTATTAAGTTAGAATTACAATACATTATTTTATACTTTTTTTTTAGGCAGGCAAAGTACTATTTATAAATAGATTTAACAATTGTTGTTTTTGATGGTCTAAAAAGGTATCTCCTTAAACTATGGATTTTCAGGAGTTTAATCAAAATAAAAATTTAATCCACCACATTTTCTATACTTTTTACATCGGTTACCGAGTAGCAACCTGTCTCGATACGTTCTAAGGACTCATCACTCACGCATTCGTAACAAAGCAGACAGAAACTCGGTTACAACATAATAATAATATAACTTACCAATAAGTGCAGTATTCCACTTGTTAACGATCTTAGTGAAGGTAGTAGATCCTGAAGCCATAAGAATCTGTCGGACTCTGTTGTGGAATCGCGCGAGAGACTCATCGTCGACGCGCAGGTAACACTGTGCGGTACGTTCCTTTGTCACTTCGTTCTGTAAGTTCCATACGCCGTCGCGGTGACATAGCTCCTCGTGTTGACTGCGACACTGAGCAGAGAAGGACGGGATACAAGTTAGGTATAGATACGAGCAAATGGCGTACCCTGAAATTATTTTACGAAAAGAATAAAACTGAAAGATGTTTCAGCATTTGTTCAGATTTCGTTTTTTTTTATTTTTTAATGTAAGACGAAACTTAGTTATGAAAAAAGGGGATCCCAACACAAGCTTACTTGACAACGCGTTTTACCAACCCCAAGTAATATACGAAATTTACAGCTCTTTGTATATGAAACTTATTCTTACCTTAGGCAGTATCCTGCACTCGAAGCCAGCCATGTTGAACAGCAAGTTGGGGTTGTCTTTGGAGTAGACGGACACGAAACTGTTCTCCCATTGGATGGTGGTCACTGAGCGAGGCAGTCGGTTCTTTATGTCCCAGAATACAGCGCGGCCACTGGTTAAGGAGAAGTGAGGATAAGATAATAGCAGATAACGTAATAAAACGCCTGTAGTTACTGCCTCAGGTTACTGGAGAAGGGGAGGAGGGCGATATATATCTATCTGTCTGTAGTAAATTAGTCTTTTCAAGCCCACCGTCTACCAAAAACGGAGACAACCAATAGGGTGCAGAAACAATGACCACAGGAGAGCTTCCCCTCCGCTTTGCTCATTTCTGCTTTTGCAAAAACCTAACACTTATAGTAACGAGCATAAGTGTGATGCAAAACCACACGTACAATAACTGAATGCACTGCATGATGGCTGTTTAAAAAAAGATAATGTTGCACTATTACAACAGAAATTTCGAGTGTGGGACTCGGAATTTCTGTTGTATTGTGGGTGCATTTACAAAGATTTATTGATTCCCACATACATAAACAGCCACACCCAGAACAACTATTTGTAGGCCATAAAAATATATTTTGTTCCGCGCGGGGATCGTACCCGCGACACGCAGCGTAGCAGTCAATCGCTCAGCCATTGTCCCAACCATGACGTCAGGTAATCATCATCAATGTTGGTAATACATAGATTACTTTTTCTAATACTCACAGATTGACATCATGTTTCATAAGTCGCATGCGCGCGTCTCTAGGCCAGCACTTCTTATTGTTGTATCCTACAATGTTCTCGTTGTTGGGGTCAGGATGTTCTGTGAGATAACGCTGGATGAGGTCGCGAGCTTCTTCTGCCGTGAATCTGGTGGATGAAAGTTTAAATGAAATGATGGTAACACTTGACAGGTTTCTTCAGTAAGGTATTCTTTCAACGGACCAGATAAATAAACATGAATTGTTAACAATACAGTAATGGTTGTCAAACCTCGAAACTAGCATTAACTATGACTTCATAAGTCATTGCATTTTGTGTGTACTGTGTTTTTATGGTATTCTCAAGAGTTATTGTTCAAATTCAAACTGTTTATTTATTTTAACAAACTATGTTATTTTTCAATTGGATAACCTAGCCCATATTTGTACCAACCTGAAGAATATATGAATCCTGTCGACATATCGGCAGTACAGTCTAATCGGGTGCGCGGTCTCAGTCGAGCGATCCTGATAGGACAGGAAGTCGTTGGGCAGTTGTGGAGGTCCTGCCATCTCGCTGGCTCGTTGTAACCCGAGCACCAGCAGGTCGAGTACTAGCCCGTAGTACTGGACTATGAACGACGCGAACTGGAGTCCCCGGATGATGCCGTACGAGTTTGTATGGTTCATATCCTATTGAAAATGTGAAGATGAGAATTCATGTTTACACTATACCATAGTGTAGTTTTTGAGTATATTTTAAGCGAATATCAAATATCAATAAAAAGGGCACGAATTGCAAACAAAAGGAAGATGATAGTTTTTGCAGACGATAGTTTCTAAAGCTTTTTTACTACTATAGATAATTATATATCATTATTTTACCTTATAATTAATAATAACGTTGTTCTTGGCAGTCATGTAGTCAGCGATATTGTGGTCTACGATCAGACGCAACAGTCTGTTCAGGAGCGTCAGATCTATCTTCTCGTACAACTTCTCAAAGCGCGACTCGAGAAGAACGTTGCATTCGCCCTCACCAACCTCCCACACATCTTGTAAGTTGTTTATACCTGGAAGAATTGATTGGTGACGAATAAGGTATTTGTAGCGTGTAGTCTATTGAAAGTAAGCCAACATACACATGGCAGTTTTATACTGTATTTGTTTTCACCATATGATTAGCGGGATGTTGGCTTGTGATTGCAGTATACTACTTTAAAATTCGAGCTTTACAGCGCTTCAAAAAAAATATTCACAATGAAATATTTTAGAGAAATTAAAATCAAGTTTGCATTTGTCTGATAACAAATAAGACACAACAGTACAATAAACAATAGACGTCTTCTTTGTTATTCTGCATTTCTTCTGTTCTTGATCTGATGACAGCGCGACCGACCGAGGTGAGGTTTGTAACAAGGGGATGATCGACGAGGCAGATCTCCTTTGCCACAACGCACACCCCGGGCGGTCGCATACTCTTCTAGTTTCTTTCTTGGATGAAATGCAGCTTCTTCCAGTACTGGCGACCTATTTAGATAAAGTTGGTCTATTGACGTCATACGGCTAATGCGTAATCTATGAAATCTTAGTATTTTTAGTGCACTATTAAAAGAATAAACACAAAACACAAGTTGATAAGTTAATGAACAGCTTTAACAGATTTATGCTCGTTGTCATAACACAAAGTTTCGACTTTCTCTTCACCTACCTTGGCACCACTTATAGACTAGCAGCGGCGAAGGCTCAGTATCCGCCGGCTTCACCCATGGAGGCAGCAACCTTCGCTTATCAGCCTCGTACCACAAGTACTGGTCTAGGTATGCGTCTGTGATCTTTTCTAGGGGCTCCACGTCGTAGACTGGCACCAGATGAGAGTAGAGATCCATGAATTCTATGCCGACCTGGTAGAATGATATGGTTTTAGTATCTTAGTAGCACAAGCAATAGGATCTGTTGCTGTGGTGATGTGTGGGGAAGCAGAGATCTAAAATTATGAAAACCAACAAATATTGAATAATAGTACTACTATTGAAACTACTTCACCCTCTATTAGAAGTTTCTTTATTTTTTTAAAGACTTTATTTATTATGAAAATGACAAAATTTGGAGAATGATCTAAATTTTACTAATTACATTCAAAAATACTAAAATTGGTATTAATTAAAACATGTACCTCTCTAAACGTCCTCTGCGTGAGTAAATGACGCTTGATCCTAGACAAAGCCTCGTGAGGATTATCATACGCCTGTTCTATAAGCCCAAGCTCTTCTCTCTGACTCTGATTCAGCCTCGACTTGACGCTGTAGGCCTCCTTGAGCCGCTCCAACGCCAGGATAAGGAGCTTGGTGTCGTGCTTGTACGAGAGAGGAGGGAAGGGAATGGGGGCGAAGCGCCGGGACTCCAGCCAGTGGACTGTGGTCGTGTAAATGGCGACAGCTTCTTCAGGGGAGATGTATGGACCGTCCTGAAAAAATATGGTTGTTGAGAAAGATGCTCATTTGGAGAATATTTTGAATAACTAAGGCATGAACGGTTTTCAATAAACATTCGTGTTTTTGTCTTGTCAATTTTACTTTTATGTACAGATGCCTGCACATCAAGCTACTACAATCTGTCAGATTTCTTTGATAGATTTTCGACTTTATTTCTAAAGTATTAGGTTCAAGGTTCATTGGGAAAAATTGACAGTTTCGGGTAGCTTGATGTGCAGGCGTCTGTACCATAATGATTTTTGTAGTATTTTTTATTTTGAAATAACACTTACAATTTTTTTTTACTCCAAATATCTATTGCTTACCTTCAAATAGTTGTGTTGCCTCTCTTGCTCCGCCTTAAGGTATAACCTAGTCAGTCGTCCGAGGTTCTTCTTACAGACAGTCTTATCGACAGTGGCGCCGCGGCGGATACGCTCACGATTGTAGTGGGCCGTGTTCGTCCACCAATCGGCCTTCATTTTGACGTAACGGAGAATCATGTTCTCTATTGGTGTTGGGAGACCGGGTACCTAGGGAAATAATTAAAAAAAACTGGTTTGAGCATAATATAGCTATTAGTAGGAACTACCTCGACACTAGACCTGACTACAGGTATAAAGAGCCTAGCCTTTTAGGAACAATAGGGTAGTTTCCAGGGTCAAAGTAATTACATTCTATTTAGTCCGTCTATTAAAGTTACGTGAAACGTCACGCGTTGTTGCATTTTTTTGCAACTAGTGACGTCACACGTAACTTTAATGGTCTTATCTTTGTAATTTTTGGTCTAATTTACAAATTAAAAAAAAATACGTGTCCTTTATTTTTGAATAATCTAAAAGACGGACTAATATATTTTTTTGGAAACTAGCCTATTGTGGTTACCTTCAAAAATCTAGCATCATTACTACAACAATAATCAATTCTATGCTATTGACATATCAGAGACTTCTTTCTTACCTTCCAAGGAATATTAGCTTTCCAGCACCTCCAGGCTTCAGACAGATGCTGCAGGATAGTCCTGGCTTTGTTCTGCTTGATACCTTCAGGCATCATGTCGACGATATCGTGCATGACAGACGCGCGCAACTCAAGGTCGAAGTGAGATTCGACGCGCTGCTTCGTTACCGTCTTTGCGACACCTGGAGGAAAGAAAATTGGGGTAAAGTTTGTATTTTTTTGGACAAGGCAGTTAATAACTTGAAACTTTTATATGGTCTTTCTTTAAACTGAAGTGTTCTGATTACCAATAGATGTTACATTATAAGCATTAATTTTGACAATAAATGCATAAAGAATGGTGGGTTTAAGAGTCAAACAAGCATAATTACTTCTAAAGCCTTAGACAATTGTCTAAGAACACCACTGTTGTTTTCTGATGTCTACACTGTTGTGTCTATGTGGTACACATACCTTTCGAATGTCTTCCTTCGAACTGCCTGGATAGTAAGTTTCCGAGCCAGCGCTCTAGTAACGGTGTTATACCGCGCATAAAGAACAGCCATACTCGCCATCCTGGTGCCCAGAAACCACAACCAGGACCTTTGGATACTGGACCCTAGGGTGGAAATATAAATTTAAAATCTTAGTTGAATGTCATGTCAATTTAGGAAAAGAAGTAACTACGTACTTTCAAGGTTATTCTACAAAGTGACTTTTGTTGCTGTCGATACGACAATAAGTAGTACCAAATTCAAAATGTAATCAGGGCAGAAAAGTGAAGCTGCAAATTCGTGCAACAAAAAAAAAAGCCATTAATTACTTTACATGTGCAACATGCAAAGTAATTAATGGCTTTGTATAATAAATGTACTTATAAAACTCACCGTATTAAACCTATAGTAGATCAGATGCTTGAGATCCTTGCACATCCTGATCTGCCTCATGAGCTTGTACTTGTATCGGTACATGCCCGTCAGTTGCCCAACGTGCGCGAAGATGTACTGGAGACCATCGGCCAGTTGGAATGAGTCCACGTTGTTCAGACGGTATTGGACGTGGGAGTCCACAATCAGTTTTGTTAAGCGGAGGATTTCGCGACATAAGTGGAATGCTGTGGAGGAAATGAGGGTTAGATATTCCGAATACCAGTCTAGTCTCTTCATGAAAATGACCGTTAAAAACGTGCGCATATTGGTCTTTAAGCAGTATAGAAGTTTTTTGCGAGTTAAAGTTGTCAAATTCACCATCATGTGCCTAGCCTTTGCAACTATGTTAGAGTGGGCTTTTCCAGCTTCAGAAATCTGAAGTACTTTTATGTGATGAGTGGTTATTTAGATCAATTAATCACACCAACAACAGGAATATAATTTACTATGAGTTTTCCCCCAGTTTAAAGATCTCTATTTAAGTACTAAATATAGAATGATAATCATGATCTCTATTTAAGTACTGACAGAAGTAACACAATTTGAAAACTTACCATTACCAAACCGAGACTTCTTTCTCTCCTTCGTGGTCAAAGTCTTGACAGGTTTCAAGTTGAAGTTGTAATCCAAATGCAGATAGTTCAAGTTTTTGCGATGGATGAGTAGGTTTAACATGTTGTAACCTTGGCGACATACTTGTAGGCCAGCCTCTACCCAGTCCAGAGTCGTTGTTTGGAAGAATTTGGTGGATTTAAATGAGCGGAAGAGGTACCTTTAGATGGAAAAATTCTATTGAATGATTGATATTGTAGCTATGTCTCAATGAATCAAAAACACGATGCGAAAGAACATCTAAAGCTTTTGTCGTGACTTCTTATAAATACCAAGTGGAATAGCTATGTAATTCGTAGCAATTTAAAAAAAGAATGTTCTGACTTACCTCTTCTTTTGTGGCTTTGGTGGTCTGTGCTTCAATGCATTCAGCACATAGTACTTGAGGAGCTTCTGATATGAAACCCTCACTTTGACAGGCTGGCCTGGCGGGCAATGTTCTTTGTACCAAGTCTTCACCAGCGGTACATCGATAGCGCGGCGAGTTCGTCCTATATGAAAATACTTATTTAGGAACATAATGTATTTGTATTATGGATGAGGTTAGTGTTTGCTATATACCTACTATGAGAAGAGTTGTTCGAAAGATACCGCGGCCCCGAAACACAAAGGGCAAAAGAAGCAACATGGATGGGTTTTGGCCAATAAGCCTGAAGCTACCTCCCCGTCCATCCGGAGCGGGGGAAATTATTTGATGATTACTCTTCCAAAAGAAAAAGAATCATTGGGTTATCATAATATTATTAGAAACGGGCTGTTAAAGATTACGAAAAGTATAGTAAAATATTTAATAGTTGCTTACCTGATCTCATGTTAAAAGGCCTCGGCGCCCACAACAGCGCAATTCCGTTGGCAGTATTATCTGTGTACAAGGCAGTTTCTTGTAGGAATGGTGACACATCCTCAGGCAGTAGCAACTCTTCCTCGTCAGGTAGAGGATCTAAGGACTTGACTGAGTGACGGTGGGAGATAGGATTGATGAGGGGATCGAAGTAAAAGGCTGGGAGGTCAGGGTCTTCAGTCTTGATGTATACGACGTTTGGTGTGTGGTACCTAGGAAGAAGAGAATTGTTGTAAAAGAGTGTTATTGCATTTCCTATCTAAATGTATTTTAAAATAGCCAACTAGTTAATTGAGAAACATGCAGTCAATGTCACCACAGACGTCACTTTGACTTCTGCAGACACAATGGAAGTGGTGGCAAAGTATTGGGCCAACAAAATTTAATATACTGACATGTAACTTGTATATTGGTTGGAGTTGGTCAGTATCAGAAAAAAAATCCGCAATAAGTTTTCACATGTAAACGTTTTGTATACTTACCAAGACAACTGGACGAAATGCGGCAAATTGTTGTACAAGTACGGGAAAGCGATCCTGTATTCGGTCCTGATTGGCTGTCGTATAATGATCTTGTTGATGTCATTGAACTCATTCCAGTCTTCATCACCAGCCGAATTGTCTTTTACTAGAGGTTCGAACTTCGGTCCACCAGGTATAGCCATGTTTAGAGCCTTCGCTGTGAAAAAACTCTTCGAATCGAACAGGTAGAAGTAGTTGTCATCTACCAAGTCAGTTAGTAGCTGGTTGCCAAGACGGTACAAGGTCGCCATTTGTGGTAAAGTCAGATTCCACTTTCTGTATGTAGACCCATTCACGTGTTTTGTACCTAATAGAGGCTTGTGATCATAAAACCATGTTGCAACCGCTCCATCTTCCTCAGGATCCAATTCAATCTGGATGGGTTCTAGAGGTTCCACATCCAAGATGTTGTCAGCGTAATCTAGAGGAGGTTCCTCATCGTCGAAAGGCGGGAACCTCATTCGCTTGAAGTGCCTACGATCGCGTTTCTCACGACGCATCATGATCCACATGGTACCCCATTGAGCTATGTAGACGGGTTCTATGACCCATGGGATTTCGTTTACAAAGGTGATGGCTCCAGTGATGTGGTAGAGGACTTTGACATCTCGGATCTGTTCCCAGGGCATAGGCATGTTCTCTAGAAGCTTCATGACTGCATGAGGCATATATTTTAATGCTCCAAGGTATACTCTCTTGTCGTGCCTGTATTTGCGACTGGTCATGTCTCCATGGTCCCTGATGATCTTGCGGATGTGTTCGGGAGGCATGTCCTCTTTCTGCGCGTCCACGAAACCGAATTTGCGCTTCTCGGCGAAGCGTTTTGATTGGAGTTGCATCCATTTTTGGGCTATACAGGAAAAAAACCAGAGAAAGGTGAGTCTCACACTGGTAGGTACCAGAGGTTTTTATAGATTATTTTCATTATAAATAATTAACTTGTGAGACAACAAAGAGTAGTAGGAGCATATCACACCAATATTGGCATTACTTCTTTAGTCAGGCAAGTGGGGAGCACCTGTGTTTGTACACACACTTTTGGACTATGATATGTGTAACAAAATATAAAAACCCAATTCTGGGTTAAGCTCGCCGTTGTACATAAGCTGTATATTGTAATTTGTGTGTTTATTATTGTTTTGTGTGCAATAAAGAATAAGAATAAAAACTTGGTAAATCACATCCCTACTCAAAATGTGACCTATGAATGGGGCCACATTTAAAATGTAATAATTTATAACTTTTTTTGTTTAAATAAAAGTAAGATGCTAAAAACATTACACAAATAGCAGTCGAAATGTCAACCAATTATGATTAAGTATAAAGTGCAAGATGGCTCACTTTTCACAAGTTCTCGGGAATAAACCACATAATATATTGATATTCAACTACACAAAAATTCTGTGAAAATGGGTAATGTATACTAATCAGCAGATCAAGGAATTTTTGGGGTTTGGTTTTGGTTGGGTGGTAAAGTCAGGGCTTTAATATTGCTTTTGAATTTTCAGATACCATGAATAAGTAGGCCATTCTACAGTACCTCATCAATGATGTCAATAAAAGCTATAGAATTGCACAATATTATGGATGATTTGACTTTGACCTAACATATTATCTTAAATTTAATATATGTATGTATAAGTAATTGTGAAACAGCCTGCAATGCCACTGAGGAATGCCACACGCATGATATGATTGATAACCAGGCAGAAAGAAAACATATAACATTTATGTATTTTTAGGAAAAAGCTGCATCGGTTAGCTTAAATAGTGCCCTATCCATCTGAACATGTTTCAGATATGGAATGTGCCAAACAGATAAACCCAGCAGCATGAAATGATTCAAAGTTATATGTATGTAGTAATTAAATGCTCTAATGCAAGCAAGTGTGTGGCACACCCCTGACTAAAAAGAACACAAAAGTGTTGAATTTTTCTACACAAAAAAAAAATGTAGTAAGGTCATTTGTATGCAATATCAGCATTCTCCACTGCGCCTTACATGGAGAAGAATACCAATTGCAGTTAATAATCTACCCCACAGGCAAAAATTTTACTTTATTACTTAAAAAGCAAAACTTAAATATATGGGGGTTACACAATACAATGTTTGTTTGAATAACAAATAGGAATTATCAATCTAAAAAAAAAAAGGTCAAGAAATATGCAATGACTTCTATTTTACCCCCCGTTTCAATAAACAAAAAAGATTCATTTTGCTTACGGATAGTAGTATTTTGACATACATCTCAAAGAACTTATGTCAAAATACTACTATCCGTAAGCAAAACGAATTGTTTTTTGTTTATTAGAACCGGGCCTTAGACAGAATCATCTCTATAGGGTCAGTTTTAAATTAATTCAAATCACTGGTTAACTTTATTTGATGAATAAGTCTTTCAAAGCATGACATTAAATCAATAGGTAAAAGTTATCTTACAGTTGAAAATCAGCCCTTAGGTAACTTTAAAAAATTAAGTTTGCATTTATGCAAGGGGCATGGCATATTTATTTTAATTCCTAAGACTGAGTGTGAAAGTCATAGAACTTTAACATTTGAGGTTTTTTTTTGCAGCTTGTTATCTTCTTCCACAGATTCCTAACATCCAACATGACTGTAAAGTTGTATAATTTAATAGAAAACTGAATTATGTATTAACAAAATACAACACTATGATTAGTTTACAAAGTGATCTCTGGCATTTCATTACACTTTGATGTGGAACTTGTGTTGGCGTCATGCAGATTTTGGTAACAAAAGGCGCCATTTCTCAAACTAACAGGAAACATAACAATATGTCCACATACACCAAATAACCTAGAAACTTAACAAATAATGACATACCTTTCTCCTTGATCTTCTCTTCTGGTATATGATGTGGTTTGGGGGGCTGCGAGGGCGGCACCGGTGGCGCAGCCGCAGCGGCGGCAGCGTGCGCCTGTAGAGCCGCTTGCTGCGCCGCCGCCAACTGCTGCTGCGCCATCATGGTGGCCCAGGGGTTGGGCCCCAGCAGGTACGGCGGCAGCGACATGGCTGACCGCCTTCTGTTCCAATGAAAACTTGGTTTTAACTTTTTACTGCGAAAACATCATGATTCCACAAAAAAATACCATAAATAAACTGACTGATACAAGCTACGAGGCAGCGTGGTAAACAGACGCCGGTTGAACAAAAAGAAACGGTTTTGATAAAGTAGTACTTACTTTTTCTATTTCAACGCCAAATTTTGTTTTTCACTCACTTTCCACTAAAAACAAAACAGTAATTCCTAGGTAAAACCACTAACGAATAATAACTAAAATTACGAAAGCGACTTTGGAAGCCATTTGCAATTTATATTTTTTAATGTTTTTAGTGTTGGGGTATTTGCTTTTCGCCACAGTCGACTTTTTTCACAGTGAATCGACTAAATGCTCCAAAAACAATGCTGGCAGCATTGAGTAAAACTCGAAGACTGGCAGTTAATTAATTTGAGGCTCTGAAGAAGTATATAATCGAAGTTCCAAACCATTAGGTAATTATTATAAGTTGTTTTATTTTATATTTAATTTCTATGGCATTTTATTTTATATTGAGTAAATAGCCAGTGTTTTGTCCTAAGCAAAGTTTGTATGTGTGTGTATGTTTTTTACTCCTTCACGCTTAAACGGCTCAACAGATTTATATAGATAGCTTAAACCCTGGATTAACAACTATTAATTCCGAGGCTAGTAATTCAATAAATGAAATTTGCAATATATAGGTACGTGGGAATATAAAATGTTAGATATTCTATACTGTACCGTCCCCGGTTCGCGCTTCTTGAGCATATTATATATATTTAAAGCATAAACATTAATTTATTCATAATTCTACAAAGTGCTGCCATTTAATTTATCAGATTCCAACTTGTTGATTTTATTTAATTTAATCAAGAAATGCACAATCGGTGCTACAACCATGAATTTCCCCATGAACAGAGTAAACGTCGTAGTAAAGTATGACATTTACAAAGACCTTAGTTTACACTATAACACCAGGGAATGAATTCGTCGCGGGTTGTTCGAAAGAGATACCGCCGTCCCGGAACACAAAGGCCAAAAGAAGGCAAATGGCTGGGTTTTAGTTAGTAAAAGCCTGTTGCTCCGCCCAGATCGGGGAGGTTTCTTTTGAAAACATTGCCCCATACTAAGAATTTCTCTTGTGTCGTGGGTGCGTTTTATAAACATTTACATTCCTATACCTGTAGATAAATATTTGTTTCGTGCGGGTATCGAACCCGCGACACGCTAACCGTACGGTAATAATTTGATGATTTACAACCTAAGAAAAAAAAAATACGATGAAATCAAACGAGTAAGCCCACAGTATTGGAGGGATATGTTTAATTCATAAATATATATTCATATATTATAGTATGTATATAATCTAATTAAAAAATAAATCACCGTTGAAATAATATTCGATGGCAAAAGGTTTTTGTTCTATCTGAATATTCCGTTACTTCTAGTAACTTTTGGTCAACTAGCCAAGAGAATCCCAAGCAAGAAAAGGAACGGCTAATTTGATTATTGTGAGTTCTATAACAACCTAACAAATGTAATGACATTTTATAAAATTGTTTATTTTACAGATCACGAAAACTTAGAGGTGGAGTTAGAACAATGTTTTCCACCGTATTCGCTTCACTGGCCAGTTCTTCATTAATTTCATTAATAGTTTCACTCATCAGTTCTTCGTCAACAGACATCAAGTCGTCGCTTTTTTGAGAATTTGTAATATTATTGGCAGAAAACTCTTCAACTATTTGCGTTAGAGCTTCTGCTATATCGGAATCGATAGAAGATGTTTCTATTTCATTTGTATCATCTTCATTTGTGTCATTTTCATAGTTTCCGTCAATTTCACTGTTCTGTTTAGAATCATTTGTTCCAATGATTTGACTAGCATTCATAATATTTTCACCACTTTCAGCAATCGTGTTATCATTAGTAAAATTTCTGTCTTTACTGTTATCATGCATTTTAACACATTGTAACTTATTAGCGTTTTCATCTTCAATCATTTCTACGTCTGATGTATCATCATGAATTTCTGCTTCAACGGAATCTCCGTTATTTATTACACTGTTGAGTAATTGTTCTGATGATCGTACTGAAGCGTAGTTTACGTTCCCATCTTCGTCGAGAACTTCTATTTGTTCGGTTCCCGGAGATTTAACCGGTGCAGTATTGTTAGCCATGAATGAATCCTTGGTAGCAAATGATGAGTGTTCTTTAGAATATGGTACAAATGTGCAGTCAGCACTTACATCTGTCCTATTATCAGTTCTGTTTCTGAGAACACTTAATCTGCCAAGTATCTGTGGGTGGTCTTCTCGGAACTTTAGTAATATTTTCTTAGCAATATCCTCTGAGTGACCGTATTTTCTGCATTCTAGTTGAATTGTCGCATTGAGATTGTATAAAGTTTCTGCGTCATTTCTTTGTGGAGTTCTTATGTCTTGTACCTGAATAAAGTTAAGCACATATATCAATAACGTTTTTTATTATTACTACTAGCCCGAACTATTCTACTACGAGGTAAAAGCCTCCCTTCATTCTGAAAAGTTTTACTTTAACTCTAATATTAATAAAGGTACGTTTCTCTTACATTTGTATTCTTAGAAATAAGCTCAGCAAGTTCCATAGCCAATTTGACTGTATCTTCTGGTAGATTCGTTTTGGAAGCCAAGGCTAATCCGTAATGCTCAATTTTGGTTACACCTGGTTCAATTTTGTGTTGGTAAACTAATCTTTTTTGAGGATTTTCAGCATTGCCTATTTCTTCTTCAATCACCGCTGTATGTCGACTAGAACAAAAATAAAAAAATATTGTCTTTATATACTTTGAAAGTATATGTCTATTCAAATATGTGGTTCTTACTTAACAACATTGAAGTACACTTCTTGTAATCTCGTCAGATACATAAAATGGGTGGTAAAGAAAGTGAACGCATTACTCATGATAAGTTCTTCACAGATAGCCCACGCTACACTTGTACCTTCTTCCACACAAGTGCCCCTGAAAGTTTTATTATTTATTTTATTACTAGAGAATATATTGTAGGTAGCCAGTAGGAGTTCCATATGAATCAATTGATACTTGCCTACACAGTTCATCTATTATCACTAAACTTGTAGGCGTTAAACCTTTTAATATATGTTGGGTTTCCTTTATCTGTAAATCATTTTGTTTTACAATAACGTTCATCATTATTTATGCGTAATTAGTATATATATACTTCCATAATTACCTCAAAGACGTAAGTGGAAGCATTCAATTCCACACTGTCGTTGAAACCTATTCTGGAGAAAATCCTATCGCAAAGTCTCAAAATTGCGTTTGTTGCGGGCAGGAAACAACCTAGCTGAAATATAGAATTTAGGAATTGTTTATTTCGAAATAGGTCCCCTTAGAATCTTATTTTTCGTGTTGCATATGAAAGTCCGTGGACTGTCTCGAGACCCAAGTAGATAGATAGAATATTCTTTATTAGGTACACCATACAAATGACAAGAATAACAATTTACAACTTATAAATAGGGTGACACAATGGGCGGTCTTATCGCTACAAGCGATCTTTTCAAGACAACCTTTGGATGGATTTAAAGGAGATACAGTACTGTAGCTGTAGGTAGTCTGTGGTGTTTCATTTTACGAATGAACAGCTACATATAAAAAAAATACTTAAATATAAATACATATAAAATAATAATCATGAAGAGCAAAGAAATATTTCATATTGTTGTTTAAGGAGAGAGGTAGTGCTTTTTGACCATAGTTTTAAAAATAGACAAGGTTTGAGCGCTCCTTACAGACACGGGCAGTAGTTCCGTAGCCGTACAGCTTGAACTGTAAAGGAATTTTCATAGAAGCTAGTAGAATGTACGGCATCTCCAGTCACAGGTTTTTCGATGACCTCAGATATCTATTACTAGCTTTTGCCCGCGGCTTCGCTCGCGTTAAATTCGGGGTAACACAGTTCCCCTTGCGCCTTATTGATTTATAATAGCAACGCTAAGTTTTCCCCTTTCTTCCCTCTTTCTCCCTCACATTCCACTTTTTAAAAAAAAAATAGCCTATGTCCGTCTCCTGGTTCCAAACTAACTCTGTACCAAAATTCATCAAAATCGGTTTAGCCATTAAAGCGTGAAGAGGTAACAAACAAACTCACTTTCGCTTTTATAATGTTATATGTATTATATTAGTAAGGATATGTGACAAGTAGATGTAACTACAATACAACCTCGTTAAGTGGGGCTACCTCGCCGGAACAGCAGTAGGGTATACTGCTCTACACCCTGCGGGTGTTACAAACACTGTTCCACGTCCTAGCCTGCCCTCTGAGCCTATAAACGTGCAGGCACAGGCACACTGCCACAGTTACCTCTGCACAACCACCGACGACGATGGCGTCACTGGTAGCGCGGAGGTGGCTAAGTTATGGTTTAAAAAACTAGAACTGTTGTGCCAGTGACATTAAGAAGAAGACGAAGTAGGTGAGGTTATTTTTCAATGTACTAATCACACCTGTGCCATAACTTGTATAATAGCAACTTGTTTTATGTAGATACTTTTGCCTCCCATATTGGGTCCGGTGATGATTGTAAAATTGTGTTCAGGAGTCGCGAACTGAAAGAAACATAAAAAGATCATCATGTTATTAAAGTGCCCACCTTTCACGTGCACGATTTCTTAATAGTTTTGTTATTTACTTAGGTATTTCTTACAATATCATTGGGAACCGGTAGGACATGGCTGTTGTAATCCAACAGAGGATGCACACTATTCCTTACATCCATGTAATTGTTGAAATCTGGCCTTATGTAGGAACCGATTGAACTTGCCTAGATACCAAAAAAAAAAAACATTTAGTACAATACATTCTATAGGTAATATTGAAAAATAAAATGTCATTACTTTTATTTACTTGAGCCATAGCCAGAAGAACATCTAACTCAGCCACGTTTTCACAGAGCGTATAAAGGCTCGACATGAATGGACGGAGATCTTTTAGCAAAGATGAAATTACGCTGAAAATGAAGATAGGAAAAAGGTAAGATCGAATATCGTAATCGTTTAGCAAAGTTTAGGCAATTTTTTCATCGATAACGCGTGCGTGTCAAAAGACAGGGAATCCAACAATAGTTGAAAATTAAAATAAATATTTTTAGAAGGGACTTTCCCTGCTTTCAAGTGCAACGGAAACTGACAATCTGTTTAACTCTGTTTAACAATAATATTAAACGAAATTAAACGTATTTATTCAATCTACTAACATGTTACTCATTTTCTGTATTTCACTTAACGATTCCTTCGCTTGCTGATTTAGTACTACAAGCTCTTCTGTAGACATTGTTACACTAGCGCCACTCTGGTGAACCTATTACAAGAAATTGAAATTCATTTAGCCTACTGCTTTAAAGCAGTATTACCTTATTTAAATACTTATTTATTACATTATTTACCACTCAACATTAGTTTGAGACGAGTTAAAGATTTGATTTTCCATAACACAGATTGATGATAGAATCAAATTTATAACCTGTATAAATATAGGCGGCAAATCTTCCATATTGAAGCATCTTCTATTTTTCGGAGCCAACGGCAGAACTATATGAAAACCCTTCATCATATTCTGGTTCAACCTCAAAGGAAGATCATACGTTTCGCTAAGCTGCTCCACAATCTTCTGTATATCCTCTATGAGTTCAGAATAAGTTCTTCTGGCTACATCAAGAAGACCATTGATATCCGGTTTGACTGCAAAACATCTTTGAAGACTACCCATGGCACCTTTTTCTAAGTGAGCGTCATTTTGTATTATTCTTTGAATGCGCTCTGTTATTTCATTATAGTGGGGGTTTTCAAAATCCTAGCAGAGATGAAATCATGGTTAGGTAATTGCAAAAACACGTAGAATTAGATCGTTTGAATAAATGAATCTTTCGACATTATTACGCCGACTGAAATCTTATCTCAGCACATTTTATACTCTTGTATTACATTACCGTCTAGCTTCTACAAAATATTTGTATCTACTTTTATATAATGCTTGGTATTGCTTACCAATTTGATCTTCCTCAGTCTTCCACTTACAGCTCCATTCAGTGCTTCTACCAACTTTGGTACCATATCCATCGTAACTTTCAGCAGTAGCGTCTGATTCAGTTGAGCTTCTCCAACCTTGTCCATGTTCTGGTTTGCCGACTCCATGCATAAAAGGAGGATTCTATCTATGTCTGATAGTTTTTTAATCACATCCTACAATGTGATATAATAAATAAAAAGAATTTATTTTCAGACAGCATGGCCCGAGTGTTAGAAAAACAACCGGCTAAGTGCGAGTCGGATTCGTGACATACAGAGTTATTCTATTAGGGTTACGTTTTTTTCTTTTGAGGTACGGAACCCTAAAATTGCGATGAATGTTCATATAAAATAACAGAATCATTTGATTCTGTTATAACATTTGTTATACTAAATAATAATTAATATTAAACTATTATTATATACTGGCATCGAGTTTGTCAAACCCTAAGCATTACTGCAATGTGGTTCTACAAACCTAGGCTACCAATAACTGGCCCATCCAGCCATTCGTGCTTAACCCCCATTCTACGTATGATTGAGACAACGTTCTTTCACATTATCGCAAAATATTCGTCTGTATGCGCCCCAACAACACCCTGAAGGCATTGTTAAATTAGATGCGTGAGGTATTGTCTGTTTTTTAGGTATGATGAGTCCAAAGGCGTGTAAAAAAAGAATGGGCTAACTGGTGGAAAAAACGTTTCAGATCAAAATACTGTTTCTATCTATTTATTTACGATTAAAAAGGCTTATATCTAAAAATACCTGCAAATCAACCATCAGCCCCGTATCATTCTCAATAAGATCTTGTATAGCATCCAGCCTAGATTCAATAAACTCTTTGTTGCACGAAGGCTGAAGTATAGAGGCCCGCAGTGCCCTTATACCACCTACTGTATAGGTAGGACCTAGTACGCCTAGCAGACAGCATGTGGGTCCCGCAGATGGTACTAAAGGCTGCACTAGTTCAAGTTGGGTGGCTGTACCTACGTCTAGGAAAAAAATGTAGGTGTAGCATTTGTAATATCTTGATATCATGAGCTTTTTTCCTGTTGTGAACTGGAAAAGGCTTGGTAGGGTTTGTATAAGATGAAGAATGACTTATAATTTCTTCTTCTTATAGTTCTAGGAATCATAATTATATGGGCATTATGGCATAATGCATGTGAGGACGATTAGTGATGGAAACATTCCGATAGTAATTTTGATAAGCATGCGGCGAGAGGTCTAGTCTATGATTATGTAATTGTAAAACAGATGGCATATCTGAATAAGATAAAAATATTGTTCATAAAGCCTTGGCTACAGAACATACTGGATGATGTCATACTGACGTTTCAGCAAAATATTTCCTACGATTGACCTATAAGACTTATCACGCGGAGACTTGCGATAAGGCGATAATTAAGCCATGTAAATCTCTGAACGGAAATATAGTATAAGACCCCCCGCATTTGTGCTCGTATATTTTCCTCTTACAAACACCAGATACTATATAATATAGGCGCAATTAAATCACGTGCCAGATTTGTGGGAAAATATTGTCTATATTGAGTCATGTAAGCAAATAAATATCCCTCCGTGCGTCCATTTTTCTGGCTGGGTTGGAATAGTTAGAAAAAATAATGATTAAAATTCGTACCTATGATCATTGTGTTTTCAGACGAATGATATTCAATTTTCAGCGATTCTCTAGCGAATACTATGCACTGTATATATTCAACATACTTCAGCACAGCTGCCGCCGCAGTTACAGCATAAAATCTGTTGAACATACCCTTGAACCTATAGACGGGATACTATCAAGTAGAAAATTGAATAAAACCTTGTACGTAAAATTGACTTTTACTACATACTGGAAAGTTTAGATCAATTAATATATATTCGACGTACTTATGCACTACTTGAAGGTACACCCCGTTGTATTGTGGAGCGCACAGAGTTTGTATATGTTGACGACCTGCTGCATCATTGAAGTGCCTCCTTTGAACCGTCACCAAGTTAACTAACGGATACCGATCCCTTATTAATTGGTATAATTGATTCGGTTGCACTCCTTCGCAAAATGTGTGGGGAACTATGATCTGTGAAAGGAATAACCATTTTTAATCACTGTTGGTGAGCTCGGCGCTGTATAGGACATGATCCACTTACTGGACTGTCCAAAGAAGTAGTGCCCATACAACTGTGCTTTTGACAACCTGATGCATAGTTCTGAAGCTGCTTTTAGCGTGGCCACATACTGGGCCTAAGTTTAAAAAGAAGAAACCAGTACTAAAAGAAAAAGAACCGCTCTAAGGTATTATTAAGACTGCATTTCGATCATGTGTAACCGTGAACACCGTACACCTTAACGTGAACAACTTAAACGTGAACCTAATGGTGAAATATTTAGCTAAAACTGATATATAATTCACTGGCGCACTGCGAACACTATATCGTATATCGAATACATAGGTGAGTATAAGTTAATAAATCTTTTCTACTAAATTGACTTTCGTTGTTATGCTCATAGGTGTAAGGAGGTCCACATGCAAGGGCTGACGCAAACCAACTAGTAAAATCACGTGTCTTGAAACGTTTTTTTTTGCCAATCTTTAAGAAGACGTGTGCAAATCATTATCTTCAACAACGTGCTTCATCAAAGAATAATACATGCATTGGAAACTGGCGTGATGTTATGTCATCAGTCATTACTTTTTCCACAATTGGATATAATTATGTATATACTACTCTGTCAAGAAAGTACCGGGAAAAGATCAATAATACACAAAATGTCTGTTATTCATCCAAATTTATTTTATCACCTTCAAAGTATGCTCCTATATAAACGATACACTTCATACACTTGCGCCAACGAATAATCCATTCATCAAAACATTTTTTAAACGCTGCTTCCGGAATTGAGTTCAGTTCTCGCCGCGAATTCTCCTTTATGTCTTCTATCGATTGAAAACGGGTGCCACGAAGTGGTAATTTGAGTTTAGGAAAAAGAAAAAAGTCAGCAGGAGCCATATCTGGTGAATATGGTGGTTGCTGGATGGTATTTGTTGAGTGTTTGGTCAAAAATTCGTTCACAATGATAGCCTTGTGCGAAGGCGCATTGTCGTGGTGCAAAATCCAAGAATTTTCTTTCCACAAATCTGGCCTTTTTCGTCGAATTTGCTCTCTTAAACGCCGCGTAACGCTAAATAATATTCTTTATTTACCGTTAGACCTTCCGGTAAGAATTCAGAGTGCACAACACCGCGATAGTCAAAGAAAACAGTCAACATGACTTTGACTTTTGATCGACTTTGGCGTGGTTTTTTCGGTTTCGGTTCAGTTGGAAGGCGCCACTCCGAAGCTTGTTGACTAGTTTGCATGTCAAACTCGTAAACCCACGTCTCGTCACCAGTAACAATGCGTTTCATGAATGTTGGGTCCGAACTGACTCGTTCTAGCATGTCCTCAGCGACTTTCATGCGATTGAGTTTTTGGAGAAAATTCAGATCTTTTGGGACTAGCCGAGCAGCAACATGTTTCATACCCAAATGATTAGTTACAATGGTACGGATCGACTCGTGAGATACAGAAAGTTCGGCGGCTATCTCTCTCAGAGTTGAATGGGGATTTTCAGTCACTATTTTCTTCACTTTTGCGATGTTAACTTCAGTTGCAGACGTTGACGGCCTACCAGAGCGAGGCAAATCTTCCATCACATCTCGACCGCTTTTGAGCGCTTTGAACCTGACTCATAAGCACGAGTTTTTGATAAAGTCGATTCACCGTAAGCCTTCTGTAACATTTTCAGTGACTCCGAACACGAATTCCATTGGCGATGCAAAATTTAAGACAAACTCTTTGTTCGATATTTTTGTCCATTATGAAATTCGCAATACACACTATATATGATATTACTAAAACCAGCACTGTATTTAATATAAATAACAGATGCAACTCAAACTCCGCGCCAAAATGGAAAACAGTTGTGCCAATCTAACAACTACAAAAAAAACAAAAATTTTAATTTGGAACCATAAACAAATCATCCATTCCCGATACTTTTTTGACTGAATGTACATACAAAGTTTAGACACACATTTCGTTAGTTACATGTCCCATGTAATAGGGGGTGAACTTATTGCCATCATTCGGTCACTTGAAGCTTTGTGTGTCTCTTGAGAAATTCTGTATAGGAAACCTAAAATAACTTTTGCCCAAATTGGATATAAAACCCAGGATCTCATGCTCAGTATACCGCTAGCGACCAATAGACCATCAAAGCAGTCAAAGAATAAAGTATGGAGGTAGGTATTAAAATACTAATAAGATCTAAATTCATTACCTACCTCCACGGGATTGAAGAAGTTAATTTTCGTTAGTGTATGGGTGTACAGTAGGGTATCACTGAATTGACAAAGTACTAGATGAGGATGTCTTAGATCTATTGCTGCTATTCCGATTTCTCCACGAGCCATGCCTCTGCCTTCTGATATAGCTGAAAAAATATTGAAAACATAGATTCTAGAGTCCTCGAGAAATCCTTTGCGTGTATTTTATTGGGACCTTCAACAAACAGTTGTGAAGGTCTTCTAGGTAGGGGACCGCACTCAGATAATACTTGACCGAACTGTTGGTCAATGACATGATCCTATGTTTGTAAGGCGTGTGCAAAATTTATCTAAGTAACATGCGTAGAACGATTACCTAATATCACACTTGCGTCGACAGCTGAAACACTTGTAGATCTTGCAGAGCGATTCCCACTGTATCCACCTAGAAATTATTGTCGGATTTAATTATTTAGTTCATGTTTTTAGCTTAATATCAGCTATAACAACCAGCTGTAAAGTTTAATACGCCATAAAAGTAGCCCAGTAACGGTCATTTAAAAGTTCTGAATATCCAATCGAAGCTATATGTATATCTAAGATTTAACACAGAGGACCAACCAACTGCAAATATTTTGTCAGAAAAAAAACCATGGTGAAGAATAAGGGATCTTGTAGGAATCTTTTCCAGTATCAATGTTAATCTGCATGGACTTCCATTGGCACATGTTATAGGTACAACGGTTAAGTAGAAGGGACTCGTCAGTCTTGTTACGAACACGTGGCCAAAAAAGATGAAACGCATGCAACGATGGAACGTTGATGGGCGGAAAGGAAGGGGAGGCCAAATAATAGATGGATGATTGTGTCAGGAATGAAATAAAAGAAAAAGGAGTAAATAATGCCGTTACGCCCGACTTAGCATATTATTGAGCTTGGAAGATAAAAAGGTTTTGCGCCGACCCCAAGAAACTGGGAAGTGGGAACTACAGGAAGATGATTTATAGGTACTTACATCGGTAAAGAACAATTTACCACCCAATCGTTATTGTTTAATAATTACATCGGGTATTTACTACTATCACTCAATTACAAGGAGATTTCTGAAGAAACGTAAAAGGGAAATAACATAAAAAAGTAGGTAGGCAATTAAACACAAAATTTCGTGAAGATAAAACTAATTTATTCATCTATCCAGATGTAATTTGGACGCAATACGGGAATTGCCCGAGAGTGCCCTGAATCTCTCTTGTTTTAAACTAGAGACACTGCGCATTCTAGACATAGGATAGAAATCCTAAATAAGTATTTAAACCATCTTTGCTGTGGGGGCAAAAATGGGGTGTAAAGCAGTGAAGAAACACTGTAAAATTAATTGGCAAACGGATTAGTGGTAGCAGGGGGATAATGTACAACCTACCTACTTATACTCTACGGAATAATGAACCGATAAGACTTTGGTAGGTAGGTAGTTGTGGCATTGTTTGGGATTAGGGCAGCGAAGTTAGTAAGCAGTAACCGGCAATAGTAAAGGGACTCTACCCGCGATACTAAACAACTTTCGCATATTTGTATTAAACTTATATTCCATTTCACAAATATACCTACCAGTGATGAGTTTCATAGAGAAATTTGTTTCTGTGGTGAATTATCTGAAGGATAACCAAAAAAGGTGTAGGATGTAGGTATTTTATGCTGAAAACCTATTTTATAGTTAATTAGTAGGTATCACGTGAGTTCATGATGCGTGGCTGATACCCACATAATTATGATGCAATTTTACAAAAGATAAACATAATTATTACGTCTAGGAAAGTTTACCTACAAAATAAACTGAATTATTTCGATTGGCTTACCAAAAATAAAGACAGATGATAATTTTTTTCTCAACGAATAGCAACGCAGCAAGTAAAGTGGCTATCTTAATGAAATGACACTTTTTGGTACTTGCCTACTAAGAACACGTGTTACCTACACCACAATTACGTAACTTTGCACATTACCACCACACTACCACGTTGTGACATTGCTGCTTACGCCCTGATAATAATCCGCCCGGGTTAAATATTTGTTATTATCATCATAAAACCGTGGGCTATCGAATCGGTCCTTTCAATTTTATCTGGAAAAATATTCATTTGAAACGTACCTTGTAGATGATAAATGCTGTACAAAAATAAACTGACCACTGAGGAGGTCTTCAGTGGTCCTTATTTGCAGTAGTACCATTACAGGTACAGTGCATGTATGAAACCTTTAATTGGGATTCCGACTCCTGTATAACATCGCGCGGAGAACACCGGGGGGGAACTCCGCTGCTACAACATATCGCCGCCCAGTGGATAGACCTCCGGTGCGATCTCAGGGTGGTATGGAGACAGCGACTGTCGCAACCCCGTGCAGGGCACGCCACAATAGTGGTGATAAGACCGCTCTCTGAGGAGTGGCTGGACAGGCGTTATGGCGTCATCACCTATCGCCTGATGCAGGTCCTCCCCGGACACAGGATGTTCCTGCACATAATCGGGTGAGCAGAAACACCCAGGTGTCACCATTGTGACGATCGCCCGGAGGACACGGTGGAACACACAAGGGCTGTTTGCCACGCTTGAGCGGAGAATCGCTGTGCCCTCGTAGAGACGTTCGGCAGCGGTGACCTCTCACGTCCGGCCATGGCTCAGGCCATAGTCCAGGGCGAGAGGCAATGAGAATCAGTCACCTCCTTCTACGAAGTTGTTATGCTAGCAAAGTTGGCTGAACGTTTGAGGGAGCGGTAATCAAAACAACCCTGACGCCGCGGGAGACGCTCGGGCGTCGGGAGCTGTGAAACGACTTCTGGCCACCGTAGACGCGGTTCTGTAGACTTAAAGCAATGGGTAGCTCACCGTCCGTCCTGCTTGTAAGACAACAGCCCGCGGCGCGTTCGTGTTCCACGCACGCCTCAAAGGCCTAAAACACACACAAGCGACGGCGAAGGCACGGGGCAGGCGCAGCGCAGGCGTGGGACAGATACGGCGCAGACGCGATTTGAATTATATCAGAAGAGGCGTGGAACAGGCAAGAAACGTTCAGGTGCGGCATTATATAGGCTGACTTTGGTGCGATAAAATGTCTTCGTCTTCAGAAACTCACGAGAACCGACTGCTAGCGACGCGGCGCAGGCAACGAAACGGCGTGTCCGCGTCGCTTCAGTATAATTCAAAAACGTCGCCTGCATACATTTTGTATGAAATCGTTTTGAAGCGGCGCGGCGCACGCCTGCGCCACACCTATTCCACGCCTGCTGCCTTACGTCGCTTGTGTATGTTTTAGGCCAAAGAGATGTCCGTAAAGCAGAGGAGCCCGTCACGGTTACTGCCTACCAGGGTTACGGGTTGTTCGAAAAAGATACCGCGGTCCCAGAACACAAAAGGCAAAAGAAGGTAGATGTATGGGTTTTAATCAGGAAGAAAGCCAGTCCCCTCAAACGCTTCGATACGAGAAGTCGTAAGTTTGTCCAACCTTTTTGGGTAATAAGAAAGAAAACGAGTTTAAACGATATATACGTATCGAATCGAAATCGAAACAATAGCCGTATTTTTTAAACCAATAAGGCATTTAACCTGAAGTTAAGGAATAGGAAAAGTCCACACAACTATCAGCTCATGAAGTATTTGAACTCTTCGGTGAAAGCGTTTTGTCATTTTAAGTGAATGATTTTTCTATATCTTCTAGTTGATACTGATAACTGATGATTGTTTACCAAGTCACAAGTACACAATGACACGACCCATATTATCCGAAACCACCGATAACTTGGACCGCTCACAACTAGTTTGGGGCAAGGGTTACGCAGGTCAGACGTCAGTTCCCAACCACTCGG
The DNA here is from genome assembly GCA_905475445.1 of Ochropleura plecta. Taxonomy (NCBI): domain Eukaryota; kingdom Metazoa; phylum Arthropoda; class Insecta; order Lepidoptera; family Noctuidae; genus Ochropleura; species Ochropleura plecta. Next base: position 5,905,224 of record FR997735.1, read on the forward strand.
ATCTAGAAATAAGCGATATAACGTATCTAGAAACATGCTACTAATGAGTTCATAGATCTGAGGGGGGGACCCTAATGCAGCTTGACAAACTCGGTTTAGCACAAAGTTTAAAATTATCAAAGAAATCTTGAAAACGGCTGAATATTGGCGCCGCCAGTCGAAGTACCTACTTTTTGAACTAGCTAACTAAGCAAATAAGTTTATTAAATACCTCGATGTATGAAAATGTATACAAGCATGATACTGAAGCTCAGGATCAGAAGTAACAGTACTTAAAGTATAAGGCGTTGTCCTATCTGGCAAGGATCGTAAGATGACACGATGCTCTCGTCGTACGATGAAACGGGTCAAGAAATCAAAAAGAAAGGGCATTCTGAAGAAATCTTTATGTTTGAACTCATCGTGTGACGAAAAGGCATCGTGTTATCGTACGATCGAAAGCCAATTACGGCGACACCTAAGACCATTATCGAGCTGTGTTATGTTATCTATGTACTTACCTCTGCTACTACTGCTGATGTATCTAAGAGCAGTGGGTCTGTTCTTTGGAGTGCACATATCGTGCGAAGTATCGGCTGCGGCAGAGTCGCTGGCCAACACTCTTGGGCGAGACCTACTATCGGATGACGACTCGGGTCGAGATGATGCCGAGTGAATTATTCTGGCAACGAGAGTTAAAAATAGGTAAGTATGGGTTTCCTGCCTGCCTGTTTACTGCCCAGAATCACATTCAAAAATACTTTTAATGGTCTAATTGTCATAAACACTACATCATGCTACTTGTAAAAATAATCATAAAATTAATGGGAAAGGTTAGGTTGGTTTGCATAAATCTCTAAACACAAAACACAGAAAAGTTTTAGGCTTTTAGTATAGTTTTTAGAAGTTTAGACTACACGGTTGGCGCAGTGCCTAAGTGTTTGACTGCTGTGCTACGTGTCGCGGGTTTGATCCCCGCACCTTACAAATTATTTGTATGACCTACAGATATTTGTTTCGGGTCTGACTGTTTGTGTACATCATGTACAGGAAAAATCCTAGTGTGGGGCAGCGTTTTATAGACTTACCTTTACCTATGCTCTTGACTTTTTATGGATATGAAAAAAAGTCAAGTAAATAGATAATTGGTTATTAAAAAAAAGTGAAATATATACACTGGCTGTATACCTGCGTTTAAAACTTTTTGGTGGTCCAGGCGGTGGTCCCATAGTAAGCTTTCTGGAAGGATCCGTCGAAACCTCATCATTATCGAATTGATACTTTGGAGCTTTATTCGCAGTCGAAATAACTTTAGACGCATTATAAGGATTAGGCGGTAACATTGAAGTTGCACCCCTTATACCTGAGGAAAATGTGCAAAATCAAAATTAATCAATTTATTCGATTCGTTTTTTTTCTATTATTACAAATCAGTAGGTGTTGATTGTTATCTAAAGGAACTTTACCTAGGGAAGAGTCTTTCTTGACGAACTCATTTTTGTTTTTGAATTTTGGTAGTGCTTTAAAATTTATTCGCCTTTCTCTTGGTACGACGTTCATTTTGTAACCTTTAGGAGAAATAAATAGGTTCACACTAACGCTTGATTTAGGGTTTTAATGAAAACAATTCAAGAGTAAAACGCACTGGTAAAACGTTTGTTGAAAACTTTATTTTTCCCGCCGCGTTGTTAACAAATGGTCTCCACGGGTGCGTTAGTTTCATTGATACTAACTGCAAAGTGTGCCAGATCAATCAGACAACAATATAATAAGAATCAGACTTATAATGTGATCCTGAAGGTAACATTAAAAAAATAACAAATAAGTTTAATATATTGTATATAACTTTAAAAAATACTTACTATTTTAAATATTTAATAAATTTAAGTTGACATGACAGCGCATGAATGGAACACCTTTTTGCGTATTTTTGACCCGGCTGTGAACTGTCAATGTCAAAGTGAAAACGTCGGCATTTTACTGTTTGGTGCGTAATTTAAATAATTGTTTTCAATTTTTACAGAGTATTACAACCATGATAATCTTATTTTTCAAGGCTCTAAACTACATACACATTAATATAAAATTAAATCGTCACTTTATTGTATAAATAACAGAATTATCCTAAGAACTCCCTGTGGTGAAAACCTTGAACTTGGGAAATTAATCACTAAAAATATCGGACGAAAATATAGCTATTATTTAAGAGCGATAAAAGCAAGAAAACAGGTTATGTGAAGGGAGAACTTTCTAGAACTATCTGGAACCATAAATGTAAGTATGACTTGCGTTTAGAATATTTTAACCTTCGTCAGGAAGGTCATTCCACAACATGTTATTATCCTATCGTGACAGCAATACGCTGCTGTTTCTCGTGCCATAAATATCAAGTACTTTAACGTAGATTCTCAATAGAGGTGGGTGAGGCTGGTTTATTACTAGACAGGTGAGTTGCTGAACATATTACATTACATAGAATCTTAGTGACCATTAAATCTTATCATAAATAAAAACAATAATCGGTATTCATTTCAGTCATCATTCTATTAAAGTCTAAGGTTACTGTAAAAATTCGTAACAGGCTAGCATGAAAGCCCCATAAATATAAGCACATTTTTGTTTTATAGTGTTTAAATTTCCTGTAAGACAAATACTAGAAATTTCAATATTAGATTGTTGATAAAATTGTAATTTACATCTGCCAAACAGCTTGTAAAGATAACCATTTCTTTTCACTTTCTAAGAGCTATGTAAGATATATCAAATGTAAACAAGCTTTTTGTTTCCATTATTATCAGAAGTGGTACTTTTTAAGTGTTATTTTTTAATATCAAAACAAAAACAATAACAGAAGTACACATATAGTGTTAAAAACTTTAATCTGTTTGTATATGGCACATTTAATTAATGTTTATAAAATATAACAGTCAAATATACATTTTAATTAGGCGCAAGTCATTCTGTAGGTAGCTCTTAGTGTCCTTGTACTTGGACAGTATGTCTGCACACTGATAGTGTCACTTTTTAGATTTCCAACAGCTTTAAGAACCAATTTACACCAGATAAATTCAGTTTTAAAAATTATCACACCAAGTTCACATGATTTTGATTATGTTAAGCCGTTTTGATATTGGAACCAATTTTAACTGGATATATTTAGATTTCAAAACGGTTGCACAATATTGTGTCAGTAATATTCATGATGGTGCACTTTTTTATATCTTTCTTATGTTTCCTGCTATCTTTCTGTCTGTGACATTAAGGCAGATGTTATTTGTGTAAGATTCTGGCTTGCGCTGTATGTATCCAGTGATACATCCGGCTATTTATTATCTTTACAAGATCATGGGGTTTCATTTCTTCCTTCTTTTTTCACTTTTAGGAAATAGACGGGGAGGGGCAAAATTTGCATTCTTAGAAGCAAATAACTCGTCAGCCAGCCATTTTTTTTTCATCCCTCAGCAACATGTATTGAGGCCCACTCCTTTTTTTTTATAATTCCACATCATATTTGTATAGCGATTCATAGAATACATTTACTCTTCAAATTTTAACAATGTATTAAAAATAAAAACAAATACTTAGTCTCAGAGTAAAAAGGCTGTGACAACTGCTGTGTGTGGCAAGGACAGAGACAAACAGACAAAGCGAATCTAAGCCTATGAATGTTTCCTTTTAGCCATTTGGCTACGGAACCCTTAAAAGTTTAGTTTGCATTCTGTATGTTTGAATTTTAGTAGAGGTCTTGAATAAGCCATTACAAATGCTATGTCAAAAGTCCCATCGTTCCGGCTTGTGCTTGGTTTTTAACCGATATCAAAAGTCACTAATTTTTATTTTTTTACTTATGTCTCTGAAACGGTGAGAACTAACGGAAAAATAAACGTATCATAATTTTTAGATCGTAAAATTTTTAACAAAAAAGGCATCCGTACTTTTTCCTGTGAAACACCATTTATCCATGCAGGTTGGCACTAAATATGGAATGCCACATTCTAAAATCCTTGTTATTAATATTCTACAGAACAGCTAGGTCAACTTTAATATTCTAAATACAATATTACCACTACAATAAATAGAAACTATTTCATGAGATGCACATGTAACAAGATTTTAAAGTTACATGTCACCACTATCTATGGTTCAAATATATTAATTATCATCAATGAGCAAACTGTAAATATAAGTCATGCGCTGAAGGCGTGCGACAGCCGACTGGCGCTGATAATAAAATGATAACCTTGTGTGTAAGCAATTATAAGTTGAAAATAATAACAATAACCAGGTAAATAAAAAATAGACTTAATTAGCCATAAAAAATAATTTATAGTTTTGAGGTTGAATATTTGTAAAGTTATCCTTTTTTTTGAAATATTAGTTAATTCTTTTACTAATCAATTTGTAATTTAAATGGGCAATTTGTAACATGAAATTATTACTTACATACACAAAATTAGTATTATTTGCTCAAATCGTTGGTACAGTAATTGTTCCTGCCGCTATCATGTATAGTGCTTAAACAATTACGAAAATGATAACAATAGTGCCACCATGGTCAAATAAAAGACCCAAGTGCCTGGTTAGTTACCAAATGATGTCTGGGAATTCCTGGGTTCATATATCATAATGTCAATAAGCCGGCGCTACGAGTACCAGCTGTATTTGATAACACTAGACACACCCACTACGCGTCACTAAAAGTACCACAACGCCGACGGCGCGTCATAATAAAGTACCACTTTATAAAACGTACGCTAGAAGTACCACATTTCTTTTTGTTTTCGTCGGATACGATTTTGTTGCTTTAATTTGTGTTTTCTTCTTGCTTTATATGCTTGACTAGCTTTTGCCCGCGGCTTCGCTCGCGTTAAATTCGGTAGCGCCTTATTGATTTGTAATAGCAACGCTAAGTTTTCCCGTTTCTTTCCCCTTTCTCCCTCATATCACACTCTTTTAAAAAAAAGTAATAGCCTATGTCCGGAAAGTCCCATTAAAATCGGTTTAGTAGATTCTGAGATTCAATTTCCTGCCTGCCCCCTAAGTTCATCGGCGTGATTATTTATATCCCAGTTTACTCTCCAGGTGATACTGAGTCAAATAAAAAAAGTCCCGTCAAAATCGGTCCAGTAGATTCTGAGATTAGCCCGGACAAACAGACAGACAGACAGACAGACAGACAAAAATTTTAAAAATTGTTGTTTTGGCTTCTATTACGGTAATTAAGACCCCCTGTAAAAATTTTTCATAAAAATCTTCAATGTACAGAAATCGATCTTTTACAGTCTTATTATACGCGGTGTAATTGACAGGTTGGCAAAAACTGAAACAGTAGCTTCAGACCATGATTTATGACTGAAAAACGTTGGAATTTTCTTCAGGAAAATTGTCGAATTTTCCAACCGTTTTTCAACTAGATTTGTTTTCTATTCATTTGTTACAACAAAATCCAGCCCTAAAAACATAATTTTAGTCAAAAAAAGCAAAAAACTTAAACTCGGCAATGTAAATAATAATGATGTATAAAGAAAATTTGTACAACGCGCTCGGAATCAGCTGTTAGCTCTAAAAGTTTATTGCGCTCCTTAGTGCCTACAGACTGTACGACAGACAGAGACAGCATACCGCTCGCTCGCTCGCACCCTTCCTTTGAGTGCTGGCCGCCGCCGGCGGGCGCGCAGCCCGCCGGGCGGCGGCGCGTCAAAGCAAAGGCGCCGCCCTTCGCTTTTACGCGCCGACACTGCTAGGGTTGTACCGCTTATGGAATTGAATACTTGTAATTTTATTTTTATTTATGTAAAATGTTTTATTAATAATTAAATACTCAGGAATGACTTTGTTCTTTCTTAGTTCCGAAAACCTTATTTTAAATCGTTAACCTTTCGAGTATTGTAATTAGAGACACAAAAAGACGGGGTAGGTGTGAGGACGCCGGCGTCCTCTGTTTAACAGTTTGATCTACAGTATCAATTACGAAGCCACCCGAACTGTACACACGCGTTGCATTACAGTAATGTAAATTGTTTGGTTTAGACAATTAAGTGGGACATAAAACAAAAACATCGCGTCAATATTGCCAGATTCACATTCCTTAAACTGCCAATCCCCGAGCGAACGCTGGCGTTCGAAAAGGTTTGCTTATTTTCGATATTTACAGACTACATAAGAAAAACTTCTTATTTGCGTTTTTTGACGTGATAACGTCTTTAAAATCGTTTTAGTCGGGTGACATGTTCAGAAACTTGTAAACCTCACGAGCGACATTTCATAAAGATGGTAGCGCCATCTGTTACTTGGCTCGAAAAAAAAACTTTTTAAATAAATACCCTATAAAAAAACGCTTATTTTATAATCTATGCGTTTGCTTAGTGTTTAGAAAATGGCGCGAAATCGCGTGCGTGCTGCTTGGGGATTGACAGGTCCTAGGTTTAAAGTTAGAAGCAGAACCACGAGTAGAAGTTACAAGAGATAGCGGTTAATAACAATCTTTATCATACGATTACGATACGATTCTTTTTTCAATACCTAGTTCTTCATCTTTATCTCAATCGCAGACCGACCGCGGTAGCTACTGTGCCATGGGCTCCTCGACTAACGTGCCTACTAATTACCGAAATGAAAATGTTTCATTTCATATCATGTGGGCAGCCCTATGCTACAAACTACACTAGGTAACTTAGGTTTAGGTAAGCCACGTCGAGTCACCACATCAGTCAGTCTGCCGCGATTGCTTGTGTTGTGCGTTCTTGACGTTTCGTTCTCTTTCAACTGTCGGGAGTTTGGGACTGTGTCGTTGAGTTGTGTGTTGTGTATTTGTGTTGTGTGATATCGTCATGAATCGGCGTAATGAAACGTTTAGTGCTCGCGAATATGGCCAGATGTTAATGTGCTTGGGTGAAGCTAGAGGAAACGCGTCTTTGGCATTAAGGCTCTATGTTCAAAGACACCCAAATGAAAGACATCCAGCTAATAGTCGTACTATCACACGGGCATATCAACGTGTTTTAGAAAATGTACCTATTGTGCCGCGGCAGGAAGGTGCTGGAAGGACAATCAATGCTCGTTCTGAGCAGGCGATTTTAGATGTTGTCCGTCGAAATCCGCGTTTGGGAACCCGTACTGCTGCAAAACATGTACGGCGTAATAACGGACCCCGGGTTTCACATTGGTCTGTGCACAAAGTCCTTCGAAAGGACAAGCAACGTCCATATCGGATCCATAAAGTGCAGGCTCTGGTACCTGGCGACTCAACCCGTAGGCTAGCGTACTGCAGATGGCTGATACATCGGCAGCAGCTAAATCGCCAATTCGTTTCACGGGTGATTTGGACCGATGAATCGACTTTTACACGAAACGGTATGTGGAACCGGCGGAATGCTCACATTTGGGCACGCCACAACCCATACGCAATGCAGCAGACGGGTCATCAGACGCGGTGGTCACTGAATGTGTGGGCTGGCGTGTATCATAACCGTATTTTGGGTCCCGTGTTTTTGCCAACTAGAATGGACGGCCGGCGTTATTGCGAATTTCTACAGCAGGATTTTGAAGCTATGATGGACACTCTGCGGGCTGAGCTAGATCAAGAATGGGATCGTATGGAGAACGAACCCCTAGCTCAACTACCTACCATCTGGTTTCAGCACGACGGCGCCCCGCCGCATGTGGTGCTCCCAGTCCGACAGCACCTGGACCGTACTTTTTCAAACCGATGGATTGGGAGATTCGGGCCACATGCATGGCCACCTCGCTCGCCTGACCTAACCCCATTGGACTTTTTCCTGTGGGGTTATATCAAAGAACGGGTGTATGTGACGGAGTGTGATACCGCGGCCGAAATGGAGCAGCGCATAAGAGACGCTTTCGCATCGTTGAACCATCAAATCAATGAGGATGTGACAATGATGCCTCGTCTCCATGCCGAAACCCTGCGTCGAGCACAACTGTGCGTGCAGCTCGGAGGCAACCACTTCGAGCCATTCCTTATACGACCCGAGAGACTTTAATTTAGGTAAGTGACTAAGTATTTTAATTTTTGATAGGTATTGAATCTGTGTTTAATTTTTTTAAGGCGTGTTTGTGTGTGTATTGTATTATGTATTTATTCCAAACGTCCCGAAGTACCTATTAGTATGAATGAACGACGCGCGGGGTATAGGGTCGCGCGCGTATCGCAGTGTTCGTTATACATTGCGTAGCCGAAATAAAATTGAAAATTGAAAAACGTTCACCTATCATTTCCGGGAAAATATTTCACTATCAACATGTTAACAATACCAGTCTGAATTCATACTTTTCGTTTTTGCCAACCTGTCAATTACACCGTGTATGTATAGATTTATTATATTAAATACATATTACACTAGTTTAGGTCCTTAAACATACATTTATTTAATATTTCTAAAAATACATTGTACACCCACAAACAAAAGTCTTAATGTAATTTTCGAAAAACCCCATAAAAGAACAAAACCATGGAACAATTGTTTTTGAACACGTGTTCTATAAATGATAAAATAGATATGTTTGTTTCATAAGAAATATGTTATAGATTCTTTCGTTGGAAATATGTAGTAGTATTTGAATAATTATAAGTTTGTGGGTAATTAGGACGATGACAAACCATTTATATCGCAGCAGTTAGTACATACATACATGTCTCCATCTACATATTATTATTTCTTATTTTTATCAAACAAAAAAAACAAAAGAAATTGTTTTCTTATAAATATAAATATTTGCTACATTATTATTGTCTGCGTCAAGGCATTTCCCCTTTTGCATGATATTTTGCGTTTTATTAACGAAAATAATATTTTTATCACTATAGCTTATCGGTTTTGCACCCGACGCAATCTGCAAAACAAGTGGTTCCACAAAATATTCCATACGGCTCTATTGCGAGTGAGCGAGATAGGTATAGGTTTGTCGCTTCAATTTGCAGCGTACTCTTCGTCTGGCCGTACGTCTTTGAACGAAATACAGTGTTGTGACGTCGTTCATAGTACGTAGCTCTCAGATGGTAGTGCTGTAGCTCGCATTACAGTTTATCTCGGCGAGTCTTGTGAATATAAGTCGATAAGCGCGTCAACGTGCGTTATTAAGTGATATCACTCTCGACGGAGGCGTGTTCTCGGTGTATCCCGCCAAGTGGGCCTTATATTGTTCTATTAACCTTTAAGGGAAGATAAGTAAATAAGGATCGATATATAGTCGATTATAGTGCAACAGCTCATTTAAATTTTGGTTAGTAAAAAACGAAGACTCAACGAAGATGGCCCTTTACAGGTAGAAATTTTTAAAACGGGTTATGTGCATGCGCATGTATTAAAATTCTTTACTGATTTAAAATATTTTTGCCAGCAATTACTACGATTAAAAAAAAATTCAAAGTAATGGACTCGTAAGTTAATTACTGTTAATTGCACGGGTCCATTGTTTTACTATAACACTGTTATTTCTTGTTCAAAAGTATGTATGTATAAAACTGGAAATATGCATAAAATGCATTTTCTAGCGTCTCATATGCGTAGCGTGTCAAGTCAACAACAGAGTGTAGTTCACAATCGTAAAGTTCATGACGTGATGTTATTATATCTATATTATATTGGGTCATTATCCATCCATCCGCAGTTTCTAGTATAAGGAAAAAATAAGTGGTGTAAAGTTCTTTTTGAAACGTACATTCCATGATTTCTTTCCATTTCTTTACCTGTTCAAGTGTAATTTCTCAGTAAAATTTGGTTTCCTTCTTGAACGATCCGAAACAAAAACGAGTACTGTGGTTTTTTATTACTTCTTCAACTCAGTCGTAAAATCAATATTTTTAATGAAATATGTTTTGCTACTCGTGAATTTTAAATAAAATAGACTAAACTAGGCCACCCGACCACATTTTGCACTCGGTTGTACCATCAATTGTATGGTATCGGGTGTTGTCCTATTTTTGTGGTTTTCAGTGTATAAAAGCAAGTTGATAGAAGGAAATATGAATTATTTCAATTAACGCAGTGTAAAATTCATATTGTTGACACTGTGCTGTTTGTTCCCCCCCTGTTCAAGGTATAATCAAATTAAGTGTTTTTAACATAAAGGATATTTGCAAAATAATCCACTTTGATTATTGCGGTCTGAGTTTGGTTTTTATAATTTTTGGACACTTAGTAGGTAATTTAATAATGATAAAGAATTTTTTTAAACTAAAAACAATGAAACAAAATATTTGGCATACGCCGCAAACAAAAACGCACTTACTTTTTTAATTAAGTTAAAAATATGAATCGCGTCGCGCTCACTAATAATTTCTTTGGTAATAATAACGTTATCAACTTATCACAAAAAAAGAAAACTAACTACTCGATTGCGCTCCATACATTTTGCACACAAATCTTTTGCGACAGTCCGTGAGCAACGTTGATATTGAACTTCACCTTTTTGATAAGTTCTAAGTCTATCATCTCATGACAGCGTCATGTGATGACAATAAGGTTATTGTCATCACCTTATTGTCATCACATCACAATTAGGTAATTGTAAGCAAAAAGATAAATTGTTTTTCCCTTCATCGTTGTATATTTTGCACACGTAAACTTGTTTGTTTTTCTCGCGTGCAAGACTCAACTTATGGTATAAAGCAACCATTAAATATTTGGAAGCCATCTTTTCTCATCATGGCGCGTCATATTCAAAGCGTTTTTGAATGGTAATCATTTTATTGACGAAACTTTATTACACCGCGTTTCTAGGGCTATGCATCATTGAATTTAGAGGCGTAGGCTATTCGATTGTTATCGTGTTTTGGTTGTGGTATAAAGTCCCAATCGAATTTGCATGAGTTATTTTTGTCACATAAAAGAACTTGTTTTCTTCGACATTTGTGAGTGGAACATTTCATCTGTAGTTAAATTTCCAGTAGTTTTACGGTGTCTTTTGTCAACAGTTTGAAGTCCAACATCCAGTACGCGACCCTTAAGACCCTGTCGCTGGTCTCCATCAGCGTCATGTCGCCCCAGCAGTCCATCAAGGAGCTGTTCCGTACCGCTGACTGCGTTTGCTTCGATGTAGACTCCACAGTCATCAAAGACGAGGGAATTGATGAGCTTGCTAGATTCTGCGGGAAAGGAGATGAAGTAAAGAGGCTGTGAGTATTTAAACTCTTTTAGCTTGAAATACCTATGTCCGAAAAAATAAAATGTCGCTTTCCAAAGGTTCAAGTTCTTGTGGTGAAAACTGCGTTTTTTTGTTGTTCGGAAAATTACTATCAATTCGTAACCATCTTGAAGGTTGGTGATTTTAATTGTCATTGACGTAGTGCAGTTTCTGATTGTAATCACCTCGAAGTGACAATAACAATTAAGTGCATATCAGCCTTGGAATTGTAGAGAAGTTTTAATCAAAGATTGAACCATGTGTTTTGCGTTGTTTACGATTTAGACGCAAATTCTGATTATTTGAAGGATCAGTTATTTGAAAAAGGCCTTTTATTATATGCTTTGGGTAGATCCACAGCAATTAAAAAAAAAATAAGGGACTTGCAGAAAACACCAAATGTTTGTAAAGTTCAATCAAATGTTTTGCTTAAAATCGTGCAACCTTCGTTTCTGGATTTTAAGTATACAAAAAATAAACACACGAAAAAAGAATTTGTTAAAAGATTAAAAACCTAGTTCTCGTGCCGGGGTTGCGGGTTGTTCTAAAGAGATACCGCGGCCCCGGAACGTAAAGGGCAATAGAAGGAACATGGGTGGGTTTTAGTCAGTACAAGTTATTTGACGATTACCCATCCGCAAAAATAACCTAGTTCTGTTCACTCAACATGACTTAAAAATTGAGCTTAGGTGTCTCATTCAACATTAAGTCTATCAGTAAAGAAAATACGCAAATGTTTAAATGTTGCCTTGAGCTCTTTTTTACAAAATATTGGGCGCAAAAAAGCGTGATATCGCATGTGCATGGACAGCAGCAATCAGCTGATCAATACGATTGTAAACAGCTGATAATCTGCCTAACTCACTTTTACCTTGTCATGTCTTTGTTATCGTTCGACAATCTGCGTAATTCGATAATACCTTGTCTGATCCGAGGCCTTACATTAATAAAACGTGTTTTTTTTTTTAATATGATTTGCCATATCATATCATTTCCGTATTGAAAACAGCCGGAAGATAGGGATAAATGTTCATACAGAAGCTCTCGCCTGTTATCCCTAGTAGGTAAGCAGAAACTTCAGAACACCACCAGATCCAAGGATCTGGTGAAATGAAATGAAGAATGTAGTGTGGATGAAAGCATCCAACATAGGTACCTTAGATGTCAGAGTATTTACCTGCCGGGGTTGCGGGTTCTTCGAAAGAGATACCGCGGCCCCGGGAAAATATAAAGTGCAAAAGAAGGAACTTGGGTGGGTTTTAGTCAGTAAAAGTCTGACGCTCCCAATTATTGATGATTTCCCATACTTAAAATTAAGAAAAGTATTAATATTAGTTATGATTGGTTATAAAAACTTGCAGAAAAATAACTCTTCTCATAAGAGCTCTTTAAAATGATACTGTTTAGAAGTAAATATTTAATAATGACGTTACTAAGAACGAACCCGATCTTGGCTGGGTTTTTCCTAACTTGTTTATTTTGTAAAACTTGTTTTCTTAATTTTTGTTTATCTACTTGTAGCTTCCCAGCTGATAATAGGATTTTATGTATTTTATCTACGATATCATTAATTAAAGAGAGAGCGTGGTAATACCCATCAAAACACGAGAGAATAACCATTAACAACTTGATTTAACGAATTTTTAAACATAACCTTTTAAAGATCTTGAAAAAAAAGATGGTTGATGGAAAAGGAAGGTTTTAATAAAAAGAGGACAAATTTTACTTATTGTTTTTTCTTTCCACAGTACGGCTGAGGCTATGGGAGGTGGCATGACCTTCCAGGAGGCTCTGAAGAAGAGGCTGGACATAATCAGACCAAGTGTGTCACAGATCAGAGAGTTCCTAGAAACCTTCCCTATTCACCTTACTCCTGGAGTAGCGTAAGTGTACTTTTATTAAAGTAATTTAACTTTTGTTTATTCATTTTATCACATATTATTGATATTTTTAAATATTTCTTAGTAAAAACAAAAATATAATAAATAGTAGCCCACCGGTATCGGGAACAAGGTCCAAGATACCGGCAGTCAGAGCTCCAGAAAGAGGAACCTCCTAACAATATGAGCCGTGTACAGGGGTACCTGCGGCTTAATAATTAGTAATTAAATTTAATTATTACGCCTTTTCCACGAATAGAGATCTCTCCAAATTTCAGTGTTTAAGTGCAATGTGATTAGGGGCGAACCTAAATATATTTCAAAGAGTTATAAGTGTCATGGCAACTGGCATATCGCCATTTGCAATTGCTTGCGTAGGCTACTGATAAGAATTGATTGAACAATAATTTTATATCTTCCTACGATACATGGCTACGATGTATTGTTAGTTCCGACAGTTATTGATAAAAGAATCTAGATTCGAAGAAAAAGTAAATAAACACTTTCGTCATTCGTGTTGTTATGCAAGACATGACTCAAGATGGCTTTTCTCGTACTCAGTTTATTTTTAGTCTTAAGAAATTGTAGTGACGTAAAAAGTAATCTTTTAAGACTTTGTTTTGTTTACTAAAACTGCTTCAGTTGTTATTTGTGTATGTTCATCACGGTATAGCGCTGTAATTTGTTGTTTTTGAGTAATATCTCGCTTTAGAAACTATCGTCTTTTTATATCATTGTTCCAACGTCGAAAAACTATCAGAAAAATAAATAAGAGTAAAACTATTATTAAAGCCATTATTGTCCTTAGTAAAAAAATATATCTATATGTCTACAGATTCCTTAGGAAAAAACTCAAACGACAAAAAATAAAATGCATAATACATTATATCATCAAGTTTCCTCGTGATCCGTAAAATAACAAAACACCGTAACTAGTTATCTCCGCTTCAGAACTTCGCGTTATCTTCAATATCCTGACCTCAATACTTACCCAAACATTTCGTGATAATTTTAGCGTGCGTAGTTGACCCTAGCATTATTTGTTTATTTTTCGATAGTTTTGTTTCTTACCACTCATATTTAAGAACGATATTAAGACTGAATTTTATTTAAAAAACTAGATTAGATTCAGGTCTTAATGAGTATTAAAAAATCAACCTGATCTAAACCAACATTATAGTCTAACTAAATTGTCATTTTCCTGCCCTTGTCCCATGTTATGGTCGGCGTAACATGTTTTTTTCTTCCATTCTCTCTTATCAATCGTCACGCTATCATAAACCCCTTTTTCTTTCATATCAATCCTCATGTAATCTATACACCTTTTCTTTGGTGTGCCTCACTTTCCATCCATCAACATTTATATGCATAACTTTGTCTTGTCATATGCGTTGCATCCTTCCTCATCACATGTCAATACAAAGACAGACGACTCCCTTTAATTAAAAGCTAATTATGTTTCTCATATTTCTGAATCATTCCAGAATATGAGGTCTTGTTTCTGCTACGTTCTTTATCAGCTAATAAAGAGGTGAAACGAGCCTTTGTTGATAACGAAATAGCGGGTAATCAGATAAATATGTTGCGGTCAAATGATATTGAAGTATGACTGGCATGATGTGTAGGAATACATTTGTTGTCTTTGTTTGTGTCGGTATTATAAGGACCTGTTAGATAAACGTAATTAAAAGAAGCATAAAACACTTAACTAACTATATCTAAAGATATATTAGATATAGTTTATCATTTCAGCAATACATGCCACACACTGATTCCAAAGCAATGCTATTCTATTCTACTTTTTTTTATTAATTCTCTATTTAAACAACTTGAGTTTTCGAACGTCATCGAAAATCAGCCTGCACTTTGAAGGGTTGCATAAAACCTTCACAGTGCTTTGGCTGATTAATTTATCATCATCGAAAGTAAGGTAAAAAGGGCAATTTCACATTTTAAATTCATAACGGTAACCTCTTTAACTTAAGTTTTATCCTTTTCCGTAAGGCTAACTGAAGATGTCTTGATTAACATCGATATACCTACATACGTCTGAACTCTCTCTCGTCTCTACTCACGTTAACATTGCTCACCTCTGGAATTCTTTCTTTATTCTAATTGTTTATTACTATTCCAGGGACTTAGTAAAAGCACTACACGAGCGAGGAGTGCAGGTGTACCTGGTCTCCGGCGGGTTCCGGAGTCTCATCGAGCCTGTGGCTGAGCTACTCGGCATCCCTCTCACCAACATCTACGCTAATAGACTTAAATTCTACTTTAATGGTGAGTGCCCTTAGAGTTTAATTTTATTTGACTGCTGATCATAAATGATCTTTTAAGACAGTGTTCTGGTTTGACCGTCCTCAGTTTGTCTTATATCTATAACAAAATGGGATAAAGTTAATTACCGTCATTAAGGTATTATCGTTTTGAATTAGGATTTCTAGAGACGTCAAATATTGATCCTATGCTCGCCATACAAGAAATAACAGAATGTGGATTTATAAAGAAAGCAGGTTGCAGATTTGCAGTTTTGCAGCCAATAACTCGTTTCCTTGTCCATACGGGTTTAAAGATCGGTCCCGTTATTTGTATACATGAGTTTAAGAGAAACGAATGATTATTTCGTCTTATTAGCAGTAGGCTTTGGTAAACGGTCACTTTTATTACTAAGAAAGCTTTGATGTCAGTCACGATTCTGATATTTTTATCAATCGCAGTTTCGTCATTTTTAGGGGTCGTATTTGAGAACTGTTA
Organism: Ochropleura plecta; assembly: GCA_905475445.1. NCBI lineage: Eukaryota > Metazoa > Arthropoda > Insecta > Lepidoptera > Noctuidae > Ochropleura > Ochropleura plecta. The sequence goes on from FR997735.1 coordinate 5,920,982, forward strand.
TTCATTATCCCCTCCCTAGTACCCTCGGGGACTCATTGGCACAGTCAGGTATTGGTACGGGCATCAGGTCAACAGTGTCAGGTGGGCGGGGGCGATGTCGGATGATTATCGCATTGAGTGTGGCGTTAGGCAGGGCGGCCTGACCTCACCCACATTGTTTAACCTTTACATGAATGAGCTGATCGTCTCGCTCAGCAGTCAGCATGTCGGGTGCTATGTAGACGGAGTGTGTGTTAACAACTTGAGTTACGCGGACGACATGGTGCTGCTGAGCGCGTCGGTCTGTGGGTTGAGGAGGCTACTCAGTGTGTGTACGGAATACGCGCGTGGTCATGGGTTAAAATATAATGAAAAAAAGAGTCAATACATGGTCTTTCAGGCCGTCGGTGTGTCGATCCCAATGAACATACCGGCTGTTCATATTGATGGTGTTCCACTTCAGAGAAGTAATAAATTTAAGTATTTAGGGTATTTTCTCACAGAGGACCAGGCTGACATTGAGCGGGAGCGGAGGGCACTGTCAGTAAGGGCCAATATGATAGCCCGTAGGTTTGCGCGGTGTTCTAGGGGGGTGAAGGACATGCTATTCAGAGCGTTCTGCACATCCCTGTACTCGTGTAGCCTATGGGTTGACTATACTGAAAGGGCCTACAGTGCCCTCCGTGTCCAGTATAATAACGCGTTCCGGGCGGTGGTGGGGCTGCCCCGCTTCTGTAGCGCATCAGGGATGTTCGCGGCGGCGCGCACGGATTGTTTTCACTCCACAATGCGTAAGAGGTGCGCGTCCCTGGTGCGCCGGGTGTGGGCCAGCCCCAACGCCATTTTGGCAATGATCGCCGACAGGTTAGACTGTCCTTATATCCGACATGGCTGTGCCAGACATGCCGCTATTCCAATGCCCGTGAGAAAATTGTAATTGTTTGTGAGTCGGTATGATTATTATTTACTTATTTTTTTACTTGACGAAAAATTGACTTTTATTTTATTTTATGAAATTTGAATCTGCTGACATTAATTCTAATTATAATTTATTGCATTTTATTTTAATATTATTAATTTAAATTTTTATGTTGCATTTTGTTTGTTTGATGTAATTTTATTGTTTTCTGACATTCTATTTAATTGAAATTCGAATGCTTGTGTTTTGTGTTTAATGTTACCTCAAATGAGTCTATGTTGCTTGAAATAAATGAATAATATATAATATTATCGAAAGTCCGAAAATAGATTTGTGTTTGTACTTGGATCATTTTGACATGCCAAGATAATTAAAAAAAAAGTAGTCTTAATGTTCCGTAAAAACTTATATTATGTACTACTACTACTAATGACTATCACGCACGTGTAGTAGAAACTAGATATGACTATCAGCGCGTTCGTGTTATAGACAATATCGCCAATACGGCCAAAGGTCACACTCTCTCGTCTATTAGTAGAAATTGAACTCTGATGTAATTACTGATGAATCGAACGGATGTGAATTAGAATAAAGAGGTTATAAATAGATTTTACTATTTACGAATTTTGTTTTGTAAGATGGTTGTAGTCCACATTTTTTCATAACGTTCATTTTACTTCCATACTTGTAGTAGGCTCAGATCTTATTTTATAGACGATGTGAATAGATGAAGTACGTTAGCTGTGCAGGCTTAAATGCGCAAAAGCAAAGCAGTTGACCGCTCTCAGCGCTATGCTTCACTTAAGACTGGCCAAACGCGGCGCGTTCCTTTACAAACATATCATAATATCACGCATAAAATCCCCGAAGTATTAAGCAGAAATGTACCTCATAGTTTACCCACATTTCGCCGGTTATTTTTAGTCCCATGTAAGGGACGAGCACATACATGTGGCTGCGTCTGAGAAATTTCTGATTGGGAAACTCAATAACACGGCCCAACCCGCGAACCTCAGTACCAAGACGTCATGCTCAGCAGTTGCTTGCGGCCTGTCCAATGAGGCAGTCAGGTAGACCTTCCCTTCATAAGGAACAAAAACAGTTACTTACTGAATATTAGACTTCAATCATCACATAAATATTGATAGTTATCAAATCAAAATATTTTTTATTTTACATAGGCCTACATGGGCACTTATAAAACTTCGAGAAAAGATGCCGGTAACGATGACGGTTCGGGTTGGTCGTTTCCTATGGAGAAGAACCGACTAGAAACTCCATGTTCAAGCTCCCTAGACAAAGTAAATTGTACTGATGATCTGTTCACTTGTTACCAGCCAGTATCCGATCAGGCGATTCGGCCATTGTCTTGTCTACCTAAAGTATTTATGAAAACAATAATTTGACTTTGTGGGAAATTACAAATCGGGCCGCTTAAAGTTTTATAGCCTAGATAAAGATTAGAAGGAAACTAAGATTGTTTAGATAATTTTCTTAAAATAGACGTCTAATCATCGCAGGAATTTGATTAAAAATTGTTGTTTTAACACGCTTTTATTACCTTTACTTGTAACTATGTAAAGAAATGTTTGACCCATTTCTCGGTTTCCGAGAGAGCTGTAGTTTTGCATTGGTAACTAAATATGTAAGAAGTTCTTCCGTGGTTGGATGAAAATGTATGGTTAGGTAGCGAAATCTCTTTCATTAGCTGTCTTATAAGGTCTAAAGCCAATTTATGTTTTATCCTTTTTGGTTAACTATTCATACTAAACAACTTACTTTTCACTCTAGGGCAACAATATTTATTCGTCATTCACCCGGAGAGACAGGAATATGGCCACATTTGAGTTTATATTTATCAGCCTTACGATAGTCAACATTGTTGGAGATGATGCCAGAAACTACCTGAGGACTGGACTATTCGTCTGCTATCGTATTCGTAACAAGCTAACTATTTGTTTTAAACAATCGTTTTAAGAACGTTCGTTCTTTCGCGTAAACATGGACAGCTTTTACTTTCTAAACTGGCTGACATCGAATTCAAGTTTTTGGGTATTTTATTTAGGGCAGCTGATCCTTAACCTTATGAACGCCAGACCATAAACGGTCGCGCGTGCCCTTCACGCCAAGCCACTTGTTTTACCTCAATTTCTGTCACCTATTTGTGTCATGGGCGTCAAGAGCACGAGTTTGCTTGTCAATATATGACACTGGCGTTTAAAGGGTTAAAATATGCAAATTAAATTGTGAAAAAGATCTATAATGACACTCAAGTATGGTTAGTTTTTCACCTCCTTTTTATGGACTTTCAGTTTTGCCATCTTTGAACGGATTCTTTAGTTTTCTTGAGATATTTTTTGACTGATTAAATTAGTATTCATTGGCTAGATAATATTGTAACATTGAGATAATAGTTCCACCTAGCTGGTGGCCTGATAAGGTTTTATTTGCTTAGAGATATAAATTAATAATAATTGACTTAGTCACAGTATTAATGACAATAGCAATCAGTGATTTGCAGCAATTCATTTTTATGACACGGGTTATTTTGATATCGTAAGCCATTAAAAGTTGTTGCTATCAAAAGTTAATTTATAAAAAAAAACCTATTATTATAATTAGGTTTTGTCCTTATACCATCATCATCATTTGCCTAGCCTGCCTAGATCGGCTTCCAGTCACACCGGGTCCAACTGAAAACTAGTATTTTTCAACTAGTATTTTAAAACTATTATTTTACATGGAGTGACTGCCTATTTGACCTGTATGTTGGTGTAGCTTAATAACAAATCTCACAATTGCAAGTAATTCAAACTATCAAGAACAATACATGCCTCAAATTGACCAATCAGCGATCAAGTGGTAAATTGACTCAATCACTGAATCGACCATCTGTGCAATCACATTCATTACAGCTAAGTTTGATGCGCAACAAATGATTGTCCATATGTGATTTATCACGCTTCTGTTTAATGGTGTCATGGCAATTTAAACTTTCTTGACATGTGCTCAGAACAAGACAATGTTATTGCAGTAGCTATAAGTCACAACTTATTAAGATAGTAATTAAAAACCTTAGTAAGTAGAACATTTACAGTTTTGTTAGGGAAATTAACCCGCACCGGTTTAGCCACTACGGCTTTTTACAGCGAGGACTTCTTCCTGCCTGCTAGGTTTGGGAACATTATGGTCAGCCTACACTAAAGAGATTCCTAGCCAGTATTTCTTTCTGTAAAATTACACCACACTGGTTGTCCATTCATATTACCTTTGCATGTAACTGCACATATACGACAAGTGGAATTATAATGATCTGTTTTTCTTAATGCAGTGAGACAAATATGCTTGTGGCAAACTTGATGTACTAATATGGCAAACTTGTCACGTGCAAACTTGTCGTGCAAGTTACTTCTTTAGGTAGTGATTTCTTATTTTACAGTTAAAAGGCATACATCGCTGAAGGAAGTGTGCTACGCTAAGTACGAAATAAAATAACTGGTACAAAAAACACAACACTGCAGTAACTAAGGACTTGGTAGTATAATGTTCAGACATAGAAATGTGTAGTTTTCCTCAAAACAGTCTCGATTGCAAAGCAATTGCTGTAACATTACAATCTGACAGTTGCTCTGCTTTTATATTATTGATAGATTCTTTGAGTGCGAAAATTTGTCTTTGGTCACCAAAAAACAGATCTTATAAAAGCTAATTTTGCAAGATAATCACCTATTTGGATATCAACTTGCTATCACTATTCATATCAAAAGGACATCGCGGAATTGATAAGGTCACGGAAATTTTCCTATTCATAAATAAAATGCGAAAACAAATGCTAATCTGATGATAGTAACCGATACAGGGGGTACTATTTAATCTTAATTATCTTTGGTTGCCACGCTAAGTAGGTACAGTTGCGAGCAAAATGTTTACCGTTTAAAACAATTTTGTCGTGGAATACTGATTACAACTGTTTTGGAGAGCGAACTATTTTTTGTCTAATGCTTTCTTGTTTCATGTCAAATATTTGCATATTAAGTAAAGAAAGATGCTTTCGGGTAAGTCGACGCGCAACTCACAATTATGGTAGTTTAGATCATAAATATCGCTCGTCTAAAACGAAAATTCAAAACATACGGTTCGGTACGGTACGGTTTTTAGTATCTTAGAATGTAAAATCAATGGATGTCTCTCACAAATAACAAAATATGAAGAACTAGCTTTCGCCCACGACTTCATCCGCGTGGCAGTGGCATAGTTACTTTGGGCTAACGCTAACTTTAACCGAAAAATATATTTTTTCCCCCCTTTTCTTCTCTCTTTCTCTTTCTTTAAAAAAAATCCTATGTCTGACTCCAGGGTCCCAACTATCTTTCTACCAAAATTAATCAAGATCGGTTTGACCATTTAGGCTTGAAGACGTAAGAAACAAACAAACTCACTTTCGCTTTTATAGTATTAGTAAGGATTACAATTGTATTTTTGCAATAAAACACTGTCACATTTTTTTTTATTTGTGGTACTTTTGAATTGAAGCAGCGCCATCACAAAATAATATGGTTTCCAGAACTCTCTATTAGTCACAACAGGGAATTGCGGTCAATAAAATAGGAAAAATAATAATTTATAGTGTCTTCTTACTGTAATTTATGACTGTACAATACATATACAATATGTTGATTTGCATCCTCGTCAAAATTTAGGAGGTGCTAGTAAAAGTCATAAATAATCAATGAAAATTACGGTACCTGATAAATAATAATATACGGCGCTTTTATGATCTGTCTCTGTGTGTTTAAATTTAACAGTATTACAGAATATTTCACTTCAAAAGTAGAGAATCACCTACAGAACACACAGAACAGTGTGCGTGAGCGTCGGCGCATACGTATCATACAGCGGCATGCACGCACCTGTGTGCACTTACCGATTTCTGAAAATACGAAAAAAGTAAAAAAAAAAACCTACTTATTTTATTATCGATTCGGGTCGAGAATCATTAGCATAGTTACGTCCTTGAATTTGACGAGGATGCAAAACAACACGCTGTATACATAGAGCGAGTTAATAGTAACCATAACAATTTCCTTTAACGGGTTATATAAGCGTGTGATAATAAACCTAATTTGAACTGCAGGAAAATGCGTGTAGGTAATTCCGATAAGCCATTCGTGATACTCACACCTTATTTTATTGAGTTTTCCTTGGCAGAATATTTATTGCATAAGGAAAAGTAGTAAAAACTCCTTTGCAAAAAATACTTTTTTTTTTAAAAGGAAACGTTGCCCCCACACTAGGAATTTCTCCTATGTTTAGCACAGAAGGTACATACTTTCTGTGGTAAAAATATCTAGGCAAAGGAGTGAGAACATTCTCATCAGCTTATAATGAGCGCACTGTAGGGAAACAATCCTCTTCTCTATGAGAGGGTACAGCCCACTCCCTCTCTTTCTATCAACCATCACGCGGCCCCAGTGCGGTTTGGTAGACGTCATGTCTTTGAATTTTTCTTTACGTTTATTCTATACAGTTTTGAGAGCATTGGTGATGAAGCAAAGATGGAAGGAAGGAAAGATAGAAGGATAACTTATCAAAATAATTGTTTCAATTTAACTGTGTTGCTTGTAGTCAGACCCCTCGCGAAGTTCTCGTGATTGGCTATTTTTAACTTTATTATAAACAACATTGTATAGTAAATACTTTCTGACGTAATTCTTCTTGCCCTCGCTCTAGAGGCAGGAGTCAATAATGCCACCCCCACTTGTCAGATAATGTTGACGCACTTCTGAACACCAACTGGCTAGAATATATACTGTATCTGTATTGGTATAGAGAATATTTTTGTTTGTTTTGTGATAGTAACTGCATTTCTGCATCGTTCAGGCACACAACTTCTTGCGACTGGTTTGTTGCATCATTTCTTTGTATGGATGTTTCTCCGTGGATTGAATCATGATTAAAGTTATTTGCTTTTTCGGCCGATAATAACAGTATACTTTATTTTTCTTTCAAAACGGAATTATTAAGCTATTATGAAATTGATTATTATCGTAATATAAATAATTGCTTCTTAAGTAAACATTAAAAGTTACTCATAAAAAATCTCGTAACTTTCCATTACAAGTAGGTACTTATGTTTATCGTAAAGCCAACATATTTACAAACAGATTTGGCGAAGACGCAATATATAAAAAATCGACATAATAACATAAGATATCGTTTAGGTACCCTAAATGTGTCATGAATCAATTGTTTTATATCACGAAAAAATGTTACAGAAGTTTAATTTTTTCCTGGCTTATACATAATATAATATCTTTTAGATATTGAACGAAACACAATTAGAAAATCGCTTTTGTATCGCATCACATCATTTATAGAATATGCTTGTTTCCCATCTTTGTCTCCAAATGGCAATTCAGTGTCAGTACAATCTATTTTTACCGCAATCGAAAAGGTATGAAATCTCGTTCTAGGCCCTCTGATCTTTCTCTACTCTGTATTGATATCTCGCGCACGCGCGAACCGCGTGCGGATATGACGCGCAGTCTTGCGTTCCGTGTTTGTAATGTAGCAACTAGGGCACTGATGACATTATGTTGTTGTATTAAAGATAGTCCACTTTGCGTATCTGCGGGCATCGATACGAAAATAAATCGCGTGTTTTTATTGTGTGTTGTATTTTATGTTTTTATTACGTCTTATTTTTAGCACGTTAAGCCGATGGTCCCGGCTCTCATTTGTAGTTCTTTGACAGTCGTTACAGGTAGTCAGTGACTCGAAAGTCTGACAAACAGTGTTACCAAGGAGTATTGTATTACCCAGTTGTTGACGGTTTTTGGAGGTCAAATAGACAGTCGCTCTATGTAAAATTCTGGTATTTGGCAAAATTCGGTAAGACTGGAAACCGACCCCATAGTTCGGAAAAAGGCAAGGAAAAATTCTCGTTTTTTTTTTAAAAAAAATAATACGTTGGCCCACACTAGGAATTTCTCCTGTATCGTGGGTGCTTTTACAAACATTTTACTCACGTACACAAACAAGCAGACCCGAAACAACTATCTGTAGGCCTTACAAATATTTGTTCCGCGAGGGGATCGAACCCAGCGCATTAGTCGACCGCTCAGCCACAGCGCCAACCGTGCCGTCAAATTACGTCTAATTAAATCGTAATTAAATAATTACGTCTTCTTTTGGAATGTCTAGATGTGGTTTGGTTATTTTTATTTTGACTGGTGTTCAAAGAAAAAATCCTGTGTCAACATTTTAAATTATCAAGACAAATTGACCGAAGAGAGAGGTCTTCGCCCTGCCAGCTATAGGACGAAACAACAGTCACAGAAAATTAATGTCCTTCAATGTAGTACCTTTTTTCCTAGACTCGCAATTTTACAATCAAGACACGTGAACAACAAGGATTAACTTTAATCGTGTTGTTTGTGTGAATTACCTTTATAAATGTCCGATAGTATCTATTTATCAGTTTATCTAGTGTTGAATAACAACAATTTTTAATATTGTTCAATGACAAATAGGTATATTCACCTTGAGGTATTTGCACAATATTATTTCATACTATCATTTGATTTAGAGGATTTACCGGCAAAGACAAAATAGAGAGATAACAAATTGTCTAACATACACGGACTATTGAATTAGTCTTTATTCTATAATAATACTAGCTTCCGCCCGCGGCTTCGCCCGCGTGGTGTGTTGATAAAAAGCAGCCTATAGCAAAAATAACAAAATCGAAGTATAAATAAAATTAGGTACGTCTCATTATTAAGGTTACGTCCCCAATGGGTAAAAACTCTATTACTAAGTCTTCGCTGTCCATCCGTCCATAGGTAATGGTACGAATCTAACTAATAGGTATGTATTATGAAACTTCATAAAACCTATGTTTTATTACATTTTATGTAATTAGATCTTATTGTACCTATATGTTCACAAATAAAGGATTTGAATTTAGTTCTTCATGAAATGTTCATGCCAACCAACCTATTTAATGTGATAAGGATTAATACTGTATTTGTGTAAATAGCTTTCCAAGTTAGCGCTTTATAATTGCCCATTTGTTAAAGTATTAAAATGGATATAGTATGTTATCCTTAAGATATAGACATATGTCACCGCTGTCTTTTCTGTGGACTTATATAAGATACACAATTACACCATACATTATTTTGTTATATCTTAAAGGGTTTAGGCAGCGTTTTCGTTGAAAGCTCCCAGACAGCATACTTTTTGCCGACATCTTCAACAAATATAGTTAATGTACACAGAAATAAATACAAAAACTTAACAAATTATATACTAAAACCTTCCTTAAGAATCACTTTATCTATTACTAAAAACCGCATCAAAATCCGTTGCGCAGTTTTAAAGATTTAAGCATACAAAGGGACATAGGGACAGAGAAAGCGACTTTGTTTTATACTATGTAGTGATGATGTAAGGTTCAATTATACTATGACATGGTTAATAGATCAGATATATAAGATTATGAGGTTACATTTTTATCTAAGAAGGCAGTTACTAACGAAAATAATTTTAAAAGACGGAACTAAAAAGCTATTTAATATTTTATTATTTTTATTACTGTGTGCATTTATGGCTTGTGCCAAATAAACTTGTTTTCTTTCTTTCTTTATGAATGAAGCCTTTGAGAGGGTTAATATAGAAGATCTTTCTCAGCTTTTAAGTCAGTGACCGTGGTCCACATTATCAAAAGAAATGTTCTACATTATAATGATAACAGTGTCGCTAAAGGGGTCAGTATTTGACGTCACATTTGTGTACTGAGTAATAAACACAGAACATTTATAAAGGCAACACTTGTACGTGTTTTAAAATTCTGGTCTTCTGATTTTAAACTGCAGCTTCAGTGACTAAGCAAGTAGATAATGAAAATAGATGTTTTCAGTTGTGTGGCCAGATGTCATTTATTTATGATAGATTTCAAATGTAATTGTTAAACTAAAGTTACTGTAGGAAGTTGGTAGTAATTCGTAATTAAAAGAAGCATAATACTATATTTTAGTGTATCACATTAGCAATACATGTCACATATTTCTAAAATTGTCATATTCTTTTTTAATTAATTCTCCATTTAAATGTATTCGAACGTCATTGCAAACCAGCCTGCACTGTTGAAGGTTTGATCAAAGTTATTAAACCTCTACAGTACTTACCCAAGGAATACATCCTCTATAACCATTTTTATCTTCTTGTTCCAGGTGAATACGCTGGTTTCGATGAGAATGAGCCTACATCCAGGTCCGGCGGTAAGGGTCTAGTGGTCAGACGGCTGAAGGAGCAACATGGCTACCAGAGACTCTTCATGATCGGTGATGGCGCTACTGATGCTGAGGCCAGCCCGCCCGCTGATGGCTTTATCGGTTAGTATCTTGATAAGATTTTACATAGTTATGAGGAGAAAGAACAAACTGCGACCCTATATAAATAGTCGAAAAGGTTCTTAATCCTTCGAAGCCACAAGTTATTACAATTTTATCAGTCCTCCCAAATCAATGTCGCGTTAGACTGGAAGCCGACCCCAAAATATTTGGAAAAAAGGCTAGACAGATGATGATGATCGATCTTATTATCAATAGCTGATACTGAGTATACTAGCATATAATACTATAAGTAGCAAACTGGTAGGATTTTATAGTTTAAGACTCCCTGAAATTGGAAAAATGGACTTAACCTTGTAGATAACTAACATTAATTTTCCTTATTCACAGGTTTCGGAGGCAATGTTATCCGTGAAGAAGTTAAAAAGCGCGCTCTATGGTACGTCACCGACTTCCAAGAACTCATCACCACCCTCACCCTGCAGACCAAGTGAATCTACAAGACTTCTAGAACAAATTACTCGTGCGCTGAAAAACGTACCGCAGTACGTTGACATAGAGCTCAGATTGCCACTCATATATTAACAAATGTTGTCAGACAATATTATGGATATAGTAAGCTATAGCCTAATGTATCAAAAGAAAAATGTATTAAGAAATTCAAGTGTTAACTAGTCGAATGATTTGATGAGCGATTTGAACGAAAGAATAACATTACTGCTTTCTATTGGTAAAATCCAAGTTCGAAGATCGAACGATGTGTCTTCGGCAGCAATCGGAGATTTTCGGATTAACGAAGGTTGTCAACTAAAGCTTTTGTTTCTATGTGATATAATGATTGCCAATTTGTGCCTTATAATCGTCGCACAGATTAGAATTTAAGGCGTATTTTGATTGTGCATTTAATTTTACATTACTGTTGTATTTTGTGATGGTACTTTGAGTACACAATGAATGAATACTCTTGAGTATAATCGGGACTTAGTTCCGTTGTTTAAGTTGGTGATTTTGACGTGAAAAGTTAGTTTAAATTTTGTATGTAAGCTAAATTTATTGTACTACTCATTTGATCTGACTTGTCCTTTATGTTTCGTCGTTCGTCGTGTGGTGGTGTGTTATTTTATTGACGTAAACGGCCCTGAAGTGCCAAGTTAAGTCAACGGAGTGGCGAATTTTAATATAGATAGTTAATACATAGTTGATGAGCTAGAGGTCTATCGTTGAGAATAGTTTTTATTGTATTAATACGACATATTGTTTTGACAATAATTTTATTCGGTGATGTAAGCCTATCTACATCTGTTTACTGTTCAAATGGTTTATAAAACCTCGATGGTGCCTTTAGCTTAGTTAATAAAATTGTATCATTTCGATCACGTGAATGGTAAAATTTTATAGTTATTAATATTGTTGATAGTTATTTATTTAATTAGTTGCCATATTTTAAGTGATTATGTTAATTTGAAAGTTCATATATTAAAAAACGGCTGTGTACTTCTTATGAATAGGTAATACAATTATTAATACTAAGTTTACATTTTCTTTAATTTTTTCGTTTCCTAATAACACCTCCATAGTCTTTTGAATATTACTAAAGATTGAAGTACAAAAACGCCCATTTTGTCTCAACATTAAGGCGCTGGCCAATGCAAAATAATCACAAATTGACTATACGCAGAGGGTAGGTACTTACGTTTTTTTTGTTTTTCGGGTGGTAAACCACCAAGTAATTTCTCCCGCTCTGGGCGGAGCGGGGGGAGTGTCAGACTTTTACTGACTAAAACGCATCCATATTGCTTCTTTTACCCTTTGTGTTCAGGGGCCGTGGTATCTCTTTCGAACAACCCGCAACCCCGGCAGGCGGTGGCCCTGGCAGGCCCCTCTGAGAGAAAGTTATGTTTACGATGGAAATTAATTGCATGGTCATTCCATGAATGAATTATGAATCCCAGCTGTTAACTACCTTTGAGTAAAGTAATAAGGGAGATATTTAACTATCGCCGAATTACACGACCAAATGAAGTAATACAACGAATGTAGTTTATTTCTAATAACTGCCAAATATTTACTGCAACACTACGTTACACACTGTAGAATCCCTCGAAAAGAACACAAAGACAGCAATCTACTTGCAACGCGACATCACAAAAAGAATGTTGGCTAACTGACTGCTCTGTATTTATGATGAAATTAAACCGAAAATGTACACAACGGCACAAACTCAAACTCAAAGCATTTATTTCAATTAGACCATTACAGGCACTTGAATGTCATAAACACAAGAACAAAAAAATGATGCTGCTACAGTCCCAGTCACAAGACATAATAACTTATGAAAGTACTGTAGTTGCCCATTCCAAAGCGTCGATCTCTATGGAGAAGAATGGGCAAGAAACTCCATGGACACTCTTTTAAATCATAATATTTTATAAAATCATGGATACATCATTCATGTTGAGATTATACATAATGTGTTACACATCAACCTATACAAAAAAAAATAACCTGACCTCTACAACAGTGCGATCCGTAGTAGAGAGATCAGGTTATGATAGTTTAGAATAGGTTGACCTGCCGTCGTGTGTACGTAAATACTTTTTGAGGTGGCTTGGTCATATTAGAAGTCAGTGAAATGTATGCAACGTCTTTTAGCACTTGAGTGTTGAAGAAAGGCGATACGATTGGCGCAGGGGCTGAGCGATCGACTGCTGCGCTGCGTGTTGCGGGTTAGATCCCCACACGGAAAAAATATTTGTATGGCCTACAAATAGTTGTTCCGGGTCTGGCTGTTTGTGTATGTGAGTTTAAATGTTTGTAAACGCTCTCACGATACAGGAGAAATTCCTTGTGTGGGCCTACGTTTCTTAGAAGAAAAAAAGGGCCTGCTCTTTTTTTCTCATCAAATAACTTCTCCTGCTCTGGGCGCAGCGGAAGATAGTGTCAGACTTTCACTGAGTAAAAGGTGTGTTGTGTAGGCCTTTGCCGAGGCTCCGAAATACTTCTCTCTGCTCTGACTCCAACTAACTCTTCTGAACAACCCGCGACCCCGGGAACAAAGCCGCAACCCCAGAAAGGTTACAACACAGATCGGGCGATCTGTGTTGCAAAATGAAATGAATGACTCAACTACTACAGCGTAAGTTCCGTATTTGACCACACGCCAAAATATCCTTGTACAGCTATAGTTTCATTTTGGTAACAGTATCTCAACATTTTGCTATTCACTTGAAGTTAGGCGTTGCCCACTTGCAATGCAATAATTGCTATGAACTATTCACAGGCGTTAGTAATCTGATCAAAAAAGTTCTTTAGTTTTGTACAGTCAGTCTTGTACTTCATCCTTTTAGTTTCTTGCTATTCAAAAGGGCATGTAACGGTCTAATTGAAATAATTACTTTGAGTTTGCACCCATATTTCACCGGTTTAGTATAAGTCCCATGAACGTACTAAGGAATTTTCAGCCACGCTTGCCTAGGTTGGTCTGCGGATGGGTAACCTCACATTAAATAGTGAGTTTCTCCCGTGTCTCGGAAATCGCGTTCACCCGGCTGTCATTTCTTTTTTTTGCAAGTTGTCAATAGCCCGAAAGTCTGATAGTCTGTCTTATCTAGACAAGTAATACCCATGTTATCTGGGTTAAATAATCCTTACTATCCTTACTAATATTATAAAAGCGAAAGTGAGTTTGTTTGTTTGTTTGTTTGTTACCTCTTCACGCTTTAATGGCTAAACCGATTTTGATCAATTTTGGTACAGAGATAGTTGGGAACCAGGAGACGGACATAGGCTATTTTTTATTAAAAAAAAAGTGGGATACGAGGGAGAAAGAGGGAAGAAACGGGAAAACTTAGCGTTGCTATTACAAATCCATAAGGCGCTACTGAATTTAACGCGAGCGAAGCCGCGGGCGAAAGCTAGTAATATTATAAAAGCGAAAGTGAGTTTGTTTCTTCACGCCTAAATTGCTTAACCGATTTTGAAGAATTTTGGTACAGAGATAGTTCAGACCCTGGAGACGCACATAAGCTCTTTGGGAAGAAAAGGGAAAACTTAGCTTTGCTATTACAATAAATAAGGCACAAGGGCAAAAACTACAGGTGGCAGGTACCTGCAAATCAGAAAAGGGGAACTGTGTTACCCCGAATTTAACGCAAGCGAAGCCGCGGGCAAAAGCTAGTATTGCATAAATATAATATGTTCAATGATAATGCCTTTAACTGTTGCTGCGATAGGGATAACTGTAGAGATCCCGTGGCCCCGGAAAACAGACAGCAAAAAAAGGAACATGGATGGGTTTTAGTCAGTAAATGTCTGACACTACCTCCCGCTCCACCCAAATCGGGAGAAATTATTTGACGATTTACCACCCTAAAAAAAGTATGTAAGTACCTAAATTAAATATTTACGCCCTTTTATAAAAAAAAGCTTTGCCCCAAACCAGAAATTTCTCCTGTATTTTATAGAGCCAGACCCGAAACAACTACCTGTAGGTCATACAAATATTTGTTCCGTGCGGGGATCGAACCCGCGACACTCGGCGTAGCAGTATATCACTCAGCCACTGCGCCAACCGTGCCGTCATATGTGTTTTATACTTGTATTTAATTTCCAACACTGACGCGTTGATCTAATCGGTGCAAGCGTGAGCGCTAGGTACGAGGTTCTGAGTTCGATTCTTAGATTTGGTAAAGTAAGTAAGTAAGAGAGTACTTAGATGAAAAAAGTCGAGTCAATGATAGTACTTAATACTCACACATAGGCTTAACAATTAAGTAATACTAGAAAATTGAGTCTATACATTGAAAAGATAGCCTAACAACTTCTGCAGCTTCCACAATAAATTCAGATGCTAATCAATGAGTTACCCCTAGGGTTTTGGAGTAAGACCAGCATGAGTCAGGGATTTTTATCATTAATAATTATAATCCTCCAACTTATAATATGCTTGCCTCCATAGTGTGCGCTTTATGCAACATTTAAATTTCATCTCATTTAGTTGTAGTATTTTATATTAGGAACATTTTAAACAGTACCCCATGATATTTGACGGGCCTGTTGGTCTAGTGGTTAGTGGCCCTGACTGCTGAGCCGGAGGTCGTGGGTTCGATTCCCACCCAGGACAAACTTTGTGTGATGAGCATGATTGTTTGTTCTGTGTCTGGGTGTGATTTATCTATAATATGTATGTATTTATAAATTATATAAGTATGTATATCAGTTGTCTGGTTACCATCATGCCCTGGCAACTTAGAACATTTTTTTTTCATTGCGAAAAGCGCCATCTGTCCCAGAAGCAACGAACTTTTTATTGTGGTGTTACCACTTTTTTACCGTAAATTTTTGGTAGTTTACTTTAATTGTTAATTTTGCTATTTTACTTTAATTAGTCTACTTTTACTAATAATTTGATTTAACAACCAGGTATGAATTGTTTTTGAAATATTTTATGAATATTTTGTATTATTCGTGGAAGTTTTACAACAATTAGAACCTTAAAAAGTAGTAGTATTAAAGCAAACAATAGCAACACTGAATATCAACGTCACAAGAAATTTTCCACCGGTTTGTTATTTACATGCTCGTGCGCATTTTTTCTTGTATATTTCGGTGTTTTTGTGTTATTATCTTGAGTTGAGCTTTAGTTCCTCCGTATATTATAGCCGAATTTCAGCATAGACTGTACTTTGTGAAAGTGTTTGTGACATACTTGCAGACAGATGGGCCCTCCTCAAGCAGGGAACATTTCAATAAAACAAAGGGTGCAAAACGAGAGAGGCACACCGGTGTTGTAATTAATGTGTAATAAATTCGTTTAATTATATATTTTGTGTTATTAATCTCATCTCCTCTAACCTATACAACCTAAGATAAATTTATTTCGTTTAAAAGAAACCCAAACTGTGTTCTCAGTTAAAACTTGTGTCTAAAAACATCCATGAAAATTTGCTTGTGCAAAACACAGTTTATGTATCATTTAAATGAAGAAATGTATATAAGGCTATAAAAATATATCAACATATGCGTACCTACCTACAATATACATATTCAATTAGTTCTTTGCTTGGCGTTCAGAGGGCGCTGGTCGCTAACTTAAACCGAAAACGTCAGTTGCCAGTCTATCTCATTTTATATATATTAGTCTATGGTTACCATAACACCCCCCTGCCCTATATATATAATGCCCCTATTCTAACAGATATATTTAATGAAATTATAGAGACTGAGAATATTCCTACAGATTGGACCAAATCAATTATAATATTACTCCATAAAAAAGGAGACAGAGGAGAAATAGCAAATTATCGACCAATTAGTTTGATGTCGAATATCTATAAAGTGTTTTCTAAAATACTTTTGTTCAGAATCTCACCTACACTCGATGAAAACCAACCGAAAGAACAAGCGGGGTTCCGTAGTAAATACTCAACAGTAGATCATATACACGTATTGAGACAAGTCCTACAGAAATACAACGAATACAATAAAACTTACTATCTAGGATTTGTAGATTACAACAAGGCTTTCGATTCCTTAGAACATGAATTCCTCTGGGAAGCATTGCGTTCTCAAGGTGTACAGGGAAAGTACATACAAATACTAAAGAACATATACTCAAAAAGCACGGCTCAAATCAGACTAGAAGCAACGGGGGAGGAGTTTCCTATAGAAAGAGGCGTCCGACAGGGCGACCCAATTTCACCCAAACTGTTTTCAGCGGCCTTAGAGATGGTATTCAAAAGTCTAGATTGGAATAAAGACGGACTCAATATAAACGGTGAAAACCTGAATCACTTACGTTTCGCAGACGATCTAATATTGTTTTCAGAATGTCCAAAAAAACTAGAGCAAATGCTACAACAACTAGCAGATCAAAGCATAAAAGCAGGACTCTCAATGAACACAACAAAAACCAAAATTATGACCAATGGTTCACAGACATACAACATCATTGTAAACATGGAGAAAATAGAATACGTAGACGAGTATATATACCTAGGACAGCTAATAGCCACACGGGATACTATGCACAAAGAAATTGACAGAAGAATCGCCAATACGTGGAAAAGATTTTGGTCTCTTAGCGAAATTATGAAAAACAAAGACATGCCAATTAAAGACAAAAGAAAAGTATATAACACCTGCATTTTGCCATGTTTAACATATGGTTGTCAAACATGGTCATTAAGGCGCCACCCCGACCAAAACGCCGCGCAAGCCGTTTTTGTACAGTTTTCTAGAGCTATCTACTTGTTATTTAAAACGAACTAAGTAACAAAAAAAATACATTAAATTTCTTTATAATCTTGATTCCATTATTGTGGATTTAGTTTTTATTTTTATTGAGTCATTATTTAGTAAATCTCCTTACAACAAAGCCCCCGAAATGAGAAAAAATATCAATAAAATGCATCTCCTCGTAAAGTAAACATTGTTTAATTTTGCTACTGACACTAATGGATACACAATTCTATAATGAACATTTTGGTGGAAATATTTTTTCCAAAAACCCAATACTTAATTTTATATAGATTTTATTCCGAAAAATTGGCATTATTCACTACTGCTCTCACTCGCTCACTCCTGCGCGGAAAAGAGGGAAGCGAATACTCAAGGTTATTTGCGTAGGGTACGGCCTTAACAGAGAAACTAAATAATAAAATTATAGTTTGTCAAAATGGAATAGAGAGAAGTGTAATCGGAGTAAAAAGAAAGGATAAAATAAGATTAAATAAAATTAAAAATATAACTAAATTTAGAAATGTGAATAAAGTATGGAAAACACTTAAATGGAAATGGGCAGGACATATGCTGAGAGAGAGAAATGAGAAATGGACTAGACTAATATCAGAATGGTACCCCAGGGATGGTAAAAGAAGTAAAGGTAGACAAATGAAACGCTGGGAAGATGATCTCAAAAGAGTCGCTGGTCCAGAATGGACCAGAATTGCAAGAGACAGAGATAGGTGGAAATCTTTGGAGGAGGCCTTTGTCGAAGGACAAGCTGTTGTTTAAAAACCGATCGTCAGTGATAAATGTAAATGTAATTATTGTAAAACAGTAATAAAGGCTTATTTTTATTTTATTTTTTTACCATAACACAAGCTCTGCTTAGCTTGGGATCAGATAGCCGTGTGTGAGTTGTCCCAAGATATTTATTTATTTATTTATATAAGTACAACATATGAGTCTACTTTAGCTAGCCTGAAACCTGGCTGAACTAATTGTTCCCTAATTTTAGTATTTTACTTGTGTCTGTCAGTTCTTTTATTAAATAGCAGAAGTTTTTATTTATTTCCTATGTACACCAGCTATTGATTTGTACACGTTTAATGGATAATATTTTGAAAAAAAATGGAGCATTTTTGGTCAGGCCAGACAACAGGCTAAAATATTAAAACCTTTTTGTTTTATATATTTTTGACATTTTAAGAAAAATACACATTACAATCTAGAAAATAGGTACCCGACCCATAAAGACTGAAATTCTTTGAATTCATCTCACTTCACTTTCTAAGGAACGCGTCACTGTATTCGCAAGTTTTATGAAAGTGACCCAGTTCGTTTGGTTTTGATCAAGCAATATTGCTTTTAAATACGGTGGCGCCCCGGATGGTCGTCGCGAAAATAGCTCACCGTTGACCTGTCGCCGTTACCGGCTCTGCGCACGCGCATTCAATGATGGCGAATTCCCTTTGGCGTGACGTAAATATTTTTGGCGGGATTTTAACATAGTTTCATTGAATTTTTCGATGGCTCACCGTGGATCTGTTAATAATGTCGTGAGGTGTTGTTCAAAGCATGTGCAACGTAGATTCAGGTTGTGTTTCTTTATGTAAAAATTAATTTGCGTTTTGGTCAGATACGACTTTCTACTAAATTTGACTGTTGACTTCTACAGTCCCTTCTGGTTGGATAACACTGACAAATACTGTCAAATGTAAAAAGCTGTTCACTTTGTTTTATATCACCACCTCGTTGGATTTATTTCATTTATCATTTTATGACATAACTCTCTTAAAATGACTAAGTACTATGAATTACTTGGAGGGTTGAGACTACAATTACAATAATATAAAATCTATTTCCAATAAGTAACGCGATCATGTACGGAAGCTCGCACGTCGGTCATCGCGTCTTCAAACAGTCGTATTTTGAACTTTAAACTCTAAAAATAAATCGTTGGTGACCCCGCGCGACTCTGGCGCAGTCTCGCTGACTTCTGAAAGGTCAAACCACGCTGAACGTGTCGCGCCCTATTGTCTAAACATTAGTAAAATGGATAATTAATTAAATATATCATTCAATCGATACCGGAGTTGTGTAAAAAATACGGCGAGGATTACGGTGAAGTGCGATTGTTTTTCAGTTTTCAGTAATATCGTGCGATTTGTGAAACAAAGTTTAAAATGTGTGTTTGTTAGTTTTATGGTATCAGTGGATTATTTCAAACAGTTGTGTTTAAATTTTGGTGTTCAATAAAGTATAGATATTCTATTCTATTTTTTTAAATAATGTTTTGAAGTGCGTTCGGTCCCATCAGTTTGTTTCTATAAAGTGGATGTAAGTACCTACAAGCATCTACAACAACAAGTAGGTACCTGCGGTATCTACTGACTTATTTTTTTGTAGTAATTCTTACAGAAAAATAAGAACGTGAAAGGAGATTACCCACTCTCCATACATTTTTGGGCTATTTCCAAAAGAGTGCCCCAAATTGAGTTAATTATTTTTTTTGCCAGCAAAGAAAAATAAACTTATTATATTAAATATGGGCAATTTCGTAAAAATATGTCCACACATGTTTTGGCGTGTTTATTTTTATTATTACACAAAAATGGCCCGGTCTGGGTTTTCTCAAAAATATTGTGGTTAGATAACTTCTCGGTGAATTGTTTTACGACTTAGGTGAAACAATTTTAAAAAAAGATTATGCTATGTTCTATTAAAATAATAAGCTTAATTATTTAGGTCAGCAAAAAAATTTTGACCTGGTCAGCATAAAAAATAGCCCAATTTGTACTATAATTTTTTTTTTCATAAAGTATTTCGCCAATATTTGCGGCGAGTTTTCTTTAACGTGGAACATAAAACAAAAAGTTTTTTTTTAAACAATATTTACTTACTACACCTCCACAGAAACAACACCGTTATAATTTTGAGCTTAGTTAGTTTTAGAATAGAATTTTCAAATTTATTTTAGTCATCATAATTATCATTGAAATAGCCTTCATTTACCGACGAGACACCCTTTATTTCCTTCATTGATTTTATGAATCAAAAATATTTTAAAAAAACATGGATAATTTGTTTTTTTTTAAACTATTATTAAAACATCGACAAATATTTAAAACAAAAAGGATAAATCCGAATCAGTTAGAACTATTATGCAATAGGCCGCCCGGTGTAATCCAAAAGATTCCTGTTAAGGGCCAGTCTCCTTTTCATTTGATCATCGTTTTGATCTTTCCTTATTTGCTGCATCAAACTAAGTGCTAAGTTCTCAGGTATGGGTACAATGCCATATTTCGGTAGTCTCCCGAACTTAGGGGAGCGCAAGCCGTTGTTTCCCATGCTCCTTCTCAGGTCCTGGTTTAGTATCTGGAAACGCTTGTTTCTTATGTATTTCTCATACAAAGCAATTGTCGAAAGTGACGCTTTTTGAGATTGTATTGTAATTGTTTCGGTTGTTGTAGTTGTTGTAGTTGATGGGTTGGTAGTTGTCGATGTTGTTGTTGTTGTCGTTGAGGGCAATGTTGGGGGCACTGGCGGAATAGGGAACTCCGACGGCCCGGATTGATTGAAAACCATAAACGGTACCGGGTAGGGTACCACTAGGATGTTGTTATGTATGGCACACTCCGTCGAACAGAACTCTTGGCAGCAAGGCTTCACCTTCGGCTTCTGTTTCTTGCATTTGGTGCAGCTGCACTTACACTTGTAGGTGTATTCTGAGTCGGAGAAGTCGATGTGGCGATTTTGTTTGGATCGGAGCTGTAACTGTTTAGATGACTGACGCATCACTACTTCCTCGCTGCTGTAGCTGTCGTAATGCTGGTAATTATTATACTGCGGCATCGTCAGGTCGGAATGGTGGAAGTGGCGGTCGTCGTGGGGAAAGTGAAAGGTTCTCAATGACATGCAAACTTCCAGCAGAAGATATAATGATAGGAAATAGTACATCTGAAAATATTATTGTGCTATAAAAATATGGAGTAAACATAGGCCAAATGATCATCAACCATCAGTTTAACGTTAGTACTTACGAAATTCATAGTAAATAAATAATAACACAAGATGTTAATTGACTTGACTTTGTTTTTACACTAAAATTCCTTTATCATGAAAACAAATTTCGGTAAAAAAAAAACTGTAAAAAGAGTTATTTTGATATTTTATTGTATTTTTTATGAACTGCACGATTGGTTTGCATGTATAAAAAAAATACTAATACTGCAATTTTCTCTATTCTCAATAAATATTTTCACGTACCTAACAACGACCAGTGATTTCAAGTAAGCGAACGAAAAAATGCAAGTACACACACAGTCGTAGTCGTACAGACGCCAGCAGGTCAAGCTACCCGAAACTGTCAATTTTTCCCAATGAACCTTGAACCTAATACTTTAGAAATAAAGTCGAAAATCTATCAAAGAAATCTGACAGATTGTAGTAGCTTGACTGCACATCAAGCTACTACAATCTGTGCGGCGTCTGTACTATGGCCTTGTCACGGCGGTGTCTCGCTCGGTGGACGTGGCTATGTTTGTGTGTCTATGCTCCTGTGATAAAGTATCATACATTTTCAGTGTGAGTAAAGAGCCTTTTGGGACATCAGATGTAACTTCTATGTGTGATCTAGTCTCTCTCCACACTCTAATGACCCGTTGGCAGCGATTTGAAAAGCATATTTCACTGAAAACTACAGCTATTGGTTTTATACCGCACGTTATTATCGAGGCTACTAAACAAAAAGCTGTAAAAGGTTTGTGGTAGTTGATCACTGTTTCAGGAAGACGAAGGTACATACCTTCGTCGCTGTATAATGGTGTAGCGATGGGCATCTTATACTAAAGAAGAGTTTTTGAAAAACCTTTGACAAGGGGAAAAGAATACAAGATTATTCGCTAAGGGTACCTTAAAGGTATCTTTGTGTACGGGTGTTATGTTAATACTGTACGAAGATCAGGCTAGAAAGAGTAGGATCATCCAGAAGGGATGATCTGCTCTCACTGCTGTTCTATTAGTAGTTTTTAGAAACCTCGTTTGGAAGTTTTAGACTTTCTACTCTGTGTCGACCTTGTGATTTTTGTTGAGACCTGTATTAATCTGGAAAACATGAACTGAACTTATATGTGAAAGAAAAAAAAAACGAATGTAGAAACCAGGTGCATTAGTGTTGAAGGAATAAATATAGAATATATAAAGAGTACATATCTGGGGCAAATAGTTTCACAAACAATTAAATTTGCAGACGCATCTCTATGGCATGGAAGAGGTACTGGAGTTATAAGAGAATGATGAAAAAGGCCTACGTAAAGGAGGCGACTGCTACTACTTAATAAAATAACAAGCGTAAAAATGAACAAAACCAATAAAAAAAAAACTATACATGTAAACAAATCCTTACTTCCTTACTAATATTGTAAAAGCGAAAGTGAGTTTGTTTGTTTGTTACCTCTTCACGCTTTAATGGCTAAACCGATTTTGATGAATTTTGGTACAGAGATAGTTGGGAACCAGGAGACGGACATAGGCTATTTTTTATATGGGATATGAGGAAGAACGAGGGAAGAAAAGGGAAAACTTAGCGTTGCTATTACAAATCAATCAGGCGCAAGAGCAAAAACTGCAGGTCTGCTTGGTGTGTTATACCGAATTTAACGCGAGCGAAGCCGCGGGCGAAAGCTAGTAGCCATATAAGGTAGCCCAGTGCCCATATTATTAAAATGTAAAAGGTTTTTTTATTTATTTAATAGTGACAATTCTTATTGACAATTTAATTATAGCCATTTTATAGTAATGTAGGTATTGAATTCTAGTTTTATCCACACACACATCGAAAGCCAAAAAATTCACATACCACGTTTTCCGACGATCATTTCTAAGATGTGTTAGAGAAAAATTACGAAAAGAAGTCATGTGCAATAGGTAGCCCAGTGTAATCTAGAAGGTTTTAATCGAGGAATTGATCCATTCCTTATTTGCTGCATCAAACTAAGCGCTAAGTTCTCAGTTATGGATAGGATACAATGTCTTATTTTGGTAGTCAGCCGAACTTAGGGTAGTGTAAGCCCATGTTGCGTCTCAGACCCCATCTCTTCTGTTGTTTTTTAGGAAGCAGTATTCGAAATTGTTGTTGATGATACGATTGTTTTTCGCTCAGCATTAGCAGCATCGGGAACTCCGATTGATTGAAAACGATAAACGGTACTGGGTAGTACACCATAAGGATGTTGTTCTTTACGATACACTCCGTCGAACAGAATTCTTCGAAGCAAGGCTTTTTATTTTTTCCCCCGCTCTGGGCGGGATGGAGTGTCAGACTTGTACTGACTAAAACCCACCCACGTTCCTTCTATTGCCCTTTACGTTCCGGGGCCGCGGTATCTCTTTCGAAAAACCCACAACCCCGATATTTTTAAACTCTCAGGCTAATTCTTAATGTATTGCCTGAAGTTAGTGAAAAGGGCTAGGCTTCACCTTCCGTTTTTTGCATTTGGTGCAGCTGCACGTACACTTGTAGTTGTATTCTGGGTCGGAGAAGTCGATGTGGCGATGGTTTTTGTCCCGGAGCGTTGACTGACGCATCACCACTTCCTAGCTGCTGTAGCTGTCGTAATGCTGACAATTATTGTCGAGCTTCATCGCTAGCTCAGAATGGCGTAAGTAGTGGTCATTGTGGGAAATACGAATGCTTTTCCAATACACACACACTTCTAGCAGTTGCTACGAAATTCTACATCTGGAAATATTAGTGAGTTATGAAAATAGGTGTTTGTTATTATATCAGTTTTTTAAAGTACTGAAAAGGTTACGATGATAATAATAAATAAGTATTGTGTAACGTAAGTACTCACGAGATTCATAGTAAATAAGTAGTGACACGATTTGTAATTTGATTACATTGTCTGCATTATATACGTTTTTTTTAGGATTTGTGTTTGCACTAAAATTTATTTTCTCTCGAAAATGTTAAACTAAGTACAGGATATAGATTAAGTAGGTAATGCAATAAATTGTGGAATGTGGCATTTTTTATTTTATTGTATTTTTATGTACAATTTGTTTATTCGTATAAAAACCGAGCTTACCTATTTATAAAACCGTAACATTTGTCTCCTCTTTCAATAAATATTTACAAGTTTGAACAAAGAGTGTTCAGGTAAAAAAAAATATAAGAATGCACTGGTATGAAACCCGCTATTTTAGTACTTTTTAACAACATTTCGCAATTTCGATTTATCGTACATAGAGCCTCTCTTTTGTTGCGAGCGGAGAGGCATTCGGCTCCGGCTCCTCGACATCTTTGACATGAGTTTCTCGGCGATGTTGTCAGAGATGGGCACGATGCCGAACTTGGGTATCCACGCCGGTTTGGTCCTCCGCAGTGACGTCAGCATGTACTTATTGTTGCCGTTCGGCAGTTTGTCCGGCGTCTTAGCTATTATATTAGTGTAGTCATCTACGACGCTCTTGAGCACTGCTTCTAGTATGTTGCTATTATGTGGCGAGTCAACGTTATCGCCATCACGTTGTGACTTAATGTTGTCGACTGGACTTTCTGTAGTCGTGGTTGTAGTGGTTGTGGTGGTCGTGGTTGTGCTTGTGGTAGTGGGTTGTTGCGTCGTTTCTTGCGCGCGCTTCGTCTCATGATTGCTGGGGGTCGGCCGGATTGGGTTGGGCATCATCAAAGGGTATGGGTACGGGACGAACACTACGCTTGATTGTCCAGTCATTCCTTGTCCTGGTTGCTGGTATGGGTTGTCACTGGGGCAGGTTTTGCACGCACTCTTGCAGCAGTCGGATGGGTTCTCACATTTATTGCAAGCACACTCGCAGTCATCGTTGTACTCGTTGCTTGTGGCCCTATAATGCGCGTGGTTATGGGCTTCTTCGTGGTCGTTGTCTTGGTCGTTCTCATGATCACGGTCGTGTTTGTGAACGTGGCTGTGACTGCGGTTCTTCTTACGGCGGTGTCCCGCTCGGTGGATGTGGTGATGACTGTGTGAGTGTCTCTGCTCCTCGGATGAAGCAGCAGATCCTTTCAGCTCTTGGGACTCTTCAGCCTCAGATGCAGAGTCTTCGGAACTTGAGCAAGCAATTTGGAGCTGGAAGATTAGTTGAAACAGCAAAATCTGTAAATGATATAATAATGGCAACGATAAATACTTCAAATTGGGTGTTAATTGATTCAGTTAACTACAGTTCAGTTCAGTTAAAAACTCAGAACGATCCAACTAACGTTGTAGAATAATACCAAAGCTTTGTAGAAGGACTTGTGAATAATTAGAAAATTAACAAAATACGCACGAAAAACATAAACTAGGGGAAGTTTGGCAGTCAGGTAATAAAGGGGTCAATTTCTACTATTAGCATATTCTGTAGTAGGAAAGATCACTATAATAAACAGTTAGGTTGCAGAACCAAGTAGAATTGTGAAGCGAAATCTGCTCGGATCTTACTACCGGTATAAAAGGTATCCTGTCGATTAATCAGGCTATAAACCATTTGTGCCAAATGTCCTCCATTCATCCGTTGAGCAGTTTTTGAGTGAAAGAGTAACAAACATATGTTTCGGCTACTTTATTATTTTCGTCCATTTATTGTTTTCTATACATATAATTAAATTTTTAAATATTTCTTTATTATTATTATTAAACATTTATTTCAGTCCAGGACCATAAATTGTTAGTAACAATGCACTTAAAACTATGTTAAATAGACAATCAAATTAAATCAAAACATGAAGCCTCAACAATATTTGCAGCATAAGGGACTCCCACCAATCAGTCAAAATACCAAGATACGGTATATCTTGAGGTAGCAGCCATGTTTTTTGGAGGGCAACTA
Organism: Ochropleura plecta; assembly: GCA_905475445.1. NCBI lineage: Eukaryota > Metazoa > Arthropoda > Insecta > Lepidoptera > Noctuidae > Ochropleura > Ochropleura plecta. The sequence continues at coordinate 5,947,307 of FR997735.1, forward strand.
AGTCCGCTGACTGGCATATATGTAAGTTTAACTGCATCAACCGACCGTTTTATCGATTTGCAGTTGAAACTTACGAATTTTCTGATGTCATAATTGCTATCATCCATAATTATGTCACAATTGTTGCTTCAATATGCTGTTTTTTTTTTAATATATAAGGCTCATTTACAAATCGGCGAAAGGTAATATCTTTAGGCCATAGGTTATTATCTAAAAATATGTCGAGTTTTGTTTTGGGAACATACAGCTTATAGGAATTGTAAGATTTTTCGGATTTTCTATTAATTTTGAATAGGGTTACATCTTCTTGAGTGTTGTCTTTTATATACGCTAAAATATCGCTCTCATGCGTTTGTTTATTTACATTTGATATAAATAATATACGGTGGCCAATCTCAGCGGAGATAGCCATCGGGAGATATTATAGTGCACTGGTGTGTGCGCAGGCATAGGTGTACTCTCTGTTCCCTCACCCTCATAGTCCGATGGAACGGCAATCCGATACGACCGGAGAGAGTTCAGGTGCAAGACCAACGGCTTAACGTGCTTTCCGAGGCACGAGGGTATCATACCGCCAACTTCCAACTTCGGGCTGTTACTGAAAAAATCCTAACGGAAAAACGCAATAAGACTTTTTGCCCGAACCGAGAATTGTTCCGAAGACCTTGCGCAGCAATTGCACTTTATGACACAACTGTTCTCTGAACTTTCAAATAACGTATGGGTGACTACAATAGGACTAGGATGGATAGGAATACAGATGACAAAAAAAGTGGTCAATAGCGAGACAGACTCTCGCACCTTCCGTACAAATTGATTAATTTTCACAGCACAATGGGACCATAGATTAAAGTATATGGTTTTAATTTTAACTCGATACCTGTTCTCGAGATAAAGGGTATTGACAGACAGACAGACGGTCAACAAAGCGATCCAATAAGGGTTCCGTTTTTTCCTTTTGAGGCACGGAACCCTAAAAATACCAATACCAATTTTATTGTTTTTTAAGTGGTAAAATATTCCATACTGTCCTGGGAATACAGACGTCAATTAACTTACTTTAAAAAAAAAACAACTTACCAGTATGATATCCGCAAGTATTTTCATGATTCAAATGGACGTTAGTCGGGATTTGGATCAGCTCTAATACTGATTACTAAACACCGGTTACACAAAGTGAATTGGTCAGGTGCCCTATTATATTTTCACATTGTTCATAGTTACGTTACGAGTTCACTTTTTTTTTCTATTGGAAATTTGATTATGACATAGGTATTGTGTGGAGGTGTTTGGTGTTTTTGTTACAATCACGTTTTAAAACGATGCTTACGCTCTGTTATCAGACGCTTCCAGTTCCCTTCTCACCGACAAATTGACTTAAATTAACAGTTAATCTGCTAATTTCATTTGCGTACAGAAATCCAACCGTTTTCAATGTTTGTTCAGATCAGTGCCGAATGTAAGACAAGAGTGAGCTCCCATATTAACAGATTTTCACATTCGTAGCTTTCAACTGAATGGGTTTAGTAGATTTGGAGCCCGAAGTCAAAACGTTTCTGTTATCAGTTACCTTTAAAATATAAAAAAAATTGAATTTTAAAAGACCTAATGGTTGGGCGACTGTAGCAAAAGGTTCACGTGAGTCATTCTACACTATAAGGCTTTGCATATCCTTGTGAAGAACAGGTTCGATAATTTGTTATAAAACAGGATACTAGGTTGTAGTGAAGTTTGGAAATGATTCCAAGGGAACGTATCACCTACCGAAATAAAAAGTTTTATATGTCGTAACCTAGAGCATGGCTATCATATGTAAAAATCTATATATCAGGGGCCTTAGTCTGCTATTACAATGGTGTCAGAATGGTCGATCACTGATCGCATAATGGTTGATTTTGACAAGTTTAGTATGTAGTAGATGTCAAAATCAACCATTATGCGATCAGTGATCGACCATTCTGACACTATTGTAATAGCAGACTAAGGCCCCTGTTTAGTTGTCAAGTGGAAATGTAACAAAATAATAGTTCCCCTGTTTTTGGTGACCGGGGTTGCGGGTTGTTCGAAAGAAATACCGCGGCCCCAGAACATAAAGGGCAAAAGATGGAACTTGGGTGGATTTTAGTCAGTACAAGTCTGACATTCGACCCCGCTCCGCCCAGAGCGGGGAAAGCTATTTAATGATTTCCCATCCGCAAAAAGGCTATCGGCGCGGGAGTAATAATAACGCAGAAGTATGACACTCTTGCACTCTTTTTTCAAAAGGTAACCAGAATTTACTTTCGATTTATATATAAACATACCATGATGGGTTTAGTTAAGATAGGTAGGTAGGGTTAAACTGGAGTGTACCATACCTACTTAATTAATTATGATATTACTCTCTTGCCCGTAATGTGCGTCATGGTAGGGCAACGGGAACGAAGGTGGACAGGTCATATCCTTACCATCTATTCGTGGAGTAGGCGCGTATCGCCAACCGCCGTGGAAGTCTGCCAGCGGTCGGTTATGAGAGGCGACACAAACAATAACTAATAAAATGTTGTTATTGAATAGCAAAAGCAAGTTTTGTTTGAATTTTCGAACGATTCACGTGATACGCATTTCATAGGGGGTTAATATATTATGCGGAAATTGAAGTTTGAAATGGAACGGGTCACGGATTTTGTACGTACTTCTTATTCGGTTGGTACTGAAATAAAACGACGAATTATGTTATCAAAATAGCTTGTAGTTATTCAGAACTTGTTTGTCTTAAGAAAGAAAGAAAACATATTTATTTGGCACTTGCCTCAAGTGCACACAACTTAAAGATCAATCTAAGCAATAAAAAAAACAATGTTGTGTGGACTCAAGGCTGCGCCAATAAAAGCCCAGTGCAGCAACCTACCGAGCAGCTACTGCACGACGCAGGTTTTCAACTAGACCTGGGATGGGATTGCGACGAATGTTAGACAGTTTTATATTTTGTTACTCATTACTAAAGTATGTATATCTATTAGTAGGTAGTCTCTACCAAAGTAAAGATTGCTGTAAAAAAACAATTGATATACCGCCAACCAAATGAGTTTTCCTCTACTTCAAAAAAACAACAATTTCTTCGTATTAAGATCATAACTACAAACATATAGCCACACACACGGTCAAAACAAACGCGTCCGTACACTTGATGCGCTGAAAACGGTAACAGATAACCGCACCTGTTACTGTGAACGTTCCCAACGCGACGCGGATGCATTCCTGCCAACTGCAGTGCATTCACGATGAGTAATGCTTTCGATATCTTTTGAAGTATCCTGCAAAGGGAAGATTTCAGTGTGAAGTGTAGGGATTAATGATTTCAGTCGAGAAATATTCGTATTATAGCGGCTGGTTATGAAATAGGAGATAATGCTAGTATATATTATTGTAGTTTGTTGCGAATTTGCTTACTTGAAAAAATCTCTTAAACTTTTTCAACTGAAGTCCTAGTCCAACTGATAAATATAGAACAACAATAAGGCGTTTACCGACATAAATAGGGTGATAAATTTTCTGAAATTCAGCACCAATTTTATCATAATAATTACTGCCGATCATCTGTATCATTATAACACAACACAAGTACACATCATACTGTATTCAAAACTATTTCCAATAAGATCCCAAGCCAAACACCACACTATATGCCGTAGACACGTATTTTCGGGTAGCAGTGCACGGTACGCGTGTGTGTGTGCGTGCGCGCAGGGCGTCGGGTCACGACCTCGTCTCGCCGGAATTAGCTCGTGACGTCACTGCCAGGTGCCTGCCAACTGCCAACAGTACACACACGACGTAGATGACAACTCCAAATATACATGTGCCTATAGCTGCGACTGATTGAGCCGGATTGGAAGACGATGATATTTACTTGAAAAATCGCTGTACATGAAAATTGGAATTATAAAAAGTGAACCATGTTATGAATATACAGAAAAGAAATGACGAAAATAGACATCTAAGGTAGATGAGATTCTTTTGTAAAACATATAAACATTTGTGAAATTACTGAAAATTGACTTTGCTAATGAAAAGTTAAATATTCTGTGTTATTCCAGACTATAATCTAACTTTGTGCCTAATTTCATCAAGATCCGTTCAGTTGTTTTGACGTGAAAGAGTAACAAACATCCATACATCCTCACAAACATTTGCATTTATAATATTATTGTAGGATATAGACCTTTTCTGATGAAGAGCGATGAAACAGCAATGGAGCAAGATTGTTTTGAAAGAACCCAACCAATCTGATGCTAAAACCGCTATGAGTAAAGCTAATGGGAGTTATAGACTCCAGTCCAGCCAGAAACTCCACTCCTTACTAGTCAGCGAATAAAATACACGTAGATAACTAAATATAGAGTCTTCTGCCTGATCTGTCCTAGTTCTTAGCGTGAAGGTTTATTACCTACCTAAATACTCATGTAGATCAGAGGGGCCTGCCAGGGCCACCGCCTGCTGGGTTGCGGGTTCTTCGAAAGAGAAACTGCGGCCCCGGAAGATGAAGGGCAAAAGAATGAACATGGATGGGTTTTTGTAAGTAAAAGTCTGACACTCCCCCCGCTCCGCCCAAAGCAGGAAGTTATTTGATTATTTTCCATCCATCACAACAATTCCCATGTAGATTTGTGCTCGTTGCTAAATGATAACAGCCGTTCGGGTCAATCTTTAGGTAAACTCTTGCTTGTCTAGGTTAGTCCATGGATGGGTGACCACCCATGCTTTTGCCAAAAACTACCGTATGTACATACGGTAGTTTTTTTCGTGCTCCCGAAAAGCACATTAAGATGACGTTCCTGACTGTAATTTGTAGATCTTTGACAGACGTTACAGGTAGTCTCGAAGAACCCGAATGTTTAACAACCAGTGTCACTTAGTAGTGTCGTATTACCTTATCCATATGTATGCAGATTTGTCAGATAGTCAGTCGCTCCATGTAAAATACTGTTATTCAGCTGCATCCGGTTAGACGAAAAGCCGACTCCAACAAAAATGGGAATAGGCTAGGCAGGTGGAACTAGCTTCCGCCCGCGACTTCGTCCGCGTGGCATAGGTACTTTATTTGCTAACGCTAACTGAAACCCGCGTGACGGTCAAAAAAAAAATCTCTCTCCCCCTTTTCTCACTTTAAAAAAATTGCCTATGTCCGTCTCCAGGGTCCCAACTATCTCTGTACCAAAATTCATCAAAATTGGTTCTGCCATTTAGGCGTGAAGACGTAACAAACAAACAAACTCACTTTCGCTTTTATATTTATTTATTTATTTAATCATTTATGTACACACAAGAAAAAACACAGGAAAACATCATAATATTAGTAAGGACATTGAAATTGATATCTCTGCTTAACTTTACAGCTGCATAGACTGCATTGATGTTATTCCCTGACATTCCACTCCTCAACGTGACCAGTAAGCTGGTACTCGAAGGGCTCACTCGACGAGTGCAACAAATAACATCATTATCAACTGATTTTCCTTAGAACTGATATGAGTTTCCTTTGTCCGTGTATCTGTGTGTCATATCGGGGCTTATCTTTTGTCTACATGACCGGTCGTGTCTTGACAGGCGGTTTTATAGCTGCACATTATTTGCGGTGTGAAATAACATAGTATAGCACTATCTTGTATGTTTGTAGTGACATTAATGTACTAGACACGTTATGTGCCACTTAAGACCTGCACTATTAAGTATTTTGAAGTCTATATTTCGATTTGGAACTTTAACTTGATTTATTTACATCTTTAAATTTAGTTTGTTAAAGTCCTGCCAATTAATTACCAAGAAAAGAAAAAAAAGTTAATTTTTTTTAAAATAAATAATAAATGTGGTCATTAATTGATGACAAATTGTTTTCTAAAGCAAAAGCAAAAGAATGGAAAAGTCTCTTCTTAACGTGTCGATGACAATCTAAATTAAGTCAGCCCAAAAAATGGCGATGAGTTTGGCAGTTTCGGTAGCGTCCATATACAGGAGCTCCTGTGATGGGCAAGCAACAGGACAGGCAGGCCACGATATCAAGTGTCCCATCGTTTGTGGAGCAACACACGGCCTGAACAGGTTTTCCTTGCTACATCCATCCTGTGTATACCATATACTGTGTATTTGTGGACCATAGGATGGTCCGCCAAGGTCATTCACGTCCAAGTGGAAGATTTCCAGTAAGTAGTACGAATGGGTTGGGTAAGGACACACTTTCCATTGGAAAAGTGATGGCTATTTTTTATTCATATTGGAAAAAAAACTGGGAGAATAAAGCAAATAAAAATAACTGTACCTATATTTATAAGCAAAGTATAAAGATATACTTTTTCAACAAGTTTTTAATTAAAGTAAGTAAGTATGTATAATCTACACGTGCAAGATCGTTAGTATGTCACCTTTGCGATAGCTATGCAAAACTGTAATTGAAATTAGAAGAAAAGTCACTTATTATTATATGAAGTTGGTCTCGTGACGCAAAATTATTGGTATACTAGCTGGCGCCCGCGGCTTCACCCGCGTGATATCGAAAAAAAGTATCCTATATGTTATTCCAGACTATAATATACCTCTGTGCCAAATTTCATCAAGATCCCTTCTGCAGTTTTGACGTGAAAGAGTAACAAACATCCATACATCCTCACAAACATTCGCATTTATAATATTACTAGGATTATATTATTGGTTAGATTGGAAGCCGAGTCTAACATAGTGTGTAAAAGACTAGGCAGATGATGATGATGATGATTTGCTATCAGTATATTCAAGACAATATGTATAGGCGTATAGACGACAGCAGTCTATTTACGAATATTAAAAGTAATCTGAAAGAGACAGCTGTTTAAACTAAGTATGACACGAGTTATTGAACTACTTAATGTGAATAAATTATGCAAAAGAATATACAAATGCTACTTACTTTAAGTTAAGAGTCTGTTTTAAACTTTTTAAAGTAAAATCAGGTAACATTTTTCTCATGAGCTGCAGCTCCCAGAACTATTCAACACTACGCAGAAGCTCTACTATTTTATTTATTTAACTATTTATATACACACAATAAACCAGACAGGATAAAAAAACATATAAAATTTGAGTACAAAGGTACTGCTTATTTCTTAAGAAATTTCTGCCAGCAGACCTGCAAAAGGAGATATGAGAACGAAATGTAGACGATAGTGTGTGAGAGAGTATTAGAAAAATATGTGTGTGTGTGCCTTAACCTATTATAACTTACAATATAAGTAAATATTAATAAATACTTGTATAAATACATAATGCTACTATACTATCTTTGGTTGAGATATTACTAGTCAAGTTGTTGATTAAAGTCTGTAAAGTTCCTCTAGGACTAGGAGCCTGGGATACACACTTCCCATTCTTCTGTTGACTGTTGGTAGACTACAGTAACCGATAACCATGAACTCTGCTCATCCTTCAGCAATAAAGAAGTATAACACTCAACATTTATTGGTACAGTCACATAAGTGTTTAGTCGTATGGCACATTGATGACACCGTTTCAACTAGAGTACAGTCGGAAGGTTAAGAGCCCGTTATCACATGTTATCAGGCGTACCTTGGTGACGCCCCATTTGTTCGTTTGACCTGACACAAGTTATCAGTACAACGGCGATAACCGCTCCACCGTCACGGTCTACCTGTTGTTATTTTTCAACTTTAAGTGTTTTTTTTTAGAAATTATTTGCGGAAAACCGCGTCGTGGAGTCTCCTTTTGGAAACTCCGTTGCATGTGGTTACTGCAGCCTTGTTAAACAAGTGTTATAGTGTTTCTTATGGTGTATTTGATGGTGTTATCGTATGGTTTACGTGTGTTAGTTAACAATATAAAGGTTATGTGGTGAACTCTAGCAGTTTGACGCGTGTGAAGTTGATTGTTCCGACTGGAATTTCAGCGTTGTAGGGAGCCGATAAACTGTTGTGATATAGGTATGTATAGATATAATACACTAAGTATATCGTAGTATGTGTGTATGTTTGATGTAGATACATCAAAGCCGAATGAGCTCTGTCGGTCTGTCTGTATTTTCTATTCAGATATTTTTACTTTGACCTCAATTTTGTTCCGAGGGCAGAGTGAGAGAGAGTGAGATCGTAAACTAATAGGTGTGACTTTTTTTGCGGATGGAAACTATCCTCAAATAACTTCCCCCAATTTTGGCGGAGCGGGGGGGGGGGGGCGGTATCTTTTTCGAACAACCTGCGACCGCGGACAACCCGCAACCCAGGAATAGCTGTGGCTTAGGGCCGTTTTACTCAATACCATGCTGCCCATACATCTTTAACCATCCTGGGCAATCCTAAAGATGTGACTGAGTCGGATTCATCGACGTGCGAGGTCATAAGCTTGTATCTCCATTTCAGGTGATGAATTGTAAATATATGAGCCCATGGTTTGTTCAGAATGTTTTATACATATTATAACTAGCTGTACCCAGGAGTTGCACCTGCTGCTCAGGTCACTTAGCGGTCTGAAAAATAGATTACGCCCGATTCTCAGACCTACCAGAATCAGAATATACTTTCATTAAATTTCGTAGAAATCGGTCAAGAGACTTTTATCAATAAGATATGAGTACTTTCATTGTATTTTGTGAAGGTAGTGCATGACTTAATGGTGTACCCGTAATTCTGTATTCATTGTGTGTAAAAGATGATGCTGTAATTCGTATTTTGGTTACAATCCAAAACAAATGTTTCACAAAACACCGTTTTTTATACTTTTGTATTTTTCTTAACGGTAGTTTTTTGTCATCTGAATATATCTTTCACTTCTTCTGTTTCAAAAAACTTTCTGTTCTAAGTTAATTAAAAATTTATTATTTTATTTTCGTGAATAATCCATGAACATGAACAGAAGGGTTAGGCAGAGAGTTAGTCTAAGAAATCCCGCAAATTTCATTAAAAAAAAGAAAGTTTTAAAATAAGAACAACAAAAAAAATTGGAAGCCGAAAAACAAAAATTGAAATTCACTATTTAATGGTGCGTGCACTGTGACTAAACATAGTAAGCAATTCTCCAGACATAATCTGCATAGCAATCAAGCACATATCTTGAACAGATGAGTATGTGGACTCACAAGGCGCAATGATTTTTTAGCAAAACGTAAGGCATACTTATGTTTTTTTTACTCTAGATGGAATTATAATAACTGACAGCATCAATTATGTTATTTAGATTTTCTGAGAAAGTAAGATTTCTAAAAGCCTACAAAACTAAAACCTCTGTAGACGTCAACATTCTGCTGCAAATACCATTTCAGGTGCAAATATAAAATGTGAATATCATACTGGGCGAAAAATAAAAGTTCCCGTTCACATTTGTTTGTTATTTTTTACATCCTACCACGTTAGGGTGTCTTTTATTTTCAGAACATTTTTTTTTGCGGATGGTTAATCATCAAAAACTTCCCTCACTTTGAGAGGAGCGGGGGGAGTATCAGTTTTACAGACTAAAACCCACTCATGTTCTTTATTTTGCCCTTTATGTTCCGGGGCCGCGGTATCTCTTTGGAACAACCCTCAACCCCGGTATTTTCAAACACTCAGGCTACTTCTTTAAGTATTGCCTAAAGTTAGTGAAAAGGGAGGGTGGGATACTTAAATGCTTTTGTTATTTACAAGAAACTCACTACGTCTTTTCTGACTAATATAACATCCGTAAATAATAATCGCAAATTATTGTTGTCCATCAGAATGTGATTGATCGCGTCGGGCATTCTGTGATAACCTTATCACTGTGTGTGTAATGCATTATCGTGTGAATTCAAGTCTATGTACCGTTTCAAATCTTAGGTTCCCTGATCAAAGTCAATGAATGATTGTGTTTAAATTGCAAAATAATTATTGGTTACGAAAATGAGATGGGTGGGGATTAAACCTAACTAGTTTTCCTGTCAGCCATTCTAACGAACCTTAACAAGTGAACTCTTTATTTCCTGCTTATGAAAATATGTTATACTGGCAACAACTAACTAACTGTATAGTTGCATAATTCTGAAAAAAAAAAACTTTTGGAACCATTTCATACTGCTTCGTAATTCTTACTTACCCTTTTGTTAGTAAAATTATAAGATTAAAAAATACGCTTAAATAAGCGTATAGATTTTTATTATGCTGGCAACTTTACTCCATAGTCAATATCAATATGATTGAAATAAACGTATTTTGTTTTAATAGGAATGCGTTTTGTTTTGTGCTAGGGTATTTCATAGACTCTCGCCGGTGATCATAGTGCGTCAGAACAATAATAGGAAGATAAGAATGACTTGAATTAGCTTATCATTAATTGTTATCTAAACTTAAAATGTACGCTAAATTTCAGCACAATTAGAGACTGGCATAAACTTCTAATATTTTTAACCGACTTGATGAAAAGGAGGTTCTTAATTCGCCTGTCTTTTCTTTTGTATGTTTGTTTCGCCATTTTTCCGTCAGTTACGGGTCGATTTCCTGAATTCTTCCAATTATTATTACAAATTTCCGTCTTCTAATGTATGTAGATGGTATATTTATATCTTATGAATAGGAATTCGAAAAGAATTTGTCTGAGAAACCATCATACCACAACTAAAAAGGCTGTGTTTTTTTAACAAAGTTTTAGTTAGTTACAAGTGAAGTAAATAAAAGCGTATTAATGTCAATAGATCACAATTGACACGGTTCTGTCTTTGCATCCAAAGAAAGGTTTTAAACAAGTACCATGACGCTGGATTCAAGGATCCATCTTTGTAAGATTTAAATCATATTGCAATCACTTATCTTACGAGAAAATTATTTCTAAGAACTATAAGCTGTTGCGATCTCAATCACATATTAATTGATGATTTAATTAAAAGCTCTTTCTAGTAACTACGTACCAAATAATAATTTCAGAAACACACACACACGCCTGCGATCCTCAAAGATTTAGGTAGAGATGTATCTAAAGTATGTTCTCATTTCTCTAATTATTTTTAATTGTGATAGGCGAGATTATTGCTATCCTGGCCAGGTTATTACAAAGAAAATGTTGATGGAATAATCGAATACTACTTCACTTAACCCTGTTCGAACCCAAGACCTCGTTCTTACCGGTTGTGGTTGGGATCATTGGATCATCATTTTCAAACCACCAGCAATTTAGATGTTCCATCAAACAAAAAAATATATTTTCCAAATCTATCCAGGCGTCTTGGTTAATAGGGGAACATACATACAAAAAGATTCCGACAAATGGAAGTAAATGGAACGACGAATGGAATGAAGTTCTTAAACTTCCTTCATTTTTTTAAGTCAGCTAAAATGATTTCAATTTTCAAATATTCTTTTATTTTTGTTACAGTTACCAGTGCTGCAAACAAAAGTGCCAACTCCTCATCATCATCATGGAGACGGTTCCATCAAACCGTCAGTCTCCTAAAGTGCAGTGTAGTGATGAAGTGGATGATATGAAGAGTGAAGTGTCAGTGAAGATCGAGGAGGATACAGACGAGGTTTTGAGTCGTGGCAGTCAGCGGGAGAACCGGCTGACCAGCATCATTGACCAGCTGCGGTGCCAGAGCCAGATGAAAGGTTGGGTTATTGAGTTGTATTATACTTGCTTTTGACCGCGACTTCACTCGAACACTAACTTTTTCGAAAATTATCCCACGGGAATTCCCTGTATATGACGTTCAAGCATTATGTAGCTTTCCTCTAGTGTTTTTTTTTAAATTGTAGCCCTTACAACTAAAAATATAAACTTTATTTATTTATAAGGGTTACACTAAATGAAACCGCAAAGATAACTTGCATAACCTACGGAACAGTGTAATTGCATCTTGAACCGTAAGGTCCATTAAAATTTTTCTTCTTTTCGTGCCAAAGAATTATACCAGTATGTACGAGTACTAGAAAAAGCTTAGACGGCTCTGTTGTTTGCCTTATTTAAGGCTGGAGGATATAGGTAGCTGTACACGATGAGTAGTGTAGGACGCCCTCCGACCAGGTGGGATGACGATCTAAGAAAGACTGCAGGCAGATGCTGGATGCGGCAAGCTGAAGACAGGGTGCTATGGCGCTCATTAGGGGAGGGCTATGTCCAGCAGTGGGCTAATGTAGCCTGATGATGATGATGATGACACGATGAGTAGGGCAAAAGCTGCGAGAATTATGTATCGGTGTTTCACCAGCATCTTGTTGTTCTGTGTTGTTTGGATTGGGTTCGATGATACGTCATACAGTCAGATTGAATCTGCAGTGGCCATCTTAAAACTGTTCAAGATGGCCGTTGCAGATTCAATGCCAACCTGAACTGGCCAAACTGAATTTCGTGCAGAGGGGCCTGGCAGGGCCGCCGCCTACCGGAGTTCGAAAGAAATACCGCGGGCCCCGGAACATAAAGGGCAATAGAAGGAACATGGGTGGGTTTTAGTCACTACAAGTCTGACACTCACAAGTTATTTAATAATTTCCCTAAAGCAAAAAAAAAAACCTGAATTTCGTGTGTAGATTCTGTCGCTTACTTTGATTACGGGCACCCACGCTACGTCACTTTTAGTTCAGCAGTCTATCTCATTTAATTATAGACTATCTCCTTAACTCAGTTCTCGTGAGGCTATTAGATAAAACTTATTTATAGTTCTATCAAAACGCCTCACACAGGCGGTGGTAGTGTCCAGACACTAGTAGACATTAATTTGGAGCAGTAAGTTTCACTACTTTACAACGTAGTAAGATGTGTGATATTCCAAACTGCTTCCTCTTTACAACTGACACATTTTCTTTAAGGTGTTTAAACGACAGGGTGATTGTGCCCGTGAAATTGAAATTGTCTTAGTTTTTTTGCAATTTTCCGGTTAGTGTCGGGCTGTATGTTGAACAAAATGTGATTGCGACCCAAACCGTAACACGTATGTATTTACAGGATGATAATCATTAAAACAATAAACAAAACATTAAGGAAAATATGTATGATGCAGGAAATGGGCAGGTCGTATGTTAAGAGAAAGTAATGGGATATGGACAAAACAATAACAGAATGGTACACTAGAATAATAGAATGGAAAAGGAGCAAAGGATGACAATCAAGACTTTGGGAAGGCAAGTTAAAGGGAATTGTTGGACCAAACTGGATGAGAATTGCGAGGGATAGGGATATGTGGATTTTTTTAGAGGAGGTCTGTGTCGAAAGACAAACTGGGGAAAAACGTACCGATCAAACTCAAACTCAAAGCATTTATTTCAATTAGACTATTACAAGGCACTTTTGAATGTCAGGAAACCAAATGAAGCTACAGTCCCGGTCACAAGGCATAATAACTTGTGAATTTACTGTAGTTGCCCATTCCAAAGCGTTGATCTCTATGGAGAAGTATGGGCAAGAAACTCAATGGACACTCTTTTAAATTAAAATATTATTACAAAATCGTGTTGACATCAATATAACGATCAAAATATAAGTCTTAAGAATTAACTGTAAAAAAGAAGAAAAAAGGCTTATTTTATTTTATTTAATCATTAAAACTATAAATACAACCCTGTTAGTAAATTAAATCCTGTTGAATGACTATATCATGAAAAACTAGACACTGCTCTGCAAATTGTAAATAAATAAAAATAGAAATTTTGAATTTCGTGAGGTGTCTTGGCGCTTAAGGCCATATCATCTCGACTGAGTTTCGATTAAGGCTGCTAATCCAAACGCCATTCGCCAAGTATGCAGGATTTTATGTGTCTACTGTGACCTGTGAAATACATCCTTAATATCCCCTTGCAGAACTTGGTGTGAAGGAACAGAGAGTTCACATGCATACATTCTTTAACTCACCTATAATACAAGTCCTACAGAATGAAAATCCAAAACGACTGAAAAGAGATAAGGCGTAGGACCCAATGGCTTTCAGGCTTTAACGATTTTATATGTACAGCAAAAGAACTAAGTAATCACGCTCGTTCGATATAGTTGATTTTTTCTAAAAAACTGATGGACGATTTGGCTTTTATTTTTGACTCTAATTTAAGTTCAAATTCAATGAACTGTGCGTTTCCTACAAATTAAATTTAACTTTATTCGTGGATTTTAAGGAAATTTAAATAATATCTTATTAATTGAAACAACAGAAGCGCGTTCTAATGGAAGACTGTACGTTTAATCATAGATAACACTATACATACATATTAACTTTATATAACTTATACTAGATGTCGCTACTAGTGTTTAGCATTACATATTTTTATATACAATTAACATATCAAACAAGCCTGGTTCTACGTATGTCTTTGGCCGACTGTACATGTTTTAATTCAAACACAGTTCGCAGTTCAAGCTAAAACACAACTTCCCATAAACCACAGCAAGTCTTCAACCGTGACGAGAACAAAACTAACCTTTACGATTTTATCGTGTTCATGTAAATCGCTTAGTAGATTTATAAAAGTAATTACAACAGACAAAGGGCACGCGTGGTGCCGCTGCCCACAATTAGTGGCTCTGGCGGTGTGCACCTTAAATCTTGGCAACAATGGCGCTGATCTCTGATAGGGTATCGCCGCATCTGTGTCGGGAACTGCTCTGAATTAGTTTGGTTAAGGCGAGGCTTGTAGGCTCTGATTATGATGTGGCCCGGTGGAAAATGTTGTGTGCGATTTTTTTTGCAATTTTTGCATTATTCTGCAACCCGTTATGAGTGTTGCTTATAAAGTTATGACTTAATAAGTAAGACAAGAATCTGATCCGATAATAATCTTCATTGATATTTATTTATAAAGAAGCCATGGATAGCTATATACTTTAAGGCGTATTAACATAATCTCGAGTCAAGTATTACTGTTGTTCGTTACTAACACAGATTATAAATTTATATGAGCTAACCCAAAATAAGCCTATTAATTGGCGGTTTGCGGGTGGGAGGGACTAACCTTCACGGTGACTTATTTACACAGCAATCTATCTTAAGTGAGCATATTTTAAGTGGTGTCAATTCATCTTAAATGAGCATATTTTTGACTACTTCCAAAATATGCTTATTTAAGTTAAATTGCTGTGTACCCTATAGTTTCTATAGTAATAAAAATGCCAGTGATTGCTGGCTGACCAGTAACATTTGCAATAAGATAAGGACAACCTACGTGGAGTAATTTCTACATTCTAATACAATAGCTGTATTTTGTTGAGCTCGTAAAGAAACATAGGCGTCGTCGTCTCTTTAACTAGGGCTAGAAGTGTAACACGCCGCGCGTGTCAAACTTAGGGCTGTCACTTGTTAAGTACTTGCATTGTTTTAATTGAATAATAATTTGACGACACGGTTAGCGCAGTGGCTGAGCGATTGACTGCTGCGCTGCGTGTCGCGGGTTCGATTCCCGCACGGAACAAATATTTGTATGACCTACAGATAGTTGTTCCTGTCTGGTGAGTCTGGCTGTTCGTGTATGTGAGTTTACATGTTTGTAAACGCACCCACAATACAGGAGAAATTCCTAGTGTGGGGCAAAGTTTAAAAAAAAAGAGAAAAAAAAAAGAAAAAGATAAGAATTAAAACGATTGCCCGTCTATCTGTATGTCTGTCAAGACCTTTTATCTCAATGCAACATGGAATAGAAATGAATACCAAATATTACAAACCTCGAAGCAGTAGGCACAGTTTTACCTAATAGTCAACCTACACTTCACCTGTGTTAGTCCCTTGTTATAGGGGGCGAGCCTATTGCCATCAACCGGGCACAAATCCAGACTCTGTGGCTGCTACTCAAAAATTCCTGATGGAAAAGTCCAGTATCATCATTTTCCTGCCCTCGTCGCATTCTATTTGGGGTCGGCGCAACCCGTTTTCATCTTCCATTCTCCCCTATCAAACGTCACGGCATCACTTACTCCTTTCTCCTTTATATCATTCCTTACACATTCCATCCATATTTTCTTTGGCCTTCCTCTCACTCTCCGTCCATCAACATTTAGATCCATCACTCTTTTAGTCACATGTGCTTCATCCCTCCTCATTACATATCCATACCAAGACAAACTCCCTTTCAATTTTTCTGTAACAGGCGCAACCACAATGAAAAGTCCAGTATGCTCGACGTAATTTGACCCAGTAAATGCTAGCCGTAGCAGTATAGCTATGCCAGTATGTGATAATAGCACGCAATTGTGAATAATGTTTACCCTGAAAGAAATGCTAGGTATGTAGTTATATACATATTACCTACCATTCCTTTCAGGGTTGTGTACCAAACTTCGCTATTAGTGTATATATAGTATAAAGCGTACGATATATCTTTTCTTTGTAGAAATCCTTACAATATTATCACCACTAAGACAGGTGCGAGAAGCGAGTCAGCCCTATACATTGCACTACTACCTGAGCGACGGTGCTGCCACCGGCGCGCGCGCATTGCCGCTGAACTAATCAGCGCAATCATCTCGCTGGCTCTATTAATGATCATTTGTCTTGTTTTTTGTCATTACTGTCGGGGAATATATGTAATTTAGCGAATAATTGAATGTTACAGTAGTTTGTGTCTAGATACAGTAATTTATGTGATGCAGTTAAAATAGAATTATGTAAAATCGACAAAATTACGCACTTTTACTTGCAGTCAATGATATCGCCTGAAGTTGTCCAATATTTCAGTAAAGAGTAAGTTCTTCGGAAGATATATCTATATTTTATACGTCTCACTTTTTGGCGAAAATAAATCTAATGAGATTCAACTCACGTTACAATATTCTCCTTAAAATGCTCGCCAGCTTTCACATAAAACGGTTTAAAACAGAAGCGGTATAGCCAGTCGGCCTAATTAATCCATCGGTTAGGGGTCGTTTAGTTAATGAATGAATAAATCGCCGTCAGACCCCACCTCCGCCTCACCCCGCTCCCCCTCCGGCCAGATAACGTTAATCGGCGCTCTCGATTTATGTACCTTCCGCGCTGAAATACGGCAAATGGTAGTCAACTACGACCACATCTTGAAAAAATTATCCTCACATAACCCTTACGCAAAAATAAACCATATTTTCCACAGATAGTGTCTCTATTTGCTTGCAAGGTTGTCTGGCGATAATTTCTATCGGTCGTGAGCAAATATAGAGAGCAAGCGCAGTGATGTATAGACGGCGCGCGCGCTGCTATCGCCGCGGCGTAAACCTCACATAGATGAGATAGGACACAGACTGTTACACAGACCTGCGTAATTTCACTATTTTCAACCAGGTCTTCTTGAAGCCTCTCCATCATTTACAAAAGTCGCAACGATCACAAGCTTATTTCAGCTCTGTCTTAAATAACGTCGATATGTAGTCATAATCTGCCTAGCCTTTTCCCAACTATGTTGGGGTCGGCTTCCAGTCTAACCGGATGCAGCTGAATATCAGTATTTTACATGGAGCGACTGCCTATCTGACCTCCACAACCCAGTTAGTACTGGGTAATGCGATAGCCCTTGGTAAGACTGGTTGTCAGACTTTTGGAACACTGACTACCTGTAACGACTGTCAAAGATCTACAAATGACAGCCGGGACCAACGGCTTAACGTGCTTTCCGAGGCACGGAGGAAACGTCGATATGTAGTGATGGCACAAAAAACATTCTGACCCCAGACGGCCATAACGCTACCAAAAGCTTATGTCATTGTAGAAAAACAGTATTACCACTTGAGGTTTCCATTACTAGGTGGCGCTGCTTGTCATCAAAATAAAGTTCTGAAACGAGCTGCTACCATTTGATATTAAAATAGCTGAAACCAAATTTACTTTTAAAAGAAAAGTTCGTGACCACTAATTTAGGTCCGTCTACCAATTAAAAGTCATAGTAATTAGAAAGCTTTATGAATTAGCACACAGGCCAACCCCATTACAAAAAACAACTTCTTTTCTAACCCATGCAAGTTGTTGGTACATTAATCGTGGTCCTACCTACATATTCACATCTCTAAAGAAGTGGCAAGTCCCTTCATATAAAAAAAATCTTCAACAGATACTAATACTACTGATCTTATACACCAAAAGAAAACATACAGTGGAGTTGAGAACCTCCTCCTGTTTTTAAAGTCGGTTAAAAACTCTAGTTTTCTTTTTATCACTTCTACGGCAAGATGCGCTTCTCAATTGTTCGTCCATAATTTTAATCCAGCTCACAACAGTTAATCAAACTGATAAGTACAATAAACATCATACGAAGCACTTGAACAGGGAATAGTCTTTCACCTAAACCTCAAAGACACTTGAGGTGGAACAAATCAGTATGATTCGTGATATGAGTGTGAATGATAAGGCTTTAGTAATGGCTATTCCGTGACGGTCTGCTTATCAATAATACCTTGACGTATGCGAGACAACGCCCGATTGTGAGTATTTCTTGTTCTTTTTTTTATAATCATCGAAATATGAAGAATAGAAAAAAAAACACCTTTAAAAATGAAACTATATGCTGAAGGATAATATATTTGCTTTTGATGCAGCGATGTGTAGTTTCTGAAAACTCTCCGTTTTCACTTTTTGTCGCTTGATGTCAGGTGGTCTAAAATGGCTGCATTAGTAGAATAATAATAAAATAATACGTTAAAATTCGTAAAATGTGCAATTCACAAAATTAACTGCGATGCAATATTATTTACAATATTATGTCTGATTATTTTAAGAATTTATTCAAAATCATTTATTTTGTGAACATAAGTAAAAAATTGATGGTAAAATAAGGAAGTCAGAAACTATCTATGTATGTTTATGATTCTGCTAAGGTGGTTGTTTCAGACGCCCAGTTCAGCATACGCACAGGTTGTCAAATTGTATAAGTCGATTATCAACTTGCTGGTAAGTACAAGTAGCCCGTAAGTCGACGCAGTCAAAAAATATGGCTGCTGATGTCACAAGCTTGTACGGAACCTTCGGTGTGCGAGGCTGACTTACTCTGCGCCGGTTTTTCGTTCATACAATTCCTTTTACAATCCACCTATCTTCCCTTCGGTTTTCTTCTCCGTTTCCATACATCAAAATTTAAGTAAAAGCTCTTTTAGTTACATTCATTTAATCATTAAGTTTAATAAAAATCCTTACTAATATTATAAAAGCGAAAGTGAGTTTGTTTGTTTGTTTATTTGTTTGTTACCTCTTCACGCTTTAATGGCTTAACCGATTTTGATGAATTTTGGTACAGAGATAGTTGGGAACCAGGAGACGGACATAGGCTAATTTTTATTAAAAAAAAGTGGGATAAGAGGGAGAACGAGGGAAGAAAAGGGAAAACTTAGCGTTGCTATTACAAATCAGTCAGGCGCAAGAGAAAAATGTCTGCTTGGTGTTTTATACCGAATTTAACGCGAGCGAAGCCGCGGGCGAAAGCTAGTATAACAATAAATTAAACCGAACTAGCACATCTATGTATCGTTAGTCTTTGTTCTAGGTCGCGTGCGCCTGCGCCGTTACCGCGCGCTGCAAATTTATAATGATCGATATTCGCGTCGGACGAATGGACCTTGCTCTGGTTACGCGGGTCGCGGGTTGCTGACTCCGTTCAGGATTTTTTTGTTGTAAAGATAAACTGTTCCTAGAGGATTTTGTCTGGTTGGGACATAATATTTAGCATGAAAAAATAAATTTTCGGCGAAAACTTTGATAGAAAAGTCAAATAGCGTTGGATTGACATAAGCTATCGAAAAATTTATGACAGGTCGCTGTAGTAAGGAAAAACGCTTTTATAGCAATTGTTTTTATAAAGCCTGTGCAGAATAGCACAGAAATAACTATTCTTCCGATAATGTCACACGATTGTATTTGAGTCGTTATGGCAGCATCACCGATATTTCGCGAAGTATAAGTTCAGTACTAAAGATGATTTACCAAAAAACTATAACCATTGTCATCTTGAAGAAGTCCGGGCACCCTACCTGTGGTTCTAGCCTACATACTTTTGAGGCTATTACGTTACGGTAGCAAGAAGGCTATGCTCACTGCCTTCCATCTACGAGCAACCGAAGACCGACATGACATATATCTGGTAAACGAAAAGTTGAAAATAAATGTTGTATGATCAAAATTAAATCGGTACAGCCATAATTTGAATGATTGTTATCATTTCACTTTTTAGACTTGAATGTTGCAAAATTTTCTCTTCGCGCCATTTTCGTGTCTTACATGTGAAAGTGTTAATGTTGGTAGTGTTGCGTAAAGGTGAAAAACGTCAAAAACCTACAGTTTATTACGTTGGTATATGGTAGCGAATCGAAACTGCAACGTGTGCTGCTGTTAATCAGTGCGCAGCAATCCTTATGAGATGGTCTAATTCTTCGTTGGTAGGGTTGCCGGTGTTGTATGAAAGGTCATTCAGTTTGAACAGTTTATAATTGCGGTTATTGAACACCTTCTTCAATCTACTGGTAAATGCACCTTACGAAAAAAGAAGTCATCCTAGTGACGCCATCCTAGTGACGCCAAGTGAACGACCGTTGCTTGAACTGGCATTTAACTATTTAGCAACTTCAAGAATCCAGAGAGTATTGAAGTTGTTAAATGCAAAATGTATTTTTTTTAGTAGTGTTTAAATAAAAAGCCGGCATTGATAGTACTTGGTTAAATTATTTTTTTGAAAACCAATTTAAAAAAATAATTTGATATATTCAAGTGTATCAGCAGATGTTTTTTAACTGCTTTCCTGAACAAAGTATAAATATATAAATTACTGTCACAAATCCGTCCTGTAAAATATCCCTGTTTTCAATGGTTTCTTATTATGGCTAGCCATATTTATGCGGTGAACTCATCAGATAGTCCGCCGACCTGTTCGCCAACATATTACATAAAGAAGTCTTAACACTTCATCGACGTTTATACATCCACTAGCGACTACAGATTGCCATCTTGTCTAGACCTCAGACCAGAAAATCTAGGCATAGTCGGCAGCCCTGTACATTTTGTGTTATCTCTGCAATCTTTACTTAAGTAAATTAATTTACCTCACCTCATACGATGAGTGAGATCCGACGATAGTGATTACAATATTATGAACCGTCGAGTTAATATAGCTAAAATATATTCCGCGCAATTACTTGAGCACGTCGTTAGCGGGGTTGTGGGTACCATAGACGTAGATGAGTGCCTTGCAATTGTGTGCAAAGGTTTTGCTTGTAATAATTGTTTGTTTGCACTTTTTTATTCGATTATACTTGACGAGATGTGCTTGATATTAGGGATATATAAATTGAGATACTTAAATTTAATGATTAGATATACCTAAGTAACTGGGGTGTCCTAGCTACTTCTTGTTAGGTAGATGGTAGATGCTAGACGGTTGGGGTGATTGTGTAGAATGCAAATGTGTCCCCGCACCCCAGGCAGAAGTGACGAGAAGGAACATAGTGTGGTTTTAGTCAGTAGGAGTCTGACAGACCCCTCCGCTGCCGCACGGCAGGAGGACATCTGTCGAGGATTTACACGATTCAAAAACAGTGCTTTTAAATGAGATTAAAACAATTAACTGTTATTTTTAAAGTTGTACCAATCTATAAAATCGAAACAGGCATATTTTGTATACTCGACCATCATAGACTCGGCACTCGTAACAGACGTTTTAGTATATGACTCTGATGGCTAAGAGGTTAGATCAACACCTCTCGTTAGTCGCAGCAGCCGGACGTCTGATCCTTAGGAGAGCACTTGACGGCTTCGCACGCATTGTGAACATATTCCCATTTTGATTCTATAGGAGTGGATGTGGACGTTATAAAACTTAAGTTTCTTCATAGCTCTTGAATTTGATTTAATTATTACACCATAAATATCAAACCATTTTTAATTGTGCGTCTCCAAATGTCCTGCATGGCCTTGAGTCCCTGGTAGTGTGTCGTTTACATTTTCATTTTTTAAATTTATTATTACTTATTTTGTTGTACTTGATCGGTTAATGAAAGAATCCCTCTATCATGGGATTACAACCTTTATAGTTTACACTTTTATATTATAATGTATAATAAATACACATCGATATTATATTAGAATGTATCTAGCTGTATGAAAAATTACGAAAAAGATAATTAATGGGGTGATTCTTGCACCATAAAGTTCTACATATTACTACTTCATACTTGAGTACTTATTTATTTTTCCATCTTGTAATCGATTTACTCCAAATTGCGAGCAATTGAAATACCTCCCACACGGTTCATACAATCTCAAGTGAATGCGGAATGTCCAATACCTCATCGAGTACGAGTGCGATCCGTCGAGTCACGCTGTCAGTGACACACGCGGCAGAAAGCGTGACTACATGTTACAATTAGCCGTATCTCCCCGCGAGGTGTCCGCTGCCATCTCGATAGTGAGGTGAAATGCTATCGTTTGTATTGCACACAATAGACTAAGGGTGTACTCATTTGGTATGCATTTTGGGCAAAAAGTGACCAGTGTATTATGACCAATTTTGGTCTCCGAATTGGTGATGAAGGAAAAGAGCCGGGAAAGTGCGAGTCGGACTCGCACACCGATGGTTCCGTACAAAATTGCTAAATAAACGGCTATAACTTTTGACTGCGTAAACTTAGAGGGTTGATTTATAGCTCTAAGGGACTACAGATTTGAATATATATGGTTTTAATTTTAACTCGATAACTCCACGCGTTCTCGAGAGAAGTGATCTTGACATACAGACAGACTTACAACAAAGTATAAGGGTTCCGTTTTTTCAACAACTCAAAAATATATATTTGAAAACTGATCAAGTTCAAGGTCGGAAGACAATTATGGTGTTTATGACGGTTATAACTTATTTGTTTTTTCGATTAAATACACCGATAACTTTGGCTCTAAAGAGACTTACTAAAATACAGTTCTTATTTAACTTTAACGATCAGGGGCCTTAGTCTGCTATTACAATGGTGTCAGAATGGTCGATCACTGATCGCATAATGGTTGATTTTGACAAGGTTCTTAACTTTAACGTTCAGGTTAAATTCTTTAAAAAAAAACTTTGCCCCGCACTAGGTGTTTCTCCTGTATCGTGGGTGCGCACACAAACAGCCAGACCCGGAACAACTATCTGTAGGCCATAAAAATATTTGTTCCGTGCGGGAATCGAACCCGCGACACGCAGCGCAGCAGTCGATCGTTCAGCCACTGCGCTAACCGTGTCGTCATAATTTGTCGTGGTTTTTCAGCAGAAACAGCCACGAACACAGTCACAGTAGCAGCCACGGGGTCTAGAGTTGTACCAAGTTAATGGTTATAAGCTCGCCCCTATTAAATGAGACTTATATTACTGGCCTAACCCTTCCAGGGATTAGGCGTGATATTATGATGTTATGTTCAGGTTAAATAATGGAATAAGAGCAGGAAAATGATGATGATGGTGATGAGATGTTCAAGATATTAGGACTTTTGCATCGTAATATAAAAAGAAAACGATAAAGTTGACCCTTTTTCAAATAACTGCCCCCACTCTGGGCGGAACGGGGGGGATTGTCAGAGTTTTACTGACTAAAACCCACCTAAGTTCCTTCTTTGGCCCTTTCTGTCCCGGGGCCGCGGTATCTCTTTCGAACAACCCGTAGCCCCAGCACGGAGTTAACCCTATAGTTAACACGACGAGAAAATTTTCAGAACATAAGCAACATCAGAATCTTAACTACCTTTGCTATTTTCCAAATTCGCACGCAGCGTCAATGTTTTCTAAATAACGCGATATCTTTCTTATCCCATGTGAACAGTGGCTAACCGGAGCTACAGCTAGAGTTTACCTTATCTGCGCACTTTGTTTACGGCGGCCAGCCGTTACGGAGCTGGGAGCGCCAAACGACGAACACTATCGCCGCTCTTACGTCACTAACTTTATCGGTCTATTATAACTTTACTGGTCACCTCAGTAAGGTGAACAGATGACTAGGTTATGGTTGTGGGAATTCGGTTTTATAGATTAGACTAGATTTGACGCAGGTATATAAATAAAATCTACGTTTCCCAAAATACCCCACGTATATTCTTAATAACTTTCGAGATAAATGTAGGTTTTTAATAATTTTACGCGAACCAAAAATAACTCTTTCTTAATTACGTGGGTTTGTCACATTCTCCATCGTTAACTAGAGCAATTTTCAAATTTTATTAGCATCACGAGTAAGAAAAAAAACCCAAAATTTCGAATAGATCAAATGATTTTTAAGACCAGTTTTGTTTTTTTTTTCTTAAAAAAAATGTTGCCCCACGCTAGGATATTCTCCTGTATCGTGGGTGCGTTTACAAACATTCAAATTCACATACACAAACAGCCAGACCCGAAACAACTATCTGCAGGTCATACAAATACAATGTTGTTTAAAAAAAAAAGAAAAACCTAATGTAACATTTTCCGTTTCCAAGTGCTATCTTGCAAGAAGCAGCACATTAATTAAACTATTCATGAGCCTACAACTCAGTTGAGGGAGCATATCGCGGTATCCTGTTATTACCTTCAGACGCAGTTCCGGTCGGCAGGTAGCGGGTGCTCGATGGAGTGCATCTTCAGTTTTTGTGGCCATGCTAATTATTGCGCGCTACGCTACATCTCTGCTGTTACTGTTATGGGCGGGTCGGTGGTGAATGAGAGCGTGCTCGCTTTTTGATGAGTTGGTTATTTATCTTGTATTGTTTGCTTAATTGGTTCGTACAAAGAACGTTATTTAAAAAAAAAGTGTTTTTTTTCATAAACCACAGCTTTATTGGACAGCATGACCACTTCTATGTTCTTTATAAAAAGAACCTTATATTATAAATAAACACTTAATATAAATATATTAAACTAGCTGTGCCCAGCGGTTTCACTCGCTGCTCACTTCACTTATGGGTGTGAAATATAGATAGTAGCCGATTCTCAGACCTACTGAATATGCATATAAAATTTCATAAGAATCGGTCGAGCCGTTTCGGAGGAGTATGGGAATGAAAATTGTAACACGAGAATATTAAATATTAGATAAATAATAAGAAAGTATTTATGCTACATTATGATTCTGTACTTTATGACAAAAACACAATCAATTTTTTATAGCTATATTTATTTCAATGTACATGTTATTTACAAACTACCTACAAATAGACTTATAATAAATATTTGTACAAGTTTAAAAATAACGAGAATAACATTAAACAACTTATAAATAACTAAATTAAACTCTAATTATTAAACTAAACTAAACTTATTTAACACGGGGCCTCAAAAAATTCAACGGGAAAAGAGACAAATTAAAAATCTAAAGATTCTCCACGAAATAAGAACGTTCTACACAAAAAAAAATATATTTGTGCCACCTTAGAAACCTCAACACTGGTTGTGCGTGAACACCGATACGCGTACAAGTTTGTTTCCAGTAAAAATGACAATTATCGTCAATAATGCCAGTATTTGCTCACTTGACTCTTATTTCAAAGACAAACTTGGCAAATCTGTCATTTAGTTATAATTTATGACCTTACTTTGCATTTTTTCTTTTTTTTTTGGCTGATTTTATGGTTTTATAAAATATAGACGGACGGACATAAACAAAACATTTTTCGCAACGAAACTCCAACGTCATCATTCTCCTAGCCTTTCTCCAGCTATGTGTTCCGTTCCATTCTAACGATCTAGGGAATGCTAAGCAGCTACATTGTTACACCGGGGAATGTAAACTGATTAGAAATTGGTTCAATCTGAAGGCGACCACAACACATGGGATTTTCCGGCTGGGAATTCTTGAGCGGCGATAAATGGGATTGGGTTCCGACTTAATCTTTATTATGTTGTGTTGCATATCAAATTTATTGTCCATAGTTTTGGGTATTCATATGACGATATCTTTTTGGTACAGTGTCTAAATGCCTGGCTGTTGAATTCGAGGTATTTATGTGATTTGTATTGAAGAATTTAGAGGATCGACCTAGTTTTCGAAGGTCAGTTAATTAATCTAGGCTTAATGTGGCGTGTCTTCGCACCGACGGTTTTTTTTTTGTTTCGAGAGGCGTAGATGCAATTGTATAAATCCAGTTTATAGCCTGTTATAACCTTAATTAATATGTAGTGTAAAGTAGACAAGAAACTCCTTTATGGGACAGGTACAAGTCATCGCCAACACCGTAGAGATTTGGTTGCAAGAAACAAAAGAAAATCTAAGACCTATTTCGGATTTATGATCGCCGGCGGCGATCTCTCGCGTCCGGCCCTGGTTCAGGCCATGGTTCGGAGCGAGAGGGAATGGGAAGCGGTCACCACCTTCTGCGAAGCAGTAATGCTAGCAAAGGAGGTGACCGGGCGTTTGAGGGAGAGAACATCAGGCCAACCCAGCCGCCGCGGGAGACGCCCAGGGCGCCGGGCGCCGCGAGACGACTTCCGGCCACCGTAGATGCGGGCCTGTGGACTGTGAGCAATGGGTAGCTCACCGTCTGTCCGTCTAATGACGACAGGCCGTGTCGACGGCGCGTTCGTGTTTCACGCGCGCCTCAAAGAGAGTCAGCAAAGCAGAGGGGCTTGCCAGGGCCTCCGCCTGCCGGGGTTGCGGGTTGTTCGAAAGAGATACCGCGGCCCCGGAACGTAAAGGGCAATAGAAGGAACATAGGTGGGTTTTAGTCAGTACAAGTCTGACATGCCCCCCCGCTCCGCCCAGAGCGGGGGAAGTCATTGGATGATTTCCAACCTGAAAAAAAAAGACCTATTTATTAGTTCTAAACTGTTAATCTTGCAATTTGTATGGTGTACATAATAAAGAATATTCTATCTATCTATCTAATCCTCGCCGTGCTCTCCAGGCTGAGATGTAAAAATATCATGACCACACCTTATCCACATCAGTTTGGAGTTGGTTTCCCGTTTCATTAGGTGCAGTTGAATACTATGAAGTGACTACTAACTTCTGACCTCCACAACCCTCAGTAACTAAATAATAAATACAATACTCTTGGAAATACTAGTTACGGGTTGCTTCATAGCCAAAAAACAAAACAAAGTGCGAATCACAAACATAATAACGAATGCCAAACTAAATTTACGACGCGCTAACCGTCTCGATAGTTGCTGAGTAAAAGCTTACATTCCTAGTGTTGTGCCGCGAGTCCGCGACAATGCGACTGTCATCGGTCGATATATTACACCCGCTACCGGCTCGGCACGCGGCTAATATTTTATATGGGCGGTCTTCATTGCGATCGGGACCTGTTGATGTAGTGATGGGGTGGTGTCGATAGTTTTTTTTGGAATGTCGAATTATTGTTGGTAAAATGTGTTTATAAACTAGATTAGTTGTTGATTGTGTTGAGATTTTAGGTGATTATGATAGATTTGTGTTCTAATTTCATATTAAATATACTTGAACTACACTACTGTACTTTTTCAGGGTTTTTTTCATAAACGTGAGCGTAAATTATTGATTCCTCAAAGAATTCTTAACATGTTAAATTACATTGCGTCCGAATGCAAAAAGAAGAGAGGATCGAGGACATCTATTTTAACAAAGAGGAGTGGTTTTTTTACCAAAGAATAGAGAGCTATTTATTTTACCGCAGGCGATGGTAATTTACGCATATTATAGATTGTTGTGTAGATAAAAGTAATGGGTCAAATTATAAAAAAAAAATATCATATCATATGTTTTTCCTTAAAAGATTTCTACTTTTCACAATCTTCAGCATACAATCAATTTCTAATAATTTATCGACACATCCCCAGCCCTACCGGTCGAGTGAAAGAGGCGTGCACTGGTTGCTCTCATTAATCTTTCATTTCTACGTTATATTATTAGAGGAACGGGTTTGCACGGATGCTGCGGGGGCGCGGGGGGTGTGGGTTGAGGTAGGCGCGCAGGGGGCAGGGCGTGAACCCGAGTGAACCCGCAGTAGCACCTGCCGCGTCCGGTCGGCGGCTGAGCAACTCTAAGGTTGCCAGGGAAACATTCTGATCATGTGCATTGACAGGATACCCAGGTTATGATCTGAGAAACATCACCTCTTTCCGTTTAGTTTTTCTAGGAAGATAATGGAACATAGCAGGATGGAGTTCGTAAGATAACAAGCGTTATCGATAAATTAAGCAGACTAGTGTTCGAAGAAGTTTTCCTATGAATATTTTAGGGTTGTCGCTTTCGCTTTTCCAGAATGGAAAAATTTAGGAATTCAGATCCTTGTCTACGGGACTTAAGGATTTAAATCGTAACTACAATGTTCAAATTTTTATTGCTAAATAAAAAATTAAACATAGTCGTAACGAGTACGTTTACAAAACTGTAGTCGAGTTTGGTAATTTAATTAAATCCATTAGAGTCAAAGACTTAGTCAATGACAGACAGAATAATGAACTCAGCCTTTATATAATTGCATATTTGATTTATAATGGTCATTAAAACTAGACCATTGCGGAATACAGATCTGATCCAGTTTTACAAAGGCTGATGAGCAACTATAAATGAGACCATATAAATTATGAACGCCAAAAATTACAGTGGTGTTGATGGCAATCTAAGCGGGATCAGCTTAGAATTTGGTTACAAAGAATAAAAGAAAGTGAAGCTTGGTATGGTTGGTTGATACCAGAAAGAGTCCTTGGAAGAAAAATAAGCACATATGCGACTGTACTGTAAATGTCAAGACTGTTCTGGAAAAGACAAGCTTCAGACATAGAGTTCTCGAGCTCTTAAGCTAGAAACTTGTTTATGCTGAAATATTATTTTCCTAATTCTCTGGCTCTGTCGTTGATAACGACAGCATGAATGTTAGACTAGCTAGAAACCGTGGTTTGCCAAACTTCTTGGCAGTATATGATTAGGTATAAATGAGACAAAAGATGTAGTATAGTCTGGTTATAATTATCCAAAGGTGCATCTTATATACTAACGACTTCGTGTTGATAACAGATAGTAGAAACATTTAATAGATATTGAACGTGCGATAAAGAACATAAGATTGCGATGTAGATTGTAGATACAGCACGAAGATATCGTACTGTAACAGTACACCCCCCTTTAAAAAGAAAAATAAATATTATGGTAATAGTGTTTACAATATAAATTTGATCTAGACCTTATTAGTTATTTGCTGATGTATATAAATAATAATGCTATTGTACACGGTGGAATTTGATGACGCCTGTTGTGGTGTGATTTGCTGACGTCTGTAATTTTGACTTAGCTGTTGCACGAGTGTTTATTATTTTTTCCGTTAAACTCTTCATTTTTCTGTCCAGTGTTTTCATTATGCCGTAAATTAGGATCGCACCGATTGTTAAAATAATCTGTCCCATTGCAACATTTCTTGTCCACCGTAAGTCCTCCTGGATCAGGTTACGGAGTTTGTCCGCTTCGTTTTGATTGAGGCAACTGTCCGTATTGTATGTTATCTGGTCCTTAGAACTTTGATTTCCCATTTTAGATGTCTTGTTGTTACGAGTAGTTGTGAATTAATGGTATATGTTAAGATCTATGTTAATATATATACGAATAGCTTGCTTCTATCAGCGATTTTTTATAGACGTACTACTGGCTTTACTTTACGTCCCGATCGTGTAGTGTACGTGTGTGAATGTCTGTCGCAATCCTTTGAATCTGGCACGTAGTTTGATTCGTCATTGATCATGAATGCTGGTTTCAATCTGTCAATTGATATCACTGTCTCTTTATCCCTAATTCTAATGCAAAATGTTTTATCTGTTTTACTAATTACTGGGTAGGGTCCTTCATACGGCGGTGTCAGGGCTTTCTTCATTCTATCACACCGAACAAATACGTGTGAGCATTCTTTGAGTTCGGGATGCACAAATATAGCTTGGTTATGGTTTTTTCTTTTCGGAATCGATGTCATTTGTGTGATGTCCTTTTGAATTTGTTTTACAAATTCTTCGTACGTTGATAACTGTGCTGCTGATGACTCAAAAAATCCTCCAGGGAGTCGTATTGGCGTTCCATATGTCATCTCTGCTGAACTATAACCTGTGTCTTCTCGCAAGCTACTCCGCAACCCGAGTAAAACTGTTGGGATTTCTTTTAACCAATTTTCGTTGGATTCTCTTGTCATTAACGCTACCTTTAAAGTTCTATGAAATCTCTCTATCATTCCATTGGATTGCGGATGATAAGGTGTTGTCCTAATTTTATGTATTCCCAAAAATTGTGAGAGTGACTCAAATATTCTTGATTCAAACTGTCGGCCTTGATCCGTAGTAATGCGCAATGGACATCCAAAACGAGTAATCCATCCTTCGAAAAGTGTCTTGGCTACTGTTTCTGCAGTTATATCTTCTACCGGAAATACTTCGGGCCATGACGTACAACGATCTATGATTGTGATTAAATATCTCTTCCCTTGTGAAATCGGAAGTGGTCCGACGATGTCAATATGTAAATGTTCAAAACGTTGCGCTGTCATAAATGTACCAGGAGGTGATATCGTATGTCGTTGTATTTTTGATTTTTGGCAGGCTATACATGATCTACACCAATTATTGATATCTTTGTTCATATACGGCCATAAATACCTTTGGGTTATCATTTTTCTCGTAGTTCTTTTTCCTGGATGGCTCATACCATGAATGGTATCGAAAATTTGTTTGCGAAAATGCTTTGGTAAGTAGGGGCGGCT
Organism: Ochropleura plecta; assembly: GCA_905475445.1. Lineage (NCBI taxonomy): Eukaryota > Metazoa > Arthropoda > Insecta > Lepidoptera > Noctuidae > Ochropleura > Ochropleura plecta. The sequence goes on from FR997735.1 coordinate 5,977,848, forward strand.
TTTTCCAGTAGACGTGTCGCAGGTGATGTTTATTGTGGAACCCGGAAGCGTAATGTTTTTGAATTTTAATCTTTTATTGTCATGTAATTTACTTAGTTCATTATCTGTTGATTGACATTTTTCCAATTCAGCGTAATCGATAGGTGATGGCACGTATATTTCCTCTATTCGAGATAAGGCATCGGCGGTAATATTGTCACGTCCGTTTATGTGTTGGATGTTGGTACTGTATTGTGAAATGAAATCTAACTGCCGGACCCGTCGCGGTGTATCGTTTGATGATGGTTTTTGGGAGAATGCGTATGTCAAAGGTCGGTGATCCGTAAATATTGTAAATTCTCTTCCCTCGATTAATCTGTGAAAATGTTTGACGGCCATGTATATTCCTAACAGCTCTCTGTCAAACGTAGAATATTTTTGTTGAGTTTCGCTTAATTTTTGTGAAAAAAATCCTAATGGTTCCCAATTGCGTCCGGATTTTTGTTGTAAAACTCCACCAACGCAAGTAGCACTAGCGTCGGTCATGAGCGCTAGTGATGCGTTGCGGGAAGGATGCGCTGTTAATACTGCGTTTTTCATGCTTTCCTTGCATTTTTCGTAAGCTTTGTCTGCTTCCGTTGTCCAAGGAACAGGTGAATTATCGTTCTTTTTTGAACCATGTAGATATTCGTTTAAAATTCTTTGATTTTCCGCTGCGCGTGGAATATTACTTCTGTAGAAATTGACCATGCCCAAAAATCTTCTTAATTCTTGAATTGTTTTCGGTTTGGGAAATTCCATGATTGCTTTGTAATTTTCTTCGGTAGGTTGTATTCCTTGGCTCGTTATATGATAACCTAAGAAATCTATTTCCCTTCTGAGAAATTCGCATTTTTCGAGATTAATGGTTATTCCATTCTCGTGTAAACGTTTGAAAACCGTTTCTAAATGCTGATAATGCATATCTTCGTTGTCCGATGCGACGAGACAATCGTCTACAAATATAAATACGAAGTTTAAATCTCTAAATAAGGAATCCATGAATCGTTGAAATGTTTGTGCCGCATTGCGTAATCCGAAAGGCATTCTTAAGTACTCAAAAAGTCCGAAAGGTGTGATGATGGCTGTTTTCTCTATATCTTTAACAGGAATACAGTGGTATGCTTTGCGTATATCTATCTTGCTTAGTATCTTCTTATTTTCTAATATGTATGTAAAGTCAGTTAATCTTGGTAGTGGGTATTTGTCCGGCACTGTCGTGCTATTGAGCATTCGATAGTCTCCGCACGGTCTCCATTCGCCATTTTTCTTTTTTACCATATGTAATGGGCTTGCCCATGGGCTATCTGACGGTCGGCAAATTCCGAGTTCTATCATATTTTGAAATTCCTTTTTGGCTATGTCGTATTTTTCTGGAGGTAATGGTCTTGCCCGAGCTGCGACGGGTGGTCCTGTAGTGATAATGTGGTGTTCAATCTTATGTTTGGGCGCATTGCGTAGAGAGGACTCTTTCGTGATGTCTTCGTATTTGTTTAAAAGTTGCGTAATACGTGGATTCGTTCCCACTGCGATAGTACGAATTGTTTGTTGTGTCGCTTTTTCTGAAGTTACATGCGTTGTCAGCTCTGTAACTTTGTCGATAAGTTTGCGACCTGCTATGTCGACTAATAGTTTATAGTGCTCTAGAAAATCTGCTCCAATTATTGGTTGTGTAACATCGGCGATTATAAAATTCCATTTATAACATCGTTGTAGTCCTAAATTCAAGGTAAGCGTCTTCTCGCCGTAAGTCCTAATTTTAGTCCCATTTGCAGCGTATAGTGTGTATTGTTCATTTTGTAAAATTGAATATCTCTGTTGCTTGCTAATGACTGAGATATTTGCGCCCGTGTCAATCAAAAACTTCATACCACTTTTTCGGTCGGTAATGGTGAGGCGATTGGATGGGTGGATTGCACAGAGTTTCGCCGTTGTCTGTGCTCTTATTCGTTTCCCTGGTTCCGTACGTAAGTCATTGGTTTCCAACCGCATGGTTTAATGCAGTTCCTTGCATATTTTCCGAATCTTTCGTGGTAGTAACAAAATCGATTTGCTCCTCTATAGTTTGTTCTCGGCCTCATAATCGGGAATTGTTGACGTTTCTTGAAATGATTGTGCGTGTTGGGTCGATAGCCATATTGACCTTGCTGAATTGCGTCAATATCTATCTGTAATTTTGCTAGCTGGGTTAAAATGCATGCTGTATTGTTGTCGTTTGAAGTGTCGTTGCTAACAGCTGATATTTCGGTTACTTTTGAATTCATTATTATTTTGTCTGCAATTTGGCTCAGTTTGTCAATTTCCATGTCTTCCGTAACTGCTAGAACCGTAGTAACTGATGTTGGTAAAAGCCTGAACCATAGTAGTTTAATTGTTTCGTCACTGATTTTTCCTCTCCCGAGGACCCGCATTTGACGTAATAACTGCGAAGGTTTTTGATCACCGAGTTCTGTCTCTGATATTAATTTTTGAAACTGTCGCTGTTCTGTTTCTTCGTAACAATCAATTAAACGTTCCTTGATGTTTTTGTATTTATCTGTAGTCGGTGGTGAAGTGATTAGGTCACTAACTTGTAGTATTTCTTCCTTGGATAACTTTGCTATTACTGTACAGTATTTGTATTCGTCTCCTTGCTTCTGTGGTGCTAATATGGCTTCTAGTTGCGTGAACCATAATCTTGGTTGGTCTTTCCAAAATTCCGGAATGCGGGATAAAACCGAGGTGCCAGCAGCTACTTCAAGTGTTCCTTGCTGATTTATGTTCGCCTTGCACGGTGATTGTGCCATGTTTCTTGCTGCGTATTCGTTCGTCGGGGTCACCAATTTGCCAAACTTCTTGGCAGTATATGATTAGGTATAAATGAGACAAAAGATGTAGTATAGTCTGGTTATAATTATCCAAAGGTGCATCTTATATACTAACGACTTCGTGTTGATAACAGATAGTAGAAACATTTAATAGATATTGAACGTGCGATAAAGAACATAAGATTGCGATGTAGATTGTAGATACAGCACGAAGATATCGTACTGTAACACGTGGTTTCACCCGCGTCATATCGAAAAAAAAGTCTCGTCGAAAAAAAAGTTGTTATACCAGACCATAATCTACCTCTGTGTCAAATTTCATCAAGATCCGTTCAGCCGTTTTTACGTGAAAGAGTAATAAATATCCATACATCCTTACAAACATTCGTATTTATAATATTACTAGCTTTTGCCCGCGGCTTCGCTCGCGTTAAATTCGGTAGCGCCTTATTGATTTGTAATAGCAACGCTAAGTTTTCCCGTTTCTTTCCTCTTTCTCCCTCATATCCCACTCTTTTTAAAAAAATAATAGCCTATGTCCGTCTCCTGGTTCCCAACTATCTCTGTACCAAAATTCATCAAAATCGGTTAAGCCATTAAAGCGTGAAGAGGTAACAAACAAACAAACAAACAAACAAACAAACAAACTCACTTTCGCTTTTATAATATTAGTAAGGAAGTAAGGACTAGCTATGCTCCGGCATGCGTTGCAATGCAATTTTCTACCTACCCTATCTTTTAAGTTGGATCAAACTGCACACGGTGTGCAAATTTAATTTAAAATCGGTTAAGTAGTTTGGGAGTCCATCGCGGACAAACAACGTGACACGTGATTTATATATATTAAGATAATTATAATAGGATATTAGTAGGATATTAGTAGGATATTAGTAAGATATTAGTAGGATTAGTAGGAAGTAGGATATTAGTAGGATTAGTAGGAAGTAGGATATTAGTAGGATTAGTAGGATATTAGAAGGATTAGTAGGAAGTAGGATATTAGTAGGATTAGTAGGATATTAGTAGGATTAGTAGGAAGTAGGATATTAGTAGGATTAGTAGGAAGTAGGATATTAGTAGGATTAGTAAGATAGCTGGCATCTGCGTGATATCGAAAAAATGTATCCTATGTGTAATTCCAGACCATAATCTACCTCTGTGCCAAATTTTCTCAAGATCCGTTCATCCGTTTTGACGTCAAATAGTAACAAACATCCATACATTCATCCATCCTCACAAACATTCGCATTTATAATATTAGTTGGATTAGTGGCAAAATAGCCAGTTTTTTTTAATGAACCCCTTTTAATTCTGAGGTGCCAACCCTATCCTAACTTCGGAGGTCGTAAAAGGTGAAGTTTTAATGGCTGTCACAATATGTATTCGTATTGAGAGATAACGCTAAAGGTACATGGCCTCTCATTTCGGCTGTCCGTTCACTACAGTATTAAAGACAGGATTAAAACAGCTGCACTGACAGGTTGAGGTTGACAGATGTTTTTATACTGTTATATTTCATTCAAATGTATGGCCGTTCACTAACGTAAGCCATCTAAATGTATTAGCTTGATTCAGTCATGTGTTTATTCTTCTTTTTGGTACAACTATGTCATCAAAAGACGTATATGAGCCAGGTGGTAGTGACCTGCATTATAGATTGCAGGATTGACTCCAGAAATGAACTTTATTACACTTATATTAATTATTTAAGCGACGACGGTTGGTAGGTGTGTATTTTGTTACTCCTTCATGTTCAAATGTCTGGACGAATTTGGCATGTAGAAAGCTTATGCTCTTGATTAACACATAGGCTTTTTATCCCGAACTACAGGGGCAAAACCACGGGGTGCTGCAAAGTATCACTGCCGCTCTCAAAACGGTGAAAACAGCATGAAGTATGCAATATGTTCTAAAACCAAAAACCTCCTTTTGTTTGAAGTCGGCTAGTACAGACGCCAGCAGGTCAAGCTACCCGAAACTGTCAATTTTTCCCAATGAACCTTGAACCTAATACTTTAGAAATAAAGTCGAAAATCTATCAAAGAAATCTGACAGATTGTTGTAGCTTGATGTGCAGGCGTCTGTACATTGTTTTAACCGGTTAAAAGTATTTTGACTGTAGCAAATATATCGTGTGTTGAAGATAACCTACAATAACACAGCTTTACCAAAAGTTTCTTTCGTATTAATACAGTGATACAACGCCAAACACACCTTAATATTCAAACTTAATTGACAAATTCATGTCTTTCGGTTAATTTACTAAATACAATGCTACGAAAACTAGTCGGAATTACTTAGGACCCGGATACACAAATAGAACGAGTATTTACAATGGTAGTTGTTGATTTCTTATGATTAGAACTTAAGAGCTGCTCGATAAATTCTCAAGGTAAAGCCTAAAGCCCCGGGCTACAGCTCGTTGGAAATGTATGCGGGAAAACGTTAGCTTATTCTGACCTTAATCATATTGAGTGGTGGTCTGAACAAAATCTAATAAATGGTCATGAAATTTGTTGTTTTTTGAGTTCCATATGTCAAAAAGAAAATACCAGTTTTTTGCGGATGGGAAATCATCAAATAACTTTCCTTGCTCTTCTTCAAGTGTCAGACTTGTACTGACTAAAACCCACCCATGTTCCTTTTATTGCCCTTTCTGTTCCGGGGCCGCGGTATCTCTTTCAAACTACCCGCAACCCCGGCAGCGGTGGCCCTGGCAGGCCCCTCTGCTTTACCGATACCCCTATAGGATCACTTTGTCCGTCTGTCTGTCTGTCAAGACCCTTTATCCTGGGAACAACTTGAGGAATCGAGTTGAAATAAAAACTATAGAATTAAATTCGAGCTGTGGAAATCAACCCTCTAAGTCTACGCAGTCAATAAATATGACCGTTTATGCCGCAAGTTTGTATGGAACCCTCTATGGACGACCCGGACACGCGTTTTTTTTTAAATTCATTATACATACATCTTTTTAAATGCTACATTCGGCGTCATTGTTTTTTCAACGTGGTTTTACATTTACTGGCTTATCCTTTAAATAATTATTTAACTATCTTTACCAATAAGAGTTTTTTTACTGTTACCATTAGCCTTCCCAAGTATATTAAGGAGAGCTTCCAGTCTATGTGGATATAGATAAACCAGTATTTGACATAAACGTCTACCTTCTTGACTCTGTACAACCTATAACTGGGTAACCCCTTTCTTAACACTGGTTGTCAGTTTTCGTTCTGAAGCTTATCTATCTCCTTTTATATCTTAAATATTTTATATCTTTACAATATTATCTATAGTATCTAGTGTAATTTCGATCTCATCTCAGAAGGTTTGTGTCAATGTTTTTTAAGCCATTAATATCGTTTTGTTTTAAATAATGAAATACTACTAATTTCAAAAATACACAAAATCAATGAGTCATCCCTTAGGCCTTTTCCCAATAGGGTATTTTACTCTAAATGAAAGAAATTCTAAAAATATACAATTTAGATAGCTTAGGCAATAAGCAGTCGGAAAATGTTAGATTTAGTTAATAAAATAACTAAATAAATTTTAAAATTGATTTCAAAGTTTTCACTTTTTTTAGTCTGTTGTTTATATGTATAAGCGAAACAATGTCCGCCATGAATATTACGTCATACGGTCATGTAAGCAAAAAGTGACAACTGTCAACTGAGCGACGTCTGTTATTTTTGTATTAAAAAACTTTACAATTTTTATTGAAATAATAATAGTAATAATACTATGACGGACGGAGACGGTTTCGTAAAAGGAGACAGTACATTTTTTCATTTTTAAATTATAGTGAAATATACAACTAAACAGGAACACTAATAACAGCGCATTTGTTTACATGACCAACTGACGTCATGACCACAGAGTAACATGGCGTCAAGCGTTTTTGTGTTTTACGCGCGAAAATAGAAATTGTAAAATTGAAATGCAGTTTTATGGCACTTATCGATTGAATATTTTTTTTTGTTTTTTTTTGGTGGTTTAATAGGACCCTAGGATCAAAATGAGATACTTTTTAAAAATTGGTGTAATACCATATTATGTTAGGGTCGGCTTCCAGTCTGACCCCGTGCAGCTAAATACCAGCTTTTTACTTGAAGCGACTGCCTACCTAACCTCCACAAGCCCGTAAGAATGGGGTAATACGAAACCCATTGGTAAGACTTGTAATCAGACTTTCAGGACACTGACTACCTGTATCGTCTGTCAAAGATGTACAAATGACAGCTGGGCCCAACGGCTTAGCGTGTTTTCCGAGGCACGTAGTCAATTGAATGTGTAATGGGTGGTTACCCATCTACAGCTCTACCCACACATCTACATAATCACGGCATAACCTACAGATCGACCGGAGCAGCTGTTATTATATTGCTACGAGCTGTTCCACACGAAATTTATGTGATTAACTAAGTGTGTACCGTTTTCTGAAAGTCGGGTAGAGTATGAAATCGTTAGCCAATGGTCACTATAATTCAAGTGCTATCTGGCAAGAGTGACCATGTGAACGGCCAATCAATAATCTCAGGACAATGAAGGCAAATAAATAAGTAGGAAGACAATTGTGTGGAACTGGCCTAAGAGAAGTTTAACAATTAAAATGCGACTAATGATGGGCTTTACTTTATAATAAAATTTTAAATATTCAGACTTCTACTCATTTCTGATTTTGTACAGCTGACTAACTCTCTCCATTTTCGAGTTTCAATTCTTTTTAAATAAGTTTTTCACATTGATTTTGTCTAGAAAAAAAATCAACAATTTCCAAAAAGTTTCAGCTATGGCGGCATCTATGAGCGACAGGTGTCACACCCATTCAAACTCTGCATTATTAACTCACGCAAAAATCATATATCGCACATCGAGTTATTCATGCGATTAAGAGGAGATGAGACTTCACTTGAGAAGAGACAACACCCGACTGATCGGATTCCTCAATTTCTATAGATTGTCTTCGCATCCACCCTATCCTACTAGTCCTACTTAATGTTATAAATGCGAAAGTTTGTGAGTATGGATGTATGTGTGATCCTCTTTCACGAAAAAACTACTGAACGGCTCTTGATGAAATTTGGCACAGAGGTAGATTAGTCTGGAATAACACATAGGATTCTTTTTATAATCACGCGGGCGAAGCCGCGGGCGCAGCTAGTATTTTCATAGTTCTAACATTTAAAACTGAACTTATGGGTACCCACAACAGTATCGTAAGTGTTGAAGCGCACACCAATTACCGAGTGTGAAGGCTTTGCTGATGATAATTGAATATATGCTTTATGGAGCCGCTGGCGCACACTGTGGCCGCTACCCGCGAAGCTGGGCTATGAATACGCCTACCCATTTGCACTCTTTATACAATATGTAAAATCGATTGGGGAATCAATTTATATAAATTATATTTATTTGCTATTCTCGGAATTGAAAATTATTGTTGTTTATTGAGTTGGCTTTTCAAATACTTGGACTATGTTGGTTGTGGTTTATCGATGTGACAAAGTTTGCGAATGGTTTTCTTTAAGTGTCGTAATTTAAGCAAGCAGTTAAAAGTTGCAAGATCATGTTCAATCGTCTCACTTTATATCTCTCTCAGAGATCTTTTATGACAGAGTTAGTAAATCAAAGGCATAATATTATGACACTAACTAAAGGTACTGCTGTAAATAAAGACCAAGAAATCTTATGGTTCTTATTTTTATTTGTATCCAAAATGCGTAAATAACGGCCTAGCGTCCAGCGCTCGTTTCATTGCCTCCGGCTATACATTTGAATCCATATCGTCCCAAAACATTTGCGAATATTCCATTGTATATTAATGACATTCTGATTTATAAGATTACAAGTAACGGTACATAAAACATGATTTCTTTAACCAATTCATAACCATTCCAGTTAGAAACAATAAAGAGATCTAATAAAATAATACGGTTATCGTGAAAGCGCCGAAGCGGCTCGGCGGCGGCGCGTGCGCAGCCAACAATTGCATGCACTAACAACCTTTGCACTGAGAAGAAAGCCTTTATTGGACGCAATAATTAGGTTTATTGTTACTATGTTTGTTTCGTTAACTGGTTTAATTTACACTGTGATTTACTGGTTGGTTTATTTGATTTAATTATGGCATAGTATTTTAAAGCACATATGAAAATTATCTGGAGTTATCTTCTTCCTCTTCGTGTCGCCGGGACGACTATTTTTATATTTTATTGGCCCAGATCTTCGCCATTTCTATCGCGTTGCTGGTGGCAGCGCAGAGGTCTAGGAGTGTTTAAGAGGGCATGATAGGAGATAATAAACGTTGCATAGTCAGCCTCCAAGGACAGATACAGAAATGGAATGGCGAAAAGGGAGTAAATTATAGCACTACCGTTGACAGGGGAAAAGAAAGAAGAAAATCACGCTTCTCGGCAAAAGTGTTCTTAGCATTCTTGACGCATAAAGTCAGGTGTACAAAACTCTTAGCATTTGTTCAACCTTTCGCATCTGATGTCGATTCGAGCGATGTCTTAAAAGAGAATGTGCTTCGACATCCCCGCGTAAGGGAGAATTGATAGCAGAGGAGCCTGCCAGGGCCACCGCCTGCCGGGGTTGCGGGTTATTCGAAAGAAAACCGTGGTCACGGAACACAAAGGGCAAAAGAAGGAACTTGGGTGGGTTTTAGTCAGTACAAGTCTGACAGTCCCCCCGCTCCACCCAGAACGGGGAAAGTTATTTGATGATTTCCCATCCGCAAAAAAGGCAGGATTAATGACGACGAGTAACCCTTTATTTTAGCTTCCTAACGCATAAATTGAGTTCATAATTATCGATATCTTAACTTTTTTCAAGCTTGTAAATTTCATATAATTTTACTATTGCCCGGACCTGTGCTTACCCTGTCTGGTAAACAGAGCGTGATGATATGATCCGTTGCTTGCCTTGTGCATGTAAAGAAGTGATAACATCTCGGTAGCACTAAAAACAAGCCAATAATGACTGTGTTTTTGACAGAAGATCATTGAGAATGATTGATTAGGCGAAACTATAGCAATCATTTAAGAATCCTGTACATGAATGAAAAATGGAAACTCATATGATTTCGTTATAAAAGACATCATCTAACTTTCTAAATCTGTTTAAATAAACTAAGAATTATCTGTGTGTAGGTACAGTTTTTTTTGCACCAATAAAATGGTATTCAGCTGCATGCGATAAGACTGCAAACTGACATCAAAAATGATGATGAAAAGGCTCAACATAACTGAATTTTTCAGCTAGGGAAATACCTACGTTCGTAGATATTTATGATGTTACAGAAATATCTGAACATTAATATTTGATTAGACTCTATGAAGCTCGCAATTTGTCTTAATATCATATATTATTATTTTTCTGGATGTTGTAATTTTTGTGTAAGATTGTTAAAAATGCCTGTACCGTCACGCTCTTTAAACAACAATGTAAACGGTCATGATAACAATAAATACCTTCTGCTTGCAGGCATACCCGATAAACTTTATTGTGCAAAAATAAAACAATTTCCTACCAAACATAGCCAGACGTTTAGGGCCATTGGGCAATAGTATAAAATAACTTCTAACATGCGCTGTTTCTTTTATCGTCCTTATTTAATGCAACATGACCTTTAGAAGCTCATTCCACAATTCTTCCGCTGCCATAAAGCACATTCCACAACTCAATGGCTGCAAAAACTCTTATGAACTTTTGCCTGCATATTCAATTCTTCCGGGAGAGCTGTAAAAAGTGGTGAAGTGAACAGTGGTGGAGTAAAAAGTGGGATCGCGATAGGTGAGGCGAGGCGGCGCGAGCGAGGCGCGTGGCGGGCGCGTGCTCAGCGGCCAATTACACATCTTCGCCTTTATTACAAGAACGCTCATTAGACTTGAGTATGGAGTTACGAAGTGGAGGATGCGGTAGTTCATTAAAATTTACTTTTATGTTTTTAAGTTTATTGATATTTAATTCCTTCAATGTACTAATGGTAAAATTCTTAGGGTTCACTTTCCGGGATTGTGGGTTGTTCGAATGAAATACCGCGGTCACGGAACACAAAGTGCAAAAGAAGGAACATGGATAGGTTTTAGTCAGAAAAAGTCTGACACTCTTTGATGATATCACATCCGAAAAAAAAATCGCTTAGTTGAATGGGTAATTTATTACATTACCAATCTCAGAACGGTAAAGGACAATATCATAGGGAAACGTAAACATAGCCAGTAATTGCCCTATATCAAAATTGGACACATTGATGTACCTGTGGTAACTGAGAACGCACATCGTGTATTTATCCAGTCAAGTTTCATGTAATGATAGACCCGCATTTAGAAATTGATAATTGAATTAGTTTGAATTTTATTTCACAAATTATATTCATACTACTTTGATGTGCCCTACATGGTCCGTGATTGACTATGCTTTAGCTTTACACCTGTTGAAAATAAAAATATTAATATATATAATACGCTCAGAGGCAAAAGAGTAGATGATAAATTTACACACTTTAAAATTTTGACAAGAAGAATAAAGTCATAAATATTAGATTTATTTTCGTTGGATCCCAGTTTTTGATCCCATTTTTTAGGTATTAACTATGGGTCCCATTTGATATTACCATTGAATCCCATTTTATGTCAACATGTGTACATTTCAGAAGAAAAGTGATTTACTTTTATTAAATATTTCAAAAACACCGTGTGTGTATTTTGGATTTTTTAGGATTGTTGCCACTGGGGAATATATGAGACAAATGATGTACTCCAAATAGTACTAGACTGGCATGAGTTAAAAATGATCAGGTTTATTTGTGATGTTTATAAATAAATAAATATGAAGGCCTTCAAAACAAGCGCCTCTTAGCTCAAAAAAAAATACTGCCGTCATAATTTTTCCATATTTTTTTATATAATGTGGCCGTTTCTGGCACACAGGTCACAGTTTTAACCTAACCTTTTTTTTGTAAATAAGTAATTATCCTAATCTAAATAGTTCAGTTCCGGGTAAACAACTAAAAACAATCTCTTTTTTCTATAAATGCAATTCGTTTGTGGCACTCGCCGGCCGCTGCCGCGGCACCGCTCGCTCCGCTCGCTCGGCTCGTGCGTAGGAGGTCACAGTTTTAACCTAACCAAACCTAGTTCCCGGTTCCTATAATTTGTTTGGGTAATGAAATTTTGTCCAAATCTTTTCGGAAAAACGGCAGGCACCCGTTATTCTAACATAACCTATCCACATACCCAAATTTCATCCAAATCAGTCCAGAAGTTTGAGCGTGTTGGAATAACAAACATACTATACATACAAAATTTCGCCTTAACTTATTATTGTGATTTTGTTGTTGGATGTACCCGCATTCAGATGTTTTTAAACATCTGGGATCCAACGGAAATAGTTTTTGGGATTCAGTGGCAATAAAACGTACTTTTTTTGTATTTTTCAAATTTGGGATTCAACGGAAATATATATTAATAATGTTTTGTGGGATCCAACGGCAAAAATATTAAAGTGGGATCAAAAACTGGGAACCAACGAAAATAAGCGAAATATTACATACTAGCTGGCGCCCGCGGCTTTGCCCGCGTGGTATCGAAAAAAAGTATCCTACGTATTATTCCAGACCTACCTCTGTGCCAAATTCCGTCAAGCTCCGTTCAGCCGTTTGACGTGAAAGAGTAACAAACATCCATACATCCATCCATCAAATCACGAAAGCTTTCAACTACCGCATCCACATACCTTCCTTCGTCCGAGGTCACGATTGAGTATGCGCACCCAAGTGTATCGCCTGCCAGGTCAACACGGTTAGTTTTTACTCGAGAACTAGGCGCGCCTAGCGGCTCTGCCTGCATTTTTTAAACTAACTGATGGTTACAGATCGGTCGGTTGACCGCAACCACTGCTTCTTGAAATAGCTCCATATGTCTTCGGCTGTCAGTTTTTATGATAATGTATCTTGTTGAAGTTATGTTGGATTTTATAAATTATCGTTTTGTTCCAATTGAAAAAAATATGCATAGTGTTTAAAAACAATTGTAATTTTTGCAATTTCTGCGCGGAGCGGTAGAGAGTGTCAGACTTGTACTTACTAAAACAGGGAAAGGGTTGCGGGTTGTTCGAAAGAGATACCGCGCCTAAGGACAGGCAGGGGCCCTGGCAGGTCCCTTTGCTTTGCTGACATCTCTTTGAGGTGGGCGTGGAACACGAACGCACCGTCGACACGTTTGTATTTTTTACCTTGAGTTTAAGAATCTATATGAAACACTTTTATCAAGTGATTTGTATATAAAGGCATCAAACGTTTGATGCCTTTACCGATTTAAGATATAGTTTTCATGAAAACTTTTAAGTTTTTAATAGATTTATTGATTCGCATATATGTATATTTACTTGAGTCAAACACACATTCAAATCACATATTATTTTAATTAAACCCTTTGCAGATATGTTAGTATACTCAATGAGTTGTTCAGGAAGTTGAAGTTCAAAGCACAGATTTAGATTTAGTCTAGTTTTTGACTGCATTTCATTTAATCAAAGTGTGGTTAATTTTCAACCATAGGTACTTCTTAGCCATACAAACAACAAACCTACTATCATTACACAACTACGCATGGGGTCGTATGGTTGCTATAATTGCTGGCGGTTGACAAAAATGACCAGTTAGCTGCCCAGCGACCCGGAGGCGGTGGTCGAACCGCATCCGGCGTAACCGACTTACAAGAGGGTGATTTATTATAATTGATGCTATTTCTAATAAGAGCGAGCCAAGTGGAAAATACTTATGGGTAGTTAGAAAGAGCATTGTTAATAATATGTATAAAGAGAGATGAATCTGATAGAAAGGCAATCAGTAAAATAATATGCGGTAAAATGATAAATGATGTTTTTTTGCAAGTAGGTTCTCACAAACACTTTTACGCGTCTTTTTTTAAAACTAGATGAGGCTAGAGTTTCGTACCCGAGTCTCTTTAAAGGTCCAGACAAAAATCTTGGTCAATTTACATGAGGTCTATTCAGATTAGTGTCTGAAATGGTTACTATCTACTACCTTTATCCTAACGATATAAGTTAAAACATGAAGTCAGTGACCCGAAAGTCTGACAACCAGTCTTACCAAAGGGTATCGTATTACCTAGTGCTAACTGGGTGGATTTGAGATAGGAAGTCGTTCCATGTAAAGTGCAGGTCCTCAGCTGTATCCGGATAGCCTGGAAACTGACCTCGACATGGGAGAACACAAGGCAGATGATGATGAACGGTTAAAACGTGAAAAGCCGTACGAGAATATGAAATTATATTATGAAATTATCATTTAGTTTGTGTGGGCAATGTTAGCTACGGTTGATGGATGTTGATGGTAAATGAAACGGGTGAATGCCAAAGTAATATTAAAAAACACACAGGAATACTTTCTGCTCAGCACGGGACAACGGGCAATTCAAGATGACTGGGGCAAGATCGTAGAAGATCAACATCTATACGTACGGTACGGTACCTATACATACGGGTCTGCAACTGAGAAATTGGTAACGAAAAATCCAATAACATTAGATATATAAACCCGTTTTTTTAATAACCAAGTTTGATTAACAGTTACACCACACAGAGTTACAGGCCAGTAAACATATAAGAAATAACAAAATTATAATAACAAGATCTAATTATTTATTTTAAATCAGGAACGCTTGCGACCACTAAAATCAACGAGGCAGTCAAAACAGGTTCTAGTTTAACTAGACAATGATGATGATGGTTGATCAATATAATCATATTAAAAACTCCTCTGATCATATTACATCCTCTTATCAACACGTATAACTATCAGCTCCCAAATTGAATTTCACATGCAAAACTAGATCAAAAACCGGTTGTTATATTACCATACAAAAGATAGGCTTAATGTAATAAATTAAACTCCGGTTACTGGTAACGAACAGTTAGTTAAACGATTAGTTAGCGAGTGCACACGAGCGTTTCACCTGTTGTTTAGTATAAAACATAGTTATTATCTTATTTTCTGACTACCAATTAGAACAGGGCCTTTCTAATAGTACCACATTCTTTTTAACTACATTGTATGCATGTTTATATGCTGCTTCAATTTAATGTTAACTGAACAACAACTAAATGTGTATTCTGAAAGTTGGCAATGTTGCACATAGCTGTCAAGTATTTAACTATTTTAATCAATATTATTTGACGACACGGTTGGCGTAGTGGCTGAGCGATTGACTGCTGCGCTGCGTGTCGCGGGTTCGATTCTCGCACGGAACAAATATTTGTATGGCCTACAAGTAGTTGTTTCGGGGCTGGCTGTTTGTGTATGTGAGTTTAAATGTTTGTAAACGCACCCACGATACAGGAGAAATCTCTAGTGCGGGGCAACGTTTAAAAAAAATGAAATAAATATTGCTCTGTGTTGTAATAGTAAAAAGTGAGTCGTTTGTCCTCGTATAGACATGTAATGAGGAGGGACGAAACACATGTGAATGATAGAGTGATGGATCTAAATGTTGATAGATTAAAGGGAGAGGAAAGCTAAAAAAAAGATGGATGGATTGTGTAAGGAATGATATGAAGAAGAAAGGAGTAAATGATGCCGTGACGTCTGACAGAGAAGAATGGAAGAAGAAAACGTGTTGCGCCGACCCCAAATAGAATGGGACAAGGGCAGGAAAATGATGATGCTTTGTGTCGCACTATAATATGCTATAATAAAATTCCACAAAGTATCCTTGAACTGAGTGAGACGAAATTTAAAACATGCATTAAACGCACACTATGTAAACAAGCATATTATAAGTTGGACGATTATATTACTGACAAAAATGCTTGGCTCAATGTCGGTCCTGCAGTCCTGCTCCACAAGAACAGGGGCGAATAAATTGATAGCATTCAATAGTATTGTTGGAGCTGCTGAAGATTGTACAACTATCTTTGCATTGTATAGATTCAATTTCTTAGCATTATATAATCGCATAGCCCAAATTGTGTGAGCACTATGTACTACAAAGCTATCATTCAATGGAAACCTACGTCTTTTCTTGACTAATTTGCTCTGGCGGTTGAGAGCATGTCATGCTCACTCAAATGTCTCGCTGATGGTGGCGCGTGTGTCGGATCATTTAGTTCCCTTCAAAATGGTTGAGTTGAATGGTGCTGATCTATGCGTCATGTTCGTGAACGGGCGCTGTCAGTTGTGACTGGTCATCTCTCAGTTGCCACAGCTTTTTTGAATTAATTATGTATTTTTGAAATTCTTTTACTATGGACACTTTTAATGTGCACGCCTTGCAACATCGTTCTCACATAGTTTACCATATTAACACGAATGATGTAATCAAGGTTTTGTAACACTATTCTGATTTAAAAGAGTGTCCATGGAGTTTCTTGCCCATTTTTCTCCATAGAGATCTACGCTTTGGAATGGGCAACTACAGTACTTTCACAGTTATTATGCCTTGTGACTGGGACTGTAGCTTCATTTTTATTGTTGTCAATGTTTCGACAGTTCAAAAGTGCCTGTAACTGGCCTACTTGAAATAAATGATTTTGATTTTGATATTGGCTAACTATTGCAAAAGTAACACTAGATAAGGTATTGTCACAGTTTTAAGTATTTAGAAAGCAACGGAAAGATTTCCAAGTGTTTTTATACACCTACAACTAAATGATTAGCGCAATGATACAAGTTTTTGCAATTCAAAATTCACTACAGAGTGATATTTCATTTCTTATTCAGTAAAATACTTCTGCCAAACCGTTTGGGAATTACAAGGCGTGATGTTATGTAAAAATAAAAATACGCTGCAACTTAAATTTTGTCACTCGAAAAAGTTTTCTTTAGTACAACCATTTTCTTGCAAAATCATAACGTTTAAAAGCGTAAATAAAAGAAAGAGAAGAAATACGAATGTGTTTTTTTCATATCAAAACCACCAATAATAGATTGAAAGTTACCAACTAAAGCATTATTATTTTTATACCAACACAATTTGCCTCTTAGTCCAATTTAAAAAAAAAAAAACTCACAAGTTCAACCCAGAGACAAACCATAAATCTAGATAGAATCAGATCAAATAAAATCACAACACCGTTGTTTGAAGACCAACGACTCTATTATACCAAAGACTGGCCGCCATTAATTTTGACACTACATGATGCATCGGGTTCCGTACGTGGAACTACTATATTGTTCAAGATGACGCATTGGTGATAAAATGGGCAGATAAAAGTATTAAGAATTGTATATAACAGATATTAATAATCACCAGTAATTCGTCGTGTTTTAGTAGTATACTCACATTTCAGCTTGTTAGCATAAATCGGGCACATATTCATACCAACGACACTAGAGGAACTCGTTGCTGAATGATAACTTCACTCGGGTCGATTTATCGGTTAAACTGCGCTTGCCTAGGTTGGTCTGCAGATGGGTGACCGCCCGATACTTCTAGAGTTTCTGTCGTGCCTTAAAAAGCACGTTAAGCTGTTGGTCCCGGCTGTCATTTGTAGATCTTTGACAGTCGTTACAGATAATTAGTGTGTCCTGAAGGTCTGACAACCATCTTACCAAGGTTTATCATATTACCCAGTACTAACTGGGTTGTGGAGGTCAAATAGTCAGTTCACTCAATGTAAAATACTGGTATTCAGCTGTATGCGGTCTGACCAAAAGCCTAAGCAAAAGGCTAATTTCCAAAAAAATAATAGTCCGTCTTTTAAATTATTTTAATAAGGGACACGTATTGCGTGTTGCTGCATTTTTTCGCAACGAGTGACGTCACACGTACCTTTTAATGGGCTATATCTTTGTCATTTTTGGTCTAATTTACGAATAAAAAAATACGTGTCCCTTATTTTTGAATAATCTGAAAGATGAACTAAATATAATGTAATTACGTTGACCCCGGAAACTACCCTATTAGGAAAATACCTTTACCCAATACCTTTACATAATTCATGTTTAATAAAAACTCAACAATGAATTCACGAATCCATAACTCAATTAACCTGCCGTCACTTAAACCGTCGTCAAACTAACCATCTCAATCCATACAACGGTTATTGTCTACGGTAGTTAGCTGTCAGTAATTTGGGCAATCACATAGTTACCGTGAGTGATGTGCTTATACCCCGACGGGTACAAGCGAGGTGGTGTACCCACTTTATTAAGGAATCACCGGCCGGAACAATAACTGTAGAACCGAGAATTGAATCGTTATTTTGATGTCAAAAGAAACGGTAAGGTGTAGATGTTATAGAGTTTTGAATTGATTATGTTGTTAACCGTCGTACTACGGTTGTTTTATCTTGCCAAAACAAGGTGGCCCATAGTTTCATGATGTTTTGGTAAGTATAGCAATGTTTCTATTACTTAACTAGCTTCTTCTTGGCATAGTGACTTTGGGCTAACGCTAACTTTAACCCGCGTGATGATCGAAACATAATAATCTTTCTCTCCCCTTTTCTTCCGTCTTTCTCCCCTTTTTTCCCACCTTTTTTTAGCTTATTTCAGTCTCCAGGGTTCCAACTATTTCTGTACCAAAATTCATCAAAATCGGTTTAGCCATTTAGGCGTGAAGACAAACTCACTTTCGTTTTTATAATATTAGTAAGGATAATTTTGCTAATTGTCTTGCAATCCTGAAGTTTGTTGCAGTTTTTATCAGCCTATGCTGTACCAATGCTAGATAAAGAACTCTTCCAGGTATTTTTTTTCACACAAAAATGTCTTAAAGTTTTCTTATTTATTTCAAGCTGGGTCTTGAATCCCAAAAATATCAAAACAGTAAGCTAAATGGACTCTCTCAGATTGCCCTTTCCTGCCTACAAACAGACGGACCATGAATTTGGCACACCCTAGAAATATTTTCTCATAGGCACGTTATACCATTGCGAACGGTGTATAATTAACAAAAGTACAGGGCAATGTGAATTGAAAACGCGTATGGTTCCCCGGGAAGAGGCTCATTTTTACAAAATACAGTCCTCGCGGGCAATTACACAGTAAATGCATATATCACGGGGGACAGAAAAATGGGTGCGTTCCACAATGTCCGACTTGCACGATTTTATTTGTCTTTTCAAACAAATGCATGTCTATGGGTGAATAGATATTTAGTGAGATTGATTTGGTGGTGTGAACCGCTGTTCAGTTCAGAGGTGCTGATTTGAAATGTTCATTTATAAATCCTTAAATATAAATAACAAAAAAAAAACTTTATTTCCCTAAATTTCAGATTGTGCTTAAAGTTGCCAATATCCGAATATACAGTTTTTATAGTATAAATCATTTACATGCTACAGAAACCAGTACACAATAGATTAAACTCTGTCCTTTGTCAAAGTAAATTAAATAAAAAAAAACTATTATTTAGTTAAGCTCTTTAAGGCGGCAGTACATTGCAATTGTGACATAAGTAGATATGTATCATAAAATTACGAACGTCAAGTAAGACATTTGAATTTACTTAGCATTTATTGTTCCTGTCAATAAGTAAGTATATGGACTTTACATTAACTCTTTAGCATCGTGTCTTGATTGTAATAAATTGTCTTATAAAACTGCTAACACCGATGCAATAGCAACATTAATATGAGATTATGCTAAATCAGACCATTTATATTCGTAATCCAATTATAACACCACGTGTCGTGAATTTACATGTCCATAATTATACAAGATTCTGTTCTCTTATGCGTTTTTAAATACAGCTAACCGCTTTTGAGTAATCAGCAGTTAGATACTCTAAAAAAAATTACAGTAAATCGTAATAAATATTTATTCTAGGCTTAAGCTCCTCAAGACTTCATGTGTGTAAAGTTTTAACATAAATCGTAGATCTCTGATTTAGCGTTATAGAACATTACTGTTGTCAGTTTACAAGACTAGATAAACTTCCTCTCTTGATGAAACCTATTTGAATAAAGTAAAGATGCATGGCCTTCGATCGGAAATGTTTTTGAGCTTAAAAACTTTCCATAGTTCTCGTAAAAGAAAAAATATTTTGAGATAATTCACATTAAAAGCCAATTATTTATATATTTTTTCTTCTACGTTAACTGATCTATAATGTGTATGTGTGTGGTTTATAAAACTGTTATTTCAAGTTGGTTTTTAATAAATAAAAATAAAATATCTCCAGCGTGTCGACAGCTATGGAAAATGCGTCTCCCCGTGAGAACGCGCACCCGTCCGGTTTTCTCAAGCGCGCCACAAGAACGCACTGATTGCTGTTTGTTTGCAAATATCATGTCTGTTGTAATTTTTGCAAACAAAGTTGATCGGTTAGTGAATGGACTGAGATATGTGCTTATTTTGCATCTACTTTAGATACATCAGGTTGGTGAGGTGAAATGTCCATGAGAGTATTTCATCTGTGTTTGGAAAAACGTGTTTATAACATCTGCGGTCTGTTTGTTTGATGCGAATGAACACAAGGCACAATGAATGACAAAGAATGACTAATAGGTCCTTATTAATAACAAAAAAAACTGCTCTTTTCGTTTGTCTTTCTCTCTGTGAGTTTTATATAGGTTTCTTTTAAATTGCTTTTAATTTGGGTTTCAATGTGGGTGGGTTTTAAAAAGAGTCCTGTAAAATTCGATTAAATTGTCTCAGGCTTGCTGAAACCTCATTGTGACGCAGCCACGATTTGAGGCCCGCCCTTAGTATGACCACAAGTACTGTTCGTTTCGCGATATTTAGTATTACTTTTGTATTTAGGTTTCCAAGATGTTCGAGAAAATTTTAATTTCACCCAAACGTCTAGGGTTTTGAAGTTTTTGTCTAGGTCGTGACAACCCTACTTTCTAAATAAGACTCCTAGACTGCGAGTATAATCACCAGAGTATTCCTAGCCCTTGAAAATCATCATAACGATAGTTTTTCGCAAAACAAATCCTTATGGGTCTAAAATCTTGTCGTTTAAGAACAGTTTAAAGGTTAGAAGTTAGAATAAAACAAAGAGATATTAATAACTAAAGTATCAACTTCCATCGTTAATATTTAATGTTTTGTGCTTTATTGTCAGTTGTGGTTTATGCTCCCATGGCTCGGCGCATGTGCGCTCTCCCATGACGCCATCTTGCTCTTTTGGGCGGGAAAACTATTGTAGTGAATACTTTAGTTGAAACGCATGACATGAAACGTTGAATTGTTTTAATGTTAATAATTTGCTTCTTTCTTCTGTCAGAAATGGCTAAAGTGTTGTTAAATTTTATTAGTGTTACAATAAAGGAAAATGTTTTTTCGATAGGTACTAATGAAAAGCGAAAGCGTGACAGGGTATTTGTAGGTCTGTCATTTAGGCATTCTTCTGCTGAAAGAAATTTCTAAATGAAATATTCCGTACCTTTGTGTTCTTTTGTCTGAATATTCCATAATATTTGTGTCGTGTGTACAAAAATAAATAAAATAGATTTCATACATTACGTAATACAGAAATGCCATGTCTTAGCCAAATAAAGAAACCTTTTAACAAATAAAACAAAGCCAACATAGCTTTCTCATACGCCCTATATTTTAGTAACTCTCTGCCATCAATTAATAACAAAACGTAGTTTGTCATCCAACGGAAATTGCGAACAGGAAGCGTTTATTGTGGTAAGGTTATAGGCTAACAGCCTGTCGCCATATTTGTATACTGTTGTGATCTATGGCGGAGCCCTCCTATTGCCATTAGTGCTACTACCGCTTAGGGGACTGTTGGATAAAATCAGGTGCGAAAATTGGAAGACTAAGTGATGCAGATTCGATTTACTGTAAATAGTCGATTCCTGTCGTATTTTTAGGACTAGTAAAGATGATAAGCTATCAAGTTCATCCTACTATATTATAATATTATAAATGCGATTGTTTATGAGGATGGATGTATGGATGTTTGTTACTCTTTCACGTCAAAATGGCGAAACGGATCTTAATGAAATTTGGCACTGATGTAGATAATAGTCTGGAATAACACAAAGGATACTTTTTTCGATCACCACGCAGGTGAACCCGCGTGCGCCAGCTAGTATGAAATAAAAACTAAGTATAAATGTGGTCACCTGTCCGCAGTCAGTATTTATAGAATTTTATGATCACTATAATGTCGATCTCTTCAAAGTTCGAGTGAATCATTTTCTTCTAGGTAAGTATGCTCCACAATAGGCTGCTTCTTCACTTCACATCAGGTGAATTGCGGCCAATCGTAAGCCTATAGTAATGTTCACTTTTCACACATATTTGTTGTGCGAAATTTTACTAATACCTTTCAAAATTTACTAATACCATTAGCCTTCTGGGCAGTTTCCCATTTTGATATTGTAAATAATGTTAATATAGTTCATAGTCATGAAAAAAAAAACTTTTATCGACCCCGACTAATAGGGATGTACGGAAGAAGAAGAGTTCCAGCGTCATCCCCAGAACGATCAGGAAAAGGGTAAAATATTGACGATGACCGTCAATATTTTGCCCTTTTCATCAAATCATCATCAAATAATATACTGGCATTAGAAACATTTAAAAAAAAATTACTTAAAAAAACACAAAAATGGATTTAAAAAAAATAAACAATCCTAGCCAAGGATCGAAGTCGTTGATTTTGAAAAAAGAACACATTCTGTATTTTTAGACCAATCGATATTATCGATAGTTGCTAATCGATCAATTTATGTGAAGTAACAGTATAGGTACAGTATACTTGAAAAAATCACTCTGTATAGTGGTTGAATAACTAGTCATTTTTTTTAACACGGATAGATGAATCCATTGAAATAAATTGCACTGTCTGGTATTTGGGTGATCTTTGATTAATCGACCAGACGAGACTGTTACATTTCTATTTGTGAGTCATTTCTTTTATTTTTAGTTTCATTATAAAATTGCTAAAAATAGAAATGACGAACAAGATCAGGTTCTGACGAATAGCGTCGACCTAAAAAACCAAACTGGGCAATCGGATGTGGAAGCTGGCACAATTGAACGTTACGATCTTCTGTACAGTATAACAATGAATGGCGTTTTTTTTGTGAATATGGAAAATTATCAAATAACTTCCCCCGCGCTCCCCCTAGAGCGGGGGAAGACTTGTACTGACTAAAACCCACCCATGTTCCCTCTTTTGCGCTTTTTGTTCCAGGGCCGCGGTATCTCTTTCGAATAACCCGAAACCTTAAACAACCCGCAACTCCGAACAAACCGCAACCCTGAACAACCCGCAACCCCGAAAAACCCGCAACCCCTAATAACCCGCAAATCCAACACTGAAAAGCTTACTGAGTGAGTGAGCGTTATGAGTTAAGAACATGTCATTGCCCAACAATGAGTAAACATATTAGTATTACACACAGTACATTCTGAGTCTGTAAATATGACATGATAAATAGCAATAGGTTCGTCACTATTACATGAGACATAACGGCAAAATTTGTAATATTAGGTATAGGTGTATACTGTAAAAACCCTTGGAGCTATACAATTAAAGAAATCACATAACCTGTAGTGGCTATTCTTTCTTCTTCTGTCCCATAACTGTCATTATTATTAGTGACATCATTCGGAGGAACTAATGAGGAGAGATGAAGGACATGTGACTGATGAAAAGAGTGATGGATCTGAATGTTGATGGACGGAGAGCGAGAGGAAGGCCAAAGAAAAGATAGATGGATTGTGTAAGGAATGATATGAAGGAGAAAGGAGTAAATTATGCCGTGACGTCTGATACTGGATAGGGGAGAATGGAAGAAGAAAACGTGTTGCGCCGCCCCCAAATAGAATGGGACAAGGGCAGGAGAATGATGATGGTCGGAGGGACACGACAGAGTGTCACACGTGTATCCAGTAGTACATCGACATGGTTAGTCAAAGACAGGGTTAGGCAGTTCCTACTCCATTAACTTCGTCCAAGAGACTCTGTTTATCCATTATATTTATTTTTTGCTTTCCCGTCAATCAGTTAACGATATATCCAAATCTTGGGGCAATTCTAATTTTGGAATAATTAAAAACAAAACAAAAACTAGTCAAGTTTGAGCCGGACTCGCGCATCGATGGTTTCGCACGAACTTGCGACGTTAGCGGCCATATATTTTGACTGCGTAAACTTAGAGGGTTGATTCACAGATGCAAGGTACCACAGACTTGAGGTTACAGTTTTAATTTCAACTCGATACCTCCACGCGTTCTTAAGATAAAGGGTATTGACAGAAAGACAGACGGACAACAAAGTGATCATATAAGTTCAGTTTTTTCCTTTTCAGGGTACGGAAGCCTAAAAAACATTATCCTTACTTCTAATATGTATATAAAATTCTCGTGTCACAATTTTCGTTCCCATACTCTAAACTAAACTAAACGGCTCGACCGATTCTTATGAAATTTTATATGCATATTCAGTAGGTCTGAGAATCGGCCAACATCTATTTTTCATACCCCTAAGTAAGCAGCGGGTGAAACCGCTGGGCACAGCTAGTAATATTATAAAAGCGAAAGTGAGTTTGTTTGTTACGTCTTCACGCCTAAATAGCCCAACCGATTTTTATGAATTTAGATACAGAGATAGTTGGGACCCTGGAGACGGACATAGGCTAAACAAAAGTGAGATAAGGGGGAGAAAGAGGGAAGAAAAGGGGAGAGAAAGATATTTTTTTTTCGATCAGCAAGCGGGTTAAAGTTAGCGTTAGTCCAAAGTAGAGACGAAGGCGCGGGAGGAAGCTAGTTAATGATAAAGTTAGTATTCGAGCTATAAAAAACTCATGTCTGTTACAAAAATGTATTGACATCAAAACCAAATATGTGTGTAGCATTTCAGCTTAAACGGGAAAACAGGGGAACAGGTTTGGTTGCTTGATTTAAACCATACATACTAACCAACGTACTCAAAAGGCAAGTTAAATAAAAGCTTGTAAATCATAAGCCTCAATTTGAATGAAAAAGCAATGCCTTTTTCAAACATCAACACATGTCCATCAAGCGTCTAACCCTACCCCCTACTTACAGCCGTACTCACAATTGCCATATGTCACACAGTGAACCCTCAGAATTCAATACAACTGGGCAGTGACCGTGGCAAATGATACGTTTGTGGCGTACCGAGGTGACCCGCCCCTCGTATCTCGGCTTCGTTCAGTTCACGCAGACTGAACGGGTTAACTGCTACTTAGAATGTGGTCTATTGTTTACATGGTTGGAAGAAAAAGGTTATAAGTTTATTGGTATCAAAAACACTGATTCAAAATTGGAAGAATACCATTTTTTATACTCTGGGTTCGATTTCGATTGTCGTAGTTGTAGTCTCGTTAAACTATGTCCGTCGTCAGGGTCCCAACTATCTCTGTACTAAAACTCATCAAAATCAGTTTAGCCATTTAGGCGTGAAGACGTAACAAACAAACTCACTTTCGCTTTTATAATATTAGTAAGGATTACGTAACTGGTGCAATTAGGGTATACAGCCACCTCCCCTTTAGAGATAACAGGCACGATGTAACTATATGTCCTGAAAAACACGAAAGAATTGGGCCATCGGTTGAATAATTCATAGAACTTCTGCATGATTTGAAAAACCTTCCACATTTATTTGAAGACGCATAGAAGTGACGGATAAAATCCCACTTAAGGAATGCAAAGAAAAGACATGCTTTATTGCTTCAAAGACAGTCCATTACCGTCACGCATTTCATAAGAAGCGATCATTCCTCTCAGAAGTGATTCAACGGTAGCATAATATGTTATCACGTCTTTATTCTCTCGAAAAGACAGACTGAGGTCACGTCTGTCTAGAAATTCAGTGTGAATGTTGACACTATGAATTTCTAATGTAACGTGGATGCGTTTTTTTTTTAAATTTAAACGCACATACCTGAACAGCCAGAACCAAAAACAATCTGTGGACCATACAAATATTTGTTCCTTGCGGTGATCGAACCCGCAACACGATCGCAGCAGTCAATCGCTCAGCCACTGCGCTAACGGTGGCGTCAGTTATGTTTTATGTCCCATATAAGAGGCAAATCTATTGCCATAAACCATAAATGAAAAACCTCGCTACCACTGATAGTTTTGGATCGAAGTTACTTATCGCGTGTTGCGAAAGGGACGGAAAAAATAAGACCGAAAGTTGTAACGACACTTTTTGCTATAGTTGTAAACCGTGCGGCGTACGCGTGAGCCAGTTATTTTCGTTTCGTCTTTCTATTTCGCATTGAACAGTATGGTGTCGCGACGATTATTTTTGTTGAGTTTATACAGGTTTTTTGTACATAATAAATAATAACTTCGTTCCATCCGGGTGTCCCTTGACACCTCTTAAGTTTTTTTAAACGTTTACGTCATCATCATTTTCCTGCCCTTGTCCCATTCTATTTGGGGTCGGCGCAACACGTTTTCTTCTTCCATTCTCCCCTATCCAGTATCAGACGACACGGCATCATTTACCACTTCCTCCACCAAATCATTCCTTACACAATCCATCCATGTTTCCTTTGGTCTTTTTTAAATTTTGCCCTACACTAGGAATTTCTCAGATGGCAATCTTCAGGTTCATCATTTTCCTGCCCTTGTCCCATTCTATTTATTTCCCATTATTTATCCAGGCGCAACACGTTTTGTTCTTCCATTCTCCCCTATCAGACGTCACTTCATCATTTACTCCTTTCTCCTTCATATCATTCCTTCTTACACAATCCATCCATCTTTTCTTTGGCCTTTTTGTCGCTCTCCGTCCATCAATACTCAGATCCATCACTCTTTTAGTCACATGTGCTTCATGAATCTTCAGATTACTAATAAAAAAACCAACTAACACTTTGCTGAACTGAGAACAACAACAAACTCTGGCGGTTACGACTAGACCATATGCATAACACAACAAATATAGCATATTACAATAATGGTTGGTTTGGTTGCAGACTATGATAGTGTACACTAGAGATGAAACGGATATCCGGTAACTATCCGGTATCCGGCCTATCCGGCCTTGTTTTCACTATACGGCCGGATACCGGATAGTAATACAGTATCCGGCCGGATACCGGATAGTAAAATTTAAAAAAATCTCATTCAAATCAAATCAAAATATTTTTTATTTTACATAGGCCTACATGGGCACTTATAAAACGTCGAGAAAAGATGCACGGTTCGGGTTGGTCGTTTCCTATGGAGAAGAACCGGCAAGAAACTCCATGGTTACTCTTTTAAAATCATTTAGTTTTACAATGTTGTTGTTGTTACAGCGTTAGCACTTAAGTATGTGAGGACAGCGTAGGCCCGACAATAAGTCATTGCTTACTTTACAAAAAGTAAAATAAAATAATACGTTAACAAAAGTTAACAAGCGTCTAAGAATCTACAAGGCCAACCATGTCCACTCATTCACAACGAATAGGTAGAAAAGTACATTATTTTACACAAGGCAAATCATACTCCAATAGGTTATGGACACCGTTTATTTTTATAATCGCACATTAAAAATGTTTGTTTTATTAATTTATTATTAGTTTAATACTCAAAATTAACAAGTGGCAAATTGTCATGAATAAATACCAAATTTTTCAACGCAATAAAGGGCCGAATATCCGGCAGCCGGATATCCGGCGCTCCGGCCTAGTAGCTGGCCGAATATCCGGTATCCGGCCAAACTACTATCCGTTTCATCTCTAGTGTACACAAACTTCGGAACACAATGGGTAGGCGTAAGACAAGTGGGTTATACGGCTGTGGTGATGTATGGCCCGCGACCCATGACGATGACGCCCCTCTGTCATAGTATATCGTCATACTGTTTTGAACAGGGAGTTTGAAGAGAAATGATACACTTATCAATTTAAATCAGTCGTTAGAGAAGTGAGAATATTTTTCTTATTTTTGATTGAAATTAAAGAAGTAATTAATGTGGAAAGTTTGGTAAGTAAAGTATATTTAAGTATTCATTAAGAAATATTCAGGAACGGTATTCTAATAAATTCCTGGTTTAAAAAGTACTACGAAGGCAATGCAAATATTTTTTTTTCTTCGAAAACTGGCTCTTATTGCATTACGATTAGGTTCAACATGCAATGTATTTCACACGCGTGCTTTTTTCTCATTTCTCGCTACAATATACAACTGCGCAAATCCCTATAGCCGGCAGTTTTTTTTTTATTTATTAAAGGCAAGGATTAGCTTGTTTTAAGGCCAGCAGCAAAATGCTGGCCTTAATCATCATAATTTAATCACAGCTCCATATTGGTTAATGACAAAAATACTTTTTGTTCTGTTATTTGATTTCTCCGAAATGTATTGAAATAAGTCGTTTAATGCACGTGAGAATTTGTCACTGCTCTATAACACCCTTGCCTGGCTGCTCGTGCGTTAAATCTGCCTCGGCGGCAACGACAAAGTGCTCTCATGTAAATCAAAACGTGTTATTGCCATACTTTATTCTAGTTTAGTTTAAGGTTTTCACTCACGAAGAAAAACGGATGTTATACTTTAACGTACTACATAAATCACCTCTGCGTCTCCTGGACATTGCATTAAACAACATGTGACAACAAAAGCAGTACTTCTACATCAACCATTCGAACAAAACCAGAACACTACCTCACTCATCTACTTAACCGCCATTGCCTTCTCTTCCACACAACTTCACCATAAAAACCAACGGAAACGTCAATCAGTGCCTCCAAAGAGTAATTATTACACCTCGCCGGATAACCGACAAAAACTGGACGTCACAGAACCTGTTAGTAGGCTGGAATGAAAGCAGGCCTTTTTAAATCAGCCGGTTATTCCTAAGACATTTATATAAAAGTTTATTAGATGCTATTGTGGAACTAATTTCCGTTCTAAGAGGTTTGTGGAGGAAAGCTTTGGGTTCGTCGATATTTATCGAGGCTTGTTAGCGGTTGGTTGATTGAAAGACAATGTCCTGTCGACCTGAATTATGAAGCGACTGACGGTCCTGAAGATGTGTGGCAAACTAGCTGTTAAACGCGACTTCGTATGCATTAGGTTCGCGATTTGTTTTGCCCTGTACCCGTATATTGCAATGTAGGTATGTCATGACAGTTACTTTGTCAAACAGTTGGGGAATATGGATATAATGCAATACTGCTCACCCCCCAAAGTTATAAGCGTGATAATATAGCCTATGTCCTTCTCCAAGTTGAAATCTATCTCCTTGTCAAATTTCATTACGATCTGATCAGCCGAACACAAACAGAGTTATATTCATATTTAAAATATTAGTAAAGTTATGTTTAGAAAGAAATGATTTATCCCGCCTTATATTATTACTAGCGTTTGCCCGTGACTTTGCTCGCGTTAATTTCGGGGTACACAGTTCCCCTTTCCCGTTTTGCAGGTACCTGCTACTTACTTGCGCCTTATTTATTTTAATAGCAAAGTCAAGTTTTCCCTTTTCTTACCTCTTTCTCCCTCATTTCTTAAAAAAATATGTATGTCCGTCTCCAGGGTCCCACCTACGCTGTACCAAAATTCATCAAAATCGGTTTAGCCATTCAAGTCTGTAGACGTAACAAAGAAACAAACTTACTTTCGCTTTTATAATATTAGTAAGGATCTACAATTATCTGAGCTCCCATGATTACTGTTTGACTTTCACAGTGCGTTTGTTTCGCATCAGTCAAAACCATTTCGTAGTATAGGTGTTAGTACTCTAGTTCTAGTTTAGGTGACACGCATACGGGACCCACGCAAATGTACTTTTCACACAAGTGGTTTGTATAATGCGAGGAATACGCACGCGGGGCACGGAAAAGAGGATATTTTACGCTACAAGAAAACTTCTACATACGGGGTAATCCCGCTAACACGTGATGAAATCCGCACGATACCGAAAAACTCTTTGTCAAAATCCTCTTTAGGTGACGTGCAATGCAGCGCTCGAAAGTCAAACTTATGTACCCCTGAAATTTCAAATAATCAGTTCAGAAACCAGCAAAGAGTATGTCTTATATCAAGAAATAAAAGTTCAGGAATCTTGTCAGTCAGATCAGTAGAAAGATAGCCCTAATCAAACAAGACAGCCTATCAATGTCCTTACCACAAATAGATTCGTTGAAGCAATTTGCCTTGCACTGTCTGCAAAAAAAACGTATTGAAGAAACTTACAAATGTATTTTAAAAGGAGGAACTACATAGATTCGTACCTGCAGTCCTGTACATAAGCCATAACATGTTAAGAAAAGTTGGTCTTTGATACAGCTGTTAAGTATTAATATGGGCATAGACTAACTAAGCCGACTCGTTGCTATTAGACCAAAAGGGACAGGCAGGGATACTACAATTTTAGCACGATGGAGCACTATTACTGACTATATTTGATCGGTGGTTAAGTTGGAACAGTTGTAATGTAAAATGTATTTGGATTAAGCAGTGTTTGCAAACAAAAGTAATTACTGGAGAATTAGAGAACTCAAAACTTTATTTGTTTCTTAGAAAAAATGGAGTAGCTTACAGTCTTATCTACATACATTTGTAACACGACTAGCTGGCACCCGTAGCTTTACCGGGGGATGATCGAAAAAAAGGATCCTATGTGTTATTCCAGACTATAATCTAACTCTGTGCCAAATTTCATGAAGATTTCGTACAGCTGTTTTGACGTGAAAGAGTAACAAAAATCCAGCTATCCATCCTCACAAACATTCGCATTTATAATATTACTAGCTTTTGCCCGCGGCTTCGCTCGCGTTAAATTCGGGGTAACACAGTTCCCCTTGCGCCTTATTGATTTGTAATGGCAACGCTAAGTTTTCCTTTTTCTTCCCTCTTTCTCCCTTACATCCTACTTAAAAAAAAAAATTAGCCTATGTCCGTCTCCTGGTTCCCAACTATCTCTGTACCAAAATTCATCAAAATCGGTTTAGCCATTAAAGCGTGAAGAGGTAACAAACAAACAAACAAACTCACTTTCGTTTTACAATATTAGTAAGGAAGTAAGGATTTATAATATTAATAAAGTAGGATTTATAATAAGATTAAAAGTAAGATTAATTATATCAATCACGGCTTAGAAAAAAAAATAAAAGAGAAGAGAGTGGAGATGGTAAAATATACTTAAAAAAAAAAACAATAATAAATTAGTGGTTCCATGTATAACGGAACGAGGACCGAAATGGGATCTATTTCCATGATGTCGTGTAATTACAAATTGCAGCGACGCTTAACTTTAATCAACACAAAATACAACCACATAATATAACAAGTTTGTGCAAGCTACTTAATTAAAATAGAGCAAATAAATGAATTAAGCTTGAATGACCAATCGTAATAAGTAACTTTATCAAACACGATAGTACTGCGGTCCAGTCTTATCTTAAGCCTTGCAAGCGGAACCGGCTGAATCTAGTCTTTGACCTGATTTAGAGGGCGGGGTCCAACTTCTAATCTTAATCTTATGTACGAAATCAATTCATTACAACATCGAAATGGTATTGAAGAATAAAAAGTCACTGAAATACAAAGTTGCCGCTTGCTGGGGTTGCGGGTTGTTCGAAAGACATACCGCGGCCCCGGAACAAAAAGAGCAAAAGAGGGAACATGGGTGGGTTTTAGTCAGTACAAGTCTGACACTCCCCCCCTCCGCCCAGAGCGGAGGAAGTTATTTGATGATTTCCCATCCGTAAAAAAAGTCCGTTTTTTTCCTTTTGAGGTGCGGAACCCTAGGCAAAATTGTGGTGTACAATAAATTATAGACTCTTTATTTCCAAATAGAACTTAGAACACACACACTGCAGAACTTTATTTAAACTAAAAAAAATACCAAGACTGCCATTTAGTAACTTTTCTCTACACAGTTTCAATCATCATTTCGTTAATATTAATGAGATATCTAATGAAAGGTTTACAAGTAAAATGCAAATATAACGGGCCTATACGATTTGTTCAGTGGACTGTGAAAAAGTTATGCGTGTGCGCCGCGTAATGACCTGCGTTCTGATTTCAAATTCAAATCGAAGGCAGGGACGTTACTTCTGGCTAGGTGGTGCACCTGACTTCTCTTAGGTTTATATTTTTTGCAAGTACAGTGCTAATTGAAGCTAGAAGAAAAACTAGAGAAGCTGTAGTGGATAGGCCATAGATTTCACTATTAACATAAAATTACATGACAACAGTAATCTCTGGAAGGTTACGCTGAGGTGTGCTTCATAGCACTCCACTTTTGGCCAGTTATGTTTAACTAACATATGATAAGTGGCGAATCACTGGCTATCGGGCAAAAAGGAGAATATTCAAGACTATGCACCTTAAAATTGGTATCAAACCTATTCACACACACACACACATATTTGTCTAACACACACATATTTTAAATATTTCAAGGGTAATTTATCATTTTGTTGCAATACCCCGCATTGTACAGACGCCTGCACATCAAGCTACTACAATCTGTTAGATTTCTTTGATAGATTTTCGACTTTATTTCTAAAATATAAGGTTCAAGGTTCATTGGGAAAAATTGACAGTTTCGGGTAGCTTGACCTGCAGGCGTCTGTACAACAACTTGTGGCAACAAATAGCTATACTATAAGTGGTCAATCTTCTTAATAGACTCCGTGAGCGCTACTAAACAAATCCGGATGAAAAAACCCAATAACGGTTTGCCCGAACCAGGATTCGAGCCCAGAACCACATACTCAGCTGTTGCATTTGCCACCATTAGACACAACTACCAATCCGAGCTTTCAGTGTTCTGTCACTGAATTTCAGATATCCCTAACAAGTTCTTCAAATTAGGAAAACGAAAATCTTGGCTTACAATGAATGAGTGAATGAGAATTACTGTTATGGTCCGATTAGACCGGACGGTGAGCTGGGTAACTCGCCGTCGATACGGCGGCGGCGCATTCGTGAATCACGCGCGCCTCAAAGTGGTGTCAGCAAATCTGAGGGGCCCGTGAGGGCTTCTGCCTGCCGGGGTTGCTTGGTTCAAAAGAGATACCAAACACAAAGGCAGAAAAAGAAACATGGCAGAAATATCCGCTTTACCCACTTTGAGCGGAAGAAATCTTTGATGAATTCCCATCCAAAAAAAAATTGAGAATGTGATACAGTGTAACCATGAGAAAATTATAACGAATTATATATCTATCGCGAGATTCAGCACAGACAGAAATACAAACTGTTCAACGATACAATCCTTAGATAAATTATGTCCTCATAATACGTTTGTCCAATTAACAAAATGACTATTAAATGTTCATATTAATAACAGTAATAGTGAATGCAACTGTTAACTCGAACAGAGAGTTCAAAGCATACATTTTATTGGACAGGGAAACAGTTCCTGGATAGAAAGCGGTCTAGGAATAACAAGTTCCGATGGGCCTCGGAATAATTAGATTATTCTACCTACCAGAATGCTTAACACTTAACAGCGAAAACTATAATGAGTCAAGATTTGTTGGATTGATAAAAGCTATCGAAAGGCTTATAAAACAAAAACGACTCATTACAAAGCGAAAAAGCACTCGGACTCCCCTTTATTGCGATATATTTTCAATTCTGGACCATATCTACCAGTTACGGAAATATTTAAATAAAATGATATGTAGTTGACACTTCTGTGTTAACTAAACTTGTTTAATATTTTTTTAAAGCCAGCCTTTGGGTAACGAAAACGTGACCCAAAAGCAGCTTTTGAACAGAGGGCCTGCCAGGGCCACCGCCTGCAGGGGTTGCGGGTTGTTCGAAAGAGATACCGCGGCCCCGGAACATAAAGGGCAAAACATGAAGGAACATGGGTGGGTTCTAGCTAGTACAAGTATGACACTCCACCCGCTCCAGGGCGGGGGAAGTTATTTGATGATTTCCCCTCCACCCAGATTGTGGCCCAAAACTACTTAAAGAAAGTACTTTCAGGATAAGCTACGACATTGAGTTCATCAATTGTCGAGTCCAATAGTACTTGTTATTTTCTTTTAAATTACTACCTCTTTGGTCACTAGACCTTATGCTCGATTCTTATGTCAGGCAAAGAGTATTGTAGTTTTCCATTAAGAAGTTCCCAGTAGCAGCCACCGAGTCTGGATTTGTGCCCAGTTGTTGGCAATAGGCTCGCCCCCTATTACATGGGACTTAATATAACTGGCAAAATGTGGGTGTACTATGAGGCATACTTCTGCCTAACGCTACTGTAATTACAGGCGTGATGCTTGTCCTACTATTATTATAAATGCGAATGCTTGTGAGGATGGATGGATGGATGTATGGATGTTTGTTACTCTTTCACGTCAAAACGGCTGAACGGATCTTGATGATATTTGGCACAGAGGTAGATTATAGTCTGTAATAACACATTCGATACTTTTTTTTGATATTACGCGGGTGAAGCAGCGGGCGCTAGCTAGTATCTTATTATTTGATCGTCTGTTCTTCAGTTATCACGTTACTTATTTACATGCAACAATGATTACTGCCTAGTCCGTGTGATTAC
Organism: Ochropleura plecta; assembly: GCA_905475445.1. NCBI lineage: Eukaryota > Metazoa > Arthropoda > Insecta > Lepidoptera > Noctuidae > Ochropleura > Ochropleura plecta. The sequence continues at coordinate 6,012,106 of FR997735.1, forward strand.
ATAGTTATCGAATTTAAATTGGGTATTATCGTGATGAATGAAGTGGATACATGTGTTAATTGTTCAATACGGTGACGTGTGTGATGTAGGCTTCACACGCAAAGGAATATATAACCGCCACAGAATCTTCTCAATTTAAAGTTTTTCACGAAATAATGGTCATGTGCAGTCTGGTCATGATAGGCATGCCATGTGTGTGCATTCTTCCCATTTGACTATGGATCCCTGATTTTTCATTTTGTCGTGTACCAATCTTTTTATTTTAAGATGAATATTAATGTTATCTTGTTCGATACTAATAGATGATTTAATAGTCTATTCATTTTAACACATAAAATGATTTAATAAAATTTCTAAGTATTTCTTTAAAAATAAATAGTAGCTCATCGGTATCGAGAGCAGGGTCCAAGCGAATGAGAGACAAGAACCTCCTAACAAAACAATAATAATAATATAATAGCCCATTAGGTTTTATTTAAATATTCAATTCATAAAAAATGGCTGCCCACCGGTATCTGGAACAGCGTCCAGGCTACCGGGAATCAGTGCTCCAGAGAGAGGAACTCCAGGCCTTCTATTCGACGCTCTGGGCAATTAAGCAATTAGCTGTAACGTCTATCGGCTCAAAACCTCGCAAGCCAAGTCAATATAGCCAATAACGATATGATTAAAAGTAAGTTATTTTTTTTTAATAATTTGGGTTTTGGCCAGACACTAAGCGTTGTCATACAACGTGGCAACGCGGTCACTCTCTTAGGGACATTGCCAATTTATAAATGAGTTTCATTAAGTCATTTTAATTTATTTTTAAATAGGAATTTGTTAAGGAATACAGTGAGTTAACAATACTTGAAAAATCTGATTATACAGATCATAGTCGAAATACTATTCAAGATTATTTCAATGTACTGTTGTATGAGGAAGAACAAATAACACTTTCTTCGTCTCGTCTACTCTTAGATAATTTTATAGCAGCTAGACCCCAACAGACGCGTTAGTTCTAAATAATACGATATAACCAGTACATAGTAACGAGTAAGACAACACCAATCAGTCTGAAAGTGTATCGCTTGCGTTTGCTAATGGCCGCGGCGGCCGATAAATATTCATCGCGGCAAAAAAGCAGCGCACGCGCGCGATGGCAGCGCGCTTTCTTCTCAGCAACGTAGGAAGGAGATGAGGTGGCTTATTTAATTTAATCAGTTATTTCTCAGTTTTAATACACTATCAACAAGGTACAAATTCAGACTCTGATGGAAAGCCCCAATACTGTATTCGGCCCGGGAGTCGATTTCAAATACTCAGCAGTAGCGTTGACATTATTGCAGTAGAATGTTGCATACGTATTTATATTACATAGTGTGAGTTTTTCAAGTGGGTGTGGATGGCCAAATCCGAAACTGTAAGCAAAAAATGCTCAAAGGCATCGCGAGCTCGATTTTAACTTGAAAACTAAAACTGCAATAATATTTGGGATAAATGAAATTATAGCATTGCCAGGAATTATGAATTTTCACAACATTTGATAGTGTCGTTAATAGGGATCAATTTAGGAAGTAATGACATACGGAAAACTACACTATTGGCGCCAATTCAGTTCGTTGTGTTGTGTTGATTGATGACCTTCGGCAAACCTACCCACCCCTTCTGATCTCGTAATAAAACATCATACAATCATCTATTAAGATTATTGTTGTACCAGGAAAACATACGCCTCATGAGGTTATGATAGGTTTATTATTAAATTACCTCAACCTTTTCTCATCAGTGCGAAAAATTCAAAAACTAAGGGTAGTATTTAAACGCAAATCAAAAAATATCCTTTTCGTACCTCTTGCTCAAAAAAGTGACATTCTATGCCACAAAAAGCGAACATAACAATAGTCATTATTAATCTGTTAAAAACAGGGAAAGAAAATTGTACTGAATTTCATTCATGCTCTAATGTGATTTAAATTTGGAATAGGTACTTACCGTTTATACTGAACTAAATCTGTGTTTACACCATTGAGTTTTTATATAAAGCATTATAGGTACATCTTTTTGGAAAAGGAATACGCATTTATTATGCAGTTATGATTATTAAATAAAATTACGAAAACCGACGAGGCCGTATGAGCTTGATGCCTTTGCTTTTCCGACAAAAAATATTGGTCTTGGAATTTGTCGTATTTTTGTTATCTTCACATACATAAACGTTAAGTTTATTTTAATTTATTTTTATAAATAAGTTAATGTTCTAAAAATACGTTACGATGCTAAATTAAAGCGACAGTGGCAGTGAATTTTCGGATTCCATCAGTGCAAATGCTGCCGCAATTATACTCATCAACAATAAATGTACCAAACAAAAATGTAACTCTCTCTATCAATAATTGGACCAATGTTTCGAATGTTAACTTTTACTTTTAATTGTCATTATTTTTAATAAATGCTTATCTCATATTATTACTGTGTTACTTTTTTCGCAAAATGGTACGAAAAGTAGAGTATTTTCCTCGGTGATAAAGCTGTCTTAGTCTTGGGTGAACTTAAATCTCTCGCTACACTCAGGACTCGTCTTAAATCCCTCGCTTCGCTCGTGATTTAAGTTTTTAACACCCTCGCTACGCTCGGGAGTAAACCTCGAGTCCTTCGTTACGCTCGCGATGTAAATCGTCACCCGCGACAGAAGACACTGCTTTATCCCCTTGGTTAATACTCTACTATTTTCTATGCAATAAGATTCCGAATTCCCATCAAAATTACTGATTGCACAGCAAATTATTCAACTCAAAATATCACTAAACACACTACAATTTATTTTCGCAGCGTACAGCGATTTTTTCTAAAGCAAAAGCTTTTTCATCAATGTACAGCTAATAATCTTAATGCACATTATACATGTTAACTCTTTTTCTTTTAAAAAAAGTTTCTATTTTTATATTATTTACAGCAGTTTTTCTAAATAAAACAGCATTTTATTAGTCACAGTCGTCTTATTAATTATCACATCATGAGATCAGCAAAAAAAAATTAGATACAAAATAATGTCATTTATTTTAATTATTATTTAATTAAATTTGAAATAATGTCATTTAATTCAATAAGTAATTATCCTAATTGAAATAGTTTAGTTCCGGGTAGCGTACTAAAAACAATCTCTTTTTTCTATTAATGCAAGTCGTTTCTAGCACGTCGGAGGTCACAGTTTTAACCTAACCTAACCTACCCATGCGCCACTCTGCACTCCAGTGGCGAAAAAGCGCGCGAAGCCGCGAACGTTTTTCAGATAATTGGTTCTGCTTTTAGAAATAATGCAATATGACAGGATTTTTTTGTTAAAATAATCATTAAATTTGCCGAGCATGGCTTCTTGAAAATTAAGACAAATATGATGAACAGGTTTTGTTGTACTTACTAGAAAAAAGTAATGTCATATTGATGTATAATTTCGAATTATTTGCAGTTTGAGTTTTGTTAAACATTTAGTTTATTTGTAGTGAAGTATGTTATTTGATGTAAAAAATAATATAAATGATGAGTATGTATTGATAGGCGATTATTTATTTGATATGCAATTTATAATATCCCAAAAACTAATAATTACTCGCCTAGTATTTAGTCGCAAAACAACACAGTACCACTTCTAACTCAAAAAAATGCCGCATCCACATATTCTCGGCTCCTACCGAACGGTTGTTGGTCGGAATGCTCCGGCTCGTCTCAGGTCAGCTGTTAGAAAAACATTGAACCAGCCACCGCTGCCATCGCTGGTGTGAGCGAGTGAAATGCACTGTGTTCACTCGAGATTCTTCGAGATTCATCTAGAAGATATACAGTATCAGTGCTAGCAGGTATCTCCAGTATACGAAGTGTATTCAGCACTTCATAAAGGGTGAGAGTATCCTTATCGTAGTATCGCATCACTTGTTCAATTTTATTGTTTGTCATTGCGATCATATTTGTTCTGGAATGATCCATTTGGGAACCTTCTACGGGGAACGGTGATATTGAAAGTCAAAATTCCAACTTTTTTACAACTGTTTTTTTTTCAAATCCAAGTGTACTTACTAGCTGGCGCCCGCGGTTTCGCCCGAGTGATGATCGAAAAAAAAGTATCCTATGTGTTATTCCAGTCTTTAACCTAACTCTGTACGAAATTTTATCAAGATCCGTTTAGCCGTTTTGACGTGATCGAGTTACAAACATCCATACATGCATCTTCACAAACATTCGCATTTATATTATTATGATTACAAAATCATCATCTGTCTGTTTTCCGTCTTGTCGGATGCAGCTGAATAACAGTATTTTACACGGGGCGACTGCCTATATGAACTACACCCCAATTAAAAATCATATTTCAAAATATTGAAGCAAAAAGAATGACGTCATAGTGAGTTTCTTACTCCGTTTTCACCCCAACCCCCTCATTACATAAATGAAATTATCACAATAGTTTCATAAAACAATTTTAAACCTTCGCGCGACAAAGTGTTACGACGGGTGCAAAGTTTACCTACATTGTTACCCTACATTTTTGTAAACAATCGTGCAACGGGTTAAATGCTTTATGGTGTGATAAGTTTGTAAACATACATTACTATATACTTATAAAGGTGCTACTAGCCTGTAAAAGTGTTTGTTATTAATATTTGTGTTATTGTTACTTTAATATTTAAGGTCTACAGTTATGTATATTTTGTTATGTTAATAAAGATTTTTTCTAAACTAACTCCGTTTTCACTGCACTAACTGACTCTTTGTCAGTTCAAAAGGTCCTGTAAATAGTTTAATTAAAATAAATAAATAAATCGTTTGAAAAGTCTCTGTTTAGTAAACAGCAAGTGTCGAACAAGCAATTATAAAGTGTTTATAGATAACAAATAAGCTGATAAGTAAAGGAAACTTAGTTTGACTAAGTGCGCTTGCACTGATTACATCTTTACCTGAGTTAAAATTGAAAACGTCTCTAGTTTAAACTGAAACGTTTTTTTCACTTCAAACCGTCGAAATCTGCATTATAATGCTCTAAACATGCTACAAAAATTGAATAAATTCTACAAAAAAATATTTTTTTAATAACATTTTTGATTACAATTTTTTTTTCTTGGTAACCGAGTACTGTTTCAAATTAAAAGTAGTTCGATTGAACTATTTGTATTTTTTTTATTTACTTTAAGTTTTATCCTCAAGCATGATCAGATATCATCATTCAAAACCATTAATTAATAGATTTATTATACCTAAAGCAATTGCTAAAGAATTGGTTCTGAAAATACCGATCTGATACTATCAAAAAGTATTTGTTGACTTTAGTGCCACTGATAGCGTATCTATAACAGACTTTGGTAAATTAACTCGTCGATGACGTATCTTATTTCATTGGCTGTTTAGAAGATGGTGGGTGGTCTATTAGTAAAACGTAGATACGTTCAGAACATAGAACATTTTTTTTCAGTTAGTGCGCTAAAAACTAAAAACAGTGAGCAAAATGCGACTTTGCAAACCTCGTGAGACAAACAAACCTCGTAACTTAATAAAATTCCAATCAAGAGAGCCGCACATTGACTTTGTTACGTTCGAAAATGCATAGTAACCTAAAAATGAAAGACATTTTATGATATATATTTTTTTTTTAATGTAAATAGTAAATGTTGAATTTCGAATTTACCATTGTTTTACAACGAAAATAAGTATTAATTGATAAAACTGACATATAATCTGAAAACAATGAGTTTCAACAACATTACATTTAAACTTAACATCGCAGTTTTTGCTGTTTTCAGAATACACTTATAAATGTTATTTCAATTTAATTCATTCCCGTTCATTGTTCTGTGTTGGCTAGGCAATAACCACGAGAAAAAGAAAGAAAATTTAATAAAACTTTAGCTTAAGAACATTAAAAATAGATATTATTGACTGTGTTCGTAGAAGCAACTGAAATACACTCTGTTACATGAAGAGATCAGAGTAATAAGTGTTCTCGCTGTTGAAGTGAAAAGATATGTGAGTTGCACGAGAGCAAAATAATTTTCATCACGTGTCTTTGAATCCCTCGCAACCATTCAGGATTCTACATAAGAATCTCTCGCTACGCTCGTGATTCAATCATAAAATCCTTCGCTTGCTTGACACTCAAAATCAGCACTTATAGCAAAAAATACTTAGCTCTTTTGTTGCTCAAATAACTAATAATAGACTTTCTGGACTGAAAGAGATGCCAAGAGTGGTTTCAACTTTGAACTTTGATTCTATCGAAACTTAAGGTCTTTTCTTATTCATCAGTGAACATGAATCAAAAGAAACATTACTAGTACCTACTGCGATTTATAAAACCATTACAACCAAAGGAAACAATCATACATTTCTTGCATATAAAATGCCAACGAACCGATTATCAATGAATATTGAACCCGCATTCGTACGAAAACACCTAATCTATTCAAGTGGCTAGTCGTAAGGGTCGTGACACTACAGACAAGGACACACATACACTTACACAAAACGTTAAAAAAGGACAGAGAAACACCGATGCTCGGGTCATATGTCGACCGATATGTCGTAACCTGTTTGAATGAAACGGCAATATTAAAAAGTCAGTATGTGAGAAAAGGATAGTGACTGACAATGACGTGAAGGGTTAAAAGTCAAGCAAAGTGTCGCGGCCTGTGGGAGAAGGATGGAGGTATGTTGTTATCGTATGTTAGTGAGGGAGCGACGTATGAGGGTCAAAAGACGAGCGTCGGCAACCCTGACCTCTCCAGACGGCTCGTGGGACGTACTTGGGACTTACAAAAAAGGATGTGTTGAATAGGCGGTTTTCAGTGTTTTATTGTTCTATAAATATAAATCTTGCCAGTATAGATTTTAGTACATATATATAGTTTAAAACATCTAGTATATTTACTCGCACACGGATTTAAAGTGCACAATTAAAGTCACAAAATATTTATTTATTGAATAATTTTCACAATCCTTATTATATAACAACACAAAAAAATATTATAATAGCTAATTATTTAAAGCTGAAGTGAACAGTTAAGGTTTCAGAACCGGATCATCATTCTTCTGCCCTTATCCCAAGTTATTTGGGGTCAGCGAATCCCAACTTCCAAACATCCTAAGCCAAGCCAAGTTTCAGAACCAGGTGCAATTTTCGAAATCGCGCTGAAGCTGAATGAACAACAAGAAATACTGCGGACATACTGTAAATAAAACATTAGATTTTTTATAATAATTAGGTACGCTTTGCCCTTATTTAATAACAAAAAAATATTACCTAAACCATAAATACAAGCAAATAAAAAAAACCATTCGGAAGCCGTCCCTGAATCCATAGTGCACTAATGAATCGGGACAGGCGGCATAATTAAACAGTTGGCGACAATCGGTCGGTCGATGTAACACTAATATTTTGTTTGACATAACACTCTATAACGCGTGTGACGTCAGAGCAGGAAACTTTGACCTGGAACTTCGAAATAAAAAACGAAAAAAAGTGCGAAATTTTCGATAAATTCCTAAAATTTTCGTGATTCTACATTTAAAAATACTTTATTTAAAATTAGAATATAATATTTTTTATAAGTGTTGTGGTTTTAAGGTTTTCGTAAGTGCGTGTGTTTATTTTAGTTATCTGTGATTTTGATTGGATTTTATGTGTAAAGATATGATCAGACCAGAGTTTCATTTTTCAAGCAAATTACTTGAGTTGTTAACTAAAGGTAATCTGTGTTTTACTGTGATATAGGTACTTATTATTACGACTTGTTGTAGACAATACTTTTAGGTTTCTGTTATTAGTCTAAAAAGCCTTTTTAATCATAATGATAAAAAAATATGCATAAAACTTTTATATATAATTATGTTCTAAATTTTATTCTCGAGTCACGATATACTTATCAGGAAATATCTAATAAGTTTATCGGTGACTTAACACATCGTGTGTACTTCAACACTACAATGTATCGTGTATTTTACTTTAAAAGTAAATGTTGATTGGATTTGCTAAATACGTGCTTTCTCAAGTGATAGCTTTTACACAAAATAGAAGTATGGAAAATATTCAGCCTAGCTTTTACACAAAATAAAAGTATGGAAAAGCCTTTTTCATTTAAACGTGTCTATTGGTTTCAGGAAACGTCCAGCGGGATACGTTCGGCTTGACTTCAAGTAACGGTAAGTGGTACTGATGCAAGCTTCTCTTTTCAACTTATTTTACAGTTTTTTTTCGACTGCTCCGTTACTGGTAGTCGTTGCTCTGGGTCGTAAGAGCGACTGAAAACATCAATGTTCACTGTATTCACAAAACATAATCTTTTGTAATACACGTGTTCACTGTATTCACAAAACATAATCCCGGGTCGAGATTTAAGTAAAGTAAGCACTGTTTCATCATTATACTATTTTAGGGTCGGCTTACAATTCAACCAGTTGCAGCTGCATACCTGTATTTTATATAGAGCGACTGCCTTTTAAAACTCCACAACCCAGTATATTGATAGGTAATACGATAAACCCTTGATAAGATTGGCTGTCAGACATTCGGGCTACCTGTAACATATGTCAAATATTTACAATTGACAGCCAGGTACAACGGTTTAACATGCTTTCTGAGGCACTGAGGACACCCTATATTTATTGGTTGGTCACCCAACCACGGACCAACCTAGGCAAGCGCGGCTTAACCTAAAGATCGACCCGAGAGGCTGTTATTATTTAGCCACGAGCTCCTCCCTTTTTGCGTATGGAAAATCATCAAATAACTTCCCCCGCTCTGGGCGGAAAAGGGGGGGAGTGTTGGATTTGTTCTTACTAAAACCCACCCATTACCTTCTATTGCCCTTTATGTTGCGAGGCCGCGATGTCTCTTTCGAACAACCCCGGACGAGCTCCTCCCTTACACTGTTTATTAAACTGAATATGCATTTAAACTACACTTCACCGTACCAGGAACATGTCGACTACACTTGTGCGGCGCGCAGTGTTCGCTCTGTTCATTCTGTTCGTCGCTGCGCACTTGCGCAGGCGCGTGACACCACAATGAAACCTTTCACCCGCTACCTGCACAGTGCGCTATACTCTACAATCTACATCTTTTCATACGTTTCCTTGTTTCTATAGATATGGAGTGTCCTAGATTGTTATTAGTCTAGATATCTTGTATTTGGTAGTGTCCTTAAGTCTATTGAATTATATTGGAGCTACCGGATTCTTCAAAGTTTAGAATTGTGGCGTAGCTATGAGTTAATTGTATTATTTAGGTGTATGTACATTTTCAACAACTGAGGGCTTTATGATTTTTCTTTTCTAGTTCATTCACTAAGCATCGTTACTGTTAGTGAATAATTCAACTTCCGAATGCCTCGATTCGTTCTTTGTCAATCATTCATCTTCATCGAAATACATACCTGAACATCGACAAAAATGATGAAGTCAGAGTCAGTAAAGCAAACTATTTTCTTTGAAATTAAAACCAAACAAAAAGGGCAACAAGTAAATTTTTTAAAAGATGGAAGAAATAAAGCATGTTTGTTTTTCTTTTGCCACAAGTACACACAACATTCAAGTACACACAAAATCTATAATGCAAAACATATACGCTAAAAAGTACACCACTACAACAGGGGACAGTAGCCTAAATTATTTTTTATTTTATTCGTTGAATGCGTGTTAACAAGAAGCCGTTTGGTATAATTACTGGCAATCAGTGGTCGCATCTCGTTCAGACATTGTTCGGTCCAGCTACCTTTCAACCGGTCCCCGCGCAATTTATTGGAAAAGTTTTTATATCATTATGTTTATGTGGTACGGTCAGATGAGTCTGCTATAGTTTATTTATTAGTATATAATACATACATAGCAAAGTATGGTTCTGAAGGTAGCGCCAGGGTAACCCGTAGAGATACCGCGGCCCCGGAACGTAAAGGGCAATAGAGGGAATGGGCAATAGATGGGTGGGTTTTAGCCAGTACAAGTCTGCCACTCCCCCCGGCTCCGCCCAGAGCGGGGGAAGTTATTTGGTGCTTTCCCACCCCAAAAAAAGGGTAACCCGCAAAATCGTCTCATTCTTGTAATTTTTGACGACACGGTTAGCGCAGTGGCTGAGCGATCGACTGCTGCGCTGCGTGTCGCGACTTCGATCCCCACACGGAACAAATATTTGTATGATCTGCAGGTAGTTGTTTCGGGTCTGGCTGTTTGTGTATGTGAGTTAAAATGTTTGTAAACGTACCCACGATACAGGAGAAAATCCTAGAGAGAGACAACGTTTAAAAAAATACAGGTTAGGTCAGGTCTACAGAGACTTAACATAGTTGTAACTATTAAAATCATAGATAAAACCCGTTAATTTCAAATATTCCCTATAAATGACTTGTCTTCCTTACACCGTTGGTAAACTTTCGTGTTATGAACCATGTAGCACTATAACTGTTTTTGACCTCTACCTTTTTTAATTTGAAACAGCATTAGCTTATCATTTCAAAACGCTCGAATAATAAACGGAGCATTATCAAGATAAAAAGGTAATATTTAAGAGACATGTTAAAATAATAATTCTGTCTGCGTAAAGTCGTTCTAGTCATGTTTTGATTTTTCTAAACTCTAGACGCTTTCAATTTTATATTTTAATAATCAATAAGACGCCCTCAGTGCTACAAAGTTTTTGCATTCAACTTCTCAGACGGCGCTCGTCGGCATTTTCATTTTTGAATTTTAAAATGGCTATTTTTTAAAAGATAATTCAATTTATCAAATGGAATTTCAACATCAACGGTTTTAAAAAAAATATCGATTTTGTTTTAAGATCCCATAGACATTGTGGAATAGTTTATGTGCCAGTAACATAAACTATTCCGCAATATCTATGGAATCTTAAAACAAAATCGCTTTTGAATGTTCACTATCGCGCGAAAGATACTCGAAATCTAGATAATTTCGCACAATGTTTCGCACAGAGCCGCATATAATGCATGTTCTTACATTGCAGTTTCTCAGAACCCAGTCTCCGTATTCCCAAGATGTGAACTTGGGCTCTTCTCATATTTTTTACGAGCTTGGAGGTCATATACACGTTCTCAATGTCGCGAATTAATTCGCCTGTGCTATCTTCATTGGTAATCTTGATGTGAAAAGTTAAAACACCCGTTTTTAGCGAGAAAGCATTGTTGTAATGTTGATTTTTTCTCAGATTTTTAACTAGCTTATCTGCTTATGTCTGAGATTATGGCTAGATAAGATGTTCTAGACGTTTCTTTTAAATTAGGTCTAGTTTTGTCGTGGAGAGGATTTTAAATACGCACTATATCTAGACGACAGATGCACATACATAACCCCAGAAATCCCAGACTTTGGTTTAGTACGAAAGGAATGTATACTGTAATATTTTTAAGCCGCAATTTTGACCATTCTGAATTCCGTAGAGATAGTTACAAACCGTTAGTTTTTAAATTTTAATATATGTTATGCTGCATTTTTTCATAAAGTAACTCTTTAAAAAAAAAACAAAATATCATAAATCAACAACATTTTATATTCATAAAATTGAACTAGCGCACGCTGACATGTTAATAAAGTAGGTATGTTAAAAACATCTCAATAACGTACATACGAGAATGTCTATTGAAATTAAAATTAACATAACAATAAGAAAAATAAGACCAAAAATTCTATCAAAATTCGTTCAGCGATTCTCGAGTTATAAACGCATAAAGTGCGCTTGTATTTTATATGTTAATGTGAGATGGACTAGATATGACTATCAACCGTATTATGAAGCTATTTAGAAGCAGGAGGGACGGCAGATGCAGTGCTATTATGTCACTTTATGTGCTTTTTATTGCTGTGTAAATTTATTCTTATATGAGAGGCCAAGTGATATGATGCAGTGGCGAAGTAGAATTTGTTTTTAGTTTTTTTTAATAGTTTTTGCTGTCATAGTGTTTGCTGGGGTAATTTTGATTCCGGGAAAGTGAAATGAGACTGGTTTTTTTAGTACACAGAAAATGAGGTTTAAAAAGACATTCTTAACATTTTTTCTAAAGCTCGTTTAGGTCATTCCTTCGACTTCGCAATACCCTACAGGGTTCAGTCGCTCCCTATAAGCTAGCAGCCTATATTCAGGAACGTTTTATATATAAAACCCGCAACAAACCGTTTCACTCTTTCACTGAAAATTCATTTATGAGCACAGTTATACCTAGCACACACTCAACAGTGGTGCTAGGTATATTTCAAATGCCTTTTTTTCTTATCAAATCAAATTATTTCGGAGCGGAAGAAGTATCAGACATGTACTGATAAAAACTCATTCATGATCAATCTTTTGCCCTGTATGTTCAGGGGCCGTGGTATCTCTTTCGAACAACCCACACCGCGAGGGGTCTCCCGCAGCCGCTGGGTTGGTTGAGGATTTTTCCATCAAATTTCCAGCCACCTCCTTTGCTAGCACAACTGTTTTCTTTTTCCTCTCGCTTCGGGTCATGGCATGAGCCACGGCCGGACGCGAAAGATCGCAGCCGCCGATCGCCTCTACGAGGACACAGCGGTGCTCCGCCCAAGAGGGGCAAACCACCACAATGTGCTCCACCGTGTCATCTGGGCGACCGTCACAATAGTGACACCCGGGCGTTTCCTCCCCTCCCGATTATTTGCAGGAACCTTCCGAAACTATCGTGTCCGGTAAGGACATTAATAATGCCCTTGAATAAACCAGCTTTTACATAAGCTCGCCGCAAACAGTATCTAATCTGGCTGCAATGGCCTAAGGTAATGCTTATCCGCTGATTTATTCGTTTTTCATTCTCTTTTGTTTTTCAGTTAAGTAGGAAAAAGTTGTTTCATTATAATACTGATGTTATTATAACATTAGTCATATGAGTGAAGATGTTTCTTTGGTTCCTATCAAACTAGGATCCATTGATGTTGTTTGTTTAAAGTTTGGTTATACAAATATAATCAAGTGCTTTGTAGGACATACTAACTTTTAGGCCTTTAAAGAGTTCGCATGTGAACATCGTGGTACTAAATGACCAGTGGACGGTTCCCTATATGTACATTTATTATTTTTCAGCGAGCAACTAAATCCAATTTCCTACATTCACACCGATACAATTCGAATGGTATCAGCAGGTTCCATCTTCAGGGCAGGACTATTTACGCGTTTCTCACACCATTGACGCGATGAATCGCTCCCATTAGCGGCCGAGAACATGCTACAAGAAAACTATAAGGTTAACTATGCCCAAAAGTAGTAGTAGATATGCCATACAATTTGTATGGAACGACCTGCGGGCCGCAGTTACTAGCTCCCTGATCGAGATAACACGACCGCTGCCGCAGCTCGACTGGCGCGATTTTATCTCATTCAGCAATATATACCCTGCGTTGGACTGTACAGCGCATGCGCCGGCGATTGATGGACCAATAAGAACAATGCGAATTAGGGAATTATACGATAGTGCGCATGACTGTTTAGAGGTCTTATTTCACGATGACAGATCAGATAATATTCTGGTTTCAAATTGATATTCGTGCTAGGTGGGAATGATCTGCAAATGCTCTGTCACCCTTTTATGGAACTAGATTTTACGACGTCCGCACTTCTGCGGTGTTCGCACTTCAAACAATTCAGAGATCGTAAGGTATCTCACTTTATGTAAAGAACGGTACCGTATGCGATCCTTTTAACGCCTAATTTTTAATCGATTTTGGAAGGCATTTCTTACTCACATTTATTAAACAGGAAATGAGAAAACCGTTAATTGGATCGAACTTTTAAAGCCTTATAAAGGTAGCACCGGGTTACATCACGTTATATATTTTGACATACCCCACTTGTCACTATTAAGATATTTCACAACAGAGCCGTCAAATTATCGATATAATCGATCCCTACTTCGATCGTGATCTCATTTCCCTGCATTCGGTTGCTGCGACCTGTACTCGAAGTTTAATTTTAGCTATAAATCATGGTCGGCCTTTCCCCGAAGTTGCGCGGAGGCGGCCGATCGCCCCCGACCGGTTCAACTCCCGCGCAGCCTCATTTAAACTGTAGCACATTCCTCCGCTTGTCGCGTATCTGTAGTCAGGCGCGATAAATTCTGATAATTAATTGTTTATAGGTTATGAGAGTGTGGTAAGGTTTGTCGGTGACTGCGAGGAAATGAAAGGAGAATGGCTAGAATGTACGTAAAGTGTAAGTGCTGTAATTATGTTTAATTAAATTATGAGACTGAAGTGGAAAACAGATCTTTGGAAGCGGAAGGACGGAGGTTCGTTGGGATATGAAAGAAGGAAGCAGTTAAATTAAATGAACTAAAATATTCATTGATTTAACTAATTGTAAATTGCGACCATTCAAATAATGAGATGAGTACGATATGATTACTTTGAATCGTTATTTACGGATGACGACTGGCATCATGGTGTTTACATAGCGAAGAACGTTACGGAGATCTGTTTAAAAGTCTTGTTGAAATAAAACCTCGCAAAGTAAGGTCAAGACTACACATTCGAGACGCGTAAGTGCAGATCCTCTTTTATCTCTGCCGTCCGCAGCGGTCGCCCTGTCATATTTTATACGTTTTTATCAATAAATATCGCTGCAAGTAATTACATTTTTGTGCAATAACAATAATTATGCATGTACCGTTAACGTTTTGACTATAGCCTTTTAAGATATGAGAGCAGATCATATGTAAGTTCGCAACGTAATGGCGCGACTGATTCAGATAAGTTGTTTATAAGTTTTATCTTCAAGATTGTTATCCTTTACGGAGTGAGCAGCGTTTTAAGTGTTGTGTTAGAAAGGCGGATACTTTTATGAACTAGGATAGATGGAGGTGATAATTGACCAACGGCTTGCGCGCTCGAGGTCGCGAGTTCAATTCATAGCCTTGCTTAGGAATTTCTGAAGAGTTAGAAATTACAGACTACTTAGATAGCACATGAAGATTAGTAAGTGCCCTTTGAGTTATAGCTAGTAAGGTTAAAAATCGTCTTTAAGTTCTAACACCAAGTAAGTAAAAAATAGAAGTTTTACAGGTGGTAGAAAAGACTGCATAAGTACACCTAGGTATCATCAGGCATCATTAAAATTTTTGCCCATTCTAATTGGCTGAAATAACTTGTTTTCCGATTCAGTAGCGAGCGACATGAATGAAAATGTCAAAAACGAACAAAAAATACTGACGAGGTGATATAACTTCAACGATGATCGTCTTATGTTTTGTTGCCCCATAGATAATATATCTGACGATTTATTTTACTCAGAAATCTAGTTTGCTCGAGTTTGTTTAGAGGAGCTCGTGGCTAAATAATAGCAGCCGCTCGGGTCGATCTTTAGGTTAAGCCGCGCTTGCCTAGGTTGGTCTGTGAATGGGTGACCACCCGTTACATACCGAGTTTCCTCCGTGCCTCGGAAAGCACGTTAAGCCGTTGGTCCCGGCTGTCATTTGTAGATATTTGACAGTCGTTACAGGTAGTCAGTGTCCCGAAAGTCTGACAACCAGTCTTACCAAGGGGTATCGTATTACCCAGTACTAACTGGGTTGTGGAGGTCAGATAGGCAGTCGCTCTATGTAAAATACTGATATTCAGCTGCATCTGGTTAGACTGGAAGCCGACCCCAACATAGTTGGGAAAAGGCTAGGCAGATGATGATGAGAAATCTAGTTTGCATAGCTTGAGAACGAAACCTCCTCAAACCCAGTAGCAATTTTAGTATCATACCAAAATTCTCGCTACCGTAATCGTATACCCATAAAACGGGTTGAATCAACTAACTACCCTATATTAATTATCCAAAAAGGTATCACATGGACTTATCAATTACATTCGATGCGGTTAATTAAGGCTGGAATCCTGCTCTGGATATGTCCACGTTACTTAAAGAATAACTGTCTTTTATGTATGTGTGTCGGTGTGTAGCTTCGGAAGAATTACGAATGCGTTCGTGAAACTGTCGCAGTTTGGTTATGTAAAGCATTAAGATGCTCTCATTATGAATTGTTTTGAGAAATAAAAATAAGTGTATTTTGGATGAGTAGTCAACTATCAGAGATATGTTATATATGTAGTTTTTTTGTAGTAAACATTATCTTACGCCTGGTTTTCCTGAAACCAGTTTTGTTTAAGTTCCAAGTGTGTGGCGAAACTATTGTAATGCCATCCGGGCACAAATCCAGACTTTATGGTTCTTCTGCGAATATTCTGATGGTAAAACGCAACAGCACTTTTTCCGACATGGAAATCGAACCCAAAACCTCAAACCCCATGCTCAGCTGTCACATTTGGGACTTTACACCATCGAGGTGGTCAATAAGGGGTTGTTGAAAAAATACCTTTCATATTTAATTAATTATCTTTTTAGGGTTCCGTAGTCAACTAGGAACCCTTATAGTTTCGCCATGTCTGTCTGTCCGTCCGTCCGTCCGTCCTCGCTTAATCTCTGTGACCGTTAGCACTAGAAAGCTGAAATTTGGTACCAATATGTATATCAATCACGCCGACAAAGTGGTAAAATAAAAATTGGAAAAAAATGTTTTATTAGGGTAGCCACCCTATATGTAAAGTGGGAAGTGTTTTTTTTTTAATTTCAACCCTAACGTGTGATATATTGTTGGAAAGGTATTTAAAAATAAATAGGGGTTTACTAAAATCATTTTTTGATAATGTCTATAATTTCGGAAATAATCGCTCCAAAAGTAAAAAAACAATGTGTCCCCCTCTAACTTTTGAACCATAAGTTTAGAAAATATGAAAAAAATCTGAAAAGTAGAACTTTATAAGGACTTTCTAGGAAAATCATTTTGAACTTGATTGACACAACAGTTTTTGTACAAAAAAGACAAAAAGTTGTGCAAAATAATTTCCTCCTCCACCTTTAAACTCATAAGTGGGAACACTTATTGTGTCGGACGGGAAACTACGGAACCCTACACTGAGCGTGGCCCGACACGCTCTTGGCCGGTTTTTTTATTCTAGTAACAAAGCGATCTCGATGGTGAAAGTACCAATGTTGCCAGTTATTTCCATACCGTGAACGCTCTAAGACTGTTACTGAGAAAAAAAACCAATAACACGACATGTTTGGTTTTCTTCTAGTAAAACTCATCGAATTAATCGTTAAACTGTACAAAACAGACGAAAATTATAGTATTTGTAGTCATAGTTATTTATTGGTAAGGGATTCTTACAAGTCACAAAGGTAGACGTACATTAAATTAATTACATTGTCAAATAGAATACAAATTAGTCAGACACTAACAAGTGAAATACATAAAAATAAGATAACAAGACATTAACAACATAACAAATAACAAGAAAAGAAAAGCCATCCCAATATTGTATAGAAATACATAAACTAATTAAAGCTAACATTCTTGTAAATAACATCGGTGTTGGAAATTTAAAACGTTATAAGGGACATTTAAATCCAATGTCACTTAGATACGACATTTTGCCGCCGATATTGGTGACGGTACTTCACTAAGTTGAATTGAAAGCCTCACAGCTATCTAAAGCCTGAAGATGCGATGTAATAGGCTAGCTTCCGATACCGCGAGATGAGGTGAACACGTGGGCGTACGATCGCTTTTTGCCTTCCACTCGCGTTGACAATCGATTCTATCGTAATCGATTATACCGATGATACATAGTACTGATTGTATCGAATCACTGGGACTTCGCTTCTCCGGTAACTATGTGGTAAGTAGGAACCAATTACTGTTGCGAAAAAAATTTTAGGTTTGACTTCAAGTCATTATTTTTAAACGATAAATATAAAGTAGCGTGTGTGTAGTTGTGTGTGTGTGTGTGTAGGGTGTGTGTGTATAGTATCTAAAAGAAAAAATAATTACAGGGAATTAAAAAATTGTCAACATCGCTGTGAATACGAAAAGTACCCGAAGGCTGGCAGTATAGCCGCGTTGGGTGGCAATGCTGATCCTTTGTATAGAAAAATAATCTTAGGCTACTCGTAAAAAAATACTAAAGTACAATCTGATCATATCATAAAATCTGGTTGCTTATCTTAACTGTTGTGACCGTTACTATCTTGAACTCAGAACCCGATAGTTCCTTCCAGATAGTATCACCCATAATCACCGTCAAGCAACGACAATCACACAATCCGTTCAGACCCAACAAAACATAAATACCGAGGTGTGAAAGGGTCTACAATGTGCGGCTATAACATACAGTATTATATTTATCTGCCGTACATATTAAATAATATCTATCTGCTGAAACAATGGGATTTATACGCGGCCGTGCGCGGGGTCAGCCTACCTGTCTGCTGCCTTGTGGCCTATACACACGGTATATCTGGACCAGGGATACTCAACCTTTATTGGTGATAGTTATAGAGGCGCTGAATGCTAATGCTGTGAAAAAGGGTTCAGAAGATCAGAAAAGTATCAATACCATGTTCCTTTCAACAGAAACGCTCTGAAATAAGAAGTACCAATGCGAAATTACAAAATCAAAAATAGTTATCAAAATATTTTTATTTCACATAGGCTCCATGGGCACTTATAAAACATCGGGAAAATGCGCACGGTTCGGGTTTTTCGTTTCTTATAGAGAAGAACCGGCAAAAAGTTCCATGGTTATTCTTTACAATAACTGCAAGAGCCAATGATGAATAAGTAACTGGTGGGACGTGTTGCAAGCTCGTTGAATTCTTGCAGCCAATAAAAATCGAACAGATTCTACTTCATGCTTGTTCTGGCAATATCCAGAGAATTTAAGATTCGATCTGCCCTTTGAAAAATTGTTTTGCCGACTTTTCAAAAAGTATTTATTTTCATTGTGACTACTAATGTAACAATTTTGTTTTGACGACACGGTTATCGCAGTGGCTGATCGACTGCTGCGCTGCCTGTCGCGGGTTTGATCCCCGCACGGAACAAATATTTGTATTGTATGGTCTACAGATAGTTGTTTCGGGTCTGGCTGTTTGTGTATGTGAATTTAAATATTTGTAAACGCACCCACGATACAGGTGAAAATCCTAGTGTGGGGCAACTTTTTTTTTAAACAAAAAAATATACCTCTACAAAAAATACACACAAATATTCGATTTGCGACAAATAAATCCAAAAGGGACTTGACTAACACCAGTAGGTTGAGCACCACTGACTAACAATGTACGATATTCGGTTCCCTTGCAATGGTTTCTAAGATTTCGACCTCAGGAGGCACGATTTCAGGAAGCCTATGATATGGGAATGAGATGAATCAATTTATATTGTTTGCAGGGCTGTGTACTACGGGAATAACTTCAGTGGATGTATATTGTAGAAAGGATTGCGTCTTTATTTTCGTCATTGTACGTAGAAATTAGCCGCTCTGGTCAATCTTTAGGTTAAGCCGCGCTTGCCTAGGTTGGTCTGTGAATGGGTGACCACCCGTTACATACCGAGTTTCCTCCGTGCCTCGGAAAGCACGTTAAGCTGTTGGTCCCGGCTGTAATTTGTAGATCTTTGACAGTCGTGACAACCAGTCTTACCAAGGGGTATCGTATTACCCAGTACTAACTGGGTTGTGGAGGTCAGATAGGCAGTCGCTCCATGTAAAATACTGATATCCAGCTGCATCCGGTTAGACTGGAAGCCGACCCCAAAATAGTTGGGAAAAGGCTAGGCAGATGATGATGTACGTAGAAATTAGGTCAATCGTTATTTAAATGGAATGGTAAGTGTCGCTACTAATTTCTATCTATAGTCAGGAAAAAATATTGTTAAACATATTGATTAACTAGCTGGCACCCGAGGCTTCGCCCGCGTGATATAGAAAAAAAAATCTATGTGTTATTCCAGACTATTATCCACCTATTTCATCAAGATCCGTTCAGCCGTTTTGACGTTAAAGAGTAACAAACAACCAGACATCCATCCATCCATCCTCACAAACATTAAATATCCTTACTAATATTAATAAATTTTATATCCTTACGTCTTTTTTAACATTTTTTTTCGTCGTACTATACCAATTTTGTAAATTGTTTTTGTTTAAGTCTTTTGTTTATGCATTTGATTATACACTTTATTTATTTTGGCTTGTGGTAGATACGGCTAACTTTGCGACGAAAATCTAGACGTTTTACATAGTGTTTGCTATATGCAGCGCCTTAAAGACACATCGGTCGGTTGGTAGCGGTGGGTGGCGAGCATGTTTCCATCAACTAATTTAAAATCCTGCACCACTAAGGATAATAAACTGCCACTAAAGAAGCAAGTTTCTAGTCATTAATCACGTACTAATTTCTTGTTTTCATGTACAAAAACAACCATATCATTCATGTTTTTATGTTATAATTATGTAGGTATATACTTTATGTACCTACATCAGTTAGTATTTAACGCTAACGAGGGCGTTTAACTACGGGTTCAGCTCTTCCCACGAAGTAAATAACGATTTGCCTGTTGGTCTAGTGGTTAGTGGCCCTGACTGCTGAGCCGGAGGTCGTGGGTTCGATTCCCAACCAGGACAAACTTTGTGTGATGAGCATGATTGTTTGTTCTGTGTCTGGGTGTGATTTATCTATAATATGTATGTATTTATAAATTATATAAGTATGTATATCAGTTGTCTGGTTACCATAACACAAGCTCTGCTTAGCTTGGGATCAGATAGCCGTGTGTGAGTTGTCCCAAGATATTTATTTATATTTATGTATGGTATAAATGAGTAATACACATAAACTTTACTAATACTTACCTGCCTACCTAAACATCAGCAAGTAATTTAAGTTGCACCTAAGTACGTTTTTTTTTTATTCGGGTTGGAAATCATCCAATGACTTCCCTTGGGCATGTCAGACTTGTACTGACTAAAACCCACCCATGTTCCTTCTATTGCCCTTTACGTTCCGGGGCCGCGGTATCTCTTTCGAACAACCCGCAACCCCGGCAGGCGGAGGCCCTGGCAAGCCCCTCTGCTTTGCTGACTCTGTTTGAGGCGCGCGTGAAACACGAACGCGCCGTCGACACGGCCTGTCGCTAATAAACGGGCAGACGGTGAGCTACCCATTGCTCACCGTCCACAGGCCCGCATCTACGGTGGCCGGGAGTCGTCTCGCGGCGCCCGGCGCCCTGGGCGTCTCCCGCGGTGGCTGGGTTGGCCTGATGTTCTCTCCCTCAAACGCCCGGCCACCTCCATTGCTAGCATTACTGCTTCGCAGAAGGTGGTGACCGCTTCCCATTCCCTCTCGCTCCGGACCATGAACTGAACCAGGGCCGGACGCGAGAGATCGCCGCCGCCGGCCTAAGTACGTTAAGGTGACGTGAAACTATTCTATTTTGAACTTACTCTTTTCAAAATAGAATAGTTTCACAGGATAGGATTATATGGTACAAGTATTATCTAAAAACGGAATATTTTTTCGCGTGGCTATTTTTGGAAGTAACACCGCTTCATTGTAATATTTTATTTTAATGCTAGCTTTTGCCCGCGGTTTCGCTCGCGTAAAATTTGGGGTAACACAATTCCCCTTTCCTGATTTGCAGATACCTGCTACCTGTAGTTTTTGCCCTTGCGCCTTATTTATTGTAATAGCAAAGTTAAGTTTTCCCTTTTCTTCAATCCTTCACCATCATTTCTCGCTTTAAAAAAGAAATAGCCCATGTGCGTCTCCTGCTGCTAACTATCTCTGTACAAAAATTCATTAAAATCGGTTAAGCCATTTAGGCGTGCAGACGTAAGCAACAAACAAACAAAATCACTTCCGCTTTCATAATATTAGTAAGGATACTAACATACCTACATTGCACTAAAGTTCACAAAACATCGCCATCCAGTCAACGACTGTCGAACGCACGTAGGTACGGGTGGGAAATCATCAAATATCTTCCCCCGCCCTGGACAGAACGGAGGGGAGTATCAATCCTTTACTGACTTAAACCCACCCGTGTTCCTTCTTTTGCCCTTTATGTTCCGGGTCCACGGTATCTCACACACACGGTATCAACACGCCAAAATATCCTTGCAGCACGATACATCTTTTAGTCTGTGTTATTGCAAAAACAATATCGTATTAGTCGATTATGTTGTATGTACGGTTTGTATGTAGATCTAAAGGAAATATATGACAGAAAAATATTAATAAATGATAGACTTATTTTTACCATATATCATTGGCTAGTAAAGATATGAAGCATGTGTTATGAATCTTATGACTGAAACCTCTGGTTTTTTTATGAACTCTTTCTTTGTTACATTATATATAAAATATAGTTTAAAAATCACGCAATTTTCAACAGGGTCTTATATAATAGGTCCTATATAATACAGGGTTATAAGATAACGGTAACAGGCAGTGGGACAAGCAATAACTCGGATCTCTGCCCACGCCCCGCCGCTACAGCGCTATAATATCTGCATGTCGACCCGCCTGTCACTTGCTCGGATACTCTTGGTGATAGTGCAGTTCGGGCAGGTATTACGATCAGTCCTCCACACGAACTGCAGATTTTTTTCCTTATTACTATCTTTATTTAAAATGGTACTTCATCTGAATATCCTCCACTGAATCCCATAGGAAAATTAAATTTTAAAAAGCTTAATATAATTGTAACTGACTATCGGGATACTGGATACAGAAAAAAAAAAACAACTCCTGTAACTGTGTGTCCTGTCCTGCGTTAAAGTCCATAGTCATCGTCTAAAAAGGTAAACTATCCTCCTTTTTTAATAAAAAAAAATACATACAAGAACTGGCCATCTTTATTTTCAGCAGATATCGCTATCAGCGATAAAACCACCATTGTATCCATAGAATTAACATTCGCTGCAAAACCATTGTGTTTCAATTTTGGTGAGCAATAAAGTATGTTCTATTCTATTCAGTCTCGTTTTCCCATCAATCTGTTTATCAAACGGAGATAATCTCCCATTTACTTTATTTTGTTGTTGTCTAGGTTTTTTTCGGAATTTTGCATTAATTCGTACTATGTAATCGTAGGTATGTATAAATTTTGTAAGATCTCCTACAAAGGATACACAGAAACATTATAATGCACAATACAATAAGTTTTTTGTGTGTTTCTTTTAATTATAGGACACCACAGCTTGCACATGTAGCTACGTGTATACCGTAAGTATCAAGTATATAGCTTGTTTGTTAACTACCTCTAGTTAAGAAACAAGCTCTAAAAAAACATAATACGTATAGTATAACTGTGAACGTGTAGTTATATTATGTGCAGCGAATGGAAATCTAAACTATAGTGTTTGGTTTTCACCTCGCCCATTTTAATAGTTTCAATCAGGGTAAGTGTTGGACGGGGCAGCCGCGATTGGGCGGGGCTCAGGTGCCACCGACTGCTGCATGGCAGCAAGAAAGTACCGGCCAGCATTTTTATGAAGTTTTGTGTGCTTTTGATATTATTATTATATTATTATTTTATTATTGTATAAAAAGGTGTTGTAAGGGAAGCTAAATGATACTTCATCACGTTGTCTCTTGTTGATGCAGTTACATGACGTAGATGAAATATAGGAAATAAAATAACCCTTTTTTGGAAAAGAATTCGAGTTATTTATCATCTGCCTTGCCTTTTTCCAACTTTGTTGGGGTCAGTTTCTAGACTAACCGGATTCGGCTGAATACTAGTATTTTACATAGAGCGACTGCCTATCTAAACAGTGTACACTGGGTAATACGATACTCCTTGGTAAGATTGCTTTTCAGAGTTTCGGGTCATTGACTATCTGTAACGACTGTCAAAGATCTACAAACAACAGCCGGGATCAACAGCTTAACGTGCTTTCCGAGGCGCGGAGGAAACTCGGTATGTAACGGGTGATCATCCATCTGCAGACACACTTAGGCAAGCGCAGAATAACCTAAAAATCAACCCGAGCGGCTGCTATTAAAGAAAATAATTAAGATTTTAAATTTTTAAAAACGCCCCCACGATACAGGAGAAATTCCTAGTGTGGGTACACTAGGATTTTATCCTGTATCGTGGGTGCGTTTACAAATATTTAAACTCACATACACAAACAGCAAATAAAATTAATTTAGGTTAATAATGTTATTTAAAAATAAGTTCAGGACTTACTTCCACCCGCACCCGCACGACCCACACAGAAGCGGCGTGAGATTAGATTTTCTAATGGTCAGCCAAGTTCAGCGCTCTCGGGTCGTAACACCCGGCTCATTTGAGATGTCGTCTTGATCGCTCAAAACACGACTGGACACCAAGCTTCTAAAATTAGCCGAGTTACACACACTTGCCTTGCTTCCTCTACGCGTAATAGCTGATCGAATTAAAGTGGTTCGCTTTCTTTACCTTTATATTATCATTGGTGGTGTCAAAGGAAATGTTTAGAAAGGTCTGTTTATTTTCTCGTTGATTTTGTATTGTGATGTGGGTTTCTGTTTTCATATTTATAGGTGCTATTAAATGGTTAGAGTAAATGTGGAAGGTAATGGAAATTAAAGGCTGTGAATGGGTACCATGTATTTGAATGTGTACCAAAAATTTACAGGAGTGATTGAAACCAGTTAGCACTAAGTCCCTTATTCCATTCTTGCGGGTCAGTTTTAGGCAGTGCTGTTTTTTTTCAGAGATAAGGACCCTTAGTTTTCACTGCATTCTGCATAAACGTAGTTAAGAGGACGTAGTCAAAGCCACTTCATAACCCGCACAATTTTCCTTAACAACCTGTACCACAAAAACTGTAAAGCCTGGTACACATAACAGCCATTACGATATCCTGGACAGGGATATTCTAATGGCTACCGTGTCACAGCCTAGCTAATGTATCATGTTGTAACGGGATGCGGTATCTTAAGGTAAAAGTAATGGGGTTGTGCTGAGATTACCTCTATTTATGTATTCTGTGCACTGATATGGGTGTACGGGACGAGTAAATAGGCAGCTTTTGTTTGCGTTTAAAATTAGAATGCTTGTTTTGACGTTCAGCTGTTACTGTCAGTTTTTATTTTATTTATTAGTTTATGGTATTTGTACCGCAATGCGTGTGACAGTCTCATCGTACCCCTTAATACATTTTGGTCTTATCTGACCATGCACCTTGTAGACCTTTGGACTGCAGTTGCAATGTTTTTACAAGGAATATGCTTATTCATTTAGTAATTTCGGTCAAGGCCAGTCCTGAGGGCCATGTGGTGGTTACAACTACTCAATAAGGAATAACTGTAGCCAATGGGAAGTCCCTAAAATACAGGACTTTTATGCTGTGACAAGGGAAAGGAACATTTTTATTCGTGTTGAGTCATCGTGGTTAAAGGATTAGTCAGTTAGAATTTGTATTACTTTGGTGCCTATCCGGCATCAAAGTTTACTTGCACTTTTCATAGATGATAGAGTTGTGCATGTGGCACTGATCGGACACGAAGTGGTTTCGATTATGTTTGCAGTTTTTACCTGCAGCCGCATTTGATAATAAGCGATTTTCTCCTATTCATTTAGAAACTATGTGTAAAAGTCATGTCGGTAAATTGTATCTTATTATGAATTTCTTTTTTTAATCTTAACGCTAACGATAAAAATCTTCTGACAGTATTGACTGTTTCCGAATCTTTCAAATTAAAAAAAAAACAAGTGCTGAACTCAATAGGCTGACATTTAAATACCGTTCGAAATTCAAATCGTTCCCACAACTTTTCGAAATCGCTTCCTTGAAGTGACGTATGGTTGGAAGGATGTGAACTGAGCTTTATTAAGGCGTTGCCACACTGGCCGGACGAAGCCCGGACGCTAGGCTGATGTGGTTCCGGCCTTATTACAAAGTAACATTTTGATTGACTGGTGATTTTGTAAGTACCGTGTTAATTATGGTGTTTTAATCGGATGTAGGCAATTATTTTTTGCTAGATAAGATTTGCTTATACAAACAAGATAAGATCTAGTCGGTTAGAGGATGAGACTTCATAAAAACTCACATTAAACACTTATCGGAAATTGATGATTAGTGTTTTTTGCAACTTTCTCTCCCTCTTTAACACGCTCGTCTTAAGCGTGTAAAATATAGTATGAATTCATATTCATGAATTTGTGCAGCAGTTTATAATGAAATAACTGTCTTGCGCGGTTTCATCCGCGTTTTTAGTTGCTGCCCTGCTCCCGAGGGTAGTAGCGTGACGATTTATAGCCTTTGTTACTTCTGACTAATATAGCTTAATATTTGTTAAAAAATGGTTAAAACCAGTCCAGAAGTTTTGGAGTCTATTCGATACAAACAAACAAATTCCTCTTTATAATATTATTAAGTATATATAGATTTTGCCATATTCGCATTGTCAAACAGGCTAATTTATCAGGCTATTCCTGAAGAACTGAAACATACATTTTTGACATTACTATAGTTTTCACTCTTTATTTGTCTCTATGTTTATGTAGTCTAGATAAATTATAACCGCGATTTGCATTTGCCTTTTGAAATATACTATTAGGTTATATTTTCTGCCGGATTTGTTTGTATTAAATTATGAATAATTACACAGCATAAATATTAATAACATCAGCTGTTATCGACCCACGCAAACCGTTCAACTGCCTGAAGGAAGTGGGACATATTATCTGTGAGAGCTGTACCGGAACCTATCGCTATGTATTTGTACGACATCCTACAAAATTAAATTAAATTATCTATTCTGGTATTAGGATATCGGAATAAATTTCACACATACACATTTTAAACATGACAGGGTCGTTGGTCGAGTGGTTGCAAGCATAATTTTGGAGCATGAAGTCCTGGGTACGATTCTCGGGTAGGGTAAAGTGATATTGGGTTTGTTCATCAGGTATTTCTTAGTAGTAGCGACGAAGTCTGGATTTGTGCCCTGTTGATGTGGTGGGCATTTATTCACAGTCCTATCTAGGCCAGCACGGCATAACTTAAAGGTGGACCCGACCGGCTGTTATTACTTGGTCACAAGCTCCTTATTCCGTTTGGTGGATTGCACAAGCCTTCAAAATTTATTATCTAGCTCTAGAACCTAATTAAAAAAAATCCTTCAATGTCTTAACGAGCAGTTATGATGTGATTTCATTCACACAAAGTAAAGTGCTTGCTTGGGCTTGAACCTACGACCTACGAATCAGTTCGTCACGGGTATCTGCATTACAGTTTGGTACAGTAAAATGCGCCTCAAAGAGATGTCTGCAAACAGAGGAGCTTGAGGTTCGGGGTTGCGGGTTGTTCGAAAGAGATACCGTTGCCCCGGAACACAAAGGGCAACACAATGGGTTTTAGTCAGTGAAAATCTGACAGTCACCCCATTTCGCCCAGAGCGGGGGAAGTTATTTGATGATTTCCCATAAAAAAAAACTTTTTTGCAAAAAATAAAACCGACTTCCAAAAAACTAAAAAGTGGAAAATAACTTTATTTCCGAAAGTCGGTGGCAAAAAAGTCAACGAAACCAACAAAAGCCACCGACTTCCGGAAATAAAGTTATTTTCCACTTTTTAGTTTTTTTTTTTGGAAGTCGGTTTTATTTTTTGCAAAAAAGTTTTTTATTTCAGCATTTTTAGTATTATTAAAAGTCGGTTAAAAAAACTTCCCTCGATTTCGCCAAGATTCCATCATCAGATCCCGACTTGGTGACTATGGGAGCAATTTGGAAAGCATAGGCTTTAAATTTTTTTTTGTTGATTTTTCAATAACCGCTTGTCCGATTTCGATAAAATTTTCATGGGACCATTTGGGAAGTATAACCTTTCCAACAAAAAAAGAATTTTTGAAATCGGTTGGCAAGCGACGGAGTTAAGCGCGAACAAACCTAAAAAAAAAACATACAAACATCCGAATTGAGAACCTCCTCCTTTTTTAGAAGTCGGTTAAAAAGAAGTAACAAGACATTCTTAAAAAAAGAAGCAACTCTAACTAGCGTTCTAAAAAACTTACCTACATACATAATTATATACTTTCTACATGCATGCATTTTTCTTTTCTACTCACTTACACACCCTTAATGCACAATATAAACCTAATTATTATTTTTATTATTTATCTACGCAGTTCACCACAATTATATAGAATAAATTCTTTATACCTTAATGATAGCTTTCATTTTTATGACACCGGTAATGACAGGCGAACAATAAAACTATTTCATAGAACATTAAAGCCTTTCGTCACAAAAAGCTGCGTGTGCGCACAATTTCCTGCGGTAGCGCGCAATGAGAGTAAAACAATGATGTAGGGATGTGAAGAAGTGGTGTGCGTATTATGTCTATATTTGTGGTTCCACATAGGTCTGTAGTGTTCGGTATGTGATGGCGCCAGGAAGTTATTACCAGCTATTTGGATAAATCCGCTTTTGAGATGATAAATAAATCTATCCTTACTAATATTATAAAAGCGAAAGTGAGTTTGTTTGTTTGTTACGTCTTCACGCCTACATGGCTAAACCGATTTTGATGAATTTTGGTACAGAGATAGTTGGGACCCTGGAGACGGACATAATAATAATAATAATAAATTGACTGTCAAATTGACGTGACGTTTTTCATCTCCAAAAATTTTTCTATTTCATTTAATAACAATAATTTTACGCAAGAAAGAAGACAAATCAATTAAAATTAACATTAAAAAGTAATAGAATAAAAAAATACAAAATGAAACGAAACGAACGAAACTTTAAGAAATATAAAACTGCTTATACGTCAACCGCCACATGCTAACAAGACGCCGGGCCCAAGAACAGCAGGCACTCCCACCATCTCCGGGCTCGTCTCTCAGCTCCGCCTCGCAGTCGCCGGAACGCGCTACACACGTGAGCGCCGTGTCGCCGGTTGCTGCAGTTGCGTCGAGCTCGAGCGACGAGTTTTTCTCCCCGCCATCGTCGCCACCACCAACACGACAACGACGAGGAAGAGGACGGCCACCAGCGGGCTTGGGATCTAGGGGCCAACAGGCTCCGATCAGGGTCCCCGCTGCCGGTGGAAATGTGTCGCGCATGCGATGGACTTCGTCAATCAACGCGAATGTCATGCGCGCATATTATGGGTCTACAGAGGGGGGAACTAACCTCACTGCGTACCGTGTTAGGATGCTGTCTCTGTTCCGGGACCTAGAACCAACCATCAACGTCTCGGCCCAACGACTGTCGGATCAGGTGCGGGTCATTCAACGCAATCACATGTTGGACGACGCCGCGCTTGATAGGCTGCGCTCAGAAGTACTGAGCAACCGTATCATCTTGACTACGCCACAAACCGCGGTGCAAGCGTCAGTAATTGACGGGATGCAACCGCGTTCCGACCCCGCTGTCGTAGAGGAGGATGATAGGGTTGCTACGGTAAGTAGCCAGTGCAACGAACGATTGAGGAGCGCACTGGAGGATGCGCTTCGCGACTATAGATCCACTCCAGCCGAACTTAGACCCCGATTACCACGGCTACCCATGCATAAAAAAAATAGGGCGCTGGTGTGTGCCCTGGACTCGCAGCTCAAGAATTTATTCGAAAGTAACGAGGACCTCGTTGATACGCACTCGATCCTGTACTGTGGGGCTGTTGCGGTATGTCGTTTAGCTAACGTCAAATTTCCAAGTTGTGACGTAGCTACTCGACCAAAACCATCCGTACCAACCTGGCAGTGCAGGATCGAGCGGCGTATCGACGAGGCCAGGGTACTCATCGGTAAACTATACTGCTTCAGGGAGGGCAATACAAGACCACGTGTGATGCGCTTTGTGAGGCGGGCATTCTCGGGGACTGGAATCAGTCCTCAAGAATATATGTCTCGTACCACAGAGCGCATCGACTTCCTGAAGCAAAAAGTTTATGCATGGGCAAACCGTATTCGGCGGTATAAGCGGCGAGTTGATCGGTATTCGCAAAATCGCATATTCCGGAGCGATGAGAGGTGGGTATACAGAGCTTGGGAGCGACCCGAACAAAGTGTGACTGACGTGTGCCGCCCGGATGATGTAGCCACGAGTTCTTTCTGGCACAGCATCTGGTCGGTGCCTGTCTGTCATACTGAGGCTGACTGGATGCGTGATGTTGAGCGTGTGTGTGAAACTATTCCAGATATGGAGCCAATCTTAATAACATCTTTAGATATAGCCAGTGCAGTTCGTCCGTTACCGAACTGGAAGTCTCCAGGACCGGATGGACTGCACAACTTTTGGCTCAAGTGGCTCACTAGTTCACACACTCGCCTGGCATCTCAATTTCAGTCTTGCCTTGAGTCCGGGTCTCTGCCACAGTTTCTAACAACAGGCGTTACCCACCTGCTCTATAAGTCAGGTAGTCCCGCGGAACCCAAGAATTATAGGCCGATCACGTGTTTATCGACGGTCTATAAACTTCTTACGTCCATTTTGAGAGCGAAAATTAATTCACACATAGACAAAAATTCAATAATGTCTGCCTCTCAGAATGGATGTAGGAACGGGTCTCGCGGTACTAAGGAGCTACTCCTCATTGACATGGCCATTAGCCAACAGGTTCGTCGATCCCGCAAGGATTTGTCGACATGTTGGATAGACTATAAGAAGGCCTACGACTCAGTGCCACATACATGGCTCAAGAGGGTGCTGGAGTTGTACAAGATAGATGCAACCCTACGCGCCTTTCTTGAGTCGTGTATGGGGCAATGGAGGACGGTCCTTCGATATCCAGGATGTCGACAAATCCAGGGAAACGATGAGCCTGTGTGGATTAAACGGGGAATATTTCAGGGCGACAGTTTGAGTCCACTTTGGTTCTGTCTAGCCCTGAATCCTCTAAGCACATTGCTGGAGGATTCAGGTTTAGGCTATCGGTTGAGAAGAGGTGGTCAGGTCATATCTCACCTCCTTTACATGGATGATCTGAAACTCTTTGCCTCCAACAAATTGCGACTGATGGAGCTACTGAAAGTAACTGAAACTTTTAGTAACGCCATCAGGATGGAATTTGGTGTGGACAAATGTGCAGTCATGTATGTGAAGCGAGGGGAGATTATGGAATCCGAGGGAATTCAACTCTCGGATTCCATACACCTCAGATCCCTT
Organism: Ochropleura plecta; assembly: GCA_905475445.1. Classification (NCBI taxonomy): domain Eukaryota; kingdom Metazoa; phylum Arthropoda; class Insecta; order Lepidoptera; family Noctuidae; genus Ochropleura; species Ochropleura plecta. Next base: position 6,043,077 of record FR997735.1, read on the forward strand.
TCCTCATCCGAAAGCTATAAGTATTTGGGTATGTCGGAAGCGTTAGGCATTAACGTAGCTGACATGAAGCAATTGTTGAGGGAGCGTTTCTTTGGTCGCCTGAAGAAGGTATTAAAAAGCCTTCTTTCGGGCGGGAACAAGGTGCGCGCCTTCAACAGTTGGGTCATGCCGGTTATAATGTACTCTTTCGGCATACTCAAATGGACTCAGACTGAACTCGATGCCCTGGATAGGAGAGTCCGTACACTGCTGACTGGAAATCGGATGCATCACCCACGATCATCAGTGATGAGACTGTACATCCCACGGAAGTGTGGGGGTCGAGGCTTTTTAAACGCGAAGACCCTCCATAACCGAGAGGTGTGCAGTCTAAGGGAATATTTTTTAAAAACCGACGTGGGTATGCACCGAGATGTAGTCGCAGTGGACAAGGGACTCACCCCGCTGTCCATGGCTAAAGAGAATTGGCGCAAACCTGTAGTACTTACTACTGATGACCGCAAGGTAGTATGGCAAGGCAAGGAGCTTCACGGGCGCTTCTACAAGGCTCTTCATGGGCCCGATGTAGATTTTCTGGCGTCCGTGTCCTGGCTACGATTCGGTGACCTATTTGGGGAAACTGAAGGTTTTGTCTGTGCGATTATGGACGAAGTTATGTTGACGAACAACTACCGGAAATATATAATGAAAGATGGGACGGTTGACGTGTGTCGGGCATGCCACCGTCCTGGTGAGTCCATCAGACATATTATTTCTGGTTGTTCTCGTCTAGCTAACAGCGAGTACTTGCATAGACACAACCAAGTGGCCAGGATTATTCATCAGCAACTTGCCTTGAAATATAATCTTGTTGAATCTGAGGTACCGTACTACAAGTATGTGCCCGACCCAGTTCTCGAGAAAGACCATGTTACGCTGTACTGGGATCGGTCTATCATTACTGACAGGACTATTGTCGCCAATAAACCTGACATAGTGGTGATAGACCGATCAGCGCGCCGCGTAATGATAATCGATGTTACCATCCCACATGACGAGAACCTCGTGAAAGCTGAGAAAGAAAAACAACTAAAATATCTTGACTTGGCACACGAGGTTGTTGACATGTGGAATGTGAACTCGGCTATCATTGTGCCGATTGTTGTAACGGCCAATGGCTTAATTGCCAAGAGCCTCGACGAACATCTGTCGAAGCTCTCCTTAGGTGGTTGGATCAAGGGCCTGATTCAGAAGGCAGTACTCCTGGATACGGCCCGCATTGTGAGGAGGTTCCTTTCTCTGGAGCCCTAACCACCGGTAGCTTGGACCCTGCTCCCGTTACCGGCGGAAACCTATTTTTATATTTTTAAATGTTTTTTTTAATTTATTTTTTAAGAAATATTTAAAAATGTAATTTTAAGATACGAATTTAATAAAGGAAATAATAATAATAAAGCCATTTATTTCCAACTTGTTAACTTATTTTACAATGCAAATGTCGTTAGTAAGATTGTTAGTGGTCTTTTTAGGCTAGTTGTTAGTAATGTTAGTAAAGTCAATTTTTAAGTTGGACCCCTCTTAGGGTGAAGGCCTCCTCCAGCTTGTCCCATTTTCCTCTGTCCTTTGCCTTGAACAGCCAGTCTTTCCCTGCTGTTTCAACGATGTCGTCCTTCCATCTCTTGAACGGTCTCCCTATATTTCTTTTCCCTGTGGGACCTCTCCACCTGGTTGCTATTAGTGTCCATCTTTTATCATTGTGGCGTGCCACATGTCCAGCCCATTTCCATTTTAGTTTAAGGGCCTTGGTAAGTGCATCTTGAACTTTAGTCTGCTCTCGTATGGTTTCGCTTCTTATTTTTTGTACTTTTTTTATTTTAAGAATGCTTCTTTCCATGGCTCTTTGGGTGGTTCTTATTTTCCTTTTTATTTTGTCTGTGAGGGTCCAGGAGACGGACATAGGCTATTTTTTTTAAAGATTGAGATATGACATAGAAAGAGGGTAAAAATGGGAAAACTTAGCATTGCTATTACAATAAATAAGGCGCTAGGACAAAAACTACAAGTAGCAGGTACCTGCAAATCAGCAAAGGGGGAACTGTGTTACCCCGAATTTAACGCGAGCGAAGCCGCGGGCAAAAGCTAGTCTAATATATAAAATTCTCGTGTCACAGTGTTAGTTATCATACTCCTCCGAAACGGCTGGACCGATTTGAACGAAACTTTGTGTGCATTTCGGGTAGGTCTGAGAATCGGCCGACATCTATTTTTCATACCCTTCTCTAGAAAAGGAGCTGAGCAGTGGGTGAAAGCGCTGGGGACAGCTAGTTTTAATATAAGATAGTTCATTAGTCGAATCTTCACGTGACCAGAGGGCTGGCCTTTATTTTAGCCAAAGAATAAGCATTGCCATCCAACGTAGCAATACTGCCAGCCTTCTGGGAACTTTTTCTATTGACAGCCATGTAGATGAATTTTTTGACGCCCTGTGATTGTTTTAACCTTTTAGCTACATGTACATATTTTAGCTAGTACCACTAAATTGTTATTATAGATTGTATATTCTTATTAAGATAATCCATCGAACCAAACCCAGATGGAGACGACTAATGGTTTTGGGTTCACCTATGCTACTTGGAAACACTATTTTACTTAAAAGAATAAAACAGCTTCGCTATACATCAAGCAAACAGACGATCAAACTGCAAACTGCGTTGTGTTTGTAAGTATTTGGTTAACAAAATCGAAAAACGCATTAAAATTCAAATGCATCAACGAATCAAACACCATCCTATCGACAGCTTATCGAGAAGCCATCACCCGTCATCGTCACTCGATACTTCGATATCGACGTCCACAATTAGTGTTGCACTATCGATAATTACGATCGGCGAGCGAACCTATCGAAGTATCGATACTAGTTTACGAGGGCGAGGAGGCTCAGCTCTTGTCTTACTATTAATTGGAAGTGTAGATTGGTATTTACTGGAGAAGATATGGTAGGCTCGGTATTATCTTAGCTCGTACACGTATTCGTAATCATTGTGTTAGAGTGGTGTAAATGTGGGGTATTGCGTGTTCGTATGTGGAGAAATATGTAGTGTTTTCTCAGTTTTAAAAATATCGACGATTATGGCCTTTGTGAAAGCACAATGCCATTTTTTTTCATACTATAGCTAATTTTATCTGAAAATGATATGAGCTGAAATAAAATACATAGTACAAAACGCACGCTTTTTAACCGACGAAAAAAAGGAGGTTCTCAATTCGACATGTATATTTTTTTTTACTAGGGGTGTACACTTGTACAGTGTACACACAAAATAAAGAAAGCCAGCTATTACCATCCTGATACATATTATTCACCTGACTTTTTTTGAAGATCATTTATTAATAAGTGAGCAAAACAAATCAGTTTCAGGAGATTGTCTTTTCATCATTCGAATTCGAATTGGTTATTTCCGCCACAACATTGTTCTAGCCATCTGACTTGACTTGACTGCATAAACTAAAGTTAAGTTTATGGTTTTAATGTAAACTCAATACCTCCGATACGCGTTCTTGATGAGATAAAAGGTCTTGACAGACAGACAGATGGACAACGAAGTGATCCAATAAGGGTTCCGTTTTTCCTTTTAAAGCATGGAACCCTAAAAACATCTAGGTGCAACCCAGAATGACACGTTCTTAAGAATCATAACAGCCACAGCAACCGAGATAGGACCAACAACAAAACAACAAACAATTTCATTGACATACCACAGCGCATTACAATGCCGATGCTGCAATATTCAAACAACTGATTACCATATAATTAGCATTTGTTTTAGTCGGAATGCGCCTAGACCAGCCTCTGAAGGCAGCTGTGAAGGCCGTTCTGCCGATGGCTTGAATGATTGTTACTGATTACCTATAACCATTCGTATCTGGGTTATTGTCGCGTTAGCTTGCAAAATGTTAGGTGGAATTAATTAATTTGTAAGCAGTTATCTTGGTTAATAACAAATGGGGCGAGCGGCCCACTTATTGGAAATGGTTGTTGTCGCATATTGCATTAGCAATACCATAGATATTTTCAGAGACAAAGTTCAAGATTCATTTGCCTGTTGTTTATACAGGTCTTTCTAGAACAGTTCTGTTGTTTTATGGCATCACTAGATACTTGTAATAGTGATCCTTTCTATCGTGAAATTATATGCGTTGATTGTTGACTACTTAACTGATGTGAACATCAATCTAAATCATATCAATAAAATGGCAGAATGACTTTAAAAATCTTGTCGGCAACTTTGTTGTTTTCCACATGATAACATTCTATCATAACAACTAGTCTTTACTCAATAATTAGAATAACTAACTGTTTACTAAAGGGATAAGTAGAGAAACTGAACGGTCTGTCAGTTGTGGTACAAAGTTGGCACCTTGGCAGAATGGCAGTCGCTGTGTTCATGATGACAGCGAAATCGTGCTCAACTTTACGAGTGGTTTAACTTTCAAACATACTACCGTTTCCTTTTATACCAGTGTAATTGATTTTATTATGAATAGGTTTAATTTCTTGAAGGGTTATTTAAACACACATGCATAAACTCACACTGTTTTCAAGTACACAGAATTACACAATCCTTTCGCCTCTGCTACTTTCATGCAAGAGATTAACAAACCGAGAGAATACCACAACTACAGTCTCGCACTCATCTGTACATTTATCTCCAAATCGGTAGTTAGTGTGTCTTCAATGACGAGGCCCGTCGCGACGTCTCGATCCTTACCCCACCCGTCCCTTTTTTTTTTGTTATAGTAAATCATTAAATAACTTCCCCCACTCTGGGCGGAGCGGGGGGGGGGGTGTCAGACTTGTACTGACTAAAACCCACCTAAATCATTAAATAACTTCCCCCGCTCTGGGCGGAGCGGGGGGGGGAGTGTCAGACTTGTACTGACTAAAACCCACCCATGTTCCTTCTACAGCCTTTTATGTCCCGGGGCCGCGGTATCTCTTTCGAACAACCCGCAACCCCGGCAGGACCCCACCCGTCCCTTGCTAGAGCCATTCCGCGATATTGAGGCAGTAAGTTCAAACCAGTCCTTATATAATATCACTCAGATCCTGTCTGTCCCTTTGCTGTCCTCCCCCAGCGAAGCCCTATGCCGGGGGTCGTACTCTACAGGCACCTACTGTGTGTCCCTTTGCGTGTAGTCGCTTAGTTTTTAACTTTTTTTGCACTAACTGGAAGTTTTACTCTCGAGGCATCCACAAACTTTGTCCGAGTAAGCAGATGACCACCTCGTAGGCTAAACTGAGAAACCATTCATAAAAAAACTTAAAGTTTAAAATTGAACAAAAAAAAAATTTTTGAGACGTTCATATGTTATGAAGCGTTACGCTTACGATGTTTAAAACTCACATACGAATAAACTGGAAACTGCTAAATGAATTATGGTGGCAAGAGAAGTCATGAAGGCGTGTAGTTTCTCCCCCCCTCCCCTCCCATAGCTAAAGGGTGTTATTCTCAGCATGTAACATTAACACGTTACACTTCCTCCCATTCACGCAAACTAGTGCAGCATTGCTACATTACCAACAATCATTGCTTTCTCTGTTTGTGCCCGGTTCCAGTTAATCGCCAGCGAATGAGTGTAACTAATACGGAAGAGGGAGAGAAATCAGACGTCAATTTTATGAAATTACTTCGAGCGACACAACACTTATATTGTAAAATTATGACATGTTGAGCTTATGTTATGGAATGTATTTTGATTTATATGTGCGTCATACATAGTCAAAGTACAGGTGGTTGGTTTGTACTCTGGTAAGTTAGGTTGAATTTATAAATAAATTATATACATATTTGCTTGCCATTTTGACCCATTTTCTGTTCCTAGTCAATGATTTAGTTTGAATCTATTACATGAAGGGAAAATCAATGTTAACTTTACTTGTAGCTTCATGACCGCTTCGTGACTTTTAGGATCAATTCTTGATTATATCATGCAGCGTAATCTCAGTGTGTCAGCATTAACTCATTGTGGCACGTAACTAGGTATGTCGAGCTGCGATGTGTTTATAATTTGGCATAACGTAACGTCATTGTTTTATAACCGTATGACGAATATTACGCAATAAACTAATTGATGATATGTTTGTGTTATTATATGCTTTAGTTCGTCAATGAGAGACCTCTTAGAAAACATTAGGATTGGGACAAGTCTAAATTTGGCACACTGTATTTTCTCACTTAGTAACTACGGTGCAATATAGCTATATTGTAAATTGCTTACAACTCCGTGCTCTAAAAAATCTCCAAGTTCCTAGACTAAATTGGTATTCTAACAGCGAAAACAGCTATCGAACAAAATAAAACGCTGGGTGAAATATACCCGCCCGCGCGATAAGTACTCACACTATTCTACAACTAAGTTAGTTTGTATAAAGTCCTTACTAACAAGACCAAAGACTTGAGACAAAGCGACTGTTTCTAAATACTTAAGACATGATCAAAAGAAATAATAAATCAAAAGCAGTATAATAAGAAATGCAAAACTTATGAATTAAACTCAGTACTAGGTCAGACGAACTGTTATTCGTCTGACCTAGTACTGAGTACTGAGTACTACAAAACTTGAATAGCTAATAATTTAAGTAATAAATTAAATTAAAACAATAATAAACTAGAAACTGAACGTGATCGTGATATTTTTTAATCAATGGTGATTCTATTAGGGCACAGTTCAACCTGTGTTATAAGACATTTTGATTCAGAAGGCCCAAGAATGATCACAGAGTAAATAGCTTATTTAGCCTATTCGTCAAAAATACTGTATCAGGAAAGAAGTTATGCAGTATTGCCTTTTCAGTTAAGAAAATTATTCATTATCTTCAAATGGTACGCAAACTACTAGAGAAAATCAAGGGACATCAGAGGCACCCGTGCGCGTAAGGGATATGATCAAATAACTTCCCCTGCTCTGAGCGGAGCGGGGGTCAGACTTGTACTGACTAAAACTCACCCATGTGGGCCGCGGTATCTCTTTCAAATAACGCGCAAACCCGGCAGGATCAGAGGCAACCTAGCACGAGCTAACATTTAACATAACGTTATTATTATATAAGGCGATTTTTAAATCGCAAATGCAATTATTCTTTAGTATAATTGTGACATTGTTTGTATTAGCATACCAAGCACCATCAGTATCATTTATGAATGAATAAATTATTTAAATTTTGAAAATATAAAATGTGAAACAGGTATTTTAATTTAAAAAAATTACGCATACACCACTTGGATGAAAAGCTAATTTTGCAGAGTTATAGGCGCTTCTACCACAAGAAGTTACAGTTATCTAAGCTACTATTATTTTGTCTAGTAATATGGTTTTTTTTTTCGGGTGGGGAAACATCAAATAACTTCACCCGCTCTAGGCGGAGCGGAAGGGCGTGTCTGAGGGATGTTTAAAATTGAATATTCCTACAGGTAGTGGTTCCGGGACTCGTTTATTAACGCACCCAAGAGACGGGACAAAATTCTGGATGGAGAGGGGGAGGGGCAACGTTTTCAAAATATATGAGACGGTTCTTTGGTAACTTGCTAACACTGTACCTTCTGTTCTTAATCACATTTTGTCTGACCTATGATTAATGGTCTCGCTAAACAAATAAACTTCCTACTCGTCCACAGTACTGTTATCTTCGGAATTACGACCCGATATTATACTACATAAGTATTATATTTAGAAATCATCGGTTCGCTTCAAATTATATATTTGTATGCGTAGGAGCGTAACCAAAGAGAGATTGTTTGCCTTTGTCAGGTTAATGGAGTTCTGAGATGAAAGAATATAGAAATTTAGGATATTATTATCATCACCGTGATTGGGTGGCCCAAGTGGCAATCATTTGCAACGCTTTTTGTATTGTTACCAAAAAATATATCTGCAAATCAAAGATTAATTCTTCAAATTAGGTTGATTCGTGCTATTTGAACGTGTGCAAGAGCAATGTTTGCAAGAGACAGTCCCCCAAAACTGTCCTCGTCTACCCAGTGTTTTAGCTGGGAAGAAGAAGTGGCGGAACAAACTTCCCGGCAAAGTTAGCAACACATCTGTCTGTTAGGCTAAAAGAAGCAGATTTTATACAATACAGTGAAAGTTTCTTTTTATTTTTGTCTATAACTTGTGTCTTTTCGACCCTACCACCAATGCTGTAGAATAAAAAAAAATCTAGGCCCTAAGGAGACTCTTTTTTTTCTATATCTTGCAATTGCAATCTGTCTCGGAGACATTCAGCAATACGTATGTAAGGAGACTCTTAATTTCCTAATTATATTCACGATAATGGGGCGCCTAGTATCCAAACATTCATCTTTATATTTTTTACAGCTGCGGTATAGAAGAGTCAAATTATAGCTGGAAACCAAATGAGCGGTTCATTTAATTATTCTGTTATTTTACTTTAAGCAATGGTTCTTGGGGAATTTTGCTGAACAAATTCCATTTTCCCCCTGACCTTAAATGTAAAATTTTATTGCTATTGGTCATCTTATTCACCTTATCTTTTCCTCTTCACCTATGATCTTGATGTCCTATCATCCTCTTATAGAGTAATATGACAAAGGACATTATATACAGTAATACCAAGTGAAGGAAAACAATTTCCCGCTAACAGATATTACAAAGCTCGTAAGAATTGCACACATAAGTCTATTGGTCACATTAATTAAAAGACACACCCTGTAGTTGTGGTTTACATCAAAACAGTCTTCACTATTGTTTCCCGAAACTTCTTTGGGCATTTATAAAACGTCGAGAAAAGGTGCACGGGTCGTGTTGCTCGTTTCCAATGAAGAAGAACCGGCAAGAAACTCCATGGTTACTATTTTAAAATCGTTTGGTTTCACAATATTGTTGTTACAGCGTTAATGCTGTGAAACCTAAGAGGAAACACGTTTATGAAAAAGAACAAAATACTTTAAGACTGTTTTATAGTAGTTCATAGTTTCAGCATTACAGGACACACTATAAAAAGAAGGCTAAGCTCTTCTATTTTTAAATCTTTTTTTAAAAGCTTGAGAATTCGAATGTCTTTGCAAACCAGCCTGTACTGTGACAGGTTTGATCAATGTTATCAGACCTCTACAGTACTTTGGTATGAGAAGACAGCTAGGCCCAACAATAAATCATTGCTTACTTTATAAAACGTAAAATAAGTTCACAACAGTCAACAAGCATTTAGGAATCTACAAGGCCCACAATGTATTTCATTCACAAAGAATTGGTAAAAAAGAATCTATACAAGAAATAGGAAAACTATTACAAAAAAAACTTACTCTTTGTGATTTTAAATGGTTACGTTTTAACAATTGCCATCACCAATATATCTCTTACATGTCTTTAACTCATTCATCTTATTACTACAAACAAACAATCGCATAAGAAATCACAGGCTCACTTCCCCCAACCTCTCGTTAACCTAAGTTTTAAATAAACAAAGTATTATTAAATAAAATTAAAGTGCAAGTTGAACGCGGATTGGACGAAATTCATAATGGTATCGGGACCCGCTCGTGCCGTGGTATCGTTACATTAAAAGCACATTTATAATGGTGACTTAGAGCTAAATCAGGGCCGCTAAAATGCTGCTGCTGATTTATGTAGTAGGAAGTGTTTGGTGTTTAATTTGGAGTGGCAAATTTTTTTTTGACACTGTATTTAGTATTAGTATTATAAAAAAATATTGTCGAAATTGAACTGTCGCTGATTTAATTGAACTGTCGCTGATTTTAAAAGTATTCCAAATAAACGAGCAATATCAATGCTTATTTTTTTAAAGAGTGGTAGTTGGAGTTCCAGGCAGGTATTTTACAAATGGCAACGTACCGAAAAAAATACTAATATCACTGAATTGAAGTAATGACAGACATAACTTTCCACTAAAATTGCCACAGTAAACAACAGTAACATATAGTTAAGTTTAGTATAAGTCGAATTATGTTGACAAAGAACCTTGACGTTTATTCCTGTTGAGAATTACATAAAAGTATTTTAAGAATGTTAAGCAATTTACAACAATTATGTGGTGCAATTTTGTACTTAAACAAATAAATTAGAGCGCGCAACATTTTATCGTCCTAGCTAAGTTACTGCGGCCACTGCGCACGCGCCGCTCCCGCCATCTTGTTTAATCTAGTGCCGTTGATCGCGGAAAAGCGCGCCAACCTTCAACGACCTTCGCTCTCCGACCGTTCTAACGAACTAAACACGCTATAATCAGCCCTATAGCTTTAATAATTCGTATAATTTCGATTGTTTTTGTTTGATATCAATGCGGTTGATATGTCGTTTTGTGTATAATGTAAACGACCCTGCCCCATGTTTTGTGTTCTACAAACACAGGATTTAAATTCTAGCCCGGGCCTATAAATTTATTGCAGGTAGATTTATTCTGAAGTGATATTTTGTCACATTTATTGGAATAATTCGCCGGTGACACTGTTTTATGATCGCGATTATGGTAATTTAAACGCTTATTGTTCTTGTTAGCGTTTATTGTTTTTCGTTTTAATTGCTCTTGTTCAGAAATGTTTTAAAATACTTGATTAGAAAATTGTGGACCTATTTTAAGTTATGTAATAAATCTGGGTTTTAATTAAGGTTAATTGAATTTAAATTTAGAAGTTGCATTGTTTACGATCCACTTGATTCTTAAATAATTCCACTCTGAACTGAGGTCAGTGAATAAAAACAATGACAAACTTCAAACATTGTAATACAACCATTTTCTAGAAAAAGTTCATGGACTTCAGTAGAGGCTAAAAGATGGTACTAGATAAATGAACACAGCTACATTTATCTCTCCGGATATCTCAATATTCATAAACTTATTAAAAAAAACATTTAACAGCAGATTTTTCCTAAAATACTTCATGCGATATTTGGAAGTAATATGGAGACGCCTTTGCCTAGTTAGATAGAGCAACTATTCAAAATGCAAAGGGCGGAACTACATCAATATCCATCCATGCCTTTAAACTTATGACGTTACAAACTATGAAAATCTCACAAAGTATTTAGTTAAGTACACCCTACGACCGGTTATCGGCTAGCAACCAATAAATCGTCGGGCGCGATCCACACGTATCATCACGCTTGCCTTCCGAGGGGCTGCCAGGGCATTTTTCATCGTCCACCCGCTTCCTGCTCGCCTGATTTACTAGCGGCGAGATAAAGCAATATTTTAGTAAGCTGTGCTTGCTACTTAGTTTGTGTACTGTAGTAAGGTGTTTATGCAACAAAGTGATGGTTAAATTATGTCTCTTTTAGATTTTTGATTAGTTTCATGATCAGCTAGCTACGCTCCACGGTTTTACCTGAGTAGACCGGGATAAAAGTAACTTTTACTTCAATTGTCACGTGATAAAAGTAACTTATACGTCAACGAAATTTGGTATGTAAATGGCTAATATCCTGGGGTATTAGTCATTTCATACCAAATTTCATCTAAATAGGTTCAGACGTTTAAACCTGAAGGATTAACACAATTTAAGTGTGGTGTTGGGTTTATCATACTTTTCAAAATCCTAGTTCGATTAAAACGATATTCTAGCTCTAAATTCAGCTAAAACATCCATCTGTAGAGCAAAGTTTACTAATCAAGTTGACTTCGCTTTATGCCTTTACTAGACTCAGTTTGGGCAATACGTTGTTTAACAGTGACTTTAAGTTTTCAGATACCGTAAGTTTAGTCCAATTTTAAACTTGATGTCTTTTTTGCTGATATGATATCATCAATGGGTGGAGTCAGCCTTGTACTTAGCGAAAACCCACCTATGTTCCTTCTATTGCCCTTTATGTTCCGGGGCCGCGGTATCTCTTTCAAACAACCCGCAACCCCGGCAGGCGGTGGCCCAGACAGGCCCCTCTGCTTTGCTTACTTCTCTTTGAGGCGCATTTGGAACACGCCGTCGACATGGACAGTCGTCATTAGACGGACGGACGGTGAGCCAACCCATTGCTCACCGTCCACAAACCCGCATCTAAAGCTTAATGCCTTCAAGACAACCTACGTATTGCCACGTGCAGTCGCGAGAAAAACACGTAGTTCTAACAAACCATGACAATGCCATCACAGCTCCCATGAGATAGGATCAAGTTCTTGAGCAGCGCATTCATCTGTAATACCGATAACATTATACAGTATATCCTGATTTCCCCATGGGTTGGGAAGGTCAGGCTCTTGGAGTAACTAGAAATTCGCCATATCATGGTAGCACAGGTCTCTTGCATAAGCTTTGTTAAACGTTAGTTGAGGCGGACAAGTTAAACAAAAAGTCACTTAGCGAGAACTGAATGAGTGGCTAAATATAACCGCACTATTAACATCTTTATAACTATCTTAAAAAAATATTAAATCTTACGTATATATATGTTTTTGTCTAACTGATTATTTATATAACTCATTGCAAGATATTTTCACTTTGGTATCATAATTATTGTTTTGCTAGCTGGGCACAATAATATTCGGTCATATAATTTCAACGAGGGTGGGCGCCTATACTATAGGGTAGTTTCCTAATATTTTTTATTAGTTCGTATTTTAGATTATTCAAAAATAAGAGACACATATTTTGTTAATTTGTAAATTGGACCGTCAGTGAAACGTCACGCGTTGCTTCGGTTTTTCGCAACAAGTGACGTCACGCGTAAACTTTAATGGGCTATATCTTTGTCATTTTTGGTCTAATTTACAAATAAAAAAAACGTGTCCCTTATTTTTGAATAATCTAAAAGACGGGCTAAATAGAATGTCATTACTTTTACCCTGGAAACTATACTATTACAGTTAGCTTAAGTATTGGCTGCAACTCTAGTATTCAACATTACTAACCTTACCTTTTGACATATTTGTATTTCAGAAATAAAAATTTGAAGGTTCAAATAAACTATTTTATTTTTATGAACTATCAGTTTTAACCTTCATTTATTTTTTTCGGGAAAATATCAAATAACTTCTCCCGCTCTAGGCGGAGCTGAAAGGAGTGTCAGACTTTTACTGACTAAAACCCATCCATGTTCCTTCTCTTGCCCTTTGTGTTCCTTGGGCTGGTATCTCTTTTTGGCTTGTCGCATACGTAGAAATAACTTACGGACTTTCTCGTTGGTCTAGTGGTCGCAAACACGACTGGTGGGCGTAAGGTAAGGTCCGATTTCCGGGTCACGTAAAATGTTATTAGGATTTTCTGATTTGTCAGTAGCAGCCAAACAATCTGATTACCTGACCTGATGATGGCAATAAACTTGCCCCTTTTTTGCGGATGGGACATCAGTGTCAGACTTGTACTGACTGCCGTTCCTCGGAGAATGCCACTGTCCGCGCCCAGGGTGCACCGGCCCAGTAACTGCTGTTCCCACTCGCCGGATCAAGGGGATCAGCAGCCGCTAAACACACGTGGGGGTTTTCTTGCCCCTTCTTCATGGGACTTCAACATAACTCGTGAAATATGGGTGTACTATTGGGTACCTCTGAATAACCCTTCACGGGTTACAAGTCGTGATGTTATGTTACTTAGTATTAGTCAAATGTGTATGTAACTTGTAACTCGTGTAAAATATTAGTATATTATAATCTATATAACAATTTTATCTGTTGAACACTCGACATGTACACGACAATGACTTCTGATTCACGCAATTGATATGTAGGTAGTACTAACATTGTTGGTTTGAAATTAAGTGGTTATTTCACGTTTTATTGAGCTTCATTTCAATGTTATAACACTCTATAAAAAAGTTCACAAAACGACAGTAAAAACAATGAACCGAAACGCTCGAGTCACTGAAAAACAATGAAAAACCAGTTTTATTCCAATGTATTCCTAAGCTGAGGCTACACTTACGCATCTACCAATGTACCCACATTTTAATCTCCCCAAAACAGGACTGGATATCTTACCGAGAACGCAGCGGCAACCCGATGCCGATAGCCCGGTTTGCGCACAATTGTCGCTTCTGACCAGCTATTGTGCCATGGGAACATGGCCTTAATTGCCACTCCGAATAAATTAAAACAAGAATGCTATCGCATACGGCTTGTACCGCTTAGGGGTACTAATGTAAGTATGTATTGTACATGGAGTAAGGTTTGAGATAGTGTAGTGTACGCTGTTGAATAGACAGGTGGTTGTTTATTTAATTTATTATACTTTTTTTTAGTAGTGAAAATTGAGTATGATTTATTTAAATCCAGTTTAATGAAAGCGATTTAAGTCACCGTTAAAGCTGTTGTTAGTGTGCAAGTATGGTAGTGCTTCTGACTGCCTTGGTTATGTTGCACCAAGGCGTTTCTGAAATAGGTCACTAATCAGGCCAGTGTTAGTTATGTGTGGAATTCCGTCGCCTCTTTTTGCGTAGAGGTGATACATGCAAAGGAGGCGGCGGGAAGGAAAAGAGAACATGGATCTCACTCTACCGGACCTGAAGAGAAACCGGGCGTCGAAGGGCGCTTAACGATCTACGACTACTATTAGGAGGTGTCTAACTTAGGATCGAGTTGCCTGGTCGTCGGGCTGATATCAGTCAGGGGTGCTCGCGAATGTACCTATATCTTCCGGGTCCCCGACGCATGGTACTAGTAAGTACCGTGGGTTTTTAAACGGTTAAAGTCCGACATAACCCTGCACACCCTCCGTCTGGGGGGGGGGGGACAGACGGAGGGTATCCATGAGTAATTTCGCATTAAAAAAAATGCTGAGCGTTTCAACTCGCAAAAGATTCATTTAGGCAGAGTCTAGACTGTTTCATCAAAAAACTACTGAACGTAACTTCCCTTTTGAAAGGAGTTCAGGTACATATAGCAACCTCCTTTCTAACTTTGTAACAGTAGTCATAATTTGCGTGTAATCTCGTAACACTAACTATGAAACTTATTGACTTCCCACTCTATATTCCTACACGCTCGTAGCTCTACCACAAATCCTGCGCGCGCGCAAACAGTTATAACACAAATTAGAGAGAGGCAGAAGATTCAATCTAGGCAACTTACGCATATATTCATGCTTTGCTTTGAGTTTAAATCATTCTAAGGCGACTATTCAGGACTTTTGCAGTTATTGCAATTTATGGTGTGAGATTTTGGGAGGCTACCCATATTAGTCTTTGGTCATCAAGCATAAAATGGTTTTTTAGTCTATTCGCACAAAACCAGGTACCTGGTTGGATTTGATCTAGATTCAGCAAACATTAGTTTTCGAAAGAGAAGCATATCTAAAGACTGCAATAAACTACTTCTCTGGTTTTGATCATAACCGTCATCCTAATTGTTTTTTAAGATTCAAAAAGAATACAGTTTTAAAACGGACGTGGAGACTAACATTATTAGCAACTTAGCAACCACCCACCGCCAAACCATGATGTGATGTGACACATGGCATTTTCAGTAGTCAAATCAGTACTTAGTTAAATTTTATTACATGAAAACATAATAGAAGGTTCTAAAAAGAAAGAAAATGTATTTGCATGGAATTTTCTTCTTTCTAAAAAGAAGAGAAATCCATGCAAATGCCCCAACGCCGGGTGCTTTGGGAGTTAGATAGGTAGAAAATTCTTTATTATGTATACCATACAAATTACAAAAATTACAGTATACAACTTATAAATAGGGTGACACAATAGGCGATCTTATTGCTATCTTTTCAAGACAACCTTTGGCTGGATTTAAAAGATTTAGGACAGTTAGCACTTGGTAACGCAGTGCCTTAGTAACTAATCCTTTCACTACGGTTCATTTATTGATTTATTTACATATAGTTTACATTTTTAAATATTTCATAATAAAAAAATAAAATAGTTGCCCACTGGTATCGGGAACACGGTCCAAGCTACCGCCAGTCAGGGCTCCAGAGAAAGGAACCTCCTAACAATACGAGCCGTGTCCTAGAGCCCTTGATCCAGCTGCCTAACGAGAGCATTTTTCATTTATCATCATTCCTCAGGTATTGCACGACGGTTATTGTTTAGTAATCAATTCAATGATGAAATAATTTTATTTGTTAATTAGATTTAATACAAGACCAGACCTTCTATAACTATCTTTTGCCGTGGGAATAGTTCGTTGTTTGGCCAACTAGTTAATTGAAATGCGTGTAAATATTCGCTGCGTTCGTTCGCTTATGAAACAGCCTTATTAAGGGCACTGTCGCTGTCTACGCCAATTCTGCATTGGTTTTATAATATGCGTAACATTTGTGTTTGGTGTAACTTGTTAGTTATGTTGGTCATGGTTTTGTAAACTAAGGGAAACTGCTGTAGAGCGGGCCTGTGGACAGTGAGCAATGGGTAGCTCACCGTCCGTCCGTCTATTGTGTATGTACGACGACAGGCCGTGTCGACGGCGCGTTCGTGTTTCACGCGCGCCTCAAAGAGATGTCAGCAAAGCAGAGGGGCTTGCCAGAGCCTCCGCCTGCCGGGATTGCGGGTTGTTCGAAGGAGATACCGCGGTACCGGAACGTAAAGGGCAACTAGAAGGAACATGGGTGGGTTTTAGTCAGTAAAAGCCTGACACGCCCCCCCGCTCCGCCCAGAGCGGGGTAAGTTATTTGGTGATTTCCCACCCGAAAAAAAAAGGGAAACTGCTGTTATATGTCGAGGTCACGTTTGTTGATATTTGGCGTGGTGATTTTCATTGCAAGGTTAGTTTTTAATTGATGAGAGAGAGCCAGAGATTTTTTTGAGCAGTAACGTTTTTACAAATAGAATTAACCATAGACTGTTTAAAATGCCTCAAAAATATGCAAGCTGTGGTCTACAGTAAGTAAAAGAGTGCACCTACGTGATCCTATTATCGTCCCTAATTTACGTTACATGATCTGTGTACATCCTTAATAAATCCTTACTAATATTATAAAAGCGAAAGTGAGTTTGTTTGTTACGTCTTCACGCTTAAATGGCTTAACCGATTTAGATGACTTTTGGTGCAGTTATAGTTGGGACCCTGGGAAACGGACATAGGCTAATTTTTTTAAGTTATAAATGAGGGAGATAGAGGGAAGAAAAGGAAAGACTTAGCTTTGCTATTACAATCAATAAGGCGCAAGGGCAAAAATTACAGGTATCAGGTACCTGCAAATCAGGAAAGGGGAACTGTGTTACCCCGAATTTAACGAGAGTGAAGCCGCGGGCAAATGCTAGTAAATAAATAAAACATGGCATGTATTTTTTAAATCAGGTCGTACCGTTATTAAATGATTTCAAACTGTTCGCCAAACTGTAGTTATTATTATCAGGATATTTAAATAACAACAATAGACAAGACCACTCAATACCGCTTCGTTGGTCTAGAAGAGCTTTAGGTTTTGTGAAAGTGATATAGGTTTTTCGAATGAATAATATCACATTAGTATTCCTAGGTTTATATTTGTGTTGATGGCATGAGGTTCGCCCCTTATCACACGATACTTAAACATATCCGGCGAAATGTGAGTGTACTGTAGGAACACACGACGACAGGTCCACCTATTCTAAAATATTATAACCTGATCTCTCTACTACGGACCGCACACCGTAGTGGAGAGATCAGGTTAAAATGGTTTAGTGTATTGTGTGTGTGTATTGTTCGTGTGTACATCTCATATTCATTATATCTCTATTTGCATTCCATGAAATATGTGTGAAGATCTCACAATGGGCTTAAAGCTAAGGTTACGGACTCTGTAGGGCTCAGAAGGTATAAAATTACTCTGTGGAATAAAATGAATCCTACTTCCTACTAATATTATAAATGTGTATGAGGATGGACGGATGTTTGTTACTCTTTCCCGTCAAAACAGCTGAACGGATCTTGATGAAATTTGGCACAGACGTAGTCTGGAATAACACATAGGATGGTGCCCATGGTTTCGCACTCGTGATATCGAAAAAAAAAATCTTATATGTGAAAAATCCAGACCATAACCTACCTCTGTGCCAAATTTAATTAAGATCCGTTCAGCCGTTTTGACGTGAAAGAGTAACAAACTTCCATACATCCTTACAAAAATTCGCATTTATAATATAAGTAGGAAGTAGGATTAGATCATTGGACAGAAACTCCGTGGACATTCTTTTAAACCACGTTATTCCATGTGCCTGTATACAAGAGAACTTCCTTTTGTGTATAATATTTTTTAATGATTTCTAGTCTTTTTCCTACATGTATAATAAATAACAAAACATACATAATAATGTATTATTATTTCCTATCGAAAGAGCAACTAGTAAGCTAACTTACTGAGCTTAATATGGCCCGATATCTGATTGTTGTCGAGATTACTGGCCCAATTACAAACGCAAACCTTAGCTAGCACGGTGATTAAATTAAACAAGAACTTACTTATATAGATGTAAGGAGATATTATATCATTATAATCAAATATTATACAATGGTCTTTGGTCGAATGGTTGCAAGCCCGAATGCTAAGCATGAAGGCCGTGGATCGATTCCCTGGTCTTGTAGTATTTTTTTTTTAATATCGTTGCCCCACACTAGGAATTTCTCCTGTGGGTGTATTTACAAACATTTAAGTTCACGTACATAAACAGCCAGACCTGGACCCTAAACCATATTATTTTCTCGTTTGATTATCTAAGTCCCATAGACGCTGGTTTGGTTAGATTGGCAGAACGCAAGACAGCATTGTTGTTGTAATTGATATAAAAAAAATAGTCTACTGTTTGTGGAAGAAAAAAATATAATCAATCAAATATTTTGTTTTCAGGGGTTCCAAATAGCCCCCAAATAATATGGCTATTTGAGACTCGGGGGTTTCAAGTTACCTATTTTGTGATATTGCATGCCATTCGGGATAGTGCAAAATAAGCTTAAGGTAGTTTAGTCGCCGTGTCGACGGCGCGATGTCAGCAAAGCAGAGGGGTCTGCCAGGGATGCGGGTTGTTCGAAAGAGATACCGCGGCCCCGGAACGTAAAGGGCAATAGAAGGAACATGGGTGGGTTTTAGTCAGTACAAGCCTGACACTCCGCCCCGCTCCGCCCAGAGCGGGGGAAGTTATTTGTTGATTTCCCACCCCAAAGAAAAGGTAGTTTAGTCAGCATTTTGTAAGGCAAATATGAGGTTAACCAATAATAGAATTGGCCAGCCACGATTGAGAAATCAAACCAAACATTATCGAGGGCAATACCCAAACTACTCACGCGTAACCTTTGAATCAGAACACAACAGAAAAAATAATGTAATCTGAACAAAAAAATGTCACAAGTAGGCGTAATAAAATGAATCGATGCCCAAACAAAAGTAATGAACCTGTCTACAATACTCGAATTGTCACACGAAATAACAAAAGAAACAACAATCCACTCTTAAGTGGCCCGCACTACGATAATCAATCTAGTTTTACATCTGATTAGGTGCAAATTACAATACAAATAAACCAGTCACGATCTATATGTTTAATAAAAAAAAAGACTTAACTTTTTGTTTAGTATCGTCGCAAAAAAGACTCAGAGTCGCAGGCAACATGAGCTACAATCGTTTGAAATAGGAATCTAATTCAAACGTTTTGCCCTAAATCAATATTCTTACATAAAACGTTTTATTAACCACGTAATGTTTACATTATTTAGATTTCTAAAAATAGGACAGTAGAGTTCAAAAATGCTTCGCTGTTGCTGAGTGTTACGTTCCTTCTCGTCGCGCAGCAACAGTGTCTTTGCGCTTACGTCAAGGTGACATGAGATGTTAATACCTATTGTATTGGTGCTAAACATCCGTGACCTTACGATGTACAAAGTTCACTAAGTGCAGGAGGCACGATTTACCCACACCGAGCGAACACTATTATAACGCTACCGAATGAAATCGTCGGAAAATTGTCGGAAAATTCGCTACGCGCTTTATCATCTGCACTCTTCTATGTAAACATGTAATGACTGTTGCGTCTGTGTGAGTGCAAAACAACATAATTAACCCATAAAGGTCAGATTTA
The DNA here is from genome assembly GCA_905475445.1 of Ochropleura plecta. NCBI lineage: Eukaryota > Metazoa > Arthropoda > Insecta > Lepidoptera > Noctuidae > Ochropleura > Ochropleura plecta. The sequence continues at coordinate 6,063,024 of FR997735.1, forward strand.
GTTAATAATAGTTCGATTAATACACCTCTGTTCCTTCAAAACAATGGCGGAGATGGACGTTTTTAAAGGCAATACATTTTCTGAACAGCCCTAAAAGAGCAAAACTGATAAGTTGCGGGGGCACAACAGGTAGGCAGCATACATACGCACATGACATGTGACCAAGTGTGATTACTAACAAACACAAAAGAGTATCACCTGTAGAGGTCTCGCACACACGCGCGTCGAGGTAATAAATCTGTTCAACACGAACAAAATGGTGCACGCACACACTCGGCGCAGTTCACCTGAGTAACCTCCACATAGGGTCGCGTGCGAGTTCATTTGTAGCACACTGTTGCGTTTTCACCTGTTGAGCGGCGCGCGTGTGTGGGTGCGCGCGTAGTGTTTCAGTTGGTCGGTCTGTTTGGCGCGCTTTGGTCGTATCGTCTCCTGGTACTGCGGACAGTCCGCGCTTCGTACCCACGTGTGCGCACTGAATGCTAATTGACTGTACCGATAAGTGCGCGCTGACATTTGACTGGCGATAACATTGTGCCTATGTCCTGGTGAAACCATTGTTTAGCCATATTTTGTTTTTTGCTCTTGTTGAATGACAGAATTTTCGTTAAGTGGACAGTGATAGAAAGTGTTTACAGTGACTTTGGACGTTTCGTTATCCAAACTGAGGAATATTTCGACCGAAGAATACATTTGGAAATACATAAAAGGTATGTTTTTGTTTTTTGGGGTTATTTGTTTGTGAATTCGGTCCAAGTTGTGAATAATACTGCGCATACTATGTTGCTTTACCCTATCATAGTTGTAAATATACTAAGTGATAATGATTAGTATGTAATTCTTTACAATTTAAAGCTCGGCATGGCATAAAATTACAGTTATAATTCATTGAAATAACTCTAATGTCATATTTATATGACATCACTTGAATTAATTAATAAGCTATAACTTGGAGATCTTGGTTAAGTGCGACTCGGTCCAGTACGACGAGGGTAGTCTGTTAATAGGGCTCCTATTGATTTTAATGGTATAATAAATTAGTGAGGATCAATTACTGGGTTTATTGCAAGTCTCTATAATCCTTCTAATTGGAACGATATTTATATTATGACTATTGCTTTACTATTCATCTGCTTTGCTAACCTGACTACCTAAGTACGTACTTAATATATTATTGACTAAGTTTAGAGCTAAGAAAATCAACTATTCGGAAAATACAAAAACATAATATTGGGAAATACATACGTATGATGTAACACGTATTTAGATCATTAATATTGTTGTTGTTGTTTAGTATTGTTGACATGTTTGTCACTTCACGAAGTCCCAAGTTTTAAAAATCTTGTTGTTTTTGTCAAAGATCAATAAGCTACAAAAAAAGTATAATTCTGCGTAGTATTATCATTTACCGTTGATGTAATCTATAGCATAATAATAGTATAAAAAGGAAAGGTTTTGTTTGTATGTACCGAATAGGCTCCAAAACTACTGGACCAATTTTGACTTTTTTTGTCAATAGAAAGCTAAATAAATACGAAGTAACATAGGTTAGGTTACGGCACTAAGGAGCTGAGGAGCAGCGGGTGAAACCACTGGGCACAGATCGTTTTAATTAGAACTACTTCAATTCTAAACTATTCTTCTAATCTTACCTTACCATCTTAACATTCCTAAGATAAGGCGTATAAATTTTATAAATTAAGTAATTAAAGAATCACTTTCTTTCTTCCTACGCTTCACGTTTTTTTTTTTCATAGCCCTACTTATCTATGTCTTAGTGTCAACATATTTATTATAGGGAAACTAGATTTTTTGACTACAGTGGCCATTCTTATTTAAATGATTATAAAGCATCGAAGACATAAAACACTACGAATTTTAGTTCGTAATCAATATGGAAGTGTAATATCTGCATTAAGCTCAAAGTTCGTAGTTAAATCTTTGAAGCGTAGCCTCGTAGCGTAGTCTACGCAGACCTTTAACTGCAATAGAAATTGATTTATTTTAACATTGTCTTGGAAATATGAACATTTGACGTATTAAATGATTAACAAAAAAAGATGATTGTACAAAACTAGATCAGTTTGCAACTAATTACGTTATCCAAATCTTATTTAATCAAATTGGAAGATTATTGCTGTATATAAAGGTTTTCTTTTTGACTTTTCACGTAAACACGGGATTTAAAATGTCAATTCCAACAGATGTACGTAAGTAAGATCAGAGTCAAATAAAAAAATGCTGCTATCGTATTAAGCACCTAATTCTTACAACATACAACTACACATACATAACATCACGCCTGTTGGCCTCGAAGAGTAAGACAGAGTTATACCTAGTATTAATATTGTTAACACGCATGTAAAAAAACTTACTCATGAATTTATTATTGTACGCCCAATGGGTGCTGTAGGTTACGGGTTGTTCGAAAGAGATACCGCCGCGGAAGGAACATGGGTGGGTTAGTCAGTACAAGTCTGACACTCCCCTCCGCACCGCCCCGAGCGGGGGAAGTTATTTGATGATTTCCCAAACCAAAAAAAAGGGATATGCTGTTCATACAATATTTTTGACAGCAGCTGTATTAGATACACTTTCTTATGATCCACAATGAAGATGATTTGATTGATTGATACGTTATAGTAGGTAAACCCACATTTTGCTAGTAATTAAGTCTCATGTATTAAGAGGCGAGCTTTTACCATCAATCGGACATAAATGTAGTCTCCTTAGTGGCTTCTGAGAAATACACCAACGATACGACGACGATACGATACTATTATACAAGGAACGTTTCGAAAAACAAAATACCCCGTAACCCGTTATCAACAACTGAACTAACCATCAATTATTAACCCCCCTATCAGAACACTATGGAATCATTCTACATCTATTCAATAGAAACACCACAGTCATTACGGAGAATTAATTTCTTATATTATTTTCCTCAGTAATAAAACCTTAAGGAGGTAATATTATGTAGGTATTTGATTTACGTCATCTATCGATTACGATTGTAATTGGCTGTAATTGGTGGGCCACTGCCAGCCACTGTAGTACGTCAGCGTGAGAACAGTAACAATTACGGGTCGTTATTGAAATGTGATGGCCTGATGGGTGTTTACATTGTAGGCCAGGATTTCTTTCATATTCATTCTTATAGTTGTCTGCTTGTTATGAAGTAAGGAGGTCCATCTCTCCAAAAGTTGTCGCTGAAAAACTGGAACGTTCGATTTTTAAACGAAATATGTTTGGATATTTTGGTGAGACTCATAACCTTATTTAGTGACAGCTCTGTACGTATCAACTTCAACCACTTTTAATACTTTAGCTTTTGGCTGACTGAACCGATTTTGGTTTTTTTATTTCCGTATTGCCTTAAACTTCTTATAATTGTCTATGGGGACCAAATTCCAACCAGCATCATCGAAATCTCACCCGACCCAGCTGATCCTTAAATGAAAAAAAAAATATCCATCAATAGTACGGCCAACGTAGCCCATTATGTAAAGGTGTCATTACCAGCTAATTAGTGAGACGTCAGGTGTCAAATGTAAGTCAAAAATGACAAGTTATTTTTCTTTTTACACGATAACTGTGTGATGAATTGTTTCCAGTGTCAAAACTTGTGTTAATGACGCAGCTCGCAGTGAGAGTTAAGATAATATGTGTACTTACGCTTTTTAGGTTAACTTAAAGTTAGGACCTCGTATAAGCATTTATTGGTTTGTCTATTTTCTACTTTTTAACTACCTGGCTTTTCCCCAAATATGTTGGGGTCGGAATTCAGTCTACAACTCAGTTTCAGAATACAGTTGAATAATCAGCATTTTAAGTAGAGCGGTAGCCTATCTGACCTCCACAACCCATTTATTACTGAATAATACGACACCAGCAGATGTAGGGCCAATAACGAGCTGTAACAACTGTCAAAACAAATGACAACCGGAATGAACGGGCACGGAGGAAACTCAAACTACCTATGCATATTGTAATTCAGAGTGAGGTACATATTATGTAGACTTACGAGTAATACCACAAGGTTTCATTTCATTCTAGCAATCAACCAAAATGAACTATTTTGTTTTGAAAATAATATACTTACATGAATTTGTTCTGTAAGAGAGTCAAACTCACAGTTTTGTAACGCAGAAAGCTAACCATCGAACCACGTTGATAGTATTCTCAGAAAGTAAAAACCAATGACTTTCAACAGCAATATGGGAATAACATTTATGAGATTGTGGTACAATAACTATGACGAAAGGGAATTTCAGTGTACCTTATCATATTGCGTAAAGTTTACTGAGAATTTACAGAAACAAGCAAGGACATAGGTGGCTTGAAAAAATCAAATGTGGATGGATACGACTACGAGGTACCTACACCTCCGCCGTATCTTTCGGGGATTACATGCATGTTTTGTTAATTTGATAATGGACTGTAAAATAATCAATATGGCGCCGTATACAGCATTTTATACAGCGTCCTGCACAGCATCTTATATAAACCCTTCTATAGTCATTATATGGGAACCGTATTATTTGTGCGTGCATGACCTATGAGTTTGTGTTTATTTATAGCATGATGATGACGTTGTCAATAAATGTTTAGGTACATAATAATTAATTTCCATTTAATGAGGAAAAAGTACCTACTTGTGATTCACAAATAGGTTTATGAATGACGCTTGTTTGTAACTTATTATTTATGGATAATATTTTTGTGTTCACCAAAAATACTGATCGTGCACCAAATATTCTTTCCTGAATGTTAAAAAAATGCGTAGGTTAGGTTAGGTTAAAACTGTACGACCCCCAGTAACGACTTGCATTATTAGAAAATGGATAAAGATATAACACTTTTTTATTGTAGTGCGCTGATGCTCGTTATGACATATATTAATTAACATATTTTGGTGCACATTCAGTATATTTGGTGGAACACAGGTAAAATTAGGTAAATTAAATGGGAATAAATTGAAGTACTTTTAAATACCATCCATTATTTATTATAATCATGCTTTCCAAGAAATTAGTACCATAGCTTTACTACGTAATATTTTATTCAACAACTCATAATTTAAGGGGTAGAATGAAGCCGGGGTTGCGGGTTGTTCGAAAGAGATACCGCGGCCCCGGAACGTAAAGGGCAACAGAAGGAACATGAGTGGGTTTTAGTCAGTACAAGTCTGACATGCCCCCCCGCTCCACCTAGAGCGGAGGAAGTCATAGGATGATTTCCCACCCGAAAAAAAAAGGGGGTAGAATGGATTTTAGTCAGTGCAAGTCTGACACAGGTTTGCGTACCGCCCAGAGCGAGGAGCAGATATTTGATGATTTGCCATACAAAAAAAATGTTAAGTTAAATCAGTAAGGTCAAATTATAGAAAAATAATTAACTCAAGTATCTGTCAGTGTCTGCAGCCTACCACAACAATCTGTCTCAGAAAGCTGGTAAAACTAATTTCTTAAGTCATCATCTGTCTAGCCTTTTCCCAACTATGTTGGGGTCGGCTTCCAGTCTTACCGGATACAGCTGAATACCAGTATTTTAAACGGAGCGACCGCCTATCTGACCTCCTTAACCCAATTAGTATTGGGTAATACGATACCCCTTGGTAAGACTCGACATAGTAAAACTAATTTCTAAAGTAAAGAATAAAATCATACATTTAATTTAGCTTGTTTTACAATCAGTGAAGCTTATTCAAAGTACAGTCGCCTCCATAAATACTTACAAGACATTAATAGGCCGTACAACGATGATCGCTGCTTATTACCATCAGGGCCGGTCACGCTCCGTCCCGGAAGTGACAACACTAGCTGCTCATTGACACGCTGGGCGCGGGACTGACACGCGTGTCACCTCCCTAGCACGTCTTCAATATTCAATGTTAAGGGCTCGTTCTCATGCAGGTATAAAAAATTAGATTTAAATGGTTGTACTAAAGGTACAACTTTGCCAGCGTAACGTCGTTTTTACAAGCGTAATTGTATTTTGTGTTTGTTACTCATTTTAATTTCATGAAAATTGACTTAGTGTTTAGACCATGATTTTTGGAACGAAGTTCCTTATCGCGCGTTGCAAAAGGGGGCTAGACGGAAAAAAATAAGACCAAAATTTGTAACGACACTTTTTGCTATAGTTGTAAGTCTCTCTCTCTCTCTCATTTCTATGAGAGAAACGAACAAAACAAAATACAACGAAGACGAAACAAAATGACATTTTGATCAGTACAAGATGTCCATGTATTTAGCTAATAGGTTACTACTTGTCATAGAGTACGTAATATTTATTGCCAAGCTACTAATGTGCACATTAAGTGGACACCTCATTTAAATTAACATGTTAAAATTAATAGTTTTTGCGTGACTGCAATGTAAACATTCCTTATACTAAACAACATTTTACTTCAATACCGGTGTCCACCTGTAATAAAATTAATTGTTTTCTTTAGTTTTCGTGTTTATCTTCACGTATTTATGTTCTTAGGTCAAAATAAACAATATTTTGTTTCGTGCAATGTTTATTTAAACTTATGACTATTTCACAGTGACTACTTTTGGTACGATTTATTTTTGTGGGTATGTATGACGAAGATATGATTAAGAGCATGAATTTTTATACCGCATGCCTCTTGGCATCGGTGACTGAATTGTATTGGTAGAATCAAAATCATTAAAAAAACTTTTTTTCAATAAATATATAACCTTTAGCGCAATCTAATAAACACTATCTATCGTGTGGTCTTTTGGACTATGAAACTAAACAACTTTTGTCCAACAATTTCTAAAATATTCAATTAAAAAAAAATGGACTTTGCATGGGAACTGACCCAATGCATGTATGGGACAATTTAAAAAAAAGTTTCGAGTTTCCAAAAGTAATAAATTGAAATTTGTAAAGTTTCATGGTGTAAGAGACCACCCGGGCGGTCTTACGCTTAATAAGTTACACCCTGGCACCAGGGCAACTACTGCAACATACCTTAAACAAAATGAATAAGAATAACAGGGAAAATGAAACTTATCAAAAGTTATCAAACTTCGACATAAATGAACTCTAAAAATGACGCAACAATTATGAGTATAATTTCAGTTATGTTGTTTGTTTATTAATTTTTACAGTTTTTTTTCAGTTTTCGATGACTTAATTGTTTATCTCTCTGTTAAAATTAATAAAAGCTTTTGTCATCGGTGTATTATTTTATATTATTATTTTTTAAAGTTTTTCTGTTCCCCAGTTCAGTTTTGTCACTCTTTAATACAACATTAGGAACAACTTTTATTTCGTATCAGAACGCACCCTTAACAAGCAAGCACAAACAATGATGGCTGAGTTCGGATGTGGGCCGCGTCCGCATAATGTTTCATCCTCTTGTATTATTTCTAAACGTTTAGTCTTATGGTAAACATGGACTTACTTTGTGCTCGGATTTATCTGGTTTATTACCATGCGGGTGAGGAATCGTAGGGTTTGGATAAGCTACGTAGATGAATATTTCACTTAGACAAGAAAAACATGGCCGCTTTCTTTTGACGTTCGTGCCTTTTGCTATTTAAACATCATGAGCTTACAATCAGAGTCGCCTCGTGGGGTAATAACCATAAACGTATGTTTTAATCTGTCAAAAATACATACTATCAATTTACTTACATTTTAATATGTAAATCTCACGTATAGTATTTAACTGGAAAAGTGTTTTTATTAAACTTGGCAAAAGACAAACACTGCGATAGTTGAACCGGTTATTCCCTAAATGATATTTTTTTAGTGGCTGACTTGAATTTGACGGATTTTTATGTACATGATTTTAGATACTGAGAGGGTCTCTCATCTCTGCATTTATTTAAGCATGACACTAAGATTTTTTTAAACTAATCCTATTCATAAATATTTCCTCTCTTTTCGCTTGATCGCTTAATCTCTTTGTCTTTGCAATGATCGCTTTGTCTAGGCAGAGATACGAAGTCATAACATTACTAACTCTCATTAATTTATTAACTAGTTATAAAAGTATTAATTTAAATTAAACTTCAATAAACTCAACAACATATGAGATAAAAACATCACACATAGGTACGGCAGTCGTGCTCGTATATCGCGGGTTCAAACCGCGAGGTGTCGAGTTACATCGGCTTGTAGCACTTGAAGTGTTTGCAGCAAAGTTATATTATTGCTACTGTTTATCTTTGTGAGAGAGAAAAACCAAAGGCTGTACCAAAAAAGATGATGCGTAAATTTCAGCAAAATTATATTAAAAAATCGTGGTTTGATAAATCTATTTAGAATTAGTGGTGACAGACTATTCATAGACATCAAAGGTCGTAGAAGGTCTTTATCATAAACAAACATTGACCCTTCAGCGAGTATTACGTCAGTGGTAAGTGCCTACTCAAATAAAATAAATTACTAAGGTAGTTTTGACTGAAACAGCACAAAAGCGTTTTAAAAGAAGTGGGTATCTCTTACAAAGCTTTCGAATTGCTACTTTTAACCCGTTGCTCGATTGTTTACAAAAATGTAAGGTAACAATGTATGTAAACTTTGCACCCGTCTGCACACTTTGTCGCGCAAAGGTTTAACAAAAGCTTATGTCAACGGGGAAGACTGTTCAAAGCTAATTGTAGATGGCGCAACCATAGCAGTGTACGACTAAACGCCGACAAACACTACGCCGACAGACTGAACACCGACAAGACTTAATTCGACGGGACTCTTCGCCGACAGGGCTCATCAGCGACGGTAGGTTAGGTTAGGTTAAAACTGTGACTTCAGACGCACGAGCTGAGCGAGCGGAGCGAGTGGTGCCGCGGCAGCGGCCGGCGAGTGCCAGAAACGACTAGCATTAATAGAAAAAAGACATTGTTTTTAGTAGGCTACCACTACTCAACGCGTTTAGTCGTACACTCCCTGAACACCTACTGAATATGCATATAAAATTTCATAAAAATCGGCCGTTTCGGAGGAGTATGGTAACTAACATTGTGACACGAGAATTGTATATATGTATAAGAAGAGATGCATCTACACTAATAACCAATGCAAAATATATATTTTTTATGAATTGATACTTACAAGAGAAGCATAAGTAATCGATTTTCAAAGTAAGTATCTGATTATCGGAGATAAATTGCGTCGCTGATGAGCCCTGTCGGCGAAGAGTCCTGTCGGCGAAGTGTCCTGTCGGCGAAGTGTGCTGTCGGCGTAGTGTCCTGTCGGCGAAGAGTCCCGTCGAAGTAAAGTCTTGTCGGTGTTCAGTTTGTCGGCGTAGTGTCTGTCGGCGTTTAGTCGTACACTCCAACCATAGCTAGGTCTAAAACTGACTTATGAAGTCAAATCGTTTTTGAATATAAAATGTCATTACCAGATTTTCAACCAATGCTTTAAGCTATACAAGTGCTATTAGTTTCACAGCTGCCACACCCATTAAATACGTTTTTGACTTTGCTTTTTAATCTAGGTATCAGCGAATACATCATCAATTCTCATCATTGACCGCCTTGTTGCACTTATAGGACTCTTCCATTTTATATCATTAGTCCCTGATCTGTGCGAGTCCTTTTAATACATAACATAGTAAATAAAATAAAAAGGTTTATTTCAATTACATATTATGACTTTAACATACATGTCTTGGAGATCACCTTTTAAGTAAGGAGATGCTTGTGTTAGGTGACTACGCTCTTCCGCGTCACGGCAGTGTATGCAATTGAAAACAAGGGAAAGTTAAAGGAAAAAAAACATATAACAATGTACAGTCAGCTAAAACAAAATAACCAGAATCGTCACATACAGAAATTGTTTGTTTTCTGTTACACCGATGGGCAATTTTTTAATTAACTTTTTGTTTTTATCATAGCCTGGATATAACTTATAACCTTTGTTCACTGCACAACCTTACTGATAATACAAAAGCGAAGTTTGTTTGTTACGTCTTCACGCCTAAATGGCTAAACCGATTTTGGTACAAAGATAGTTGGGACCCTGGAGACGGACATAGGCTAAAAAAAGTGAGAAAAGGGGGAGAGAAAAATATTTTTTTTTCGATCATCACGCGGGTTAAAGTTAGCGTTAGCCCAAAGTAAATATGCCACGCGGACGAAGTAGCGGGCGGAAGCTAGTACAAATAATAATTCTCCACAATATTCAACTGTTGTATTAGTTGTAGTTGTATTATAACACTTATTACATGGCAGCATATAACAGCGCTCGTATGTCCCGGGTTCAAACCGCGAGGTGTTGAGTTACACCGCACCGTGCAAGTCTGAAGTAAAGACACTACTTTATTAACATGTCGTTTTCGCTACTGCACCGCGAAACTCACTTGCTGCGGTGTCATACGATATATTATTAAAAATAATATTAATGAAAGTAAAAAGAGAACGGTTGTCTTTTTGAAGACTGTGCGGTTAAAAGCTGTTTTATTTCATTTTTCGTTTTTTTTGGAGGCTAAAACTTCGGCGTGTTGTGTGTAAATTAATAGTCTGCTGTTAAACGTATAGGATGAATTTTTTACCCTCCCTTTTTGCTTTTTACAAGAACCATAGGCACGAAATAGAAGCTTAACTCTCTCCCTACACTACTGATTTTCTTTTAAACTTCATACACTACACAACCCTAACAAAATGACAGGCAGCTCCTTCCAAGTTCCACATCAATTCGTGTCCGATAAGTAATGTAAAGTAAAACATTCCTGGAGGCGACCTCGCGCGTCGCTTCGCAGTCTGCGCACGCGCCGCCGCGGCATCCGCATAACCTTAGACGACTGCACTGCCTAGCGTATGTGACTGAATGACCTTACTGGAATGTTGAGCGACGAAAATATAGGAAGAAACTAGTTCGATAATTAGTACCTAGGTACTTTAATGGACTGAAAAATCTAGATATACCTATAAAACAAGTGAAAAACGTCGGTTTAATGGCGACTGTTTAGTTTGCTGAAAGATTTAATTCTGTTTTCTAATTCTAATGAAAATTGCTAAAAATCAACTTGGCTATGCTATTAATGCTATTTACTACTAGACATAGGTAAACTATTGTTGATTACAACCGAAAACACAACCTTTTGGAATAATAAATAAAACTGATATAAACGCGATTCACTTCAGTAAGAATAGGCAAAAATGTGGAATGCATGTAATATATAAGGCAGAGGTGTACCTAACAGCGGGCCTAAATCTAGACTCCGTGGCGAAATAATTAAGTTTTTAAAAAACACCGTTCATCGATCTGGTAAACACGATTACATATTTTTATAAAACCTAACAAGCTCAGTCATGTACCAACAAAAGATTAGGAAGTATAAGAATATCATCGATTTTCAGCGTTCCAGTTTTTGTAACCGCGTTTACTCACTAAACTACATCAAACAAGATTTTTAGAATTCAAACGCAATTTTTTGTGCGACCGCTGCGTTCGATTGGGAAAAAAGAAAAAAAAAGATGGAGTTACTTGATGAACTGTCTCAAAATAAGAGCAAAATGCTGCTGAGTGGTAACATGATAAGTTTTTTACGAGTCGTTCCGGACCGGCGGTCGTCAGGAGGTCACGACCGCGTTCCGACGGCCTGGCGACCGCACCACGACCGCACGACGTGACCGAACGATGGGAACTCTTGCTACGGTGCACCTGATGATCGCTTCCTGGTTGCGCAACCAATTCAGGACCTGAGGTTTTAGGCTTTTTGTTTAGAAAAAAAAAAACAGTTTTGTGTGATTGGAATGGAATTATTTTCTGAAATTACTTGGTGAACCTGAACTGTCAGTTCAGAATAAGTTTTACTTGAAAAAAAAACTGCGTCTCACAGTTTTTTTTTTTCAAGTAAAACTTATTCTTTGATCTTTAGTATCTAGTCTGACAAATCTTATCGTAACATGCAGGATAAAGTGAAGGTCAAGTTATGATTTATTATTTTCTGTAGATAAGTTTATGTCGTAGGTTCTAGAGGTAGTGCGCTAGCAAGCCTCTCATTTTAAGATCCAAAAAATAAACCACAACGAAGGTCATTTGTCCATGTTTCACTACATTTAGTTGCAGCATTTGATCCAAAACGTGACACAATTACAATTGGGTCGTTTTTGTCCCATGGCCCGTTTTTGTCCGGCGACATATTTGAATGTCCCATAGCAGGTGCGGGTCACGCGCAACCATCACGAAGAGCTTCGTCACCATCGACAAGTGCGTTTTTGTCAAGTGAAAAGACATTTTTGTGCGATTAGTCGCGGTTACAGGTGGAGGTCGCGACAAGTGCACGAAGTCACGACGAGTCGTTGATGTGCGCTGTAACGCTATGTTAGGGTTATTTGGTATGTAATCGATTCATAATTCGAGTGTGATCGAGGATTCCATTTTTAAAAGTTTTTTTTTTGTAGGGATACGTGATCTATTTAAATTTCGAACAGGTTCAAATGAGAAAAAGGTTGAATTATGTTTCTGTGTTAAAGATATCCCTTTAGCTTGCACAAATACATTGTATATCTGTTTAATACGACTGCTTTGTAGTCACAAGTGCTCCTGGTAAGTTCTTGTTCAACTCTTCTTAGGTCTAGGACCAAGAGGTTCTAAGAAATGTTACTGGGTTTTCCTATCAGGATTTTTTCATTGGCAGTGGAGTCTAAATTTGTACCCTGGTGATGACAATAGGCTCGAAAGGACCAAGGACATTGGACTTATTCAATTGGTGAAAATATGTGTACTACGTAACTATTCTGCTGAAATATAAGCGTGATGATAATTATGTTATGCTAGCCCTGAAATTTCCAGTTATGACTGGACCAGCGTCTACTTCTACAAATGTCACCGCATTTCGACGAAAAATCCGACCAATTTTTTTCGTCTCTCCAAATTAATTCACTCCACTTTTTATACAGAACCAAACAAAAGACGAATGTTGGTTACATTCTTTTTTACGATCTCAAGTTTCGTGTGCTCTTTGAACTGGTTTCGATGGAAACCGAGTAAAAAATAATCGAGACATACCTACGGATCGATCGATCGCATGACACGGATCAATGGGCCGTGCACTATTTCATTTATTACACCTCTAGTTTTGAGATATTTGAAACACTGGCTGGTTTTATTGGAAAATTTAACGATAGCCGTAAGTTGAGGTAGAATAGATTTTGATTTGTTAAGAAATATAAAATAAGTTCCTATGTCGATGAAGAAAACATTGATATTCATTCAGAACTAAAGTAATTAACATATGTACATACGATGAGAATTACAATAAACGGAAAAAGACGAGTCAAACCTATACTTCGGAAAATGTACTAATATTAACTGTACCCAGCGATTGCACCCTCACCTCAGGTCTCCTTTTGAACAGACCCTTATCACTTAGGGCTAATACAAATAAATTACGACCGATTCTCAGACCTGCCGAATTTACATATAAAATTCTTAAAATCGGTCAAACCGTTTCGGAGAAGTATGACAACTGTGACACGACAATCCTACTAATATTTAAAATGCAAATGTTTGTGAGGATGTGTTCGTTACTCTGTCACGTCAAAACGGCTGATCGGATACTTTTTTTTCGATGAAGCCGCAGGGCGCAGCTAGTATATTATGCATAAAGAAAGATTACAAAGAGAATTTAGATGTAAGTTTTGAACTAATGACCCGATTCCGAAAACTATTTCACTACGTTACGCTACGTTTAAAACGTTCCCGGGACGTAATTCCGGTAGCTTAGTTTGCGAGTAAAAGCTTGTGAGTGATAAATCTGAAAGTAACACTAGTTGTAATTCGACTTTAATAACAAGAATTTAAAGATTAATAAGCCGGAGCAATAAATGTTGCGATAAACCTTTTTCGATCCAAAGCATTATTAAGAACCATCAAGAGATTGTCCACATGTTTTAATTATCTAAAAACTCGTAAACAATGTTATTATAATATGTGTATTTCTCCACACTTGGCTTGCTTTCACTCATACGATGCCTAGATTCACTGATCATTTATTACACTATTATAACCGCTTATTCATGATTGCTCATAGCTCTAAGGGGCTTCTCACACGACTACTCTCATCTGCGCGGTTGAGCAGAGGCGGCCAAGATTTACATGGCGGTGAGCGAATACCACACGTCCGCGCGAATGACTGGTGTCCTGTGAAAAGCACCTTAAACCAGAACAGAATTGCAGCTTACGAACTATTACATAGCACTTTAGTGTTTCAATGATCATCAAAACGATGATACAACGTATTTGTAACTTAGTTTAATGGTAATTTTGTACTAATTTAATTAGATTGTAGTTAACAAAATTAACTATAACTTTTGTATGCTTTTTGTCCAATTCAATATATAAACTGTTTTGTCAATGATAGATCGAATTAAAAGGTAGTAGGTTTATTTATAACAGTAAAAGCTTAGGTAACAACAGTAATGTTAGATCGAGCTGTAGATTATACCGCTAGCAAGACCATGACCCGTTGGCTGACGACATGTCCAATCCTTAAGGTAAGGGAGCATGCAAGATAAGACATTTACTTCTGGGTTCAACCGCACACGATATGAGGTCGATACATAAATTAAAATATCGACGCAAACTGGTAGCAAACTGGTAGCCAGCACGATACAGTTTGTTTTTGAAAGTTACCGCAGTCAAAACAAGAGCATTGTGAGATTACAAGACGTATAGAGGTCGAGAAAAATCTGAGCGAAAGTAGACTGAGCGATTGGCGGAACTCGACCCCAGCGATCGAAGGCCTCATCGAAAACACACCAAAAATGGATGAGAAATGAACCAGTAAATATTACTTTATGTTTCTTAATGTTGCGTCATTCCACTTTATAATCTGTATAAATATTATAAAGAGGTAAATTTTGTAACTTCGAATGTAAGGGGTAATCATGGGTTGCAGGTTTTTTGAAAGAGATACCGTGGCCCGGAACATAAAGGGCAAAAGAAGGAACATGGGTGGGTTTTAGTCAGGACAAGTCTGACGTTTTAAGTTATTTGAAGGAAAATTCTGAAGGAAAATTCTTTAGAACTCAGCTAGCCTGAAGAATATTTCTCGACCGCTTGTTAAGCCAAATCAGAGGCCGTGAACGGCATAAAACCTTTGACACCAGGTTAGGTTACCACGCGATAAATAAGGATACGTATTATTAACATTTGAAACGGGATATTTATCATGTTTATTACTTAACCCCTATGCACACCAGAGCCTTTTTAAGTTATTTCACTCCTGATGCCAAGCCTAGTAAAAATGGTTACCTATGTGTATATTTCGCTAGTGATGGGACATTTTAGTTTATTATAACTACGACAACTTTAGTTGTTGGTGGCGTCGAAACCACGCGACTGTTTTGCAACTTTAGTGGTCAATGGCGTTCAAAAGGTTAATTTGAGTTCCCGATATTTTGGTGTTGTTACTTACTTTTAACAGATACACTGTAATAACAATGTTAGTGGTCATATCAGTTAATAGGCTATTTTTACGATTTCAAACATTCCCGACTTTCGACTACAACACGAGCAAAGCAGCAAGCAAAAGCTAGTAATAAAATAATAACGTTATAAAACCGTGCTCCAATTATCTCTAGTTATTTGTCGTCGATTTTAATTTGCTGGGCTAAGACACGTTGAGATTTAACGATAAGCCCTGTACGTTGTCCCGCCTAAATATAGAGCGATTGTTAAACTGGCGTAGTTTTAAATTGGCCTGTTTGTCATGTTGCTTGATTAGATTTATTAGACTGTCACGTGATTTGAGATTTTAATTAAAGGTTACCGTTTTCCTTAAAAGTTCAGCTGTGACCGATACTGACCGTAAACATAGTTTAAATACATAATAGAGAATAATATATTTGTATACCTATATTTAAATAAAACCATGTGATTATCCTTGTTATCAATTCAGATTAATTATATCTAGCGCTAATTAAGTGAGGTTTCACTATGATTTATCGTGGCTAAATTAATTTCTATATTCTGCTGATGAAATACCTTCAAATGCCAATATTGTTGACCCAGTTCCACAAGTATTGGAGCAGAATTAGTCAAAGTGACATTCTTACTACGAAAACGGTGAAAAATAAAAATGTATGAGATTGACATAAGCTATCGAAAAATAACGTCAAGTTTGTTGTAAGTCATTGTATAAATACTCCTGTTACGCGTTGAAACGATTGTCGCATAACCAAGCTCCAAGATTACTTTCAACCTCAAACATCAGACAACCAACTTGAAAAACGTCGCGTGCGCCGTAGAAAGTATTTAAAAAAAGAACGCAATTTCATGGGGAGTTGGTTGTAGCCCGCCCAATTCTATTGTCAGGCAGTAATAGCTCACAATTATCCACACATGGCTCATGGCACATGGCTCATGTCACCGGCTTCAGACCGCGACAGTTATGTTAGATGGACTAAGAGAATTGGCTGCATCGTTTGTGAAGGTAATCGTTTGTGTCGTTGCGATTTTGTGAAACTAGAAACCGTATGTCGTTTGTTTCATTGTTGGGCTTTAAACTGTGTGTAAGTACAGTCAGTAAAAAAGATAAGTCGCCAGGATCGTCAGATACAGTTGTCATTTTCTTAAAAATATATTATTGTTTTCAAACAAATAGATCAATTAATAAATTGAATTTAAGTTGTATGGACTAAGAAAAAATCAAGTATCTATTACACAAGTTTTATCTTACTGTGGGTACCAGAGTTCATTATACTACTTACCAAATTGAGTTATGATAAAATTTACAAGACAATATTTTTTTAAGTATTGTCAAATACTTTTTAACTGACGAAAAAAGGAGGTTCTCAATTCGACCTGTATATATATTTTTTTTTATCTATGACCACGCATAACTTTTTACTGAGACGGCCGATTTGAAAAATTCTTTTTTTCGTGGAACATTTAGTAATGTGTATGTAGATACAGTTTAAGTTGCTTTAATTGCTACAATACATCTACATTACTTGGGTCCGTGCAACCCTATTTTGTTTTCTTTCAACCATCACGCTACCATTTTCTCCTGTTTTTTTCTTAACACATTTACTATCTTAGTCTACGCGTCTTTCAACGCAGACACAACCACAGATTTTTGCTTTAGTGCAATCATCAGTTTTAATTTCACTGCAATAACTTACCTAGAAAAAAAACCTAATAGAGAACTAAGTTTTTTTCTCAACAGGCAGTACTTGATTTTTTTTTAATAGTAATAGTCTCATTGCTGTCACAGGTTTCAAAGAATACCTTACTTAATAACCAAAACTCAATTCACATATATTATTTTTATAAGCATTGCTACTCCCCCAGTTCAGTTTTTTACGAGACGAATAATAAATTGGTTAACTGAGAATCTTCACGTATAATGTCTAAATCATAAAACATATACCGTCTAAACACTTGAACAGTTTCACTAGAAAATCCGATTACCTACCTATGGTTTATGTCTTTATGCGATTTGTATGTTGTTTGGAAAATTTTACAACAGTTATAAAACCATAGCGTAATTAAAATAAATACATATTATTTACTTAAGTTAAGTACGTAGTCAGCTTTAATCTTCAAAAAGCGGTGAAACCATGAAACGATTTCACCCATTTCATCTTAGTTCCTACTAATATTATAAATGGGAAAGTTAATAAGGATGTATGGATGTCTGGACGTATGTTACACATTCACGCAAAAACTGCTTAACGGATTGGGATGAAATTTGAGACACAGATAGTTTGTAACCTGGATTTACATATATTATACACTTTAGTTTAGGAGACTTTCATCCCTATAGTACGTTCCCGTGAGACAATTACTAATCTCCATGCGGGCCAAACCGTGGGCATAAGCTAGTACAAGAAAAGAATTACAGTATAGTTAGCGAAAATGATTTATTTTTTACTTTATAACCTATAATTTGGTTCTTATCCGTATAATGTTAATGATGGAATTAAGCTTAAGCTAATGCGTCGACGGCGCGTTCATGTTCCTATTTCCATGCGCGCCTCAGAGTGATGTCAGCAAAAGCAGAGGGACCTGCTAGGGCCACTGCCTTGGGTTGCGGGTTGTTCGAAGAGATACAAAATTGTATCTCGTAACATAACCCTCATGGGATATCATCAAATAACTTCTAGGCTCTGGGGGGGGGGGGGGGGGGGTGACAGACTCTTACCATCTAAAACTCACCCATATTCCTTCTTTTGCCCTTTATGTTCCAGGGCCACGGTATCTCTAACCTACCTAACTGGAGTCTGGCGCTTAAATGTTATTTAGAGAAGTGCGTTCTGTGGTAAGATTTGATTTCGGCTAAGGCTCAAAAAACTTTTGCTCTGGCCATTACATGAAAACGTAAAGATTATTTATACAATATATATGTGTACATTTAAATTAAAAACTTCACACTTCTGTCAATCTAGTACATCAACAAAATTAAAAAGCGTGACAGCAGTCCAAATCAGCTACGTCAAGAATGTCCTTATTGCGATAATGCTCTATATAGTCGGTCGTTTACCTAGCGCAGCCGCAGGTCAGATCGAGGTCGCCATGTCACCGACGCAAGCGCAACTGACCAGAATACCTAAGCAACTTTTGCTCGCATTGCACAAAACTGCGTACGGTCATTGAACTAGCTGTAGTTTCTCTTATACTGTCTTTTGTTATATATACGCATTTAAATTGTCTTTTGTGTTGATCATGACGAATTTTGGTACTAAATATTTGTTGTTTCTTCTTCCTCGATTGTTTTCTGTTTTTAAAACCTATGCGTAGGTGTCAGGTTACGTTACAAAACATCCTTAAACAAAGCCTGTGTATAAGGTGTTCATTTTGGTAGTTTTATTAAATTTATGACATAAACAGCTCTGATCCAAATTCTTCTTTTAACTATACAACTTTTACGGCGAATTTATAGGTTTTAAACTAAATTCTATTATCAAAACAACCTTTAAACCTTCATCTTTGGGGTTTTCTCAAATAAATAATTTAGTTTGTTCATTTCGCTTAGATTTTATAGCCCATATCTTTTACGACGATCTTATTTTGCCTAAAATTTTAGTATTCTACAAAACTCACAATGATGGTATTAATATTTTTATGGCAAAATATTGTACAGATTTTATGAACACAGCTTGAACTGAATTAAAATAATAATTTCCAAATGTATTTTTTCAAAGTTTTATTTAAAAATGGAAATAATATGTAAAGTTTATAGTAAATATGTATAATATAGATATTTATTTATCTTTGTGTTTAGTTTTCGTGTGCCTATAAAAGATAGTTTTTCTACCGAGTGCGGTTGGTAACAAAACCGAACATGGATTACCGATATCTTCATAGAAAACCCCGTTTACAGGTAAACCACGATAATAGACAGTGAAATAATTT
The DNA here is from genome assembly GCA_905475445.1 of Ochropleura plecta. Classification (NCBI taxonomy): domain Eukaryota; kingdom Metazoa; phylum Arthropoda; class Insecta; order Lepidoptera; family Noctuidae; genus Ochropleura; species Ochropleura plecta. Next base: position 6,082,359 of record FR997735.1, read on the forward strand.
ACCTTGTTATACGAGATTATACGTACCTATATAGGTACGGACTCGGTGATGATAACCATGGCCGTTCTATCTAACCCGGGCACAACACAAACCTTATTCTGCAATTTGAAACAATCCATCAACTGGGCACTCCTGTTAAGGCCGCCGCATTCCACACAATAACAATACACTTTAATTTAGTCACAGCTCAATTTATTTTTCGTTCACGAAGTAAATGAGACAGCAGTTCGTCGCTTAAGGACGCCGGGTGTCAGCGGTGTCGGATACGAAGTCGTTAACGCGAGGTACTCAACTAGATCGAACTAGATTGAACCGGATTGCAGCGGATTGACTGTTAGGTTATTTATGAGGGGATCGTGCGACAATGGGTCTAATTGACGTTTAATCGCGATTGCTCGGTAACGAAGCGACTAGTCGTGTCACCTGGATGCGGACTGGGAGCGGAGTGCGTTGCACCAGTTCTATTTCTTGATTACAAGTGATAGCATTTGATGATTTGAAAAGCTATTCAATGAGGTTTGATGAAACTAAAGCTTTAAGTCATTTGATTTAATGGCGTTTTGTTTGTATTATAGTACTAAAAAACCAGTCAAAAGCGAGTTATACTCGCGCACCGAGGGTTCTGTACAAACTTACGACATAAACAGCCATATCCTTTGAATGAGTAGACTTAGAGGGTTGATTTTAACACAGCACAAAGGGTGCACAGACTTGGGCATACGGTTTTAATTTCTCTCTTTTCATCCAAACTATTCCGAGATAAAGGGTCTTGTCAGACAGACAGACGGACAAACAAGTGATCCGATAAGGGTTCCGTTTTTTTCCTTTTGTGGTACGGAACCCTAAGTTTTTTTTTGACATTTTCCTTAACTCAAGTACCATACGGGGCAAAGCAACAATAAATAAAGCAATTAAGATCTAGTATTCTAGATCTTAATTGCTTTCGTTTTTGCCTACATAAACAGCTCATCCAAAACACTCTTGACCTCAATTTTCAACCCTAGTGTCAAATTTAGATCATTATCTTACACGTGATGTTTAATTGATGCATTTAGTAAGTTTTTATGATCGATTAATTTAAATCGAATAATATCATCGGTACTAATAATATGTTTGGAAACGATATAATTTCGTATTGCTAATGAATTTGTTTAGAACGTAATTTGCTTAGCGGAAACCATTACGTGCAGGACACATAAAATATATTTTATTACATATTTGACATCTGTACGTATCAAAACAAAACGAGTTTCTTAGATAACTCTTGTAAGCATACATGAAACTATCAAAACTATGTTATCTTGGTAATTTTCTAAGGCAAAAAACATATAATTTAATTTTGCTAGATTGAGACATTAATCACAATGAAAACTGAACCTAAGAATATGGACATAAGAGTATTAAGTCACGTGAGCTGAAATAAGAAAACATTAGGAACACTTCATCAAACATTTATCCCGATATTTTACATTATTTCAGTCAGTAAAAAAGGCTTCGCACATGAGATTATGCCCTGGTAGATTTTAAATTTTTAATAAGTAACTGAATCTATCAAAATTATAGCATAGCTTGTCTGTAAACTGCTCTAGCCGCTTCTGAAAGTGGCGCACTCAGAACTCTGTTGCAGTCTTTTTGGGGTTTACTAGAATCGATTTTCATATATAAGGCGCCCGGTATGAGAAAAATGTGAGGTGTAAAATCTACTGATGAATGACCTCGTTACGTTTTTGGTGCAACTTTGGTGCAACCGCACCTAAGGTTTTTATCGTACAGTTAAATATTACTAGATGGCGCTTTATGAAATTTGTCGTCCGTCAGTGATATTTTAATTATTTATTATTTTTTTTATGATATTTTATTATTATTATTTTTTAGTTTTCTCTTTATCTTTTACATCATGATTTCATCCGCAGGCCTGAGAGACAAGTGACAATCGCTTATTTATTCTCAACAACGGTATAAACATAAGGTCTTCAGAATTTTTATCTGGCTTTTAATATGGGTGTACCGACGACCTTTATATCGTTATTTTTTTTTAATTTTGATTAATTGTTTTGTCTTCTGCAAGTCAAATAAATACTTTTCCTGTCTTTCTTTCTCTTTCTCGTAAGGTTTACATGAGAGGTAGAATAACCGAACTGTATCTTATTGTAAGAATGTCACGTTGCCTTCTAATGACAAATCAGGAATAACACCTGTCTTCTGTTCGCTGTTGTTTATAAGCAACACCTATTTGTATACGCAAAAAATAACTTAGTTAGTTCCGTTTGGGGTTGAAACTCTAGGGCCTTTTGTCCGTGCGCTCACCTATTTCTTCGGGATATCGAAAAGCGGTTAGTCGACTCCTCACGTGACCAGAGGTCTGGCCTTTATTTTGGCCATAGAATTAGCATTGCCAGTTTGCCATGCAACGTGGCAATGCTGCCAGCCTTCTGGGCACTTTTCCTATTGACAGCCATGTCATGTAAATGATTTTTTTGATGTTCTGTAATTGTTTTTCCTCCTTTTTGTTACGCGTACATGTTTGAATTAGTTACACATTTTTTTTTTATAATAGGTAGATTGTATGTTTATTTATAAGTCATTTTAATTTAAATTCATATTCATTAAAGAATTATCACCTATTTGTACAGACGCCTGCACATCAAGCTACTACAATCTGTCAGATTTCTTTGATAGATTTTCGACTTTATTTCTAAAGTATTAGGTTCAAGGTTCATTGGGAAAAATTGTCAGTTTCGGGTAGCTTGACCTGCTGGCGTCTGTACAAGAGATGATATGAATCCAAAAGAGCGGGTATATTTAGGTATCAATGAATATAATACACGCACAATTATATATCTTGATTAATTGCGCGTATCAGACTTGTGCCAGTTACGCACCTGTCACACAAGACAAAAAACTTAAAAAGAGAACAAATACTCCAGCAAAATCTCGACATCAACAACATTAATTATCTATACCTACAATGCTTACGCAGAGAAAACGTAACATTCCACAAGCGTTGTGCGCGTGCGCCGTTTAACAAACAGAACGAATATTGTGTGGCGACCTTAACGGACATAAGGCTTCGGTTGCATGTGACCGGTGAAAGGGCAGTCACCTGGTGTTGATTGACTTCTTAGCTATTTTAGTGCGTTCATTAGAATATTCATTTAGATGTGGTTGATTAATTAGGAGTTGCAACTTCGAAAAAGAAAAGAAAATCATATAGAAGTGTTTGTTTGATTTAGAAGTTAGCTTTTAAAGAGGTCAGATGAACATTAAAAGAGGAGTGCAAGTGTTAGCGTTCAGAACAATTTAGTTATTATCTTATTTCTTATAATCATGTACTCTGAACGAGTGTTCATTATTGTAAACTGCTAAAGCTTGCCTAATGTGAGTCCTGTTAGGAAGTCAACTCAGAGAATCTATAACGTGGTGTATAAATAAAAAAGGGGCCGCGGTATCTCTTCCCGTCCCTTGCTAGAGCCAGCCCGCGATGCTGAGCCAGTAAGTTCAAACCAGTCCCTAAATAATACCACTAAGATCCAGCCAGTCCTTTTGCTGTCCTCCCCCAGCGACGCCCTAAACCGAGGCTCGTACCCCACAGAGGGTGCCCTTAGCGTGTAGTCGCTTAATTTGTAAGTATTTCTCCTGGCTGGAGGCCTTAATTTCAAAGCATCCCCAAGAATCGCCCGGTTAAGCAGACGACAACCTCCTAGATGCCATTCATAAAAAAGGGATCTCTTTCGAACAAGCCGCAACACCGATAGAGAGACTTTAGCAATATATTTTAGAATATCATATTTTAACAACATCGCATTTACTGTCGAGCCTAATCTGATCTAACATTTTTTCTATTCTAAATTTAAACAGTTTGAGGATCCGCCCTTTATTACAAACAGCCAGTCTGCTTTATTTTTATGAGAGCTATAAAATCTCTATAGTACTATCTACTACAGGACTGGTAGCTGCATTCGCCCTGTCAGTGCTGCCTGCACTACACTATAATCATGGATCCGCCTACAAAGTGCTGATAATGGAACTACCGCCAGAACCGATCGCATTAGTGAAATACCGTTTATATCGGGGAAAGTGAGCTGCTGCACAAATGTTATTTCCTTAGGGTTGTCACATTACAGATGAGAAAATTTAAAGTGACTTTTCAGTGGTATATGAATATGTCATTGTTTACATTTCACTTATACCTACAATTTAAATGTATTTAAATCAATTAATTTTCGTATCCAACAGACTTCTAAGTTACCGATTTTGATTAAGGTTTTTTTTATGTGCAAAAGTTTTTTTTTATGAAATTCATGCAGGGCTTTTTCAGGGGTATGGAAAATGTGATAGCGTTTAGTATCATTTACACAGGTACACAGTTATGTAGGTACACTTTTAATGTCCCAGACTGACTCTATCTAAAATTACAGAGTATATATGTTTTCAGTTTTGAGGATTGCACAACCCTAGCTAAAGGTTCCTCAAGTAGGTACTGTTAGCAATGTAGATATATCTACACTAACAATTTACCAATTTATATTACTTTCAGGAAATGGTCTTTTAGATTTTATGACTAGGTTTAAAGCCAAGAATAAACCTGCTGTTTCAATGTCAATAGATCGATTGTATGAGGAATGATAAAAAAAATAGAAATAAATTATATAGTAACGGTTGACAGAGGAGAATGAACCAAAAAAATGTGTTGCTCCGACCACGAGAAACATAGTTTTGGGTCTTGTAAATTTCAGCGATATTATGATCTTATCTCATTTTTGATCAAGTAGAGTCGAGGGTGCGTTCGTGTTCCACGCGCGTCTTAAAGTGATGTCAGGAAAACAGAGGGGTCTGCTAAGGCCTCTACCTGCCATGGTTTGCTGGTTGTTCGAAAGTGATAACGCCTCCCTGGAACACAAAGGGCAAAATATACATGGACATGGATGATCAGTATAAGTCTGAAACTCCATCCCGCACCGCCCAGAGCGAAGGGAGTTATTCACAGATTTCACAAAAGAAAAAGAAAATGTTCAAGAGATTCAGGAATGTCTTAATTTCCAAATATGGCTAAAAGAAACATTCTTAAATAATTTATCGCGCAGTCAATGAAACTTGTTCACGCTTTTTTATTACGTGGAATGCAGAAATCTACTAATGCTTACATTAGAGTATTGACCGTACTAATACTGTATCACATCGCTCCTGCAATCCTCGATGGCCATAAGGTCTTAACACGATCCACATTTTCGTCTGTCATGTGTTTTATTAGGTCCACGAAAGTCACGTTGGGTTAAGCCTATTGGCATTAACTGGTAGCCTTTTTTTTTTTTGGGTGGGAAATCATCAAATGACTTCCCCCGCTCTGGGCGGAGCGGGGGGGCATGTCAGACTTGTACTGACTAAAACCCACCCATGTTCCTTCTATTGCCCTTTACGTTCCGGAGCCGCGGTATCTCTTTCGAACAACCCGCAACCCCGGCAGGCGGAGGCTCTGGCAAGCCCCTCTGCTTTGCTGACATCTCTTTGAGGCGCGCTTGAAACACGAACGCGCCGTCGACACGGCTTGTCGTCAATCGACGGACGGACGTTGAGCTATAACTGGTAGCCTCATGGCTAAATAAAAGCAGCCGCTTGGGTCGATCTTAAGGTAAAGACGCGCTTTCCTAGGTTGGTCTGGTTTGTGGTTGGGTGACCACCCGTTACTTACCGAGTTTTCTGCCGCGGAAAGTACGTTAAACTGTTGATTCCGGCTGTCATTTGAAGACCTTTGACAGTCGTTACAGTGTAGCGAAAGTTTGACTACCAGTCTTACTAAGGGTTATCGTATTACCCAGTACTAACTGCGTTGTGAAGGTCAGTCGCTCTATTTAAAATACTGGAATTCAGATGCATGCGGTTGGAATGGAAGCCGACCCCAACATAGTTGGGAAAAGGCTACTCAGATGATGAACTCTTTTAGCATTAAGTTAAATTGACGTTCATCAAGCCTTCTTTGATGGCTGAGGGACAAGCCATCAAAGAAGGCTTGATGAACGTTTTTGATATTTTAACCAGTGCAGAAATATAGAGCAACTTTATTTATCCTACTAATATTCCTATTTCCTACTATATTATATATATAATATTATAAATGCGAATGTTTGTGAGGATGGATGTATGGATGTTTGTTACTCTTTCATGTCAAAACGGCTGAACGGATCTTGATGAAATTTGGCACAGAGGTAGAGTGTCTGAAATAACACATATAATTTTTTTTTTCAATCATCACGCGAGCCGCGGTCGCCAGCTAGTTGGTTAAGCAATAAAGTTATATTATAAATGTCACTCTAGTAAATTACTCAAGAAATATTTAATTGACTTAAAATCTATGTCATTTGCTGTTCACACACTTGCGCCCGAGGTGAAGTGTTATACAGAAATAAAATCTAATTAATTTTATTTTGTTTCGAGTCGCGACGTACGTTGAAACATGGTTATTTATTTCTAAAAGGTTAACGTATAACATTATGATCATATTATTATAATGGATTTGTAAATAAAAATAAATTGATTGAAAGAGTTTAGTAGCGAAACTAACTTATACCCGTTGAATAACGTTTCATTAATGATGTTTGGAAACAGATATATAACATTCTTTTCATTACGTCACGCTTGTTTTCCTTGAAGAGTTAGACAGAAATGTGTGTATAGTTCACTAACATTTCTGTATTTATGATTAAGTCCCGTGTAATGTGATTATTACCCAACCGGGTACTGAGAAATTAATAAACTCAAAAACAAAAATAAAAAGCGGGGTGCAAGACTAGTAAGCAAGCCTCCACCAACATCTAAAATTCAAAATAAATATGACTCAAGAGAAAGCCGGTAGTACCCTAACCTCATTAACTTTATGTCTCCTCATTTAATTATATCCATTAATTCGCCATCATGTGCCCACTGACAGGTAATTATCGGCGAGCACAGCTTGACAAATGACGATAACACCTTTGTCCGGTGACCTTGTCAACGTAACCCTGCTCTCTCGTAGCAGGTCAAATGTACAAATAAATGGAGCTAATAAAAAATGTGCCAGTAATTGTGTCCGCGAGTGTATTGGTAATGGTTTCACGACTTATATGTACCATAACATTTGAAAGTGAAATTGTTGCACGATTTTTGTATTTAGTTGTAAATATGAGCGTTTTTTCGATGTAATTATCTTAGTATTTGCATAAAACGTTATTTGATTTTTATACAAATATTTTCTAAAGGAAATCAGAAGAAGCTTTTTCATTGCTCAATTCATTTATAATTATACTAGACAAACACGAGATATTACAGCAAATTCCGTCATAAAAAACATCATGAATCGTGATTAACCAATACAACTTAAAAGCTAAACGATAATTAAAAATACAACAACATAAAATCTTTGTATAATTTGCACAAACCGCATGCAAATCTATCTAGCAATAATTCAAGAGTTATACGAAAAAACACAAACGGACATAAAATATTCAATTATGAGGTAGCTACTCATAAATAAAGACTGGCCACGTGTGAGTTGAGTGATGATTAAAATGATACTGGCACTAATACCCACCAATTGATTGGTTATGAAAACTATAATTTATTTATTTCTGATATAAAGTCCAACGCAAGTTTTTTATGTATTGAATTGAACGCGTTTATTGATAAGTCTATTTGTCATAACGTTGCAGGTTATATTACGTGAAGTTTATGTTGAAAATTTGATATATTTTTACAAATGAAAATGGTTCTATTGTTTTACTGAATATCGAAATTTCCACAAGCTTTTTAAATATCATGTAGGTTGTAACCTGATAATAAATGACTCTGAAAATTGATCCATATAGTCATTGAAAGTGCGATAGAAATGAGCACCTTGCAAAGTGCACTGTGCAGAGATGGCAAGTTGTTTTATGTGAGGTAAAGTAGTGACTGTGGGCTGTGGAAGGATTGGAAAGAGATGACTGGGTTGTATGGCAGCGAGATGGGCTGACGACATTGTCGCCATCTTGAGTTGAACTTGGATAAAGACACAAGAACATGGATTGGCATCCAGATATCCTGAAAGTAACATGTTGATGAGACGAAAGTAACATGTGGCCCATTGTTTTATTCTTTTTTTTTACGTACCGTGGGTGCGTTTACAAACATTAAAATTCACTTACCCAAACAGCTAGACCCGGAAAAACTATCTGTAGGCCTTACACATATTTGTTGCGTATGGGGATCAAACCCGTGACACACGGCGCAGCATTCGATCACTCAACCACTGCGCCAACTGTGCCGCCGTAATTGTTATTACATATAACAATAACGACGGTACAGTTCAATAACTCTCAATCTTAAAACCTAAACAGTCATCTGACATGACGCAGCACTACGTAACACTGATTCCTAACGTTTTTGCGTTGCGCACGCGCATACGACCTCTGTGACTTCTATAACCTTAGCCACCGAACTAATAATTCCTCGTGTCCTTTTGACAGTACATTTAGCTAATTTATAGCTCTTTTAAAAGGCATTACATTGAAAAATATCGGTGTGGGCTAAATGATGGTGATGTATTGTGCTTCTTTGATCTTGAGATTGTTCGTAGGGAGTTTAAATTTATTAATGGAACAAAAATAAACGATTATGTAAAACACCAGAAATGTTTGCTTTTAGTTTTATATGTTCACTTATATTTGTTTCTCTTGACAAACTCAAATACCAGTGTCGTTTTTCAAAGTATTCCTTTCTTTGAAATCTTCGTACTACCCGTTCTCCTTAACGCATACGTAACATTAGGGTAGACAGAAACTGTAGAGCGCTACTTACAGCACTTGCTCGGTCCTTACCTACACACTCTTTACCCCTCGTCCACGCTCACACATCTTGTCATACATCTAATATATAAAATAGGGTATTTTACTCTATATGAAAGAAATTCTAAAAATATACAATTCAGATAGCTTATGCAATAAGCAGTCGGAAAATGTTAGATTTAGTTAATAAAATAACTAAATAAATTTTAAAATTGATTTCAAAGTTTTCGCTTTTTTAGTCTGTTGTTTTACGAAGCGAAACAGTGTCCGCCATGATTATTACGTCATACGGTCATCTATACAAAAAGTGACAACTGTCAACTGAGCAACGTCTGTTATTTTTGTATTAAAAAACTTTACATTTTAATTTTTATTGAAATAATAGTAATAATACCATGGAAGACGGTTTCGTAAAAGGAGACAGTACAATCACAAAAGTACAAACGAGATTTTTCGGACAATTGTGTTGGATCCCTTCTCGCAAGTTTGAACCAAGTTTTTCTTGTATTTAAATCAGTTGGCACTTGAATCCACAACTTGTCCGGTGTTTTAACACTAGTGTTTTTACATTCAGGAACAGCACACCAATGGTAAGGGTAATAACTCATTTTTAAATTATAGTGAAATATACAACTAAACAGAAAGACTAATAACAGCGCATTTGTTTACATGCCCAACTGACGTCATGACCACAGAGTAACATGGCGTCAAGCGTTTTTGTGATTTTACGCGCGAAAATAGAAATTGTAAAATTGAAATGCAGTTTTATGGCACATATCGATTGAATATTTTTTTTTTGTTTTTTTGGTGGTTTAATAGGACCCTAGGATCAAAATGAGATACTTTTTAAAAATAGGTGTAATACCGTATTCTCGTGTCACAATGTTCGTTCCCATACTCCTCCGAAACGGCTCGACCGATTCTTATGATTTTTTTATGCATATTCAGTAAGTCTGAGAATCGGCCAACATCTATTTTTTATACCCCTAAGTGAGCAGCGGGTGACACCGCTGGGCACAGCTAGTTTCCTATATATTTAGGATTCTGAATAACGAAACCCTTGAAGTAATCTGTCCCTTTCTATCTGTCAACACACTTTATCTCGGAAACGCATTGAGGTGTCGAGTTGAAATCAAAACCATACACTTAAGTCAGTGGCCCTTTGAAGCCGTGATCAACCTCGAAGAAAATCAACCCTCTAAGCTTATGCAAACAAAACATATGGCCGTTTATATCGCAACTTTGTACAGAACCCTAAGTCCCAATATTTTTGAGTCTAATTGCGTAACTCGCACACATTAAAACGATATTTGCATGTACCCGACAATGACAAGCAATGACACTGTGACGTCATGTGTAGTGATTTGACAAGCTGCGGTAACATTGTTTAATTAGTTTACGTAGAAGAGCTAAATTAAGCGTGTTTGGTTTAGGTATGAACTTGATAGTGTAGTGTTGTCATTTTGTACATAACAAAGTTGAGGTCATTCTGAAAGGTCAAAGGTTGTGGGTGATACAAGTAAGTCTTGTTTGTTTATGTTTGGTGTATTCAGTGCGTCAATTCAGGACATAAATATCTTAACGCTATATATGTAACTGCACAAGGATCTTCTCGTGGGTGGTTAAATCAGTGCTAACGCCGCCATTTGCTATCAATTTCACAAAATGTTAACCACATGCCTACCGTCTATGTTTTTAAACACCAAAATCCACAAAACTTCAAAATACAGATATAAGCAAAAAGCATTTATTTTTTTCACTTACACAATTCATAAACATTATTAAAATAAATAAAAACATGCTTTTTCGTATTCTTCTCTTCTCAGCAAATCCTTTCATTGGATTCCCATATCATGAGAAAGCATAAAACCTAACTAATCCGTCCTCTTTTTACAGGTAGATCTAAAAGAAAAGTTATCTGACTATTGAAAAATCAGCCCTAATAGGGCTGATTTTTCAATAGTCAGATAACTTTTATCTGAAGAATAAAAATGGCGGTTTGACAGCTTATCTATAGAAAATATGTCAAACCGCTATTTTTATTCCTCCGATAAAAGTTATCTGACTATTGAAAAATCAGCCCTTAATAATAGCTTAATCTCCAATAAAACATTTTAGAACATCATTTAAGTGACGTGTGACGGACAACGTATAATCCTAACTTGCAAACATTTACATGTCATATGACTATAAGGTGACTCGTGCGCAGTCAATTTGAACTGTCCTGTCAATGTGGTTGACACTGACATTTGTACCACCTTCCTGCCTAACGATTGCTGATCACGAATCAACATAATATTCTCTAACATTCTGTTGTAATATCCGGTGACCGCGCTTATTATTACCAATAAATGTTTAATTAAAAAGTTAATTTGGTACATCAATGTCAAAATTGCTTTTAAATCATTGAGAAATTTGCTTAAATGTGGCAATATTAAATGGCCAATATTGGCGAGCTAATGAGGGTCATTCGTCTTGTTTGTTGAAGTTTCAAAACAGACATATCAGACCCCATTATGTCAAACCCATTAATTAGTGTCAAAAATGTTCCAAAACTTGTCCAGTATTGGATGCATATAATCTTGAGATGCAACTGAAGTTCATGTAAAAGAAAAGTACCTGAACGACTGAGTTCAGCCCGTTTAAAAAAACCGGCTAATGGCGAGTCGGACTCGCTCTCTAAGGGTTCCGTACCATCCTTACTTCCTTACTAATATTATAAAAGCGAAAGTGAGTTTGTTTGTTTGTTTATTTGTTTGTTTGTTACCTCTTCACGCTTTAATGGCTAAACCGATTTTGATGAATTTTGGTACAGAGATAGTTGGGAACCAGGAGACGGACATAGGCTAATATTTTTTTGAAAAAAGTGGGATGTGAGGGAGAAAGAGGGAAGAAAAGGGAAAACTTAGCGTTGCTATTACAAATCAATAAGGCGCAAGGGGAACTGTGTCACCCCGAATTTAACGCGAGCGAAGCCGCGGGCAAAAGCTAGTTATCTATAAAAATGATGTTTGTTGTATGGGAGCCCAGACGGCAACAGAAATACGCAACTGTGAAAATATCAACTGTTTAACTATCACGGTTCATGATATACAGCTTGGTGATAGACGGACAGAGGAACGGACAGCGGAGCTTTAGCAATAGGGTCCTGTTTTACCCTTTGGATGCGGAACCTCTAAAACGATTTTTCCCAGATATGAGACCAGTTTTTCTCTCCATCTTCTACGTGACTGGCAGCGATATCTTCTGCCATTGATAAAAAAAACTGAAAAAATCGTTTAATTTATTTAGTCGTCAAAATGCGGAAAATAAGCTATTACATACTGACACGGTAGCATGAATTTGAACCAAATAAGGTTCACAAAGAATGAGTGAAGGCCGATCTCGTTTAAATAGTATTTATAGTCTCATGATATGTATCAAAATATAAAGCCGGAACTTTGAGGAAACCTTGGTTTGGGTCTGTTCTGACATTGTTATTGTTTTAATTTGGTTTACTTGTTTAAGGATAACGGTTTAAATTATTTTCAAGAAAAGTTTGATAATACCGCCATTTTAATATAGTTACAATTTATGGATTTATAATTAATTCTAAAATAAAATGACGATAAGAGACACATTTCAATATGGTTCAACGTTCAAGATGAAAAGGCAAAATGCTTCACAAAAACCTATGCACACTAACTTAACATACACAATAAACTTCAATACAAGGCAATACGGTAGTTAAGGCTCATACCTACATAAACTCACGCTTGTTTTGCAATGAAGATATGCAGAAGCTATAGATCGCCACCTGCTACTAAGTAGTTATTGATTTAAAATGTTAACCATCACAAACCAATTTATTTACCTTATGGCTACAAAACACATACACAATTATTATAATAAGAGTAGATCTACAAAAATACGAAGGTCCGCCCACTCATTTTCACCTTAGGACGAAAATACGTAACAACAGAACCACAGTATAAAGTTCATCAGTAAACTTATTAAGGTTTTTTGTGAAGCAACTTTTATTCACTTGTTTTTTACGTCTTTTGTTTAGTTGGCGAATCGGGAACGTTACTAGACGTTAGATATACGTGTTTTTATATAGGTACGAGTTGTCCAAGAATCTTTTTTGATAAATTGTACTTAACATATAATTTCTGGACTCAATGTGACAACTCAGATCCAGCCTGTTGTCCCTTTGCTGTCCTCCCCCAGCAACGACCTAAGCCGAGGCTCGTTGCCCACAGGCGGTGCCCTTAGCGCGTAGTCGCTGAGTTTTAAAGATTTTTGGTTGGAGCCCTTACCCTCGAAAAAAAAACCTAGCGACAAACCCGTGTAGTCCGTCCTAGCTGACTCCTGGACCCATTGTATCGAGTCTGGCATTGACTCTCTAAAAATGCATGTGTGTGTGAGCTGATTGTATTTGTTCCTAGTTGAGTTACTGTATGTTATTAGTACGTCTTCTGTGACGAAGTTATGGCTACTCAAGCCGCTGGTATACAATAGGTTGTGACATAAAAGCGTCATGCCGCGACCTTGCTCTCGCGCCGAAGGCTATGAACCTCATCTAAGCTAATATTTGTCTTTATTGCGTTCTCCATATATTGCGGGGCTGAATATAGAACAATAAATAATAGGAACTGAATGAATATTCATAATATTTCATCATTACAGTGACTTCATTTTATACAGAAAAATAAGTACAAATGAACATACGGTAGTAAATTATTAAACAAAAATCTGTTTACAATATTCAGACATTCAAATTAATACGGTTTTTTTTTTAATATACTCGTGTTAGTTTCGAATCAATCGAAATCAACGTGTAAGTAAAGTTATCTTGATTAATTCACTCAGTACTTGGGTGCGATAATTTACCGTAACGAATTTTTACCTTTACAGTCAAAGTGCATTGTTATTTAATGCTATTTAATAGGTTATGTATGTAGATCTAATTTACGTTTTTAGTCATTTTATAAATACTCAAATGAATAAACCTGCGTATTTAATTTTATATATGTATACTCAAATGAATAAATGTACGTATTTTTTCATTTTATATCTGCTACTTTTATATAAACAAATAAAATGCGTTAGAAATCTTTGATACATATTTTTTTAAACAACAACGCTATTGTCTTAATATGACTGGCAGGTGCCGACTTGCACTTGTTTTTTTGTACCATCAATATATTACAATCCCTCCGATCACGTTAATATGCGTACCCTACATAACAATATATAGGCTGTTGTTCTTTTACCAAACAATGTACAGGCTATGTTCTTTTGTCAATTACTTGGCTTTTGTGAATATTGACATTGGCGGAGGCCAACGAATGTCCGTGCGACCTCTTCGTAACTAATTGCACAGATATATTATTTCTTATTGAAAATATGTGGCTTTTTGTTTTGTTCTTAATTGTTTTTTTAATACATTCTTACGTTTGATGACGAGTGTTGAGGATAGTCTGTTCTTGGGTGGTCAGCGCAGATTAAGTTTAGCTGTATATAAAACCGTATTTTAGCGTAGTTTTACATAAGGAAGGAGAAAATCTTTTAATTTGATTGTCTTCTGCCTAGTATTGTTTATTAAAATAACCCACTCATAAGTGTTAATTATTATAAGTTTCTTCGAAACTGCTTCTTACCGTATCAGATACATTATATAATTTTTGGTTTTTCAAATAGGTATAGTGAAGACCAACAGATCGTTCATTATCTATTTGTATACTTAAGTATCTGTCAGTTTAAACAAAAACATTCTGACACAAAACTTTCAGTAAATTTTAGCATCGATATAAATATTGTATTAGCTAGATATTGTAATGATTCCATTTGAGACATGACGTGGAAACGTGCAAATAATATTTTAATGTCAAACTATAGTGATGGATGGCGTGTCACCGCGTGTCACTGATAAAGACGTGGGAAACTACCAAGAGACGTCGCTGTGGGACTGCGGTAGCCAAAATGGGGATTATTCCTGTGTTTTGGTCCATGTAATCTACTTAACCATAGTCAGCAACGTGCTGGGAATTTGACTAATCCGTCGTTTTCGATTCGTAGTTGTACCGCCAGAGTAATCCTACTAATATTATAAATGCGAATATTTGTGAGGATGGATGGATGTATGGATGTTTGTTACTCTTTCACGTCAAAACGGATCTTGATGAAATTTGGCACAGAGGTAGATTATAGTCTGGAATAACACATAAGATCCTTTTTTTCTATAACACGCGGGTGAAGCCGCGGGCGCCAGCTAGTTAATCGATAAGCATCCCCATTAATTGATTGCCATCCAACGTCAATTTACCGTAATATAGCTGTTTACACAACTGACAAATTCCTGACTTTACTTCATTCCTACAAATAACAGCAATTAAATTGTGCTGTGTTGTAATTGTGATTGGTAATTATTACTTAGATAATTAAGCAAAGCTTATAATCAAATATTATTAGAAGTGATGGGTGGATGTGAGAAAGTATAAGGAGGGGAACATACCTAGTGTTGCCCTCTTCCCTAAATATTTCTGTTATTTGGGTTGGGTTTCCTATCTGAAAAGGGAAAAATCGGAACCCTTTTAGGATCACTTTATTGTCCGTCTGTCTATCAATACCCTTTATCTAGGGAACACGTAAAGATACTGAGTTCAAATTAAAACCATGTACTCAAATATGTGTGTAAAATACTGATATTCAGCTGCATCCGGTTAGACTGGAAGCTGAACCCAACATAGTGGGGAAAAGGCTAGGCAGATGATGACTCAAATATGTGGTCCCTTGGAGTTATGAAAACATCAACCTTCTAACTTTTAGTCTACGCAGCCAAAATATATGGCCGTTTATGTCGCAATTTTGTGCGGAACCCTTTACCCTAGATATGCAAGTCCGACTCGCACTTGGTCGGTCTTTTAATGAAAAGAGCTACATCACGTGTACCACTCGACTTTAATACTAATTACTTGAAAAATCTAGACGCGATTAGTTTATTCTTATCTTGTTTGCATAAAGTCTGAAATTTGTCTTTGAGATATAACCTATATCATTTGCAATCAGAAAAAATACTGTACTAGTTTTTTTAATCGTAAAATAACTCCATTTTGAACCGTATTTATGACATCATATTCGAAATAACTCCTACACACGACACTTAAACTAACAAAATAATTCAATTAACACATTGAACACTTCCTGGTTTTTCTAATTTCCACATAACCTTTGTAACTGACGCTTATCACATGACCCCTTTACCAACCTTTAACTCCTGAATCACAATGACCTAACTACTACACAGCTCCAACCAAAACTACACTCTACATCTTAAAGTCTAAAGGTTGAAAATTCCTCGTGTGAAAACCGTATTGTTTTCAATTCTTATCGTCATGTTTCTTTTTAGGCGTTTCAGTTGAAGTGTTTGTAAGCAATTCATTCGTTCTTGTAGTTTTATTTTTAATTAAGGCATTTCAGTTATTTTCCACGCTTGTCTCTGTAAAAAGAAACAAACTGCTTGCGTTAAATGCATTGAGATGACTCAGTAATGCTCTTTTTTGTACCGGAAAATTGTTTAGTGTTTTTAATTAAATACCACGTGGTTTTAAATATTTTTAATTCTTTATTGCACACAAAAAATATACAAATTGTGATACTAGAGCTAATGTACAACGGATATAAATTTTTTAATGATAGTGTTCTATCAAAGTGGTTTTTTTTTTCAATGCATAATGTTAAGAATCAGTATAATCCTTACTAATATTGTTTGTTTGTTACGTCTTCCCGCCTAAATGAATAAACCGATTTTGATGAATTTTGGTACAGAGATAGTTGGGACCCTGGAGACGGACATAGGCTAATTTAAAAAAAAGTGAGAAAAGGGAGAGAAAGAGGGAAGGAAAGAGGAGAGAAAGATTTTTTTTCGGGGTTCCCTCTATCTGGCAGAATCTTGATGCTCCGAAATTTATTTGGCATAACACACTTAGCATAATTTTCTTTAAACGAACATTTTAAATGCATAAAAGTTATTTGATATAATTATCGTTTGGCATAATGTTCAAAACTTCGAATTTACAATGGCATACTGTTAAGATGGCAGAATTACATTTAGTATAATTACGATTGGCAGAGTTCAAATTTCGCATAATATCGTTTAGCATAATGTTCATTTAGAGCGATGATTATTTGGTATAATTTCACTTGGCATACTATGCAGATGGCAGAAATGGCTAGGTTAGGTTAGGTTAAAACTGTGACCTCCTCCTGCTAGAAACGACTTGCATTAATAGAAAAAAGAGATTGTTTTTAGTAGGTTACCCGGAACTGAACTATTTAGATTAGTATAATTACTTATTCTATTAAATGACATTATTTCAAATTCAATTAAATAATAACTAAAATAAATGACATTATTTTGAAGATTTAAATAATTAAAATAAATGACAATAAATAACGACAAAGATGATTCTAACTATAAACTTTCTGCGATATGACAATTCTGCCGTTTAATGATTATCTCTAAGAAATATATGCCAAAAGACGATTCTGACTGTGAACTTTCTGCGATATGATGTTTCTACTTTTTAAATATTATGGATATGAAATTTATGTCAAGAGATGATTCTGGCTTACAAAATTATGAGTTTTGAATGTATGATAAATGAGTGTCTGCCAAACAATTTTCTGCGAAATGAAGTTTATGCTATCCGTTGTTATGCAAAATAAAATTATGACATAAAAAGTTCTGCTATAAAGGGTGGACCCTTTTTTTCGATCATATCACGCAGGTTAAAGTTAGCGTCAGCCCAAAGTAACTATGCTACGCGAACGAAGTCGCGCGCCAAAGCTAGTCGTTTATTACAATATTGTAACAAAGAAAGTGGTTCTATGTTATTTAGACACTTTATCTTCTTAACGTTAATATATTACACCAACTCTACAATTGTTGTAATACAATAAACAAATATTATACTCATAGTCCCACTTTGCATAACTTTCATACAAAATATTGACATATCCACAACCTTTAAGCATAATTTAACAATCCTACTCATACATATTCCCCAGCTTACACCGTAATCCCTCGATCTAAAACGCTAAACTCTATTCAAATCGATCTAGCATTTCCCGCACAATTGGGGACAGACATACACATATTTTTAAGGCGGGACCCACACGTAGCTTCCACAAAAGCCTTCCAGTATTAAGTTGTATTTAGATGGTTTTATGTCAACTTTATAAATATAAGAAAACCTTCGTAGTGTTAGGATGAATTTAGATTACTATATTAGCATTGTTTATGGTATTTGAGTCCCGGACTCTATGGTGGTCCAAGTGTTCTCCGATAAGATTGTCTATGCAATTTGACACTTGGATGATTTTGGGTGGCGTGGGTGATGACGGCTCAATAGAGTGTAGGCTTGCTCATTGTTTGGGCTTTTATGAATGGTAAAATAGTGCCGTAGATAAGCAATCTTACCGTGTCTTTTTTTCATGTTTTTGTCACAGTGGGCAGTTAAGACTGTTCACTTTTGTTGATGCCTTTATTTACTTGTTTTTTTTTGTCAGTGCTCACAAATACGACATTGAAAATGATTTGACTCACTGAATTCTGAAATGGTTTCAAACTCTAAAATCCTTACTAATATTATAAAAGCGAAAGTGAGTTTGTTTGTTTGTTTATTTGTTTGTTACCTCTTCACGATTTAATGGCTAAACCGATTTTGATGAAATTTGGTACAGAGATAGTTGGGAACCAGGAGACGGACATAGGCTAATATTTTTTTGAAAAAAGTGGGATGTAGGGAGAAAGAGGGAAGAAAAGGGAAAACTTAGCGTTGCTATTACAAATCAATAAGGCGCAAGGGGAACTGTGTCACCCCGAATTTAACGCGAGCGAAGCCGCGGGCAAAAGCTAGTATTTGATAAACATAGAAAGTTAAACATAGGAAGTTAGCTTTAAATGTACTTTCTGGTATTCCCTAAACAATTAAAACATGTTATCCATTAATAACTTCCTGTTTTAGTGAGCTAAATCACCTTTGTAAGTGCCCATCTTATCACCCATAAAGTCACCCATTCACACGACGCTTTTGACTTAAACCGCAGTCCGGCACGAGCCACGCGTGGGGTAATACGTGGGCGTCCAAATAAATATGTCGGTGTAACGAGTCGCTCGTAAACAGCGCCAACCTATCGCCCGAACCCACCTAGTACTTGAACCCTTTGTGCGACAGTCGCACGGATCTGTCGCAGGACTTGTCGCAGCGTGTGTAGCCGACGCGTGCTTGTGTATAATTGCTGTATTTAACTTTGAATACTCGTTTGATGAGTATATGGACGTTTGACGTCAGTTAATTAGTTGGATAAGTTGCAGAAAATTAAATGAAATAGGTATATGCAAGCCGATAACATCACTAAAGCGTAGTTTTGTTTGAATAGTAAATGCGGGTTTTATTGTTGTTATTCGTACGAGGACTGAGGAGGTTTATGGACGGGTTTCTAAGCTTTGGGTCGTAGGTTAAGGTTTAACCAATGACAATGTAAAGGAAATCCAAGACGTATCGTGGGAAAACTTGAAATCTATGGTATGGTGACCAAGCGTCCATTGGCTTGCATTGAGAAAGTTTCAGGCTGGTAACATTATTTAAGCATGAGAACTTATACGTAACATACACACTCAGATTTTACGAATCTGAAATCAAAATAATACTGTTAAAATGGCGGAAAATTAAAAAATATATTGGATTGACTTCCTTGCGAACATATTTGGTGATTTCTATAGAAAGTCGTAAAAATGAGGAACTTTGAAAGCTATGGCCACATGCGTCGGTTCTTAGGAATACACATTTGCATACTTCAGTGGCCTTATATGTCATTGATTTCATGCAAGGATGTCTGTAAGAGAAAAGGAACTAATCGCATTTATTCAACTAGCCTTAGGACTAGGTTAACTTTGATCTTACATTTAGTAGGTTGAGGCGTGATTATTACTATTTCCTTTCAATTGTCATCTTATGGGAACATTCCTCGATCAAAAAGCCATTTTCTTTCGTGTAGGCGCGGTATTGGCAGGGTTAAAGCTCAACTGTGGGTTGTGGGTTTGATGAGATGTTGTTCTTGAAATAAGGAGCTAAAAAAAACAGTAAAATAGCACTATTGCGTATGGCTCGGTTGAAGGTATTTCCCGTAAAGGAAACTGAAATGTTTAGTACACTGACTATTATCCAGAACGTAGGTAACGTTCTAAGTCTCATCTCTAGTCCTCTGCTGTTTTTTTCCGAATAATATGTAAATAAAAAAAATATAAATTTCTCTGGGACTTTATTAAAGTGACTTGACGCAATGGCTGAGCGATCGACTGCTGCGCTGCGTGTCGCGGGTTCGATCCCCGCATGGAACAAATATTTGTATGGCCTACAGATAGTTGTATCGGGTCTAGCTGTTTGTGTATATGAGTCTAAATGTTTGCAAACGCACCATTATACAGGAGAAATCCTAGTATGGGTCAACATTTTTTTTTAATATATTGTCTAGGACAAAATAAATTTCTCAATGACGTATCTTTTGACTTCGTCAAGGGTACTTTACACCCTTTGAAGTTAGTTTACTCTTAACCAACAGCGATCATAATCCGTGTTAACACACAAAACAAACTGTATAGAACTTGTCATTTTGTCGCTAATCTTCATTAAACAAACACTAATAGTGTAGCTACAGGCATTTTCCTCAAAGGTGACCACTGTCGACCTTCAGAATGACTGATAAATGAAGCATTACAAATTAAAACGATTGATAAGGCCGCTTTCAGAGAGTTTATTAAAATATGATGTTATTTTTGTAACGATTTCTGATTATTATTATTAACACTCAAAACGGGATATTTAACATGTTTGTTATTTATTCCGAAATAGGAAGATTTAAGTGTTAATAATAATGTTAGTGACCATGTCAGTTTAAAGACTTAGATTTCTGATTATGTATAAACTAGCTGGCGTCCGCGGCTTCGCCCGCGTGATAGCGAAAAAAAAGTATCTTATGTGTTATTCCAGACTATAATCTACCTCTGTGGCAAATTTCATCAAGATCCTTTCAGCCGTTTTGAAGTGAAAGAGTAACAAACATCTATACATCCATCCATCATCACAAACATTCGCATTTATAATATTAGTAGGACAGATTCGTTTATTTGTTAAATTGTAGTTAGAATATTTGTTCTCAGCTCACGGCAACACATAGCGTTCATTTGTTAATAATTATTATCGTTACCTATGCTTGGTATACCTACCAAAGTTCTACAAATAAAATTATTTGAATTTGGAATAGCTCGAAAATACTAAGTTCGCTTAGCCAGCTGACGTATACTCCATCCCTATACATACATGCTGCTATTTTTAGACTATTTTTAGGGTTCCGTACCACAAAAGAAAAAAAACGGAAGCCTTATTGGATCACTTTGTTGTCCGTCTGTCTATCAAGACCCTTTATCTCGGGAACGCGTGCAGTTATAGGGTTGAAATTAAAAACCATATACTTAAGTCTGTAGTCCCTTGGAGTTGTTGAAAAATCATATTTCTAAGTCTATGCAATCAATAGATATGGCCGTTTATGTCGCAAGTTTGTACGGAACCCCCGGTGCACGAGTCTGACTCGTTCTTGGCTAGTTTTTTTTATGTTTAAGGTGACCTCAATAGTCGTCCTATAAGATGTTGGCGCGGTATTAAATTGGTTTTTATCGCTTTTTTACAGTTTTGACAAGCTGCAACTTTGTATGGCGTCATGGGCGCGACAGTTGACTTTTATTTGGATGATACACATTATATTACATATTATATTTCCTGTCACATTGCACCTACTATGTTTTTATCTTTGCATCACCCTAAGGTTGACTAGTAGAAAATGCCCAAGGCATTAAGTCCGCCTTTTTTTGGGGTGGGATATCATCAAATAACTTCCCCCGCTTTGAGCGGAGCGGGGGGGGAGTGTAAGTCTTTTACTGACTAAAACCCACCCATGTTCTTTCTATTGCCCTTTACGTTCCGGGGCCGCGGTATCTCTTTCGAACAATCCGCAACCCCGGCAGGCGGAGGCTCTGGCAAGCCCCTCTGCTTTGCTGACATATTCTCTCATATTCTTTTTCATTACTCTCATCTTCGCGTTCAGCTCATTTTGAGAGCGTGGTGCATAATTTCTTAATCTTCTGTACAAGTCTGACACTCCCCCCGCTCCACCCAGAGCGGGGAAAGTTATTTGATGATTTCGCATACGCAAAAAATTTTTTTTTGTTAAACCCACACATACCAATTGTCTTTAAACCCATATCACAGAACAACTACTAAGGCAAACTACCCTTGCTGACTAAAATCTATACATAATAATCTTTACCATAACATTAAAATATAAGCATAAAATAAAACGGGTTAGGCAAGTCTTAATGACCGGCACAGACGACCCGGCCGGGTTAAGGCCGTGCACACACGCGCGACTAGCAAAGCAACACCATTGACATATTTTACTGCGTTACATAATAGTGAGGTGCATCGCAAGCGCATCCGCAGTTGTGTTGAAGCGGGTGAGGTGTAAGCGATTGGCTTAGCGTGTTAGAGAAATAACTGAAAAGACTTGACAAAGGATAATGGCAGCTCTTGACCGGGGGTGTTAAAAAAGCAAATAAGCAGCTTTAGGCACATTTTACAAACTTAACATCACGCCTGTACTTCCCGAAGGATTAGACAGTTTTTTTTATGTAAAACTTTGCCCCACACTAGGAATTTTCTCCTGTATCGTGGATGCGTTTACAAACATTTAACTCACATACACAAACAGCCAGACCCGAAACAACTACCCGTAGGCCATACAAATATTTGTTCCGAGCGGGGATCGAACCCGTGATACGCAGCGCAGCAGTCGATCCCTCAGCCACTGCACCAACCGTGCCGTCAAATTTGGCACAAAGGTAGATTATAGTCTGGAATAACACATAGGATACTTTTTTTCGATACCACGCGGGCGAAGCCGCGGGCGCCAGCTAGTTAATCTATACTTATCAAGCAAGTTAAGGAATAATATAACATCAAGTTACCAAAATAGTTACTGAATGTGTCGATACTATATCAAAATACGCATGGCTAAGAAAAACAACAAAGAGAAGAAACTTTATGCTCTTCTTCCTTCGAAGTTCTATGAGCGTACGATACGTTTTAGCTATTAATAAGAACTCTGCCATATTGTATTTAGAATGACGTCATTTAGCCAATCATGGAAACAAATGAAACATGTATGCAAAATGTTTGCTAAATCGGACAGACGGACGAACATGAAAGTAGGTTTAAAATTTCTAAGGTTATGTACATAGAGGTGAAGCTTATAAAAGTGAATACGGTATAACACCCATTTTTAAAAAGTATCTCATTTTGATCCTAGGGTCCTAGTAAACCACAAAAAAAAAACAAAAAAAATTATTCAATCAATAAGTGCCATAAAACTGCATTTCAATTTTACAATTTCTATTTTCGCGCGTAAAATCACAAAAACTCTTGACGCCATGTTACAATGTGGTCATGATGTCAGTTGGTCATGTAAACAAATGCGCTGATTAGTCTTTCTGTTTAGTTGTATATTTTATTCTTGGTAAATTTGTACTGTCTCCTTTTACGAAACCGTCTTCCATGGTATTATTACTATTATTTCAATAAAAATTAAAAATGTAAAGTTTTTTAATACAAAAATAACAGGCGTTGCTCAGTTGACAGTTGTCACTTTTTATTCACATGACCGTATGACGTAATAATCATGGCGGATACCGGATACTGTTTCGCTTAGTAAAACAACCGACTAAAAAAAGTGAAAACTTTGAAATCAATTTTAAAATTTATTTAGTTATTTTATTAACTAAATCTAACATTTTCCGACTGCTTATTGCCTAAGCTATCTGAATTGTATATTTTTAGAATTTCTTTCATATAGAGTAAAATACCCTATTATAAAAGCGAAATCTCTCAAACACTCTTTCCGAATTGAACTCAGTGTAACCTTTACAGAAATAAGATCTAGATAAAGAACAAGCTAAAACTACTAGCCATTGTAGCAATACCTAGCACATTACTAACACATACTTGCACTAGGTGTGGTTCAATAGTTCAACTATGCAGGCTTTGAACCCGTGACCTTTTGATCCAATCAACACTAGCCCAGTTTCGCTACAAGTAGGTATACAAATTACTATGTTAATAAGTTGATAAATTTTAACTATTAAAACCTCTGTGACGTTGTTTGCCATACCGCGATTAATGACTTACTTTACTACGGGTCAAATGGGATGAGTGGAAAAATCAAAATATTTTTATTTCACTTAAGCCTACATGGGCATTTATAAAACGACGAGAAAAGGTGTACGGTTCGAGTTGGTCGCTTCCTATGGAGAAGAACCGGCAGGAAACTTTATGGTTACTCTTTTAAAACCATTGGGTCTTGCAATATTGTTGTTTCAGCTTTTATTACTTAAGTTCGAGAGGACAGCGTAGGCCAATCATTGCTTATTTTACAAAACCTAAATTAAAGTGAGAAGTTAACAAGCGTTTAAAAATCAACAAGGCCCAGTAGTACCATCCAGCCTCCTCCCCTTAATTAAATTTATTTGGGCTCGACGCAGAATCTTTTCATCTTTTATGCTTTTCTATTATTCGACATCTCATCAATCACAAATTTTCCAGCCATATCATACTTGAAACTGTCTATCCATCGTTTCTTTAGTTTAATTAACCGACTTCAAAAAAAGGAGGAGGTTCTCAATTCGTAACAACGGAAAATGAATACTCGATAAAAATAATGTGATATATCATTATACCATAACTAAAATGCTGAAATAAAAACCTTCTTTGTAAAACATAAAACCGACTTCCAAAAAAAAAAACTAAAAAGTTAAAAATGACTTTACTTCCGGAAGTCGGTGGCAAAAAAGTCAACGAAACCAACAAAAGTCACCGACTTCCGGAAAACAAGTTATTTTCCAAGTTTTAGTTTTTTTTTTGGAAATCGGTTTTATTTTGCTACTCATATAGAGATATACATTTGGATATAATTGTGGAAGCGACAGCGAAAAAGACGTTCCCATATTTTGTAATCAAATATGAACTTCGTCGGTAAACGTCTTCCGCGTTGATTTAATTGTTTGTACCTACCGTAGTGCTCTGAGCCGTGGGCTATTAATTTACATACTACGCCCTAAAGTGGAAGGACAAGCGTCTTTTGAACTTGAACAGTGTTGAAATCATTAATAGGTTGAAGCTTTTATATTTTGTTTGCCTCATCTTTTCATAGATATTACTTGCATTAATTGACTAACTGACTGATAAAACACAACCATAACGCTAGAAGTTTACAATTTTGCTCAAGAGACCGAAACCGAAAAAAACCGAAAATACCGAACCGGTGCCGCGCCCCGGGTCATAAAGGGCAAAAGAAGAAACATGGGTGGGTTTTAGTCAGTAAAAGTCTGATAGCTCCGCCCAGAGTGGGGGAAGTGTCAATGTCGTATTGATGGTTTCCCATCCGCCTAAACTTTGAACTTCCTTTCTCTAAAGCGGTTATATAGGTATTGAGTTAGTAGTTTTTGCCGATATGAAACCCTATTGAGTAAACGGCGTGTAATATTTCAGAAACGCTCTCCGCTCACAGCTCACACCATGCAGTACACACCCGCACGACCTTCGCCCGTACTTCAGGTCGGCGGGTCGCGCGTTTTCCTCCCGCGCGTATCAATAAAACCTATACCAGTTATGGTTCACGGACAATCGTGGAGCCGTACTTAAGAGGCCCTGTTTGACACGACGGCTTAGTTCACGTCACGTTTTTATTCAGTGCGTAGTTAGTAGGTAACGATGTCATTAACGCTTTGTTTAATGTGTAGAGTGATCTTCAAATACTTGGCTGTCAAGTTTTGAGTTACATACTGATTTGTAGTTCCTGTATAAAACAGGTTGTCTTGTATGTGACAAGGAGGTTTTGACATTTCTAAGCGATGGACCCATGCGAAGCAAATTTGCGTGAACAATTGATGACTTAATATATTACCGAAATTTTTCGTGATAATAGTGTCTCCTAAAGAAGTTTTGTTTAGTAGTTTTGGTTCTCAAAATGTTTTCAGTCTTTCCGAAAGTGGTATGTGTTTTTTCGATGGATTTTAAGTGAAGTCAGAAATACATGATAAAAAACCAAGAGCAGCCTTATATACCTATAAAAAATATTTATAAATATAATTTTTTTTTTAATAATTAAAGATTACAAATTATATGTTTAAAAGAGAAGAAATAGAATATTTACAATTTGTAATATTTTTTTTTCATTTTTTTCTAGAAAAAATAAAAAATAAAATATTAATCATTTAACTCTGCAAATAAAACAATTTGCAGCCTTTGTAGGTATTATAGCTATCAGTAAACAAGCACTAACCGTTTCAGTGTAACAGTCCTTGTCAAAACCATTTCACGAGAGGTCACAGCCTCACAGGAAAATGTAGGGCATTGTCCTTTGAGCGGCTCCTATAAATACGATGCAGCTTATCATCTGTAGCAAATAGCTCATCATGGACGTTTGTTCGTGTTGAATTAGACAGTGTACAGGTGATACAGTAGATTAACTATAGGCCTGTTGCGACTGCGCGTCGTCTGAAAGAGATACTCGGCTCCGAAACACAAAGGGCAAAATAACGAACATGGATGAATTTTTGTTAGTACAAGTCTGTGACTCTTGCTTCACCCAGAGCGGGAGAATCCTTACTAATATTTTAAAAGCGAAAGTGAGTTTGTTTGTTACGTCTTCACGCCTAAATGCCTAAACCGATTTTGATGAATTTTGGTAAAGAGATAGTTGAGACCCTGGAGACGGAAATAGGCTGAGAAATGAGGGAGAAAGAGGGAAGAAAAGGGAAAACTTAGCCTTGCTATTACAATAAATAAGGCGCAAGACTACAGGTAGCAGGTACCTGCAAATCAGGAAAGGGGAACTGTGTTACCCCGAATTTAACGCGAGCGAAGCCGCGGGCAAAAGCAAGTATTCATATAAGGTTTCTAAAAATTAAAATATTACTTAAATAATACATTTTGTTGAGCTTAAAATGCTTCTATCTGTATGACATTACATGGACTTTAATGTGACCGCGCAACCCAAATTATAAATTGTGAAGCAAAAAATAACCTTTATTCATCCTAGCTCATGTCAGTTTAAAACTTTTTGAAAATAAGTCACGAATTTTGTTTTTTTTATGTCCTACAATCCTGAGTTTGAGTTTTTGACTTTCAAAAAAAACTTTACTATAAGAAGTCTGCGACTTAGTTTCATGGACTTTTTTGCTTTTTTTTTTCAAAATCTGGCCTTTTTACATAATTTATTTTTCGATGCTAAACTTCTGTATAAATTCTATGTTAGTAGGTTGGCACGACGCACAGCACAAGGTTGCAACACTCATGTCTAACACGTTATGCTCCTACATAGTTTCAGTTCATTGTTTGTGTTGAACGCACTTGTTTATTTACTTGTGTTATCGATGAGACCAACGCATATCATTGAGCAAATATTTTTGAAAGACTAGGTGTCATTAGCGTTACGAATATTACGATGGGCCTGATCTATCAAGCTGCTAACCATTGTATGATCTCTATTAAATAAATATAATGAAATACTTGCTGGTGACTCCCGGAATTGTTTTTACCGAAATTGTTTAGCAACTGTTTGCTGCAAACCAGTTTTACCTTCACTGTGTTCAGTCTATGTGAGTCTGATTAATAGTAAGGAGAAATGAACGTAATTGAACTTCTGAATAAATTTTCCAGTGCCCTGTTACCGGTTGCCGCCCGTAGCAAGGTCGCACCACTCATGTTTGATACGTAATGCATCTAGTTTCTGAGCATTGTTTGTTTATGAATATGTTTATACCTACAAATGTGTGTGAAAATGTTTTTTTTTATTATAATACAGTGTGTTTTTCAGGTAAAGACTGGCTTGTTATATTTATCACAGTTGTAATCGGTTGATGTAAAAATATATTATTTTTCGTAAACAATGACAGATACACACGACGGCAGGTCAACCTATTCTAAACTATTATAACCTGATCTCTCTACTACGGATCGCACACCGTAGTAGAGAGATCAGGTTAAAACGGTTTTGTGTAGGTTGATGTGCCGTCGTGTGTACATTAGTTAGTAAACGGTTTCAGCCAGCATCGTAGTTTCGTTTTAAAAAACAATATAACTTCATAATTCGACTAAAATAAGTGCTATCAGTTTTTTCTGTAAAAATAAACAGGTTTTAATCAAATATACTGAACAAGGTAATTATGCAGTGCATTTTTCCCGTTGCACCAATAATAAACTTAATAGTTTTTTCGATCACATACTAAAATACTGATATTCAGCTGCATCCGGTTAGACTGGAAGCCGACCCCAACATAGTTGGGAAAAGGCTAGGCAGATGATGAGTTTTTTCGATCACAACACCTTTTTTTGCTAAATTGAAAGGGAGTCGTTTGTCTTGGTATGGACATGTAATGAGGAGGGACGAAGCACATGTGACTAAAAGAGTGATGGATCTGAATGTTGATGAAAGGAGAGCGAGAGGAAGGCCAAAGAAAAGATAGATGGATTGTGTAAGGAATGATGTGCAGGAGAAAGAAGTAAAAGATGCCGTGACGTCTGATAGGGGAGAAAGGAAGAAGAAAACGTGTTGCGCCAACCCCAAATAGAATGGGACAAGGGCAGGAAAAAGATGATGAAATAATGATGACCCTTTTTTACCAACCGAACCGTTAAAAAACAAAAGCCAGTTGTAAAATCTAAACCTATGCTGACGTCAAAAGTTTAAAACCAATCATGTTCGACCAAACCGTAGCATATCACATAACAGCAACAAACGCAACTCAATAATGACAATAAACAACCCACTCTCGAGGAGTTGGTGGCCCCAAGACCCCAGCAACCACACAATACGTTAACCTGATGGAGTGTTTCCGTCGCCATGGCCTCACGCACCCTAGCTCTGACCTGGGGGTCTGCGAAGGCGATATGATGCAATAAACTTGGTTTGATTTAATTGAAGGAGTATGTGATTACTTCGATTTTGGAATGCATAAGAGGCACATCACTACTTCGTTATTTGAATTCTCAATCGATTCGAATTATTAACCCCACATCGTTCCTAGCTAAAAACAAAAAGGAGTGGTGACGGGTGGGCGATTAGGGGCTGTTTTTTGTTTTTTTTAGCCATTTAAAAAGTGGTTACTTTACAGCCAGATTAAGAAAAGTAACTTGTAGTTTGATTCTTCATTTGAAAATTATTAGCGAGTTTTCTGATAGATTCTGGTGAAATCTGAACTTTCTACAATGTTTATCGGTGTTATTCAATCAAATTCAACAAAGGAGTATATTTTTGTTCTTAGATTTATTATTTATAGTGAGTAAATAATGCATATTGTAAGTTTATTTAGTAAATAAATAGGTACTACCTACAGAAAAAGTTCTCGATAAAGGTATTTACTGGCCAAAACATGCATTGGTGTCTTAAAACCAAACAAATACCATTTTTTTAATATCATCAAATAACTTCCCCCGGTCTTTTGTGTTTTAAAACCAAACGAATACAATTTATTTTACGGATGAGATATTATCAAATAACTTCCCCCGCTCTAGGGGACTGGGGGGGGGAAGTGGCAGATTTTCTGACTAAAAATCATCTCCCTTCTTTTGCCCTTGGTGTTCCGAAGCCACGGTATGTCTTTTAAACAACCTGCAACCCTGTTTTGAACAAACACAATTACATATATAAACTGATGAAGTGCTTCCCTTACTATTAGCTTATACTTTGACCCTGGAGCTTGACCCGCAGGTGCTTGGAGCCAATGTGATGCAATGAACACCATTAATTGATCACATGTATTAATTCTAACTGGTAATTATTGTCAATGGAATTCATATGCATTATGGTCTTGCCCGATCAAAGATGCGCCATCTTTCATTTATAATGCAAGTGCGGTTGTGGAGACAGCAAAAGAGTTCTAGTTTCAACAGTTTCTATCAGAAAAGTGATTCTTATCATTATTTACGATGACAATACGCTGTATTACTCGAAAGGGGTAAGCAGAGATACACTCACATTGCGCCAGTTAAATATAGTTCTATTAAGTATATCTGGAGACTGTAGAGAACTGGCAAAAAATGTATGTACCGAAATAGATGATTTTAGTAATTTATGTGACCTTAGAAAAACATATCATAACGCCTGTTATCCCAAGAACAAGGCAGAGATTTAGCTAATACACCTATATTTCGCCAATTATGTAAATGTTTCATGGAATAGGAGGCGAGCTTATTGCTATCCACCAGGTAGAGATCCAGATATCTGGCTGCTACTAAGAATTTCCTGTTAAAAAAACCCAGTACCAGTTTGCGCGACCCGGGAAACGAAGCCAGGACCTCTTGCTCAGCGGTCACGCTCCCAACCACTACACCAAGGAGGCAACTAACAACCAGCAGATACTTTTATACCCCTATTAATCCCCTTAACGGGATTTCCTCAAAAAACTTCCTAAAACGGAGGATACTTCCAAACAACCCAACTATACGTTAATCTGATGAAGTATTTCCGTCGCGGTGCCCTCAACGCCACCTGACCCCTGACCCCCGGGGTCTACAAAGGTGACATGGTGCAATAAACATGTATGAGTTAATTTCTGGCTGCTATTTCAATGTAGATTTTGTTAGAAGGTAATGTGATATTGGCGCTGTTTGCAAATGGTGGTGTCTGTTCAAATTACGCCTCTGAAAGTCAACATGTAAAAGAACACTTAAGCAATGTTCGTCTTGTGGGTTGTTCGAAAGAGATACCGCGGCCCCGGAACCTAAAGGGCAATAGAAGGAACATGGGTGGGTTTTAGTCAGTACAAGTCTGACACTCCCCCCCCACCCCCGCTCTGCCCAGAGCGGGGGAAGTTATTTGAAGATTTCCCACCCCAAAAAAAATGTCTAAATGTATATGAAACGGCATCAAAATTAGTTTAGTTGTCAGGGCGTGAAGAGTAACAGACAGACAAAGTTACTTCGAAACTTCATTATGACTACTTCAAAAAGGTATTTAAAACAGAAGTCACAAAGAAACCAAAACGAATGCACAACGAAGCCTAGTAGCCCGTACTAAGCTATTTATTACTACTACTTCTAAATTCGTGATTTTTAAGACGACTATATTTGACTGCCTCTTTGGTCTAGTGATCGCAAGCGCCACAACTGACCATGAAGTCCTGGGTTTGATTTGAAAAGTGTTACTGGGTTTTCCATCAGGATTTTGTCAGTAGTAGACACCGAGTTTGGATTTGTGCCAAGTTGATGGCAATAATCTCGCCCCTTCTACAGGGTTGTTTGTAAAACACTGGCAACGTCTCAAGACCATGTTACTAACATCATAATCAACAACTTTTGTTCTAGGACATTTAAAAATTTATCATATTTTAGTTCATCAGATTTTCATACAAAAATAAAAATATTGAAATTGAACGCTCTAAATGTTACGAAATCTATGCGAAGCAAACTTACAAGCGGCGGTGTAGGTATGTAGGTACAGCAAAATGCGGAGTTGAAATGTGTTAGATAGGACAACGAAATCTTGAAGATTTGTTTTTGGTAAATGTATAAAATTTTGTAGAAAATCAAAGAACAAAAGTTGTTGTTTATGATGATTGTAATACAGTCCTGCAAGGTTGTCGGTGTTTTACAAATAACCCTGTATATGAGACTGGCAAAATGTAAGTGTCATACTAAGAACACTTCAACCTAACCCTTTTAAGATTACAGGCGTGATGCTATGTTAGACAAGCTGGCGCCCTTGGCTTCGTCCGCGTGATGATCGAAAAAAATATTGTATGTGTTATTCCAGACTATAATCTACCTCTGTGCCAAATTTCATCAAGATCCGTTCAGACGTTTTGACGTGAAAGAATAACAAACATCCATATATCCATTCGTCCATTATCACAAACATTCACATTTATAATATTAGTAGGAGTAGGATATTAGTAGGATTGAATTCAACAAGAACTCACTCTACACCCAACTAGACTCCCAATTTAAAATTTCAAAACGTCTTATTTCTTTTCTAGAAACGCAATGGTCGGTTTTTCCATGAGGTTGTCGTAACCGTAACATTGTTTCGAGCGAGAAATCTGAACTGAGCCAAAAGTGTCGCGTTTGCATGATAAAGGCAGCCGATTCACAATGGCGCCGCTAAAATGATGCACTGAGAATATCAAGTGTGATTTTATTGTATTTTTTTAAGAAAAAAATACCGCCTTGATATTGCTGACGACTCACGCAAATAATAAGTAGGTAAGTAAAGAGATTTCAAAACTATGATGCGTAAATAGAATGGTGTTAATAGTGGCCAAACACATTAAACGCTCGACAGCTATATGTTTTCAATTCGGAAAGCAAATTTTATTGGTTCAGAGTTATTACCAGCATTATAATCGAATGTTATATCTACGTGTTCGGTTCGTGGTCTCTCTCTTTATTCATTTCTGTTGGACAGGACGAAATGAGTATATAAGGATCGTAGAAGGATGGGTTCCAGGAAAATTAGTTTCTGCTTATCTCCGTAGGGAAAAGGCATGCGTTTACGTATGTTCTTTGCCAGTCCATAAAAGGATCAATATTTTCATCACCTACTGATCGTTGTCATGTTTGTTTTTTTTGGTAAATGGTTTCTGCAGCCATTTACAATCCACAGCCTATTTTGCCTTTGGCAAAGCAAATGCAGCTGTTGTCATTGTTGCGAGTTGTTCTAAAGAGATACCGCGGCCCCGGAACGTAAAGGGCAATAGAAGGAACATGGGTGGATTTTAGTCAGTACAAGTCGGACACTCCCCCCCGCTCCACCCAGAGCGGAGGAAGTTATTTGATGATTTCCCATTCGCAAAAAAAAGCTGTTGTCATTAACCATCATGATCATCTGTCTTGCCTTTTCCCAGCTTGGGCCCGGTTTCCAATCTAACCAGATGCAGCTGAAGACCAAAAGTCAAAGTTTTGCTATTGTCATTAACCAAAGCAGCATTTTAACGCTCACAGACTGCCGTGCGTCAAGTGTTCTTATTCATTGCGAAGGCTTTGTCTGTATGCTAATAGTGGATGGCCGGTCACCGCCGCGACCTGTCAGGATCGAAGGTCGAATGTAGGACGGAACGCGCCGACGATTCGCGAAGGATTGTCGTTCGAACGTGTTGCTATGTGCATGGGATTTTGAACCTTATGGCGGGGGTTTAGTTGGTAATAGAGTTGTGTAATGATGATGTGGTGGAATGAATAACGGATCCATTTTAGAAGATAAGAAAACAGACTGTTTTTCTTAAGTTACTACTAGTTACTAAGATGTTCCACGGAAGGATATGTCTAATCGTTAGACAATTCATAATGTGTTGAATTTTAAGTTAAATTATGTCAGTTTAGTGTTTTTTAAGTAAGTTAGTTATTTATTTTGCAGATATGGGTTCAGTAAATTAATGCCAGTGTGTTTTTATGAAAATATTGTTCAAAAACTTCCTGGCTCTGTGATGAAATGTTTAAAAGTCTATAGATACCTACCAAGTCAGACCTTTGGCCAAAGGTAGGACGTCGTACCCTTAACACAAGGGTAAGACGCAACTAGATTAAATAATGAAAGAAACGACTTATTGTCGGGCCTACGCTGTCCTCTCATACTTAAGTACTAACGCTGTGTACAACATAGTAAAACCAAATTATTTTAAAAGAGTAAAACAACCAACCTACACCGTGCACCTTTTCTCGATGTTTTATAAGTGCCCATGTAGCTCTATGTGACATAAAAGTATTTTTATCTGATTTTAAATAAAAAAAAATAATCAATGTCATTGCAGCACAGTTTATAATTAGCTTTCAATAATAACTTCATCGACACTTCACCATGAAACTAGAAAACAATAAACCGAAGTGTTTTCATGTCTAACCTACATAGCGTTGTGAGGAACAAAAGGCACCGGCCGGCTTCGAACCTTGGCCCGACCTCCGCGCATCCTCGCTCCACATCACCATTGTTCGTTCCGGTTGTGTGTGGGTGAAGCTGCTTAATAACTATTAATCATTCATAATTAATAGCATCCTCACTATAACTTCAATAACGTTTTTTCTTTTAGTAGGATTGTTGTTAGGTTTTAACCTGATTTGGTGTAATGTGAAGTAATTTACACGATAATCGTGACATAGATTGATTATGAAAAACTTTAATTAAAACATAAACTAAATAAATTTGTATAGATATAGGAATATACGTATTTTATTTGTGGAAGACTGGCGCCTAAACTAAGCCAATGCCTGTATTTTAGGTCACCAGGCACTTAAATATTTATTAGGGAAAGATACCAAAAGTAGTGCCTGAAATTGCAATATCTTAAAGAATCAGATTCTAAACCAAATAATGAAAAACTGTAGTAATGATTATTTAACGTATTTCAGCTCGTGAACCACTCTAGCTCGTGGCTAAATAATAGCAGCCGCTCGGATTTAGCATAAGGTAAAGCCGCGCTTGCCTTGGTTGGCCTGTGGATGGGTGGCAACCCGTTACATACCGAGTTTTCTCCTTGCCTCGGAAAACACGTCAAGCTGTTGATCCCGGCTGCCATTTTTAGATGACAGTCGTTACAGATAGTCTGTGACCTGAAAGTCTAACAATCAGTTTGTGGCACGCCTAAAAGGTTACAAAAAACTGGCCAAGTCAGTTTTTCGCGTTCCCGAGATAAAAATCTTGACGACAGACGGTCAGACGGACAACAAAGTCATCCTGTAAGGGTTCCGTTTTTTTCCTTTTGAAGTACAGAACCCTAAAACCGTAAAATATACTGTTGGAACCTCTTCTTAGTTACACACTGACATCCATATCAATAAAAATGTTATATTGTATAATTATAATCTTGTAGTTCTACACACAAAACACATACTATTCACATCAAAAAAGTCTTACCAACACATACTATTTCAAATTATTATATCATTTCTTACCAAGTAGGTTATACCTATGTAAACTTTTTGATATAGAGGACATTCTGGCTGGTTGTAAAAAACAATTCGAGTATCATTTGTTTTTTTTTCACAAATTCAAAAGTGAATGCATTTGTTCGAATTTGTGGTTCAACTCCCTGATCTCGGTCAGTACATTCTTGTATGTACCCAAGAAAGAATGACATCGTGGTAGCGTATGAAAATATCTCACTTATTTAAATAATATAATATACTCTTCGATATTGAGCCCTAAAGATGCAAAAACGGGAACTTAACCCTTGTTCTCATATTACACTCGGGAAATAACAGCGGGAGACCAAGCGGTGATGAGTAGCATACGTGGGAAATGCAGGGTTGTGGTGAGCACTGAAGTAATTTTTTATATATTAGTCCTTGAGAAGTATGAAGTAGATATTCAATAAAAATCTGAAAATAAATTTATAATCAGAAAATCAGATATCTTGTCATAAAAATTTAGTGCAACTCAATTTAAAACCATAATGTGATGTATTCATGAGTTTTGTTTTTGACTTTTATTTTTAAATCAGAAAGGCAATCAATCAATAGTAAATCAAACATAGAATTAATTATACAATTAGAAAATAGAAGATGGTTATCAATTTCTCTGTCCGTCCCTGCTAAACAGGCTCTTACTAAACAATATTTTGCTACACCTGTCTAACGGTTTCCTAATGAAACATAATAACTTCTGCTACATAATGAATATCTACGCGAAATCCCGAGGTCAACGCATAACATTATAACTATGACATACACACCTTTAGCCCGAATTGTGAACGACCGTGTCTTAGATCGGCACCCGCATGGTTATGACATGGATTAAACAGTAAATGAAATGCTAACAGCATTGCTGGTGTAGCTTTAGGTTAAAGAGATACTGCGGCCCCGGAACGCAAAGGGCAATAGAAGGAACATGGGTGGGTTTTAGTCAGTAAAAGTCTGACACTCCCCCCCCGCTCCGCCCAGAGAGGCGGAAGTTATTTGATGATTTATCACCACAAAAAAGGTGCTGTGGTAGATCGAAAAATATGTGTATGTATATGCCATAAACACACTGTTGAAAATAGCAAGAAAAGTCTTTTTTGTGTAAGTTGTTTACCAACCTTTCACATCACATGATCTCATGACACGCCCACGCCGTTCGTTATTTTTATCATGAATACAGAAAAAAACGTCTTCCATTAAAAGACCACCACGATAAGCATCGTGTCCTCAGCTTCCGTTGTCGGCTGTCACTAACAAACGCAGTGTTTGTGCATATGTCTAGCGCACAGTCGCACACGTTTGTCGCATTAGCATTCCGTTTGTTCTCTCCTCCGTGTCTGCTAATTTGAATAAACTAAGAATACATTATATTATGACTGTAAACAAGCTATTAGCGGGATGCGTCTGTCTGTATACCTGTTTGACCTAGCACCTTGTAATTCTATTGATATAAGAAAACAGCAGGTGTATCTTCTGAATAAAATATTTTGCTATCCCAGATGCACTAGTGTTGTAAAACTTTGGACTATCAGTAAAAGCAAGCAAACATTATTAAAGCATATACTATTTCCACTGCTGGTAAACATATTTGCACGGTTGCCAGGTTTTAAGGTTCTAGGAGTTATTATGCCATCTTCTCCTTAGCGCCCATCAGCTACTTTGATGTGCAAACAACAGGAGACGTAGCACACAACATCAAGTGCCCCCTCGCTTGTGGGGCAACACCACACAATAGTCTAGAGCAGAGGCATCTATGAATCTTAACCTGAACAGGTTTTTCTTGCTACGGCCAACCACCGTCACGTTGGTTTTCACAATGTTTTGTATTTTAAGTTACCAAAATAATGGAAATCTGTGTAGATGTTATCCAAAGTTCATAAATCAAAACATTTAGTATTTACCGCGCATAAAAACAACAATTACGTTAATGTCTGACCTCCCAAATAATCATGTTGAGCCATGGATTAACTTGTTAAACCATGTCTTAATTATCACTGTGAAAAATACCAATAGGTACCATTGTTAGCTTCGTATGTTTTCTAATAAAAGTTCTATTGCGTGCACATAGGGATCATTATAGATTTTGCGCCGATCACAATATTTTTAAGGTTTTTAAGGGGAAGCGCTGGCATAGTGAGTTCAGGTACAAGGATTTGTAATATTTATTATTCGCTTTTTTATTCAGGATAGTATGGTATTGAAATTCTTCTATGTGAAACTTAAAATATTTTATTTAACACGTTTATAATGTTTTAAGACCCTCTTATTGACATTCAAATCAAAATGTCTACACACCACAATTCTAATACCTCAAAGGAGGTGTTTTTTTTTCGGCCATGACTGTACCGAGGTGCAAATTACTATTAAAACTCCTACCAATAATTTGTATTTTGAGCAGTATTTAAAATCCTAAAATACTAGATAGAAAAAGAAATAAAAGTATATGAAAAAACACTACCTCGCAACGTTACTGCGTTCAAAGAAACGTTTATGACATCATTGACTGCTGTCAATCTGTTTCATCTGTCAAAATCACGTCAAAATAATTCAAAATATATTACATCGGTGTTCAATAAAAACCTTAAAAACATGATAAAAACGGGTTATAATGAATAAAAATATCCACCCATAGACTGGCGAAAAGCTGAGAAAGCTATACCCACCCTTTTGAAGTATGACAAGAGGATCTAAATTATGAACTTATAGGTCATTCTACGCCAACTACATGGTCTATGATATGATACAGGATTATAAAAATATCTTCAACTTCAGGATTATACCTTCAACTCTTCATGAATGGCATTTGTGGAAGCGTAATACAAGAATATATATTATGTCTTTAAGATTTGATTATCGTCATTAAATAAAAGATAATCGTGAAGCTAGGTAGTCGGAATAACAGTATTGATTCTTCTATTTTCATTATGAATTCTGGTAGGTAGTAAAGACATCATCATCATCGATAGCGAACTATAAACTCATTACAATACTATTGTAGTCTTCTTTGACTCATAATATAATATATTATGAGTCAAAGAAGACTACAGTAACCGAAACGGAATGACAAATTGACAATAATATCAACAACAAAAGAAAAAAAACTATCGGCCTAGGTCTGGAGCCCTGGCTTTTGGCCGGCAGATAACCAAACGCAAAAAATAATACAAAATGTGAAATTAATGTATTTTTTTTAAATTCTTGTTCCCATGATTATTCACAAAAATGTGTACTAGTAATGAAAACTTATCTGTAATACATAAATAAATTCTGTAAAGTACATTTTTGTGTTTTCATATATTTATAAAATGAAGTAACGAAACGCATCATCGGAGATGTAAATCATGACATTGCCAGATTGAAATTCTTGGGTTGCAAGTTTTGACATCTTTGATCGACAATTTCTACTGGTACAAATGCGCGAATAATAACAATATATTTTTTTTCAAAATCTACGATTTTTTTCCTATAATTTCGTATTTTTGTCCTTGAGGTACACGGTTTGGCCATTTTTGTAGGGGATAAAAAACGCATCCTTTAAAACATACAGGCGATTGATGTTCACTTACAAAGCTTGCAACTTTCAGCATTCTTGACCACAACAAAAAACCAAAATGATTGATTACAAAAATAAAAAATGCGAATCTAAATTACAACACTAGTTTGAAGTTTTTTTACAGCATTGCATACAACATCGCCTTAAGAAAAAATGAACAATGAATACTTTCTTCAAATTAATGATAGGCTACAGATATCATAATTAATTGGGTTACGAACTATGATTAAAGCCGGCGCGGTCATTTCGTACTATAACCAGCATTAATCACCGTAATGACAGCTGTTTTGTCCGGTCAATGTGCGTAACGAAAGCGGGTATTACACAGAATACTTAATTACGTGTAATGGGGGATAATAAAATGGTTATTTTGATTCATGATGCCCTCCAGCACGTTAATGCCTGATTGATGTATGTCTATATGATATTTTTTGTCGGTTGGTAGTAAGTACTTCATGTTATAGAGATATCATTATTCATAAGAGAAAACATTAGATGGGAATAAGACTTTCAATGGTCGTTTTTCTAAAGTCGAAACAGGTGATGGAAAGACTTTGCAAAAGATTATTTTAATTGTTTAAACAACTAAAACGGCTTGTAGAGCACACTGGGACGAACCAAAATAAAATACTAAAAAACAAAAAAAAAAAAACAAAATTACTTCCAACTAAATAAAGGACAAACATTTAGTTAGCACATTCTAATGCAGGTTGCAGACTTGATGCTTAGTTCGCATAGCATAGTTTTTCATACATCTTACATAGTTTGCAGTCTGTACAAAAGTATGAAAAATTGTGGCAGCTATGCGAGATAAGCTTAACTAACTTAGTTAAGCCCTTGGTCTAGGGCACGCCACAATAGTGGCGGTAAGTCCCCTCTTTGAGGAGTGGCTGGAGAGGCGTCATGGCGTCCTCACCTACCGCCTGACGCAGGTCCTCACCGGACACGGAAGTTTCGGGAGGTTCCTGCACATAATCGGGCGGGAGGAAACGCCCGGGTGTCACCATTGGCGATCGCCCGGAGGACACGGTGGAGCACACAGTGGCGGTCTACCCAGCTTGGGCGGAGCACCGCCGTGCCCTCGTGGAGGCGATCGGCGGCGGCGATCTCTCGCGTCCGGCCCTGGTTCAGGCCATGGTCCGGAGCGAGAGGGAATGGGAAGCGGTCACCACCTTCTGCGAAGCAGTAATGCTAGCAAAGGAGGTGGCCGGGCGTTTGAGGGAGAGAACATCTGCCCAACCCAGCCGCCGCGGGAGACGCCCAGGGCGCCGGGCGCCGCGAGACGACTTCCGGCCACCGTAGATGCGGGCCTGTGGATGGTGAGCAATGGGTAGCTCACCGTCCGTCCGTCTATTGACGACAGGCCGTGTCGACGGCGCGTTCGTGTTTCACGCGCGCCTCAAAGAGAGTCAGCAAAGCAGAGGGGCTTGCCAGAGCCTCCGCCTGCCGGGGTTGCGGGTTGTTCGAAAGAGATACCGCGGCCCCGGAACGTAAAGGGCAATAGAAGGAACATGGGTGGGTTTTAGTCAGTACAAGTCTGACATGCCCCCCCCCGCTCCACCCAGAGCGGGGGAAGTCATTGGATGATTTCCCACCCGAAAAAAAAAAAAAAAAAAAAAGCCCTTGGTCTGCTACCTACTTGAACAACACACAATATATTCGGCAGTATCTAAACAAAAGATACACGGTTGTACTACAATTGCCCAGTTCAGTGAATGATTCAGAGGAAAAGACTGGATTGTTGAACAAAACGCACAATTTACTGGAATCTCTTTCCAGTGACTAATGACATTATAATCTGGACATCTTCAAACTTCGAGTGAATAGTTTTTTTCTAGGCAAGCGTACCCCACCCTAGGCCACATCATCGCTTCACATCGGGCGAGTTGCGGCAAAATGCAAGCATATTTAGTATTACTACATAGGCTTGCGTTTACTATCATCATCATTTTCCTGCCCCTGTCTCATTCTATTTGGGGTTGGCGTTTTCTTCTTTCAGTCAGACCTCACTTTACTACTTCACAGTACATGCAATCCTTCCATCTTTTCTTTAGCCTTCCTCTCACTCTCCATCCATCAACATTCAGATCCATCACTCTTTTAGTCACTTTAGGCTTGCGTTTATATTTTTTTAGTTTTGAAATTGATATACTATATAGGTAATGACTTTATAACATTATATGAAGGACATGTGACTAAAAGAGTGATGGATCTGAATGTTGATGGACGGAGAGCGAGAGGAAGGTCAAAGAATAGCTGGATGGATTGTGTAAGGATTTATATGAAGGAGAAAGGAGTAAATGATGCCGTGACGTCTGATAGGGGAGAATGGAAGAAGAAAACGTGTTGCGCCGACCCCAAATAGAATGGGGTAAGGGCAGGAAAATGATATGATATAATGACTTTATAGCAAAACCTTGACAGCGTGCATGCAAGTTACAGCTAAAAGCAACATAACTTATCAGACGGATGGTGTCTACGGCGCTCAACAGATTCACACAACTTTCAACGCTGAATATATTAAGGAAATTGTAAATTAATTATTCATTAACTCGTTAGTTATGGCCTTCCGTAGCAATGCAAATGGTAATGTGGTATTAATAGGTACTTCTTTAAAATACATCACTACTTAACTTGATTAGAGTTAAATGAATCAATGGAAATGGATAAAACTATTTCAAAATAAAAAACTAAATATTTTCATTTCACATATGCCTACATGGGCACTTATAAAACGTCAAGAAAAGGTGCACGGTTCGGGATGGTCGTTTCCTATGGTGTAGAACTGGCAAGAAACTCCATAGTTACTCTTTCAAATCATTTGGTTTTACAATGTTGTTGTTACAGCGTTAGTACTTAAGTATGAGAGGACAGCGTAGCGTCGACATTAAGTCATTGCTTACTTTACAAAACGTAAAATAATATAAAAAGTTAACAAGAGTCTAAGAATCTATAAGGTCCACTAATTCACAAAGAATTGATAAAATATAATCTATAATCTTTGGGAAAATTTAACACTCACACAGGCCAGATAGAAGAGAGAGACCCACAACAGCGGAATATTACTTCGTCATTTCGTTCTCTCTTTTTTTCTCGTCAGTGATATCGAAAATAGTAAAGTCAGAAAAGTACTGAATCGAAAAATGCCACCGAACAGTTTTTACCAATTTTGTTGAGTTTTATATTTATACAATGACTTTGAGTCATTGTATAAATATAAAACACTATGGAAGCGATAGTCACCTGTCTGGAATAATCGGCAGAATCGCAATTTTCATCCCAAATTCCACCAAAATTCTTTATCTGTCACGTTCCAGTTCCAACTTTTCATGCGTCTTTGGTCGAGTGGTCGGTCGCAAGTAAGACTGTTGAGCATGAAGTCCTGGGTTCGGTACCCGGATCAATTAAATTGCTATCTCTCAGTGGCATCAATGAAGTCTGGATTCGTGCCTGGTTTATGGAAATAAACACACCCCCATCCTACTATTTATTACATATTATAAATATGAATATTTGTAAGTATGGTTATATGGATGTTTGTTACTCTTTCAAATCAAAACGGCTGAACCGATTTTGATGAAATTTGGCACAGAGTTAGATTGTAGTCTGGAATAACACACAAGATACTTTTTTAGATCATCACTCGGGCAAAGGCACAGGCGCCAGCTAGTATAACATATACTTACTTAACGAAATGTAGGTGTACTATTTAGAAACACCTTCGCCTATCTCTACTGGGATAACAGCGGGGATATCAGTCGTGATGTTATGGCATGTCATCCTTACTAATATAATAAAAGCGAAAGTGAGTTTTGTTTGTTACGTCTTCACGCCTAAATGGCTAAACCGATTTTTATGAATTTTGGTACAGAGATAGTTGGGACCCTTTTTTTTCGGGTGGGAAATCATCAAATATCTTCCCCCGCTCTGGGAGGAGCGGGGGTGCGTGTCAGACTTTTACTGACTAAAACCCACCCATGTTCCTTCTGTTGCCCTTTACGTTCCGGGGCCGAGGTATCTCTTTCGAACAACCCGCAATTCCGGCAGGAGTTGGGACCCTGGGACGGACATAAGCAATGAGAAATGAGGGAGAAAAAAGAAAGGAAAAAGAAAACTTAGCTTCGCCATTACAATAAATAGGGCGCAAAGGCAAAAACTACAGGTAGCAGGTACCTGCAAATCAGGAAAGGGGAACTGTGTTACCTCTAAATTAACGCGAGCGAAGCCGCGGGCAAAAGCTAGTTCTAATTAAAACACGATCACTTTCTTGACCCATACCCACAACATTTCCTGTTACATCTGGTCGACTGATGCTCTTAATCGTCTTGACAGGCAGCTCATGGTATACTGGTTATCTTCCTTGTACCTATAACCCCTTGGCACTCAACAGGGTGGTCTGGTCCCAGGAAACAACTCTGTTTAAACAAATATTGTCTTAACATTATTGAGTAAGATTAGCTCAGGAATACTCAACTTGTGGTCACGTTTATTACTCAAACATCATTTACGCTGTATAACATTATCCTTACTTATATTATAAAAGTGAAAGTGAGTTTGTTTAGTTGTTTGTTTGTTATATCTCCACGCCTAAATGGCTAAACCGATTTTGATGAATTTTGGTACAGAGATATTTGGGACCCTGGAGACAGACACAGGCAATTTTAAAGAGAGAGCATTACACTACTCAACATGAGAACGTACATTAAACATTTAAAGATCGATTCAAAGTATTTAAAATCTTAAGTAAATTGTCTCCCTTATCACAGATATAATACAGTAGTATCAGGATAATCACCGACGACTACCAAAAGCTACCGGCTATTTCTGAACCAATAGTTACAACATCAAGTCACAATAGGGAGATACTCGCGACTGCCTGCCAGCCGACCCGTATTGATAACCTTCGACCCAAAATACCAGCAATTAATCTCGGAACAACCATTCTTATATTGACACTACTTACTACGTTTTATTTTTTATCCATATT
The DNA here is from genome assembly GCA_905475445.1 of Ochropleura plecta. Classification (NCBI taxonomy): domain Eukaryota; kingdom Metazoa; phylum Arthropoda; class Insecta; order Lepidoptera; family Noctuidae; genus Ochropleura; species Ochropleura plecta. Next base: position 6,125,736 of record FR997735.1, read on the forward strand.
TTTTTCTTCAACACTTCTTCAAGCACCTTTTCCACAAACAAGGCGTTCTTACGATCACCCACATACGGTTGCCCACCCCTGCACCATCTAGTTACCTCATCAACCACACGTGCGGAGCAGGCCCGCTTTGATATCCGCCGGTATTACCTTCGACCCGAGAGCGCGGCCATTAATCTCGAAACAACCTTAATGAATTGCTCGCGGACTATGTTACAAGTACGATTAGCGTGTTTAAAGACCACACTGGAGTAGTTGCGGTATGTCTGGCTGTGAGAGAAGAATTGATATTGTGTTTGCTCACGTGTTTCGGAAATTAATGATTTGTCTTTGTTTTGATGGTGAGATCCTCAATCTCTATCATACACACATGGATCATACAAAGTGTAACTTAATAACTTAAAAAATAGGCAGCTTATCAGCCATTTTATTATCTTAACAGTTTTGATTGTTTTGCCGAGAAACGTGCTACAAATTACACCTTTTGGTGAACAACATGATTTACAATTGACAATTTGAATACTACAAACTAAAATTGAAAATTCTCGCAAATCATATTTAGACAATATCTCATTCAATTCAGTTGTCAGTTGTGCTGATTCAGCGGTGTTCTAGGTTACTGTCAAAATGTAAGCAAAGTTAATTCAACTAGTTTTATTACACTGTAAAGTTTAAAACATGGCGTCCTAAATTCACCATAACATTAATTCCTATCTTGACCAGCTGAGAAACTCCCCCCTCCTTCCCCTCTTGTTAGACAGGAGGGGTAATGAAATACAAAGACAAGGATTCTAACAACCTGCGATAGTTATAGTAGCAACCACTTGTGAGGGCCCCTAGTGATGCGACATATGTAAATACACGAATACATTAGTCGATGGTTGAGATTACATCGATATTTTTTTACGATTTCAAGAGAAAATAAATTCCAATAACGATGTTATCTTTCTAATTCGTTGAATGAATAATGATAATAATCCTAGTGTTTGTGGCGATATATTTTTATTAGTGCACAGGTAAATAAATCACGTAAATTAGGAGATTAATTTCTATACCAAAATTATTCAAGATTAAATTTGTAAGTTTGTTTTCTAAATAGTTTAGGTTTTTTGTATCGAACTATGAAATTAAAGATTTGTATAAGAAACACAGGTCATTATAACTTTTTAAGGTATTTATACAAAACCCGTTTTTTTTTAAATATTAATCAGTACATTCTTAGCTGCTACGCAGAGCGTCAACTTCCTTGAGGTATGGTATTGTAAAGAAGTTTAGAAAATTTTAGTTAAGTTACTTAAAAACACCTACCAACCTCATATGCAATTAAATATAGACTGTCTATTTGTGACGTGAACAAACAGTATCTGTTTGTCGAAATATGAAATTTAAAAAAAAAACATCGATATTCTTATTCCACGCTATCCCATCCCTACAGATCTTAATGTTAGTCGAACCTACCGCGCTGGAGGTCTCATTCATAAATCTAGTCGGCCAGGAACAACACCGTTACATCCCTAGCAGATATCGACTGTCGACCAACTGATTTAGTCGTGAGCTCTACTTGTATTTATACCTGTTACATTATTTAAGAGGTTACGGAAATATATATTTGCGTAGACTGTCTTTATAATTTTATTTAGCAGCAGATATATAGGTAAGTATTTTTCTGTGGACTGGGTATATATTTTTGTATGACGTGACACAAGTCGCTGGTGTTTTGATGTCTTTGAGAAGTTTTCTGCTATTGTTATTCAGAATTTTCCTAACGCCTAAATTGAATGACGATTTTTTTTTAAAGAACTTTGCCCCACACTAAAATTTTCTCCTGTATCGTGGGTGCGTTTACAAACATTTAAACTCACATACGCTAACAGCCAGACCTGGAACAACTATCTGTAGGCCATACAAAAATTTGTTCCGTGCGGGGATCGAACCCGCAACACGCAGCGAAGCAGTCGGTAGCTCAGCCACTGCGCCAACCGTGTCGTCAAATTAGATCTCTGTAAGCCTTAAAGCATGATATTATAGTAAAGAGTATTTTTTTTTATCAAGTTCTGGTTGACTTAATTTAATTTATTCTTTTAAGGTTATTTCAATGTGTAATATGGGTTGTAAGTACCTAAATATAATATCTAACTTGAATTTGGGTTTTCAAATTGTATGATTTATGGTATGTTGTCAAAGTGAATATAAAACACTCTTTAATTGATATTGATTTTAAACTTTTCAATTCGATTTTTAAATAGGATAGCTTAAACAGTAGTAGCTAAGTGTTTATTCACAAGTAAAAGGGAAAACTTGATACAAAACATGTGCTTTCTTCTGTTATTTCACATAATTCAAAGCAATAAAAGACCAAGCCAAATCAGTCATATCATAATTATTAATCTCATTCATTTTTAATGAGGGAAGTATATTTTATCTACCAAAAACAGTGCAGTCTGCAGATGGACAAAGACATCTTCAAAGATGTGCACACCTCTACCTTTCGCATCTAGTCTGACAAAGACGCTCTTACAAAAAAAAAAAACTTATAAAAATGAATGTTGTAAAACCACTTTTAATCTTTACTTCATAACGTCAACAGAACTCGATTAGTGTGGCTATATTAACGGGACATCAGTGGGGTGTGATGTGAAGGAGTATCGCAAACTCTACTTCAACCTCTTATCCTGCCCTTTTAACCCTAAAACTTACAACCGAAGTGACCTCTGCGCAGCCACCAGCAATGTCATGAAAGAGGCGAAATTCTGGGCTAACAAAATATAAATACTGTCGTGCCAGCGACACGGAGAAGAAGAAGAACATCTATGTTAACGCAAACTATCAACAAAATAGATGAATCAGTAACTCGACACATGTGTATATAGAGATGCCAGATAAAGACAGGATGCTACAGTTGCCAGCGGTGGTCTGTCAGACGAGTGCCACGTAATTGGCACCGCTTTCTACTTATACACTTATGTACGGACTGTATACAGCGTGATGCGATAACCTTTTTGTCGTTTGGCCGTTTGTTTAACAAGCAAGAGGGATTGGAGTGGTTTTCATCAAACATATTTGTATTTCATTTATTTATTTAAATATTTGAACGTTTATTTAGGGGCACTTTGAAGGGCAAAACATTAAGGAAGAAAGAGTAATTATATCTGTCAAAAATGCATGTATTATTTCTCAACAAGCTTACGTAATTTAAGAAAGGGAAAGATTTGTTAAAAGTGATTTATGGTAAGAAAGTATATCGATTTATAAAGATTATGTTGTTAATCTCTTAAGCCTTTATAAATTACTAGTTTTGCTGAAAGCAAAAGCAGATTTTGTTTTTGGTAGACGCTGCAATTTAGCGACAGGTTTGATCATAATTACAACGTTTTATAAATATAAAGATAAATGCCAGCTAAATAAATGAAACACACTGTAGTTGGACTGTCACCTAGCTCGCGCTCGCGTGTCGTCTCTAATGGCGGCTCGGAAAAAAGCCTCAATTGCGCGCAATTGACGGGCGGCGAGTTACCAGCGATCTGCGCACGACGCCAACACCTGGCGCGGGCGCAAGGTTCGCGGCAAGAAAATGTGGATTGAAACTGTTTGTTTTTGTTTCTACCTAACTGTTTTATTCCACGTTTTCCCCACTCTTTTACTTATTTTTTAATATTTTGTTAGCGTAGAGGTAGAGCATTTTTAATTTAGGTAGACTTGATAAACTTAAACCGCGTTGAGTATAACTTAAGTTATTAGATAGCTATACATATTTTATATATTATTCATATTTGGACATTCGATACAAAAGTAAGAGAAAATTCTATTATAATTTCACTAATTTTGAATAAATGTGATAAGGTCGTTCTAACCAAGAAGACAGTCAAAATAGTTTTTTTTTTTAATTCTTACATTACAAATCAATTATCTTTTTGTCAGTTCTCATACAAAACACAAATTATACAAACCACACTTAGCTTTAGATAATGTTAACACATAGCAAAAACAACATAATAATAAACAAGTCCACTAACTACTGTATCTATTGCTATATTACTCAAGTACCAAGAAAACAGCAATATCAGTAATACCTGGCAACCCTAGCAACGCTCGCGGGCATGAGCGGCGCGGGCGCAGAGCGGGCGCGGCGCGTGCGTCGAGAAACTAGACCGACGCCATTTAAATTTGACCATTGTCACGGAAACAGAGGCCAAATGGCCACGGCACTAAACGAAAGTCGTTTTTGAATTCATTGAGATTATGAACTAGAAAGAATTTCTGGGTTATAAGAACAAAGGAGTGTTTTTGATAATTTTGAATGCCACAAAAAATGCCATAACACTCACATCAAACTTGGATATGTGTGTGTACGTTGACGGTTCTCCAAACTTTTTCCGAACCTTAAAGGTTTTCATATTTCTTCGGGAAATCTTTGGAAGACAATCGAAAAACATAATCAAACTGATCTTTATTCGATCATGAAATACATGGTTTTCTATGAAGAAAATTAAAAGTAACTTACGAAGAACTTAGATTCGTCTTACTCCAATTTAAATTGGAGGTCATCACCCTCATAGTTCATATTACCCCTCAGTAAGTAAAAACCGTAAAGTAAAAAATAGAATAAACGTTAAAACTAGTCTAGGAGTTAGCTTTTTGCAGTTGACCAGTCATAATCGAAAATAATGGACTATGTCTCGGCAAAGTATCACCGGTAAAGAATTTATCGGGACCGTAAATGATCGATTTTTCATGCATTCCTATTGGGCCTGGTACTGTTTTTCCGAAGGCGAAAAACCGAAAAACCTCCGATATCATTCAATATGGCGAGTTGCGGCAAACGCAAGCCTAGTATAAACATATATTATTAGATGCTTAACTATCAATTTTATTGAATAAGTTTTTTTTATTCAATTTAGGTACTATGCTACTTTAATTTTCAATTTATTAAAAAATATAAATATTTCTGTCATATTTTCATTTTGTGTTGTACTTTGTAGTTTATTCCTACAATTTTAAACAAAGCTTGCCCCAATAATTACTCCAACTTATTTTAAGTTCCGTAGACCATTTTTGTGGTCGCGAGCCATCGTACGGTAGCCGACGCACGCGCATGTTGGAATCTAAATGAACTTGGACCGAATTCGTTGTACATAAGTAGTTTTTAATGTGTAACTAGCGTGTGAGTGGTGTCGATTACACGTGTTTTTGTTATAGAACATTAAATAGACACTAATTTATGATTGTACATTCAATAAGCCTTGTCATCGTATAAAAACAATTGTTTTTTTTTTCATTTGGTGTTTTTAGCTCCCTTTTTTAATTGAAGATGCAATGAGCCTTGTCATCATCGACTTAAAACACAGTAATTGAAAGATACTTATAGTTTTTACAACGTTTATGACAATGATGATATTTTTTTTGTAACTAACCATGTTGTTTGTATACCATACTTTCTTCGAAAAATTTTATCTTACTTGTGTATAAAAATGTGATGTGTCACTCTTCACCAGTAGAACTTTAAACTTTTAGAAACCAATGTGTATTCCGCAGATCCTATAAGTAGTTTCTTAGGGTTTGAAAAAGTTTTAAAATCTATTCTGGAACGCTTCAATAACAACTCAACAAACTGACCAATCATGAGCCTCTATGAAATTATGACGTAAAAACGCACAGTGTACGTAACCAAATGTGCTAACCGACGTTCACCCTAACTTTAGGGCCATAAAGCTAACGGGGGATCTCCATAGTCCTTGGGCAACTGAAGACCAGTGTATGATATCAATTTGTAGGGTGTTGCGATGTCGAGCAGCGCCGGCGGCTGACATGCTGCACTGATGATTGCTTCGCTGTCAGCTCGGCGCGACGTGGACGCTGAGACACCGGTCGTCTGGCCCGCATGGTGCTACTCAGGTATTACAATGGTGAATAACAACAGCCGCAAAGATATAGAATAACATCTGTTTAGGAATGCAAAGTAGCTAAAGTATCCTCATTAATTTGGTTTGAACCAGGAAACCAAGACTATAAGTATGTATTTACTTTTATAAATTACGCGCTGTGCATCCTAAACATAGATATGAAATAGGAACCCACTGTTCATTAGATTTTGTTTACTACTTTGATAAAACCTCCCAAACAGTCTGTAAAGAAATTTGAAAATATTGATTGACTGTCCATTAATAAAGTTATTGATTCTTTCGCTCATTCGTTGTCACCTTAATTCAACTGTTTCAAGATGTTAGACACAAGTACTCATTCGATACTTTAACGAAAATTATGAGAGGACCTATCACAAAAATAATACATTTAAATATAAATATAGGATTTAATAAAAAAAGTGTCTCGTGGGTACGTTAACAAACATTTTAACTCACATACTCAAACAGACCCGAAACAACTACCTGGAGGTCATACAAATATTTGTCCCGTGCGGGGATCGAACCCGCGACACGCAGCGCAGCAGTCGTTCGTCATTGTTTCTATAATTATTATACCGCATCCAGACAACCCCAGTTTTCCTCATCAAAGTATTCATCTACCTTCGAAGCATACTCAGAAAAACAACTTCTAAAACCCATTTAAATCGTTTCCCTCGTTCTCCTCCATTTCCAGCGTAATGTCGGTAACGAATAGGCAATGAACCTCAATTATTACGCCCAGGAAACTACTGCTAACCATCTAGACACCATAAGTCATCTAAATGTTTCTTGAAAACGGTAGCGGACGTAAGTGAAAAAATGGTTGGCAATCTACTGGAACATGTAGTTAGCAACAATGAGATGTGCCGCACAACAGGTTGCGGTCAGAAAGTCCACGGAAACTAGCGGAACATAAGAGATGTTGCGCATATACAAGGTGTATAACTCTCCTGCTCTGGGCGGAGCGGGGAGGAGTGTGACTTTTATTGACTAAACCCACTGTTTCTTCTTTAGCCCTTTATGTTTCGAGGCTGCGGTATCTCTTTCGAATAACCCGCAACCCCGGCCCTGCTCGAAACCTTAAACCAAGCATTATGTTTATTAAGCTAAGGAACTATACGCAAAAAATATTGCTGGGAAACAACTTTTTCATGGGGTGAAAAATTTCGTTGCACATTTGGACTCAATGTAACGCACTCAAAATATTGTGCTGATGCTTTAAATACTACCGGAGTCACAGAGGTATTAAAAAATTAAAATGGTAATGACCAGAAGAACAAGTGCTTTTCGGCTTCGTCATTGGTATTTTTACACCCATTATATATTTGTTGTAAACAGCACAATCGTTGACGACAGAAACATATTACACCTTATAAGTAATTTTAGTCTTAAATCCCGGTTTTTCCTCTTCCAAAAATAATTATTGTAGCATGCCAGTAATAAACGTTATTAGCATGGTCTCCCACGTTTCACTGCGGAAGTAAAATGCGATTGCAGTAGTTCCCAAATTAGGCTCTGACATAAAAACTTATTGCTGAAAATAATTAAGTGGTTTTTTTTTTAATGGTTAACCAGCAATTGTCAAAACTGATTTTTTACTCTAGTCGTGCCTGCCCGCAGCCACAGCTCTTCTCCAACTCTTCATTTTAAATAATTTTGGAGCCAACCTTCTGTTTCCACCTTCCTTCGTACTGTAACTGAGTCTGGTTTATCTGCACACAGTGGGTGGCGGATTGGCAGGTGCGCGCGCATTTCCATACGTCTTCCGCGCGCACTGCGCAAGAGCACGCCTCAATGACGCAAGTGACGTGACAGTTCAGTTTTTTTGCTTAGAAAGGCTTGTTTCAAGAATTTATGATTGATTTGGTTAGGGAAAACTGTTTTTTGGCTGACCTGTCAGGTATTTCCTTTACCAGCAATCGGGGAAGCTTGTATTACTAGATGTGTGAACGTGGTTGAGGACACATTTAGTGCTGGGATCGTAGCAGGTGGCGTTCTATAGTTTCTACATACTCCCACGGGAAAATCCGTGTGTGTATGTATGTACAGTAAAGATACAGTTGATTTTTTACTAGAAACCAATGGATGTTCTAAATGAAATTTAATTTCAATTCCAATAATTAATTTTGTAGACTGAGCGTACCATCCGGCCATTAATAAAATTTTGTAAAGCACAAAATTGAAAAAGTCTTTTCATCTTTCCCTTTTAAAGGCATGCAATAAAACATCGTGCAAAATGGTTCCTCGCGTTCCCATACATTTCACCAATAAACTGTTAATTATCGTGAGAATTTCCTTCAAACTATGACGGCAAGAATTTTTATAAACTGTGTTTGTACTTAGAGACGATTGCCGTAAATTACCGACAATCATCAATTAAAGTGCTAAGTGGGCACCAAAAAGTACCACCTACTAGTCACTTTAGGTGGCAAATTGAACACTTTCAACTGATCGCTTCTCACATAGTTTTTGACAGTCATAGTGAACGTCATATTCGTGACCACAGTTCGAGTACAAAGTACCAACAGCAGATAAAAAAAGAATGAATTTCTTAAAAAAAAAACTTATGACGGAAAAAAAAGCCATTAGTTACCCTGTTTGTTTAATTATGGCAATAAATACAACTTGTGCTTCGTGACTTTTCGTTCACTAATGAATTTGTTTTTCCCTATAATAATATAAATTTGTTTATTTCGAACAAAGAAAAGATGGATGGATTGTGTAAGGAATGATATGAAGGAGAAAGGAGTAAATGATGCCGTGACGTCTGATAGGGGAGATTGGAAGAATAAAACGTGTTGCGCCGACCCCAAATTGAATGAGACAAGGGCAGAAAAATGATGATGATGAGGTTTATTTCGAACAAACTATTCATGCTTATAATATTACTAGCTGTGCTCAGGTCTCCTTATCACTTAGGGCTATGAAAAATAGATTACGACCAATTCGCAGATCTACCGAACATTCATATAAAATTTCATAAAAATCGGTCAAGTCGTTTTAAGAGAAGTATGGCTACTAATACTGTGGCACGAAAATTTGAATATGAATGATAGAAAAACGTCACCCTAATCTCTAACTTATTTCGATGAATTTTGCCACACAGGTAAGTTTTGTTTTGGATTAGGACATACGACGTTTCATACCGGTAGTACATCCATGCATTTACATTAAGAATTTCCTAGTAGGAACCCGACGTTTGGAAGTTGGCGGTAAGATACCCCCGTGCCTCGGAAAGCACGTTAAGCTGTTGGTCCTGCGCCTGATCTCTCTCCGGTCGAGTCAGTTTGCTGTCCCATCGGACTATGGAAGTGAGGGAACAGAGAGTGTATCTGTGTCTGTGCACACACTGGTGCACTATAATATCTCCCGCGCAGATGGCTAATCACCGCTCAGATTGGCCGCCGCGGCCAAAAACGGTCAGGAGGACTATACATCTATGCGAGCAAACCCGAGGCCACAAGCCAGTAATAAATATTTTTGTCTACATTATTAAACAAATCACGTTTCTCCATTTCGTAGTATTCAAGTTCTAACTAATTTCGTTCCGAGCCTATTATATCGGTTGCCAGTGTTGCCACACCTGTATAGTTATTTATTACTTTTTCAACAAGTTCTGCATATAAAATGTTTACCGTTAATATAATAAATTCTATTTATTACTCATTCAATCTTAAAATACGGATTTGCGAGTCGAAAATAGTGTTTAACATTGTTACAGCGTGCCAATAAAAAAATAATAAGCATTTTTTTAATTTTTTTAACCCTCATTTTGTTCCACTGTTGCCTCCCCTTTGTCTTCCCATACATTCAAACTCAGGATATTTTAATAAAACCTGACAAGACTCATTCATGTACCAAAAAAAAAACAGAAAACGACAACGCAAACAACAATTAGAACATAAAAATTAAACAAAAATAACCTCAGAAGAAAAGTCCAGCAAAATATTTAGTCCGCGTTTAGCTCTAAATTATTCGACATCTCATCTAAGACCACACTAGTTCTACATCATCTGACGATTCCGAGGCCGTGGCATCACCTGATTATTTATTTATGAGCTCTTCACTATGTTCTACTTATAACTTATTCCAATGTCGACTCGCATTCATAGCGAGCGATTTATGAACATCTGGCATCACACGATTTCATGTTTACGATACAGGGCTATAACAGAAAAAGGGTTTAGTAGCTAAATAGTTGAGACATTGATCAGTGATTGAGAGTTTGTGAGTTAAAGTCTTATCTTGTCTGTGAGTATGAACACAATGATAGGGATGTAGATTAGGGACTGTAGCTACAATATTTTGTTTCTTGACATTCAAAAGTGCCTGTAATGGTCTAATTGAGTTGCGGGCTGTTCGAAAGAGATACCGCGACCCCGGAACGTAAAGGGCATAAGAAGGAACATGGGTGGGTTTTAGTCAGTAAAAATCTGACACGCCCCCCCGCTCCGCCCAGAGCGTGGGAAGTTATTTGATGATTTCCCAACCGAAAAAAAAATGGTCTAATTGAAATAAATGCTTTTGAGTTTAAGTTAGTGTGCAGTTTATGGTGGCGTTGTTTGTAAAGAAAATTTGTCCAACTTGGTACATTTATTTTAATTCTGTGTTTTCCCGCGTCCAAACACAAGTTGGTTGTGCTTGACATGGGCCACTTCAATCGCACGCCACTTAACTCGATTCTCATTCAGTTGCTACCAGCTACCATGCGTTGCTGAGGGTGTCCCACCCACCCAACTATAAGTTGGTAGTGTGCATAAATCACAACCTTGTGACAGCTACTGCCATCATCTGCCTAGCCTTTTCCCAAGTATGTTGACTTCCAGTCTCACTGGATTTATCCAACTCCCAGTATTTTTTCATGGAACCACTGCCTATCTGACCTCCACAGTCCATTAAACAATGGGTAATACGATACTCTTTGGTAAGACTGGTTGTCAAACTTTCGAGCCACTTATTACCATAAACGACTATCAAAGATCTACAAATAACAGCCGGGACCAACGGTTTAATGTGCTTTTTGAGGCACGGAGGAATTTCAATATGTATCGGTTGGTCACACATCCAGGGCTTAAGCTAAGCTTAGCTAAGCTTGGATTATCCTCAAGATCAACCCGAGCGGTTGCTATTATTTAGCCACGAGCTGACAGTTACTGACAAAATGTAGATAAGTAAGATTGAAATAGAGACTACAATTCGAACACGAACGTTGTTCAAAATCCCGGATTGTCCCTTAGATCTCCTAAATCTTTTATTTTTCAGCATTTGTCACGATGTTTCGGTTCGTACAAGCATACCTTATAGGTCATTATTTTATGTCACAGTATTTTGAATATCACTCGTCCGTTCATTACTCCTATATGGTAATACTGCTTTATATTTTGATTTATTACTTTTATTAAAACCACTTTAACAGCTAGTTATAAGGATAAAAATGTCATGCGTGACGTAATTTTAGAATAAAAAGTACCTAGGTTATTTTATTCAAATTTAAATGGCCGTCTGAATGGTTTCCTGTGCTAAGTTCCTTGTTGTTATCGGTGATGAAGATACCTAGGAAATGTTATTAAAATGTTAGTGTTGTAATTAAGTAAATTTATGATCTTATTATATTAATTTGTAAAAGTAACAAGTAGCAACTATTACAGTGTTGGGGAAACCACACGCAATTCTATTATATTTAGTCTGTTGTCTATGTCTTTGTCTCTGTGCAAAAAAAAACTAAACGGCTACAAATAAAACTAAAGTTAAGTTAAAAGTGATTTATTATTCGATCTAACCATCTCAACAGTTAGAAAGAGGAAATACGATTCAATATTCAAGTCACATTAAATACTCATGCTGATTCTTTTTTTCATATTAGTGTTAGGTATTTTCCTCGTTTAGTTCAATTCGAATCTATTCTATAACTTATCTATGAATCTCTATTCAAACAGAGTATTCAGTACTTTCAAATCTGCCATTTCAAAAAGCTTTGCCAACTTCGCCCCTGAAATTGTATTTTTAGATGCAAATTCAAAACAATACTTATAAATGGTGTTTATGTCGCTAACAGTCTTATGCTATTTAGTTTGTTTAATTTTTTTTAAATAAGTTTATCGGATTTTTTTGCTATTTTATTTAGTATCATATTGGCGCCACCTTGCCTCCTTTTGATTTTTAACCCGTTGCACGATTGTTTACAAAAATGTAGGGTAACAATGTATGTAAACTTTGCACCCGTCTGCACACTTTGTCGCGCGAAGGTTTAAACCAACTAATTATAACAGTACCAACAAAAAATCCTTCCATTCAAACATCATCAATATTTAACTCTTCGGCCATTTCAAAGTAATATAAAACCCTATGAAAAGCCATTGAAAACAATGAGTAGAAATCTTGTGAGGAGTAAGCTAGCCTGTCGCTTTAAGTTTGTAAACGAGTTTTAAACGTTCATGTATTATAGATTTATTTTCACTGTTCCTACTAGTGTATTAACACTTAATGTTTTCTAAACTTGATTGCTGAACGGTATTTTCCACAAGTCTCATGGTCTCTTCCTCTTTTGAAGACGAATTGCTTGAATTCATTTTGTCATGAAAGTTGAGTTTTTTTTTATTTGTCACCAGTAACCAGCTCCGGGTTTACACGGGTGCAATTTTCAAATGAAATGTCATGTTTTTTTCATACATACGCTGTCTTCTCAACTACAAATACAACAAAAATAAAATCAGGCAGATTGGTCGAGCCATCCTCTAGTAATGCTACGTTAGGCATGTAGATTTTTTTGTTCTTATAAATAAATCAGCTGCGCCCCGCACTGTTAAGATTTGAGAGAATTGCTACTGCCATATACACAGAAGTCTTACTACAAACCATGCAAAAACAAAACATGTGGTATTGTTAGTTTTAGTTAGTAGTTGTAAGTTAACAATATAGACGATTTCTGTTCACGTCTTACAATTATCAATTTCAAGTAACTTCTAAAACACTAACTTGTTTACTGCTATTATATTGCTTCACCTTCTTATTATAATTTGAATTTGCTACGGTTATTTTAGCAAATGAAATGCAGAGGTCATTAGCATAATATGATAATAATTTAACATAGCTCAAGTATGAACTAACACAAAATACTTAAATGTTTTGATACAGACAACAAACAGCTGCTGACAGGTCAGGCCACATTTAAATCAACTCTTACTAATAGCCACAACGTACCTATAAGTAGAAATACGGACAGAAACTAGTGAGGCGACATGTTTACTGTAATCGATACTCGAAAATATTCGAAACCTATTCTTATATACGCTTAATTGAACAACAGTTAAAACGAACTAAAAAGTTTTGCCCAGTTAAATTAAAATATAAGTAAATTAAGATATTCCGATTTTTTAAAACCCCACTTTAAAATTTGTCGTCCAATCTCTCTCGTAGTACTTCCCTGTAAGCAATTAGGCGTACAATTTCTATATAATCATAATTATCATGAAGACGAACCAGCAATCGAACTAATAACACCACGCAATAATCACCGATCCTGGCAAGCGTGGTAATTACAGCCATATTTCTACAGGATCGATCATGGAGCCCCCCAGGCCTGTGTTCAGCCATGATTTACGAGCCCCAGTAATGATGAAAAGTTAGATTGCTTGTGCTTGTGGCTAAGTGGCTACTACCGGTTGGTGAATGGTGTTAGACTCAGAAGCCATACCTTTCGAAAAATATGACATTATTTTATGACTTATTATAAAAACTACTAACAGTACTAGAAGAGTAATTCATTGGGTCCGGGGTTGCGGGTAGTTCGGAAGAGATATCACGGCCCTGGAACAGAAAAGGCAAAAGAAGGAAAATGGGTGGGTTTAGTCAGTAAAAGTCTGACACACCCCTCTGCTACACCCAGAGCGGGAGAAGTTATTTGATGATTTCCCATCCGCAAAAAAAAGACATTCATTGGGTTATGATTGCATTGTGCACGTCTCAAAGATATGTCTTGGGTTAGTTCAAGTGTAGTTCTTTTCTTAATGAGTAAATTTACTGCCTTGTTGGTCTAGTGGTCGCAAGCGCAGAGCATGAGGTGTACAATGTGATTTCCGGGTTGTGCGATAGTTTATTAGTTAACTTTTTAGTAGCAGCCTTTTCTTGCGGATGGGAAATCATCAAATAACTTCCCCCGCTCAGGGCGGCGCGGAAGGGAGTGTCCGACAAATAGTGACTAAAACTCACCGATGGTCCTCCTTTTGCAATTTATGTTTCGGGACCGCGGTATTTCTTTGGAGAAACCCGAAACCTAGGCAGGCGGTAGCCTTGGCAGGCCCCGGATTGATGGCAATAGATTCGCCCCCTATAACATGGGACTTGTGACATTTCTGTTAGCTACACCTATACCCAAACCTTCGGTGAATACAGTCCTGACATTATGATTAAATGAATCCTATTATTCTCTGAGTTCGGTTCAGATAATCAAAACCGGAGAAGTTGACTAACTCGTCATCCTTTTTGAACAAAAGGGACACACAGATTCGAAAAGCACCTTTTACCTAGTCACCAAATTTTTTACCACCATCCAAAAATCCACCTCTTCTGACACCAACCCAAAAAAGCTCTACAAAAAAAACCCGTCCGTCGTTTTTTACCTATCTTCTTGATAAGAATTGCTATGATATTTACATTGGTAATGTGTGCGTGGGCAGCGCACGCGCCGCGCCTTGCCACCTCTGTTATTTGTGGAGTGACAGTGTCAATGGAAAAGCCAAATAGTTCCTAGTATCGCGGTCAGGTTTTTTTGGAGTTCCGTAGTGATCAAGGTGGTTTAGTAATATTTGTGAGAAAATTGTTGTTAAATGTTAAATTCCTAATCGCAGTAACGAATTAAGTACATTTATTTCGTGTTGATCTCATTGGAAAAGATTAGTTTTTTATAACTACGAAAATATTGGGGGATTGAAGTGATGTCAACGTGAAGTAAATTGGTATTTTTTTGAACTCAAAATGCAATTATTCTGTAGATTTTAAGTTAAATAATATGTTTAATATAATTTTATCTTCCAAAAAAAAGTAGTTTATACATATAACATGAGAATGGGGTACTTACTTTAAATTTTAACGATTAATTATTTGACTAATTAGGTCTGCCTACGTCAAAACATTTTAATCCTATTTTTAATAGAAAGTTTTCGGGTAATAATCACCTCTTTAAAAATATTGTTTAACGATATTTCAAGTGTATTTTTATATAAGAGATACGTGATAAGACAAATAGAAAACCACTAGCTTAATTTATTCGTATACAGAACCCTTACTAAAATATTTCCACCAATATACCAACCATTCATTGACACTCAAAACTTGAATAAGTGGACTGTTATTTCATAACAGATGCGCACACGCATGGGGTCACTTGTGCCACCACCCATATTCCGTCAAGTCATACAGAACCTACATGATAAATATTACGACTGCTTGACTGTGAAGTTCAAGTTCATTACTTTTGAGCATACCATAACATCAACCCTGTTATCCCTGCAGGGTTAGACAGAGGTCTATCTAATAGTGCCCCACATCTTATTAGTGATGTTGAAGTTTATTTAGTTGTGGACGGCCTACAGCCGGGCGAGCAACCGAAGTCCAGGCCAGTAGATGTCTTCCTGCCGGGGTTGCGGGTTGTTTGAAAGAGATACCGCGGCTCCGGAACGTAAAGGGCAATAGAAGGAACATGGGCGGGTTTTAATCAGTATAAAACTGACACTCCCCCCGCTCCGCCCAGAGCGGGGGAAGTTATTTGATGATTTCCCATCCGCAAAAAAAAAGTTGAGGTCTTGATATTTTTTTAATAAATTTTTAATAAAAATTTAAAAAACCAATATAATATTGCTTGACCAGGAAATAAACACAAGGCCTCATACTCAACCGTTGCGTTTGTGAGCATTAAAACATCGAGGCTCGATTTTCTTTTGTTTTTACTTTTTTTAACATATCTTGGTCCCACACTAGTGCCCCTGTGCGGGGATAGAACCCGTACACGTATTATCATAGCAGTCAATCGCTTAGCCACTGCGCCAATCTTGCCGTCGAATGATTCTTAAAAAACACGCCTCCATATTCCATCATACGGAACCTGCTTGATAAACATTAGAACTACTTGACAGTGGAGGTCAAGTTCATGACTTTTAAGGTTAATTGAATTCGCTTTTTGCGTGCTTCCCGTTCAAATACGTAGTCAATAGGTTTACTGTTTAGTTAACGACATTCCTTTAGTTCAACGTACTGTTCAACAGATAAATTAAACGAACGATCTTGTAAAGATAGGTTGAATACTCATGCGCAGGCTTTAAACAATTATCGGCACTTATCGTTTGTCGTCCAGTATTAAAGAGATATTAAAAATAAAACATGTAACCAGTGTTGCCAATCGTGTATATCTTGAATAAACGCCAATCCTTGTATGGCACATTTATTTAAAGTACTCGAGTCACGAAGGCGCCACATTCTACAGTAATGAAAAAGTATGACCGAAATCAATAACAAAGTCAGTACCTACTTATAATAAAAATTGAAGGTTCGTTCAAACTACCCAAGAACCCGATAAGGTTAATCGAGGTCACCAATATTGCGATAACAAGAGAGAAAAATTGAAAACTCCGCTACATTATCGTTCGGCGATTTTACGAATACGAAAGACATTGCTTTAAAAATATTTTAAAACGAAATTGCCACTAAAAATTACGACACAATTAAAATATTTGCTCTTGTTTTTATTTTCACCGTTCCGTTTTTTAATGTTTTTGATATAATTTCGGTATTCAGACGTCTCCATTTGAGGTGATAGCCCTGTTTACGACTGGACTTAGGGAGTTTTGCGTAAATTGGAGTATTTTGATTGTAAGATACGCGGTTACTAAGAAGCGTTATGGTTTGGGCTGTAGTAAAAACTTTCGCAGTGTATTTTTATTACGAATCATTTAAAATTTATTGTTATTAGTTGATCCTCGACCATAGTTATGTAGGTTACAACCTTTACTTGCAGTTATTGGTATCACAAGAAGAAATAAAAATGATTTTGTTTATTAAAACGACGACTGGCGATCGACTGTTTCATATTGAGATCATCAAATAGGTTGGTTATGATCATCCTTGGCCAGTGAAATGTACTCAGTACTGTTTTTTTTTTATTTATTTATATCAATAACTAGCATATTATAAACATTAAAGAAATACATCCCGTTGAAAACATTCGATAGTATAAATTAAAACTAACACGGAACAGTGGACACTCTTACATTCTTTCTCTCACAGAACACCAGACATATACGCATTAATTTACTTCATTCATTCGCGAACACATCACACTGAGGGTTGGCAGTCAGAAACACGTAGAGCATCTTAAAAGAACAACACACAGGAGATTCAACCCTAGCGACAGATTTGGATGACGGTGGGGCGAAGAGATTGCCTTAATCCTGCATCTGATCTCTCCCTTTTTCCCTACCCTATGTTATGTTAGGCCAGCGTAGAACGCTATCATTTACTCCTTTTTGTCCATATTATCTTGACACCAAAAGAATGACATGAAGTAGAAAGGAGTATATGATGCCATGACGTCTGACAGAGAAGAATGAAAGAAGAAAACGTGTTGCGCTGACCTAAATAAACGATGATATTCTTGACACCACGCAACCACCTTCTTAGTATTGGGATGGTGTTATGCAGTCAACATACTCGATTTACAAAACCATTTCACCCCGACAGCCCTGACTACCGAATCCACACTAACGCGACATAAACACTTGTGTACACTCACGGAAACCCGAATATAACCTTAATGACCTCCATGGAACCCGTTCACGTAGCTTAATATATATGTATGTGTGTCTTTGTATATGGACAGTCGGGGGCATTCCTTTTACTTTGTAAAAAACTCACTGTTTCGCACAGAGCTTGCTTTTGTTTTTTTAAGAAGCCTTAAACATCGATAAATGGTAGTCATTTGTTCTTGATTATAGTTATTTATTTTTATAGAAGTCATATGGTGGCTTTTTCATGAGAAGATGTACAGGTGGCTGAATATCTTTTAATGTAGACCCATGGCACTTGAAGTGACAGATAAAATCATTACTCTATCTTGTATCTTCAGTTAGTGTACAGCGTATAGTACGTACATATAGTACGTACACCGCGGCCTTGAAGGTCTTACTGTAATTCCCTTTCATCATTACCAGCCTGCATCAGTGCATTGCTAGATATGGCCTTTCCCAAAGCGCACCGCTAAACCCAATCTTCCGCTACACCTTTCCAGCTGTTGCCAGCCGCCCTGCGCAGATCCTCGATCCATCGTACCAGGGGTCATCCCACACTACGCATGCCTAATCATGGTCTCCAATTAAGAACTGGCTTACTTGCTTCCTTTAAAATGGTAAAATTATTGGTATCTTGTTATCTGCTTAGCCAATTTAAACAAGCAAAGATGTACCTAATAAGATCAGGGAATACTAAACTCTGTCTCTAATGAATTAATTATACGTAATTTGCAATCAGTAGAGGCTAATTTGAACGGGTACAAATTATTTGGATCGAAGTTAGCCTCCAACTTTCGTCGATACATTTCCGTAAACAGTTTTAATTTGCATAGATTTGCTTTCCAATCCAACAAAAGACCTTTTGCTCAAGCTCCACCAATTAATGCACTACAGGATATGAACTTCTACAAATGGCGCCAGAATCTATCACTATCTATAGAAAGCAAAAGCGACTTAAGATAATGTATGTTTATTCCGCTCATAAGTCTTAAAGTTGCTTGCAAACCAGTTCTGCAACATAGTAACATGGCAAGTTACAAACTACCTTCGGATATTACTGATAGTTGCTAATGTCATTATTTTGCGTGGTACCACACGGTTATAAAAATATAAGGTTATTAAGTCATCATGCGGAAGGAACTCGCCATAAGTTTGATGGATTTTTAATTTGAAAACGAATTGTAAATGTTAAACATTTTTTCATTATTTTAAAAACACTTTGTTAAATTTACTATTAACCTATATTTACTTATCATAAAGAAATATTAAAATAAAAAATAAAATTAGTAGTCCGCTGGTATCTAGAGCAGCGTCCTGATTTGGGAGATCCTTTTTAACAGTTGCCCTGTTCCAAAACCTTTCGACGCAATGATCAATGAATGATGAATGAATTTGACGACACATCCATAAATAGAATATATCCTTACATCCATTCGACCTCACAAACATTCGTGTTTATAATATTAGTAGAATAAAGAAAAGACGAAAGAATAATCATCTTCCTGTCCTCGTCTCATCTCTCTTGAAGACGGCACAACACGTTTTTTTCTTCCATTCTCTCCTGTGAATCGAAACGCTACTGCATTCACTGCTTTTCCCTTCATATCATATTTTTTCTTTGCTTTCCATTCAAGTCAATATTGCAAAAAAATACCTTTCAAGAACACAGTAAATACCACATTTCTCAATTATAAGAAATAATAGTGCTCTACAATTGAGACTTTCACCTAATGTTATAGAGTGGCTACTGGTACAGTAGAACAATCGATTAACTATCGAAATTACGGTATCATTCGATCGAATTACCTGCCTTAATTAGTACTTAACTGTTAAAGAACTTATGAGTAATGGTCCATTATTCTATAATAGGTTTATGTAATTTGGTAATCAAAACTAAGGCTAGTACCTATGTATAAAATTGTGGTATAAATTTAAGTCACTTTCAATATGATGTGTTATTCAAAATTGTATCATAAAACACAGAGATGTTTCCAGTGCAAAAGATTGGTTGAAAAAAGTGGAACAAAAGCCTAGTTGATTGTATAAATAGTGAACTATTTTATGATTAGAATCATCGTAAAGCATGACTGATGGTATATAAAAAATGAGTTTGAATATAATGTGTACTATTCGGGAAAACATCATGTCAATTGTATTAAATAAATTACGTGTTCTGTTCTGTTCTTACATTAGCGTTATATCACTCTCAGTCGACTTGTTAATGTGAAAGCGTTCTTAAAACATTGACTTTAACGATAATTTTAGTTAATTACTGAAACGTCTGACAAGTATTATGCAATAATAAAAACAAACTGGTTCAAACTTGAACTCGCTCGATATAACCCGATACGTATTTTATGAAAATGAAGAAATTATCGAGTCAGTAACGAGCCGCGGATTGCGGGTATCGATAAAAACGCCTTTATATCGACTTTTATGTCAAGCCCTAACGATTGTCGTAAATTCGACATGTTATAGCGGCCGTCACGGGTGTATAGCTTTATTAATGCATAGAGAAGTGCTTTGTTTACTCACTTACGATTATTTCTAGTGTCGTATTATGTAACTCGTGTAATCGTAACACCACGCGATGTGTCGTCTACGTAAATCTAATTTAACTATAGAGATTGTTCCGTATTCTCCTGAGACGCTAACCGTTAACTTTTAAACGACAGTACATGTTTGTTTTAATGGTTACAGTGTTACTATAAAGTTTTATAGAATGTTAACACAAATGAAGTTTACAATTGCGGACGTATTAAATTGGAGAGTGGACACTAACGGAGTAGAGTTTACAAGCAATTAACTATGGTGTACGCAAAATTATTTAACGATGTACTAAACTGTTTCATGTATTATTGACCTCTTTAATCGATTTTCTAGTAATAAAGTGGGATATGTGTATCGCTAGTAATCGATATCTGTAGCTGTAGCTTCACTATTTCTGGTTCTCTCGATTTGCGAATGTTTACGCGAGGTTGTAAAAAGAGTTTTGTTTTTATTCGTTTTTAAGTTCGTGAGGACACCGGTAGGGGTGTCTCTTTAAGCTTTTACGATGCGAATAAACCGTGAAAGCTGGGCCGATCAGCATCCTACGTCGCGCAAGCTTTCCGTGTCACATCGATTCTTTTATTGCTTTGTTCGTTAAAAGTTCTTAGAAGACAAGAGTGTAGACATGGGAACTTTAATCTTGTTTTTTTTATACCTATACCTACCCACCTTTCCTACATACGGAGGTGAGTTTATGTAACACTTACCGATTCTACAATTTTACTTTGTTCACGTTCATACATCTAGCTAGTACACCGCTCATGAAATTTCTTAAGAAAATCACCTTTTTCTTTAATATTGTTCCTTGTTTGCTAGTTCTAATCATGTACCTACCAATCTACCACGACTTGTAAAGATGCTAATAAAATGCTGTCATAAATTATATCGCTTTTCTTCACTCAATAAATTACTTTGATTTCTAGGTATTCTGTTAACACTTACTGCCTGATATTAGCTAATCAAGAACCTTTGATGCGTGTGGAGTATAAATGTTAAGTATGTTTTTATTTATACCCGTAAGTATGGCGCCAATTAGCAGATGAATGGAGTACAAAACGGTGAAAGAGCTGCAGTTTTCCAGCTAATAGTCATTTATTGATGAAATTTTATACATAAACAAGCTCATGGCCGCGGCTTTGTCCGCGTGGAATCCAGGTATTATCCCACCGTACTACAGGGATAAAAAGTATCCTACTTTTCGCGTGCCAAATATCCCAATTCGGATATCAAGTGGGAATATCCTGATTTACTTTGGCCTATTCGTTACAAAGATCTATTAGGTACATCAAAGGCTCTATTCAAACATCACTTTTGATTTACCTATATATTCGCCTAAATAGTGTTAAAACAAGCGTTAAACTGCTGGTTTCGTTTCGTAATTGATAGTCAGGGACCCCAAAGTCTGAGAACCAGTCTTACCAAGGGGGATCGTATTATCGTATTAACTGGGTTGTGGAGGTCAGGTAGGCAGTCGCTCCATGTAAAATACTGGTATCCCGCTGCATCCGTTTAGAGTGGAAGTTCACCCAAACACAGTTAGGAAAAGGCTAGGCAGATAATGAGTGTTCAAACAAGACTCGCTTAATTTGGAAAATTATAAAGTGTTTCAAGAGTGTCTCAAACACTTTGGCAGAACCTAAGTCTGGATTATAAGGGGTCAAATTGAACTGTTGTCGACTAAAAATCATATCCCACCTCATTTCGCAGTTTTGAAAATGCTAGTCGTGCATTAGTGGCAGTTTGCAACTTCTAAGCAAAAAATGTGAAAATAAAAATTATTTTGCATGCATTTTTGCACTGCAAGCAAAAACAGTTAAAAATATCACACTCTTATTTTTGAAGACATCGCATTAACAGTTAATAAAACCACATCGAGTAACGGCATTGCATAATTTCTTCGTAAAAAAGTTAACAGTTAAACTCAATGCAGAAGCGCCATAAAGATTCACTTTAAAATTAAATCATAAAAACGCCTTTTGTTATCTTTTTTTCTGTAGATCATTGCAAAGTTGCATCTTGTTTTTGAATCGTCGAAGTAAAAAGCTGTACAAGGTTTTTCACATTATAAGTGAATACCTTATGAAAATCTACAATAAGATGAATTATGTATGCATGGTTAAACCGAGAGTTAACCAAAAGTATCTGAAGAAAGAAAGAAAGAAAATTGCGTTAATTTCATTATCAAAAAGAAAACAAGAACACCTTAAACAAGCAACACAAGGCCACCACCTATCGCTCATTTTCTGGTGCAGCCCACGATTCTCAGGATAATCAAGACTTTGTTTACGGTTTTGGTGGAATACATCAGCTATATGATGCTTTTTTTCTCAACACTTGTGCAATGAAATGACTAAATGCTTATTGTTAACAGAGTCTACCCAATCTGCACTCGGTTAGATACGACCTACTTAAGGCAAAAAACAAACAATTTGTATGGGTGACACTTAAGTTTATAAAACTCTGAAATCTTTTTACTGTACCCATCATATCAATAAACTGCATCTAACTATCGTCACTCTAATACATCAACGTATTCTCGATCAAAAACAAAAATGCGTGACATAGAAATTTAAACTTCCGTATATTAAAAATGATTTACGACACAACGTTCACGGCACATAAAGGCGAGTTTTGTTTTACGCGATCAAAATCAGACACGCATGATTATGACAGGCACCGCACGCGCGACGAACGATCGACGACGCTCGTCTAACGATTTGTTCGAAATTGCTCTTTTACCATGGTCCGTGGCACATCAATTCTGATGTAGTTGAATCGATATATCATGCATGATTTACTCCTTGTGAGGGTTAGTATTGCAAAAATGTTGTGTGTTAATAAAGCTGTTATCCGATTATCGATTGAAGTGAAAATATGTAGCGAATAGTGTGATGAGCACCCGCATTCTTGTGTCATAATTGGCCCCTCTGCCAGTCTACAAAATTAATTTCACTGAATAAATCTAGACCGTATTTTTTTTAATAATTATTTTGAAAAATTAAGATCTCTATAGAGATCTGAAAATCTTTTTACACCAGTTAGAATAAGCTCCATTTATCGTTCGTCGTGTATCTTTCAATGCAATAGGTGACTGATATAAACTTCAGCAAAACTTAGAAAGTTCTGATAATACTAACAATAAAGCTAATTTTTGTTATACGCGGTCACATCTCGTTGGTTTCGCGTGATTATGTTTGGCGCACGCGTGACAAACGGGCGTCCACTAGCCCTTACAAGCGATTCGTTCGAAGAACCGTGGCCGATGGATTTGAAGATACACATGTTTATCAAATTGCAGCTTTATGTAATGTTGCAAAATGCAATAGTGTCCTATTTTCTAGGAGAAAGGGACAACATTAATTACTAAGGTTTTGAGTGGGTTTTCTGACTTTAAGTGTTTGATCACAATATAAACTATATAGATAATTTAAGATTGAGCACAGAAAACATGTATATTAATTACCAACAAACTGCAACCGCGTGTAACAATTTATAACCTCAAATGTGTAAAATATACCTGTAATATGAAATCAATAAACGTAAAGATCTTTATCGTGTAAGTTTAGGAGATACATGAAACTTATCTGAAGTAAGTGGATATTAAAGTCAAAGTTGGAGTAACATTTTGCTGTCACAATAAATGTGATTCACGCGCGCTCAAATGTCGCGATGAGGCGCGACTAATCCGCGGTAACGAGCCGCGCCGCCAACGCGTTAGTATGGTCGCGCCTTTATTGCATTACTTCATAAATAGTGTTATATCTCGGTTACTTTCTTCATGGTTATTTTGGACCAAAGTTCAATGATTATTTTAACAGACTTAGTTTTATAGAGTGCCCGATCGAACTCATCGATTGAATCATTATTTATTTGCAAAATTTATCAACGGAAAAGTCTAGACTGCAAGAAAATTTACTTCATTAATTACAATCTACACTTTAATAGGTAATTAAGTATGCACGTATTATTTTTTATTGTAGAGTGGACCTTTCTGTTGGTATGAAAATAACATTTCCGTTGTCTTAACTTTTATTTAGATATTCACCTACGTACCTCTGAAGCGATCTTTTACATCCAAAAATACAGAAATATCACGAAACATCGAATGCAATTTGGACCATTGTGTAGCAGGTGTTATTTTAGTTAACCCTGTTCCAGACACAGTAGTCCTCTCTCTTAAATCACTGTCATTAGTGATAATCATTCCTACTGACCGTACGTGCGCCTGTTATATTATTATCTAGTGTTTTTGCTGAACTAAGGCCGAGACCACACTGTTTTCCTCCTAGACGAATTATTCCGACGGTATTTTATTTGATTTGCGGTTTTGTTATTGGTAAATTGTGGTTCATATTTGTCTGATCTACTTTTGTTTCGAATAAATTATTTTACAATTGCCCACATCATCAAATTCCCTATAACTTCTAGTTTTTTCGTGTCACGGTTGATATGTGCAACTGATCGTTAGTTTTGCTTTCTGGCTAACTCTGAATGAATTATGGAAAAAAGTAAAAGAATGTCAATTTTTTTTTTTTAAGATAAACAATTCAAATCTTGTTTAATGTTTACATAAGAATGTCCACCTGTTTGAAAGTAAATTCAATTAACATTCAAGAAAATTAATTAATATAATAATTATTGTGTTTGATCAAGCTTTGCATTAAGATTTGAGATATGTAGGTACATAAATGATAAATCTGAATGTTGCATGTTCTTTTATGGGACATTGAATGCCAGACATTCATTTTCATTAATTCTAAATGGTCTTAGGCATGTTTAATAACTACGGAAATAATTTTGATATGTTTAATAATTAATCTTTAATTTCATTATATTTTAACAATTTAAAAAATCTGATTATACATACATATATTCGGAAATTGGTCCTGATGCTTGCGAATCCGTCCGTTGTTCAACTTTTTTTTTATAAAATGATTCCATTATGGCATTGTAAAATGATGCTTCGAAAAAATATTAAGATGAACAACTCGATCTCCTTAAAACCGTTCATTGTCTTTTAATGAATAGTATTTCCTGACTTTTTTCATTCCACCGCAGATGACACGACATTCACTACAACAACATAGTAAT
Organism: Ochropleura plecta; assembly: GCA_905475445.1. Classification (NCBI taxonomy): domain Eukaryota; kingdom Metazoa; phylum Arthropoda; class Insecta; order Lepidoptera; family Noctuidae; genus Ochropleura; species Ochropleura plecta. Next base: position 6,151,051 of record FR997735.1, read on the forward strand.
TTCTCTCTCATGTGTCCTCGCCTTAACAATAATACTGTAATCACCTAATTGCCGCCACTCACTGCCTGTCGCGACTTTCGACACAATGAATTGTTTTTAACAATGAGCGACTGCAACTGTTGTTCGCTGTTGTAGCCTCAGGCTTAAAACAACTGAATGGATTCGTGAACCAGACATGTTGGAAAATAAATGAAGGCAATTTTTTTTTATTTGTCGTAAGTAATTGCCGGTCGCAAGTTTCTGGTGGCTGTCAATCACTTGTATTTAAATGTTAACGCCTTTGAAATCATAATTTGATCTAAATCAACTAACTGTGTAAAAATAATAGTCCTACTATTCAGTTTTATCGGAATTGGAAGTGAGATTTTTTCTGTCTCTCAAAGATAATAAAACTTTCAGGGTCGTACGTGTTTGAAGAAGGCGTTTGTTTGAACTAATTAGTAATATATACAATTACAAAGTTAACACGCGCATCGTGACGAAAAAAGAAACTTATGACATATTATAAATGCACTAGAAAGTGTACTCAAAATGTTTTCGAAAGTGCACGATCCAGATAAACGAATTAAACATTAATTTAATGTTTGATTTTAAAAGACGTATGAAATTTATTTCGATTGAGTTTCATATAAGCTTTTCAGTAATAAAATTTTAATTGTTGCTCTCTCTTGTTAAGTGTAATATTAATCGGTTTATTACTGTAGTTATCTGATGAATGGGAAATTGTATTGAGTTATTAAAACTGAACTGTCTCGAGCCATTTCCTTGATCGATAAAATTATGATTACTTGAGTCATAGATTTACCACAAGTCCATTATTTTCGATTGAGTTTAACCTAACAGCAAACAAATAGGTTTTATCTACGTAAATTATATCTACCTACATGTTTTACCTCTATTTCTATATTCTATAATTGTTGCAGATGAGTATCTGAACTCTAAATCATTCAAAGATATTTTAGTCCAAGTACAGTAGTAATTTGTGTACATTTTGCAATGTGCAATGTCGAGTGAGGTAATATTTAAATTAATTTAATAACACTCGCGCTTCGAATGTAAGAATAATGTAGCGAAATAAGTAGCTATGTAGTCGAACATGACAGCAATAGAACTACTATTAAACTGAAACGTTTAATAAGTATAATCTTAATTACACAAGAAGTGGTTACATTTTTTGTGAAGTCCCTGACTCTTGTGTGTTACAACAAGATTAACAAAATAATAATGTTCAAAATTAATATAAAAGACAAAAAAAATAAAAGATAAATTAAAGGCGGTTAAAAGTGGCCTATTATTAGTTTGAGAGTATTAGTATGTATGTATATCTGGAGTGTGAGTTTGTGTGTATATGTGTGTGTGTGAAAGAGAGAGAGTATGTTTGTGAGTGTGAGTGTATGCACACGCGGGTGTGGGTGTAATTTAATGATCAGGAAGGGTTTTCAGCATTGATTTACGCAATGGAAATAATAATATCCTCTGTTTCGTCATAGTTCATCATCGTAAATCATTTGTATGCCATCGTTCTGGTTTTATTAGTATTTCAAAGTTTTACTTTGAAACTTGGTAAAATATAACCCGTAGACTTAATGCGCTCGGGATAACGGGTTGTTCGAAAGAGCTACCGCTACCCGAAACACAAATGGCGGAAGCAAGAACATGGATGGGTTGGTTGGGTTGGTTTAGTCCGAACAAGTCTCCCTTCTGCTTCGCCCAGAGCGGGAGAATTTATTTGATGATTTCCCATCCGAAAAAAAAACTTAACGCGCTGGTGTGAACAGGGCTTTATTAGAGTTTGAAGATGTTTTTTTTGTGTTGTGACTAACATTTCTTTTTTGTTTTAATTACAGGTAAATATTAGCAGTTATATACAAGTCTTCTACTGTAAGTAGCATATACTTAAATTAATTAACAACGAACAAGATCTTTTTGTATCGTTAGTAGACAAACATAACATCACGTTTATAATCATCGAAGGGATAGGCAGAGTACCTAATAGTCCATCCATATTTTACCAATAGGGGATATTACTGCAAAATTCTGGCGCAAGGGCGCAGCACTAGCGTAAGCAGTAAAAAGTTTTTTGCCGAGACGTAAATGGCCGTAGGACGCCATAATATATATAATTAAAGTACAGATAGGTAAGTTATACCAAAATAATTAACACTTTGACATATTTTCACAGAATATCTGGATACGCGATTGCGCACATGACGGTTTGTTTACTGCATGTGCTAGTGGCGCCCTCTGCGCCGAGGTTTGCGTAATATTCCCTATTAGGTATGTTTTAAGTTTCAAAAACTATTCTGGAATCCAGTCTCCTCATGGAAAACCCAAAAATACTTTGCCCGACCCGGGACTCAAACCATTTTTATTGACACACAGTAAAAATCTTATAAATAAATGAATAAAAGAAAAAATCTTTTATTTCATGCAAAAGTAGGATACATACATAGTTTAGAGAAAAAAAAAAGATAATAATGTTGTTAATACGTATTTCACTTATTTTAGAAAATGTTAAAAAATAGATAGTAGCATAGAGTATAGTACTAAAGTACGGCCAACGAGAAGCGATACGAAAGGTCATTAACCTAAGAACAACTGTGGCGTTGACAATCTAATATTTATCTCTTTCCATCTTGTGCCTTTATCGTAATGTCTCGTTCTCCCGGCAAAAACATGACAACGTTAAGACGGGTTCGCCAACATTCGGGCGGCCATTTTAGATGGGGTTTTAGCATGGGTTTTGTTTACATTTGGTATCGCTTCTCGTTGGCCGTACTTTAGTAATAGTAGTGTAGACTAAAAATCTAACCCACCTAAAATCATTATGTAAATACATAATAATATAAAATACATAGTTTCAATACGGGGGCTATTATCACATGTTTATGTAGATCAGAGAACAAAGTACCGCGCCCATTTACATATTATCAGTGGCCAATTAATTTTACAATATATTGGTATTAATTGTACCAGATTTATGCAAGGCTTTTGAATTTTAAATAAGGCGACGCTGTGTTTCTATTAAAGACGAGTTCGGTTGGACTTGGAAAAAGATAAATAAGGTATACTAGCTGGCGCCCGCGACATCGCCCGTGAAAAAAGAGTATCCCATGTGTTATTCCAGACTATAATCTACCTTAATGTAAAATTTTATCAAATTCCGTTCAGCCGTTTTGACGTGTTAGAGTAACAAACATCCATACAACCATGCATACATCCATCCTCACAAACATTCGCATTTATAATATTAGTAGCATTGTATTCTAAAACGACATTTTGACATTAGTCTCCGGGGCAGCTGGTTCGAAAGAGATACTGCGGCCCTGGAACACAAAGAGCAAAAAAGACACACGAGATGAGTTTCAGTCAGTGCAAGTCTGACTGTATCGTATTCTAAAACAAAACTTAGACATTGTTTTAAATTTAAAGCTGACAGATTTATATTAAAAAGTTGACAACTTCCAGTATTGACAAATTTAGATAATTATGTGTATTTGTGGTTATGTTTTGTTTCAAGTTCGCAATTCAATATGCATCTTGAGCAAGCAGCCAGTGTGACGAATAGTAGCTCGTACAATATTTCGCTAAACATAAAATCATTACCTGGGCGACCGCGCTCCGCTCGTGCGAAAATAGAGAAAAGAACCTGTCAAGTGCTACAAACTGAACTTTCGACATAATATACCATATTTTTTGTCTGCGTAGACTTAGCAGGTCGATTTCTTTTCACAGCTCTAAGGAACTACCCGTATATGGTTTTAATTTCAACTCGATAACTCCACGCGTTCTCGAGATAAAGGGTCTTGACACAGACAGACGGACGGACAATAAAGGAATCCTATAAGGGTCCCGTGTTTTTCTTGTGAGATACGGAACCCTAAATATACCCCAAATATGAGACTAAATAGATAGATTTTTCGCCCCCGTAATAAAAACTTCTGTCGAAAACATTAGAGACGTTTTCGGGGACGTGCTCACAAATTGTGTCCATTTGTTTAGGATAAGCAATTGGCTAAATAAATAGTAGCCGCTCGGGTCGATCTTTAGGTTAAGCCGCGCTTGCCTAGGTTGGTCTGTGGATGGGTGACCACCCGTTACATACCGAGTTACTTCCGTGCCTCGGAAAGCACGTTAAGCCGTTGGTCCCGGCTGTCATTTGTAGATCTTTGACAGTCGTTACAGGTAGTCAGTGTTCCGAAAGTCTGACAACCAGTCTTACCAAGGGGTATCGTATTACCCAGTATTAACTGGGTTGTGGAGGTCAGATAAGCAGTCGCTCCATGTAAAATACTGATATTCAGCTGCATCCGGTTAGACTGGAAGCCGACCCCAACATAGTTGGGAAAGGCAGATGATGATGATGTTTAGGATAAGCAATAGTTAACAGTTAATTTACGAAGGTAATTAAATTTCATTTTCTTAAGTTTAAGCATACAAGTAAACCACACTTATAACAAACGCATAGACTTACGCTATAACTTTAACTGCAATATTAATGTCATATTAGCGACATTACAATATTTTTCAGGCAATAGCCGTGTTGCCACAACTTTGCTGGCAGAATTAACGTCTTATGTGGCATGCTGTCGTTTTACTGGCAATATTAGCGTCATATTAGCAGCATTACCGTTTAGAGAGTACTAAGGGGTTGCTGGCAGTTCGCACGTACCGGTATACACAATTAAATGGGATGTTTTATTGACTATGCTACATTTAACGCTACGTCCGACTGACAGCGTAGTTTTCCAAAGCTGTAACCATTTAAAACGAGATACTTTCCACGTTTATTATTTATAAAAATTTGTATGTGTATTAATAATAATGCTTTTTTGTTTATACATAATAAACATGGTAAATATTCCAAATTTGTTTCAAATGTTGATAATAATGTTAGTTACCATGTCAGTTTAAAAATGTTAAGGCAATCTGGATTATCTGAAAAAAAAATGATGTCTTTGGATAATTTTCCATCAATTCTCAAAAGATTTTAGCTCGGAACTTTTTAAGTTTTATAGGCTTGAATTTCCAGAAATGTTGCAATCAAATTTAGATATAAGTAGATTTAACTGATCAATGTTTCAGAGCGGTGTAGAAAATGATGGCTATTATGTCTGGTACGCTTTCGGAATGGAAATCATCAAATAGCTTTTCCCGCTCTGGGCGGAGCGGAAGGGAGTTTCAGACTTTTACTGACTTAAACCCATCCATGTTCCTTCTTTTGCCCTTTGTGTTCCAAGTTCCGAGATATCTCTTTCGAACACCCTGCAACCTCGGGACAATCCGCAACGTCGATGGGTCTGATAGGCTGCCTGATGGTTATTTTCTCGTGTTACTGTATTTTTTATTAATAAGGTAAGAAGGTATACCTCAGTAGAATGTCTATATGGCTATAAAGTTTTCACCATCCTATACAAAATCAATAATCCAACAAACCACGCCAGTACTTAGGCATAATACTGACATGAGGAATTTTTAATACATGCTTTTAAAAATCCATCCCATTCATGGATTTCACTGTCAGTCGCGTCACCCGCCACCCGCTTGCATTGAAACCTTGCTTTACAAAATCCTTCTCTCAATTACATCTCACTAAAACCAGCCTAATCACAACTGCATAAGGTCTACAAATACAGTCTCCATCGTTTAAACTATCCACATAATTCAGCTCTTACAAAACGGACAGCACGGGAATGCTTGGGTTCTCAATAAAATTGCAATAGTTTCTTTGTCGCTAAATACATTAGTGTTGCCAGTAAATAATAGGACTTTCACCTGGCAATGAATGGAACTATTAATGTGTAGGTTACAGTACAATCTGGATGTCTGGCGTGCGCAAGAGTGGTATGAGGAACGTTTATCTTGCAGCGTAACTTTGAATAGCTGGAAGTAATGATAAGCAAATATGTTTTGAATGGCGCGAAATAAAATCGTGGAAGGACAGAAAATAAAATAAAATTGTTATGTATGGAGTAAAGAGATGACGTCTTTCATGAAGCCGCGGAAGATTGTTTTTTTTTTCTTTTTTAAGTTTTTTACAATGAGAAACTGAGATTTGTCAACGCAAGTAGTCCTTCCGTGATTTTTGAGTATCTATATTAAAAAAACCTTCCGTTTTTTTTTATTAATCCAACAAATATTTAGTAACGACCATCGTTTATACAAAAGGTATATACCCCATAATGGACCCACTGCTTGACAGTGCTGAGGTATGACCTATTTTGGTGAGAGATCTACGTCACATACTCCATCATCATCTGCTTAGCCTTTTCTCAACTATTTTGGTGTCGACTTCCAATCTAACCTGATGCAGCTGAATACCAGTATATTACATGGAGCGACTACATTTTTGACCTCGCTCCACAATCCAGTAAGACCCCTTAAGCCACTTGGTAAGACTGGTGGTCAGACTTTCAGGCGGTTACTTTACGACTGTCAAAGATTTACAATTGATAGCCGGGACCAACAGCTTAACGGAGGTCACACTTCAATGGGTACCAAATTAGAACAATAACATTGTAGTGGTGCTTTCACAAAGGTTGCGGCTAGTTCGAAAGAGATACCGCGACCCCGGAACGTAAAGGGCAAAACAAGAAACATGACCTGGGTTTTAGTCAATAAAAGCCTGACACTCCCCCCGCTCCGCTTAGAACGCGGGAAGTTATTTGAAGATATCCCATCACCACAAAAAAATCATTGATTGAAAAAATAAACAACAAATTAATTAACCTGCTTTACATAAAGTGCAACACCATTTTTCAGTTGCACTAAGATCTAAGACGGAACCGTTACGCAATTTTAAACCTTATAACTCCACTTTACTCGAAGAAAGCTTAGATTTATTATCATTGCAATAGATTTGCATTATTTATCTTAATAACAGATATAATTAGAACTATGATAAATATTGCGTGACGGCTTGCATAAATAATATTGCAGGTTTTCGTAATAATTTGTTACATATTGATAGTTGTTAAGTGGTATTGGATAAGTTGAATAGTAATAAGTTCATTTACTTGGGAAAACTTAAAGAAAATAAATCAGTTTTAAACGAGTTACAATATTTGAAAGGCATTTCCTCGTTTGAAAAGGAGTGGAAATGAATAAATGAAATACAGCCATGTACCATCACACTTGCAATCCACAAAGGGTTAAGCAGAGATGAATGTATCTCATAGTAGACCCACATTTCGCACGTATATTAACACCCATACCTACAATAAGGGTCGCTTCTTATTGCAAGCTAATTAAAGCGTGTTAAAAATTAAGATTTTATCAAATAGTAATTAGCACTTTGCGGCTATTCAGCGTCGCTACAAGTAAAAGGCTTCAATAAATTATACCTACGAGGTGTTAAAACAAACTTACGTATCCGTTGGGCTAATTTATATTATGTTTACATTAGAAAACGGTTTAGGGTTGAGATTACAAAACCATTTTATATAGAACTGATAAAAATGAAGATCACACTTCCATTAAAACTTTCATCCCCAAATTCATATTTTCCCATGAGTGAGGAATTTTTAAAATTTTAAAATACTTATGAGAAGTACACACGACGCTGGTCAGCCTATTCTTATATAACCTGATCTCTCTACTACGGATCGCACACCGTTGTATAGAGATCAGGTAAAAATGGTTTTGTACAGGTTGATATGCCGTCGTGTGTACATAAAACGCATCGTCATTAAAGGAATTCTTTAGCTAGTGGCTTATTAATAATTATAAATCACGTACCGATTTACCTCCGTTCTTTGGAAAGCTTGTTAAGCCGTTAGTCCCGACTATCAATTGTAGATCTTTGACAGTCGTTACAGGTTCAGTCAACCGAAAGTCTGACAACTATTCTAACATATTACGAAATCTATTGTGGAAGCCAGATAGACAGTCGCTCCATGTAAATACTGACGTTTAGTTGCATCCGGTTTAAGAGGAAGGCCAAAGAAAATAAGGATGGATAGTGCAAGGAATGATATGAAAGAGTAAATGATGCCGTGACGTCTGACAGGGGAGAATGGAAGAAGAAAACGTGTTGCGCCGACCCCAAATGGAATGGAACCCGGGGCAAGGGCAGGGAAATGATGAGTTGCATCCGGTTTGACTGAAAAGTGCCCCAAAATAGTAAGGAAAAGGCTAGGCAGATAATAAATTAAAGGCATCCTTTGAAATTGAACTATATAAGACAAGTTGTTCCGATTAAAACAACAGGTTTCTCTCAGTAGTAACCCTACGGACAGTAGCAATCATTGAAAGTAGTTACGTTACTATGATGGTCATAAAATTAGGCATTTCCTTAGCACCTGCTACTGGTAGCGCTGCCACAATTATATATTGGAACGTACCAATTATATGTTCGTACATGTTTATATTAGAGTCAGGTACTTTATAAGAGGAAATTGCAGATCGCTTTTGAATGTTGCATACCTATTTGGAAATTATGGCGGTTGGTTTTTACATTGTCTCAGTTTGGGAGAAAATAATTATATGACTGAACAAGAGGCATTTAAAAATATTATGTAAAATATTATTGCTTCAATGTAGGTGATAAGGCTAAGAAAATCTTTGAACGTTATTTAGCATTTATGCGTTATTTCTGTCACTGGCGAATAACTGGACTAGAATTGGACTTAGGTCTTTATATATCTACTAGCTTTTGCCCGTGGCTTAAATTCGGGGTAACACAGTTCCCCTTTCCTGATTTGCAGGTACCTGCTACCTGTGGTTTTTGGCCTTGCGCCTTATTTATTGTAATAGCAATGCTAAGTTTTCCCTTTTCTTCCCTCATTTCTCACTTTATTTAAAAAAAAGTTAGCATATGTCCGTCTCCAGGGTCTCAACTATCTATATATATATATATATCTACCAAAATTCATCAAATTCGGTTTAGCCATTTAGGCGTAAAGACGTAACAAACATACATACAAACTCACTTTCGCTTTTATAATATTACTAAGGATGCTTCAGTTCTGGCTGTTGCCGGTGTTCCGGCCTACTTTTGTCAACTTTTCAGGAGAGATTTCCTAACACTTTGTTTTTTATGAATGCTGTCACATATCAAATTAACTGATGTGCTTACTTAGTCAAAATAGCAACATATAGATGAAAGGATGGAAGATTATGTTTTGATGGGTGCATTAGTAGTTAGTTTGTACATATCGCAGTGGAAAAAAACGGACGTATCTTTTGTTGCGTAGACTTAAAGGATTGATTTATTTTTTTCTTAGACGATTTGATTTTTCACAGCACAAAGGAACCATCGAGTTCAGTATATGGTTTTAAATTTCAACTCGATACCTCCACGCATTTCCGAGATAAAGGTTCTTGACAGATAGACAAACAACAAAGTGAACCAATAAGGGCTCCGTTTTTTCCTTTTGAGGTTTCAAAACCTAAAACTAACCCTAAATAACTTTATGTAGATTATCGTAAAAGTTTCACATGTTCGTCAACAAGTTAACTTGAATAGATATTAGAAAACTGTAACTTCCTTTAAAGCACCTACCATAAACCAACTTAATGCATGAATTATCAATTAAAATTAGAAATTCAATTAGCATAATTACCATATTTATTTTAAAGTGAAATATCTTCGTGTCTCATCGGATGTTGATTATGAGAAAAAATCTGTGGTTCTTGTAGTACTAAGTGGTTGGTCTTATCATAACTTTGATTACAGCTGGCTTTTACGGCTAGAAGCCAATGATATCGACATCTAAGTTAGGTGTATTTTAATGTATTTAACTTTTTATGTACACACAGAAGACCAGACAGGAGAAAAAACATAAAATTTGAGTAGTTAGTGTAGTGTGTAAAGGTATTATCGAAGACATAGTAAGGATACATAGTTCATTCTTGAGGCGGTATCGATTTAGGCAGTATTGATATCGATATACATACCATCTTAATTATTCATTTGGTAAAGGTAGAATTCCAGGTGATTGACTTTTTCATTCGCTTTCTTTGTCGTTTACACATTAATCCTCTCGTCTGCTGGCAGATATTTATAATGAAATAAGCAGTACTTTTGTGCTCTTCTATCTTAATGTCCTGTCAAGTATTTTGTGTGTAGGTCGTGTCGACGGAGCGTTCGCCTCAAAGAAATGTTAGTAAAGTAGAGGGGCCTGCTAGGGCCACCGCCTGCCGGAGTTGCCGATTGTTCAAAAGAGATACCGCGGCCCCGGAACATAAAGGGGAAGAGATTGAACATGGGTGGGTTTTAGTCAGTGAAAGTCTGATACTCCTCCAATTTGATGATTTTCCATCCATAAAAAAGTATTTTGTGTGTACATAAATAAATAAATAATCAGATAATTGATTTTTAGATAAAAAAATCTCTCTAATAAGCTAAAAGTACTGCTTGACACTTACAGTTTTTGGAACAAAATTAACACGATAACTGGCTATCAAAAATCTCAAGAGCGCGTTAGATGCTATGATTAATGAACACAATCAAATCAGTTGACTTGCATTTAATTTTGCCGCGTAAATGCTTTTATCGTTCCAGACACCAGGTCTTTAGCAAGTTACAGCTGAAAATAACTTCAAGAGCTGTCAAACATCTGTAAAAATGAAAGACAGCATATCATTATTCAGCCATGTCGCCACTGCATGTAAACATACAGACCCTCAAGATCATCGCATCAACATACCGTGGACGGCGACTTCTAAGCCAGGCTAATAAGACACTCACGCGCAGGCCGGAAGGCGTCCGTCCCCGTCTGATGAATATCTGCCATCCTGCGCGCTTGAGACGTGCCTCCGGTAGCGACATCTTGTACCTCAACACTGAACTAATTTACAACCCATCTTCGAACGACAGCCGATAATCATACTTCTAATAGAATTTAATTAAAACATTTTCTTTGTGACTTTTAAATGTTTCTAAAACTTCAATTTTTCCTTGGACTTTCTTCGAAAGCATTTATCGCTGAATCGAATTCGAATTTTCCTTATCTGATTTAAATATCGCTAATCAGATTTTAGAAAACTCTATAAATATTGATATGTATCAAGTGTCAACCTGCCATTCGTAAAATTTTCAAGGCACAATAGATACTAATTTATAAAAGACATGTAGATACATATTCATATTTCTATAATGAATATTGAGCATAACAAAAATGATTTATTTTACGCCAACATTTAATTAAATAACCATTTAACAAATCTAATTAAGTTGGGCAACAGAAGAAGTATTAAAACATTTCTTTTTAATCTCACTATCAATCAAAATGTAATTCTTGAACAACCTCGAACGACCAATCACCTAGACAATCGTGGAGGATCGCCAAAACGTAATTAATTACGGACAAAGATTGCGGTGCGCGCGCGCAGGGGGCGGCGCTGGGCCGCGCGGGGGCAGGGCAACGCACCTGCGGTAGCTCCCTACCAAACGCGCACTAAAAATACGTTATTAACACAACTACTTTTATTTTTATATGCGATAGCCGCGAGCTAAAGGTTAAACCAGAGACGGACTGAACATGAATTCCGTTTTAGAATTTTTGAGTCTGGAATTTGTGTTCCATCTTTGAAGTTTATTTGAGTCTGCATCCGATGGTTAGTAGATTTGTTTGTTTATTTCAGTTTTTCTGAAAAAGTTTATTCATTTTGTTTATTTTCATTAAATTCAATCAATCACAATTCAATTGTAAATAAGCTGTTTATTAAAACTAACTTGCTCATGTCACGTAGGTATGCAATTAATTAGATCTCTGATGACCTATGGAAGTTTTTCTAATTAAAAATCTAGTTTATATTTTATTTAACAAGTTAATGAATGTGCAATCAATTTAACCTTATACAGTGACCTCTGATTTAAGTTTAACCAAACAAAAAACCAAATAGAAATGCAGAAAAAAACATTAAAAACCAAAACATATTAGCATATCAACTGATTCAAAACATGATAATAAATTGGATCAATTTCGGTGATATTTGAAATATGATACTTTAATATTTAAAATAGTCATTATCTGATTGACTTGTTGACATCTACATTTCATAATTATTGCGAATAATTCTTAAATTAGGAACAGTAAATTAATCAGAATTAATTATTTAGATGCCATTATGTGTTGATGTTTCTATATCACTGCTAACCTTGAAAACATATCTAAAGTTTAAAAAGGTTTTGTTTTATATAAAATTATACATTTGGTTTGATGATAAACGATGGCATTATTATTCTATTTCAATGTGGTGAAGTATTTTAGTTTCAATCACTTCATTTACACACGAACAATACTAAGATCTATCTGCACCATTTTGTATAATGTTTTAATTTAACAATGTTAAAGTCGCAACTCTTTCGAGAAAATTATGTGTACACACACATCAGTTTTTTTTTAATATAAATTTATTACTTTAATCAAAAAGAAGATCAAGTGAACTTCAGTCCGTACCTGGCTGACATCTTTCGGCATCTGGCCGGTCGGAGGCTGCGATCTTGAGATAGCTCGGGTCACTGTCCCCTCACTCACACCACACCACCCCGGCACACACACAGCTTGTCACACAGCCTCTGGAAACTGGAGCGGCTGTGTTTTGTAACATTCGTAATTACACTTCATTGAACAGATACATGCCGGTGGAAATGGATACCTGCCTCATTCGTGAGGTGTGGCATATAGATAGATGCATGTGAGGTCTGTATTCTGAGTCCGATAAATGACGGAATGATTGGAATTTTATGACGAGTCTGAATTGAGTCTGTGGCAGTTGGGTTATTTGATGCGTTTGAAATTGGAATGTTTTACTGAGTGCGTCTTTCAATCAAATATCGAAGCCCGGATTAGGTTCGAATTTGTAGTATCGTTCAATTAAAAAAAAAACGGAGCAGTCGTAAAGCTGACTGTAATTTTACTTAAGTCAATAAATAAACGATTTTTTGTAAACTTTGTTCACTACTTGATAACACGTATTTATCATAAACAAAGATACGAAAATAAACAATGCACTATAATAAATAAGAATATAACATTGATCTCTTGAGAAATTGATAACTTTGCCCAAATTATTTTACATAAACTCTTTAAAAACGCAAATTATCTATAAAACTAAATGGTCACCACATATTGTTTTTCCCAAAAAACACTTTCGCAGTAGCAAACAATATAATTGTGTCATAGTTATTTGTTTAATACACACACGTGTTGTTGTGTTTGTCCTCAACAAACAACTGTGACGCAGTTGTTACGTATTAAGTGCTCCAGTTTCATATGAATACATAGAGAATTCTCTGTGGTAGGGACCAACAATATTGAAAAAAAGTGTGTTTTGTTACTTACTAAGGCGCGGTGGTGTCGAGGTCGCAAGCTCGACTGCTGAGCACGGGGTCCCAGGTTCGATTCCCGGTTCGGAATAAGGTATTTTTTGGTTTTTTCCATTATTAGCAGCTCGAAGTTTGGAAGATGGCTGTATAATACCAGAGGTAGCCTCGACAATTTAACGTGCTCTACGTTAAGTTGTTGGTCCTGCGCCTGATCTCTCTCCGGTCGTGTCAGTTTGCTGTCCCATCCGACTATGGAAGTGAGGGAACAGAGAGTGTATCTGTGTCTGTGCACACACTGGTGCACTGTAATGTCTCCCACGCAGATGGCTAATCACCGCTGAGATTGGCCACCGTGGCCAAAAACGATCAAGACATATCTACATATGTTCCAAGCCCGGCAACTTTGGCCATTTCATAGCATACCGTTCACTTAACAAACTATGGGTTCAAACCTATTACAGATTCTCTGTCATCAGTTGTTAATTGCCTGAAAATAAAAAACTTGCACCGCTTTCCGCGCAGCAAACACAGATACGTAATAAACACAGTAATTACCATACCAAACGGTGCTTTTAACAAAATCTCACACTCCACCCACATAATAAAAGTTCACATATAATATGTATATTTAATCAAATTGACTGAACGCCTTAATTAAGCCCGCGTTGTTTGACACTCCACTTTATCGACTAGTGACGTGCCACAACCTCGATACCGGTACTGATACCGAATACCAATTACCTCGGCAATAAACATTGGAACCGTAAACTTGTCCGTCGCTTCGTTGATAAAGATATTAGCATGTGTAATTATTATCTGGTGTTCATACATATTGAGATATTATGGAGATGTGAAATAGGCTGTTTAAGGGCAATAAACATGTTTTAATATAGTACGACTCAAGTCGGAGCGAATCAAGTACATTGCTACAATCTGCACTAGCTTACCTAGTATATTATTAGTGATATCGTTTTTTTTTTAACCTATGAGTTATTCCAGACTATAATCTATTTTTTTTCTTTATATCTAAACCTGTCAGCCTGACCCTGCGAACCCAGGATATCAGGCTGAATGGTCATGCTTGCGACCACGCCAATTTTAAAATAATTAAGAAAATTTAATCTGACCTTATACTTCTTAGATAAAAAACGAATTGCGAGAAATTAATTTAACTTAGCCAAAACTAGTTGATCTTTCGAGATCAAAGCGATATTTTGGTTCTAAGAAATTAAAAGTAATTAGTAAAAGGTTATGTTAAAAATATATCATACTGGTTTTCTGTTGCATCTGGTCAGACTGGAAGCTACCATCGGCCTAAGGCCTAGCCTTTCAATGTCATTATCTTCTACCTACGTAGGGAAAAGATATTGAATGGCTCTCAAAACAACCAGAGTTTTCTGCTATTTAAATAAGCCACGTTTCTATTAATCCTTCATCCAACTGTTTATAATAACTTATTATAAATCTCTTCCGCACAAAAACTCCTGATCGGATTTAGATGAAATTTGGCACATGGATAGCGATATTTATAGCTGGGATTAACACATTGGATACCTAGATTAATCCCGAACTTCACGCGGACATCACCACGGGCATGACTAAATTCTATTCTAATTCTAAATACTCAATCAATTGAAGCTTGAATTAAAACTTATTTGTTCTCCTTTGAGTCATAGATATTTAGAAGATCCTAGCACTAATAACAAATCATGCAAGCTAGTTTGAATTTCGAATACATTCTTCATTCTTATCTCGAGCCATGTCCAGAACTACATACATATTGTAACCGATAGTATGCTGAAACAAAAAACCGATTGACCATTGGCCAGTGGGCATTGCTCGGAGGCATTACTTGTAAAAACTATGTTATGACTAACACCGTAATGTGACCAAATACTTTTGAGAAACAAGACGTGAACTTTAAACAACGAGTTACATTGGAAATTGTAATAACTATTGATTTTGGTGCATAGTACTCGCAAACTTTTATGTGTATGAATGTAGATGAAGCGAAATAGTTCTTTAGCTTCTTCTACATTTACTCCTTAGCTAATTTCTTTTAGTAATTAAATAGTTCTAATGCAATCTCGATAATCGTCTCGTGTCTAATGACACGAGACGATTATCATGACCCCCTGAGAAAATATGCAAGAGTTTATGTATGTAGGTACTAACCGCGCAACCCTGCGTAGATCGGGATAAAAAGTAGCCTATGTGTTAATCCAGGGTATAAGCTGTTTACATATTTTTTATTTCATCCAAATCGGTTAAGCTGTTTGAGCGTTCGGCTTTATAATATTAGTGAGATGAATCAGTTTTCCCGTTTAAGTATGTAGTAGCTAATGCATCCATCGCAAGTTTCTTATCATATAGAAAAGCAGTACGTGAAAGTGAAATGTAAAATAGCATAATTAATTGGGAAAAAAGAAAAAACCTATAAAAAAATTATGTTGAAGAAATCCGGCGATATTTAACTACTTATAAGTTTTCCCATATTATTGCAGTTCCGACTTATTTTTACCTTCAATCTTCTCCGTTTTTTTTCTCGGGGTAGTGGGTTATTCGAAAGAGATACAACGGCCCCTAAACATAAAGGGCAACAGAAGGAACATGGGTGGGTATTAGTCAGTAAAAGTCTGATACTCACCCCCACTTCGCTCAGAGCGGGAGAAGTTATTTGATAATTTCCCATCCATGTAAAAACCCTTTGTTTTTCCCGTCATTAAAATAAAAGGTTGACAAAAATATGTCTCATAAAAAACTTTAACGTGTGACACCTACTCTTAAATCTAATCGCGTCTTTTTGCCGTCTGCGACACGAGCGAGGTCGACAGGCATAACTCAATAACAGGTGATAAAAACGACCATACACTTCCGTGCTGTCAGCGGATTTGATCCAATTTTAATGAAGAACAATCATTTACATAATTGCGTCCTACATCAATTATTTATCTCGCATGATATCATTTATCTATTTAAAAACCTCTCGAGGATGTTGGGAGGTTTTTTGAGTACCGCCAGCACAAATAAATTGTGCTGGAATTTGAAGAAGTTCTTTGACATAGTAAAACTATCATAGTTACATCTGAGGCTTTCATTTTCCGCCATATATTTCGCCATTTCATCGTTTGTTTGTTTGTTATCTCTTCACGCCTAAATGGCTAAACCGATTTTGATGAATTTGGTACAGAGATAGTTGGGACCCTGGAGACGGACATAAAACAGAGTGAGAAATGAGGGAGATAGAGGGAAGAAAAGGAAAAACTTAGCATTGCTATTACAATAAATAAGGCGCAAAGGCAAAAACTACAGGTAGCAGATACTTGCAAATCACGAAAAGGGAACTGTGTTACCCCGAATTTAACGCGAGCGAAATCGCGGGCAAAAGCTAGTAACAAATAAAGACCAAAAACAATAATTAACATCACCTATTGCAATCAATTTATATAACTATGCCCGTAATTAATTGAGCAAAGACCAAAGTCAGCTCAATATTTAACTCTCGAACAGCTATGCCCAGTGGCTACGCGCAGTGTCAATTCTTCCAGGCCAGCACTAAGTCCGACCACCTGTAGTCTAAGCCCATAACATATACAACCCAGTCCGTTTTAGTATAACATAAGGCCTACTGCTTAGGCTGTTAAACCAGAGATTACTTGAGGCATCATAACATAAACCATGGTTGATAGGCGAATTTGAGTTTACGTTCGTAACTTGGAAAGGGTAAGCAGTTCCATTCGTAATATTGGCAGTTCTTCCATTATGTTCGTGAAATTTCAGAAGCAGGGATCATAAAGGCAAATGTAAAAGAACAAGAAATATCAAAATTGATATAAAACAAATGAATGACGCATATAGAATGACGAAACAAATGAACTCATTTGATTTCTTTCTCACTCCTCTGCTATTGAAACTGCGTTTACGTTTAGGATGACCATCCATTCCGATACAGCGGGGCATATCCGGGTTTTTGTCTCCGTCAATTTTTGTTAGTTCTTTTCAACATTATGACATAGGAATTTCTTAATAGGAAATGAACAACAAGAAATTAAATTGCAAAATGCAAATGCCCGATTTTTATTCGAATTATGCAAGTTTTGAAATGATAGCTCAATTTATGACGAAATAAACTACACCACTTATAACAATATTTGAACTTTAAGCTCACAAAATACACCAGTAGCAGCACGACTAAAGATTTATAACCCGTGCAGCGCTGGACACTTGGTGCCGAAGGTCTAATAAATATTCATCGTCCAAAATAAATAAATAATAAGCAAAGCTTGACAAAGGAAGAGATTTAATTAGAGCACAGCACTCGCGTGACATTCACTGGGTAATGCATTAATCACACAAACAGGTTTTAAAACGGCGACTGTATCCATCATAAGATGTGAACTTTTGGTTCAGCTAAAGGTTCCGTTTCAATTTTTTAACGTTCGAACTTTGAAATCTTAACCGTTAAGGTCCGCTAATGCCTAAGTAGAGACTAAACGATTTTAAACCTTAATCTGCATCAAAATAAAGGTTAAAATCAATCGCGGTTTGCTGGTACCATTTAGAAACATCCAGCCCTAAACGGTCGATTTGGTCAAATTTTCATTTTCACGTCATTGAGGTTGTTTAGTGTTCAATCCTTCTTCTTTTTCATGTCCCTGGCAGTTTATGTAAAATTGTGCTAAACCAACATCTCTCTAGTTACACAGAGTCGAAAAATAAATACTTGTATTGAATTTATTGACAAATAAAAACCAATATTAGGTCGTCTATGACTTGTTTTCGTATAGTGAAACCTACATGTTAAGGAACTGAATGCTCAATAAATAGATGCATAATTTTGTTGTAAAATCTCTCAATATGCCTCATCATACTCATACGATTCTCGTCCTCTTAGACCACCTTATCAAAATTCAAGAGGCTCATAACATTAACTCGGTCAAACTGCCCGAGGAGGTTCGGTATTAAATAATGTAAACTCCATAAAATCCGCTGGTTGGCCACTAACCTGTCACAGCTTGCTCTTTGGCCACGGGCTGAGCATCTGAACAATTAATAAAACTAGGTCGCCAAAGTGTTTGCGGGCTTAAACTAATAACATGCCACAGACTGTTTTATTGGTGTCCTTAAGACCCGTTCACGACCATGGGCAAAGCAACTTACGCCAAAAGACGCGCGTGCGTATCTTGTTTTCTCCGTGTGAGTACCACAGCTCACATCGCAGTGACCGCAGTATGGTTTTTCATGCGTTTTACCAGCAGCGTAGTCACTGTCGCAATTTGTGTGCCGCTTAAGCGTTAAGCTCGTGGCCAAGCAGTTAAACTCGATTTAATATTCCTTCAGGGGTACACTGCAGTAAGATTATTCGATTTCCCCTGTCGCGTATCGGCTCAATGTTTATCGAAATAATGCAAACTATGTTTGGCTTAATAACGACATAAATATTGTTGTATTGGTCTCATAATAATAGGCATTAAAGATATGCAATTTTGCGTATTGACTAAATAAGAGAACCATATTTCTGTGATTACCTAAGTTATAGGATGTAAGCGGAAAGCAAATAAACATAATAAATAAATAAACCAATGCAATTTTCGATAGAAATACAATCAAACATAGTGTGTTTCTTCAAAACAGAGCAAAATAGTTCTAAAATACTTGAACCAACCACTTACGGGACCCCAATAACCCAGTTAGGACAGCTCACCGACAGCCCACACCCACAAATAATAATTAGACGTATGGCGGGCGGTAATGTCAAATGTCGAGTAAATGCCAACACATAAAAAGTCATCGGTCATGCGTAGACAAGGACCTACTTCCGTAACTAAAGTAAAGCATGGGTATTTTGGCGGATGAATGAACATTGTTCACGAGGAGGACGTTATTGGTAAACATTTCGGAAATTGTCTAGTGGCAAATCTGTTGAAAAACAAGAGCGTTAGTTCCGACTTTAGCCACGCGCCAAAAGAACAAAATAATACTATTTTTACTCTATAAAATAATAAGTCTCTGACATTGTAACTACTCTGTGACAATTCTCTACTTAGATTTATCACTTGCAACTTTTTATGGTCATTTAAACCAGTATGAATAACGCGAAACTGTAGAATTTAATGTAGTGTGTAATAAATTATATGTAAGTATGACATGATATGTCCTTACCGCGCTTTGAAGTCATTCTTTCAAACTAATTACGACTGCGATTGAATTTATAGGAAGATTTATGAGATACTATGTTTGTGATAATTATTCTGAATTGATTTCTGAGGTTAATCGTCAGCTATTGTTTGAGCTGGCTGATGGCATTACTCATCTCAGTAAACGCGTAAAACACGACCCATCAATATCGTGACTGCAATAATAAAACATGCAAATTGCAATAAAATAATTAAGGCATAAGAAGCACTTAACGATTTTATTACGGCACAACAAAGTTGCCGGCACAATTCGCCACGGATTACACAACCGGGTGCATTCACTTGAGAACTCGTAAGAAACACGAAAATATAAATAACGAACATCAAACAACAATCAGATAAACGATTACGATCGGTATTACGGGGCAGGCTGATATAGTTTTATGGCATCAAATAAAGGACTATTACATGAGCGTTACGGCACGAGCGTGCGTTCACGGCGGCGTCCGAGCAGGAAGTGACACTGAGCGGTCCGTGCGTCGATTTTTCTTGCGCGCGCGCAAGCGATAAATAACCGCGGGTAGTTCTAATTCTGCGCTATATTTACGCGGCGGGCCGCGACAGGCGTGGGCGGGTAACACCGCAGAGTAAGCAAAACAGTTGCACTAAGATATCGTTTGCATACGACCTTCTGAGTCGAATCGATAAATCTGGAATAAGTAATTGAAAATCTATTGATTTGATTACAATATTTGATTGAAATAAATATTGATGCAGTATTTATGCAATAAGAAGAAGAATTAAATAGACTGCGCCAAGGAGTATTTTTTTTGCACAGAATACTCTATTATTCCTGTATCAGTCTTTGAAATTGTCTTAAACTAATCAGTCTTCTTTTTCATGTCATCCAAATAGAGATACTGATACAACCTTTCGCTTTACAACATAATGACATAGAGTAACCAACCTGCCATAATAAATATTCACATCCAAAGAAAAACTAGCACAAAAAATCTCCTCTAAATAACCTACCCACACAATAAGAGCCATTAAATTCTAATTGCAACGTTCCATTGTAAGTTAAAATGCATAGATAAGTTACAGACCAGAAATCATCGGTGCGACAACCGTGGAATTGATGAAATAAGTCCGCACTGCGGTCTCTGTGCGTACATTAATCTGTGCACCGTTCCTAAGACCCTTATCTAACAGACAGGACTCGCTATTGTAGAATCAAGTGCTAAATTATGATAGGACCAACTTAGATTTCACGGGAGAGATCATTTTCTGTTACTTTCCCTACTCTCGGATAACGATCAAACTGATTATAAATACTTCGATTTGAAATTCAAAATGTCTGCGGTTTTAGTTGGGTGCAAATTATTGTGCTTCTCGTTACGAACTGGAGGGACCTGCTACAATGCTGACTGTTGCAAGTTATGTAAGTGAGAGGAAATGTTCATAGAAATTGTAATCGTCACTTCGGTTTATTACGCTGGCTGCCTTTGAATCTTAGGTAGATTATTTTTATGCTGTGGAGTGTAAGATGATTATTGTAGGTTACGACTTAATCTTTCGATTGTCTAATTTATTTCCGAAGCAGAATAAGCGTATTTGATCAAAACAGAATTTCTCTTGCACTTTGGGAAAATCTCTTTTGTTTTTAGATTGGATATTTATTCATGTTCCACCTCCTTTAAATAGATATCACTTGAACTGTATCGGTCTAAGATCGAAAATTAGCAAAAAAACTGAACGTGATCAACGGATTTAGATTAGAGCTTTCAGTGACAATATTCAAAAGCCCTGCTGAAAGTGACACCACATAAATGCAGTTTACGGGTTGATCATCTTCTGATTCATTCTTAAATTTCATGCTTATATTCCCTTTCTACTCTCTGACATTACACCTGCACCGTTCCACTAATCGGCTCCAAAACCCAGCGCCCATAGATCAGCCCTAGTGTTGCGTTCATAAATCAATGGTGCTATCGATGTGTTCCCACTATCTATTCTTGTTATCACATCGATACTTAGCGATACAAATCACGGCTACTGTTCGACGTTGTACAATACTCTGGATTGTATGTGCCAGTTGCCAATCGACGTAGATTTATAACTAGCAGGTGATATTGTTGGGCCAAAGGCGATTCGTGCTGTGCTGTGATACTTTGTTACTTTATTAGTACTAGCTTTTGCCCGCGACTTTGCTCGCGTTAAATTCGGGGTAACACAGTACCCCTTTTCTGATTTGCCTGTAGTTTTTGTCCTTGCGCCTTATTTATTGTAATAGCAAAGCTAAGTTTCCCTCTTTATCCCTCTTTCTCCCTCATTTCTCACTTAAAAAAATAGCCTATGTCCGTCTCCAGGGTTCCAACTATCTCTGTACCAAAATTCATCAAAATCGGTTAAGCCATTTAGGCGTGAAGACGTAACAAACATACAAACAAACAAACTCACTTTCGCTTTTATAATATTAGTAAGGATAAGTAAGGATACCTACTAGGTGTTACTTACTTAAACTAAACATTGTTTTAGGTTTTAATGGTATCTAACTACCACACGGAAGGACCTCCAAGACCGCTCAGTTGAATAACCGAATTCAAGCAACAACATCATCGTATCTGTCTAGAACCATCCACTTCTAGATAGCGGTTCTGTCTGTCAAATATTTTGCATGGTATCATTAAAATTATTTAGGCAGTACATTCAAAATAGAGACAAGAATTCACTAATTATTTATACCTTCAGGTATTCCTCTACCTATCCCTAAGGGATCACACGCGTGATTTTGTTAATTAACTGGCTTAAAAGTAATAAAACGAGGAGTCACTCCTAAATAAAAGAACCGGCCTAAAGTTAGACGGACTCGCGCACCTAGGGTTCCGCACGAACACGACTGCGTTAATTTAGAGTATTTTTAAAACTACAGCTGCGTAAATTTACAGCTCCATGGGACCACAGACTTAAGTATATGTTTTTAATTTCAACCTGATATATCCTCGCGTTTCCGCGATAAAGAGTCCAGGAGACAGACGAAAAACAGTATGATTCTATAAGAGCTCCGTTTTTCTTTTATGGTATATGGAACCCTAAAAAAACGCCTTTTGTTGATAGATAAAAGCCCTCTTGGACTTACAACACAATAACACACAACACACTTGAGGAGCTCGTGGCTAAATAATAGCAGCCGCTCGGGTCGATCTTTAGCTTAAGCCGCGCTTGCCTAGGTTGGTCTGTGGATGGGTGACCACCCGTTACATACCGAGTTTCCTCCGTGCCTCGGAAAGCACGTTAAGCTGTTGGTCCCGGCTGTCATTTGTAGATCTTTGACAGTCGTTACAGGTAGTCAGTATTCCGAAAGTCTGACAACCAGTCTTACCAAGGGGTATCGTATTACCCAGTAGTAACTAGGTTGTGGACGTCAGATAGGCAGTCGGTCCATGTAAAATACTGATATTCAGCTGCATCCGGTTAGACTGGAAGCCGACCCCAACATAGTTGGGAAAAGGCTAGGCAGATGATGGACTTACAACACAAGTCGAATGTGGTGTTTTACAACGTAAGACAAAACAATTTTGACAATCTAAACATATTTATAAAATTTATTCTCATCGAGCAGATTGGAGCTTCTAGTGGCTAAACTAAGCGATCCCTCGAAAAATTAATGAGCCCCCCCCTTACCTAGATTACAAATAAAAATCTCGCGTTTTTATATCTTTACATACACACATCAAAAGTATCTAGGGATCAACATATATTTTTGCAATAACTTTTCTCCTGATTGATATTACCTAATTAAAATTTTCTTTAAGGATTCATCAAATAAAGTGTTTTCGTTTGTCACAGTAACGATAAACCAAGTCACCTTTGCATTAATAAAGAAATTTGCCATTTTCCTAATAAAGGGATTTTTGACATTTGAACCACTAACATTAAAGTTCGAAAAAAAGACTGAAATAACAGTTTTCTTTAAAATTTTATTGGGTAACTTAAACAATTAATAATCCGTGTTTCTACCGCGAACACTAACTACACAAGAACATCGGTTTGGCATACTCGAAATGAGTTCATCCAAATCACGCTGTGGAATGGCCGCCCATGTTCGTTGCAACAACAAAAAAAGGTCTTCTTGCGACTGGATACCCTCCATATTCGGCAGAGCTCTTCTCTGTAGCATATCCCATGCATGCTCAATCGGGTTCAAGTCTGGCGACTGAGCAGGCCAGGGCAGGACATTGATGTTAGCTGCGGCGAGAGTCTGTCTTACAACTCTTGCGGTGTGCGGTCGTGCATTATCATGCATTAACTGAAATAAGGGACCGATTTGCACTTGTAGAGGAACGATGACGTCTGATACAATCGTCTCAGCATAAATTTGAGCGTTGAGGTTGCCTCTGATCCAAATCAACTCAGTTCTTCCGCCGATCCAAATACCCGCCCATACCATGATGGTTCCACCACTATAAGGATGGACTTCCTGGCAGGATTTTAATCGCTGTTGGCGTCCAGGGGTTCTCCAGTGTCGTATACGTCTTGTATTGTATCCGGTCTCATACCAAAACGAGACTCATCAGAAAAGCACACGAAACGCCATTGTTCTTCTGCCCAATTTCTGTGTTCAAGAGCCCATTGATATCGAATCCTACGATTGTGCATTGCTATAGGTGGTACCCGTAGCGGTCTTCGGGAATGAAGGTTCACTTCATGCAAGCGGTTTCTGACTGTTTGGTCGCTAATTAAGTTCCCTGAAGAGTGATGAAGCCTCACGGCTAACATCATGGCGGTTATTGTTGGAGCTCTGCGAGTTAAGATTTGAATGTATCGGTCTTGTCTCCGTGTGGTGCAGCGATACCGTCCTCCATGGCGCTCAGCCACGGTACCAGTGCTTCGGTAACGTGTCCAAAGTCGACTGATAACACTCTGACTTGTATTCAGAGCTAAA
Organism: Ochropleura plecta; assembly: GCA_905475445.1. Taxonomy (NCBI): domain Eukaryota; kingdom Metazoa; phylum Arthropoda; class Insecta; order Lepidoptera; family Noctuidae; genus Ochropleura; species Ochropleura plecta. The sequence goes on from FR997735.1 coordinate 6,175,406, forward strand.
GCTACAGTACGTTGCCGGGAACCAGCTTCTATCATTCCCACGGCTCTGAGCATTTCTTCCCTGCTTAAATGACGTCGCCGCTCCATAATAACGTTGGTTTTAATCAGTAGTAGGGAAACAGTAGCACTAATAATGTCTTCAATGCGTTGTATGTTTTTATAGGGAAAATATTGACAGCTTATTTTCATCTTTTACTCGAATTTGATTGATAGTTCCTGATTCAAATTATGAAATGCACCAAAAAGGATCCATATAAATTTATAAAATCATAAATTTATTACAAAGCCACATCTCAATCTCAAGAAATCCGCATAAAAATGCTTGATCCCTAGACACTTTTGATGTGTGTAGTTCAGCTTCCCAATGATGAATGATGTTTATTTTGCAAGTAGGTTTTCACAAACACTTTTACACGTATTTAAAAAAAAAAAAACTAAATGAGGCTGGTGTTTCGTACCCTACTACTCTGAGAAGAAACAGCCGAAACAAACTCAGAGGTCCTAGTCTCTTTTAAGGTCCAGACAAAAATCCCGGTCATCTTACATGAGGACTATGCAGATTAGTGTCTGAAATGGTCTTTTTAAGAAAGCACCACACAGATTTAATGGAATGCTAATCAAATTACATTTGAGGAACATATTAAGTGTAATCTTGAAAACAACACTTATGTAATTAACTCCAACGGCTGCAAGTACCTAGTAAAAAGTCCCTACCTCATACCAAGCAATTTTCGCGTACAATTTTATTGTTAAACATATTACCCTAGGGTCGAGTGAGCAGAGTTCTAGGTCAGGATCGAAGATCACATGTTAGGTAAGTAATGTGCTGACCGGAGGCTCTGCACCTTGTGCGAAGTGCGCGTAGGCGGGGCTACTATACCTTGCCAGACAGTGTACGGGACTTGCCTTGTAGTAAATAATGCTGAAGCGGCGATCGGGAAAATTAATTTTCTTTAATTTTCGTGGGCGGTAGTGTAGCGAGAAGCTCTAGAATTATCATTTCTGTTTTATATTGCTTTTGTGTGGAATCAGTTTTATTTTTATGACTGTTTTTTTTTCTGTAGACTTTTTATCAGAAAATATGAAGTATTAGCAGGATGTAAGGATCGTATCAGTTTGTGTTCTGTGGTTTCTGTCTTATGTTAACATCGACATAATTTACGCAGATGACCACAAAAAATGAAAACAGAACAACTCCTTGGTAGTCCCAAAATTGACAAAAAAATACCGAAGGCATTAAGACCATCTTTTGACACTTTGTGAGCATAAGTATTTAATAAACAAATACGAACCTCCTTTGTTTTTCCCACGTCCGACCCTTTCACTTCAAACAGTTTTATTATAAGTTCAAACGATTTTAGTACCAAAGCCGTATAACGTATTAGAGGACTGGTAGTCTGGGAGCTAGTTGCAACGTACCGGCCATAGTTTACACGCTCTTATATTTATTCGCAAATTATACTTGTTAGGAATAAATGGAAAATAATAGAATGTTGCTGTTCTACAGTTTATGTAGTGTGAAGCGAGTTGTAATTCAATGAGTGTTTTATAGGATCTTGTGGTTTTATTGCATGTTTCAAGTTCAAAAATAAACAAAAATATTGAGAGGTGTCAAGGGACACCCGGATGGAACGAAGTTATTATTTATTATGTACAAAAAACCTTTATACACTCAACAAAAATAATCGTCACGACACCACACTGTTCAATGCGAAATAGAAAGACGAAACGAAAATAACTGGCTTGCTTTCTATGAGAGAGAGAGAGAGAGAGAGAGACAGAGAAACAAGCGCACGCCGCACGGCTTAAAACTATAGCAGAAAGTGTCGTTACAACTTTTGGTCTTAATTTTTTTCCATCTAGCCCCCTTTCGCAACGCGCGATAAGGAACCTCGTTCCAAAAAAGGAATAGCATAACATCATCACCTGTAATCCCCGAACCCACATTTTGACAGTTATGTTTTTAAGCCACCTGTAATAGGAGACCAACCTATTACCACCTACCGGGCACAACTCCAGGTGCTGTGGCTACTACTAAGAAATTCCTCATGGAAAAACCGAATAGCACTTTGCCCGACCCGGGGATTGAACCCAGGACTTCGTGCTCAACAGTTGCACTTGCAACCACTAGCTAGACCAACGAGGCAGTCTTCATTTTTTTTAACTTTGCCCCACACCAGAAATATCGCTTGTATCGTGTGTGCGTTTACAAACAATTAAGCTCACATACACAAACAGCAAGACCCGAAACAACTACTTGTAGTTCATACAAATATTTGATCCCGGGGATCGAACCCGCGATAAGCAGCACAGCAGTTGATCGCTCAGCCACTGCGCCAATCGTGCTGTCAAATTGAGCATATGTAGAGTTAAAGTATTTTATTTACGTAGTTTGAAATAGCCTAAGTAGTTTAAATGACTATATAATACTTATTTATAGAAATAGCAATAGTTTCCAAAGCGTTTCGTTTGTCATACATAAAATGCAAAAGACTGACATAAGCTTTCGAAAAGCTTAAAGCTAATCTCAGTTTTTTTTTACATTTCGTCTTTTCTATCACAGCGATTCCTATTACAATATCACTTAATTTTTTTTAAACTGTGCCCAACAGTTGGAACTTCTCCTGAATCGTGAGTGCATTTACAAACATTTAAACTTAATCTACACAAACAGTCAGACCCAAAACAACTACCTGTGGGCCATACAAATATTTGTTCCGTGTCACAGAATAAGTAATAGTACAAGTCCGTACGTGAATCGATCCCGCAACTCGCAGCGGAGCATATAATCGCGACAGTTATAATAATACCATTGTCTTAATTTAAATCCTTGAAAGTCAAAAGTCAAACCTTTTAACTTATAAAAACCTACAATCAACATGATTCGAAGCATTGATGCCTTTAAACAATTCGAAATATCAGTTTTGAATATCTATACAGTATAATTGAATTATCGATTTAGATATTCATCGATTCGGAACAATGGACATAATCGAATAAGTTTATCGATTCGAGACCTCACCAGACTTGACTTAATAATCGACTATTCGGTTTTATAAAGGACGTGACAACTGGCCGTTTAGAATACATTTGTTAGGCTATCAAAAAAAAATACAATGAAAATGTTATAGGTATTTTATTGGTGGCTATGAATGGCTTTATTGTAAAGAATTATGATTGGTTTCATGAATAATAGGAACTCATATTTTATGCATAATGTTGGCTGGCTATTTCGTTTCATTGTCAGCAAAAAATAACCTCTTGTGTGACATTTAAGGGCAGAAGTATTTAATAGTGCGCGTGCACCTAATTTAAACATAAGGTAGCAACATTATCATAAAAATATACACACATAAAGCTTTTTTTTATAGAACACCCTCTATGTTTTACTCGTACCTATACAATATTTGTATCTTAGAAGCGATTTCACAACATATTTTTTATCATACGCAACTTTTACGACACCAGAGCTACCCAATCACTCACAAACCGACATTTGACAACAATGAGACCGATGCATATCTTCAATCCATCACCACCAAGGCTAGGTAGACTCGTCCGTCAATTAATGCCAGGCAAATAGCACAGCGCGAGAAAACTTTGTCGATACTTCATCTCGTTGCGAAACGAGAGATATACTATATGTTTGGTAGTGTCGTGTCTCGTTCTATCGAGAGATAATATGACAGCAAACTTTTGTCGCTGGTTAAAGGTCTACCGTGATCACTTTCTTGGTTCGGATTACCTTCCAAAATGTCAGTAGCTGTGACATTTTTATATCGGCCGACATTTTAAAGGCAGATACGATCACGCCAATTAAATATTAATTTATTTGGGCTAGCATCGTGGGATTAGGAGCGGGGATGTGTCAATGTTTGATTCATTGGCTTGGTTTTGTTGTGGTGTTGCAATCAGAAAAAAATCGAAGACATATGACATACATCAGACAGCACTGGGGTCGTTAACTGTTGCACCTCCTGCCAACATTTTAGTCTTATTATCTAAATGTATTAACCGACTTCAAAAAAAGAAGTTTCGCAATTCAACTGTTTATTTTGTTTGTTTTTGTTCTCCAACAAATGTGGGTTGATTTTCATAATTCTTTTTTATCAAAGAAAGCGTATACTCCAAAATAAGCTTACTTCAGGAAGTCGGTGACTTTTGTTTGATTCATCGTTTTTTGCTGTTTTGGAACTCTTTTATTAGGACGTATTTTCGACCTCATATCTGTCATCTTAGGACAAGCTTGAGGACAACAGTAGGCCTATTAATATAAAAAAGTTGATTCTGTCCCAACATTATGTGTGAAACGTATAAATAACACAAAATGTACCCAGTAAAAGTAATGCATATTGTATTGTATTGTATAACGGGCTGGTGTCCGCAACTCCACGTCTGAGACGCGTATTTTGCGTATGGGTGGAAATATTATTCGATCCAGTAAGTAATGCCTAAGAGTACGCATAAAAATATTTACAAACGCTCAAAACAATCATAAAACCGTTTCTAATCTGTAATGAGTGTCCAATTTAAAGAGTTGGTGGAAAACAAAGAGCTTGGTTTTGCAGCTTTTTGCCGGATGCGATATCATCAAATAACTTCCACCGCTCTGGGCGGAGCGGCAGAGAGTTTTACTGACTAAAACTCACCATGTTCCTTCTTTTGCCCTTAATAGGTCGCGGTATCTCTTTCGAACAATCCGCAACCCCGGTTGGTTTTGTAGCTTAGCTTTAGTCTTGGTTGGTCAAAGTTCAATTGAAACCACGGTTCACATGACGCCTGTGATCCCCGAAGAGTTGTGCAGGTACGTAATAGTACCTAAACCCACATTTCACCCGCAAATTTAAGTCCCATTTCAAAGCGGGCAAGCCTATTCAAGCCATTAAACGGGCACAAATCCAGACTGAAAAATCTCAATAGCACTCAAACTAATCAATTATTATATCACTCTTTCCCTTCACTCCAAATCTCTCTCACACAAATCCACTTAAACGTATAACTTCACATTTTATCATCACCCCGAGCCGACCAACAAAGTGTTCCGAGCTATCCAGTTCGCCTACAGTCCCATTGTTTTGTCTGTAAGCCGATTGTACAGTCAGCGACGAAAATATATAGGTAAAGGGACAGTAGATACGACACTTGTAAAATCCACGATTGACGATGACAATTGCGTTTCCAGTGATACTGCATCTCTTTGCGAATGGTTGCAAAAAAAGTTGGTAAACGATTCGAGATTACTGTGTGCTTAAAACAGAATGTTCTAAATGGTTAGAATAACTTAGAAAGATTTCCTCCAAGATTCAAGATATTTTTATTTGTCCAATACACAAACAAAGGTTGTTCCAGAATAAAGAGTTATTGACACTATCACTAACATCAGACCTATTTTTCTTCAAGGGATTTGGCACAGGCGTGCCTTCAACTGTCTTTCTGGCAAGAATTATATCAATGGTGACATAAAGCTTGAATGTCTTTACTTCTTCTGTCAGTAAATCCAAAAAATTTCGACGCTGTCTGTACATTCCATTTGTCCCACAGATATAACATAAACTAGTCCGGGGTTTAAACACCATCAGTCTATGATGTATATTGCTACATGTGTCGATAGTTAATAGACTGGTACTCTTTAGTTCGAATAGCAATATACTGTGGGAGTACCAGTACCAGTGATAACGATCATCTAATGCTGGTATAAAGTTAACCGGGATAAGTGTGGAAGGATTTTTGTTTAAACGCAGGATGTTCGTGGCTTCCTGGAATTGCAGTTTACCGTAACTGCCTCCCTGTATCTAGTGCCTACCACACTCTGAGGCATCGGTAATGCTGCTCAACTTGTGTAGTCCCTAGAATTGTATTGCCGAACTGAAGTTATAGAATTAGTTTTCAGCCGTCTTCTGAAGCTGTTTTCAACCAGCCCGGTAGTCCGGTTAAGTAGGTAACGACCTCATAGGTTGAACTACGAGATGCGATTCAAATTAAAAAAAACATGTGTATTTAATTCAGCAACAGATATATCAATATATATTTCTGTATCCATGCAACCACAACAAAACGTATGAATCTCGCGCCTAATAATTTTACAAATATTTGGAACTCAGTACCTATTAACTTAGTATCGCCCATTAAAGTTCAAAGTCCTTCCCCGCTGTCAAACGACCTTTGTCTAACCACCGTGCAATAATTTCTAAGTTTAACGGGCACCATTCGCTCTCCTCTCAATTTCACACTTAATCTACAGGCCGATTTAATGGGTAACGGATCGAACTAGTTGAGCTGAAATTGAGTATTCGACATATTGGCGTATATCGGATAGATTAGTGGACATTCGAGAAATTAATGTTGGTATAAAGTCACTGATCGGTATAAGTCTTGCACTATTACTATCATATTATAGTAGAAGATTGGTTTTAAAAATAAAGGTAGATGGAGTGTTTGAAAAAAATGATTTGGAATTAGAAAACAAGGGTGAAATTAATTAAAGAAAAAGAGATGAGGTCCAAAGACTTAGCCTACATTGGATAAAAGAGGAAGATAACCTTGATGATAGTGTAAAATACGAAAACGAAAGAAAACGGTTTAACCATTTGACGAAACAAACCATAATTACAAGTACGCAATACTCATTTATCAAAACGTACTTAAAGTAAAAACGATACTAGAGATGATAAAACAAACACTACACAAGACGTGTGATGTGGTACATACACATAGAGGCACTTCAGGCAAAAAAAACCCAGCCAGCGAACCAAAACCGCAGCGTCCACTTACGAACCGTCCAGCCACTGTAGCCAACAGTTAATATAATATACAGCAAGACAAAGACGCTCGAAAGTCCCGCAGATACCATCGCCACCTTTCACCGAGCGATCGGTTTTGCTCCAAATAAGTGAAACCTCGCCATTATGTCGCATTAAAATTGATACCTGCTCTACATGACGTAAATGCTTCTTGCATTTTATGTAAGCCTGGTAAAAATCGATGGTGGCACGGATGGTAAACTTTTGGCAAACCCATTCCAAAAGTTTACCATCCAACAACTGCCAATAATGGTTATTGTTTTGAGTACGATATTTTTTCTATCTCTACAATTACACTATTACAGATGTTCAGAGCATTATAACATGGAACGAGATAATTAAGACATTAGCATCATCATCTAGTCACATGTCTTGTAATTTTGGAAACCAGATGCTTGACATTTGCCTCCTCTATTGCATTGTAATCCCACTGAATGCTATAAATTAAGTGTGATATAGACTGATTATATACGAGTTCAATAACTTTTTTGGAAACAAAATAAACGCGTCACGCATTTGTGAAAAGGTTCACCACCCCAGACGTACTGCTTCCGGGGCGTTGCGTAGCTTGTGTATACTTAGCCATTCAACTTATACCTATAGCGCGGTTCAAGACAAATGCTTGACAGTCAATTTTCATGTTCCATAGGTATAATTTTCTAGAAAACTTAAGTTTATTACGTACATTTCTTCCGTCTGTTGTGTCCTTATAATTTCCAAAATGATAAATAGCATGTCCGCACTACGGAATGACGTAACACACTTTCTTTCCAAAAAGTCTGTTATACAGGTTCTTTTTATTAAAAACAATTCACCCATTGATAAACAACAAACAAAACATTTAGCATCAATAACACGTGTGGGGCCGTAATAAGACACCTCCCAATTTGAATACAACCTCAAAATTTGAAAGCAAAAGAGGATAACTGAACGTATCCAAATACAACAGCTATAAGAGGGATAACATATGTATGGGCTCGCGACAAATGTCTTCATTATTCGGCCTACGCACTAAGCACAGCTTATTACCAAAGAGCGGACTTTATCATCGCAGATACGACAGAGGAGTTTATTGTGACAACGACGTACTTTGTGGGTGTTGGGCGTGAATGTTGATTTGATTGTGTTGGTTTTTTGTTTATGAGAGCATTAGTGTCGCATTAGAGCGTGTAGAAGTTATGGCTGAATTTAATGGCAAATAGTCTGAGATAAGTTAATCATTTCGGCAAGTCGTAGTAGTAGTATTTATAATGTTACTGTCAAAAGTAGTACAACAATTCTTGGCAATCTAACATAAAAGAGACATCAAATACCATGTAGTGTCTAAATAATTTGTATTGCATGCTTCCAAAGTTTCCGTATGTTGGGTGATTGATTATGCTCTTGATCATCCATCCGATAACTATCAACTCATTGATTCAACAAAACTCAAAAATACCCTTCGAATTTCTCTAAAAGAAATTTAAGAACCACGACATTAGGCACTTTTGTGTATTAGTTAGTGGAGCCATTTATTTTAAATTATAGACCAATCCTTTACAAGTTTAAAATTTGAATTACAATCTGTCAATATGAAATGCCATTTTTTTTTTCTAAATCTTTCTATATTAAAAAAAAATCTTTGTGAATCCGTGGGGCAAATAGCTGCCTATTTTTTATTCTTTTTTATAAAACGTTGCCTTACACTAGGAATTTCTCCTGTATTGTGGGTGCGTTTACAAACATTCAAACTCAACTCAAAAGCCAGACCCGAAACAACTATCTGTAGGCCATACAAATATTTGTTCCGTGCGGGAATCGAACCCGCGACACGCAGCGCGGCAGTCGATCGCTCAGCCACTGCGCCAACTGTGCCGTCTGTTTTGTAAGTTATATATAATCTAATTATACGTTATATACATATAATCTAACAGTAGTAACCATAAATCATATCAAACTCAAACTCAAAGCATTACAGGCATTTTTTTAATGTCAAGAAACAAAAGGATGAAGCTTCAGTCCCAGTCACAAGGCATTATAACTTGTGAAAGTAATGTATCTTGTATCTACGCACAACCTTCTCAAATATATCCCGTGACATTACCATTATGTTCCAGCTCCTAATTTCCATAGGCACAAACAGGTCCTACCACCCACTTGATCTATGGCTGGGTCACGCCCAGGGCGGGAGTTGCCCACGCGCACCCAAAGGTTACACCTATAACGTATTTGCTGAACAATAGCGGTGCAACGATCGAAGGCTTGTCACTCTGGCGAGGTCGTTCTCCTTTGATTCATGATCTTGTGTAAGATGCAGTTTGACTTGTAGTTTGTCTGATTGACATCGTAGTAGGAGATTTAAGGGGTTATTTTATTTGAGATGTGTTCGGAATTAACTGAATAAACTCGTAAATTCTACAAAAACGTCTTGCTTTTTAAATTAACTATCTCTTAAGTGTAATTTTGTAAGTTGGATCTTTTTTGCTCGTATTAACGTCTGATTAATTTCCGTTCGAATTCACCTTTCTAGAAATATGACCAGTGGACACATATTATTTCCTAATATTGGAAATTATATTGATTTTTTCACGCAAAGCTCAACGCTATGGACCCTCTATCCTTACCTTATTTAAGCACAAATATATATGTCTTTGATTGGTCTAGTTAAATCTCCTTTGGGATAGAACACTGGCTCCTGTAACACAGGTCTTTCACCTAGCACAGGAGTCAGGGACTTCACAAAAAATTTAACCACTTCTTGTGTAATAAAGTTAATTTTTTAGTTAGTTCTTGTGTAGTATATTTAGTTGTCGCAAGCGCAACTGCTGTACATGAGGTCCAATGTTCGATTCCCAGGTCGAGTAACTTGTAATTGGGTTTTTCAATCAGAAATTTCTCAAAAGCAGCCATTGAGTATTGATTTTTTTCCCTGGCGGCAATATGCTTGTTCGCGTCTATAACATAAAAACATGATTATCGAAATGGGGGTGTACTATTTCATACACGCTTGCTTAACCCTTCGGCTATTACTGGCGTGATGTTTCTTCTTTGCCTAGAAAATCAAAATATGAGAGTTAGGACCACATTTGTAAACAATACATCAAATCTTTGTACAAGAAAACAAATGAAAAGCGATTAAAAACCGCTACCTTAGCTGTTTAGACCAATAGTATGATCCTAATTCCCAGATCAACATAACTATTAACAAGGCACAATTGCATTGACCTCAACAAAATTACATCAAATCATAACGTCTGATTGTTTACCAAGAAAGTTTGGCCATAACAAGTGATCATTGTTGTACAGCATCTATTATTACCTCACCGTTTGTTATCTTATTCGGTAACGATGTTTTGGCATCCCGCATCGTCGGACTCGAGGCTCGACACGGTAGGAATTGTGTCAATAAGTTTAGTCAGAGACAAACATGCGCGAAATTTGTTTACACACAAACACTGTCTTGAATCATGGATACATAACTGTGGTCGTTTCTGTGGCTATGTTTTTGGTACTGGAATTTAAGTAGGTACGTCTAGTTTATCATGGAACCAGAGAAGTTGTAGTCTTGCAGTGGTACAAGAGGAGATTTGATTGTCCGCCTTACTTCTCTTCATATACATACCTACATGTGTGTATAATCAAATATGTACGCATGTAAATATTTGATTTTATAGTTCTACTAGCTTTCGCCCGCGGCTTCGCTCGCGTTAAATTCGGTATAACACACCAAACAGACCTGCAGATTTTGCTCTTGCGCCTGATGGATTTGTAATAGCAACGCTAAGTTTTCTCTTTTCTTCCCTCGTTCTCCCTCATATCCCACTTTTTTTTAATAAAAGTTAGCCTATGTCCGTCTCCTGGTTCCCAACTATCTCTGTACCAAAATTCATCAAAATCGGTTTAGCCATTAAAGCGTGAAGAGGTAACAAACAAACAAACAAACAAACAAACTCACTTTCGCTTTTATAATATTAGTAAGGATTGGCACTCATTTCATATGAAGATTAGCTGCCCATTAACAATTGTTTTCTAACCAATGAAAATTATGAAATTTGCAACTCTTTACAAAGAATTTCATCAGATCTGACTTGTTCTTTGTGGAACTACCCAGATGATCTTTGCGACTGTATGAAAACAAAATAATTTTAATCGTGAATTACGCGAAACAACATTAAAATTAATTACCACATTTCCGAACACAAAATATTTTACTGAACTCTGCAACTTTCACAAAGTAAACCAGAGTTGTGTACTACTACCATAACGCCATATTTGAAAACTCAATAGCAGTAACGGCAACAAAATAGAAGCAATCCCCAAGACAGCAGCGAAAACGCTGCGGTACAGGACCAAAAATTGTTAGAGTAGGGAGGATATACGTTCTAGGAATTACAAGACTTGCTGTGTCTGGACTTCAGACAATTTTTTCGGACGGCCAGCTACCGCTGGGGCCTAAGATCTTCTCAATTCTCCTTGAACGTAATTATAACATCAAAACTCGTAGTATTATATAGCTCTTTGTTATTGTTTCATCACTGTCATCTACTTGGCGTTAGACTGGAAGCTGTCCCCAATATAGTTGGGTCTAACGAGATGCAGCAGAATGCTTGATTTGAATATACCGGCTGCCTATCTCACATCTACAACCCAGTTACTCCAGAAATTTCCGATGATTTTGAATTAAGTAAATAATATCCACAATTCAAGCTATCTGAGCGCATCTATAGCTATAACAATCCACAACACCCGAATCATGAAACACACTTATAAAAGCTGCTATTCACTGTAACCAGGATGCAGATTATAGCTATTAGCCTAACACCGACCACTCGACATTACACCAGAAAAGCTTCCCGTCACAATAAACTGCCCGGCAATCAGGGTTACCAATCAATTTGTACGGACACTTCCGGTTTTTCTACTTCATCGGAATTTGTCCGGACTTATCAATTTACGGTTTTTTTTTTTTATAAAAAACAAATGACTGTCTAATAAAGAAAGATCAAAAGGTTCACACGTTTTGTTCTAATGTGCCTGCTTCAGACTGTTTAAACTTGAAACGGGCAGCCCTATCTGCAATAGGCATTTTATATTCATATGTTATAGCTATATACTATAAAAACTGGTTCACCTTTTAAGTGAACCAGAGTAAATAGCTTCCTAAATAATTTATAATATAATTTACTATCTGAATGTGATGTGTAATGGAGGTTTTATCTTAAATAGTCCGCAATTTACATATCTGAGTGACAATTTGTCAGTCAATATTTTAAAAGTTTGACCTTTTTTAAGTTCAACACTGTTTGGAGATTGGACTTTGATTTTTAGATGCCAGAATAAGTACACAGTCGTTTGTTCTGATTATAATTTCACTAAACTTAGGACAAGAAATGTCAAAATATCTTATTTGACAAATACGAACCCGGTAGAATAAAAAATTTACTGCAAAAATCTATGGCAGTCAGTTCAGCGAAAATTACAATGGTTACCTTGATTGTAAAACTGGTGATTATTGCTGTGTGTTTTTATCTGCAAAACTGTATCTAGGTATGTTGTTTATTCGTTTTACAAAGATTTACTCGACAAATACGTAAAAACACGCCTGTAATTGAGTCATTTGCGTAATTATAGAGTATTATCCCCAATTTGGTATTAATCGCTTCAAGATTCTCAATTCGTCTCGTACCGTCTGTCGACCGTAATTCTGATACAGTTACAAATCGTTCGCTATATTTGGCTCAGGAAGAAATTGTTATTGAGTCTTGCTAATTAGTTAACAACTAGTTCTTGGTAAAATAGAGATTGGGCTTATGGTACAACATCTGAGAAGAGCTGTACAAAAAGTCTAGATAGCAAATTATAAAGTATCGCTACATATACTACTTTCCTACAGGAACTGATGGCCTTTCCGTTCAGTTCCTGTAGTAACATATTCAATGGTGTCAATTTGTTTTATAACAGTCAACCAATAATTGCATTCTATAGAGTAAATCCATCGAACATCGACTTAATCCCCATGTGTCAAAATGTCAAATGTCGGAGAGCTTCACACGGTACCTTAACGCAGACGCAATGAAAGTAAAAAAAAATCAAAATAAAGTCTCGATAATCTGTGGTGAACTATCACGCATGGGGTCATTGGCCAGTTGACATTTGACATGCGAATGTCAAGGTGCGCTCGCGCAGTTCCGAGAACAGTAGGGCGCATGCGTCAGGAGATCGAGATTATTATGTGTGTAATGAACGCGTCGTGACATTTTTCAACAGAAATGTCAATGTGCCTTTGTGTTGGTGTCGGTTATGATCGATTAAAGCGTCAAGATTTTATGTTTATGTTTCTTGATTATGTGCATAATTTGTTTTTCTTGCTCTGGCTATAAATACCCGCTGTATATAACGTTGTTGTATAAAAACTACTTGGTCAGATCACAGTGTAACATTTTTGTATTCGCTTTTAACTTGAACATTGTATAGTAATAAATATTAACTATAGGTACATACCCGCTGCTGAGAATGCAGACTATTGCCTTGCCTATAGCAGAGTACTTAATTACACCGACTTATTTGGTAATGTCACTGTATTAATAATACCTCGCACCTCGCTTGCAGGCAAATAATTACTCATTAAGGAAAATTACTCAGGAATAACACTAAAACATTCACTTTATTAACAAAAACGGATTTTGATGAGTCAATCAAAGACACAGAACATAATTATAACAAATCTAAAGCGCGCAAAATTTCGAGAAAGCGTAAAAATGGCGGTAACTTTTCAATCTAGAAAGCGTAAGTGATACACATGCCTAGATTTTTGAAATCTAACTTAATTCCGCTTTAATTTGTCTGTCATGCTATCACGGTATATCACAAAATAATCAAGAGATTTTAGATTGTATCTTAGTCCATGGGTCAATGCGCATAAGCACATTTTAGCCAAGTCACAAATTGAACTAGAAATTGATTACGTTATACCTGAGTTACTGTAGTTTGACCTCGGTTCAGCTGTCTAAATAATCGCTAAGTAATGTGTACTAAACGAAATGAATGATACGACGATTTCATGAAGTTAGGGTCAATCAAAATTGACTGATTTATGTAACTACTGCTGATATAAATGTCTCGTTATCACCTTTAGTCATAGCAGTGACATCTTCAATTTAAAATGTTTGATAACTTATTTTCTTTCCATTCAAATATATATAGAAGAACATTGCTAAAACTACATCATCAACTGCCTAGCCTTTTCCCAACTATGTTGGAGTCGGCTTCCGGTCTTAGCGGATGCAGCTGAATACCAGTATTTTACATGGAGCGACTGCCTATCTGACCTCCACAACCCAGTTAGTAGCCGGTAATATATGTCAGTTTATACCCGGTGATACCCCATGGTAAGACTGGTTATCAGATTTTCGGTACGCTGACTACCTGTTACGACTGTCAAAGATGACTACCGGGACCAACAGCTTAAGGCGCGGTAACAAGCTAATCTTTAGGTATTCGCGGAAGTGAGGCTAGCTGCCTACTGGGCATGGTCTGACACAAGTACACGACAGTACTGCATCGAAAGAATAGAAATAAGGTAGAAAATATTTCGGTGTTTGATTTTATTTGAATATCATGTCCGCCAAAACGTAGGTCATTTATACGCGCAGTTTTAATTGAATATAAAAAAAATACAGTTCCGTGTTTGAAAAATTTTAAATATCTCTTTAGTCTATAAAATTTCCTTTGTTATAGATATAAAAAATATGATGGTTGTCGCTGAAAAAATTGAGAATTTCGAGACGAAAAAAATTTTTTCGTAGTCTTTTAAAACATTTTTTTTTCGTAGTACTAGACCACTTTTGTAAACAGATTTTGTTTAAGTCTTTACTTTATGTATTGAACTATACACGGTATTTTTTTTTTGGCTAGTGGCATGTACAGATACGGCTAACTTTGCGACGAAAATCTAGACGTTTTACGAAGTGTTTGCTTTGTACAGCGCCTTAGCGTGCTTTCCGACGCTCGGAGGAAACTTGGGATATAACGGGTGAGCACCTATCCACAGACCAACTTAGGCAAGCGCGGCTAAACCTATAGATCGACCCGAGCGGTTGCTATAATTTAGCTACGATCTAAAACTACAACGTTTAAAAAATATCTGAATTTAAAACTAAGAGGTCGTATAGCTGTCTTTATATCCTCCTCTTCATTTTTTTTCGTTTTTGCAAGGTTAACGACCTCAAATCGACATAACCTTTAAAGGATAGCAATCTAACAATAATCTCACGTCATCCTCCATTATATTAACAGTGAAAATGACTCAAAACATGAGGAAATCAATAGGAAACAACACATGAGTCAGAAGAGCCGAAACAACGAAATATCTAAAAAGTAACATCTCAATTTCCATTCTTGAATCCTACACGATGATCGTTTATGGATTTTAGGTGGTTTTGTAGGGCTGCTAAGAAAAACAAGATGAAATAATTCAATTCAATTTATTTTACGGACATCTTGATCCAACAGTTAGTATACTGACTTAAAAACTGTTGTTAGTAAAACAAATATAAAAGGCACTGATTCTTAAATTTCGCCTCAGGGCAGGAAAACAGACCCCTGCGCTGAGACAACCCGCCCCATCCAGATAACCGATAGAGAGATATGTACCGCTCTAATCGATCATCAGACGAACGAAATGCCTCAACACAGGAGCAGAAATAAGTGAAGTAAAATAAAATTACCTTTTTATTTTTGTCGCCTCATTGGCTGTCACCAAAGATTTTTAAAAGAAATACAAGAGCGGACATTGGGAATATTCACATGCAAAAATGTTGATCCCGAACATTTTCAATTTTGGCACACAAATGCTCCGTGACAAGTGGCCTTGTGACACTAGTCAGAACGATTTGTTACTAAGTTTTCTTCGTCTTGGCCCTTATTAAATATTTGAATGTCTTTGGCTGCTACATTGGTCGAGTACTCGAAAGCGAGACTGTTGACCACGATGTCCTGGGTCCGATTTTCAAATCGGGCAAATTGATATTCGGTTTTCCGATCAGGAATTTCACAGAAGCAATTACTACGAATCTGGATTTGTAATAATATGGTTATAAGCTCACCATCTCTCCTTCCATTCCTTCTAATCCTCCCAACTTGAGTGTGAACTCCAATCTCTTTTGAAGTCATCTCAATACCCATCAAATAATGTGTGGCTGATTTTCTCTAACTTAAAATCACTCACTTAACCTACAGTTCTATCAAAACAGAACAAAAATCCAACACACAACCTTGCAAGTTTCAACCTACTCACAACATTAGTAGTAAAAAACGAATAAACTTGATCATGGCAGCCCTGGGTGCGCCGGCGCTCGTCAGGGCGCGCACGTGGGCCGCGGGCGTGACATTTGCCCCATGAGTGCAACAAGTGACGTCAACGCCGCGCATGCGCCTTACATACGTATTTATGTATACTCTAGTATATAGTATAGCGCGTTATACAGCGTGTGATAGAAAAGTTGTAATCGTATCCAAAAGTTGTGATGCAGACCAACTGAACAACTTTCTCCATTTGACCAACAGCAAAATTGCAAAAAACATATCAGCTGTCCCATATAAAATTTTGATACCTTCTTCTTGCTTGTATGTCATGACTGAGGGTCCTGACAGCTGGTGGCTGTCACTTTGCGCTCCAGAGCTCTCCAAGTTGCTCTTTCTGCCGCCATTCTAGTAGGCGTGAGCAAAATTGATAGTCCACGGCTACATATTAATACCTATTCGATTCAATTGTATTGAGCATCTCATTTCATTTAACGTGATAGTATGATGGTTTATATCCCACCACACCTTTAAAACTACCACTTTTTTGATACATGCTGTATACATGTTATGTATTGTAGTCGTAGGCGATAATGTTAAGAGTTTATTAGAGACCGTTTATAGGCAAACGTGGTTGATCTCGGGTAATGTCACCCGGATTAAGTAAGCTTTGTTGTGTATCTACTAATACTGTGCTATCTGATGAACTTTATGGTTGATAGGTTTATATTTGTTGATGTGAGATTTGTGGATTTGTGAGGTATCAAATTACCAGGTTAACGGCGTTGACAAATATTTGTATTGATGCAAAGACGACTGCCGAAAATGTTTCCAGTTAGATTCTTTACAAAATGCAGTTAAATATCGGAATAGTGTTTTTTTTTTTTAAACTACCTATCATACAATTTATGTCCCAAAACAACTCTATCCGATAGATATCCTATAACATGAAATTTTTATTGTCAATAACCGTCATAATAAATCCTATGAAAATCACATAAATTTTTATAACTTTCTTTTGACACAGATAGAAAATCTTTCTCGTATATCTAAGTAACTAAGTTTGGGTTGAACATAAAGGTTGAAAAGCCATCCAGACTGTTTAGGCGACATTAAGATCTGAATAGGCTAGCCGTCCGCATGCGTCCGCCTACGCGACACGACACGGCGACTAGTAAATTATAATTGTCGGCGATTTGTCGCAAACCGCGCTACAATGTGTTGTTACTTGGTTAAATTGTATACGAAATGTATATTTCAAGATTAATTTGCGAATTGCGAGTGTACTTTTGTGGATAATTTCAGAGTTACAAACGTTTTGAAAAGTGGATGAGACGATTTGTCGATAACCATAATATCAATTTAAAGTTGAAAAATTCGCCAACAATTTTAGAGCGACTGTTTTGTAAACAGTATCGTTCCGTTTATTTCAGTCAAGAGATTTTTTTATTTCACTTACAGACGCCAATCACGTAAACAAGGCATTTTTGCTATCTGTGTACTGGATTGTTTGTTATTTGGCCTGCGCAAAGCAGATTCTATCTTACTTCATTTCAGGTCATAAATCAACAGAATCCGTCAGTTATTTTGTATAGACAAATTGCAAACTAAATGCGGTCCTTCCGTATCTGTACATTGTGACTTCCAAAAAAACACTAAATAGTGTAAAATTAGTTAATTTTCGGAAGTCGGTGCCAAAAAAAACGATGAATCAAACAAAAGTCACCGTTTTACGAAAGTAAACTTATTTTCCAATTATTAGTGTTTTATTTTTTGTTTTACCGAATCCGGTCAACGAACAAAGCATGGCCCTACTTCAATTCTGACAACCGTCTTAAGTCACCAACTGTTTGACTATTCTCGCTTATCTGTCTTGATCCATCCTAGAAGTGTGACCTACCCAACCCTATTTCAACCTCGCACACATTCACAGGTACTTCAGTATCGAGTATCTGATGTCCTGTATGGCGTCTGCAATTTAAGGAACCCACTCTTTTCTAAAGCCAAATCTCACAACCCACCAAAATCGCCTGTGAGTAGTCGGCCTAACCCTGTGCATGCAACACGGCCGTGTCTAAACACGTCCGCGGCTGCGTGGGCGCAGGTCACCGCGTTAGCGGCTTATTATGTCTGTCGCGAATAAACTATGCAGAATTATGCGCCAAGATATTATACTTATGCCTTTTCGGTTGTTACAACAATGTTGGCATTTGGACAACATTCGTTTTGTGTAACGGTATGTTAGGTTGTTTTTTTTAATTTGGTTTGTGACCCAGGTGTCATGTCAGTGATTCGGCCAGGTGTGTCTCTTGTTTTTCGAAAAAAATGTATCGTAGGTTCTGTCACTTGCATGATTCCAATAATTTTAACTACAGTACTTTCACAGTTAATATGCCTTGTGACAGGAACTGTAATCTTTTTTTTGGTCAACCTGTGCTCTTGTTTAAGATATTTTCTTTAGAACGTGTCGATGACAATCAAAATTGAGTTATTTATCGGATTGTAAGTTACTTGGAAAACCTGTAACTTTTCACAATGAGTTTTCAGAAATCAGTTAAAGAACGAACAGAACAGAAAGAACTTAGTGATTCTCACTAAGTTCTTTAGAAGATAAAATTTAATATGTTATAAAACCGCTGTTTTTAAAACAAACTCAACTTGAGATAAAACTCAAATTCAAATTCAACAAATACAACTCAAATTCAAATTCAGACAATTAAATGAATTTGAATTTGAGTTGTATTTTCCTGTTATTCAAAAATAAGCATCAACATTCAATTTTATTTTAAATTACGATTACTCAAAACGATTCCTCAACAATATTTTCAATGATATCATAACAAATTGAGAACAGTTTAGGGCCAGCGTGGGAAAGAGGTCCAGCAGTGGGTGACGATGATGTAACGACCCGGTGTCAAACCCAGGACCCGACCGTAGGATCCCACGCGTCCACGACTTTTGACCGCTGCGCCTACGTGCAAAACGCTTATGAGTTGGGTAAATAACGTTATACCTATTGCTACATCTTTCGTTTGCTTGTTATACTTGTAATACTTGTAAGAGCATATTTTGGTAACAGATGTAAGCTAAATTTGTTAGCCTTTTCCCGGGTGGTCTCTTGAAAAAGTTGACGTTCAATAAATGTTGATATCAGCCTAATTTAAATTAATTCGTTTTGATTTAAAGTCAGAGATACATATACACATAATAACTGATAACGGGTTAGACACTAACTATACGAAAAAGAAGGAAGATCTTAGGAAATCTTGCCATTGTCTGTAATTACCAAAATATCCTCATTGGAGTGTTCTTACTTGATAAAACGTCTCAAATATCATCGTATTCCGTAGATACATTTAAACGTGGTTTAACTGAATCGAAACGAGTTTTAAAACAAAATTTTGTAAAAAACTCAACAACTTTTCCATTTGCAAAATACTAATAAAGTAATAAAACTAAACTTACACAAACTTTCTTAAATAAGTATTCAAACTTAATCACAACAACCGTCTTCAAACGAGCCACATCTATCACTTTTATTAAAATCAATTTACATTTAAATGTACCTAACAAAGTACGCCTTCATTTAAAGATGGCGTCATGAAAGGGCTACCGATATTGCTACATTTCACACCATAATCATATATATTTACGACAACTTTAACATAACAAATATAACTGATGGATTATACAAGATATTGAAAAGGGGACTTCGAATTATTATGTTTACTGTTAGTATAAATATGGTTTTGTACCTTTGTTGAAATGAAATATAAAGGAATTGAATTAAAGATTATTTCATACTGATTGGGTTATATATCAAATGTAGTCTTTAAAGGCCTTTACTATTTAGAATTAATAAGATACCTACCTCATTGGTCTAGTAGTCGCAAGCTCGACTGCAGAGCATGATGTTTTGGGTTCGATTCCTGAGTGGGGCAAAGTGTTATTAGGTTTTCCCATCTAGAATTTCTTAATAGCAGCAGTACTAAGTTTTGATTTGTGCCCAGATGATGGCAATACATTCGCCCCCTATAACATCCCACTAATATTATAAATGCGAATGTTTGTGCGGCTGAACGGATTTTGATCAAATTTGCCACAGATTTTGATTATAGTCTGAAATAACACATAGGATACACAGGCGGAGCCGCGGGCGCCAGCTAGTGGGACATAAACATAACCGGCGAAATGTTACTGCATTATAAGGTGAACCTCTGCTTAAACCTCCGTGAATTACAGGCACGATGTTATATTTATGTATATTTTATTTCATAAGATGTATTCGTAAATATCTTACCTACTTACATCTTTATTTGAACTAAGACTTTCATACATTTTGCTTTCACATTCAATGTAATCACATATTCTAAAATATGGCAAAATAACAAGCATTAAAACCACATTAAACGAAATTAAATAAATCACATTAATATCCCCTTTTAGCGGGAATGAATGAACTGTCAGTACTTTTGGTATTTGGTACAAAACATGGGCCTCAAAGCAAGCTACAAGTATACGATCTGTAGGAACCATTCTAAGCGTATAAAATGTATTTAAACATGTTCTAACGACGTGTTTGTCATTTTAAGTAGACATGGAGGCGGAGGAGGATATTTGCGGGTGGAAAAAAATAACTTGAAGAGTGTACCCATTCCTCATACTAGTAGTATGAGAAAAAACCCTGACGGAAAGACCCAGTAACCTTTTGCCAGGCCTAGGAATAGAAGCCCAGGTACTTATACTCAGTTACGTTACGTCCATTAGAACAACGAAGCACTTAAGATACTGCAACGAGACAGTATTCTAATCAAGTACATTTTAATCAGAGTGGCGACCAAATCAGAGCTCTCACGGTCCACAGAAGATCATTCAACCACCTTAACACCAATCCAGAGAGATTACAATGACTTATTAAACACCAAAGACGCCGCAGTGACCCCAGCCACCAATCAAAGCCGATTCACTACGCTCCATCCTATTGTACTTACAATAACGGTGTAAGTCCTGCATAGCCACCAGACCCAGGATTTCAGATAATTATTAGACTTGTGAACGTAATTTTCCGGTTAATGAAACTTCTAATAGATTACAGAAGGCACCAGAACCTTGTAATAGAATATTTTGCTCGATAAAGTTAGTGTAACGGTAGTTAATTGATTGGAAGTGTTTGGAATCGGTTAAATGCTTTTATTGGTGATTCAGATGGTGAATGGGAGTTATAGGAATATGGAGTATGTGGGTGGCCCAGCTGTATGGCATATTGCCTAGAGCAGGGATCTTCTTTAATTAGTTAGAGTCGTAAGTAAGTAAAAAGTCTTGAAAGGACCTTTTGCATCGCTGTTGAATGGTTAAAGAAAAATGTGTAAAAACTGGAATCACATCAATCCATTACACTCGCCATTGTACATGAGCTATGTTATTACAATTCCGTATGAATAATTCTATTATTTTAGCAACAAAGAATAAGAATAGGTGATGGTAGGGTTTCGTAGGTCCATACTGCATGATGGTGTTGTGAACAATAATCTAATTAGCAATTCTTAACCTACGCTTACATAATCACCTTACCTAACAAATGCATTTAATCAATCAAAATCTACATCTTTTGTCACCAAAAGCAGCATCGGTAGCAACATTTAATTGGTAATTCTTAATACATATCCACAATAGAAAATCAATTGGCAGTCAGACATCGGATCCCATTTTTCTAAGAAGACAACTGACGTGTACAGAATCGCATTAACCTTTAAAAGATTAGCATGTGTCCAACTGCCAAGCAGTTACTATAAATGAGGTTGAAATTTAACGAATAGAAATCGAAATGGGTGGCGAGTTACGTAATAAATTTTGTTCGTTATACATTGGATGTCATTGAGACCCGGAGATTTTGCAAATCCGCTTCTCTTGTGCAAAAAGGTTTGTGTCCATTAATTGGAATGCTATTAAATATTCATTCGGTAACGAAGTAAAGCTATGACTTAGTGGTATAGAAGTGGCTAAAAGTGATGGGGAGACGACATTGCTGCCATCGTTGGAATATCCTGGATGAGACTAGTATAAGAACACGGTGCTTGACACAAGCGAGATGCCTATGCCCAGCAGTGGGTGAAGTCGAGCCGTGGATGATTAACCAATTAAATTATACGTACGCTAAGGAACTCTGACTTTTTGTGCTGCAGTTGGTCAGTTTTTGGCACAGCATTTATAATACAAATCATCTCGTTATCAAGGAAAGGTATTTGCAAAAGCAAATTGATTGTTTTTATTTTATTAATGTTTGTTTTTTTTCTGCTGACTAATTTTTCTAACTTTTATTTTTCTTTTATGAAACTTGTTTCTGAAATAAACGATTTATTATTATAAATAATATTAATGCGGTTTAACGTAAAATTAAGTTATGGAATCAATAACTAAAATAAAAGTAGTGGGACAGCTTTTGAATTCATTCATAATTAAACAAAATGAAAAACCCTGAAAAGAACATTGCAGGCTCTCATCATGATTGCAATTTGTCAGTCCATACACCCATATATTTTAACTTTTCTATCATCATTATTACTCATAGAACTGTCCATCTACAACCCCGGGAGTTACATTACATACATCCAGTAAGAGTTCCCACAGACTGCAACCTTTTAATAGGCCGATAGTTTAGTCGGCTTAGGCAGCTAGCTCGTAAAGCGGCCAGCAATAAAAAATGTTGATGACGACTGCGTTCGAACAATGTGCTAATTCGAACCATGGGTCCGAGTCAGCCGATCAAATAATCGCCAAGTATGCGAACAGAGTAAGAGTAGTTACAGAGTTAGGCTAGTTTCCAAAAAAAAAATATTAGTTTGTCTTTTAATCATTCAAAAATAAGGGTAACGTCACGCGTTGCTGAATTTTTACCCAACAAGTGACGTCACACGTAACTTTAATCTTTGTCATTTTAAAGCTTTATTTTTGAAAAATCTAAAAGACGGACTAAATAGAATGTAATTACTTTGACCCTGGAAACTACCCTTTAGTGTGTCTAAAGTTAAGTTAGAAGTTTCATAAGGGCTCATGCCTATGTGAAAATATTTCGATTTTGTTTTTTTGTTATTTGAAGAAAATCATGTAACCAATCAAACTGATTTATCGTTTGGTACCGAAATTTAAAATGTGGTCCAGCATACATGTTCATATTGGTTAAGAAATCGATTAAACAGTCGGCTGGTAGAAATTCTCCAACATGTTGGCTACCAACTAACCCTACACCGATCAACACCAATAAAAAAAAAACAGCGACACGAAAACAAAACAAAATCCATTGGCGGGCACCACCGCTGCACCGTTTCAAATCTGACCTTTACTTATCACACAGCTAATGGACGGCCATCATCAGATTATCAACGACCACATTAACATAATCCTTATAGCTTATAGCCGTATGGCCGACCTGTCTATTAGACTTTCACTTCGATATTTGTCAAGTAGTTTTGTTACAAAAAAATAGACGACAATGACCTCTGAGTTGCGAAAGTAAATAGGTATTGGCGGCCTTTTGACCAGTCTATGGTTAGTTCACTTTCAAAGAAAGAGCTGTAATTTGAATACAGAAGTTAGAATACAGTAGAATCCGTTTATTATGACTCCGCTTATAATGATCAACCGCTTATTATGACGTATAATACACCGATGTTTGGTTTTCATATAAAGTTCTTTAAACAAAGTCGGGTATAATGACTCCGCATTGAGTGACAGTTCGCTTATTATGACCCATTTTTAATAAATTGTGTCCATTTGATGTAGTGACTGACACTATTCCTAACACTTTCGACAGTGATCGGTGTTATATTGTTATTTTTGACTTATTTCTATTTTGTCTCTCTCTATTAAAATAAATACTTACTGACAAAAACAGGAGATTGTTTATTTCGCACAAAATGTTTTTTATGACGTCCGCTTAGTATGACGTGTTTGTTATTTTCCTTCGATGTCATTTTAAACGGATTCCACTGTACCTACTTTTGTCTGTGGTATCGTTGACAGCTTTTGTACAAAAATTGAATCTGTATTTTATCTATACTAATATTATAAACAGGAAAGATTTGTTTGTTGGTTTATATCGAATAGGCTCTAAAAAAACTGGACCGATTTAAACAATTTTTTCAAAAATACTAACCAACATTATCAGGAAGTAACATAGCGCAGTTGCTGAGAGATCGACTGCTACACTGCGTGTCACCGGTTCGATCCCCGCACGGAACAAATATTTTTATGGCCTACAGATAGTTGTTCCGGGTCTAGCTTTAAAGCAGGTCACTCCAAAATAAAACTGGCATCTGAGTCATCACAGAAAAACCTTGATTGTAAAATGAACCATGATTTATAAATCCTTTTTTTTTGTTTCAGGTAATTTTGGGAGTCCATCACAGATTCGCTGATCGCCTAAAGAGAAAACGTTCGGAAACTATACTCTATTTTCAGTTTCAAACAAGTATTTTTAGGACAGGGTTACTTCTTATTGCAGTCTTAGGGGAAGGTCGTAGTTTACTATATGATTAAAGAACAAATGGACCATATATAATGTATATGGTCGTATCAACATATTGTAAATTATGTATGTATCCTACTGTAATATTTTAAATGCGAATGTTTGTGAGGATGGATGTATGGATGTTTGTCACTCTTTCATGCCAAAACGGCTGAAGGGAACTTGATGGCTTTTGGCGCAGAGTTAGATTTAGTCTGGATTAACACATAGTATACTTTTTTTTCGATACCACGCCGGCAAAGCCGCGGGCGGCAGCTAGTATCACATATAACTGCTTAATACCGGTTATCGTTTCCTCATAATAACAAATGACAATCAGTCTACTCAACCAGGGTTTTAAAAAAACAGGCGTTTTACAAATAACATAACCAGTCGGTTCAGCCGAAATGCCACGAAGCGCGTTCGGCATTCCTCGACACGCCTAGCCTACGCACCCTGCGACCTTCTCAATGCTAATCGGCGCAGGCGCAGGCGTACAATAAGAACGTATGAACGGGCAACACTGCACCCGGAAATTATGGCAGTTGGTGATGGTGACCTTAAGTTTTAATAGTTTGAATGGTTCAAGTTTCTTATAAAAACTTTCGTAGTATATTTATAGTAGTGTCGTGTCGTTTAAATTGATTTACACTGTGAATGACAAGAGAGTCTAATTTCAGTTGTGCTTTTCTTCTTCTTGAGGTTTGTTACTAGTATCTATTTTCTAAGCACTCATCGAATCGAAAGGATTTTTTATTTATTTATGTACACACAAAATACTTGATAGGACATTACATAGAAGAGAACAAAAATAGAAGAGAAAAGAAAATTTTAAATTATCAATCGAAAAATAAACATACTACATACAAATAACACAAATATAAAAATAAATACTGCTCAATGTTATGCTAATAAATATTTTTAGTTCCTGAGCTGCCCACATTGTACTGCTAATTTAGGTAGTTAGTTAATTTTGGTTGTATTCAATTAATTTATATTTAAATTAACGGATTACTACCAAAATTACTTTTATACATCAATAAAATCTAACAAATAAGAGTGGTATAAGTAAAGGAAGGTGCGCATAGATCGTCCAAGC
This sequence comes from Ochropleura plecta, assembly GCA_905475445.1. Taxonomy (NCBI): domain Eukaryota; kingdom Metazoa; phylum Arthropoda; class Insecta; order Lepidoptera; family Noctuidae; genus Ochropleura; species Ochropleura plecta. The sequence continues at coordinate 6,201,086 of FR997735.1, forward strand.
GAAGAAATGTACTTTTTCAAATTAAGACCCAAAATTTATTCCACAATAATTCTCCACAAACAGAAGTACTAAACCTGAACAGTAAAATAATGAAGTTTTTCATTATTTTACAATTAATATACCAACAACTAAAATCACCCAGCTCTCCCGTATCGGTAGTAAACGAAAATAAACTAAACCAGAATTGTGCAAACGAACAATTCTATTGGGTTCAGAATATAGAAATGTAATGTGGGCGCAAGTCGTTGGAACAATGAACGTGCTGCCATAGTTCCCTTACGAGGGATAGAGACTTCTACTGAGCCCTATATTTGGAACCGCGTAATGTGTACTGACGTATGAATCGACGAGTATTGATTGGTTTTCATAACAGCATGCTTGTATTCCACGAAAGGCTTAGACTTGGGTTAGAATAAAATTATACGACATTCACTTTATGCCAGTTATGCATTTTTTTGCGGATGAGAAATTTTCAAATAACTTCCCGTGTCAGACTTGTCCTAAGTAATACCCACCCATCTTCCTTCTATTGCTCTTTATGTTCCGGGGCCACGGTATCTCTTTCGAACAGCCCGCAACCCCGACGTGTCTTTGAGGCGCGCGTGGAACACTAAAAACGATAACACCTGACACCACCTTTTGTTTAAAACAAACCCTATAATTGGTGCGATCCGGGAAAACATCAACCCACATTGTCAAGAGTTGTATGGTTGGACACATACTGGTCTAACACAATGGGTTTTATCGACACCAAAAGAAGAAGAAAACTCACAGTATTATTCATGCTGGTGATAACTTGAGTCTCAAATTCAATCCTAAAGCGCGTATTGCTTGTTTTGGTCAAGTTAAACATCGTGATTTAATCAGCATGCCTGAGAAATATCTCTCGACAGCATGTTAAACTCTGATATCAAGTTTAACAATAACCATACGACAAGAGAAAGAAGTCATGCTACTCCGAACAAGACAGTTATTATTATATTATATACTAGCTGTGCCCAGCGGTTTCACCCGCTGAGGTTTAGGGGTATGAAAAATAGATGTTAGCCGATTCTCAGACCTACCCTAAATGTTAATACCCCAATATGTACCCAAAATTTCATAAGAATCGGTCGAGCCGTTTCGGAGGAGTACGGTAACTAACACGGTAACTACGGTATAACATTGTGACACGGAAATTTTATATATTAGAGATTAGTATAGAGTAGAATTACTGTAGAACGTTTTTTTTTTTAATTTAACAGTTAATCATAATTCAAAAGGACGAACTGTTTGCTGTTTACTTGTAAGATCTTTTCGAAAGACAATGCAACAGCATAAAGTTAACGCTACTAGCTACACTACGCAGTGAATATTCAGATTTCTGTCGCACTTTCTACGGTGAGTTACAATGAAAAGTGTTATTGTTATAGTAAACATTCAACTAAAGCCATTTTCAATACCAGTAGCACTTATGTATACAGATATAAAGTCACTCGCATCGCGTTAATCGCAAAATGAGGAATATTTTAGGACAATGTTGCAGACTAAGACATTTCAACAAATAGCAAAACGATAGGGTCAGAGTCCATTCGTCCCCTAAAATTCGTCCCCCAGCATAAAAGTTGTGGATTCGGCCCCTATATAGGTGCCCATTGGTCTCCTGGTAGGGGACCAATTAATATTTTAATAAAAATATGATTTTTAAGGTACCCATTCGTCCCCTCTAATATATATACAGTATAAGTTAAAGATTCGGCACCTATTCAGGTGCCTATTGGTCCCCTGAGATAAAATTAGCTATGTTTTACATAAGAAACGGTTAACATAGTACACTTGTGAACAGTTTATTAACGGAATTAATTTAATAAATCATAACAGATCATTGAAAAAAGAGCTACGATGAATGATAAAATGATAATCCGTCATGATAATAATATAACCTGTCGATAGGCTTACGATGTAATATTTGTCTCTCTACGAATGGCTTGTTAAAAAAACGGGTTACAAAATGGACAAGGTGTTTTGTTTGTATGTTATGGCTGCCTCGGTGACATATTGGTTCTTGAAAGTGACTGCGAATATGAGACTGTTCAATGTGTCTTTGGTCTTTTATTAAATGAAGTTCGCCTAACGAAATAAACAATACTGTTAAAATTATAATAATAATATTTTTAACATAATTGAATCGAATTATCTATTAATTTGAATCCTGGAATATGATTAGTATTATTATTGATGGTAATTCACTTTATGGTGTTATATTGGTATTGATATTTGGTTATTTGTTTTTACACTGGATGTAAATTAATCTAAAATTCAGTTATTACTGGGATTTTATTTAAATAGTTACACAGTTTTATTTTACTGCATAAAGATATTATAGTTATCATATATTTTGCTAAATATTTACAAATGTCCAAGAAACCAGAAGTTGATTAATTATTTTGAAGACTGACTTAATGCCTAGAGCCTAGAGGCATTTTATTAAACTTAATCTTATCTCATATCTTATATATATATGTCGTAGGATAATTTGATACTTCGAATCTTCGCGGAAATCCTAGGGGTTTTGCGAAAACGCGGATAATTAGACATAGGCGAAAAATTATCAAATCTTACTGGACAAAGTCAGGATTTTTGCGAAAATATTCGTTACTATAGTAAGATTTGATGTGCTCAACACTGATTGGCTACAATTTTGCTGGCTGACTTCTAATTGGTTCCTAGTTTGCCGATGATTAACTTCAAGTATTGTATCACAGAGTTATGAAGGTTTAGAATAGGTGAGAAAGGAAAATCACTAAATTGATTTTTATAAACTTTTTATTGAAAATTTTAGTATGTATGTTGTTTTCTACAGACAATAGGAGATCTCAGTCGTAGTAAAAAAAAATGATCCAATTTTAGGGTGTAATCCATAAATTGGATGAAACAACAAATTATTATTGAATTAGCAAAAATAGGAAAAAATAGACTTATTCAAAGAAATTAAAAGATAACTAGAAAAAAATTTGAAAAGCGAATAATCACAGAACAAAAGATAATTAAATACGTCACTAATGTGAAACTTACGCTGAGTTGCATTAAGACGTCAACCAATCAGAGACGATCTCTTATTGAACGCGCTGACCGACCAATCAGCGTTCTTATTTCATAACAGCCAGCGTTTCGTTTCGCAATATTGCTATAATAACGAGTATTTTCGCAAAAATCCTGACTTTGTCCAGTAAGATTTGATAATTTTTCGCCTATGTCTAATTATCCGCGTTTTCGCAAAACCCCTAGGATTTCCGCGAAGATTCGAAGTATCAAATTATCCTACGACATATATATAAAAATGAAACCCGTTTCCCGTTGTCACGCCATAACTTGAGAACGGCTAGACCGATTTGGCTGATTATTTTTTTGTAGTTTTCTAATACTCTGTAGAACGTTCTTACGGAAAAAATATTAAAAAAAGGTTTTAGAATTTTAAAAAAAAATACTTACATTTAATTTTGCATATTTTAAAAAACGCGCGTAACGAATGTCAACGTCATTCACAGCCATAGACTATGTTGAAAGAGCATCGTTTGTTCGGAAATGTGGTTACTTAATTAAATTCTATCGCACTAGTTTACTATTTTTGGAACTGTGTTACCCCGAATTTAACGCGAGCGAAGCCGCGGGCAAAAGTTAGTTTGAAATAAAAATGATATCTATCGAATTACTATGTTTTTTATTTTACCCTTTTCTGCGCGACTGTACCAGGACTACCAAGTTGCAGTATACACATATACATGTACTAATATTTGAAGAATGAATAAAAATAAATATTCTTCAGGGGACGATTGGGCACAGGGTGCGAATCTTAGGGGACGAATGGGCTCTGACCCAAACGATACGACAAGATCGCAGGGACTAGACAGAGACAAGAGGATTTCATCAAGCAGGATTCAAGGTCTAGACGATGATAAGGACTGATAAACACACCATTTTAAACGGAATAAATTATATAGAAGAGACGGGACAGCTCATACAAGCTGAACAGCAAAATAATAACTCCATCTAAGTCTGCGATAATCGTCGCCGTGACGGTTGACTACACAGAACGCACATACTACATTCTGCCTCTACATCTATTTGTCAAAGAGACACTTTTTACGTAAATCTCAAGTTACAAGCACAACTTTCGTTGTCTGTTTCTTATTGTTTATATCCACACCTCGGCCATAAAATTGTCAAATGATAATCTTTTGAACATAATGGTTATTTTACACTTTATAATATTGTCTTTAAAATTGATAATGGCAAATGTATAGCCGTTAGAGAGAATAAATAGATTGTTTGACAGACGCAGTGTAAAGTAAATAAATGATTGCCTGGGAGATGATAATCTTGAAGTATTTTACACTTAGGACAATTGTGGTTATCGGTTATATATTAGATGCTGTTTCTAAGCCTTACAAGGAACTGATTTATAAACTGTGATGAATTTAATCGAGAACATTTTATGCATAACACTTGCATTGGTGCAAGTTTGCTTGACTCCTAACTTATAGTTGAATCTAAATGTTGAAGTACGCTAACGGGATCCGTCAACGATTCGATCGATTTCATAATTTTAGATTATCCATCTGATTAATTACCAAAATCAACACAAAAATGCTCTAAAATGCCAGTGAAATTAATAAAATAATGACATTCAATGAATTAGATATTTTTTCAGCGAATGCAGACTTATTTTACTAAGAACTGTAAATAAAAAGAACCAGTCAAGTTCAAGTCCGACTCGCGCACTGTGAGTTCCTTACAAACTTGCGACATCATCACACACATCTTTTAAAAGTTGAATTTTTAATCTTTAGGGGGTTGATTTTTTCACGTTTCCAAAGAATCACAAACTTGAGTATATTGTTTTAATTTCAACTCGATACTACACGCGTTCCCAAGATAAAGGGTCTAGACAGACAGACAGATGGGCAACAAAGTGATCGTACAAGAGTTCCGTTTTTACCTTTTTAGGTACTGAACCCTAGATAAAGCATTTTGTTTTGAAAATTAGTCTACACCTATTCTAATATACCTTTATGAATATTATTTTATTCAAACCAATAGACAAATATTTCTATAATAAATTCAGATTATCTCTATTCCACATGAAATAAGTATTCGAATGCAACATTTTTGACACTTCTAACTAGTAAACATCGATGGAGATTATGTCCTTATTTGGCAAACAAATCCGGATTTCTCCGGAATCCGCCAAAATGATTTAACGACCATTATAATGAAATGAGTTCGACATCGTATATAGAGATAAGACTATAATGATGTCGTATTTCGTCGGTATTCTAAATAACATTAAGATTTTATACCGAAATGTGTTTCACTATTGTCTAGAATTTTACTTTACCGACCTATGATGCATTTAAAATAGATTTCGCAATAACCATCATAACAGCTTTCAGAAAATTATGCATCATTTACAAGAAATTTAAGCAAACGGTCCTTCAAACACAGGATGTGTTTGAAGGACCGTTTGCTTAAATTTCTTATAAAATCGTTTCAACAAAAAACATAAAAATATTTCAAACCTACTTTATTGATGCGAGAGATGTTCAACTATAGAATCCTACTAATACTATGCCATACATACACTTTACACAGAAATATGTTACTCTATTACGCATAAACTGCAAAACAGATGTGGCATACAAATAGTTTATAACCGGGATTAAAACATTGTATATACTGTTACTACAGTACTTTCACAAGTTATAATGCCTTGTGATTGGGTCTGTACCTTCTTCTTTTTGTTTCTTGATATTGAAAAGTGCCTATAATAGTATAATTGGAATAAATGCTTTAAGTTTCATACTTTTAATACTTTCTCTATGCGGGCGAAGCCGCAGCAATAAACTTGTTTGTATTAAATTGTCCCAAAAGCCCACAATTTTGAATCCACGCGTGCAAATTCTATTCAAATTCCCTGCGTCTTCATTAACAGTGTCATTATTGGATATCGGCTATCTAACATACTTTCTATAGTGCCACGCCTCCGCCAAAATTGACATTAATATCCAAATACGGTCCACTTACTATTGACAGTCGGGCCATTGAATAAGCGGATCGATTAAACTCTTAAATTATTCAAGACTATAATATATGACGTATATAACGTGGCAACGCGGCCAGTTTCTTGGGGACACTACCAATTGACAGCGTTGAGGACGAATTTTTTGACGCTATTTTTAATTTATTTAGTAACTAGCTGGCGCCTGGGGCTTCACCCGCGTGATATTGAAAAAAAAAGTATCATGTGTGTTATTTTCAGACTATAATCTACCTCTGTGCCAAATTTCATCAAGATCCGTTCAACCGATTTGACGTGAGTAACAAACATCCATACACTCATACACCCATCCATCCTCACAAACATTCGCATTTAAAATATTAGTAGGAAGTTAAAATATAGCTTTAAATAAAAAAAAAAAACTTTTATATAGTCTATTATTTTGTATTCAAGTCTGTCAAGACTTTAGTGGAGATCTCGATTCTAAAGTCAGTTAAATTAGCGACTATGGCTGGCGAGACCATCGTATTAAACCAAATTATTAACAAATTTGTATTAGCAATACATTTTTGTTTTCTGAATTAATGAGATTTGGCCGTTATTCATATTTAACAGTCGAGAGAATTTTTAAATTTAACGACTAGAAAAACGCACATTTGAGAGCCCCTCCATATATTTCTGACAGCTCATAAATAAATTGACGAACTCTCAGAAGGTGGACGAGTCAATTAAGATGGAATCCACAAAATAATGGCGTTTCTTTATATAGAGAGTTAAAAGAATTTAGTATAAATAAAATGAATTTGAAAGCAAATGAAAGTAACTTAAGTCATACTTAAAATGTTCTTTATAATGAAGCGGTTATGGAGCAAATTATAGAATATAATTGAAACAATTGTGAACAATAAAATAATGGTTTTCAACTACATTTGGTGCCACTGGATGCAATGGAAAAGGCTAGGCCCATGATAATCAGTGAACATAACAGTGCCGTATAATTTCACTTATAAATATTAAATAATAATAATTCTATTCCTCGATAGCCCGCAGTATGAGGAGGTTTCTGTCTCTGGAGCCCTAACCACCGGTAGCTTGGACCCTGCTCCCGCTACCGGCGGCGGAAACCTATTTTTATATTTTTATTTATTTTCTAAGAAATATTTTAAAATGTAATTTTAAGATGTAAATTGAACAAAGGATTCTATTAAAATGAAGCCAGACTGAATACCTATGTATAATCTTGCAGTAAACATCATCGTTACCTTCAACAGACCTAGAATGCAAAATCATAAAATATAAAAATAATTATTGCCGTAATTTAGTAAACACAAAGACACAAACATACACACATGTATGTAAAATAGATATACCTACTTATGTAATACACAATACACAGTCTCTTTATAGTACCAGTCGATGTAAAATATGCAACAGACTAATAAACAAGCCTATACCCAAAGTATGTAGTTTCGCCATACTAGTCCGAGGGGTTAAGATTTGATCCCGCGACCTATGGTTCGCCAGCCAGCCTCGTACTCGTTAGGCTATTGTCGTGTAAGTGTTAGAAAATGTGGTCTTGCCTTCTCTGATCGAATATATTATAATTGATTTTCATATAAATGGTCAAGCAAAAGTTTTAGATGGATCTTAGAAAACGTATATCTCATTAATTATTATGTTACATAAATTGAATGAATTTGTTGATTAAAATTATTGAATTTCTTATAAGGGAACAGTGACAAGAAGAAATGAAACTTTATAAGGAATTATTGATTCTCACGTGTTATCCTTACTAATATTATAAAAGCGAAAGTGAGTTTGTTTGTTTGTTTGTTTGTTACCTCTTCACGCTTTAATGGCTACACCGATTTTGATGAATTTTGGTACAGAGATAGTTGGGAACCAGGAGACGGACATAGGCTAATTTTTATTTAAAAAAAGTGGGATGTGAGGGAGAAAGAGGGAAGAAAAGGGAAAACTTAGCGTTGCTATTACAAATCAATAAGGCGCAAGAGGAACTGTGTTACCCCGAATTTAACGCGAGCGAAGCCGCGGGCAAAAGCTAGTTAACAATAATAACATTGTGAGAAAATTGTTATATTATTTCTTACTTTAAAAGTTGTAACGAAAAAGGCGTTACCGGAATTGGTCCATGATGACTAGTGTTATGATCAAAAGCATTTTCTACCTATTTTGGTACTTTCGTAGGTATATACTTCATATATGTCCTTAATATTTTTTTGCATATGGGAAATCATCAAATAACTTCCCGCCCTGGGCGGAGCGGGGAACCCATATTGCTTCTTTTGCCCTTTATGTTCCGTTGCCGCGGTATCGAACAGCCCGCAACCCCGGTCAAACAAAAACATAATAACCTATCACATTAACACACACCTAATAAAATATGAAAAACAAACGCTACTATCAGAGTGTGATGTAGTTGCAGATCCTTGGTTTTTCCTAGAATACCTCGTGACCCATCAATAGTATACTAATCAACTGAATCTTAAACTTATACACCAAATTAAATATGTTTAAGGATTATAAATACTCCCAGGAAAAATCGTAATTTAATGGGTGATCGTTTATTTCAGGCATTAGCCTGAAATAAATTATTTATTATTATATTATCATCGTATATTTATTTGATTATATATAATTTCAAATTTTAAAATATTTCAGGGGTCCAAGCCACCGGCATGCAGTCTGGGCTCATGATTATTATTCATTTACTCATTTACATACATATATTTTTACAAATTCCTCTATTGTACAAGTATTTTAATTTTTTTGACATATTAATTTATTATAAAGGAAACAATGTGTTTACAGCAAAGTAAAAATTATTTTAAAAGTACTGTTACCTACAAAAATGCCAATAGTTTTTTGTGTAAACATGTAACCTCTGACCTTCACGAAAGAACAAAACAATCTTAACTTCACATAACTAAAGTGATTATTCACGCTAAACGATCACAAAAGAGTATTATTTGTATATTAGTCAAAGTTATTATAATTAAGTTTGTGCGAGTGTGCGCAGACAGAGGCAAACTATCTATATTTTAAACTTAATATAGCCATATTAAAAATATATTATATGAAACATAAAATAAGCATTGTCTTCAAAGTGATAAAGGGTACCAAAACTTTTCGTGTCTATCAGTGATAGGGTTTTGCATGTCAGATAGTTAGAGCGTGTTAATGTACCACGGGCACCTCAAAGATATGTCAGCAAAGCAGAGGGGCCTGCCTGGGCCATGCGGATTGTACGAAAGAGATACCGCGGCCCCGGATCATAAAGGGCAATTCAAGGAACATGGGTGGGTTTTATTCAGTACAAGTCTGACACTCCCCCCCCCCCCGCTCCGTCCAGAGCAGGAGAAGTTATTTAAAGATTTCCCATCCGCAAGAAAAAAGGTCAGATAGGCAGCCACTCATGTAAAATATAGATATTAGGCTAGACAGATGATGACAAAAGTTCTGTCTACCACAGACAAAAGTATTTTGTCTCGAATGTGCCCACAGTCTTACAAAAACATAATTTATTTAAATAAGTCAAAAGTTATTATGATTTAATAACAGCAAAGAAGGTATTTTATCGTACCGGACATTGTTGATCGAATTAGGTAAAAATCGATATAATTTTAAGTTTCCTTGATAAGTTGTAGAATGTGTCACGGCGCCCACGCGGGACCTATTGTGATTTTACCATAAACCGGCGACATACAGCCTTTAACAAACTTAGTATACGCCACTGGAAATTCGATTGTTATTATATATACTGTATTATTCAAAAACTTTTAATTTTATTCGATATAACTTAATTTTAGAAAACCTTGTAAGCCTTAATAGGATCGCGTAAAAAGCCTACAGAAAATAATAAAACAAAAAAAAATGTTAATAGTTTGTGTAGTAGCGGTATTGATTAACTTTGCAAAAATCAGTTTCGTATTTTCGTTTTCCAGTAAATAGTCAAACACCGAAAGATCGCATATTTATGTAAATCGAGTAGTTTCGTTTATCCCATAGACCAATAACTAAACGGTATCACCAGATCGAGAATCGTTATATTATTCGGTTATCGGTACCTAATCGATTCTTACAACGTAAGCCCAGTATGTTATCTATATAAATCTATAATGGCGGTAACACGGTAGCTATAACTACGAATCGATGCATAATTTATAAACGAATAATTTAATAGAATATCGACCTTATTATGTTATACATTATTACACTGATTTAGGAATATTATTACATTGAAATAAATTATACTAGATGATCGTTTAGTGTTGTTCGGATGATAATGGGTTAATAATAGTGTTTATTATTAATAATAGGATTATTAATTTAGTCTTGATTAACGATAAATGTTGACAAAGTTGTTGCTGACGTAAGTGTGAACATAAGAATATGATAGATGGAAAATATCCCGTAGAGTATTAATTGGTTTTATTACTATTTTCTTTATTTGTAGTTGCTAAAATATTGATAAATAAAATAAAAATATACGCATTTTATTGATATCTTAGATTGTAATAAATAATGTCGTTTTTCCGACGATACTAAAGTACAGTCGAGCTAGGATTATTTCAAACATATTCCACAGTGGGAAAGAGATGGCGCTAGGCACCCTGTAAGGCTCTCTCTCTAACCAGCGTGGAGTTAGAGACAGGAGGACAGGAGTGAGATTAGAACATCAGACTATTAGAAAACAGAAGAAGTTTGTGAGTTCCAGCCAAAGCGAAAATCAACCAAATTACAATATGAATAATTAGCAATTCTCAATAACATAGTAATAACTGTGACTAGTAAACATAAGTTTTGCTGCCATTATATATGACAATTTTATTTGCCATTTCATAACAAGAATTTTTTTTAATATGTACGTGTCCCATAAATATAATTACTTAAGCACAATCCTGTTAATAGTTTTGCCAAAATTATGTAACGAGTACCTGCATGATTTATTACATAAATTAAATTTAATAATCAATAAATTAACTTAATTAAAAAATGAAATATAATTTTGATTAAAAGTAATGGTACTCATCAATTGCAACTTGTGAAGTTGTGATACCTGTAGTAACATCCCGTTATTACCCTTACTTACAAAAACGCAAGGTGGACAAACATTCATTTAATCTTACCATTTTTTTTTAATTTCTAAGTTGGACCAAGTGTTGGTGGGTTTTTCTAAAATTCAAATCCCAGAAGCGGCACAAAATTGAATGATGTATATATCAATAGTGGTTAGTTATCTTCACTTTTTGTCATTACGGGAGTAAGATATTTTTGACTATGCTTTCATATCTTAGTGCGGTGCCTTTTTGTATTTAGCAAGTGGTGATGGCAAGTGGAATAAAACTGTGACCGATTGACGTCCAAGGACTGGAAAGACAAGTGTTGGTGGTCTGGTGGCGAGATAGGTAGACGATATTGTTGCCATCGCGGATATATCCTAAAAAAGGAGGCACAATTACGTGGAGCTTGGCACAAGCAAAGACAGTGCCGTGGTTGCGGCTTGTTCGAATGAGATACCGCGGCCCCGGAACATAGAGGGCAAAAGAAGGAACATGGATGGGTTTTAGTCAGTAAAAGCTACTTCTCGTACGCAAAAAAAAGCAAAGAGAGTCGTATACCCAGCAGTGGGTGAAGTTGGGTTATGGATGATGGTGCCTTTTCACTAACAAATACTTGTAACGCCTTAACAAAAGGACATTGTTTAATTTCTTAGCCAACTTTGATCAGTCCACCATGCTACATCGGTCGTGTCGCCGAGAACAGAGTTACTGATTTTTACGGGCTCTTGAGGAGACTCAAAGCATCGTTCCTGACTCGATTATGTGCATGTAATTATCAGTTAGTATCTGTTGTATTTCGCTGTGTTTACTACTTAAAGCGTTGAAATGTCATATGTTGTACTATGTTAATTGTAATCTAATTTTAATAATTTATGTTTATCTTTTATTGTAATGTAATAATTTAATTCAACAATACATTGTGATAATTATATGGGTTAATACCCGAAATAAACAATTAATAAATAATATATCATTTAAGCACAACATTTAGCTGTCACCTATTGGTAGTAAAAACGAGTACTTAGTTCTTAAGCGACTTTTCCTAGTTTTTTTTTTTTTAAACTTTGCCCCAAACTAGGAATATCTCCTGTTTCGTGGGTGCGTTTACAAACATTTAAACTCACATACACAAACACCCAGACCCGAAACAACTTTTTGTAGGCCATACAAATATTTGTTCCGTGCGAGAATCGAACCCGCGATACGCAATTTTAACCTCTGTAGATAACAAACTCTCATTAACCATTTGTTTGGTAAGCGATTCGTCCACGTTTTTGTCATTTCTTAACTCTTCCGATGCATTTACAAACCAACGCTAACATAAAATGACAAAAATACTTTTTTGCAAAAAATAAAACCGACTTCCAAAAAAAAAAGTGGAAAATAACTTTATTTCCGGAAGTCGGTGGCTTTTGTTGGTTTCGTTGACTTTTTTGCCACCGACTTCCGGAAATAAAGTTATTTTCCACTTTTTTTTTTGGAAGTCGGTTTTATTTTTTGCAAAAAAGTATTTTATTTCAGCATTTTTAGTTATAGTATTATGATATAATTCGCAAACACGGTTATTTTTAGCTTTCATTTGTCTTCGATAACCTCTAAAATTATATCATCAACGTAGACGAAGTCAATCTAATACGCATTATTAAAGATAACTCAAAAACTACTGGCCGGATCTTGATATTTTTTTTATGGGACCAAACGACAACCACCAGCTTTCGAATAAAAAAAGAATCATCAAAATCTGTTCACCCAGACCAGAGTTATGAGGTAACAAACACAAAAAAAAAAAAAAAAAAAAAAAAAAAAACATACAGTCGAATTGAGAACCTCCTCCTTTTTTGAAGTCGGTTAAAAATGATCTGGTTTTACAAAGATTAGGCGGAAACCACAGTCGTAACGACTTAATATTGTGTTTACTCAAATAGCTGTCATACATATATTATCATCAAATGTGTTTTTCATACAAAAACTGGATAGTTTAAGATCGGACTAAATGTCGCATTTCAATGATTTATATAGACATGTTAATGGAGTCAGCTAAAAGTGATGAGAAATACTGTAAGTTAGCGTCGCAAAACTGCATAAAGATGCTATTTGTTGTAGACAAGCTTTTGCTTGCGGCTTCGCCCGTATGGAGGTTTGATAATCTCTAGGACTACTACTTTAAAAGTAAAAATCAGCCTGCACGTTAATTGTTATTCAGGTTAAAATGATAAAAGACAGGCGAACAGTTTAATTTTCATATTTATAATACTAAATAGTAGGGACACATTTATTCGTTTTATTTTTAACTTCTAAAATAAAACCCCAGTTTTGATTGATCTACTTAACTTTCAAAAAGTTAATAAACATTTGTAATACATTTCGATCGTACTGAAACATAAGTCGTAATAAAAACAAAGAAAATATATCTTTTATTTATAACTCTAAAATATGTACAAATGAAAACACAAATAAAACTTAATAAGGTCCTTACCATTCACAACCAACCAAAAAACAAACATGAAAAAACGATATTTTACTTAATGGCAAACCTATAAAAATACTCCCACATCAATTAAATAAGCGTCACCTAAACTCGCAAACAAAACACCACGTGAACGTGGCTGTCGGGCTATGGCTATACACATAGCCATGTAGCCTACAGCCTCGGTGGCCGGCCGAAGCCTCAGTCCACTACCTGTGTGCTTTTTTTGTCAAAGGTCCGATTCGTCGGGTGAAGCAGGTCGCCAGTGTTTGCGCGCACCTCGACTCGACCGCGCGTACCGTTCCATTTTCAAACACACTGATATAACTCCCGACTACCCTGTTACAAATAGGCTATTTATTTACTCCCAGTGTTTTAGAATATTTTTTTAAAAGTGGATTACTTTTATATTTTTAATTTTTGGTGATGCAAACTTTTTGATTAAAAAACAGTTTTGTTTGGACTTATGGACGCAAGTAAGGTTGTGACCTGTGATGTCATTGGACGGTGATTATAATTTTGACATTCCGTTTATAAATATTTGAAGTGGCAACGTGTTGTTTTTTATTAAAGATTTTATGTGAAGAACTAAAGTGGTGTTAAGTGATACAATTTATAAACCTGCAATTGACTTAGAAAAACAGTGTTCATATTTACTAGTGACAATAACAACATAACAGTTCTTTACAACATATCTATGTGTGTATGCTGTGATTAGGAATGTACCTAAAAATGTACATAAAATCGGAGAGGTTCTACCAACAGCCTGACAATCAAGCGCTCAAAGAAGACAGGTGCTTTTCAGACTATGAGGAGGAATTAGACGACCGTAAGTACAAATGATTTAAAATGAAAACAGAGTTACAATAGAATAAGCTTGTGTAAATTTAAATAATGAAAATGAATATTACAGTTGGGCTATTCTTTGTCTTTTATATTGGTATTAAGGTAAATGTTAAATAATGATTGATTACAAAGTAACATTGTTATTCTTAAAGATATTGGAAGCAGTTTACTTCAATGATACACTGCGCTTTTACTAGTTTTTCTACACCATAATTATAATATATTAAATGTCAGGAACATGTGACTAGCATATACTACTTATTCATAAGCCTGTTATTAAAATAAGAAATAATAAAAATAGGTGCTATTAAATTTGACAGCACTTATTGTGTTTGCGCGTTGATGTCTTTTGTATGAGACTTACTGCCGACGGAAAGTCAGACGGAAATTCAGTTTCATTTATCTGAAATACCTAGTGATTTATTATTATTTCAGTTAAATAATAAACAATAATTGAATAACCATGTATTATTGTTAATTGAAATGAAGAAATTTTAATTAATAGTAAAAGAAACTAAAAGTTACGAATATTTTTTTTACATTTAACCGGCACGATTGCTTATATTTACTTATTTGGGATTAATATATTATAGTAGAAAAAGATATTCCGTCATTTAGTAGAAATATAGAAAACAAACTACATAAATAAACAATGCGCAAGAACTAAGTTTATAGCTAAAACCTCAACTGCACTAAACAATACCTCTTTATCATTCATTACCTATACTCGCCCTACACGTGCATTAGATGTTCCTTTTTTAAACTATTCCTACAAAGTATACAAAGACATAATAATCCCATGCTTTCGAATTTAATGGCAAACAGGTAAACGTGAAACGAAATCCCTTACGGTCAACCCTTACCCTGCCAAAGGTACAAAGGACCCCTTGTATCAGACCAATTAGGGACAAAGAAAGGTCCAAGGAAAGGAACAGGTACAAAAAGAGATTAGTTCAAGGGTTTGCTAAACAATAGGGTCAATTGTTTGCAAGATTTCGATTTCCTGTTCGGACATTTGGACCTACCGCGCTGTTGAGATTAAAAAGCGTAACGGATTTTAAAGCACTAAGAAATATTTTTAGATTGAATTAGTAAAATATTGAATCAGTTTCACATAGGTAGGTATATAAATTCACCTATAGAACTCCTAAACTCGAACTCCTGAATGTTTAATCACAAAACCAGCAGCGATAAAATAGGAACAAATCAAAGCTTAAAGTTATTCTATTTCATGCTATTTTAAGATAGACAGATCTTTCCGTGGAAAAAATACCGTCGCAAAGTTTTGAAAGAAAAACACCTCATACAACTGCATCACGGTGTTTTCAATGCATTCACAGATTATTTATTTTCCGACCATGCCATAATTTTACACAAAAATTGTGTTTCTGTGGTTTTACACTGACATGACTCCCAAGTGTCAAACTCGATTGATGCATTATCAAAAGGTTATTGTTATCCCCGACAGTTAAGTGCCCTGGCACTATTCGCACATAGTTTTGATGTGTATCTTTTTTAAATGTGGGTGCATTGCGAATTGGAACAGGTTCAAATATTTTATCAATCATTCAAGATAAAATTAGGCTGTGTTTACTTAAAAACCTTTAACCTCTAAGGTTATTCAGAGGCCATAGCGGTTTTTTTAAGCATGTTTACCACCACCACTACCACCAGGTATGTTTCTATTATAAAGATCCCGTTTGACACACCATACTTCATGCAATATCATAAGGAATGTTCTGTCGATAACCGACAATAATGTCAACACAGAATGCCATGACAAGTTGACAACCACTCCAACATTCTTATAAATACCGTTGACTTACCTTATTTATTCGACGCGTAATTTACCTTACATACCCACGTTGCACCCTCAAACATGCGACCTTTTAACAATAGTAGCAACCCGAAAATAATCCACAATATTAAACCTTACACCACTGACATAAATGACACCGAAATTACCAATTTTTTTTTTGCAAATTTCTTAGAATCCAGTACCTGTTTGAAAAAACTGGGTAGTTTGGTACCTGACGTTACCTGAATAGTGTTCTTTTTTCGAAATAGGCAGGAAATCGCGACAATACGGGCGAAACGGTCATAGATTGGGATAAGTGCGCAGGAGTTTAACAATGGTGCGCAAAGGTCTATTGTAAAGTGCGATTGAATCGTAAAACGCCTTTTTGGAAATGAGTCACGCAGTTTGTAGGTATGTACATACATTGTATGTATATTATATTGTCGTATTTAGAAACTTCTGTACGTGTTTCACACACACTATAAGCCCTAAGCCTATTGTAAAATCTTCATTAAACTTCTATGAGCTGTTTAGAGTATGATATTCATATAAAAAAATACCTTACAGCGTTAACTTTGAAATTTATAGTTTAACTTTACTTTTTATACTTTTAACTGATACTTTTATAGATCAGACAGAGTATTGTACAATATTGTATATTTCCATTCTATTCAAAATAATCATCTGCTTAGCCTTTTCAGCCATTACAGTCAGATGCAGCTGAATAACAGTATTTTACATGTCCGTACCCTCTAGGTAATACAATACCTCTTGGTAAGATTCGTAATCTGACTTTCAAGCCATTGATACCTGTTACAACTTCTGTGAAAGATCTACAAATGACAGCCAGAACTAATGGCATAACGTACTTTTCAAGGTACGGATAGAAATGGGAATAAACCCATTCATAGACGGGTTTAATTGAAAATAAACTTTTTAATTCATAAGAAGAAAAAATAAACATAAATAATAAACTACTGCAAAGGGATCATAGAAATAAATTGTTCATAAAATAAATAGAATTTGAGTTAAAAACGTCATACGGCTTATAAGAAGAAGTCAGCTATACTCTTTTTTGCTGACTGAACATAAACTTTTAAAAGTAATTCAAAACAGCTTAAAATGCAAAACTTAGGTGTCTATTTTATTTAAATGTTTAATTCGTGTTAACATAAGCAATAACACCCTAATGCGTATTTGTTAATGTTTCAATAAAACAAATTAAGACATCATAAAGAAAACGTTAAACGTGTAGTGTTTTATATGTTTCATCTGTTTTGGTAATCAATCATTTACTTTATTGCACTTTGCAATACTGACTTGGTATATCAATAAAGATAAAGGATGGCCGTTTTGTACTATAACTTCAAGTTATTAAAAAAACGCAGTATGTTTAAGACTATTATTTTATTCATTTCAATAACTATTGCTCCTTACTTATCTAAGTGTATTTTTAATGTAAGTATTAATTTTATAACACTAAATAAAAATAGTATTTTTTTTTAATAATACCAAAGTCTATGAGAATGAATGGATATTTTACGCAAAAACTACTGAACGGTTTATGAAATTTTTGAGTAATACACTCAAACTTTACACTTACAGTTTATTCATCAAAATATTACATAGAATTTAATTTACATAATTTTAAAATATGAAGCTAGTTCTGTTTTTTTTTTCAGGACAAGTTAAAAGAATGCCTTAAAGAGACATTATACAAATAAACTGTAAATATAAAAAAAAACAGTCAATTACTTTTTAATTCATTAAGTATAAACTACCAACGCAATCTTTTGTCACTTCTAACAGTACAAATGTTGCAAGTCTCATGTTATAAAAGATTTATACACCACAACTTTTTACAAGTATTAACAGACGATAAAATTAAACATGACGCTAATTAAAAAGAAGTGTCACCGCATTTGCCGCTATCTTAGACTTTACTTTCATACTAATTATACCACTTAGTTTCAACCTTATGACATTGACTTAGAAGCCAAAGGAATAACTGTATGTTCAATATTTTTTTAATCAGAATTCTGTTTTTCAATGTATATGTGTTTTTTCATTTGCCACATCGTATTTTATTCTCACTGAGACTTATTCTCGTTAATTACTGATTTCATCCTGAACATTAACATTATACCAAAATATATCGATAACTGACAAATGCCTGCACTGACTGGATAGGTCTACTCAATCTGTGTGGTGCTTTCTTAAAAAGACTATTTTCAGACACTAATCTGCATAGTACTCAAGTAAGTAGACCAAGATTTTTATCTGGACCTTAAAAGAGACTTTGACGTCTGAGTTTGTTTCGGCTGTTTCTTCTCAGATTAGTCGGGTACGAAACACCGACCTCATCTAGTTTTTAAAAGAGACATGTGTTTGTGAAAGCCTACTTGCAAAATAAACATCATTTATAATATAAATATATATATAAAGAACTACTAAAATATTTAGCGTAAAAATATGTTGGTTCAAACAAGCGAGATATCTTTACAAAATAATTACACCAGAAAATGCAATATCATTATTGTATGTGTCATAAATAAAGAATTATGACAATTGTCAACAAAATGACAGTAATTTGAAATAAAAACTATGCAATCTGCATTATCTGGGCAAACACAAGTCGTTAGTCAAGGTAAAGGTTATAGTTAGGGCAAAAGGTCGTTGAGAACTACAGATTCACATCTATGATGCATCTTGGTTATACCGTACCTATATGTACCTTTTATATTAATCATTGCACTTTGCAATGTCAGTATAAGTTATAACGTTACGAACCGGAATAAATAACACATGTTACAGGTATCACATACAATTTATTCTTATGATAATTCAAAGCCCACAGTATTCCACTGCTGGGATTAACCCTCCCATCATCATCATCATCATTCTCTTGCCGTTATCCTAATTTATTTGAGATCGGTATAGCATATTCTTCCTCCATACTCAAACACACTCACTTCATCATCATTTTCCTGCCCTCATCCCATTCTATTTGGGGTCGGCGCAACACGTTTTCTTCTTCCATTCTACCCTATCAGACGTCACGGCATCATTTACTCCTTTCTGCTTCATATCAAACTCACTCACTTCTGGTATCAAAATACGCACAAGAGAAAATCCTTTTAAAATAATAACTTACCGCATAATATCCAACGAAACTCGTAAAGTCAACTGACTTCGTATGGTAAATCTTTGAAAACGTAAAAATGATCGTCCAGGGTCAAGGTGAGAATCAGGGCCAGGGGTCGTGAGATGAGCGCTGATTCATTCGGGCAGAGGTGCCGAACCTCTGACATTTCCACGTAATCGCTTAACGGCACATCCATATACAATGTTGTACAGAAATGTAATTGTCAATGCGTATTGGTTACAGATGTATCGTAAATGTAAAGTTCATGTGCGATGGTTTATTGGAAATAATTTAGAACGTGGAAAATAAAATGTCTATATGTTTTTTAGGGTTCTGTCTTTAAAAAAGGAAAAATAGAACTCTTATAAGATCACTTTGTTGCCCGTCTGTCTTTTTTTGTCAAGACCTTTTGTCTCGGAAACGCGTGGAGATTTCGAGTTGAAATTAAAACCAAGTCTGTGGTCCCTTGGAGTTGTGGAAAATTCATATCGCTAAAACTACGTTCATATCGTAGTCATATCGCTAGTCAAAAGACATGGACGTTTATGTCGCAAGTTTGTACCGAACCTTCAGTGTGCGAGTCCGCCTCTCACTTGCCCGGCTTTTTTTGTAATCAGAGGAACGCTGATAACTTCATTTGTTGCTTGTTGAAGTTGTATTCATTAACTAAAACTGAATACTACAAGATTTGACTTAGAAAATATTTTTTTTCATGGTCTAGGATCATAGTTACTACAAACGATAGTAATATCTTAACAAACAATTTATACTTGAAAAGACACAGCAATTACATAAACTCAAAAACCAAATTACAATCGCCTCCATCTTACTCGTCACAAATCTTAGTATTTACTCAAAATCGTCATCAATGCCAAGGTCAAGTTCAAGGGCAGGCGGGTCGTGAGACGCGGGTTCGACGCCTGTTGATTCAAAGCCGGTCGAAGGTTGGCAACCTCTGACATTTGACGCGCGAAACGTCAAGCTGTTCTGCAAACGAGTTGACTGCAGTAAACACAAAATTAATGAAAGAAGCCAAAGTTTATTTGAATTGTAATTTGTTAGGTTGTTTATTTTATTTGAAATAATAAAACAATATCTCTGAGGGTAGGGGTGGCTTTCCTTATTTAAAAAACAGTGTCTGGAATTGAGTCTGGATTTCAACCCCGGTTAGTGACAATAGTTTTCAGTCATGTGGAAAACTACATAATTTTGACGATAACTTTAAAAAAAAACGTTGCCCCAGTCTAGGATTTCTTCTGTATCGTGGGTGAGTTTACAAACATTTAAACTCACATACACAAATAGCCAGACCCGGAACAACGATCTGTAGGCCATACAAATATTTGTTCCGTGCGGGGATCGAACCCCAGCAGCAGCAGCAGTCGATCGGTCAGCCACTGCGCCAACCGTGTCGTCAATAATTTTAATTGTATATTTATTTTTTGAATTGGGGAATACAGACACAGAAACATCTTAATATTTGCCTTTTCAAGTTTTAACGGATAAATTATGAAAGACTTTTCGTATCTCATAGATGACCCCCATGACACAACTGTATTTTAATGTAAATCAAAATGATCATTTAGTTTAATGGCGGCTCGTTTTGAGCGTTTCCATGTAAATATTTACATTTATTTGTTTAAACGGAGTCTAATCTACGTAGAGATGGTTTTTTGAATGCTCATCTAAGTAAATGTGCGGTAGGCTGAATGGCTAAAAGGTTAAATACCCGTACTTGTATGACCGTTTTGACGGTAATAATTTAGTATTATTTGCGTGACCTTCCGAGGTTCTCACAGAGTTTCTTTCACACGGGTCGCCGGTCGTATGAAGTTCAAAAGTTCATTTGACATAAAAAAACTGTTTTTGTTTATGTTGTCTCTCATATGAAAAACAAGTTTGGCTTGATTTAAAACAGCATAGAATAAACACAATAAATTTGAATTTAGGTATTAAAGAAGTTTTTGAGAGTGTGATTAAAGATAGAATGCAAATAATATTTTTCATAGGTTTTAATTAACCTCGCAGTGTTTTTTCCTACTTTTTCATTATAATGTACGGCTAGGAAAAGTTTCAAGCAAACAAAAACCTAAACCTACCTTTTATTTTTCACACAAAACTACCGCCTACTAGCGGGCGTAATTATTGTACAAAGTAAGCGAAAAAGACGACACCTGATCGACCACCAAGGAAGTCGACCTAACCAGGGGCCTTAGTCTGCTATTACAATAGTGTCAGAATGGTCGATCACTGATCGCATAATGGTGGATTTTGACATCTACTACATACTAAACTTGTCAAAATCAACCATTATGCGATCAGTGATCGACCATTCTGACACCATTGTAATAGCAGACTAAGGCCCCAGTCAATTTCCAGCTAAGTACCTTTGCCTGCTCAGAAGCCCGACTTACGCTAACCGCATCTCATTTTTTCCCTCCATTACTCGTTGGTATTGTCGGTAGCAAGAAAAAACCCTTTTCATTCTAGTGTACGGAATAATACCATATTAGGATTAAATGTGTATCCGAGACATTCTTAATCCTCAAGAAAAAAAAACAAAAGAAGCACCGACGGATCTTGAAAACATTCGAATTTCAAACATTGCTGGAACTCATTGAGGTCCACAGCAGGAAAACAAAATGGATGAATGAACAGCTTCTCTGGCATATTCGCTTTTCGACGTGGCATTACGAAGGTAATGAATCTCAGAGAAAAATGCATCACGTTTTGTGGCTTTGGCGTCTGCTTCAGTGTACATGAAAGACAGAAGTAATATATTCAAATATGGCCGCGAATAAACGCTTTTTGGGCATCAGAAATAACGTGAGATAGTTAATTAGGACGGAAGAATACAAATCTCTCCTGTGTTCTCCTGTGTCCTCTTGTGTCCTCCTAAGTTTGCTCGTAGTTTAAACCGCCACTTCTACTAACTAAAATAGAAGAACTTATGGGATAAAATTCAATACAATAGTATGTGAAGTAAAATATAGGTAGTAAACACCCAACGGTATGTCCAGCAGTTGTCGGAATCGCAGGCGTCGGCGTCGTCCAGGTCGTCGGTTCGATTACAAATACGGGTTAATTGCAGATTCACAACGACTCTGCTTTAGCCAGTTACCTGGCTGGAATTTTAACTCGCAATTCAAACTTTTTTTTGTTGTCTTAAAAAGTTATTTCATAGGATTAGTGATGCGTCTGTGTTGCACACAGTACAGTTTTATTTTCTTTCAGTCGAATTAAACAAATATGTTTAATATACAGTAGACAGTGTTATATAGTTTGGCAATATTGTCTCCTTAAACGCAGCACGAATAAAAGCGTATTCATAAAATCGTCATTTAATCCAACTACATTACTTTCACAAGTTATTTTGCATTGTGTCTGGGACTGTAGCTTATTTTTTTTATTCTTGACATTCAAAAGTTCCTGTAATGGTTTAATTGAAATAAATCCATAAGTTTGTTTTTTTTTGAGAATTCCGAAGGGATGCGTGATGTTTCCCTTCGGGGTTAGGCAGACTCTAACAATTACAGCCACATTTCGCCAATTATGCATAAGTCCCATGTAAAAAGGTGCGAGCTTTCTGTCATCACCTGAGCAAAAATCCAGCCTCCGTGGCTGGTACTGAGGGATCAAACATAGGACCTTATGCTAGGTAGTCTTTCTATCAACCACTCCACAAGGCAGTAAAAATAAAAACTCATGTTCAGGTTCAAAGTATTTCCTCATAAATATTCTGTGGTCGAAAAAATCCCGTTTAAAGCCCGCCTTGTATACGATAACACCGCGTAACCCTACACATGCTACCACACAGGTGCTCTCTCGTCCGGTCGAGAGGTTGGCCCTCGCAAGCCCTCACTGGAGCAAATGTTTTGCTTTGGACACAAACGTTTGACCACACGTCAAGGGCACTCCTTATTAAAGAGCCTAGTGATGGGACGTGACTGAAATAGTTTGATCTATCGAATAAATATGTTTAAATGGAAATATAATGTGTGATTGGAATTTAAGTTATCGAATGTAGATTAATAAAATCTTTTCTGCTTTGTATGTTGTACTTATCATCACATAGATGTTTTCACTTTATCTACAAAATATCGCTTTCTTTAGTTTCCATGCTCGAAAAAGTTTTAGATAATTAACACAGATCCATTTTTTTACGGTTATTTTTTTACACAATTTTTTAATTTTTTCCTATTTGAGAAAATACATTTGATCAATTGTCAATATACTTGATTACACAGATCCATTATTATTACTTTTCTCCCTTTCAGGGTTCCGTGTCTTTAAAGGCAAAAAACGGAACGCTTATAGGATCACTTTGTTGTCCATCTGTCTGCCTGTCTGTCAAAACTAATAGTCTCAGGAACTCGTAGATATATCGAATACAAATTAAAACCATATACTCAGGTCTACTGAGTCCCTTGAAACTGTGACAAAATCTTTTTCGTCGATAGTAGCTCATTATAATAAAAAACATTGTTTTTGATGAACGTCAGCCATTTTAGTTCTATGATAAAAAAGTAAACCTACCTTGACTACCGTGCCATTATAAAAAAAACTGAACCTCTAACTACCTCCAATAGACTTCATCGATAACCGTTGAGATAATCGACTAACCGCATCACTACGCCCGAGAGCCGTTCCTCGGAATCTTAACGACGCTAACAGTTTAGTGGTAAGCAGGTGACGTAGTGAGTCAATGTTTGTGTTAGTATGTTACATTAGTTTGTGTACCCCACGCTTGGGCTGCCAGTCCTGCTTGTAGGTAGGTAAGCAGAGAGGTAGGTACTTAGTAAGCGCTTGCTTTGTTTTTGGAGCGGTGACTGGAGTATTTGTTTGGGATGTTTTGAAACAATGGTAGTGATGACTTTTATTTTTATTTTATCAAATAAAACGCAATAAACTTTTATATAATCAGTTGAAAAAAAAACAACAGTTTACAAAAAAAACCCATTAACTTAGATTGCAATAAGACACATTATTTTGTATTAAAAATGTGGTTTTGAATTACGACATACTACCTAATATTCAGTTTACCAAATACCTACGTCTATTGTAGCTTAATCGTTCCAATCTAAATCAAGTTAAGCTTGTTCTACACAGTCGACACAAACAAAAGCATTCATACACCGTTTGGTTGCTTGCCTTACAAGGCCACAACCTGCCACTGTGGGCAATGCAGGTGGCTGATTGGCTACCACGCGATAGTACTAAGTACACGGTACTTAGATCCCGCTGCCAGATTGATCTACATTCTACTAAAATGTATAATAGATTTTTGAAAAATTTTGTAATAAGTAAAAACCTTGAGCATAAAAATAAAAAACACCACGTGTTTTAACTATTGGTACAATAGTTGAGCGATTGAATTGGAGCGAATAGTTGAGTTTTTTTATTCTTTTACCACTATGTCGCGGACATCGGTGTGGGTTTCACGTTTACTTAGTTTTAATAATTTAAATTGTCATACTTTATTGTAATGTCTCACTGTTAAATGTCCCAATAAAGCAAAATAATAAAAATAAATTGGTATTTGCGCCCAAGAACGCATGTTACATTTCACTGTAAACTAATAATGTATTTACATAGCTTCTGGAATACTCCTTCTTGACATTTACTAGACTTTAAAACAAAATTGTAAAGAAAAAAAAAATTCGTTTATAAATAAGTTATACTAGCTTTTGCCCGCGGCTTCGCTCGCGTTAAATTCGGTAGCGCCTTATTGGTTTGTAATAGCAACGCTAAGTTTTCCCGTTTCTTCCCTCTTTCTCCCTCATATCCCACTCTTTTTAAAAAAAATAATAGCCTATGTCCGTCTCCTGGTTCCCAACTATCTCTGTACCAAAATTCATCAAAATCAGTTTAGCCATTAAAGCGTGAAGAGGTAACAAACAAACAAACAAACTCACTTTCGCTTTTATAATATTAGTAAGGATTCCTCTAAAAGTCCTTTAGTAAAAACTCTTCGTCGCCTAACCTAATCGAACTACCAACTTTAATTATTATACAGACATCGTAAAAATATCTTAAAACCTTTGCTCCTAAGTATTCCAAATATAATGAAGAGTATGGTTGCTTCGACCCACAAGGTCGGACAACCAGCCACTACCGGCAACATGCAGGTGGTTGCTGTACAAACACAAACATGACTGTTTGAACGCTGGCCCGCCCTCGGCTGGGCAAACAACAGGTGCCGAGACGTGCCTGGGATAGTGTAGAGTGCCCATAGAAAAATGTATTCATGGGTATTGATTGGGTAATATTGGTCAGGTGGTGTGTAAATTAGGTTTGTGGTAGTTGATGCATATATACATGATGATGAACTTAAACATATGTACATGTATTATGTAGATTAACGAATGACTATAACGATGATGGTATAAATGTTTTTCCTATGGGATAGGTAAACTACAGAACACCATCTGCTGCGATCATTGATATTTCTTTTGCTATTGCCATAACGCCATAACATAATGTTGAAAGTCTTATGTTCCTACGGGGGAACTTAAGCTATGCGGGTATTCAAAGAAAAAAATACCGATAACCAATGAGTTAATAATAGAGATTTTAATGGCTGCAATCACCAAAGTAATTTTATCATTAAAGAAGTCAAATTCAAAAATGTCTTTGACGAATCTCTAAGCACGCAAAACAAGCAAATCTTTCGGTCCTTTTACACAGAAACCGAATTGTATGTGTTCAAATAAACATAAGTTTAATATATTTTATGGGCCAATGTCCAACAGTGGACTGCGAAAGGCTGAATTTATTGATTGATATAGTACCTTGAAACGACTGATGAAATTATTAAATCATCCCATCATACCCATTAAACTCAATTTTTCAATTAAAGTAATTTGACGCAAATTGATACCTTATCATCATAAAATACATCGGTGGAAAGACCTGTGTGAACTATTGATTAAAATTCTTACTAACTTAATTGAGAGATTCTGCAAATCTCATATGATATTAATCGCATCTTACGGTTTTGATACTATTAAATATTGATCTACTGTCGAAGATTATTGTAATCTTGAGCTAAACGTCATTTTAAATCATTCATCATATTAAACACAGAAAAACATACAGATTATCAAAGTTTTAAACAAAATATTAATATGATTCTTAAGTTTCACAAATCCTTCAATGTTGGAATCATTTCTTTAGTTCAAAGCGCACGACTAAACAAGTCACATCAATTATGGATTCTTGAAACGTGACAACCCTATCTCACGGGGGGTCATAACGTCACCCCACCCACGCAGCTTCATGCAGTGGGCATAGGGTTGAACCTCAATAAAAAAAATCATACCAAATAATATGAGTTTGAACTATGACAGCAGGCCAAATATTTTGGTAGCTTTTCTTTTAAAAAAAAACTTGTCTCTCATCATCATCACTTTTCTGCCCTTGTCCCGGGTCGGCGCAACACGTTTTCGAAAAAAAAAACTTGTCTCTAATTATTTTAAATAAGATTTTGATATTTATAGTACGAGAAACGAATTGAACCTCTTATCGTTGTAATTTGCTTTGGTATATAAGAAGGGCGGAAGTACTCACCTATAATCATATTTGACGTAATAATGAAGGCAATATTAATAAACCAATAATTAGTTCAGATCATTAATATGGTCATACACGTAAACCTAATTAAATATGAGTCATATACTTAATTGAGGATCTTCTATAATTTATTTCAATTAATGAGCAGATCAACATCAATCTATTTGTGGGTTTATACTTAGGAGATTCCAAAAACCTTGTGACCCATCTAGAACAAAAAAAATATATAGAAAGAAAAACTCAATAAAGACTCGCACAAGACAAGCCAATAAATCAAAATAACTTATTTTAAAAAAGAACAATAAAAAAGACAATTAATTAAATCAGTCCTGTGCGAGGTCAAAAAGCCTCTATCGCAGCATGGTACTGCAACATGGCGGCCATGTCGCAGCGCTGATTAAGTCCTATAATTATAATATTATATATTAAATTATAATAATTCTAATTATAATATTATATATTATTTAATATAATATTAATGCTTGTGAGGATGGATGGATGAATGTATGGATGTTTGTTAATCTTTCATGTCAAAACAGCTGAAGGATCTTGATGAAATTAGGCACAGAGGTAGAATATAATCTGGGATAACACATAGAATACTTTTTTTCGATGTGATATCGGGCAAAGCCACGGGCGCTAGCTAGTATTTTCTATTTTTTTCTATTACCACTATTGTCGTCCACTATCCTATGCTCATACAACCCCAACTATCTATTACCCAACAAAATCAACATCATCACATCAACCAACAAAAGTCCAAAGGTTCACAACTTCACAGTTAGTTTGTCCATCTCTTAAGCCTCTTTATTTCCCCGAACTAACCACGGTTCACTGCATACAGGCACACAGACACACAGCCTCTCAACCGATACTCAGTCAACAATCGCAGACGGCATCTCTGTTTGATCAACGTTAAACATCTTCAACTGCGCGGGAGTGGAGGAGGTATTAACAAAACATGATTATTGAGGCAATCAATTAGTTGAGTGATGAGTGGGTGACGATAGATTATGTTGTACTTATAATTTGTTTCCGATCAATCTACCTTAGAGGTACTTGTCTAGGATCGTCCAGGTCCTTCTTCACCCGCTCTGGGCGGAGCGGGTGAGAGTTTTAGAATTTAACTTACCAAAACCCACCCATTTTCCTTCTTTTACCCTTTATGATCCGGGGCCGCGGTATCTTTTTCGAACAACCTGCAAGCCCGGATCTGTCATGTCTATTATAGAAACTTTAAACTGTTCCAAGTGCACATTCTTTGAGTGGAACATGGAAATTGTGAACTACCTAAACACTTCGTGATTTTGTGTGATCATTGCCATCCGCCATATAGTCTACTGGCAGACATAATTTCATTCCAATCCATTCGGTTATCATTCATCTCCAGCTGCTATCAGTTACTGAATGAAAGATCGTCGCTTATAGGCTAAGAATGTATTGCACTATCCTTGACAATTGCGGTTTTTACTCATCAATATATTCTTAACGAATATTTTAATTCGAGAGTAACAGTACTATCATCCTGTCCTTGTCCGATGTTATTTGGATCGGGAACGCGTGAATGCATCGAATTGAAATTAAAAGCATATATTCAGTTCTGTGTTAAATGTATAGTAGTATTATAGAATAGAATAGTATAGTTATAGTAATACTTTATTGCACACCAAAATCTAAAAACAAAACTGTTTTACAAAAAGATGTTAAATCTATGGTTACAATGGCGGTCTTATCGCTTATTATCTTGTGCTGTTAAAATCGACTATCTAAGTCTACGTAGTCAAAAGATATTGCAGTTTATGTCGCAAGTTTGTACGGAACCGCGCGAGTCTGACTCGCTCTTGGCCGGTTTTTGTTTTATTTATATCATTCCTAAATATATTTCAAGTAACAATAATGGAATAATTTTGGATGAATAGGACATGTGACTAAAAGAGTAATGGATCTAAATGTTGATGGACGGAGAGCGAGAGGAAGGCCAAAGAAAAGATGGATGGATTGTGTGAGGAATGATATGAAGGAGAAAGGAGTAAATGATGCCGTGACGTCTGATAGGGGAGAATGGAAGAAGAAAACGTGTTGCGCTGACCCCAAATAGAATGAGACAAGGGCAAAATGCTGAAGTATGGGATAGTTTTAGACTTCCCTGCTAGCCGCCGGCTGGCAATGTCACAGGCAGAAACTAGCGTAAAATAAATGAAAATGGTACATAATAAAACTTATTTTTCTCTAAGTTTCCAATGGTACTTAAAGTGCAATCCGCTAAATACCACATCCAGCAGTAAAAAAGTCCAGCACGCGATAATCACTTGGTACCGAGCACATATTTGTGTACGGTACCGATCACTTAGGCAGGCTGTTCGGTGGACGTGCCGTCATTCGTGTCAGGTGCTGCCAACGGTACCTTGTTTGACGACGGTGCTGACCCTACCGGTAGGTGCCGTAATATACTGGCGGAGGCTGTTATGTGTTAAATGGTTTTTTCGTAATAGAATCAGAAGTTGGTGTGGGAAAAATAATCATTTTCACCGACTTAACTTTCTGGTCCTTTGAAAGTATAATGTAGAAAAATCTTCACAATTCAAAAAGAATGTGACCTATTAAATTGTAGACTATTTAAAAACCTTTTTATCAAGTTACATTCCGTTGAATGAATACGAACAAACTTTTCAATCTTTTCAGTTTTCAGATCGTCTTCGTTTTAGGAAAGTAACTATGCTAAAAAGAAACATGATTTCAGTTAGACCACCGCCATCGCCCCTAACTTGGACCACACGCGCAACTAAGGTGTCAAGTCAAACGCTGCGACCGGTAACAATGTGGTGTTACACGCTGCATTACCATCAGTTATTCTAACCAAAGGTTAATTGAACCTTGTTCCACTGCCATCGGTTAACTGCCCAGTTAGTTGTTATTCGATTGGTACGAGCTTTCTGTTAGAATTGATAGATTTGTTGGGTTGAAGTTGAGAAAAGGATTGTTTTATGTATGATTAGCAGTAGTATAATATTAAACCAAGGGTTTTATAATAACCGGGCACAGACTAATGAAAGAGGAAGATTCAATATATATAATCTGATTTCTTATAATGAGAATATGTAGCTAATGACGCTTAAGTATTTCAATTGCTTTTAAAAAACGATTTGACCTTAAGTCAATACGTCACACCTGACATAAACGAGAAAATAAAAAATACAGTTATTTTTATAATAAAACTTTAATAAAAAGTAATTTTACAAGTTTCCGTAAACATATGGGGTATTAGCTGGCACCCGCGGCTTTGCATACGTGATATCAAAAAAAAACATATGTGTTATTCCAGACTATAATCTACCTCTGTGCCAAATTTCATCAAGATCCGTTCAGCCGTTTTCACGTGAAAGAGCAACAAACATCCATTCATCCTCACAAAAATTCGCATTTATAATATTAGTAAGAAAAGTAGGATGTTCAAAGTTGACCCTTTACGCGTACGCGCCCGTACGCGGCCATTTTGAATCTACCATCCTTAAATAACATGCTAAGTATTTTGATAATCGCTTGACACGGCCAGCTGGCCAGTGGCCACATGGCCACACAAGGCTACAACTCTAACGGATCATTTCCTCTCATTATAGACTCTCAACGGGCGGCGCCGGAAACCAACGTTCATTGGTCGCCATCGTAAATACTGATCACTTCCTGCAAAATATCAACATTAAATATTTTTTTGAAAATTTCTGTAGATACGTCATGTTTGCTTTATGATTATGAGCAATGCGTTTAGATGTTATTCTGAATATGTTTCTGAAATTTTATCTAAGTTCGATTTATAAAAAAAAAATACAGTTTAATTTTTAATGATTCTTTTTTTGACATAATGATTTTTATGGCAATTATTTTCCTTTATCTCTTTCAGAAACCAATACTTAGTTTGAGAGATCCCTCATATTCTATGAATTTTGGTAATTCCCACAGTATTTATAAACTGGTATTAAGCTAGTTATTTCTCGCCATATGTGACATATATTAGCAATTCAAGATAATTCATATTCACACCCACGTAATAATGCATCATTTAGCATAAATCTGAAAAAGCGGAGCAGCCACAGATTATATTCCACAAGAAACATCATTCTTCTCTTAGACAAATACGGAAAACTTTGTCACCTTTTATCTGATCTTAAAACCTGATAAATTACAACTTGTTTCTTTTATAATAATGATAGATACAACGTATAATTCGGATCAACTTTTTGAACCCATATATCTAGCCCACGGAACTCCCACTTTGACATCCTAAGTCCGAAATTTAGAAAATATAACCCGGATCTGTCCATATATTGTTATGTTCGTTATTCTTCGTATGTGGTCCATAATCTCTTAATAAATATTATGTTATCATTACACTAGTGTATATCATTCTTTAACAAAATGTCTGTCGCCTACGCTGGACGCTTCTTTTCATACAAAAACGTCAATTTATTATAATTTTCTCATAACATTATAGGCTTTGGTAGCTGCCTTGTGCGTGTTCAATGGAGGTTAATAATATTATTTAGATGGTCGACAATAGACTATTTTTAAATGTTATATTGCTATTACTTAATAAAAAGCCAGTTACATCTATTAAGTAATGTGAGAGAGGAAGATAACTTATGATTATATCAACTATTTATGTTTCCGTTTAAATTACAAAACTCTGTGAATGACCATATTTTATAACATAACTCTTCGTACCCGAAATTACAACGATACAAAATAAGCTATAGCTACATTTTCTTCAATACTTAACATTTCTATTCGCAAATCTGGCATATTTATTAGCTATTAAACCAACAATCATAAATTACCAGTTAAAAAGTCACCGGAACACATTAAACTTCACCTTTTCTCACATAAACAACTCTGGTCACTTTCTTCTTGACCTCCCAAAAGCATCTTTCAGGTCAGTACTTCACAGATTACATGCAAATTTCCGTGTTTACCAACATTAATAATGACATTAACATTATCATAATTGCAATCAAAAGTAACACCTGTGAAAAATATTATGTTACCGTGTTTTCGAGTTCATAAGTGTAGTGACACACTACCAAAAACGACGTGACGCGCATTTTAGTACAATGTACGCTTTAACTTATTCTGTTAATTTCGGTAAAAAAAATGTAAGGGGTGCTGAATAACGTGGGTCAATAAAAAGTATATGCGACGGAAGTAAACAATCCTAAAAGCTTATGTCAATCCTGCTATAAACTCCATGTAAAAATCCAAAGCGCATCGCAAGTTATGACTTCAAGTGTTGTCTTGGCCCTCAGGTTCAAGCTTTGAAGTAGCAATGTTGGCACTTACGTCAAAACGGGACACAATTCTAGACTGGTGTATCGGTGTTTGTTAATTTGCTCAATTTCCGACGCGTAAATGGGTTTGTTTTGCGGATGGGAAATCACCAAATAACTTCCCCCGCTCTGGGCAGAGCGGGGAGCAGTGTCAGACTTGTACTGACTAAAACCCTCCCATGTTCCCTCCATTGCCTTTTACGTTCCGGGGCCGCGGTATCTCTTTCGAACAACCCGCAACACGCGTAAATACGTGTGGTGTGTACCTGCACTAATAAAACAAGAGTGAAACGGTTAGTCGCATAAAAGGTGTTATTAATAACGCTTATTTCGCCGTGACAAGTAGCAGGTTATTCTCACAATGAATCATTTGTGATTTATAGACAACAGCTCGATGTGAGAAGCTTGCATAATTACTGAGACATTTCAAGTTATGTCCGCAGGCGCAATTAAGGAAGAAAAGTTCGTTAGTTTACTTGGTGGGCCTACTTTAATTTTGTTTATCCTTTCGAAATGAATTTTGTGGCTTGATTTGTGGTGTTTTCTGATTTGATTAAATAATTATTAAAAAAATATAAAGTACCCGAAATTAAATTCATTTAATAAAGATTGGCTCCTCATACAAAATCTAAGAAATATTTAAAAACTGGAAAGTGTTAAGAAACACACTTTCCCCAGGATTACTCTATCAATCAACAACATTTAACCACTACACCGAAAACACACAAGAAGGCGACATTCTTTATCAAAATCACTGAAGAATTTGGAAAACCTGTACAACGCATTGCTTGATATCAGCCTCTTCAAGTGCGACACTTCACACCTCTTTGCTCATTAATTCCGTAGATCGCGGAGATCTGTACGAAAGTATCCGAGAACTCCGGATAACTCCAAGTTTCGCGCTCTCTGGTCCACGATCAAAAGAGCCGCGAGATGATATCGGAATGTCGAGATGTCTCGTCCGCTGAGCTTTTGACACCTCCCGCAGATCGTGCTAGTGCCCGAATAAATATGAGTACGAGATAAACTTTAGGTCCGCCCTTGAAGTACCGCGGTTAATGTCAAAGTATACAGTTTATCTATGTGTGAAATAATGAAACAAGTGGTTATGTCTATGAGAATCGTTAGGCATAGGTAAAGTAAGGTGGGAATATAGGAAATTACGCAGTTTTGATGAAAATCAATCCTATCACAATTTTCCTTAACAGATTTTGGTGAAGAGGTCCAAAGTTTAAGTGTAATGAATTCCAGGCATCAGATTCGAATCTTAAGGTTAGCTAATTGCTAGGCTCAAGTTTGACCCGTTTTTTATTCATTCTATTGTCAGTGAGTGCCGCCAACCGGATTCCGTACTAACCCACGACTCAGATGCGGATTGTTGAAAAGGTTGGCTTTTTTAATGCTTGCAAACTTTTTCAACTTAGTGAGGCTGTTTCTGTTTTTTTTTTTTTTTCGGGCATATCGATTTTGCCTAAGATGTGTGTTGATTGATGTATGTTGTAGGATTCAAGGGACACAAGCGGGTTTGCAACATGGTGGAGGTAGTCGAGGTATTCAGATTAGTAGTCAAAAATGAGAATCTCCCATTCAAGCTTGGCCACCAGCTAACTTCGGAAATTAGAATTAAGGAATCCTGTACTACAATGTTTCCTGTACTAACGCATAATTTTCTTTGTTGTTCAGGTGAAGGCGGCGGCGGCGGGGGCGGGGGCGCGCGGCGGTGCGCGCGCGATGCGGCGTCGCCCGCGCACGCACCGCCGCCGACGCCCACCCCAGCGCCGCACGCGCCCGTCAAGAGCGAGCGACTTAGCCCGCATGACTCCAACGCATCCAGGTAAAAAAAAAGCTAGCATTACAGTAAAACATAAATCAGACAGTAGGTGCTTTTAGACAATTCTTAAATGTGCAGCAAACCTTCTTTAAAATAAACAGCTGCGTTGCACCTCGGTGATGGGCACAGTAATATTCATACACAATTTTCAAATGGCGGACACTATCGAAGCATATGTGCTATGGCGGCTCAGTAGGAAACCTAGCAAAATCCAGCAATCACAAATAGGCACTCTTTAATTTCCCCTGCTACTACAACTGGTATATATTGCCCAGAGCAGTAGGCCCAGTCTGGCTAGAAATGTCCATATTGCTAAATCATCATTCCCCTGTCGCCATCAGGTCCCGCAGCGTGACTCCTTCAACCTCATCGTACCCTGGTACTCCACCCGAGCGCGGCAGCCCGCACGCACCCGCACCACCCGCATCAACGCACCCGCCGCGTAACTACTCCGACATCATGCGTTCGCTAGCCGCGCGGTACAACACGCACAATAACAACGAGTAAGTACTGCTTGGCTCCATCCGCCTCATCGTACCCTAGTACTCCACACGATTGTCGTAGCACGTACCTTTTTAGAGACCTAGCTTCTACCCACAGCTTCGCCCACACGAGGGACGTACCACTAGCATAAAAATTATCCTAACCTAGGTTATGCCAGGGCCTCCGCCTGCCGGGGTTGCGGGTTGTTCGAAAAAGATACCGCGGCCACAGACAGTAAAGGGCAATAGAAGGAACATGAGTGGGTTTTAGTCAGTACAAGTCTGACACTCCCCCCCGACCCAGAGTGGGGGAAGTTATTTGATGATTTCACAACCCAAAAGAAAAAAACCTAGGTTATGGTCTATCTATGAACAAATACGTTCAGCCATTAAAGGTGTGAAACAAAACGGTTTGATTGACGGAATTGGTTTCGCATTTGTCATTTCAAGTATGGATTTTTGAAGAGCACGACTACTTCCTTGATTGAAAGATACCCAAGAATTATATAGCATGTTAGCTATAAAACATTTTGGGTATTTTTGCATTGATTAATATCAAGTTAACGCCAGGTATCGGTGGAAAGCTACATTTAGTTTAATGACAAATGATGTTTATTTTTACATGAGGACTATGCAGATCAGTGTCTGAAATGATCTAAATAGATAAACTTACCTCGATCATCTAGACTCCAGCACAAACCAAAACTTGCGTTGCACATTAGATCCCAAGTGTACAGTTAGAAAACAGAATCATAAAACACCAATTAAAAACGCAACTGACATAAGAGCCTGAAAATACAATTAAAACGCCATAAATACACATACGAACGTAATTGTAGACGGATACACAGTTAATTAGAGGCATAAACCACTAATGCAGTTCACTTTATGTCGAATTAACTCTAAAAAGAATAACCAAATTACACTTTTCGTTTGTAGTCTGAAATTACGGCATTAACCTTGCTTCCATTTTGAATTATACCTATATTAATTTATAGTAATAATACATGTATTAAATTCCTTAGTTAATACGCTGTCGTTATCGAATAATCCATTTCCGATTATCGATTCTCGATTCGATACTCGCATTCATCAATCATTTTTCACACGGTCGGTGTCACAATAGTATGCGACCCGCGGTTCACCGACCGATGCTAGTGATGCCCAACATCGATTAGCATATTAATCGATTTGAAAACTTACGTTTAGTCGACAAATTTACATGATTCGTGAGAACCGAAGCTGTCCGTGTGAACTTATGTTATATTAATGAATTGGTCATCTGCGGTCGCTGAACTTTGTCTATTTTAATTACCAAATACGACAACGTGAGCCGCCGGTTGTCGTGTCTATTTGCATTCGTAAAACGGAATTTCCAGCTGTGGAATCGTTCGGGTCGCATCTCAAAAAGATATAAAACTTCAAGAGAATCTCAGAGGTTAAAAATGATTCATTTCACATGGTCTTAAATTAACTTTATAAGTACTGCGTTCGTTTATTTATAGTTTTGTCGATTCAATAAAAATATCGCAATCATTTGTCACTTTTCTCTTTGACATCAAAAAACTCTTTGGTAAAAACTAAATGTGTTATAAAACAGGGTGTAATATTAGGTAATAAATTCAGTATTTTATTGGGGCCGGGAGACATAAACTTCCAAACAGATAGTCATTAATTTTCATCAAATAACATCGGAATTGTTTTGATAGCGAGATAATTATCACGGGACGGTTGAATTTATTGACTCAGATAAATTAGCATAAATATTGTGATTGTCGTATTTCATTAATTTATTGTTTTCAAATAAGTTTGACATCTACAGTTGTTATGTCTTCATTTATTGTCATGTTATGACATACATCATTAATTTAGTAATTTTAATCAATACAAACAATTAATTCAATTAATGACAGTTTCGAAAAGTGTAGACGAAATAAATACAAAATAAAACTTAATTGGGAAATGCACTACACAAACTAAACGCGATCAGGTCATCTAAACCAGGTTCAAGAATCTGTCAATGTCAATATTCCATAGCATAATGACACTATCGTCTCCTAAGCTCCGTGTAAATATCGCTGACAGTTAAATTTTGTGGTTTACCCTTACACGTTCGATTACTTAAACCTGATAAACTAGAAATAATGAGAGTAGACCTTTGATTCATCACACAAACAAACTCACCGTGAGAATATAATTTTATACCCAAATGTAAAAATTTAGAAATTGGATGTTTATTACTCAATTAAGTTAAAATGAGAAACGAAATCTTAAATCGATTTAATTAAGGTTATAGTTTGTTTGTACCCACGACAAAATTATCATTTATTAGGCAGAGCATATTATGCGGAATAACATAATTATAACTGACAGAAATGAAAACATCCTTATTGAACCGGATGAATATCACCCCAGTTTTTGCAGCAACGAGTTTGATACATGTATGCTTCGTGACTTAAGTATTCACAACTATTAATCTAACTAAGGACTTGCTGAAGAGGATTGTTATTATTTATTTAACACTTTAAGTACATCAAGTTCAGTGGCGGACTAATCGCCAAAGGGATTCACATCCACCCCTTCAAACTTTGGGTGATACAGAGAAAAACCAGCTCGCTCTTCGATAGCAATTCATCTCGAGATTTACTCTGCTACTTAAAATAGAATATGCATTTATTAAAATAAAAAAAAATCTAAATCATTTATTTCGAGTAGGCCAGTTACAGGCACTTTTGAACTGTCGAAATTGACAACAATAAAAATGAAGCTACAGTCCCAGTCACAAGGCATAATAACTGTGAAAGTACTGTAGTTGCCCATTCCAAAGCGTAGATCTCTATCGAGAAGAATGGGCCAGAAACTCCATGGACACTCTTTTAAATCAGAATATTGTTACAAAACATGCATCTTTTCTCGACGTTTTATAAGTGCCCATGTAGGCCTATGTAAAATAAAAATATTTTGATTGATTGATTTGATTTGATTTAAAACCTTGGTTACATCTTTCGTGTTAATATGGTAAACTGTGAAATTTGATTACTAGTACATAGTTCTTTATATTTTCTCGGCAATATTTAATTCAACATAATGTATTTTCTTACCATACGTTTCTTCTCCCAGCTACTTCCACCGCATGAATGGATTCAGTGACGTGCGCACCGCGGCGCCCGCGCAGGACGCGACGGACGCGCCCCTCGGTGGCCTTTTCACGAAGCTGGCTTGCAAGCAGGGGGGCCCGCCCCGGTTGCCAGCCTTCCCTGTCATGCTGGATATGAGTTCTACTAAGGTAAGCAAGATTTTTCAGAACCCTTAACTTTGATCTGGAACTATTGAGAGACATGTATCACAGGTTTCAGCAGAATTGATGCTTTGGTCACATTCACTTATTTTAAGTTTGATAATATTAACAGCCTCTATCAGGGCAGAGGCTCTATCATATTCTAAGTATAGAATATCTGTACATGAAACTTACAATAAAAAGATTTAGTTTAATTTGGAAGAATTTGTTATTTATTACGTATTAATGTTATAAATAAAAATTCTTTAACCCTTCTACATATATGTAATGTAATAAATGCGAATGTTTGTGAGGATGGATGGATGGATGTATGTATGGTTGTTTGTTGCACTTACACGTCAAAACGGCTGAACGGATCTTGATGAAATTTGGCATAGAGTTATATCATAGGCTGGAATAACACAAAATATACTTTTTTTATCATCACGCGGGCGAAGCCGCGGGCGACAGCTAGTAATTAAGATATTTGCAAGTATCTGAAATGAGAAAGGATTAAAGGGCGTCAAAAAATTATGAAGATGCTCACAAAGCTGGCAGCCTTGCTAAATTATGGATAGCAATGCTGATTCTTTGACTAAAAAAAAAAGAAACCCCTTTCGTCACGTGACAAGTCGACCAACCGCGTTGGAAGATATCAAAATTTACTTCATTCCGAATGTTATTTGTAATCTTTTATAATAGCAGGAAACTCAGTGAGTTCTTGAGGTGCAGTTTAGATATTTGGCTTGTAAATAAAATTTGTTTGGCCTTTTAAACCAATTCTGTAATGGATTGTCGTATTATATTTAATTTGGAAAGACATTGTGGTTTTCTGTTACCCTCATAGGAATGAAACCTAACTATCTTTCATTTGAAGTAATAAGGGGCAATTTGGCTACTTTAAAAAAAAAAAAAATATTTTGTGGTTTCAAAAACCTGCAGACAAACAGGAAGCTCCAAATCATAAACAATTGAAAATTATACGTTACATAAATCCCTATAATTATTTCCAAGCTATTTCTTTAGGTAATTATTTTAAGAAAAAAAAACAGTTTCGTATTTATTACTTCATAACGCACGTTACTAAAGGCAAGGCCACTGCCCCTATGAAATAATTTACGCTCAGATGAGTTTTCATTTCAAAAGAGTACATTTGTAATTCATATTAATTATATACACAGTGCTCACTGACCTTCCTGTTTTAATTACACATCATACACCGTTTCATAGTTCACGGCTGTGATTAAAATGTCTCATAAAATTCATAAGGCGTTATCGCGCGACTCATCTCTACCAAGCGGTGCTCGTTTATGTTAATTTGAACCTCTTTAAAATCATAATGCGCGATGAGCACCTCGCTTCCTTTCCAGTAATAATGGTCGCAATTAAATCTGATAAGGCTCACGACCTTTACACTTCCTCCGGTGTTGCATAGACGTAGTGGAGAGAGTGTTAATTGCTGCTCGTCTTGCAAGCGAGCAGTGCGCGCACAATCGGCAGGGTAATAGTGCTGCCCCGCCCCCTGCTCGGCAGCGAACCGACTCGACTCGACTCTCCACTGTAAAAGGAACTGGAGCTGCACTAATTGGCTGTGGCACGCGCCGCGCATGCGCGCCGACTCGCCCCGCGACACGCTAGTGATGGGATGTGAAATCGAAACACAACTCGACTTTAAAATTAGTTGACTTTTTGCACACGAGTGCAATAAGAGACACGATAAAATTGCAGCGTGGAATCATAACAGTTATTCGATTTCGACTTTCTAGCTAAATTGCAGCGACATAAAGTGATCATCACGTGTTTTTTCGTAATTCCATATGATACGCAATCGAGATCAAATTGCCGTCGGGGCGTGATTTGTTACATTTCTCTTTACGGTTAAAGCGATCTATAAATAGTAGTTTAAATTTATTTTCACCTATAAAGAGAAACAGGGGCGACGCGGAAATAAATCGGTAAGATTTATGGCGGGTGCTCTGCTTCAGCACGTAGTCGATAGGCGCACGCGCCGGCTAGTGGCTCCGCGCCGTGCACTACTACAGCTGTGTTCATTTCACGCGCGCGCGCCTCCGTCTGAATTTTATTCGGAATTACCCTGCATTCGCCTTTTTTAGTACGCGTGGCAATTAAAAAAGATAGATTGCAATTTGACCCGCGGGCGCTGAGCGTGACGCTCGGAACGTTATTATGATGAATGCTCGCCACTTACGATACGAGAGTGCTCTCGATCAGATAATAGCTTGCTGGCTCGCCTTTCATGTTTGCTTAACATTGTACTGTATGCGCCGCTTGATGGGCTTCTGAGTAATTGAGTTTTTTAATAGGAAACTGCCTTACTGATCGGGTTCGTCTTATATTGAATGAGATATACTTACTATAACTAGCTGCTGGAGATTCTGCGAAATCTAGACTTTTCACCTTCCTACAAAACAGGTCCTCCACCGATTTCCCCAGGACATTTAATCACTTTCATTTCTCCACAGACCCTGCTCGCAATATCGCGGGTGGGTCGCGGTGGGAGGTCGCGTCGTAAGCGCAACGGCGCCGGCGCACCCGAGCACTCCCCGCTCGACCTATCAGCGGCCGGCGAGAGTGCCGCCAAGCGCGCGCGCCTCTCCGCCAGCCCCAGCACTAGGAGTGACAGCGACGAGAGGGACAGGGTGTCTAATGATGGTAAGTAACATAAACATAACATCATGAATGTAATCCCCGAAAGATAATGAAGAAGTGTACTTAATTATAATAAGGCAGTTCGCCAGTTATGTGTTAAGTATTGTCACAAGCCTTTCGCCAACTGATTTCTACAGCTCTAAGGGACCCCTAACTTGAGTATATTGTTCAAATTTCAACTTGATTTCTTCACGCGTTCCCGAGATATAGGGTATTGACAAACAGATAGACAGACGGACAACGAAGTGATCCAATAAGGGTTTAGTTTATTCCTTTTTGGAACCCTAAAAACTGCAGTTGTCAGCTGGAGTTGTAACTAGGAATTATGCATGAAATTATGTCATGAATAGACGAAATGCTATTTCTTACATAACATGAGTATTAGACAGTGTCAACGTCTGTCAAGTTGACATTTTTTTGTGAAGTCGGATTAAAATTTAGCTTATAATTTCTACTTCACAAAAAAACGATCCTTCTAATACACTTCTCATCAAAAAATTCGAAACACTTTCGTTTTTATTGTTTTTGTCCTAATTTTTTACAAAAGAGAATTAATTCCATGAAAAAAAAAACATTATTGTGTAGCTGGCAGTTTGGTCATTACAGTAAGAAGAAAAAAATCAAAATTCGAAATTAGAATTTCATTTGTTTATCCTATAAATGAAATTAATCACTGTTTTAAGACAAATGTGTATTTAGGGTTGGAGTACGTTTCTCGTTTAAAAACTAAAAATTAGCGCTTGTCTTTAAACTTTTTGTTTCTTATTTCATTTACTGTGACTTTGGGACGTCTGAAAAAACTTTTTTTTCTAAAACATATGGATACTTCGCCCGCAGAAGCCGCCCAAGTGGTGGCATTGCTGGATTCTGGACTTAGTCAGCGTGTTGTGGCTGCAAGATTGCATCTAAGCTTATCATCTGTTCATAGAGTCTACAAACGCTATCGGGAGACTGGTTCGTTCACGCGCCGTTCAGGATCTGGCAGGAATCGGGTCACTTCTGAGCGAGATGATCGATTTATTGTAACAACTTCTTTACGAAATCGACGCCTTAACGCTTTTCAACTGCAGCAGCAGCTTCGCGTTGTACGAAGAGTAGCTGTAAGTGACTCTACAATAAGAAGAAGGTTGAAGGAACGCGGATTGGCACCGCATAAGCCAGCGAATGGGCCGAAATTAACTGCAGACCATCGAAGAGCGCGCCTTAACTTTGCACGCGAGCACCTAACTTGGTCATACCTTCA
Source organism: Ochropleura plecta (assembly GCA_905475445.1). Taxonomy (NCBI): domain Eukaryota; kingdom Metazoa; phylum Arthropoda; class Insecta; order Lepidoptera; family Noctuidae; genus Ochropleura; species Ochropleura plecta. The sequence continues at coordinate 6,242,856 of FR997735.1, forward strand.
GTGGAGTAAAGTACTGTTTTCTGATGAGTGTAAAATTATGCTGTATGGTAACGACGGAAGGAACAAGGTCTACAGAAGAGATGGAGAACGTTTTGCACAATGCTGCATTGAAGAAAAGGTCAGCTATGGTGGCGGTTCGTGGACGGTTTGGGGAGGAATCAGCGCCGACGGTAAGACAGAACTTGCCTTTGTGTCTGGGCCACGGCTGCCTGCACTAAACTCTCATCGATACATCGAACAGTGTCTTGAACCTCATGTGATGCCCTATGCACATTTTATTGGCAACGACTTCATATTCATGCACGACAATGCTAGAGCTCACACCGCGGGCGTCGTACGAGATTATCTTACCGAAGTCGGTACATCTCCATTATGGTATGGCCAGCAAGAAGCCCGGACATGAATCCCATTGAACATCTATGGGATGAATTAAAGAGACGAATTCGAGCAAGAGATCCAGCCCCAGAAACACTTAGCCAGCTGCAAAATGCAATCCAAGAGGAATGGGATAATATACCACAACATGTGATCGTGACTCTCATCCGATCGATGAAGAACCGTATGGAAGCAGTAATAAGAGCTCGCGGAGGGAATACAAGTTATTAAATAAACGTTTCTTACATTTTTTTTTCATTTACGCGTGTTGTTTTACCCATTTCCTTCATATTCCATACAGGGTAAAAATTACTCATTATACAAAATACGAAACCTATGAAGACTTAATTTGAATTTAGAACATTAACATTAGGATTTAAAAACCTCATACTACTTACTATTAAATGACATTTTACATTTATTCCTAAATATACACATTTTTCTGATAATCCTTATCAAATCATAAACTGCGAGGTGTTTCGATTTTTTTGATGAGAAGTGTAATTAATTAGATAACCAAATATAGCCATCACAAAAGCTTCTAATTTATCCACGTGTCATCAACACAATACCATCATTCATGATTCATTATTAAATAATAATCTTCAAAGACGAACAGATAATACTAATTCTCACAATAGCAACATCTTTATTATAACAATGTATTTTAAGGTTATTCAAATGTCAAAGTGCTAGATATTGTCAACTAATCATCACATATTTAGTATTGCCATATTATCACATAAGAATTCGAAAAACGAACGACGGACGAAACGAGACACATGATAACATGCACAGATATTTTCATTTTATGATCCCACACCAAAATAAACCAAGTTTAATGTTCGATTACGTAACCTGATAGACTTAATTTTCTGTTAAAATGGTTTTCAAATGTGATTTAAAGTAGCAATAAATTAAATTTATATGACGTTTATTTTTCCCTTAGATCGTAGCGATGCGCGTGAGTGCCTCTGCGCTGAAGCTCGCGCGCGACTCTCCGCCTGGTCCGTTGATGAAGTCTGCGACTTTATCAATTCCATCGATATCTGCGCCGAATACGCAACGGTAAGTCTTGTGCCCATCACTGTTTTCAAATTCTAGAACGCATTTTGATTGGTTGACAGATATTAAAGAGAGGAGCAAATGTTATTTATGAATAGTTAAACTTAAGATATATCGATCGATACAATCTAGTGGATTATTTTATAAGCAGGAAATTGCATCTATAAATTTTATAACACGATGATCTATAACAGGCTGATGAGTCGTAAATATAGCGAGAGAGTTCAGCAGAGGGCGTCAATCATCAGCTTGGATAATTAATGTATGACTAAGATATAGTTCTACTACGATTATTATAAGGTACTCATTGGCTATTAAGTACTCTCATCGGATCAATATAAAGTGCAAGTCGATACAAATTCGTTTCTCGCGCCCCGATAGGGTCGATTTACACGCCAACGGATCTTGAAAGAAGCGTGCGCAGATAAAATCAAACGTGCTCTCTGAGTTATGTTTAACTATAAAATATATTGACAGAACAAGAATCTTTACGATTATTTTGTCACTTGCGATGAGACAATTGTGGTGTTAGATCAAGGTTAATATTTGGCGTCAATGTTAGTTATTTACAGTTAAAACCATTTGCATTAAAACTACACTTGTGACAGCTAAGTAATGCCTAATTCATAGATTTAGACAAAGGATCGCGGCTAAATCAAAAACTGAAGCTCGGGTAGATCTTGAGGTTACGACCCAACCATTGCATATCGAGTTTCCTCCGTGCCTCGGAAAACGTTAAACGGTCCCGGCTGTCATTTGTACACCTTTGCCAGTCGTTATAGGTTGTCGGTGGCTAGAAAGTTCGTCAACCAGCCTTACTAAGGAGTATCGTATTAGCCAGTTGTTAAATGCATTGTGGAGATAATATAGGGTCCATGTAAAATAATTGTAGTCAGCTGAATCCGGTAAGACTGGAAGCCGACCCCTATATAGTTGGGAAAAAGCTAGTCAGATGATGAAAGGTCGACAAAGGGCTGAAACATAAAATTCCAACAATGCGACACTATTAAGGCATTCATTTCACGCATTCCTCACACAATCGCACACATAAACGCCATGCTTTTTCTTCATTTTGTTGTATTTTTTATCTCTTTTTGTTTTTAATTTAATGTGTTTTAACTTAATGTGTTTCATTGAAACCACGGCTCCATCTTAGTTAAATGAAAAGGAACGCTGTAGGTAAAACATAATTTTTTTTATTTTTTTTTTTTTTTTAAACGTTGCCCCGCACTAGGAATTTCTCCTGTATCGTGGGTGCGTTTACAAACATTTAAACTCACATACACAAACGGCCAGACCCGAAACAACTACCTGTAGGCCATACAAATATTTGTTTCGTGCGGGAATCGAACCCGCGACACGCAGCGCAGCAGTCAATCGCTCAGCCACTGCGCCAACCGTGCCGTCAATAATAAACAAACATAGAGCACTGGTACTCTTAACACAAGTTTAATCTTACCTTGGGTACCAGAGTTCATTTCATTACTTACCAAAATAATGGAGTTAGGTTAAAATTTTAAAAATATTGTTAGTTTGTAAGTGGTATTCTACAAGTCTCTTTATGGCAATAAATATTTTTATTTTATTAAGATTTACCTAACTTAAAGCTTGTCAAAACTGGCTTTCAATTTCATTTAAAAGATTACCCCAAATACTTGTAACTATTACATTCAACGATAATACGTCTCCGACAAAATACGAATGGCCTTTCCATGTTCCGGCCTAACAATAGAGATGCACGTCATTACAATAAAACGTCACTCCGTCACGTAGACCTACAACCATGATTACTAATATAATCATTCACCGTTCCGCACCAAACAACCATTTTATCAAGACCCATCACGGTCATACAACCTTAATACATTTACTCTAAAAATAAAGTGTCAAAATCCCTAGCCAAGTTCGGTAACATGTTTTCATATTTGTACACTTTTTTTTATTACAATTTTAATTGCGTACCGCGGTGAAAGGGAACAAATAAAACAAGAGTATTGAAAAAGAATCATAACTTGCTTTAATTATCCGGAGGCTGGTGTTATATAAGTTCATCTTTGTTAACGTACCTTTCTATCGTGCTACCGCGTTTCGTCATAAAAAAGGTTTTAATTCCCATTTGTTGAATAAAACATCTTTCGTGTTGCCTTTATTTTATGGTCGTTTTTTGCTCATTAACACACTTTTTGGCTGAACTGTTAAAGTAACATTTCGAATACAATTTCAGCTTCCCTTAACTGAAACGTTATGTATTTATCTTAAATGCATAACGCATAGACACAAAAAAATATTACTTCGTAAAAAAGTATATTTGGGATCGATAGTTGATTATGACTTTTTCATTATTATAAGAACAATAACAGAGTATTTAACAAAAATGTCTCATATTTACTTAAACTGACAATAAACACTTTGAATGTGTAAGCATTTTTTTTACTTTCTAGGATTTAAAATAAGTCGAAATAAAATTCTAAAACATCGAAGATTTTCGCAACAAAACAAGATTTTCCCTAACAATATTTATTGCGTTTCCAAGTAATATTGGTTCTGTGTCAAATTCATTACTCTACGGTCATCGGTCGGTAATAAACTCGTGGTTCTATTGAGTATTTGTGAACTTTACCGATTTAAGTAGCTACGTGCTTATTGTCTACTGGCTGTGTCACCCGTCTTCGGTAGTTCTTGCATATTTATATTGCACTGTCCATTAAGTATTGAAATGTATATAACCTTTCATGAACTGTCATATACTACGATTATCCAGAAAACTGGTGAATATATTAAGAAATGTTGAATAATTTTAATTGTTTCTGTGTACTGCGGATATTTATGCAATTTTGTTCGAGGACTTTTCTTCCATATTTACATCATTAGAGACTACTGGAGAATGCAGAGAAGACTGATTGCCTTCCCTTCCCTTGTCTTCCTTCCAGTCATAATATCATTTCACACACTATAAATTCATTGATTTGTCTCTCTTATAGACATTCAATCCAAACATTAATGTACTTTTCCATTGAAGGCATATTTAGAAAAATAACTACAGTAGTACATCCATCTTCTTACACCAACTTCAACACAATGTAAAACAATATACCTATAACCAATACAGTGAAGTCAACCATTAAAACAGATGTAAGTTAACAAGCTTATTGTTATAAAACATTTCTATTAACTGATTGAGTAATAAAATAAGCATCGCTTTCTGCCGCCGCTCGCGCACAATGAGGGCCGTGACGCGAATCATAGCCATATTATTGCTCTATTTAGGGCTGTACGACGTAAAACATGCATTTCACTTGATTAAAAGCCCCACAGGATTCCCTGTAAGAAAATAATAAGTAAAATATGGCTTGTTGGCTTGGCAGAATAAAATTATCGTAATGAAGTCTACAGAGAACTTCTCACTGCGTGTTTTAATTTAGCTATTGTATGAAGCTTTCACTTGTATCTACTAATCAAGATAAAGAAGATGAAGTCACACATAAATCTTATTTTAACCTTCGTTTTCAAATAAAAACATAATAATTATTGAAGACAAAATAGATCATTTCATCTATTTCCTTCTCGAATACAAATTTAGCTTTCAGAGTTTTAACAGCTTACTACATATTATATTTCCTTTACCTCCACCACATAAGGTCTTATCCACTCGACAACCCTAAGTACATGCATCACATTACACAACAAAGTATAATGCACAAAGCGTCGAGCATGGCATCGCATGCATTATGTCAATGTGAGGCAACACCGACGTGGGAAACGAGCTGGAGATTTAAAATTTCCATAATATTTGTATCGCGAACTTGTGCAATGTTGGTTAGCGGGGTAAAGAGAGACATTTGCCCTTGTTACACACAGGTGTTGAGAACTTGCAATATTTTATTTGGTATGCTTTACCGAAATCAGTGCTGAAAAAATGGGGCAGTAAAATTGAGAATATTTTCTGGAACTTGGCTCGTGCACGCTGCTCTAAAAATAAATTAAAAAAGAAACAAAATACCCAATATTTCGCCGATATTTAAATCACAGGCTTATTCGAATATTAAAAAAGCAAGGCAAAAATTCATCGAAATATGTTAAAAAGACGCGCTAAGGACGTATACAATGTAATTGTTGAGTCGTGACATTAAATAGTAGAAATGACATCGTAAGTATGATGACACATTCTCCATAGAAAGTAACCTTTCAGTAGGGATGTAATAAAATATACCTTTTTTAACGTTAAAATTGAAGTGTGCAATATCTTAGACGTTTATACATTTTCTATTGTTGTGTATGTTTTATTAAATGATTAATGTAGAATTTCCGTGTTGTTTTTACATAAATACGTACCTATCAGATTAGTTTTCTTACAATTTTTATTCAAGTCAAGACAACCCATAACTTAATTGTCCTTTTAATAAAGTTAATAATTCGAGTGTATTCAATACGCTTTCGCTTTTTAAAAACTATGGAAAAAGAGCAAGGCTATGTCTCGCCATGTCTAATATTTTACTTGTTCAGCAACAATTATTGTGATTAACCCCTTAAACCCCTAATTATACGGTAAGGTTGGAGGTAAAAACATTCAACGAAAGACAACAAAACGCACACTGCACTAAACCCGCAATGTGTAAACGGGCTTTTTCACGCACAACTTCATTTACACACATCAACGATATCTGTCAGAATACAAGTTTTCTTTTTAAACTGTTCAATTCACACTCATGTTCTTCACACGATCCGACACTATAACACAGAAAATTACGGTAGCAATATCGGATTACCAAATGATTTATACTCAGAAGTGTCGTGGCGAATTGTGGCTACTGAATTAATTGTTAGCCTGATAATAATATCGTTTAACCACAAGTGATTAATGATTTCGTAGACTTTTGTAGGCTGGCAATCCTGCTAACTTGTGACTTATTTATGGTTTGTAATAAATGACAATTACTGTTTTAAAACAAATATTTAAGAAGTGGTAATCCATAATGGTCACGCATAGAGTTGGACAATCAATAGTATTTTTGACAGTTTTTTTTTTTAATATGAGAAAATAATCTAAAACCTTGCGCGAAAAGCAGTATGGCTGTAGTGGAACCTTTCTTTACGTAAAATTATACAAAATATTATTTGTGTTATGCTAAGTTTATTATTTTAATAAAATAACAACATTAACAACCGTGTGAAAATGCGTTTCGACTAATTTGAATAATATAAATCGCCAATAAATTAATTTTAAAATGGCTTTTATAGCATTAATTAGGAATCTCCCGTGGTTTTGCACTAAAACCTCGTTTTCTGTCCCCTATGGTGCAAACTTGAGAAATATATATAAAATCATGAATATGTTCAATAGAATAATTATAAATATTTAATGAATAATTCAGTGTAGCTGCATGATGCCTCAATCAAAATATCTTAAAACGGACACTGCATTTCAAATTTTAACGATAGCCAGTAATTCTTAAAACTATTAAGTACAGAACCGGAAACCAAAACATTTGGCTGTCAATTTTAAACAGCAGGCAGCGCCATAAACTTCCAAAATATAATACGCCTAATAAATTCAATTGAAATTGAAGCTTTTCGTCTTGTGGATGTCGTGAGTAATAAACTAACAGACACGCAAACTAACCTGCCCCACGAATTTGTAGATGGCATCGGGTTCTGCGCCCGCGCAACGTTCGTCAATCCGTGCGTTTGCGCAAGACATCGTGCGGGACGCGGCGCTCACACCATCAGTAACTAATGCAGTTGACACCGAACCTATCACGTGGATCTTAATAATACCGAAATAATTGAATTTAGGGTTAAATGTTGACTATTGTTCGTCGAAATAGTGGCGTTAATAAGTGTAGGTTTATGTTAACCGACATTTTGAACCTTACTATTTAAATCGATATATTGCAATGCTATAATTTTAGAATACATATCTTGAGATTGCTTTTCTTGATATCGTTTTCTCGTCCATTTCCGTATGGACCAGTTACAAATGACTTACTTCGTCTCCGTCCTTGCTCAACCCATTAATCCACTGTGCACGCACGCGAAAATAATCCCGATCACAAATCACGTGGTACTCTAAAATGACTTGAAATATTTCGATCTAGATGCGCATAATCCTAATTGCACATTGTCACCTGCGCGGGCGCACCATCGGATGCTCGTGCGATCGTGACGTAGTGTCGCAACGAACCGTGATTTATACAAATTACCAGTGTGTATGCGAAATATATAACGTTTAAATTATAGCAATATTCGATCGGGATCGCTTGCTCACTGAGACAGATTGTGGTGTAATAAGGCCGTGTGTAATATTGTTTTCATAATGGTGGCAAAATGATGTTCTTTGTTGAACCTTTTACCTGTGTTGTGGTATTGCGCTACCTGTGTTGCGCACTGACAAACAATCTGTCGGTTAAATATTTCAGCAACGGTAGATTTTAAATGTTTACATGTTATTTTATTAGTACTCTCTGAGCTGTAAAAAGTCTCCCTCAAGTGTTTCCTTAGATTCCGATTCTGCCCCACTTCTAGCTAATTTCCAAAGAAGAATTCCAAATAATAAACTTCTCGAATCGAATGTGATTCGCCCTGACCGTCTGTCTGTCTGTATTTCACAGCCATTTTACTTGGAGACTATTGGCACCACCTAATTGAAATTTGGAGAGTTGATGCTTTTTATGCACTGCTATACAAATATGAAGCTAAATTATAAAGATAAAAATTAGTCGTAAAAAGTTAGTCCCACTTTTTTCTAAAATAACAGAAAAAAACCTAAAAAAAAAGCTTTCAACGAAAATTGGTTTGAACAAGATTTGATATTTAGAGTTTATGGAATGTTTGAACTTTTTCTTTACGTAACTTGGTTTTTTATTAAGATCAATGAGGAATAAATTTAGTTTTGCGGTAGAGTGTAATTTTTCATTTAATTAAAATGAGCATTAAAAGTATTGTTACTGTGGGTGCTACTGAACCCTGTGTGTGTGAGTCCGACTCGCACTTGACTGGTTTTTTCACGTTTAGTACACCAACACTTATCTCTCTCTCTCTATCTGTCGCGGAATACCCAAGCGACACATTGAAAACTTACGACTAGCCGAACAAATTTACCACCGTGTAGAAGATGTCTAAAGTACTTGTAAATTACGCACTTTACCTCTGAGCATTACATATCGGTGACTTGGAATTCCGTATGAAAATAAATGAGGCCCGAAGCCTGCGCCCGCGCAATTAGCGGCGCAGCTAAGTGTTTGCGCACGACGCGAGCGTGCGACAGAGGGCGCTGATAAATGACGCATTTGTAACGCTATGATAAATATTGTAGGCTTGATTGAGATGAAAGGAGCCCATTAATATGGTGTCGATACAGTGCTCTTGATAGTTATACGTTTCGTAATGTTGAAGGGAATTGTTTGGGATTCAGTACCATCACTATACCTAAATTACTAAGTTTCTACTTGGTCAAATAAAAACTATTAGAAGTATTTTACTGAAGACATCCTTTTGTTACGTTAAATATTGACTAAACCATCTTTGTAATAAACAAGCTCTTAAATTCTGCTTTACTAACTGTAACACAATATATCTTACTTATTCTCAAAGCTGTTGTAGCAATTTCACAATCTCGGATAAGGAAATGTATGGCACCGTCAATTACTTAAGAAAACCATTTCAATATATGTTGTGTTTCAGAATGTTAGCAACAAAGAGAAAGGACCTCCACTAGCATATTTCTCGAGCCCTTCTAAGTCGCGAAGCACGTCCACAAAATGCCACACACAGACAATCCATCAGTGCTATTCATAATCACGTTATTACATCCGTTACTAGCATTAATATCACCCAAAACAAACAATGTTCATCACCCGAAGCCATACACGACTCATACGGCAAAAGCCTCAACTATTGTTAAACAGATTACAAACTTAAATATTCACAAATCAAAATACCACGCAGAAGAAAATTGCTCCACAATTTTGTTCTCTTCGTCATTTCGACTGCAAATGGAGCTTGGTATTGTCTGAGATGTAATTACTTTAATGGGAGTTGTATCGTGAGCAGCCGACGTATATTGTTATAATTTTAGACATGAAATCGAAAATGGTCACGGGTCATCTCCATGTGAGTATTCGTTGCGCAAAATGATTGGGGCTAACACGATTTCACTTAGAGGTGGGCGATCGAATGATTCATTCGATTATAGCTAGTCGATTAATCGATCGCCGAAATTAGAGTGGCGGATTGAATGATGCTCGATAGATTATGTGAATGGATTTTTATAATGAATGGAGTTGTAACGTTTATTGATGTGTTATATGAATTTATCAACAGTTTTCAAAATATTTTGCCTACACTAACCTAACCTACTCAAAAATCACCATCCAACTTTACGTCGCAAAATTGGGCATAAAATGCGTATTGAATTATTGTTTTTATTTATGCGATAAATGGTTGCTCCTTCACTATGTCTTGTCAATCGATTGACAAGTTTATCAACGTTTGTCACGATATAATGTGGGGAAAATGAGAATTCATCTCGTTTAAACCAAAAATAGTTTCACGTCCAATTACTGTTTAAAATTACAGGAGTTTTTTATGAGCACTTTATTTTGTTTTATATCGTATTTCCTTATTAAATATTGTTCAAAATGTTATAAACCACGTATTTTGAGTATTCACATTTCTTTATTACCTTTGACTCCAAGGTTTCTTCTGATTTATCAGACACTAAAGGAAAACTAGTTCTTACGATTAAATCTGATGCAATTTCTTAATTTTATTAACAATTTTAATTGATCAGAAATAATTGATTTATTTAATCATTGCTAGTGAGAAGTGCTTACAACCAATTTAAAATACTCGATGAATTATTCAATACAATTGATATCTCATTCTCAACATATAATTTGGTATATTGTTCGAAATAATTAATATTTACATTATTTTATCAATATTCTGACACGATCTATCAAACAAGTATTATATATACTTTTAAATAAACCAACAGACTGCTTCAAACTTTCTATCTAAACTAACAATTATGAATTGCCATACAATAAACACTTCATTAGGTCCCGTTTATACAACACAAAATTACTGCTACTTATCGCATCCGTGCCGCTCTTACGTCTCGTGAGGTGTAAATGGGCTCAATTTATAACGCGTTGTGTCGAAAGAAGCGACTATAATTTGATACTCTTACGCACATGATGTGGGTTGTCCAAATTATTAAATGCATTTCTTAGTTGTGGTAAAAGAAAGTAACATTGTTTTTTTTTTTGTATCGCTTAATTGTAATACATATTACATTATATGCCTGTTACCTATATGAATACTAAGTTTTATATTTTTAAACAACAACTAACAAATAACAACTTGTGCTCCTCGGGTCTTTTTATAAACATTTTGAATTGAGAACCTTTTTCATTTTGGACTTGTGTTTTAAAAATATATTTAAAAAGATCATAAACACAATTTAAAACGCAATTAAATCATAACCATAACATTTACTACACACATATCAATGGTACAGTTTTATAAAATGGCGTCGGACTGTGGGGCAGAATTTCTCCGCGACGCTAATAAATTGACGCTGTTGGACCACAACTCGACTCATCTTGTTTTTTTTTTTCTCTAATGATGTTTTAGATTTATTGCAATCTAGTAAATAAGGTGCCATGAACGAGGCCGTGAGTTTTTTTTAATATTTGGGTTCCGTGACAGATGGCCAATCAAAAAAAATGTTCTACCAACAAAGTGGGAAGGTCTCAATTGTGGTGTGTGACTGTTAATATGTCTAATTTATTAGAATTGTCGAACCTTGAAATACCGCTACTGGATTTAAACCAAAGGCAAAATGTGTACATGTATAAATATGTAGGTACTAAGTCCAACCCTTTTATTTTGGGGTGGGAAATCATCAAATAACGTGACTGTCAGACTTGTACTGACTAAAACCCACCCATGTTCCTTCTATTGCCCTTTACGTTCCGGGGCCGCGGTATCTCTTTCGAACAACCCGTATCCCTTCTATTATGCTTATACATGTTATCCAATAGTTTAATTTTCTTTTTTTAATGAACTTTGAAAAGAATATCAACATACCGCTTTCACAAACACTTGGTAAATATATCATCATATTCTTAATTTGAACGACGATTTTAAAGGCAGAATAAGAGATCAATTTTGTCTAATTGTCAACCTTCTGTATCTTATTTACGCAAATAAATGATTTTAATATTTATTTTTATTTTAGATTTAGTCTAAACCTATGGAACCCAAAATCAACGCTAAACTAATCTACCTTGAACTCAGTTTCAAACGGTCAAACATCATTAAAGACTAAACAAAATTGAATCATGACAGCTTTCTCTACCAGTTAGTGACAGCTAAAGAGATGATGGCATTAAGGCTTGCCACACTCCCGCAACTATCTGTAGCACCTGACATTGTGTAACCTATCTGTCTGTATTGAGGCGACTTTTGTTACACCTACCATATTTGCATATCGCGTTTTCTTTAAGTAGATTAATGATTAATCTTGGCTCAGCTTGGACTTAATTTTGGCTTGCAATCATTAGTGTGTTAGATAAGATGTAATTGGTTTTATATAATCAGGTTTAAATTGTTTTTATCGTTAAATAGCCTCCACCCGCGACTTTGTCCATGTGGCATAGTTACTTTTGGCTAACGCTAACTTTAACCCGCGTGATGACCCAAAAATAAATATTTTCCCTCACCTTTTCTTCCCTCTTTTTCCCCCTTTTCTCACTTTTTTTAGCCTATGTCCGTCTCCAGGGTCCCAACTATCTCTGTACCAAAATTCATCAAAATCGGTTTGGCCATTTAGGCATGAAGACGTAACAAACAAACTCACTTTAGCTTTTATAATATTAGTAAGGATGGTGGACTCCACATATGTACTTAGCCTCATAACGGTGGTCACGTAAAAATCCCTCATCTGTGATTAGGATGAACTCACGGCAAAATATCAAGTGATACATTTTCCCTAGCGTAGTTAAACAGTATTTTTTTTCGAGGGGGAAATCATCTAATGACTTCCCCCGCTCTGGGCGGAGCGGGGGGGCATCTGTCAGACTTGTACTGACTAAAACCCACCCATGTTCCTTCTATTGCCCTTTACGTTCCGGAGCCGCGGTATCTCTTTCGAACAACCCGCAACCCCGGCAGGCGGAGGCTCTGGCAAGCCCCTCTGCACACAGTATTACGTGGCCTCGGTTTGTTATGATTTTTCGTACATTTAAAGATCCGCATAAACCGGCATCGAATAGCTTAATTTGCCGTGCGTGCACAATAACCGGCTTGCAGTACTTCAATCACAACATTCATCTAATCGTAGGTCTTTAACTACAACATATTTCAAATTACTGTCAGCTTGCGTCATGCCACTGCTGGGCAAACGCCTCACCCCATATGTAGAGCCATGACAAAGTCAAAACTACGTTAACGTTTCGACAGACCTCGAAGAAGATGACAAAGAAGAACTAGAAGTAATTTCCAAGTACAACACAACAGAAACCAACTACACAAAACAAATAAAAGCATCAACATTATATGTTAATTCTCAAGTTCCCGATGCCCTTTGACTTGACGTATGTAAATATATTAACAGCTCATAGCATCAAATGACACTTGACGCCGTGAAGACAACTCGCCCTTTAAACACAAAGGTCACAGGGACAAAGATCAAAACGTTAACGCAAACCACGAAATAAATGGAATCGTTAACGTTAGTAACATAAACAACACCACTTTTGTAATCCCCAAAAACTTTAGCAGTGGTTTATAATATAGTACGCCTACTTTCGCTAGTATAAAGGAGAGAGCCTTTTGCCATCAATCCAGACGCCAAAATAAAATTCCTCGTCCGGAAAGTCAATTGCACTTTGCTGAATCAGACTCCAGTCGAGTTAGACACCGTGAGACCTACGAAACTAAGGTGAATAAGACATTAAACAAGACCATTACTACCTTACTAGCTTCCAATTTCTCCATACACAACTCTCCACAGACGTTATAAGTAAACAGAGAGAATTAAATTACCAATCATTGGTCCAACAGTACCGCATAGTTCAGTAGACCAAACACGGGCAAATCGTAAACAGTTCAGGAATCAATCAGTGTTTATTGTATGCATTATACGTAACAAGAGCACTATATCCATTAGGACTGTGGCGTTTGGTCACTGTCGTCCTCGTTAACAACTTTAGACAGTTGGATTGCTGGATAGATATTAACTGTGTGGGTAAGACAGAAGTTCAGGATTTTCGTCATAAGTGTTGTTATATTAAGATAGTAAATGTTTCAGTCATATTGGCATCAGTAATGTACGTAATCGTCTAAAATGTGTGATAGTAGATTAATGTCTTCTTTTTCGGATGGTAGCCCGCAAATAACTTCTCCTGCTCAAAAGCTTAAAACCTATCTAGGTTCTTTCTTTTGCCCTGAGTGTTCCGGGGTCGCAGAATTTCTTTCTAACCCGCAACCCTCCGAGACTAGACGTCTTGATAAATCCATTTTTTTAATGCCACATAGAAATCTAGATTTTTAAATGAAATAATTCAGTATATAGTTTTGTTGTGTGTAAGGAAAACACTACAATATACATAACAAGTCTGACCTGCAATCACTCAACAATTTCCCAATAAAAATAAACGTCAATAACGTCAAGCAGTAAAACGTTCTGCACGAAACGAAACTACCGTTGACAATCTGCTTGATACTCCAGACATCTATATCGCCCCGGGCGTATCGTCTGACCCGTGACCTCAATTACCCCGATACGACCCAACTGAGCTACGATTTTACACAAACTATTTATTCGCTTATTTAATCGACATACCCGTAGTAGGGGTATCGAGTAACTTCTAAGCTATTACCGATATTCACCGTCAATTAAAATAATCGATTAATTAGCTATTTTACTCACAATCGATTTTATCGTTCGATCCATATTTATGAAACGTGTAATTTGTTAAATTGGAACCAATTAATTGTATGTATTTTAGACTGAATATATATTGATATTGGTTAGTTTTATCTGATGACATAATTACTGTATTATTAGGTGTAATTCATTCCATATGAGTTTAATTATATTTTAAAACAGTGAATTTAGTCAAGTATAACTATTTAAATTTTAATAATCTATAAACATTGAAACAAACAAAGTTACCAAATACTAACACATCAACCAAAGAACACCACAAGGAGCAATACTAGGCCCTTTGTCCCATAATGGACCAATAACTCACATCAGTCTTCATTTTTCACAATCTCCCCAAGCAATATCAACAAGAATTGACACTATACAGAACCACGTTGACCAATGACGTGTGATATGACAAGGCTCTAAAGAATGCAATAACGCATGCGTGATTAATGACAGCTTTCTACAAGCCCTTGCTAACACCTGTGTCCCTTCAACATGCGTAGAACGAAAGCAGTGAACAGATAAGAATTCCTTAGTTGGACATGGTCCAAATAAAACTAAAATAGAATCTTTAACAAAGATTCTATTTCAGTTTTATTAAGATTTTATTTATTTTGATTTTTTTGATAAGGTTTTTTTTTGTACCTCTTATAATATAACATTAGCAAAAACAAGTTTGGGATTGTGAAGAAATATTTTAGAAACGGTAAGACTATATACTGCTAATATGAGATCTCATAAAAACTCTAATATCACACCTGATATACATCTGAAGCTATCATTTGGAGAGCGGATGATTAAAGGCCGTCGTAAAAAAATCAGGAACGGTCGATCCCGAAAACCTCTCAAAGTCTTCTACCGTAATAAAAGTTGCAAAAGCGAATGTCCACGGAACGTGTGTGTCCGTCCGATGCCGGATAAGAGCCGGCTAATAGGAGACCACCAATAAAGTTGACTCGACGACCGCTGCGACATGGTATCGCAACTCAGATGTGTATTAGAATCGCAATTTATAAATGGTAGTTCTATTTTATGGTCGACAGAGTTGCATTCTGTGTTTTAGTGCTGTTAGTGTCGTTCTTCCGGTTTAATTTAGAACTAGTTTGTTAGTATTTGCTGTTTTAGTCGTCGCTTTAAAAGAAGACAAGAATATATCTCCAAATGATATGTTAGAAAATCAGATCAGGATTGCTTGTGAGACTTAAAATGCTAATAAACCAATAACGAACGGGATAAACATAAAGACGACGTTATTATAACGTCTTAAAGTATAATCTCAATAGTAACGTTGGCGAGAAGATATTTATCACACGTGGTAAAGTTAAAACTAAATTGCTATTATGCCTCATACAAAGTTACGAGATAGAACTTTAATAGCTGTTATCTGAACAAGAATATATTAATTTAAACCCAGAAGTTATAGTAAGGTAACTTATAGATTATTTTAATTGAACGTGAATTCTAATTAACATGCAAGCCGTGAACTAAGTTGAACTTAGCGCTAACTTAACGGCGACATGATATCGGTTTTAATATCTTTATAATTATTGCCATGTTCAGTGATCATTGGATATTAACTGTTTTATTAATTGGAATTACCAAATACCTAAGTTATAATACATATGTTGTAAAGAAGCGCTTTTGATAAATCAATTATAAGTTGAATGTATTAACAACATTTTATATGATTAAGATTAGGTAAATGACCGACTATCACAAAGTTCATCTCTAAATAAGCGATCTCCAAACACAGTGCTCATTTCTTTTATTGTTATAATTAATTACTGCCAGTAACACCATTTCTTAAATCTGTAATTCGATCGTTAAATTCACTATAATTCAGTAATTTATACCTGCGCAAGCTCAATCGTAGCTGTAATAGTTATGCGCCTACCACTTTCACGCTGATGTTGCGAATATATTGGATCGTAAATCCCTTATAGAATTGCTCCTCTCGCAGCAAGCCCATGAAAGGGAGTGTAATTAAAGTACCCCGGTGTTACAGTGCTACACTTGACCAGTATAATCGGCTATAATAATAATCTTTGAGAAGCACGGAACTACCGCCCCCCTCTGCGCTTCCTGAGATATACGATCTGGACCCCGGTTACTATCAAGTTGCAATGAAATGTAATAGAACATTAAGCACTAGTTGAAGCCATCATCAAAGTACTAGAAAACGTAGATAATTAAAAATACTATTATTACCAACAAGCAACTACAATTTTTCGTCATAATCAGAGTACTAATTACATTCGACAAGCCAAAAATGCGTTATAAATGTAGATGACATCATCATTCGTGAATAAACAACATCGTTCGAGAAAATCAAATGCCCTTTTGGAAATAAAAATAAACTGCTGAGTAAAATGCCACCACCCAGAGCCTAACCACATAAGCGTTATTCAGCCATAAATTGAGCAGGCAATCTAATGACTTCCTAAGCTAATAGCGTATAGAATAAGCTTCTATATACGTAAGAACATTTAATTTAGCTCAATCGAGTCTCGGAAGGCGTGTATTTAAATTGAGACGTCTAGATGCCGAGATAGGAACTGGGAGCGGGCTCCGGAGATGCTATCTCGGGAGTTGGAGCCCTCGTTTGTAAGTTTCTCCGAGACGAGAGGCAACCATGGTTTTTCTAAGTCTTGGTTGTGTATGTTGGGTGATTTTGCTCGCAGAGATTTGTAAAACGACATCTTTATATTTTATGACATTATACGTTAGTTTTTTTTACTAATAATAATATACCTTCTGTAGTTTAAATAACCACTGGTCTGTAAGTTGTAGAGAGAGGTAGAACGCACTAGAGCATTATACATTTCTTACGGCACTAATCATAAAGCTAACCAGGGATATAAAGCTACTACGGTATTTATAACGTTATTGCCGTCCCGTTTTTCTTAAAGATGTGTAATTTCTTTTCTCTTAAGAAATTCAAGTTAAAATGCAATCCACAAGTATTAGGTGCTACATATTTCAGTATTTGACAAAAGCAACACACTTATGATTACAATATATAAATATTAAGTATGCATAAGCATTTACTACATCGTATATGACGTTATAAATCAAATTCCTATAAGATTGCTTAGCTATAAAATAATTTTCTAAATCGTCCAGTGGTCGGACATCACGTAGGGCGGTCATCCTTCATCTCGGCGCAATTCCTTTCGGATTTAAGCGACACCGATGGACATGTGGCCGACAGAGCACTAGTAATTGTATCACGTACTAAATGTGGAATAATCTTGGACCTGATGGATGCAGCTTGGAATCCGAGCACATTGGATTTGTTTATCCCGGAAGGGTGAAATGTCATTTTAAAATCGATTTACTTCATTATTATTATGAACTTCAGCAACTTTATAAAAGTGATTCTATAATTTAAATTTAATGAGACAGTCTCTCTTTTTTGCTGGTCCTGTTATTAATAACAATTCTCAGCTTATCTATGTAGGCATGAATAAGATAGTATAGAAATTTGCAAAAGATCAATCAGAGTATTGGCAGCAAAACAAGTTGTTTAGTGCTATGCAGATAGCAAGCCACCCACGTGGGCGTGTGACGGAGAATAAACAAGCATCGTTATATCTTCGACCACACGTTGTACAGTCTCCTTTGTTTAATCTACATCTTTTGAATAGATCGCAAATAAATCTGTTTTATCTAGTGCAAGTTCAAGTTACTAAGAATGCTAAATCGTTGCAATGTTAGGACATTGTAGGCACAAAAGTTTTGTAGCACTAATCAACTGGCCGATTTATCCAATTAAACAACGATGAACAAGGTACAAAAAAAGTAACCATTTACGACCCAAGGAAACTGTTTACATTCTAACAGAAATCAGTTCATAAGTACTGACAATGAAAAATGATGCAAAAAACTCATTAATGGCACCGATTGCATGCCTTCAGACGATCATTTCACGCTGACCAATCAGCATTACCTTTCAAACGGAAACGTAAAGGACGCGTGCGCCATAATACGCTGTAATCTGGAGGTGCGGTGGTAATACCGTGCCGCGGTGGTAATCCTGGCAGATGGTCTCAGATGGTTGCAGATGGCGGGAATGGTCGGCAATCTACCCGACCACTGCCGGCGTCCGCCAGTAATGGCTGTGGTAATAGCCGGACCAGTTTGCGACCTTTCAATCTAGGAATGTCAACTTAAAGCAGGGCTGCCATCTATACGTTATTTATGATCCTGATTTATGTAATAAATCATAGTGCTTTAATACATTTATCATGCTAATTTTCTTTTCATTGATGTTTCGTCTCTGAAGATGGCTTGACAAGGAAATCTGCAATAGGCTAGTTTTTAAAAAAAAATATTATTCCGTCTTTAAGATAATTCAAAAATAAGGGACACGTATTTTTTGTTTGTAAATTACGTAAAACGTCACGCGTTGCTGCATTTTTTCGCAACAAGTGACGTCACACGTAATTTTAATGGGCTATATCTTTTGTCATTTTTGGTCTAATTTACAAATAAAAAATGCGTGTCCATTATTTTTTAATAATCTAAAAGACGGACTATATAGAATGTAACTACTTTGACCCCTGAAACTACCCTATTCGTTTTATTGTAGTGTTACTTTTTAAAACATGAAATTCATGTTTTCAAATTTCGATCGAATCAGAGGCTACTTAAACATTCAAAGGTACACATAAACATAACATTATGACCAGTTCATAAATTTTCTATTCCCCAACAGCCACCAACCCTATCATGACGTTGCCCGTGGTCTTTCGAAAGTACTGCTATACTTTACGTGCGGTCAACTTGCACCTTATGACACTCTTATAAAGTCTCTTTCACATTAATCTAAGTAATGTTGGCATGTCAAGTCATAATGCAGTAACGACCGCGATTGTCCGGTGCTATTTCATGATACAGTTTTATCTCATTGTGGGGTTCGATTACTGGGTAGACCGTGTTACTTTTAACCGCTTAGTTGTCTTTAACGGGAGAAACCTTATTGACATTAAAGTGATTGGCAGGTTTTCGTTATCCTCCTCTTTTTAGAGAGCTTTAAAGACGGCAGGTTTGTTGTAGTCAAACATTTTGGAATGGAATTTGTCTATATATTTAGTATGATCTGTCTTGTCCTTTTTATGTTTACAATGCGTTTATACACAATCCTATACGTAATACTTACCGTACACTCACACAATTACACACATTCACGCACACTCACACAAGCACTCACCCACACTCATAAACACACTCGCAGACGTCACACAAGTGCGCTAGTTTTTGTATTGTATTTTTAATTTTGTTTTTATGTTTTTCTCTTTAACTTTGTTTGTTTTGTTTTCAATTGCATACACTGCTTAATGTGATGTGGAAGAGCGGAGTCACCTAACACAAGCATCTCCTTACTTAAAAGGTGATCTCTAAAACATGTCTGATAAAAATCAATGTTAATTCAAAAGGAAAGAGGTTGAGGCAACAGAGAGGGTAAAATACCTACTCTGTTACAGTACTATGTAATTGAAATAAACATTTTGTCTATCGACAAATCATTTGCTTTTTTTAGAAAGTCGCTTTTTTTATTATTTCACTGTTTAGTTAGTAGGAAAACTTAAATAGTTTATATTTATAACGTCAGGAAATTGGAGAAACTAAATGTAGTCTTAGTAATAATCTTGAGGTACATAATCTTCTCCTCGTTTCGTCAGTTTAAGAACTGTTATTACAAACCTTTTATTTCCTGTTAATAGCAGTGGTAATGGAGAAAGGAAATATCCTTTTAAAACAATTTCTCAAATGTTTTTTACACTTACTTTATGACAATAATTAACAGGTACTTGTCGTGTTAAACTATTCACTTCGCTCATGAAGAGCGTTAATTTTCAATAGTATTTTATAATTTGCTAAAACATTACTCTCATTTTTCATAGTCGTACAAACTATAACAGAACTAATTACTACAGTTGCCTTTCGGATTTCAGTTGTTCCATTAAGTTTTATATTTATCTCTGCTTTATAATAATTCCTATTTTCATCTCTTTCGTACCTAGTGATATTAACATTTATATCAAAAGCGCCAACGATGTCATAACTAAAGTTGACATGAATATTGTTATATAAACCTTGTTTATTCAAATAATATATGCAAGTTACCTCAGAAGTGAGTTACTCGTAGTTCCAGTTTTATCTTGTGTACCAGAATTATAATTTTAACAAGTTGAAGTAAATGTTTTATATTAAACAAGATTTTCACTTTTTAATTTATATTATGTGGTGTTGTAAAAGTGAGATTAATTAAAATATATCTACGCCATGTTTTTTTATTAGGTGTTATATACTTTCTTTCGTTATTTGCTAAGATAACATCTTTTACATGATTATGATAAATTTAGTTTTCTGCTTTCATATCTGTAGTTGTAAATTCCGTGGGTTGCGTTTTTTTTTCAACCTGTTTATTGAATACAGTTATATTTTTATCTTAGATACATTATATTTGTAATTACCGACCTGTGAACCATTAAGTTAAAACTCAATAATAACATCAATAGGATTTATGCTGTCCATACAAAATAATTTATACAAGCCTCAAAATAAGAAATATCTCCTTAAAAATTATCTAAGTGTTGTCTTCGACAGTAACGTTACAATTAGTATTCATACCATGATAAACTACCTCACATTTCTCAGTTGTTGACACTTTTGCAACAACAAGAATTGTTGTTACAGTCCTATTAAATACAAATAACAGAAAAAGGTCATTATGAATTCAATAGTTTGAATCTGGAGATTGATTTTTAGAGCTACGCAAAGCGTAAAATTACTTACAGATAACAAAATAAAGATAGATAGATAAACCAAACAACCTTACGAATATTATGAAACAAAACACAACCAGCTTGACAATGACAGCTTGCGATAAAAACAAAAGACTATCATCAACATTTATTTTGAGGGAGAAACAAAAAGCAATCGGTCAAGCGAAACCGCAAATCAGAGCTAGTAGCCATATAGAGCAACAACAAACAACCAGTAGCTAGTACGTTATGTAAAACAGCGAAGGCTTTAGGCGCTATCATTTGTCGAAGTCACACAGTGACATCTGTCGTCAGCAAAACGAGTTTATCTGTAGACCAAACTCATTATTCAAACCTCCACTACTGGGACTCGAACCTGCGTCAATGATAACGATGCCAGATAAATATATTGTCCGCCTTTCACTAAATTTATGTAGGTATGTACGTATAGTTAATCTGCATAGCTTGTCGATAGAATGGTGACTGTCTTCCGTATCCTCATGGTCATCTTATTGGTTTAGTGATACTCGTAGCTACCGTATTGTTCCAAATTGGTCAAGCGTTTGGACAACGTTTTCGGTTTGAGCTCTATGTTTGCTTTCTGAAAGACTAAACAATCGCAATTTAAGGAAACGTATGAAGAATAATGAGTATTAACGTAAGGGTGTGAAATCCGTACCGGGGTTGCTGGTTGTTCAAAAGAGACTCTGCGACCCCGCAACATAAAGGGCAAAAGAAGGAACATGGGTGGGTTTTAGTCAGTACAAGTCTACCCCCACTCTGCTCAGAGCAGGGAAAAATTATTTGATGATTTCCCTTCTGCAAAAAAAATGGTATATACAATTTATAAGGTATTTTTCTTCCTTATCCCATACTGTTCTACTGTTAATCACATACCTGCCCCAAGTCTTTCCATGAATTCCTCTCGTGCCACTTCAAACCAACCCTCGAGTATGCGTCCAGCTCGTCACGCCATCTTTTTCTGGGTCGGCTTCGACGGCACGGTTTATTTGTAAGCACCCATTTTTTTTCGATTCGGAAATCTTCTAATAACTTTTCTCGCTCTGGGCGGTGGACTGGAAGAGGGTATCAAAGTTTTACTGAGTAAAACCCATCCATATTCCTTCTTCTTTGCCCTTTGTGTTCCGGGGCCGTAGTATCTCTCTCGATCAACTCGCAACTCCGTAGCCAGCCATTGAGTTTACTTTTGCTCAGCGCTCATTGTGCATGCAGCTTACGTAAGGTATTTAGAATCACAAACTATTCAACAAAAAAATGTTTATCTACAGACATATAGAACATTTTCTACTTATCTCCTGTAAAGATTCCAGATCAACCGATCATATCTCACCACGAAATTCTTCAAATTGAATATTTTAATTACTCACTTTATTGCTCCCATAAAGATTAAAGAATAAGTGTGAGATATCTCACATTAGTCTCAATCTCTACGCGATCATCATCAGCCCTTTATCGTGGACAATCAACAAGATATGCCATTCATCTGGGTGAAGGTTCTCCGTTACGATTGCTACTAAAATATTGTGGTTTTTATCTGATGCATTCCGTTCACCCATTTGTTCTAAGTATCTCTTGAAAAATTGTGATTCTGATAACATCAACCATAGATAAAGAGAGATTTTATACGGAACCTTAAAGCAATACAAGCACCTGTATGAGACGCCTCAGTCCATAAGAGGAACTTTCACAAAAAAAAGTACTGAAATAAACTGCGACCTTTTTCGTACCTTAATAAAGCCATAGTTCTCGAACATTATTTTCATAGATTGTTATTTTTAAACAGTATTTGCTTAATCCTTTTCATTATAGTAACATCAACTATTGAAAAACGTGATTTAAGAATATATTTATGTTCAATTAAATGGTTTAAATAAGGGTTAATTTGCTAAAACTTTCGCGTCTGCTACAGTACTAAAGCTGACGCAACCCGTAGCTAGATTCTCTGATTCTCCGACCATTGATCACAGTACATTTGCATTTTCTTACAAGCACAGTTTAAACTAGACTTAAACCTAGATTGAGAGATAGTTACTTGGGAAAATGTAGCATTCCTACTCGAATTCCAATATTCACTCGACTATACTATATAGATCGACGTTCATCGAAATAATCGAATCCCATCTTTGCAAAGACGGGATTGGAGTTAAAGGCAGATCCATATTGGTAAGGTCTGCATTAGTTTTATTTCAATATTAAAAAGCATTTGTATGTTGTTTCGACGGCTCTATTAAGAATTTCGAAGAAAGTAAGAAAGTATTTATTTGTAAATAACCCGTGAAATATGTTGTTAGGTACTAAGTAAATGTGAAGTACTAGGTGGCGCCCGCGGCTTCGCCTGCGTGATGATTAAAAAAATATATAGTTTATGTTATTCCAGATATAAGATTAACTAACTTTTCCAATGTAAAAAAACGTTTAAAACGATTTCTTTAAAATTACGGGGTTTTAATAATTCCTTCGATGTCCCGTATTATCTTCAACTCGGTAGGTCACTACAAACTCATAAAAGCTAAGAAATTCGCTAGTCATGTAGTCATACTTCGTTTAATTACATACCACACGACAACATATACATCAACCAGCAATTTGATACAATAATCTGTACAATTTACATACTTTTACATAAATTTGTATTTGCCTGATTACTAAGATACCTCCTAGCTGTGCCTCGTAGGTATGAGCTGGAAAATCATAAATTATAGCCGACTAGCTTTTCTTAGCTACTGCCTTTACGTAGTGCATTTACTAGAAATTGGCCTGAAATGTATAGGTTGAAGCTGTTCGTTTTAATTGCGTATATTTTGCTACGGATTGTTGTTTGTGTGTTAAGAGTTTACTGTATTCGTTTATTCAACCTTTATGCACAAGTAAAAACTTTACAAAGCGGACATAATGCCTTAGACATTTTCTACCAGTCTACCTTAGGTTGATGCAGAGACAAAACACAGTAGGTGCAATAACAGAAAAAAAAGGATATTCGAAAATAATTATTTAAATATAGATATGTACAAATAAATGTACGTTTACTTACGTTACCAATAATCCTACATGCGGACGAAGCCAGAGGCAAGAGTCAAATTACTGACCCTGGCCAATTGAGGCTATCTGACGACACATGCTTATTTTAGAAAACTGAAAATAATTATGGGGGTGTACTATAAGTTACACCTCTGCCTGACGGGGTTGCGGGTTGTTCGAAAGAGGTACCGCGGCCCCGGTACCTCTAAAGGGCAGTAGAAGGAACTTGGTAGGTTTTAGTCAGTAGAAGTCTGACACTCCCCCCCGCTCCGCCCAGACCGGGGGAAGTTATTTGATGATTTCCCACACAAAAAAAAATGCTATATTATGTGACAATGGTAGTTGCGGCATATCATTCAGAAACTGTAGTCGTGTCGCGTTCCCTACAAAAATACAACAATAAACTGTTCATAACAGAAAACCTGACCACAGCCATTACATAAGCCTATTTACTTCCCGCCACCCACAAAGTGGAATGACAGGCAAATGACAGGCAGTGAACAGAATGACATACATAAAGCAGGCGCGGTTGAGATGGCCGCAGACCCTCAGATGATGGTCATTTGCCGCGTTTCACAGATTCATGGGTTTGGCCGCCTTGATATAGATTATAGCTCTTATTTTCGTCGTAAAGTGAAAGGTTTTGCTCGTATTATAGAAGGTAGTGTGGGGATTTTCTTTTGTTTTTCGGAATTGAAGATAAAAACCTTCGCGAAATTGTATTGGTGTGCATAAATTAGGCAAGTTGCATAAAAAAAACTGTTTAACTTAAAAAGTCGATAAGGGTGGTTTAAGTTGCAAACGTCTTCAGGCATAACCAACAAATCTCTTTCCAGCATATTTTTTTACATCAGACCAAAAATAACTTAATATGATAGTCAATATGATATATTTCAAATTTACGAACAAATACAATAATTGTTTTGTAATGACTCTCAGAGATAATAATAGAATTAAAACCTGTATTTTTAGCTTGGACCTCGACAGTAATCTTACAATGAAGTCCTAAATCTATACCAACAATATAGGCAAGAACAACCAAACTGTATCGCTAGTGAAACCAAAGGTCCGGTCGCCGGTCGGCGTAGAAAGTAAATAAATTGGCAGTAACAGTCGACTAGCCACCTAGCTATATACAATGTTCTATGTACTGGTTTGGTATATAGGCTAGAGGAAGACGTTTGAATACTACACTGTTCATACTTAATATCGTTGTAGGTGCTACGGTTATGAAGAATATAAAACAATGTTATTTTATTTTCATTAATTTGTATTAAGAATATCATTCTTAAATCATAAACAACTTGTAAAACCAAAAAAATGAGAATTTGATATATTCTGACAGCATTTGTTTAGGTACAAAACCGTGAAATCATGTGCTTATATCCCTTTAGGAGGTAGTAATAGTTTTCGAGGTTCTCTTTATGAGAGCACACTGTTTTGCTCGACTGCAGTGAAACCCAAAAAGAAGTTATATGTTTTATCTTTATGGCTGGAATCTCAAATTCTAACGTTTCGCTATGTAACAAGATCAAATTCCAAAAGTTTCTTGCAGCCAAATTAATTGGTCCTCTCCAATAAATATTCTTCAGTGTTTTGTATTCTATGAGGATTTTATGGGACTTTCCTTGGGAGGCTCTGATTTAAAAATCTCGTCAAATTCCCTTGAACTCACTAGTACACACTTATTGAAACAAACCACAAACACCCTATAAACACCTTTCTCCAATCCCATCAAAGAAACAAACAAACGGAAACTTCTAACTTATTCCTATTATACCATATTTGTTGTGAACCGCAGCCTGCGCACGCGCCGATCGCCCGCGGCCCGCGCTTGCCGCCATTACTAACTATAACGGTGCCCAACTATCGCTAGTACGCTTTTTATTAACTGATGGAAGTTTTTCTTTTTAATTCGTCATAATATTTGGACGGGGCTCTGAGTGATGATCGATTAGGCGTTGATTGAAAATAGCGGTAGCAAAAAGTTTGCATGACGCACCTCCTTCCGTTTAATGGGAATAATGGTCGAGAACTTACACTGGTAGAAAATGTGTTAAGTATATCCAAGTATTAAAAATCTTCCTTGGAACCAGAATCCAAGCAATTTAAGTCATACCAATAATTTCAAAAGTAAGTTATTACGTAGTATAATAAAGTATTTATATAGGTTTGTATTTGCTTTATGTATATATTTAATTGGTAGGTACACCACAGACTACCTGCAGAATTGTCTCTCCGTCTTTCTGTAATCCAAACAATGGATGTATTGAAAAAATCGCTTTCAGCGATAAGAACACCCATTGTGTCACTCTATGTGAAATAAGTTCAGTTATTTGTATGGTGTACTTAGTAAAGAATATTATATTCTTTTATTCTATTCGAATTACAAGACAATTTTAAATGTCAAACTTTACATGGAAACATTAGTTGAGATATTTTCAAAAAAATCTTTTAGGGATTTACATTTGTAAGATTTTCCAAGAACATTGTTTTTTTCATAAAGTCAATCAATATGGACCTTTAATCATAATTGCAAAGGTTTCATTTCACCTGAAAACATTGCCATTGGTCTATCACGAGTAGAGCAGATGCTACTAAGCAAGTGATACATGAGCCGTCCCCAACATAAATATAATTGCCGATCCGCCATACATTGAATTAGCTGAATGCTGTAAACTGATTCTATAGAACACAGAAGATTCTTGATATACATCTTAGAGGAAAGCTTACAAAGAACAATTACCTCGTCATTTCAAAAGAAAAAGCTTGCTCAAAGTGAACACAACAGCCTTAATGACAGCTCGGTAATAGATTAGCTTTCCTTCCGCCGACAGACTGGACACACATGATGTATGGCGGATGCGGCTTCCTCCGGTAGATCCGGAGATCACTCGCCAGTAACTGTGTCTATCTTAGCTATTAATGTGCTAATTATGATAATGATCGATTGATAGTGCTAAGCATCGTTTAATTAGAATGTGACAATCAATTCGGGTCGTACTCTGCTTGCCCTTTCAATCATGATTCGAAAGACCCGTGGCTCCATCTATTATCATAAGACCGTTAGTGCTGTTTCCCTCGGGAACCGTATAGTTTGTCGGGTAAGAAACGTACCTAATGTCCGTTACTGAACACCTGACAACGTATGCAAAATTTCAAAATGATCGGTTTAGTTTAGGCGTAAAAAGGTTACAAACAAACATATTTTCGCGTGTATACAGGGTAAAGTTGTGCCCTATGAGACTTTCTTTTGTCATGTTCAGGTGAAGTCAAATCAAACAGATATTTCAGAACGTTATCTGGAAAAGCCCGATGTCTGTCCAGTCAGTTCGGTTTGACGGCACTTTCATAAAGTTTCGACGTGAAAAAACATGTAAAAGTTTTAATAACTCAAATAAAATAAGAATCGTACTGACAAATTTGAAACTCTTTAAAAATGCTTAAAACTTTCTTACGATCAAACTTATGAGCTCCAAGGTATTTAACTAGTTTTAAACAAAATATACGAAAGTAGAAATGTATATGCAAACTTACGAACATTGATAAATGTAGACCATCCGCAATTTCTGATCAGCTAACAGAATAAATCGAACGTAAAATTTTCAAAAACTCCTCCCACACTTAAGAGACTTTTACTCAAGAATGTTAATTATAATTAACAGACGCGAATCTGATTATAACATAATTAAATATTTGCATGGTGGACGTGATTGAGAATAATTTATCAGCGAAATTATTTCTCACTTTTTGAAAAACGGTCAAGCCATAATAACGGCACGTTTTGCAATTTTATTTTAATTATCACTAAGCATTTAAATTAGAACAATTCGTTATCTTTATGACAGTTTTTAAGCAAATCAGTAAATTAACGGCAAAAAGTTTTGATGTGTTTGTAAAAACAAAATAAAAACATTTAAATATTAAGAATCAATTAACTTTAGCGAATGTTAAACATTATAAGTCATCGATCTCTGAATGGCTTCTAGAGGACCAGCAATCGGACCAGTTGGAACTTCTAAGGGTGAACTCATGTAAAACGAGAAAAACATAACCCTGTCGTTGCTGTGGCGCAGTCGGGTAAAATACGCCATAGGCCTCATTTCAGTTTTGACTACGTGACTCGATACTGCGTCGAAAATTGCGTTCATTCCACGGCTGGTTCGATTTTTTTACGTTTGGGAAATCACCAAATAACGTCCCTTTCTGGGAGTATCAGACTTTTACTGACTAAAACCCACCCTTGTTCCTTCTATTGCCCTTTATGTTCCGGGGCCGCGATATCTCTTACCAACAACCCGCAAACCCGGTAGGCTGGGTGTAAACCTTCGCCTAACCTTTTGGGCTTTGCAAACGTGATGTATTAAAGATGATGTAATTGCATGGACATTAAGCTCATTCTTAACAGCTCAAGCGTCAATAAATCTGGTCCCTTAATTAAGTAGGCTAATTCCCTATAACCTACTCCACACCATAATTATGTTTCTGCTCATCAATCTCCTCTAATGTAGGACCACTTAACACATCATTAACACCTAACTTGACAAGACGAGAGTTTATCATAAGACCTCTGGTCAATAAATACCAGGATTTCTCTCCGCAAAAAGTGGTGCAGGCAACAATTGAAGAGCTAGTTTGTAACATGTGGGAGTGGTGTGGGTCGGCTGGGACATTGTAGTACCTGTGAACAGATATGTTTTAGAGTATAAACCGATATGAAACTTGTTATTTATTCGTATTGAGGCCTATCGTGGTAGGTGAAATAGTCCTTTGAGTGTGGGGAAGTTATGTAGAAAT
Organism: Ochropleura plecta; assembly: GCA_905475445.1. Classification (NCBI taxonomy): domain Eukaryota; kingdom Metazoa; phylum Arthropoda; class Insecta; order Lepidoptera; family Noctuidae; genus Ochropleura; species Ochropleura plecta. The sequence continues at coordinate 6,271,842 of FR997735.1, forward strand.
GGTTAAGTTTCACTAAACTTTCCTTCAAAAGGTTAGGCAAAAATGATAGAACGCCACCAGCTACGGGCACTTCTTTATATTAGTAACTAATAAGAAGGTTTATTTTTGAAATTGTGACCTGAAGTCATGAATAAAGATCTAATAAAAACAACTTAAAGTTATTTACTTCCGCTTCGGTGATTTAGCTTTGAGATAATCACAAAAGTAATTAATTTAAATTTAATTAATACGCAGCGTTGATTGACTGAATTTATTCGATAACCTGATTTTCCAGTTCACTCAGTACAATTAAACTAAAATATTTCATTCCTGTTTAAAATCCGCCAACACTTGTGTGCGTGACAGTACCGCTAATCTAATAAAAAGCGCACAAATAGTTCAACATACCACCTACTTTGAATAGTAATTCTGTACGTAGGTGTACCCGATGTTGTCCGAAAGAAGCCGAAAGGTCGCTCGGGCTAAATGTCAAATAAAACACGCGAGGTCGCATTGTCTACGCCTTGCGGCTATTAATTGTAAATCAATACGTTTAGATATGAGTTATTTTGGCTCGTGGCAATATGATGTATTTGAATAATGGATTACTCTTTGCGCTCTGCAAAGGCTAGCGTTGGACCTCATCTTTTGTTGTGGCCACGCCTTAAAAACATGTGATGTTGATCACAATAGGTACTTACGTATTTTGTGAATGAATGAGGTTAATTATTCTGATTCTCTGACATGCTTTTGTAACTTACAAAGCAAAAGTTTTAAAAACTGGGAACCGTTTCAATAGAAAGCATTCAATAATAATCGCACAGGTACCTAACTATGCCTAATCACATAATTTTTTTAACCGACTTTTTAAAGTGAGTGTGAGTGTTCACTCAAACCCGCACTACTAAAAACTAAATCATCCAAACCCGAAATTAGTTCGTTTTTACACCGCGTGCGTGTCGCCACTCGTAATCACACGGCAGGTGCGTTTGCGCAGCGATTTTGTAACAGCTATGCAAAGCATGGAATGTGCGGTCATACTCTTTTTATAACCGCGACATAAAATATGCGATGTCATTAACTCAACTGCCCAAGTTATTTATTTGTGACAAAAAAACACCATTTGTAGTTGGTCAAAAGGAGGGTAATGGTTTTCACGTGTCTGTACGCATGTGTTGTGCTACGCCTATGACGTAAACAAGATTTCACTACACGCGCCGCCCATGAATGATTTCTTTAGAAAATTTGAGCAATTTGGCATATGTTGAACTAGATCATCAAACTATTCATTACAAACATTTGATCCACCAATTTGTCCAAATATTTGACCAACATCCGTTCTTGCGCAAAACACAGATGTGTACCAACAAACGGGTCCACTTCCTCTAGCAAGTATTATTTTCGTCGATATTAATCAGAAGTAATTTATTAACCTTTGTGTTGTATTCTTTTTATTGTAATGTCAACTGCAAGAATAACATGTTTCGTAATAAAATACTGCTGTCGTTTGACATTTGTGTAATCACGAAGAACATCTGTTGGTAGCAGATTTTTGTTGAAACATATCCTATTATTTGTCGTGCTATGCTGTCTTAATTTATGGTCTATGTCTACGTATATATTTCAAATCATAAAACTTCGCCGTATAATGCAAAATATTTATATCTCCATCATGATTGGCAAAAAATATTATTATTTTAAACAAGTTTATAGCAAAAGTTAGGTAAGATCTAATAAGCAATGCTAATCGAATAAGTCAAATATGTTTCTCGTTTTAAAGCCATTTAGGTTTTTCAATTTTACCGCTCAAAGATCATGGTGAAGATATCTCCAAAAAACTATACAATTGGAAATATCGACCGTACAAGTAACACAAACTTAAAAACTAGAGCACAGACAATCAACCAACATTCACGACAAAAAAAAATATATCGATCAATGACCGACGGCGAGCGTGCCAACACTACGGCACAAAAAGAATTCTCAAAAATAATTCAAACATTCAATGGTCCAAATTACAAAAAGCAATCAGAGTGTCTTGTGATCCGCCCGGTATCGATAATGACCCGCGGGTAGAAAAAGAATCCGATGTTCTGATGGTACAGATATGAAAGGGGACTATTCACCAGCGGCAGCCGGCCTCATCTAAAGATAATCTATTTGGTATAACCTCACGACCTCCCGGTCGGATGCCGTAACAATATAATTAAAGAGAGATCGTTGCGATCCGATCGGTCGCAGGGTTGGGCTCCTGGGCTATCAGATTTATGATTTGATGAAGAAGCAACGGTAATGTATTGTGGTTTAGGATTATTGGAAAATATTGACGGTGCAAGGCTTAGTTAGTTCGACTAACTTTCGCAGATAGCGCTCTTATATTGTGAAACGATAAATAACGAATACACATAGCATCTCGCCAGTCTTTCCTAAAGGGTAGGACAGATGAATTTTATTCTCTAGTTTTACCGTCAACCATAAGTACTTCAGAGACTGAGAAACTTATATATGATATTTAAATCGATTTGTTAAATTTTAAACTCTTTCTCCATAAAATGCTGCAAAAAATCCGGTGAAAAATTGCACTCTTTTGAACTCTCTGGCTTTAAAACAACATTCTCCTAACAACAATCATCTAATAACCATATTTACGTGGCAACCCTGACCGGTCCATTTACCGGCCGGATGTCGATGGCTCTGTAAAAGGAAACCTACATGATTGTTGCTCCCGACGCGTTATAGATGTCATTATTCACCTGCGCCCGCGCAGCGCGGCTTTTTACATGTAATACAAATTACTGGGTGCGGGCTACGCTGCGGTTGTTTTAGTGTGGCCTGCTCTATGGATGGGGGAAGTTATGAATGGAAATAAAATACGTTAGTATTTGGACGTCATTTAACTATAGTTACATTTCTTTTAAGATCGAAACAACTGTTCATAAACTTTTTCCGTACACCACACAATACGAAAAATCTCCTAAAAAGAAATCGAAATATTTCGGGTATTTTTCGACCGTTCCAATAGTGAAGGCAAATCCACGTAGGATCCACGGGTTGCGCGTTGCGCTTGTAAGATTGGCTACATTTGCTGTCGATAACTGCAAAAATAAATAGTATATTTTCTTCATTCTTCCTGTAAAACTTCTGGAAGCTACTGAAAGATCTCAATGCAGATAAATTGACTCTTGAAAAATGTAATAAAAATATGTTTTCACAAAGAAATCCTTCGTTTTTCGTGCCTGAAAAATGACGCGATCATGTCTGTGAGACCGCGTCATTTTCACCATGATTTTCCCTGAGGTTTCACATGTATAAATTTTACACAAATATAATATTTACATATTAAGCATCTTATTGTTTTGTTAAGGCCTTTGCGTGGCGGCCACTAGTTAGTAATAAATATTGAAAGTATTTATAAGTCAAAATGAATTGAACTGTAGACGTGACATTACCTACTTTACAAGCTTGTTGGTTATTTTACGAGGCCCAGTTAGTAGTACGTTAACTCGCTATAATATCAACCCTTGCGCTCGAGTTAATGCTGCCATTTATAGATGCATTCTTCTTGTTGCTTAGTGGGATCCTGTTCTAAAAATTGAGCCTATTATATTTAAGAACTGGTATTAAAGTTGACTAGTTACTGTTTAAAATAAAATTAATAATAAAGAAAACTCTTGTCAAACTGTGTCTTTCATTATTTTCACAACAAACTTTATAAATAAAAAATCCTTAATTCGTTACCCAGCAAGTTTTAAATAAAGTAAACCAACGATCATAATTTACAGTGGCAACAAAAACACAATATTTAAAACCTCTGCCTAAAAAAATACCAACCAAATTCTTTTATCTAAAACTGGCCATACAGACTACCATTTAAATAAAGAATGAATCATAAACAAGCATGACGTTACTACTAAATTAGAATTCAGAACGCACTTTTGAATTTGAAAATGTTATAATTATCGTTCTTAAATCTAAGTAGCCAAAGGCAAGTTCGTTTAGAGCCTGAGACACCACAAAGCAGTAGAAGTGCGATAGTATCGCTCTGTGGGTGTATTGAGCAGATTTATCGACTGTTTAACCCGTAAAAGGTGATTTGTAATATCCCCCCACAAGTTTGAGGTGAAAAGGTACGCGGTTATGTTTAGAGGTGTGATTTTTTATAAAAAGTTTTTATTGGGAAGATTTTTCTGTGACCGATGACTAAAATCTCAACAGTTTTCTGGGTCTAGCTTAAATTTCTAAGAGCAGTTACTTTTATTTTGTTCTTTTTTAATGAGAACTCGCCATTGGTTTTGTTCAACTCTCGCCATTTTTTACGAGATCTAACCCCGACGCCTTCTGCAGAAGAGTGACGCGAAATTCCCATGGTAAAAAATCTAATCAATTAATCAAACATAAAATCAGTACTGATCGCCAACTCATTACCCTTAATCCCATTACAATCTCAGCACTAGAGATCGCTCCCGAAACAATTCGCTTACAATATACAATGCGCGAAGCGACACTAATACGTAGTAGGACAGCGTAGCCCCGCAAATAAAGCAAGCCTCATGTATATTCAATGGTACAAACAAACGTATGAGCTATCTTGTCCTTGTCGCGAACCGCCCCGAGATATGGACTTGTAATTTGTAGGGGGACCAGATTGGAGAACTGGGAAGGACGCGGGCTATTTTATGTGTGACTTGAACTGGTCTATCAGCTCTGGATTGTCAGCAATCTGTCAATAAATATTTATTGACAGATTGCTCTCTTTTAGATTGCTATGTATAAACATAATTGAAAAAAAAACGTTAGTCTGATATTATAAAGGGCTTAAGAGTAAAAAATAAGCATTACATTGAGATCCCACAAAAGTTTCATTCGAAAAAAACTAAACTTCTTTCGAATATCCTAGTTTTTTTCTTTGAGAATTATATCTTGTTCCCAAAGGAATAGTAGTTTAAGTTTACCAGCACCATACAAAAATGGGAAGGTCTGAGGTGTCCAAGTTGAATATCGATGAATCTAAGTTGAAAAAGTCTCCAATCTACCATAGACAGTATCTAGTCTATACCTCAAAATCCCCATTAATACAATTTACCGCCAACCCGTTTACCATGGTCACCTTCGGCCGGCATATCCGCGTGCTCCGTATAAGGGCCATGAATTCTGCCACCGGACTAGTTGCGGATGAAAGCCGCGGCTAATAACTATACCAGTTATAATACGATAGCTGGCTGGTAGCTACACCGATCAATTATGTGCAAGGGGACGGAGAGTGTGATTATTTAGTGGGGGTGGGGCAGAGGGTAATTTGTAGGGGGCTTGGTGCCTCAAAAAGAATGTGGTAATATCATAAATTGCAAGTACAATTAGAGACAATTGCATAGTCTCCCAGAAAAATTATCTAATTGCGGATTGCTGTGATCCTGAAAAATCTAAGTAATTTCCTGAAAACAACCAAAGATAGCAAATAAAACAGGATTATTGTGAGAACTCACTTTTTTTAGTAAATTAATGCGTTAACAAAAGCATACCGTTAGATAACCCAAGCCAGAATAAAAACTGAAATTTCAAACAGTACATCTTATTTAGGTGTCGCCTATTTTAAGTCAAAAAGGGCATCACTTAACTGAAACTATCAGAAGTCAAATCCAAAAGTTCATGCCAAAACAGTCCGTTTAACAAAAGACCCTGTAATTAAATTCCAGATCAAGCTCCAACCTAGCATCTCATCTTCACCTCTAACGGTACCGCCAATAAGCCTACATATCATTAGCTAGTACCAAACAAGGCCGCTAATGCAACTATCGGATACCGGGCTCAGTACAAGGGTTCCTTGCGTAGCGGAGTGTGTTAACTAATCCTACAATAAACCCACTTACCAGAACATGAGAGGAATAATGCCTTTGAGAACTAGCCTGAGAATGGAAGTCCCTTTTTGGAAGCTCTTATTTGGTTGCGTAACTTGAGTTACTTACTTAAAAATAGTACAAGAATTGTATGAAATCTATCATGAAGTTTTTTTTCAAAGATCTGATACCCATAATATATTTAATACTATGACAAGTTAAACCCTTATGAAATATGGAAACTTTGTGTCGAGTCTTAAAAAAGAAAAACTCACGTGTGTGTTTGTGTATACAATCCATCACTCAACTAAATAAATTCAACATAAAACGTTTTGGTGATATCTTTCTCTGAGTCGTCAACTCGTCAACCAAACAGCTAGCTCCATTGGAGGATACATTTCACTTTCCAATTCAAAACATTGCATCCATGAAATGCCAATTAATCGTTTTTCTTCCCACATTTGCCCACAAATCATTTACTTCAAAGACATCTTACAAACATTACTTTCAATCGATTTTCAAAACCTGTTTCACTTAATTCAGTCGTTTTTCCTCTAATTCTAGTAGACTTAATTCAGTACTTTTTCCACTGGCTAACGACTACTTAAAGGCTAAAGAGCTCGATTAAAGTAAAACTCGTAGATAGCAATCCGCGGTACGTCCCGCGTCGAGTGTCGGCGCACTTTCTTCAATCGGCCGCGAGAGGGCGCGCCGGCACGCGACCGCTACTCGTGCCAACTGAGAGATGTGCAAGTGTTTGTCGATAGTTGTTGATGTTTTTTATTTTAATATGATTTTTAATGACCGTTTCAGTAGTCATCATAAGTCTGAATTAGATATCGGTTTACAAGGACAAGTTAGGTTACGAAAATATACAAGTACAGTAAAACCTTGAGATTTAAAGCGCAACATAATTTGCATAAATTAGCTGTTTCCTTTCTACCATTCTAATAGTCGCTGAAAGGTATGTAACACGTTAGTGTGGCGATGTATCTTTTGATATTCTAACTAAGCTTTTTATAATGATATTCACAATGCAGTAGTAAAAGTAATACAAACCTGACTGAAGTGACAATTATTATAATATGATGATAAGCAAAAACAAATGTAATTTTCAAAACAATATTTTAAGCCCAACACGACACCACCCAACTTCCGTAATCCTTATCTAACCTTTAGATCCAGCTACTCAAAATCTATCGATAGTCGATGCCCACTCCCCAAACATCGACTAAACAACCAGCAATAAATCATCGACATCACTATCTACACAACTGGCACGCGCCGATAGAATCTAGCAACCGATGATACAAGTAGATTGTTTCACCGGAACACCGTTCTACAGATACCGAGAACTATTTACTCGATTGTTAATAATACGATTTAATCGTGAGTATCGATTCACGTTTCGAAAGTGCTGCTTTTGATTTAAATAGAGGAATAAAATGTGGTTTGAATTAAGGTTGGTTTGTGGCTAATTGTACTGTTATTTGTTGGAGTTGTGTTTTTTAGGTAATTGGTACCTACAAATGAGATGGTTATCAGAGGTAAAGTTAACCAGAAATATATATTAACGTTATACAAATAAAACTGACTTTTCAAATAATACTATTTGGGTTAAAGACTTTTCAGTTTGTGATGGTTTCGGAAAGCCTGAATCTTTTTCTCCATAGTAAAATAAACTATAATATAGCAACATTGTGTGTGAATTACATTACCTTTCATATAATGGTCACAAAGTGAAAATTTACAATATTAACTGCGTCTGTGACTATTTTAAGTATCTATTATTTTCCTGTCATTATTCTGCTAAAGCGACCATGTTTAACCCCCTGTTAGAGTCAGAACATGATTAAAGTACTACTAGACCCCTTATATATGAAACCGGCTGGGTATAAATCAAAGGGCTGTTTAAAAAAAATGTAATACCTAGATACAAGGTCGTACGACGTACGACGATGTATGAATCAACATTTTCCAATTTCAATCCCCACAAACTTTCTCTACGCCCCACGATGATCAGCAACAACAAGGAATCACTTAGTTCTGCATAATAAAGCAGGTGTAACAATGCAATAACTTATAATAACTCGGTGTGGTTGAATAACGGGCTGCGCAGGCGCAGGTCTGTTTGCTTAACGGGAGTCGCGCCGCCTCCTTTATGAAGGGGCTAATATGGATATGACGATAATATTTTTATTGTTTTCTTAACCGACTTTCAAAAAATAAGGCTTGGAGTTATGAACTTACTAGTGTTTAATTTGTTTTATAGATATAAAAGAATTCTGTGTGAAATTTTGTTTGATACGAAAATCTGTGTTATAGCAACAACAACGAAAAATGCTTAGATTTGGAGAGTCAATATGTATAGGTCAATATTGAATTTAATTCCACATATAACTTCCAAGATGTCATCATCTTGAAGCGCTGATCTTCTTACTCATGTAGGTTAGTTTGACAATGTTTGTTTTGACTGCTTCTACGTTACTTAAATATTAATGTCGGCTGACAGGTTTTTTAGCAGGCCACAAGAGTTACCAGAATAATTTAGTAAAAACTTTTTTATTCAAAACAATAGGTTAATTTACTCTGTAAGTTACACGAACATAAGCTTACGGTTTATGAAAACTATTAAACCTATCAAATAACGAGCATTTCCAACATTTACTGGATAAGTTCATAGTAGGCCCCATAGAATCAATAATTAAGTTTAACTATTAAATAACCTATCTTAACCTCCAGCTTGTTTCATTTAAGCTGCAACGGGTAAATCAATTATGTATTACAAACGCTGTTGCTTCCAATAGCTTATTTTCATTAGCTGTTGTTGTCAGTGCCCAGTTAGTTAGGGAAATGGAGATATTATGACCATTTCAATAAGAGATCTTTGGGATGTTTATAACTAGCATTTTTTTTTATAAAAGTTTTTATTAAAAAAATTCATCATTGTATCCGAACCAAAGAGCCGTACCTATAGCTTTTTAGCCTAATTATAAAATGCAAAATCGTTCTTGGGAAGCTGCAAAATCTCTGTAAACAATAAATATCAAAACAATTTCTTAAACTACCGATAAAGTTATCTAGTAGCCAAGATAGCTTAACAAATTAACAATAGAAATGCGCTTACACACGAGTAATTTATTTAATAAGGGATATCACAACACACGCTTGTTCCAAACAATCTATTATCCAGACTTGTATTAGCCCGATAATACCTATATAATGGCACTACATTGCTCAAACATAGTCCGCATTGTTCAAATCACCAAAGTAACAAGACCTCTCAACACATAACAGTAATAGGAAACAACAGCTCAAGTTATGCAGACAGTAGTACGCTAACATTAGCGACTGGGCGTTCTCTATTCGGTTGAGATCGGGAATGGTCGGCAACACTCGGGTGTGTTAGCCCCGCCCACCTGCGCGCGCGCCCGTCCCTATCTCTGTCCCTCCCGTGACCCTGCGTCAGTCTATCTCGCGCCGCTGGTACGGCCAGTCGCCACACCCACAGATCAGCGTTAGGCTATTTTCCAATTATTATGTAGGAGCTTTTTGCGCGCGCGCCGATGCCAACAATGATAAGCTTTCTAGTAACAGAATGAGTGAGGTAATGTTGTTGTTGTAAGACAACAATTTGGACTGGAGCTATGTATTTATAAAACTTGTTTGTTTGTAGGTATTTTAATGGCTTACTGTTTCTTTAAAAGCATTTTTTTTTGTTTAAATGATTGTTTTATAGCATTATCGTAAAACTATTTTCAAAAAATTCCAAAAATCATAAAGTTTATACAAAAAACATTATTTTTGTAGATTATTACATATTTAACAAGCATGTACTCAAACAAGACTCATTATTTTCATTCACAACACGTAGGGAAACAATAAATCGCAAACACGTAAGAATGTGCTTTTACGTTGTCTCCGAGTAATAAAATCCATACAATTTTACTTCAATACGAGTAAATGTGCAGCACTTCTAATATTTCTTTACGGTAGTAAGCACAAGCTTTGTTCTGAGATTGAGTATAAGGTTCTTCTTTTTTAGGAAATTACATTTTAATATGGACTTTCCAACTAATTACCACAGCACACTTGATTTTAAGTACTTCAAAAAATCACAATTGATTCCATTAAAATACAACTACAAAAAAAAATAGCGACGAAGAAAAGTCAATTATTACCAAATGATAGTTCACGCGGTGGCATACCTTCACGCAATTAAACCACTTTTTACATTAAAGACGTAAAAAATTAATAACATAAGTGGCAAAGTACTAATGGAGACCATTACGGAGTAAAAGTTAGAAAGTTTCGAATGTACAAAACGACAATTGATAAAAAAATGGCGATCGCCCAGCGTCCTGACCTCTTACCTCTCACTTTAGGTATTTACTGTTATGTTACGTGATAGATTCCATATGTTCTGTTATACAGATATAGGTCTAGATGTATAGATTTCTCATCAAAAGTTTGTGGCTAGAAACCCTTAAAAACAGTCGATGTTAGATTTTAAATACTGGCCCTATAGTACCTACACTGCAAAAACATGTCGCAATACTACTACTACAACTTACTTGGTATCAAAATTATCCCTGCGATTGCCATACACATACATAAATCTAAAAACATCAGTCGTAGCAGACAGCGAACCAAATACAACATTCGCTTGACCGGAGTCTCTGTATTCTATAACTAATGCATCCTAGGGGCCTAGAATGACCGCTTCAGCAGATTAATATAATACAATTCGTAAAATGTTTTTTGTATAACAAATGAATGATTTTACCAATCCTATTTTGACGTAACTCATATTATTATGCCCCCTGATCCGCATAGATCTAAAAACTAAATAAATGTATTGCGAAATAAGAGTTCAGTTATTAATTAATCTAGATTACTTTGAGCCGAACGCAACTAAAATAATTTTACTTCGTCAGATCTTGATAACAAAACAATCTAAATCTAACATTGAGCTAAATAGTTCAAATTACGTGTGGACTAGACTTACTTTATTGCTAACTTTATAAACTCTGTTTTAAAAGTAAAAGAAAAGATTTTTTTTTAAGTAACTTCAAGCTGTTTTGAATCCTGCCGGGAGTGCGGGTTGTTCGAAAGAGATACCGTGTCCCCGGCGTGGCCGCGGAACACAAAGGGCAAAAGAAGGAAAATAGATGGGTTTTTGTCGGTAAAAGTCTGACACTCCACTCTGCTCCGCCCAGAGCGGGAGAAGTTATTTGAAGAAAGCTGTCTTGAATGAGTCAAAGGTAGTTGTACCGGGTCTGACTGTTTGTGTATGTGAGTTTAAATGTTTGTAAACGCACCCACGATACAGGAGAAATTCCTACTGTGGGTCAAAGTTAAAAAAACACCACTGTTCTTTTCGAAACTGTCTACACTACTAGATTAATATCTTCATATAAATCTCCATCATCACATTTCATCTAATCCAATACAGCATCTTTATCTCCTTTTCAGTCAAAAATCGATCTCATCCGATCCAAAAACAGAACTGCCCTACAAACATAGAGTCACACAGCAATCTCCTGCATTTAAGTGCGGAACTCTAAAAATAAAAGAGTTTGCTTGAGAAATGGCGATGGTCTCAGATTATAATTACGGTAGAGTCGGTAGAGACGGTAGAGCTAACTCGCGCACCGTCACTCACCACTAAATATAAGATACACAGGGTTACCAGACACTCTACTTTATTGCAAAAATAAGGTTCTTTTTTTATTTAATAATATTTTTGTTTTGGAAATATAAGAATAAATTACATCAAAAGGCTCGATCCTGCTACTATCCTTTAATAGTTATGAAATGACAAGCCACAACATCTAAGGACTTTTTGAAAATTTTATATTACACCACTTTTTAAACCTCAACGTTTTCTTACCGACAATCATACCTTTATATGATTCAAAGTTGCTTTGTAGGAGAATTAGGAACGGCTTGATCATCGTTCTTTGCTTCTGGTCTACAACATGGACAAATGTGGGCAAATCTTTTTTATACTAAATAGGCTTACCATCTCATCTTAGCCATCTTTTATATATTCTTAAACCTGTCCGTATACTTCTTTTAACATATTTTCATACTTACCAAGACCTTTTAAACCAGTCTAATGTATATTTAACAAAATCCCATTCAAACATTACACATAAATCCGAACCCAGCACTTTCCACTCTAATTCCGCCCTCCCATTGTTTTCCCAACACGCTGAACTACGTGCTATATTTACTCTCTAACCATGTGTACCAACCCTAACCGAAGCCTGTGCGTTCCATGCTTTAAACTTAATAGCAATCTTTATAGCCCGGCCTCCGAATAGTGATGTTATCGCTCGATAGCCGATGTCGATAATGTGTTATTACATTGTACTATTGCGTGATACATATTGTTTTTTCTAACGTTTGTTTAATTGTTGCAATTTGTTTCTGAACTTAATTATCGTGTGTTGATTAAATTAGTGGTGTGTGCTACCTGTGATTTGCGGTTTCATTTATAGAAGCTCTCATGATTTTAATTACATGTCTAGGATACGAGTTTTGGCAAAATGAATTTGATCTCTTAAAGTAATTTTCTGTTTATTTCACAGTTTCATGATTACCTTTTATTTTTGCAATAAATTACACAGCAAACTAGAGATTAGCAATTTAAAATTCAAACCACTGATTGCTATTTACCATAAAATATTCACTTGTTAAATTAACTGAGCAGCAAACTGCAGTACAATAACTCGCTCGGATCGCTCGGTCGATAAACGTCGGTATAATTCTGGCGAGAACGTGCTTGTCACAATTTATCGTGGCGGTGCATCACTAGCCGGGAGCAAAGGTTTGGCAGAGGGCGCAGGCATCAATTTGCGCGCGGTAGCGGCCGCGGGCGCCGCGCCGCCCCTGTCATTAGCCCCTCCGCCCCTCCGCCCTGCGCGCCCCGCTCGACCTCAGGGGAACATACTTTAACCTTTTTTGCTCCCCTGCAACCTGTTCGGGACGCGGCTGCTGCGCGCGCGCTGCGGTTCATGGCCGCGGGCGATACGCAGTATCTGCGAAATAGGGCTGCTAAGTGTACGCGTTTGTTTTTGCCCGTAACTGGTTGTAATTATATGGAGATGGAAGGGAATGTTACTATAAAATTGCACTTTAAATAAAGTTTAAATATCCTTTTTTTCCTTTATTGTTGGGTGCTGTTTATATTTAAATTTCGGTTTTATCTTGAAATGCCACGGATCTAATTTTTGGATAATCTGGTCACAGAAATCTAGTTCTCAAATTAAGCGTTTGAACTTCAGAAAAAGTCACCCAACCCAAAAAAATTTTTGAAAAAAAAATTTCCATCTCTATACCCAAAAACAAGTACTCATCTAACTTTGCCTACCTATCATAATTTTTCTACCCAAAATTTACCTAAACTATTTTACCCTGTACCCTCAACAACCCTGCGCAACCTGTTAAGTGCACAGGGCGCGTAATAACGTAGGCTCGACGTTAGTTACCCACAGGCTCCCACTGCGCGTACCGAACATGCGCAGGCGCAGCCTTACGTGATAATAACCAATTTATATCGAACGCCAGCTGACGAGGCAAAATGTGATATTAACTTATGATTTTATGGAAAGGGTTTGATGATTTGTGTGTATCGATTTAGAAATGATTTGTAAATTTAAACAAAGTTGTTTCTAGTGAAATACATATACATGTATATCAACTGGAAACTATTACATTTACATTTTTTTACATTTGTTTCACTTGAAATAAATGAATAGTTGTCTTTCCTGTCTTTTTCTTAGATTTTTTATACTTGCTTGAAAGTGATCTAGTATCTAAATGTTCTTATTCTATATAAAAACATGGCATGGCATGGCATTGGTGTATGATCCATGTCATGTATGAGTTAAACCAAATATTTGCATGACCACACATGCAAAGTGGTCCATACATTAAAATATCAATCTTCTTTGTTTACAACATACACCATCATCCATGCATTACCATCCTTCCCATATAATTTTAAACCTACGTCTCCTATGGTAATATATCTCGACAAAAAACCACCACAGACTCCCTTTGACTTTGAACCGTCCAGATAAAAAGGTCAAAGCCGAAACAGGTCTGGCTTGCTTCCCCGAACCAGTAATTTGAGCCACAATTAAACAATTTTCTCGAATATCATTCCGCTTCATTTGAACGGTTAGGGTCACTCGTGACCCCGGGGCACACATTAGGGTCCCGCTCCGATTCCATGGCTCCATAAACCCCATTAAACATAAACATGCCCCCAAACCACTCGCGCCGATCGTCCCAATGCTCCGTCTTTCGTTCCACTTTATTTAATTTCAATACATTAGAACGTGAAGTTTTCTAATCTGGCTCGCCGGTGGAATGGCTTCACATTTGCATAAAAGTAAATTTGCTCCCAAGCTCGGGATAACGCTAATGGCAATCTCAAAAGGAACAAAACGAGTGCCGCAAATTGACCTGTCCCTCAGCCGAGCCGCCGACCTGTCGATGTCGCCGCGGCCGCTACGTTCCCATCATCTAGCCAGTAGCTATCTCACTTTAATTATTCATAGACTTTTTATACGCTATCGCTTTTTACCGCTCGACGGCCGGTCGAAGCCTTATAAAATTAAAAAATAAAATAATCGAACACCGGCGCAATTTAAAAAAGAAATAAGTCGGATGACACGGATCGAACTCCGGGCAAATGTCGCGCAGTAAAAAGTGGTCGAGCGCGCGGTGAACGGGCGCGCGGGGGGGTGAGGCGCAGCGTGTGAGGGGGGGAGCACAGGACGTCACGTAGGCGGCGCGGTTTTTGTCAACGTTCCCGCGGAGATGACAGGTCGCTGGACGCGCCGCGACCTGTCTGCGAGCCGTCTTGATGCTTTTCATTTACTACAATACAATTATCGCAAAATGTTTATTGGACCCAATCTTTATGGATTAAAAACCTCTCAACAGTTAGTAGCAAGGCGTGTGATATAAATTGCGTTTATCCGGTTATGAAGCATTAACTTAGATGCTGATGATGAGATATGAATACGTCAGTACGGTACTATAATTAGAGTAATGGAGTAGCACACTTCACATTTGTAGCAGTCATACGACTTGACACACTTCTGAGATAGGTAATTAATGTTAACGTGCATAATATTAATAATTATACGCATGTGGAAGAACATCTACATGCCATCTAGCATAAATCTCAGTAATTATTTTAATGAAGGTATAAGAAATGTTTTAAAATATCAAGACGTTTCGTAGTCGTCAACATTGCTCGAGACAGGTGCACCATTGGTCGCAACGCGTTGATGTCTTATACACTGTTAAAGCCTTGTAATCTTCAAATTATTAGGACCGTAACTTCATAATTTTTAGATCTAAATATTTTAAGCTTTTGTTGCCTTTAGTAGTTTTGTAATAAGTGTAAGATTAGTTTATGAAATAGACTGTTAAATAAGAACTAATGATACCTAACGGCTTAGCAACCGACAGCTAAGCAGAGTGTAGATTTACTATCTGTCAACCAATTCAAAATTGTAAAGTTATGCATTCTTCTTATTATTTTTAATACCGTCAAATAACACCAAGTTCTCTTTTTCAGAATTTCCGCGAGCAGAGAATCGATGGCTCCGGCCTTCCCCTTCTCACAGAGGACCACCTAACAGGGATGCTGCAGATGAAGCTAGGGCCGGCTCTGAAACTTCGAGCCGTCCTAGCCAGGCGGCTCGAGCCCTGCGCTCAATGTCAGACCAACTCGAGCAACCTAGCTGTAGCGCCAAGAATGAACGGTGCGGCGCTCAAGTCGGAGCCCCGGAGCAACACGACCAGCCCCAGCTAGGACTTCGGACATAGAATAGTATTTAGAATGCGTATCGTTCCTGCACAGCCGCTTTTTGTTTACATAGAAAATGTAGAAGACTTTGTTTTAAAATTCGAACTTGAATCACGTGTTACAACTTTTTTACTTGTTCATATTTTCTGTGGAAATAAAGAGCTGTATTAAGGTACATAAATCTAAGACGTATTGATATCTAGAACCATTGATAGGGTCGCTAGAATTGTATAAAGTTTATACTTGACCCCCAATTTTCATTTGACACATTTCGAATCAGTTTTTAACAATCATAATAATACTAGTTTAATTATAGTCATCTGCCTGCATTCGTACAGTCTTCCTGTTCATAGATTTTGCATTTAGTTATTATAAGACGCTTTAGAATTACTTTTAGTTTCATAAGATTTTTGTTTTGTATATAATAAACGAGTTGCCGTCCAAATGTTTTAAATGTAATACTTGCGTAAGGAATATTTTTGTATGTTAATTAATATTTGAAGTATAAAATATGGGGTCGCTTTCAAAATTTTATATCTGCCCCGAATCGAACTTGCATACAAAAATATTTTGTTGACAACGAAATTATTTTGGTGCTAAGACCCTGTTTAACTTAAATATATTGTATATAATGGCCGTTTTGTAAAAAATATTGCTTAAATAATCGAGGCTATATGTCTACAGGGTCACAAAGTTATAAACGGTGTGTATATAAATACAATAGTTGTATAGATGTATAGTTATATATACGTGGATTTATGATAGCATTTATTTACACCACACCTGAAGAAAGCTCAGTAATACCGTTCTACAATATGTATTGTAGTGTAAAATGTTTAGTTAGTTGTTTATAGAACTTAACTTCACAGCGAGCATAATATTTTCTTTGTAATTATTTTTTTCTGTATTGTGGAGAATTATGTAAATAAATGTTGTAACGACTGCAGGTTAGTGTGGCGTAACTGGTTTCAGGGATTTACACTTTGTATCCTTTTATTATTTTTTATAAAAATCGAAATCTTTGCTGAATCAGTTTTTCACCTAGAAAAAAAATAACTTGTGACTTGCTTATAATTTGGTTATGTACTGCGGCTAATACTTGAATTACCAAAACCACGTTTTACTTTTATTTTATCATTTTTAAGTTTGAATTTTAACTTTTCTTTGCCAGTTACGCTCACAAAAGTCGTTTAAAATAGATCTATAATAGATGGTAATTCCTACAGATATTGTAAAAAAAACACGTGGTTTTCCTGTGGTAATCTCCTTAATTGCCAAAATAGAATGGTTAAATAAACAATATACTTATTTAGTAGGTAAAACGGGTTACTGGGGATGTTGGATGCACATTAATGTAGCTCAAATGTGGTTAAAATGCATCTTGTACTTGTGATTATAGGTAACTTGCCCTATTTGGGAAAAACTTCTTTAAGATACTTTTAAAAAGACATTTGACTTGGAAATAACAACTTTGCCTTCACAAAAAACGGTTTTGGTACACACAGGGATTTATAAAGGAATTTGTAGTTTTAAATCCCTATTTCGAAGGATTGAAATAATATGCGTAACTATTGTCTTTACACAAAGTAAAGATTTTATAGACGTATTAAGATCCCAGTGATTTTGTGGAGCGAAGTTATGTTCACCAGTCAAAATAAATACTGTTCTTTATTTGAATCGAAAATCACCAGTGACCTTTTAATCGTATTATGACCAACATATCATCAAAAACTTAAGGTGCTATTTCGGTACGTAGATTTAAAAACTGTGCCTTAAACGGTCTTCCTTTAAATTAGAATATATTACAATAATATTATAATAATCATAACACTTTCATGAAAGTATTACGGTTGTACGCTTTAAATTGGACGATAATAATACAATGATAATAATTAATAGTTTTCTATAGATTACTTGACGAATTATTGTTGATAAGTGATTATTTTATTAGAACTTTATAGATTTGATCACAGCTTATATTACGTAGCTAACGTTGTAATGGAACAGTGACTTACTGAGTATATAGTGTGTAAATTTGTACCTATAGTTATTCTGTGTTTAAGTACTTTATGAAAATAACAATATGGGATACAAGTTCGGACTTCAAAGTTTCATGCTGAATAAAATCGTCTTGATTTTTTAATGTTTTGATAACAATTTTGTAATTCTGTGACTTGTTATCAACAAGACTTTGGTTATTGTTATTTTTAATGTATAATTATTGTGTATAACAAGGTTTTAGTCACTTTGTTAGTTTCCTTGCGAACATTTGTACTTAGTTAATGATTTAGCTTGTTTAGCCGGTCGAGTTTGATCCAACCCTATAAGTATTTATGTGAAGAGAAATAAAAGCGACAATTTAATGAAACTATTTTTATTGTTTTATTTACTTTTTTTTTTTTATATACACTATAACACTTAAATCAGCCCCATCATTAGAATTAGCTTGTTTTTTTTTATTGGAAGTTTACATGCCATATTTAATCTGTGATAATTATGGCCACAGATTAAAATTGACATATCGAGATGTAAAAGATACGAAATAGAACTTACACTTACCTACATACGTAAAGACAAAGTAAATGTAGATTTCAAATAAGAACAAATTCAAAACTTATAAAATAAACTTTTAATGATTTCTTTGATTTTCTCATACATTGTATACTTAACTAAGTTTTATATGAAATACAGACTATATCTAGTAATCTTCATCAGTATCTGTTGGTTTCCTTAAAGACTCTGATTCTGTCTTCTTGTTGACGAGTTCGAAGTTCCTTTCGGGGTGATGCGCCTTCTTCACTTTGTATTCCATCAGTTCAATGATGGTGTATCCTGCGAAGCCGACTATTAGGAAACCGAACAGGCAGTATAACCTGGGAATAGAAGATGTTAATTTTTAATTGCGTTTCTGTTTAGTGAAAGAAAAAACAATCAAAATCTCTCATATATTGCATAACATATAATCTGTTTTTTATGTAGCGCTGTCGGTTTCCTAAATAAATATATATGTAAGATTTAACGATACAAGAGACAATAGGAACCGATACTAGTACATGTACATAAAACGTGAAAAACTTAATATTCAAAGTTTTAGTAAAGTAAATACATTATTTATTGAATGAATTAAAAAAACAGATCTAAAAATGAACTTAAATGAGTAAAAACTGATTAGATTGGCAAAGGATTCAAAATACAGAATTGGTTTAATTTTCGTAAACGTGGCGTATTTGGAATTACTTCTGTCTCGTGGGTGCGTTTACAAACATTTAAACTGACATACACAAACAGTCTGACCGGGAACAACTAACTGTACCACACAAATTTTAGCTACGCTCCGGAATCGAATCCGTGACAACCAGCCCAGCAGCCCATCGTTTAGCCATATCTTCCTTATACCCATATGTGCTGAAAGTGTTAAAAAGAGTTTTTTTTACAAATCTGTTCGCGTTGATACAGGCTTTCTGGCTTTCATCGATTTCATCAGTTATCCACCAACTAACTACATTTAGGTGCCATAAACTCGTAGGGTGTTTCCTACCTGGTCCTAACACACAAGTAAGGAGCCGTCGCATAGGACAGCACACTGCCGGTTGCCTCCCACAGCCGGAAGTTGGAGTACGCCGCCTCTTCGTTACCAGGAAACAGGATACCTGATAGAGCTGAAATAGACCAAAATAAAAATTTAATAGGTGAAATTCGTCGAAAATAAATATATGAAGATGTTCAGAGAAAAAATGGGAATCGGGTAAAAACTATTCTAATAGTTTTGTTTGTTTCAGTGTTGAGTGATGGAAATATAGATAACTAGTTTCCGCCCGCGACGTCGTCATAGTAGTAGAAAGTAGTTCGAGTCTCATTGGTATTTACCCCAATTTGAACCACAACCTCACGCATTAGAAGCGAAGTAACCTCTGGGTAGAGGCCCAGAGGTTACTTCAATACACTTTTAAAATATAGTGGAAAACTGCCTCAAGAACGAGGGTATAGACGTGGTTAAAATACTCACCATTAACCTGCACGAGCCACACAGCATCAGCGGTGCCCCAGATGGCGGCCAGAGAGTAGAACACGAACCACTGCTGCGGGTCTGGACGCCATGACAACAACGCCGACAGGAGACAGAGGTTCAATAACTGGAAAATCAACATTATACATATTGCATTTTCACACTTTTAGGCTGCATTTTCACCAGAGATGAGCGAAGATGTGTAGCTTAGCTAAACTTAGTTCAAGCTATGAAAAATAAGCTTAACTATTCGTTATTTTCACTCACATTTCTTGGTGTTAACGTAACATGGAACCATGTTATGTTTATTGAAATAACATCTTATAAACGTCCTTTTTTGAAATTAGGAAAAAAAATGAAGTAAAAAAGTCCTGTTTGTTTTCAACAGAGTTTGAAATGATGGAATTTATCACATTTCATAATTCTATAACACATTTTTTAAAAAGCTCACTGATATCGTATTGACCAGACGCTTTTGCTCTGCAGAAAGTTATTATACATTATATACATTAAGTTATCTTAGTTAGTAGTACTAAATACTGATTTGTAAATAAAAGCGTTTATTTTTCAAAATACGTAAGTAATGTGTTCAAATCTGCACAACTATTTATGACAACGCTTCGACAAGGCTTTTTCCACCAGCCATGGACGTCTCTTGACTGATATGGTATACGAAAAAAAGCACAGTAACCTGTTTTTGCAGATACTTCATCTTCTATGGCTACTTCAACTCTGGTAACACAGTAATCACACTTTTATATAACAAAAATATCTCTTACCAGCGCAGTAACCATGACTGGGAACCTCCCAGTGACCTTGACGAGAGCCCCCGCTATGGGAGCCGCGAGGGCATTGAACACACCGAAGCAGATCATCACGTAGCCGATGTTACTGATGCCGTACGCGCAGCCAATGAACGCCTGTGACAATTGGAATATCAATAAACGTCTGATAAGCAAAATATTTTATAAACTAATATTATAAAAGCGAAAGTGAGTTAGTTACCTCTTCACGCTTTAATGGCTAAACCGATTTGGATGAATTTTGGTACAGAGATAGTTGGAAACCATTGGATATTTTTTTTTAAAGAGGGATGTTAGGGAGAAAAAGGGAAGAAAAGGGAAAACTTAGCGTTGCTATTACAAATCAATACGGCGCAAGGGGAACTGTGTTACCCCGAATTTAACGCGAGCGAACCCGCGGGCAAAAGCTAGTACATATTTTATAAAGGTAGCTGTTTTTAGGGTTTCGTACCAAAAGGGAATAAATAGAACTCTTATTCGATCATTTTGTTGTCCGTCCGTCTATCTGTCTGTCAAGACCCCTGTATCTCGGAAACGCGTAGAGATATCGAGTTGAAATTTATATAAATACTAGCTTTTGCCCGCGGCTTCGCTCGCGTTAAATTCGGTAGCGCCTTATTGATTTGTAATAGCAACGCTAAGTTTTCCCGTTTCTTCCCTCTTTCTCCCTCACATCCCACTTTTTTCAAAAAAATATTAGCCTATGTCCGTCTCCTGGTTCCCAACTATCTCTGTACCAAAATTCATCAAAATCGGTTTAGCCATTAAAGCGTGAAGAGGTAACAAACAAACAAACAAACAAACAAACAAACTCACTTTCGCTTTTATAATATTAGTAAGGACTAGCTTTTGCCCGCGGCTTCGCTCGCGTTGAATTCGGGGTAACACAGTTCCCTTTGCGCCTGATTGATTTGTAATAGCAACGCTAAGTTTTCCCTTTTCTTCCCTCTTTCTACATCACATGCCACTTTTTTAAAAAAAATGCCTATGTCCGTCTCCTGGTTTCCCAACTATCTCTGTACCAAAATTCATCAAAATCGGTTTAGCCATTAAAGCGTGAAGAGGTAACAAACAAACAAACTCACTTTCGCTTTTATAATATTGGTAAGGATAAGTCTATGATCCCTTAGAGATAAAATCATCGAATAACAATCCAAGGGATTATAGACTTGAGCATATTGTTTTAATTTAAACCGGATACCTTCACGCGTCCCCAAGATAAAAGGTGTTGACAGACAGATAAATAGACAGACCGAACGAGAACCAAGTGTTCCTATAAGGGTTCCGATTTTTCCTTTTGAAAAGGCAGTGTACCCAGGTATTGTAATTTTAATTGATTATTTATGTATTTAATTATAAAAAATATGCCCAGATGTAATCAATTTTATCAATATGGAAACACAAACACCTAGTGAAGAGTCTTAGCATTGGCCAACTAAAGGTGTTGCTATCAGAAATACAGAAGGCAACATTAGCTACTCTTGCCCTAAGTTCAAGTTTCAAGCGAGACTTAACTCTCTCTGAGTTAAGTTCAAGCACTCACACAAAATATTTACGGTAAAATCATAACGATATTTTAATGGCACGGTTGACGCAGTGGTTAAGTGACTAGCTGGTTGCGGGGTCATTCCCCGCACAGAACAAATACAGGGTGCAAATTAACCCTTCACGGAGCCGTCAACATGCATCTGTACATCAAACTAAGTTACTAGACGAAAAATATTTTAAATATTTCTGGGAAACGACTTTTATTTTTGGGGTAAAAATCATTAGTTAAGGTAGAGCTTAATATAACGCAGTTAACGCACTCGAAAAATTGGCGGGGGTTATAACTATTTAAAGTAAAGCTATATAATTTATAACATGAAATAAAAAAAAAAGGAACTTTGACCCAGAATATCTCTGTAACTGGAAGATTCCCGGGTATGATCTAGAAAATATGCAATGACGGGGAGAACAAGTGGCTTTTGGTAATTTTACGCCCTTAATTTATATGGCTTACAGGTAGTTGTTCTGGGTCTGGCTGTTTGTGTATGTGACTTAAATGTTTGTAAACACACCCACGATACAGGAAAAATTCTAAATGTGGAGCAACGTTTTAAATAAGTGCTTGATATTTTTATTTACATATTCTTTATATGTTTACATCTTTCTTATATGAACAAAACACATTTAAAAATGCATAAAATAGTAGCCCACCGGTATCGGGAACAGGGTCCAAGCTACTGGCAGTCAGAGTTCCAGAGAAAGGAACCTCCGATCAATATATCAATACTTATAATCAAGTACTTTATTATTGACCCAAAAAAAAAGTATTGTTCCTTTAGTTAGTAGTTTTCTCTATGAGTCTTTTCACCTCTTCACTGAGCGATCAGAGTAGACACCAACTCACCTGAGTAAAGTCAGCGGCCATGAAAGCCTGTTCAGCGCCGATGTACCCGATGACCGGCAGCAGCAGCAGCTGGTACTTGT
Organism: Ochropleura plecta; assembly: GCA_905475445.1. Lineage (NCBI taxonomy): Eukaryota > Metazoa > Arthropoda > Insecta > Lepidoptera > Noctuidae > Ochropleura > Ochropleura plecta. The sequence goes on from FR997735.1 coordinate 6,294,771, forward strand.
GCCGCAGCTGCCGAAGAGTTACTGCTAACAGGCGGAACCCGGACTTGCCTTGACATGATGTGTTACGACCTGCTGTGTATCTGTAATTGTATTAAGTTCTTTTATGTATTTTATTTACCCACAACGTCTGCTGCCTTCAATTGGGATTACGTTCGTGATGGAGATTCATCAAGGACGGTTTCAGAAATTATGCTTAACTAGCTGGTGCCCGCGGCTTTGCCCGCGTGTGATCGAAAAAAATATATATGTGTTATTTGAGACCAAAATCTACCTTCTAATTTCATCAAGATCCGTTCAGCCGTTTTAACGTGAAACTCTTTCACGTTAAAACGGCTGAACGTAAAAAATATCCATACATCCAACCTAACAAACATTCGCATTATTGTCTGTCTGTCTTGCCTTAATATGCCTAGCTTTTTCACAACTTACGAGACAGTCTTACGAGGACTTTCAGACTTACGAGGTGCAGCTGAATGTCAGTATTTTATTTGGAGCGACTGCCTCCACAATCCAGTTAGTACTGGGTAATACGATAACCCTTGGTAAGACTGGCTGTAAGATTTTCGGGCCACTGACTACATGTAACAATTGTCAATGGAAAATAAAATGTTTAATTTACTGCTTATCTCATATTCAATAACGCTAAAAAGACAACGACATAATTAAGAAAATCTCCGACTCTTTTTGAAGTAAAATTGATCCTGTGAGTTGCTTAAAATAGATATCCTACTAATACGAAAATTAAAGGGATGTTTGTTACTCTTTCACGCAAAAACTTCTGACTAGTTTAAAATGAAATTTGGTACTGAGATACTTTATAACCTGGATTAACACATACAATACGATATATTTGTTCTGATAGTACGTATAATTCGGTAATTGGTCCAAGAGGGACCAATTACCGAATTATACGCGAGCGAAGTCGCGTGTAGTTCGGTTATTGTAATTTAAGAATCTGTAATCACCTTTGTGTATCACTACACAGACACTTACCTAGTTAGAGAGTCAACTCCGACAGCAACCAGTAGGACAGCAGCAACCATACACGCGAGGTACACGCCCGTTATCACCTGGATCTTTAGCGCTGAAGGAGGCTCCAAGTTAGAGTTGCCCTAGGAATACCAGAATAAAATCTAAACGCAAGATACAAAAACGTTGTGATGCACATGATATTTACAAGCTATATTTGACTTTGCCTGGTTAGTTACTTAGATAGATAGTATTTGCGTTAGTCAAATCTTGCAACTCTGAATTTCACACCAGTTTTAAACTTTAATTTCGCACACGTCTCTGGTTCCAGTGACAATACATTATCATGACAGATATGAGCTCAACCTACTCCCAGCATCGGGTTCTCACTAAAGAACTTTATACTGTTACGCGTTTAATGATAGTAGATAAACCTGAATTTCTTCTTTTCATAGAAGCTAGTACTTCTGCCAAACTGCAATATAGTTTGTTGGCAAAGTTCTCGTGGCTGAATAAAATATTCTTCTAACAACTACTATTGTATCTTACAAGTATGCATAATCATTAAAAAATACAGATAGTTTCGGTTAATTAGATATTTTCTAACAGAGTGAATGGATCAATAATTCAAGAACTGACAACTTAATTGATTGCCAAGATTTTGTGTTAACTTAGGTATTCTGTATTAAAGTTGGCATCGTATCCATAATTGTTTGCATGCCATTTTATGGCGAAATGAAAACTAAATATAATTTTACAGCAAAATCTAAATATTCATATAGGCCTACATGGGCACTTATGAAACGTCGAGAAAAGGTGCACGGTTCGGGTGGCTCATTTCCTATGGAGAAGAACCGGCAAGAAACTCTATGGTTACTGTTTTAAAATCATTTGGTTTTATAATGTTTTGTTACAGCGTTAGTACTTAAGTATGAGAGGACAGCGTAGGCCCTTAATAAGTCATTTTTTTCTTTACAAAAGATGAAATAAGATAAAATGTATCCCGAAACCTACAAGGCCCACTCATTCTCAAAGAATCGGTAAAAAAAATCTAAACAAGGAATGCAAATAAATAAGGTTTACTTTGCCATAACAGTGATTCACTTACATGATCAGCACTAGCACTGCAGAAGTTGACTCCGCATGTAGCTCCAAAGTCAACCGTAGGAGCACTGGTGACGTTTGTAAATAGAGCAGCAAGGCTTGGAGTTGTCCCGTTCAAAGACTTCGGCACATCGCCCAGGTTAGAAGATAAAACTGAAAAGTTTCGAGTTCTTTATCATCATCTGCTTAGCTTTTCCCAAACTATGTTGGAATCAGTGTCGAAAGAAACTGGATGCAACTGAATACCAGTATTTTACTCCGTACGACTGCCTATCTGACCTAACAACCCAGTGAGTAAAAACCTTGATTTCTTATTATCAGAGTTAAATTTCAGTTGAATTCACACGTCTTTTTCTATTATGATATGGAAGAGAATGCCAGGTTTTTCAAATCTTCTACATTATTCTATAGGATAGGGAAAGTTGGACAGAAAGAAGGTTGCAGAAGTGGCAGAGTGTTCTCATCAAATGACGAGCAGTTTTATGATGATAGCTTTACAAGCATTCTTTGTGTCATGTTATAGTGTGATACAGGTTCTGCCGAATACTTCTCATGTTGGACTAATAACTGCAATTTTAGAAGTCCACTGCTTCTCAAAACCTTCCGTTCTCTGTTTTATGCAATTTCTGACCACATTCGCCGAGCGAATATGTAGTGTTCCGGTTCCTCTAATTAAAATCTAAATAACTAATTGCAAACGTAGAAACTAATTAACCAATTAAAAGATCTAGATATTAAACTCAACTTCCTAATACACACCACCATACTTCCTGTTGTTATCTCAATTTGATCAGCTTTGCTTTATTTTAGCCACAAGGTCGGCTAGGTCGTGAATTTTGTATTTACTTTCACTTTGCAGTTGTCTCCGCTAGGAAGTGGGTTCCGAATTGTAATGACCTTGTGATGTGGTAGGATAATTTTGAAAGTTTGTTTTGTTTAACTAATCAAGCAAATGTTTTGTTTCTTTATTTGTTAAACAGTCTTATGTTTTGTGGATTTATATTATTTCTCTGTTTCGTTGTTTTAGAAGTCAAAAGAAAAAGATGTAGTATTCTCTATTACTAAGAATACTTGCTGACTGTACCAGACCATAGTAGACTGGACCGGTAAATTGCAATAGAATCGCCCCCAAAAAGTTCCGAATAAGGTTACATATCTGTCAAAATCAAGCTTGATACTATTACTTATACTATTGACTACTAACTTCGGGAAAAAAAGACATTGTGTGGAAACCGGCATGCCTAAGAGATATATATTTCTTGACAACATGTTAAGCCAAGTCAGATGCGGCATAAAAACTCTGATACACAGTCACTAACAACGCGATAAAGAATAAGATAGCCGTTTAAAATTATTAACTTACTAGCTGAAGAAATAAGGTTGCCCCAGATCTGTGCCATCTGGTAAAACATGAAGAAGAGTCCAAAGAACCGCACCACGAGTACCTCTGCTGACACCCCAGAGAGTTTAGCGTACGGTTCAGCCACCTGTAACATTGTATGTTATTTTATTCAACATAGTCCGGCTTACCAATGAAAGACTTGAAAAGTAACAAATCGTGGGTAACTACTGAAAAGGGATAATATCTGCCTGACATTTTCGTGGGAAGTTTTGTTATGCCAGTATTTACAAATATATATACATATATATATATATATATGGGGAAAGGTTATATGATTGTCTTATATAATTTTCGTATTTCAAAAGTTCTGATTCTGAGCAACACAAAAATATGCTGGTCTACTTTTATGGTGCCCCCTTGGCACAAAGCAAGCAAACGTGTTTAATATTCGTTTCATAACAAAGGCATTTGGCTACCTCCTTTTAATCGTGACGGAACCGAAATTATCGAAGCAACTACTTAGTATTAACGGGTGTCTATGAAGCCATAAATATTCTTCGAGCATGCGATTCCCTTTTGTAAAAAAAATCATCATATACTTCCGTAGGTACAAATAGGCTTATTATGCTAATGACGTACTTAATTCATTAATTTTGAATGACACTCGTATTCGGCGCGTACGCCAACGAGCCATAAGACACAAAAAATATTACGCACAGTATTTTGTAATGAGATATTGTAATGTTTAATGTATGTGTCTATAAAAAAGTTGCTATGTAATACATATTCAATATAATCAAACTGCTTTCTGAATCATTTATTTATGGTTGACTTTTGTCTTATTAACTCCTGTGGGTTAGTTACTACAAAGTTTATTTTGCGTATAAAGCTGCATTAATTCTTGCATTAATATGCAAGATTACTAATGAATTAAATGTTCTACTAAAATATCTCCTATTGACCTTAAGGCTTACGTCTTTCAAAGAGTCCCGTTTTTGTATAACAACTTTCGTCAAAATCTGACGAAAGTTGTTTGCGGTAACGATGATAGGAATGTCTAAAGTGTCCATACACTTTAGACATTCTTATCATCGTTACCGCTTATGGGCTTCCTATCAGCTGCCCCATACAAAAAAAGATTGAAAAAACAGTAACTATAGTGCTTCGTCAACACAACGCGACGTTAGATTCGCTGTCTATGAGATCCAAATATACTACACCTATTTGCACTTATACTAGGAGATACCTTATTTAATTCCTGTACGTATAAGCTATTGGCTTATCAACTCTCGGTTCAGCGCCAAAGGTTGAAAATCCAAATGAAGAACGAATGAATGTCTATGCATTTTTCCCATCTGAAAACAAACACAACAACTATCTCAACAAAATATCTTACCACAGACAAGTAAGTGCATTTAGCGCACCAAAGCGGTCCTCCACCAAATCCCACCATCATTCCTGCTGGTACCAGGGTGTACAGCTTTGGGTAGAACTGCGCCGCGATGAACGGCATGTAAGCTATGAAAGATACTGCCACAGTCCACTTGCACCCTAGCCATCTGTAAGTAAGTAGTAAGATTATTTTAGTTACCAATTAGATTAGTCGACTGTGTGCTAACTAAATCTGTGAATATGTTTTTAAGTTATAAAAGTTCAAATTACTTCGGTAACCCAGGTACACTTCGCGAAATCGTCAGCAACAACAAGACGTTGCTAGCCTTTCTCGTGGAGCTGGGGTGGATCGAATAATACTCCCACCCATACGCAAAATACGCGCCTCAGACGTGGAATTGCGGACACCAGCCCGTTATACAATACAAGTTATAACAGGCAAAAAGCTTATCTCCTTTATATATTTGGCCCAAATTCAGATTTGCGAGTCCGCTCGCTAATGCAATTCATAAGATTGTCAAGTACGCAGGTGTCAGAGCATGCAGCACAAGATGGACAGTAGATCCAGTCTGTGACTTGAGATGTGAGCTGAGTAAAACCTTTTGAAAGTTTCTTATTAAGGCAGGATCCCGATGTTGAAATTCTGAATTGTCGCCATTAACTTGTAGCGGTCAACTGCTGCACAAAGGGTCTGTTTGACGTTATATGCGTTTAATTTTTGAATAGTAAACTGTTTTTCTTTCTCTCTATTCACTGCCAAAGTCAAACTTTAGTCACAGTTGCAGATTTCCAATTTTGTTTGTATCGGAATGTATATATGAAGTGTTGAATCAAATCATCAATCAGTTCTTTGTTGAATTGATAATCGTTATAAAAAGTCGGAAATACCTTCATGCCGTCAGCAGTCCATGTATAATGCAAAACCTAACTCAGACTAGGTTCAGGTGTATACGAATTAGACTATCAAATTAGTCTTTCAGTTAACAGTTTAGCTTTTATTTCACATGAATTAAAACTACATAATAAACATAATAAGGTAATTACTTAATTATTCCGCTGTTTGATGACAACATAGGATCGTTATATCTGACAGATAGATCAATAAGGTATTAAAGAATGCTCGTAAAGCGGTGACACAAACCCGTTGAATGTCGTAATTCAATAACCTAATTGAATCATCTTTAGCCGATATCTATATTTAGCCGATAACAGAGACATGTGTATAGTATGCCATAGCATTCATGTTGGTTGTGTAGGGTGTTTTTACGACTGTGATTTCGTATTTCAATGTGCTGAGCACAAGAACCGAAAGTTTCGATTCGCGGATCAAGTAAAGTGTAATCATTGGAGTTATCCACAAAAAAATATTCGATTAACTGTATCGCCCCTCATGACACGGGATCCATTTTTTTTTTAAGCACACCATGTACAGAGGTGGGTACTTAATGCCAATGGCATTCTCTCCCAGTCAACCTTTGGGCGGTGCAGAGATATATAAAGAGCGATGATAAACTTGTTAATTAATGAGTTATTTCTTATTAAGATAAATACCAATCATAAACTACACGATATAATATACTAGCTTTTGCCCGCGGCTTCGCTCGCCTTAAATTCGGGGTAACACAGTTCCCCTTTCCTGATTTACAGGTACCTGCTACCTGTAGTTTTTGCCCTTGCGCCTTATTTATTATAATAGCAATGCTAAGTTTTCCCTTTTCTTCCTACTATCTCCCTCAAATCTCAATCTTTTAAAAAAAAAATAGCCTACGTCCGTCTCCAGGGTTTCAATTATCTCTGTAACAAAATTTATCAAAATCGGTTTAGCCATTTAGGCGTGATGACGTAACAAACAAACTCATTTTCGCTTTTATAATATTAGTAAGCATATCTAGTAATATATACCTACATACATATGCAAATAAATACATGTAACAAAAAAAACTACGAGTAAATACTACGTGAAGATACTACAACAATAACTTAGAACAATGGTTATGATGTACTTACTTAATAACCACAGCTGGCAGCAGTATATTCGACAGTATTAGTGAGAAGTAGATGGCCGCCAAGGTAAAGGCTCCAGCACCAGCATCACTGTTCACGGAGCTCTGAAGATTAGCGGTCCCGTGGAAAGCAGTGAAGTGCACCATGAACGCAAATCCTAGTACCAGAATGTTTCGGTTGATTCGCCATTTCTCGTTGGTGCCGAAGATCACTGATGTTTCGGGCATTGTGGTGGATTAATCTGAAATGTTTGTCAATAAATAAAATAAACCAAAATAAAAAAGCCCTTTGAATTCAGCAGTTTATACAATTTAAATTTAAAAAACTATTAAAAATCCATGTCATGCAAACTTAGGAATGATCTTTTTTTAGCCTGATTTTGTCCACTCCTGGACAAAGACTTCCCCCATTCCTTCGACTTTTCGCGATGTTGCTCTTCTTCCCGCCAATCAACGAGAAAGTCATCCGAAGTGTACCGCTATCTCTCCTCATTCTTATTTTCGTGGATGGAAAATCATGAAACAACTTTGGGCGGAGCGGGAGGGAATGTCAGACTTCCACTGACTAAAACCCACCCATGTTCCTTCTATTGCCCTTTATGTTCCGGGGCCGCGGTATCTCTATCGAACAACTCGCGACGTCATCTCTCCTCGGTCTGCCGTGAAACCGACCAGCTTTCTCAGGGCTTCAATTTTGCAATATCTGGGTCCACAGCTGCACTGGCTTTGACTAACTAACGCTATTTAAATATTTGTCAATAGGTAATACTTTTTTTTGGTTAGCATCGTTTCAATTTTTGAGCATACAAAATTAACTTGACTACTTCAAAGTATTACATTTTTATGCCCATATATTTTACATTTCATTTGAAGTCTTAGAAATTTGAATGTATTTTATTACTGAAACGGATCACCACTGCAAATCAATCATTCATATTTTACGTAACGTTAAATGGGGCCTAAAAAGCTCTAATTCTCAACAGAATTGACATTAACATTTTGTCGAGGTTCTACGATTATGCCATGCCAAGCAAAATACATATTTCCGGAGTTTGTCATGGTAAAGCCAACTTAACCGTAACAACTGCCTAGAAACAGCGTTATAGGCTACCAGGTCAAATCAATAACATACTTTTAATTCATAAAACAGTATCACAATTCACAATACGTGCAGAACACTCCCTTCTCCTAATTTACATTCAAGGATATCGGATTAACCGATTGTATCTCGATACTACTGGAGTAAACCGGTTTATATGCACAAATTTCTGAAACAAAATATACTGCCTATCAATCGATGATATGAATGGTTCTTTATTGACCGATTTATAATCGGTCGTAGATAATACTTTTGAGACTTATTTTACTTTACATAATTATGTTATCCTGGAAATTGTCTCCAGATCAATTCGTAGTTTTATGAGAAATAAGACTACAATTAGGATTTGGTCCGGGAGACAACATTTTTTTCAGTCGGTGTAACAATTTAATTGCCACTGAAGTGACGAGAAGCAGAGAAATGTGACAGAAGAAGGGTACCAAATAAATGGGCGTTCCAATTCAATTATTACAAGATTATTTTCCTGTTTTCACTAATCAGTTCACGGAAAAGCTTGCTGCAGCTGGATATTTGTTTAATCAGAAGAAAATAAATATCTATTGTCCATCTCGTATTAAAGTGCTAATAATTGTAGATTTATAAGATAGAATCCTCATTTGCTAGAAACATTTTTATAACCAAAGTGTAGAAATAATTAATTACAAAAAAAAACTGTGTCGCACTCAGTTAAAAGACTAGGCTAAATAAATCAAATACTCATTATAAACATATTCGCACGGATACAATACAAGCTTCGTAACCTTGGCCTGCCTGTGCAATTTGAGGTCAATTGTTAGCACGAACTAAATAAATCAAAGCTCTAATTGTATCTTAAATAGATAGCTACTTGATATTTATACACCCGTGCAAATAGAGGCATTTTTGTTTAATTTTGCAATTTTTCGCAATTGCTTCTGGTAAACTAGACATTATATCTAATCACCCATCTTATTCCTATTGGTGGAATTCACTCAGCTAGGAACCAAACCTCACACAGAGGACTGCGATTGGATGTGAGCATCACGCGGGCCCAAAGCGGATTGGTAAACATTACAATCTTATACCATCATCAGGTCAGGCTAGTATCCTCATAATACTCTCCTCCAAACCTTTACAGAATTAATGGTTAAACAAATAAAACAATCCAAAACCTACGAGTTGCAAGTCTAAGGAAATACGTCTACACCTATAACTGTTCTGGGTTAGTAAAAACAATCCATTGATTTGTGTAAAGTGTCGTGCCTTGATTGAATCAATGGTATTTATTTCTATATTTTATACTAGCTTTTGCCCGCTGCTTCGCTTGCGTTAAATTTGGGGTAACTCACTTCCCCTTTCCTGATTTACAGGTACCTGCTACTTGTAGTTTTTGCCCTTGCTCCTTATTTATTGTAATAGCAATGCTAAGTTTACCCTTTTCTTCCCCCTTTCTCCCTCATATGTCCGTCTCCAGGGTCCCAACTATCTCTGTACCAAAATTCATCAAAATTGGATTAGCCATATAGGCGTGAAGACGTAACAAACAAACAAAATCACTTTCGCTTTTATAATATTAGTAAGGATTAATAATTCTCCTCCAAAAAATCTTATAGATGCAACTGATTCAATGGATATCATCAATAAAATACCTTTGTGTTGTTCCATAGGTATACCTGTTAAAAATCATTCCTGATTCTATGTGTGTAGATTACATTACGAAACAATACGACAATCAAGCCTGATTCTTAAATTGTTATGCAGAACGCAAATAATATTGCGTAAAATCGTTAGCTGAATCACCAAACTACGATATGTTATGGGGTCTAATTTGACAGTATAAACTAGTAACACGAGACTGGTATCCTAAAATATTCTTATAGTGTACACACATTGGCCTCCCAGAGCCAAACTAGAACTGCGCCCACATGCTGGGTGAGGAGGGCCAACACTCTTTTATAGGAGGCCTTTGTACCAGGCCCAGCAGGACATTATAGGCTATGCATTATCACACTTATTTAATAAACTGTTTAGAGAACGCAAGGATATACCTAGAAAAACATAGTTTTCATTACTCCATTGAAACGGGGCTACAATATAACCTGTTAAAATGACTGATTGTTAATATTACCAGCACTTTTTGCTGATAATATTGCTATTAAGTAGTTACGCACTATAAACGTCAAGTGCTAACAACATTTATTATTTATCTCTATAGTTTTTATAGACCTTGTAACCGTGTATTGATTTTACTTCGCACAGAATACTATCAATTATGAACGCAGTATCGATTATGATTGATTTTAATTGGTAATTTGAAGCAACGCTGTTGTTAGTAATACGTAAGTTTAGATATCACGATTATTTAAATGGTCCCTACGTTTAAGAGAGCTTTAAGTTAAACACTTTGTCTTTGTTTAAGTATTTTGTAATTTCAACACTATTATTTTATTGTGAGAATTATTTTGCTCTGTTGGAAAACGAGTTTAAGTGTTTTTACCTAACTACATTTACCCTTCACTGCACCCATAACAATTTTGACTTCGTTTACTACGTGACCTTTTGGACAAGTTCTTATGAGCCGGGTCTGTCGTGATAGGACAATCATAATAATACGGTATTACACCTATTTTTAAAAAGTATCTCATTTTGATCCTAGGGTCCTAGTAAACCACCAAAAAAAACAAAAAAAAAATATTCAATCGATAAGTGCCTTAAAACTGCATTTAAATTTTACAATTTCTATTTTCGCGCGTAAAATCACAAAAACGCTTGACGCCATGTTACTCTGTGGTCATGACGTCAGCTGGGCATGTAAACAAATGCGCTGTTATTAGTCTTTCTGTTTAGTTGTATATTTCACTATAATTTAAAAATGAGTTATTACCCTTACCATTGGTGTGCTGTTCCTGAATGTAAAAACACTAGTGTTAAAACACCGGACAAGTTGTGGATTCAAGTGCCAACTGATTTAAATATAAGAAAAACTTGGTTCAAACTTGCGAGAAGGGATCCAACACAATTGTCCGATAAATCTCGTTTGTACTTTTGTGATTGTACTGTCTCCTTTTACGAAACCGTCTTCCATGGTATTATTACTATTATTTCAATAAAAATTAAAATGTAAAGTTTTTTAATACAAAAATAACAGACGTTGCTCAGTTGACAGTTGTCACTTTTTGTTTATATGACCGTATGACGTAATAATCATGGCGGACACTGTTTCGCTTAGTAAAACAACAGACTAAAAAAGTGAAAACTTTGAAATCAATTTTAAAATTTATTTAGTTATTTTATTAACTAAATCTAACATTTTCCGACTGCTTATTGCATAAGCTATCTGAATTGTATATTTTTAGAATTTCTTTCATATACAGTAAAATACCCTATTATACTTACTTAAGTCGAATACTTCTTCTAAATGTCTATGTTTAACATTTGAAAAATATTTAGATACTGTCAACAAACTCAATAAGTACACAAATTCGATGGCAATTTTCATGATATTTTCAAATAAAATTAATAGTTTTTTTATCATCATTTATTTAAACACGGCGTTAAACATTACATTTATAGTAATATTAAAATCCCTTGCTGATAGAATTTAAAATAATGTAAAATATTGAGATTTATTTTAAGACATAATTTTAAATTATTAAACTTTTTTTTTTTTTCGGGTGGGAAATCATACAATGACTTCCCCCGCTCTGGGCGGAGCGGGGGGGCATGTCAGACTTGTACTGACTAAAACCCACCCATGTTCCTTCTATTGCCCTTTACGTTCCGGGGCCGCGGTATCTCTTTCGAACAACCCGCAACCCCGGCAGGCGGAGGCTCTGGCAAGCCCCTCTGCTTTGCTGACTCTCTTTGAGGCGCGCGTGAAACACGAACGCGCCGTCGACACGGCCTGTCGTCAATCGACGGACGGACGGTGAACTACCCATTGCTCACCGTCCACAGGCCCGCATCTACGGTGGCCGGGAGTCGTCTCGCGGCGCCCGGCGCCCGGGGCGTCTCCCGCGGCGGCTGGGTTGGGCAGATGTTCTCTCCCTCAAACGCCCGGCCACCTCCTTTGCTAGCATTACTGCTTCGCCGAAGGTGGTGACCGCTTCCCATTCCCTCTCGCTCCGGACCATGGCCTGAACCAGGGCCGGACGCGAGAGATCGCCGCCGCCGATCGCCTCTACGAGGGCACGGCGGTGCTCCGCCCACGCTGGGCAGATCGCCACTGTGTGCTCCACCGTGTCCTCCGGGCGATCAATTATTGAACGTTAAAATTATGTCTAAAAATAAATCTAATGTCAAATTGATGTCAGATATCCTTACTAATATTATAAAAGGGAAAGTGAGTTTGTTTGTTTGTTACCTCTTCACGCCTAAATGGCTAAACCGATTTTGAGAAATTTTGGTAGAGATAGTTGACCCTGGAGACGGACATAGGCTATTTTTAAAAAATAAAAGAGTGAAAAATGAGCGAGAAAGAGGAAAAAAAAATATTTAAAAAAATCAAAAACCCGACTGCGTAAAAATTGAAACAAACTACACACCTAATAAAAATAAAACTGAAAAGAGAAAAACAAGTACTGTAATCTGGAACTATGAAGAACAGTCGGGACCCATTATTGGAGTGTGAGCCGTTCCAGATTTTAATGGGTCCCGACTGTTCTTCATAGTTCCAGATTACAGTACTTGTTTTTCTCTTTTCAGTTTTATTTTTATTAGGTGTGTAGTTTGTTTCAATTTTTACGCAGTCGGGTTTTTGATTTTTTTAAATATTTTTTTTATTTTTGACTTTTGAGTTATGAGTATCTATTAGGTATTCATTATTTATGAGATTATTATTTTTGGATCCCCCCTTTATAGCAGAACTTTTTATGTCATAATTTTATTTTGCATAACAACGTATAGCATAAACTTCACTTCGCAGAAAATTGTTTGGCAGACACTCATTTATCATACATTCAAAACTCATAATTTTGTAAGTCAGAATCATCTCTAGACATAAATTTCATCATTTTATTTAATAAGTAATTATCCTAATCTTAATAGTTCAGTTCCGGGTAACCTACTAAAACAATCTCTTTTCTCTATTAATGCAAGTCGTTTCCGTAGATGGTCACAGTTTTAACCTAACCTAGCCATTTCAACCATATACATAGTATGCCAAGTGAAATTATACTAAATAATCATCGCTCTAAATGAACATTATGCTATATTACATTATTAATATTATGCGAAATTTGAACTCTGCCAATCGTAATTATACCAAATGTAATTCCGCCATCTTAAAAGTATCCCATTGTAAATTCGAAGTTTTAAACATTATGCCAATATCAAATATTTTTTATGCCTTTAAAATGTTCGTTTAGTGAAAATTATGCTAAGTGTATTATGCCAAATAAATTTCGGAGCATCAAGATTCTGCCAGATAGAGGGACCCATTATTTTTATCGATACATTTATTTTGTTCGGCTACCTGGGTAGCCGGAAAGTACTGATAGCACGGGCCTAAGCCAAGTGATTATCAGTTGGGTTTAGAGTTAAAGAGGTAGTAATAGGTACAATACTGTTTTGTACTGTACCTTGAAAGAGAGATGAGGGTCTGTATAAGTGGATATGTTGGTTCGGGTTATCTGATTCACATTGTAGGAATTTCCTCACCAGTCTACACGTGTTTAGTATCACTGCCTTCTGAAGCAGATGGTAGGTGTTTGAGGGCAGGTTCAGGGAAGTTAAGGACTGGTGAAGTTGTTTTGGTATTACTCCTGTAGTGGACAACACTATAGGGACTATTGTAACTTTTTGAAGATGCCAGAGGCGGGTAATTTCTTTTTTTAATTCGGTATACTTAGATAATTTTTCTGCAATAGTAGTTTGTAAGTTGTGTGTATTTGGTACAGCTATGTCTATGAGGTATCCAGTTTTGTTTGTTTTATTTATTATTGTGATGTCTGGTCTATTGAAGTGGATGGTTCGGTCAGTAAATATCCCTCGGTCAAAATATAATTTTGTTGAAGCGTTTTCCAGCACAGTTTCGGGGATGTATTTGTAGTAGGAAACTATGGACACTATAAATTTGTATTGGTGTGCTAGTTTCTGATGTATGATGTTAGCGACTTGGTCGTGTCTATGTTTATAGTCTGTCTGGGCTATTGATTTACACGCGCCTGTAATGTGCTGGATGGTTTCTGGTGAACTATTGAATTTTAGTCCTGAATTACAAGCATGAAGCCTTCAGTCTCCGGGAAGAGCTCGCGTCGTTTAAGCCATGCGTTCGACGCTTCCTTGTCGACATAATTTTGACTTAAATCTTGGTAATGCCTTCCGTGCAAAGATTTCTGGCTCCATTCTAGTAGTTTGGTTTTATTATCGCTTACTTGTTTGTTTTTCTGTTCGGATTTATCTTTTAAATTTAGAGGTGTAGATTGTTGGTCGCTGTTTGTAATAATTTTGTAAAGTGTAGAAGTTCCAGCTTTAGAAACGAAATATTGTCTTAGTGATGCGATTTGCTTGTTGTGTAAGTTTAAAATGTCGATGAACCGTCTGCCTTCTTCTTTCCTTGGTAATGTTAACCTTTGCACACACGATCTTGGGTGATGCTTGCGGAATTTGGTCATTACCATGACCAAAAAAACCGTAAGTTTTTTTAAGTCTGTTTTGGTCCAGTTTATTATGCCGAAAGAATAGGTATATAAGATACATGCGCCGCCCGGACACCGCTGCGGCCGGCCGCATCGATATGTCCCTGCATTTTTAAACTGTAATATCTTCGGAAATATTCATTTAAATTATATGCTGTTAAGGGCCATATTGATCTATATTAAATAAACAATGTATTTAAGGTACTTAATTTGATAAAAATTAATGCTGTATTGTTTAAATACATATGTAAATACATGACGGCCTACATTTTAATTATTTATAAATAAATAGTCACTTGAATCGAAAAGTGATGTAAGAAAACTATTAATGATTTTTAAATACCTATTCGACGATACCCCACTTGACATATTTTGTTGGTTTTAATTTTTTTCATTTTCACAATATGGTGTCTCATGGTCGCCATTTTGTTTTTTTATTAATTTCATATCTTTAGTGACACTCGCAGGACTAAGAGGAATCGATTGACGTGTGAATCATAAAAATCGGCCCAGGCGTTTAGTCTGTATAGTGCTTCAAAGGAACAAACATACATACATACATACATACATACATACATACATAGACTGATGAACACATAACCCTCCTTTGCGGTGCGCAGTCGGGTAAAAAAAAGGGAAACTTAGCATTGCTATAAACAATAAATAAGGCGCTAGGGCAAAACCTACAGGTGGCAGGTACCTGCAAATCAGGAAAGGGGAACTGTCTTATCCCGACTTTAACGCGGGCGAAGCCGCGGGCGAAAGCTATTAATTGTTATTCGTCTGGTGTGTCCCACTCCTAGACAACTTCAAATTGATTTTGCAACTCAACCCGCCAAATAAAATTTTGTCTTTTTAAAAGATTTATCGGTTTCTAAGAAAACTGTCAAAATAATCAACCTGGCCTTTTCTTTGAATTAAAGTACATAGTTCAAGCTGCGTTTGTTTGGCTAGTTTAGCTTACTTATCATCATAGTTCTAAGGTTCTCACCATGCATGTATGCAGCTGGTTTCAAACAAAGAGGTTTTTTCTAACTGCACCTAATTGTATCGTTTTCGCTAATTGTTAAGACACATGTTCTATGTTTGGCCCCGACCTACCAATTAACAAGTTATAAGCTCTTGTTAGTTTTTTTGCAATATGACATTGATTAAGCTACCTTTGAAAACAGGATAGGAGGTAGGTAATTTCAATTACAAATGCTCTCTCGTCTTATATTAAATTAAACTAAATCATATCTGCGGAACTATGTATGTACTGGTGCCTACACCTCTATCGAACACAGCAGAAAAAAACAGAAATGAAATTATCTAAGTATAAATAATTAAAAAAACACCGTTTAATTAGCAGCTACCTAAAACAAATAGTACCGTAGCGTAAGCATTTAACTACGTGCAATTATTAAACGGAAATGTAAAAGTAAACCGGGTCTTTTTTCAATGTAGGTAACATAGACACAAAAACCTAAAGGGATTGTTCCAAAAAACAACGGAGACACGCCGTGTGATCGAAATTCTTATTCAAACGGAACATATTTTAATTATGTGTTTGCAATGTATTTTTATATTTAGAATACTTTTACACGTGACTTGAATGTTTTATTAAACTCAACACGAAAGCTTACCAACAGGCTGATTTATCATTTGCAGGCTAAAACCCAAAAATTGTTAGTGTAATTATGTAGATATTAGATCAACGTGTATCTATATACTTTTCAACATAGTTGAAATTATTTATCATTTTACTTTCAACTGTGTGACTTTCCAAGTTCAGAGCTTTTGTCGCTTTTCATAATCACCTGGCTAGTTTTTCCCAATTTAATTCGAATTGGCTTTCAGTTCTACTGGATGCAGCTGTAAACCAGTATTTGACATGGAGCGACTGTATTCTGCCTCGAAAACCCAGTACTAGGTAATACGGTACCCCTTGGTAATACTTCTTGTCAGACTTTCGGGTCACTGACAAAGGTAACCATTGTCAAGTTTCTATAAATGACAACCGGGACCATACGGCTTAACGTGCTTTCCGAGAGACGGATGAGGCTTTCGTCAGGACCCTATTTTAATTGAGGACTGGAAAAATATATCTTAAATCATGATTGTGACCATGTCCTTCACTGTCAGAGTGACAGGCAAGGGTTACGGTCTCAATTACATAACCACATCATTCACTTGATTGTGACAAACATGATGTATTTATGTACTTACAACTATTTTAGTCGACGACCTCTAACAAAAATAGGCTCTATTATGCAAAAAAAAGGCCAAGTATAAATTTGCTAGCGAAACTCAACTGTTGTTGTGGTAATCGATACCTAAACAAGAAAAAAATGTATTTTTTTTGCAGATGGATAATAATCAAATAATTTTCCCCGCTCTGGGCGGAGCGGAGGGCAGTGTCAGACTTGTACTAACTAAAACCCACCCATATTCCTTCTTTTGCCCTTTATGGTCCGGGGCCGCAGTATCTCTTTCAAATAACCCGCAACCCCGTTAAAAAAAATGAATATAAACCCATGTTTATTCTCTATTCTATCAATTAACACGTCTGTGGTTTTTTGCTACCTGGAGTAAACATTAAAAGGCTAGATTTAGTTTAAATTAAGCCCTTGTTTGTAAATCCTGGCTGAAGCCCTTAAATTCATGGAGGTCACCACAGGATAGTCAGGTTGTGCAGAACCTTATCGAGTTGAACTTCGAGTGGAAATATCAGAAGAAAAAACCTTGAACTACGCTTAATAATAGAGCTGATGAAATTAACTACTTTCGGAAATTAGTAGTAAGTAGTTTAGTTATTGTTCATTTATTTAATCGTAGCATTGTTTCTATATTTTATTATTTAACAGTAGTGACCAGCCCCGGTTGCCCCCGGCGCAATTTAATACAACATTTTTTGATACTAGATTCACACGACTAGAGACATTATAAACACGACATTATAAACATACATATAAGACATTATAAACACATAAACCACACGTTTATGATAATAGTGCATTTAGTTGATCTTGAATTGGCGACATTGTCCAAAATCTAGATAGCAATTGCAACACAGCCAATTTGGTTGTATGGAATAGGGATGCAGCTACTCTACTGTCTAATGTTTTAAAATATTTAAACAGGGATTTGTATCCGACAGTGTAAATAACAAAAAAAAATCGGCCAAGAGCAAGTCAGACTCGCGCACCGAGGGATCCGTACAAGCTAGCGACATAAACGGCAACGGCCATATCTTTTGACTGTGTCGACTTAGTTAGAGGGTTAATTTTTTCACAACACAAATGGACTACAGATTTGAGTACATGGTTTTAATTTCAACTCGATATCTCGTTCTCGTTTCCGAGAAAAAGGGTCTTGACAGACAGGCAGACGGACAACAAAGTGATCCAATTAGGGTTCGGATTTTTCGTTTTGAGGTGCGGAACCCTAAAAAGGTTAATAGTTAATCCAAATTAATAACTTTTCATTTAAATTTCTCTAATCTATAATTCTACTTTCCTTCCAGAATAAGGAGACTTTAATGTGACCGCTATGAGAGAACATGGTAGGCAGTATAATTACAAAGTTTGGTCCGGAAAGGGTTCGGTCTGTTAGTACTTATTAAACACATAACATCGTAGACTAGGCCTCACTCACCTCCTTTCCAAAGCGACCTCAGTGCTAACACCGAGGGTGTCGTTAAAATTTTGTTATTAATAGGACCCTGGTCAAAGAGCGGATGGAGTATGATGAAGAAGAAAACTTAACATCACGCATTCTTCGAAAGATTATCACATACAATTCTCTAGTTAGGCATGTTATAAATTATACTTGGTGATGCAAGCCTGTTATCCAAGCTTGGCAGAGAAAACCAAAATACCATGGCGTATATCTGGATATTCGTTAAAACTTTCAACACCGTAAAGCCACAATCGTTATTTAAAAAAAAAAACCATTTCTACAGCTGGATCAGCCAAATCTCGTAGTTTGTAGTATTCTTCATATTACTTTAGGAATTAAACAACTGAAAATGACATGGGAGAATCGACCAGAAAATCATATTGTATTGGCTTCAAGAAAAAAGGAATCATCTTCCTTCACATGTGTTCTTCAAAAATCTCTGTACAATTGTACAGAGATTTTTATGTACTTTTTTTTTTTTTTTTTTTTTTCGGGTGGGAAATCATCCAATGACTTCCCCCGCTCTGGGTGGAGCGGGGGGGCATGTCAGACTTGTACTGACTAAAACCCACCCATGTTCCTTCTATTGCCCTTTACGTTCCGAGGCCGCGGTATCTCATTCGAACAACCCGCAACCCCGGCAGGCGGAGGCTCTGGCAAACCCCTCTGCTTTGCTGACTCTCTTTGAGGCGCATTTTTATGTACTTAAATTTCATCAGAAATTCAATCATTCAATTTGCGAAAATTCAAAAATACTGAATGAGGCCAGACAAAACTTGACAAGTGTCAAATCCCCAAATACCTAATTTCCCCCGCTTTGACAAGTGTCCGATTTAAAAACACGCAACCCATGTAGAAAAGCTCTTGCTTCATGATATATGTTTTTTTAAACGAATTATATAATAATTAACTTTTTTTAAAGAATTATAAAATAATTAACTCACCTTTCAACGAAGAATAAAATGTCCTTCGAAAAGCGCCACTTAACAAAATAATGTATTTCTGTTGCGAATATAACTACCTAAATAATTCTCCGATCAATAACTATCAAACGCAACACGTTAATTTATTCATTTTGCTATGTATACAAAGTAAAACACATATAATTTTAATTAAATTAATTCAACTTCTACAATCGATTTTCATTTGTTTTCGTTATTCCCGCCAAAAACTCAAAAAGAAAACAAAACCACAGATTCAAAATACGTCACATTTAGCCAGTTTTGTTTTTTTTCATGGCATTTAATTTTATATTCAGCCAGCTATTGTTTCGAGTGCCCGTAACCGCATTGGTGACGGGGCCGTGATCGGTATGTCCGAACCACAAGATAATAGGTGCCTAACTAAATAAATGGAGCTAGAGAGCTTGTGCAGCTGTACGAAGGATTTGGTGCGTTCCCATTGTTTATTCACTCTGAATTATTGTCTGTATGTTTAGACAATTATTAATTACGTCAAATAAAACCAAAATATATCTAAGAGTCTAAACTAGTTTAATATACTATTGTTTTTTTTATATATAAATTGGAATAAACCTTTTATTGGAAAACATTTCTCTTTTGCTATTTTGTCCTTTTTTTTTGGTTTTCAAAAGTGATGCGTCACTTATTTATTTAAATAACACTACGCATTCAATCCTCAAGGAGAGGTGAGAGGAGGTCAAACAGAGGTGTACCTCATAGTACACCCAGTTAATTTTAAGCACCATGTAAAATGAGACGATCGTATTGCCATCAACCAGGCACAAATGTAAACTCCGTTTCTTCTATTAAGAAATCCTTGTTGGAAAAGCTCACTTACATTGCCTGGCCAGGGAATGGGACTCTGAACCTCATACGCTTACCACTAGAAAACAAGACAGTTTTTACTCAAATTTGAATATAGAACAAAAACAACAAACCGTCTTAAATTCTTTATATCGTAAGAGTATGTACACTCCGTGTGGCAGTGGAAATGCGCATATTTACCATGAGTAATATGCAATTTTAATACACCCGTAATGCCTAGAGTAATATACTTACTTATAGTTTATTATCACGGTAGTGACAAATCTGCCCACGTTTACGACTTACCACGGAGCGCATAAGTTTTAATGAACCAGTATCAAGCAGTTCTTGTCTTATACATTTTATTTTATTTCCCGGTACATATACAAAGTTACAAACCGTGGTTTAATTAATCCTTACTAATTTATAAAAGCGAAAGTGAGTTTGTTTGTTTGTAACGTCTTCACGTCTTAATGGCTAAACTGATGAACTTTGGTACAGAGATAGTTGAGACCCTGCTGGAGACGGACATAAGCTTTAATTTTTTAAACAAGAGTGGGAAATGAGGGAGAAAGAGGGAAGAAAAGAGAAAACTTAGCTTTGGTATTACAATCAATAAGGCGCAAGGGCAAAACTACAGGTAGCAGGTACCTGCAAATCAGGAAAGGGGAACTGTGTTACCTCGAATTTAACGCGAGCGAAGCCGCGGGCAAAAGCTAGTTATATTTATTCTGGATATTACCGAATAACTTAGCTTTGCCTGCTAAATCCACAGTCTGAGGCTCAAGGATTCACATGCTTAGAGAATCAGTTTGACGAACAGTGTCTGGACATCGAAGCACCTCAATAGTTGACTGCCGACGATCAAGTCACTGGGGAGCTCTACAGGGGTTACAAATATTTGGTTGGAAGAATAAAAAACAATTTTTATCATGTTGTATTTCGGCTGGAGCCAGGACTTGGTGAAGGCAAGTGGCCTCATGAGGTCATCCGGGCAGGACCTTGACCGATTCTCGGACATGTTGTATCAAAAACCTCAGTATATTGTTGATAACTGATTTATTAATACAAAATTACAATCAACTAATCGTTTCACTAATAAACTTTCACAATAAATTGTATTTATGACTCAGGTGTGATCCGCATCACAATTCCGAGGTGTTGACACTGCGACTGCTTCGGTAAAACTGACTTGTGCCCGCTAGCGCGCCGCCTTATATTACTCGTCCCCCACCTCGCCTGACTCATGGAGTGGTACGATGATGTCACATTGCGCACGTGCACGACGCACGTGCGCCGTTGCAGCTGTGTTTGTCTTCTCAGCGCCGACACGGCCATTCTGCACAAAGGTCGCCCTCGACCTTAAACAAAGAAAAACTGCGCAGAATATCAAGGTTCAACTATGTCACACATTACAAACGTAAGGAGGCTCCCGTCCTCATCTCACATACGATACACATTGAGAAGTAAGGAGGCCCCTGTCCTCAACTTACGGATAAAGCATACTTGCAAACATAAGGAGGCCCCTGTCCTCAACTTACGTCCAGTACATACCACAAAGTAAGGAGGCCCCTGTCCTCAACTTACACTCAACACACATACTTGCAAACATAAGGAGGCCCCTGTCCTCAACTTACGTCCAGTATACACCACAAAGTAAGGAGGCCCCTGTCCTCAACTTACACTCAACACACATACTGCAACCATAAGGAGGCCCCTGTCCTCAACTTACGTCCAGTATATACCACAAAGTAAGGAGGCCCCTGTCCTCAACTTACGCTCAACACACATACTGCAACCATAAGGAGGCCCCTGTCCTCAACTTACGTCCAGTATATATCACAAAGTAAGGAGGCCCCTGTCCTCAACTTACGTTTAATACATATCGCAAAGTAAGGAGGCCCCTGTCCTCAACTTACGTCCAATATATATTGCAAAAATAAGGAGGCAACTGTCCTTAAGTTATATTATGAACAAGTTATGCAATACTTTTAGAACAGTTATGGAATAATGAAGTTTTTTACCTTTACTACTGTAGACTTTCCTCCAGAAGTTGAGTCGAAGTTAGCAATAAGACTGCCAAGACTGACAGAGTTGGACGGTGTAGTCTGTCTACACTCGGTTGTTCCGCTAGTTACTAGTTAGCTGCACCCCTTCTACGAGCGTGTCCAAGCGCGCGCGCGAAGACGAATTCTTAGATGGCGCTGTTTGCATTGTGCCATCAATCCACGACACGGCCATCCCTGACTAGCACCCGTCCTCGGATGTAGTTCCTGTGGACAAAATATGCTCAAAGAGTAATCTAGCTCGGCTTTCCTGCCAATAAAAACAAAAGGTATCTGGGTATAGTTATCAACTTTAATGGTTTTACTATGCCCTGTCACAGTACTCCCTGCTCCACATAATTCATTGAAAAGAAATCCGATCAACAAGTTACAAAACAAAGTATCTAACAATTTTATTACTTTTTATCATAGTTCATAAGCAACGCATACTCAAATCTAATTCTCGAGAAACTTTGTGATCGGGGATCTCCCTCACACGATCATGAAGGTATTTGTATATTTGCTTAGAGTCAAGCGCCTTTAGTCGGTATCTATCCCCGTCTAACACTTCAATGATCTCGAATGGGCCTTTGAATTTAGGAACTGATTTTGTTGGAGTCTTTTCCCTCAATTTAATTAAAATAATCATTAACAACTAATTTAGAAACGTGAACCTTATTTTTATGAAATCGTTTTTATCGTAATTAGCATTTTTTTTTTTTTTTTTTTGTAAAATTCTGTGTCGCATGCCCTCTCATCTCATCTAAATTAACGTCAGTCACGTCATTATCAACGGTCACTACGCCAAGAGGACGTGCTACCCCTACGATCATTAACTCAAAAGGGCCAGATTCAGTCACCCTATTAATAGTGGAGTAAATGGCCAACAGAACCTCTCCCAATGGTTCCTGCCAAGAGCCGTCACGACTAGTCTTTACAGCTGTCAACATAATTTTAACATAATCTTTGATGAGAGAGCATTCGGCACCAGAATCGTAATAAAAATGGATACGACTCACCAGAATTCATCAGCGTACCGCTGGCATTACTGACTTGCTGTACCACCATCACAGAATGCTGCAAAGCTACTGGCGTTAATACCTCCTCCCGCTCCTCGGCCAAATTAACCCTCTCAGCCTCATCTGCCATCCTCCCGAAGCAGGACGACTCAACATGTCCAGTCCCGCCACAGCAATTACCCCCGGGCTCCGGACGCTCTGCGCGGCTCAAGGACTCGCTGGAACCAACGGCCCAAGACCGCCCGACCGCGTCCTCCCACCGCCCCTGCCACAATGTGCCCGTACATGTCCTGGCTTAGTCACAATAAATGAGACCACAAGAGCCATTGTAGCGAAGGGCTGCCCTCTAGGGGGCGTCCTCTCGCCCCTACTATGGAACCTAATAGCGGATAGCCTAATCCGATGCCTAAACGCCGAAGGCTTTTACACCATAGGCTACGCCGACGACATCGCTACCTGATGCGCCAAGCCCTAAGAATAATGGAAAAATGGTACGAAGAATACGAGCTAACCGTAAACCCCTCCAAAACCGAACTAGTCCTTTTTACTAGAAGAGGAAACTGACAACACTACAGCTGCCGATTTTCTTCGGCACCACGCTAAGCCTAGCAACTGAAACCAAGTACCTGGTCGTTTATCTGGACAAACAACTAGATTGGGCAACACACGGACTATATCACCACCAAAGCTAGCATATCCCTATAGCAGTACAAAAGACTACTCGGCAGGAATTGGGGTATAAGCCCCAAAATTATGCACAGGCCTCACAGGCCCCGCAGGCCCCACAGTCATCAGACCCATAATAACATACGGCTGATGATGATGGCCCAGAACAGAACTGAGCACGACCCAAAAAGACCTAGAAAAACTGCAACGCCTTGCCCGTGTAGCGATCACCAGTAGCATGGGAAACCGCACCAACAGCAGCCCTACAAACAATGCTAGGGCTCTCGCCCCTACATCTCACGGTACAGGAGGAAGCGGCTCTTGCGGCTTCAGACTAGAAGTCTCTGGCACACTGAGTAATGACTCCAGGATAAAGCACACCAAAATCAAAGCAGGAGCCGTCTAAAGGCAACCTCTGTAAGCAGCACCGACCGATAAGATCACCAAGATACATTGCCTCCAAAAACATTACGACATACAGCTCACGGAGGAACCATGAGAATACACGGGATCAAACAAACTGAGAATATAATACAGATGGCTCGAAAACCAGAACGGGAACAAGGGTTGGGGTCTTCTCCTACGACCTAAACATTAAAATTTCTAAACCACTCGGAACGCTCAACACAGTCTACCAGGCTGAATGTATGGGCATTATTCAGGCCGTCGTAGCCATCGAGGCCAGAGGAGTCGCGGACACCATCATCTGCCTAGCCTTTTCCCAACTATGTTGGGGTAAGCTTCCAGTCTAACCGGATGCAGATGAATATCAGTATTTTACAGAGGAGTCGCGGACACCAACAACCGAATACTCTCCGACAGTGCCTCTGTTCTTCAGTCCCTAAACAATAGCTGCTTCAACACAGCTCTATATACGAATGCCACAACCTACTAGAACGAATGACCGCACACAACCGCAATACATTAACCTTACAATGGATCAAAGGACACAGTGGCTCCCTAGGCAACGACGCAGCGAATGAACTCGTCAGACGGGCGTCCATCTCTCCAGCACTAGGACCGGAGCCAATTGAACCCATCCCTTTCAGCCAGATACGCAGCTGGCTAAAGGAACACACCTTTTCGAATGTACAGGAATCACTGAAATCCGGAAAGTGACACTGGATATACTAGGGTCACTTGCGGACGCCCTCAAGAACCCATCTGCTTCTGGAAGGAGGTGGGCTGGCTAGAGTATGCGTAGAGTAGCGGCCATCAGGTGCATGGCATACGCACAATGGTCCATTGCAAGGACTAGGTGTGGAAACCGGACCCCCCTCCAAGAAGCGGAGTCCACATGAAGAAAAAGAAGATGTCCTGCTTCCTACACCCAAAACAAAGCATATGACCGTCTCCAATGCTTCTCAATCCCGGTCGCTTTGCAGGTGTTTCATCCCGTCGAAGCTCTCGTTGTTCGACTGCAGCCGCCACCGAAACCAATTCGGGAACTGAGGAACATTAACCAGACAACAAACGCAATCTAAGGAACTCATCGTTGACGCAGCCAATCATGGCCCCCACAGCATCCCCGTCCTTGTCACCATCAATGACCCGTCTCCAGACAGGGGCCCGGTTGTCGCCAAAGGCACCGGTACCCTCCTCCATGTGAGCACTCGGAGCCGAGGAAGCTCCGAGGTCCATCCCGCTTCTGATTTCGGCTGGAGCCAGGACTTGGTGAAGGCAAGTGGCCTCATGAGGTCATCCGGGCAGGACCTTGACCGATTCTCGGACATGTTGTATCAAAAACCTCAGTATATTGTTGATAACTGATTTATTAATACAAAATTACAATCAACTAATCGTTTCACTAATAAACTTTCACAATAAATTGTATTTATGACTCAGGTGTGATCCGCATCACAATTCCGAGGTGTTGACACTGCGACTGCTTCGGTAAAACTGACTTGTGCCCGCTAGCGCGCCGCCTTATATTACTCGTCCCCCACCTCGCCTGACTCATGGAGTGGTACGATGATGTCACATTGCGCACGTGCACGACGCACGTGCGCCGTTGCAGCTGTGTTTGTCTTCTCAGCGCCGACATGTATTATAATTATTATCACAATTTAATTATCTTCACTTAACTTAGTTTTTAAACGTAACAATAAGGCGTAGGTATACATTATAGTTACTTATTATAACGGTCTTTAATATTAATGGTCCACGATAAAAATGTAATAGTTAATTCTGTAGAAGCATGACATACAAACAAATCTAGTATTTACATTCTAACCTATTCTATGAATACTAGTATATTAATAACACTATAGAGGTCTAAAGATCTGAAAAATGCACATCGATCGTATAACCACTTAAAACTTACGAGACTTCCTGTACTCCTGGGCTGATATTATTTCACAAAAAAAGATATAAGTCAAGTAATGGACGTACGTATGACGAACGTTTTATAGTAGATCATATCTACTGTAAGCGTAGTTTTAAGACTGAAATCTATACTAACATAATTGAGAACATAAGTCTACGCATCAAACATTTGCTTTGAATGTTATGTAGGCGTTTAAATTCAACACATACAAGAACGCAATGAACGAAAATTTTAAAAAGACGTCCACAAATTTTAATAATTTATTCTAATTAAATTTTTAAAATATTTTTATTTAAAAAATCTAACTTTAACGCTGGTGATTCATTGAATCTGGCGGTAGTGCATTTGATCCCAAATGTCATAACAGTTTCTTACCCAAAGATAAAAAAATCCTAAGACATAATTACTCCTTCACTCAACAGTATGAAAAGCAATATTATCACAGCCTTTGTCACTATCTTTAATGTAACACAAATCCTTTTTCTTATGCTCAAGTTTCCTCCTAATCTTGTACTGCTGGTACTCCACTATAAAGTAACAAGATACTCCTACGATCATCATGCCAAAGATCAGGTAGGTCTTCGCACTGGTCCTGAGGTACGGGGACAGGACGTAGGCAATGATGTAGCCTACTGATTCCCAGAGTCTGAAGTTTGAGAAAGCTGCTTCTTCTCTGCCAGGGAAGAGGATACCGTAGTAGGCTGTGAAGAGGAAATGGTTTAGTTAAGTAATATTGGTCGTGATCGCACTTGAGTTGTGGACTGTGTACTCCACAGTTGTGATTCAACAGCAGTCAGTCAGCAATCTCCTGCTGCAGCAACGCATTGTCCAAATATTTGCAAATTCCGTAATCATTTGTATGTAAACCACGTGTGCTCACGAAAAGATAGCGTATTTAAGGACAGCATCGATGACAAAACAAACAAGTAACAAACAGCTACATTATTTTCGTTATTCTGGGTTATACCATTTGTAATTCTATGATGGGATTTGTAGGATACTAGAATAGTTGCTAGAACGCTAGAACCAGATCTATTCTGGTATACTTGTCAACTTCTTACTTTTAAATTACGAGTGACAGCAGATTAGGATTGGTGAGCTAATTTACAAATTTTTATTACAAAATGGTACTACTTGTGAGATTGTATAAAAAGCTCATATAAGCATATTTTTTTGGATAAGCATGCATGATGCATACAAGTCTCAAAAGAATAACAGGGCGTCAAAAATGCATCCACATCGCTGTCTATATGAAGAGGGCCCAGAAGGCTAGCAGCCTATGATGTTGGTAGAATATATTTTAATGGTCGACCACTCACCATTCATCTGCACAATCCACACAGAGTCACAGAGGCCCCACAGCACGGCTATGATGTACAGCACATAGCCTTCCCCAGCATGAGGCCGCCACGTCAGCACAGTGATGAAGAGCGCCGCGTGGACAATCGTGGCACCGACGATCAGGGGGAGACGGCCGGTTAGCTGGATAGTTATAAATGTGTTAGGTAAATAGAAATTAAATCAAAATATTTCTATTTCACATAGGCCTACATGGGCACTTATAAAACGTCGAAAAAGGTAAAATGATACGGTTTTACAATGCTGTTGTTACAGCGTTAGTACTTAAGTATGAGAGAACAGCGTAGGTCCGACAATAAGTCATTGCTTACTAATCAAAACATAAAATAAGAAATTAACTAAAGTTAAAAAGCGTCTAAGAATGTAAGAAGATCTGAGAAGAAGCGTATTCCTGTTATTTCTTTTACATAACATCACGCCAGTAATCCCCGAAACATGAGGCAGAGCTGTTGCTAATAGTGCACCCACATTTCGCCAGTCATGTTCAAGTCTATTGACACCACCTGGGCTCTATCCACTTTATAATAATGTATTGCTTTGAGCTTTTGCACAGGAATACCTATATTTTCATTAATATACGTACATGAGATTGAAAAGTCAAAAATGAGTCTGAAGAAAGAGCGCTGGAGATCTCAAATCCACGTTCTTAATTTGCCAATTTAACTGTAAAAGATTTTTAAAAAAATATTTCAATTACCTTAGCCAAATACCCAGTGAGTACACATCCAATGGCATCAGACAGTCCATAGGCCATCATGACGAAACCTACCGAACCGGTGCCGACCGCACACGAGACGAACGCCTGCAAATATAACACGGCAAATTGTATCCTTGCAGTTTCAATTTTATATAAAACTTGATAACATATTTACACTGTCAGTTACATGATTTTTAATAAATGTGATCTCCCAAGTGTCCCGTAAGTGCCAGTGTAAATGTAATTAGAAACCGCGAAAGATACCCTTTGAATGTCTTAAGTTCCTACGGGGGAACTTAAGGTAAGTGGGTATTCAAAGAAAAAAAACTCAACAAGCTTTTGTGATTTTAAGTAAATTACAAGAAACGAAAACCAGCAGTCAAAATCCTCATGTAACAGCGACTAATTGATTAGAAGGAGGATTGTTTATGGAGTTATGCCGCCAAAGGTGCAAGTGGCCAGATTCAAATACTAGATCCAGATATAAACTCTAGAGTTTAAATCTAGATCTTGTATTTGAATCTGGCCATGTTTTTCACAATTTTCTAAGTCAAAGCTTACCGCAGTAAAATCAGCTCCAAAGAAAGCTTGCTGCAATCCAATGAAGATGTTGATGATGACCAGCAGCAACTGCGTGGGTTCTACCAGTAGCTTCAGGGTGACAGCCAGGAGGGCCATACCTGACAAGCCTCCGCCGGACCCTGTCCGACCTGAGTCGTATCTGGGGCGAGAGCATATGAAGCATACAATAGAGCTTGAATGAAATAAAATAATGACAATATTAACTACAAGCGTGACTGCTGATCATGAAATGGGTTGGATAGTATTATTGGGCTTTCCCATCAAAAATAGGCTAGTTTCCAAAAAAAAATGACCGTCATTTAGATTATTTAAAAATAAAGGGCAAGTAATTTTTTTATTTGTAAATTAGAATAAAAATGACAAAGATATAGCCCATTAAAGCTACATGTGACGTCACGTGTTGCTGCATATTTTCGCAACGAGTGACGACGTAATCTAAAAGACGGACTAAATAGAATGTAATTACTTTGACCCTGGAAACTACCCTATTTCTCAGTACTACTACTCCCACGGAGTCTGGATTTGTGTCCAGCTAATAGCAATAGGCTCGCGGCCTATTTTTTGTCATGAGACTTAAAATCATAATTGGTAAAATTCGGATGTACGATTAGTTACCTACCCTCTGCCTAAGCCTTCAGGAATAACCGGCGTCACGATACTAACTACATAGAAAATGCTGGAACGTTTGCTGGTGTGATGATGGCTTATCGCGGAATCTCCTTATACAGACACTGCTTTGCTTACAAGGAGTTCCAAACGCAAAAGGACTACTGATCATGCTAAATGTGACAATAAACTATTTTGTATTTAAGTACTTAGCAAATGAGTGCGGGTGCCGGGGTTGCGGGTTGTTTGTAGGAGATACCGTGGCTCCGGAACATAAAGGGCAAAAGAAGGAAGTGGGCAAGTTATTTGATGATTTCCCATCTCAGCTCATCGTAGTGGAGACCCCGTTTCGGCAAGTGAAGTATAGAACGCACCCTAGCTAGAGTGATCAAATGCTGTTACAGACTAGATACAGAAGGCTATGATAAGACTATGATGGGCCGAATTGGAAAACTATTTTTTTTAAACGTTGCCCCTCTCTAGGAATTTCTCCTGAAACAACTAATATGTCATACAAATGTTTGTTCCGTGCGGGGATCAAAACCGAGACACGCGGCGCAGCATTCCATCGCTCAGCCATTGCGCCAACCGTACCGTTAAATTTTGTAATGTGGTTGTATCCAAACGTACCTTTTCATAGAATCCACTCCTACGGCAACAATGAGGGCTGCTCCGGCCATACACGCGAGGTAAATGCCTGGAAAAAAACATAGTTTTTAGAGGATAACACCTAGGAAGCAAGAAAATCAACTAAAAGATTTCCTTGCTTCGTCTGTATTTGCTTGAATAGAAAGAATATACATACATAGTTGACATCTTCCTTATAACGTTCTTCAAAACATATAAGGCACCAAGTAGCATGAAAAATCAAAACAAGACTTCCTTGTATGATAAACGTGTATCAACGATCTTTAGTGATACTTGTCACTTAGTAAGTCCATAGAAATATGGACTTAATTTTTTTGGTAACACAGAAGTTTGAATTTTATTTTCAGCACCATTAGAGTTATTTATTACAGTCCAAATGTTCTGTTCTTATCGTTGTTTTATGCTCACTAATTTCACGGCTTGTTACTTTGTTAAGTTTTTGTGTTTTTGTAATAGTATGATTTCATTTAAAATCAGTAGAAATATATATGTTTTGTAGTTTAAGTTAGTTAATATATTTATAAGTATAACTATTAGCTATGTAACAAACTCAGCATTATAATCAACTTAATATTTTGAAGTTATATATTACAAATCAAGGAATAAGAAAACCATCATCCTATATACAATAAGTAGTACCCGAATTTTACAAATTCTTTCTTACCTGAGATCATCTGTATCTTCTCTGGAGGCTGCGTCGGCAGAGCTTCACCAGCATCGGCACTGGGCAGGAAGTTGGCTCCACAAAGGATCGGTATCATCGTCTCATTCACTGACGTTACTGCAGCTGTGTTGTTGCCTGATGACAACACTGGAAACAGAAGAAGAAGAAGAGATTAATATAAACGAATGTACAAAACATTTTGACGAAATGCGTTGACAGAAGTTGTGTGGCTTTTGGTCCTTCATATCCTGGCTGATTGGCGCAATTTTTTTTAAAGTTAAGTTACTGTGTGAATATAATCTTTAGGCGTTTAGGTTTCTGTCCTTGTCCATAAAGTTAGTATCCTCCTCTACTCTTTCCCTGTGAACATGGACTGTCCGCTTAGCCTCGCGTCTCCCATCGTCAGAGCCAGAGAGAGCACGGAGAGCTAGAGTTACTATAGAAATCTGAAGAATCTTTTTTGGACCCAGTTTTCAGGTTAAACTAACACATCTTGGCAAAACAGGTTGTCTGGCATTTGGGCTTCTGACTACCAGTCTGAGTCCGTTCGATTACAACTTTACTTACCAAGTGAAGAGATGAGGTTGCCCCAAACTTGGTTCATTTGAAAGATCATAAAGAACAAGCCCAGGAAACGTGTCAGTAGCGCCTCAGCTGATATATTGGATATCTTGCTGTGTGCTTCAGATACCTGCAAATATAAAGAGCCATTTTACACACTTCGATAGTAGTAAACGCAGAGATATGGACGATAAAAGAGAAAGATAGAAGATCTTGAGGACGGATTAAAACAGTTTATACCAGTCTCTACTAAAAGAGAAAATTAAATGGGCTGGTGCTGGTGGTGGGGCAGGGCTGTTACATGTATTAGGTTATTAACTTATAGCTAGTCCAAGGCACTACGACGGGCGTACCTTCCCTTTCTTGGATACAGCCTGATATCTTCATCAAATCAAACAAGAAATTTACTCACCACGGAAAGGTACGTGCATTTGGCGCACCAGAGAGGTCCCCCGCCGAGCCCCACGATGAGTCCCGCCGGGATCATGGTATAAAAGGTGGGGTACAGCTGCGCCGCTATGTATGGCATGTAGGTGATGAAGGAGAGCGATATCGCCCATTTTGTGCCCAGCCATCTGGAATTGAAGATGAAAATGTTAGAGGTGTCTGTTGCCAGGATTGATTGGAGACATAACAAACTGCATAAACTAGTAATACGCAGTCCCTTTCGTTCTTTTTTTTCTCAGCCTTATGTTGACATTTAAGTAATAAACGAAAGATAATATTACTGAATTCAAAAAGATTTCTACGGCGTTTCTAATGCCTTAAAAAATAACCTATTATTTTTGTGGAGTAGAGATCGAAGTGAGCATACTACGCGTGCTGGAAAGTGACTCACAACAGATCAATTGTATATAGTATATCATATGTACCAAAAAAAGACAGGAGTCGACTGCTCAGCAAGCGAACGACCGCTCCACGTCCCCATAAATTGTAATTAGCTGTAAATAGTGTAGGGAAATATAGAACAACATCATAAATTTATATAAATTTATTTTAGTACACACTAACAACCTCACAGCACTCACTACACGACACTTATATAGATCTCTTTCAGACAAACATAGGTAGACTGTAAGTAGCTGACACACCCAGAGGCCGGATACACCACCGACTTGTAAACATAATGTAACATATGAACCAGGGAAATAAACATCTTTCTATTCTATTCTATTCTATTCTATTCAGATCAATTGTAATTAAATATGGATAACTTACTTTATAACAACAACGGGCAGGAATATGTTAGAGAAGATGAGTCCAGCATAGACTGCCGCCAGCGACGCGGTGCCTAATCCAGCCTCCGCGTTAATAGAACTTTGGAGATTAGCAGCTCCCTGCAATTACATACAACATGAATAGTTTTTGTTCTAAAAGTGCTGAATATGATCAATCTTCTTAAATTTCTAGGGGTACACAACAGTAAGGTTCTTTAATATTGACCAACAGACAAAATGCCCACGTAGTAGATAACAGTTTCTTACCACACACTGACAGGGAAATTGTGTTCTTACACCCTAGCAGGGTGACAATACTTAGGCTTAAGGCTGATAATATTTAGTATGTTAGTGGAAGGGGGCTACAAAAGAACAGTGGCAGTAGCCCCGTTATCAATCTTCAAAGCAGAAGCAAACTTAAAGACTAATTCTATTAGCATATAATTATCCATTCTTAAAGAGACCTATGGCTAGCTGTGGACTTCTTTATCTGAAATGATGGTGATGCTAATGATGAATTCCTGATCCAAAATCAAATAAGTATAAGTCTGTGCATCATAAAAACTAGAAACAATGAAATGCAGTTGACAAGTAACTGCGATGATTGCAAAGGTCTCCACAGATGGGAGCACAGCATAAAAACTGCCTACTATTAAGTTATTCAAGGCTTAAAAAAACTATTGAACCAACTAATAGGCATAACTTGATCATCATACTTCCGGAATGACTTAAAAGTACATCATCATTATCATTTACTTTTGGTTTTGTGTTAGGATTTGTTTGTAGTGTGGTTCAAAAAGAATAACTGCAATTTAAGAAGTGTTATCATGCCGGGGTTGCGGGTTGTTCGGAAGAGATACCGTGGCCCCGAAACATAAAGGGCAAAAGAAGGAACATGGGTGGGGTTGAGTCTGTAAAAGTTTGACACTCCGCCCAGAGCGGGGGAGGTTATTTCAAGAGTGCCCATCCCCAAAAAAAAGAAGCTTATCATATTTGAAATTGGTACTGGCCGCTTAATACAGGGTGTATAACATAACAAACGCAAGTCTTATCTTTTGGTCTCAGACCCTATTACTGAACAACTTTTGTTCTATGACTTTTGGAAATACATAACTTTTTTTTAAGTTTTATGCGTCAATTTTAGAAAACGTTTTTTTTTTATTTTCAAGAGCTTGTTCCAAGAACAAAAATTCACCAAAATGACTTAACGGATCTGTGTGAAAATTATCACAAAGAAGATTGTTGTCCAAAATAGCACATAGGCTACTTAGGGCTGGCTTTTTATCCCGATAGAATGATCCTGTGGGACAATTACCGAGCGAAGCCGCGGACATTAGCTAGTGTGTCCTAAATTCATATGAGGTTTGATGGAATATTCAGAATGCGGAAGGCACCGAACAATGTTGTGGCGCAGCGTGGGAGAAGCCTATGTCCACTTATCCAACAGAACTGTGCGTGGACTCGGTTGATCAATTCAAACTCACACTGTACGCTGTGAAGTGCACCATGAACGCCAGGCTGATGACCACCACATTCTTCATGATCCTCCATGTTTCATTCGGCTTCAGACTCTCCACTGGAGACTTTTCTGCTGGCTTACTTTCCGTCATATTTGGGCACTATCACTTGTCACTGTGTCTATTGTCTCAACTACAGTTAAACTTTACGTAAGAAAAGAAGAATGTATTAGTGTGAACTTCACTTTTACTAATATTTTATCAAATGAATGCACTAAAGATTTGAATAATGTTGATTTTTCTTATACCTTATTCCGTTCATGTTTTTGATTTTCCTATGTAAATAAAAACACTTCACTGAAATTGCTCTCGATTTCACGTTGAGCCTGAAACAACGACAAAACAGTTTAAAATTGTTGTAAAATGCGAGATTTCCGATAACAACCGCTAACAGAATAAAGAATGTGAGGTTTTGTGACGATTTTTCCATTTCCGTTTTTCTTCATTATGAGTCGCATTGAAGAAAACAGAAAATGAAAAACTAAAATTAAAAAATATCGCTGTTTTGACCTACCCATAATTTGTTTACGTCATTCACCTCCCTACTCTACTAGTACCTAATTCAAAATTGATTGTACACAATTAAATCTTCATTAATTTATAATCATCATTTTGTTTTATTATGAAATTTTTCCGACAAATCGCAGTGATTTGTTTCCACGACACGCGACCGCTCCTAAAATACGCTAACTACGAACTGAATCGACGCACGCGCATCATAATATTATATCTACAGCGGCCTTGTATTGAGAAGCGCTGTTTTTTATTTGATTTTTAACTGAAAATCCGGGTAAGATTAGGTTGTGTATCAAAAAACCATTGAAATTTGGGTTTACCCATTGATCGTAAGATTTGACCGAGGATCATTGTTAGAAGTACCTGTGGTTAAGGCCATGAAGTCGGCTGTGAGGACTTTTACCTTTTGCGAAATAAAGAATACCAGGTTTGTTTATTTTGTTTGAAGTATTTACTTGAAAAATAAAAACTAAAAAGTGTTTAATTTGAATTTTGACACTTTTCAATTAAATCTTTGGTAGGTTTGGGAATCTTATATGGGGCTAAAACACGGCTGGTCAAATGTCGGAGTGCTGTAGATTCAGGTCTACTTAACGCACCAGGGGTTCGCGTGATGTTGAGTGTTTTATGCAGAAAAAAGTTGTTCTCCATAATTCTGAATAACCCTCTAAGTATTGAGCTCATTCTAGGCAGAGGTTACTTGGACAGTCAGCTGCATTACAAACTACCACGGCATCCATTCCATGAGCTCCATATGAGAGAAATAAAACTAGATGAATCGGCAAGCGTAAGGTGGAACGCTTTCAGGCAAGGTGGACCGATAATGTTCGCAGAGTGGCTGGCAGCATCTGGATGAGAGTGAGTAGTGGCGTGCGATTGAAGAGGCTGGACTTAGGGCTCACACGTCACTTAGTCGACTGTTGAAGGCTGATGATGAAAAGGGACAGCACATTACGTTATTTGACATACTATTTTAATCCTTATACAGTACATATTTACGTCGATTTTGATTGATCACTATCTCTCTCGCTAAACGCGTGGCCCTACAAACAATAAGTTTAAAGTTTACGACACGATAACATCAAACATGCACCGGCAACTATTGTAATACGAAGTCAATCAAAATATTTTTTTATGCCTCTACCACTGTGTATGTTACGTACCTACGATGAGAACCATGTTTTAACAGCAGCGCTTTTTATGATTACAATGAACTAGGAATCTTTAACGAATCGGCGAAATAGCTAGCGTTATAATCGTTGGTTTGTCAGCTTTATCAATGAAGATAATCTGTTAATCCCCAACAATATGCAAAATCATTATCATCTAATTAATACAAACAAGAATTAGTTAGTATGTAGTAACAAGGAAACATCTCGCTTTGGTTATATGTATGTTGATGAAGAATTGACGCGAATTTGTGGCAATTATCAAATCTGTGTCTACTGCTATTGAGTCTAATGGATTGTGCAAGAAATGATATGACAAACAGACAGGTTAATGATGCCGTGACATCTGACACGGGAGAACAGAATAAGAAAACGAATTGCGCCGACCCCAACAGAATGGGACAAGGACAGGAAGATGATGGTTATGATCGAAATTGAATACAACTGCATAAGACAGAAATGTCAACTGGCGTCCTCACCTACCGCGGAAGTTTAGGGAGGTTCCTGCACATAATCGGGCGGGAGGAAACGCCCGGGTGTCACCATTGTGTGACGATCGTCCGGAAAACACACGGGTCGGGCGGTCTGCCCAGCTTGGGCGGAGCACCGCCGTGCCATCGTAGAGGCGATCGGCGGCGGCGATCTCTCGCGTCCGGCCCTGGTTCAGTCCATGGTCCTGAGCGAGAGGGAATGAGAAGCGGTCACCTCCTTCTGCGAAGCAGTCATGCTAGCGAAGGAGGTGGCCGGGCGTCTGAGGGAGAACCTCAAACCAACCCAGCCGCCGCGAGACGACTCCCGGCCACCGTAGATGCGGGCTTGTGGACGGTGAGCAATTAAAAATCTCAAAGATTTGGCATATTTTCGCCATGCCTGCATTTCAAATTTACTGCGAATCGTCATAAAAAGTAGATTGTGAAACTAGATCATGCCGTGGAAATTGATGTAAGTATATTTATTCCACTGTGCCAGAAAAAGAAAAATTACTTTGAAAAATACTCTTTTAAATAATCAGATAAAGGTTTTCTTCTACTATCAATATAGATCTATCGGTAAGATTACAATTTTATCACCTGCCTATACTACTGCATCTTATCAATACAATAAGCCACATTTTTTGTATAAATAAACTAATGTAAGCTGGCCCCTTGTTCTATTGAAACTCCGTTATACGCTATGCTAACTCAAGGACAAATTCAACCATGGACGTAAGGCCAATTGTACAGCAGATGAGCAAAACAAAATCCTGTTATAATCTACCCGCATCTAAAAACAATTGTTATGTCTACTTAGTAGTCTACTTATCTTTATTTCTACAATTTCCACGAGTAATTATAGAAACAGGAAAACATTGCCTAAACACAATTATGTAATTACCTAATTACTCATCTCCTGCCGCAGAAAATTACAAGCACTTGAGTACCGCATAAACTGGTTTTGTATAGCTTCCCCTTGAGTACATAGCGTAAACTGCAGTGTAGAGTGCGCGGTAACCTATCCATACCCATACCCCATAGAACCCCATACCCCATAGAATTTACACTGTTTGTCTCTGCATCACCCAAAGGTTGACTGGTAGAAAATGCCTATGGCATTAAGTCCGCCTCTGTGCTTTGTAATCGAAGTGTTAAATAAATAAATAATAAATAAATTTACCCCGTGTGTGTCACGTGAACGCATCTGATCTGCTCCAGCCTTAAACGGATGTAAGTGGTACAGGAAAATGACCAGCACGGCACCGAAATACTTACCGTGATCGAAAGAGCAAGAGTGATAATGGGTAATCCCAATTCCAAAGTTTACTTAATTCAGTTCGATATAACCTTTACAGGGAATTCCCCGTTTAGATGGGTTAAATATGTTAGTAGGTATATTGCACATATAATTGTAGGCAATTTACATAGTTCATCCAAAATCATAGGTGCATTTAATGATTTGATACTCTCAGCCCAGAAGTTTAGCATCCATTTTCACAAGAACACTAAACGACACCTGAAATATCATTTTACTATAAGAATCGCATTTTTCGGGGCGAATAGTGTCGTGGAAATCAACAGTTTTACTTAATTTAGGCATTCATGACTTAGATCAAGATTCTAGGTTAAGCTAGGTTATATTATTAAAACTTATAATGGATTAATTTTCCTTTTCTTATCTTGAAATACCGATGTTTTTATCTGAACTTATATTTATAATTATCACTTGATTCAATAAAGGAAAACTTCGTTAGAAAACCAGCGTGCCTGAGAGATATTTCTTGACGAAATGTTAAGTCAAGTCTGAGGCGGCATTTAAAAACTCACTCTAAAACAAGGTAAGGCACCTACCACACGATGAATAAAGAAAGAAGAATAGAATACCAAAGCTTCATAATATACCGAGCACATTTTATCCTATAGTATCGTAAAAACTTCGACCGTACGTAGGTACCTACCTACTTGTTACAATTTATGTGTAAAAACTAATAATCACTGGTATATATTTAACAAACATAGTTATTTACGCTTAGGTAGTTATGTAAATTTTACCGGTTTCAATTACTTGTTACTTAGTTGTTTTAAGTTACTTATTTGTTTTTTGTTTCTGTCGTAATCAATTAGAAGAGTCCAATGTTCAGCAATGCTTACTAAAAATAAATATTTGTAATATTTATAATGAATGGTTGGCATAGAATAGCTTATTTAATTAGTCTCTTAGTTAGGCACATTACCTGCTGATACCGTTGAGGTGAAATTTTTTGAAGCCCTTGTGTAATAATTTGTTGTTGTTTAGTTATTAGGGCCGGTTTTCCAATCGCCAGTTAAGTTTTATCCGACGAATAAGTTTGTCAGTTTGACAGTTTTTCTATGGACACTGTAAAAATGTTGCGTCTAATGATCGAAAAATCGGTCCTTTTTTGCGGATGGGAAAACATCAAATAACTTCGCAGAGCGGGGGGGAGTGTCAGACTTGAACTGACTAAAGCCCACCCATGTTCCTTCTATTACCCTTTATGTTCCGGGGCTGCAGTATCTCTTTCGAACAACCCGCAACCCCGGCAGGAAAAATTGGCCCTTAATGTAATATTTGATGAATGCATGTTAACAAAACTTGCAGAAGATCAATGCCGTCTAATAAACCGATAATCAAAATATCTCAATCGTTTTAAATGTTTCTATTCACCTGACTTACGTCACGATCACTTATTATTCCTTACGTCAGTAGGTAACCAAATTATAATATTTTTCAATCATAATTTATTTTTATCAAATGTTTACGGAAGCGATTTCCGAAGTACATAATTTGCTTGTTCGCAGTTTCTCTCGATGTACAGCCGCAATTAAAATAGTTATTTTCAAGGCATACTGCACCTCACTGTACTCGAGAGCCCTGTGGTTCACATATACCTACCCAAAAGGCTTATAATGCTCCCCTGTAGCTAGCTTATAATGCGCTTCTGTAGTACCTCTGAAATGTAGTTCTCATAGTAGGACCTCATTGTAGTCTGTTAAATAAATAAATATTAATGATTTGAAATAGCATATAGTGTAGGTACATCATTTTAAACAGCAATAGATTCATCTCAATCTCATGCTATACAAAAATTCGGCAGTTTTTCCGCAATGATTTCCTAAATTATACAAACGTTAACCTTACACACCTTACGTTAGAGTTATTTCAGGAAGCGCACGTTAAAAATGTGCTCGTTAATCAGCCAGAGACACTTCCTCCGTATCAACCTTAGACCGTGACGTTTAACTACCGTCTTTCCTTACTGGGTACAAGGAAAGTGACATCGTATCTTCAATGTTGCGTGTAAGACTATTCTTGTTATGAATATAATATCATCTTTGCCACAAACCACACGCTCAAGCACGTCTCGAATTTATGTTTTTTTTTTCACTCCTTTATTATTTTATTTTATAACTCCTTTACGTGTACCTATCTCAAAATCTTACAGGTTCAATTTAACCCACTAATTAGTTTGGATGACCTAAGTGACGTCATTTTAAATCCAATATGTCGTACTCACAAAGATGGCTGGTAAGCCATCTTTCTTCACACATATATTGGGTTAAATGCGAATGGTTGTGAGGATAGATGGATGGATGTATGGATGTTTGTTACTCTATCACGTCAAAACGGCTGAACAGATCTTGATGAAATGTGGTACTGAGGTAAATTATACCAACCTGTTCAGTCAAAAGTGCTTTTGACTGATTTTGCTAGTCAATAGTACTTTTGACTAGTTAAGAGTTTTGACTGCATCATATATATTTTTTAAATATGTGTTGATATTTTAAAAATATGTTTACAATATTGATTGGCACGAGTAAAAATACATAAAAACAGCTCAGTATTTCAATGTCACCGATAATAATCATCACGAAGACAATGAACGACTTTTACTTTCCTTAACATTAACATTATTTGTTGTGTTTAGGTTGTTTTTACCGTTTCTAAAAAGGAAAAACCGGCCAAGAGCGTGACGGGCCACGCTCAGTGTAGGGTTCCGTAGTTTCCCGTCCGTCACAATTAGTGTTCTTTACCACGGTAGGTCATGTAAGCACGGAAAATCTTAACATCGACTTTTAAAAAAATGACGTCATTACGCAACGCCATCTATCGAACCATTTATGAACTGGTTTTTACCTTAACATTTTGATGGTGTTAAAAAAATGAATTTTAGTTTTGTTCTAAATTGCCTTAGCATGTTCTTGATAGCAGTTTTATGTAGTTATAAGATACCGCCAATGCCAAGGAGAGACCAACCGAACAATTCGGTAATACCCGGACCAATGTAATAAGTACCTACAGCGCCATCTCTCGGGGAATTGGGTTACAAAGACGTGCAAGGAGGTAATTTTGGATTGCGAGAACCGATTTCAATAATTCTTTTTTTGTTTGAAAAAAAATACGTTCAGGATAATAAAATATGTAAACGAAGTTAAAAAAATGCTTGCATATACGATTATACTACAAACTTAGTCCAGAAATTATTTTGTACAACTTTTTGTCTTTTTTGTACAAAAACTGTTGTGTCAATCAAGTTCAAAATAATTTTCATAGAAAGTCCTTATAAAGTTCTACTTTTCAGATTTTTTTCATATTTTCTAAACTTATGGTTCAAAAGTTAGAGGGGGGGGGACACATTGTTTTTTACTTTTGGAGCGATTATTTCCGAAATTATTGACATTATCAAAAAATGATTTTAGTAAACCCCTATTCATTTTTAAATACCTTTCCAACAATATATCACACGTTAGGGTTGAAATTAAAAAAAAAATCACTTCCCACTTTACATATAGGGTGGCTACCCTAATAAAACATTTTTTTCCAATTTTTATTTTACCACTTTGTCGGCGTGATTGATATACATATTGGTACCAAATTTCAGCTTTCTAGTGCTAACGGTCACAGAGATTAAGCGAGGACGGACGGACGGACGGACAGACAGACATGGCGAAACTATAAGGGTTCCTAGTTGACTACGGAACCCTAAAAAACGGAACACTTATAGGATTACTTTGTTGTTCGTCTGTCTGTCAAGGCCCTTTATCTCGCGAATGCGTGGAAGTATTGAGTTTTAATTATATAGTCTATGCTATACATATACTGAAGTCTGTGGCCCCTTAGAACTGTGAAAAAATCAAAGACAACGCAGTCAAAAGAGCGGTCGATGAAATTTTATCTACTATCTAATAATGTTGAGGAAAATAACCAACTGGTGACGGTTATTGAAGCAATTCTTTAAAAAATGCTTACGCGTATCTTGCGAAATGCGGGTGTAGGAACCTCTATAAATGTACAAATACATGTCTTTTTTTTTCGGATGGGAAATCATCGAATGACTTCCCCCGCTCTGGGCGGAGCGGGGGGGCATGTCAGACTTGTACTGACTAAAACCCACCCATGTTCCCTCTATTGCCCGTTACGTTCCGGGGCCGTGGTATCTCTTTCGAACAACCCGCAACCCCGGAACAACCCGCAACCCCGGACAAATACATGTCTAACTAAAACATTCATGATGTAGGTAATAATAATGTCCATACCTGTTAAACTTAACTGTTACCGATAGGTACCGGTGCGCTACTGTTTTTTGTATTTTTAAATGTTTCTTTTTTTTCTATGTCTTTATTAAGAAATATTTAAAAATGTAATTAATATGTGTTCAAATGAATAAACGAAAAAATATGTCCATCCAATTGTTATAGAATCCTCTGGGAATATGGAAATATAAAGTGAATAACTTTGAACTACATACGTTAATAGGTATAAAGTACCTATAAGAAGGTTTGTTGTAGATCGTTAATTATATTTGTTAATTAAAACCAACATAGATAAGAAAGTCTTTGTCGTGAGTTCGATTCCCACAAGGTAACACATATTTATCAATGTAGTGATGGACCTTTCAAGTGGAGTTAGAGGATATTATTAATTGAACAATCCCAAAGTACAGGCAGTTCGAAAAACTTAGAGGGGAAACCATCGTAAGGTCTTCATTATCCAGGATAGCAAGCATCAGGCATTCGGTTCAAAGTGACCTGACAGGGAACCACAGATGCCAACGTAACTCATCGAGTAATTAAGCTGAAATATGGCCATGTTAGCTGTAGAACCGATGACCGTTGGAGTATCAGTTTTCATGTTCCTTCTTTGGCCCTTTGTGTTCCGGGGCCACGGTATCTCTTTGGAACAACCCGCAACCCCGGCAAAAAGTAGGTACTTTGAGTTAAGAATAAGGTAGAGACTGGACTTCGCACATTATGGCTTCCCCGGTCCCTTTCGTCCATGATTTTTACTTCCTTTCTTCTACCCTAACAATCGAATCTTACAAAATTGACACGTAATTTCGTCTTTCTACCTTTAGCAATTTTGATAACAAGAATCCACTGAGCAATATCACTTTGTATAAAATTACGGAACCAATTTTTTAACGCGTCAAAATCTGGCCAGAATCATCTTTTGAACTCATGGTAACAGTTTAAATAAGTAAATGGATTTTTGTTTTATTTCTTTTTATTTGAACTCGTACAAGACCTCTGCACATATGAACAGACAAATAATAACCCAACCTCCATATTATGTTGATTTTTCTTGTTTGTATTACAAACGGCATTAATGAGGATAAGCCAAGCCCAAGATAAGCCTCTATTACTATTTAAACTAACACTTTATTATAGTTTACTTTAATAGGCCGTGGCAACTAAGTACAATAAAATTTTATTAGGATTTTATAGTTCGTCCGAATTAAAAAATAAATAGTTAACACGCTTTTATAGAAATTTCACCTGTAATTATTTTAAAAGTGAAAATTGTCCTTCTTCGTGGTTGTTTTTGTTTGTGTCATTCAAAAAACCAATATGCAGGAATTGCAAAGATACTACAGTTATTTTTATGCATAACACGAAAGGATTTGACAAAACAAATACGACGAAATCTGTTTTTTTTTATTTGGTTTAATAGCTATAAACATATATCTCATATTATTGTAATTATAAATACGAAATGAAAGCATACTACCTACCCTAATAATTCCCGCATAGCAAAACTAAAATAACCATTAGTTCAAGACAAAAATCCTAATCGGAAAACAGTTCATAATCACGAATGTTTCTGTAGAAAAAACACATCTCACGTGCGCTAGCTATTATTATTAATTGATCGACGTGTATATAAATACGATCACTTGAATCACTTAGAGGAGCAATAATATCATCTACACGTGTACTTAATATATTTATAAATTATAATGTGCATAAGTGTGTTAATTGCAATACACATTATGTTGTGTGAATGACACAGGACACTTAATGTTGTGTATATGAATTTTGTGTATGGGCGCATATGTGTGCAATATGCCTTTTTTAGATAGAAGTTAAACATAACTGGTGAAATATGGATGTACTATAGGTACTTCTCTGCCTAACCCTTCCGGGAACACATGCGCGATGTTATGGTATGTATGTAATGTGCCAATAAAGTTATTTTCGCAACTATAAGCTAGTTAGCCTTTCCCAGGGTAACTAGCTGTGCCTAGCGGCCGCTGCTTAGGCCACCCTTATTATTTAGGGGTGTGTAAAATAGATGTCCGATTCTCAAACTCTACTTGATATGCACACAAAATTTCATGCAAATCGGTACAGCCGTTTCGGAGGGAAGGAAGGTTTCGAGATGAGAGTTTGTCATTTCGAGTCGATTTTCTCATCAAATTAGCTCTCGTAAAAAAAGAAGGAGGAAAAATACTCATATTCCGAGTATAATTGAGTGAACAGTTCCATTTCGACTAACAATGTCAGTCATCCAAGGTTTTCAGTTTCCTTGTTTTACCTACTATTATGATCTACATTTTCATTGCCACAGGTGAATTACATAAAACAAAATAAAATTGAACAACAGCTATCTTGGGAATTCCTACTCCAAATATTATTTTAAAACACACCGTTTATTTTTTTATTCACTTAATAATCTAACCATATTCATCAAAAAATCGTTAAGCCAGTGTGAACGCGTGAGCGTATTTCAACATAATTTACGATACCTACAAGTAGTATAAAAAGCGCATTTGTCTTATCTCCTTAATCTACTAAACTGGCATTTGGGTATAAATGCGGAAGATACGGCTCACCTTGACCTTATTAATTAACAAAAGACGTCAATTAAGAAGCGGAATATCTAAGAGTTGAAGTGTCAGATTGTTCGACCCTGTTGTTGTGACGAAAGCTGTGGCTTACTACGAGGAAAGTCAACCTCCTTAGTAGACTTGGAGGTAGGTACTGTTGAGGTTTTATAACTGTCATAAAACCCTATAGCAGGCTGGCTGTTTGTATTGACATGCGGATCCTCAAATAGTTCAAATTAGGAATAGAAAAAAGGTAGATCAAATTAGGCCCGACATTAAATGTGAATATAAAATTACGTTTATTTAAAATATATGTTTAAAGACTTTTTTTACGGATGGGAATTCATCAAATATTACTTGATGTCTTACAATGCTTTTTGATAACGAATAAATGCCCATACATAACACCTACCTACCTAGGTAGGTACTATCAAGACTGAACCCATGGGGCTCAGCTTTTACTAGTCTTCAGCAAGTCTAGGTTTATTTTAAATAATCAATATTTTATAACGACATATTTTTTTGGCGCATACTGTCTTCTCTTTTTATTCTTATTTCAAATCCTTTGAGGATCTGAATGCCATTATAAACAGCCTACATAATTTAAAAATAAAATTAAACATTAAAAGCTTTACAGTATGTACACGCTAGTATTATATTATCTGTGGTATGTACCTTATTTTGTTCTTGAAAATATTAAAACCGTTAAATGAATTAAATCCTGTAACTGAAGACGCAGCTCAGCACCAGGTGTTAAAATCTAAACAATGCAAGGCGTCGCATAATGTTAGT
The DNA here is from genome assembly GCA_905475445.1 of Ochropleura plecta. NCBI lineage: Eukaryota > Metazoa > Arthropoda > Insecta > Lepidoptera > Noctuidae > Ochropleura > Ochropleura plecta. Next base: position 6,339,706 of record FR997735.1, read on the forward strand.
GGAAATGGGCTTCAATGTTTTTGTTTCATTACTCTACCGGTCCACAAATTCCTTCTAACATCTATATATTTTCAAAATCGTTTTAGCAACCACAGATCGTCAAAGGATTAAATGGTAGTGTGACTATTGGCGGGAGCAAATGGAAAAAAAAGTGTCCCGCTGACCCCATATTCGTATATACTTATAATAACGATGAACCACAGATAGACAAAGAAGCCTCTTTTTTTTACAGAGTTCAGCTCTGGACAGAAATACTTAGAAAATTAGCCTATAAGGTTTCTTCTATACACATTGGGACAGACGCCTCCTCGCTGTTAGCGAGGTTCCACTACGCGGGCCTAGTACCTGTTGGCGTATTTCGCCTTCGAATCTTTCGAACACAGACATGACGGTTTCCTCACTATGTGTTTAAATACGCTCATTACGTACTGTACTAAAAACAAAGTCTGTCTATTTGTCTGTTTCTGAATTGAGTACCTACGTAATTAAAGTTTTAGATTTCTCAAACTCCACTCCTAACTGAGAGTTACTAATTCGTTGGTCAAATACACAACAAAAACTGGCAGCCCCCAGCTGTATCATGAAGGCCGTGAATTATGAATTCTGCTAAACATGGAAAGTAAAAGCGTTAATTCATGACGCAGATATATTTCCTATGTCTTCTCTTATGTTCTTATGTTTGGATTCTATCTATACCACGTGCATCTGTTTTTATTCTACACCATTTACAAAAACGATTCAGGTTTTAATCCTCAATTATAAAAGCAAGAAAGAGTTCAGTAACAAAAACTATTGTGATTATATTAACTTCCTCGTAACATACCTAATGTTACAAGTATTATTACTTTTTAGTTAATGTTTTTGTGAAGATAATTGGTTGAAAACTAATTATCTGTCAACCACTTGACAGGACAACTTTTCGTGTAAATACCATCAAGTTCAGGTATAATTATTCTAATCTTTGATCAAGTTATTCGATATACTTCAAATGGAGAGATCAGAATATGAATTAGCTTTAACATTTATTCTATTAGGTAAGTAGTAAGGGACAGCTAAACAACCCTGAATCTCGTAGTCACGTAGCAAACTTTCTTTTCGTAGATCTCGTAGCTCGTAGCAGCTACGCGGTTACTATACCTGTGCGCCTACTGTAACTTATGTAGTCACTAACTCCAGTTTTCCTAAAACGGCAGGAAATCATGCAAACTACGGCAAGTAATGTACTGAGCATTATTTAAACAATATTTTGAAAGCGGCAAATGTATGTAAATTGGTCAATTTTAAAAATCTTCTATTTTGTTGATATTTAGAGCGTCTTCCTGATTATTAACTTCTATTATTCCTAAATGTATTCTCAAACCTTAGTAACAATACTAGCGATTTCTTACTGCCATATGAACTAAACGCCATTATGATAAAAAAAAAAACAGAACATAGTAATACGCTCGCTATGGCTCAAATAGTGTGAACGCTCTGAAACAATTTAGCTTAAACTAGCACGTTTTAACTATTGTGACAAGCACATCTTACATTTTACGTCATTAAGATAAATGGCTTCTTTGTAAATACCGTAGTAATAGCTACACTCGTATAGCCAATTACAGTTAAGAATAGTCTACTAAACTGTCCACTTTATTTTGCTTTTTTTTAAAGAGCGTGGGATTAAGTGTTCTTACGACGATGATGCTGTACTTAATAGCTAATCGCTGTGTTCCTATTTATTCAGTGCATTTTTTTTATAATTAATTTGACCTTAAGCTAGTAAATCGTTCTTCTTCTATTCTTCTTCCTACCGTATTGTAGGCAAAACCTAACACAAACGTAACTGTGTTAGGTTGGGCCGGCAGACACGTGGTCAACGCAACGGACACTAATGTTGAGTGTGCTAGGGTGTTGATGGAGAGAAAGGAAGAAATGAAAGAAATATAGACAGAGTAAGAACATCGGGTGGAAACGAAAGGAGAATTTTCCAATCCATTTTTACAATTTCAAAATGTAACAAATCTCTAAAAACATAGGATCTAAGTTGTAGCCGGTAACGAATGGATTCAATAAACCTCAACATTTTATTTTAATTTTCATTGGTGTACCAAAACCTGACCAGAAAGGCTTCTACCTGGATCATCAGCTATACGAATATACGTTAAAAAATAATGTGATGAAACGCTCTGCGTAGATACTTTGCATAACTTGTTTGAAGATCAAGTCCTGTATAAATATCATTATAATTATTATTCTGTTATTATTATTTATCCTATAAATATATCAAAATCTGTTTTTTTAAACTTTGCCCCACACTAGTAATTTCTCCTGTATCGTGGGTGTATTTTATATTTAAACTCACATACAAACAGCTACGCTATATTAATGTTTATGTGGCAAGATTTCTTATCTGTCTATTCTTGAGACGGCATGCCAAAATATTCTTAGGTGTCAGGGTTCCGCCACAGGTATTTCAAGTATCTCTAAGGACACTTAAAAGTAGTTAGATCACCAAGATTATTGTGTAATGCAGTTAATTTGCAACTCACCGTATTAGATAATAACTATTAATAACAAGTCAGTTCAGTGTTACCAGAATTTAAATAGATAATTTTCTTTTCTCAAGTTTTTTTGTCTTTTAATCCCGGTAAAACAATACTGGTCTCGGGCATGAGCTAGTTGTATGTTAAGGTTTTTAATCTAACCGTTGTAACCAAACGTTGAATGTATATAAGATATAAACTTTAGCTACCCCTTTTTTTGCGGATGGGAAACCATTAAATAACTTGTGTCAGACTTGTACTGACTAAAACCCACCCATGTTCCTTCTGTTGCCCTTTATGTTCCGGGGCCGCGGTATCACTTTCGAACGACCCGCAACCCCGGCAGGCGGTGGCCCTAGCAGGTCCGTCTGCATTGCTGACAACTCTTTGAGCCGCGCGTGGAACACTAACGCGCCGTCACCACGGCCTGTCGTTAATAGACGTACGGACGGTAAGCTATCCATTTCTCACCGTCCACAGACCCGCATCTACGGTGGCCGGGTGTCGTCTCGCGGAGCCCGACGCCCGGGGCGTCTCCCGCGGCGGCTGGGTTGGTTTGAGGTTCTCTCCCTCAAACGCCCGGCCACTTCCTTTGCTAGCATGTCTGCTTCGCAGAAGGAAGAGATTGCTTCCCATTCCCTCTCGCCCGTACCATGGACTAAACCAGGGCCGGACGCGAGAGATCGCCGCCGCCGATCGCCTCTACGAGGGCACGGTGGTGCTCCGCCCAAGCTGGGCAGACCGCCACTGTGTGCTCCACAGTGTCCTCCGGACGATCGTCACAATGGTGAACCTCCCGAAACTTCCGTGTCCGGTGAGGAACTGCGTCAGGCGGAAGGTGAGGACGCTATGGCGCCTCTCCAGCCACTCTTCAAAGAGGGGACTTACCGACACTATTGCGGCGTGCCCTGCTCTAGCTACCCTTTAACTTCACTGATATTGAACATCAACTGTCATATTGTTTTTAATTGTTTTTAGAAATTAATAAACGCAGTAACGCTTGATGTATCCGTCTTCAGGTTGATTGAGGCTCATCTTTAACGAATCGGTAACTTGTATGCGAATTAGTTTTTTTTTTATGTATATTTATAATTTAAATGTTTGATTAAAATAAGGCAGCCTTGTGATGGTGTCACTTTTTACTTAAGTTATTTCTTTGTATTTTAAAGGTTACTAGAAAACCGCGCAAAAACTTGTCATGATAAATTATTTAGCAAAGTTAACCTTGCAAATGTGGGTGTTCACACAATCGAGACACGATTGTTTAAACACCCATACTTTTAAGTCACATGGTGACATTTATCTAAATTCCATACAAAAAACTAAAATGTGTACCAGTTTCTCAAAGAAACATTAATAAAAATAACGCCAGTTTTAATAGAAGAATACATTTTAATAATTAACTAAAAGATTTTTTATTTTTAAATATCTGATAAATTTATACTTTTGATATATTGGGAGAATATGTACCTATACAGGGACTTTATAAAACAAAATTACTGTGCTCTTTCATACATTTTGCCCGTATTAGCATTGCACTTTTGTAGGATAAAGCTGTTAATTTTTGCTCTCTGTGAAGACACAATTTCTAAAGAAACCTGCCTTTTTGGATGGGAATTCTCCAAATAACTTCCCAAGCTCTGAGCAGAGTATCAGACTTTAACAACCCGCAACCCCAACAGGCAGCGGCCCTGGCAGGCCGCTGGAAATAACTATTCTGTTTAGTTCTAAATTCCAACCGTAAGAACAGACAGGAAGGTGTCCACAATCTGTATGGTTTTATAATACATAAGCATAAGCTAGACTATACAACATTATTTTTAGTATATGCGAAACCTGAATATAGTTTGTTCAGAATAAGTAACTGAATCGATTCCAATAATTTTTACACCATGTTATATTTTTTCCCAAAAATATTTAATAAAGTTTATAATATAGACACCATGCGACACTAAGTACCAAGTAGTAATAATATTTACTTACACTTGACCATTACGACAGGCCAAAGCCTGCAAGACAGTGTGATGGAAAATGTTATCACCAGTTAATTACAATACAAACCGAGAAATTATTATTATCAATGAACGCAAGGCGCGCGGCGCGGGGACGCCGCGCCGTGCGCCGTTGGTGACAGTGAATTTGTACGGATATCCAGGTAACATAAAAAGCTTATAACTTTGTGGTTTATCATGATACAGTTTTGAAATTTTGTACATAGATTCTTTATATAAAAATACTGGACAGGTGTTTCGGCTTTCGCATAAACTAAAAATAATGTTGTAGATGTCCCACACCTAAAATAAATACTCGCAGGTGTTTGCAATGTGTATACGTTAGAACTATTATTATAGGTGTGTGGTGGAGGTCAGACGGAAACTCTTGTCCATTCATAGATAAACTGATCATACAATGACCAATGAGATTTATAATTAGAACAAACCTGTCGATAACTATGCTTGTCATAGTCAATTATTTTCGTATTATTTTATTCGTTTCTTTTGCTATTTGGATTTACTGACGAGATGTCTTGTGTTATTAAAGACATGAAATATCTAACTAACTAGTTTGATGTGAACTATAGGGGCCTGTAATTGTATTGTAAAATCTTCACACATTATGAAATGCAAATAAAAATATGAACATATTTTTGTGATGACATACCTACTTATTGCTACACAGAGCAACAGTTTTTACCTTCACATTCAACAACAAAAAACGTAATATGAACTACCTATCAAGTTCTAATACATAGCAATTACAAATAATAACACTCGTTTAAGGTACAACACAAGATTGAAGTCTTCACAAAAACTACAATCACGTTTTGTATTGAATCTCCTAAACACACGTGCGTCAAATTACACGTTTGCTCTCGACACACATTAACGTGTCTAATCTAATGTATTATTGTGTGTTAAGATACCTGTTTATCCAGTTATGTACGTAGGATAGATACACTGCCAAAAAACATTAATTTTGTGGCACAATAATGATCAATAATCATCGCCTTGTGTTGTGAGGCGTACCTACCTACGTAGGTTGTTTTTCATATCAACCTTTGTAGAATCCGTAAAGCTGAGGACAATAAGCTATTTAGCTTATTGTCCTCAGCTTTTAGCTTATGTGTGTCAGCTTATGTGTATTTTGGAAACATGTTTTCAAAGACGGGTTTCGGAGTTTGTCAATAAAGTCGCCATACCTTAATTATTTTAAGATCTTATGATGCAAGTTATTTTCAAGGAATATATCCGAAATGTATGTAGTACTTACATGTAAATTTTGGCGCTTTACTAAAATAATTAAACTAACATCAAAATAGAAAAGAGGCATCAATAACTCGTCCTCAGCGGTAAAGGGTAAACCCCCTGACGGCTTTATCCAGCCATCTGACTTCCCCTTGGGTATTCTTTGCCGTGGCTGACTTGAAAATCTCTAAATAGACTCTCTAAATAGGCCATAGCGAAGACAATCTCTATAGATGGGGGTTCATAGAAGGAATGCTCGTAGGAATGCTCACCATAGACTAAAGTTTGCGTTTTTCTAAGGTCATTGTAGAAGTTGGCTACCAACGTAGCATTTTCTAAGATCGCTTACGCCGCCGAGGCGTTGACGATTGTAGAAAGAGATTCGATAAGAAGCGTTTGTAACTTGGCTAGGCTAGACCTTCCATCTTGCACACCTGCGCACTTAACGATCTTACGACTGCATAAGCTGCTATAAGCGGACTTCGCAAAGCTGAATTTTAGGCCAAAAATATTTAAGTCGAATTGGCCATCGACACGCTAAAAAAATGACTTTGAGACAAAAATTAAATCTAGCCATTATTGTTGTATTCAATAATCGGAATTTATAAAACTGACGCTGCGTGTTGTAGCACCGCATAGTTACGCTGCCTGTGGGAACGTAGAAAATCGTACCATTTACGTAGCTCAGCGTAGCATTTACTAAGCAAAACGTAGCGAGGCGTAGCATTGGTGTAGCAAGTTAGCATAAAACTGTATAATAACAACCAGACGTCAGTCCTTGCATTTGACGGAGGTCGAGTCGAGTAGAGTCTTGACCTTAGCGACGGCTACCAAAACCTCAGGTGATTGACATCAGCAGAACAGTCGCAAAAGATTCAATTAAATCCCACTCAGAATAAACTGCTAAAGTTATAAATAATATGTGAGGACCTGCTTATTTGATTTTCAAATACCTACCTTATTTTATCCATCTTGGATGATAAAAAGATTAAATTGTAATCTTCAACAATTTATAAAACTTTAAACACCTACCAGTTATTTTTCAAATTGACACAAAACTAACGCGCGACTCAAAAAGCAAAGAGCGCACGCGCGATGCGCATCGCAGATATTTTACAGACTGAACTCAGACACGACAGTACGACACTCCGATGCTCGATAGCTATTACTAACTCGCTAGAGTAATCTTGATGCCTCTCGACAGCTCACGTGGTACTTACAGCAGATTAACGTTCAACGTTCACATCCTGCGATTTAAGACCAGTTTTAGATATGTAAATCTTACTCAGTGAAAATAATGACCCTATTGACAAACACTATGCGACACATACATGTTTGCTGAAATAAAACCGCGTCATTACATTAATTGGAATTCCAATCGTGCAATGATAGCAAGGCGATCGTTTGTGAAACCAGTTTTACAGTTAGCGAAAATCTCGGCTCCACAATACGACGGCACGGTTGGCACAGTGGCTGAGTGATCGACTGCTACGCTGCGTGTCGCGGGTTCGATTCCCGCACGGAAAAAATGTTTGTATGACCTGCAGATAGTTGTTTCGGGTCTGGCTGTTTGTGTATGTGAGTTTAAATGTTTGTAAACGCACCCACGATACAGGAGAAATTTCTAGTGTGGGGCTACGTTTTCTAAAAAAAAAAAAAAAGAAAAAAAAATACCTACCCTTCAGCTCGAGTCGTGTCGTTCTGCTTCAGCTGCAATAACATTTTGTGGTACCAAAATGTACGTGTAGGCATAAAATAAAGGTGGCCGGGCGTTTGAGGGAGAGAACCTCAAACCAACCCAGCCGCCGCGGGGGACGCCCTGGACGTTGGGCGCCGAGAGACAACTCCCGGCTACCATAGATGCGGGCCTGTGGACGGTGAGCAATAGGTAGCTCACCGTCCGTCCGTCTATTGACGACAGGCCGTGTCGACGGCGTGTTAGTGTTGCACGCGCGCCTCTAAGAGATGTCAGCAAAGCAGAGGGGCCTGCCAGGGCCTCCGCCTGCCGGCCGGGGTTGCGGGTTGTTCGAAAGAGATACCGCGGCCCCGGAACGTAAAGGGCGATAGAAGGTACATGGGTGGGTTTTAGTCAGTACAAGCCTGACACCCCCCCGCTCCGGCCAGGGCGGGGGAAGTTATTTGATGACTTCCCACCCGAAAAAAAAGGCATAAAGTGCTCATCTTACCTCATTGCAATAGCAAAAAGTGTTGGGAGGTGTTATTTTGGCTTGTTCTATATTTTTTAAAACACTTAATATATAGAAACTTAATATATGTAAAAATCTATGCTCGTCCACACTGATCTCCGATACCACCAAACCGATATCAATGAAATTTTGAAAATGTGTATGTATTGTTCCAGCTAGATAGCAGCAAAGATAGGGAGGGTAATTTTACACCGACGACGACGACGATAGTTCACGACGAGCGAAGCAGGCCGGATCGCTTGTGTTCACTTTCATCAAGAGTTGTACTAATTAACTGGCCAACTACTTGACAAGGCAAGTATCGTTAAAATAAAACTGCTTTTTCGAATCGTCATAATTTTTATTATTTTCCAAGAGTAATGTCGTGAATAAATTATGAAAGATCCCATTGCTCACTAACCATAGCTAAGGCATTTTCTGTGGAGTTTGCGTTTTTGACCAAATTATCATTAACGAAAACACGACAATAATCATTATTGCTATTTGGGTCGTATTAGTCATAATACAAATAACTTTGCTTTCAAATAAGCGTCAAATTAAAGTTAGGCAACCAAGATATAAAAATATTAAAACCTTATAAAAGTTGCCGCATGCAGCACAAGAAACTATGTTGTTTAATTCATCGCACGGTTATAGATTATTTTTATGCATTTGACCATTATATGAAAGCAGTCTTAACATTAATATTTTTCTTTGTCATGAACCTAACTACCAATATCCTTGGTAAACATTTAAATCAATTCTACGTATTCCTGTAATTATTTACACATACATGTAAATAAAGTTGACATGATTTACAGCGGACACAAGACGCTTGGGGTTACAAAATGGCATTACATTAACAATGTTTGTCGAGACGCCACGGAGCTTGGGCTTGGTACTACGACGAAGGTCAGCACGATAACAGGAGTACACAGTCAAAACTCTCAATATACATCGTAAACGGATTTTAGCTATCTACTGGCTCGGCCGCCCAGGGAGACTTGTCTCCGGCGAGCCAAGCATTTTACTACCACCTACCTAGTGAACGAGGCCTAGTTCGGAACTAAACATACGAGGGAGATTATACAGGTGTGGAAACGTAACTGGGAAATAACGTTAGCAATATACTGTATACATTCTCGAGCCGAGACTACTCGCTAGATACTAGTGTCACCAGTGTTGTGTCGCAAGACAGTTTAATGCACTAATTCTCGTCGTAGAGCGGCGTGGCGTCTCCCAGCGACATGCTGCGCGGTGACGTGTTGGTGTGCGGCGTCGACCGCAGCGAGTGCGCGCGCGACGAGCGGCCCGACGAGTGCGGCGTGTGCGCGTGCGGCGTGCGCATGTGCGCGTGCGAGTGGTGCTCGCGTGGCGTGTGCTCGCGTGGCGTGTGCTCGCGGGGTGTGTGCTCGCGCGGCGTGTGCTCGCGCGGCGTATGCTCGCGAGACGAGTGCTCGCGCGGTGTGCGCGGCGCGCGCGGCGTGGCGGAGGCCTCTCGATTGTTGCGTCGCATCCAGTCCTCAGCCGCCTTCTGCCAGTCGGCGGGCTCGGAGTAGGCGGCGGGCTGCGGGCGCGGCCGACCAGGCGGCGGCATGAATTCGGGCTGGCGCGGCGTAGCGGCGAAGGGTGTCATGTACGGCGTCTGCGCGGACGGCGTGTAGGGTGTGTTGATGTAGGCGGGTCCGGGCGTGTGTGCGGGCGTGTGGAAGGCGGGCGTGTGTCCGGCCGGCGTGTGGTAGGCGGACGTCATGTGCGGCGTGCGGGCGGGCGTGCGGGCGGCGGGCGTGGCCGCGGGCGGGGGCTCCCGGAAGTGCTCCTTGAACCAGCGCAGCAGGCCGGGCAGCGAGTCGAAGGTGCGCTGCCGGTACTTGTAGCCGTCCGGCGTCACAGACACGTACTCGTGCGTGACGCGCGCGCGCGGCAGGTAGGACAGCAGGAAGCGGCCGGGGTAATTCTTAGAGGCCGAGATGATGTAGTGAATCTTGTTGGGGTTACGAGACTTCTCATCCTTGAGGATCTCCTCGGCCTTGTCGCGCATGCCGAGCAGTGGCTTGTAGTACTTGTAGCTGATGAGGTCGCGCGCGTGGCCCGCCATGGGCGTCACGTGCCGCGCGATGATTTCATCGAGATCTTCGAATTCTGAACCTCCGATCCATAAACTTCGACCTACAAAAAAGACATTAAATCATGAATATAATTTTTACGACGATTTTATTACAGCCGTACAACGACAAAATGTGTACAAACCTAATGAGAACGCATTTTCTTTCCCTTCTTCTCGCACGTCAATGTGTTGATAAATGTTTTCTGCTACTTTCCAAGTCACTGTGAGGTGATCCGAACCCTAGAACAACATTTTCAAAATTAACACCCATCATAGATAAAAACCGATTAAAACGGTAAAGCTATATTCATCATTTATCGCTGTTTATAACACTATGACAGAACTTAAATATTTTTAACCTTTTATTAGGGTTTTTGTTCCTCGTATAAAAATATGTTACTGTCATTTTATATTTCATAATAGTTTGCTGTGTCTGATCAAATTGAGACCTAGCCATACAATTACGTTTGATCGACTCCCCCCTTGTATGAACATGTCTGTGTCATGCTAAATCCATTGAAGTGTTGTAGGAATTCGCCTAAAATTCCCTGACGGTACATACCTTGCTGCTCGGCCTAACAATGACCTCGCCCTGCGCCATCTTATCCATGAGCTTCTCGGCCTCCGCAAAGGATATGTTATGGAAGGCCGGGTGCACAATGACTCTCTTCACGTACTGCATCCGTTCTTTAGTCTGTTTGGCCTCTTTCTCCTTGCGAAGGTCCTTGTCTTCGGTTTCTTGGTCGTAGTACGGGTCTTTTGGAGGTCTAAAATAATAAAGAAATGTAAGTTACACTTTTTTAACACAGGGTCTGGGCATACTGTGTAGTTTGTTGCTTACTATAAGATTTCGTATTACACTGCGATTGATTTTACTAGCTTTTACCTAAAATGAGTCATTATAGTACAGGGAGTTGGATCAGATCCATCAGGTGGATTGTCGAGATTTCTAAGCGCTAACTACGAAATTGCTAATATTATGTTTTGAATCTTACTTGAGCTGGGAACAATACCTTTAACTTAATTTCACGACAACTCTAGGTTAGTATAAATATAAGTGCTTTTCACTCACCTCCATTCACTATTTTTATCTAACAAGTCAGATGATTTCGAAGAGCAATCTACTGAGAACCTCTCCACATCTATTTTGAGTATCCTACAATGTACAGTCTGTCCGATTCGAACGCGTTCGGTCGGGTCGGCGACGTGCCTGTCCGATAGGTTCTTGATGTGAATGTAGCCGGAGAGGCCGTTGTCGAGCCGGATGCGGACGCCGGTCGCTTGACCCGGACATGCGCCTGCGTCGAAGTGGTTCCATACCTGATTGATGTAAAGGAAGATTCATTTTGTTGATTAAGCTAGAAATCAGTAATTTCAGAGGCGTTACAGACAATTACGGAAACGAAATGCATGATTCGGCACAACCTGGCGGCATAATCGAATACAAATTGTGTAGGGTAAGGTCAAATTATGCCAAGCCGACGAAGATTCGAACGGTACAAATTGAATGAAAGCGGAATTTGTGTTGAGTGTGCTGCGTTTCAAAAGAATACTTAATAATATTAATATGTATCTTAATGTTATCATAATATGTTTCCAAAAATACTGCTGAATCGAATCAGCGATAGATTTTTATAATATTCATTTCTATAATCTTCATCAGTTTGGAAAAAAAAAAGATTCTACTTGAACCGTCATGTGACTTATGTCACTAGAGTTAGATTCAAATTGTAATGACAGATACGCAACCCATGTTAATACACATGCTAAAACATACTTCAAAGTTATATAACACAAAGTAATAGCTAAACCTACCTCAGAAAGCTCAGGGAAGTCATTTTTGTGGCAGAAGGGACACTCCCAGAGTCCAGTCTCATCATTCCTCACGGGATTAGCTTGGTCCAACATTTCTCTCTGCGGCTTCCTATGGGAAATACCTATTACCGACGCTAAAACCATCTTGCCAACATATAAAGTCTCTGGCGTTTCTTTAGTTAACACGTCAAATAATTCTTCGGCAGTCGGCGAACGATAAGCAACCCTAAGATCCTTATACCTAGAGTTTAATTCTTCTCGAATATCATACAGCGTTATGCTCTTATTACCAAAACCTTGTCGTTCTAACTCTTCAGCAAAAGCGTCCAAATCTAAGTCTTTCAGTCTTTCGGGTGCTTCTAGAATTTCTTCTAAAGCTCCGGCCGGATTGGCGTCTTCATCTTCGTACTCTAGCGCGTCGACCGCCATCTTTCGAGCCCATTCGTACGTTTCCGGATGCACTCGGGAACCATCCAATACTTCTATATACGCTTCTGTACTATCACCGAGGCTGCTGGTATCAATTTTGATGAAACCTGAACAGTTGATGAAGACTTTTGGACCCATGTGGCATACTGTGACGAGTTGTGTTCTGTTTTCTAGTTTCTGATTGGTCTGTTTGAAGAGTTTTATTAAAGCTTGTGATTTTCTTGGTCCTAGACCGCAGACAAACTGTAGTAACTCTGTCCCTCGGCCTGTTAATACTGCTTCGTTGACATCTACTCCTACTTCATTCACTCTGTTCACGAATTCAAGTTCTATGCCTTCAAGTAAATCTTCTTTTGGTATTTGGTCTTGAAGTGAGTGGTACCTAAGGCAGAGTATTTCTTCGTCTGGGCCGCAAAGTTGTGATATTTCCATTAGAGGGTCCTGTAGTAAGCGCGCTTGGCAGATTGCCTGACGGAGAATGTCGGGATATTCTCTGAAATCGTGCTGTGGACAAATCGAATCATTGTTTAAATCTTTTATCAGATATACATAATTTGAATAACACAGATAGAAGTGATTTTAAGAATTATAGGCAAAGTGTTTTAAGACCGGTCAAAATAGTAATATTTACAAGAAGTTTTTAAAGCCTGATTAAGTCACTAGTTTCAACATAACTCCCACAGTCTGATTTATTAATGAAATACAATATTCCTTACCCGTCCCTTAATACTGTTGCTGTAGATCTTACTGATATGATTATCAGCGATTTCTATAGGTATCCTAGGGAACTGTTCGTCCTCCACAAGTTGTTGCACGCACTCCGACACGTCAGCTTTCACGTTTAGAGCCTCGCGCGACTCACCGCCGATTACTATGACGTGGGGTTTTTTGCGTAAGATGAATCTGTAAAGATATTCAATGTAAAGACGATGACTCAATGTAATGTAGTCCTAATTTTTAAGCTTATTATTTTATGATAAGCTAACAATTTTGTTTGAATTAAGCTTAGCTTTTTAGTTTATGTTTTTTGTGTACAATAAAGTATATTCTATCTCTCTCTATGAGTCAAATTAATTGTCAAAGAGTTAAAAGAGAAAATAACGTTCATAACGACTTGTTGTAGTTTTACCCAATTAATAAAGTTTAGTTTAGAAGACCCGTTGTGGGCAGAGGGAAAGCCAGTGTCAGACTTGTACTGACTAAAACCCTTCCATGTTCCTTCTTTTGCCTTTTTGTGTTCCAAGGCCGCGGTATCGTTTTCGAACTAGCCCACAGCTTCGGTAGGCATATACAATGACGGGCTTAAACATTACAGCTGTCTAGGCAAAGACACTGCCCCATTTGATAATTATTTATTTATTTAATAATTTATGTACACACAGGATAAAAACAAGGAAACATCATAAAAAAAGCAGAGTACAAAGGCACAGCTTATTTCCAAAGAAATTTCTACCAGCAGGCCTGCCAGAGTGAGTGAGAGTGTGTGAGATTGTTGAAAAATATCGCAGATTCTTCAAGGCGTAAGTAGTCAACTATCCGTTGTAGTTACCTTCGCAAGGCAGTCATGTCGGCCTCCTTGTTCTGCCTCTCGAGCGCGTCCCACGCGTTGCGCCGGTACAGCAGGTGCGGCAGGCGCAGGTGGTCGGCCAGCTCGCCGCCGCCCCCCACGACGCACGCGAACGCACTGTGCTGTCTGTCCGGGACGTACGCGATCGACATCACACGGAGACCTGATAGGACACTTGTTAACTTAACATTTGTCAACGAGACTTTACAATTTTATAACCTAAGATTTTCTCTCTAAGATGGTAAAAATGAAAAAAATAACATCGAACATTTTATTTTAACGTTCAAAAAGTGGCGATATTCAGTCGTAGCAGCAGCAGTTATAGTCGTTTCGAAGCATATGTGACTAAAAGAGTGATGGATCTGAATATTGATGGATGGAGAGCGAGAGGAAGGCCAAAGAAAACATGGATGGATTATGTAAGAAATGATATGAAAGAGAAAGGGGTAAATGATGCCGTGACGTCGGATAGGGGAGAATGAAAGAAGAAAACGTGTGATGGGACAAGGGCAGAAAAAGATGATGAGCAACAGTAGACGTTTACAAAACAACAAAATCAAGAAAATTTCGCAAAATAAGCTTGCTGCTGGAGTTCACATCATATCAAGTTATTTAAAAAGGTAATTAGAACTACACTGTATGAACTTACCATTAGAATCAGACCACTCCTCATCATCGTCATCTGACACTCTGGATTCATACGGCGCCTGCTTCAGCCAGTCGTACAACCGACGGCGACAACATCTGCACGAAAACAAAATATGTAATTCTAAGTATAGTTGAGGTATATAAAGTCGATTCCCAGGTAGAAGAAAGTGCTATTGCGATTTTCCATCATGAATTTCTGAATAGCAGTCACGGTGTCTGAATCTATGCCTAATTGATGGCAATGGGCTCGCCCTCTATTACATGAGACCTTTTTTGCAGATGGGAAATCATCAAATAACTTCCCCCGCTCTGGGCGGAGCGGGGTGGAGTGTCAGACTTGTACTGATTAAAACCCACCCATGTTCTTTCTATTGCCCTTTATATTCCGGGGCCGCGGTATCTCTTTCGAACAAGCCGCAACCCCGGCAGGGTTACATGGGACCTAAATATAATATGCGAAATAAATGGGTACTATTAGGTACTCTGTCTTAACCACCATAGATTACAGGCATGATGTTGTTTTTTTTTGCCGTTAGATGGCAATGCTACTTTGACCAAAAAAGAGACCATCCCTCTAGTCAAGTAAGAGGTGGACCAACTGCTTGGCGATATCCCGGAGGACTAGGTAGGCGGACTCACTTAAGTACATATTCCTTGGACTCCTGCAGTAGCACAGCTTGAAGCTCTCGCCTCAGCTCCGGCATCACGATCTTGGTCAGAGCTATGGTAACCGCTTCCGCTCTCAGCTCGTTCCAGGCTTCTACTGTGGCCGCAAACTCGTCCTAGGAGAAAAGAAGAATCGCTTATTTTGCTCAATAGGACAGTCCATAACTAACTAATCAGATAGTAGTCAGCTGTATTTAAATTTAAAAACCACGGAAACTCAAGACTTAAAATAGCATTTTTTTTTTTATTAGGCGTATTTCACCCCGTATGATTTTTTTTCCCGACAGGGAATCCATTACGGGATGTTGCACAAATTCACTCGCACAGATTGTTTCAACTAACTTTTAACTAGGTATTCAAAAGCAGTTATGTCTCGCGCGGTATTCGCCTCTGTTTGTGTAGAAATTCAAAATAACACAAACACCCTTAACTTACCTTCTGGTAAAGTTGTTTGATCTCCTCTAAATAGTTAATAGTAGTATTCCCTTCAATCTGTTCACTGATGTTTAGTTCAAGCAGCTTGTCTTCCGAAGCCATCGTTAGTTTCAGGAACTGATCACCGGTCAGGTCACGTACTGGCTTCTTTTTCAGGTATCTCATACTGTGAACATTCGAAAAAAAAACTTGAAACTATTAGCGAAAAGAGAAAGTTATGAAGTTAAGAGGAATCCTTACTATAATAATATTATAAAAGCGAAAGTGAGTTTGTAATTTTTATTTTAAAAAAGTGGGATATGAGGGAGAACGAGGGAAGAAAAGGGAAAACTTAGCGTTGCTATTACAAATCAATCAGGCGCAAAAGCAAAAACTGCAGGTCTGCTTGGTGTGTTATACCGAATTTAACGCGAGCGAAGCCGCGGGCGAAAGCTAGTACTATATAATATTACCACAGACAATTATGATCATTACGGATTGGGCGGAAGACTATTTAATTAATCATTACTATCTGTAGAGGCGCTAGAGAAAAGTTTTTAATCTGATCTTCAATTGAACTCTCGATAAGATAGTTTAAATCAAATTAGAGACACATGCCGCAATTTAGGCACACATGCAAAACCACTGTAGTTTTTATTAAACTCGTGTCAGTGATAGTAGCACGGTCGCGCAACGCGTCTCGCAACGTGTGTTGATACATGCAACAACCTATGTTACAGTAACTTACCCAAAACACGCGTGGTTTTCGTCAATCTCCTTCAGTCCTCGCAGCGTTGGCTTCACAGTGAGTGTCGCACGGTCGCGCAACGCGTCTCGCAACGTTGAGCGCAACAACGGTTCACGAGCTAGTTGCACGCCACACATGTATACTGCGCGGCGTACCACTTCTTGCGCTGAACCGATTGAACCAGTCTAGAAGACAGAAATACATGTCTCTTATGTCTACAGTTTATGTAAGTTTTAATAATAGTGAAGAGTCTTCACTTAGATCAGCTGACCTACTAATTACTACCCTAAGCTAATTATATAAAAACAAGAAACTGACTTTTGGTTATTTAGGGTTGGTTTTTTTTTTACAAGAAGCTCTTATCTGTTGGAATCAATTAAAAAGGAGTTCTGAATTAAACATTAATGCCTGGCCTAGTCGTGACCTTAATCTTGTCCTGAGGATACAGATGAGGGCCTGTGGGCGGTGAGCAATGGGCAGCTCACCGTCCGTCCGTCTATTGACGACAGGCCGTGTCGACGGCGCGTTTGTGTTTATGCGCGCGTCTGATGTCAGCAAAGCAGAGGGGCCTGCCAGAGCCTCCGCCTGCCGGGGTTGCGGGTTGATCGAAAGAGATACCGCGGCCCCGGAACGTAAAGGGCAATAGAAGGAACATGGGTGGGTTTAAGTCAGTAAAAGTCTGACACTCCCCCCCGCTCCGCCCAGAGCGGGGGAAGTTATTTGATGATTTCCCACCCCAAAAAAAAAAAGATACAGATGAGGTCGACGACAGAACCACCTAACCTAGAAGAAGCGTATTAACTCGCCACTTCAATATATGAGGGGTTGTACAACCTTGAGAAGACCGATGCTGCCCACATATGACTGTCAAGGAGAAGTTACTCACATATTCTGCAGCGGCTTCAAGCGGTGGTACGGGTTGTTGTTCGACTTCGTGTCGCTGGTAGTTATCGCGAACGTTCTCCGCGAACTGCTCCGGAGTCAGACCGAACTTCTTCACAAGAGGCTCTGTACAAATACATTACAAACTTATGATAGAAAGATTGCTCATTTAATTGCAGAAAAGTATTTTCTCTTATGATGTATTTTTTGTAAATTATGTATAAAAAGTTGCGCGAGTACGCTCGACGAAGTCCGAGAACGTCCCTGTGCCGAAACATACAGATTTCTTCAAAGTGTCGAGCGATGGCTAGCGAGCTTCAATTAGATCACGCTGAAGATTTTTTTTTTCGAATTTTTTGCTACTTTACGTCGGCGTCGTACTTATTGCAACAGAAAATAAAGCCTCGAAAAGTTTAAACAAACATAATATTCACTCACCAATCCCCGCCTTCCTGCACAACTCGTAAGGCCCCGACCTCACAGCGTACTTGACCTCTGAGACCTCTTCCTCTTCAGGCTCAGCAGCTTCCACTGCTGCGGCCGCCTCCTCAGTATCCTCGCCGTTTCTGTCAGCTTCTTCGCGTGCCAGCCGTCTGTGGAAGATGTGGCGGTAGTTGGCCAAAATTTAAATAAGGTTTGTGACTTTGACATAAGAATTCAAAAGCAATCGGTCTTTTAATTTTTGTAAGGTGTTTCTGTCTTATAATATTCACAACACTGCACTTAGTATACTACTGTTTGTTTTATCAAATGTTATAGATAAAACTAAACACCATTTGACATTACATCTCTTTCTTTTTTAACACAATTTTATATCTTTCTATTTTTTAATACCTGACGGGCTCAAGAAAAAAATATTACACTTTTAATTGACTTGAAAAAATATAGTTGTGCTTACATTTTATATGAATACGTTTAAGAATAAAGTTGAAATTCATATGAAACGCTTGCTTCGCCAGGTCAAAGTTCGAAACTCAACTCTTTTTTTTTAAATCAAGCACTGTGCCTTTTAGGAAAATCGTTTTCATTAAATCTGCTATGAAAAAACAATGAATGTACTCACTTTTTCTCCTCCAAGTTCCTCTTCCTCTCTTTATTGCGCTGCACCTTCTGCATCTCGGGCAGATCAGTGGAGTAGTACAGTAGGAAGTGAGTGTGCACGTCACGGAGTTCCTCAGGAGTTTGTACGTTCTTTAATCTATGGATAATACAAGTAACATTCAAAGTAGTTTTTTTTTAATTACAGACTAAAAGTTCGATGACTCTATCTATAGCTACAAGTGCTATTATTACAATAAAAAAAGCCTACAAGTATAGAATCTCATTTTACATTTATATACATTTACAAAATATTTAGAAAATAACTTCTGGTCAAGAGTAGTTAATTTTACTGGTACTAGATAGATATTGACTAGATATAACGTTCAAGCTAACTTAGGCACAAAGATTTTTCTAGGGTTGTGGGTTGTTCGAAAAAGATACCGCGGCCCCGGAACATAAAAGGCAAAAGAAGGAAGATGGGTGGGTTTTAGTCAGTACAAAGGTAACACTCCCCCCATTTCGACCAGAGCGGGGGAAGTTAATTGAGGATTTCCCATCTGCAAACAAAAAGGTACAAAGTTCTCATATAACTATCTTACCTCTCAATATCCTCATCCCTGATGAGCCTCATGTTGTCCGGGATGGGCGCGTCAGGGTTCTCCATCACTTTGTCCAGTTGGTAGTCGCGCATGTTCTCAAACAGTTTCAGCAGATTCTCCTTGCGTTGTTTCAGTTGACACCACTAATGAAAAAGAAAAAGTTAGAATCGAAAATTTATAAGAATGCGGTTGGTAAAGCCAACCTTATCACAACCAGGCGGTGCTATTGATATTGAACACAAAATGAATTCAAAGTGAATAAAAAAAACCTGCCAAGAGCCAGTCAGACTCGTGCATAGAGGGTTCGTACAAACTTGAGACATAAACAAGGCATATCATTTCACTGCGTAGATTTTAGGGTTGATTTTTTTCACAGAAAAAAAGTATTACAAATTTGAGTATATGGTTATTTCAACTTCATACCACAGGCAGATGGAGAACAAAGTGATCTAATAAGGGTTTCGTTTTTTTCTTTTGGAGGTACAGAACCCTAATGAATTCATAAGTGAACCAACTGGACAATGTTGTATTTTGACACTCAACATCTTTTATTGTGAATGATTGGACAACAGAATAAAATAATCAGTTTAATCATCCTCAGTATTTTTCTGTCAATAAAATTAACAAGCGCCTGAGTGAAGAATCTGAAACCAGCTTTACCGTTGAACTGCAAACCTGCAAAGATGTACATTTACTTTGAACTCAAATCTTGTTCACCTACCTTGGCGTCATACTTGTAGACCTTCCACAGGTCGTTTATACTGAGCTCCGGCTGCACATACTCCTTGCGGTAGAACGCTATGAAAGGCACTTCTAGTGTCTGGTTGCGCATGAAATCCAGCGCTTGGCGGATCTTTGTTATTGTGCTGTTGCCCCTGTGGACGTAAGTAGATAGATAGATAGAATATTCTAGTTATATACAACTTATAAATAGGGTGACACAATGGGTGGTCTTATCGCTAAAACTTTCAAGACAACCTTTGGATGGATTTAAAGGAGCAGACACAGGTACTGTATGTAGTCTGTGGTGTAACATATTTCAAAATTAATAGCTACATTTAAAAAACAAATACTTATATATAAATACATATAAAATAATAATCATTAAGAGCAAAGAAATATTTAATATTGTTGTTTAAGGAGAGAGGTAGTGTTATAAAGTCCTTGAAATACTTTTAACATTAACGTTTTGTAAGGTTCTAATCAGTGAACAGTGTTTTAGATTTAAGAGAAAACAATGGTATAATTTTTATGGTAGACATAAAGAGTTACTTTCGTTTAATAGTAGGTAGGGAACTTTAGGGAAGAGAAGAGATTTGGTTTTGTTT
Source organism: Ochropleura plecta (assembly GCA_905475445.1). NCBI lineage: Eukaryota > Metazoa > Arthropoda > Insecta > Lepidoptera > Noctuidae > Ochropleura > Ochropleura plecta. Next base: position 6,359,906 of record FR997735.1, read on the forward strand.
GTCCTTCTTTAACACTGCTGTGGAGTAAGGGATCGACGTGATTTTAGTGTAGAGATAGTTAATGAGTAGGAAATAGACTTAAGACTACTTCATATCTCAAAAAAACAAAACTCCTGGAGCAAGGTAGTTTTCTTAAAACCCCAAAAAACATCTTAGTTCCTGTGGGAAGCTCTTATGCTTAAAACCCGAAAAATTATAGCTCCTGTGAGAAGCTAGTATTCTTAAAAAACTGAAAAATCTTAGCTCCTGTGAGAAGCTGGTATTCTTAAAAAACTGAAAAATCTTAGCTCCTGTGAAAAGCTAGTATTCTTAAAAAACCGAAAAATAAAAACCCATTTCCTTAAAAACCCACCTGCGTGTCCTCTCCCTAGCTTCCTGCGCATCAGGTTTCGACACAGGCGGCTTCAAGAACGCCTGCTTGTATATCCATTCCGCCTCGTCTTCTAGCTCTGTGCTTCCTTCCTCTACGGGCGTGATGGGGACCTCACGAGTCTGCATGCGCTCTGGCACGTCTGTTTTACGTATCTGTTTGACACAGGGGTAGTTTAAAAGGCATTATATTGGAAGATCACGGCACCGCGTGCTAATTAAATCAGTCGAGCATAAACACGGTCAGTAGTATGTCAAACTCAAAACTCAAACTCAAAAACCATTTATTTCAATTAGACCATTACAGGCACTTTTGAATGTCAAGAAACAAAATTAATCTACAGTCCCGGACACAAGGCATAATGACTTGTGAAAGTACTGTAGTTGCCCATTCCAAAGCGTTGATCTCTATGGAGAAGAATGGGCAAGAAACTCCATGGACACTCTTTTAAATTATAGTATTTTTACAAAATTGTATTTACATCATTCGTGTTGAGATTATACAAATATGTGAGAACGATGTAGAAAGACGTGCACAGTAAGAGCGTCCAGAGTAAATTAAAAAGCAAAATTTAATTTTAAATCTAAATAAGTTAAAAATGAACCGTGGTAGCTAAAAAATGACCAGTCCCAACTGACAGCGCCCGTTCACGAACATGACGTATGGATCAGCCCCATTCAGCTCGACCATTTTGAAGGGAGCTAAATGACCCGACACACCCGCCACCATCAGCGAGACATTTAAGTGAGCATGACACTATCAACCACCAGGGCTTCGTCAAGTCAATGATAATACATAGCACTCACATATGGGCTTAATAATTATACAATACTAGAGAATTGATTCTATACATTGCAAAGATAGTCCTACAATCTTCTGCAGTTTCCACTATATCAATATCACTATGTCAATCGCCATCCAAACCAAACCGTTAATTTAGTTCCGTGAATCTGAAAGGGTTGTAGTAGCTTTTGTTTGGTATTTGGGTAAAGATCGCTTTGGTTAAGACACGACCAATTTACTAAAATACTATTCGTGAACATATGAATTCCAAAACTCCATTGTAATTCTGTCATTCTTGTTAATAAGGTAGAGCCAAAATGTTGTTCGGCTCTTAAAAATACTGCCGGCGATCATGCAAGTAGGCCTCATTCTCTAATAGTGTTTAGAACAAATTTAAAATGAATAGTAAGATAATTTTACATGTTTTACAAACCTCATTGTCCAAGTCAGTGAAGTGACTTCTCTTCAACTCGCTGGGTTCGTAAATCTCAAATATAGACTTTTTACTGGGTCGTTTAGGTTTACCTTTCTTTGTTCTACGTTTTTCTCCTATAAAAAGACACAATTTCAAAAGTTAGCAATATAAATTATTTATCAGGTCGTATATAAAAGTCGTTCTTTAAACCTACTAGACAGATGTGTTGCTGAGAAGTTTGTTCCGCCACTTCTTCCCAGCTATAACACTAGAAAGTAGCGAACGGTGGGCATTTTGGGGGACTGTTTTGTGTAATGACGATGAAAAAGTGCTTATTATCAGCCTAGTTTTAATAAATGACTTTTGATTTGACTTGGATCTATTAATTTAATTTGGAAACATCAATCATTTTCTTTCGAGCCTATATACACAAGGTTTCCTGGCTATCCACACATACTATCAGAAATCAATCAATTTTTAATATAAGATCAACAGCCATGTTACTATTGTCTATTTTTTATGAGCTTTCATCAGCCTTGTTGGCAGATGATATCTTTTGGACACCTACCTTCTTCCTCGTCATCTTCTATGTATTCATCTAAATCTTCTTCTTCTTCATCCTCATAGTCTTCTTCGCCATACTTCTCAAACTCGTCATAGTCGAAGTCCACGCCAAATATGTCTTGACCTTCTTGTAAGGACCTAGACGGATACAAAATTATCAGCTGTTATTCAATGTTGTTGTACAGTCAGCAAAAGAGACAGTAACCAGGCCGGTCAGATAGTGAATTTTTTATTTTCTTTTATTTTTTTTTTTTTGTTTTCTATGAAATAAATGTAATTCTTTACGAAATCACTTGTAGATTTTTTAAGAAAATTTCAACTGAATCTGACGAACCTGGTTACTTGTTTCATTTGTTGATTGTACCAACAATAAAGTATATTCTATCTAACTAATACAGTAAAAATACACAGGATGAGCTGGATGAGATAACATGAGTAGATAAAATATTACCTATGGCTACAGCTTAGGGTACAAAGTGTTGTTTGCCAATTAATCCCCAAATAGACAGATTATAATAATGCGGTTGCAACTTAGAGGAAAAGGGAATATGCAATAACAACAATTTGATATTTATAACTGTGTTTACAGTTAGTAATGTAATAACAGCTAGTAACTTTAAATGAAAAACATATTTCTTCTTTAGTTAATGAAAAACTAAATTTCACAGTCTCATGGCATAACCAAAAGGGAACCCAGAATACAAAGGGCAAAAGAACGAACATGAATGGATTTTAGTCAGTGTTAATTCCTATCTTGAAAAAAATAATATTTTGTGCAATGAACAAAAGGGATTTCGACAAAATAAAAACATAAATATGGCTATATATGAATTTATCCAAAGTGTTATCTGCCATGTTGACAAAAAAGTACCAGTTTGTGCTATTTATTGCGACATGTCACAAGCATTTGATTATGTAGATCACAATGTATTAATCAGCAAACTTGACGCATACGGCATAAGAGGCAATGTTTTAGATCTGATTCGCTCCTATTTAACGAATCGTCAACAGATAACAGAAATAACTAGAGTGAATCTGAAAACTAAAAAAGAACAGTCATTCTGCTCTGTGAAGAAATCTGTCACATTTGGTGTTCCTCAAGGCAGTGTGCTAGGGCCGCCGTTGTTTACTATTTATATTAACGACTTGCCAAAGGCAACGTTTCAACCCATGACATTATTTGCTGATGACAGTACTGTTTCAATTGCATGTAAGGACATTAATAATTATAAATCTGACATTGATAATTCACTGACATCTATAATATCTTGGCTTGAAAATAATAATTTAAAAATAAATTTATCAAAAACAAATATTATGCACTTTGGACAAAGATTGTATAATCCATTAAACATAAATTTGGTTCATAATAATGTCATCATAAATGAAGCAATGAATGCCCGTTTTCTTGGATTAATTATAGATGGTAAACTAAATTGGAAAGAACATATTGACAAACTATGTAAAAAAATCAGTAGACAATCATATGCTTTGTACCAACTTGCTCCGTCCGTCAACACTGCTGTGTTACTCCAGGCTTATTATGGACTTGTTGAATCTGTCCTTAGATATGGCATTATGTTTTGGGGCAACTCATCTAATAAAGATATGGTATTTATAATGCAAAAGCGATGCCTACGCGCCATGTTTGGCATCCAAAGTACGGAGAGCTGTAAGCCACTTTTTACAAAGCATAAAATACTCACACTTCCAGCACTTTATATTCTGGAAATAGCAGTATTTGTCAAAAATAACCCTCATTTGTTTCCTCGAGTATCCGATACAATATACGTAATCGTCGGGACAATGGTAAAATTCGTGTTCCACCATCGAAGACAGCACTACTGTACAAAAGCGTGGTCTGCAGAGCACCAATAATTTATAATAACATACCTAACGATGTTAAGAAATTAAATTCAGACCAATTTAAGAATGCATTAAAAAAAAACTGACAAAAAAAGCATATTATAATTTGATGAATTTTTAAATGATAAATCGCTATGAACTAATTGACTAATTTATTGTATTTATTTTATTTTCTATTAATGTTAATTTAATCATATTACTGTATTTTTTGAAATGTGACTGTCTAACGACATAATTTGTAAACCAGCCATGGTCAAACATGTTGAGCCTGATAATTATCAGGCTAAACAAACAATTGTTTGTAACACCTATACTATGCATCATACCATGTATATTATCTACACATGTTTTGCAAATAAATGAATCTTGAATCTTGCTATTCGCCCATCCCCATCACCCAGAGCAGAAAGAGGCCCTTGTTAACAACCCATTCAAATAAAAGAAATGCGTCAGCAATGCAATAACATGACATTCAGATAGATATAGCTTTTGATATAGTCATTATTGAGTTCCAATACCAAATAACGACTTCTTAACTAAAAAATATTTCAAGGCCTCTACTCCACTGAAGGTATTTCACTAGTATTGAAAATCTTTTTCCTACAGAAACACTTACGCATCAGTAAATATAGGTTTCCTCTTCTTCTTGCGCTCAGCTATGGGTCTGCCATCATCATCTACAATGAAGTCATCAGCATCAGACTCCAAGTCTTCATTGTCATCATCGTATTCAGCTTCACCGCGCGGCGCCGCGGATTCTGAGCGGTTTTCATCCTCCTAAAGTTCAATAATAAGAATATAGTTACTTACAAGGCCCCAAACAGATAAATTAATGTTAACAGACTATCCCCAGATTTAAGAAGAAACCTTAAGTTTTTTACATAATATTATGAATGCAAAAGTTTTTTAACCATGTATGGATAATGTTTTTTACTCTTTCACGAAAAAATGGATTATGATGAAATTTCTTACACAGATAGTGTACAACCTGGAGCAACACGGCTACTCTTAATCCCAGTACTATGTTCCCTTGGAATAAATTTCGAGCGATACGCGGGCGAAGCCATAGGTAACAATTATTATATTTTGAATAATTGTGGTTGAATGGAATAATATCAAGAAGTTGATAATACAAATGTTCATGCAATTGCCAATCCATAAGATATTTGTTTGCTTGTTGAAATGACCTGAAAATTCTGACTTACCTCATCTGATCCTCCAACAAATAACTTCTCAGCAATGACTTCTCTCTCCAGCTCTGGGTCATCATTCCCTTCATTGTCACTATCATCATCCTCTAATCTGCGCAGACGCTTGAATTTGTTCTGTTGGAAAACCATACATTGTATTATATATCGCTATCAGTTTAGGAAAATTACTCAACTTGTGTAACAATGGAATATTTTTGTTAAGTTTCCTTAGTTAAGCTGACAAAATCATACACAGACTGGACAGGACTGCTAAGTTCATTCCTAAAGTAGTCCAAGTACTGACATATTTATTGTTTTTTGTCTTGGTAATCATTAAATAAAAAGGGTTCAGTACAGAGTTCAACTAAATTGAGCTAACCCACATTCTTTATCTTCATTCACTTGGAAATTTAAAATGAATCCGAAATCATTGCTTTTACTCATTACTCAGACAGGACAAAATTTTCAGAACTGAACTCTTACTTAAAATGTCTTTACTAACAAGCAGACATCAAATCATATTAAGCTTCACATAAGCAGTACTTACTCTTGCAACTTTGACCCCAAGATTCTCTTCAATAAGATCATAATCTTCATCTTCTAATCTATCATCCAGTTCATCATCACTTTTCTTTCTTTTCTTTGGTCCTGCACTAGCATCTGAATCTTCTCCATCACTTCCTGACTCTTCTATAGGAGCATCATCTATCAAATCTTTGAGTTCTTCTCGAAGACGTTCTTCATCATCTAAAGAATTAAAAAAAAAAATTGTAAATCTTCCAAAGGAATCTAGAAGCTTTTCTTTTACTTTTTAATTCTTTTTTTTTCTATTCTCAGTAGCAGCCATATAGTCTGATTTTGTGACTTGTTGATGGAATTAGGCTGTCCTCCTTTTATATGGGACTTAAACATAGCAGATAATAATATGTGGACGATGTCGGATATTACAGCCAAGATGTTATGTTATGTCTGTTAGAGAAAGAAATTTTAATTGTCTTTGATATAAAAAGAAAATGTATTTTAAAATAAGAATGTTTAATTGACAAGAGCATGTGTCATGAGAAAATTGGGGATCAGTTTGGTTTTGAGCACAGAGTAGAATTATATGTTTAGAGTTTTTTACAAGGACCAGTCATGATTGTTTTATAAGTTTACGTTATTAAAAGTATATTATGCAGTATTAAAGATCAGTGTTTCCTTGAAGAGTAAATAACGTCCTGTAGAAATGGAAGACTATAACAGGTTATGGGCCCAGCACGCTTCCACTGCGCGACAATAATGTTTCGGAGTTTTTAAATTTGAGTAAATTAATTTGAAGTAGAAAGACAAGATTTTATAAGAAGAAGAAGATGGGAGTGGAAACTCCGGATTTTATAAGAAGAAGAAGATAAGAGTTGGGAGTGGAAACTCCGTATTTTGTAAGAAGAAGAAGATAAGAGTTGGGAGTGGAAACTCCGGGTTTTGTAAGAAGAAGAAGATAAAGTTGGGTGAAGAAAAACAATTGATGGTGTATGTCAATTGTTTTATAAAGATTTTTATATGTTGCTGAAGAAGACTTGGGAGTAGAAAACTTCAGATTTTGTAAGAAGGAGAAGAAAAACAATTGATGTTAAAGGTCAATTTTTATAAAGTTTTGTATGTTGGTGAAGATTTTGTAAGAAGGAGGAGAAAAATAATTGATGTTGAAGGTCAATTTTTTATAAAGTTTTCTATGTTGTTGAAGAGGAGTTCAAGATTTTGTAAGAAGGAGAAGAAAAAAACAATTGATGTTAAAGGTCAATTTTTTATAAAGTTTTGTATGGTGTTGAAGAAAAGTTGGGAGAAATTTTGTAAGAAGCAAAACAACTGATGGTGAATGTCAGTTTGAGAGGGGACATTTTTATATGTTTCTTTGAAGATGCAGACAAGTTGATTGAAGAAACTAGTAGTATTATTGTTAGGAAGTGAATACTACTATGTGTTTTTTATTTTTGTATTATGTGATGTGTTGTTGGGCCTATGATGGGCCTATGTTGAGTGTTGTTGAAGTTATTAACAGGTTGTCCTAATTGATTGTTAAAGTTTTATGTAAGGTGATTTAAATTAGATATTATTTGAGTTATATAAAATTTAGAGGGGATGTTAGAGAAAGAAATTTTAATTGTCTTTGATATAAAAAGAAAATGTATTTTAAAATAAGAATGTTTAATTGACAAGAGCATGTGTCATGAGAAAATTGGGGATCAGTTTGGTTTTGAGCACAGAGTAGAATTATATGTTTAGAGTTTTTTACAAGGACCAGTCATGATTGTTTTATAAGTTTACGTTATTAAAAGTATATTATGCAGTATTAAAGATCAGTGTTTCCTTGAAGAGTAAATAACGTCCTGTAGAAATGGAAGACTATAACAATGTCATGTAAAAGAACTGGTGAAGACTAAGATATTGTATGAATTTAATGACTTTGTATTAAATTATACCAATGTTTACACTGTCATTTCTGTTTAGCAATTTTTGTGCAAAGTAAAACTGATTATTAAAAATGTCGGGCACATAAGTATGCAAAATAACTTTTTATATCAGAGGGAACAAAATATTAGGATGACCAGACCAAGATATTCTAGAGAAAAGAATGGTAACGACAGTACAAAGAAAATGATATGTTGTCTAGAACAATCAAATAACTGTAAAAGTAGTAATAGTCACATGGCTAGAAGTGTGTCAAATGGGTTTTTGCAAATTCAGTCCATATTACATTCTTACTGAAAATTATCTCCACATAATAGTTGAACTTCATAAACGGCGTCTATCAACATAACCGTGCAGTCACGCAATTATGTTTACCAAATGATCAAAATGACTGTAACGCAAGAGAAAGTGCACGATGTCAACAATACCTTCTTCGTCCTCATCCTCATCGTCACTTTGAACGGCAGCTTTGCGCTTTGGCTTCTTGCGCTCTGCTGGCTGTTCATCTTCAGAATCCACCTACAATCATCAAACAAACATCGTTTTAGACTACGCAATTGTGATCCCATTTCACGAACACAAGCTCGAAGAAGTTTTTCACTAACCTCGCTTTCCTCCGCCTCAGATTCAAGAAAATCAGCCATTATAACTTAAAGTTAACTAGAAACAGTTATTCTACAATCTTAAATAATTGATTAACTAAATAAATGCTAATAAAATTGTTAATTCTACAATTTACTAAAACTATAATTTTCGCTTGAAAATATGACACGAATGAAAAGAGTGAGAACGAACTATAACCGGAATGAAACAAAGAGATGGTATTCTAATAGTATCACTTATTTACGGTTTTTATTGATTTGTTTCATTCAATCCGAAACAAAAAGTTAATAGAATTAACCCTTAAATCTTGAGTAAAAGGATGGCAACATTATTCTATTGTTGGTATTGCCAAATCAACCAAGTTATTGGTATAAGTCTTATTTTAAATTCCTATGCGAATAGATTTATATATATAGAATCTTATAAAAGATGATGGGATAACTTGGGACCAAACCAAAGAAGAAGAAGAAGAAGAGGTCCTCGTTGAACTTGCATTAAAAGATATTAAAGTCGTGGGAAGAGGATACAAGCAGGATGATGCAGGCTACTTCACTAAGTTTTCACTATCTTTGATCCGGTGAATGTTTAAATTAAAAATATAGAAATTATTTTGTTTTATGTTTTAGTGTAAGTTAAGATACATTTTAGGACGAATTGGGTGAGCTATTCAGCTTCAAAAACAAGAATCTGAATAGCTCGCCCAATTGTAGTTCTAGTATCTCGTCAGAGGGATGCTGCAATACGGTATTACACCCATTTTTAAAAAGTATCTCATTTTGATCCTAGGGTCCTAGTAAACCACCAAAAAAAAAAACAAAAAAAATATTCAATCGATAAGTGCCATAAAATTGCATTTCAATTTTACAATTTTTATTTTCGCGCGTAAAATCACAAAAACGCTTGACGCCATGTTACTCTGTGGTCATGACGTTAGTTGGTCATGTAAACAAATGCGCTGTTATTAGTCTTTCTGTTTAGTTGTATATTTCACTATAATTTAAAAATGAAAAAATGTACTGTCTTCTTTTACGAAACCGTCTTCCATGGTATTATTACTATTATTTCAATAAAAATTAAAATGTAAAGTTTTTTAATACAAATATAACAGACGTTGCTCAATTGACAGTTGTCACTTTTTGTTCACAACATGACCGTATGACGTCATAATCATGGCGGACACTGTTTCGCTTAGTAAAACAACAGACTAAAAAAAGTGAAAACTTTGAAATCAATTATAAAATTTATTTAGTTACTAGCTTTTGCCCGCGGCTTCGCTCGCGTTAAATTCGGGGTAACACAGTACCTCTTGCGCCTTATTGATTTGTAATAGCAACGCTAAGTTTTCCCTTTTCTTCCCTCTTTCTCCCTCACATCCCACTTTTTTAAAATAAAAGTTAGCCTATGTCCGTCTCCTGGTTCCCAACTATCTCTGTACCAAAATTCATCAAAATCGGTGTAGCCATTAAAGCGTGAAGAGGTAACAAACAAACAAACAAACAAACAAACAAACAAACAAACTCACTTTCGCTTTTATAATATTAGTAAGGATTTTATTAACTAAATCTAACATTTTCCGACTGCTTATTGCCTAAGCTATTTGAATTGTATATTTTTAGAATTTCTTTCATATAGAGTAAAATACCCTATTCTACCTTCCTTCTTCTTTTATAAAAAAAAAAACATATTTGTACCTGAAAACAGTTATAGGTTGGCAACATTTTACTGTCAGCCGTCTATTATGGATGGTGAAGAGTGTCAATGTCATGTCATATGAATTCACAGAAATCGCATAGGGTTGTGAATAAAAACAAAAAAAGTAAATAATTAATTTCTCTTGGGAATTGTGCCATATTAATTAAAAGAAATGACTGAAACTGCTCCTATAGTCAAAAACCTAATATACGCTGGACAAAAATACATACCCATCGCAAATGGCAGTAAGGTAAAAAACATTATTTACCTCATCATAAATTATTGTTCAACTACTGTAAACAATTTGACTAAAACGTCGTTTTCACTGCAGGTACATTTTCACTTCCAAACATGGAAGCTTGGGAAGGAGAGGGTCCTTCTGGACGACAGCAGAAAGATTGGAAAGAAAGAACCCATGGTTTTGGTAATAGGACACAAGTTTAAGTTGGAAGTATGGGAAACTATAGTCAAGTTGATGGCCGTTGGAGAAGTGTCCAGCTTCAAAGTTCAGAAAGAGGTAAGACACTGTTCAACATTACTATGGTGTGGAGTAGGCTCATTAAACAAACAAACAAAAACAATTGTGATTCGTTTGCCGCATTCCCAACAAAATACACTTGTAAATTTAAACATGCAGAGAAGAAATAAAATTGCAGACTTGCATGAATTTCACACAAAATTATAAGTAACTATTTTAGCATATATTTTGTAATAGAGAAAAAACAAACATAACTGACTAACCAAATAAAAACAATATGGTAAAAAAAAAAATTGGTTGCCTGTAAAGTCGGTATACGGGCGAAAGTTTTACGTGACAACGACTTTGAGTGGTTTATGTCTGTCTCTCTCGCTCTTAGGCGGGCTAACCATGCCCGAGTGGAAGGGACGCGTGCCTCTCACTCGCTCTCATTGTGAGCGCATAACGTGAGCGGAGCGTAACGCAGTTTCTTGAAGTGTCACCCGGCAAACCAATTTATAAGACGTTGTCACGTCAAAAAAAAACATGTGGGTACTGAAAAACATGGAATGCAAATGTTTTTCCTATAGAAAACCCCAGGATAAATGGCCCAATAACTTAAATAAACAGCTATTATCTTTTGTGTTTATTTTATAATGTGCCTCTGAAATAATTAGCATTTTATATTGTGCATCTGAAATAATTTGCATTTTATATTGTGCATCTGAAATGATTGCATTTTATTTTGTGCTATTGAAATGATTGCTTTTTATAATGTGCATCTGAAATGATTTATGCATTTTATTGTGCAGAATAAATAGTTTTACTTTCATTATTTCCACAGCTAGTCTTCAGTTACCCATTCATATCAAAAACCCTGCGAGAGTTGGGCCAAGACCCCAAGAGAATCAAGCACTCATGTACTATGACCCTGCATACTGAAGGCCTGGGGCACTTAGACTTAGATGATTTGATGAAGAACCCTTGTGATCTGGAATTTATTATAGGTGAGAGTATAATCTATTCAGGATGATTAAGCTGAACAGAGCTTTAGATTATTTGTAATGATTTGCTTTTGACAATACTGCATCAAACAATTGGAATAAAGACATCTATTTCAAAGATAATTTCATTGAAGATTGGCTGTGCCTCTCACTCTCAGCTCCTTAGTGTTGTAGCGTGATATTATATAGTCTTATAATTTCGTGGAAGGATGCCTATGCCAAATCAAAAAAGTCAATTCAAAATCAATCCGGCCATGAAATTGCATTCTCTGATTCAAACCTTGCTACCTTGTTTCACAACCATGTGGTTGAATTTTGTAAAATCCCGTAGTTGACTCCTATTTGTCCAATAAGGATACTCCATACAAAATTTGAGAATAATAAAACTTGTAGTTTCTGAGATTTCATGATGTTTTTCTCTTTTATTTGTACACACGACGACACATCAATCTATACAAAACCAGTTTATACGGATCTCTCGCCGTACGGGAAATCTGTGGTGTATGTATCCGTAGATGAGGGATCCGCATACACTGGTTTTGTATAGGTTGATGTGTCGTCGTGTGTATATATAAATACCCACATTTAACATGTTCATATTATTTATTTAAAATAGGTATACCAACAGTTCATGCATACATCAAACATTCAAAAATAAAAATGTACAGAATAAGTTCAAATGTACACCAATTACAGACACAACATTCTCTAAACTGCAAAAAGCATTTTGAACTAGTTACCAATAAACGATAACTAGTTTGCAAAACATATTCAGAATTTCTCTTTCATAGGCATAAGGATGTTCTTTACCATCAACATTTGGTCAACAAAAAATGCTACTTTTGACCATAGACAGGGTTTTCACCTAAATAACTTCACAATACCAGGAAATTTCTAAAATCAATTTAATAGTGACCACTTCTTTGATATCTTATCAGGTTTTATGAAGTGTATGATTCAATATTTCATAGAATATACATGCCAAGGTTGATTGCAGTTTGGTGTTAAAAATAGCTTGTAGCCTCCTTCCACAGCAAACTGCTTTTCCTTATATTTGGACCGATTTATTCTGCACTATAAAAATATTTAGGTCAGAGTTGATATGTTTACAAATCAAACAACCAGTTTGATTTTAATGTTCAACATACCAATATCGCCAATTGTTTGAACAAAACTTGCTCATCATCATATTACTGCCCTTATCTCCTTATTTTTTTTGTCCATTGTTTCTTCCATCCCATCATCTCATCATCCAGTCCATCTTATAGATGGGTCCACATTCATACTCAGCATTCGCCATCCAATTTCCACACAACTTTCACAGACTACAAAAAAATGTATATTCATACAACAACATAATGTGTGAGAATTATTTTAGACACAACTTTTTCTTTCGTATTGTAGAAGTACTGAAGGTGGAAAGATCAGATGAGTATGAGAAAGAGTTGTGGCAGCTGAATGCTCAGCAGCGGATAGACTTCATACCTACTCTCAGGGAGAAAGGCAACAAGCTGTATATGCAGAAGAAGTACAAAGAGGCTGAAGAAGCTTACAATGAGGCTTTAGCTATCTGTGAACAGCTCATGATCAGGTAAATTAGAGAACAGAGTAAACTATCAGGCATGGAAATATTTTTATTTTTGGAAATACATTTCATTTATTGGCAAAATGTACCTACATTTTTGGCAAATGAATTTCTTAGAATAAACATATTCGGCACAGGTCATTCTTTGAATAAACACATTGAGCATAGGTCATTCTTTGAATAAACACAATGAGCATAGGTTATTCTTTGAATAAACACATTGAGCATAGGTCATTCTTTGAATAAACACATTAAGCATAATATGTCGTTCTTTCAATAAACACTATGGGCATAGGTCATTCTTTGAATAAACACATTTAGCATAAGTCATTCTTTGAATAAACTTATTGAGCATAGGTATTATTGAACATACATTTTAATCAAAGCTATTTTTTCATATAATTTTTGGGCATGACAGATTCTAAGACAAAAATACAAATTTTATTTTAGTAATGCGTTTGGAAACAGTTTGATATTTAAAGTACGTAATTTTTTCTAATTTCTTACAGAGAACGAAAAGGCGATGATGAATGGGGGGATTTGAACAAGATAAAATTGCCCATACTTCTGAACTACGCTCAGTGCAAACTGTTAAATGGAGAATACTATTCTGTCATAGAACATTGTAACACTGTTCTCGAATTTGAAAAAGGTAATTAATATTAAAATCTTAGAAAAAATTGCTTTCATGTTTACCCGACTGACCCAAAAGGTGGTAATGTTTTTGCCCATGTATGTATGTATGTCCATTCTATTGTGACATTGTAACTCCTAAATGGAGGAACCGATTTGAATAAATCAAACGTCATAAGATTCGCTTTGTTTAGAGAGACTAGACGACGAGACGAGAGGTATACAAAAATTCAAAATTGGACAGGACCCATTTCACTTTAACGGGTCTCGCCTGCTTCTAACTTTTATTTAATTCAAAATATTCTTGGTTTTTGCTTTTCAGTATTTTTAGTCAGTTTTTTTCTTTAGTCCTGAAGTTAAAGTTAATATCCTTCAGGTTTTTAGTTAACTCAGAGGATCAGGCAGAAGTGTACTTGGTTGCCAGTTATGTGTTGTTTAGGTATTTATTTTATTTACGCACTTTATATTCTAGACAATGAAAAAGCACTATACAGAAGAGGTAAGGCACACATTGGTGCATGGAACCCAAATGATGCTGAAGAAGACTTCAAAAGATTGAAGTCGCTCAATCCGTCCATGGCTGCCACCGTCGATAAAGAACTGGAACAAATAAAGAAATTGCGGAAAGAAAAGGAGAATCTTGACAAAGATGCGCTTAAAAATATGTTTGAAAAGAATGGGACCACTTAACATTTAGAATAGGGTGCTTTTCCCTTGCTAGGCAGTGCGGCGACAATACTTATAATTAAAAACAAATATATTTATTTCTAAAGAAGCGAAACCGCCCTATAGTACGTGATTCTTATCTCGCTTTATAAGCCAACGGGTTAGACAGCCTATCGGCGTATGTTACACACAGTTCCGCCTCCTTAAAGAGTATTAATTCGTTTGTATGCATTTTATGTTGTCGCGCAGCCTAACTGGGACAGTACATAGTATAATATTATTTATTAGTAGGTAAATGTATAACTGTGTTATTTTCCACTTTTACTCCAAGAATATATGCTTAATTGCTGCATGTGATTCACAAAAATAGCAATTTATATAAAAAAATAGTGCAATAATTTTAAATTCTTGAATAATGTGAATTTATATTCTTGGAAAAGGGCAGTCTTGGCCTCATAAATATTAGCCCTCAATGTCAACGAGGCAGTCCAATTTATTCCTAATGTACCTATTGCTATTTTTGATACATATTCATTCATGTATATTCATGTACTTATGCAGAGATTTATGGCTACCTAGACAATTTAATGTCAGATTATTACATATATTTATAATATATATTCCGTTGTATGGCAAGACAAAGTTTACATGTGCGCGCGATACTACTATTTGTTAGAGAACTTCTGACAGTGACTTCTGCGTACAAGCAGGGGTGTGGTGCGATCATGTGCTAAGCCTTAATTTTGAGGCCAAGGCTCGAAATTCCTGTAATTGGTTGTTATTTATGTATAGAACGCAATAATACGTAGACGCATATTTGTGTAGATTTATATTGAATGCTTCCTTAAATATTTTTAGTGGGGTCCACAAGTATAAGATCTCTGTGTGGCCAGAAGTTCAGTAGCCATGTTAGGCAATTGGCTACATTAGCCTTTGGCTGCTACCTAGAACGACATAATAATTATCACAAAGCAATGTTTATGTGTCTTTATATGTTTATGTCTCTTTAAACTATAAGTTGAAGTCTATTGTTGCTTTGTGTGCTCTCGCAATAAAGTAAGTAAAGTAGTAGATTTAATTTAGGCTACCTAGTTATAAAATATTGACTTTATACCTCATATCGTACTATTCTAATGTCGCATGTCGTGACTAGTCTATTGTACTTCCATGTAACTAGATTAACCTTTTATACCAAGAATTTTCAAAATCTATTGTGAATAATAATTTATTTTAACATTTGTTTGATGAATATTATCTTAAAATATATATTATTTGTTTAATTAAAGATGTTTATTTCTTCTACATTACCTACTCTGGCAGTCGGCAGTCTCTGCTTGAATTTGAATTTGCTGCTCCTTTTGGCAATTGTTATTACCAATCGACTCTCATGCATGACTTGCGTTTATTATATAGTGCGACGACACCCATTAAAAAAACCTTTTATTTTCGCGCGCGACAAAGTGTTACGACGGGTGCAAAGTTTGTTAAAGTTTACATTGTTACCCTACATTTTTGTAAACAATCGTGCAACGGGATATACAAACTTTATATAGATACGAACTAATATTTACAGGGCGTCAAAAAATTCGTCCGCATCGCAGTCAACAGGTAAAGTGCCCAGAAGTCTGGCAGCATTACCGCGTTGGATGTGGTTGGATGGCAATGCTTATTTTTTTGTGCAAAAAACAGGCCAGCCCTCTGGTCACGATTGTCGACAAACCGCTTGGCGATTTCTCGAAATACTACATGGGCATTCGGACCCCATGGCCCTAGTGTTTCAACCCCAAACAGCTCAAAAACATAACTACCAATCAAATTGTGATATTTGCGCCGTTTGAGGTTTTCAGCACCTGCAGCAGCATCTCCAGCGCAACCCACCGTGTTAGGAAGATGGGATGGTGCAAGGGTGTCGACACAAGTTGCATCCCACAGATCTACCCAACTTCCATGGCATTATGGTCATACCATCTGGTCTCTTTCCATCGACGCGTACCAAGCCAGTTGGTTCTAAAACAGCTGGCACCCGGCGGGCGGTGGCAAGAGCACGACGGATGAGATCATTAATGCGTACTGTAGGAATGGCCAAGGTGTCCGAGGCAGAGGTAGTCGACCAATGGATAATTATTTCTAAACGTATTTGAAACTGTCAAATGTCTTTCAGTTTGTGTTCCAATTCTATTAGATCAGGAAGCATAGTACTTGTTCTTCTATCTCTGTCACACATGGGCATTTTTTCCATTATTTGACATAGAAAATGCTTAAAATTACGTCAAAAACATAACCTCAAACTTTACGAAAGTAAAAACTGTTTGAGCATTTTATGTTGTCTAAGAATAAGAAATATAATGGCTGAGGAAAATGGAGCAGTTGAGATAACTAAACAAATACCCGAAGAAGTGAAAGTTGAAGAAGAATATGCTTATTTAGACCGAGGAGGATTCTCTTCGGAAAAGTTTAAAATCGAACTGCGTGGACTGCCCAAGTTTTACGGAATAGCGGTATGTTTACAAGTGTTTTTTTAATATTACTAAATTCGGAGATTTAATTACTATAATATGTACACGAGAAATGTTTAAAGTTTTTATTATTACACGTATGTTTACACGTACGTTTTAGTATCACACGTATGTTTTAAGTTATTCCTATAATTAAAATCTTAAAAAATCTAAAAAGTTTTGGGTAGCTTAATCTGATTTCTATTCAAAAACATTTAATATTTTTAGGAATTAAAGAAACTTATGAATCAGAAGCTAGGGTTGAACACAAGCAAGATAAAGAGACCTAAACATGGAAGCCATTGGTTGTATGCATGCTTTCAAAATGATGAGGAGCGTGAGAAAGCTATAGCAGCACTTAATGGCTATATATGGAAAGGTAAAGATCAAAGAACCCTAGCATAATGAGCTAGAATATAAATACACGAGAGAGCATTTCATTTTATTGTGTCCAGACCAATGACAAAGTTCTTATGCACTTTGGCCTTATATACACACATCTTTTGCTGATCAATAATACATAATTTTCAAGACCTATCAGGCTGGCTAATGTTTAGGTGCCAATACATTCTTAAAAATGTGTGTTTTGTAGGCAAGCCCTTAATAGCAGAGGAAGCCAAGCCAGCTCCAGATCCTCTAGTGAGAAAGAGGAAACAAGATGAAGAAGTAACAGATCCTAAGAAGAAGAAAGAAGATCTTAGCAGGAGCCAAGAAGAAAGGCTGAAAGATGCCACCACTCCTTTCTGGACTATGCCTTATGAGGAGCAGGTATACTTTGTGTTTTCATTATTCAAGCTGGATGTGACAGTAGCTTGCCAAATGGATCAATGGCATGCCAATAATACATGCTGTAATGAACTATCAAGACCAATATCATAATCACTGGCAAAAATTCTTTTTTTTTTTAATCTTTTTCTACCTCTTATTTTGCACCACTGTCACCCATCCACAGACCGACCTTGGCAAGATCTGTGTGGCTGGTATTATATAGGCACAAGCTTCACAGAGATACTTATTCTCTTTCAAATACTGTTGCTATTGGTTTGCTGCTGGTACAACCATAATAGCTGTGTTATAATTAACACTTCAAACGGGATATTTACCATGTTTGTTATTAATTTCTAGTTTCCGATATTTCAAACGCCATGATCATGGATGAATGTTTCAAGTGTTAATTATTATCATGTTAGTAACCATATCAGTTTAAAAATGGAAGGATTCCAATCACAGTTATTTTACCTAGTCAGTTATTCACAGCAAGTTTACTTGTACACAGTTCAGAAATACCCGAAACATTAACACATCCAGTCTACTTATGGCTATAGTAATTTCCCAAAAATTGTTAGGACATTCAACTTCCATACCATTGATTGTACAAGCGATTGCCTTGTTTATTTTTTACTTTTACCTGATCCCACAGCTTAAACTAAAAGAAAAGGAAATTAAAAACATTCTAATGAAGTTTGACAATGAGATCTGGAAAATAGATAAAAAGAGGCGACAAGAAATTGAGACTAAAAGAAAACAAGATCAAGGCCTGAGTTTTGAGCTGAGACCTATTGAGAAGTCACCCGTAACTCAAGGCTATAGAAACAAGTGTGAGTTCACAGTTGGTTTTGATGAGGAGTCCAAGTTGCCCACTGTTGGGTTCAGGCTGGGCAGTTACGTTACGGGTACCGTTGCAGTTGGTCCGATACAAGGAATGATACACATCTCTGAGCAGACAAAGAAGGCTGTCTTGGTAAGTAAATATTGTTTGTTTAGAAAACAAAAATTGTTTATGTAATTAACACAATAACCACTTGCATTGTTATAGCCGTTTTACAAAACTGTCAAAGACTGATTAAAACAGTTGTACTTTGAAAACATAGACTTTAAGATGATAGGCAATGTGATGAACACTTATTTCTGAGAAGGACAGAGACATTCAGGTTGTTTTGATTAAAAATCTCAATGGCAGTGGCTGCTTATTGCAAATCATATTTATGCCTTGTTTTGCACATGCATCATTATTCAACTCTGTGCTAATGTTTTGTAGGTTGATAAACCTAAACAAAATAGATCAATATTTGTCTTATTTATTTTTTAGTTAAATCCATTGTGTACTTTATATTTATAGTTATATTAATTGCTTTCACACATTTTCAACATTAAAATATTGTATTAATTTAGCCACATTTCAGCTATTTCAAAAGTTTGTGCGCAAGTCAAAGTTGGCACCGTTCTCTCCGGCAGACTACTCGGGACATTGGAGGTATCTTACCGTACGGGACTCCACTTCCACTGGAGAAGTTATGCTGATTGTTGTTATGCATCCTCAGGTAAGCTGTAAAAGTACTTTAACAAGAATTTAAAACATAAAGACTCAAGTTACCTTTGGCCTATGTCTTTGCCCGCCTTAACTTAGGGATGTCGGAAGTACTACAGGCATCTGCTGCTGGGATCAAAGTATGCTAGTCCCTACCCCAGATCATGGTCTACCTGTCATCAAAAGTCGTTCAGCCATGCGAAAATTACAAACAGGCAGAGTAACTTTTACATTAATCCATGTATGTGTGGATAACGTAGTGATAGCAGCTGTATTTGTCCCCCGAACGTAGTTATCGTCACTTCATAAAGAAACGGCGGCAAGGGGTTTCTTAATTTAAACTTTAAACAGTGGTTTTCTCTGAATATCTACTTTCTTTTTGTTTTAAGGAACTGTCAGAAACTGAACTTGATAAAATCAAGAAGGACTTGATTGACCATTTCAATTCGGAAGAAGCTATCGCGTGTGGAATCAAGTCTTTGTACTTCGAACTTATGGTTAAAAGGTAATAGTAGGTATTTTTTTATCTGATTTGAAGTCTCATGAGTCTTAGAACACAGCGAACATCCAACGCGAAATGAGGTTGTATTATAGTACTTTGACTGACTAACATCACGCCTGAAATCCTCGAATGATCAGGCAGAGGTGCAACTAATAGTAAACCCATATTTCGCAAGTTATGTTTAAGTCCCATCTCATAGGAGGTGAGCCTAATCCAGACCCCACGACAGCTACTGAGAAATTCCTGCTAGAAAAATCCAAAAACATGTACTAAGAATGATAACTAACGCACCCTGGTATGTCACAAATGAACAATTACATCACGACCTACGAGTCAATACAGTCAAGCAGGAAGTTCATACAAAATCTTATAAAAAACGAATTCAAAACCATCCCAACCCCTTGACGAAAGCACTGATAGAAGAAACCCGGAAAAATTGAAACGGAAAACACCGCAGGATATACTGAAATCCTCATAATATAAAGTAGGATGTGACACTTAAAAGTCACATACCAAGCATGACCTACACACATCAACAAACATCCTTACTATATATATATATATATATATTATATATAATATTATAAAAGCGAAAGTGAGTTTGTTTGTTTGTTTATTTGTTTGTTTGTTTGTTACCTCTTCACGCTTTAATGGCTAAACCGATTTTGATGAATTTTGGTACAGAGATAGTTGGGAACTAGGAGACGGACATAGGCTAATTTTTATTTAAAAAAAGTGGGATATGAGGGAGAACGAGGGAAGAAAAGGGAAAACTTAGCGTTGCTATTACAAATCAATCAGGCGCAAGAGCAAAAACTGCAGGTCTGCTTGGTGTGTTATACCGAATTTAACGCGAGCGAAGCCGCGGGCGAAAGCTAGTACTATATATTTTTCCAGCACGGTAACAGATAGTAGAAAAAAAAAACATGTACACTTAAAAGGGGTCAGAGGTTCACACTCCCGCACTGAGGGTTCCGTACAAAGTTGCTTGCGACATAAACGGCTATATCTTGTGACTACGTTCACGTGGAGGGTTGATTTTTTACATAATATGTATAGTTATATTTCAACTCGATACCTCCACGCGTTTCCGAGATAAAGGGTCTTGACAGATAGACAGACGAATAACAAGGTGATCTTATAAGGGTTCCTTTTTTTAGGAGCTATGGAACCACGGAACTGGCGTGATGTTGTGTTATACTGAAAATCCATACGGTATTAGTTTCAATAACATTGTGTAAAAGTCTAAACTGACATGGTTACTAACATTATAATTAACACTTGAAACGGGATTTTTACCATCATTGTTCATCCGTAATCATGGCGTTTGCAACATGATACAAATAACAAATATGGTAAATATCCCGTTTCAAGTGTTAATTATAAAATTGTGTAAGTTTAAAATATACTTTTCTCTTACAGACGGGTAGGACAAGACGCATCGAAACCAATTCATCTTTCCGGCTCCACACACATTATTGATACTATTCTCGGAAAGCAGTTCAGGATATCGCCCGAGGCTTTCTTCCAGGTAGGCTTTGACGAAGTGTCTTATGTAGAGGATAATGAAATCTTACGTGTGGCACTCGGGGACTGCCGCGGTAAAGCTATTGCATAGCATTTTTTATCAACTTATGCAATAAATAAAAACAATCTAAATAAAATATTTAAAAAGTACTTCCAATGAAAAGAAGTCGCAAAAAGAAACATTTTTTTTATCAACTTATACAATAAATAAAAAACTAAATATAATATTTAAAAAGTACTTCCAATGAAAAGAAGTCGCAAAAAGAAAAACAAGACCTTGGGTTTGATCCAGCGTAATGTCGATTGACTATCCGATTCTCTACCAAACACGCTATTAGAACATTAGAATCGGGATTGAAATAACTGACCGTATTGTGTAAACGACGTTAGACAAGCCACACCTCCGTGCCCGTCGGAGTGGGGACACTTGGTGTGGCTTGGTGCACATGCACTAAAAACGTAACGAGGTCATTCATCAGCAGATTTTACACCTCACATTTTTCTCATACCGGGCGCCTTATATATGAAAATCGATTCTTATGGAGTAAACTCCAAAAAGAAATATAGAAGTTGTAGAAATACTATGGATGATGATAGCATGGGTATAAGTGTGGTTAATTAGAATTGAGAATGTAACTGATACAGGAACATAATATCAGTTGATTATATGCATTTTCATGTTTGCATATGCAAGTGCAGAAAACCCTACTTTTATACCGTTATTGCATATTTTTGTACTTTTTCATCGATAGTGCTATTCTTATATTATATCAGTACTTAAATACATACGTCTTGTAAGGAATAAAGGAAGCAAAACGCTTATATCAATGGTATCAGGGAAAGTTTGCCTAAGGTTTCTGCACAAATGGCGTCATTCCAGTTCCGTCTAGTACAGGGGTGTCGAACCTTTTTGCATCAGCGTGCCATTTTTTTTCTACAGTAATGTTTAACGACGTCATAAACATGCCGACGACAATTATGACATAGTGATTATTGGGAAAATAATAAAACTAAATTTTATTCTCTCGAATCTATTTTTTTGCCTCTTTGCCACCAAAAAAACGTTAGGCTCACTTGAAATCATTATTTATAACATTTGAAACGGGATATTTACCATGTTTACTATTTATTTTGAGTTTCCAATATATTGTGGCACACTCCAAAATTACAGATAAACTAAAGTTATTGCGGGTGGGTGGGTGTTTATAAGCAGACAAAATGGTCTAAGCTCTTCTTGATTCGTATTTTGCCCTCGGTACCGCTACCATACCACTGTCACTCGTAACTCGATTCCGTTCTCGAAACACGAAACTTACTCACTTAAAATAATTAGCAATATGTACTTAGTGAAACTTATAATTAGAACTAAATTGCAAACCGTTTTAATCTGTGGTGTGGCTTAAACATTGTGTCGCGTGCCATTGGTTTGCTATCCCTGGTCAAGTATATCGACGATGACGTAGAGAGGTCATTGTCAGTCTACACTGAAAAATTTTAGAAAGTAAATGGAAATTCCAATAATAAATAGCATTTTGATGAATATAATCCATACTATGAGTATAAACTGCCTGTACCTTGTAGTGGAGTTAGTTTACAAGTAATCAAATGTTGGTTGTAGGTGAACACTGCGGGGGCTGATGTGCTGTACCGAAGCGCTATAGAGATGAGTCAAGTGCAACAGGACTCTACCGTAGTCGATATATGCTGCGGGACTGGCACTATTGGACTGTGCTTCGCTCAGGTAACCAACTGACTTTATACAAGGTGTAACATGATAACTGCAAGACCTGTATGAGCATACAGCACGAGGTCTCTCTCGAAACATGGAATTGAATAACTTTTGTTCTTGAAATTCGCAAAAAAAAACGATATTTTTTCAAAAACTGCGATTAGCTGATCAACATGTATGGTAAAACTAAAAATAAAGTCATAAAATAAAACGTTCGGTTTCATGGTTTTCACCTTCACCACACGATCGGTCTTGCTAAGCTACACATCGTATTGTATGAAAATAACAAAATTATAATTTAAATGTCCTTGTAGGTATGCCTTAGATTGGTAGATACAAATTGATAAAAAATAATGTAAATACATATTAAAAAAAGACGGCAATTTTTTGCTTCAATTTTTGTTTTATCCATTTTTGGGATATGATTAAAGAAAGCCCTATCTTTCCATGTTTGCATTTTGAAGGTAGATAGTTGTGTTAGACAAAAGACAACTTAATTATTCATTATTAGCTGCGTTCGACATGCGATTGCGATGCAATGGCACTTTTTTTAAACTTCTCTGGCGTATATAGAAAATCTGTGCTAAATGTCATTAAAATCGGTTCATTACTCTATAGTGACGATCGAACAATATTTTATATAAATATAGATTACCATTACATGCTGAAAACTAAGTAAATTCTCCGTGACAAACAATGCTTATTCGTTTTTTGCTTTAGGCAGAGCGCTCACATACAAATTTTTTTTAAAACGAAAGTTTAACGTAACCAACGAATATTTGTGTGCATTACACGCCTCCTTAATACATTCAGACTTATAGTCCTTGAAACAGGCGTATTGGCGGTATGTTATTAACCTAAGCATGATTTTACAGCACTGCGGCAAAGTATTAGGCCTAGAAATGATACCGGAAGCTGTGAAGGACGCTAAATCGAACGCCGAGCTGAACAACATAGAGAACTGCGAGTTCTTCACGGGCAAAGCTGAGGATATTCTGCCGTCAGTCCTCGCGAGAGCCACCGGAGAAGATATCATCGCTATAGTGGACCCACCGAGAGCTGGACTACGTAAGTAATATTTTTCGCTTTTTGATTTGTATACAGGTATTCATCATCATCATTGTTTTGTCCTGAAGGGTTAATATGACCGGGCCTGTGGACGGTGAGCAATGGGTAGCTCACCGTCAGTCCGTCTATTGACGATAGGCCGTGTCGACGGCGCGTTAATTAGTGTTCCACGCGCGCTTAAGAGAGGTCAGCAAAGCAGAGGGGCCTGCTAGGGCCACCGCCTGCCGGGGTTGCAGGTTGTTCGAAAGAAAGAGATACCGCGGCCCCGGAACATAAAGGACAAGAGAAGTAACATGGGTGTGTTTTAGTCAGTACAAGTCCGACACTCTGCCATCAACAAACAAAGGTGGTGTAAACTACCAGTGTGCCAAATTTAATCACGCTGGTTGGCTAGTTATTCACGCTGAAATAAAATTAAAATAGTAGGTACTGTTTTAAGGCGTCATGGTTAGCCACCTGCATGTCGCGGGTTCGATTCCCGTACGGAACAAATATTTGTATGGCCTGCTGATAGTTTTTTCGGGTCTGGCTGTTGGTGTGTGTGAGTTTAAATGTTTGTAAACGCACCCACGATACAGGAGAAATTCCTAGTGTAGGGCAAAGTTTTTTTTTTCTTTAAAAAAAAATACCTAACGAGTTATTAGTATTTGCGATTAACGCCTTGTTTGATAGATTGTGTTGGAAGTTTATTCTTCACTATTTCTTAAAGTCAATTATTTAATACGAGATTTGCCAACAGAATAAATTCAATAGACCTTCGGAGACCGGAGTAATTAGCCATAGATAACCTTTATAAAGTTAAAGGATCTATAATTGTATGTGTTTCTGCCCTCAGACATGCGCGCAGTAACCCAACTCCGGAACACCCAGAAGGTCAAGCGACTGGTCTACATCTCATGCAGTCCATCATCAGTTGTAAAGAACTTCATAGACCTCACCCGTCCGTCTTCCAAGACATTGAGAGGAGCCCCGTTTTTGCCTGTAAGGGCTGTACCCGTGGATATGTTCCCACAAACCAAGCATGTGGAGCTGGCTATATTGTTTGAGAGAGAGGTAAGACAATTTGATAAGAGAAGACGATAAAGGATTTGTTTGGGACCCTATCAGGAAATTACAAATATCGATCAAAAATAAATCTTTACTTAGTTGTATGTTTTCTGTGATTAGCGCTTTGAAAAATCCAACAATATTATTGTTTTATTCTCTTAGACCACTAAAAAATCTTTAGTATAAAATTAAGTCGCTTCCGCTGTCTGTTTGCTTAGATCTTTTGAACTCCTCAACGGATTCGAATGCAGTTCTCAGCAATAGATAGAGTGATTAGATATGAAGGTTTATATGTTTAATATTGTTAGTATCTACATTGCACCCGTGCAAAGCCGGGGCTAGTCAATAGTAAATTATTACGCATATTTTTAGGGTTTCGTACCTCAAAAAGAAAAAACGGAACCCTTATCGGATCACTTTGTTGTTGATCTGTCTGTCTGTCAAGACACTATCTCCGGAACGCGTAGAAGCATCGAGTTGAAATAAAACCATATACTCAACTCTGTGGTCCCTTTGTGCTATGAAAAAGTCAACCTTCTAATTCTACACAGTCAAAAAATGCTGCTTATGTAGCAAGTTTGCACGGAACCCTCGGTGCGTGAGTCTGACTCGCACTTGGCTGGTTTTTAATATCTAGCTTTTCTGTAAATAATGGTTACAAAGACCCTTAACACTTATCTAATACCGAGTTTCGGCGGGACCAATAAAATAGGCCGAAACCGAACGTTCCTTTGGTCAATATTTTTTTATAGGCATGAATGGGGCTTCAATATAATTGTACGAAGCCTGGCTTACTTAACTTCAACTATTTTATTTAGAAAATGAACGGTTTAAAAGATTTTGTCTCATACAGCACTTGTTTCTATTGATGTCAGCTATTAATTAATACAGAATTGCTGGTGGTTGCGGAATATGGTTATCTTCCACAATTTTTGCCCAAGTGTTCCGACTTCATTATGATATCAAAATAAATATACCCACAAAATCAATATTTGTTTTGCAGAAATCGGAAGATGCAGTTGAAAAAAAATCAGCAGATCCAATTGAAAAGGAATCGGCAGGTTCAATTGAAGACAAATCGGCAGATTCAATTGAAGACAAATCGGCAGATTCAATTGAAGGGATATCATCAGATCCAGTTGAAGAGAAATGTGCAGAATCAGAAGAAACGAAAGTTAAAAGTGACGAGATTAGCGAAGTAGTTAATGACGTGGACATGAAAGAGAATACTAATGTAGTATAATATTTGGTGATTATTGAAATTAAATGTTTAATGTTCATCAATTTCATGTCTTATTTTCCAACCAGTTCTTTTTTATTATTTATAGATTTACTTCAATTTTATATAATTTGAATAAAAACAGGTTAGTACCAAAAACAAGCGTCTTCAATATTCTAAATAATATTATAAATCTGAAAGTGGGTTTTTCATGACGCCTTGAGTCGCACGTCATTTTCTACAACTCAGTTCAAAACGAGTCATTTCATCACTTTTCTACAATAAAAAGTTAATTTTTTTAGTAAATGACTTATAAAAACACTGAGAAAAACAATTGTGAAATCCAGGCAACATTAATATGTGTGGGTGACATGACAAGCTAACTAACGCCATGATTGCGGTTTTAGATAAAATGGCTTACAGACAGACCGTAGGCGACAAATGATATGTTTTATGCCGTTTTTTTTTGTTTCGTTTAAAAACGTTGCCCCACACTAGGAATTTCTCCTGTATCGTGGGTGCGTTTACAAACATGTAAACTCACATACACAAACAGCCAGACCCGAAGAACTACCTGTAGCCCATACAAATATTTGTTCCGTGCGAGAATCGAACGCGCGACACGCAGCGCAGCAGTCAATCGCTCGGCCACTGCGCCAACCGTGCCTTTAGAACGTTCCTGTGGAATAATTTCGCACATCTACGCAAGCGAAGTCGCTGGCCGCAACTAATCCATAATGTAAGTAAGTGTCCTATTTTGCTACCTAGATGGACCATGACAACTGTAATAATTTGTAACCCGTCCAAGAGGAAATATTGAACAATTTATTGTTAGTTGGACGAAATCTTTGTTAACCTCTCCAGGACACCATTACTTACGTCAACTATCCGTCAAGCACCGCCGGTCAGGCTCTTATCGTAAGCGTAATCTGATTTTAAGACTTATCTTTACTACAAATACAGTTTTAAATCGGTCGGGGTCTAGTGGCACAAATTTGTGCCAGCGGGGCTCAACGGTAATACTTGTTTACTGGCACGTTTTTGTGCCGCTGGGGCTCTAGAGGTTAATTACCTACCTAAACAAAAAACGGCTACATCAAGCCAATTAATGATTTTCAATATCGTTGGCCTAAAATTATCAAAAGCTGCAACGCCGTTTTGGAAAATTTTACAAGGGCGGGAAAATACCTCTTTTGTTTTTCGTATTAATTTTGATTTCTATTATTCATTAATACATTGTGTGACTAAAAGAGTGATGGATCTGAATGTTGAAGGACGGAGCGCGAGAAGAAGGCCAAAGAAAAGATGGGTGGATTGTGTAAGGAATGATAGGGACAAAGGAGTAAATGATGCCGTGACGTCCGATAGGGGAGAATGGAAGAAGACAACGTGTTGCGCCGACCCCAAATAGAAAGGGACAAGGGCAGAAAAATGATGAGATGTTGTATTATTTTGCGGGACAAAAATGTATTTATTCTAATTTATTGAAAAATATAATAATTTACTCAATCATCAAGTCATCCAAATTTTGCAGTTACGAATTTTATTAATCTTCCTGACGTGTCGATGACAATTTAAGTGAGTTAGCCCAAATTTTGATACAATTAAACCTACGCTTTAAGGTTGGTTACGCTTCGTAACTTATAGTTATATTTTTCTACATCACCTATGGCGATTGAAAGGCATTGGTTTTCGTCTAGTTTATTGAATATGTGCCATATATCTTGATTAGGTGATTTGCTCGCGCCGAGCAGCGCGCGCGCCATGCCGCGCCGCACCGACGCGTTTAGTCACGCTCTAACCTTGGGATCGCGTGGATGCGCATGCTATGTGTGACACTAACTAGTCCCATCGCGCCCTAAAACCCCCTGAACTGAACCTATACGAACTGTTATCAACCTACTCCAGACCTACTTTAGTGTGTTGTGTACTGCTGGCCAGCCTAGTGTATCCAGAAAAGACCTGTAAGCTGCTCCTCCCGAAAGCGGACACGTGGCCGTCGCCTGCGCGCGCGCGTGGAATCGCTGGTCAAGGTATGTGGTACAATTGATAAATTGAACGATCTCCTGTGCCTTTCTTCCCGATTGCGTATTTTTTGCCTTCAACTTCGTGCGACAGAATCAGCAATTATAGCCTAGGTTGCTCTAATAACTTAGGCTCCATCCGCGTGTGAGTTTAGCGGAAATTGACAACTTCTGCAGGTTATACGCACCATTTTGGTCCTTCGAGCCGGATTATTAATTTTGGGCCTTTTTACAGCCTATATTTAAGTCCTAAAAGTCTGATTTTGAGAAAAAAAACTTAGGAATTTTCAATATTAATTGCATATCATCACACAACTCTCAACTCTATTGTTTTACAAATAAGGTTCAAACTGCCTTGCGTTTGCAATAGGTCAACCGTCAAATCCATTCTTAATTTAAATCTTTAAGTTCACTATTTAAAGCTCCGAAGAATACAGTTAATTGAATATCAACGTTGATTCATATCGCTAAATACGTTTATTTAATAAAATCTGTTAGTTTTCGGCGTAATTACATATTTTTTGTTCGGTTGTAAAAATTGTGGGTAGTAGGTATAAATCGTCGTACGTTGACTGTGGAATGTTCCAGGTCTGAACTTTGTTCGCGTACCCACGGTTAAATTTAGTTACGCATTAGAAACTTTTACATACTTATTATGTTGGTACTAATCGAAATTGCTAAATGAATAACATTGATTGTTATTGTATGATACACTTGTATAGGTTCGTTAGGTTTACGCCTGTTATATTCGTATTGCACGAGCAGGTATGCTTTATATAGCGAGACTCAACCGCATATGTTTAATTATTGCAATTAACCATATTATCATCGCATCGCTTGTTATTTTGTTTTGTAGGAAGGTGACTTGATTTCTTGACAGAAACCTTCAGGTAAAATAACCGATGTGTATAAACTTTACGCGTTAATTCTCCTCAATGGAAACAGCCGTATATTTATACATATCACACCCGCACTTCACGTTTGCGACCGTAGTATGTACTTACTAGATAACTTATTTCAAACCGTCATCTACGCGTCTACTCGTGAAGAAATTTACTGTTTCTTACGAAGTTATTTCGTTAAGAATACACTCGCATCGCTTACGAAAATAAGTTTATACTTTTTTCTAAGTTCAACACTTAACTTATTGTTAGTTAAGAATCTGTACTTTCATATTACTTGTATTGAGTAAGTTAATCTCATTCAAGTGGAAGTTAGTGCAGACAAGTTTATAGCGTCGCATCCGACATAAATGTTTTTATCGGGTTGTAGGTATATCTGAGCTAATCATAAATATAGTATATAGATGGGTACGTTCATAACATATTTGGCGTGCTTACTATTTTAATTTATATTAGATTTTGTTACGTGCACTTGGTTAAAGCGTCGGTAGTTTATATTTGTTTACTTTTCAATTTAATATTGTTAGGGTTTCGCGTGTACGGAAACTTCGTTCCGTACTATATACTTAAGTTATAAAATCTTTCATTGGCTTATCGGTTTGATTGGCCCCTAACCTCACTCCCTGGGGTTCCGTAGAAGATAAAGGTTGATTTAATATAATTAATTTTGCGTCATATTTGACTTCTGTTCACAATGAGTGACAAAGTTAAACTTCGATTATTGGAAGGTAAACGTGACGCATATTTTTCGCGGGTTCAAAGGATTTTGGATTCAACTAAATCTTTAACTACCGAAAGATTACGCAAGGCTTTCATCGCTCAGGCGAAACAAATTGATGGATTGCGTAGTGAATTCAATGGACTAATGGACGAGATAAATATGCTCAATTTGACATTGGATCCAACCTGTGAAGTAAGCTATGGCGCATTGCATTCATTTGATGAGTTGGTCGGCGAAATAAGGTTTAGTTTATCTTCATTAACTGAGTCAGGTGATTTCCAGAAACCTAGCCCGTCAGCGAGCCCAAATGCTCACCATATACAGGTTCCTAAAATCGAACTGCCTACCTTTGACGGTGATATTCAGAGCTTTCCGTTCTTTTACGAGACTTTCAAACGTATTATACATACTAACGTAGATTTAACAGATTCTGATCGCATTCATTATCTGTTGAGTTGTTTAAAGGGAAAGGCTAGGAATGTGGCTGAAGGTATTGTACCTTCTGGCGATAATTACCTTCTTGTCTGGGAGGCGCTCATCGCCAAGTACCTAGATACTCGCGCGCTCGCTACTAATTATCTAAATCAGCTGTTCTCCTTGAAACCGTTCGGATCGACTCCCGCTAATATTGAAAAGGGTTTCGATAAATTGACTTCTACGATTGCGGGACTCAAACAATTGAAAATAAATAAGTTAGATGATTTTATATTTATTCATTGGGGTCTTAAGTTAATAGACTCTGATATTGCAAAACATTTTGAAATGTCGCTTCGTAATCAACAAGAGTTAGATTATGATTATTTCGTAAAGTTTGTTCGTGAACAAGTAAAAATCTTGTATCGCACCTCTCCTGCGGCTAGTAAGTCCGCCCCCGCAGGTAGCCCCCGCGCCTCATCTAAGGAATCGCAGGTGTTTGTGGCTACTGAATCTAAATGTTCACTTTGTCATTCGACGCATAAAACCTTGTTTATGTGCAGGGCGTTTCAAAGGTTGAGCGTAGATAATAGATTTAAGTTTATAAAAGACAATAACCGATGTGGTAATTGCCTAAGTAGCAAACATACTGTCTCTAAGTGCCTATCGAAGTCAACATGTAGGAAATGTAACGGTAAGCATCATTCCTTATTGCATTTTGAGCAATCGGTGCAAGCCCCTGCGCCGACGCCCGCTAGCGCCCCCCCCTCCGCTTCTGCGGCCGACCCAGCTACTTCCGATCGTGTGGCGTTGTGTACGCATTCTTCTGCTCAAGTCCAGGCCACACGTAGTACGGAAGTGCTGGCTACTGCCAAGGTGCTGGTGGCGGGTAGGAAGGGTAAGGCCGTGATGGTTAGATGTCTCTTGGACCCTGGGTCGCAAAAGAATTATATGACATCGCGTTGCTGCCGTATGCTCGGTCTAACTATACATACTGACTCGATAACTACCGTTCGTGGTATTGGTGGCACGTCGCAGCCCGTTCGCGGCTCGGTGAATCTTACGTTCAGCTCACGGTTTTGCTCGCAGCCTAGGTATGAAATAGACGCTTTAGTTTTGGATCAAATAACCGGACAGCTTCCACTGGGTGCTATAAATACAACTGTATTAAGTCATATTGATCCTAAACTACTCGCGGATGACAGCTGGGGTGTGCCAGGTAATATTGACATGTTACTTGGGGTCAAGTTGTTCGCTAAGTTATTGCGACCTGGTCACGTGACCAGCGTACCCGGTTGTCCCGACGCATTGGAGACTGTGCTCGGCTACATACTTCTAGGAGAAGCACCTATTATCGAACCTCCAACTGACACTCTGTCTTTCTTTGCGAGTTCGTTCGATAACTTCGATCTTCGTAAGTTTTGGGAGATTGAAGATGTCACTGCTTCATCCATTGGGAGTGTGGATGATAAACAATGTGAAGAGTTTTATTGTGACACAATTACCCGCGCTCCAAATGGCAAGTATGTTGCAGCTTTACCACTGAAAACTGACGCGTCAGCATTAGGAAATTCTTTTAATATGGCTCGCAAGAGATTCTATAGTCTTGAACGTAAACTTAAATCACTTCCTAACGTCAAACTTCTGTATGATGACGTCATACGGGATTATCTAAAAAACAATTATATTTCTTGGGTGCAGAATATCGTACCTGAATGTATGTTGCCCAACCGAAATTGTAAGGAGCGAGAAATGGAATACTATATTCCTCACCATGCTGTCATTCGAGAGGATAAGGTGACCACCAAGTTGCGTGTGGTCCTAGACGCGAGTGCATGTACAGATAACGGCACCTCGCTCAATGATATCCTGTACGCCGGTCCAGCCCTTCAGGCTGACCTTTTCAACATTTTGTTAAATTTTAGGCTTTTTAGTGTCGCTGTTTCCGCAGATGTCAAATCTATGTACCTGCGTATAGGTATACGTGCACAAGATCGTTCACTACAACGTATCTTATATCGGTTTAATGAGGAAGAGGAACTTCAAATTTATCAGTTTTCAGTGCTTCCCTTTGGTTTAAAGTGTAGTCCTTTTATAGCTATTCGCACTATCCAACAGTTATGTCAGGATGAAGGAACACAGTTGCCTCTCGCCAGGGACATTTTGCAGCGAGATATTTATATGGATGACATAGTTAGTTCTATACCTAGCAGTGCGCTAGCTATAGACTCGGCTCGTGAACTTATCAAAATATTCTCTCTCGGCGATTTTCAATTGACGAAGTGGTCTAGCAACAGTGTCGATGTTCTTCGGACTATTCCAGAATCATTACGACTTTTACAGAGCGTGGACCTAAGTAAAGATCCGACTCAGAAAATACTGGGACTTCGTTGGTTCCCTGACGAGGACTCTTTCGTGTTCCAGGTTAACCCTGATGTTCGCACTTGCACTAAACGGAATATTCTTTCTTCCATCGCACGTCTTTTCGACGTTTTAGGCCTCGTTGCACCGATAATTTTATACGCCAAGCTTCTTATCAAAGAGCTTTGGCTTGTCAAACTTGGATGGGATGACGTCCCACCACCTCGCATTGTTCGTCTGTGGGAACAGTTTCAATCTGAACTGCCAATTATCTCTGAATTGAGATTTTTGAGACATGTTGGCGTCGTAAAACGCTGTAGACTCTCACTCGTCGGTTTTGCCGACGCTAGTGAGAAGGCTTACGGTGGTTCGGTTTATGCCCACGTTGTCAGACCTGACGGTAG
Organism: Ochropleura plecta; assembly: GCA_905475445.1. Lineage (NCBI taxonomy): Eukaryota > Metazoa > Arthropoda > Insecta > Lepidoptera > Noctuidae > Ochropleura > Ochropleura plecta. The sequence continues at coordinate 6,392,903 of FR997735.1, forward strand.
TGTCGTGGTCTCGCTGGTGTGTGCGAAATCTAAAGTCGCTCCACTGAAAGTAGTTTCGCTAGCTCGTCTCGAGTTATGCGCCGCACTCCTCTTATCAACTGTGATAAAGCGAGTATATAATCTTTTCGCAGCTCGACACGCCATTGAGGTAGTCGTAGCTTTTTCGGATTCAACTGTAACCTTAAGTTGGATTCACTCTGCACCGCATCGATGGCACACCTTCGTAGCCAATCGTATCGCTAAGATTCATGAGAATCTCTCGGCAGATCACTTCTTCCATGTGAAAGGGTCTGAAAATCCCAGTGATTGCCTCTCTCGCGGTTTAACGCCTGCCCAATTAGTTCATCATCCGTTGTGGCTAAATGGGCCGTCGTGGCTTAAACTTCCCCGCGCTGAATGGCCGATAAAACCCTTCGTTTCAGGCGAGTCGCAAGAGCTTCCTGAAATGAAACCCGTGGCTTTACCTGTGCTCTCGCACGAATGCTCTGACAGAAGTCCTCCTTCTGACAACATTTTGTACGTTCGCTCTACCAGGTTCTCGTCCTGGTTTAAATATTTAAAAACTATTTGCTTAGTTTATAAGTTCATGAAACGGCTCCCTAGAGGGCCCGTTATCGCGTCTGATTTAGAGTTCGCTGAATCTTGTGTGTGGCGATCAGTGCAGAGGATTCACTTTGAATCTGATCTCGATCGTTTAGCCCGCAATGAGTTGTGCTCTAAGCCAGTACAACGGTTAAGTCCCTTCCTTCACGAAGGACTTATCCACGTTGGAGGTCGCCTAGCAAACTCTGAGCTAGATTTTGACTCTCGTCATCAGATCCTCCTTCCGCGTCAAGATCATATAGTGGAGCTTTTAGTTTCCCACTATCATGTGACTAATTTCCACACAGGACCAACCTTACTCGTATCTCTATTACGACAAAGGTATTGGATCCTGTCCGCGCGACGTATTGCACGTCACATTACCTTTAAATGTAACATTTGCTTTCGAGCAAAGCCACGACCTACCTTTCCTATAATGGCGGATTTACCACGTTGCCGCGTTGAGTCGGCTCCTAAGGCTTTCTCTCACACAGGTTGCGACTACGCGGGACCCTTCTTGGTCACGTCGGTGCGTGCTAGAGGCCAAAGGGCCAGGAAAGCATACATCTGCCTTTTTACATGCTTGACCACTCGCGCTCTACATCTTGAGATTGCCTCTGATCTTAGCACTGCGAGCTTTCTGTCAGCGTTGAAACGCTTCCTGGCGCGTAGAGGTCCGGTTCAGTGTTTGTACACGGATAATGCTACCAATTTTATTGGAGCCAAATCCTATCTCCGAGATCTCTACCAATTCTTGGCTAAAGAGTATCACCCCTTGTGGGAAAGAGAACTTGAAGAGCATCGAATCACACTCAAAAACATCCCCTGTAGAGCTCCACATTTTGGTGGTTGTTGGGAAAGTGAAGTGAAGAGTGTCAAAACGCATCTCTGCAAAGTCATTGGTCAGCAAATTCTTAGCTTTGACGAGTTTAACACTATGCTAACTCAAGTAGAAGCTTTACTAAACTCGAGGCCTCTGTATGCGATCAGCTCGGATCCGTCAGAGCCCACTTCATTATCACCGGCGCACTTCTTGCATACGAAACCTCTTTTATTTCTTCCCGCTCACGAAGTCAATGAAACGCGCTTACATCTTATTTCGCGATATGAATTGACTGATCAGATGGTTCAATCTTTTTGGAAGCGGTGGCGCCAAGAGTACTTGCACACCCTACAATCCAAACAGAAATGGAACACTACTGCCAATCCAATACGGGTCGGGATGGTTGTCGTCTCCATGCAGGACAATGTGATGCCTCTGCATTGGCCGTTAGGAGTAATTCACGAAACATTTCCAGATAAAAACGGAGTTTGTAGAGTCGCATCTGTCAAGACTCAAAGCGGGATCCTTCAGAGTCGCCCGGTAGTAAAGTTGTGCCCTTTGCCAACGCAATAAGTTTAGTTACCTTAATATTAATTCTTACCTTGCACCAATGTGCAGTATTAGATTTAGTTACCGCGTAGAATAGTTAGTTAAGTATCCTCATTTGTTATATAGAGTCGCAACTCTAGAGTTCTTATAGCTTTTGTGGAGTTGTGATGATATGCAATTTTGTATTTACTTCTCCTTAGTGTTTCGAAAGTGGGAACTTTCAAGCCGGGGAAAATGGTTACGCTTCGTAACTTATAGTTATATTTTTCTACATCACCTATGGCGATTGAAAGGCATTGGTTTTCGTCTAGTTTATTGAATATGTGCCATATATCTTGATTAGGTGATTTGCTCGCGCCGAGCAGCGCGCGCGCCATGCCGCGCCGCACCGACGCGTTTAGTCACGCTCTAACCTTGGGATCGCGTGGATGCGCATGCTATGTGTGACACTAACTAGTCCCATCGCGCCCTAAAACCCCCTGAACTGAACCTATACGAACTGTTATCAACCTACTCCAGACCTACTTTAGTGTGTTGTGTACTGCTGGCCAGCCTAGTGTATCCAGAAAAGACCTGTAAGCTGCTCCTCCCGAAAGCGGACACGTGGCCGTCGCCTGCGCGCGCGCGTGGAATCGCTGGTCAAGGTATGTGGTACAATTGATAAATTGAACGATCTCCTGTGCCTTTCTTCCCGATTGCGTATTTTTTGCCTTCAACTTCGTGCGACAGAATCAGCAATTATAGCCTAGGTTGCTCTAATAACTTAGGCTCCATCCGCGTGTGAGTTTAGCGGAAATTGACAACTTCTGCAGGTTATACGCACCAAAGGTGCTATAAACAACTAAACTTATGTACCAAAAAAAAATTCTAAACCACAGTTTACCTCCACAGCCTAGCTGTAATTTAATAAAACAGTAATCTGCGCGACCTCATCTCGGGAGGGAGCCGTTCCTGAAGGAATTTAATATAGCGCCGACATCGCCCTGTGCATTCCACTGCCGAAGCGTCTAGAACATTTCAATAAGACGTATGAATAAATATAATATGGATCCTCTGGACATATTGTCACGAAGGGTTTTCAGCTAGTGACTAGTTGAACACCCGGATTCTTTTATTGTATTTTTAACAGACTTTAAAACAAGGAGGAAAAAAATACTGTATTTTTTGTTCCATTTTGTTACGTGATTTCTCCGTCAATTATGGGTCGATTGTCAAAATTCTTTTTATAATCGAATGGGTATATAATTTACTAGCTGGCGCCCGTGGCTTCGCCCGCGTGATATCGAAAATAAACTCCTACTATGTGTTATTCCAGACTATACTCTACCTCTGTGCCAAATTTCATTAAGATCCGGTCAGCCGTTTTGACGTGAAAGTGTAACAAACATCCATACATCCATCCTCACAAACATTCGCATTTATAATATTAGTACGATGATTTATCCTTACTAATATTATAAAAGCGAAAGTGAGTTTGTTTGTTTGTTTGTTACCTCTTCACGCTTTAATGGCTACACCGATTTTGATGAATTTTGGTACAGAGATAGTTGGGAACCAGGAGACGGACATTTTTTTTTAAAATGAGTGGGATGTGAGGGAGAAAGAGGGAAGAAAAGGGAAAACTTAGCGTTGCTATTACAAATCAATAAGGCGCAAGGGGAACTGTGTTACCCCGAATTTAACGCGAGCGAAGCCGCGGGCAAAAGCTAGTCTTCTATAATGCATATTATTTCTTCTAATGTTTATGGACGATATGGTTATATCTCTTAGTAGCAATGAAAAATGAATACCTACTCGACAAAACAAAAAAATCGTCTTCCAAAAATACACTGCAATGGAAGTCTTCGATAAAAAATAGTTCTATGTTGGAAGTGGAACCTAGATGATAGAGGTTATATAGATCGGCTACCCCTGAAAACTTCAGTGACTATATAAATGAACAAAACTACAATTATTCAAAAAGTACTTAATCATAAAAAAACCCTTTCTTGTTCTAATCCTTCGTGGTTTCTTCAAACTTTTCTCTAATCTGAATCTGATAAGGCAGAGACGGCTCATTGTTCTCTTGGACGTATTCCTATTATTTTATCCATTGCATGCGCTTGAACTCACTGGTTGAAGAGAGATAACGTGCGGATTTCACCAGACTGCGTCGTTGTTGAGCATGGCGGCCTGGTTTTCGATTCCCAGTACGAGCAAACTGTGATGTTTCACAGGCACGGAGTCTGGATTTATGCCTGATTAATTGTAATAGGATCGCCTCCTATTACGTTTTAAAAAAACTGTTTACAACTGGTATACTATTAGGTACACCTGTGCTTTCCTTCCCTCCGAGTTATGTTACGAAATAAACGGCTTACAAAAATTTTAACTTCCATAAGAAAAATTAAGAACTTGTTTTCCCGTCTATACCAAGCCTTTTGCTTGCTCCACTGGACTGTACCGCAACCGACATACCGACCGTTCCCACAAAATAAGTCTGATAGGTATATATCTACAGCTGGGAACGACAAGGATGCCTCTCATTGTCTCCTTGGCTGCGGACCTAAGCAGACCATTCCTAGAGAGATGTTCTATGGAATGTACTAGTGGTCCACTATGGCTCTGAAGTGTGTAGTTACGATATTGTCTTTGTTTGTGTGTTCGCATTTTTCTTATACTATTAATAAAAATGGTGGTAAGTAAATCTTTTATAAATTTTAATTTTATTCGTGGATTATTTGCAAACAAACGCGAGGTCCAGGGTTCGATCCATGCCTGATGGTGTCAGGTGTGTAAGTGTGTTACGGGTTTTGTTAGCATAGAAATCGAAATACTCAATTTTGGACTTGGACTATCCTTTTATATCTACTACATTTTGTTTCTGCCTACCTTAATAATCACCTCTGAAACGAATCAAGCTGTTTAATAAGATTTTATTCTTCTTTACCCAGACCGACAGATAGCCGAGTCTGAATCAGTACTGGACCCAAACGGTGCATTCTTACTGAAATGGCGAATTGATTACTCCATGCGGAAAATTCAGTTTCAAATTGTAATATCTGAAAAAGCTCCGACATTTTACTGGTTTGCTCTAGGTTTCTCTGATAGAGGAAACTTGAATAATTCGGATGTCTGTCTGTTTTGGACCGATTATAGAAGAAAACATCATTTTGAGGTTTGTACCGTTACTTATGTGATCTGGTAAATTATCCGGTTAAAAAAAATTAATTAATTTGATGTTAAGTGATTATTTAGATTTGCCTTTTATTAGTTGATAGCTTTACTGTGTCATTACGTTAAGGCCTGTAAGGATAGTTATAAGGGGGATATATAAAGAACAAAATTGCACTACAAGACTTTGATCGGAAACGCGACTGGTGAGGTGTTGTGCGTGATATCTTGGGTTTGGTTCTAGGGTATGTATGTCAGTGTAACTGAGTTTTCCTTTGTGAATTTCTTCTGTAGGAACCCAGTGAATAGATAACTAACGTAATGCCATGATGGCAATGATGCTGATCAAATCACCTTGCTTTGTAGGACATGTACGCGGACAATGAAGGAAAATTATTGCGGGACGCTAAACAAGATTGCGACTCGTTTTATGTAGACGCGGAAACTCAGAGTTTGGTGTTTGAGAGGTTCTTGGACACCTGTGACCCTGATGACTATATTATTGAGGTGAGTAAACTATTTAACCAAAAACCTGTAACTTGATTTACTGACTAGTCATTGACGCGAGATATACAGGACATGAGATTTGTTTCCACTAGGCATTTTCCGGCTCTCGAGGGTCCGAAACATCTATCGGGCAATCTTGGAAAGATTGTGATTTGTCAAAGATTTGTTTTCCTCTCCAAAAATCAGAATTTTTTCAAGAGGTTTTTCCTTTTAAATTAATTGCGTTACTTCGTAAAGTTCATCCTTTTTGCGGATGGAAAATAATCTTCTTCATCGAAATAACTTCCCCTCTTTGGACGGGGCGGGGGGGAGTGTCAGACTTGTACTGAATAAAACCCACCCACTTTCCTCCTCGAACAACTCGCAATCCCGGCAGTCGGTGGCCCTGGCAGGCCCTCTGCAGAGGATCACCCTGTGATAAATAAAAAAATAACAGTGGTAGAACATCTAAGCTACGTTAAAAAAAATAAACACGATTTATTTTACAGGAAGGCACAGTCCACGTAGTATGGGCTCATGGCAACGACAAGTTATTCTCATCCAAAGGGCTCTGCTTAACCTGCACCCCATCCCAAGATCATGGTTTCATCAGAGTCCGACTCTTCACTCCTATAGGCAACCAGAGAGTAGGCGATGCCTACCAACTACGAGTAACTAATAAGAATTTAAAAGTACCTGGTGGTGATACCACTTATTGGTGTCAAGTCGTGAAGCTTCCTGATTTTATATCGAAGAAAGTTCATCACGTTATTGAGGTAAGAAAGTAGGTATGTGAATTGTGTAATAAATAGGGTCGCTTGACCAGAGGGCTCTTTCTTTGACCAAAGCACCATTCAACGTGCCAATACGGCCAGTCTTCTGGGCACGTTCTCGGATGACAGCGATGCGGAGGAGTAGTTTGACGCATAAGTGATATATTTGTCTTCGTTGTATTTACTTAGTTTTAGTCTTAAGAAAAACAAAACTCTTATAGCCTGTCTGTCTATTTGTAAAGACTTTTTTATGTCGAAAGCACACTAGAGGTATCGAGTTGGAATCAAAACCATACACTCAAATCTGTGATTCTTGGGAGCTGTGAAATAATCAAGCTTCTAAGTCTACGCAGTCAAAAGCTATGGCTTTTTATGTTGCAAGTTTCTACGGAACTCTCGGTGCGCGAGTCCTACTCGCATTTGGCTGTTTTTTTTTTTAAATATACCGCTTTGATTTCAAATTATAGTGCAATCATATTTAGGCTTTCATATTGGTGTCGCAAAGTTTCATAAATGGTCAGTTCATCATCATCTGCCTAGCCTTTTCCCAACTATGTTGGGGTCGGCTTCCAGTCTAACCGGATGCAGCTGAATATCAGTATTTTACATGGAGCGACTGCCTATCTGACCTCCACAACCCAGTTAATTCTGGGTAATATGATACCCCTTGGTAAGACTGGTTGTCAGACCAATGGTCAGTTATGACAGCAGGATAAATTTCAAGACCAGTAAAAAGTTGCATTGATGTTTTTTCTGTGTTTTCCTGTATATTCTAGTTCGAATCCACGATTTCAAAAGGCAACGAAGGCTTGGTGCATCATATGGAAGTGTTCCACTGCGATACCGATCCCAAGAAGGAGATACCTCTTTATGAAGGAAACTGTTTCGCTCCAAACCGACCTGAAATAACTAAAACATGTTCAAAAGTAAGTTATTATGAAATCCTACCTCACCTACTAAGTTGGATGATTGGTACTAAGGATGGATGTTTGTTGCTCTATCAAGCAAAAATTACTGTATGGATTTTGATGTTTGTCACCAGATAGTGTATAATCTAGTTTGACACGTAGGCTACGTTTCTGAGAAGTATGGCAGCTAAAACTGACACTAGAATTTTATAAATAAGAAGACTAGCTGTGCCCAGCGGTTTCTCCCCCTGCTCAGCCCCCCCTTATAATCACATAGGGGTAAGAAATGTAGATGTTGGCCGATTCTCAGGTCTACCACACTCACTATACGCACACAAAAACAAACACCGCGACACGATAATTTTATATATTAGGTAGATAAGAAAAAGAATATAAGTATATATAATTTGTGAGTTAATGATGTTATGTGAGGAGTTCTGTAGTAGCAGTGGGTTTTCAGGTAAAAGCAGCATGGGCGATGGGCGCTCCTGCATTTATTTACCCAAAAGAAGCTGGATTACCTCTTGGAGGGCCTAAAGCTAACAAATACATCATGCTCGAAGTACACTACAACAATCCGGAAATGAAGACAGGTAGGTATAATCATATTAACAAGTCTCATCAACCATCCACTCTTTTTTAACCGACTTCAATAAAGCGGAGGAGATTTTCAATTCGACTATTTTCTTGCGCTGATATTCAAAATTTGTTTTAGAATTACAAGGTTGTATTTAACTTGAAATGTTTGTTAGGATAAAATTTTGCAACTGAACTTTATAAGTGTTGTCCGGGGATAACTGTTTTAAAATTCCGATTGAGCTTTTGATGAGATTTTGCATACCCAACGTATGTTGTACACATTTAGTTTCGATGACAATGCATGGTAAGTAACGTAATTCTAAATCCAATATCGTGGACTAGTTAATTTTATGCCCCTCTATGATATGCATATTAGGTACAGCTATTAATTAAAAGGGTTCAGACAGTTTCTTATTTCAAACACTTTCCTCTGTCTGACTGACTGCATCTATGGTCGAGTGGTTGTTTGCGCGACTGCAGAGCATAGGGTCCTGAGTCAACAAATACTTATTCAATATTGATAATTTGACGACACGGGTTGGGCAATGGCTGTGCGATCGACTGCTGCGCTGCATGTCGCGGGTTCGATCCCCGCACGGAACAGATACTTGTATGGCCTTAAGATAATTGTTCCGGGTCTGGCTGTTTGTGTATGTGAGTTTAAATGTTTATAAACGCACCCATGATACACGAGAAATTTCTAGTGCCCTCACTAGAAATTTCTCGTGTTTCGCAACGTTTAGAAAAATATATATTCTACAATACAATTTCCATTCATATTACAACAAATTAAATTCACTAATTCATGATTACTAATAGTTTAATAATAGGTATAGGCATAGATTATGAAATTGATTACTGATTATTGTTAATTAATTATTAAGAATATGGCAGGATATGCAGGAACTACTATTGTAACGACTATTGTAACCAATGAAACAACAAACACAACTTCTTTCTGATATCTATGATTGTATCATTTTCTTAGAAATAAACATACTTATTTGATTTGATTCTCGGGTCGGGCAAAGTGCTATTGAGTTTTTCCATCAGGAATTTCTCAGTAGATGGCAAAAGGGTCACCCCATATTACAAATCGCGAAATGTGGAAGTTCCTGTACTATAATTGCATAAGGTACACCTCTGCCCAAACCTATAGCGATAACAGGCGTGATGTTATATATGTATGTACTTTCCTCTATTGCAGATTGGGTAGACAGTTCAGGTATAATTCTCCACGTCACGGGACAAAGACGTAAGTTCGATGCGGCCATCATGGAACTGGGGTTGGAGTACACGGACAAAATGGCTATCCCTGGAAGGCAGAAAGCTTTTCCTCTGACCGCGTACTGCATCCCACAGTGTACTGGCGTGGTATGTCATATGAAACTGTTTTTAACAACTAGCGATCTGCCCCGACTTCGCACGGGTGCAACATAGACTAATATTAGGTATACATATAAATATCACTTCCTCTTGAATCACTCTTTTAAAAAAAACACTCTTTTTTTTCTTCTATTGCTTAAAACTGCATTACAATCCGTTTTAAATATCTAATATTCTATATATATATAATAATATAATATTCTATAAATATATTATATTTAATAATAATCGTAATATCTAGCGAATAGATCGCGGAATAAACTTCATTACTATGTAAGGTTTTACTATTGAAACATGGTTTCACCAAAAAGTGGTTTAGTATTTTGGTAGAATACCTGACTGTTGCTGGTTGTTATCCTGGTGTTGTGGCGCAGCTTGGGTAAGACCCATAACCAGCGGTGGACAGAAAGAGGCAGAGTTGATTGATATTGTTAGCACGCCCTGCTATGATACTCACAACCATTCAATACTTGAGAAATTGACAGAGTCGGATAGACAACCTTTCTGTTTTTCCTGATAAGAAATAATAAAATAACTTCTCCCGCTCTGGGCGGAACGGAAAGGAGTGTCAGACTTGTGCTGGCAAAAACCCACCCATGTTCCTTCTTGGGCCCTTTGTGTTCCGGGGCCACGGTATGTCTTTCGATCAACCCGTAACCTGCCTGAACCCGTAAAGCTGCGTTCTGTAATTGCACGATCACAGATTTAATAAATTTCACTGATTTTTCTTGTTATTTTAATATCTACTAACATTCACCGATTATTCTTGTTATTTTAATATTTACTCTATCAATTCTAGGGTCTACCCTCAGACGGTATCGTAGTGTTCGGCAGTCAGCTCCACACTCACTTGACCGGCGTGGCCGTCTGGACGAAGCACTCAAGGCAAGGCGTGGAGCTGCCTTATCTTAACAAGGACTTGCACTACTCCACGCATTTCCAGGAGATCAGGATTTTACATCGACCTGTCAAGGTTTTACCGGTAAGTAAATTAGTTAAATGGTAAAATTGAATTTGATGAGGCCGGTGTTTCGTACCTGACTACTCTAAGAAGAAACAGCTGATAGGTACAAACTCAGAGATTATACTCTCTTTTAAGGCCCAGACACAATCTTGGTCAACTCACATCATGATAAACTATACAAACGGGCCATCATCTTATTCGCATCTTTTGTCGTATTTCTTGTCAGTCGAGGTTTAATGGAGGCGTTAAAAAATACAGGCTATATATTCTTGAGTCGACTGTGTGGTCTTTTTTAGGGTTCCGTAGTCAACTAGGAACCCTTATAGTTTCGCCATGTCTGTCTGTCCGTCCGTCCGTCCGTCCGTCCTCGCTTAATCTCTGTGACCGTTAGCACTAGAAAGCTGAAATTTGGTACCAATATGTATATCAATCACGCCGACAAAGTGGTAAAATAAAAATTGGAAAAAAATGTTTTATTAGGGTAGCCACCCTATATGTAAAGTGGGAAGTGATTTTTTTTTTAATTTCAACCCTAACGTGTGATATATTGTTGGAAAGGTATTTAAAAATGAATAGCGGTTTACTAAAATCATTTTTTGATAATGTCAATAATTTCGGAAATAATCGCTCCAAAAGTAAAAAACAATGTGTCCCCCCCCCTCTAACTTTTGAACCATAAGTTTAGAAAATATGAAAAAAATCTGAAAAGTAGATCTTTATAAGGACTTTCTAGGAAAATTATTTTGAACTTGATTGACACAACAGTTTTTGTACAAAAAAGACAAAAAGTTGTACAAAATAATTTCTGGACTCAGTTTGTAGTAAAATCGTATATGCAAGCATTTTTTTTAACTTCGTTTACATATTTTATTATCCTGAACGTATCTTTTTTCAAACAAAAAAAGAATTATTGAAATCGGTTCTCGCAATCCAAAATTACCACCGAAAACTTCATAAACGTCTTTGTATTAATTAGTAACCCAATTCCCCGAGAGTCCGAGAGATGGCGCTGTAGGTACTTATTACATTGGATCGGGTATTACCGAATTGTTCGGTTGGTCTTTCCCTAGCATTGGCGGTATCTTATAACTACATAAAACTTCTATTAAGAACATGCTAAGGCAATTTAGAACAAAACTAAAATTCATTTTTTTAACACCATCAAAATGTTAAGGTAAAAACCAGTTCATAAATGGTTCGATAGATGGCGTTGTGTAATGACATCATTTTTTTAAAAGTCGATGTTAAGATTTTCCGTGCTTTCATGACATACCGTGGTAAAGTAAGTTGCACTTGAATATATTCGTAATTTTATTTATGAGTGCATAATCTAATTAGTCGTCGAGGTTTGATTTTGATTTGTCCGGTATTAAAATGTTCTCGTATATTTTGAAGTTTGAACACTGAACAGTGATAATCATGTTGAGGACGACGCTGTGCGCGCCTTTCATGATTTGTTAGCCCAACACACATCGTTTCGGCCTAGAGAAGTGTCTCTTTTTCTTTACCCGGAACTAATAGAGCCTGTGCCTCAAAACGAGTCTCATTTACAAATTATATATGGCGGAGAAGTCGGGTTTGTGGGGCATTGGATTTGCATTTATTACATCAATGGAATATTACGGGTCTATGATAGTTTATATAATAGTTTAAGTCATTCGCAGCACGTTTACGTTAACGCACTATTCCCATACTTGGATAATAATAAAATACAATTAAGTACAATGGGCCCGTTTTTAGTGTCCCGTAATTATTAGAGTTCCGTAACAAATAGCCATTCTTAACTAAGAAAATCTTGATGAATCAAAGTGTATTTTGATTGTAGGGCGACTACCTAGAAACGACCTGCATCTACAACACGGAGGACAAAGACAACGCTACTATCGGTGGGCACGCCATCACAGACGAAATGTGCGTCAACTACATGCACTACTACCCCGCCACGCAGCTCGAAGTGTGCAAGAGTGCAGTATCCAACGCGGCGCTTGAGAACTACTTCAAGTTTGAGAAGCGGTAAATTTCTTCTATCGTGTCGTGTATAAACTGTGAGACAAATAGTTATGGTCGCACGAAGGATTTTATCAGAGTTGGGTAAACTATTTACTAACGGACTTGACAGCAAGCCAAGTCAAGTGACCGCTTGTGTTTTGTTATTTAGTGCCCAACACACAAAAATAAAAATAAACTTATGTTTGTACGAAGGCTATTTTGGCTTCCCTTAAAGCAAGAGTTACAGTTATAAGGGCAAGTTATTAGATTCATGTGTGAAGGTACCACCACTAAATACACCTAAAGCCAACCCAGACCACCGTGTATAGCCACGAATATTTATAATTCCATTACAGTTGGGATAACATGTCCATCTCGTACAAGGCAGCACCTCGCGCGAACTACCTGTCTATAAAGCCGTGGACGCATCTGCGAGCTAACGCGCTACACGCTCTCTACACCGAGTCTCCCATGTCGATGCAGTGCAATAAGTCGGATGGCAGTCGATTCCAGGTGGGTGTTTGTAGAGCATACCTATTAGAGAAAGATCTTTTGGTGCGTGGCCAAAGTCGAAACTAAATCCGCCATCTTGTTTTTTTTACAAAATATAAACTTCAGGAGTTCCCCACAGCGTTTGTAGCCACATTTTAGAGCCGAAACATCCTTGTTACAGCAACTGCTTGAATGAAACAGCTAACATAATATCAACTTCAGATTGTCTACTTCTGGATACAGCTTTTCAACGTTAGTTTAAATTCATATTCCCGCCCGCATTCAGTAGATTCTGACGACCTTCACAAGATCATCGGTTTACCTTACGGCTCTGCTCTGCTCTGCCTTGAATCTGGAAATAAACTACTAAAAGTACCAATCACGTCGTCAAATAACAATATTTAGATTGTAACCAACTCGTTGAGATGACCGATGCGATATTATTAAATTAAAACGCTACTCTAGATGGCTTCTAGTCTTGACAGTAACAATTGTGTCGACATATTGGTCGACATAGAACTAAATTGCCTTGTTCTAATTATGAAATATTTTTCAGGGGGATTGGGAAGGAATACCGATACCGAAGATCAAGTTACCCCTCCCGGCCGAAACAAGAGTTTGTCCCGATACAATTATAGAAAAATAGGTGCAACATTTACTACCTATAATGTTAAATGTGGTCACGGCCTTAAGCATGAACGGAACGACGAAGAAGACCTGTACCTAATGTTAAATTAATAAATATGTGAGACAGTGAGAGTGTGAGATCAAGCTAGACCTACGTAAGCTACTGCGAAACAGCTTAGCATTTTATGTTGCTTGATATTTATCATCAGTAAATGTTTTAATAAAGTCTTAGTTGAATAAGTACTTATTGTGATATAAAGTTTTTAATTTATTTGTAGTAAATAGGTGTATTAAAGTAATTTGTTAGTTTAAGGTTGAATACGAATGTCTACTAACAAAATATAGGTATGAATTGTATATTAAACTGAAGAGTGACATTACGCAATAATAAACATAAATGTACAGTAGATGTTTCAATAAAATATTAACAACCTGTTTGTGTTGTATTATTATCCCTAATCCAAGAAGTAAAATATTGATTTGAAATCTGAAACATTCGATAAATGGTCCAGCATTTATGTGATAATCTCAGAAACAAAGTTTTATAAATGAAGTACGTACGTAGCCTCTCGCAAATGATAGACGCTTGTATTATAACGTCTTGAGAGAAACAATATACAAGATGCACCATTGTGATGATCGCCTGGAGGACACGGTGGAGCACACAGTGGCGGTCTGCCCAGCTCGAGTGGAGCACTACCGTGCCCTCAGTCTGTGTCTGTTTCAGTCCATGGTCCGGAGCGAGAAGGAATGGGAAGCGGTCACTTCCTTCTGCGAAGCAGTCATGCTAGCGAAGGAGCAGGCCTAGTGTTTAAGTGAGAGATCCTCAAACCAACCCAGCCGCTACGGGAGACGCTCGGGGCGTCGGGCGCCGCGAGACGACTCCCAGCCACCGTAGATGCAGGTCTTAGCTCACCGTCCGTCCGTCCAGTGACGACAGGCCGTGTCGACGGTGCGTTAGTGATTCACGCGAAAGAGAAGCTAGCAAAGCAGGCCTGCCGGGGATTTACCGCGGCTCCGGAATATAAAGAGCAATAGAAGGAACATGGGTGGGTCTTAGTCAGAACAAGTCGGACACTCCCCCCGCTGCATCCAGAGTAGGGTAAGTAATTTAATGATTTCCCATCCGCAAAAAAAAGGTTCTTACCGAATGAAAAATTAAGTAGGTAGGAAGAATAGTTAAAAATTAGGTAGGAAAAAATTTGGAGATAAATGTGGCAATGTTTAGAGAGAGAGCACTCTCTTAACTTTTTTATACTGGTATACTCATAATAGCCATTCTGGGAAGGAAAGAAGAAGTCAACCTATGATCCAAAACTCGTAAGGGCCAAACTTAGGTTTTTTTTGCGATGTGGGATGCATAAGTTTTGGTTGGTTATCAACGCAGACTGTACATTTTGTGTCAACAAGTACGCTTTATTACCAAACACTGATAAGACAAAAGTGATGAAAAAAAACTAAACAAATCTTTAGAACACAAGCAATGTAAAATTGCAAGCTTCAATTAATTTCTTAACAGCCACAGTTTCCCTCTGTTTCTAAACGAAAGACTTTCATCTGACATAAGGTCTTGACGTTTCACACAAGCGACGGTGTTTGACTGACATTTTGTTTTTCTTCCTTCTTGCGAAGCTCTTCTTGTTTATAATTTATTCCAGCGAAAACTATTTGTATACTGTAATCATGTCCAATGATTATGGATTCAACAGTGATGATTCTCCCAATAAGACGAATTCACATCTCCAGTTGCCGAGCCCAATAATTACGCGGCGCAATCGAACAGCTTCGACGTAAGTTATAGGTGTCGTTATTATTAATTAATTAAGTAAATTACTATTAAACGTTAATTAAAATCGGAACTGTGGTACCTTAATTGAATTCTGTTCTGTTGCAGGTCAGAAAGGGCTTTAGGAAATCCTATAGAAAGTGGAAAAATTAAATCGTTCTGCCGAGCTAAGGGCCACGGTTTTGTCACACCGGAAAGAGGCGGTGAAGATATATTTGTACACATCTCCGAGTGAGTATACTTAGCATTCTATAAATTTAAGAACTATACAGGTCATTTTCTTTGTGTAAATAACAAGAAACAATTTTTTATAGCAGTTTTAGAAGCAGTTAACCTTGATGAATAAAAAAAAGTATTTGAAATTTTTAGAATTCCTTGAAATAAACAACATTAATTTTAATATTTCATCAATCATCACACATGCCATTAACCAGTCACATTGGTTCCTAAGACCTTGTTTACAGATAAGATGAATGTGGACTGTTAAATTAGTAAAAAAAAATTGGCTCAGGAAACACAAACAACTTCCATACAGTATCGTAAATAAATTAACTCATCCATTAATTATGTACTTGTTATACAAGCTTTGTTTCAATTTGAAGCTGATAACAGATAAATTTGTAAATTTAGACTGTGTTAAACATTTTGGAGGTCAAGCGTTGGCATTCTTTGTTTGTCTTACTTGTTCACATGTGTGTCTAGATGGTGTATAATTAAAGTGTAGATGTCTGTCATTGTATTATTTGACTAGACTTCATAATCAAAACATTGTTGCAGGCACCTATATGTTTTGGTATAGCTTTTTGACATTATATCAGCTAAATAAACTAATAATTTAACTTATAAGACTGTACTATTAGGAACATAAAATGTGCTCTGCTTTCAAATTACTCTTCCATAAGGAATTGATGTTTTTAATAATCAAGACCAACTGTGCATTGTTTAGAAAACAATAGCACAAGAATATGCTTTTGTGATTGTCAATAAAATAAAAAGTACAGCAGTTATGCAATTATGATATAATTATACAACCTGTTGTGTGATGTCTCTCATTTTTCCCATATCAAAAGTATCCATTGTGTAAAACTAGATTTAAAAATTCCCAGATCTGTTAATGCAAACATTCGCCTTAATAATATTAGTGTAAATAATTAAAAAAGTCCAATAAACTCGTTTGAATTTTACTTTCTTTTGATGTGCCTCTATATAATCAAAGATGTTATCTATTTTTTATTACAGTATTGAAGGCGAGTATGTTCCACTACCTGGCGATGAAGTAATATACCGACTCTGTCCAATCCCTCCCAAGTTTGAAAAGAACCAAGCTGTCCATGTCCGCATCGTCCACCTGACTCCTGAGAAGCACCTTAAGTGGGATGAGCCTCCACTGTGTTGATCCCGCTGCCACTCTTGCCCCTCACTCTTGAATATCATTTGCAAGGTCCACTTGCTCCCCAAATCTCTCTTTCGTGTCATATCTTACCCATCTTTCATTATAAATATATTTTATGCCAGTTGTATTTACTTTCTAGGATTGTGTAATTACTTATACATATTTATAGATATTGTGCCGTATTAAGCAGCTGTCGAACGGAATCGAATGCAACTTCGTCAATTGTACATGTCTGTCTAACTCAATCAATGTATTGGACTCAATGAAAGGAACAAACTCTACTGCTCATTTATTTTTAAATAAAAGCATTGAAAAGACCAATGTTGTTATATTCGCGTTCGTGTATTGATTGCAAATTGAATTCAGTATTTAAATAATAGTGAGAAGCCAACTTGTGGTGCTAAATTTTCGAAAGTTTTATCATCGTCTTAAGATTTTGATAACAAGATGTATTTCACACAGTGAATGAAAACTGGCTTCTTGCACAAAGAGTAGCTTAACAGTTGTATCATAGTGATTGCATCATCGACATTATTGGCCTAATTTTAATGACTCATGTATTTTCAGTACTTAAGCATCATGTATCAACTATATAATAATGATAGCATGTAATATTGCACAAATAAGAAGTGCTGCTGGTTAGTGATGTGTGCGATCAGTTTATGGAGTGTTATGGTGTCCATGTTGTTGGCCAATGCATAATAATCTCATTTATATTATTCCTTTTTCTTTGTGTGTATGTTATTGTTTAATTAAGTTCAAAATAATCGCAAGTTATGAACTAGCATTCCACAACTCAAGTATTCTTTGTAGTTATGCTGAATTCTGTACACTAGTTGTTGTATTATTAAATATTTTATTTTAAAACTGTATTGTCTCAAGCTTGCTCAGGAAGTATTTTATTAAACTGTGTAATCAACTCGTTAGCCATGCTTTTTTGTGTTTGGTTTCTAGCAGTATTAGGTAATACAGCGAATATATCGAATATGTGTAAGCTATCAGTGTGTTTTATTACGTACCTATTTACCTTGTTTCAATTTCACCTGGTTGAGTGATACCGTGGCAGATGGTGGCGTTATCGCAACTCGCTAAGCTCATCATAATCTGATAACAATTGTTTGCCGATTTTTTTGGTCAATGTGTGTACTTCAGTTAAATAGATACGATAAAAGTCTAATAATAATTCTTTATATCGATATCACGTTAATGAAACATTCACGTTTGTTAGTTTCCAACAGAGCAATACTTAACTACATCTAAGATAACGTTGATATCGGATAAATCGAGATCTTAATTCATTTGACCTTCCTCATGCGGGTCACTGCGTCAGGTGATTTATACTCAGCAGGGTGTCATTCACATCGATTTGGCTTCACTCAATAAGGAGTTGCGACCTTAATCCCTTAGATAAATTCTGTTATAAGTTCTTCAAACTGGTTTCAAATAAAACTAAATCGTCTGTTTCACATGTATATATTTTATTAGTAAATGTTAATCATAAGGAATAAATAATACAATCGGGCCGTGCAGGCGATTATCTGATCTAATTCATTCAATAGTATATCTAATTATATATATTAAAGGTACACTTATGAAGTAAAGGCTAACATTACAGGTATCCTAAGGGCTTCATATTGTGATCACACACTTACTTGTCTACGCTACACAAAAATTGAATTGGAATGTGCATGACACGCTCAGCTACTGGTACAAACAATGCGCATGTCATAACACGCTCTGTATAAACTATGTAACATTATTATCTATACATAAAGGTACATAGACAATTCACTATTTCTTACCTTAGTCTCTTTGCTTAAAGCTTATAGTCTCGTGATCATGCGGACTCCTTCGTGGGGATCAGACCAGTTTAAAGGCGTGTCGGGCCTGACGCATGCCTCAGTCGTTTACTGAAGACACTAAGGTTTACATACATATACCTACTACCTACTTCTACGAACCTCGGCCAAACATTGACAATAATATATTGATATTTGTCGTACAGAATGGGAGACTAAAATCAGTCGAATGTGTTAACCATACTGTAATCTTAGTTCGTCATTCGTCACACTAGTTGCAAGCAAGTCAAGGTTAATCGATATTGTGACCGTGTGAAACAGGCTGCTATTCACCTTTGTTTGTGATTCATATACCGTGTTTGTTACGTTAATTAAATCTACTACGTATTCGAAAGTTATTATGGGTACTTCTAAGTGGACAGTTAACATTTAGAATTTCAAATCTAACATTAATTTAGTTTGCTAATAAGCGCCTAGTCTTCAATTGTATTACATAGGCTTAAATTGTATATTTATTGATTGTCATCTCTTAGGGAGACCTGTTCTTTCGTCCGTCACTATAGTAAAACTGAGCAATCAGCAAGCATGATAGTAAAAAATTCGTTGTAAAAAGTATAAAAATGCAAGTACAAAATGTCTTCAAAAAAGAAAGTACGGGAACTGATCAAAATCTTACTAAAAATGCGTAGCAATCTGGGTAATTTCAATTTCGTATTTTCGCAGGCGTTCAATCTTTGCCGTTTTCCATGTTTCCATTCTGTAACAAAACAGGAATGTGTTACCCAAATATAATTTTAATAAAGTCAACGTGAGCGTATCCCAAACTGGTATCCTCCATACGTCCTCTTCACGGTTATATATATTTTAGAGCTACAACTCAAAAACATCTTTACTGCAACAAGAATAGATATCATTAATTTTGTCAGTAATGTGACCCACTCTGCCCAGCTTCTTAGGGTGAGTACGGGCGTGTTGTTACGTTTTTTAGGGTTCCGTAGTCAACTAGGAACCCTTATAGTTTCGCCATGTCTGTCTGTCCGTCCGTCCGTCCGTCCGTCCGTCCGTCCGTCCGTCCGTCCGTCCGTCCGTCCTCGCTTAATCGCTGTGACCGTTAGCACTAGAAAGCTGAAATTTGGTACCAATATGTATATCAATCACGCCGACAAAGTGGTAAAATAAAAATTGGAAAAAAATGTTTTATTAGGGTAGCCACCCTATATGTAAAGTGGGAAATGTTTTTTTTTTTTAATTTCAACCCTAACGTGTGATATATTGTTGGAAAGGTATTTAAAAATGAATAGGGGTTTACTAAAATCATTTTTTGATAATGTCAATAATTTCGGAAATAATCGCTCCAAAAGTAAAAAACAATGTGTCCCCCCCTCTAACTTTTGAACCATAAGTTTAGAAAATATGAAAAAAATCTGAAATGTAGAACTTTATAAGGACTTTCTAGGAAAATCATTTTGAACTTGATTGACACAACAGTTTTTTTGTACAAAAAAGACAAAAAGTTGTATTTTGTACAACTTTTTGTCTTTTTTGTACAAAAACTGTTGGAGCGCCTACCGCGGAACGTGCAACATTGCACGCTCCTCCACCTTTAAACTCATAAGTGGGAACACTTATTGTGACGGACGGGAAACTACGGAACCCTACACTGAGCGTGGCCCGACACGCTCTTGGCCGGTTTTTTAATCATGATCATACACTGTATGCTCCGTTTACTCTACTGACCTCTTCCATCTGCGCCAGTTGGTAGTGTCTCTTGCGCAGCGCGGCGAGTCGAGCGCGCTCGGCGTCGAGTGCTGTCTCCAACTTGAGCGAGCGCACTTTACTCTCCATCTCGAGACGGCGAGTGGCGGTCAGTGATAGCGATGACGTGTCGAGGGCCTCTGTGGGAAATAAATACGATTCATTGTACGTTATTAATACAGTTTTGGTAAACTCTGTTTGCTGAAAATTTCACCAGGTGTCTGGAATTCAACCATCAAATATTTCAAGCTTTCAGAGATGACTGCAAGCTGTACAAGTCTAAAAAATATATCTCTAGTGTAGTTCTTTCTTCATTACTCGTATCATATTACCTTTTGTTTTTAGAAAATATGAGACCGCAATGGTATTTGTAAATTTATTTGATTGGACACTACAAACAGTTACAATTTGTGTTCTATTTTTTTTTTGTTTAGCTTTAATTTCAACCGACGACGTCGTAACTAATTTAATTTAAATACTATGGGAGTCGCAGAAGATCATACCTTGTTCAAGCACAAGCGCGGAGCCCGCTTTGACAGCAGCAACGAGCGCGCCAGTAGCCGCAGCGACGGAGCGACTGGCCTGCGTGAGACGCGCCAGCGCGGGAGACTCGGGCGGCGCGCGCGCGCGGGACGCCGCCACCAGCTGCGCCGTGCTGCCCGCGACCTCGTGCGCCGCGGCCGACACGCCCTCCACTTGGCCTGACGCTCCTACTGCCTCGTCCGCTGATGTCCTGTACAATACAACAGAATAAGGTGTTCTCAAGTAGTTCGTAACAATAACATAATAGGTAGTAAGTACATTTTGATACAAGTGAGAAAACTTGGTTATTGTGTTAGAAGCGGAATTCTCACCCGACCCGTAGGCGAGAGTATTATGGACCGAGAACTGCAGTGATAAATACCCACGTGAATCAACGACGTTTTTCAATACACTATGAAGCAATTAAAATACAGAACGAAAAGTATTTTTGTCACTAATAACCATGATTTAATTTCTGCACTTTGTCTTCGCAGGCTCATGAAGAGGCAAAGGTATGAAGCTGCTAAACAGGCTTATATTAAAAATAAGGAAATTCATTTTTTTTTCTAAATTCTATAATCTGATAGAAGCAATTTCAATTTTCAATAAATATGAAGGCCTTATGGAGACCTATGCGCCTCATTGCTGTAAATCACCTGCATAAGGAATTGAACAATTTGTTTCTTGCAATCTGTGGCTAAATCAGAAAAAGTAAAAGCTTTCGTTGCAATAAATGAAAAAATTAATACACGTGTGAAATACATTGCATGTTAAATCAATAACTTTAAGATTAAAGTTCAGTCGAAGTGCAATAAGAGCCAATTTTCGAGGAAGTGTTTTGAAAAGCAAAACAGTTTCAAAAAGAAAACTCGAGCAGATAGTTTGGTGATTTTCGTGCCAGCTCACACATTGTGCTTATTTCAGGACATTGCATCACAAACTGTACGGTTTAACTAATATAAGGATTAGAGAGATTACAAGTCAAGTGATTCTAATTCGTGTTCATGAAAACTAGAAAACTTAACCGTGGCCTTGCTCGACTATAAACATACATTACCACTGCAGATTAATCTAAAGAAATAGTTTTGAATTAAGAAGTACATACAAAAACTCTCATTGTATGGCCGCATGCACAGCTGATGAATCTGTAATCCTGATTTCTATAACCAAATCGGAATCTGCCACAAAGTTTGATTATTTAAACACTACATATTTTAAAAGGAATACTGATTGTGTTAATCTCCGGGACTCAACATCATCACTAGCGAACTGCATTCCCAACTTTTCCAAGAAAACAAGAGAAGATAAAGCTACAAGAAATACATACACTAGCAGTTTAGCAGCAAAAACAACAGCCTTAGCCGCTGAGATAAGTCCTTCGGACCACTGTGGGTTCTTCCGGTACATTTTCTGTCTCGTCTTGGGGTCGCCCAGCTCGTTCTGCAGCTTGCGAGCGTCCTGCACCAGTATCTTAACGGCGCCCATAAGAGTGGTGCAGGCGTCGAGGATTTTTCCGTTCACTTCGAGTTTAACACCGGAGCCGCCAGCGCGCGTTGCTGCTAGCATGTTCTGTGGATTGAGATCGATTAGAAGCTGCAGCATTTTGCAGTAATTTATGGTAAACTTACATCAAACGTTGATCTTCACTATTGGCAAAGATGGTGGTGGATTTGGTCTTTCTAAAAAAAATCTTGTTTTTGGCAAACATTACCGATCAATTTTTTGTAGTAAATTCTTTTTTATGTCCCTTTTGCTAAACGAATTGGTAATAAATTGCAAATATTTTGCAATTAATTACCACACACATTACTCACCTCAATCTGCGACGCAGCCTCTTCAATAGCCCTGTCCATGTCAGCGAGCTCGTCATCCACACTCCTAGCTCCACTGTTCTTCCGATCAGCAGCCGCAGCAGCAGTCATTAAGCTTTGTACTCGACTCCTCGCGTCGGAGCAATGCGAGCTCACTACAGAACCACTCTTGATGGACTCCAAGCATTCTTTTGTCGCCGTCAACATTGAGCGACATTCAGCGTTCAGTTCTGAAAGAAGAATGAGGATGTATTTGCGTTGCCGTCACATGACGCTGGCTGAATAGGCTTATAAATTGACTTAAATTACAAGTCAACTTTGCAATCGCGGATCGCGCAATGAACGAAACATTAAAAAAAAATGAGATATATATCAAGACAAGCACATTTTACAGGATTACATATACCTAAGATATATGATATAGATCTATGGGCCAAATGAAGCCAAAAATAAATGAACTGATGTTGTTGCCCGTTCGCCATTATACTGCGGATATGTTTCATCTTTCATTGTTGCCTTGAAGTGAATTCTACGTGGACGCGGTAGTTGATGCCAGTTTAAATTTTTGCGAAAACTTGGTCCTCTTAACCAGTGACTTTTCGCCTTATCCTGATTAAAGCTTAACTCTTTAGTACACGCCTTTGATTTCCGGTCTACCTTAGAGTACTTACTTTCAGCAAGCACCATGTCAGTAGACACGTTGGACACATCCGCAACATACGCAGACAGCTGCGCAGTGTTATGTGCCGCGACGATAGCCGACCGCGCCACCGACTCCTCATTGCCTGACACTTCAGTATGCCTGGCCAGTTCTTCTAAAGCCTTAGCGGCGAGTTCAGCGGCTTCACCTACAGTATCGCGAGCATGCCCAGTCTCGAATGATGTTAGGGCTCCGGTGGCGACTTCGAGCGCTGCCTCCCCCGCGCAAGTTACTAGCCGCGATGTTTCTGTGTGACCGATAGATTGTTATTGATATTATTATATTTAGGACGCCAACAACAATTGGATTACATGGATAAAAATATACAGTGAGGTATTTGAGGAAGTCTAGTTTTTAAATATTTCTCCATCAGCGTAAATGTTTGACAAAACTATCCTTTAAACACGGGAAATTAACTACATTAAAATTCAATTTACAAAAGCAAAAATACAAGGTTTGTTTAAATTAATTGGTGAAACTTCACAAAAGAATTGTATGAGTGTTCTATACAAAAATATGTACAATAAAAGTGATACTAACGCAACTCCAACGCCTTCTGCGCCTCTTCGAGCTGCCGCCTCACAGCCGTGAGATCAGCTTCGAGCACAGTATTGTGTTGCAACAAGTCCTGTAATTCACACTCGGCATTCAATCTCTTACTCTCCGCGTGGCCTAGCCTAGTCTCCAGTAACTATACCACCATAGAAGAAACGTAGGTAAGTCCGAAGGATCCAAGCAAGTCCAAGAGCGCAGTCCGAAAGAATCCATGCACAGCGCGGCAGGTTGCGTAGTTGTAGAGGAAAGAAATAAAACATGCAGTTTAGATATCGGTACATGCTTACAGTACAGCCAAGAAAAAAGCAAATAAAACAGTGTACGAGCTTTCTACATGACGTGTTTAAAAAATCATTTAAATTTAAAACTATATTTCGTAAAACTGTTCTTTATTTTAAAACAATACAAAAGAGAACATAATTATATAACGATCACCAAAACCACAAGATGATTCCAAAACCTTTTGATTGACATTGTGTTGATTGATAATCCTAGTTTGTGAAAATGAGAACCAAGTCAAAACACAATGATCCACCACCATTATAAACTAAAAGTGTTCATGAAACAACGCGGTGTATTAACACACATTTCACTCAACGTCACTGATTTCCTAACCTGTCTCTCTTGTTCTTTCTCCGTTATCATATTATCCATCTCTTCCTTATCTTTCTGCTTTTCTTTTTGCAAGTCTTCCAAGTCATCTTTTAATTTTTGTATGCTTGCTTCAGCCTCTGATATAGTTTCGTCCTTTAAAGCAACTTGTTCATTGAAATCAGTTTCTTGGTTTTGGATTTTTTCGCTTAACGATTGGATTTCAGTTTCTTTTTCTTCTTTCAACTGTTCAAATTCTTCCTTCAATTTACTGATTTCATTGTTCAGCTCAGTTTCCAAAGCTTCTTTTTCAGCCTTGAAATCTTGGTGGTCTTTCATCAAACTGTCATGGGCAACCGTGATTTCCAAAATCTTACTTTGTAATACCTATTCAAAGATACAATTAATTAAAAAAGAATCTATCTTTAGGACTTCACATAAAACAACAGATATATTAATAATAACACAAACCTCATTTTCTAAGATCAGTTCATTTGATGCTTTTTCTTTTTCTTGCTCCAACTCTGTGTTTTGTTGAGTTAGTTCGTTAATCTTATCATGTAGTTCTCTTAGTTCTTGATTTTTCAAAGCTAAGTTGCTTTCATTTCTTTCCACGATTTTTTCATGTTCTTCTTTCAGCGAATATAGTTCATTATTTCCTATTTCCAATTCAGCCTGCGATTCGTTTAACTCGTCTTTAAGTCTGGTGTTGTCGTCAGAAAGTTGAGTCACTTCTACATTTAAAGCGATAACTTGTGCATCTTTCTCAGCCACCATACTTTTGAAGTTAGCAATAATTTCGTCCTTACTTTCCGTTACAGTATCTAATTTGTTCTTTAGAATCGTAATTTCAGTATTACATTCTTTAAGCTGATCTTCGTACGACGCTTTTTGTTCCTGTAATTGAATATTTGTATTGTTTAAAGTAGTCTCAAGTTCTAGGATATTTTTGGTCAAATGTTCGGTTTCAGATTGTTGCGTTTGGCTTAACTCAGATTTCTCGTCAAGCAAAGTTTTTAAGTTATCAATTTCAGTATTCTTCTCCTCAAGAGTCTTCTGTGTCTCCTCTTTTAATTCCATAACTTCTTGATTCGTACTTTCTTCTAAGTCTTTAAATTTGTTTTCCAGTTCAGAGATTTCCGTCATCTTTTCTTGAACCGTATTTTGAAGCTGTTCTTTCTCGGTTATTACTTCCTGTAATTGCTTACTTAGTTCATTTCCTCCTTCGGTAAGTTCAGCTTTCAAAGATTCTGCCGTCGCTTGGTACTGAACTAATTCGTCGATTCTTTCTTGCAATTTAGAAATCTCATTGTCATTTTCAGCGATTTTGCCTTCGTAGTTAGATTTCGTATTTTCTAACTCAAGTCGCAATTCTTTGAGTTGGCCTAGACCTTCTTTTATTGTGGAATCTTTTTCATTGAGGCTTTCATCATACTCCTGTGTTTTAGTCGTCAACTCCTGGCTCAATTTTTGGCATTCAGCACTGTACTCGGTTTTGGTGTTAGTAAGTTTTTGTTGTAAACTATCTATCTCAGATCGTAATTCATTAACGCAGTTATTTAGTTGTGTTACTTCCTAATAAAATCAAGCTCACATGAATTGGTTGTTAATTATATGGGCTTATTAGATTGGTTCAAATATTAATCGCGAAGATTAATCATTTCGTTACTGAGACACGGGATTTTTTTACAGCAAAGCATTAAATCTGGCACTAACAACGGGAATATTGTTAATAAGCTGGTCTACGTTACATGCTTTAAACATGGCTGGATCATGCAATACCTTACTAACAAGCAACTACAGTTCTGCACCTCTAAAAGAAATAAATTACTTTTTACAAAATATCCAATACTGACCTCCTTTTCCTGTTGATGCTGTTGTTGCAACTCCTCTACCTGTTTGAGCGCAGCTTCTTTTTCTTCTACTACCTTTTTATACTCATCTCCGCTGCTCTCCCGAAGTCCTACTAATTCTTCTTTCACTCTACTCAACTCTAATTCTCTTTCTTCCTTCTTTTGTTTAATCTTTTCTAAGTTTTCTGTAGTTTCCTTCAATTCGTTGGTTATAATTGTTAGTTTTTCTTCCTGTTCTGTCGTGGCTGTTTTGTGTTCTATTTCAAGAGCTTCGAGGGAAGCCTTTACCGTTTCTAGTATGAGTTCCTTTTGTCTGGACTGTTCTAAGTCTGTTCGGAGACTCAATATCTCGGATTTATATGCTTCTACCTCTTCGCTGGATGAAGCACTTTGCTGTAGTAATTCGACATCTCTATATGGAGTAAAATAAAAGTAAACAATTAGAGGGACTTACAAAATATATTGTGCAAACTTGTGAAGTTTATGAAGGCTTTATTTTTGATGTGTATAGAGTATCTTAATTCGACTATTAGGAGGAAACAAGGCCTGCCAAGAATTACAAAAATAGGTATTCGAAGAAACTATTGCCGTCGCGCTGCGTCCGAACAGTGCCCGTAGCGCGCAAAAGGTCAGCTGCAGCTCACACCAATTTTATCACATTTGAAGAAACCGACGTTTCTCTTATTGTCTTCTCGAAAACTCAGCGGATTTAATTATTTTGGCATAAAATTTCAAGGAAGAATTCAAGTACGTTTTATTATATATTTTGTTTATTGTTATAAACTTTTTGAATTTGTCTGGTAGTCCTTTAAATTGAGGCGGTAAAAATGGGTAATTTTTTTTTAGTTGCTGTTGCTGTAGTTACTGAACAAAAGGAAATGACAAGGACATGCTTATAGCAGACCTTGATTTTATGAAATAAAAGAATGAGTGCCCCAAAGGCATTATTCGGGAAGAAAACATATGTATGGAGAATTTGCAACACCTGTTCGCTCTTAAGGGTATAAAATATACAACAGACAACTGATAATGACCAAGTAATAAAAATCATCATTAAAATTTACATAGCCTATTTTAGTTACAACCAAGAAAGGCTATAAACATTTTATCATAAGCTGAGTACATATTACAGCAGGACTTACTTGATTCTATCGTTAAGTTGTTGCTGTAGCGCGACCTTCGCGCTCTCGTGTTGAGCAGTGGCCGCTCGCAGGCTAGCTGACAACTTGTCCACTTCGGCTTTCTAGAAATAATACATATCACATGCGAATAATTTTGATACGTCCTAAGATTACTCGGTTTCTTCAGTTCAGAGTAGTTAATTTGTTTTTCAGTACAACTAAAGTACTTACTAGGTACTGGTATTTTAAAGTCATTAATTTCATTCCTCAAAAACCAGAATATCCTCCAGATGGGCAAAAGATTAATGAACACAGACGTCAGCAGTAACTCGTTCTAAATTGTAGTTTTTTTTTCTTAATAAGAGAGCATAATAGATATCATTTTATTTAAGTATGGGACGTCTGTGATGTTTAATGGTTGACTAGTTTGCACTACGTCTCTTAAGGACAAGGCAACTTTTTTATTTATT
Organism: Ochropleura plecta; assembly: GCA_905475445.1. Classification (NCBI taxonomy): domain Eukaryota; kingdom Metazoa; phylum Arthropoda; class Insecta; order Lepidoptera; family Noctuidae; genus Ochropleura; species Ochropleura plecta. The sequence goes on from FR997735.1 coordinate 6,420,570, forward strand.
TGAGAATGCACACAAAACATTACAGACAGCCAGCAAAAAAAAAAGTGGATTGCCCAATCATGGCCCGGCTTTCAAAACTACTAACTAACCTGTCTGATCAACGCGATGTGTTCTTCTCTCAGCTGCGTGTACGCTCCTTTTAATTTTTGGAACTTCTCATCTGTCACTTTGGCTTTTTCTTCAGTTTCGTTAAGTTTTTCTATAATTACAATAAATACTTTTTTTAGAAATATTGAAATTTAAGTATTTGTCTTTTTTTCGGGTCGTGATGGAAATGTCGTCTCCAACCCCTTTCTAGACAGTTCATCTGTACGGTTCAGGTACAGGCAAAGGGCTAACGCGACCTACTTTTCGCTACACGTTTTAGTTACTCTTATATTTATAATGATTCAGTTGACCAATAGCTGCCGTACCGCTATAACTATAAACGCGGATTAGCATCCAACGGACCTTTCAGTAATTTTTACGAATAAAACTAAAATATAGTGAAGTCTGTGGTTTTTGGTCAACTCACATCCAACGACTCAACTTTAACTAACCGGCTACTCTGAACCATACATCTTCCATCTTAGATCTTTCCTTACTCTTAAGGTCATTTTCTCAGATAAGAAACCCACTTACGTTTTATTTCCGGTGTTTGCGCCATTATTATTTCAGATTTATGTTTTTCCTCTTCTAATTCGACCTGTAAACATCGAAACAAGCTGTCAAATCTCTAGACATTTTCTACAGGCAGTTAAAAGGAGACGGAGGCTCCTCAGTAACTCAAAGTCTCTTTCTATATAGATAACTAGATAGACATATAATTGTTTGTTACCTTGGCATTATGTAGTTGTGTTTCGATGCGAGTACAGTGTTCCCTCATGGATCCTATCATTGTGTTTCTCTCTTGAACAAGCTGTGATACCTCGGACCTGTGAAGTAAACATGCAAGTTATCGTTTTGGTTGGTCGCTATTGGTATTGTTTATACTATTTACAGTGATTCATCGCCAATAAAATACAGGACTTGAGTTTTCTAAATTGCGTCCCAAACCACATAATTTTATAACAATTATAACTTTTAAGTTCCCCATTTCTAAAAGAATTCTTAAAACTTCCGAGTTGACTGGTCTTAAGAAGTTATTTTTTATAAATTCTGGTGTTATGGTTTACTGACGAATTACAGCAAAACAGAGTCAACAGACTGGATCAGTAATGACTTGCAAAAATCAGTACATGGTATACGCCGCAGTCGCATGAAAAGCAAAACGAATGTACCTCATCCTCTGTAGTTCGTTCTGCAGATGGTCGATGAGACGGTCTCGCTCCACTATGGGGTCGGGCTGCGGAGACTGGCTGGGCCGAGGGTCAAAGTCTTCTAGGTTATCTTGTACTGACATCTGGTTACAAATTAACATTTCAAAGATTTCATTTTTATCATTTGTTGAATAAAGACAAGGTTAGCGCAAGTGCAAAAACTACAGGTAGCAGGAAAGGGGAACTGTGTTACCCTGACAATTTAACGAGAGCGAAGCCGCGGGCAAAAGCTAGTATTCTGTACATCACATATATTTTTTTATTCTTACTTAGTTTTTTCTTACCTATTTTTATTTATTTGTAAACTGTTAATAAAAGTTGGTAATAAATAATAACATTAAGTTTTAGAGTGTGTGTCTCATACCTAAGCAATGATCTATATATGATCAGTCCCTATGAATAATCAGTCCCATACTCAATAGTCTATGAATAATCAGTCCCATACATACACCACACGGTGTCAAGTAGTTACCTGGCTCATAGTATCGGAAGTGTCGATGAGAGAGGCGACGGAGTCTACTTCATCCGGCGAGGGTTCCGGGATAGACACCACTGGCGTCACGTACGTGCCGAAGTCAGACTGTGGACAAGTAATTTCACATAGTATAACATCATGCCTACGGGCACATACTCGAAGGGTTATGCAGGGGTACCATATATCGCCGGATCTGTTTGCCATCAACCGGAGACAAATTCCGACTCCGTGGCAGCTACTGAGTAATCCGTGATGAAAAATCCTGGAAACATTTCGCCTGACCTAGGTATCGAATCCAGGACCTTAGCTACTAACCAAAGAGGCAATCAACAAACAATATCAATTTGCCAAGTTGCGAATGAAAGAAACAAGATTTTCTAGTAAGTATAAGTATAATCTTTATTACACAAGAAGTGGTTACATCTTTTGTGAAGTCCCTGACTCCTGTGCTAGGTGAAAGACCTGTGTTACAGGAGCCAATACCCTCTCCCAAAGGAGATCTGAACACGAAGTCGATGCTCTCAGAAATGATAATTTTCTGGTTTCCCTCCAATTCCAAAATGGCCAAAGGAGAAGAAACATTGGGTATAACTTCATCAGGGTTAAAAGTTGTCAGTCAGTGTGGGATGAATTATTGAGAAACTTTTGATACATAAACTCTTAATTATGTATAATAAAACTAAAGATTTTCATAAAGAAAAAATGTTGATATTAAATATTTTAAAATGCATTTTAAAATGTCTCCAGATGTTATGTGGCATTTAAAAATATTGGTTAAAATAAGTTACCTGTTGAAGGAAGTTTGGCGGATTGGCAGGTAGAACTGGCAGTGTGAGGAGGTTCCTGTAGTATTGTAGACTGCTGGCGTGCTTGTAGAACGAGCTTAGTTTTTTGAACTGTTGCCGGAATCTGCAATCAATAAAAAGTTACATTTCAGGTTGAGGGTTGAAACCAAACGGTTAGAACCCAGGCGAGCACTTTATTTGTGCAACTTTGATCATCACAGTGGTCATTTTTTTTAAGGGCACGGTTGGCGCAGTCTTTGAGCGATCGACTGACGAACAAATATTTGTATGACCTACAGGTAGTTGTTTCGGGTCTGGCTGTTTGTGTATGTGAGTTTAAATGTTTGTAAACGTACCCACGAAACAAGACAAATTCCTAGTGAGGAGTAACTTTAAAAAAAATGTCTTGAGGAAACCGGCACGTTTTCGAATTTTGATCCAACAAGCACTACCGGGACCTTATGGGAAAGCTGTCTCGCAGAGACAAGGCCTGTGTTTCGGTAGTGGGGACATTATCATATAGATTGTGCTGTACTACGCTACGCTATGCTAAGCTAGGTGACCTCTCACGATGTCCGGTCAGTGTGTCGGCGGGCAGCGAGGCGTGCAGTCGGAACAGCAGGCGCACGTTACAGTCGTATATCTGCGACGCATCCTGTGCGCACGGTATGAGCGCGGCTAGTCGGCACTGGCCGCTGGCTGTCATCGAGTTGGCGCGAGCATTGCCAAGACTGTCAAATACTGCAAAAAGGAAACATTATTTTAGATGTATCGAAGAAAATACTTCGGCTGGCAAATCCTTACTAATATTATAAAAGCGAAAGTGACTTTGTTTGTTACGTATTCACGCCTAAATGCCCAAACCGAAATTCATCATTCATGAAGACGGACATAGGATAAAAAATAATAGGAAAAGGGGGAGAAAGAGGGGAGAAAAAGTTTTTTTTTATTATAACGCGGGTTAGCGTTGGCTCAAAGTAGCTATGCCACGCGGACGAAGTCGAAAGCTAGTTTGTTAATTTTGTTAGTGTAGTGAAATCTAAACTTCCAATGTCTGTTTTCCACTAGTGGGAACATAATAGGCTGATTATAGTAAGGTAAGTGTAGAAGAAATGAGTCTATCAAAACAAAGATTGAAATATTTTTTTCGTACTGACCTGCCGCTTGCAAGTTGAGGATTTCATCCATATAGTCAAACAATTCCACACATAGTTGGAAACTGTAACCAAAAACAATATCATGTTATCAAAAACTTGAGAACGACTGCATCGTCATCTGCCTTGCCTTTACCCAAGTATCTTGGAGTCTGCAAAAGCTAACTGGATGCAGCTTTATACATGGAGCGATTCTTTCGATTTCTCAGAACCACCTTATCAAAGAATTGAACTGAATGAATCGGGATTAAAGTTGATAATTGTGTAAACACCAGGCGATAACCAAAATGGTGACAGTATTAAAATGCGGTTGCCCTTTATATAAAAGAACCAAACTAGATTGATACCTAGTTGCTTCTTCCGTTTGTGCCTAAACTACCAATTCAAAGATCTGGTAAAAATTAATATAAAAAAAAAACAAATTATTAAAAAAAAAAAAATTATTTGTCAACGAATACTCACTAATTATTGACATCGTTCTCAGCAATGGCGTCCAACTCCTCAGCCGTGAGCTGCATGTTGCCGGGGAAGCGAGGGTTGCGTGCGTGGAACTTCAGCTTACACACTAGCAGGTTGCAGTACAAGTGCACTAGCTTGCCGTAGCCTTCGCGTAAATGTACCTGAGTAATGTATACGGGATCGAGTTAAGTTAGCTAGCGGAACTTTACAGGCATGATGGGTTAACTGCAAATGTAAAAAAATATATAAATTCTTGGGTGAACGGCCGCAGTGAGTATCTGTTTTATTACATCTTGCAGTTTGTATGACCATAGCCTAGCTAACAAGATTGTAAATGATTTTCATTCCAAATAGTCATCTAGATTCTAGACTGTTACCAGATGTAAAGGATTTTCATAAAATACTATTAATGATTTTAAAGACGCCAATAACTTCTATGCTTCCCCATTTTCTATTTGACTTCTTGAAATATAATAAGCACTAAAAAAGTCGTTGTTTAGGTTCATTTTATACGACAGTACCTGACAATGACATACCATGCTGCGTTTTGGGAATTTGCGATATCAGCATGTCCTCATTTTTCTCGCATCATCGTTTGCGTATTTAAATGTTATGTTCATGTAGTTGTTCGATTATCGGTATTCAAACACAATCATTAAAATATGACTGTTATACAATCAAAGTTAAACGGCAACTTTACATTTACCAAGAACACTTGTTTGGAAACAATAACACAATGGATTACCTAATGATTCTCATTGACAAAGTTTGAATTGTGCATTTAGCTTTCCGAAAAAAGTTATCAGTATATCAGGTATCGGAGTTTAGATAAGGTTTTTTTTTCAACTACAACTTCATCATCATCTGCCTAGGTTTTCCAATAATGTGGGGGTCGGCTTCGAATGTAAACGGAGACAGGTAAATACCAACACATGGAGTGACTACCTATCTGAACTCCACAACCCTGCTGCTTGATACCCTTTGGCAAGACTAGATAAAGATAAGCTAGTATACAACTTACCCATAGCTTGCCCAAGTTCTCGATCATGCCAATGTGGCGCTGCGAGTCATCGAGGCAGGCGGGGTGACCTTCGCGCAGCAGCTTGTGTGTCACGTGGCAGAATTTCCATGCCACGATGCGGTTCTCTTGCAATGGTAGACGTACGGCCACCATCTATAGAAATTTAAGAAAATGTTCTTTTTAAATCCAGCATCACCTGACATAAACCCTTTTTTTGCGGATGGGAAATCATCAAATAACTTCCCTCGCTCTGGGCGGAGTGTCAGACTTTTACTGACTAAAACCCACCCATGTTCCTTCTTTTGCCCTTTATGGGCCATGGTACCTCTTTCGAACAACCCCGATATAAACTCTAACGGTCAAGTGTCGAACGTTTATTTTGAAAAATCTGTCGAAAAACAAGAGAAGTTTTACGATAATTTTATAAGTTTCCGGCGCTTAATTTCTAAAGTTATCAGGTCATAAATTCTGCATTTTTTTTTAATATTCTAATAGTTTTTAAATTTTAATTGCTTAAAAAATACACCCAATTACCAACCACTCTCAACCGATAGTGACTCAAACAGAATCTGTTCTGATGAAGCAGATTAGGAGATACAAGTCAAATTCTGGTAAGTTTTACTTTAAAATAAAAGGGGATCTTAGCTAAACTAAACATCGGATAAATACAAAGGAACAATTAATAACTATCAATGATATCAGGATAGATTAATAATGACGACTACCAAGGCAGTGATTGTTGATACACAAATGCTGTCATCTGTTTGTTTCAAAAAACCACCTGGTAGTTACACATTAGACACACACGACATCGAGCCACGACTTAAATTTAATCTGTGGAATACTAAACGGGACATGATGATGCAGGCGATGCAGTCAGGCAGCTGTAAATACTCTCAGATTATATCAAGTAGTGACACATTAGGCGAGATTTATTGGTAAATGCACTGCGGGCTTTCTTCTTCAATTACCATTTACTTTAATGACCCCTAAATCCTGGACATATCTCTGTAGGGAAAAGGATTTATGTTCTTGGAATAAACTATAGGGCTTTGAAACGTGCCCGTCCAGCAATAGACGGGATTAAGGTAATTAAGGTGACTTGTGTTAAGTTCTAATGCTACAAGGACTTGTCAATCAAGAAACAAGAAGCCATGAGCAATAAAACACCAATAGAACATGTACTGGCAATGTTCATTAGAGTTTGGCTACTAATCTTTTTAGTACTACTTCAAGGGACAATACTTAGTCCTACGCTAATTTTATTTCTCTTGCGCCGACACCCATCAGAAAATGCGTCATAGTAGTAATATTGATATCTTTTATTTCCAATAACTATTCATAATCTTTGTTCTATAAATTACGATCTTGTTTTGTTTGTTTAAAGGAGTGAGTACAGAAATTACAACCGTCTTATAAAATACTTGGCGCCAAAAGCGCGTGAAGCCCACGTTTGCGATGGACTGCCTTTAAAGCCATCATTTATTTCTGTCGTAGTTTGGTGACATTATAGGTGCCCCAAAGCCTCTCTCCAGCAGCAGCTGACGAGGCGTCTCTATGCTATGATCCCAGTTTAAAGAACTTCTTACCCAATATGTGATGGCGCTCTGTTCCTTGAAGGTACCGATAAGAGTGCTGCGGACATGTTTCTCTTTGACCGGTGTCTCGATGGCGTTGATCGCTTTTTGGATGGCTAGTGTCTGGAAAAAAATAAGATGTTATAACAGAGCTAACGAATGTATTATTTATTATCCTTACTAATACTATAAAAGCGAAAGCAAGTTTGTTTGTTACGTCTTCACGCCTAAATGGCTAAACCGATTTAGATGAATTTTGGTACAGAGATAGTTGAGACCCTGGAGACGGACTTAGGTGAGACAAGAGGGATAAAGAGGGAAGAAAGGGAAATCTGAGCTTTGCTATTACAATAAATAAGGCGCAAGGGCAAAAACTACAGGTAGCAGGTAACTGCAAATCAGGAAAGGGGAACTGTGCTACCCCAAATATAACGCGAGCGAAGCCGCGGGCAAAAGCTAGTTATATTATAAGCCTGAGTTGTCTGTATGACTCATGGCTTTGCAGCATGGATAGATCTGTTACCAATGTTTACTTTTTTATACTCGTATGCAATTGTAGACCTAAATGATTTACTAGCATGATACAATAATAAGTAAACAGAAAGAGGTAGATTATTGTTAATTGTTGATATGATCCGATTCCTGAAGCCTTATACCTATTTATGTTTAATTGAACATCAGGCGGATTAAACAACCGGTCAGCCGAGAAAACAATAATACTTTTGAATTGATTAATCAATTAATAAAAGCTCAATTACTTATTATGGGGTTATAATTAAACTCTAAAAAATAACAAGAAGCTTGTAACAGATTGCCAGTTAGGTCAAACTGTCATGGGCCCTATAGTCATAACGTCAAACGTTTTACAGTAAACAATAAAAATTCCTAGCATGCAATGCTTTTAAAGGCAAATGGAGAAATGCAGTGTATTGTTCTACAGGTCCAATGACCTGGTTTTATTACGTGTTTAGAGTTAACCTAAATAAGGCATATCGGCCTTTTAACACTGTACTTATAATGTACTTATTTGTAGCTATAACACAAAGAAAACAAATAAATACATCGACCGTTGTAATCATTACTTTATCAATATAATAAATAAGTGATCCATAATGGTGAAACCGAACATTTAGACAAAACAAGAGAAACGCTTAGTTGAAACTGACATACTTTCGTACAGCTAGAATTAAAAACAAACAAACTAAGAATGCCATTATCTTATCAACTTCCGAATTTATTGAATGTAACAATGAAAAATGGTGTTCGAAAATTATTCTGTACAAACAAACGATTTCGTATGCAATGACGATTTTTGCTTGCGTCACGTCATTGGCAATGCTAATATTGCTGCATAATATGCTAACGTCAGTCGGGATTTCTGAGTATCTACATTTATTAGGAAAATCAAAACATAGCCACAACGCTCAATCAATGAATGGATTTTACAATTTGTTATTAATAAACTGCGGAGTCTGTCGCAATGAGTTTTGCAATACTTCGATTTCAATGATTACTTTGACTTGCACGAACAAATTCATTTAGCTTGTCTGAATGTTGAATTAATCGTATAAGATGACATCGACGCCTGTATTTATACATGCAAATATAGCTATAATATTAACTTATAGCTGTGATCGTACTCAAATATTGCCAGACTGATAGTGTTCATTCGGAGTTTCTTTGTGTAGTGTTAGCTTTAAACCATTGACTACCCCCTTTATATTTTTTTATGTTCGTACAGTCAAAAAATACGTAATTTAGTCTATACAAAGGTCGTCTGGAATATATCGTTATCAGCGATAACTGTCGCCATAAAACTAGCAATTTTGTAAAAAAAAAAAATTATTCTAAATAGTAATTATATTCTGGGGTTATAAATTTAACAATAACGGTGCCAAAATAACCGATGCAGTAAGCAGGAGCCCGAAGACCCGTTAATTACACGTTACACCAACTTTGAATGGGCAAAAACAAACATTAAAATCTGAAGATCTGCAACTCATTCATTTACCAATTAACTATAGCCAAGAAACTAGTAGACACTGAACATTTTAGTCATCAAGTAGGTACTACACAAAGTTCCAGTGAGCCAGTAATTTTCCTATAGAAACTAACTTAGCAAAGTAACTATCTACTACCGCCCAGGAAATGAGATTTCTCAGTCAGACACCAAGTTGCGCTTTCATCGGTAAACTTAGTCAGAACATTCAACCAAGTAATTGGAGATGAAGATATGAAATGAAAGGCATTTTTATGAAAGGTCTTATAAAATGAATAAGATGAACGTATTTATTAAACTAGCCTTTAAACTTTTTTAATTTTACTCTTCTTAATTTGAAAATTGGAACTACTTTACCTACTTGGAACTTTATTTATAATTTGAATGATTAATATAATCGAGGACCTGATGATTTAATAATAACAGCCGCTCGGGTCGATCATTAGGGGAAGCCAGCCATTACACACCGTTTCCTCCGTGCCTCGGAGAGCACGTTGGTTTCGGCTATCATTTAATAAAGATCGTTGACAGTCGTTACAGCTAGTCTGACAGTCTTACTGAGTTGTGGAGGTCAGAAAGGTAGTCGCTCTATATAAAATACCCCAACAACAACATAGTGCGGAAACGGCCAGGCAAATTGACTGAACTAAAATGTCTTAATTTCAAATGCCGTAAAATTTTGGCTAAATCGTAAAATGTTACAAAGATGAGTTATGGCGAGACAGATAGGTAACCTATTGCCGTTTTCGGCATCCTAATCTATGAATCATTTAGGTAAACGTTTTTATCACCAAATAATCGATATATTTACATTAGGCTTAGTCATGTGAACAATATAATCATAAGAAGGAATAAACAAATATACAGCATGTAAATGCGCCAATCGGAACTGTCACTAGGTACGAGTTACGCGCAACTTACTAATAAATACTGATTTCCTTATAAATTCATGGACAAAGTACTCATGTATGACAATTCCTTATACTTATTTATACCGGCTTTGCGTTCAGCTCTGCATAGTAATGATTCTTATTATCTCAAAGGACATAAATCAAGGACAAAGAATTTAAATCATTGTTTATTCATAAAGGGTTGTTGCAAATATTTTGCATCCAACTGAATGAAAATACGGTACATCTCTAGTAGATATTAATAACAGTGAATCTAATTCTGGACTGGTGACGACAAAGTTCTCGTTTTGTTTTCGTCTATCTACAGAATTTAACGCGCACTGTAGCAACTCAAGTGTTTACAAAACAACAACTTTGTTCAAGCCGTCGAAATCCAGCAGCGGGGCCTGCCAGGGTTACCGCCTGCCGGGGTTGCGGGTTGTTCGAAAGAGATACCGCGGTCCCGGAACGTCAAGGGCATAAGAAGGAACATAGGTGGGTTTAAGTTCGTAAAAGTCTGACACACCCTCCGCTCCACCCAGAGCGGGGGAAGCTATTTGATGATTGCCCATCAGTGAAAAGCCCACTAAATTAGCTTCTCATTGGATTAGCACAGGTACGACGTTCATCTGTTTTCCAAACATCTTCCAAAACATCTGCTATCCAAACCTTACGTTATCTTGGCTATTTCCTTAACACCCAAACACGACTGACGTTTATAGAAAGCAACACAAACAAAGACTCCCGCTTTGATAGCGATCTCAATGTTTGTGAGTAAACAAGAAGGGCGGTGTAAGTGCCACTGAACACATGTTGCCTTAGCGTTAACTGGTCGGTATTTTTAGACAGTAATACGTTGATGAAACTGAAAGGTACTACGATATTTATGAAGAAGTGAATAAGCATAATTCATTTGTTTATTTGGAGTGGGAGTCCGTTTGCTTGAGTACAGAAACATTGAGAATAAATAACAGAACACTATGTGCTTGTGAGCTAATCTGTGATAAGTCCACAGTCTTTTTTTTGCGGATGGGAAATCATTAAATAACTTCCCCCGCTCTGGGCGCAGCGGAGAGGAAGCTGTTGTATTGATTGTACTGACTAAAAACCCAGCCATGTTCTTCTTTTGACCTTTATGTTCCGGGGCCACGCCACGGTATCTCTTTCGAACAACCCGCAACCCCGGCAGGAGTCAACAATGCTTGGAAACCATTAACCTTGGTAATCTTAAACACATTTGGTTATATTGAACGTGACCCAATTACCATATCAATTCTGAACGGCACCAAGTATCGTTAGTCAGAACACTAACTGCTCCGAGCTGGATAGAGATCGTCAAAGATTGTGCGAACACCCAGTTCCCAAAACAGATGAAAGAACCTTTTATCAAGCTTAACCTTGAGCAACAGACTGTTTGTGTATGAAACAGACAGATCTTGACCTAAACGCAACATCCGAGAAAGATAAAGACTTCCTATATTAATTAACAGGTTTATTTGACACTTATGGCCTTGTTAGCTGCCTCGTTTGTGGAGTGGTCGCAAGCGCTACTGCTGAGAATGAAGTCCTGGGTTCGATTCGATTTCCGGATCCGGCAGTGATTTTCCATCAGAAACTTCTCAGTAGCCGCCACGGAGACTGCAATCGTCCCTGCTTGATGGCAACAAACTCACCTCCTATTCCATGGGACTTAAACATGTGGTTATACTACTAGGTACGGTATCGGTGCTTTTTTTTTTACAAAAAGATTTTAAATTTAGAATTTTTAGTTATGGTATGACGGTATTCACACAAATTCTTATCGAGTATTAATTTTGCATTGTTACTAAGAGGTATATTCAGATAGTAAAGACAATAAATACATTAACCACCCAAGCAATATAAATAATATTGATATGGGACCACCTGTTACGATTACGAAATACGTTAAAAAAAATTGGAAATCTACCCTACAGTGACTATCTATAAATATATAGAAATCGCGTAAATCCTTACTTTAATATTATAAAAGCGAAAGTGAGTTTGTTTGTTTGTTACCTCTTCACGCTTTAATGGCTACACCGATTTTGATGAATTTTGGTACAGAGATAGTTGGGAACCAGGAGACGGACATAGGCTAATATTTTTTTTTTAAAAAGTGGGATGTGAGGGAGAAAGAGGGAAGAAAAGGGAAAACTTAGCGTTGCTATTACAAATCAATAAGGCGCAAGGGGAAATGTGTTACCCCGAATTTAACGCGAGCGAAGCCGCGGGCAAAAGCTAGTACCAAAAAAAAAATCAAATACAGTCGACTTGAGAACTTCTTCCTTTAATTCGGATAAAAAGGTGGGAAATAAGGAGGCTTTTTAATCGTGTATAACTTGTGCTTGGTTAAGATTTAGATTATAAAAGTTTTTGTTTGTTTTATTTTTCTTTTTAAAACGTTGCCCCACTCTAGGAATTTCTGAGCAGGCAGCTTGATTATCAACACAATCATCTATTTGTGGAACTAAAAGAGACACAAGGATAGTACACAATCATTCATATGATCATCGCAACACGTGTTGGATGAATTATTACTAAACAATACAACCTGGGGCCATTCATTATTATCATTGAATGTCACATTCATTTGTATTCATGTTTTACATTGGACAAAATTTTCGGCTGGATAGCATTTATCTTATTTACTTTTTCGTGGATATTTTATTAAACCATAGTGTTGTCGTCAATAATTTATGTCGATCTGTGTACATCGTTTGCTAGGGATCTTAAATAAATATAATAAAATTCTATTTATATTTTATCTAAGGGTACCTATATTAACCCTTTTTTTTTCGGGTGGGAAATCCTCATATGACTTCCGCCGCTCTGGGCGGAGCGAGGATGTCAGACTTGTACTGACTAAAACCCAACCATGTTCCTTCTATTGCCCTTTACGTTCCGAGGCCGCGGTATCTCTTTCGAACAACCCGCAACGTATATTAACCCTTAGATATTTTTTCGCTCATTACATGGCTTCCCTTATCCCGTATCTAAAGGACTACGAAATCAAATACTCATATTGAAACCGCAAAATTTTCAAATGTTTAATTACTACTTATCATTTCCGAAAACTTAAAAAAAAACTTTACCCAACACTAAGAATTTCTCCTGTATCGTGGGTGCATTTACAAAGATTTGAAGTCACAAACACACCCGAAACAACTATCTGTAGCCCATACAAATATTTGTTCCGTGCAGATCGAACCCGCGACACGCAGCGCAGCAGTCGATCTTCAGCCACTGCGCCAACCGTGACGTCAAACTACTAACGATAACTACTGTACTGTGTACGGAATCACCGGTCGTAACGTCTTTTCGAAGAAAAATAAAAATCCTGGTTTTCCCTCCAGTCATGAGTCATCATGTTTGTTTGTTACTCTCGTACAAAAATAATCTAGCCAACATTTCAGCGCAATATCTTCTTGGGAATTTTGCAAATCGGATAACTTTTGCACTAAACTTTTCGGACGAGCAATCATCTCTTTTGCTTCAGAAAAATAAGGAAATATGTCTTTTATGACGAGATTATTTTGTTTTACTAGAATAGAATATCAATAGAACACTAATCAAATTAATAAAATAGTTTTGTTAAAAGTCGGAACTACAAGAGGATAATGCTACCAATATAATGGATATTAATTTAATAATACAAATGCGTATTTAATTTGTACAGTAACAATCACCATATAAAGTGTATGCTTATCAGTTTACACAGATACTGTGATTTTGGTGATGTTTGAGTCACAGTGACGAACAGTAACAGTCACAGTACCATTTGGTTATCCTCTCCTTATTTCAATATTGGGTCGTTTGAATTATAAGGTCGTTGCATAAAGTCCAAGCTTTTTATCCACTTTTCAGCTGAATCAGAGGCACGAAGCAAGAACATAGTTTTAAATTTAATACCGCTCTGTGTTATGAGAGCGAAGTTTTTGTCGTTTTGCAAACAAAGTCGTGACACGAGACACGACACTCACTTCTGTCAGAACTTCGAGAATACCGTCCCCTTATAATAGGAATCCTTTGTGGAGAAATTAAATGAGTTTTTATCGCACGTCCATTTTTGTGGAACGAAACGGAACAATGATAGAAATAATCGATGATGCGTGATAACAGGTGCATTGTTAAGTGCTAGCGATACCGCAACGTGACACTATAACTTGTGTTAAACTTGGATATGTTAGTAAGTAGTAGGAAACGAAGTATTCATAAATATCTGTATTGTGTTTATACTTCATTGATGACAAGCCTTCCATCCAATCAAGCATAGTTCGAAAATCCATAGACAATATACATTAAAGTAATTTAAAATTGGAAGAGCAGGAAAGTGACATGTAAATAAGTGTGTGAGCATTTTGATTTTCCCCAGAACTGGATCCTTAATAAATATCGGTATTTCTAGTACGTTTGTGTAAAATAATGCGAATGTAAACTCACCAGATGATAGAAGCGCTTGTCGTTGGGGTTGGCCATAGCGTGTTAGTGGTCAGCGGTGGCTGAATCTGCATGCATTAGTAAAGTGCCGAGCGATGGCGCTGAAATGAAGACGCGCCACGCTCGATTAGTACTGTTAGTGAAGGTGACAATCTTAACGATAATGGTTGGATAGTCGTCCACATTGCTGCAGTGTATTTTGGAGCAGCAGTTGACGTGTAGGATATATTATACAAATTCCAATTAATGGCTACCCTACCGCGGTAATTACAAACGCTGCATTCGGTGTAGCCCAACAAATATCAGTCTTCATCAAGTCTCAGTCATGCAATAAACGCGTACACTTATCTACAAAACAACGTCACAATGTTTATTAGACATTCCTAGACGTGAAACTAATTATATTACCAATTTCATAGTGGGAACCAACGTTGTGTCGTCGATAAGCGTATGCGCTGTTACGGTACAAGTGTAGGAACAGTTATTTTGCATGACAATAATTATTACATGCCGTTTTTATCATGAACATTAAGCATTGAAGTCTGTACATCAAAGACTCGAGAAATTAGATCGCAAGTTATTACAAAATTGCTGGAATTTAATATTGACTTAGTTCTTGAAAACACGACGGCAGGTATTCTAAACTATTATACCCTGATCTGTATACTACGGATCGCACACCGTAGTAGAGAGATCAGGTTAAAATGGTTTTGTGTAGGTTGATGTGCCGTCGTGTATACCAAGCGTCCATGCAGGTGCGAACAGAGAGTGTTTGCAAAAAATCACCAGTCCACTGGATTGGAACACCTTACCTGCAACAAACAAAAAATATATAAGAATTGGTGCGTTGCGAGAACTTAATGAATGCAAGAAACCGGTGCGACGCGATGGCTGTAAGCTAAATAATTTGCCGAAAAATTTACACTAAAAGCTGATCGATTAATAAATATTAGCTCAGATTTAGACAGGTGGTAGAAACAGGGAGGCACTTATATCATATGTTACACATGTAAAGTAGTCTGAAGTATATTCGAAATGTTAGTAGCACCCATGTGGTTACCATATGGATAATTATATTCGTTTTACCACGGCTGTTTTGGAAGTTCAAATGCGTTTCAAACTGACATACAGGGTGTCCAACATTAGCCATATATCAACTGACAAAAGTTTCTGATTAACAAGCCTCTATCAAAGCCGTTTTGAGTGCCGTGTTCTATCTTCGAACTTGAAAAGGCAAACTAATTCGTTCATGCCTTATCTCTAACCAGGCCTTAAAAATATCATTCATTGAACATCATCTCCCGAATACAAATCATAATAATTACTTAATTTGTCAGTCAAACTTGTGGTACACATAATTTTTGTCACAGGTTTTTATTTGTGGTGGTAATATTATAAATAAGAATGCTAAGTACACGCTGTGATTATTTTTGTACCTAAATAACGACAAAAAATCAATAAGTGGGCGTCACTTAGTCATATAAGCTAGGTAAGGCTTCTGTTGGCACACTTTCACAATCCGTTTTGGGAGATTAGGCGCCGTTTGCTGTCAAATCGAGTTGAATTAGTAAGAAGGCTCGCTGAATACGGCGGAAATTCGATTGTACATAAACTATAATATGAAGGTATGTTAGATTGGATTATGATCATCTCGGCAGTATGGCTAACAATGTTAGCCCCAATAAGCCTGCTCTAATTTTATTTGCTCTTGTTTCGTATTACAAGTACCAAGAAGGGATTTTGCTAACGGGGTTAAACAGGGTGGTAAAGTTTGTATTTTGAGGTAGTATTAATTCCAACAGTTTGGTTTGTACATACAAGTTCTGGATAGAACATACTAACTTTTTATCCCTGTCTACGCAGGTGAAACTGCTGGGCACAGCTACATTTATATAAACGTGGCTTGTGGGTTACGGATGTTCGGAAGAATGCTGCTGCTGCTGCTGTTCAACGTCAGGACCAGACTATTCGATCAGAACAAACTTAATAAGCAAATCCAAGACTTGAAAGGTCATGCACCTATCAGGGCACAGAAGCAACAGAAGGCTAACGCAGCTTGTGTTTTTCTTTCCGGCACTAGCGTAGAAAGCAAAATGATAACGCTTAATCATAACTTAGCTGAAGGTTCCGTAAACACTGCGTTCCAATTAAAAAGAGAATTATGAGAGTACATAATATTTCTTATTTACATTTCCATGCGAGTAAATAACCTCATACATTCCACTCACATAACGAAATAAATTATGTTAAGTAACTAGATCGCGTGTTTAAAATGTTTAGAAGAAATTATGTAAAAATACAATTAGGTCATCTATGTATGCCTCTATGCTAGAACTTTATAAAATTATTTCCAGGATACATGGATGTTGCATGAATGAACCTTTGGTAAAGTTATAAAATTAATATGAGTCATGGAATTAATTCGATTAATGGATTTACTTCACATGTCGACCTCGCCTCACGATATTGCAGGCAGGCATATTCTACTTAGATTTTTCAGTAACATGCTGCAGCAGCCTTCAAGTTCTCAAGTTAAAATTTTGCTCACTAAGCGTCGAGTCTTATTTATTCTGTGATATTAAGTAAAGAAATTCAATAATCGACCTACCTAAAAAAGGACCTTAAGGTTTAATCTAATTTCTAGAACCTGATTATCTGAATCTGAACCACTTTTAGTTTTTAGGCTATCTACTATGTCGGTGATTATGATAGTCAATATATAAATGATTGTGATAGTCAATAGTTCCCCCATTTCCTCCAACCTGTAGAATTATAAACGCCCATAAACATGAACAAAATATGAACAGTTACAATAATAACTCATCGGTCCCACGCTGCGGACGCCGGGCGTGCGTTGGCGCATCTAAATCAGGAAACTGCACTTTACGAGATACAATCTCCGTCCGAACACACTGATCCGCTTGACGGATGCAATCGTGCCCCGAATCACTGGTTCTAACACCATCTGTTTTTAACACCATTCAGCCGAGTAAATTGCTGTTCTAAAGACATTACTCTATCAAGAACAGCGGTTTCTGAATGATAGAGATATCTAATACAAAACAGACCATTGCAGTTTCATTAGATGTGTACGTACTTAAATAGATAAGGAAGCTGCATTTTATTATTTGGTGTCCTACCTGTTCATACGTGATACGTGCCAATTGCCAAACGTGGAACTAGAAAGATGTCTAATCCGAAGAGTGTGTGATTCTTTGCTAGGTTTATGACAGTGAATCAATTGGGTAACGAAATAGAATGTTCAATAAAAACAGATCTAAACGGCATGCCCAAAATGGATATACAATACAATTTGCCTGTTGTACAACTACAACAGGCAGATTTAACAGGGAAATCAATTGCGGAAATGATAAATTTTCGGGTTCATTCCTAAACTGGGAAACTACTAATTCAAAATAGTTTCCTGTTTTATTTTCTGCACTGTGCATTATTCTGGCTTTGTAATGAAGGAAGACTTTTGTTGTACTCGCTCCCTCTACAACAATCACGGAATTGTAAAAATCAAGCAGTGTCCATCTGGGTAACACTTGCAGGAACCAGTTTCGTTTGCCAAGAGGTTATCTTTCTACTCATAAACGTAATGTCTATAATCCTCATAAACCTGGTAACTTCATACAAAGCAGATCATAACTTTTTTGCAGTTAAGGCTCTTAATAAATTCTTAGCCCACGTAATCCAGCCATCATGGTACCATGATATAGAACCCGGTATCACCCACGCTGGCAGTCGCCAAGACAATCGTACATTCACAATAGTGACGATTTCACAACCGCGCCATTGTACGAACAACATAAAGATACTCGATAAAGCTTTATTAAAATTCCCATCGTACATACAATACATAGTTTAAGCTATAATTAACTATGCAACTGTGAGTTTTGATAAGGATATGGATACCTGTTGCAGTGTAGAGAAAAGAAACATATGAGTCTACAAAATCTAATCTTAAGTCTTTAATTTTTTTTGTAAAACAGTTGCGTTTCAATTTCGGTGTGCAATAAAGTAAATTCTATTCTATTAGTCTACTAAGAGCCGAATGAACCGAGCAACCAATTTAGAATTTGTTGTTGTAGAATGAATATTTGACATTCTACAAGGACAACAATACCATCAGTGGATGGTTCACGTAAAAGTTTATATGGCTACTATGACTAGACATATGGTGACTACAGAGGTAAGTGCTAATAGAGACACTGATATTATATTATGTTGCTAGTGAATGACAAAAGTTAAAAACGTTCGTGGCAAAGTCGCCAGAAATGAAGACGTGAAGGATCATCGTCAAGAAGCGCGTACAACTAATCTATTATAATGAATTAACACATTTCATTAACGTTAGCGTCAACCACAAATACAATTAACGTGGTGGCGTTAGAAAAAGAATTAGCGGTTGACAGACTAATCCTGAGAAGATCGTGGCTAAATAAAAACTGCCGCTGGGGTCGATCTTTAGGTTAAGCCACGCTTGCCTAGGTTGGTCCGTGGATAGGTGACCACCAGATACAAACCGAGTTTCCTCAGTGCCTCAGAAAACACGTTAAGCCGTTGGTCCTGGCTGTCATTTACAGATCTTTGACAGTCGTTAAAAGTAAAGTTTATAACTAGTCTTACCAAGGAGTATCGTATTACCCAGTAGTTAAATAAGTTGTGGAGGTCAGATAAAATACTAGTAGTCAGCTGAAACCAGTAAGACTTAAAGTTGACCGTAACATAATTGGCAAAAGCAGATGATGAGACTAGTAAATAATCCAGTTTCAGATTTTTATTACACTCGTCGTCTAAGTAATGCCTGCTGAACATTTATAGAAATAAACCGGTAACTTAACAGTTTCTGCAACATAAATAATAGACTTAATAATTATAAATTAATTTACTTTCTCCGATAATTATAATCCAAGGAGAAAGTCCATTTAAAACGTTTCATGAACCATTATAATGATTCCATTTCGTTGCCAAATGGCATCGCTTCATTTTCTTCAGTGTCAAAAAGACACGCAACCGAGAAATTAACGGGTTCTTTAATGTCAGGTGCATATGAATGCAATGTTTTTTTTTTTGTATTTGAATAAAAAACGGTGTTCCACATTAGGATTTCTCCTGTATCGTGGGATCGTTTACAAACATTTATACCCACATACACAAACAGACAGATCCGGAACATCTATCTATAAGTACAAATATTTGTTCCGAGCGGGGATCGAACCCGCGACACGCAGCGCGTCAGTCGCCCAGCCACTGCGCCAACCGTGTCGAATTTGTTGCATTTGTTTACCGTAACCATCTCTAACAGTTGCTACCAGACCAACAATATAGCAAGCCTGGCAAACAGACTGTTCAGAAACCCTAACATCAGAGTAATCCTTACTTCCTTACTAATATTATAAAAGCGAAAGTGAGTTTGTTTGTTTGTTACGTCTTCACACCTAAATGGCCAAACCGATTTCGATGAATTTTGGTACAGAGATAGTTGGGATCCTGGAGACAGACATATGCTAAAAAAAAGTGAGAAAAGGGGGAGAAAGAGGGAAGAAAAGGGGAGAGAAAGATACATATCACAAGGTATCATCACGCGGTTTAAAGTTAGCGTTAACCCAAAGTAACTATGCCACGCGGACGAAAGTCGCGGACGAAAGGTTATAAAGGTAAGCTAAGTTTTTAGGCTTGTAGAAAAGTTCCGCCACTATTTGCTAACCTAATATTTGTATGGCGAATTCATCAATTGCACATCAGACCAACAGTCAGTCAACAGGAAAGCAAACAATCAGTTCTAAGTCTGCGCCACATACATCAGTGTTACGCCCCGATTGTCGCACCTCCACTATTACTAGTAACAACACGTAATCAGTTACATCGAACATCGAACTATAACTGTTACCGATGCGAGAAAAGTATCGAATGAATGTGCGACGGAGTCGGTCGCCTGTAGCGATAACAGTTGCAAGCAATGCGTAGCGAATCGACAGACTAAGCGAATTTATAACATTACTTTACAAAAACTAAGAGAAACTTAAAATTTTGGTCACAAATATTTGGAGCGATAAGTGACGTAGATTGCGAAACGAAACGGCTTATGACTATTTTATTTTTTCGCACATAACATCATGCCTGTAAGTGCCCAAGGCATTAAGTCCGCCTTTGTACAGTGTTTTTTTTTTTATACATGTGCATAAATTATTAATATAATTCCCGAAGGGTTAGGCTGAGTTTTACCGAATAGTACACCCAAATTTCACCAGTTATTTTTAAGTCCCACGAGTATAGAAGGTAATAGAAGAGTAAATTATTTTCTATTACCATCCAAACAGGCACAAATACAGACACCGTAGCTACTACTGAAAAATTACTACTGAAAATACCCAATAACACTCAAACCCAGGATCATGTTCAGCAGTCGCGCTTGCTATCATCACTAGATCAACGAGGCAGACGGTTCTTTTTACAATGTAAATTATCATCCTCTTAGCATGCTGCATGACAGTTGTTGTATAGATCATCTCAAAGTTCTCATTTAAGTCAAATGATCTTTCATACAATATGATCCAACCATCTTGGTCTTCTATTATTTTAGCCATCTCCAATTGTACTAAGCTTCTCACATGAAAAGTGTGGGAAACCGTTAGTTTGGCTATGCATACGTGCCTTTAACACATGCCATACATACATAGAGGGAACCATAGACTCATGGAGAGTAATTTGAAATGGTCTGATTGCCACCCACAGTAGTGAATGATGTCAACTAATGACCATCGAAACGTTATTATAACTTAAATTGTAGGAAAATTCGATTCATTACAGATTAGCATTCCGATTTCCTATACGATTAGGTTATGTCCTCATCGTATATAAATGTTTTTGAAACAAATACATAATGAGCAAAAATGATTAATTTTAAAATTATTTAATTTTCCCGCTAACCCTTTGTAAATCTTGACAGTATACAATTTCAAACCACACAAAAAATACTATAGAAGCAGAACTTTATAACCGCAAAAGCGCATTTACTGTTTACGTTAACCATATCATTAACGCAGTTAAGAGCATTTACGAGCATCGTAGTGATATCAACCGCGTGTGGAGACTGGGCGGAAGAGGATGCCGCGGTGAGTGCCCCCAGAGTACCTACCTACGAAGCTACGAACGAACCGATCCACTTCCCATCTGGTGTGCCAGTTTACAGCAAACGTTTTTAGTGTCCGCGCCAATATTGAAATATGCTAATTGGACCCGCTTTGAAATGATCCATGGGAACTGAATTTTCGAGAGAATTATATGAGGATGGGAAAGAAATTTCTTCGCTTAAAATCAGGATTTTACCATGACGGTTCTATGAACGTGTCAGACAGCAAAAAAATCCTTGTATTGACAAGTATGAGACTATGCTCACTACACCGTTCCGTCATCGACCAACACCGTCACGTGCGTGCCATGCACGTAGCATCTGCACTGGCAAAATATTCTCGCCGACAATTTTATTGTTGACGCACCGTGCCTGGCTCGCGAAGGTGACGGAATCTTCTGGGCATATGTATAGTCCTATACTTTTCAAAACAAGAAATGTAGGGGTTAACCGCATAATATGGTGACCGTTATAAACGGATATGATATTCTGTTGATATGTTCTAGTGGGCATAGTAGTCCATGTCATGTTTCCTTCCGTGTCTGATACGTTCATAAGACAGTCATGGTTTGGTATGGTACGGTATATGTAATAGGCGGACTACTTTAAAATACAGGATTTTAAAAGATCTTGTTTTAGAATAAATAAGTTAGAATAAAATTGAAAGTCGACAAAAGGGTGTGATTTGCTGTAATAAAATAACGTCAAATTGGGAATGCACATAACATGACAATGCACTGCACTACAGCTAAATCGCCTGGATAAGATATAAATGCATCGAGACATATTGCAAATCATGAAACAATACCTCATAAACAACAAAACATGTGTTGTTAACAAGCGCACAAAACAAACACAGTTGCAATTAATTTTAAAGCATTATGCATTCGATCGTCATTCCCCATTTGTCTACGTTTCTTTAACATAAGTGGGAACGCGATAATATCTAAATAGACACCATGCTCCACATAACGTCGTAAGATAAAATAAAAGTGCATTAAAAATATGAGAAACTAACGTTGAAAAATTTTATAGAAAGCTGGTTAAACGTAGATAGTACATGACTGGAAATGGAAAAATGCATTGAGACATGCTTTGGAACTTGGAAGAAAGCTGCGAACGTGTTTAATGGTGGAAAAGAAAATGTTAGAACCATTTATTTAAGTCCTCGGGACACTAACCGGCCTAAGGCTGAGGCCGCACTATGGTTAAACCTGCTGTACTTAGTTTTTATTCGCGTGAATTTATGCCCCTAGAAAACTAATACAAGCGGCCGCACCTGGGGTTTTATCCCGCGACTGATTTTAAAACCGTGATTTGCTAAAAAATGCTCGCGGTTAAAAACCGCGGCAAAATTTGTAATCTGAGGAACAACACATCACAATCCATCTTCAAACTGCGGGTCGTTTCGCGATATTTAATCGTGTTTGGTGCACTGTGCGTCTCAAGCGGTAGTGCGGCCTCAGCCTAAGAGAAGTTATTTTAGTGCCGATTCAAGTAAACAGTTTCGTATCTACAAATTAGGTTTTATATAATAGTGTTTCTGTGTCTGTGCAGTGAAATCGTTTATACTTCAACAAAAATAAACACTGAATCACGAAACAAGATATTTATGGAAAGAGTGCGATAACGTTAGCAAAAACAAACGTTCATTCATCTATAGCTGAAGAGTTGATTAGTAGTGCACAAATTAATCATAAAAATACTATAGAACTATTTGCATCTGGTTGCAAAATTTAAACACCGCAACAGTAGGTCAGTGTGGTAATATTTCTTCCGTCACAAAACCGGTTCGAGCTCGCGGCATTGGTCCTCCGCTGCACATTCATATATACTTAGTCACACCTTGCTTGCTAATAACATGGAGGTACTGGAAAACTCCTTAGTCCATTTAGTCATAGCAAAACAAACTGCTGATAATAGTATTTAGAATAGTCACGCGGTTCAAGGAAGGGCAACGGTTGAAGATAATGGAATTAGATCATATAATTGGGCGTTTTCGGAATTATTTGAGGAAAATAGCAAAGTCGTTGGTCACAGGTAATATGTTAGACTTTTTACCTTTTAATGATATAGAAACCATACGAAAGCCTTCTGAGGTCAAATTGACCCCAATAGGCTACAGTACACTGAAAAAATATTCCAAATCCAAATGGGACGATGCAATTGCAATCTAGGTAAAAGGTCCAGACTAGACGGTTACAATATGTAATTTTTTTGGAACTGTATTACGAACTATGTGTCACATATACAAAACATACGAGGAAAAAGTACTACAAGTAAAACTCAAATGAAAGGCGATACTCCCAACTGGTCGTGTCACTGAATCTAGACTTCTCATAACAAATGCCAATATTTCTGAGTACTCCTTATTAGGTCCGGATTGCAACATGTACGTGACATTTGTTCGAGATATCGCAGCCACGGGAGCAATAAATAGCTCACGTTTCGTATAAGGCAAGCTGCAAGGCTGACCTCACTGTATCGAAATCTTGACCTCTATAAGCTGTTAACTGTTAAACGCCTACGAGGTTTACAGATGCAGGTGTTTTTCTTGATTCGCTCGAGTTTATTTTTTAAATTAACGTTCATATTTATAGCAAGGCTTCTATGCCTGATTTTTCTGTCTATCGTATTGACGCATTCTAGTTTCCATTTGAAACTCGCTCTACCGACTTTATTTTTATCTTAATGTCAAGAAAGATTTAAAATTCTTTCCACAATTTTTTGATAGGATCTTTTGGTCATTAACCTAGACACTTGGCAAACAGCTAAATTACTTGTTTCAGCTCTCTTTTGCATATCTTCTAAACGACTTTGGTTTGGAGGCGTTCCTTCCGTTTCGTTTGCTAGTTTGAAAAGTTAGCTATTACATGACTCACTATAGATTATTTGATCTTGTAAATACGTCGTGTTCTGTTTACGTCACGTTTAGAACTATGAGCGACACGACGACACAATTATAATGATGCTATAAAAACATCGTTGTTAAAATTCCCATGTTTAATGGATTCCTAGTAATTATGATGCTTGCAGGCAGAACTGTTTTATAGGCAGCATTTTGACTCCGGGTGAATCATTCTGGAGTCCTAAACTTCTGATTGTAGTCACGTATGATTTACTAGTTACAAGCTACATAACTAGAAGTGTCATTAAAATAACTCTATCAAATATAATATGGAGAATTAACCTTTTTTGGGACATGGTAGTACGGCGAACCTAAGGTGAGTTCAAAGTTTGAATATCCATACAAGTGACAAACATTCATTTCCTATATCGTACAAATAAAATTGTGGAGCAAACTACGGACGGAAGCGGGCAATCATGATCGTTTTACTGGACAACTCCACAACCGACAACCAATAAATATAGCTGACGATGAGTAACTCGCCCACCATTACATTATTATGAACCCTTCTGATGTGGAGGTGGAGATTCAAGAGGGACTCAACTGCTTCCATAGAAATAAATCTAAAGCACAAGACCGTAAAGTAGCACCCACTGATGGACTTGCGGATTACTTAAATGAAAGAAAACGTCTAAGACCTGTAAATTTAAGTACCTAACTCAAAAATGCGTGAGATCCTTGACACCTGTGCATGTATTCTGCTAACTTGCGAATCGGTATTCTGAATTTAAAACGATTACAAGCAATATCACCTGGAAACCGCATTTTGTGGTAAACCGGTAAGATTTGATATAGTTTTCTACTGGAGAAACGGTAGCCGCATTGCTACTGCGGCAGAGATATTAATTACAAAACTGTTTTAAGTTCTACTTCACCAGAGCTCGCAACGTAACAAAGAACTATATTTATCTCCAAAATGCAGTTCGTTCACCCGATGTTTGTGCCGGGATTAGATCTCGGGAAACACTGAAGTGCAAGCAAAACTCTTACCAAAAATAACTGCAGACGTTTCAATGATGAATAACACTGATTTCGACAAAACAATTTTTCGCTAGAAACTTCTGATAACACGTTTATTATCCTCGGAATCTATTTGTAACTAAAATGGTGTTGGTGTGTTGTCAGTGGACAAAGTATCGACGATGATAAGTTATCAAACGCGAGTCCTCACAACGTTTATCTGTTTGATAACAAAAACTCTGCAATAGCGAACTATGGGCGACTTGCTTATCACTATCGCTAGCTATTGATGAGGTATCGAATAAAATGGCTTGGCGAGATTGGCGGCATTCATTGTTTTCTAGACGGTATGTTACAAGAAGGTGCGTAAAAACTTTTTCAAAAACATTATTAGAACAGATAGTAAAATGAGGGCTATAAATAGATTAATAAAATTGTAGTGTATTAAAACCGGTTATGAATAATTAATACCGCATTTGCAAATCATTGTCAAAAAACTAAGATGCTTATTGGAAACCTGTTGTTCATGACAAATGGAATGTGTTGCACAGAAATGCTCAGAAAAAAAATGGCTGGTGGCCCGATTTGATCATGTCATTAACTCATTATCTAACGATATACATTTTTAATAATAGATAAGCGATTTAATTTCACACATGCTCGCGAATTAGCATGTGTAGCGTGAGTATCCCCCCCAGTAAAGTAAACTTAGGAGGTGGAGACAGATTGGATGAAGAGGACCATCGAATCTATCTCTCTTCCAGAGAATAGATGCTGTGACGTTACTTCGGTAAGCCTTATACCCAACTGATGCCTGAGTGTAAAAGACAGCTGAATTATCAATTAATAAAACTTGGCACTTATTTTGAATCTATGGATATGGACGTAAGTCGCAGCAAGCTCTACCAAAGGCAATCATTAGATGATTTCTAGGCCATGTGTAATACCGCCGGAAACATTGATGAAACATGCAGAATGCTGGTGATTAGACGCGATTACAACTTACACAAATCTATGGACAACAATGTGGCATAAACAAAGAGATAGATGATGCAGATTAGTTAGTGTTTGCTGTGTTTTCGTATGCTAAGTTATGTCAGCGTTAGACTGTGTTTGTATACACAGGTGACGGTGGTGACGTAAGCGACATGGTTTGTCGTCGGGTATACACCACTGTGGCGTAACTAACAATTTCCCTCCAAATTAGTATGTCCGTAGCTGTGTACTACATAATGCAAGTCTTAATTTATGAAACTGGTATATGTTTAATTGAGCGGGAAAATAAGTGTGGTTTTGCAAACCAAGAAAATACAGCTTGGGCGTGTATTTACAGTCATAATCTCAAATAAACTCAGATAAATATCAACAGATCGCTATCACTACCTGCTATAATCCTGTCATACTCCTTTCGCCTCGCCAACGTTCATACATCTGGAGTTACACATGTACCTCGAGTTATTTCTAAAAATCAACTATTGAAGACAAATATCAATGTCTCTGCTTTGTTTTATTTTTAGTTTTCTAAAAAACCTAGTAGTACTGTATTACAACCCACAAGTTTGTGCCTGACCCAGTTCTTTGGAAAGACCATTTTAACTGTACTGGGACCGATATTTAACCCTTAACCACAGACGTACGTATGTGGTACGTCACCCAAACGGTTTTTCGTTTAAACCTTCAGTTTGCGCGGGAATTTCTGGGCGTCCTTTTTGGTAGTTTCCTAGTCGCCAGTGACGCGTGTGCGTCTGTAGAGAGCGGAATTCTACCACGTTCCTAAGCAGGTGAGTTTGACCACCCTACGTATGTGGTACGTAGCGTCAGTGTTAGTGTAACTTTTTTAAATTCTTTATTTATGTTTGTCGCCAGATAAAATGAACCGCAAGCGCCTAAATTCTAGTTCTATGCCATCCACGTCTAAGATATCATGTCTTCAAGTAAATAGCGTCGACAGAGAAGAAATCTTGTCTTAACGAATCAGTTAAATCATCGGCGGATGAAAATGACTACATTGTATACAATCGGATCGCGGTGTGCCTTCCGAGGAGGAATATAGTCATGGTGAAGAGGCTTCTCGAGGATTTGAAACCATGTAAAACTGTTATATATGATTTAAATTGAAATGTCGCAAAACCCGGTACGGCTGTCAGACTTGTCGTAAACCGGTTTGTTTGCAGTGCTCGAAGCCGACCTGTAGTAAGTGCTGTTAAAAAATGCTTCATGTTAGGATTTACGGCAACTGTGATTTTTTTGTAATTATAACCATCCTTAATTATTAATAAAACCAACAAAAGAAGTTCCTATTGTTAAAGAATATTTTTATGTTAATTTTTTGAAAACATCTTTGTTGTTTTGGTTATTTTCATGGTTATTGATGAATAAATATTTTTCTATGATTATTAAGACCATCTTTTTATTTATTCCTATTTCATTAGGATGTGTCTAAATAAATAAAATGCATTAATCATCAAAGTTACACTTTATTGATGCATCAGAAGGTCCTCAAAGTAATGTATGTATACCATACGTCAGTGTTAGTGTAACAAAATGACACGTCAGTGGTTAAGGGTTAAGTATGGTACACAGTGAATCAACAGAACAATTTAAAAAGCATGTAAAAAAAAGATGATTATTGATTAGCAACACCACAATATATTCTCTATTATCTTTTTAATTTAGGTCTGAAACAAGTTTAAAAAATTCAAATCCAAAACAAACTCATTTGGACTGATTCAAAATTAAAAGGTTTGATTTGTTTTATTGATTCTATTTACTTTTAATGTAATAATACTGGCTTACCTAACTATAGATTAGTTCTTTTTTGACAGGGGAGGAAAATCTTGGATGTTTTGAATCAACATAGTAACAAAAATCAATACAAACAGGAACACCAACTTCTATAATACATATGCAAATTTATTGTCAATATTTTCAATTTCCATTAAGTCTATTGAATAAATTATGTTCCCTAACTTTTTACAATTTAGTCATCACATTCAACTACACCAGAAGTCCAGACACCACAACTCTCAGTGGTAATTTAAGTCTACTTGACAAAGATTGCTCTTTTTCTTATATTTGTTTGATTGAGTTTCAGACCACACAAACTTAAAAAGAAATTGAATTTGGAATACAATGTAAGTTTCTTATTGGGTCTAAATTAATCAATCTTAAAATACTCATTTGCATAGGGTTCATAATAAACAATAATAATATAGGTATTCTATATTTTCTTGTTTGATTTAAGAGAATAAACAGACAGTACAAAGACAAGACTATAGTATAGTTTTCATTCATCTGAATAAATAACAGCTTTTTACGCTATATAAAACCTTGCTAAACTTGACTTGATCCAAGACCCTCCAGTTGAGACCTTGGCATGTAGCTTATGTCATTGTAATGTAGTTTTCCTGTATATTTTTTGCTAGCACTCTAGCAGAGCAGGTGTTTTTATTTACCTAAATTGACCATGGAGTCAAATATTTAACAGAATACATACGGAATCCTACACACAATTGTGTGCATAAATCACAAAAACAACACAAAGTATGGCAAGGTCAAAATTTCAAGTTTGAGAAGGTCAACAAACATACCTGAAACTTCTCAAACTGCTCGCGCTCAGCATCCAAGCTGTTCTTCTTCAGCTGGAGGACTCGCGGCAAGGATAATGACGCCATAGAGTACACACATGTAATACACACCTATGAAAAATAACCAGCGGAGGTACTTAGACCAAACACGACACAATTTTAATTTATAAATGAGGGCGGACTCGTACTCTGTCAGTCACAGGATTTACACAATTTTCCACTGTAATTTAGTTTTTTTTTGTAAATTAATTTCTAATTTAGCACATTAAACTGTAATCTATCGAATACAATAACGTAAATATTTAAGTTCTGAAATTAAACAACATGAAACACGTCCGCCGTCCGCCCACAAAAAATGAGTGAATAGATGAATGAAATTTAATGAAATGTCAAAATTTTAAATGAACCTTTTTGATGTCAAGTTGACTTTATAGTAACGTTTACAAAGTTAGGTAAGAAAGCTGTTGATGGCGTGAGTGTGAACCACAAGGGCACGCCACAATAGTGGCGGTAAGTCCCCTCTTTGAGGAGTGGCTGGAGAGGTGCCATGGCGTCCTCACCTACCGCCTGATGCAGGTCCTCACCGGACACGGAAGTTTCGGGAGGTTCCTGCACATAATCGGGTGGAAGGAAACGCCTGGGTTTCACCATTGTGACGATCACCCGGAGGACTCGGTACCCAGCTTGGGCGGAACACCGCCGTGCCCTCGTAGAAGCGATCGGCGACGGCGATCTCTCGTGTCCGGCCCTGCGTCAGTCCATGGTCCGGAGCGAGAGGGAATGGGAAGCGGTCACCTCCTTCTGCGAAGCAGTCATGCTAGCGATGGATGTTGCCGGGCGTTTGAGGGAGAGAACCTCAAACCAACCCAGCCACCGCTGGAGACGCCCCAGGCGTTGGGCGCCGCCAGACGATTCCCGGCCACCATAGATGCGGGCCGTCTATTGACGACAGGCCGTGTCGACGGCGCGTTAGTGTTCCACGCGCGCCTCAAAGAGATGTCAGCAAAGCAGAGGGGCCTGCCAGGGCCACTGCCTGCCGGGGTTGCGGGTTGTTCGAAAGAGATACCATGCCTCCGGAACATAAAGGGCAATAGAAGGAACATGGGTGGGTTTTAGTCAGTCACAAGTCTGACACTCCCCCTCCGCTTCGCCCAGAGTGGGGGAAGTTATTTGATGATTTCCCATCCGCACAAAGAAAAGAAAAGTGTGAACAACAGAACCAATAACCAAAACCAAACCAAATATGATTTCTGATGGTTATCCGATTCATATTATTTCATTATTCATATTATCGCTGGGATAACTGTACTCTGTATGATGAAATATTTCCAGTAATTCATAGGCGTTTATTTATCTCAGTAGCAACCAAAGAGTCTGGATTTGTACCCGGTTGATGGCAATAAGCTCATCAGTATTATATATTTCTTAAATATGCTCAGTATTATATTATGTTATATCTTAATACGAGCAGTTTTGATTTTTAAATGTGTAGACCGCAAAATATTCAAAATCTACAATTTATAGGTCAGATTTTGTTATGGTTTTGCAAATTAGGCACTAATATAATTTTTAACGATTATTGATTTCAACCGTGTATGTTTGATCAATGTATGAACGTAGCAAAACAATAATATGAGGATTATAATAGATGGCGAATTACAGTTTCTGCCTACCCCTGTTGGAAAATAACTTTATTGTCATTTTACAACATGATGATACCATTATATCTACAAAATGTGGGTAAAAAATTAAAAATGCAATTCTTGATAACCCTGATTCTTTCTGTCATTACAAATGTCAATTTTGTTATTTCGTTGAATCGTTCATGCCGCTGATTTTTTTCATACAACATTTAGCGCGTGGAGGACAATACTGACCACATTTTGATTGAAGCCATTACTAATACTTTTGCACTTTGCTATAATATACTAAAGATTTGAAAATGGAGTTTCTTGAGTACAATGATGTCCAAGCCGAGATCAAGGGTGCTATGGTACGTTTCTCGAATATTTTGTTTAATTTCGCAAAGTTGTTGTAGCTGTAATTCAATTGAAATCATCGGAATTTCAGGTTCCTGGAAGATTAAAGATGACAGATCAGAACATAGTGTTTAAAAACAGTAAGACCGGCAAGGTGGAGCAGATTCCAGCTAATGAGATTGAACTGGTAAACTTCCAGAAGTTCATAGGATCGTGGGGCCTTAGAGTATTCCTTAAGAACGGTACTCTACACAGATATGGTGGCTTCAAGGATGGTGTAAGTTCCATTAGAAAATTGTATTTTAAACAAAAATATGATGCCATAAGCAGAGATTTCAAATCCATTGTGTAATGTCTAATTAATTCACCAATAAACCAGCATAATTTTAGCAAAGATTTTGTAGCCTAAGTATTGGGGTGACACTTTTATCAGCTACAAATGTACAACCAAAAAAATGCTGTTTACACAAGTCCAAACATTTACATAACCTGTTTTAAGTCTAATAACTTGCATAAATCCTACTAAACATAACTAAATAGTTCCCTAAACAATTGCTTTCAGGAACAAGAAAAAGTGGCAAAGTTCTTCAAAACCAACTACCACAAAGACATGTTAGAGAAGGAGCTCTCTCTAAAAGGCTGGAACTGGGGTACAGCAAAGTTCAATGGAGAGGTACTCAGCTTTAATGTTGGGACTCACACAGCATTTGAGATCCCACTGCACTATGTATCACAATGTAACACTGGCAAGAATGAAGTCACACTGGAGTTCCATCAGGTAATTATTAATTTACATGTATAAAAGAAAGTCATGTTAGTTACACTATTTATAATTCAAGAACGGCTCAACCAATTTGGGAAAACATTGTTGGGGAGGTAGCTTAGAACCTGGAGATGGACATGCTTAGAACCTGGAGATGGACATTTATATTTATCCTGTTAGGTAGGGTAGAGTAGTAAAAGGTTAAATTGCAATGCATGCCGGGCAGAGCTAGTTATGTATAAAATAAAAATGGAATGCCTACTGGAAAAGTTGAGACGGGCCTGTTGGTCTAGTGGTTAGTGGCCCTGACTGCTGAGCCGGAGGTCGTGGGTTCGATTCCCACCCAGGACAAACTTTGTGTGATGAGCATGATTGTTTGTTCTGTGTCTGGGTGTGATTTATCTATAATATGTATGTATTTATAAATTATATAAGTATGTATATCAGTTGTCTGGTTACCATAACACAAGCTCTGCTTAGCTTGGGATCAGATAGCCGTGTGTGAGTTGTCCCAAGATATTTATTTATTATTAAAGTACTTTGTTATAAATTAGTACAATGATATTTAAATGGCAATTAATTTAATGATTAACATCATATGATATTATGAAAATTCTGAATCGCAAGGCAGCATTAGCATATTTGTTTTTTAATTTTTGATGCTTAAAAAACATTTACATAATATTGTGCAACAATGGTTTATAGAGTTAAATCTACTATGTATACCATAATGTAAAAAACAACCTTTATTTATCAATGTCCCAAGTTAAATTCCAATACATTCTATAATTATTATTTTTTACCTTTCCCCACTCTAGGAATCACTCCTGTATTGTGGGTGTGTTTACAAACATTTAAACTCACATAGACAAACAGCCAGACCCAGAACAAGTATCTGTAGACCAAACAAATATTTATTTTGTTCTGTGCGGGGATTGAACCCACAATACTCAGCGTAGCAGTCGGTCACTCAGCCATTGCGCCATATTCGTTGTATTGGTATTTAAGTATATGTCAAGTCGCTATACCTTAAAAGTGTAAAAAGAATTTTGACAATCGAAATCATGTAGTGAATATACAAAAACACAACTTGAGAAGCTCCACCTTCTTTTGGAGTCTGTTAAAAATGTGTGTTGTCTATCCTAAGTTAGCCATTCTATCACATTCATCCATGTATGCTACTTATACTAGCAGACCCGGCGGCACCAACAGATGTTGTACTGTACACATTTTTTTTTACAAATCAGTTCGGCTGTTTATGAGGAGTTAAGGCGCGGCAATAAGCTAATCTTTAGGTATTCACGAAAGTGACTCTAGCTGCATACTAGCCATGGTCTGACACAAGTACACGACAGTATTGCATCGAAAGAATAGAAATAAGGTCGAAAATATTTCGGTGTTTGATTTTATTTCAATATCATATCCGCCAAAATGTAGGTAATTTTGCAGTTTTTATTGAATATAAAAAAAATACAGCTCAATGTTTGAAAAATTTTAAATATCTCTTTAGTATATACAATTTTCTTTGTTATAGAAATAAAAAAATGATGGTTGTCGCTGAAAAAATTGAGAATTTCGAGAAGAAAAAATTTTTTTCTTGGTCTTTATAAAAAATTTTTTTTTCGTAGTACTAGACCAATTTTGTAAACTTATTTTGTTTAACTCTTTACTTTATGTATTGAACTATACACGGTAATTTTTTTTGGCTAGTGGCATGTACAGATACGGCTAACTTTGCGACGAAAAACTAGACGTTTTACGAAGTGTTTGCTTTGTACAGCGCCTTAAGTAACAAACAGAAGTGTTATATAAAATAAGATGTAAAACAACCTAAAACATGCAAAGAGCAAAGGGGAGTCGAATATTGGGGTGGCTGTTTGTGTATGTGAGTTTATTTGTTTGAAAACGCACCTACAATACAGGAGAAATTCCTAGTGTGGTTTTAAAAAAAAAGAGAAAAGAAAAAAAAGCATATTGCATAGTACGAAAGCAAAGTGTTAATGAGTGTTACAAGTGGACATGGACACAGAACTCAGTTCAGATTTTGTTGTAGGTCTACAGTTAATCTGGTTATTTCAGTATTCATCTAACACATCATGGTCAGTAGACAACAGTGCATGGCTATACATAGGCCTCACTGAATCACCTGCAGTTCAACTTGATACTGTGACACTCTCATCCAGCTGCTAGCTTATTAATACTGTTGCTCTATCTATCCCATATTACTTGGGGTCAAGTCATAATTTAAGTTGTTCTTAATCTCTTTTTTTATTGGTTGCAGAATGATGACACCCCTGTATCTCTAATGGAGATGCGCTTCCACATCCCATCGAGTGAGGTGGGCGGCGATATGGACGCGGTAGAAGCTTTCCACCAGCAAGTCATGAATAAGGCCAGCGTTATCTCCGTGTCTGGTGACGCCATCGCCATCTTTAGAGAGCTACAGTGTCTCACACCTCGGTATGTTGGATGTTTTACATTCAGAATTGATTTGAGATAATGCAGATCAAGCTTAAATCGATTACGAGAGCTACAGGATGACAACATGCAGAAAGTCTCACAATACTACAATTTGTCTGTGAGAAAATTGGTGACAAT
This sequence comes from Ochropleura plecta, assembly GCA_905475445.1. Lineage (NCBI taxonomy): Eukaryota > Metazoa > Arthropoda > Insecta > Lepidoptera > Noctuidae > Ochropleura > Ochropleura plecta. The sequence goes on from FR997735.1 coordinate 6,454,619, forward strand.
GTGTAACTGGCTCATAGTTAATGAATATGATTGCCTGTCCTCCGATTTCGTGCCGATGTCGTGTCATATACGAAGCCCAGAAATGGGATACTATATGATAAACACCGCTGTTTATAATATAGCAACCCATTTCTGGGCGGAGACTTATCGCATCGAAAGTCTTACCAGGTACGCTCCTGAGATGTAGGATTTGCGACTTATGAAATACCTACCTTGTTTTGACTCACTGCAATTATTGTGATCCTAAAAGTGGTAGTTTCGTATTGCACTGAGAAAGATAGTAAAGCTAGCAGAGCTGGGCGTAACACTACAAAAACATGTAAACTCTAATGGCATCCTTTCTTCCACAGTGGTCGCTACGATATCAAGGTGTTCCAGACATTCTTCCAGCTCCACGGTAAGACCTTCGACTACAAGATTCCCATGTCGACAGTCCTACGGCTCTTCCTGCTGCCTCACAAGGATACCAGGCAGATGTTCTTCGTGGTGTCTCTCGACCCACCCATCAAGCAGGGCCAGACTAGGTACCATTATTTGGTACTGCTGTTTGGTATTGAAGAGGAAACGAGTCTGGAGTTGCCGTTTACAGAGTAAGTGTCCTTATTCGGTACGCGGTCGTAATGTGAGACATTGAGTTTTAGATAAAATTAAAAATAAGCCAGTTAAAGGCCGTCTTGGTTAATCCTACCTAAGAGTATGAGTATGTTAAGAGTATGTGAAAGTTTCTTTCTAGAACTCGATGTGGCAAATTTGAAGCCCTTGTACTGTTTATCATTGTACTGTAATATATTTTTGTTACAGGGAAGAGTTAAAAGAGAAATATGAAGGCAAGATTAACAAGGAATTATCAGGCCCAACTTACGAGGTGCTCGCCAAAATAATGAAAGTCATCATCAATAGAAGAGTGACGGGTCCTGGAGACTTCTTAGGGTAACATATTTACCAAATATTAACCCTATCATCTTCCTGCCCTTGTCTCATTGAAATTTGGGCCCCGCGCAACATTTTTTCATAAAATATTCCTTTCTCCTTCATATAATTCCTTATACAAACCATCCATCTTTTCTTTGGCTTTCCTCTCCCTACCCATCCATCAACATTCATATATATTACTCTTTTAGTGACATGTATTTCGTTCCTCATTACAAATACGTCCCTCATTACATTATTAATCTAATATAATGATCAAAATAACTAGCTACTCAATCCTGGTTCGCACGGATTTCAGAACTTAACAAAACGTCGTTTCTGCGTTATATTAAAAAAGAAAAAATCGCCATATTTTCAAATTTTAAAAATCTTGCGCAATTAAAAATGCAAAATTCATCTACAACTTTATAATATAACAACAAAAATGCCTAAACAAAATACATGTATTTTCTTTTACAGTCATCATAAAACGCCTGCAATTGCGTGTTCATACAAGGCAGCCGCTGGTTACCTGTATCCTCTAGAGAAGGGGTTCATATACGTGCACAAGCCACCCGTGCACATTCGCTTCGAGGAGATCGCGTCCGTCAACTTCGCGAGAGGAGGCGCCTCGTCTACCAAGTGAGTATACTGGGACATTTAATAAAGACTTCTTAAAAAGCGGTATATTCTATTTAAGAGAAAGGGTTCATAAATTTACGTAATCAATCTGGCTGTGAATATTTGTGACAAGCAAGCGTGTGCTCTGTACGCCGACGATACAAATATGTGTAAAAAAAATAGATATTTGAGATGCTTGGCGTGGAGGGCACGCTAGTGCATTATACTCTGGCGTTCAAAAGGTTAAAAGCAATGGTCTAGTATAGTGGAGTTATGATCGAAAACTTCGTTTCTAATGTTTAGAAAAGTAATTTGTTTGCTCACACTGCACACTGGAACTCCATATTTTAGCGATTACATCAACAATGGAGTAAAAAATATGTCTCGGTCTGCTTACATCCTGAGCGCGTTGAACATCGAATGACCGGCTATCGCGCAAGGGAAGACCACCAGTTCTCCAAAGCTTTCTCGCATATTTTCCATATTGCGCACATTCTTGGACCTCTTGAGACCCGGTTTTCCAAAAGTTATGAAACGTGGTCTATTTCTAACTGGAGTCCTAATGAGAACAAAATGCGAGTCTTCTTTCTTTCTTTCAAATCAGACGATTGGGAGCTTGTGTCTTATTAGAATAATAGGAATGCAAAACCTACTAGTAGTGTCAAAAAACCTAATTAGAAGTGAAAGAAAACATCACGGGGATACCGACATGTCCCAGAACAACAAAAATAAACCTAAGAAATTTACTTCTACCAATCCGCGATGACCCCTAAGTGTAGAAAATGATTTGCTTTCACAGGGAGTAAATCTGTGGCCATGAACGTTATAGCTTTAAGAATCATATCGATTATTTTGTCAATGTCTTTAGATCCTTCGATTTCGAGATCGAGTTGAAGCAAGGCAGCGTACACACGTTCAGCAGTATCGAAAAGGGTGAATACGACAAGCTCTTCGACTACATCACCTCCAAGAAGTTGCACGTCAAGAACACTGGCAAGAATGTAAGTATCGTCTTCTGCATTTTTACGAATAGGACCTTGCTTAGGTAGGACCACCTAATTTACGATACTTCAACATATGCATAGACCGCAACATCTTCACATAAGGCAAGTTACGATGATAAGCGTATTATTTCAGTGTCAATAAAAAAAACAATGCCGGTTGGACTGTGGCTTTCAGGAAATCTAGATATTCGAGTATCCATAGGTTTCGAGTTCGAACTAGAATTAGACTATCCATATGTGTATTGTATAATATTTATTGCTTACATACTATGCTATACATATAATTGCTTTGATCAAGGAAAACGTCGTGAGGAACCAAACCAGCATGCTGAGAGATTTTACTTGACGATATTTACAGTAAAGTGACACCAGTTTAGGTACTAACCACACGAAAAAAAAAACTAGTATTGATCGATAAAGCGATTGCCGAAATACCAAAAGGGAATTGCCAAGCCACACAGCGTGAAGCATGCATAGCCCCTTATTCATAGTTGACTTACGCCCAGTTCCAATAAACAAAAAACGATTCGTTTTGCGATGTTTTGCGATGAGACGTATGTCAAAATCCTACTATCCGTAAGCAAAACGACTCGTTTTTTGTTTATTGGAACCGGGCGTTATTAGTAAGTACAAAATTATGCCACTGGGTAAAATTAACATTGTATTTACCTTATTTTCCAGGACAAAGCCCTCTACGATGACGACTTTGGTGACTCGGACACAGAGAAAGAACCGGACGCGTACCTCGAGCGGGTGAAGGCCGAGGCTAAGGAGCGGGACTCCGGCGACTCGGACAGCGACGAGAGCACCGACGAGGACTTCAACCCGGACAAAGCGAAGGAGAGCGACGTCGCCGAGGAGTTAGTATTGATTGTTGTACAGTTAGTGTGGACATGTCAGCGGGACTGTGACGCGGACAGGGACGAAGGCACGAGGATTTTAACCTGGACAAGGCCATGTAGATATTTAGTTTTTCAGAGTTATAGGAGCATAGACTGAGGTAAAGGACCTTTTTCGAACAGAAATAACACTCCCTAGTGGTCAAGTGACAACGCATAATATCGTTAGTGATGCTCGTCATAGTCATACGTTTTATTGTGCGTGTATTATATAAATTACTAGCAGTGCCCAGCGGTTTCACCCGCAGCTCAGCTAAATTATAAAAAAAAATTGATTACGACCGCTGCTCACACCTACCGAATATACATACAAACTTTCATAAAAATTGGTCAAGCCGTTAGCAAGGCAACTAAAACTGTGACACGAAATTTTTTATATATATGAAAGATATCTTTCTCTGTATCGGCGTTACTACTCGAATAAGTTCAAACTCAAGAATTAGCTGATTTACTAGTAATATTTAATTGGCAATAATGATTCTGTTACTGAACTAATCTACCAGGATCATTTGAACCTTCATCTTTATTTAAGGACTAAAACCTGACGTTTTTCAGAATACCACCCCATATTTTTTTTTATTCAGATATGATACTAACCCATCGTCGTCAGAGGGCTCTGATGATGACGCAGCGTCGGACGACGACGGCAAGAAGGAGAAGAAGAAAGAGAAGAAACCTAAGAAGGCTATTACCATTGTAAGTATTTATTTTAATTATGTTACAAATTTCATCATCTGTCTAGCTTTTTCCCAACTATGTTAGGGTTTGCTGCCAGTCTAACCTGATACTGCTGACTACTATGTAATATTCTACATGGAGCGACTGCCTATCTTTCCTACACAACACAATGAGACCCTTGGAAAGACAAAGATCTACAAACGATAGTCGGACCAACGGCTTAACGTGTTTTCCGAGGCACGGAAGAAATCCAGTTTGTAATGGGTGGTCATCCATCCACGGACCAACCTACGCAAGCGCGGCTTAACCTTAATATCGTCCTGATCTTACGTTATTATTTAGCCACGGGCTCTCTCTAATGTGACCTATTTACGAATAAAAAATGATTACTTTGGACAAAAATGCAGGTACCCGAAACTCCTAACAGTGAACCATGTATATTAATTACTTTAATTAGTAACCAAAACAGCATCAAGTTTACAATGTTATTGTTCATGATGGAACCAACCTACTAATCTAAAACTAATAACACAAGATGATCGAAAGTTGGGTCTATTTGGAATCGTAATGATTCCAGTTAGACCCAACCTTATTTACGAAGAGCATTAAATTATCTTGACTCCTACTAGAAATTAAGTTTCATACATTTCTTAAGATATTACTATCAGACCATTCTCTCTGTAAAAGCTTGTCTGTAGAAACAGTAATTATTAATTCGTAGCGATTAGAGAATTATGTAGAATGTAGAGTATAAAACAGATACCTGCGACATATTTCAGCTTTTCTGTGATGATTAAGTTGCCTGGTTTCTCATACAAAGACAGTATTAAATTTGACTATTTAAAACATTACAGTCGGAAGCTCCTCGTAAACGCAAGGAAAAATCTAAGAAACGCGAGAAGGATGTGAACGCCCCCAAGCGGCCAGCAACCGCCTTCATGTTGTGGCTCAATGAGAACCGCAAAAGTATCCTCGAGGAGAACCCTGGCATCAAGGTCACCGAGATCGCTAAGAAGGGAGGAGAGCTGTGGAGAGACCTCAAGGATAAATCTGTAAGTATAACTATGAATTATTTATTACGATATCTTTTGTACAATGTTACCAGAACTCATGCCACGACATACTGGCTTATCGTAGTTCAAGCACACATGGAACATTTATCCAGTCAAAAAGGTTTATTGTAGAGCTGACTATCAAAACTATGATGAACTTATAACTGCAAAAAAAGATGCACTAGTATCTCAGCCAATAGAAGCAAGCGTTTTAATGTTTAAAAAGTAAAGTAAACAGTTGAGTTTAAATTTCGGTGTGCAATAAAGCATATTATATTCTAAAGTGCAGTACTAAATTATTTTCCCTACACAGGAATGGGAAGAGAAAGCCGGAAAATCGAAAGAAGAATACAACATTGCCATGAAGAAGTACAAAGACAGCGGCGCTCAAGACGAGTTCAAACAAAAGAAGAAACAGGCCGAGAAAGAACGTAAGGCCGCAGAGAAAAAGACAAAAGCGCCCCCTGCCAGCAAGAAGGCGAAACCTGTCAGTAACGCGGGCGCTGGCAGCGGCGGCAAGTTCACCAGCAAGGAGTATATCGAAGATGATGACAGTTCTTCTGATTCTGATAAGGAGAAGGATAAGAAGAAGAAAGATACTAAAGATGTAAGTTTTATGCAGGCTTTCACACACGACGACACTTGACCAAATGAATGCCTTAATAAAACCGTACTGTTGAATTTGCAACGCTCGGGATCAGCCACGTGAGTTGATATTTCAACAGTGCAAAAGATTTCAGTCATTTGCTGATAATGAAGACAAACATAACATTTCTATACAGAGATCTTTAATTAAGTCCTAGATTCAATAATTAATATTAATAATTATTTGGGATAGTCTTAGGGAACAAAACTGTACGCACATTACATCTGTTTGTTTTAAACATTTCATAATCTGGGCACAAACCCATGCTCCATTCACTGTACTCACTACTGAGAAAAAAAAACTTAGTGGAAAATAAGTTGGAAGTCGGTGATTTTTATTTATTTATGTGATTTTTGCCACCGATTTCTGGAAGTATACTTATTTTCCACGTTTCGGTGTGTTTTTGTAAGTTGAGTTTAAAAAAAAAATGTTCAGCCTTTTTTTAGTTGCAGCATGATGGTATCTCACACAAATTCTTATCTATTATTCATTTTCCATTGCCACTAAAAGATATAAACATATCATGAACATACAGTAGAAAAAAATGTATTATAGAGGATAATAATTCATAAACTATCCAAGCAATCTAGATAAAATTGATATGGGACCACTTCAGGAGTATACTCTTTCGACTATATAAAATAATTTTGAAAATCGGCCCAAAATTAATGGAGAAATCAACCAACTAATGGTTACACTGCACACCCCAAACCTTATACTAAGCAGTCGCGCTTGCTACCAATAGCCAAACCAAATTGCTAATTATTATGTGAATTTAAAGTAAATTTTAAGCTTTCACCTTAAGTCCTTATTTTGTTGGGACAATCATATAGCTGGATAAGTCCAGACTAATCACACACAGCTCAAGTTAATTTCCACCAGGATTTTCTCAGTAGAATTTGTGTTGTCAGTCGCATTGCATAAGGCTTAAACATTACTGGCAACATGTACTAAAGTGTATATCTTTGCCTAACACTTCTTACAGGCTTCATGTTATTTATATATCGCTCAAATTAAGTAACAATGTGTCCACTCGTCGTAAAATTAGTTTCGGTCCCAAAGATGATGTAATTCTCATAATTCCAATTATAATGCTAGTCCGACGCTTCATACAAGTCAACCTGAACATTGATGAGTCATTGGCACTTTCTATACAACGCGCAAAATAGTCAATCTTATTTCGTTTGTGACCTTCTGGCTGGCGAAATCAGATTGACTATTTTGTGACTTTTTAATATTTGTGGTTACTATCTGCGACTCCACCTGGAATTTAATTACTATAATAATACTTCCGCCGGCGACTTCTTGCGCGTCAAATCATTAAACACCACGCCTGCTATCCCCGAACGCAGAGTTGGGGTAAACCTAATATACACCACATTTTGCAAGTTCTGTATAAGTCACATTCATTGCTGCTACTGAAGAATTCCTGATAGAAAACCCAATAATAACTACTTTGCAGGAATCGAATCATTCTGTTCAGCTGCTGGCCAAAAGCCTCCCCATTCCTTTCCAACTCCCTCGGTGTTTTGCCTTCTCTGACCAATAATCCTTACTGATATTATAAAAGCGAAAGTGAGTTTGTTTGTTTGTTACGTCTTCACGCCTAAATGGCCAAATCCGATTTTGATGAATTTTGGTACAGAGATAGTTGGGACCCTGGAGATGGACATACTAAAAAAAGTGAGAAAGAAGGAAGAAAATGGGAGAGAAAGATATTGTTTTTCAATCATCACGCGGGTTTAAGTTAGCGTTAGCCCAAAGACTTTGGGCTAACGCTAACTTAAACCCGCGTTTACTTTGGGCCAAAGTAACTATGCCACGCGGACGAAGTCGCGGGCGGAAGCTAGTAAATGATAAGTCTTACATTTATCTTATGCATAACATAACGCCTATAATCACCAAAGGGCTAGACAGATGTGTACCCTATAAATAAGGTACACCTAAATTTCGATATTTTTTTCCTATGTTATTGTTATAAAGGTTGTGTAATACCCAGCCAGTATTTACTATTCATTCACACTCCACATGTGTAGCCGCGGTCACGCGCAACTGATCTTAATAGTAAGTGTAGATTTTTATCAACTGCAGCCGCATACGTACCCGCGTCATTCTGCCTTGATAAATAAAAAGATTTAGCTTATTGTTCAGGTGTTTTACAAATGCATCTTGAATAGAACGGTTTGAATAGATTTTCTTACTAAATGGCTGAGGTATTTTGTTTTTGTTGGTAAATGGTTACAGCATAGAATAAATAGCATAATACTTAATAACAATACATCTCGGCTGTAATCCTTCAAGTGTTAGGCCGGTTTTTACCAGTTATGTTTGTAAGTCCCATGTAATAATATGGAGCGAGTCTATTGCAATAAACCGGGCACACATTACATAAAAATATAGATTTTCCATCTATATTTCAGTAAATACCACGGTTTTAAACTTTTTCGGGCAAAATGTCTGATAAGCGTGGTTTGACCTAATAATAAAAATGTGACGCGAGTTGTCACGCCTTAACGGCTGAACAAGTATTCAATAAAAAAATGGCATACAAGTAGAACATGACTTGGACTCAATTAAAGGATAATTATCTTTATATCCAGGTTATTCGATCTTGTACGATAATTCTAGAAATCCACGCTGGCAAATCCGTGCGAAATAGCTAGTGTTTTTATAAAAAAAAGGTTTTTCCTTGGATAAAACAATTACGACTTAGGTGTTTAGTATGCAATTACATACTACATGATTATTATCGGTGTTCTACTCCTACACAATAGCTCAACACCCAACAATCATAATGTCGCTATGCATAAAACAAAGTACTCACAGACTTATATTTTTTCTTTAAGACCAAGGAGTCCAAGAAGGAAAAAGCAAAGAGCTCCTCATCGGAAGCAGAGGCGTCTTCAGGTGGCTCTGGCGACGAGAGCGGAAGCGGAAGTGACTGAAAACACAACGTACTTACAAAATAAGCCCCTGTTTTATAACTCCATCTGGTTTCTGACAGCCTTGTCGATAAGACTAGTGTCATGGTACTTAAGCATGGTTGACCAATCAACAGCCAATAAAATAAGACATGAGATTTAAAAGTAATAGGTACTAGGCATTCAGGAACCAGGGTCGTAAGTTAACCCAAGTACTGATTTTTACATATTTTTTTTTCGCAATCATTATTTTTAGTTAATTGTGTAGAATCATTGAATGAAATGCAAAAAGTATCTCTTGCACACGTGTCATTCGCAGAGTAATAACATAATCTAAACTAAACATATTAAAAATCAAAAAGTATGTGTTTACTGAATCTGCAAATAGTAAGCTGCGTTTGCGCAACGTGCATGTATTTTTCCCGCCATTTTGAATCCAAGTTTCCTGAAAACATAGGGATCATATTTGTTGTGATATTTGTATTATATTCCCATTCAGATAGTGTGATGTGTTATAAATCCTTGATGGATAACTTAATGTAAATAATAATATTTGTTAGGATCAGTTGTAATTGTCTTAAAGTTTGTATTACTGTGAATGTTGGAAGCCCCAAGCCCCAGTTTAGTTGTAATGTTAGTGTATTGTATTTTATTATAAGACTATATTTTTATTTGTCGTTTTTTTTATTGAGTATTGTTTTCTAAAGGTAAAAGCAAGAGTAACACACACAGCCTTTTTAGCTATGTAAATAGATATTTAGCAACACTAGTCTCGTCATAGCAAAGCTAAGATTTTATTTTTGCTACGCGGCTTTTTGCGGCTCTTATACCTACCTAATTGTCAGGTTAACCTTTTTCTTGTACATGGGAGAGCTTTGCTCAAAATCATTGGTAAACAAAATCATCATAAAAAATCATTTCTAACAAAAACAATACCCAAATTCTCAGTACATTCCAAACAAAACGGCAACCGTTAGTTTAACAAGAAAGGGATATCGGTAAGAGCGCGCTCGGTTCCCCTAAGCGACGCGCCAAGCCATATAAAAAGTAACAAAAATGCGCCTTTATAGAGCTACCAAAGCATGGGGTACGCGCCATAACGAGGAACCGCTGCGCTTGTTGCCGCCCTTTTTTTCTAAAGGGACCTATGCTATTGTGTTAGCTGGGTAGTTCCCAAGAAGGGAAAAGGCTCGGTTTGCGGTAGGTTAGGGGTTAAAAAAAACGTAATAAATAATGAGACTATTGAACAAATAATAATTTAAGAGCACATTAGAATTTTGCAGTAATAAAAAAATATGCCATAAACTTTTTAAATCCAAAAAACCTCAAGCGGCCGGCGGCGGCCCTTTGCAAATCTATACATAGGTAAATATGTAGTGAGCTATAATAAATTATTCATTCCCAATAATTGCGGTTCTATTTCCACATAAACCAATGAGGAAAACGCTAAAACCAAATTATGCAATGCCTATAAACAAATGAACCAAAATGATTCCAGTCTTGTTGTTTTATCATAGGTACAATTTGTACAATATAACATTCAGAACGTATTCAAACAAAACTAAATTGCATCGACTACGTTCCAAAGTGCTTATCAGACTGAAATAAGAAACTTATCAAGTCGTTTAGGTCAACCATACTTTTAGTTGGCGCCCGTTTAATCGGACAACGCAGGACAACGCAATGATAACTTGATATCAACACGTGTTGCCGACTTTAATGCATTCTTGCATTACAGAGTATAATATTCTAATGAAATCATGTAGAATATGCTCTGGTTTATAGAAATGTATATATCAATATTGTATTCTCTTTGTACTAAGTTAAATGAAGGGCTATTTGGTTGTGCTTGTAACAGTAAAACGAAAATCAATAGCCTAAAATGAGGCCATAACAACCATTGTGTATTCCCAAATCAATGGCATCTTTCTAATGGTCATGGTAACCAATCTTTATAATCGAGACTAGAGTCAGCCCATCATGTTTGATAAGATTGTGAAAAGTGATAGCAATATGTACTATCAATTTGTAGTACTTACTAATGATAACTGGGGCTATAATGACTAGTATGGAAAAAATACATGACAAGCTTCAAGACTACAAACAAAGAAAAAAATGGCATTCGGAATAAGGACCTTGTAACGGTCGTCTCTACGTGAGAACGGTGCATGGCAAGCAAGCATGGACCTAAAAAAAAGTTCTCATGTCATGAGTCTATTAATAGGGTTGGTTTTCTTATTGAATTCTTCGTCGCACGGTAATACTTTTATTAGCCCGATCCCCCTATCTAAATGCTATCGAGCATGGGACATGCCAACTAATGTTATAGTCTGCTAAAGGGAAAAGATGCATTGATATTACATATAATAATGGACAGCGCATGGCAGTCGGCAGAGCGCGTAAACAAGTCGGAGCGTCGCGTGTCGTCACAAAAACCAGTAAAACCTGATCCGTATCGAATATTAAACCGCGAGTAACAGAGAGGCCACGCGTTATTTCCGCTCTAACATTATTATATTTAGCTGATTCAACAGCGTCTCAAGGCGTTACTTGATGTTTTCATAACTATGTATACTTAAAATGATGAACCTATGTTTTAGAATTTTTCTTGTAATCTAGGTAGCTGGTATATGGCTGGCATTTAGGTTATTGCCAAACACACGAAATTTCTACTAGGTATCCATTTCCCAACACATTCAGCGATGAAAGATGTAGTCTTAGAGCTCTATGGCGTCTAGTTAGACGCCATAGAGTTCTAAGCTAGAGACTAATAAACTATCTACCCATGTGGCATTTTAAATAAGTAAGTAAATAAATGTATTAAGCAAACACCCCATGCCGGCGAATGACAGCATTAGTAGCGTCACCCGGTGCGCAAGGTTGGCTCAGCGGTCAATCAACCCGGCAGACCTAAGGTGGTGAACTGGTGGCTATGTTAACTCTATCCTTTTTTGGGAGAGACCTCCGTCCAGCAGTATTTATTGGCAAAAACAAAATAAAAGAGACTGGCAATTAGTACTTACAATAAAATGATTGTATTATTTCTATTATCTTCAATTATTTGTGTCAACCTATTACCTATCGTGCAAACTGTGCAAAGGCTAGCAAGAGCAAAATTAATTCTCCTCATTCGTGGAACCAAGCCTCAAAACACTCCTGCCATTTAATGCTCCATTCAAACCAGTTTTTGTCCTGGAGTCTACCTAGCCTACCGTATTTACATGCAACTTATGTGACCATGCGTGCACAAGCCGACTGGGCCTGTCTAAAAACCACAAATATTGAGCAACTTCAAACACTCTAGGCCCTAATAATTTAATTTCCCCTATGGGGTCCTACAGTGAGCCACGAATGGGCTTACCTACTATTTGCTGCATTTATCTGCCTTGATCCAGGGCCTCTAGATCAGTCTCATGTTACCTACACGGAGTTGTTCTTACAAACTGGTTTTAAAAAGGGTAAGTGTTCTAGTTCTTTTTTTAGGTAGGTACCTACTTTATTAGAAACCGAGTGGTCCAGTTTTTAGGGTTTGTAGCGAAGACTGAAGGCCTTTATTTTGAGTAGAGTCCGACCGAAACTGGTTTTCTGGGCGAAACCGAATATTCGGCCCTGGCTTCAGTTTCAGCCGAAACCGAAACTCATGTGGACCATGTGGTCAAGTATAAAATTCCTTAAAATACTGAAATTTGATGCATTTTACACATTATGCTGCGTTAATTACGACATGAAATTAAAACACAGTACATATATTAAGTTTGATGTAATCATTTATTTATTTATAAAAAATATTAATAATAATTTTCAAATTAAGTTCTCTCTCAGGTGTTTATCAAATTATCAATAATCAAATCACAAATTGTTACTGTTTCATTAAATACTAAGTATAAGCAATTTGAAACCTTACTAATATTATACTTTGGTTTGCATTTGTACTCAAAAGGCGAGCGTACGACTACTTCCGAAATCAGTTTCGGTTTCGGCAAAAGTTTCGGCCAATTTAGGCCGAAACCGAAACTGCCGCCCAAACTTGATTTTTGGCCGAAACCGAAACCGAACTTTCGGTCGGACACTAATTTTGAGTTCTTGGAGGAAGTAAGTCATGGTCGTACTTTTTAGATAATTACTTATGTATGATAGAACTAAATAACGTACCGACTTTCGAGAAATATCTTCCTTGGCATCCAAATAGCCGGTAAAACCATTTTTTACATTATATTTGAGACGAGAGCTTAGACCATAATGCCAGAATAGGTATATCCATCCAAACCTGCAGCCTGTCACTACTGGAGTTCTGTTGGCAAACAATCCATTTGTTTAGCTAATCAACGTTAAAATTATATATTCTAAGGGTAAACTTCATCGTGTTTCACGCGCGCCTCAAAGAGAGTCAGCAAAGCAGAGGGGCTTGCCAGAGCCTCCGCCTGCCGGGGTTGCGGGTTGTTCGAAAGAGATACCGCGGCCTCGGAACGCAAAGGGCAATAGAAGGAACATGGGTGGGTTTTAGTCAGTACAAGTCTGACATGCCCCCCCGCTCCGCCCAGAGCGGGGGAAGTCATTGGATGATTTCCCACCCGAAAAAAAAAAAAAAAAAAAAAAGGGTAAACTTCATCAATTCCTACAAAAATGCTACTACTGCTACTACCAACACTCACCATCAATTATTGAGAAGCAACTCAAGAAAGAGAGCTTGCTAACAACCCTTTTTTAATCATGTTCGTGAACGGGCGCTGTCAGTTGGGACTGGTCATATTCTAGCTACCACGGTCATTTTTTAATTTATTTAGATTTTAAATAGAATTTTGCTTTTTATTTACTCTGGACGCTCTTACTGTGCACGTCTTTCTACATCGTTGTCACATATTTCTAAAATCTCAATGATGTAAATACGACTTTGTAAAAATATTATAATTTAAAAGAGTGTCCATGGAGTTTTTTTGCCCATTCTTCTCCATAGAGATCAACGCTTTGGAATGGGCAACTACAGTACTTTCACAAGTTATTATGCCTTGTGACCGGGACTGTAGATTCATTTTGTTTCTTGACATTCAAAAGTGCCTGTATTGGTCTAATTGAAATAAATGATTTGATTTGATTTACTCAGACAATCTAGGGGAACAGGCTGCTCGTACTTAGTACCTACTTCTGCTAGGACTAGTTCCGGCTCACGAATTCACGATACTTAGTCACTTGCCTAGTTTCGAGCTAATTTAATTGAACACCACCGTTTAGTATACTTACTTAACAGTTAAATTGATTGGCTGGCTGTCTGTCAATCTGTCGTCGTTAGGTGATTGTTACCGAAAGTATCCTAGCAGTAGCGAAGTAGTATCCTAGCAGTGTTAGGTAACTGCTAGGATACTACTTCGCTCAGCAATGGCCGGCGCAGGCTAAAATAATGAAAGGATAAAAGGACCTACAATTTAGACAAGTCCCTAGGTAAGTATTTTATTTAACCTAAGGTCGCATTTTTGCGGACCAACCATCCAATCCGGAGTAAATTTGAGATTGCTTATGTTTAACAAAATAAGTGAACCCAAAAGGTAAGTACCTACGTTGCACCCTAATAAAATTGTTGGTCATGATCATTGTAGGTATTGTATATAAACAATTAACAAGTAAGGTGGGTAGGTACTTAATAACTTCCTTCCTCCTCAACTTGCTAACCAACGTAAATAAACGTAGGTAAATAAGTAGGTAACATAGTCTCGTTATGGTCGCTACCTCTACTTACCTACCAAAATCGTATTTTAGCTTTCCGTGTCTCCTAGGATAGCTGTAGTTGTTGTTGTAGACCTGTACAACACAGGACAGGTAGGTAAGCACTCTGGAACATACATAAATCACATAAAGCGCTGGCATATTGGCATAGATTTAGGTACCTACTTAATTAGGTAGTTAATGTTTTGCCTCCACTCCACCTGCAGCTTCTACTACATCTTCTATTTAGCACACTTGATAGGCATAGTTTTTAGATAAGTATTAGGTATTATGTATATCTACCTAAGCACTGTAGGAAGTCCCTATTTAAATGCTGAAGCCTACGATGTCATGTTTTATTCAATTTTATTCATTTTAGTTAGGTACTTATTCATTTATGTAGGTAGTGCCGAGTTAATTTTCCCAATATGAGAATTTCTTGCCATAAAAATAACCCAATATTGTATGACAGCTTATCTTCCATCGCGTCATTCAATTTCAAATATTATCTAGTTCAAGAATGTATTTTACGTGTATGACCTTAAGAACTAAGGACACAACACCCTTATTTCTTTGAAAATAAAAACTATTTCTCGAGTTCCCACGAAATATCAAATCGTAAACAAACGTGCTGCCATTCAAAGCGCTATGTTTTATTGGCGTCCCTTTCCCGCTAACGTTTACCGCGCTTTTGAAGTTTTCGAAATTAACGTTGGCGGCATTTAAAATAGGGCGCGAGTTCATTTCGATAGGAGTCTTGTGTTGAGTGTACTGGGTCATTTCTTGATATACTTCTTTTGTAAGTATATATAAAGTAGTGGTGATAAATATTTAATGTAAGTTTTCTGATCTCAAAATCCAAAAATCTAAACATTTCTATGCGTATTTTCAACGGAATACGACAAATTAAATTTCTGAAGGAAATGTTCTACACCCATAGGTTAAATAGAAAAGCAAGCTTAAATGTCTGCAATAAGACTTAAATTCCTATGAACAACGCAATCGATACGTCACGGATATACGTAGTACACGATGCATTGTATTCGTTGTGCTGTTGGTAGAACCGTATCTACTGGCCAATCGCGTTCGAGATAGATGTCGCTTTTGTACCGACGCGAGTCGACCCCAAGCTAGCTTGCTCTGGGAACATTTGCTTCGAGCTCCATACATTTTCTTCTGGTTCTCTACGTCTATAGTTTGGTTGTGCACCAGTTCAAAAATAATTTCAAAATTTTTGCCATCAGGTGAGTAGAATTATTTTTCCAATCAAAGTAAAGTGTTTTAATATGTGTATTCGTGTTTCTTACGGACGGATTCATTGAATTAATTTTCATTCCACGTTGGAATTCGCATTCAAACATGGCTATAGGCATCGCCGTACTTTCCTTAGAAGCGTGGGTATGGGAAGGACGCCTTATTTCAATAATTAATTTCTCGGATCTTTACTATTAAGGGACAGGAACAGTTCTTCCATAAGTTTGAGGTAAATAGTCATCGGATTATTTGGTAATTAGGTCATCTTTAGTTATTGCGTATTTTCAACACAATCCGTGAAAACAAAATGGCTCTTTCGACCCAAGCCTAGGACAGTGAACTCGTTATATGGGGAGATAACTATTTTTGTTAATAATTGCATTGTTTTATGACTTAAAATTACAAATTTAGTCGTAATGAGCTCTATTTTCGATTAATCAATACCGGGAAATATATTTTTTCATCTAAAAGACGCGTTAACGTGTTTCCCGCCAAAACGCCGCCCTACTGTGCCATATAAGCAGTGTGAAGGCTAGTTGCCTATCAGATTCTTCAAGGCATGGCCCGCATAACCTGTTGCCATGAATTTTCTCATTATTTAACCATCATTTTCTTTGTTTGCTTGCAGGAAAAAAGTAAAAATGACGGACAAGCCTAAGCGTCCTATGTCAGCTTATATGCTGTGGCTGAACAGCGCGAGAGAATCTATCAAGTCGGAGAATCCTGGCATGAAGGTTACAGACATCGCTAAAAAGGGAGGAGAAATATGGAAGTCGATGAAGGACAAGACTGTACGTAATTACTCGTCATCCTAACTCAGCCTTTCTCCTTTATGTTCTTGAATTAATATGCTTTTTTTTCTGTTCAGGAGTGGGAGGAAAAAGCTGCCAAAGCCAAGGAGCAGTACGCGAAAGATCTGGAGTCGTACAACGCCAATGGTGGCGGTGGAGAGGGTGGCGGCGGCGGCAAGAAGGCACAGAAGCGAGGGAAGAAGGGCAAGAAGCCTGCTCCAGCTGTAAGTATCGCAACGGCTTTCTTTTACCACACAAGCTGTTTGTTTATTTGAAACTAACATTAAATTTGATTACAGAAATCCAAGAAAAAGAAGGAAGAGTCCGAAGATGAGGATGGAGAGGAAGAAGAGGAGGAAAGCGAATGATCTCTCAACACATACGACATTACTGTTCATATTGAATAATTTACTTGGACTTAATTTATTACAAAGTAAAATGGGACTGACTTTCCAAAGTCTGTATGACATTTCACAATTTTTTAATAATTTTTTTACCGAGTTGAATTTATAAATTTTTGGCTCTTGTTTCTGATGCATTATAACAATAATTTTGGTCTGCACATGAAATTTGTTGATGTTCAATGTGTTGTTTATCTACTACTTATGTTTTGTAGTATTAAATAGTAATGGTAATGATAGATGTATGTACGAGCATTGCAGAGTTTGGAAAGTTCTGCCGCTGGCTAGGGTCTAGGTTTCTAAGCCTCAAAAAAAAATAATGTTTAAGTGTTAGCATGTATACACCGGGGAATTGTACAGTTAGCCCTCCCTCGTTAAGTTCGCTGTGACTACTGGATGCTCACTTTAAGATGTGTACCTCAACTGGTTTCATCAAAACTAGTATGTCTGCAATATTACCTGATTTGCTGTATAACATAACATATTTATGTTGAAGCTGTGCTTTGATTTGAATATACCATATTTTTAATTTACTGTGTATTGATAAGTTGTGTGCATTGATTTTGGACATAGAAGTTTTGGTCAGACTATACCAACATGTAAAATTAGAGACTATTTCATGAACGTTTGTGGCGGCTTATTGTTAATCAAACCTACCTCTTCTCATTGTAAATTTCAATGCTGATAATGGTACCAAACTCTAAGCTAAGATCCCACTTAGGAAATTGATGTGTATGTTGTATTTTTAGTTAGTTCATAGGTAGGTTTTCGATGTGATTTGTCTCTCAAATTTTACATTTGTGTTATTTTGTAAATGAGAATTAGCATTCCTCATGTCAATACGGATTTTACATGTTCAATAAAGTAATTTCATATAAAATATTCTATTTTTCAATTTGTCTTTTCATTCTTTTCTATCTTCTAGGTTGTTTCTTCTAAACCTATCAATTCTATTTCTCACACCTACACTACACCTTTGTCACCCCTATAGCCTTGAGATTGTCAATGTCAAACTGCCCTTCTGAATCAATAAAACCGATTCACGTGATACCTCGTGCGTGGCAAAGAATCGAATCGTAGATGTGCCACGTTGGCGTGATAACAATAGCAATAAACGCGAGTAGTTTAATATGACCACACATCCATTCGAAGATACCTACCTAAGAGATTGTTTTGTTTGCAAAACAACGCCCGAATTTCGCATTTTGTTTATAGTAGGGTTACCTAGAGGCGTTTCCATCATTATCGGTGTGCGACCATTTTATGTATCTAGGTAAATGAATCGATAATCGTGGACGCTTTGATCTTTTCCAGCAGTTGTAATAGTGAAGCCAGATGGTTATATAAGTGGCACCCACGT
Source organism: Ochropleura plecta (assembly GCA_905475445.1). Lineage (NCBI taxonomy): Eukaryota > Metazoa > Arthropoda > Insecta > Lepidoptera > Noctuidae > Ochropleura > Ochropleura plecta. The sequence continues at coordinate 6,472,852 of FR997735.1, forward strand.
TAAAATCTGAGGGTTTTAGGTAGGTACAGAACTAATCAATAGTTGATTAGTGATTACAAGCTAATGCGAAAATAAAAGTATATCAACCAAGCGAGCCAATCATAGCCATGCTCTAGTTAATTGATGTCAATCTACCTACGTCATAATTTCATAGCGTCAGTCGATACCACGCCACGATACAAAGCCATAGAGAAGAGCCTCTGTGTACGAAGCTTATTAGTTTTTTTGATTTCTTTGTTAAAACTTGATCTTAAAAATTATAGGTTTCAGTCTCACTTCTTGTGTAATGATTTTTCTTGGGATTATTTTATTACGTAGGTATCTACTTAAAAAGTTTCCGCACAGTCTTGTCTCACAATCTGGAAAAATAATGTATTGCCAGCTTATTGAACTCGTTCTCTGTGTAATAACGAGCCTAATGTATATATATTAGGTCCTTACATATGAAATTGGCGTTTTGTATGGAAGGAACAAAAAGTCGAATATTTTTTAATATAATATATTTAATTAATCAAAGTATGAACCATTGTTTTCAATGCACTTTTGCCATCTTATAGGTAGTTCATTGATCCCTTTACTAAAAAAACCAGTCGGACGGGAATCAATAAAATCTTTGAAGGCGATTTGGACTGCCCCATCGGAGTTGAATTTTTTCCCGTGCAAAAAGTTATCCAAATTGCGAAAAAAATGGTAATCTGTTGGAGCAAGGTCCGGGGAGTACGGAGGATGTCTAAGACATTCCAATTCAAGCTCTTCTAATTTGGTAGCCGTCTGTTGCGCAGTGTGTGGTCTGGCGTTGTCGTGAAGCAGCAGTGGCGTGGAGCGATTGACCAGCCTTGGTTGTTTAGCCGCTAGCTTTTCCATCATGGTTTGTAATTGCTGACAATAGACATCAGCTGTAATAGTCTGGCCAGATTTGAGAAAACTGTAATGAACAATACCGGCACTAGTCCACCAAACGCTTACAAGTAACTTTTTTGGGGTTAATTTTCGCTTGGGGCAGGATTTGGCTGGCTGGCCAGGATCCAAACATTGCGCTGAGCGCTTCCGATTATCGTAAAGAATCCATTTTTCATCACAGGTAATGATTCGGTTTAAAATACCTTCATTGTTGTGCCGGTTCAGTAATGTAACGCAGCAGTCGACGCGCGTTTGCCGGTTTGCTTCAGTCAATTCGTGAGGTACCCACCTTTCAAGCTTTTTAATCTTCCCAATTTGCTTCAAGTGAATTAAAACAGTTTTATCACTAACATCGAAACCTGCAGCTAACTCGGACGTGGTTTGCGATGGGTCCGCTTCCACAATAGCCTTCAATTCTCCATTATCAACTTGGGTCTCAGGCCGTCCACGGGGCTTGTTCTGCAGGTCGAAATTTCCAGAACGAAAACGTTGGAACCAAAAACGAACTGTGTTTTCTTTTGCAACATGACCGCCATACGCATCATTCACCCTTCGAGTCGTTTCCGCAGCACTAGTGCCACGGCGGAACTCGTACTCGTAAATAATGCGATATTTTAAATTTTCCATTTTGTAAAATGAGTGACGCAAACAGAAAAAACAGAAGAAAAAAAACAAATGAATGACGGTCATCGAAGCACAAATACATGAGTAAATAGCTGTACAAATTTGAATTTGGAATTCCTTACCAAAGAGGAGAAATTCGTGATTAAAGTGGCCAGTACGAAAAACGCCAATTTCATATGTAAGGACCTAATATATTTTTTTTTGTTTTTGTTAAAAAATATGTATGTAAATAAATAAATGATAATAAAGTCTAATGTCACTTGTCAGGTAATTTTTAGTGCATACCAGCCTTCTCCCCTCTACCACTTTCAATTCAACCATCTACCGCTGTCAGATTAGCCTGGATTAGCCTGTCAAAGTATGTTTTGGTGCATGCATCATTCTCAAATGAATAAACGAATAATTGCCAGCGAAATCTGCAAACTGGCACTTCTAATATTGGAAATAAGAAATTAAACAATTCTCATTGAATTCAGAAATACGTACATCAAGTTATTACTATTTAAGGAAATTACTGAAAAGGTAGTTGAGGTTAAGGTACTAAACAACAGTCACATAGTTTTATTTGTTGTTAAGCGGTGTCTGATTTTTGCAGAGATGTCGGGGGATGGCAGCGGCGGCGGCGGGTCGGCAGTGGCGCTGGTGACGGGTGGCTACGATCACACAATCAAACTGTGGCAGGCACACAGCGGTGTCTGTCTGCGCACTATGCAACACCCGGACTCTGTATGATTTCTTAATTGTTTACTTAATTACTTTGCTTTTTCAACTATAAAGAGCAATGCAATCATCATACATAGAGTAAAAGATGCATTAAACAAATATTCACTAAAACAGACCATTTATTGGGTCAACATTTGACTTCCAAGATTCATGTTAGTCCAAGAAAGCTTGATAACATGGGTCACTTTGGGTTGGAGTGTAGCCTTAGGGGCGCTATGGAGCAAGGACTTAGAAAAATTTTCGTGATTTGTGTGTGCGACGCACAGTTTCCGAGTTATGGGCCTTTAACTTTTTTTTATTTTATATAAAACGATTTATATCTCTAAAATGGTAGCTCGGATGAGATTGTTTTCGGGAAAGAAATTGTTGCACTACTCAAAAGCCATGCGATCATGTAAAAAAATTAGCAAAAACATCGAATCCGATCTCCGGCGAGGCAGCAAGCCTCCTTGCCGGACTGCCACCGTGGGATCTGGAGGCGATAGTCCTCGCGCGCCTGTTTGAGTGGCGCGCGGAGGCACTACACCGGGGGGAAAACCCGCTGCCGCGGCAAGTTGCCGCTCGGCGGGCGGACCTCCGGTGCGATCTCATGGTGGCATGGAGAGAACGACTGTCGCAACCCCGTGCAGGGCACGCCACAATAGTGGCGGTAAGTTAAGTCCCCTCTTTGAGGAGTGGCTGGAGAGGCGTCATGGCGTCCTCACCTACCGCCTGACGCAGGTCCTCACCGGACACGGAAGTTGCGGGAAGTTCCTGCACATCATCAGGCGGGAGGAAACGCCCGGGTGTCACCATTGTGACGATCGCCCGGAGGACACGGTGGAGCACACAGTGGCGATCTGCCCAGCTTGGGCGGAGCACCGCCGTGACCTCGTGGAGGCGATCGGCGGCGGCGATCTCTCGCGTCCGGCCCTGGTTCAGGCTATGGTCCGGAGCGAGAGGGAATGGGAAGCGGTCACCTCCTTCTGCGAAGCAGTAATGCTAGCAAAGGAGGAGGCCGGGCGTTTAAGGGAGAGAACATCAGGCCAACCCAGCCGCCGCGGGAGACGCCCAGGGCGCCGGGCGCCGCGAGACGACTTCCGGCCACCGTAGATGCGGGCCTGTGGACGGCTGAGCAATGGGTAGCTCACCGTCCGTCCGTCTATTGACGACAGGCCGTGTCGACGGCGCGTTCGTGTTTCACGCGCGCCTCAAAGAGAGTCAGCAAAGCAGAGGGGCTTGCCAGAGCCTCCGCCTGCCGGGGTTGCGGGTTGTTCGAAAGAGATACCGTGGCCTTGGAACGTAAAGGGCAATAGAAGGAACATGGGTGGGTTTTAGTCAGTACAAGTCTGACATGCCCCCCCGCTCCGCCCAGAGCGGGGGAAGTCATTGGATGATTTCCCAACCGAAAAAAAAAGGGGCGAAGGACTTAGTCAAATTTTCGGAGATTTTTTTGATTTTTTTTTTAGAATCCGTATTCATAAATGGTTTCTATGGCCAAGCTTAATCAGATGCTGCAAAAAAATGATCGAATTAAAAAAAAACTCCGAAAATTTGACTGTCCAATTTTTTTTTTTAACTAAAAATTTTTTTTTTTCGTTTTCTTTGCTGCTCATAGTACTCCTAAGCGTATACTCCAACTCCTACACTCCGCCCCTAAGACTACCCACTGACCTCATTTTGTCTTAACATTAAAGTAAGTATAAAAAAATAATATAAAAATTAGTTATCTACTACAGTGAAATTTATTTCAAGGGAGTAAAGGTTGTGTCATCATCATTATAATTTTCCTGCCCTTGTGTAAGATAGTATAATTTTAAACCAATCCCAGGTACTATAGTAATCATTTTTTTTATTAAGTGAAGCCATTGTTAAGTATTTTACTCATTTCAGAAATTTTAATTCCAGCAAGTGAATGGGCTGGAGATATCACCAACAGGTCAGATGGTAGCAGCTTGTGGTTACCAACACATCCGCATGTATGACCTGGCCAGTGCCAACCCTGATCCAGTTGTAAATTTTGAGGGCATCACAAAGAATGTTTCTAGAGTTGGCTTTCAAGTGAGTGTAAAAATAACAACAATAATTAGGGATTAATCTCTATGCTAAACACATCTATTCTACATAGTTATATGAGGGAAATAGTGATTAGTTAATATGCTTTTAGAAAAATGACCTGTGGATGTACACTGGGGGTGAAGACTGGACAGCTAGGATATGGGACCCAAGGTAAAAAGATATCTCTTACTAATTAAAACATCCCACAAAACTATATTATTCCAGTTATTCTTATAAACACATCTACTGATAATTTTGGATTAGCTTAAACAAAGATTTCAACAGCTTTTCTAATTTCAAGTTATTTTAATAGCTTAGCATAGTAAGTTAATTGGACCCATTTTTGTAAACAAGAACCCACAGCAGATAAGCTATGGGTTGGTTCTTGTTTGCAAAAATGGGTCCAATTGTTAACACTTTAATGTTTTTAAAAGTTGATGGTGTTTCTTAGGGAGGCATTCTTGATCCCAGCCTGTATGAATTCACTAATGTTTTACTAATTAGTAATAAAGGTAACAACAAAACCAGTTTAACTGTTCACTTAAGTTGCCTTTATTAAAATAAGATTTAAAATAAATAGCTAATTCGCAGGGCGGCGCCACAATTCCGTTGTACGAAGATATTTCAAGTGCAGGCACCAGTTAACGCTGTTATGCTTCATCCCGACCAGACACAGATCATGGTTGGGGATCAAAGTGGCATCATACATATGTGGGACCTCCGGACTGATCAGAATGAACAGTTGGTAAGTTAAATTTTAGGCAAAGACTTTAAAAATCAATAATCCTTAGATGATACATAATTTAACTTTTTTTTTTAAACAGTGAAACCTAAGTTTAGAATTTAATTAATGTACATACAAACAATTCTGAATGGGTATGACAATGTTGAGTTTGGGCCAAACACAAGCCTTTTCAGTATAAAACAAAAGAAATGTTATGATTTCGATTTCGCTGCATCCTTTTTTTCCCATTTTACGCAGATACCAGAAGCTGAAGCTTCGATCCAAGACATAGCCATTGACCCGGAAGGCAAGATGATGGCAGCAGTGAACAACAAGGGCAACTGTTACGTGTGGTCGCTGGGCGGCGCCGCCCCGCACCCCGTGCCGCTCAAACACATTGTTGCACATACTAAGTATGCACTTAGGTGCAAGTTCAGTCTTGATTCTACGTGAGTACCTTTTTGGAATGCTGTTCTTCAGCTTACTACTTGGTATATATTTGGTTTCTCTAATCACATAATTATTTTTCATAACCATCATTAATCTACTGCGCCTTTGACAGTTGTATAACACTGCATACATGCTGCTCATGTACCTTTGCCTTCACTATTCTTAATCGTCTATTGTGGAGGGCCTGTTAATTCTAATTTTAGACTACGTGACCAGAACCTGTTCCAATTTGACTAATGAGGTCAAGATGTTTTGAAATAAAAGATGACATTAACAGATTTATAACTAATGTTTGGAACTAGTTACTCAAGCGCCGCCGTTACGCAGTTGCCATCCGCATTGGTACTACTCCTTTAAAACTTCCATCTATCACGGCTAATAAGATGATATCGTTGTTCTCCAGCATGTTGGTGACGACATCCGGTGACTGTTCGGCAAAGGTGTGGCGCACGAGCGACTGGTCGCTGCTGCGCGAGCTGCGCAATGACACGCAACGCTGGGTGTGGGATGCTGCTTTTAGCATCGACTCACGATACCTCTTTACTGGTAGTTCATTTTTATATTATTCGGTTACTTATCTGTTAAATCAGGAACGAAAGGGCTTCATACTTAGTTCACTTCCAACTTTGGTCAAATTGAAGAATTTTGATAATTATTATCCTACAACTATCTACTAGGCTTCTTCAACTGCAAGGCGGTCTAGAAAGTAATCTAGCAAGTGGCGAATCTTGATGCGATATCAAATCTTGAATAAGTGAAATTGATTCTAACATTGATAATTTGGCGACAATTTTCCATAACACATTATCAATACGCTAAAAAGATACAGATGGTGTTATTTTTTGTCTCCAGGTTCTTCGGACAGCTACGCTCGTCTATGGGATGTAGAGAAGGGAACATTAGAAAGAGAATACTGTGGACATCAGAAGGCGATCACCGCACTTGCCTTCAGGGATCAAGCCGTTTAGACTAACTATGAATAGTAATTTTATGAATATTGTACATTCTTTTTATTTTGTTGTCATTTCACTGATAAAAAAGTCACATAATGTCCGCAGAATAGAGCTGACTGCATAATTTAATTGCAGTACCTACTTGAACTGTATAATTTTATTAAGTGCCATTGACTTTTTATTTTATAAGACTGTCCAAAGAGATCAAAAGAAGGATGTCTGTCAATGTTATGTTCCTTTTGTATGAAGTAATTTAGTCGATAATAATTATGTAAGTTTTTGTATATTTGTAAATATTTGGTGATGTTGGGTCTGTTTGTCGTGAAAGATCTCGTATATCAAATGCCAGTATGAATGAACAGTTCAAAATATGACGTTTAGATAAGGTTACATATTTTGTAGATTTCATATAGATCTGCTATACTCAAAGAGAATGCTTACTAGGACTTTTGTTCTAACATTATACTGTTATTATAAGAAACACAGTTTTACTGACTGGGTATTTTTTATTTGAAATGAAAAAGTTATTGGTTAGCAAAGTTTTTTTTGTAATACCAACAAGTCCATTTAGTAAACTGAAAGCTAAGGTAGACGGTTGAAAGTATAGAATTTAAAAACTACATATGAAAACAGTTCCGCTTCTCCTTTTTACATACGTCGTATGTGTTCGATGCATTTACTATGTAAATGAGTTGTTATATACTGTAATTAACTATTTTATAAAAATAAAATACTATTTATAAATGCAGTTTTTTTTTTAATAAATACATATTAGTGCCGATCACGAAAAATAAGTAGTCTATGATACACATTGAAGCTTAGTTATATTTATTAGCTAATGGGAAATGTAAATAAACTTTGTACATAATTCTTTTGAAAATTAAATAAATCTTATTTATTCCAGGGGTATATTGCACAGTATATGGGAGTGCATGAACACAAATATTATCCTAATAATTGTACATATCGTCGTGGTACATGCAATAGGTCGAATGTGAAAAAAATGCAATTTTTCCTTTTTGGCATGTAAGTATCCAAAACATGCTTCCGTAACGTTTGCAAAAACTCCTATGTCTACCGACCAATCAGAACCGAGCGTTTGAATTAGTAGCAATATGACCAATGACAGACGTCTATGTTTTGGTTCCTGCAAATTGTCGTATGTCATTGTATTCCCGTGATGCGAGACGCATTTTGTTGTTCAAGAGGTGAATTTACTCATTTAAACTTCATTAACTTGTTGTGTAAGTAATGAACTGTTTTTTTAGTATAATTTAACCTCACTGACGGTAAAAATACGTTATATTTTGTATTATAACAAAGAAATAAATTTCTAACATAGTACTAACCTCACTTTTTCTTTTTTTTTGAGTTTATACTTGAATGATTGTGAGTTTAAATGTTTTTCAATAAAATAATTAGGTTTAAATTACTTATGTTATGAATTAATTAACCTTTTTTTGTAGAAATAATTATATTTTTTGTATATTTTGTTGACATAGGAGATTTTGCAATTATCATAGTCGGGTACAATTGACATAGGAGCGATTGCATTTGACTAATGAGTACGTTATTTGTTGCAGGACTTACAGAAAACAATACTTACCTATTATGTCAGGAGCTAGGAGCCGCCGTTTGGTGGAGCTAGCTATTAGTACTAGTACTGGTGTATTCAGCGAAGAACAAGCCAACTCAGTTAGTCAGTCCAGTTTAAGTCAGGGGGACACTACGAAAAAAAACGTTGAAGCGACAGTTGCTCAGGTACACTCAGCGGCAGCAGAATCAGTTGTAGAACAGCATAATATTAGGGAGCAAAAATGGCTTACATGTCCATCCCAAGCCGAACCAACGCCCGAGGTTGGAGCGATTACGCCCTCCAGTGAGTTTCATGATGTATTGGAGTATACATCACAGACCCACCCAGTAGAAATTGAGAGGCACGATGAAGTCACGCAAAATCAATCAGATACTGATTTTAGTTCAGGATCGGACGAATTGTATGCCCCGCCCGAAACTGAGTACGACACAGATGTACAAGCAGATGATTGTGTTGGATCCGTGGTTGAAATTTCAACAAGAGATGGATCGGTGGCTAATGTTACAACACAACAACTGCCGCAATCGATATCGGACATAGACCAAAATATTCCAGATCAAGAACAACCAAAACCAAGAAAGCGTAAAGGTCAAGTTAACAGAAATGAGTGGAAGAGATTGAAAAATGCTAAGTTAAGATTAGAGGGGAAGTCTTATGTTGGATTTGAAAAACAGGAAAGTGGGAAATACAAGCAAACTAAAATTAAAGAATCTAAATGTCTAGGTCCAAGATGTAATGGACATCCACAGCCGACAACAGTTAAAGGAGGCCCAAAACAAGATTTCAAATGTGATACGATTAGTGAGGATGATCGAAAGTCAATACATTCGCAGTTTTGGAATCTGTCATCTTGGGAGGCTAAAAAGGTTTATGTCACTGGGTGTGTATTGCAGGCACGTCCAAAGTATAGAAGAAAGACTACTGATGTTACCACTTCAAGAAAAAACACTGGATTTACATTTTACTTGACTTTGAAAGAAAATGGAGACGATGTGAAGAAACGTGTATGCCGAAATATGTTTATCAATACTTTAAGTATTGGTGAGAAGACTGTGCGCTCATGGATTTTATCAGACCAACCCAGTACAAGCCAGGAAAACGAAGAACATCAAGCCTAGACCCCACGACTAAGATCAAACATCGTTAAGAATGTAGAGGAGTTTTTGAATTCACTGCCTAAAGTAGAAAGCCATTATTGTCGAGCATCGTCCAGTAAACTCTACGTTGAGCCTTTGTGGTCTAGTTTGAGAGAGATGTACCGCTTTTATAAAGATGAGTGCCAAACTCAGAACAAAATTGCATCATCCTGGAAAACCTTCTACAATACTTTGAAAGCTATGAACTTAGATCTTTATATTCCGAAAAAGGATCAATGTAATACATGCACACAGTACAAGACAGGAACATGCGATGAAGAAACATTCCGGAAACATGAGCAAAAGAAACAATCAGCAAGAGAAGAGAAAACAAGAGACAAAGAACGATCCATTAATTGTCCTCAAACTGAAACCTATACCGTAGATCTACAGGCTGTGCTTTTGGGTCCAAGACTAAATGCAAGTGCAAATTACTACAAGACTAAGTTGAAGGTCCACAATGAAACCTTCCTAAACTTAAGTACTAAAGATGATGTTACGTTTGGCACGAAGCTGTGGCAGGGATTGAAAGTGATGTATTTGCATCAATTTATACAGACTTTTTACAAAAGGGAATAGAAAAAGGACACCCTGAAAAAATCACGATTTGGAGTGATGGATGTGGATATCAGAATCGTAATATCAAACTTTCTAATGCACTGCTTGAATTGAGCATTAAAACAAATGTAATAATAGAACAAAAATACTTGGAAGTTGGACACACTTTCATGGAAGTGGACTCCATTCATTCTACAATTGAGCAGAAATTGCGCAATCGGAGAGAAGTCTATACACCAGCAGACTACATTCCAATAATTAAATCTGCAAGACAACGTCCGAGTCCCTATGAAACAATTTACTGTAGTAGTGATGATTTTTATGCATTTCAGCCAGTTTACTACAAGAGTATTCGCCCTGGCAACAAAGTTGGCGATCCCTGTGTTAACGATGTGGTTGCTTTTCAATATACCCCTAATGGCATAATTCGTTACAAACTGAGTTTCCAAGACGAATGGGCTGAATTACCTGTACGACCAAAGCGTCTCGAATCACTGCCAAACCATCCCAAACTGTACACAGGGCCAATTCCAATTGAAGCTTCGAAATATACGCACTTGCAAGAACTAAAACAATTAATTCCACAAGACTATCGTCAATTCTATGAGACTTTACTTCACAAATAAATTTGTTCTTACATAATAAATAAAAACTTTAATACCTAAAAGATCTTTTTTCCTTGTTTCTTTACTGAAATCAAATTTACCTATGTCATCAAAATGGTTTTTGATACAGACGCAATATGTCCTATGTCAACTTTTCACAAAAACTGTAAAGTCAATAAACACTATTATGACATGTTATAATTCCTACCCAATTTTAGTATAAAAAGCATTATCACAAATCCTTGTTTAACTAACATGACATAAAATAAACAGTTTTTAGTCCTTCCTGTAAAGTGGTCCCGAACTCACATTCGACCTATTGCATGTACCGCGACGATATATTGCAACATAAAAAACAGTAAGTACGTCATCAACCGCTCATTTATATATACTATTATAATACTGTGCTATACTCGTCTTACAAAGTAAACACTGCTTTGTTTACAAATTTTCTTACATTTTGTATACTCACAACTTAAAAAAAAATTACGACACCTAATTTAATACACACAGTCACAAAAGTAAATATATTGGAATGTTAAATAAATGCCTTTTTTCCGATAATTATAATTCAGTAGTAAATTCTCGACTAGAAACAATTATATGATCAATTATATAAAATATTATATATCTCACTCAGTCCCTTAAGTAATTTTTTCGCTAGTATTTACTGACGCTCTTGGAAATCGAATTTTAATACATTTCACCGTCACATAAGCATATAATACGGTAAATAATACGTAAGCATTCAGCGACCAATAATGGAGTACAGTTCCTGGGGCTTAATATGACACAATTCGTTTTTTGAACGCCAGCGCACGCGCGCGTGCCCTCCATGTTAAGCCACAATTATACCTTAATTTTTTGTCACATATATGTCTTGTTTGCGTCCAGGGCACGCGCTTGCTTATCACATATATGTAACAATAGCGTACAAAGGTTAAGATATACTGATCGCGTTTAATTAGAGATTGTCACATAGAGACACGTTGCTTTACAAGCTACACTTTCCAAAACTCGGAAGTGCTGCCATATTTACATCCAGTGACTGTACAATTTTAATTGATAATCAAGTTCCTAAGAACACTATACATGGTCTAGAGGCAGTTCCTTCACGTCCCCTATCTCTGAGCACGCGTCATCGTCACAGGAGTAGGAGATCACGAAGCGCAAGTCGACAGGCGGCGCGGGCGCAGGCCGGCCGATCAACATGACCTGCGTGATGGCTGGAGGTGGCAAGAATGGGTTGTACTGCGGTAGAGTTGTACCAGATGGCGTTAGGAGACGGACTTTGCACCACTAGAAATGAAAATAGAATTAGTTCATAATAATGTTTTTGTTTTAAAATTAAAATTACTGACATAGATCATGGCAATAAAAAAAAATAGATGTTTGTGTTTTAATTTTTATGATGGCTTCACTGTCGCATTAGGTTAAGGCCTGTAAGGAGGATAAATAAATAAATAAAAAGAAAATAAATAAATAAAAAGAAAATAAATAAATAAAAAGAAAATAAATAAATAAAAAGAAAATAAATAAATAAAAAGAAAATAAATAAATAAAAAGAAAATAAATAAATAAAAAGAAAATAAATAAATAAAAAGAAAATAAATAAATAAAAAGAAAATAAATAAATAAATGTTTAACCAACTGCTACCGGCCGCACCTAAGTAGGTATAGGACTAGGTGTAATCGTACTTCGCCTTTAAGTCTCACATGGTTACTTTTCGAACTTTACTCTAAAAGTTGCAGTAATACGAAATTTAACCAGGTAAAACTAGGCTTTCTTCTTTTTCTAGCATTACCCATAACTATAATAATTTTTAGTCGACAGAAAGGTGATTGCACAAAAAATATTAAAAACAAACGTACCTTAGGAACCACACCCTGAAACCTAAAATCTAGAATAGGTTTCTTATTCTTGTTCGTCGTCGATATAACGATCACGTTGACATCGGGCCTCGGCTTGTCTTTACAAAAGTGTAGCACTACTGTTAGACCATTATCTTCTTCAAATATCGTCATGGGAGGAACATTGCTCGGCGTCACGTTAGACAAGGACACATCTATATCTGTCAACGGTTTTACTTCACTTTTAGTTTTCTCTCTCTTTTCTTCGATAGAATTAGATTCAACACTTTCTGTGGGTGATGTATTCTTAGATTTGGTGTCGTCTAAAGATATACTGAAGTCCAATATGGTGTCAATAGGGGAGTCCGTCGTAGTGCTTGGATTTATGTTTGATGTGCTAGGTCCGTCTGTGATGTCTACAATGAGATCGTCCGGTGGGGAAAGCCTGCTAGTAAGTTTGGATAGCTCGGGTGTTGGTTTGGGATGATCCTCTGGTTTTTTGGTAAAGAAGTCTAAGTCGAATAGGGCGCCGTTCTTTGGCGGAGGGAGCTCATGTTTAGGTGACCCTAATGAGTTCATTGGTATTTTCTTTGTTGTTTTACTGAAATAAATAAAATATGATGTTATTTTATGTAACCCTTATGATTTATGTGAACTTGCTTATTGTTAAATCCTATGCATAGTTACCCGTTAAAACTTTCGAGACGTTTCACATGATCGGGTAGAGATTGCTTTATGAGTTGTTCGCCGAGGGAGTCCAATTCATTCCAACCTTCCGCTTTATTTGTTTTTTCTCCTCCTAAAAGATCTACATCTTCTGGAAAAAGAAGGGATGCATCGTGAGTAAAACTATTATTCATAAATTTGACCTTGCTTTTTAAAGGATCGCTTTTTATGGGCTGAGGGTCATGTAGCGGGGCTCATTGATAAAAGATGGACCTACACAACCACCATATGGAGAGGTCCGCTGGGCAAGAGAAGGAGAGGAAGACCCTCTTCACGCTGGAACAACGAAATTAAAAAAATCGCTGGCCTAAAATGGTGGCAAACAGTACAGGACAGAGATGGGGATATTTGGAGGAGGCCTTTACCCAATCTGGGGACCTCAATAATTAGCAAAATAGCAGTTATAAACACTATTATCTAGATATAAGTAATATTAAAGTGAATAACAGTTTTAAAAAAAAACTTTTTTTTTATAAGGAAGTTCAAATAAAGGCTTTTTATTATTATTATTTTTATGGGATATTCAGGTACAGTTCTATACAAAAATATCTTACCACTAGGCATCAAACTAACAGGCTTCAACGGCTCAACAATATTTGGATCGCTTCCACTCGAGAATATGTCACCAAGCTCATCAATAGCCGTATTCCTTGTGATGCCACTTTTGATCGCAGTACCATCTCCCTTCGGCACATTTCCAGCGAAGTCCAGTAAACTTTCACTATTGGACGCTTGTCCTTGCTCAGTGCCTGATCCTCTAGCATTACTTTTCTTCTTCTTCTCTTTTGTGAAATTAGAATATGAGTCGTATTTCTCGAAGACGTCGTCCAAGACTTCGCTAGCGTGTAAAATGTCATCTGGAATGGGCAAAGATAATGTTAAGATTTAAAAGAAGTAATAATTTTTTCCATGCATTTAGCTTTTGCTGTAAATGACTTCTTAATTTGTCTGTTATAATCAGAGAGTGGCCATACTAATCTACGGAGAATCATCGTTAGAAGGTCAGAAAGTGCTTTCATGCAATACAAGTGGAAAGTCGACATTCGCCTCGGCTCGTTTCGGACGAAACGACTCGAGACCGTGTCGAACTAAATGCGGTAAATGTGTAAACTTGTTCGGCTCGAGCTGATCTCGATTCATCGAGATAGTCGACACCGAAAGTACGTTTCAAATTATTCAAATTACACTACAGCAGTGTGGCCGTGACCCAAACCCTTCTGAGACACTGCCATAATGACCAGTAATCTTTTGGTTGTTCTTTGATGCAGTCAGAAGTAAACCCACTGAATAAGAATCTGGCATATTATTCAAGTAGATTTACTATTTATTCGTATTGGTTTGCATGCATGAACAAGCAGTTCGTAGCATCTCAATTTTGCAGCAAGCATTTGACATCCTGGCTTATTTTTGTAATTATCAAATCCTGCGCCCTACATTCTTCAAAGGAAAGCAAAAAGAAAGTGAAAAACACGGAATGATGTGACAACGATCTATTATTAACGTATAGTGTTACCCTGGTTGCTGGTTAACCTAATTACTGTGCGTAACAAGAAATTCAGTCACCGGAATATGCGCGCGCTGTGATTAACGTGGTTGCTTTACTCTAGTACCTAATTGACAAAGTAACAACACCTGCTTAGCCTTTTCCCATCATATCTTTTTTCATATTGGGATCGACTTCTAGTCTAACCGGATGCTTATGTATTTCAGACAGAGCAACTGCCTATCTGACCTCATGGAATCAAAATAAAAAGTCTACTTTAGTAATTTAGCTTTTGCCTACATGACAGAAAGTTCAACAACTTCACAACTTCAAGTTTTTCAGTTAACATTTTTTTCTTCTACAAATATTCTCGAACAATAAAATACCGGCCATGACTGAGTCAGACTCGCGCACTGCGGGTTCCGTACAAACTTGCGACATAAACAAACAGCCATGTCTTTTGACTGCGTAGACTTAGAGGGTTGATTTCACAGTTTCCCACAGTAAACCCAAGGGACCACAGACTTAACTATTTGGTTTTAATTTCAACTCGATACCTCCACGCGTTCCTACAATAAAGGGTCTTGACAGACAGACGGCCAACAAAGTGATCCAATAAGGATTCAGCTTTTTCATTTTGAGGTACGGAATCCTAAAAATTACAGCATATTCAGTAGCAGCAGTATCAAGGAACAGATAATCTCTCACACAACAGAGCTTCGAGATAACAGCAACTATTCAGGCGAAGCTTATCAGTACAACATACAATGACGTGAATTATCTATGTTCATCTGGATTAGTTTAGAAACCACTCGGGTCATTTGTTTTCGGGACAAACTAGGTATCTTCGTAAATGGTTTCGGTCATAGCGATGGCAAACACAGTGCTACGTCTGGTTTACAAGAACATTCTAGACTACGCGTGAGTCTAGAATATTCCACTAAGGAACTATGTAGAAGATAGGGGGATAATCCTAGGATGGTCTATTAAGGAGTTGTGAAGAAGGTTCCAGAAAGTGATGGACCTCTATCGCGTTCGGCGTATTAGTGGATTTGCGGGAGCTAGCAGTCTGATTTTGGCTAAACAACGAAGCGAATTGAAGTGTGATATTTAATTGAATCAGTAGTGAATTTGTGATTGAGTTTTAATAGTTTTGTGATTAATATATTTGCATTTATTGGTAGTGTTTCAATTTATCCCATACTCAGCTCGTAACAATCATTTAAAAAGTTATTGATAGGACAAGAATACAGGGTCATAAGAGATGTGCAAACTGTTGTCATGAATTCAGCACATGGTCCACACATGGTCACTCCTTTTAACTTTTGGAACTTCTCATCTGTCACTTTGGCTTTCTCTTCGGTTTCGTTGAGTTTTTCTATAATTTCATTTTTTTTAATTTGAAATATTTAGCGGTGACGACACGTTTGGCGCATAAGCTGAGCGATCCACTTCTGCGCTGCGTTCAATCCCCGCACGGAACAAAAAAATGTATTGCCTACAGATAGTTGTTCCGGGTCTGACTGTTTGTGTCTGTGAGTTTAAATGTTTGTAAACGCACCCACGATACAGGAGAAATTTCTAGTGTCGGGGAACGTTTTTTGGAACGAAGTTCTTTAAAGGGGGCTGGACGGAAAAAATTAAGACCATTAGTTGTAATGACACTTTTTGCTATAGTTGTAAGCCGTGCGGCGTGCGCGTGTTTCTCTGTCTGTTATTTTCGTTTCGTCTTTCTATTTCGCATTGAACAGTGTGGTGTCGCGACGATTATTTTTGTTGAGTGTATACAGGCTTTTTGTACATTATAAATAATAACTTCGTTCCATCCGGGTGTCCCTTGACCTCCTCTCAAGGATTTTTTTTATAAAAAGAAATAAGAAAAGATGTGCAAAAGAAAAAAGGGTGAAAAGATATAACATAATTAAAGTTTAAATAAACACGTTTTCTAGTATTCTTCTCAGCAAGCTCGTATCTATATCATAGAATTGCATAAAAATACTAAGTCCGCAGTGTTTTGGGCTCAGCCATATTGGATTTAGAATGAAGTCACTTAGCTAACCATGTACATGAATCCAAAATCTCAGCAAGATTTTTTCACTTAGTTACAGGTGTTGCGCAATAAAAGCGATAAGGGCTTGGACACAAAACTGCGACATGACGTCGCATAATAAAAATCTACGAGGTGTTACAAGGCATTTCAGGTTCCTGTGATGCGGCGTCGTATCGCATCGCATACAATTGTTGTGTTAGTAATAGGTAGTCTAATCATTAAACTGATAAAATGGTCAATACTAACTGACCACTTAATTAAATACTACCTTAATTGTAAGTTCGACATTGCCTATGTCTCCATAAGGTTTTTACGCGTCTCGATATGTATCTATACTGGAACCAGCAAGGAGCCTGGACACGAAATGGTTATGGAAGAGAACTCACACGTGTGTAACTGAAATTCTAGGAGCTAGTAGAGTATTGCCGTATTCTATGAGTTACAAGATACCTTGTAACTATATATCTTGTAACTCAAGCAGCACATAAAGTCTGGTATGTGTATCTCACCAATAAGTTTCATTCAATCGTCAAGTACTTGTTCTGTAGTGAATTCTATCTTATAATAGCTACACCACAATTTCTATCCTAAGCTCGAACTTAACTACATTTCTGTTTAAAGTTAGAGGCGTGAGTATACAGTGTATGCAGAAAATATTTTACTCTACAAAGAAAGCAAAAAATATTGACACTACTAATAAAAAAAGCACAATCTGAAACAAACAAACACTACACACATCACAGTGATATTGATTGGGTGTAACAAACCAGTCCACTCACTGAGACTTTCGGGCTGCGTCTCCGAGGCCGCCAGTCGCTGGAGCGCCAGTCTTAGGGTTCCACAGGATACGTGAAGCTCGTGGATAAGCTGCTCTTCCTCAGGGGATGCGTCTTCAGCGTTGGCAAGTAGTTCTCTTAAAAGTTCTGCACTGTCTAACGCGTTGCCCACTTCTTGGGCGCGACGACTACTTTCTTCGTTACGACGCTCCTCCTGAGAGTAAATGAGGTTCAGTTAGGATTTGTCCCATAATCAGCCTACAATGTGGTCACAGCTGGGGCAGGACTCTCTGAGACAAAGAAATTATAATTTTGTTGCACACAACTGGCAACATGGCAACCATATCCTGCTTACCATATGATTCGGTTGATTAGTACAATTGACCTTATTAAATACACAACAAGAGGTCAAATTATAGTGAACACAGCAATTCTATGGCTTTATAAGTAGGGATTGCAATCCGGAAAAACGGATCCGGTAATCCGGCGGATCCGGCATCATTTAATGGTTACCGGATCCGGTACCAATATACCGGATCCGAAGACCGGATCCGGTGCTAGCAGTTTGTGGGAAAATAAAAAAAGGCTATATTTGCAGCTCTATTAGAAGTCATTTAGCTGATGACACAATTAACAATATTTGTTTTCTACGATCTTATTTTCAAAATCAATATTGATTTTCTTTTAATACTTATATTTTTTTTACAATTATTACTTAAAATAATTATTTATCGTAAGTTGATTAAACTAAAGAGTTCTAAACTCATTATTGTGATAATTTTTGCCATTCATTCGTTCGACAGATTCATCAAATCATGATGGTATCTGTCATAATCATAAATACCTATAAGACTTGTTTGTTAGCATTCTCAAATACTTTAATAATGATTTTGGTCTCATTTCAGTTAATTACGTAAGGTTAATTGTATCTATTAGATATTATAGTTACTTGATAATTAATATTGTTACTTATAAATTGATCTATCTGTAAAAGTGAAATCTAGAAAGACTGAGCTACTCGTTACGTCGTAAAATTATTACTAGTTACCTACACTACTAAATTTTAATTGTTTTTTTGTTGTCTATTAGTCTTAACATTGGTTAGGAAATAAAGTCGATTTTATATATTTGTGATTTATCTTTTATAAACTACCTACATATAAGTGCAGTGACACTTGATTAACTCACTTATTTTGTACTAAAAAGCGAAAATCATCTTGATTTAATCAATCCGGCCGGCCGGATTGATAGGAATCCGGTCGTATACGGCCGGACTGAAAATGACGCCGGATTGCAATCCCTATTTATAAGTTATTATGAATTCTAGAAGCAATACTAAAAGAGTAGAAGATATGTGGTACAATGCTTTTGTGATTTAAATAATAAATAGAGATACTGCCTGCACTGCTGAAATGTGAAAGCAAAATTAGGCAATATTGAATCTATTATTTCTTTTACCTTTAGTTTTTAGCATACTATTAACATATAGATGGAGATTCTATAAATACAACAACTGCTTTGTATACAGCAATTATAAATGTTTCATTGCCATATGAATATAGAATAGAATATACTTTATTGCACACCAAAAATAGAAAAAACAAACTGTTTTATAAAAAAAGCGCTAAATCTATGGTTACAATGGCGGTCTTATCGCTAATAGCGATATCTTCCAGACAACCTTTGGATGGACTTTACGAATATAAAAATACAACGGGGGTAGTCAATGGTGTACCTACTGCTAATACTACACAAATAATTAAAATAAAGTTACATAATCAAAATATATAAATACATAAATAAATACATATAATCTATTTATTTATCATGTGTTTTATAATATTATACGGTTGACAAATAGGTGTCTAACATTTATTCAGAAAAAAATAAAAATCAAAGGGAAACATAATGATTTGCAACTGAGGTTTTAAAAGCAACGAGTGACTGAGCTTGTCTTACTGACAACGGCAATTCGTTCCACAAACGGACAGCCTGAACCGTGAATGACTGGTCATAAAATTTTGTGGAATGTTCAGGCATCAAAAGTCTTAAATTCTCCGATAATCTCAAATGTCTACTATGTGTGTCATGAAGGAACTTGAAACGTTCTTTGAGATAAGAGGGTGTTGTTGGATTAAAAAGAATACTGTAAAGTAATGATAAAATGTGAGCATTCCGGCGAAGACGGATAGGCAACCACTTGAGCTTAACGCGAAACTCTGAAACATGATCATATTTACGCAAACCAAATATGAATCTAATACAAAAATTTTGGAGTCGCTCAAGCTTTTCCAGTTGCACTACAGTGAGATCTGGATAACAGGTATCAGCATAATCGAGGATTGGGAGAAGAAGGGATTGGGCGAGCGCAGTTTTAGTGGCAGTTGGGAGGAAATTACGAAGTCTGCGTAAAGACCCTGCCGATGTAAACAGTTTTCGGCTCACTTCTTGCAACTGAGGACCCCAGGATAAGTCTTTATCAATAAAAATACCCAGGTCTTTCACTGAGTTGCTGTAAGGAATTATAGCACCATCAAAGACAATCTGAGGCAGCTTCGCCCAATCAATTTTAGAACGCAGCCTAAGGCTGCCGACAACAATGACCTGAGTCTTCGTAGGGTTAACCTTCAGACCATGAGCCTGACTCCATCCAGAAATACGCTCCAAATCCCTATTCACCAAATTCACCGCTTCAGACAGTTCATCTACGGGAGCCTGTGAGTAAATCTGTAAATCATCAGCATAAAGGTGGTAGGCTGAAAGAAGTTCATTAGAAATTGAATTAATAAATATTGCGAAAAGAAGAGGAGAAAGAACGCCCCCCTGTGGAACACCGGCAGAGGTATTGCACCAAGAAGATGACGAATCTTCAATGCGAACACGCTGCCGGCGGTCACAGAGGTAACTACGAAACCAATCAATAGCCGTTGGAGATATGTTAAGAGAACAGAGTATACCGAGCAAAACATCAAAATCTACCGTGTTAAAAGCATTACTGAAATCTAATAAGGAAAGAACAGTCAGATTCCCATTTTCCATACCGAATCTAATATCGTCCGTAATACTAATAAGAGCTGTGGTAGTGCTATGACCTGGACGAAGCCCAGATTGGTAACAATTAAGGAGAGTGTTTTTACAAAGGAATGTACTGAGCTGATTATGGATAAGGCGTTCTAGGACTTTAGATAGGAACGGTAATATGGAGATCGGGCGGAATTCAGAAAAGGAAATCGGGTTACATTTTTTTGGAAGTGGGGTAATCTTCCTTCCAACAAGAGGGAAAAACACCACTGGATACGGAGTAATTAAAAATATGACAAATGACAGGAAGGATTTCGTCCAGGATAGGAAGTATCATCTTGCGACTAACACAGTCACTACCAACAGCATTTGACGTGATTGAAAGTATACTCTTCTTAACATCACAAGCAGCAAATTGATTAAAAACGAATGGAGAATAATCGGGAGTGGGAAGAGATGAAAGATTATTCAGGGTTTGGGCTTTAATAGCCCCATTAAAATTACAAGAGGTGGAAAAATATTTGTTAAGTGACTCAAGATCTATATCTTTAGGAATAGATTCTTGACGCGACTTCCCAACTCCCATGGATCTGAGAAATTTCCAGACTTTTGCTGGGTCACCATTTTCGACGGACTTATGAACATGATGGCGTTGGGCATCCCTACAAACCAAGTTACTGCGATTACGGATAGTAACGTACTTATCATGATTTAATGAGTTTGGTCTGCACTTAAACCTTTTTTTTTTTTTATTTTGCTGCCGCCTTCTTTTGCAAAATGGCTTTTAAGTCGTCAGTTAGCCATGGTGCAGGTAGATGTTTAATCTTTACTAACCGAGCAGGTGCATGAACGTCGTAGAGCTTGATAAGGTTAGAATTGAGAAGATCGACTTTGACATCAATCGACTCCGCATTAACAAGATCAGACCAATCAATGTTGTCGGCATCCTCACGAAGGCTTTCAAGGTGCATACCACCAAAACTGCGCTGCAGGAGTGTTTTAGGTTTAGTTTTAGGGGGGCGGATTTTATACGAGAGAAAAATTAAATCGTGGTAGGAAAACGAATCAGCTGAACACTGCCCATACTTAGCTACATGTTGTGTGGAAGAAACGAAGATAAGGTCAAGGAGCGAAGGTAAACAGTTAGGAAAATGATGAGTAGCACTTAATGGAAGCAGAGATAAATTGCTGGATTGGGAGATGGATTGGAGTGTGGATGATTGTGAGTCTTTTTTAAGAAGACAAGTATTGAAGTCCCCCATAATGATAGTATGCCTGTAAGAAGGTGTCAGGTTGACTAGGAGACTTTCAAAAGAGGAAAAGTAGTCGATGCGTAAAGAGGGACAATAATATACACCAAGCAAAACCTTGGAATGATTTATACTTACTTCTCTGACCATAGTTTTTATAAGCCTGTTGGCATGTTGGAGATCCTCAGGCTTTTTGCTCTGCAATAACTTTTGCAACAACTTGGATTTCTCCTCATCTTCAAATATGGCATTTTTACACCTGTTCCGAGGAGGCACTGCATCTTCTGGAGGTAAAGGTGGTGGAGTCTCCTTCACCACTCCCTGGTTCTTAAGCATGTCAAATGCAACCTTAAATTTGGTTTCCTTTGGATATTCAGTAGACCAAGCATAAAGTAGTTGTAGAACCTATAATAAAAAAATAATAATTAAACAGTGTATTGAGGAAAACCTACATGGTTGATAAAATGTTCATTGTACATATGAGGATAAAAATTGCTTTGAAATGCCAAGTCTTTTGAAAAGTCAAGTATTTGATTCTAATAGACTCATTTATAAAAATGTAAGCTTTCTAGGTTTAATCAATAATCTCCCCAATAATGCTAGTGCATTTCTACAATGACCAGATATGTATGGATAGCATAATGTTCTCACATATTCAATAAATTATTTAAGAAATCAAGTTTTGTAAAAAGTGTTCTTACCATTGACCGCACTTCAGGGGAAGTTCGATCAGCAAAATACTTAGGTGAAACTAATTTAATCATTTCATTGAGGAAACGGAATTTGCCCACTTCGGCATGGAAACCGGCACCACAACGTCGCATGCAACGATCTAGCATTGAGAGAGCGAGTAGAGCTTCGCGAGCGTTTTGAGTGTGTATGCGGGCTGCCAGGGCCTGCGCTGCAAGCTGCGGCCCCTCCGCATTGTCCCGCATCACCGCACAAAACGCTTCCAACGCCGCAGGATCCGCACATGGTAGAGATTCATGTGTAGCTTTTACTAGGAAAACGAACAACAAATACAGACTCATTACGTAGGAAAACTTTGAAAAACAATGGAAATATCATACAAAAGATACTTACAAATTAAAGCTTCTAAACTGATTAACGTCACATTCATTTTTTCCTAAGAAAAACAGTTTTCGTTAAATATAAATAAATTATGTTAAAATTTTTGTTCATTTCACTTCAGATCAAGTTGACATTTTGCAATCTACTGAGTTGCTACTTGCTAGACTTTATTTGCACTGAAAAAATAAAATACATTTAGGTATTGCATTTTAGTTTTCATAATGTTTCTACTCTAAATTTGATTTGAGAAAAATAATATATTGAATTATTTTAATATTTTGTGCTAGGTTCGAAAGTCGAAACCAGATGCACATTTTAAATATTTTTACTCTGGCAACCAATTTAGAGTACACGAAAAACGTGTTTGGTTTTAGTTCAAAAAGTCAACACAATTTAAGACTTTTTCTGTCTGCAGAGGGCGCAGGACAAAATAAATTGTGATGAGGCCGCTTATTTTGGGGCCCACCAACCAATAAAGATTACTCACTCAAATCCTCAAAATTGATCGGATGAAAGTGTTGGAGAAATTCCCATTTTTTATATTTTCACTAACTTTGCTGGGATTTGTTGTCACTCTAAACGTGGCATTAAAATCAATGATAAGCTAACTGTGCATTCCCAAGGGCGAAATAAACTCAATAAAAACAGAGATTTAAACATGTTTTACATGTGTATGAATGTTACACCTGTACAAGACAGACTCGCAACTCCAACAGCACAACCAATTAGTCTGGGATCACTGTTGCCATTGTCAATAATCTTTCTTACGTCTTTTCACTCGTAGAATAGTTTCTACTCCACTTTATTTGTCACCATTTGTCACTGTCAGTGTCAGAAACTCCCAAAAACTAGCTATTGCAGCTGGCTAAAAATAATCCAGTAAAAAAACACTCACCGCAATTATTTGTGAACAAAATGGCTATTTTTCGGTTAACCCGATTGATGGCCCGATCTAAAAACCTAACGAGATATGAGAACGCCATACCTAGGAGGACCGCTACCACTACTCCGACTGGTGCAATACTCCCAGAGCCAGAGAAAAGTCCAGGTGGTCTCCTGGGTATAGTATTGGCCGTAGTGCCAGGCTTGCTCATAGGAGCAGCTATTAGTAAAAACATAGCTAATTTCCTGGAAGAGAACGAACTCTTTGTTCCCTCTGATGACGACGACGATGATGATTAAAAATGCATTTCAGGTACATAATATTCCTCATATCACAAGAGTAAATATAATCATCTAGATTTCAATAATAGTAAGTGTTCTTATCTCGAGCTTCGGTGAAAATGATCAAATCAGTCTACAAATGATGGAAACTATTGTTAGTAAATTAATTTAAATATTCTTTCCTGTTATGATAATAGAAATACCATATTTTATGTTTCAGATAATGTAACTTCATGCGGGTTTAATATAATAACTTTAAATAATAAGACTCACATTTGTTGTTATATTTTATTATAAGGATTGTTACAAAAACATTAAAATTTTGTGCTCAACATCAAAATAGCATTGTACACAATACTTAGGAATTTTGTTTTTAAGTTATGGATTATTATATTATAAAAAATCTCTTATTTACATGATTTACATAAATACAGTGTATTATCATATGATTGTAAGAAATTAAACAGCATACTATATACAGCTAAATCAATCAAGCTTCATCAAAATAAATCATGTCATAATAAATGCATTGTGAATAAAATGCATGCTTAATTTGTCACAGGAGTAACAACACAAGGCAATCTCTGCTAATCTAGTCAAAAGTTACTCTCACAAATGTAGCAATTATCATTTTGTGTAATCCATCTCACACACTTGTGCTTAATATTTTATAGATGAAAGTTCAAATAAATGAGATAATGGCATGATTCAGTCTTTCATTTTTGATAAATCACAACATATTCTAACACTGCAACAATTCTATTGAAGAGAGACATAAGTGTAACAATGTCTCAAACATTCTTTGGAAGATAGACAAAACTACAATTTATATACAATGACAATGTCACTGAGCTTGCACCATATTGATACTTTATCTGTCAACAGTTACTTCAATACTGGCAAATGTTGGTATACATTGTAAAATAGTCTTTGCCTCTGTCTTGAGGCCAATCTAAATCCTTTTGTTTATTTTGGGACAAAAGAAAAATCAATCAAACCACTGCTTCGATTTAACAGCTATGATATCGTCAACATAGTGCAAGCTTAGTATTTATATTTCTGTTTGTAAACATACTATAGGAATTGCTACTTATTAATTGATACAATAGCCAGGGCATATTGAACTTACCAGAAAAACAGTGACTTTGATTTGAGCAGTGGTAAAATTTGTATCAAAATTATACTCCTTATAATGTCTTTATCTGGAAGCACATAATGTAGATACTAAAATTCGTCAATTATTCAACAAGTAATACTCAGTATTGCACATAACAATAAAATTACTGTCTGTAAAATGTGTTGCTAAGTGTGTAGTGAGAAACCAATTATACAGACTTACAAACTATTCAATACTGTTTCAATGATACAATATGATTCTAATGATAATATGAATATAAACATAACCAAAATATGCAGGGACCAATTGCAGTTCCAATGTGATGTAGGGATCATATTTCATGTCTTTTTATTAAAAAAGTGTGCCTCAATTTTACTTATGTAACTAAAAATCACTCATAGAAAACTAGGTACATGCATCTAATGGTTACTAGTCGTTGGCAAATGCAGATCTATGTGGCCTTTACTCTGGAGGCCTCTTGTGCTCTCCCCAGCCATGGAAGCACTTGGTGAACCGTCGTGACTCTTTGTTTTTCAATGTCAGGAAGAGTTTGCGCGGCTTTTCTGGCTGCATAGACTTCATGTGTTGGATGTATACCTAGGCCATGGTGAAATAAAGATTTATTTTAACTTATACAACAGTCACAGACATGTCTCTCTAATACCACACTATTTAAATCAATGCTCAGAAATTCTCATTCAGCTGTTGCCAGCCAACCTGCGAAGAATGTCCCTGCGTTCACTTGCCGATTCGCGGTCTCCACTCAAGAACATGTCTGCCTTAACGGACATCGGTTCCACAGTTAACATAGTTGTACCATTGTATCCTAAAATAAAATGAGATTTGTCATATTTTGTTACCTGTGCTGATTTGTATGCCAGTTTTATCTCCACTTCAGAGCACTTGGCACCGAGCCATAAGAATACTTGGTCGCCATTATCCAAAATCATGATGTCGTCATCTGCCAGATCGTCCTAGACAAAATATAAAATATTTTCGTTAGTTACAAGTACACTTGCTAGCCAAACTCTTGCTGTGAAAAGTTGGACTGTTTTCGTGTAACTGGAGTTCAACTTTATTACTAACTAGCTGTGCCCGGTATGCATTGCAATGCAATTTTTCTACCCTACCTACCCTATCGATTTTTTCTCGCCGTAAAAACCATCCTTGGACTTCAACGAATATTTAAAAAATTGGTAAAATTCGTCGAGGCGTTGTTGAGTTATGTGCTTACCAACACATTTTGCGATTATTTTTACATTATAGATCACAGATACTTAGCTCCCGTTGAAAGAAAACCGAAAAAAAGCCATCAATGTCTTGTTTATACACTTTTTTGTTTCGGTTCATCTTGATACAAAGCCTAAAACAAAAGCACTAAAATTCTTATAGAATGAGTTACCTGACAGAAGTCGGTGCATTTCTCGGAAACAGTGAAGTATCCCTTTTCGTTCGAGCATCGGAACAGTCGGGTGTAGTTCAGATAGTCGGCATCCGTGTCGAACGGCTTGCGGCCGCCGATACCGACCCAGAAGAAGTTGTCGGGCTCACTGCCTTCGGTGAGAACCTGTTGTCGAATGGGCATGTTATTTTAGTTGTTCACAATGCTGTTCTCCTTTTTCTTTGGAGTGTCGATTGAACACAAATTTTATCCAACCAGTATGTAGCCACCTGAACAGCCCTATTTCTGGCTTCGTTTAAGTTCTGCGAGGAGAAGGATGAGCATAAAAAGGGAGTTAAACTCGAACATCCATGTTTTCTATTTGAATTCATAAAAAGTTTCCTGTTTACTAGGGTGACTTTGCATCAAGCATTTTTCTAAAGCCGTTCGTCGAGCGAAAACATCAGTGTCAATATTGTGTAAGACCAGTATGTCAGCCACACCTACTGTTCGTACATTTTTTTATCATTTTTATTACCTGTAAGCTGACCCAGGGGTTGTTGAACTTTTCTTCTGCGATTTGCTCGATGAGTCTCGCGGAGTCGGCATCGCTTTTGTTCCCGATCCACGCGTACACTATCGCTGATGACGTGTCGTTGGCGCCTTCAAGAGGCACGTTCAGGATGTAGCTGTAATAGTGAAGGAGGTTGACAGATGTTGGCAAAGATTTGTGTTTTAAAAAGGAAGTCTTATCTTCTTTAGCACTTCTTCATAATTTCACAGGTCTCAGGCTCTTGTATGCCTTTCGAGACCGTTGAACTGAACGGTTTGTCTACTGTGGAAAACGGAACGTGCACTACTTGGCATTTTTACACGAGAGGAGAGATTTTTTAAGAGAATTACAATGTTAAGCCACCAGTACCGTTTATTCTGCTACGAAGTTTATAACTAGTAAATCGGTTTATCATGAAATGACAGTGAAAAATATACCCTTTTCACTTACCAGAAGGCACTATTTAGTTGCGTAGCGTCGGCTTTCACCTGAACGAGTCGCGTGCACAGCGCAGAGCCGTTGCTGCGCAGTTCAAACAGCTCCACTGGTGGACGACCATCCTGACAAACAAAGAGGACGAATAACAGTTTAGAACAGAATTATTTAAAAGTACTGCATCGTAGGTCTAGTAGTCGCACACACTATAGATACCGGCACGGATCTTGAGCGCTCGGCGGAAGGGTGGGGATCGCTTTGCGCATCGTACACATATGGCAAATAAAACGCACGCCCGTTGATTATTTATTTTTTCTAAGTTACCTACGTAATTTCTTACTGGTTCTATGGTTGAAAGAAAGATTAAATAATGATTCATTAAATTGAGAAATGGAAATTGAGATCAAAGAAGTAGGTAATTAACAAGTATTTCTGAATTAAAATTATAACTTAGTTCTTGTAGTTTGTCAAAAATTACTAAAAAAAAACTACTACGTATTTTTTGTTGTTAGCATTTTTGACTCCGAATTTTATTTGTTGTAGATAAAAACTTTATCTATTGAATATAGTACATTTCGATACAAGCACAAATAAAATAATTGAATGAAAAATAGTTTTGCTAATTACAAACTGACATTATTTCTTTTCCCCGTTTTGCTTTCGATAAATATCACCTTTGATTATAATTCCAACGGTATATTTAATAAAAAATCACATAAAATATTTGAATAACATAATTTAAAAATGTTGTCTATTAAATTGGCCGGAATTGTACTCGTCGTCGTGAGGTACATGCAGCAGGAAAAGAACGAATCCCGAGTGACGTCTATGACGCGATGCGCTACGGGCCAATCACTGCACTTTCCCCGCCCCCGCGCCTCACTTCATACCACCAAAGGGACCCAATAACTCACTTCTGCGCAAGTGAAGGTCAGCGCTCAAGAACCGTGCCGGTAACTATACTGCTGACCATGTGGTAATATATACTCTCAATGGCAATTTTTTTTTATTGTGTTCCACTTTACCACTCCTATAGCTGCGTTTCCGAGCTTTGGATTTGTGTCCGAATGATGACAATAACCACGCCCCTTATTTTTTAGACATAAAGAAATGGTTAAATGTTTGTAGGCATTTACCTATTAGGTAAGTACCTCTGTCTAATCCGTTAAAAATTACAGGCGTGATGTTTATGTAGTTCTGCAACAGAGCGGGCGAGACTGCTATCATCCTTACTAATATTATAAAAGCGAAAGTGAGTTTGTTTGTTTGTTTGTTACCTCTTCACGCTTTAATGGCTAAACCGATTTTGATGAATTTTGGTACAGAGATAGTTGGGAACCAGGAGACGGACATAGGCTATTATTTTTTTTAAAAGAGTGGGATTATGAGGGAGAAAGAGGGAAGAAACGTGAAAATTTAGCGTTGCTATTACAAATCAATAAGGCGCTACCGAATTTAACGCGAGCGAAGCCGCGGGCAAAAGCTAGTCATCAATAAATCAGAACATTAACGTAACAACGTCTTCCAAAATATTAAGTATTCTACGAGAAAGCAGTGACAAAATGTTATTCCTGGTTATTATCTACGCTTTGGTTGTTAAAAACTTACCGGTTTCTGGTTCCTCTTGCCATCTCTGATGATGAACCGCCTATGGAAGTGCGCCATGAACTTGAGGCTCTCCTGCTGCTGGTGCGTGCGCACGACGTCGAGCCGCTTGCACAGCTGCTTGAACTTCCGCTCCAGCCCGAACGTGAACGTCAGCCAGCCCATGTTGGGCGCGCGCCGACCTTGCCAGAAGTACACCACCCACGTCGCCGCTTCAGAGTCCGTGTCTTCGGGCTCGCACGGGTTTGTCGCGTCGGTTTCGTCTTCAGGCTGTTGAGGAGATACATGTTGAAGTTAGGTAAAATACTCCTTTCACATTTTTTGTTTTAATTTTAAGAATTTATTCATATATGGATGATACTCATTGTGCTTGTTGAAAACATTTAACTAAAATACTAGGCTGGGGTGTTAGGATTGTATTTTTAATAAACAAAATCGACGAATTTATGTTACGTTCACACCGCACTCTCATTTAATTAATTAGCTTTAATTGCCATTTTGATCGTGTCACGTATTATTCTACGCCATTTATTACCTCAGCCGGCAGCACATATCTGCACAGGAACACATAGCAGTCGCAGCTGTGGAACACACCCAGCTCGTTATCCGGTAGGCGCACAAAGTGTCTGCCTTCCAGCACGAAGGCTTCCATGGCCTCCAAGTCCTCGTTCCACTCGTCTGCCAGGGTCTTGGCTTCCGCAGCGCCCATTGCTGGCTGGCGAGGTGTGAAAAGCGCTGAGAGGTCCGCTCTGTGGAATTGAAATGGGTTTAGATTTATGCTTATGTGTATATAGATGTAAGAAAGAGACAGTATATACTTTTTACGACAAAAGAGAGGCTTTTGCATGATTGGGAGTGTGGCCAGGGGGTGTTTGACTCAAGTTACAGATTATATTTATTTTATCTATTGTTATAAAAATCAGCCAGCCACAATTTTGTAGGTAATTTTAAAATTTAATGCCTGTTTAAAAACTATCGTGAAATAAGTTTCTAAACCAGTATGCTACATTCATAACTCATGGTACATACTTGGTCTCCTGTTGTTTGGCCCAGCTGGCGAGGTCGGCACCGGTTCTTGCGACCGACTCGGCCGTGCGCGTGAAGTCCACCGCTATCACCTCCTCCCAGCCCAGGAAGTATGTCTTGAATACCTAGCGATAAAACCGCGATCACAAATTTATTTTCTATAAGTTGTTTCTCCTTATTATTCTCGACAAACAAATTTATTTTCTCTTCTTAGTCTTGGAACTTCCCGACAATTCCACACAGTTAGTAAGAGCAGCGTTTGTGTATTCTATGCTGCGTTCACGTTTTGTCTAATGCTGGCAAAGACAATAACAATTTATTCTTAAAACCTGCTAAAATGTTTACAACTCTCCTAACTAAACTACAGAATAAAATCATATATCATCTAAAATAATGACTTTTAGTGAACTTTGACTTGTTTTATGGATACAGGTTTTAGACAATTACCTTGGCCTTTTTTTTCAAGTAAATTATAGAACTGCGGTTGTTGCACCCAAAAATGTATTTTATAGTGTTTAGATATCGACGCTAGCTTTTAAAATTTGACTATTTATGGCGTGCTTATTAATCATATGCGTACCTGTGTCTCAGTCCCCTCTTGTAACCTGGTCACTAGAGCGTGTGGAGGCCGCGCCACCATGTTGAACAGCTCCTGTGCTAACTTCACTGCAGCCGCACGGACTAAACGAGACGATTTCTTGCCAAACCTATAAAAAAAAAACAAGTGATATAGTGAGTTCAGGTATTCACAATAATAGATATGATTAAGGCATCGGGCCCGGTTCTAAAATAACCGGGCCCTTCATGTAAAAATTGGGGTTCTCGAGGTTTTTCGATTATTTTAATAAAACGATTAATATTCACACATTCATACGTAGTTTAAAATGTAAAAACTTAAGTAGGTCTGTGTATTTTTTACTCATCCATGTTCATAATATTAATAATGCTATTAGTATTTACGACTAAACAAATTATCGAATCGTAGTGAAATTCGGCAAGGAGATAGGTTTCAGACTGGGAAAGGCGAACTGTATGTTATCAATCACGCTAAACGTAAGTACGTACCACACGAAGACGTCGACGTGCGCGTCCAGTATGTACACGTTGCGCGTGGCCAGCACTCCGCGCGCGAGGGGCGTGGCCTCCGGCTGCGGCAGCTCCAGGTAGCCCATGCCCAGCTCCACGCGGTACAGGCGCGCGCCTGCCCACGAGAAATCATCCGCTACGTGTTCCTACAAAATAACATAACATCAAATCGCGCTTAGGCTTAGTGATGTTCATAATAAGATATTGATTATCGACTATCGATGTGCACGCGCACCGCTACCGGACCCGTCGCTTAGCTCCGCATCGCTGCTGCAGGAACCTGGTCGTCAGCGCTGTGACAATTGCGTGGAGCTCTATCGACGAGTATTTTTTTCCACCCACGACGCCACCACCTGCTCGTCGACGTGAAAGCCGGACCTCGATCGATAAGCTAAGTTCCGGCGGGAGTGTGGTGTGTAGTGCATGCGATAATCGCAAGCCATCAATAATAATGTCTTGCGCTCATACTGATACAGTAGGGAACTACTACCTACCACTAAAAAAGAAACTTTATACCGTACAATAAACCTTGATCTCTCGAGTGTTATCAAAGATGGCGGTCCCTAAAATTGCCGTCATGAACAGACTGCCTAGTCTTAACACATAAATGATCACATAGAACAAAAGCTCTGCATCTACTTACTTGCGGCACGTACGGCATATCTCCGTCGTAGCCCAGCGTCTCCCAGAAGCTGTTGGGCTCCTTGCCGGGCGGCTCAGCTATCAGCTCCGCCTTGTTCTTACGTTCTTCTTTGTTTATCTTCTCCGCGAACAAACGGGCCTTGGACTTTAGCGTGTTCTTTGCTTTTTTGCCGTACCTGTGTAAAATAATGAAATAGGCTTGTGCTTGGACGGAACTACACAGTGAAGTAATAATGCGGACTAGAGTGGAGCACGCTTGCCTTGCTTGCAAAAAAACCGATTCACCCGAGACTTGAGGATTTTGATTTTATGGGAATGAACGAGTGCACGATAGCGTGTCTGTATTGACAAATAATATGAGCAACGCTAACTTAACAGGACGTCTAAAGCGAGCACCCGCTTTGCGCAACCGTGCGACTTTAAGAGCGGGCCTTTAAGATCTAGTATACAACGCGTAAAAATAAGAGCACTTAAGGGGTATACAGCTAAGGTGAAAAGCTGTCTTTGTGCATGTTCAACTACCATACTTTTAGTGCAAAAGACACTTTATAGCACAAACTCCGTGGTCCGTGCGACAACCCTAGAATCAACTGAGAGACAGAATGGACAATGTGCAAATAATAATCACAAAAATACAGATGGTACATGATGTACACACTTAAAGCCGACGGTAAAAAACTGTCTGTTTCAATTTATAACTTCAAAATTGTGCCTTAAAATATAAACATTCAATGTGAACTTAACTGACGCGATAGTTGTAGCTGTTCAGGTTTCATTATGTATTTTATGTTTCAGTTCATTGTGACTTCTGACGTTGCAGTATATGTGTGATTATTCGTGTTAAAAAATCGTCCATCACCACCATCGTTTATTTTGTGGTTTTTTCTTGAACTTACCATAAATAGATGAGCAAGCCGGTGTCTAGCACGAACACGTAGCGAGGGTCGAGCGACTCAGCCTGCACCGCGACGGGCTCCAGGTGGATGCTGTTCCCGACGCCGTGCACGCGGTACAGACGGGTCACATAGTGCTACAACAACATAACGCCTGTACTCCTCGTAGGGTTAAGTAGAGGTGTACCAGCATTATTCAAAGGTACACCCTACACCATTTATGGTCACATGAATTGAGAGCGAGCTTATTGCCGGACACAAATCCAGACTCTGTAGTAGAACCTAAGAAATTTCTGGTGGAAAAAAACAATATGAAATTTTCCGACCTAAGAATCGAACTCAGGACACGTGTTCAGTTGTCGCGTTTACGACTATTGAAAACCACACTTTTTTGGTAACTGTTGCCCAAGATGGAACATCGGCACTGGGCAAGAATACACCATATATTTGTATGACCTACAGGTGATTGCTCCAGGTTTGGCTGTTTGTGTATGTGTGATTAAATATTTGTAAACGCACCCACAATATAGGAGAAATTCCTAGTGTGGGGCAACGTTTTTTACGAGAAAAATGAAATAAATATAATAGCTGAATTACTGCACAAGCTCTTTGACACAGTACTAACCGGGTCATCGACAGTGAAGAAGCCCGAAGGCGTGTGGCTGCCCTGTATGTAGACGGGCGGGATGGGGAACAGCGCCAGGAAGTCGGGCGCCTCGTCCGCCTGCTCGTGGCGCTGCGTGCGGCGCGCGCCCAGCAGGTTGCGCAGGTTCACCGCGTGCATGGCCGCGCACGCCGCCTTGTCCAACTGCACGCCACAGAACGGGTAACATATAAACAAATAAAGCCTCCTGAACTATTGAATGGCCAATATTTATTTAATACTAGCTGTGCCCAGCGGTTTCACCCGCTGAGGTTTAGGGGTATGAAAAATAGATGTTAGCCGATTCTCAGACCTACCCAATATGTACCCAAAATTTCATAAGAATCGGTCGAGCCGTTTCGGAGGAGTACGGTAACTAACATTGTGACACGGAAATTTTATATATTAGAAGATGAGGTCGATCAAACTTCTACCTTACTTCTTTTTTTAATGTGTTTCTTTTTTTCTATTTGATATACATTCAGTCAAAAAAGTATCGGGAATGGATGATTTGTTTATGGTTCCAAATTAAATTTTTTGTTTTTTTTTGTAGTTGTTAGATTGGCACAACTGTTTTCCATTTTGGCGCGGAGTTTGAGTTGCATCTGTTATTTATATTAAATACAGTGCTGGTTTTAGTAATATCATATATAGTGTGTATTGCGAATTTCATAATGGACAAAAATATCGAACAAAGAGTTTGTCTTAAATTTTGCATCGCCAATGGAATTTCGTGTTCGGAGTCACTGAAAATGTTACAGAAGGCTTACGGTGAATCGACTTTATCAAAACTCGTGCTTATGAGTGGTTCAAAGCGTTCAAAAGCGGTCGAGATGTGATGGAAGATTTGCCTCGCTCTGGTAGGCCGTCAACGTCTGCAACTGAAGTTAACATCGCAAAAGTGAAGAAAATAGTGACTGAAAATCCCCATTCAACTCTGAGAGTGATAGCCGCCGAACTTTCTGTATCTCACCAGTCAATCCGTACCATTGTAACTAATCATTTGGGTATGAAACATGTTGCTGCTCGGCTAGTCCCAAAAGATCTGAATTTTCTCCAAAAACTCAATCGCATGAAAGTCGCTGAGGACATGCTAGAACGAGTCAGTTCGGACCCAACATTCATGAAACGCATTGTTACTGGTGACGAGACGTGGGTTTACGAGTTTGACATGCAAACTAGTCAACAAGCTTCGGAGTGGCGCCTTCCAACTGAACCGAAACCGAAAAAACCACGCCAAAGTCGATCAAAAGTCAAAGTCATGTTGACTGTTTTCTTTGATTATCGCGGTGTTGTGCACTCTGAATTCTTACCGGAAGGTCTAACGGTAAATAAAGAATATTATTTGAGCGTTATGCGGCGTTTAAGAGAGCAAATTCGACGAAAAAGGCCAGATTTGTGGAAAGAAAATTCTTGGATTTTGCACCACGACAATGCGCCTTCGCACAAGGCTATCATTGTGAACGAATTTTTTACCAAACACTCAACAAATACCATCCAGCAACCACCATATTCACCAGATATGGCTCCTGCTGACTTTTTTCTTTTTCCTAAACTCAAATTACCACTTCGTGGCACCCGTTTTCAATCGATAGGAGACATAAAGGAGAATTCGCGGCGAGAACTGAACTCAATTCCGGAAGCAGCGTTTAAAAAATGTTTTGATGAATGGATTATTCGTTGGCGCAAGTGTATCGTTTCTAAAGGAGCATACTTTGAAGGTGATAAAATAAATTTGGATGAATAACAGACATTTTGTGTATTATTGATCTTTTCCCGGTACTTTCTTGACAGAGTAGTATGTATATTTTTGTATTAATTCCTGTATTGTCTTTTGCTGCATCAAATAAATGATTTATCTATCTAATATTTGTAATCTTCTCGAATACGGCTCAAATGATTTCGATAAAATTTATAATATAAGGGTGTACGGCATGCAGAGGGGCTTGCCAGAGCCTCCGCCTGCCGGGGTTGCGGGTTGTTCGAAAGAGATACCGCGGCTCCGGAACGTAAAGGGCAACTGAAGAAACATGGGTGGGTTTTAGTCAGTACAAGCCTGACATGCCCCCCCCGCTCCGCCCAGAGCGGGGGAAGTCATTAAACAATTTCCTAATTTTTGAAAAAAAAAGGGTCAAAATCAATTGAAAGAAACAGGGTGTACGGCGGGGGCGAAAAATGTGAACACTAATTTGACTGAGTAAAGCTCGGTCCCCTGATAATGATACTGGCTCATATGACTCTATAATGTATTTAGTACTTATGACGAGATTTATTTCTTTCAAATGAGCACTGCATAGACTTGTACCTGATCACCAAGTGCAGGACCATCGATGCGATAGAAGAATATCATGATCATGTCTACTTACGGTCGCCTTCCCGCCGATCCAGAAGTGTATATCCCAGGACAGCTGGCCCTGCTCCTCGATGGCCGTCTTCAACACTATGTAGCAGTCGCCTTCGAAGAACTTGCCGTGTGCCACCTAAGTAACCAAACATTCAAATTATTAAAGTGTGTTTCTTAAATAAACAGAGACTATCACTCCGTACTTCGGTGGCAGGTGGCAGTCCTACCACAGTCCGTTTACCTAATTCGCTACATTTGTAACCGTGAGTATGTGTAATATATCAATGTGTGATTTATATCTGAAATAAAGGTTGATTCCATTATTTTTTTGTAGAACTCGTCACGTTACCTCGTCAACAGGTGCAGGTATAAAGTTTTCGATCTCCCACACCGTAAGGCCGGGTGTCTGCCCCGTGTCCTCATCGAAAAACTCCGAATAGTCTAGTGGAGGCTTCTCTAGACTCTCGTCCCAACGCTTCGGCCTACGACATAAAAAATCACATTGTTTATTACTATAGAATCACTACAGATCAATGAGTCAATGCAAATTCTTGACGTAACATAAACAAAGGTACTCACTTGAGCTCCGAGTTCCTCTGTTCAAGCCGCTGGTCGTTATGCTGGGTATTGACTTGTTCCTGCATGCCTCGGAGAATGACTGCGGAGTCCCGTTGTTCAGGCTCCGCGCGGCCGCGGCGTAAGCGCATCTTGCGCGCAATAGGGTCTGATTTCACACCTGTATAATAATATTTTGACTTTTTAGATGATTAAATTGCCTTTTCTCGAAAGGCGAACGGCAGAATTCGTACCGCATACTTTTTTTGTTGTTTTGTGATAGAATTTGTACCACTTATTAAGGCAACTAAACCATTCATTTTCATGTAACGTTAGTATTTTTAGCACACTGTATTAATGAATTATATCAATTAAAAGATTTAAGTAATTAAATGTAATATCATCTTAAACTGAACGCAACTAAATGTGGTTATGTTTTTAGAAGTTGCCATTTGTAAAATATCACGAGGTTCAAAATGATAAATGATTATTTAAAAATAAAAATAAGAGTAAATAAAATTAACCTATTACACATTATACCTTACAATGAATAATTATTGCATACAATCTTAATTATTAACTATTTAACTATAGGAATTATTTTCGCCATCAAAGTTTTTTTTGTGTTGGCAATTTTTTTGACAGGATAGAAAAATCCCGAAAATCTTTTCTTGTGTGTGCTTTGTTGTTTTTTTGGTTTATAGTTTGTAACTGCATCTGAGCAATATGGCAAATTATCTGGCCATTTTTACGTTGAGTTGAACTACTGGTGCTCCGTACTCTATCTGTTGATAGTACTTTCGCGAAAGGACGCTGTATCCGATGAGAGTGAAGATATTGTCAATACTAATCGGCTGTGGGTATATCCTAGAGATGTAAGTAGTTTTCAAATAACATTTTGCGTACGAGTGTGTCAGTTACGTTAAGTTATAACTTTTACGTGTTAAAAAGTAGTCCTTACCATTTAATCTACGCGATATGATACTAAAATAAAATGTGTATACTAAAACAAATCTAAACATTATTTGAAAAAATAACAAACACTTGTGGTTGTATAAATATTTACATTTTGTCCTATATCCTGTATAAACACTTGAGTGATCGTCTAAATGTATTGTTTACTTGCCTGTTATAATAGTTATTACTCTGTTAGTATGACTGTCATAGTGTCATAGTGATATAAAGCAATGTTGTTCACTCAAAATCACTTAATTATTTTCAGATAACACCTGCTGACTTACTCATTCACATTCTTCTGATAATATGCCGAGGAGAAGCATAATAATGCCATCTAAGTGTTTGTGTTGTGTGCGGACAATCCATACTATGAATCAGTTGACGCAGGATTTTGATTAAAGATGCAAATGAAAAGAACAAAGAATGGCTAACACAGTTGCTACATGGATCCAACCACGAGAGGTATAGCATATATCATATACACATATATCTTGATTTGATGTATGTAAAAACAATGTAAATTATTTTCCACTAATACCATGCATTTTTAAATGCAAGCTTTTCTTTATTAATAATTTTTATTTTAGCTTCGTTCTGAAGATGAAGCTTATGTACCGTGTTGTCTAAGAGCTAGAAGAACTAGGGTTGTTTCACCAAATAAAAATATTCAACTCATTGTGCCTGATCATCTGGAGGGTGATCATTATGATTTGATGTGTGCTGTATGTGGTCAGTCTATCCACCCCACAATCAGATCAAGAGTGGAATCGCGACAACACTGCTCGATTGTTGTAGCACCAGCAGGTATATATGAAATAATAATTATATTTAATTTATAGTAATTAGCTTAGAAAAATGTGTCATGCAAATGGCAATTACTATTTTATAATGCTAAATCTGGGACAGTCATGATGGCTCTACTATCAACAAAATATACTGGTTTCACCATTTTCACATAGCCCTTCTCTCTCATATTAACACAACATAGATATTTTTGGTAAAGGTTTTCTGTAAGGTGAAAACCAATCATTGGATGTTATAAACTATTCTGTAGCTTGGTCATGATGGGCGCAATTTATGTCTATCAAACTTAGTGTTTAATTTGTATTTCATAAATGTTATTTATTTACAGATGTCATCCATGAATGAAGTTTGTGGAGTTTGCTGGGGCCAAGCTCGAGATTTGAGCTTTTATGTTCCAGAAGAACCAGAAGAAAGATCCCAACATATTGTGTTGCTCAATATAAGAAGAGCGGCTGAAACACCAAGACACTGCATTTTCCAAAGAGTGCATGGAACCAGAACGAAATACTGTGCCTGAAGAAACCAGGCAAGCTGTATTGGTTAAGTATCAATATTTTATACCAAGAGGAGCTCGTATTTGCTCCTTACATAGACAGGACGCTAATTTTATTATGAACTCAAACTCTCAAACTCAAACTCAAAGCATTTATTTCAATTAGACCATTACAGGCACTTTTGAATGTCAAAAAAAACAAGAACAAAAAATGATGCTGCTACAATCCCGGTCACAAGGCATAATAACTTGTGAAAGTACTGTAGTTGCCCATTCCAAAGCGTTGATCTCTATGGAGAAGAATGGGCAAGAAACTCCATGGACACTCTTTTAAATTATAATATTTTTACAAAATCGTATTTACATCATTCGTGTTGAGATTATACAAATATGTGAGAACGATGTAGAAAGACGTGCACAGTAAGAGCGTCCAGAGTAAATAAAAAGCAAAATTCAATTTAAAATCTAAATAAGTTAAAAAAATGACCGTGGTAGTTAAAAAAATGACCAGTCCCAACTGACAGCGCCCGTTCACGAACATGACGTATGGATCAGCCCCATTCAGCTCGACCATTTTGAAGGGAGCTAAATGACCCGACACACCCGCCACTATCAGCGAGACATTTAAGTGAGCATGACACTATTAACCACCAGGGCTTCGTCAAGTCAATGATAATACATAGCACTCACTTAAGGGCTTAATAATTATACAATACTAGAGAATTGATTCTATACATTGCAAAGATAGTCTTACAATCTTCTGCAGCTTCCACTATAGCTTCGGATACTTATCAATGAGTTTACCCCTAAGCTTGAGGAGCAGGACCAGCATTGAGCCAAGCATTTTTATCATCAATATAATCCCCCAACTTATAATATGCTTGCCTACATAGTGTGCGTTTAATACAAGATTTAAATTTCGTTTCATTCAGTTGAAGAATGTGGGGAGGTATTTTATTGTAGCATTTCAAACAGTACCCCATGAAAGATGAGTCTACTTTAGCTAACCTGAAACCCGGCTGAACCAATTCGTCCCTATTTCTAGTATTATACTTGTGTCTATCACCTCGTTTACCAAATAGATGCAAATTTTTTCTGACGTACATGATGTTATCATATATATATTGACAAGGTACTGTCATGATGTTAATTTCCTTAAACTGTTCTCTTAGAGAATCTCGCCTACGTAGATTATAAATGGCTCTAATGGCTCTTTTCTGCAGAATAAATACAGACTCGATGTCTGCAGCCCGTCCCCAAAGTAAAATACCGTATGACATTATACTATGAAAATAACTAAAATAGACTAGCCTCGCGGTATCTACATCAGTAAACTGACGGATTTTTCTGACAGCATATGCTGCTGAACTAAGCCGTCCTGCAAGAGATGTTATATGCGGACCCCATTGTAGCCTTGAATCGAGCGTTATCCCCAGGAAAACAGTTTTATTGACGAATTCTAGTTTCAAATGAAAACCTGTATACTGCTGAGTATAGCCTTAGTAGCTGTACTTCCACACACATAGAGGAAATAATTTTTATTTTAATAGAAGGGTTAAGTAACATCTCTTATGAGAATATTCAAAACTACTCCGATGACCAAGTACAGTACTTTATAGGCATAAATAAACAACATCAACAAATATTGGATGTTACAACGAGGCTTAGGAATATGCATCGGGATAGTTTTGCATTAACAGCCTTATTGTGTAAATTAAGGACTGGGGATTCAGAGGACAGATTGTCATATCTATTTCAAGTTCCGATAAGGACCCTAGAGACATTAATGTCTGTAGCAATAAATATTTTGCTAACTGATTATGTTCCAGGATTTCTTGGTTTTTCTCATTTAAGAAGGAAGCAAGTGGCAGCAAGAAATTCATACATTGCCGATCACATTTTTGTGAGCCTAATGCACCAGCTGATGAGAGACAATAGCTGATGCAATATAAATATATACACAAAAAAGTAGTAATTACTTATTTCAAAAGGATACATATTCCCTTCATAAATATAGGAATTTATTAAAGCCATTTGTCCTCTGTGCCTCTGATGGATATATTATAGATGTACGCGGACCATATAGTGCCACTACAAATAATGCCACCATAGAGAGATTTATTAAACGAAACTGAATTTAATGATTTTTGTAACTGGATGGGATGCTGCTCACATGTTATGAGCATTATTTGGTACCTTAGTTACGCTTGCCATGAAGATATGACCCGACCTGCCCCTTTCTTAGATAAAATAATATTAAGAATCAATTAGGTAGTTATAACAACAATAAAATTAATGTAAGTTCTGCAAAAACAAAGTTGTTTTATTTACCCACACTCAAAACTGCATCAGCACTTCATCATTCATCATCATCAAACTATTACAGACCACTGCTGGACGTAGGTCTCCTAAAGCACTCTGAATAGGTACAGTTCTCATGTCAATTTGCTAACTTAATGATAAGTAAAACACTACAAAGATAGCACCAGCTATCTAGAACATATCGTTTTTCACCAAAACAATGTTTATGTGCTTACACGTAATAATATTTTTAGGACATAACCTCAAAAATAAAACTGGGTAAGGTCAACCGGGGCTTTTGCGTCTTTGGGGTAATTGCGTTTAATTGAAATAATTTAATACCTGCTTGAAAACCAACTTCTCCCGCCATCTGGTTTTGTTTATTCTGAACGAAATCAAATCGTACATTTTCAATAGATGGCGTTGTACCTGGCAAATTAAAAATATCGGCCATAATGAAATTCACATGATTTTTGTCAAGCGGTGCAGCGTTAGGTGAGTGATCAAAATCGCTAATAATCCAGAGTTTTTCTTGGTTTCCTGTTTTTATTATGAAATGTACATAAATATTATATTATAGCCTATCTATACCAATAGTTATTTTTACTGAAATCGTTTTATTTACGGAGAAATGATGATTGCAATTTTTTAAGTTAGGTCTGGATTATTGGGGTAAATGCATCTGTTGTTGTGGGGTCATTGCGTCTGTATGACGCATTTGCCCCAATACCAGAGATTTTAAACCTTTTTGGGGTTTACGTTTTTACATTATTTCTTAAAGCGAAAAACGATTAAGTAAAAATTTGTTTTTCTTAATATATTTTTTAAACTTTTTATGTTTTTTTTTGTTATAGTGAAGTTATGAATTTGTTGTGTTGCAGGTACATACATTGGCATACGAACATAATGGTTTTTCTGAGAGCCATTGATATCGATAAATACAGAAATGAACTTTCAATATTATATCGATCAGAAACTTAAGTGGCCGTGGTTTCACTTCACATTTCGGTGTAATGTTGAATAAAGGCTGTTTAAATTAAAGCATTTGATGCAGTACTGCACACGCTTCGCAAGCTTTAATCTTCAGTATTTGTTTTTTTTAAAAAAAAACCTTATTCGACAGGTCATAGAGACATACATTGGTAATAAAAACTTTTTTTTATATAAACTTTGTAATATTTGTCAATTATAACTTGAAATTGATTAAACTTATAAATTGTACATATTGCTTTTATGAGTTTCGATTAATTTTGCTTTAACAATTAAAATGTTTAGAACGTCTGGAATTGACAGGGGGGTAAATGCGTCTACAAAAAAAAAGTTTTTTTAGACGCATTTTCCCAGTTTTTATAAAATCGCTTCGGATGTAATGTACATTTAATATTTTTGTAATTTTTTGAAAGATTTGTATACAAAACTTAAACTGAAGCAAAACTTATTTATTTCAACCTTCAAGCGTCACAGGATTAAAACTTAATTTATGAAGACGCTTTTACCCCAATAGGGGAAAAAGCGTCTAAAATTCCTCTTTTTTAAAAAAAGTTAAGTTACTCGTACTTACTGTTACTAATAGAAAGAAAGAATTAACTGATGCTGCACACAGATAATTAATATACACATTCATATTTAAGATTTTTTGTTAAAAAATACAGTTATCGTGATATGATTTTTTAAAACTGTGTAGTCTATTTTTATAACGCAATTGCCCCGGTTGACCTTATAACTTTTAGGTCCCAACTCCTAAAAATCTAAGAATTTCAAAAGGGCTTGACTATCGTATTGACTACCAATTTAAACGAAAATATATCCAAAACACGATATTTTATTAGGGGTACTAAACTCCCATACAACCCTGCCGTTCGCCTTTAAACTAATATTATAAAGAAGTAAAATTAATTGTTTGTTTGCTACGATTTAACTCAAAAACTACTCAACTGATTTTAAATTTTTTCATCATTAGAAAGCTATTGGACTACTAAGTTAGGGCTATATATCTTAGCACTATGGATCTTGTTGTGTCCGAAATAAACAAATTAATTCTATTTTATAACATCACACTACCCAAGGGAGCGGGGCAGTAACCACAGTCTGTTTTATCTACTCCTGTAAAACAATTGTTTTTTTATTAATTTCAAATAAATTTTGTTTGTCTAGCACATTGTGCCTATTTAAATACTGAAAAAGCCCAGTGTTCATGATTCGTGCCATAAACAAGATCGATAGAAGTGTATAATGGAGACAAAAAGTGATCTAAATCACAGTGTCAAACTAGACTTATCACACCTCTGAGACACTTCATACTCTTCTTACTTCTTTTATTTTAAGTTGCCTTTCCGTTTTACCTTACCTAGCCAGTCCGTTCAACGTCTAAAGACCTTTGTCTTCGCCTCGAACATTAAACGATCTAGCGATATAGCGAATCTACTTCGACTTGATTTTACATTTCAATGCATTACGTCTGTAACGTGTATAGACCTTAATACTCACTGTTAGGCGTAGTCGGTTCATTGGTCGCAGCGCCAGCCAATTGCAGTTGAGCTTGCAGTGAAAAGTCAATATTATAGTACTGCAGACCAGCGCCCCTGGCTCTCTCCACCGGCTTCGGAGGCATTACCAGGTCAGGATTGCCGTGTAGTTGCAGACTTTCCAAGTCACTCAACAGGTGGATAGCATCGGGTAATGTGATAAGCTTGTTGCAGCTTAGATTTAACTTCTTGAGGGAACCACATCTGTATACAATAGAAAATGTTGTCTTAGTACCTGTTTGCGAAC
Organism: Ochropleura plecta; assembly: GCA_905475445.1. Classification (NCBI taxonomy): domain Eukaryota; kingdom Metazoa; phylum Arthropoda; class Insecta; order Lepidoptera; family Noctuidae; genus Ochropleura; species Ochropleura plecta. The sequence continues at coordinate 6,516,158 of FR997735.1, forward strand.
ATAAATAAGCTTTACAAAAAATTTGGATACCACATATTAATGTAGGCTGCTCATCCTTATTTAATTTCTTGCATAATCATTACAATTCCTGCATCCAGTAAATATTTCGAGAAATATAGAAAATTAATTTAAAAAATGTAGCATACAAAAATAATTTATAAGCCATCACAAACTGCCAGAAAATTCTTTATTTTACGAATCACATGACATTTCTTACAAACATAACACATAAAAAACTACGGCAATAAACTATTCAAGACAGAAAAACATCTTAAGTTTTTTTATGTAGCATGACAGCCATTGAATGGATGAAATATCTCAATTTATAATCTAACATGCGTGTGTAACAAGATGATTTATGATTAAAACACGGCTGTTGAAGAATTAATGTGTGCTTCTATGTTAATAGATCATATGTTAACATATTTGTGTCGCATAACTTAATATTTAATGATAGACGAGTGATCATTGCAAGAAACGCAATGTTTTGCAGTGGGAAAGTATAGTTTATTGTATTGGATTGCGGAAGACGGTAAAGTTGAGTTTTAAATAATTTTGATGATTCAGCGCGCGACCGTCTTTTATTTTTGACGACATCGTGGTTTATCAAAGAGTAATAAAATTGCAATATCTTTACATTCTTTACTCTATTTTTGAGCCAGAACGTAACGCAACGCACGCAGGATGAATGAAATGGCGACAGGTCAAGTAAAAGGGGAAAATATACAAGTCCGTGATTAGACCTGTTGTACTGTATTGGTCAGAATGCTGGGCTGTAAAAATGGTGGATGAAAAACGATTGCATGTAGCGGAGATGAGAATGTTGAGTTGAGATGGATGTGTGGCGTGACAAGAATGGATAAAGTAAGGAATGAGTATATTAGAGGAGGTTTGAAAGTCAGAAAAATCTAAGGGAATTGTTTGTTTTGGTATTGGCATGTAATGAGGAGGGATGAAGCACATATGACTAAAATAGTGATCGTTTTGATTGTTGATGGACGGAGACCGAGAAGAAGGCCAAAGAAAAGAGGAGAAGGAGTAAATGATGCCGTGCTGTGACGTCTTATAGGATATGGAAGAAGAAAACGTGTTGCGCCGACCCCAAATAGAATGGGACATGGAACAAGGGCAGGAAAATGATTTGAGCTTAAGTTTTGTGTTTTGATCTAAAGCGCTTTGATTTAAAAGTTCTCCTGCATTTTCGGAAGCAGAATTCGTAGCGTATGCTGCGTATGGATAGTCAGTGAAGTCACATATGGCAGATGGACAGCAGATTAATCAAAAGAGGATGCTGTTTTTTTACACAATCCCTAAACCCCTATTAATGTAAACATAATGTAAGAACGTCGACATTATTTACAATGTCGTTAATTATTTAATGACTAAACAAATGTGGTGAAAGACAGTGAATAATGAGGCATGGTTCTTCACCTCTTTATTTTGGAAATGCCCCAATTGTTGGAGTTGACCTACATTTTGTCATTGAAATATTCTTGTTCATTAATCTGTTAATTATTATTTGATGGCCATTAGAACCATCTCATTTGCTCATGGTCTGAAAGACTGAACGCAAGATAAAATGGAAAAACAAAAAGGCATGATTTATTTGTGTTGTGTAAAAATGTTTAAGACTTTTCCTTCACACTCCAAACTTTCCATTGAAATTATCAAACGTATAAGCATTGTAAATTCCGTAAATTATGACTGATACTTTGAAATGATTTGAAATGGTTATTGTAGGCCACTAGACTTAAATAATAACGAATAAATAATTCTCTACCAACTTACGCCAATTTAGGGGTAGATAGAAATGATTATACTGTGCAACAAGTGTACCTGCAAAGTCCTTCAGGAATCATCTCCAGTACATTGTTAGCCGCTGAGAACACTTCCAGGCTGCCAAGTTTCCCGACACCCGAGGGTATGCCTTCGAAGTCCAGCTTATTGTCATCCACGTGTAGCCTTCTCAGGTTTTGAAGCTTGCACATTGACGCCGGTAACACAGTCAGGTTGTTCCGGGATAAGTTCAAGCTCTCGAGTTTCTGCCAGTTGTCCATAGCTAGAAACGCGCAATTACTACACGTTAAAGACTTATTAAATACCGAAGTTATAGTGTAAATAAACTTTCGAGAAAAATGTAAGAATTTTCCTTTTTGAAAAGTGAAAAACTGAAATACAACTCCATGTCTATTCGGAATTACAAATTACAGAAACTATTTTTTTTAAACAATATTTCACGATGTCATGCCACCAGTTCTGGACATGAGTGCCAGACACAAACGCGTTGCAGGTCAATAGTTGACTTGAAAGGATCACTTACATGTGGTGTAAGGTCGGCCTAGGCCACGGATGGGCGACCGTGGCCACGACCGGAACATTAATGGTCAGGTCACATTTACACCGTATCAAGTGTCTTACCACGTGTTCTTTGTTTGGTAAAGTTTTCAAAGGATAGTTTTAAAAAAGCAAGTGAATGAACCGGTTTTTATTGACTTGAATTTTTACCTATTTATAACTAAGTTAATTTAAATATTTCCTGCTGACAATATAGTGTAGGAAAATAGTCTTTCTCAGACTGTTGGCTTGGCATAGAAAAAACCCTAAATCTGAACTTGACAGCACGCAATGGACACGTGGGTTTGGTGCAAAAATGGTCTAGTACCCAGTTTTCCAGGTAGACTCGGTGATACTTTATTTATGTATAAACGCAGCAGTTAAGCTGCTACATACATTATATACAGGCAATACATATAATAATAATAAATCCTTACTAATATTATAAAAGCGAAAGTAAGTCTGTTTGTTACGTCTTCACGCCTAAATGGCAAAACCGAATTTGCTGAATTTTGATACAGAGATAGTTGGGATCCTGGAGACGGACATGGGCTATTTAAAAAAAAAAGATTGAGATATGAGGGAGAAAGAGGGAGAAAGAGGGAAGACAAGGAAAAAATTAGCATTGCTATTACAATAAATAAAGGCGCTAGGCCAAAGACTACAGGTAGCAGGTACCTGTAAATCAGGAAAGGGAAACTGTGTTACAAAACTGTGTGAGCAAAACCTAGTATTTTATAATAAATGTTTTGTTAGAACGAGAGGAAGGCCAAAGAAAAGATGGATGGATTGTGTATGTGGAATGATATGAAGGAGAAAGGAGTAAATGATGCCGTGACGTCTGATAGGGGAGAATGGAAGAAGAAAATGTGTTGCGCCGACCCCAAATATAATGGGACAAGGGCAAGAAAATTATGATTTTGTTAATAAATTGATTAACAGTAACACGTAATGAAGATTTGCAGTTAAGCATATTCATATATTAATGCGCGCTATCAGTTTGCATTTAAGTCCTAGTTTTTGATACTCCACAGCAGGATGTTTTAAGTGCAGTCACGACTCAATCACGACAATACTGATAAGGGCATTGAGGGCATTCAAATGATTCTCCATACACATACCAACCAAACATTATATCATCTATATTTACATCATCATCCTCATCTGTCTAGCCTATTCCCAGCTGTGTTGGGTTCAGCTTCCAGTCTAAATGAATGCAGCTGAATTCTCCATAATCCTTACTAATATTATAAAAATGAAAGTGTTTGTTTGTTACGTTTTCACGCCTAAATGGCTAAACCGATTTTGATGAATTTTGGTACAGTAATATTTGGGACCCTGGACAGGACATAGGCTAATTAAAAAAAAAGTGAAAAAAAGGAGGAGAAAGAGGGAAGAAAAGGAGAGAGAAAAATATTTTTTTTTCGATCATCACGCGGGTTTAAGTTTGCGTATATATGCCACGCGGACGAAGTCACGGGCGGAAGCTACTATTTACATATTTACCGAAATTTTAATAGTAAAGAATTTGACAGTATAAAAGTAGTGACTGCACTCCTATACACACCGAATACAATGTAACATTTAGGTATGTTTTCAATCTTACGACAAATGTTAAATGTGTGTGCACAGAAATTCGTTAATATGCCTAGCCTAGGTTTTCCTAGACTTTCTATCTTACAGGATTGGAACAACTGCCTATCTTACTTCCGCAAACCACTAACTGGATACATTACTACCAATAAACTTGGACTTGAGACTGGAACACAAGACTACTTTTAGCAACTGTGTATAATTAATAGTGAAACAGCAATAAAAACGAAAATAATTTAATAGTGCTAATAAAACTCGAATTGACCAAGACCATTAAGTAAAGTTGCACCATATATTTTTTCATTTGTAATAATTGAGCAATCATATGCATAGTAAAATAGAAAGCATGAGGTAGTAATTGCTTATGGACATGCAAACGCACAAGTGAAAACATTATGACTTTATATGTGCATTGATTTCAATCTGTATCATAGAATTATGTATAGCAATGGAAATTCTGTGCTGATCGATCATCCATAAGGGGGCGTTCATAAATTACGTGAGGTGTTTTTTTTTAATTTCTGTCCCTTTCTCCCCCCTTGGTGAGATGTCGTGAGCTTTTATTCAACCCCCTCCCCCATACTCCAATCTCACGTGAGATTTTTCAAAATGTGGGTTTCTTACGTAAACGCGTTGGATTATTATTGTAAAAAGAAAAAAAAAATAAGATAACAACGATTACGCTTAATATTAAATCTTAAGCAGGTACAATCTGAATTAAATGGACCAAAATAGTATATATTTTTTTTATTCATACAGAAAAAACAATTGCGTGATATTTGCCGAGACCCCCCCTCTCTCCAACGCAAGATTAGATGAGATTTGACTCGACCCCCTCCCCCCCTTAAACATCTCACGTATTTTATGAACGACCCCTAAATGATAAAGAGGTTTTATGCACCCACTTATCAGACTTTATTGGTTTTTTTATAAAGGCTGGGAACTCATAAATATTTTATTGCATACTACCTCTGCCCCGCAGTTTCACCGGCCCTCGGGTCCTTAAGGTCGTGGTGTATTGTTAAATAGTATACAACCTTACTCAAGAATTGGGCTTTGGAATGCAATAACAATTTCTCAAATCTGACTTATGGTTTCGAAGATTGGCGTGTTTAAACAAACAAATTCTTCGGCTTTATTAAGTGTTAGCTAAGCCCCGCGGTTTCACCCACGTTCGGCCGTAGCGTGATCTTATACAATACTAGCTTTTGCCCGCGGCTTCGCTCGCGTTAAATTCGGGGTAACACAGTTCTCCTTGCGCCTTATTGATTTGTAATAGCAACGCTAAGTTTTCCCTTTCCTTCCCTCTTTCTCCCTCACATCCCACTTTAAAAAAAAATTAAAGCATATATGGCCTTCATCCTTGGTAAATGGGCTATCCAAAACTAAAATATTTTTTTAATTTGAACCAAGATTTCCTGAGGTTTGTGCGTTTTACCAAACAAACTTCTCAGATATTTCTAATATAGATTTAGTGTTAAGAAATATTTAGAGGTTACTTTATAAGAAAAGATTTAGTGACTTATTTATCCAAAAGTGAAGTTTCTTATCACAAAGACAACAACAAACAATGATACCACATTAGAATGTGTACTAAAGAAGTTCAACTACATGTATGTATACCATAATACCAATATTACATTTGTTTCTAATACATTTCAACAGTAGGCCTGCATTCCTGCCTGTAGAGGTACCTACTTAATTTTATATTCTACTAGCTTTTGCTTGCGGTTTCGCTCGCGCTAAATTCGGGATAACACAGTTCCCCTTTCTGATCTGCAGGTACCTACTACCTGTAACTTTTGCCCTTGCGCCTTATTGATTGTAATAGCAATGCTAAGTTTTCCCTTTTCTTCCCTCTTTCTCCCTCATTTCCCACTTTTGTAGCCATGTGTAGCCTATGTCCGTCTCCAGGGTCTCAACTATCTCTGTCCCAAAATTCATCAAAATTGGTTTAGCCATTAAGGCGTGAACACGTAACAAACAAACTCACTTTCGCTTTTATAATATTAGTAAGGATTAAAACTTCTTACTAATATTACTTGTAATTGTTTATACAACAATACTTTACTGTTAACCTTGGAGGCTTGTAAATGGCTTGTTGTTGATTACCTAGCTATAACTTTTGTATTGTTCTCTGTAAGACAGCCAAACACAATAAAATAAATAACTTAGAAACAATTCTGGTCATCTAATTTTTATACTAACAGGTAAAAATTTATTTATGCCCCATTCCAATAAACAAAAACGACTCGTTTTGCTTACGGATAGTTATATTTTGACATAAGTTCTAACTTACCTTATAAGTTTTAACTCAAAACAAGTCGTTTTTGTTTATTGGAACGGGGCATAAAAACTATAAAAAAATACATATTAGCTTCTAGAAAACTTGTGCAATCTCTCGTTTTTATCTTAATTTATTTTGGAAGAATATGATGAAAACATCCTAACTCCATGTGCAGTAACTGACATTATCATCTTCCTCATGCAAATTCGTGTATCAAATGCATGCATCAACAACTACACAAGTATAAAATTAATGTAGAATCTCACCTGAAGACACCTCAGTGATCTCATTATCACTAAGATTAAGCCTCTTGAGGCTGAGGAGTGAATACAGGGCATCAGGTACTTTGGTCAAGGCATTCTTAGACAAGTCTACATCAGACAGGTTTGATAGGGTGTCCAGGGATGCAGGCAGATTGGCCAGGGTTCTCTGTGTGTTGCGCATGTGAAGCACTTCCAAACTCTGAAGGGAGGGTAGTTGTCTGAAAAATAAGGAATATACTTTTGCATATTTGCCAACATGTTGATAATTTTCCTACTCTGGTGTGAGAGTTACAGTTATAATATAGTAAGTGGCACTTAATCAAAGTTTTTGAGACTTTTGTTACTACATTATATGGATTTTAATTGTGACTTAAAGCGATGTTTTTAATTCTATATTAAAGATTTTTTTATACTGTCAATGTTAGGAATCTCATTCCTTCCCATTTCAATATTTTTATATTGCAACAATTCAAAGAGAAACAATGTTGTTAAAAAAAACTTGAACTTCATGTTAAAGTTACCTCACCTCAATTGAAATACTCCAAGAGGATTATCATTCAGTATAAGGGTCTGCAGGTTCGCCAGCCTCCTTGTCTGAGGGGGCAAAGTCTCCAGTACATTATTAGACAAGTCCAGAAACAACAGATCCGTCAGTTGCACAAACAATGTTGGTGGGATGCTCTCAATTCTGCAAAAACAGTTACAATGTACAGTTTTAAAGATATTAACTTAATTTACATTTAAAACCTGCTTGGTTGACACAAATTCTTTATCATTTGTTTTGTATATAAAGTAGAATATGATAGAAATAAGACCAATATTATTCCCTACTTGTCTTTCTTGAATATTAATATGCATTTTTATGTGTGTAGTATATGTTATTCAATTATGAAGAAGTTTTTGAGAGATAGGTAACAACAAAAACTTACTTATTATGGCTGAGATTTAAGACTAGCAAAGATTTGGCTTTCTCCAATCCTTCAGGAACTTCTTTTAGTCTATTATGTGACAGGTCCAGAGTGGTCAGCTCCTCCAGCCTGAACAGTTCAGCCGGGATCCCAGAGGTCTTGACTTTGTTGTGCCTCACATTCAGTGACCGCAAACATTTCAGCTCTGTTAACTCACCAAACAACTTTTCTAGACCATTCTTCTTTAATGATAGATTTTCCTGTGATTTTAATAAGATATTATTTATGTTATTGCATTAGTCACGATTTAATGACAATTTTGATTACACATGCAACAGTTGCAACATTCAAATTTATTTTATTCTATCTAAACAATATTCCTGCTTCTCTTTCCGATTGTTGCTTTGTTCTTTTGGCTAAACTTTCCTTTACGGGCCGTCGAGTTGGAAGTTCATTTTTTTTTTGTAGATAGTACTCATTAACAGAAGGCTTTTTACAAAGTTTTAAGTTGCGGAGACGCACGGTTTACGAGATATAATTTTTTAAAGTTTCCAAAATAATACGCAATTTAGGTTACTTAAAATGTCACAGTAATGTCAAAATTGACGTTTTACGTTCCGTTTATGGTGGACGTGTTATTCATAAAATTTTATCATATTATGTTTTTAATATAATTATGTATTTCATATAGTAAATTTGATATATAATTAATGTGCACTAATAATGCGTTGTATTATGCAATTACATTTACTTTTTTACATAAAAATAACGCAAATTGAGTTTTTTACGAAAAAAATAATTATGAATATTTACACTCTGGAACGGAACGTTTAGTGATGCTATTTTGTTGTTTGGCGTCTCCGAAGCCCTATGCTTCTGTGTCTGAAGAGTCGAGTGATGTGCAAGTGTTGGACTTAAATGAGCCGCTTGTCACGGCCTCCTCTTCAGTGCTTGTGCCTTCTAGTAGTGCGCGAGTGATGGACTCAATAGAGCCGCTTGTGCTCCCGTGTGTGTCGTCGTCGGTCCTCGACGAACCAGTTGCTGGTCCCAGTGGAGTAGCAGCGGGATCTAGTGGTAGCTTACCAGCTGTCGCTAGTTCTTCGGAGGACGAGGATGAGGACATTGCTCCTGCGATGCCCAGGCCTACTGGGTCTTCTGGCAGAAGGATCAATCCTTACTCGGATGAGTTACAGTAAGTTTTGAATTATTGTATATATGTTATTGCTAATGTGAGTTGTTAATCTGTAGCTTTTCTGATTGAGTCTGTTAAAGTACACTCATAACAGATTAGGACCGTTAGTCCAAGAGCGAGCGAAGCAAGCTCAGAATTTTAGGGCACCCCGACTCGGACAGGTTAGGTTAGAAGGAGGTGGCGGGGTCGTAGTGAGCGAGCAAAGCGAGCGAACAGACCCCGCCACCTCCTTCGTGGTTATTTTTTTTTAAACCACCCAGAAGTAGGAGCCCCTTTTCGGAGATCTTTTAATTTAAATCATTTTTTTATTTGTTCAGATCTACGTTGAACTGGTCTTCGGTCCTCAACGAACCGGTTGCTGGTCCCAGTGGAGTAGCACAAAAATTCAGACAACAACAACACAAACAAGATTTCACACAATGGTTGTGCGAGTATGTATGGAGACGGAGAAACATGATTGAACACTTGGATCCATATGAGGAATTAATAAATGCTATTAAACATGTGTATAAATATGATCAATAAATGATTAATAATATTCCTTGTGTTTTATTCTAACTTACTATCCTAAAAACACCCTAACCCAATCTCAACATTTTCACCCCAGATATCTCCGTAACCATGGGGTTTCGCGGGATGAGGATGGTACTGTGGTAGGCCCCTAGCACCCTCGCCCTCCCCGCCCCATAAATCTATTGAAATTAGAGTACAAATTGATAGATATTAGTGTTTGAAAGTAACATAACCTCAAAAACTTTAACCATGGATATCTCCATAACCATGGGGCTCCGCGGGTTGGGGGTGGGACAGGGGGGTAGCCCCCTCTCCCCCCCACCCCCTCCAACCCCCCGCGACCCTTAAATCGACGGCCCGTAAAGGAAATTTTAACCGTTCTTTTAATTACAAAAGTTTTAAATTACTTAGTGCAGAATTAAGGTCCACTTACCAATTTCATTAACTTGCCCAATTCTTCAGGAATATCTGTTAGATTTGTTTTGTCGAGTCTTAGCCATTGCAGGCCAGTCATGTAACGAATAGCATCAGGAAATTTATCATCCTGAAAGTAAGAAAATATTTAGACCTAAATAGGAAAGCAAAGGTTAGGGACATGATATCATCCGTAATAGATAGGGCTCAGTATCGACAAATTCACATAATACTTACGCTGAAATCATTACAAGTAAAGTCTACACCACGAACAAAAGGCAATAAGCCTGTATTTGCCATGTTTACAACGATTTATTTATGAAAATACATTGGATCTCAGTAAAAAAAGTTGTCAAGTGAAATGACATTTGAGTAGAACTAACTATTTTACACAGATAATATATTTTTAGAGTATGACGAATTGTCAGTTCACAGATAACATACGAACATTAAGAGACTGGTTCTAACAATGGTTTCTATGAAAAAATAAATCTTTACTTCAGCTAGTCAACAAACATACGTTGTGTGCATTCTTAATCCATCCGACTCTAAAGAGCAATTAAGTTCCTACCACAATATACGCTAAATACCACACCTCCCTTTTCGAACTTTAGCGGGTCCGTTTTTGGTAGGTTGTTGAACTAGTGAACTTTTAGATGACCCTTGGCAATGCACCTGCATGCTAAAGATGTTACAGAATATATATATTGTCCGCCCAGTCTGGCCCGCATTTAAATAATATAACGAGTATAGTGGACGAGCATCGATCCAACACAATAGGCAGCCTTACTTGTTGAAGGCATATAATATTTATAATACCGCTAAGATAGAAATCAAATAGTATTCCAGTAAACTAATAGGAAATTTCGAAGATAAAGCTTCATTAATGCATTTATTTATGCGCTATCGTATTGCCATAAAAATATTAACATGTTATGGCTTGTCCAATCAGGCATTTGTGAATACAGGGGCTGTAGGCCGACTACTTTTTTTTTGTATTGGTGCATTGTTTGCGACTATGACATTCAGGACATCATCTCTACCATTTTTACTTCACGAGTGACGCATACCAGCGTCAATAGAAATTGTATCTTTTGGTATCTTGTAGGTACTATTAAAAAATCTTGATACTTTGGTAAAATGATAAAGCTTTTGAATGAAAGAATTATACACTGTATTACTTTTTGTCACATTTTTTTTCTATTAACATTCAGATGATTAAAAAATGCATTTTCAACAGTACATTTATTCTAATAACAAAGCATCACCTATAAAATGTTTTTCACAATTCAAGTGGTTATTTACTAACCAAACAATATTTATAAAATTAGACCCATTGACTAACATACCTGCAACCTTTAGGAACAGAAAAACATAACAGTAAGGAGAAAATGCAACTTATTTTTAATACAATTATAATAGTTTATTTAAACAGTAATTTGATTATTTTGCACACATTTTTAAATTCTCATTAAATGCAATTGGGTATTGTAAGGACTTATGTACAGTTCAGTTAATCTGTGTTACTATCCCCAACACAAAATACTTCAAATCATGTTTAAAATAGGTACCTATTTATTTTTTAACTAATACACTAACATTAAAGCATTCAGGGTGATATTTGAATATTTCCTTTATATAATGAAGATGTCAAACAGGTTACAAAGAAGTGCTGTTCATGTCTGATGACTAATTTATCGGGGCATAGGTGGCATGTTTGGAGGCATAGGGCCCGCCAGGGCTGTGTTGGTGCCTAGTAAGACCTGAAACAAAACACAATAATTAGAATTATATATCAACAAGTGCCAGAAACAAACTTTTATCAGGCATTAGTTTAACAATATACCTGTTTCTGTTGTGACTTTTCCATTTCAGCCATTTGGGCTCTCTCTACTTCAAATATGACTGGAGCAAACAGGATTACCGATGAACTGGCCACCACCCACATCACTGAGCGAGATAGTCCATAGAGTGATTTAACTCCAGATCTAAATAAATCAATACAAACATTTAAAAACGAAAGTGGAGGTTCACTTGGTAGAGCAACTACTGTCTATTAACAAAAATTTTTTATGTAAACAACATGTTATCAGTTAATATCAAACTAGAATGAAATAAGAATAATGAACAGGTTTATTACTCAATACCATTTTTTAATTATATTTCCATAGTGTTGCATCACAGCTTTTGTCTATGTAGTTAAAAATGAGTGATATTATATTAACTTACACTGTGTTGGTGGTAACAGTGTAAGTGCAGGTTCGAATACACTCGGGGAACATCTCCGTCAGCCCCCATAACCTCTCTGTCAAGGTTTCATCAGGTTCCTTCAACAAATATAATTATCACACATACATCACATAAAATAGCATTCTTAATACTTTATGATTTTTATTTTCATATTGAAACTCACATCATCATATTCTTTCAGTGGTCCAGCCCCTGTACCTGGTCCACCAATAGGCGTACCCGCGCTGGGAGATGATCCTAGCTGTTTAAACAAATTATTATCATTATAATGTCACTCTTGTTCTAATTTTCATTATCAGTTATCCGTACATACTGAGGGGGTTATGAAAAATTCGTCGGGTCTCCGCTCTGGGGTATCATCTTTGCTAGCACTCAAAGATTCCATTCCGCTATCACTTAATTCTTGTTCATCGGTCAATTCCATAAGCATGTTATGATTCAAATAATTGTAACGAATATAAGTACACTTCCTGGGCAATTCCTAATGGAATTATCCTGGTTGAAAATGGGTTTGATAGCCCCAAAAATCCGTAACATGCACTGCACTAGCCTTAGTAGCCTTGCACAAAAGACGTGATTAATGTTGCCAGCAACTAAATTGGAAAATTATATTCTTATTGCTAGATTTTTCTTTTTTAATATAATTTACCATAATCGAAAATGTATTAAAGCAATTATTACGAACATCTACAAAAGCCAGAGATTCAGAGAAAACACTGGAGTAGTCTGCTCACTTTTTCAAATTGTGGCTAGCCAATTATAATGAGAACTCTTAGGCCCGGCGCCCATTATCGGCATCGGCACGACTGAGGATTTTAGGTAGCAAATAGCAATATACATTAACATAATGGCAATAAAGTAGAAATTTCCATTATATATGGTCGTAATAACAAAAATGCCGCTTCGGCATGCTTGAGGCTGCTGTATCGGCAGCCTTGAGAATGCTTCGGGATTCCTTGCCGATGCCGATAATGGGAGCCGGGCCTCACACACAACACAATCGAGGTAATACGATATGAGACGCTTCGGCAAGCTACAGGACGGTGCGGCATGCTTAAGGACGCCTCGTCATCCCTAAGAACGTTGCAGCATGCCAAAGTATAATTTCCGACAGTGTGCGCTTGCATGTAGGATGCCGAAGGATCCTTTTCCTTGTCGATGCCGATAATGGTGGTGGTGGATAAGGTATGAACTACGTATCTACTTTGCAAGGTGAAAATATTAAAAGTCCCCTAAGTATAGCGCCTTTTCAATGACTAAGTCATAGTATGTAGCACTGCTAACTAGTTAAGTCACAAAAAAGAAGACAAGGAAAAGATTAAACTTCATTGCTATTTATGCTTATTTTAAAATTTGTTGCATGCAGTAAAGAATAATAATTACATAAACAATAATAATACAATGTCTACAAACGGCAGTAAAATTATTGATATTAATAATTACTTGGCAGTCAGCTGGGTTACTGCATGTACAAGGAGCAGTAGGTTCAGGCAATGGACAGGGCATTTCTCAAATTCTTCTGTTAAATTACTAAATCCACTAATATTTATGAATAAAGGTCAATATTTTACATTTGTTAATAACTTTTTATCAATAATGACAGTCCCGCACAAACAGTTCCAAATTTAAAAAATACAGATTGCTAACCGCAAAGGTTAGCAATTTATATTAAGATTATGTTGTATATTTAAATCCATCTGGGGCTTCGCCGTGTAAGTATTTCATATTTGTAGGAAACAAGCTGGTTCAGGGGCAGAAACAAATTTTTATTTACTATCTTTTTTGTAATGCATCCAATGGAATTAGACGCTTGATCCACCGGCCTAAATGTGGATCCGTATAGAAACCGATTTCCAAGACAGACGAACCCGTGCGGGTCGATACTGATCGGAACAGGATTTACTAGCATAAAAAATAATCTGCCCTTATAGTCAACCATATTATGGCTAAACTCCGTGTGGCTTGATTCGCTACACAGCTCTCAGCTGGGAGGCTCCGTACATTGGGTACGATCTCAAAAAATGTTTAATTAAGGTGGAGCGGAAGGGTTACGGGTTGTTCGAAAGAGATACCGTGGTCACAGAACAAAAAGATAAAATGTTAATGACTTTTAGTCGGTAAAAGTCTGACACTCCCCCGCAAACAAAATGGTGGCCAGGAAGAGAGTGATGCGTTACTTATAATCGCACTCTAAAACTACGACATCACCACTCGAGCGACTTGCGTCTTGCGCCCGCAACGAGATCATATCTGTGGAAGTTGTTTGAGCGTGCCACCAGTAACCGCGGTATGTCTTGCGGAACGATAGCCGGAATAGATCAATCTACGCGCCACAAAAGCATCTCTTAATGTTATGGTTTCGGCCTTAACGTGATGAACGAATCTGAACGATATCCCATCTTCTGAATTGGTAACAATTCAAGTAAAAAAACAATCGACTAAAAAGTAAGTGTGTGACTAATTTCATGTTATCTGTGCAATACAAAATTGACAGTTGACAGCAGTCTTTTTTCTGAAATTTGCTATATTTTGTGCAATTAAATTAAAATCTAATTTTAATAGTATTACTACGTTCATTTATGATTTTAGGTTCCTGGTATGCTTCAGTTGCGTTATTTTCATAATTAAAATATTAATTGGAACAAAAATATTCAGGTGTTCCATAATAGGTTACATTGTACTTTACATGCACAATTCATAATTTATGTTAATCAGTGAGTGTGCTGCCAAAATTGGAGAATTCTGCATTTGCACCGTTGAGTTTCCACCAAATCGTGCTTCAAAGGTATGTATTAACGTAATCTTCGCAATATAGTATAATTTATTTGGGCCAATGTCAATTCTGTATTTGGGTAGTTAAATTAGTGTATAATAAGGATACCAAAACAACATTTATTTGAATCTATCTATTTGTCTTTAACAAAACCCCAGTTTCTTATAAAAACTGTAAAGGCAAGATGCCTTTACAGTTTTTATGCTTAATGCTGTAATCTATTTTCATCAATATCCACATATTCCATGAAAAGTTCTGTGTTACCTAGCTATTACACAAAAATTATATTGTACTTGAAATAAGCAATTCAAACAAAATAGGAGTGTCATCATACATATTTACATACATACATCATACATATTTACATATTATTCTAATGAACAAGAATTTTAGGTATAGGAGCTCTTTACAAGATCTGCTATAAAAACTTATTCCAAGATAATTTTGTTTTGTTTGTTTCCATAATACTATCATCATGGTAGCTGTGACTAATGATTATGTTGCATTTTATAAATACCTGTGACATTTAGGATTACAATAAAATGGATAGGTTGCTGATTGCAATGATTGAGTAGGACTATTTACTGTATCTCAGTTGGTGCACCAAGTTATTTTGACCGCTACTTGAGACAATGTCTGATAATACACAGTTTGATTAATCATAAAGATAAAATATGCAAGCTTGATATGTTATGACTACATTGTTCAGATTTAGTTGAGCCAAATCCCAATGATTGATAGTAAAATCTGTAACTGTTTTAGCTGCCAGTTATGACAATGTACATACATCTGTACTTAAATTAATTTGTAGGTGTAGTCTAATACAACTATACTTTCTGATTCCATCACTAAACTCAGCTAAATCTAAATATTACAGGTAACCACACAAAAAATTTCTTCATCTTCAAAGTCAAAAACTCAACTATTTTATCTATCCTGATATGTAGATACCAACTTAAGTACAAATTTTATTCAATTCTTATCATACCACTAGCTTTTGCCCACGGCTTCGCTCACATTTAATTCGGGGTAACACAGTTCCCCTTTCCTGATTTGCAGGTACCTGCTACCTGTAGTTTTTGCCCTTGCACCTTATTTATTGTAATAGCAATGCTAAGTTTTCCCTTTTCTTCCCTCTTTCTCCCTCATTTTTAACTTTTTTTTTTAAGTTAGCCTATGTCCGTCTCTGGGGTCCCAACTATCTCTGTACCAAAATTTATCAAAATCAGTTTAGCCTTTTAGGCGTGAAGACGTAAGAAACAAACAAACTTACTTTCGCTTTTATAATATTAGTAAGGATTTATGGTGCATTTTTATACAACGTGTAACGGAAAGGGTATATACATATCAAGAGCAAGGCTTCTTCAAGGCTTATCAAACGATATCGCAAGGGTTTCAGCTAAATATAAACATCCTGTATAAGAACAAATCCTGTAAAACATTATCTTTTCACTACTGTCTTACAGGTTAAATTAATCAAATCAAAAGAATGATGTTTATGTGTTCCTGTTATATTACATTACCAAATAAAAAAAAAACGAACATAAGTGCAAATTGGTTTAGTTTAGGGTTTTTACTACCATTAGGCATGCCATAAGGTCTAATAGGTTATTTATACTAGCTTTTACAGATAATAATAATACACAGTACATGCTTATGTCTAGACGGTACAAGAGAGCAAGAACAGCATTCCATTTCCTCTAGATACAAAACACATTGCATCAAATATGCTTCCTGTTAATAAATTCATCTGAAGTTCATGCCAATTTTATAAGTGTTATATGTATTCTCGTTCTTAAGGAATGTTATTAAATTGTACATTTCCATTATAGTTGTTTCCATGTGTTCTTTGTTTAATTTTGTCACATGTGTTTTAAGAAGCAAGCTGATTAATTCTGTAACCTGACTTAAATAAAACACTGCAGATTTTATAGTGATAATGATAAACACATAAACACACTTTTGAATGTCTTGTGTAAAAAGTGATCTCTTGATAAGTTGTATATAATATTTGTAATGAAACAGGATACTTCCTGCCGCCCTTTAAAGTTCTCAGGAATCATGGTTTTTAAATTCGATTTTCTATTGTCACATACTGCTCAACAAAGTCATGACAGGTGGCATGTTCAATAAATCTCTGAAACCTTTGTTCAATATAAATTTGCTCATACTTTCATAAAACTTGTTCTACGAAAATAAAAGCGGTATCTAAAATTACTCACTGAGCTGTCACGGTAGAGATTTAATTATAATATGCATTGCCAACAAACAAACGGAAATTATGAGGTTTAATTTAAATTCTTAAAAAAAATTGTCTGTCCCATTGCCAAGGAGACGTTAAACTAGTATAATAAATAACTGTAAAGATGACTACTATTTGTTACCTAACTCCAACTACCACTTGCTATCTATAGCATCTGGTATTTTTCAAATTAAAATCATTTATTTGTTACAATACAGGTGTCGTAGGATAATTTGATACTTCGAATCTTCGCGGAAATCCTAGGGGTTTTGCGAAAACGCGGATAATTAGACATAGGCGAAAAATTATCAAATCTTACTGGACAAAGTCAGGATTTTTGCGAAAATACTCGTTACTATAGTAAGATTTGATGTGCTCAACACTGATTGGCTACAATTTTGCTGGCTGACTTCTAATTGGTTCCTAGTTTGCCGATGATTAACTTCAAGTATTGTATCATAGGCGATTAACACACGGCACCGCGCACCGCCGCGGTTGGCGGTGAAGCGGATCTCATGTCGCATTGATCTCTATTAAATCCGTCGATGCCTAACACACGTACACCGCCTGACCGCGCGTTCGAGCGGTGCTCTCACCGCCACCGCCCATCCGCGCGGCCGGCCGCGCGGATGGGCGGTGCATCACACACGGGGCGCCGCATAACCGCGCGAATCATCGTGTGTGCAGGATGTGTTGCAATTTAAAAATGGAATTTGATATTGAAAAGTTTATTTCGGAGATTGAAAGTCGCTCTGCTATATGGGACATGAAAAGCACACAATATAGTGATAGACTCCTTAAAATGAAACAATGGGAAGAAATTGTTACCTTATATTTGGAGCCAGGAGAAACTTCTGACAAAGATAAAAAAGAACTCGGTAAGTTTAAAAAATATATTTATTTTTAATTTAAGCATATTTACTTTGCCATGGTAGTGTGTTCTCATTTACAAAATAATCAGCTAAATTATTACGGATCACTGCAGCGCTTGTACTTCCTCTGCAATTATTGTCTATAGGTATATTAACTATTCCCTCTGTCTCATTGTTCGAATATAAAATATCTTTAAAATCAACGCCATGTCTTTCCCTAACAAAATTATGAAGAATACAGCATGCTTTAATAATTTTTATCGATAAATTTCTGTTTACGTTCAAAGGGCGTTGAAATATACGCCATTTATGTGTTAATATACCGAATGCACACTCAATATACCTACGTGCCCTGCTCAAGCGATAATTGAAAACTCTTTTAGTGTAATTTAAGTGATGTCCTGCATAGGGTCGTTGAACTTTGTCTGAGATATTGAAAGCTTCATCTCCGATAAAAAAATATGGCACGGGATTGGTGATACCAGTAATTGCAGAGGGATTTGGTATATTAAGAGTTCCATCTTGAAGTTTTTGATAAAAAATAGAATCACGGAAAACTGTGGAATCACTACATTTCCCATAAGCACCGATGTCAATATATATAAATTTGTAATTAGAATCACATATAGCCAGAAGTAAGATGGAAAAATAATGCTTATAATTGTAGTACAGGGATCCAGTTAGAGACGGTTTGATAACACGCACATGTTTACCGTCTAAGGCACCTAAAACATGAGGAAAATTAGCTCTTGACTTAAATCCTTCAGTTATATTTAGCCACATTTCAGTTGTAGGTTCGGGAAAACACTCCATTTTCATTACATCCCATAATGCATCACATACTTTTTCTACAATACTTCGTATGGTTGATATCCCAAGTCGATAATTGTAATGCAGATCGGTAAAGGAACACCCCGTGGCCAGGTATCTGAAATATATATATATTTTTATTACAGGGCGCTCGCTACAAATAAAGTGGAAAAACCTTCGAGACGCCTTCATGAAGGAGTGCCGAAGGCAAAAAAACATTAAGAGCGGAGCGGGAGCTAAGAAAAATAACCAATATCGATTTTATAATCAATTGTTATTTTTAAAACCTTACGCTGGAATAAATAAAACTGAGAATAGTTTGTCTGCTGCAGACGATAAATCAGTTGGGGAAGGTAAGGAATCGGTTGGAGGACCATATAAAGACAGTCCAAAAAGAAAGAAATCTGATCATTCTGAAGAGATGACTCGAGAATTAATCGATACTCTGAAATCTTCAATGAGCAAAAAAGTAAACGAAGAAGATCCTGACCGACAGTTTATGCTCTCTTTGGTGCCTGATTTCAAGAAAGTCCCCGATCGATTGAAGTCAATCGTGAAAATAAATATGATTAAATGCATATCACAAGCTCAAGATGAAATGTACAATTATAAAGAACCAAGCGACGCTGAAATGTCCTATGCTAATAATCAAAATCAGGGTTATTTTACGAATTCTTCATCATATACACTCAATTCCAGTCGCTATGAAGTAATGCAGTATAACCATCAAAATGACCAAGGGACCTCTGCTGCCGGAATTACAGATAATATTACAGAAGCAATACCGGCAACACCTGCCACAGTTCATTCAAACATTACTGATGAATCAGAGATTTTATCACTGTTTTAAAACCATAGTGTAGTGTATACCATATTGTACGGAAGATAGAAAACTGTGATTATATAAATTAGTTTTAGGTAGATATAAATACGTGATTTAACCTGTGATTACGAAAAACATACTGTGATTTGATTAATAAGATATTAAAATTACTAATTATAATTAGATGTAAGTACCTACAAAAAATTTAAAAATGTTCCTTTTTAGGCTATGAGGGAACAAAACAAAAGTACTTAGTAAATAATCATTAAAAAGACTGAGGTAGATTCAATCATCAGAATGATTGACTGACTGATTTTATTTAAAATAATAAAAATATAAATTGGAAAAATGTGCTTTTTCTTTTCACTTACCTCAAGGTCACAAGAAGCTTTTCTTCCGGTGAAATACAAGGACGCATGTTCGTATTTACTCCAGAAATTGCTTGTCTTATCCTTGCTAGCAAATAATCAAATGAAGAAGTAGACATTCGGGTATAATTGAAAAATTTATCTTCGTGTTTTCTCAAACTTTTATAGAATAACATGAATGTCCTATTTAGTGTTCTGCTTCGTAAAAATGGATGAACCCAATATCTTCTTTTTAATTTCTTTTTACGCCATAAAAGCCAGATTATTGCCACCACTTCAGCGTCCATTCTTGCCAGTGTCTGTGATCAAACTGGTCAAATCCGCGTTAAATCCAACCGCGCGGACAGGCGCGTAAACCGCCTTACCGCGCGGGGTACCGCTACGAAATCCGCTTTACCGCCACCGCCCTCCGCGGCGGCGCGCGGTGCCGTGTGATAATCGCCATAGAGTTATGAAGGTTTAGAATAGGTGAGAAAGGAAAATCACTAAATTGATTTTTATAAACTTTTTATTGAAAATTTTAGTATGTATGTTGTTTTCTACAGACAATAGGAGATCTCAGTCGTAGTAAAAAAAAATGATCCAATTTTAGGGTGTAATCCATAAATTGGATGAAACTGGTTAGGTAAACAATTAGTTTAATAGTGCACCAATGGAATTGATCAGTCTTGTGAATTAAAGTCTTGAGATAAAATCACTCATTCATCAGCCTTCTCTTCTCTTAAACAGCTAAACTTAAAATATATTGAGGCAAAATTATTATCACATTCTGGTTCACTTATAGTGAACAAAATAACTACAACAAATTATTATTGAATTAGCAAAAATAGGAAAAAATAGACTTATTCAAAGAAATTAAAAGATAACTAGAAAAAAATTTGAAAAGCGAATAATCACAGAACAAAAGATAATTAAATACGTCACTAATGTGAAACTTACGCTGAGTTGCATTAAGACGTCAACCAATCAGAGACGATCTCTTATTGAACGCGCTGACCGACCAATCAGCGCTCTTATTTCATAACAGCCAGCGTTTCGTTTCGCAATATTGCTATAATAACGAGTATTTTCGCAAAAATCCTGACTTTGTCCAGTAAGATTTGATAATTTTTCGCCTATGTCTAATTATCCGCGTTTTCGCAAAACCCCTAGGATTTCCGCGAAGATTCGAAGTATCAAATTATCCTACGACACAGGTATATGGTTCACAATTGGTGTTAAAATAATTAAATTAGTGCGCTGCATTCTGCTTGCAAGCATACAAATATTAAAAACTTGACATTACATGTCAAAAAGGATAATAAAAATTATAAACATATCAGCTAATAAAATTAAAATAGATTATCAATAATTTTAATAACCTACCAAATTTTGTATAGGTAACTCATTTAACTTTGTCTCTGGATTTATCCAGATCATAAGTTTCACTTTTATGTAATATTTTGGCATTGGTGCCAATTACGATTTTAATATTAGGTACAATATTAAAATTCCTTACGACATTCTTTACCAAAATATTCACCTGATTAATAATAGTATTACGGAAATAGATCTTTAAATTTTATTGCTTACCCCAGTTTCTTATAAAAATAGCTGATTTGTGATTCATGAAGTGATAATAGATTGGACGGCTATTTTTGTCATTCATTACGTCCATACTCTATTTTGATTTCCGAACACTTTGAACCATTACTCAATGTGTTGATTTTGTTTCATCAATGAGATAATAAACAGGTTTTCTATAAACAAGCCCCCATCTGTCAATCCGATTCATTCAAGTGCGGATGCTGACGTCACGGCGTGTGTCGTAGTACCGCCATGACACTGCTATACTGCACTCGTAAGTCATCCCATGTACTTATGTCTGATGTGATTAGTGCAATACTTCCATATTTAGCACGCAAATAGCTTTTGTTTACTTTTCTGTCACGAGGTGACAGAATATCACCTTTAAAATATCCAAGTCAAAATAGTCGTACGGTGTCGAATCGTGACCAACGTGCTCTGACTGTTTAATTGGAGCTGTGCAGCTCTGTGATTACTGTTCTTCGTGCAGGGCATGGTGATTATAGTCCATTATCTCTAGGAAGTTATTACTCCTACAAATGACCTTAGTTTTAGTTGAACATTAATAAGCGGGTTAGCTAGAATGTTGGTAGCCCTCGTCATATCGCAGTAGCTTTTGAGCACCCTTAAGGTAGTTATTATGTATTTAGTTGATTTAGTTCTACGAATAAAGTTAAGTAATCGTATGAATTACACATAATTACTGTTGTTGTGTTATGCGTGGGATGCAGCTATCTCTTTATCTCTGATGGGTGGGACACATTATGTGGGTAAAGCCTATTCCACATTCTCAATTAACTAACAAGTTAATTTATCATTTTGTATAGGTCAATATTGCGTCTTGATAAAGTGTGACGTAATAATAGCACATAAGAGAACTACTATCAAACAGTTAGTAAATGTATCATCATGGTATCGCATGATGGAACTTTCTCTCGTAGTAATAGAGATTGTCAAAGGTCCACATAACATATTTATTGCAAAGTACTCAGACACGTGATGGTCTATGGCTCATCCCAGTGTTTTCTACTTTATCTCAGTCGTGTATCTGGTTTATAGTAGTTTCTTAACTATTCTTTGTTCAGCAATCGTTACAAGTAGATGATTTGTCGTAAAGAGACTTCCAATTGTTTGAGTACAAGTAGCATTTAGGTTAGGATATAATTTTTACATGGGTCAAGTGCACATCACTTGCTACTGCCAATTTAAAGGTCAATGCCTTTTTAATTCCTTGCAATTTGGTCATTTGGAACAGTTTAATCGAGATAGGTTCTATACCTATGTATTGTCACGTGAACTATTATGTTTTAATTCGATCGCAATGTGTTTATATTCAGTTCATCAGTTGACAAGTAAACAACTAATCATATCCGCCCAGTCCTTATTGAAAGACAATGTTTAAGTAGGTAGAATGATATTTCCCGCGGTCCCACATTCCTGGCTCGCAGCCAAAGCAGCTGCATTTCTGGGACACTTTCCTCTTTAAGGCCGGTTCATATGATTATGATGATTCATTTACTGGGAACAATCAATTTATCGGTCTTGTCAACCCCTGATAGGTATTTCTGATTTAACTGGTGTAATTTCTGGCTCATTTCCCTTCCAACTTTGAGCTATATTTTTAAAACTGCGTAGGTTCTACTACCTACCCACGTTTAACACTAATGACTCTCATTTGAGCTTTCTAGAATGATCCGTTTGTTCAAAAGAAAATCTTACTGTCTGCATTGGCGATGCCAATCAGGATCCAAAATCGTACTCGTATTTGTTTCTGTCTATACTCAAAATCATCATAACATAAACATGAAGCAGTTGATCGACCGTTTTTATTGTTCACGACCAACGATTATGGCCCAAAAATATGTATATCGTAATCTGCCAAGCCGATAATAAAGGAACCAGATTTTAAAGATTGATATAATATTAAAATGATACGGGACTTTAGATAACTGAGTATATAATTAACAGATTTGTTTGAAGATCTGTATGCAGATATAGCCATAATACCGCAGGTAGCTAAAAAGGCAATCCGGATTGTCTTTTAAAGTTCTACTACGTTATTTGTTAGCCCTTTAAACCTTTTAAATAAAAAAAGTGCACTTGAACGAGTGATTCCACTACTATACCGTTTGGCAGCACGATCTGTTTTTCGCTCTAGCTCTTTCGATTCCGTGCTGGTAGATGTGGCGCAACCCTATTTCGACTCGAATTAAGAACAATGCATAGGGTAGAGCTCCGTCATAAAATCATACCCAGCACACAGAATACACAAAGATTCTAGCAATTAATGTAGTATCTGACATTGAGTGAGATGAAACTATCAAGAACATGTATTTGCACAGATGACTCTTGCATCATCTGATAGCAACCGTCGTTTATCTCCATTCAGCCTTTACTGCCAATCGCTTTGAGTGAGTACCGACAATTTTCTTGGAATTAAATATGTAATTTACTCTTTAATTGCAGCACGACAATAGCGAGAAATACAAGCATCTTACATGAGCCGATATTAGGTGTTTACAATTCGTTTAAAGGTTATTAACCCTGTGTTCGACCCGTCTGACTTAATGGCGGTGGTCATGCGCACTGTAATTGAATTCTCTTGTTGTATGACAAAATGGAAATATAACAAATTTATAAATAACAAGTTCCTGATTTATACGCGAAAGGTAAGGAAAACCTCAACATTTGCTACCCGGAAAATAGTGGTTATACCAACACCAAGTATAAAGACGTGGTCAAACGATCAAGTTCAGTTTATCACAATAATTAAATATTGTAATTTAATATTCAGTATTAAACTTACTTTGTGTGACAGATAACCCCTTTGGTCACGTAATCTTCGCAGTAATTTTCTGGTTTGCACCAAAACTGTCCATGAATTCACGATGACGTTATTGTAGTAGTAGTAGATCCAGTTCTAATTTTTACACTAATATTTGCGAAAAAATAACAAGTTTAATTTGAAATCAATGTAAGACGTCACCCAGAACATAATAATATCAGTACAAACAAGCCTGTCTCGTATTGTTATGTTCCACTTTAATGATTGTTAGCAAAACTTATCGAATGTTGATTCAAGATAACAGCTACACTATTTAGAGATGTTTAGGTGATTCGGTCAATGACTTTACTATTATTGGTTTTAAGTTATTTTAGAAACCATTTGTTGTTTTCATTTTTGAAACATTCTTGACCGAGTTGCAAAAGTTCTTATGTGACGGCCTACAAGACTGAATTTATTCTAGTTCGTTATGTTATCAGGCTAAAACAAAAAATACATCCATTTCACTGTCACATTCATTGAAATAACAGTCTTGATGATAGTTGTGTATCGTGATAAATATAATATGTTAACACACTTTATTATAAAGATTTTCTTCTTTTATATTAATGTAAATAAAACAAATCGTGGAAATGCTCTCAATTTAATTGGAATGGAATGTTTTAGTTGACCCAACGTAGGGAATGTAAGGGCATCTTCTTGGGCATCAAATAAATTCTTATGCATATCAAAATATTATGAAGTTCTGCTGGAACAAACTTGTTGGATAAGAGTTATTTCAACAGAAATGTAAAAGTTCGTCTACTAAAAGCTTTCGACATCGGTAGTTTCTGTGGATCTTTAGCCCTAATATTATAAGAACCATAAAGAATGAGGAATGTTCTCTTTAGTTCTGATTTAATGGTTTGTTTTATGTTTCCTATTATATGTAATGAACACGTACGTCCTTTTGACTTTAATATTAATGCAGGATGTGTCCTTGCCATTGTAGCCATTATGTGAAAATAAAGGCATGACGTAAATACTAATCATCGGGAAATACCAGCGATAATATCTTTTATCAGCGTCTAAGCATAACCTTAGTTTATATTTTAGTTTATTTATAGTTGATAGTGTTATAGTGAAACATGTTGTAGTACATGTTTCAGCTGCAATATCAGATAGACCAGAAAAACAAACGGGGTACGTAAAAAGCCGGCCAAGAGCGAGTCAGATTCGCGCACCGAGGGTTCCGTACTTGCGACATAAACGGCCATATCTTTTGACTGTGTAGACTCTTTTGTTTAGCACAGCTCCAAGGGAATAAATATTTGAGTATATGGTTTTAATTTCAACTCGATACCTCCATGCGTTCCCGAGATAAAGAGTCTTGACGGACAGACAGTCGGACAAGAAAGACGTGATCCAATAAGGGTTCCGTTTTTTCCTTTTTGGGGTACCTAAACCTAAAAACAAGCCTGTTTGCAACATGGACACTTGAACAGACTATACTTACGATAACACAGCCTACCCTTTTGAACAAGGGTTAGCTGATCCAATGCTGACTTCAGCAACACTTACGGAAAATGCGTTGCTTTTCACTTTTTTGAGGAAAAGGTTAACTTAATATTTTCTACTGATTAGTCTGTTAATTTATTTAATCCAGCTGTTACGTTATACTTAAATGGTAATCAATGTATTACCCAGTAACAGTATTCTTTTACCCAGAAACTGGGTTGACGAAGTCAGATAGGCAATATACATGTAAAATATGTACTGGTATTCAGATGCATTCGTTTAGATTGGAGGTCGATTCTAGCATAGTTGCAAAAACGCTAGGTAATGGTTAGTCATTGTAAAATTAATCTGGCTTTTATAAAAACATAATATACCTAATATTATATTTAAACGGTTACTAAAAAAAGAAAACATCTTGAAAAAAAAAACCATAATAACTAATGTTATCTGACGTATTTTATTCCATTGACGCAAAACATTTTTTATTACCACGAATATTATTGTCCTATGTGGTCCAAACAAAGAGCGATTAATATACAAAAGGCACTTCTTTTCATAAAGACATACTGCTCATGTTCGAGTACAATTATGACCTATTACATATTTATTATTTCACTGACCATTTACGCATGATATATGTATGTTATTCATTAGTTTCATCCGATACTGATAGTGTCGGTAAGATTATGGTAAAGAATGAACAAATATTTTCAAGTTTTACCTTAAAAGCAGGCCATGCACACAAATGGGCTGCTACGCATGTTTTCACCTGGTTGGCGCATTATTGTTTACTCGTGCCACGGTATAGTGGTATTGTGTGGTAATAATGCCCAGTGGGTAATGATTCATTATTTATCGCGTTTGTGTTCCTATGTAAACAAACACTGCGCACTTGTTTCTACGTTGTTCGGCACGCTTGTGTTAGAATTAGGAAATTAGTAGGTTTCTTTGTTCTTTGTAGTATTCTCAATAAGAAGTTGGTTAACATATTTACGAACCCGAATTAAATTATAAAGTTATAAGTGGTTCCAAAATTACTAATGCATGTATAGTATGAAGAATGGAAGAAATATATAATACATATAGTACCACTGTAAATTTTGGGTACGACGTAGTCGCGTTATACTTATAACCAAGGCTTAATCGCGTTGATACTATTGTATCATGGGCTTTACGTCGTAGCTGCCTAGAACCTACGGCGTAGTGGCGTTCTATCCAAGGCGTATTCGCGGGGTCTACGGCTCAGTAGAACGGGCTTTTCGGCGTAGCCGGGTAGTACCTACGGCGTTAACGTGGGGTCTACGGCTTAGTAGAATGGGCTTTTCGGCGTAGCCGCGTAGTACCTACGGCGTTCACGTGGGGTCTACGGCTTAGTAGAATGGGCTTTTCGGCGTAGCCGCGTAGTGCCTACGGCGTTATCGTAGGGTCTACGGCTTAGTAGAATGGGCTTTTCGGCGTAGCCGCGTAGTACCTACGACGTTGTCGTGGGGTCTACGGCTTAGTAAAATGGGCTTTTCGGCGTAGCCACGTAGTGCCTACGGCTTTATCGCGTGCTCTCTTTGGCGTAATTACGTAATAATTATCTGTAACGCAGTCCCATGGTCTATACATCGTAATCACATAGTATCTATATCATCATGAATGTGAAATATTTTGCTCCAAAGCTGTCCGTTAAATAAATAGGGAGTGTTTAAGTTAATGAGGTTTCGCTTCAAGGCCCCTGTCAAACCGCCGCGCCGTAGCATTACGTGGCAAGCTGTCCAAGGTTCTGAATTTGAAAGGGGCTTGTCATACGAAACCGCTTTTCAATTGTATGTTTAATATGTTTATTCAATGTAATATCATGGAAGAGTAGTAAGGAGAATTGGCTAAGATAGGCTTACTATCAAATTTTAAATAACGCAAATAGAATGCATTGCTTTTGAATTCATCGATATTTGAATTATTTATGTTGGGTAACCAATAATTAATTATTCAATAACCACACCATTTTCCTGTATCTATCACATTGATTCAACAAGGTCACTTTGAACTTGAACTTCTTAGTATTGAAGTTTTGGGCCATCGCATCGTCCTTGTGCTAACCGCTAGTGGAAACTTTAGACTTCTTATTTAGGTTCTTGTTTGTCTTTGTGGTTTGTAATAAGTAACTTTTTTATGATTAATTGTTTTCCATTATTTAACCAATAGAAACAACTATCTACCTTAACCTTTAAATAGTAATCATCACTTATTCATGGCTCGGTTGACATGCCAGTAGTTTGATCTAACCGCATTTCATAATCTTCATATAGGGCAATATGCACTTTAAGTAAATCCTTACTAATATTATAAAAGCAAAAGTGAGTTTGTTTGTTTGTTACGTCTTCACGCCTAAATGGCTAAATCGATTTTAATGAATTTTGGTACAGAGAAAGTTAGGATTGGGACCCTGGAGACTGAATATGCTATTTTTTTAAAAAAAGAGGGAATGTATGAGGAAGAAAGAGGATAGAAAAGGGAAAACTTATCATTGCTATTAAAATAAATAAGGCGCAAGGGCAAAAACTACAGGTAGCAGGTACCTGTAAATCAGAAAAGGGGAACTGTGTTACCCCGAATTTACTGCGAGCGAAACCGTGGGCAAAAGCTAGTGTTTTAATATTCAAATCGTCTTAGTGACCGTTTAAAACACGGTTTTTTGCGTGAATAGAGCAAGACTTGGAAGTATTGCTCTATTTCCCACAAGCCTCCGTTACCGTATTAGCATAATACAGTAACAGCTGTATTAAGTCTCAGATACAGGAGTAAATAACATTTTCGTCCTTCATAGTTTATTCACGTCGTCACTAGACTGGCTGGCGCGAGTACTTCGCTCTGATCAATGCCGTGACGGACTGTGCCATTGTTTGATTTTTGTCGGAGCTATTCAACCATTGAGCACAAAACTGTTCGTTGATTGAATTTGTCGTCCAAACAAGACACGGTCAGGTGTTTCTGGTTCGTTTTATGTAACAACCAGAGCTGCTTACTAAGGAAGATGTGGTGCTTGTAGCCGTTGTCTTTATTATTAAATTTAATGATTACTCTACCCAATTTGATGTAATCTCTTACCAGGCCATTGTTTTCGTATTTGTTCTGTAAATTACTCCTCGGTCACATTGTACGGCACCCTAATTTTGTCATATGACTGTTTATGCCTCATGTGACATCGTGACGTGATTTGCATGACCGACTGCCTGGCTCCATAAAGTGGAAGCAACTATAATGTGTGACAGCAGTTCGTAGAAGGTTTGTAACACGATACAGCTGAGTAATAAACGAATAGGTACTCTTGACTATATAATTACGAACGCAGTAAAGTAAAATTAGCCTTCGCGGTAAATACAACTTTTAATAATGTTTCAATTAGAAAAACATGCTTCTTTAAGAACATTTTCATTAGGTTTTCGTAATTTTATATAGGTACTTTCCAGTGCAACGAACATATGTGGTTAGTTGAAGTGTTAGATATCGTTGGTAATCTGGTATTCGATTACCTGTACACGACACGTGTTTTATTCTTAGCCGGTTATTTGCACCACGTCTCTAAGTAATTTTCCATAATTACACGCATACTGTCTAGGTAATTGGTTACGTAGTGCTTGTGCGATTTACTGGTAGTATGCGAAGGCAAATCACATTACTATCCGTTATCCGTTCCCTTGCGACCGCTGTTGCTAAGCGTACACTAATCGCCGATGCTGCAGATCATGTCATCTTTTTTTGTTCTGCTCTATGCATAACGCTTACATAATCAATACATAATACGTTTTTGATTGCACAATCGCATGTGGAACTAGACTGGATGACACTACATTATTTTTAAATCGCGACGTTAAAAATCTGTCTGCGCGGCAGATTCTCTTCAAAGTTATCGTGTAACATCGATCGCTTTGTCGGAGCTTAGTCTCTGTCTGGCTTTTTGTAGATAGTATCGATAGATAGATGTCAGACGATGCCTGTGTAAGTCGCCCCACTTGGCTAGTCTCCATCATCTCTTGTAACGTTAATAATAATCTCCTGGAGACGCGTCTTAATTAGCTTTATCGATTTTAGCATCAGATAACAAGCTTTAGTGAAGATAAAATCTCTATTTACAGCTATTTCAAATTGTAAATGAGTTGACTTGAGGCAAAATGTTGTCAAGGTTATTTCAGTACGAGTTTGTATTGTAATGTACCTGCATATTTTTTTGTTTGTGTTAATGAGCAAAACGTCGGAAGGATTCGCCGATTAGTGTCAAACTTGTTGGTATATACACACATCAAAAGTATCTAGGGATCAACATATATTTTTGCAATAACTTTTCTCCTGATTGATATTAATTAAAATTTTCTTTAAGGATTCATCAAATAAAGTGTTTTCGTTTGTCACAGTAACGATAAACCAAGTCACCTTTTGAATTAATAAAGAAATTTGCCATTTTCCTAATAAAGGGATTTTTGACATTTGAACCACTAACATTAAAGTTCGAAAAAAAGACTGAAATAACAGTTTTCTTTAAAATTTTATTGGGTAACTTAAACAATTAATAATCCGTGTTTCTACCGCGAACACTAACAACACAAGAACATCGGTTTGGCATACTCAAAATGAGTTCATCCAAATCACGCTGTGGAATGGCCGCCCATGTTCGTTGCAACAACAAAAAAAAGGTCTTCTTGCGACTGGATACCCTCCATATTCGGCAGAGCTCTTCTCTGTAGCATATCCCATGCATGCTCAATCGGGTTCAAGTCTGGCGACTGAGCAGGCCAGGGCAGGACATTGATGTTAGCTGCGGCGAGAGTCTGTCTTACAACTCTTGCGGTGTGCGGTCGTGCATTATCATGCATTAACTGAAATAAGGGACCGATTTGCACTTGTAGAGGAACGATGACGTCTGATACAATCGTCTCAGCATAAATTTGAGCGTTGAGGTTGCCTCTGATCCAAATCAACTCAGTTCTTCCGCCGATCCAAATACCCGCCCATACCATGATGGTTCCACCACTATAAGGATGGACTTCCTGGCAGGATTTTAATCGCTGTTGGCGTCCAGGGGTTCTCCAGTGTCGTATACGTCTTGTATCCGGTCTCATACCAAAACGAGACTCATCAGAAAAGCACACGAAACGCCATTGTTCTTCTGCCCAATTTCTGTGTTCAAGAGCCCATTGATATCGAATCCTACGATTGTGCATTGCTATAGGTGGTACCCGTAGCGGTCTTCGGGAATGAAGGTTCACTTCATGCAAGCGGTTTCTGACTGTTTGGTCGCTAATTAAGTTCCCTGAAGAGTGATGAAGCCTCACGGCTAACATCATGGCGGTTATTGTTGGAGCTCTTCGAGTTAAGATTTGAATGTATCGGTCTTGTCTCCGTGTGGTGCAGCGATACCGTCCTCCATGGCGCTCAGCCACGGTACCAGTGCTTCGGTAACGTGTCCAAAGTCGACTGATAACACTCTGACTTGTATTCAGAGCTAAAGCTACAGTACGTTGCCGGGAACCAGCTTCTATCATTCCCACGGCTCTGAGCATTTCTTCCCTGCTTAAATGACGTCGCCGCTCCATAATAACGTTGGTTTTAATCAGTAGTAGGGAAACAGTAGCACTAATAATGTCTTCAATGCGTTGTATGTTTTTATAGGGAAAATATGGACAGCTTATTTTCATCTTTTACTCGAATTTGATTGAGAGTTCCTGATTCAAATTATGAAATGCACCAAAAAGGATCCATATAAATTTATAAAATCATAAATTTATTACAAAGCCACATCTCAATCTCAAGAAATCCGCATAAAAATGCTTGATCCCTAGACACTTTTGATGTGTGTATTTACAAAATACACCTGTCATGTGTTTACATTTGTCGTTTCATGATATTGTTATCTATACTATACCCCATAATAGCCAATGCTTGACCGATACCATAATATTAATATGAGTATATTAATATTATGGTTTTATATTTGTATTTGAAACGAGTTTAGCACTTTTTTGAAGATTTTAGTTCATTTTGTGCTTTCGCGGATTTTTTTGCGGATGGGAAATCATCAATTAACTGCCTGCGCTCTGGGCGGGTGAGTGTCAGACTTGTACTGACTAAAACCCTTCTTTTGCCCTTTATGTTCTGGGGCCGCGGTATCTCTTTCGAACAACCCGCAACCTCGATGTATTATATAGATGGTATCACAAAGTAAAAGATCAATCCTGTCGGGCATAGCAAAATTAGGAGAGAGGAAATACGCTAAGTATCAGTTCAAGGAAATCCTGTATGGCATCATTTCTGTACGAAACTCTACTTGGTTCTACTTGTGAAATAACATGAGTTTCGAGACCTAATTTTACGCATGAGTTTCTTCATTTTACATTTACTACTGTTGTCATTAAAGCCGTGATTATTTTCGTGGTTCTGTTGATTTTAGCACTAAAATCACATGGGGTTTTGACGTCCGGGCGCCAATCGAAATTGGTTCTAACATTCTTAGCCTACATTTAATATTAGTACCTACTTATATCGTTGTTTGTGAGGGTCAAAATTAGCACAAAGCTTAAACACGATTTCTGACTTCTCATCCTGATTTGACAGTTAGTATTGCGGATAACCACACAATAGTCAGGTAAATTAAATTTAATCTAATTATACCCTTTTATCCGCTTTTGAATATGTTGTTGTACAGTTTAACACTCTAATTTGTTTACCGTGACTTCGACATTAATGAAAATTATTGGATTAACGCTCACGATTTCATTTTTAACTTGGCTGTAAAGCTGTTGTCAGCTCTATTATATGAGAGCGAACTTTAAGTTGGTTGCTACAGTTGAAGGGGAACAACTTCCCTTGGCTCTGTTGTCTTAAGTATAATTTATGTAGTGGCACCGATACCATTAAAGCTTTGGCATCTCTTCGTGCAAAGGGCTCTAACGTGTTGATAACAGACACATAAATATTGTCCTCGTTATCCACTTACTCAGGCTTTAGTCCCTGTGTCTGCTTCTCACCGACTACGTGCGTTCATTAACACCAACAAAACTATGACTTCTACAAACTATTTTACTAAGTCTAGGATACACCCTCAACTATGTCTATTGACGTTCAACTTTCAAGGTGAACTATTTTACTATCAGACGTGCCATCCGGTGCGTCACGTTTTAGGAATTCCCGCCATCAAATTATAATCTCCAATATATTTCTTTACGACAACACCTTATACATTTTCGTTATACTGCACTATTTACATCGATACATTACTATTATAACAGCGACCTGGCGCCGGCCAACTATCGCTATTTATTACTTTTCTTGGAAAAAAGCCAAGTGTCGGTCGACATCAGCAAACTATCGACACATGCCAAAAGAAAGTCAAAGTTCGACGGCATGCGAGCAGTATATAGTACAAGCACTTCAGATATGTAAGAATGATCGACAATACTCCTGAACACACCTAAATCAAGACATGTAGAACAACTAGACAATGACATTTCTGGCACCTTTTTGTTATCATACAGAATGAGCTATGGGTCGATTGGCGCACGCTTTCATTATATAATATAAATCTTATTTGTCTAATTCTATATATTTTTTACATTTAAGTTTCTTACTTAGGTTATGTTGTGTGCATTTGTGGCATTATCACAATGACACGTTGCCCAAAATACAATACCAAATTTAATATTTATGTATATCAGAACTTATGAGTTCTGTCTGTTACATGTAATCTGATATTGTTATGAATTTTCATAACCTAACGAGAATTCACAAGAGCAACAAAGAATTAATATTTCAAAAATATTTAATAAATCGTGAACATGATATGGGAATTAATAATGTTTTCATGTTCCACACAGTGACAGATGCGAAAGGGGAAACAGATTGTTTATTTAAAAATCTCTCTTAAATTATATGCATATTTTTGTTGGACGCCTAATTACGAAAAATATTAGCGGTGATGAATGATATGCGAAAATTAACACAGTTCAACTGAAAACGCTTATATTAGGTACAAAGAAACCTGTAAGTTCTGATTCATATTATGGTTGCGATAAATAAAGATAAAATTACTTCAATAACAATGAATTCATACGTTGTAGCTACATCGGCAAAATTCTCAGGTAAATTTAACCACTGGGCTAATATTTAAAAAAAAAACGTGGGTGGTCTGTTTAGAGGCACTTTTTCGAATTTATCCAGCCAAACACAATTACGTGCGATTTATCGTTATTATGAAAATAGGAACATGCAATATACGGTCGAGATACAAACTAAATATTTACGTTCAAATGCGTGGCGGCGAGCGCGGTTAAATGAAGATACGCAAATTTTCGCAATACGCCAGTCTTCAGGCTTACTGAAATAGCTGAATATTATCACATGCGTCGGTCGAACACACGACTTTTGATAAAAAACATTCCATTCACAAAAACAAAAAGTTTTCTGCGATTGTAGGCCCCCTAATAAATGTCAATATGTTAAACAATTAGTAAAAATTTTAGTAAATATCTTTATTTGCATGATGAATGGCATCTTCTAGAAAGCGTCACCATTGGCTATACGAGCGTTCGTATTTCATGTTGATAAAGTCTATAATCTATGTATGTAATTTTTATAGAGCTGTAATAATGGTTGCGTATTTCTATTACGTTTGTGAGCAAGTCGGTCTGAATGAAAGAGATGTTACAATGAAGGTAGGTGAGGGTGGCTTTGTGTTTATCGGACGACGCATCGACTGTGGGGCGAGTGAACAGGGTAGGTACGAGGGTGAGGTGACGTCATCGCCTGCGTGACGCCTACTCCCTACGCACCGCGGCAGCCCGAGGCCAAGGCCTAGCAGTACTCCGACCCTCCAATACACTTGACATTGGGTGGACAAGCCATTCCAAACACGTCTACGGTCTAAGGTTAAGGTAGATTAAATAACTTTACCTAAGCATTTTATTTATGTACGTACTACGGCGAAATTCGATACCAATTAGTTAAATTGCTTCTGTGAATCGCAGAACGTTTATAAAAAAAAACTTGCTCTATACATAGAGCAATTCTAAACAATTTCCTCGGTAATGTTAACAACGATAACGTGTTATAACCTTAGCTAGCGGCTTAATAATGGTTAAAATGTTTTCTGCGAATTCTCCCCTGAATAAATATACGAGTTTTTCAGTAATTAATGTAAAAGCCAAAGTTGATGTTTGTTAGTTAGTAAATCTTACAGTAATGTCTAACAATTTGGATGAAAGTACGTTAGAATGTACCTTATGTTAGCAAAAATCTGGGATTTCATCACAGATAGCAGTGATGTAAAGATTTTAGTACCAAACGATGACAATATAGTCCCCAGCAGAGAGATGTGCGTAAAAATAAACAACTTTGTTTTGTTTGGCTCAGACAATTTCCTACTACTACGTATATTATTATACATAAAGCATGGTAGACACAATAACTCTTGATATTTATAAAAGCTATCAAAGATAAAGCTTTATCTTACTACAATCTAATCTTTAACTAAAGGTTATGAAATGTCTATAAATAATAGCAATTGTTGTAAGAAAACGCAGCGTTTTAAATTATGTCATCAGTGTAAATGGAAATGTTGACGCTAATCTTTCAAAAAGTATAAGTAAAAACGATTTCGTTAAAAAACGTGGTATGTATTTGAATCTTTGTCAGGATCATTTCATGTATGGGCCGAACATGATGATCATTTTTTTTACTGACTCTACAGAAAACGTGACTTTCCTAATAGTATATTGGCACGTTTATGAAACCGTGGTCAAAAACAAACAGACCATGTGATGTGACTCATATAGATGTGTGACTCTCAAGATGCTTAAATTGATTAAAATTTGCATTGAAATTATGTAGGAACATACTGTAGTTCCGGTAAGACTATGACTCATTAGAAAATACTTAGGTACAAATCTATAATTATTTTTCGTCATTGAATCACCATGATATTCTCAAGAAATACTTTGATAAAGTACTGATACAGATAATTTAAAGTGGTTCTTAGAATTTGCGAGGTAATAAATTGAGCAAGTTCAAATGCGTAATAGGTTTTTAAATTAATTACGTAATACACGCATGAATCCGAAATGATAATAATAATAATAAAGCTTTTTATTTCCGTATAAAAGTATGTTTTTACATTTCAAAGTGTTAGTAGGTTACTTAAACTAGGTTAGTTTATAATTATGTTTGTTATATACTATATTTCTAGCTGTTCCTTTTACACGAACCCCTTTCGGGTAAAAGCCTCCTCTAATTCCTTCCATTTGTCTCTATTTTGGGAAAATGTCAACCAGTCTTTACCTGCTAATTCTTTTATATCGTCAGCCCAATGTTTAAGTGGTCTGCCTTTGCTTCTTTTTCCAGCAGGTCCTGCCCATTTGGTAGTTTGTAGAGACCATCTCTTATCTGTGTATCTTGACAAATGACCAGCCCATTTCCACTTAAGTCGTAAAGCTTGTTCAAGAGCATCTGTAAGCCTGGTTTTCCTCCTTATGTCTTCACTGCGAGTTTTTTGTATTTTTCTTATTTTAAGCATGCTTCGTTCCATTGATCGCTGGCATGTTTGGATTTTACTTTTTATTTTATTTGTGAATGTCCATGTTTGACTGCCATAAGTTAGGCTTGGAACTATACATGTATCCATGACCATTTTCTTTAATTTTAAATGATAATCTCCCTTCAAAATGTCCCTGTGTAGCCAATACTTCTTCCATGTGCTGTTGATCCTTCTGTTCACTTCCTCTTTATTACTGTTTTTGTTGAATGAAACTTGTTTTCCGAGGTACACATATTCTTGTACATAATCAATCTGTTGTCCAAAGACCTTTACAGGTATTTGTATGCTGTTTGTCATCACCTTAGTCTTGTTTGCGTTCATTTGTAGACCACATTTTTTACTTTCATATGCAAGAGATTGCATCATTTGTTCTAACTCTTTGGCAGACTTGGCAAACAAAATGATATCGTCTGCAAATCTCAGATGACTAAGGTGGTGTCCTAGTACGTATAGGCCATTCTGGCTCCAATCAAGGTTTCTGAAGATACATTCCAGTACTGCTATAAAGAGTTTCGGTGATAGAGGATCACCTTGTTTGACACCTTTCTCTATTGAAATCTGTTCTCCTTTATTTTCCATCTTGATTCTGCTTTTACTTTGAGAATAGATGTTTTTTATGATGTTGATATATGTCTTACTTACGCCACAGACATTGAGGGCTTTCCAGATAGAGGTGTGGGTTATGGTATCAAATGCCTTTGTGTAGTCTACATAAGCCACATAGAGAGGTTGATTGAATTCTTTATATTTTTCTAGTATTTGTTCCAAGGTGTGGATGTGGTCTATTGTTGAGAACCCTGAGCGAAAGCCTGCTTGTTCGATTGGTTGTGATGCGTCTATGATTGGTGTGGTTCTGCTCAAGAGTATTGTTGCGAAAAGTTTATAAATGCTCGGCAGTAGACTAATTGGTCTATAGTTCCCAATGTCTAGTGGGTCTCCTTTTTTGTATATCAGAACTATATCGGAATTACACCATTGTTTGGGGACCTTTTCTGTTTTGAGAGATAAGTTAAAAACTTGTGTTAGGTGTGAGAGCAAAAGGGGGGCCCCAATTTTTAAAATTTCATTAGAGATGTTATCCGGACCTGGACTTTTCTCTGTTTTGAGTTTTTTGAGATGTTCAAGAACTTCACACTCATCAATAGGTTTCACTGTTTCTTCTTCCTCTTCAATGTGACTGTCTTCTGTTTCAATTGTTTCCGAATGTTTTTTATACAATTCCTTGTAAAACTTGGTGGCATGGTTGATTACATCTTCCCTTGTTTTCGTTTCTCCAAATTCTTTTTTGAGTTTTCCTATCCAGTTTCTGTGTGTCATTAGTTCTTTATAAGCTCTTTTGGAACTTCTATATTTATTTAAGTTTCTCTCTACAACTTCTCTTTGGTATTTATTGTAATCATTTCGTATGGCCTTGCTGCACATCTTGAACAGATTCTTTAGCTCTTCTTTCATTTCTTTGGTTTTGTGTTTGGTTTGCATTAGTTTAGTGCGTTTATCCATTAAGTCTTTTGTTGTTCTGCTCAAGATGTTTGTCTCGTCTTTTGAATTAGTATATTTTATTTTTAGGCTGCTTGTGATTGCATGTTCCATTTTATCATAGTAATTTTGTACATTATTTTCTTCAGGTGGTACACAGAATTGTGTCTCTAGGTTTTCGTTAAGGCTTGCTAAATACAATAATTTTTCATCGTAAGTTTTAGGTATTCTAGGTAATGAGCTGTAAGTTTTTCTGCTTTTCTTTGGTGATTTCAAGCTAAAGGATGATCTTAGTAGTCTGTGGTCCGATGGGAATGGCACATTATTTAGTACTTCTATGTTAGTTATTTGCTTTGGTTTGTTGCACATAATGTAATCAATTTCATTTTTTGTTTTTTGGTCTGGAGATGTCCAGGTCCATCTGCGATCCGCGTCCTTTTTAAAATAGGTGTTCATTATGCTCAGTTTTTGTTCGCAGGCATACTGTACAAGTTTGTTGCCTCTCTCATTTCGTTTTCCGTACCCAAATTTTCCCATTATATTTTTTTCATATTTTTTAGGTTGTCCTGCCTTAGCATTGAAATCTCCCATTACAATCCGAAATGATATAAAACATTAAGTT
Source organism: Ochropleura plecta (assembly GCA_905475445.1). Taxonomy (NCBI): domain Eukaryota; kingdom Metazoa; phylum Arthropoda; class Insecta; order Lepidoptera; family Noctuidae; genus Ochropleura; species Ochropleura plecta. The sequence goes on from FR997735.1 coordinate 6,554,313, forward strand.
TGAAAATGTTCTCGACAACCAAAAAAAACGATGGTTTCTAATGACAATACATTGTGTTTGGTAATATGTTTGAACCGTCCACTGTAATTCTAATATTACCATTCCTTAGTCTTAACAGAACAGAACACAATGTATTAATAAATGACATTGTCAAGGGTTTGGTTGTCAAGAGTTTATAAAAAACCGCCAGACCTAAAAGCCTGCATATTTATATATATAATAGATTGTGGGATATTCGAAAACATTCAGCCGTCTCGAGGCGTTGTATGAACCGTAAAGTTGTAGTGAATTCTTTCATATAAAAAGTAACCTTATTCCCGAAATTCCTTCTTTCTCATAAGGGAATGAGACGTCCTCGGTATGTCTCGGCGCGGTGCTCTGACCTTGTGGTTGATTTATCGGGAGACGGGAATCGCACTGCGGCAATCCGGACCAACCTTGAGCAGTGTGAAGCTTTTGTGGATCTTCCTTAAGTCTTACTTAAATGTTGCTAAGAGCTTTAATCGTCAAACAAAAACTGGTGCATTTATTCCTTGCTTCCTTTAATATTGTATAGAGGACAAATTGTGGGAGGCATACTAAGGGGTGTATATTGCGTGGGTATCACGTTCGAAGCGTAGGCGTCAGGTGGGCGGTGCCTGCTTCGCTTTTAATCCCTTATAAGTTGTCTCTGTGCCTCTCTTACATAATCATGTTTTTACGATTGATATATAAAAAAGGAGCTCGGGCTAAATAATAGCAGCCACTCGGGTCGATCTTCATCTTAAGCCGCGCTTGCCTAGGTTGGTCTGTGGATGGGTGACCATCCGTTACATACCTACTGAGTTTTCTCCGTGCCTCAGAAAGCACGTTAAGCTGTTGGTCCCGGTTGTCATTTATAGTGAATTCCAAATAATCAGTTTTCAGATCATAAACTATGATCTGAAAACTTCTAAAAGTCCAAAACTCTCCCGCATATCGTATCGCTTGTGTTATATCGCTCTTATTTTTTAAGAACATCATTGAACTGTATAATGTTTCTACCTGAAAGCTAGTCCACATCCATATGCACCTGCGTCATTGTCTCTTATAAAATATTCAGAGTTTATTCGACGCTCGCCTACCTTGCCTCCACGGTTCCACACGCGATTCTCGTCTAAACTTAGCCTGTAATAGCGGGACTCGACCATTTACATACTAAACATATTCACTTCATCATTGTGCCGCTAGTTACAACTCCCTCAATGTTATTATGTCCCAGATAAAAAATCCGATGGTCGAGAAATGAACGGATGTGCGCAACTGCGCATGTCTAACCTACATTGCAATAACCCGAAACTCTTCATCGCAGCGGAAGTCGGTAAACTTAAGGATAAATGATGGTTGATTTAACCTTAACCTTAGTTTGTGACCTCATGTGTTCGTACTAAAGTCAATGAATGACTTGAAGGAGGAAAAGTAATTTAAACTGAACGTTTATTTGTGTAGGGATTCTTTTTGGACACTTAATGTGCCAAAATTTTATAGGATCACCTTAGGGGACTTATAACACGCGCGCCTCAAAGAGATGTCAGCAAAGCAGAGGGGCTTGCCAGAGCCTCCGCCTGCCGGGGTTGCGGGTTGTTCGAAAGAGAAACCGCGGCTCCGGAACGTAAAGGGCAATAGAAGGAACATGGGTGGGTTTTAGTCAGTAAAAGTCTGACATGCCCCCCCGCTCAGACCGGGGGAAGTCATTTGATGATTTCCCACCCGGAAAAAAAGGGGGACTTATAAAGAATTTATATAAAGAGAAATTGGACAATAACTATGTCAACTTAACTATGATGCAGTACTGTTAAATAGGATTAAGGAAGTATCGCCCTACCACCGTACTATCACATTTCAAGCGACCATGTACAACGCTTAACACTTGACCTTAGATATTTGACCTTCGGATCGACACGTGCGATGACCATAGACTTTAAATATTTAATTGTACCCGAACAACACGTAGTCGTTTTTCATGTTTAGAAAATGTTAGAATTTTTTAAGGAATCCAAAGCGAAAACGGGTATTATTTCAGCAGCAATATTATTTACGTTGTTTTTCTGGACATACCAAATAAAGTCGAATGAAACAAAATATTGTTTATTTACTTATCACTGGTGACGAAATAGACACGATGATAGTGAATTTATCTATAAATTAATATTAGAATCTAACATAGAAGAATAAGTGAAAGCTATTAACTCGATTTCGTACCGAAAGACCAAATAAGGACAACGGTTGCTTTAAGGCATTGTTTTTTAATAATACACGATTTATATGCTATTTCCAAGTCAAATGCTGTTGCTATTCGTGGTTTCAATCCGTAGTAATACAAGTGTGTGGCGGGGTGCCCGGTACCGCCTCTACCAATAACTATGGTGTCATAAAGATGTCACTTCATAGATGCGATAATAGAATAGTCTTGACTCTTCTTTAAAATATACATAGATACAGATTAAGTAATGTGCTTCGAAGAGGAGAGAAAAAATGGAAGGAAAAATTATTGTGTCACTTCAACATGGATAAATAGACTGGACGAGAGACGGAATTAGCTCAATAATCAATCAGTCAATCAATCTATAAGCCTGTCAAAAGATTAAAATAATATCGTACCATATCTCCGGGAATACCAATATTAAATTTGTACTCAGCTGTTTGTTTTTCAATCTAAACTGATTGACAACATATTTTGGTGAACCTTCATCGTTATTTTCGATGCTTCCTGATCTGTCTGTTTAGTCTAGGATACCAATTAATATTTAAATCGTATCAGTTATTTTGGTTTCAAGCTGCATCAACAAGACCTTCAGATATTTTCGCAAGTCTTAGCAATCGATTAATCCAGTTCTATTTGAAGACTTTAAAATCAATAGCATAGAAAATACGTTGGTATTAAACAGGAGATTAAAAATAGGATTTCTGATGAAGGAAGTGTATTTGTGAATTGTCGTTGGAAACCGTGTTGCTATGCAAGCAAACTACAAACAAAAAAACAACAACAATGCCTGCATTATGCTTGGTTTGTGTGTTGATATCCAGACGATCTTATCGTAAATCACAATAATGTATAAGTCTTTAAACTGACATGGTTACTAAATACTAACATTATTATTTAAACGGGATATTTACCATGTTGTTGTTCAGTTCATCCGTGATCATGGCGTTTGCAACGTCGCCGCAATATCGGAAACTCGAAACAAACATGGTTAATATCCCGTTTCAAGTTTTACAAATATTATGTCTGTACGTTTTTAATATTTAATTCTTGTAAAGTCTTAATTTACTTATATTCCATCGTTTAGTAAGCTTATAAAAATCAATGCATAGTCGTGCTCTTTTCCCCAAAGGAATGACCAGCGTAATCATGTCATTCTTAATGCCATATATTAAAATATAATATTGTCATTGGGAGAGATGAGTTGGTTGAGAGGTTGTACATGACTACCTATCCATTGTTTTCTTGAGAATGTCTTGATTATTTCTTGTCTGTACCCTCTTTAGGCGAGTGAAAATAAACTTGAGGAGAATTGTGACGCATAATTTTCTTGGAAACTCTTGACGAATGAATCAGAAATTTTCGCAACGAATACAATAAAGTTGTAACAATGAAGAACTGTTACAACGATATTAGTTTAGGATTTCGTGTAGCTGCGTACGGCCTTTTTGTCTTTCGAACGGGAATTGGAGTGACATTTCTGGGAAAGTTTAAATTTATCTAACCACTGTTTGAGCTAAGAATGAATCGTTTGCAGCGTGTGGACATACTTTAATTAGCACTGCGGGGTGGGCTTTGGAAAATTGCCAAAATGTTTGGGGGAATTCACCCGTGGTTGAATTTTTGTTGAGTCTTGAGAAACAGACTGCAACCGGCCTCTGAAACGTGCTTTGTTCACCAGATGCGTAAGTTTAATGTAATAATCACCGTCCTGACGAAATCTTGTGGTTGCCATTGAAAATAGTTCGTTTATCAAAAGTTATTGCACGATTATAGCGATTAACAGAATGCTTTGATACAATACGTGTGAAATTATTTTCGTAATCCGGATTATTCCTGCCTTTTGGCCATGAACAGTATAACGTATAATCGTACATTCTTCAAATGTCAGATATCCTTCAGTGTGTCGCAATAGTGGTCGATAAACAAACAATGTTTATTATGTTTAGTTGTTAGGATTTGGGTACAATTTACTAATTCGTTGGTCGGTCATTCATGATGTCATGTTGATAAGGGTGCCGCTTCGTAGAGTTTGCACGCGATCTATATTCGGTGTTTTGCCGATAAGGTGAAGGTCAATGAGGCATTTGGTATAATTCATAAAGAACACTTAGGTTGTTTTAGGTTGAATACAAAAGATTCTAATTTCACAATAGCACTTGCTTCAATTCCTTATTATAAAGAAATTCTGCAATGTTATTGGATAATGTTATCTTAGCCCATGATTTGTAGTGGAAATTTTAACCACTTAATCCGAGTTGAACCAGCCGTTATCACTGTTATTATGGTAAAGATAATACTTAATCTTAGCTGAGCTAATAGGTTGTATTGTGAAATATAAGCTTCTATAGTATGTGTTAATACCAGGTGAAGGATTTACTGTTTCTCTAATATTGGCTTAGTTGCACATAAAATTTTAACTACGTATCGTTTTCGAACAAACATTTGTAGTTAGTAAACTAAGTTTTAATCCGATTTGAAAATTGTTACATAATATTTGTATAAATATAATGTTTAACACAATCTGAATTAGTTCTAATGTTCTTATGCCAACTCTTAAGGGTGGTTGTTGTTAACTTTCTCCAAATATAGTGGTTTCCCAACTCCCAACCCTCCGTGTTTTTATCTAGTCGTTGTTGTGCAATTTCTTGGCAAGCTTTAAACCTGAAAGCAATTTTTCAGCTTCAGCAGCTTTCTAAAAATTAAATTTTGAACACTAAGAAAATTCCATCTTTATTATACCTAAAACATCACAAAGTTGTGCCAGAATCATCAATCAATGAATACAATAAGACGAGCGGACACTGTCGCAAGTTACATTTGCAATATGTCACAAAAGTAAACACAATTGTTATCTTATCTGTTAAGTAATGTGCCCACGGTAATCTGTGCTCGAGAGAGGTACTGTGAAGCACTTGTGAACCATACGATGTTGGTGTCAGGTGCGCGGCGGACGTCCTACCCGGGCGCGGGAGCTCACGGCTCCGACATAAGCTTTACGACTACTAACTCTGCACAGTTTGACGAGGTAAGGACAAAGCTTCGGTACGGATTTAACTAACTTGTCGAAACAATAAGTTGGATTAAAAAAAAAACATGAATGATGTTTAATCTCTGCTGATGCAATACAAATGGTGTATGCATTTCTTATGGTGATGTTCTGCAGGAATTGTTATACACTGTCTGTGAACAGTGTTTAGTAGTAGTAGTAGTATGAATTTGTCATTTAGCTGATTGTTTTTTATAAATAAATAGTAAAAAAATCGTAGAATTCGTAAAGTGAATTCACAACAGTGGTAAAATGAAAACTTCTATGTATATTATAACATCGGAATTTGCTTTTACCTTGGCTCTAATTCGTATAGCGCAGTTTAGGATTTATAATGCCTTTATTGTTCTCAATCCGGGTGGAGTGACATTTCAGAGTGGGCTTACACAAAGGCATCTCATAAAGCCAGGGGTTGGCTCGGTGACAGCTAGCGTCGGGCTAATTATTGTGACTTGACCTTTATCATTAGAGAAAGCGTTTTATCATTAAAAATGTCTATTCAATGTGCCTTTGTATAAAGGGATCATTGAAGTCCAAGTCAAGCCCCTTGTCGTCATAAAACAAGCTTTCCATCTTATAATGAATATGTGAATAGAAAAACTAATGGATTTGACGGCTTTCTCATCTTTGACATGAAAATTGATTGTGACGATAACGGTACAAGAATCAGATTATAAGTCGTCCCCGCCATGTGCATAAACTGATTAAGATTTATCTTGGAAACGATTTTTGTTAGAAATTGTAACTATGTTATGTTTGGCTATCATAACAAAGTTATAATTTCTAATAAAAATGGTTGTTTGGTAAAACAGTTTATCTATGAAGCGACAAACTTTTGTCACTTAATTTATTCCTCAGGCAAAAGAAATGTTTTTATGAAGTGAAACATGTATAAATGACGTACTAAAATCATCCCAATTTATACGTTAAACGTTTAATATGTAATTGTTACGGGCACCTCATAATCAAAGTAGACAATAAATTCGTATCGTTTTAAGTTATTTCCTAACTGGTAATAAGAAGTGACCCTTTTGCATTTCGAATAGCATCTGAGCAGACTGTTAAGAGACAACGTCAATGCCCCAATTACTCCTCTGAATGAATATGTACCGACCAAATAAATAATCTTCCTTTCTATCGCCGGGGCACGTTATTGATTTTTCACGTCTTTAATGGACGACTTTGCGAATGAAAGCTTCCTATTGGTTTGCGTTTGTGAAGGGATAAAAATATCTTGTTAAAAGTAGTTCTGGACTCGATGCGTATGTGAGTTCTACTGCGTAGTTGCGTTTAGATTAAACATCTGGTGTTTAGATGGTACGAGTGTACCGGGATCTAAACCAGGTACTGGCACGAAATCAGGTGCAAAATTATAATAGAGTTTTGATTTGACCATGAAGTTTCTACGATTTTTCTGGGCAAAGATTTCCACAAATTCTGACTCTGTTATTTTTACTTTACTGTGCTTTTACACATGCTATCCTCCGAGACGTGGTTATTATTATTTTATTGCGTCAGTAACTGGCGCCAGATTGAAAATTTTGGCAGTTTCATGTGGATGCTTAATAACAAGTCCTGTATCTTCATTTACACTAATGTTCTGTGAATTAGCTATCTTACCACCATCGTTTAATGTTTATTTGGTAAAGCTGTTTCATCATTTGGTTGCCATGAATTGTAATGATCGAGTAGACTAGTTTCAACTATTGCATTATGTTGGAAGACTTCAACTTTACAGAACAGATAACAGTTGTGAAGCGTCTGCAGCATAAAGCTGATACTAAGACGATGATGGCTAAATTTTCTAGGAAATCTTTGTATGGTCTGTAAGCAATTTTACTCACACGCTGCTTTGCTTAGTTCTCACGGGTTCATTCCCGTACGATCTAGATTATGCTAGCTCTCAGATCTGCGTAATCATTTTGTGGTTTCCACACTGCATTCTAGTTGATATTTCTGGTATATGTTCTAAAGATGTCTTATATGGTAAATTTAAAATATTCTTAGTTGTGTCGGAGTACTACATGGAAAATAACTGAATTTGTTTTGTTTGACAAATTAGAAGTTTTAAATACCGACCTTGTTAAACAACAATAGCTTATTGTACATCACTACACGTTGTTTGATGAATAATAATCACCTAAGTGTTTGCAGTCCTAGTGGTGCGTTTGTTATTGCGTTACATCGGCTACCGGAACAAACGGTAGCTTTTCCGTCTTAATCACTATATTGTAATGTTACAGGGGTCATATGGGGTTCATTTACACGGCCCAGTAGTGGTCGGACAGGTACCTCCAGACGGGCTCCCGTGGCGAGACAATGCCGTCCCCTGCTGTTCCGGCTAGGTCGGGTATCCCGCGCGTCGATGTGTGCGACCTCTGTTCACAGATACGGCACACAGCGGCCTGCTGCGCAACATTGATTCGTGGTTCGCGCTTCGCCCGCTATCGCCTCTCAGTCACTAGTGCGCAACGCCAAGAGAAACAAGTGTTCGCGCTTCGCAGCGCTACTTTTATTTTTGCGTTAATTTTTTTTGTGCAAGTCTACGCTTCAACAAAGAAAACCTGTTTTATATTGCCCATGTATTCTTTGGTGAACACGAAAGAGTAGAGAATCATTTGTAAACTGTGTTAAATCGCTTAGCTCTCTACCTAGTTCGGTTCCTGTGTGTTGAGTAATATTCTGTGTCAGTTGTAGTGGTTGTGCTTGTGATAGAGTCGGACAATTTCATCGCGAACGTGTTCCAAATTGGGATTTCACCACGAGCGGGCTCAAGGAAGTTTATAGTCAAGTGAGTTAATGACGAAATACACGCGACTTAATCTGTCATTTAATTTCTCGATAGTGTTTGTGCTTTCTTTTTTCTGTAGTGTTTCCACCCGTCTGATTTACAAAAAGATGTATGCTAAATTAGAAATATGAATTGAAACTGGTTCGGCTGAACTTAGTGATGGATCGCTGGGTGGCTAATCTGTGGTTTTATTAGTAGTTCAAGCCGAAGCACAAGTGGATGCACCGCGGTACCGCGTGACGACACCGTATCGCGTCGCCACTCGCGCCACCACCACGGCCGACGTCACTGCCCCACTGCACGCTCTAGAGCGCCACTTATCTCGAATGGTGACGGTATGCTAGTAAACGAATCAATTTGTTTCATGGTTAAAATTGACTTTTGAATTTCAATACTATTGTACATCGGGTCGATAAATCTACTCGCGGTAATACAATTTAACTGCTGTCGACCCAAATGTTTTGTTATAATCCGAAATGCAACTGCAGAAATCAATGAACGTTTGATGAGTAAACAGACGCTTCGCAACAGTATAGGAACCGGACGTGTGTATTGATTTAAATCTGCACTTGATTTAGATGTTTCCGCTCGTTTATTTTGTGTTTCGTTGCCATGTAAATGACTACCTAAAAATGTAAAATCAAGCTAATCTGTATGTCCATAATGTATGTATTCAGCTTTAGTCCAGCAAATGTTTGCTATTTTTAGTTCGTATTAGAATAACATGATCTGATAACGTGTTATTTGAGGATTTTTACAATGTAGAAAAAGTATTGCACGTTTAAACAAAATTGCTTTATATCTGGAGTATCTGTACAAACATGCGAAGTAAGAAAAGTCTCTCCATAAGTTCTTGGACATTTAGAAAACTATCATTGAGTTTTATCAATCACAAGGGGACCGTGGTCTCCATCTTGAAGGAAACACACACACACAACAAAAACAAAATGTTTAACCTAAAGTAATGATGACGTACCAAATCGGAAGACTCTAAAGAAGTGTTGTTGTACTAACATCTGTTAGATGACGGGTTGCCAAATTGTGTTCCTTTTTGTAACACTGTGTCATCTCAAGTTTAACAAGCTCCATTTACACCTAGTTTTGAGTATGTTTTGGCATCATCTACAGATATACCGCGAAAAGTAGAACTTATGTTGTGCTTGGTTTTATCTAGTCCCCATTCCCTTGTGGTTTGAAGTATACGCTTTATAAGCATTCTAGACATATTGCTCTATCATCTGTTGGCTGCTACATACATTAACCCATGTGGTTTGAAGTTGGATGTAGTAGCAGAACTACATCAGCAGTTAGCACATTTGGGGGAAGTATTATCGTCTAGGTTTTGAATAGGCCCATTATTTTGGTTTGAAGTAGTACCGTGATATATCAGCAACGCATGATAATTGGGAATATATTGTAGGACCAACTGTAAGCATCATCACTAGCTCCATTAATCCAGTAACAAAGGGGAGTTTATCATTTTTCAAAAACGTTGTGTGATCATGTGTTTGGGAAACCAAACATAAATGTTGCTAGTAGAAATACTAGCCCCATTTATGACCCAACAGGTTCAAAATAGTCCCCTTGCAGTTTAAAATTATGCGCGTGCCTTTAAAATATTGCCGTAAAAGTAGAATAATTTATAGCTTCATCAAAATAAAGTAGCATCGCTTATGCACATCACAGACTATGAACCCTGGTAATGAACCAAAGATCTGTTTAGAAGAAACAGATAATAAAGTACGTAATCAACATTATAAATTATTTGAACCATAAAGGTTGCACAAGGCCAACGTTTACGTGAAAAATTGTTTGCTCATCTCAGTGCGACTTCGTCACTGTGTGTGTGTGTGTGTTAAATATTGCGTTTATTGTAAACCATTGTAATGAATGAGTTTTGAGCATTTTTATACGTTGTTAGACTGAAACCGATGTCAGACTGTAGACAGACATGTTGCGAATTTCAGTTAGGTCTTTCATAATTTTAAAATTCGTTTGGTAGCTAAACGAATTTTAAAATTATCATACCTGTTTTCATAATATACATGAAAATAGGAAGAAACTTTATACATATACATTAAGGATAGGAGGTATATACGTCGGCTGTATGAGAGTTGAAGACTCATTAGTTATTTTTTTTTTCATTAACTGTCATTGAATTTTCGTAGAGGGGTAATTTATCAGTTAGAAATATACCTGTCAAACTTGTAAAACCAGTTGAACACTCAATGAATATTCAATTTTTCTTACCATTTGCCATTGTATTGAATAATGAATGAATGTGATTTATTGAGGTACCAAAATCTTTTGTCTATCTTGAATCAAATTTCATAATATTATCCTTTTTGATAGAGCAAGACTCGTCGAAAGTGTAAGGTCTTGTGTTGCTGTATATAGTGCTAGGTTTGCATCGATCGCATTCAGTGAAAGTGTCGATGCGAGCTCGACCTGCGCCGGCGCAGCACTCGGCTCCGTGGTGTGTCGTAAGGCTGCGTGCTCCGAGAGGCTCTAGAAAGCTCTGTGGAATTTTCCATGGAAACAACAGAGCCTGCTGCTTTGTTCCGCTTCGATTTCGTAACAAAGTCTACTGCAATGACACTGAATATTGCATTATTGTTTCCTGCTGGTACTAAGTATGATAATTTTTATTGCACTTCCCAAGTGCAATTCGATCATTATGTTTATAAACAAGCGGAAACTGTGTCATGTTTAGAATAACAAACATTATCAACCCGTCCCGTTTTATACATCGCGTTGTTATGTAGAGGAGATAGTAGTATCTTAGAATGTCCGGAGCATCAATCAATCACGCTGTAGAAGCATATCGTTGAAGTAATTAAAGCTGGCACGCTGGCTGCAGTTGGCGTGGCACACTGCACTAGGCGCGTGGGCCACCACGTGATGACTCGATTTAATCGCACTTAACCACTCATGTCTACCAATTTACGAACAATCAGCTCCACATCTTACTTATTGTACTAATTGTGACAGCTAATTGTGTGTGGGAGTGTAAAACCATTCAGCGTTAACGATCAAGCACATAGCTATTACAGATGTAAACCACCTGCAGATCATTATGTAATCGTTTGTTTGTTAGTGGTACATACAGTTTTTTGTCGCGGTAGTCGGGTCAAGCTCAAGGCACATGATATACTTGTGCTCGCGTAGGCGCACACGTGAAATGTTTTTTTTTTGTGGTAAATAGAGAAAAGCGTTTATTTCCTTCGCGCGTGTTTTGTAATACGCTAATTTATTGCGCAACTGAGCGAAAATTATCGATATGTGCCGAGGTCGAGTCCGCAGTTCATATTGATTTCATTCATAAGTTAGCTAGCACTCCTAGTAGCTACTCACTACTTACTATTGCGACAAATTAAAAACAAATTTCCGTGAATGAAAATGATGAGTCAGTCGTTTGGCTCGATTGGCGTGTTTTCATTCAAACCGACATCGTCCCGATCCTCGCCAAGTATGACGATGATGGACGAGCCTTCTTTATCGTCGTTTTACAGCTCTATTCTAGAAACAAAAACACATAACAATAGAAATAAGTAAAAGCAAGACATGTCTTGGTTACGATATCGTAGACATTTTGGCGAAATTTCTGTAAGATGTGCAGAAATATGAACAGTGTTGAAAGATAAACTGCAGAGAAGATTAGTACAGACAAACACATTTTTATCAAACTCAAGCAGTTTTATTAAAAAACATTCGCAGAAAGTCAATCAGGCTAAATGTCTGTGTGTGACTGTCTGTGTGAGTACTCGAGACTGGCAGAATCAATAATGCTTCATACCGGTAATGCTATTAATATCAACGGACAGTTATAAATATCGGTCGCCTATCGACGGTAACGGATGGGTGCATCGATCAAAGTACTGGGAATCTGAACCGTGTGCCTTCCTACACATGAATAATTTCTTTAGCTCCATGAAGACTTGCAGACCGCCATGTTGTGAGTTTAATCTTCTCTTTATTAATGATCATTGGCGTCGAATAGCAACAGGTACAAAACAATCTAGAATAACTGTTGGCATATGTTTGTGGTGCATAAGTTTGCCGCATTCCATTATCTCGTGATCGAATTATACCATCGTTTTTTTAGATCTTCAATATTCAACTTATCAAGTTCAATGGCCTTTCTTTTAATATTAGCTTTCTTCTTGAAGATTTTATTGCAAATTCTGTTGCAATTTATAGGCTGTAAACACTTTCTTCAAATTCTTCGCTTCAGACTTAATTTTGTTGGACATTGTTTTTAAGTTTGTTGAGTTTATATCTTGGAACTAAAAACACTAGTTGTAGCCGCATACTGGCGCAACCTACTGACCCAAATTAACCAGTGCAAGTACATGGCGACCTCACATTTTCTAGGTTATCCCGGTCCCTTGCTGACAATACTGCAAAATTGAATAGGTTTTTTCAACGCGAGTTAAACTTTGGTTCTTCATATTGATTTAATTTTCTGTATAAAAATTCTAACGATGTTTCTAAATAATCAATGACATTGTAATTAACACTGTCATCCATACATAACAAAGTAAAGTTCAATCATTTGTTTCGGTACAGTTTGAGTTAAACTCGAATAAATGGGGGCCTCTGGAAATAATGTTGTCAGCCCGCAAGGAGATGTCAATGATATATACAGAAATATACGGCTGGATGCCCAGAATACTTGAATTCTTGCAGCGTTTGTTCACGTCAGGGTCGTTGTAGCACATTCTTGTGCATAAGAACCCAAATACTTAACATTTTCACAAACAAAAGGAAAATTAAACAAAACAGTCAACCTTGGAGAGTCGCTGTTATCAATGATGACTGTATCGTTCGACATCACCATATTGGTAAAAATGTTTTGTAAACCTGTTTATTGATCAAATATACATATTTTGAATAAGAAACAGTTTTTACTAAAATGTCAGACACTTGAAATATTGACATTGTACTTGGAGAGATTTCTGCTTCATTTGATTACTGAACAATCCACCTTGTGGACGAAAAAAACTTAGTGAATTGGTTGTTGATTTCTTCCTTGTTAAATAAGAGTACCTACTTTTTTCATCACAGCATTGTCATCAGTTTTTCATGATCGGCTATGGGTAGAAGATTTTAACCTGTCTGAATTAACAGGCCATGTGATTAGATCGGACGGACATCGAGGCGTCTTCGCATTACGTTCTATTCCCATTAGCGTTACGTAATAACCCGTAATAGTCACAATAACAGTTGCTCCGGTTGTCTGTCTCCTCGCGTAAATTTAACTATCTATAATGTCGAAACAACGGCTCCTCGTCTTCTCCAAACCGGTCCCACCCGGTTCTCAGCATACATGACCTTATTATCGTACGTTTACAAACATTCGCTTCTCTTCACATTCAAAATTCAAGCGAGCTTTGATCATTCGTAGCGTTGACACGCAAAAGGATCCGATATAGCACATACGCATACAATAAATTCTTCTTATCAAGAGTTTGAAGGTCTCGTCGATAATAATGTAGGCGTGGACAAATATTTTAAGACTCATACCTAGATCCTTTACTGATTTGGAACTGTAGAGCTACAGCTACCTATTATTACATAAGAAAGACTCCATGTTAGTTTATTTTGGTTCAGATTCTGGCAAACTATCACTGTTGTTTGTAACCGCATAATTTGGTGACGTGTAGTTTTTTGGGTAAAGTACCCAGAGTATTTCAGTATTTCCCGGACATGTGACGTATTGTCGTCGTAGTAGTAGGTGGTTCGTCGACGAACCTCGGACTATCGGAGAGGCGCACGGTGGGCTGAAAATCGGCTTTCATAGACTTAGGGATTTCAATTTGCAAGTGCTTGTTTTTATGCCGGATATCGCTTCTATTAGTCATTATTATGTACAAAAATGACACCCGAGTTAATTCTGCTCAAAACCGAAGGAAATATAATTTTTTTACGAAAAATTTGTATGAAGCTAGTATGAAAAATCGAATTATCTCCTAAACGGCATGTTTAACCGTAATATCCTTAGAGATGGTCATAGTGCTAATTATTTATGATTTTTTGGTTGACGATTGGACAAAAATTTTAATGCCGTTTTTTTTTTAAAAATCGTCAAAATATTTTTATTTGTTTTTACGTATGAAACGATTCCTTTTGGTGTTTATGTTGAAGAACACGGACTTTTAACTACACATAACATAAAATAGCATCACTCCTATATTTCCGAAGGAGTTGGCAGAGGTTTATAGTACACCCACACGTAGCCAACTATGTTTGAGCTAGATATTTATCAACACAAAATGAGTTTTAAAACTTTTCATACAACCAAATTACCAATTGTCTTCTAATGAGTCCAAAAAGAAGTGATTAAGTAACTACACTGATTAGGTCTTCTAATGAGTCTTAATAGGTGATTTAATGATTTTCAATATCTCACGACAATGGATTATATTTAACATTTCCTGATAAGTAAGCTAATTTGTTAATTAGCAGTGCTATGAGTTCTAAGAATAGTTAGTGACAATTATAGATTTTCATTAGCTAATGAGGAGATAACTAATGAGGGTAGTTACCTAATTATTGTCGTTTTGCAATAAAAGGACTAAAGTTTTGTTTTATAATTTAATTTGTTCACAACTGTGTAACTGCTAACACTAAATCTGCGACTATAAAATCTTAAAATGGAAAGTTTAATGACCAATTTAGACTTGTTTGTTCTTCTACGAAGTGAGAGTACTTCATTTGATCATGAAGTATTGTTTAGTGCAGTTGTATCCCGCATAGGCGATTGCCTGTCTGACGAAGATTATGTTGTTCTCAAAGAATTTTGTCGGAGATTTACGCGAGCCGCTTTACAAAGGTGGGAGAAATCCAACCGATTCCTTGATAATTTCAGGAGAAAGTACGAGAATTGGTTGGGAGCAAATATTGATTGGCCGAGTTTTGTGCAAACTTTAGTTAATCAAGAACCAAGTGTTGATGAGATACCAAGAGCGCCCTCAGTCTCTCCAGAACCGTCGACATCAACGTCCATTGGAACAATGACGAAAAGATCCCGTAAACCATTCGAAGACCTGGGAAGTAAACAAAAAAAGAGAAGATCTGATGAACACACAGGCGAAGGTTCCAGTGAATTGGCATATGCAGCTGCAGCACGTTTAAAAGAAGAAGGGCATGGAGATATCGCCTCTGTCATCGAATACATGATGAAAAATCCTGAAGCAGCCGCTAAATTAAATGAAACGCTTAAGAAACCAGCGAAAACAATCATATTTACGCCAGAAAAGGCGCTTGGATTGCTTCTTTCGCTAAAACTCTCAAAGTGGCAATATATTACGTTGCGTGAGGCTGCCATTCGAGAAGGTGCTAAAGATATTGATCCATCTTACTATAAAGTGCAACAAACTAAGCTTGATTGCTACCCTCCGAAGCAATCAGTGACAGTTACTGATTCATCGGCTAGGATTACACTTCAAGCTTTACTTGATATCACGGTTACAAGAATCCTTCAAAGCCTTTCTAACGAAGAGCATAACAAGCAGTTGAAGCTGATATCCAAGTGGGGATTTGACGGTGCTTCTAACCAAAGCCGATACAAGTAGAAAATTGAGGGTGAGGAAGATGATTCAAGCATTTTCATGACCTCCTTGGTGCCACTAAAACTGACAGATGGAGACAACATTTTATGGACGAACCCAAAACCATGCTTAGTTTTGTATTGTCGTCCAGTTCAGTTTACTTTTGTAAAGGAGAGTGAAGCAGTTGTCCTTGGGCTGAAAAAACAAATGGATGAAGAAATTGAGGCCCTTATCCCCACAGAGTGCAATAATAATAATAGGGTGACTCATCAACTAATGATGACGATGATCGACGCTAAAGTCTGTACTTACCTTTCTGAAGCTAGATCAAATGCATCGTGCTACCTGTGCTTAGCAAAGCCTACAGAAATGAACCGCTTAGATGCTGTAACATCAAAAATTGTGTGTTCGGACCTGTATGAGTTTGGCTTGTCATCCCTACACGCCCGTATAAATTGTATGGAATGTCTGTTACACATTGCATACAGACTGGACTTCAAACGGTGGGCAGCGAGAAGTGATGAGCACAAAGAAATGCTACAGACAAGAAAGAAAATAATTCAAAATAAATTCAAAGATGAGCTCAATCTGTTGATTGATATAGTAAAACAAGGCTCGGGAACCACCAATGACGGGAATACTGCAAGAAAATTCTTTGAGTTTCCTAATAAAACCGCAGCTATAACCGGTTTGGATGAAGACCTCATCAAAAGATTTGCTGTAATTTTACAAGCAATTACATCTGGAGAGCAGATCGATATAATAAAATTTAGAGATTATGCTCGCAAAACAGCAGAAAAGTACGTATTACTATACGACTGGTACTACATGTCGTCAACCGTTCATAAGTTACTAATCCATGGGGCTGACATAATCGAGAAAAATAATATTGTGCCGATTGGGACTCTCTCGGAAGAAGCCTCAGAGTCTCGAAACAAAGATTTTAGGAGGTTTCGAGAACATCATTCGCGGAAAAGAAGCAGGCAGGATTCCAATCAAGACATTTTAAATATGCTTGTTGTTTCTTCGGACCCTTTGCTAAGTGCACAAAGGCCTAAGTTAGATGCCAAGAAAAAGCAGAGCTTTTTTGCTGAAACTCTCGACTTAATTCAATTTCAGGAAACTGAGTTCGAATTTTTGGATATATCCAATCTGGATGCTGACTCAGAATTGGAGTCTGACAACGAGAGTGATAAGGAAAATTTGTAAAAAAGATATATGTATATGTACATATTTGTAAATTTGTATTTGAGTGTGTTTGGGTTTTTTTGTAATATTTAATGATATGTTTTATTTTTTTTATTTATTTTACTTTATTTTACGAATGCTTAGTATTAATTCCTTAAATTAACTTATTTTGTATAAAATATAACTTCATATGTTACTTCAATATAAATCTTTTTTTATTTAAATTAATATAAATGTGTCAAAAACAGCAATTTTTTTATTTTATTTTTCTTGTTTCGTGTGTTCTTAATATTTGGGTTAATAACATATCGAACTTTTTAACTTAGACACTAAAAGGGATCGTTTTACATGTAAAAATAAATAAAAATATTTTGACGATTTTTAAAAAAAAAACGGCATTAAATTTTTCGTCCAATCGCCAACCAAAAAATCATAAATAATTAGCACTATGACCATCTCCAAGGATATTACGGTTAAACATGCCGTTTAGGAGATAATTCGATTTTTCATACTAGCTTCATACAAATTTTTCGTAAAAAAATTATATTTCCTTCGTTTTTGGGTAGAATTAACTCGGGTGTCATTTTTGTACATAGTAATGACTAATAGAAGCGATATCCGGCATAAAAACAAGCACTTACAAATTGAAATCCCTAAGTCTATGAAAGCCGATTTTCAGCCCACCGTGAGGCGGGGCGGTCGCGTCACACAAATATACTCGAGAACAGATGCGCCGCGGTTTCGCTTCTAATTTGGTGACGCCGCGGGCGGCCGCGCTGGCAAGCTTCTGTCGCGCTACGCAATCTCGAAGGCGTGACATCGAGTATCGAAAGAAGTCACGCTACCGCTGCGTCACAAAAAAACTCATCGATAAAATAAACAAAGAAAATGGTAAACACGTCAATGTTTACTTTGAACATGCACCAGAAAGAACACGCGTGCTCAAGAGCAGTTGTTATGTAGCTGGTTTTTTTT
The DNA here is from genome assembly GCA_905475445.1 of Ochropleura plecta. Classification (NCBI taxonomy): domain Eukaryota; kingdom Metazoa; phylum Arthropoda; class Insecta; order Lepidoptera; family Noctuidae; genus Ochropleura; species Ochropleura plecta. The sequence continues at coordinate 6,572,090 of FR997735.1, forward strand.
GTTAACTAAATTAAGGAGGCAGCAGACGTAACGAACGCATTTATAACCGAGGCATCTGGAGGTCAAGCGCCTTGCGCACATTGTAGAAATCTCTGGATTGCTTTGTCGTGCCCTTTACACACAAAACGTGCCAGCACCGAGTGAGAGGATAAAATAAAAGATAATAAGCTGTCGGGCTGCAGGCTGCCCGCTCTGTTGCCGACTAGTTTAGTTGCTAGTCATTTAAAAAGCATTCGAAGGCCCCGGCCTACCAATCTGACATTAACTGATTGTAACTAGTCGTGGCCATTTACATTTCGTCTGCTACGAACTGCTTGTTTCTTTGCCATACTGTAAATGAATGGAACAATCGTTGAACTCGTCTTGAACTCTCGACTACCAATACTCTTCTTTTTATAAATAATAACAGGGAATTCTTATTGGTTTTACATTGTATCAATCGCTCTCATGTTCGTCGTTTCTAGCTAGTAGCTACGAAAGATTGAGGTCAGTTTAATTAAGATGTTCGCAATCTTCACGAACTCCTCATGTAAAGGATTTAAGCTCAATCAATACCAAGATTTTTAAGATATATGCAATTTTGTTTTTAATTATTTAGGTTTGTAGTGTGTATCTAATTTTCTAATAAGGTGCTATTGTTGTCACAATGATTTCATAATGCATAGGATGGGTAGATAGGCAGCATTATTATTTTGGGAGTGTCTTTCATTTAATACGTAGCACACAAAATTAGTAACAAAGAAGTTTTTACATTATCATATTTAGTGAGTTAGCGACTATAAGTCTATTCTAAGAAGGATGTAGCAAGAACAACGTGTTCATTTTATGGAAATATTAAATGTTATGCAATTAATTAGGAAATCAGTACAGTTGCATCGACCTGATCGAATCGAACTAGACTTTAATTCTATGGCTACGTTTTTTAGCCATAAAAGGAAACAGGTTTTGTTTGAAATGTATGGTTATATAAAAGTGTCGCAATATTTATAAGACGGAGCAACTCTTTTGTTCGGTATATTCCCATGTATGTAACATGTGAGCAATAAATGACGAACGCTGCACATTCCAAGACATGGGCATATAAAACATTGAGTAGCGGCGACACTTGAATGGCATAATTATCTATAATCTTTTAATTGTTCTCAAAGTTGTAGTGGATTATAGATCTCTGGTAGACATGACATCACACACGTTTAGATATATTTGATTAATTACGTAACTATTACTAACTATAAGGTCAGTCGTATCATATAGCTATTTTTATTTGTGTTTTGTGGTCAGGGTTTTCCAATGACGGGAATGTCCCACTTCATGTTGTTACGCACTTAAGGTGTATTGAAAGTGTGTTTCGCCGCACCAGGTTATATCAAATCTAACCACATACCGTCACGTACTTTTTAGTCTCCGTAGCTGTCACCTAGTGTCTTTGGGAAACACTCAATCCTATAATCTACCATCATCCTTGCTTTTCCCCACGAACGTTGTAGCTGGCCCAATTTCATGTTATTCTTAGTCAGTCTAATTAACTTATATTATCAGAACTATAAGCTAGCTGCTTATGCCTTTTTTTTGGGGTGAGAAATCATCAAATAACTTCCCCCGCTCTGGGCGGACCAGGGGGGTGTCAGACTTGTACTAACTAAAACCCACCAATGTTCCTTCTATTGCCCTTTACGTTCCGGGACCGGGGGTATCTCTTTCGGAAAACCCGAAACCCCGGCAGGAGCTGCTTATGCCTTTCTTGGTCTTTCCAATTCAGATTATTAGCAAATGCACGATAGTTAATGAGGTGTTTTTTGTCGCTCAGGTGGACAGCAGCGGCGGTGGCTCGGCCGAAGTGATGGTGTACTCTCTCGGCTGGGGCATGGGGGAGCCGGAGCGGCGCAGCGCGGACCGCAAGCGCGGCCAGCCAGCGCCGGTCAGCGTAGTACATACTCCGCTCTCGCCTGACGAAGGACACGAGGTGGACGTGCTGCCTTTACACAATCAGGTACTATTACTATATATATTTTAGTAAAAAAAACTGTTCAGCACATGGGTCAGTAAGAAACGTAGCAATCAAAGCTTAATTATGTATTATTTTACAATCCTGTGCATGCACAAGGCCTTAAGGGAAGTCGTTAATGTTTGATATATTGTTATGCGGTAATCCGGATACTTACACTTAATAAGTAGTAAACAAAATTACAATTTATCACCAAACAGAACCTATACGGTTGCTACGTCGTAGCCGCGTAGCGTTTTCGTAGCACATCGAGTACAAAAGGGATGCTGACACGTTCGTTGTCTTTATTTTATAAAAATTTAATCCATTGATTTTTTTAATTAATTGCAACTCAATATGCTACAATAGAATTTATCCAACAAATAGTATTTCATTACATAAAAGGGTTATAAAATAATAAGGAATCCTTATTATTTTATAACCCTTTTATGTAATGAAATACTATTTGTGAACAGAAGAAGAAGAACTGTTCAGTCAGAACTGAACAGTTCTTTATCAACTCTGTGGATGATGGACGATGAGTTACGATGGATTACCAAAGTGTGAAATATAAAAGCGTTGGGTTATACTCTTGAGATCAAAGCTGAAATCTTTTGGAATAAGCTGTTCGCTTAAGGCCGTACCCTACGCAAATAACCTTGAGTATTCGCTTCCCTCTTTGCCGCGCAGGAGTGAGTGAGTGAGAGCAGTAGTGAATAATGCCTATTTTTTGGAATAAAATCTATATAAAATTAAGTATTGGGTTTTTGGAAAAAATATTTCTACCAAAATGTTCATTATAGAATTGTGTATCCATTAGTGTCAGTAGCAAAAATAAACAATGTTTACTTTACGAGGAGATGCATGTTATTGATATTTTTTCTCATTTCGGGGGCTTTGTTGTAAGGAGATTTACTAAATAATGACTCAATAAAAATAAAAACTAAATCTACAATAATGGAATCAAGATTATAAAGAAATTTAATGTATTTTTTTTGTTACTAAGTTCGTTTTAAATAACAAGTAGATAGCTCTAGAAAACTGTACAAAAACGGCTTGCGCGGCGTTTTGGTCGGGGTGGCGCCTTAACACGAACTTTCCTTTCCAGATAACCGTTACTTAATAAATGTGGATCCAACATTATTAGTGGATTGGTTTATTTGTATCAACGTCACTAATGATACCTTAAAATATTCATTGAACCATATCATTTTAACTTATTCTATGATTGACTTAAACTTTGTTTAATCTGGGCTAAGTCTGAGCCACACACTCCATTTATGTTCAGTTATATTTAACTCGAAAGCACAGTTCAAGTGCGGTTAAAATATTTAGCCTTAAAACTAAATATAGAAGCTTTTGCACTTTCAAGTATACGTATCGTGAAGGAGACTATTCTCAACATTAATTAAGTACTTATTGTTGCCAAACCCGACTGAACTTTGTTACCAAGTCTATTTTGGAGGGTTCCTATCAATAGTTAAATAACGACTTAACCGTTGTTGAGCCCGGTCAATAATCCCCAAAAAGGTACCGTGTACAAATACTTCGACGAAAATGGTATTAATAACGCAGAGCTTTTGGTTGGCTTGTCTTTTTTTAGGGTTACGTACGCTTGCCTGCGCGTTGCCTGTCTATCTCTCAAGACCTTTATCTCGGGAACGCGTGGAGGTATCGAGTAGAAATTAAAAAGTCTGTGGTCTCTTGTAGCTGTGAAAAAAAACAACTCTCTAATCACTCTACGCAGTCAAAAGATATTGGCATCGCAAGTTTGTACGAAACTCTCGGTAAAGTGGTATACCGGTAAAGTGCATAACTTTAGACTACGAAGGTGCAGTTATTTCTGGAGCAATGAGGTGATATATCAGTAGTGTTATTGTGGTGTGAAGTGCAGTGTGCACTGTCCGGATCGTGGCGGTACGGTATTAACAAGGAGTATTCATTACTCACGTGTCTATGGCGACAGGCTGCCTGGCGAGCAGTCGCTGCTCTACCATTGTCTTTAAATTTATGGTCTGCGTATATTAGTTTTGCATAACATTTTAAATAGCGTGTGTCTTGACGGTCAGGACTACAGTTGCCAGGTATCTGTGTTATAAACCTGGTAACGCGTTCTTAACCTTTTTTACCTTGTTTCATATAATTAGCATGATGCAACGATCTGATGACCGCTAAATTTATCTGTGGTCAGCTTTATAATCGTCTAGACAGGTATCACGCATGCACACGAATTATAAAGGTAGTATGCTACGAGACGTGCCGAGCGGGAGGGTCGTGCCGCTGCGCCCGGGTGCTGCGTGAGCCCGGCGCGGCGGGTCAATGGCATCACCCGCCATACTTTTTACACTATTTCTCACTCGCAAGTAATTCGATCGAATGCATACTAACATACATATAAACTGCATCTTCGCGAGTGCTGAACTAAAATACTTTCTACGTGTGAACAACGCGATACCACTCTGGATTAACTTTTTATACGCAGTATTGTGAATTGGTTTTATGACTCAAAAACAATACCCAAATTGAAACGTTATCAGATAAAAACACATTCAACTCTGATGACGGCGGTGACATGTACGAAAATACGTTCATCGATTATTATGACTCACACAATGTACATAAACAAGGTTGTCAATGTTTAAGTGACAGAGGAGCGTGACTGCGGTAATAAATGAAACAGTTAAATACTTTGTAAGGTTTTAAAGTATGGTAATCAATAGCAAGCAATTAAATAAACATTGTCGAACCCTATTGATAAAAGTAACGTAGAAAGTCAAAGTAGTGACAAAACTGTTTTTAGGGTAGGTACATTTGCATTAATTTATACATTCTTATATCGTTTACCGATTTTTTTAAACCAGCAAGTTCATAGCGATGCCGTACATACATGGCAATGTGCGTGTGAGTAGGTAGGTACAAGCCGTTTTCACTAATTGAATTATTAATTGTAATTGTTTGTGCGCAGGTGGGGGGCCACACCAGACTACTGGTGCTCAACGACAGTACAGTCATCAAGCCGCTCAATATTCGCGAGTTGCATTTCTACCAGAACATTCCTGAAGACATCCAGAACTTCGTACCCAGATACAGAGGTGAGCATCAAACTCCTTTGCCGCGTTAACACGATTCAATATGGCCGCCCAGTATGCTTTTACGATTCGCTGAATGCATCATGTTCATTCATTGCATCTGACATTATTTTCTTTAATTAAAATAATAAAATCCGTTTTTGTTGTTTCCATATCAAATTGTGTTGTTTAATGTGTTTGCATTTAAAGCACCAAGGAAGTTATTGATTTTATTGATATAAATGATTAAATATAACTGTTATCTGTTTTCCACAGCCTTGTGACTATCGTGTTTACGAAACATGGGTGGTATCGAATTAGCGGTTATTTCATCGATAGTTTCAAAACGTTACAAGACGTGTTTTTAGTTGTTTTTGATCGATTTCTTTGTAAATTTATCTCTTGCGTCATTCGGGACTTAAGATCTAATGTAATCGTAATTCGATTCATAAAGCTGTGAAGAATGAGTTTACGTGATTAGACAACAGATTTACTTTCCTTTTTGCTTGATGATCGTAACCATCATATTCAAAGTTATATGAGTATGAGAGAGATGTATGTAAGTTGAATAAAGCAAACCCGCCGACCGCAAAATTGTACTAAGTATCTATTTGAATATCCACAGTATCCTTACCTGCATTACTATGATTTATATGGCATATAGCTATTATTGATATTAATATTGCTAATGTGTCCTTAATATAACTATACTTATGCAACCTATAAAGCAGGCTCTTAGGTAAGTAGTACTATAATTCTATAATTATTAAATAATATACTATTTATAAATAAAAAATGATTTTGTTACTGTATTAAAAAAATGTTCTTTGTAACTTGTGCTTATTTTTATGATAGACTAGCTTTTGCCCGCGGCTTCGCTCGCGTTAAATTCGGGGTAACACAGTATCTCTTGCGCCTTATTGATTTGTAATAGCAACGCTAAGTTTTCCCTTTTCTTCCCTCTTTCTCCCTCACATCCCACTTTTTTTAAAATAAAAGTTAGCCTATGTCCGTCTCCTTGTTCCCAACTATCTCTGTACCAAAATTCATCAAAATCGGTGTAGCCATTAAAGCGTGAAGAGGTAACAAACAAACAAACAAACAAACAAACAAACTCACTTTCGCTTTTATAATATTAGTAAGGATACTGTGGATAGCTGGTAGATAAGTAAGTGTCCAAAATAAAGAAAAGTACCAATATTCGATGCCAGCACCAGGGATATACGGCATACGAATATAGTGATAACAATAACACAGCTGACAGCTGTTACCTGAGAGACTATAAACTGTACCGTCGGTGCACGATATGGCAATATAACTGTGTTGTATTTTGACAAACATTGTTGAAAACTAACTTAGCAAGCTCGTTTTAAACACATATTGCTCACATTGTGCATTAAATACATTTGAACTTTTACTTGTGTTACTGTTAGGTACTGCTTTTTCTATTAGAAATCTAATGTAGTTAAATTTGAAGAGACTGTGAAATAGATAATTGTGTGTTATTTTTTTTGTTTCTATTTAATTTATTTTGCTGAATAGAGAAACTTCGGGCCAACCTTGATGATTGACCTTAGTATACGTAATACGGAATATTGAGCATTATTTACATTTCACGCAATGAAATGCTCTGTTTGGTTTGGTGTTGTATTTGGTTGTGTACTAGTAGACGTGAGAATGCGTGGTAACAAAAAGCAAAAGTTCAATGTATATCAGCGAACGCCATTGGGTTAGGGCCGGTCACCGCTGGCCGGCGCGCGGTGTAGCATGGGGTCGATGGCGGGCGCGCGGCGGGTTTGAGTGCGAGCGCGAGCGGAAGCGGGAGCGGGAGCGGGCCTGGGGTCAGGAACACAATATTAGTTTCCTTGTTGTCGCAAGGGCTGCGGCGCTGCGGCGGGCGGAGCGACGCCGGCGGCGCACCACACAACCGCCCCTAATAGCGCCCTAGCGGTAATTTTACATTTTGGGTTTGTAAACCTTTACTTAAAAACTACACCCACATCAAACTTATACATACACGCATACACACCTACATGCATTGTCTACTTACAACAATATCAATTGTTTGATCACATACACGTTTACCTATCAGTTACACGTTACACGAGACACGATACAAAAGATATACAAACCCTGTTTAAAAACAAAGTAACTTTAAAATCACTTCCTCATCAAATATCGCTGCCAACTTGCACTATAGTAAGTTAATATTGAATTTACGAACGTAGATAGTGGATAAAGTAACTCATTCAATGTCCCAATGAGGAACCAGTGCTTCACTGGCCAGCTCCGGGTCGGAACCCGACTGGGCATGTTCTGAGTTTTCAAATCTCCTATCGCTGCACAAACTTCATCCATTCACAATAATTATGACAGTGAATAGTATGATCTTTTGAATTTTAGTTAACGTCCCTTGTTTTCCAATATTCTATTGGAAGCAAACTGATAACGTTTATTGAGATCAATGTTTATACTAGTTGTGGTGTGTGCGTGTGTGCTAGCGGACACTAGTATTGATGGCGAGGCTGTTTGTTTCAGGCGTGATGCAGGCATCTAACTCTGGAGGGCCCAAATTGGACAAGCGGTACTCTCCATGTTTCCGTGACGAGAACGGCCGCAAGGCGTCGCTGGGCGGCAAGCGCAAGCGCGACGACGTGTTCAAGTGCGTATCCGCGCAGCTAGCGCCGACCGATATGCTCGACACTTGTCATGTGTCCCTTATCATATTTCAGAAGCTTTGACGTACGCCGGCCCGCCGCCGACGTCGCCATTAATTCATTCGATCGCATACTTACATGACTATCCCACTAACGCGTGAGCGATGCACGACCACACTCTGCGAGCCTCGGATGACTTGCCGTGGAGTCGTGGTAATGATATCTATAATTTGATTGAAATGTAACAATATAACAGATAACAATAAGTCTGTGTTTCATTAGCTCCTGTACTATATCTGTCGATCGTATCTCGTGTTCCCCGTGGCGGAGTAGTACAACTTTTGTTTTCTAATTGCAGATTCAAGGTTCACCGAAATGGCAACGCGAGTGAAGTGCTCAAGAGCATTGCGCACATAGACAATGCAAATAAGCAGTGTAAGTTACTCCATATCTATCAAGCCAATGTATACCTTGTAAACAAAGTGTGAATTATTATGTAATATACTAACCCTTAGTTATTGACGATGCAGATTTCCTGATGATGGAGAACATAACGTCGTCGTACCGGCGGCCGTGCGTGCTGGACCTGAAGATGGGCACACGGCAGCACGGCGACGACGCTACGGCCGAGAAGCGCAGCAAGCAGATCGCCAAGTGCGCCGCCTCCACCTCCGCCACGCTCGGCGTGCGCCTGTGCGGCATGCAGGTGTGCACCTCTCGCACCACTCGCTCATCTCACCTCACTGGCTCACCTCGTCAGCTGGAAGGAATCACATTCATCCGACGGCTGACGCTCATTTCATTCACTTATTTCAACGGCGTAAAAAAGAGATTTATCACCGAGCCGTCATGCAATATCACCTAAAAACTTGACTTTAACCCCAAATATCTGCATTGTACCAGAAGCTTTCTAGGTATGGTGCAGAAAGTACAAACTACACAATAAAATAATGATCGCGTCGATGGAAACAATAAGTAACTGTCGGCTCGGTGATCAGTCTATCCTGCATTGTTTTCGCGTTCATGTTCTTATCGATGTATTCGTGTGCAGGTGTACATTCCCGAGACGGGCGCGTGCGTGCGGCGCGACAAGTACTGGGGCCGCGCGCTGTCAGAGAGCGGGCTGCGCGACGCGCTGCGTGACTTCTTCGCGGCCGGCGCCGGCCTGCGCGCGCGCGTCGTGCGCAGTGTGCTGCGCGACCTGGACGCGCTGCGCCGCGCCATCGCCAAGCAAACCAGCTATAGGTTCTACTCCTGGTTAGTTCTCACCGACGAATTGCTCGTCGATACCATGTCACGAAGAATCCTCTTGTATGTATGTGTATACGTTGGAATATTAAAATAACTGTAATATGTTTGCGATCGCAGCTCACTGCTGATAGTGTACGAGGGCGACGTAGACAGCGCGCCGGCCGAGGATGCGAGCGGCGTGACCAGCGAGTACGACGCCGACGCGTCCAGCAGTTCCGCCGAGCTGGCGCCGCCGGCGCACGGCCACTTCGACATGTCCACCCTGCACGACGAGATCTCCAGCGAGGGCGAGCGCGAGGAGCGGGCGGGGCGAGTGGCGCGCGAACCCTTCCAGCCTCACTCCGAGGAGACCATGGGCGGTTACGAGGACGGCGAGCTGGCCGGCCACTCACCGCGCCGCCAGCCGCCCAGCCCCGACTCGGCCGACAGCTGGATGGCGTACTCGTCGGCCAGCAGCGAGTCGTGGCGCGGCGAGCCCGCGCACGAGGCGGCGGCGGCGGAGGCGCGAGGCAAGCGCGCGCGCACGTGGGTGGCGCCCGCCGGCCCGGCCGAGCGCGTGGACATCCGCATGATCGACTTCGCGCATACAGCCTTCGCGGGTGCCGACGCGGAGTCGCCGCTGGCCACCAACACTCCCCACCATGGGCCTGACTGTGGTTTTCTTACGGGCATCGATAGCCTCAAGCGCCTGCTGACGGAAATCTTGCCGCCGCAGCCCTATAGTTAATGAGGCGCCGGCAGGGCCGTGGGGCCTATACCTAGAAAAAACGTTAAAAAAACCTCCTTTCGGACGAAATTCTGAAAGAGCTGTGATCGTGTCGGACGCTGTGACGTCGGAGCGGCGCCCTCGCGCGGCTCCGCAGTGGAAATCTTCCGGAAGTACGTTTAGTTCGCCGCTGGTGAGCTTCGATGTTGTTAAAATGTATATTATATTTGAATGTAAAGACTATTTTCCTCAAAAATTTACCGTTCGACTGATGTAACTTTAAAAGTAGACAAATTACTAACAGGTCGCTGTGTATTTACATAAAAAGGATGTAGGTAGGTACGCAGGGTATTTTCCATTTGTACGTTTCGTGGCTGCCAAAGCGCGATTTAAGTAACGATTTCTTTTTATGTAATTGCATAGTGATATCGCACTTAGTGAATGTTGGCGGTACAAACTATGTTAATTTAATGTTAAAAACTATTATAATTTGATGTGGGACCCAGTAGGTATTCTTAAAACATGTATTTATAAGTATTACTGTTAAGTTATTCCAGATTGACGTGCTTTGAGTTGTACTCCTAGCTTAATAATTGATTTCTGTATGAGTGCTTAATCATTGTGATTAGATTACCTTCAAATTGATATTGGACATTCCCCTTCACTGCTGATGAGCGTGTTTCTATGTTGTAACAGTAATCTTACATAAAAGTGCTTATCTGTCTCTACACTGTGTACATTGTCTTTTCTATTTAAAGCTCACATTAGACTTGATGTTGTATTCCATGCTGGTTCAGGTACAGGTTTGAATTATTCAGCCCAGTCATTGAAGCCAAAGTAATATTGTACTAATATTTAGACCAGAAAATGGTTTCCGTAGTAGAAAAAAATTGGTGTTTAGAATTTAAATGGTCCGTTTAGTGTCGATTCAAAGTGATGAGTTATTTAAATCATTTTAAGTTCATTGGATGTGTGAGTTGTGTTTTATATTCTAGATATACTTAGTTAAAATGTAACATCTGAACCTTGTCCTTGCACATGTCACGTACATGTGGCGCACATCTTTGGACAAAAGCAATGATATTTAGCCTAACAGTATTATAAAGTAGCTGCCAGAGTTAGTAGATCACGACCATATCGATCGGTTGCGGTATACGAGACGACGTTTGTTTGTGGATGTGTTCTGCATGTGGAAATGTGTAATAGGGTGCCAGTTCGTAATTACTATGCCGGGAGGTTGTAAATGAATCTAGAAATTAGTCTCCATGTGTAATGTTGCGATGAGTATTCAAAGTGGGTCAGTGTAATCGGCTAGTTTCGCGCACCGGCAATGCATGTGTGCACTAGCTACACCAGCGTTAGCCAACATTCCTTCGTGCTACATTCGTCATTTTGTCCTTTTACTTTATTTTTTTATTAGTGGAATAAATTTTTGAAAAGTACCTGGTTTAATTAGGATGCTAGGTTGTATTGCAAATTATCATTTATGTCTGTTATTTTAAATAACTGTATGACACTATTTTGTTAAATAAATTTTAGGTATTATTTGTTTGTTTCATTTGAAATTTACCAAATGTTCATCACCATCATGTCTAGTTCAAACCGATAGTCAACAGTAATGGAGAAACTGTTTTTTTTCTGTACGACTTGAGGCACTCCTGGCAGTATGAATGGTAAGTCCAAAGCCATTTGCAAAAAAAGAAATTCCCGCCATTTTGCGGTTTGCCCATTCCGTGACTCGTTTCTCTCTCTCTAGCTGCAAAAGTACAAAAACTTACGAAATTTAACTTTTCAGTTTTTCCCACAGTTTATGTATTTAAATTATAATTAAAACATGGAGGAAGTTAATGATGTCCAAGCTTTGGAGAAAATCTCAAGCGAAGTTGATGAATCTCAAATAAAAGTCATTCTTTCGAGCCAATGCATCAAAGGTAGATGTTAAATTATTTAATCACTGGATCTGAAGAATCCAGAACCTACTTGTAGAGCGTTTGTCCAGTGTTTGTCCCACAGGCTTTCAAAAATTAAGATTTCAGCCATTGGCCATCACAAATTCATTCCAATTCTTAGTCTTTTGAACGTTAAAACGTATAAATGCGCGCCCAGATGAGTGATGGACTGATGGATGTAGAGGCACAATATAGAGGGCACTACGTCCATCACTCATTTTACCTCAATTTTTGACACATTTTTGTATGGTTAGCGTCCAGGGCACTCGTTTGTTTGTCACTTAAGTGACGATGTTGATTCTGGTTGTCACAAACTTAAACTACTATAAGATCACAAATAAATCGTTAAATACTGTCAAACGTAGCTATAATATATTTATATTACTAAGAAGATCATAATATTATAAGAGCCTGCTGAGTAGTGCTGAGTCAAGTGCTGATCTTGGCTTTAATCCTAAAAATAACACGCTGGTTTTAGCTCAAATATTTTTACTTGACAAGCTGAAGAAGCAAGCTGAGCGTCATAAAGATACCTGTGGATTTATTAGTAGCGCAAATCTAAAACTTGAAGCCGAGATTAAACAGGCTGAGCAAGAGATAAACAGGTTAGTATAAAAGTCATTGTATACAGGTAGCTTTGTTTTTGTTGAATGAGAACAAGCGGCCTGTCGCCACTAGACGGACGGACGGTTACCCTTTGCTCGCCGTCCACAGGCCCGATAATAATAGCCTTACAAACTGTATAGTGTATATGTAGGCAGGATAGGTGCTGGTGCCAATAGGTCCACTGATGATTTGATGGTCTCTAGTGGATCATAGGTGACGTAACTGCTCCAGCTACCTAGGAATTTTCTGGTCTCAAATTAATAGGATGCTTTAGGAAAATTGAGAACGTTGATAAAGGTAAACTCAATCGATAACACATTAGTCGTATTGCTTTCATAAAAACGGTTCTTTGTTATAGTCCCTTAAGAGATCCTGTAGGTACTTACAAAATAAAGAGATTAGTTTTCATCGTCTTTTAGTAAATATAGATTTAACAAGTCTGGAAATAAATGCCGTCGTTTGCACGTCTCTAAATACTATTAAACCCCATTTAAAATCATAATTAGTTTGCTGTAAGCTTAATAAGCGATAAAGGTAACCGCTCATAACTTCATGAGCGTACTTAAGAACTTAGATGAAGGTAGATTATAACTACTATAATCGTATCGTACCTACAATCAACCGCGTTTGTAGCAGTTTTCCTAATTCAAATATTAGTAATGACGGGTGTTGCTTTCACTGTAAGTACAGTGTACTTCAAATTTAATTGGGATGCCACCAATGATATTATAATAAACAGATATGTTATACACTCACTAAACAACCGCAAAATGTGTTCCGCAGCACGCACACACACTTGTTATTCATTGTACATTTCCTACATGAGATCCCTTGTGTTTTATTAATTTTGGCATTATAATTGGTACACTTTCTAAACACACACGAAGGCATATTTTAAAAATTCGTAAAAACGTACGACTCGAAGCGATGCGTAACGCAGACTAAATGCAATAGATGCCAATTGCGGTCTTTTCGAGTCTTCAAGATTGCGCGCTCATAACATATCTGTTTAATATAATATCATTGGATGCCACTAGAGCAACTGCTCGAAAAATTGTCACTGTGTACACCTGATACCGCAAACGGGTTACTTTAAGTCATGTAGCAGGTAACAGGCTTCCTTAGGTTTAAGGTACATAGGCAAAGCACCGAAATATTATCTCATCGGCTCGTCTACAACCAAGTGTCATCTTTATGTAAGCACGTTATGAGCATGGATGAGCTCTGCACTTCGGAGGCTCCGAGACATCGTTAGAGTCGTCCTGCTTACGGGGGACCATCCGCCCATTTACGACTGGGTATAGGTGGTAACGTACAGTAAGAAATTAAAAATCCTGACCGACCCTTTGCTGGGAATCCTTCGACTTTATTAGTAGTAACCAAATGCATTGATTGTGTTAAAGATTATATTCTCTTCAAATACCGGTTAATTTCAGTATGATAATAGCTCAAGACACAATTAAATCAGCCAATGTGGAAATGAAAAAAGAATGGCTATTAGCTAAAGAACGAAAGACAGATATTGAAGAGCGCATTGAGGAGGGCTTAAAGAGATACGAAGACCTGTGGCAAGGATGTAAAGCTAGATATGAGAGTATACCTTTCGTACAAAAGCTACTTGTTGCCACTGAAAAGGTGCAAGCACAAAATAATGATATCGATGGTCTTGATAAGCAAATGATATCGCTCTATGAATTGATGGAAGCGCGACGTGTAACTTGCATCGATTTAGATAGAAAACGCTGCATAGAATTAGCAAAATTCATGGTTTATGACATGCCAAATACTATAAAGATTATAACAGAGAAATCCGAGAACATTAATGATATTAGAAGACAAATTACAGAAATGATTGAAGAGCAAAATACCGCCATTGATGCTCCAGTAATAATAGCAACGATAGAACCACAGAACTTAGAAACAATTGAAAAAACGAACAAGGATGCTGTCAAAGATGATGATGACCTAAATAAAAGTGATGAAGATGCTTTGGTATTTCACATTCCAATATTCTTTGATGATTTCTACCTTTGCATGTGTTATCAAGGAATTCTTATTCTTTTCAGATTCCTAAGCTAGAACTCACTAATTTTGATCTCGATTTAATTGATGAAAATTTAGAAAGGGTAAGGTTACAGTACCAGAACCGTATTTGTATTTATTTGAGATAAACTTCCAATAATATAGCATTTTAAAACCCAATAGGCAAAAATGAAGAACGATGAATTACCAAATTCTATCGTAGTAACGACAGATCCTATCGATAATTTACTGAACAAAAACATTGACCAATACAATGAAGACGGAAAAGCTTATGAATATCTGATTTCTCCATATTTTAATTCCTATAAAGAAAAGGAATCACACAACTTCTCTAACAGAAAATTAATAAACATTCTTGAAGATGTACATATTAATAAAGACGACGTATACAACATTGTGAAAAAAATAAATCCAGAAAAACTTCGGAATATTAATGAGATTTCCGCAGATGTAACTGAAACCGTTAGAAAGAAACCTACGCTTTTAAAGGTAGATAATAAAATTAATACCTTTCAAACACCCTTTAATAGTTCTGTTTATTAGCCCTATTTTTCAAACTAGGATGCGCCGATACAGAGTGATATCATTGAAGAGGTGGATATGACATGCGCGAACAAAGATATTATAATACCTCCTACTCAATTCCTGGATATAACATTGCCGGTAAATTTATATTTTTTACATAAATTCTTTGTAATGGGTACATTATCGCCTGTGTTATTTTGATGTATTAGGTTGTTTGATGAAAATATGTTCAGTAGTTCTTGCGTTTATGAGTAACAAACATCCTATAATATTTGTAAGCGGTAATATAACCTGATTTTAAACGTTAAGGTGAAAGCTCCAACCTACCCGCGAAATTCAAATTTTCTTACGTTTTTTGCAATTTTCAGGCCAGTGCTAGGTTGTATGTTGATTAAAATATTATTCGCGGCTGTAAGACGTATGTAATTATAGAATTATAATCATCAAAATCACCAATACAACCCTCCAAGTTCATAAAGGCGTAGGAACAAAAAAAAAACAGAAAAAGTCTTTCCTACGCCTTTATGAACTTGGAGGGTTGTATTGGTGATTTTGATGATTATAATTCTATAATTACATACGTCTTACAGCCGCGAATAATATTTTAATCAACATACAACCTAGCACTGGCCTGAAAATTGCAAAAAACGTATGAAAATTTGAATTTCGCGGGTAGGTTGGAGCTTTCACCTTAAGCTGTTGGTCTTGGCTGCCATTTGTATATCTATGACAGTCGTACGTACACATAATCAGTGTCCCTAAAGTCTGACCACGGGTATCGTATTACCGAGTGCTAACTGGTTTGTCGAGGTCGGATAGGTAGTCGCTCCATGTAAAATACTGGTTTTCAGCTGCATCCGGTTATACTGGAAGCCGACCCTAACATAGTTGGGAAAAGGCTAGGTTGATGATAATGTTTTGTAGTATTGATTTTTAATTTTTCAACTGGGGCTGTGTGATATTCAGGAAGTTTTATTCATCTGTCTATTCCTTTTGGGATACAGAAGTCATAGTAATGGTACGTTTATATTTCTTGGATAATGACATCTTTACCGATATTCAGAGTTCTCAGGATAGTTTACTTAAGAAGAGAGTATCGTTCGACTTACCTTCATCAATGCAAATAAACGAAATATTAGATGATGTGGAGAAACAAAACAATAATGATGAAAATGAAGCAGTAAATCAGACTTTAAACAGTCAGCTGGATGCTAGTGTAGTGAGCGAGGATAGTTACGCGAAGATACAAGATATGATACTTAAAAAGCATAATTTAGATCTTTCACCTCAATTTGTATATGCCAAGAACCCTGTCTTGCAAAAGGTAAAGCTGTAGAATAATAAGCAAAATATAAAAAAATAACAGCTATTAATAACTACAGCAAACGATAATAAAAACTTGTTTTACAGAGGGATGATGAGAAAATCGTAACATCAAAATTTTTTCCAACCGAAAATCAGGAAATCAGGACTGATGAAACTCCTGACAATGTAATGGAGACAGATGAGCCCTTTGTTTCAACATCTGAAGAAAAACTCAAGGAACATATGAATTTAGAAGAGTTGAGCCCTAAAGACAATGTGCCTATGGATGTTGATGAAATGATAGTTTCTAGTCCCAAAGCGAAAAAGATAGTAAGAGGATACAATTTGGTTTGGTCGTTTTTGGCTACAACTTTCTGACTTAATTTAGCCTGTATTATGATTAAATAATTGAACACAATAGTAATATTTTTTTTCTGCAAATTTTCAGAAACACGAACCTAGGTTAGAGAAACCAGTGTCTGGATTACTATTTGTTCATGGGACACAGGCTATTCCAGATTCATTGAATGCATCAATGAGTACTACAGGGTATGATGATTCAGACTTTCCACACTGCATTGGTGGGTTGGGCTTCTTATTAAATTATTTAGCTTAGCTTGAGCTAAATAATCATCTTTCATTTTTAGTAAATTGAGT
The DNA here is from genome assembly GCA_905475445.1 of Ochropleura plecta. Classification (NCBI taxonomy): domain Eukaryota; kingdom Metazoa; phylum Arthropoda; class Insecta; order Lepidoptera; family Noctuidae; genus Ochropleura; species Ochropleura plecta. Next base: position 6,588,841 of record FR997735.1, read on the forward strand.
TTTTGAAAAATATTACATGTTTCTAGATTCAAGTCTCCTACTTTCACCTAAAGCTGATATACCTATGACTGGTGATAACCCTGATGTGCAATCCCAAGAAGTACCTAATTTTCTTTCAGGTAAATAGTGTTGTTATCATATCAATTGTGTGAATCAAGACATTATTTCCAAATTGTAAATTAACAAGTAAATTGTGAATCTTTTAGGTTTTCGAAAGACAGGCTTATCCTTTTTTGGAGGAGGAAGTGCATTATTATCAGAACCCAAACAAGATCCTGCTGCTCCAACTGATGGAAATAACTTTAGTTTTAATTTTGGTGGAGAGAAGAAAAATAGAGGAAGTCTGTTTAGTTTGTTCAATTAATTAATTATAATTTTCTTAGTTCTTCTTCAATAAACATCTTTCATAATAGGATATTAATTTTTATTTTTTATCATAAAAAGGTACAGCTTCATTGATGTAACTGACAAGCCCTTACAGCTATTAATTGCAGCAGTATAAACAGAGGAGCAAACACTTCACTGTATTCTATAGCAGAGTCACCTTGTAGTTTTCTACACAGTAAGAATTTAAATACAAATGTCAGACCTAGAAATATAGCACTCCAAGATGCTCTATACAAAGATGCTTTATAAGAACTTTCTAAATTCATTCTTATACATACTATACAGCAAAAATATGCATTCATTGCATCACTTACAAATAATGGTGCAAATACTGTCCACCAAGCGCTGTACACAACACCATCTATTTTTAAAGCTAATAACACTGAAAATATTGTAATAGTTATTAGGTTTATCCATATTTCAAACACTGTAAGTCCAATCCACTGCACAATTTCATTCAATGTGAAGAACATGTTTATTGGTTGGCCCCAAGCATTGCGTTTCTGAATATCCTTATGTGGATAGAAGATGAACACCTCACTTGTGTATCAAAGTCTAGCTCGTCAGTCAGTGGCTCCAAATCATCTGCGGAATAATATTCACATGCATTACATGCCAGTAGTTCATGATCAATAACTGAAGCTGACCTATGTGAAAATACATGAGGCATTGCTCAATATTATGAACATAAGTAATATGAATACTGCTGCATACTGTTACCCACACTTTCTATTTTCTCTTGATTGAAGGATATTTATGAATACTCACCAACACAGTCAACAGTACCAGTGTTTACTTCAATTTGACATGTGCCAGAAAACAATATTTCTAGTTGGAGGGCTAGGTTGCAGCACCTTTGTATTGCAGCTCCTAAACCATGTAGAATTATTTCCTTTTCACCTCTGGTCAAAAGATCGCAGCACTTATCTAGTTGTGCCTAAAAATACATAATATGAAAAAGTTTGTTAATAGAAAACACAATAGCTTTTCACTTGCTCCTGTAAGAACGTTTTTTTGCGCATATTACCTTGAAATTAGTCTTTTTTGTGATGAATATTACATTATCACCATCTACCGGCTTTAATGGTAGACGCTTCTTCAAAGCATAATTCTTATTTGGGTGTCGTTTTGGTTTTTTCTTTAAATCTTCCTTCTTCTTAGGAGTGCTTTCATCTGCCATATTTCACAATTACAAAAACAAACTGTCAAATGAAAGGAACTTGACGTTTCACAAATGACAGATCAAAGATATTTGTAGGGTCGGATACATGCAACCCGTACAGCAAAATTGGACGATTAAGCCGCACTGCGTGCGTTAAAAAATGTTTTGTTAGTATTCTATAATACAAACTAGCCTATGTGATAGTCGCGATTTGGAAGCCAATTTGTATCAAACCACATTATTTTGGTAAAATGTAACTGAGAAGTCAAATAACCCACCGCCTGTCTTGCTCTTTGTCCAACTTTAACGAAATCATCTAGTCGAAGAAAGTCGCTGTGTATGCTACAAAGGCAACGTCTTTCGATCCTGATCCTCAACCTCTAACTACAAGAGGAGGTAGAAGAGTAGGAGATTGAAGATCAGGATCGAAAGACAATAACCAGAAGCCGATGATACTCTTTTGCCATAAGTACACACGACGACACATCAACCTATACAAAACCAGTTTATGCTGCTCTCTCAACAACGGATCGTACACCATAGATTTCAAGTACAATGAGAGATCCGCATAAACTGGTTTTGTATAGGTTGATGTGTCGTCGTGTGTACTACTACTAAGACCATGTGATCCAAGTTTAATTATAAAATGGACGCCGGTTGCGGCCAATCGGGAGCAAGTAGACGAGCCACCGAGCAGCAATACGAACTAGAGGACTTGTACAGTCCTTTATGAACGGACCTAAATAAAATATTTTCGTGATGCTGTGTTAGCTTGTCAACTGGACCGAATAGAATATTAAAACTCTGTCAAACAGTCTGCTGTCATGTCAATTCCCAAAACTATAGCAGGAATTTTAAAAGCTTCATAAAGTGATTTTATAATTCTGAATGGGTATTTAGGTTAGCGGGGAAAAATTGTAATGTAGGTGACAGTGTTTCTTAATAAAATTTGTTTAGTTAGGTCCACAAATTCCTTGTAATCCAATGTTGTTTTGACAAAATGGGAGGAGTGTGTAGTTCCGTGAGTTCATTTGTCTCCATCGCTTTAGATGCTTTGGAAAGGTAATATGGCACTGTTACTTACTTATTGAGTAGAGTACATATGACTTACCCGTAGATAAGCCTAAGTAAATAATAGGATAGGTAATCATTTTAATTTATTATTTTATACGTTATACCTGCTTACTGTCTCAAATTACATGTACGTTTACATGAGTAAGTAGGCCTCTAAATTCTGCCGCCCTATCCTAGACCTATCACGAGTGCATGGTGTAAACAAAACGTAGGTAATTGATACGTCAATTTTAAAACTACTAAAAAACTACCTCTCATGCATCATGAGGTTGTGGGTTCAAATCCGGGCAAGTACCTACCTATGTGAAAACGACATTTTCAATTTATATTTACTTTAAAAGTTTATTTTGGACATCACAGACACCGATGTATGTGTGTACAAGTAGTCTGATTTGAAGGAAAACATCGTGAGGAAACCCCAAATGGACTTGAAATAAAATATAAGTCTAAAATTCTTATCCAGTCTTCAGCAAGCGGATGAACAATGCTCGTACCTTCTCTGTTTGGTAAGAGGCCTTTGCCCAGCAGTGAGACAGTACCTACTAGTCTCAAACAGAGAAGGCACGAGCAGTCGATTCAATCGTCGTATTTATTTTACGTATAGATACATCACCACCAACTCGTCTAGGGCCTCTGGATCCATCACCATCACACTACTTCGTGTTTAAAAAAATAAAGTTACCAAAAGGATAGGTGCTAAACAAAACCTTGAATTTTTCAGAATATCACTTTGCACAGTTTGTGCAGCGTTGGTGTGTTGCTTGCTGTTTACTATTATGTCAGTACTGGTAATGGGTATCGGCATCGGTTATCATTATTGCTTTGTACAAAACTCCGTGGATGCTATGGGTACGTGAAAATGTTCCACATTAGGCTCAATTTGACCAATTGTATTGACGGTACATTTGGCGCAGTGGCTTGAGCGATCGAGTGCTGCGCTGCGTGTCGCCGGTTCGATGCCCGCACGGAACAAATATTTGTATGACCTACAGATAGTTGTTTCGGGTCTGGCTGTATGGGAGTTAAAACAAAATAATTGACCCACGTTGCACCGCAATGAAATGGAAGCAAATTTCTATGACGAAATCTCACAAATTTATTTTACTTTATGTTAAGTGTGTACTGTACACACATACACAAACACACTACATAGGTCAAAACTGGACTAGACTACATAGGTATACTACTATAGGTATAAAATGAGCCACCAAGCATCTCCAGAGAATCCTCGCGTATCCTGTTAACAACTCTTATCTACCTTGTATACTTATTACAAAGCCACAAAGCTAAGATTAAAGTATATTTTATATGCTTTGTAAGATCCGCTTTAATTCCATTTCGGTGCAATGTAAATTGAGCCTTAGGTATACCTATTATATTAAGATTTGTACGTACCGTCATCCATTCACGTGATGAGTTCTGAAAGTTTGTATGTTTTCTAGTCATAAACTCTGTTGTACAGCAAAGGCAGCGGCCGCGGCAGGAGCGTTGCGTGCAGGACCCGAAACACGGCGTGGTAACGTGATGCGTTCTGTGGACAAAGCGGTGCAGCGTGGCTTTGCGCATCGCTTGTCGCGACGAGAGGCGGACTCGCCGCTAGCGAACAATAACCTCACACTCAGCAACAACTTTACAGATACCCACACCAATTACAACTTTACAGAAACCGACAACAATTATAACTTTACAGAAACCGACAATATCAACAACTTCACAGACACCAAAAACTTAACAGACAGTCGACCTCAATTAAGTTTTAGAACGTTAACCACAATGAATTTTAAATAAATCGGAGAGGGTTTTTTAATTTTATTTATTAGATACATTTAACGCAGAATAAACCATTAATACAAAATTAAGTTACCATATCCTTTCACTATGTCATCTCACAGATGAGTTTCCGTGAGATGACTTTCCATTCCAACATTTCGTTCTTCAGCAAAAAAGTCTATTCTAGACTTGGTCTTTAAGAGCGCATTGAGCATCGTCAGCAATTTTTTGATCGTGCGACCAGCGGACTGCGACTGAGCGATTGCAACTATTTGGAACAAATAATAGACACAACCTGCTCCAGACCAGCTCGCCAACTTTAAGTTTACACGCTTGTAAAGGTATTTCAGAAAACCCGTTTGTTATCAAACAGTACACTTTTACTGCATGTCGATACCCTGGCTTAAGGGTTGTTTAAAAAGACAAAAGAAAAAAAGAACATATCTATGATATGATCTTTCTTTCTTTAAAACCCATCTGGGTTTTAGTCAGTACAAGCCTAACACTCCCTTAGGGAAGGGGGGGGGGGGGGACGTCGGCTTTTCTTCTGCTGCAAAAGTATTGTATATTCTTGAATATCAACAATACTGGACTCTGTTTAGAAGGCGCTATACACAATTACTACTAAATGATACAACATTTTCAAAAATATTCATTAACTAGCTTTTGGCTGCGGCTTCGCTCGCCTTGAGTTCGGGGTAACACAGTTCCCTTTTCCTGATTTGCAGGTATTTTTCGTTGGTAACAAAGAGTGTTTGTACCTACCGGTTTTTAGTTTCCGACCTTAAAAACTGTGAGAAGTCCCATATAACATTTCTCAGCCCCTCTTTTAAGGGGTTGGGGGCAGATTTCCAAAATAAAGAAAATAAAGTGATGCACGATGTTTTTGTTAGTGACAAGCGAAATAGTCCATATACCAATTTTTAGGTTCCTACCTTGATAATTTTAGGAAAGTGGGGGGTTAGAAAGAGACTTAAAGTAGCCCATGTCCGTCTCCAGGGTCTCAACTATCTCTGTACCAAAATTCATGAAAATCGGTTTGATCATTTCCACATGAAGACGTAACAAACAAACAAACTCACTTTCGCTATTATAATATTAGTAAGGATTACTTTTGGTATTTGAGGTGGCTCTTCAATTCAGCGTCAGTAATGAGGAGCCGCTTTTACATTGATTTAACTTTGGGCGTTTTTAACTACAAACTTCAAAAATTTTCTGTTTTCCTACTTAATAAAGGGATGACTTTTCTTTTATCATTATGAAGTGGCTCTTCAATCGGAACTGTCATATTCATAGAAATATTACATATGTTTAGGTCGCGTCTGCTTAAAGTAGTTCTTTCATTCTGTGTGATTTATTATTGGCGGTAGATCGTTTACCATAAGTAGAGCCAGGGAATTAAAATGGAACCCTGACTTACCGTGCATAATCGTGCATGGTGTGTGGGTGAGTTGCGAAGGATGATGGTCCCAGAGATACCAAGTCAGAAACTAGAGGAAGACAACTAGATAAAATAGATCTCATTATTAATTCTATAAATATTAAAAATCGAAATAAGTACATCACATCCAGTTGCCGTCTACGGTCCATTCGATAACATATGAAATCAACTACATAATGTTGGCAAATTAGTGTGTTAACTGACTGTTTTGCTGCGAGTTATAAATTAAATTCGTTTTAATTTCAATACTTTATTAATTTATAAACACCATGATACATTTAAAATTATAAGTATGTAATTCATTATGTAAATGGAGATGTGATCTATCTAACCCCTCGAAGATTACACATGCAAGCATTAATGATGTTTAAGTCAAGTTACCCAAATGTCCCAAATAAAACGAGCACTTGGTAAATTTAAACATGTCGCAGAAGGACACCAAAGTTATTCATATCACAGGCATGTACTGTACTTTGGCCTGTGTGACGTTGAGTGACCTCAGGGGCCTCAGGAAGGGCTCGGCTGTCGAGGTGTTGTTGCGCGAGCGGCGGAAGCGACCGATGAGTCTGCGCGCTAAATCACGCTCGTGCGGTGATAGCTCAGGTTCTTTAGGAGGCCTGGTGAAATTAATAAAATACATATAGTTAGTATAATATGATTTAAAATAGCGACAAAACGGATACTGGCACGGTTTGAATGATGATTGTGATTTAATTGTATCATTTGTTGTATGGATCGTTAAAAACCTCGCGGTAAAATTGCACCAGATCTAAAATTTTCTCACCTTTCAGTTTCTAGTAGAACGATAGGTGTTTCTGATTGCTCAATAAAGATCTGTTCTCCTGGCTTTCTGGTTTGGTACACCTCTGAAATATAAAAATAGGTACTTTTAGTTGATAAATTCACACAACTCCATAATTAAATCGTAGGCAGCTGCCTGCTAAAATAATACTTACCAAGTAGTGGGTGCGGTGCGTGTTCTACTTCCGACCTGTTGACTGCCAGCAGACGCACCACGGGTCTGTTCTCGGGCCCGGCTCTCAGCAACGTCGGCTCCGTCGTAGATCTGGACGACACTGTAAGAAAACAGTATCATAAAATGCTGGTAAAGTTGAATACTAAAGAAATAGACTAATAAAACAGAGCCTTACTAATATTACATTAAATACACATACAAATGCATACTTAATATAGGTACGCACGGAAATACCGTCCCGTTGGCTTCAATGTGATAACGGACATTACTTGTAGGTATATTAGTACTGACTTCGGAAGTAGGATTTTTTTAAACAGAACCCTATCGGTACCTACCTATTATGCCAGTATCTACGAAACGTTTGGTACCGTTTCCAAGCCACGTGTCCTCAGTTTTAAAGAAAGCCTTAGCGTAAAACAAAACTGTCCCGACGCCCAAACACCAGTGAAAAAAAAAAAATACGTCGATTTTTTTAAATCGAATATACATTTATCCTGTTTATTTGCAACAAGCATCATGAATAAATATTAATAAATTCTTAAAAATAGGAAAATTTTAAATGGTAAGCGGTTATTTTTAAATTAAAAATCGACGTATTTTCACACTACGCACTCGTACTGGGCCTCCGGAAGGCCTTATGGGAGGTGGTATGTACTTACTAGCAAACGAAGCGAGTTCTTTCTGTGCGTAATGGTATCCCACTGAGATACCGTATACCATTAGCATGACGATGGTGAACATCAGGAGCATCAGCAGGAAAGCGCAGCAGGTCCACGTTAGAACTCTGGGAGTGACCAAAAATTTATATTGTTAAGTTGGTGAAAAATAATGGTGCTCAAAACTATAGACATGGGAAGGGATGCTATAGCAAAATTATTGATATAGGTGGGTTTACAAACGGGCTAGTAATGATTAAAGTTTAAAATGCAAACACAGAGTCTGACCGTGATCATTGATTTCAAGATTCACCCTTCAGTGTGGCGAAAATATGGAACGGAACATAAATCATTTGGCAAATGAAAAAAAGTTGTAAAGAAGCTTAGGCCAATGGCAAAACGTTATTTTGTAAATTGGCGAAATAAAGTTTAGTAAAATAACACTTGAAACGGGTAACACGTTTCTTCGGTAAAATGAAACTCAAACAACGTGCGACGATTGAGCTGTAGCTAGAAAGAAACGAGACGCATTACAATTGAAAAATAAATTAAGTAAAGATTTACCTTTCCACACAAAATGTCATAGAACAGAACACGGACTGTATTAACCCCATTTTTCTTGTCTAGACGATATCTGTAAAGAAAATAATGAATCAGTCGTGGCAACGAACGAGCCATATGCTAACTTCACTTTCTTAACGTAAGTACAAAGAAATTCAATTATATACGAGCTACACGTACCTAGGTACCTATAGGTATATGTGTAGGAATGCACGAACGAAGGCCATATCCTGATAATATTTCCACTGTTTTCAGTCTCAATTCATTTAATTTACTTATCACATAATATATTCTGTTTGGATTTGATAATCCAATTCTTCAGCAAGTACTTAATTAATAAAGTATTAGGACCCAAGTAGAAGAGGTGAAATCAAGGGGCGCAGGCAGTAGATATACCTACTTATAAAGTCGAGGAAAATAATATAAGTAAAAAACTTACCACTTTAAACCTCTAAAAAGTATGCAAACAAGAAAGATTTTTTGTTAACATCATAAATAAAAAAAAGCTATAGAAATATAAAATAATCACTCCAAAACCGACCCAAAATCTTACAAAACTGCTTATTGCATTCTTGAAAGCGTCAGCAAGTGTCAAGCAGACATTCAAACATAAACGAGCAACTTTTAAATCTCCTTGGGGTCAAAGAAAAAGTAATATGATCGATTTTTTTTCGGCCAGATAACCGAGAAGAAACTTCCAAGAGATAATGTCCCAGCATCCGTTCCGATACGGCCGTTCGCCCAAGACGACTTTTCCACGGGTTTCGTAGATGTGCTTCTGTATCATCTTTAGCGTGCTTTAATTTAGTCGCATTTTAAAGCGCGTCAATATCGCAATAGTATCGATTCAAACATGCGACTGTTTCTCACGTCATCGGGGAACGGAGAGTTGATAACTGTTTTCTAAAAACCTCTCTATTCTGTATCTCTACTATGTAATATCTCTGTCGTATTGCAATCAAAACTTAGTGACAGGTTTCGAATTTTTTGTAAGATTGCTACGTTTATTATAGAGCATTTTTTTCTTCGGATTTAGATAATATACATATTGGACTAAATTCACCTTTTATAGTTAAGAGCCATTTCACAAAATGATTGCGCTCGAGTTTAGGCAAAAGAGTGCGTCATTGTTTATGTGTGCGTAGCGAGCCACACACGTGCAATATAAACAGTGTAACACGAGAGCAATCTTGAGCCGTAATCGTAATATGATTTGGTAAATTTTATTTTAGTATTGTATTAGTAGGTATTTATATGTTATTGTAATTTAGACTGATGTTCAAATTGATATTTTGACAAATTATATGCAAATATTTTCAAAATAACTATAGGGTTCGATTTCCCAAAGAACATAGATTATTTCTGAATAATTTTATTTTTATAATTACTATGTATTTGAACCAAAAAACACGTAAAAAAAACAAAATAAAAGTTAAAAATTGGTCTAAGAATTTATTTTTTTACTAATTAATGGTAATATAATTCAGGAATCTATTTCATTAAACGACGATTTAAATATATGTCTGAACCTGTATGTATTTTGTTTAGTTTCATTTATAAGTATTATTGATAGATTTAGGACCAGAAGTAGACTCTGCGGCAATTTTTCAGTAAAATGGTTGTGGGAGATGTGTCATTATAAATTAAACAAACCGATTTTAGTAAATGTGTTACATTAAACGACACTATAAACGATTAATCTATATTTTGTATTCATTCAATAAATTCTAGATATTACTTAGATGGTAATAGAGAAGCTCAAAGTCTTAAAAATTTGGGCGAAAATGTGAAATGGCTCTTAAAAAAAAGATTCGTTTAAATCGAATCACTCACACGATGAATTACTGTGACTAATAAAAAAGCAACACTCGATAAAGTATGGAACAAGATGGCTGACCTGTTTGACAAACGTTAAACAGCACTGAGGTATAGAACAAGATGCATAAACATATCTAAAAAGTCTCCGAGTCTCTAAGGGCTGTCCCCTCTAGATGACGCGCATGAATACACTTTTATGAATTCATACGGATCAGAGAGACCACTCCAAGTTCTTAAATAACCTTCAAGCTGGTTAAAACGGAAACCAAAATAAAAACTCAAGTAGATTTTTAAAACATTTTATTAACAATATGTTTATTAAAAATACAAATTACAACAGTCTCAGTAGAAAGGCACTCACAAAATCACAACACAACCAAAATATACAACATCTAGTAAATTGATATAAATTATTGCTTTTCGTCTAATATAATTATATATCGTAATATACGCCCACTATATAAAAAAAATATAAACATGTACTTTTTTATTTAAATATTTGAGTTTGAATTTATTAGCGCTATTTAAATAGTCGAATCAAGTAAAATATAATAGTTTTGATATCAAGTTAATATCATCAGGATATTTTTAGTCAAAATCAAAATATTTACAAAATAAAAACGATATTTACAGTAAAATCGTGTCCTTTCGGAATACGTATCAATAAAAAAATAACTACAATATAATTTTATAATGGTCGTAGCAAACATGTACTTATTTTGATATTAATAAATCGTAAAATGCTGCGATTTGCTCCTAAATACATTAAAGATAAAAGCATTTCATAAATTAATGGTTAGTATTTATGATAAGTCATGTAAAACGAGAAAACAAGAATGTATTCTACTATCTTTTCTGAATAGGTCGTGCTAACTAAAGTCATTTTGAGATAATGAGTTGACGGAAGGCTGAAAAATAACAGATAATGAGTTGACGGAAGGCTGAAAAATAACTTGACTTATTGAATATAAAATTATGCTATGTATTTTTCAATAAAATTTAAGAAAATATGTGTAACATAACTACACAACTGAGCGCTACTTATTACTAGGAATCTATCACCTGTATATACAAGTAACTTGACTATAGATACAAGTGTTACACTTCCAAATCTCCGACATTTTGGCTATTAGAAAAACAAGAGCAACGAGAATTATGAGCGAAACAATATTCAATAAGCCTATTCAATAGGTCCTTAACTTGTACGAAATCATATTTTGATAAAAAGAAATCGTAAACAACTTTTTATTAATAATGAAACAGACAACCAAGCTATTTAGGACACATACATTCGTCGTACTACGTGTATGATAATTTACAGTAGTCGAAACGCAACAATACTGTGTGCCTGATAAATGCAGTTATAGAGGGATACAGCCGGTATATCAAGTTTTTATATTTTTACATAAACAACAATAAATACTGACACAAAATTATAGTGCTTCACTATATTATAATAATAATATAAAAAATAACTTATTAAAACGAAGAAAATATCAAAAAGATACGGAAGTACGGTATAGATATAATAATATTAAAGAAAAACTTAAATATTTTCAGTATTTCATTCAACTATTAGAGGTACTCGCTCAAAAACAATAATTTAACACCACACAATTTTGACTAAAAGCATCCGTTTTTATATATCATTCGTTACGAAATAAAAACTATTTGGCACGATACAAGCGGCATAAGAGATACTGACGCATAAACTTATACCACCCTCAGAGTTGTCATACTTCACGGTCAAAACATATTGTTTTTTTAAATAATCAATTAAATATTTGTACCTCCTTAATTCATGAAAAAAGCGCGTCGATGTCTCTTACACCCAGTACTTTTTGTTGTAACAACACAACACGTTGCGTTGTAACAACGTAGCTCATTGCAGCTGTATCACGACCTGTAACATGCTCCACTTCCAAAGCTATAACAACAAAGCAACACTTTACTACTTCTGTACCAATAGTTGCAAGTTGTAGCTGCAACAAGTTACTGCATCAGTGCTTAGCGTACAGGAGCTCCCACAGCGGCAGCTCCTGTAGCGCGGTCTGCAACTCGTGCTGTATCTGTGCGGAGAGCGCGGGCGCCGCCAGCGCGGAGGCCGCGCCGCGCAGCCACGCCGTCACGAGGCTCGACGCGCCGTTCAGTGGTCCCAGGCCAGTTACGTGTAAGTCTGCGCAACTGGGGAGAAGAGCAACAGTTGACAACTTCAGATTTTTTGTACCTGGTTTCTGAAATAAGTAATCGAGGTTTAGAACTTGTCAAACCCTTTTTAAATTCTTAATTTCGACTATTTAGTAGCTAGTATCTTTGGTATTCAGTATGACGTTATACAATACAATACAATACAATACAATGAGCAAATGTGCAATCAGACAAACTATAAACGAAGTTTATAGAGGTCGGATTATTATGGTAGCAGAATGTTAATACAACTAGACGCTCGCGTCTTTTTGTTTCTGTACAACTTGAAATTAGACGAATTTGGTTTTTTTTTTTGGTGGAGTAATATATACAAATATCTGTTCCGGTTCTGGTTGTTTGTGTACGTGAGTTTAAGTGACACAGATGAGTTTGATGTTTCCACGGAAGTAGTGTTTTTACACAAAAATACAGCTTAAACAAGAAGGCGAGTTTAACTTAGAATTCGATTTTCTCAAGTCCGTTGTGCATTTGTTTAAGCAAATGTTTAGGTGGAGAAAAACATAATATAAAATATTCTCATCTCAACAACTTTTTAATGAAGACTTACTCTAAGTTCTGCACTCGCAGATGGTCCAGCTGCGCATAGGGCTCCCAGTGGCAGAGCCCCACGGAGAGCGCGAGGTGCAGCGAGTGGCGCTGCAGCGCGGCCGTCGCACGCCCGCCGCACGACACGCCCATCGCGCGGATGCGGTAGTCGTCGTAGCCAATCTGTTGTTGCACAACCGATTTATTAAAAAAAATCGACGTCGGAAGTAAGGAATACGATTTGGTCCTACAGTGGTCCCCAACGGAGCGGACCCGAGAGGAGAGATGTGATGCAAATCATCAATAGAATTTCATTATTCATACTTCTCGTCTTCGCTAAGCTTTAATGGAAACGGCTGAACAAAGAGAAGAGAAGAAGTCTCATATTTGTTTTACATTTTCATACTCCGTAATGGAGACTGGAACTGGAAACTGGGTGCGCGGAGTCCGGGCATCAATGCTCACTTCACCTACTAACATTGTCAAACTACAGTCAAGAGACACAATGTCACGCAATTAGCCGGTTTATTTTATTCCAATTTCTTATTAATGAAGTCAACTTACTTGTAAATCCTTTATCCTCAAAGTAACGTAGAAGCTAGTCTTCATAGGGTGAGGCCTGGTGACACTGACGTCACTTATTCTGTTAATCGTAGCGAGGTTCTTCACCCATCCCGTGTCCGTCTCGAACTTGCCGATAAACGATATTGATCCTACCTGGAACGTGACAAAGTTTAATTTAAAATGGTAGAATGTTCAATACCTTAATCAAAGACAACTATCATCATTAACAGCTTGTCTTCACCCATTTGTGGGTATTCGTCATTCCTTTTTTTGTATCAATCTGCCCACGTTTCTGAGCTAACTTCATCTAGGCGTTCCCCCGATAACGATGTTGTTTGCCCATTTTTGAAGAGCTTAACTTGGTTTTCTTTTTGCTCATCGAGGACAAGATCGAGAAACGCTTTGGTTGACTTTCACATAAATTGGACCCGCCGTGCCGTCGTGGAGGCGATCCTGGTTCAGTCCATCGTCCGGAGCGAGAGGGAATGGGAAGCGATAGCCTCTGCGAACCAGTTATAATGGGGGAGGAGGTGGCTGGACGTTTGAGGGATAGAGCCTCAAACTAACCCAGCCACCGTGGGAGACGCTCCGGGCGTCGGGCGCCGTGAGATGTCTCCCGGCCACCGTAAATGCGGGTCTGTGGACGGTGAGCAATGGGTAGCTAACCGTCTGTCCATTCAGTGACGACAGGCCGTGTCGACGGCGCGTTCTTGTTCCGGGGCCCTAGCAGGCCCACCCCGCTCCGCCCAGAGCGAGGTGGGCCAAGGTTATTTGATGATTTCCCATGCGCAAAAAAAGAACAAACAAATAACTCACCTTATGCATAAAGGTGGCATGTAGCGGCAGCAGCTGCAAAACTTCTCGACGATTCTGTAGCAGGGTGCGTCGCATGTTGATGAGGATCATATCCACGACCTTGTTGCCGTTCTGCGATAGGTTATCGATCATACCGCTAAAAAGAAGGGGTTTTTGTTATTAAAAATCCTAAATTTAATTAAAGACGGTTATTTTTCATAGAGGTTCCATATACAGGTGACATTTTGAGATGAGCCAAATAAGGCAGGCCTCTTAAGCTAATCCCTAGGTTTTCGCGGCGGTGAGGCTAGCTGCAGACTGGGCGTGGACTGACACAAGTATACGACAGTAGTGCATCGAAAGAATAGAAATAAGGTCGAAAATATTTCGGCGTTTGATTTTATTTGAATATCATGTCCGCCAAAATGTAAGTCATTTTTAAATGAATATTTAAAAAATTACAGTTCCGTGCTTTAAAAGTTTTAGATATTATGTCTTTAGTCTATGAAATTTCCTTTGTTATAGATATAAAAAATATGATGGTTGTCGCTGAAAATTGAGAATAACGAGACGAAAAAAAAAATTCGAAAAGTCTTTTTAAACATTTTTTGTTTTAAAAGATTTTTTTTTCGTATTACTAGACCACTTTTGTAAACTATTTTTGTTTGTCTTTTCTTTATGTATTTGACTATACACTGTATTTTTTTTTTGCTTTTGGTATGTACAGATACGGCTAACTTTGCGACGAAAATCCAGACGTTTTACAAAGTGTTGCTTCAGAAAAACGGTGTTAGCGCATTTTTTTATGAAATGAACACCTATAATTAGTGTTGTTAATTTCTTCAGTATACATTTGCATTTCTTAAGAACGTCTCTTTAAATATGTGGTGCTTTTCGTCCAACAATTCCTTTGGCGCACAGGCATCAAGAAACGCAGGATACGCAACTTGACCCATTTAGTGAAACAGCACCACGTTTGCACTTATGTTACCTGTAAGCCTCCATCAGCGAGGGGTTGCAGCACATGACCTCGGATACGCTGGTCGCTTGGCGCAGCACCAGCGCTAGGTGACGTTGTAGCTTCTCACGAAGAAGCGCGTATAGCGGCAGTGATACTGCGGCCGTTAGAGGTAGGTCGTCTAAAGAGAAATGTATATTTCACTTAGACACGACAACGAAAGCGATTCTTGGAATATTTACTCTAGCATGTCTTAAGCTGCAAGAAGACATGCTAGAGTAAATACTCCAAGAATCGTTTTGAATAAAATGAAACTATTTTACTCTTAAGATTTACATAATCCGTAAATGTCTCTGTCATTAAAGGCCCGTTATCACTAAAGAACTCTGTGGTTTTAGCACCAACACAACATCAAAATCAAAGAATACAATGAATTGTCTATCTGATTTTTAACAATTTCCTTTTACAGTATCTATAGCAATGTTTCTATACTGATATATCGGTTATTTAATAGTCTGGTCATACCGGAGCAGACTATTAAATTATATAAAATTAAATAGTTTTGCATTGTACCAATTCTTAAGTAAGGTTTTTATACATCAAGCTACGACACCTTAGAACCTAGCGTCGGGTGAAACCGCGAGACTGGGCTAGTATATAATATAGGCGTGATGACGAATATGCGTCATGTACATTAAAGATAAATAATAAAAACCTAAACGTGTTTACACAACTGGTTTCTTATCTGAGCGACAAACTATTAATTTCTTATGTTGCAACAGTTATCAAGCGTGTAAGGTGATATCTATCAATTTACATACCGGTGTAGGTACCACCTCAAGCCGGAATGTTAACTCTTTTAAACATACCACTTAAACATCGTAAAATTGAAATATTCGGCCTTTTTCTTGAGGATGGGAGATCATCAAATAACTTCCACCGCTCTCGTGTTCTGTCTTTTGCCCTTTATATTCCGGAGACGCGGTATCTCCTTCGAACAACCCGCAACCTCGCAAACATGTGGCATTGGTTTTACTTTCGATAAAAGTAATGTCCTGCTAAATTGGTACCCGTTTTCATCAACAGTAGGCGACAGCTAAAGCATATATTGCCTAAATAATGGTACGACATTGAAATTTCAGCTTTCCACGCATAACTGAGCGATGATAATCCAACATTTATATATAAAAATGTTAAGTTGGTTTGAATAATGTAAACATCAAAAACTCAGGAGCTACTAATTCGAATCGAGGAAAGTTTCGGGCAATATAAAGGAGTTGAGTAGCGGGTGAAACCGGGCCCCATCTGGTTATACATAAATGTTAGTTAGTTGTAACATGTATCTAATTTACAACCATTTCAGGGACGAAAATCAACGCCACGGTAAAATAAAAAATTATTTCAAGACATCTGATTGGCTTTTATAATTCAGATAACCAAAAATATCAGTTGCAAAAATATTGATTGTTACTTAAAAAATGTTGTTTTTGTTCCAAAGATCAGCTATAAGTAGGAGTATAAGTTCTAGAAGAAGTTCTGATTTGGAATTTGTTTTGGTGAACAATAAAAAGTATTCCAACTTACTATCTTAATCAATTTTAAAGTTTAATCGCTTTATATTGAGACTGAGTGCTTGTATTGGTTAAATAGTTTTTCGTGGAAATTGAAGTCGACTGGATCATCTTATAAGGGTACTTACCTATATGTTTAGCCAGTTGCTCAGTCGTTGCGAAGTCATAGCCCCCGTTCTTTTGCGGTGACGGCCAAGATAGCTGAAAGAGCAATAATTCGTCAATCCTGTTTGATTTAAGGAAGAAAATCCAATGTGTAATATTCGACAGGGATAAAAAATTATTTAATTTAAAATATTCTAACAATTTCTATAAAATAGGTTACGTGAACATGCGTTTTGCGCTACTGGTGAGTTCGACTTCAAAGTCGGGTCTTGTTTTTGGCTTCTCCATCAAGAATTTCTCCGCAGCCATGGATTCTGAATTTGTGTGAACAATAAGTGCACCAATGCCCTTCGGGGATTAAACGCGTCTTATTTTCTGTTAGATAGTGTAGCTGCAGTCAATAGTGTCTTCAACATTGCTTTTATATCAAAGAAATAAAGGCCTATTCAGACCTAAGCGGTATTCGCTACCGTCTGCGTCAGAGAAAACCCAGTGGGTATGCGGTAATATTACTGTTCAGACCTATGCGGTATTCGCTACCGTCTGCGGCAGCGAATATCGCTCAGGTCGCTCTAGCCGCGGTACTTGATGCTAAATACCTAAGCGAAACCCGCGTGGTATGTACCTCTACCCACAGCGGCAACGAATATCGCTCAGGTCGCTCTAGCCGCGGTACTTGATACTAAATACCTAAGCGAAACCCGCGTGGTATGTACCTCTACCCACAGCGGCAGCGAATATCGCTCAGGTCGCTCTAGCCGCGGTACTTGATACTAAATACCTGAGCGAAACCCGCACGGTATGTACCTCTACCCACAGCGGCAGCGAATACCGCTTAGGTCTGAATAGGCCTTTAAAGCGGTTTTCGGAAAAAAAGTAGGCGTTTACTTAAATTAGTACAAGAACTATAAGAAATAAATTACCTTCACTAGGACTTCGTCATGTGTGAACTCGATTCCAGGATTGATGAAAGAAAACGCATCATCTTCCAGCGTCAGGCCCACTCTCACATCTGCGATCATGTTTGACAATGATATTCTAGAATAGCACACAGTTTTTGATGATTAATTATTTTATTATGCTTTTGGTAATTATTAAGATGTCAGTCACCTACCTTACCGATTGTTATGAACAGACCTGTACCAGAAAATAATGCATTTAATTAAAGAAACAATGTATATTTAATGTTATATCTGATTTTAACATGTATCCTAAGTCTGATTCCAAAAATGTAATGATGTTTAATATTAAATAACTTTACCAAACTTTCTTATATCTTATCTGGGAAAAAATGTAGTATACAACAGTGAATGGACTGTTTCAATGTACGTATGAAAAGCTAAATTTTGTTTTCATAAATTGGATACGATTTTCTTTGGGAAAGTTGTCGAATATGATGGGTACACCTGCCTCCTTAATGCTGTTTAAACACTGGACATTATTCATAACCCCATTTCCTTAGCAAATACACTAGACTTTATATCTATAGCCTCTTTCTTCTCTTCTGTTATAGATTGTCTCATAAATATGGATTGTTTTCATAACAAAACATATAATTGTTTATAATAAAGATTACATACTTGATCATCACAAATCATAAAATAGGTACTGTTATTGAAAGAGATTCATGCATACACTTGATCTTTTCAATAAAAATAAATTGAAAACATAATTATGTTGTTTTTGTTCTGTATTTAGATTGAACTTGTGACACAATGTATTTTTGATGTGGTTTTCAAAATCATTTATAGGGATACAAACAGTCCCTACATGTCGAGTTCTGAAATCCCAAATAAACAGATTCAAAATCAATGGAAAATCCTACTAAAATATGCCTGTTGCTTTAGAAGTAAACATGTGATAACCATTTGAGTACCAATATTTCTTCAGACCTGTATTTTATAACAATATTTTTAAATTTTCTTATTGCATGCAAGCAAAGCAGAATTACAAAATACTCTGTAACACCTGTATTTAATCCTTACTAATATTATAAAAGGGAAAGTTTTTTTGTTAGTTACATCTTCACTCCTACATGGCTAAACCAATTTTGATGAATTTTAGTACAGAGTTAGTTGGGACTCTTGAGATGGACATAGGCTAATTTTTTTTTAAGTAAAGTGAGAATCGAGGGATTAAAAGGGAAGAAAAGGGAAAACTTAGCTTTGCTATTACAATAAATAAGGTGCAAAGGGAAAAACTACAGGTAGCCGGTACCTGCAAATCAGGAAAGGGGAACTGTTAATTTACCGCGAGCCAAGCCAGGGGCAAAAGCTAGTTTAATATAAAATAATAAATATTAGTGGTTTACTTACAAAACGTGTCCCTCAGCCAGTACAGGAATAAGATTATATAGATTTTCATTAAATGCACTGTAAAGTCCTTTTACATTAACTTCTCCGAGTGAACACCGTAAAGTGAGGCTCATAGACTTTAAGTCTAATTCCACTGCTTGCATGTGGAATGTTGGTGGCTTCATCAGTTCTAAACGGGAGAGGTTTCTGAAATGGTAGTAAGTTAACATTCTATTTTACAATGTTTTGAAGATTTTTGGTTGGATAAAAAATTAACTTAGCAATTTGTAACAATTTTCTTTTATTCAACATGATGAGGAAACAGGTAATTAAATCAGCTGCTCCCGGTAATTGTTCTACTAGTATATCGCAAGAAATAAACATATTATTTACACTTGTGTATTTTTGGCGAAGTATGAAGTATCACCAAGGCTGTCTGGTTTGATTTGTTCACCATTCTTCGTCTGCTGCAGCGCCACATTCGTGAAACTCTATAAAATATTAATAGAAAATCATTTCACGGTTAAATTAATAAAAAAAGACTCGGAAGTAAAGTCTTCGAATGTGTTTATTTACCCTTTTAATAACATCTTGTAAGTTCGGTTGAACTTTCGTTAAAAGATCGTTTAATTCCTGTTCTATGTCCACAATTTCTTCTTCAGTCATTTTGCTTAATACATTACCTTCTGCATAGATTCGCTTGAATTTTGTTACTTTAAAATAAATAAAATATCGCTATCACCGAAAACGAAACATATTGCAGCTGACAGCTGATGACAGCTGACAGGAAATGGTTGTGTTGGTAAATGTCAAATAGTGCTTGCAAAAGAAACTTCGACTTACCTGGATATTATGATTGGATATGATTATTATTGGGATTGAAAAAGTCAGGTCAAAATGTTTTTCATTAAATTGTTTGAGCAATTGTAAAAAGCTCAACCGTCTTTAATGTACCTACTACAGTTCTAACAAATACATATTTAAATTGATCAAAATACAATGGTTTATGTAGGTGTCGTATTTTGATCAATTTATGCCAAAAATAAAAGATTTACCTACTAAGTTGATTTCTAAGTCTATGAAGATTGATTTTCGGCCCATTGTGTAACACTTAATACGGAAGGTAAGGTAAATACATACAGTAATTCACATGGATTCAATCAAAAATTGACACTCCGTGACTGCTGATATGGGATTGCTGACACAAAAACCCAATAACATTGAACGACCTAGGGATTGATTCCAGGACCTCAAGCACAGCACTCGCATTTTCTTCGACCATGATCATGAAGGTTTGTCATGAATCATTTGATTAGTAAAACAAAAGGAAGACTTGTTTGACTTTTAATGGCTAGTCTACCTATATTTTATTGTTTTCTTGCTTGCTCTTTCTCTTATTGTTTTTCTTGTTCTTTTGTTTATATTTTGTTAATTCTGCCTGAGTTTTCTTTTTATATATCTTCTGATCTCTTCCTATTTTACTTCTATTTGATTGTTTGATTGGATTTGATTTTGGGTGCTTTGCAACAGGACGTTGTTTCTTACTCTTGACCCTTAACATGCCTTCACTTTCCATAGAGTCATAATCATTTATACTTGCAATCGCACTTGCACTTGCACTTGAACTTGCTCTTGGATCCGAATCTGATTTATGGTGATAATAACCTGGTCCTTTCTGTTTTATTTGGCCCGGAACGAATGGTTCTAAAAAATATAAGATTGTGGTGGTCATTAATTTGATAGATTTCTCTTACAAAGGCGTGAAACTAAAACTATTAAAATGAGTCTTCACGAAATTGATTTAAGTATTAAAAATGGGTCAAATTAGGATTTTTAGGATAGCAATTCTTTTATTGTTTATTTGTCAAGTATATTCTAGTAAAGAATAGATATTAAAATTGCTTACCACAACGAGGTAGAGACTTCAGCATTACAACGCCGTGAATCAGGGTATTGGACATAACAGCTACGATCTGATGTTCCAGCAGGTGCTTAAAGTTAGATATCATTACATTGGCAGCACCTTCGACTGTCAGAGATTCTGGCCTGCAAAAATATGAAATAATTAATTATGGACGGGATATTTAAGTATATCTAAGCAACAGAAATAAAATTGAAAAAATAATCAAATGCATTTACTTTGTCTGGTCGAGGAATTCCAGGTCCAAATCGACAGTTTCTGGGTCAGACACCATGGCGAGAGCCATGTGTGCAGTCAGGTCGTTCGCCAATAGTGTCAGCGAGCCTACCATCGGTGGCACCCCCGTTGGTACCACGGCTTGGTAGTTGTAAACCACCTGAAAGTAAAAGGTTTTCAATTAAAACTGATAACTAAACGAGGGAAAAAAAAACGAGTAGATTTGAGAACATCCGTCTTTTGGTAAGATGACAAGAAGTCGTGTTTCATGTGTAGATAAGCTTTACATTAAGCGCTTGTACGTATGCCCCTTTGCCTAACCCTTCGGTTCTTTAATTTATTTATCCAGAAAGTTCCTTAAACAAGACACCGCATCCTCGAAAGTAATTCCTTGCATACGATATTTTTTTTCCCATTCTGTGTTTACCTATTTTATATCAGATTGGATACTAACCTTCAAACTACTGAATCCTACAAGGCTGTCGACTTTGCGGAGGCCGTTCACTTTGTACCCGGTGGCTACCGATCTTCTGTAGATGCTGTCCAGCCCGTTCAGGACACCGTCGAACAGTTTTATTTGCTGCGAATTTGATATAGATAAAGTTACCAGAGACTTTCTACGACTAGCCATTTGCAAAAAGACCGACAGATTAAAAAATACAGGGTGCTTTAGCAATGTTCACGTTTCACTGAGCAGCTCGCATTCAGTGTAAAAAGCAGCGCAATTGCAAGCACCCGTCGCCGAGTAACATCGTAGTTAAAAATTGAATTTACATTCTTCTTGAGGAAAGTATTTTATTTAGTCAATAATTAATTACTGACTGCTCCGTTGGTCTCGCGTCGCAAGCGCGAGATAAAGCCGGGCAAAAATGGTTGTAGGGTTTTGCCATTAGGAATTTCTCATTACAGTCCGAAGTTTGGATGTTGGCGGTATGTATGATATCCCCGGAAGCACGTGCTTCGGAAAGCACGTTAAACCGTTGGTCCTGAACCTGATCTGTCTGCGATCGTGTCGGATTGCCTTCGCGTCGGACTATGAGAGTGAGAGTGCACTTGTGCCTATGCACACACTTGTGCACTATAATATTTCCCGCGCCGATGGCTGATCTCTGCTGAGATTGGCTGCCTTGGCCAAAAACGGACAAGAAGACCGAGGATTAATTAAGTAATTATTATGGATTTGTTGATGACTTGTGTCATTAAAATATTATGAAACATGATTTAATGTGCTTTTTCCCGCGCAAGTTGAAGAGGAATCAAACTTGTGAAGCCGATAAACAGCTTATTACTATACTAATTCTATATAGGTAAGATCATTATCTATACTGATATTCTATTAAATAACACTGTTTAGATATTAACAAATCATTTAGGCCTGTAAGGCATGTGCATCATTACAGAGATTAAAAAAAAAAGAACGAATTAAACTCATGATTGAATCACATTCATGGACGTATCCGCGTTGGACTTGTTACCTAATAGTTATCTCGTGGTTAAAATAAAACAATTGTAGAAATAAATAAACAAAACCCCCGAGTGCGAAATATACTGCATTTAAAACTGAATATTAGTGTACCTAATATGAAGAAATAGAGGAAGTTTCGTAAAAAAAAATTGGTAGCTATCGTATATACGTCTATAAAGTAACTTCTTATATTCTTAGGTAATTATTTAAAAAGTGGAGAATTTTAATCATTGCTTTTAATTTCTGTTCATCATCAGTCTAGCCTTGAGTTTGGATGAGTAATTCCAATCTTACCGGATGCAGTTGAATACCAGATTCAGTTCAGCAGTCACTCCTACTGGTATTCTTGGAGGTTAGCTTCCACAAGTCATTCCCCTTATTAAGACTGATTGTCGACACTTTTTATCAAAGACAGCCGAGTAAAGAGATCAAAGCACGTTAAGCGTTTGGGGTTTTGGTCGCCGACGGGCCTGCCAGGGCAGAGTGGCTTGGCTTGGGGTTGCGGGTTAATCGAAAGAGATACCACGCCCCGAAACACAATGGGCAAAAGAAGGAACATGGATGGGTTTAAGTCAACAAAAGTTTCACACTCCCTTTCGCTCCGTCCAGAGCGGGGGAAGTTATTTGATGATTTCCCATCCCTAAAAAAAACATGCTTTGGTCACCTACCCACAGATAAAACTAAACCCTTTTAAAAAAACATTAGTTTGAACCTTATTAACCCAATACACTGCCGCGATTTTCTCATACATATAGAGTGGGCGTAGCATTCAGGTCCAAAAGAAAAATGTAGGTTCCTCGTATTGTAGGGTATCTGTGACTTTTCATAGATTTCGAGTTCTGTTTTTTAAAATTTTCGACCTGACCAATTTAAAATACATTTTTCCTCATTTTTCATCTGGCAACCCTTTATCTGTACCTGTTTCTAACACTATGTGAAGTACATTTGTTATAAATACCAGGCCATGGATGGTCTTGAAGGTAAACGAGGGTACTCGAACACTTTCGGCATCCAGAAGTCGTATTCTCGTTGATATTGCGCGTAGAGCATAGTCTGTGAACTCTTCTAGAGCTGTTCCTTTTTCTTTATCGTATTGTCTAAACAAAATAAGCATTATTTAAGTGTACTTAAACTGACTCTTACGTTATATCTTGCTTGATTTGTAATAACTGTGAGCTCCGGATATATATTCACGCTGTCGCAAGCGCCATGAGCGCGGGATGACTGGAGAAATCAATATCTTTTACCACGCAAATGTAGCTAAAGAATAATTAGGTGCAAAGAAATCTGCTTACCCTATCTCTATCACTCTTTCTTAGTCCTATGGTGCGCGCACTACTAGAACTTGATATAAAGTCCCAGTCATATCAAATAACGGAAGATATCCCATATGTGACCGTTTACATTTACATATGTAGTTCAAACCGTGAAAGCTACAAGCGTGAAAGTTACATCCATTTTTTTCCGGTGTATAAAATAAATAAATCTCAAAATATCTTTTAGAATTTTGTTGAAATCGAAATTATTTATCGTTTTAAAATCTAATTGGAAACCATTTAAAAGGAGAAGTCGATTCAGTCTTTAAAAAAAAGTAGTAATCATACGCTAGCTCTTCTATATGTGGTATTCCATCCATCTGAGCATAGATCATGTAGTCATTGAAGTAATCTTTTATCCATTTGTCCAGGTCTATCTTCAGTCTCGACATGAAGGCACCTGTGAAAAGAATGTTAGCACTTGGCTAGGAACTTATAAACAAAAACTCATCACGCGTCGAGTTGCGAAACGAGACTTTTTGTCACACACTGCGGTAATTATCGTTATTCCTGACTAGCTGCGCCCCGCGGTTTCACCTGCGTGGGTCCGGATAAGAAGTAGCCTATGTGATGATCCAGGGTATTAGCTGTTTACATACTTTCATCAAAACCGTTTGAGCTTGAAGGAGTAAGAAACATATAAACTTTCGCGTAATATTAATCCTACTAATATTTAAATGAAAATGTTTGTGATGATGTATGGATGTTTGTTACTCTTTCACGTCAAAACGGATGAACGGATCTTGATGAAATTTGGCACAGAAGTAAATTATGGTCTGGAATAACACATAGGAGACTTTTTTTTTCGATAACGCGGGCGAAGCCGCGGGCGCCAGCTAGTGTGATATATATGAATAGATAATCTTTTTTATCCTTCGTCTTCGATACAAACAAAACACAATTAGCCTTAAGCTCCCACTGCTGGGACAAGCTCTCTCCTCTGTGAGAGGCCATACTCCATCGCGTGGACCCAGTGAAGTTCAGCGGACGTCACATATCTTCAAACTTCGCACCTCACGATATTTTCCTCCACTGTATTGAGCACTGAACTAATTGACACAAAATAAAGTGTAATACAACATCTACACGGCATATTGCCAGGCTGCCAGCCCAAACTTAAGAGTGTCATAAATAAAATTATATTCCTGCTTCAGCATGACTGCTGAGCTTGAGCTTGAGGTCCTGGACTCCTGGGTGCGATTCTCGGGTCGAGTAAAAGTGATATTTGGTTTTTTCTATAAAAACCTTTTTTCTAGGAAATCCACTCCAAGATTCAAAAGCAGCCACGGAATGGATTCGTGCCCGGTATAAACAGAACTGGCGAATTGTAGAAATACTATAGCAGCGGGGATATATGGGTTTCCCCCTTGGCCCGATTCGCCCCTCTTTAGTAGACCTGCATCCCCCAGACTCCTCCGGGGGATCCATATCAATACCAGGCTTAGTGTGGACGTCCAGTCAACATGGGTCACTCAGCACCAGGACCCCCGACCTCAAACCATTCTCCGCTTCCGACCTCCGAGAAGCCGGATTACAGGAAGTATACCTCTGTCTAACTCAATGGGGATTACACACGTAATGTTTACAATTATAATATAACTAGCTTTTGCCCGCGGCTTCGCTCGCGTTAAATTCGGTGGCGCCTTATTGATTTGTAATAGCAACGCTAAGTTTTCCCGTTTCTTCCCTCTTTCTCCCTCATATCCCACTCTTTTTAAAAAAATAGCCTATGTCCGTCTCCTGGTTCCCAACTATCTCTGTACCAAAATTCATCAAAATCGGTTTAGCCATTAAAGCGTGAAGAGGTAACAAACAAACAAACAAACTCACTTTCGCTTTTATAATATTAGTAAGGATATTTAAAATCGTAGTAGTACTTACCCAAGTTCTCCATTGATACCTTTATTGCTGAACTTTCAATAATTTGGGTGACGTACTGCAATGGAAAAGACAGTTGAAATTTTCACTGCGTTTCAAGGGTTTGGAAAAAATGAGAAAAAAACAATATTTTTTCAGAGAGGTAGGGCAACATTAATTACTAATAAGGCTTTTCGTAAATATTTTTGATAATAGCTTCCGCCCGCGACTTCGTCCTCGTGTTAGTTATAGTATGGTTCCTTAGGCTGACGCTAACTTTAACCCGGATGATGATCGAGAAAAAAATAACTTTCTCTCCCTTTTCTTCCCTCATTCTCCCCCTTATCTCACTTTAAAAAAAACTTTGTACCAAAATTCATCAAAATCAGTTTTGCTATTTAGGCGTGAAGACGTAACAAACAAACTCACTTTCGCTTTTATAATATTAGTAAGGAAGTAAGGATTAAATACCGTCATTAGGACATCTTCGACAAAAATCTCCGAGCTGACCAGTTCAATCAGAAGTTTTTTATTGATCAATCTGTATCGACCTTCAACCTTGTATTTCACATCTTTTAATAGCAATCTGAAATAAGACAATAACTGTTGGGATAACTCTTGAAGATGTAGAATAATTTTCAGGGCCCAGATATAAACAGTAATGGGGGGGACGGCGGCTGTCAATGGCATTGTTACTATGAAATCGAGTTTTAGGAAGACAGTATGTTCAACACACTTAATGGTCAGACGTAGTTTTAATTAGGATAGAATAGGATGCAGTCGAGAATAACAGAGAAGGACAGACTAGAAAAGAGAAAATTTGAGTACAGTTTTACTAGCTTTTGCCCGCGGCTTCGCTCGTGTTAAATTCGGGGTAACACAGATCCCCTTTCCTAATTTGCAGGTACCTGCTACCTGTAGTTTTTGCCCTTGCACCTTATTGATTGTAATAGCAAAGCTAAGTTTTCCCTTTTCTTCCCTCTTTCTCCCTCATTTCCCACTATTAAAAAAAAATAGCCTATGTAGCCTGGTACAGAAATAGTTGGGACCCTGGAGACGGTTCAGGGTCCCAACTATTTCTGTACCAAAATTCATCAAAATCGGTTAAGCCATTTAGGCGTGAAGACGTAACAAACATACAAACAAACTCACTTTCGCTTTTATAATATTAGTAAGGATTAGTTAGAATACTGGCGGTATACTTTTATCTATCAATATTAAAATGAAGCAACACCTACTCAATTTCTCCGAAGGTGGGCGCGTAGATAAGGACGGACGGGTCGGTGTCTGTGAGGGAGCGTTCGTAGGCGCCCTTGAGATGCAGGTCATTCAGAGACAATTTAATCGTCACCATCATCTTATCGAGCTCGTTGTGCAGCCCCTCTACGCGGAAGTGCGTGTTGTTGCGGAGCTTCATGCGATGGAAGAATCTGGTAGGGTGTTTATTGTTGATATAATTAGAGGCAATACTTCTCGCGTCAAATTCGTTTGGGAAAGCATCATAGAAAATAACATGACTCGGGCGGAGTAGATGGGTGTGTCAGACATGTACTGATCAAAACCTATCCCTGTGCGCTCCAGGGCAGCGGTATCTCTTTCGAATAACCCGGATCCATGGCGGGCTCTGATCTTGTGACTCAAATAAAAATAACTTTTGACTGTTTTTACCGACGAGTTTATATTTACGGATTTGGAAGCCGGTTAAAAACACACATGTTTAATAAGAATCCGTTCTATTTTTCAAGAACTCAATAACCGCATGAATTTTCTTGCAGCATGTGTTTAATACGACGTCACAAGACGAGAGATCAAGTAGGATTCCTGGAACTACGAGTTCTACCGATATGACGGTTTTTCGACGATAAAACTGTAGGTCATGCTCGTGCAGGTCGTTAACTTAGCTTAGATACTAGTGTTATCATATCGTAATGTCAAGCGATCCTAGAATAGCTTCTTGTGTATGGCAAGTAGTTACTATTGAAGTTAAAATACCATAGATACACATGCAAAGAAAAATTCGACGAATATAATATTATCGTATTATTCGAGAACAACCCTGGTGAAAAATTAACTGTTGTTTTTCTCCAAAATTCTTACAAAATTTTGGAAGAGATATGCTTTTGTAACTAAGTACCTACTTACATAGCATTTTACTCTTACAGTCGCAGCGAGATGCGTAGATCCAAGCAGAGTGTAGAATTTATAAAAAGTTTGTTTCGTTAAAACAAATAGTAAAATAAAGACTTCTAGCTGGGAAACTCGGGGCTTGCTAGTGATAAAAGAAACATTCGCGAATTGACCGGAATGATAAATGATGTTTATTTTGCAAGTAGGTTTTCACAAATACTTTTACACGTCCTTTTTTTTAAACCTAGATGAGGCCGGTGTTTCGTACCCGACTACTCTGAGAAGAAACAGCCGAAACAAACTCAGAGGTCATAGTCTCTTCTAAGGTCCAGACAAAAAAATCTTGGTCAACTTACATGAGGACTATGCAGATAGTGTCTGAAATGGTCTTTTTAAGAAAGCACCACACAGATTGAGTGGACCTGTCCAGTCAGTGCAAGCATTTGTCAGTTATCGTGTAGCTCAACTCATAACTCAAGGAGCTCAACGACACGACGAACAATACCAAAAAAGGACATTTGTGTAGGTCGCTTATAGTAATGAAACTCCCAGACAATCGTCAAAAAACAAAGTAAATAAAAGAAATGATCCACATGGTTTTCACATTCACAATAAAACAAATAAAAATTACAAAATTAAATTAATGAGATCATAATGAAGTCATAAAATGTCATAAATTAAAATAATAATAAAAATAAAATGTCACAAATCATAATAATAATAAAAAAATATAAATAAACTGGCAACACTTAAGTGAGTCAACTACTTCAATTTCTCCTCGTGTAAATTTATTCTTATTTTATTCTAAAACATTATTTTTAACAGTTTCTACAGTTCCTTATAACAAAATTTGCAATAGCTTATCCTCAAAAAAAACGATATAAAGTGCAAAATGATATTAATTTATTCAAATAGAGTCAAAAAGAAAAAATATGACATGAGTGACAAATTAATGTCATTTATAAAATCAAAAATCCTCTGATGAATTGAAGACAAAATGTTGACCAGATCAGCTCACGCCAGAAGCGCACGCCATCCACCTCCGGGCTCGTTGCTCAGCTCCGCCTCGCCGCCGCCGGAACCCAGCCTCGTCGTGAGTGCTGTGACACCGGCCGTGGCAGTTGCGTCGAGCTCGAGCGACGAGTATTTTTCCCCGCCCACGACGCCGCCACCAGTTCGTCGACGAGGAAGACACCGGCCGCCGGACGGTTTAGGACCTCGAGGCCCACCGGCCTCTGATAGGGTCCCAGCTCTCGGCGGAAGTGTGCAGCGCATGCGATGGACTCAATCCATCAATGAAAACGTCATGCGCTCATACTATGGGGCTACAGAGGGAGGAAACAACCTGACCGCGTACCGTGTTCGGATGCTCTCTCTGTTTCAGGTGCTTGAGCCAGCTGTCAACGTGTCGGCGCAACGACTGTCGGATCAGGTGCGGGTTATCCAGCGTAATCGTATGTTGGATGACACCGTACTTGATCGCTTACGAACTGAAATGCAGAGTAGCCAAGTCATTACCTCTTCGTCGCAGGTTGTGGTACCACCACAGTCCCACCAAGTAGTTAATCGCGCTAACGAGGTAAGTAATGGCATGGCTACTAATGTAAGTACCCAGTGCAGTGAGGAAATGAGGAGTACTTTGGAGGGTGCGATTCGAGAATATCGGTACATGTCACCCGAACTTAGACCACGCTTACCTCGTTTGCCCATGCATAATAAAAATAGGGCGCTGGTGGCTGCTCTGGATTCGCAGTTGTCAAGCTATTTTGACAACTGCGAGAACCTCACTGATGCTCACTCAATCCTGTATTGTGCGGCTGTAGCGGCGTGTCGTGTAGCTCACGTCAAATTTCCTGATGACAGAGCTACACGACCGAAACCAGCTATACCATTTTGGCAGTGCAGGATTGAGCGACGTATTGGTGCGGCCAGAGCACTCATTGGCAAACTAATCTGTTTCAGGGAGGGTAACACACGACCTCGAGTGATGCGCTTTGTGAGGCGGGCATTTGCAGGGACCGATATAAGTCCTCCAGACTTCCTGAAACAGAAAGTGTATGCATGGGCAAATCGTATTCGTAGGTATAAGCGGCGGGTAGAACGGTACACTCAGAATCGCACATTCCAAAGCGATGAAAGGTGGGTGTATAGAGCATGGGAGCGACCAGACCAAGGTGTGTCTGACACGCACCTACCGGATGATGACGCCATGTGTTTGTTTTGGCGCAGCATCTGGTCAGTGCCTGTCAGTCATACCGAAGGTGAATGGACTCGGGAAGTCGAACGAGCATGCGATCCAATACCAGAAATGGGGGTCTTAACAATCAGCCCCCAAGATGTAGCTTGTGCGGTCCGTCCGTTGCCTAATTGGAAATCTCCAGGGCCGGACGGACTGCACAACTTCTGGATAAAGTGGATTCAGAGGTCGCACGTTCGTTTGGCGGCCCTATTCCAGTCGGCCTTAGAGTCAGGGTCGCTACCCAAGTTTCTGACAACTGGTATAACCCACCTGCTCCATAAATCGGGTAGTACGGCGGAACCCAAAAATTATAGACCAATTACATGTCTTCCGACACTTTATAAAGTTCTTACATCCATTTTGAGAGCTAAAATCACTAAACACATTGATGACAATTCTATCATGTCTGCTTCTCAAAATGGATGTAGGAACGGGTCCCGCGGTACTAAGGAGCTGCTCCTCATTGACATGGCCATTAGCCAACAGGTTCGCCGTTCCCGAAGGCATCTGTCGACATGTTGGATAGACTATAAGAAGGCCTATGACTCCGTGCCACATACATGGCTCATGAGGGTGCTAGAGATGTATAAAGTTGATGCAACTCTGCGCACCTTCCTGAGCTCGTGTATGAGGCAATGGAGTACAGTCCTTCGCTATCCAGGATGTCGGCAGTTCCAGATGAATAGTGAACCGATAAGGATAGAGCGAGGTATATTCCAGGGCGATAGTTTGAGTCCACTTTGGTTCTGCTTAGCCTTGAATCCTCTAAGCACGCTGCTAGAGAATTCAGGTCTTGGCTATCGATTGAGGAGAGGTGGTCAGGTTATATCTCACCTTCTTTACATGGATGACCTGAAACTCTTTGCCCCCACCGATTTGCAGCTGATGGAGCTACTGAAGGTAACTGAAACTTTCAGTAGTGCCATCAGGATGGAATTTGGTGTGGACAAATGTGCGGTCATGCATGTAAAGCGAGGGGAAATTGTGGAATCTGTGGGAACCCAGCTCTCAGATTCCATAAACCTTAGATCCCTCTCAGCAACCGAAACCTATAAGTATTTGGGGATGTCGGAAGCGCTGGGCATCAATGGTGCTGACATGAAGCAATCGTTGAAAGAGCGCTTCTTTGGCCGCCTGAGAAAAGTATTAAATAGTCTTTTATCAGGCGGAAACAAGGTGCGTGCTTTCAACGGTTGGGTCATGCCGGTTTTGATGTACTCTTTCGGCATACTCAAATGGACTCAAACAGAACTGGACACCCTGGATAGGAAGGTCCGTACATTGTTAACGGCATTTCGTATGCATCACCCACGTTCTTCGGTTATGAGACTGTATATCCCACGGAGTTGTGGAGGTCGAGGCTTTTTAAACGCCAAGACTCTCCACAATCGCGAGATATGCAGTCTCAGGGAATATTTCCTAGAAACCGACGTGGGAATGCATCGGGATGTGGTTGCAGTGGACAAAGGCCTCACCCCGCTCTCCTTGGCTAAGGAGAACTGGCGCAAACCTGTAGTGCTTGACACTAACGACCGCAGGGAGGTATGGCAGAGTAAGGAGCTTCACGGACGCTTTTTCCGGGCCCTACATGGACCCGATGTAGATCAGTCAGCGTCCGTAGCCTGGCTACGTTCCGGGGATCTCTTTGGAGAAACCGAAGGTTTTGTCTGTGCAATTATGGATGAAGTTATGATGACGAATAACTACCGGAGATTTATTGTGAAGGACGGTTGACATATGTCGGGCATGCCACCGTCCGGGTGAATCAATTCGACACATTATCTCCGGTTGTTCTCGTCTAGCTAACGGAGAGTACATACATAGACACAACCTTGTAGCCAGGATTATCCATCAGCAACTTGCTCTAAAATATAATCTTGTGGAATTGGAAGTGCCGTACTACAGGTATGAGCCCGACCCAGTTCTCGAACATGGCAATATTACATTGTACTGGGATCGATCCATCATCACTGACAGGACTATTGTTGCCAACAAGCCTGATATAGTGGTGGTGGATCGATCAGAGCGGCGCGCAATGATTGTTGACATAACAGTCCCGCATGATGAGAACCTCGTGAAAGCCGAGAAAGATAAGCAAATCAAGTATATTGACTTGGCTCGCGAGGTTGTCGATATGTGGGATGTGGACTCAGCGATCATTGTGCCGATAGTCGTTACAGCCAATGGCTTAATTGCCAAGAGCCTCGATCAACACCTGAGAAGGCTCTCGTTAGGCAGCTGGATCAAGGGCTTGATACAGAAAGCGGTACTCCTGGACACGGCTCGTATTGTTAGGAGGTTCCTTTCTCTGGAGCCCTGACCGCCGGTAGCTTGGATCCTGTTCCCGATACCGGTGGGCTACTATTTTTATATTTTTAAATGTTTTTTTTTTATGGTTTTTATTAAGAAATATTTAAAAATGTAATTCTATGTAAAAAAACCAATAAATGAACATAAAAAAATGTGATTGTGAGGAGGTTCCTGTCTCTGGAGCCCTAACCACCGGTAGCTTGGACCCTGCTCCCGTTACCGGCGGAAACCTATTTTTATATTTTTAAATGTTTTTTTTTATTATTTTCTAAGAAATATTTAAAAATATAAGTATAAGATGAAAAGTAAATAAAGGAAATAAAAAAATGTAAAAAAAATATTAAACAAAGTAAATATGAATGTCAAATCATTAAATGTCAAAGTGTATAAAATAAAGGAATAAATAAATGAAACAAAAGAAAATTTTGACACTCACTGAGTAATTTAAATTGGAGCAGCTTAATCCCAAGCCTTTTTATCTTCAAGGTTTTAGGTTCAATTCGTATTATAGTAAGCTTTCAGACATAGCTTACGTTTTATAAAAGATTTAAATTTATTGAGGCTTAGTGTTTGAATATCGCTTGGTACTTTATTATAATAACGTATACATTGGCATGTGAACGTACCCCTATTTTTTTGAGCCTCGTTGCAGGAACAACAAATTTGTGTTTGTTCCTTGTGTTTATGTCGTGGATATCACTGTATTTTTTAAACAATTTTATATTTTTATGCGCGTACAAAAGGTTTTCGTAAATAAACTGAGAGGCCACAGTTAGTATCTAGGAGGGAGTATTTAGGACTTAATTTATAAATTGAACGAATTGCCCTCTTTTGCAAAATAAAAATTGTCTTAATATCGGCGGCATGGCCCCACAAGAGAATACCATACGACATCACACTGTGGAAATAACTAAAATAAACTAAACGGGCTGTCTCTAAATCAGTCAAATCACGAATTTTTTTAACAGCGTATCTGCAGAGCTAAGCTTTTTTGACAACTTATCTGTATGAGGGCCCCACTGAAGCTAAGCATCCAAAGTTAAGCCTCAGAACACTGTGTTATCTTCCGGTTTCAACTCTTCATCCTTGATTAGTACACTAGTTTCCATTTGTCTAACATGAGGTAACGTAAACTTAATGCATTTGGTCTTTTTCTCATTTAGCAGTAAATTATTAACCTTAAACCAATTAACGATCAATGCCAGAGCGCTATTAACATCGTCAGTAGCTAGCTGCTGACGTTTTAGTTTAAATAAAAGAGAAGTGTCGTCTGCAAACAACACTACATCATGATTATCCTTTATGAGGTAAGGCAAGTCATTAATATAAATAAGAAACAAAAAAGGGCCAAGAATGGAGCCTTGAGGTACTCCCATGCTTACTACAGATCCGGGAGATCTTTTCCCGTTAACATCAACTCTCTGAATCCTACCACTCAAATATGACGTAAGAAGATTCAGAGAGGCGTTCCGGATTCCGTAGTGGTCATGAGAGTAGCTGAGCTGTTCCACCTCGCGAGACACTAGGATAAAATTGGATCGGAATTGACGATGATGATCTACCTTTAGTTATTGGAGAAGCAGTAGACGAAGAATAAAGACTTCTAGTTTTGCCTCTACTCACAGGATAGACTCAGGCATCCTCAGCATGCAGTAGCCGCCGAGGTTAATCCCCGAGGGTATTATCCACCTCTTGTGTTCATGTAATGCCAAATCCCGGAGTGCCACCCCTCTGTCATGTACGAACTCCTGAACGGAAAGGAACATGAAATAACACAATTTATGCATAGCGTGCTATGGGACTCACCACAAAGCAGTCAATCAAGCATTCTGTAGATAAATAGAAGCTGATAGGAAAATGTAATGCTGGAAAAGGACTAGATACCTAAATAAAAAAGTTGCACCGTACTAGGAATTTCTACTGTATATGGGTTTACAAACATTTAAACTCACATACACAAACAGCCAGACCCGGAACAATTATCTGTAGGCCGTATAAATATTTGTTCTGTGCGGGGATCGAACCCGCGACACGTAGTGCAGAGGTCAAACGCTTAGCCACTGCGTCAACCGTGTCGTCACCGTGTTGGTGTGATCAATCGTAGTTTACGCCAATAAAACGTTACGCTGATACATGCATTGCATAGTCATTAAAGTTATACATTCAAATTTGAATTTGTAAAAGTGGTGAAATTGTCCAAAAAATAACTTTAGTATCTCCACTTGGCACACAAGGTTATCGACATGTGGAATATGAACTCTGTTATTATTATGCCGATTGTCGTAACGGCCAATGGCTGGATTGCCAAGAGCCTCGACGAACAAACGTCGAAACTCTTCTTAGGCGGTTGAATCAAGGGCCTGATCCAGAAGGAAGTACTCATCGATACGGTCCACAATGGGAGGAGGTTCGTGTCTCTGGAACTCTAACCACCGGTAGCTGGCCCTGCTCCCGATACCAGCGGAAACCTATATTTTAATGCTACATATTTTTTGTTAAGAAATATTATATTTTTTTAAACATAAGCACATATTTCAAGTGAATTAAATAAATAAAGTAGAAGTAGTTTTTGGTTGCGTTAAGGTTATTTTTTACATCGTTTTATACACAAACACAGCCAGAAGACTTCCACTGTTGGTCATAAGCCTTCCCTAAACGTCTCCACGTCGATCGACCTTCTGCACATGCTTCCAGTAATGACCGATTCTTTTATTTTATATTAGCAAAAGACTTGTGCAAAGCGGTTTCACCCGCGCAGCTCCTCAGTGTCATAGTGTGATGTTATGTAGTCTACTAGCTTCCGTCCGCGACTTCGTCCGCGTGGTATAGTTACTTTGAGCTTACCCTAACCTTTACCGGAGTTATGATCGAAAAAAAAAATGTACAGGTCGAATTGAGAACCTCCTTTTTTTCGTCGGTTAAAAAAAATTGCTTTCTCTCCCCTTTTCTTCCCTCTTTCACCCCCTTTTCCTATATTTTTAATCTTATCCTATCCGTCTCCAGGGTCCCAATTATCTCTGTACCAAAATTCGTCAAAATCGGTCGGTCCATTTAGTTATAAAGACGTAACAAACAAACTCACTTTTGCTTTTTATAATATTAGTAATAGTAACGATTAATTTCGTGAAAATATGTATACCTTCGCAAAATTTCAATTTACGATGGCAAAGTTTATATTGGTGTGTGTCAATCGTAGTTTGTTACTCGTGCCAGTGTTAGAGTTGCTTTCTATCATGAATCACACTCACCTTAATCATCAAGTGATCAAAGTCATTTTCCTGCAGTGCTTCTTGAACCTCCCGCCGCACCTCGGCGTATTGGGCTGGAAATTAAAAAGTTGTAAAAAAGATGGCAGATGGCATGGAGATATGGTTATTATATAATTGATTGCTGGAGAGTTTGTTCCGCCACTTCTTTCTCATAGCTAAAAAAAAGAGGAAGTGGGGAAGGGTGGACGTTTTGGGGGACTGTTTCAAAAAGTGCTGATTTGAATATGACTTTTGATTTAGATTTAAACCTTCGAACATGAATAAAAATGACTTAAATCTGCGTAGTAGTTCGTGTATGTAGTGTAGAGGAATATTAAATGAATAACTACTGGAGGTTACCCGGAGTGGGTATTTTTCCGCAAGCATTTATTATATTTTGAATAGTTGCAGATAGAACGACCACTTTGGGCAGGGCACACTTTCAGCTTTCAAAAAGCGCCAGTAACGAATAAAAAGCTGTTCAGCATTCACACAACAAAATTTCGTTTAATTATTAGAGTTTTGAACCAAAACTGCTCAAAAATATTGTAGTCTGAATTGTGTTATGGACCTTTTCTCATCATCGCTTTTGTTTTTCTCCTGTTTATGGTGTAAGTCCATCAAGCAGACATCTGCGAGCTTTGTTTAAATACCATGACATAGGGTCGGGACTAATGCTAGAAACCGGCCAGTTCAAAAAAATACATAAAGACTTTGTAAACGACCCGACCTGAAAATTGAACCGAGAATCTCACAGTCAGCACTAGACCTACAAGGCAAGCACACCATAAAGAGTTGAAGAGTCATAACGTCGACGTTGAACATGGATGATGATCTACTTGGTTCAATATTCTATCGACGATGGTCCATAGAATATTGAACCAAGTAAGTCAGACAGGGTAGGTTGGTGTTGCCGTTGCAAACATGACTGTTAAGAACGACGAGGTCTTGTGTTCGCCAGGCCATAGTTAGTTTCCAGATGTCCTGTAATTTTTCAGTAGCAGCGAAGACTGGACCTTTGCCCGATTGATAGCTGCAGAATCGCCCCCTATAACATGGGGCTCACAAATACAACCGGGCGAAATATGTGTGTACTTATAGGTACACCTCTACATAACTCGTTGGGGATTGCAGGCGTGATGTTTGAAGCTAATTTATATGTATGTATGTAACTGGCTAGCCGAGTGTCGTGGTAGAACCTAGAGACAGGATCAAACATAAGGCGTTGTCCTAACTGGCAAGGATCGAACGATGACACGATGCGTTCTCGTAGTGCGATGAAAATGGTCAATGAAACATTGCCTGTGCTCGCGCGATGGCTTGAGACTTTGCGAGCTTCAATTAGGACACTCTGAAGAAATCTGTATGTTTGAACTCATCGTCTGACGACAATGCATCGTGTCATCGTACGATCGTGTTACCGACGACGACGCCGATGACAACGTCTTACAGTCAATATCGTCTAAAATGTCGTAGTATTCTTTTGCGTTGAGAGACATCCAGCAATCTGACGTCGGAGCAAGGTTTCCAAAATCAGTTTTGTAGTCGCTATGGGGTTCGGAGCCGATCTCGTTCCTATCTGTGAACAAGATAAGCCAATAAATACACTCACGGCCAAAAAATACAGGTCAAAGGCTAATCCCGATATCGTAATAGTTGTTGTCGTTGCAACTATTACGACATGCGTATAACTAACGTTATACTAAAGAGAATAAAAAGTCTGAAATATAAAACCTCTTATTTAGAAATATGTAAAATTCACAATTGTTTTACTTCTGTTTTCAATCGGTTGTAATCCTTATTTCCTTACTATTACTAATATTATAAAAGCGAAAATGATTTTGTTTGTTTGTTACGTCTTCACGCCTAAATAGCTAAACCGATTTTGATGAATTTTGGTATATAGATAGTTGGGACCCTGGAGACGGACATAGGCTATTTTTTTTAAGTGAGAAATGAGGGAGATTGTGGGAAAAAAAGAAAAAACTTAGCTTTGTTATTACAATAAATAAGGCGTAAGGGCAAAAACTACAGGTACCTGCAAATCAGGAAAGGGGAACTGTGTTACCCCGAATTTAACGCGAGCGAAGCCGTGGGCAAAAGCTAGTTAAATGATAAAATGCGGCTCATTTTCGCCTTTCGCATCACAGACATCGGTGAAGCAAAATATCGTGAGGAAACGCGGACTTAAATTAATTAATATAAGTCTGAAATCGCCAATCTTATCTGTCTGAAAAATAAAAAAAAATCTTGTCGTCAACACCAGAAGACAGTCCAGCGAGTCGTCATCAGAGGAGCTCGTGGCTAAATAAATAGTAGCCGCTCGGGTCGATCTTTAGGTTAAGCCGCGCTTGCCTAGGTTGGTCTGTGGATGGGTGACCACCCATTACATACCGAGTTTCCTCCGTGCCTCGGAAAGCACGTTAAGCCGTTGGTCCCGGCTGTTATTTGTAGATCTTTGACAGTCGTTACAGGTAGTCAGTGTTCTGAAAGTCTGACAACCAGTCTTACCAAGGGGTATCGTATTACCCAGTATTAACTGGGTTGTGGAGGTCAGATAGGCAGTCGCTCCATGTAAAATACTGATATTCAGCTGCATCCGGTTAGACTGGAAGCCGACCCCAACATAGTTGGGAAAAGGCTAGGCAGATGATGATGAGTCGTCATCAGAGTTCATATTGATTTCAACAAACCCTTTTAATAGATATCCATATCATGGGGAAGTAGTCCGAAAATGGCAAATTTAGTCTTATTCATTTAGCTAACCCTGGATTGTTATTGAAACTAAATGTGTTTGCAAAATTTGAAGTTTCGGTCAAATATCACTGGTCTGCAAAAAATATAATTTTTTGTCTCCTTTACATAACTAACCATTATTATTATTGATTCAATAGTACTAAATCGAAATATGGTATCAAAAGTTTTCTATCACGTATATTTTTGCTACAATTGTATTTTTAAATAAAATAGCGTTTTTAGCATTATATTTAAAATATTTATATTATCATAATTTTGGATACAAGACATGAAAAATCATTAAAACGTATATTACAAAATGTTTATTACTTATTAATATTATTTATTTAGTAGTTTTCTTTCTTTTCATATCTTGAAGTGTAGTTTCGCGCCGAATAAACCAGCAAAAATCAGCAAGCATTCCTTCTAACCATTTTCTATTGTAGCGCCTATCTATGTGCATAATATCTTGATGAAACCTCTCACCATGTTCATCTGATACAGCTCCAAGGATAGGTGGGAAGAAATCCAAGTCAGAGACCAAAAAATGATTTTTTAAAGACATGTTACACCACCACCAATCTTTATACGAAGAAATAAGTTCTGTGACAGTATCCTGGTAGTTTTCACTTTTTTGTTTCCTAGAAAATTATGGCACACTTCGACGAAAGCAGTCCATGCCCTTTTTAGGGTTCCGTAGTCAACTAGGAACCCTTATAGTTTCGCCATGTCTGTCTGTCCGTCCGTCCGTCCTCGCTTAATCTCTGTGACCGTTAGCACTAGAAAGCTGAAATTTGGTACCAATATGTATATCAATCACGCCGACAAAGTGGTAAAATAAAAATTGGAAAAAAAATGTTTTATTAGGGTAGCCACCCTATATGTAAAGTGGGAAGTGATTTTTTTTTTAATTTCAACCCTAACGTGTGATATATTGTTGGAAAGGTATTTAAAAATGAATAGGGGTTTACTAAAATCATTTTTTGATAATGTCTATAATTTCGGAAATAATCGCTCCAAAAGTAAATAACAATGTGTCCCCCCCCCCTCTAACTTTTGAACCATAAGTTTAGAAAATATGAAAAAAATCTGAAAAGTAGAACTTTATAAGGACTTTCTAGGAAAATCATTTTGAACTTGATTGACACAACAGTTTTTGTACAAAAAGTTGTACAAAATAATTTCCTCCTCCACCTTTAAACTCATAAGTTTACAGGGAACACTTATTGTGACGGACGGGAAACTACGGAACCCTACACTGAGCGTGGCCCGACACGCTCTTGGCCGTTTTTTTTTGGGTTTTTTTCAGTTTATTGTAAAATTTGTGTCCTTCATGAGCTCGCGTATTTGAGGACCCACAAAGATTCCTTCTTTTAATTTTGCAACGCTGATTGGGGGGAATTTTGTCTTTAGATACTGAAAACCTTCACCATCCTTATTCATGGCTTTAACTAAATTCTTTATAAGACCCAGATTGCAGTTACACTAACGCATGAACAACAGTAAAAAATTTAGAATTGTAATAACTAATATAGAATGCTATTCAAAAAAATATTTAAAGGAATATATACGTGATAGCAAAAAATTAAAAGCAGATATAGATTCAGGATATTGAAAATTCATACTTTTCATATTTTTGTTTAAAGGAGTTTTTCGTTGCAGACCAGTGTATTTGACCGAAACAAACATTCAAAAACCATTGCAGTTAAATAAAACCTTGTAAAAACTTGCAACAAATCTATACATTTCCTGCTCCATTTTCTACAATC
Source organism: Ochropleura plecta (assembly GCA_905475445.1). Classification (NCBI taxonomy): domain Eukaryota; kingdom Metazoa; phylum Arthropoda; class Insecta; order Lepidoptera; family Noctuidae; genus Ochropleura; species Ochropleura plecta. Next base: position 6,628,911 of record FR997735.1, read on the forward strand.
CTTATTGACGACAGGCCGTGTCGCCGGCGCGTTAGTGTTCCACGCGCGCCTCAAAGAAATGTCAGCAAAGCAGAGGGGCCTGCCAGGGCCACCGCCTGCCGGGGTTGCTGGTTTTTCGTAAGAGATACCGCGGCCCCGGAACGTAAAGGGCGATAGAAGGAACAGTTTTTGTTTTAGTCAGTAAAAGTCTGACACTATTTGATGATTTCCCATCAGCAAAAAATAAATAAAAGAAGCATGGCCTGCTACGTGGTAAAATGATGTTACGAAACCCTAAAAAGAGCATAGAAACAGTAAAAAAGATAACGGTTGGAGAAATATCAATATACAAGCTTTTGCCCGCGGCTTCGCTCGCGTTAAATTCAGGGTAACACAGTTCCCCTTTCCTGATTTGCAGGTACCTGCTACCTGTATTTTTTGCCCTTGCGCCTTATTTATTGTAATAGCAAAGCTAAGGTTTCCCTTTTCTTCCCTTTTTCTCCCCCATTTCCCACTATTTAAAAAAAAATAGCCTATGTCCGTCTCCAGGGTCCCAACTATCTCTGTACCAAAATTTATCAAAACCGGTTTAGCCATTAAGGCGTGAAGACGTAACAAACAAACTCACTTTCGCTTTATAATATTACTAGTTTTTGCCAGCGGCTTCGCTCGCGTTAAATTCGGGGTAACACAGTTCCCCTTTCCTGATTTGCAGGTACCTGCTACCTGCAGTTTTTGCCCTTGAGCCTTATTTATTTGTAATTGCAACGCTAAGTGTTCCCTTTTCTTCCCTATTTCTCCCTCACATCCCACTTAAAAAAAATGGCCTATGCCCGTCTCCTGGTTCCCAACTATCTCTGTACCAAAATTCATCAAGATCGGTTTAGCCATTAAGGCGTGAAGACGTAACAAACAAACTCACTTTCGCTTTATAATATTACTAGTTTTTGCCCGCGGCTTCGCTCGCGTTAAATTCGGGGTAACACAGTTCCCCTTTCCTGATTTGCAGGTACCTGCTACCTGCAGTTTTTGCCCTTGCGCCTTATTTATTTGTAATAGCAATGCTAAGTTTTCCCTTTTCTTCCCTCTTTCTCCCTCACATCCCACTTAAAAAAAATGGCCTATGCCCGTCTCCTGGTTCCCAACTATCTCTGTACCAAAATTCATCAAGATTGGTTTAGCCATTAAAGCGTGAAGAGGTAACAAACAAACAAACTCACTTCCGCGTTTATAATATTAGTAAGGATATTTAATATATGTATATAGTAAGGATGCAAAAGTTTCGACCTACCGCCGACAAGCTCGTCCCCAGTGTCATCATGATTTGAACCCAATACATATGGGCTAAATAAACAATATATTAAAAGTACGTGTTTCATATTATCTTCTCTAGTTCCAAGTTTTACAATAATCCCTTTCCTCGTTGATTAAATCATTAAGTTTTCTTATCTACAACGACATTATTTAAGTCGTAAAACAGGCATTTCAATTAAAATGTTTCGTAACTTAATAATTTTTATTTATGTTCCTGAAATACAAAACAGTTATCATATGAGAAAACGTTGGAGATGTTTTGTGTGTTTTTATTATGTGCAAGTTTATATTTAAGCTTACCACGCACATGTGTATGCCAAGCTGAAGTTTATCCCGCACCAATTGACACTATAATTCAAGATTATTTTAAAACTGGTTTGAATCTTTGTTTTTTTTTCCAGTAATTTCTATACAATAGGTGTAAAAGTGTTCTTAACAAATCCGAGAGTCACCTTGTTTTCACTGATATTGCGAAATTTTTGGTTCTCAACCATATCTGGAACCTTCTTACGGCGATATTGGAGGTCAAGTTACAACTTTGTTATAGGCTTTATTTATTCTCTTCAATGTAAACTTTAGCCAAATGATTTTAGCGCGTCATATTGAGTACCTACTGTGAACCGTGAATAATCACCCAAAAAAAAAACCGTCTCCTAGCAATATTTTTTGCATATTAGTTGTACAGAATCATCATCATCATTTTCCTGCCCTTGTCCCATTCTATTTGGGGTCGGCGCAACCCGTTTTCTTTTTCCATTCTCCCACTATCAGACATCACGGCATCATTTACTCCTTTCTCCTTTATATCATTCCTTACTCAATCCATCCATCTTTTCTTTGGCCTTCCTCTCGCTCTCCGTCCATCAACATTCAGATCCATCACTCTTTTACTAGTGATGAAGCCACATGTGCTTCATCCCTCCTCATTACATGTCCATACCAAAAAAAACGACTCCCAGTTTTACAGAATGCTAAGTTGAAGACTCGAGAAGGGTTCGTTTACCTTGTATTTTTTTATCATCTCAAACATTTCTTTTTTACAGAGGGCGTTCGCAAACTTAGAAAAAAATGGGACACTATTAAAAAACCTATAGAACAAGCGTTAATTTCAGTTAGTACATAATTACTTCCTTACTAATTCGAAAATAACTCTAGTTATTAGTAGTTAGTAGGTATGTAGTTAGTATGTCTGTATGTAGAGCCTTTTCATGAGTAAAGTCACACAAAAAATAATAATGTCTACCAGACCTTGTTTCTTGGGACTGGAACAATAATACAGCCTACGCTACTAAACTTATGAAATCCTAAGTTATCTTTTTATCATTTACTAGCGTTAATACGCGCCTCAGACGTGGAGTTGCGGACACCAGCCCGTTATACAATACAATCATTTACTAGCTGGCACCCGCGGCTTCACCCGCGTGATGAGCGAAAAAAAAGTATCCTATGTGTTATTCCAGACTATAATCTACATCTGTGCCAAATTTCGTCAAGATCCGTTCAGCCGTAAGAGTAACAAACATCCATACATCCATCCTCAGAAACATTCGCATTTATAATATTTATTAGTAGGAAGAATGGATTATAAAACGGGGCTTTTTTATTTAAAATAAACTAAACATAAACTTAAAGCGTGAAATGCTCCTCCAAATCGCTGTCATCCGGAAACGTGCCCAGAAGACTAGCAGCATTGCCACGTTGAATGGCAATGCTAAGTCTTTGGACAAAACACTCTGGTCATGCGAAGTGTCGACCAGTTGGCGAGAAATTTCCTAAAAAGAAGTCGCAAACTTAGGCCCCATGACCCGTTGACACGTTTCGATCCCAAACGGCTCAAAAATCATTAATAACGAATTTATTACAAAAAAGCGAAGATGACGGTCAGCAATGGGTGGCTCACCGTCCGTCCGTGTAGTAACGACAGCCCGTGTCGACAGCGTGTCCGTGTTCCACGCCCGCCTTAAAGAGATCTCAGCAAAGCACCGCCTACCGGGGTTGCGAATCGTTCAAAAGAGATACTGTGGCCCTTGAACATAAAGGGCAAAAGAAGGAACATGGGTGGGTTTTAGTCAGTAAAAGTCGGACACTTCCCCGCTCCAACCAGAGCGGGGTTTTTTATTTGAGATTTCGCATCCGCAACAAATAAAACGAAGACCAAGTCACGGACAACAGATAGTCTTCCAAAAACTAGTAAATAAATAAATGATAATTCAAGTTTTTTTCAGGCTATGTATGAAAGCGTCGGCTTACCCGGAATGAACGTGTACATCAGGAAACGAAAAGAAAAATTAGCTGCTGGATTCTTCCACAACGATAATCAAGTCCGAGTGTTAGTAGTACAGTCACAAACAATAACATATATACAGTTACCAAATTTGAAAAGTGATTTTTTTGTGAAAAAATTCTACTTTGAGATAAGATAATTTTTTAGGCTTCCAAAATAAACCGTGAAACGTTAATCAGTACAGTAGGAAGAAATCGCTTTTGAATGTTGGTAAGTGTGTATATTATGTTATTGCTCGTGATTGTTCATGGTATAATTATGTTAACAAGTGCAACGGTAGCCGCTAATCAAGTCATATTTAAAAAAAAAATAGAAGTAATTAAGAGACTGGCATCAAGTTGAATCTAAAGAGTCTAAAGCATTTTTCCTTAATTAATGTTGAATGAGGCCACAGATGTGCCATCAAATAATTTTGACTAAGTGATTGTATTAGGAAAATAATTACTATCAATTCGAAACTTTTTTTACTCACTAGTAGAGTCATCTAAACGGTTTCTAAGCGAATTAATTTTATTCATCTCTGAAATAATGAATCACACCGGCGAGTTAAAAAATGATAGGAAGATAAAAATATGATGAAAATTGTTTGTATGCCCAAATCGTTGTGTCGCGTGCCGTCATTGGCACGCGTGTCATTGGTTCGCCATCTCAATCTTGTTAATTTTGGTAATCTACTACATACTAAACTTGTCAAAATCAACCACTATGCGATCAGTGATCGAGCATTCTGACACCATTGTAATAGCAGACTTAGGCCCCTGGTCTAAAGGGTTGACAACAGTTTAGCGACACTGACGCGTAGACAGTCTAACATCACCAACGTCTTAATACCCATTTTACTTCCAGAGTACTAAAGGATTTAAATTTAGAAGCAATGCCTGTTTGTATTTTCCCCGATGTAAAATTTTTACTGGCCTCCAACATCCTCAAAATACAAACAGGCCTAAGCAAAATGATCATACACGCTGACTATGCGCTTATACGGAACAAGACTGATGTCATCCATAACCCGAACTATCAGGATCCATTCAAGTTCTCACCTTTTCTGTTTGAACAAGTTCATGACGTTGGGAAGGTCGCGTAAGTGAAAGAGATCTATTCCGCCCTAGAAATTAATTATATAGTGAAATATAAGTCAATTCTTGCTTAGTTAAATAGTGAAAAATAAAGGATTTTCAAACATATTTTATCCATTTAAAAGCTGGGCCCAGAAACGCCATCCTCCTTTCACAGCGGCGTATACGGTCTCCTTTGTTAGTCTTTATTTATATTAAAAAGAGGAAAGATTATTTTTTGTTTTTTTCCGAAAAGGCTCTGAAACTACTGGACCGATTTTAACCATTTTTCACCAATAGAAAGCTAAATTAATAGGAAATAACGTTGGATATATAACATCATGCTACGATGTGCAGGTGAAACCGTTGGGCACAGCTAGTACCTTATAAGAGTGGTATGTTATTTTTTCTAATTTTCTGTGTTCATGTAATCTTGTTTTTTTGTTTAAGGATAACGTTAGAAAGTTGCAATTTAAAAGGTTTTATTGTAACGTTGATGAATGGGAACTCAATTAACCTGGGACACGATCGCTTCAATATTCGTAATTGCATGTACACCATTGAAGTAAATATTATTTTTTTACCTTCACTGTTTGTAGTAGGAGACGTTGTTAGTCGGTTTTGTGTGATTCATATCTAATGTTTTATACCAAATAACGGAGTCTTTCTTGTAGATTTACCGGGCCGGCGATTATTCTCCACCAGTCATCGCGAGATACAATATGTCAGGAAATGGTCATGGTAAGAGTTTAATAAGTGTTTTTATAATGTCGATAATGGATAGCGATGAGGGTCAAACTATTTAGAAGAGAAAATGCTAAGCATAGAAACCCAATGAATGGTTTCCGATGCGTTGCCAACGAAAGAGTAAGTTACTTAAAGAGTTAATTGACTCCTTTATTACAGATAGAAAATCATCAAATAACTAGCAGGAAATGTCAGACTTTTAAAGACTAAAAACCACCTATGTTCATTCTTTTGCTCTTTAAATTCTGAGGGCGCGGTTTCTCTGTCGAACAACCCGCAACCCCAGCAGGCAGTGGCTCTGACCCTGGCAACAGGGGGGGCCCTCTGTAGATTGTCTCCCTACAAGTAGACAGACTTATATGAATTGTGCTTCTTAATTTTATACCCAGCAAATGTGCTGGGTATAAAGTTAGATAAGTATAAGAGCCCGGTAGAACCTTTACAAGGAGTTGATCCTCTCCCGAGCTGACGGCCGGGGGAGTTGTCAATGTGGCGACCATCGTCTGTTATGTGCGCTTGTTATTGTCTGTGCTGGTCTTTAAGATCTTGTCGTTCACAGTGAGCTTACAAAATCCCCCCAACGTTCAAGAACACTATGTAGTGGCAGGTTGCGCCTTGCAGTTACTTTTAGTTATTTAATCTCGCATTGTGTGCCTTATTGCATCTTTCGCCTGCTTTTTCATCTCTTAGAGCGGCTTAATGTTTTATTCGAATGTCTTGTAGGTTTGAGCCTCACCGACTTATTGAAGAAACCGTTACTGACAGACGAGCTGTTGCCGAAGTTACAATCAGCATTGTTCAGCCTCGTCAATACTTCGGCAATTTTCGGGAGTGCGCTTGATGAGTATCGGTAAGTTACGTTTTGGGATCTTATTATTTTCTCGACTTTAAATCCACATCCCATTTTACAGTTAGCTATTATAGCGAGAGCAGTGTTCGATTTAAAACCCTACATTCGAATGTAGAGTTTCCATGCGTTTTATACTTTTTCCTAAATTGCAGGGAAAACCAGGAGATAGTGTTTCTGTTAACTGCTACCCATATAGCAGAAGTAGTCAGGCAAATGAATAAGCTTACAGTTGTGAAGAATAATGGAGTTATTAAGATGGCCGACTACGTGGTGCATTGGGATGATGGAAGGGTACGTATGGTGAGGTGATTCTAGAACAATATAGGAGAAGCTGTGGAGTTGGAGGAGCTGCGCAAGAATGCTGGTACATTATATTATTTGATAAAGTTCATCAATTAACTGAAAAGGTAGACTGGCAGAAATACCCAATGCATTAAGTCCACCTTTATACAGTGTTACTTGTTAATGTCAACAAATACGGGGAAAAGCGAAAATGACTCAAAGGAGCCTCGGGCCCGCTTTGTATTAGGTACTGTATTTTTAAATAAAAATCTATATTTTAGCCAGGAACCAAGCCCAAAATTTTGAAAAAAGAATCCTATTTTTAAGACGTTGTGAAGAAACGGCTATGTGTTACTTAGAATAATAAAATCGAGGACATGATTGTGATAACCTCTTCCTCCAGTGCAGATTAACAACCTGCACTGGAGGAGTAGGTCCACTACGAGCCCACTTCTCTCGCGGTAGGAACAATATAGATAGTTTGTGCTATTACTTTGTTGTGATTTTAGATAAAAAATAGCAGTATAGTTAATAAAAGGACAAAATTGACTGGTGTTGGTGAGTCGTTGAAGTTAACAGAGTTGGTGCTGACTGGGCTGGACACGCTGTACTCGGCGCACGCCGGCGGGCCCTTTGAGTTTGACACTGCCAGGATCGTTGAGAAGCTACGGTTTAGCTCCCTGCAGGTAAACTTTATAAACCTCCGTCTGGACTTCATTGCAGAAGGGTAACAAAGGCATGCCGTGACTGCCGGGTTGTGGTCCTGCCTGTGGGTTGGCGGGTTATTCAAAAGAGTTACCGCGGCCCCGGAACATAAAAGCCAAAAGGAAGGGCAAAAGAACATGGGTGGGCTTTAGTCAGTAAAAGTCTGACACACCCGCTCCGCTCAGAGCGGGGGAAGAGATTTCATGATTAACCATCCGTTAAAGCAAAAACAGATATGCCGTTAATGTGCCACCGCCCCTCCTACCATTATATCGTAAAGCAATATTGCTTAAATGACACTTTAATGTAGAAAAGAGAAGGAATAGTTACAGGTCATCTAGCTTCAGCTCTTTCCCACACTGAAGTAAGATTAAAACTGTTGTAAAAGCAAGAGAATCTTTTCAGTCGTTGTTACTTGGTTTCAATAGTCACATTGTGACTTTATGTTGAATCTTACGCTGTCCATCGCTGCAGCGAAAAATGTTTCAGGCGTTAAGAGCAGTGAGATATTTGGATGCATAATAAATGACGGCACGGTTGGTGCAATGGCTGAGCGATATGATGCTGCGTAGCGTGTTTCGGGTTCGATCCCTGCACGGAACATATACTGTTACGGGACTGGCTGATTGTGAGTTTAATTGTTTGTTACCCATGATATAGAAGACATTACTAGTGTAGGACAGCGCATTTATAAAAAAAAACTGGTCTTGCGCGAGTTGCTCTTGCGCACGGTCATATCAAAAATTTAACCTTCTAAGTCTACGCAGTCAAATCTGCGTAGACTTAGAGGGTTGATTATTTTACTGCTCTAAGCTACCATAGACTAGAGTATACGATTTTAATTTTAATTATTTATCGATACCTTCACGCGTTACCGAGATAAAGGGTCTTGACAGACATGCAGAACGGCAGACGCACAACAAGGAGATCCTATGAGGGTTCAGTTTTATCCTTTTCAAGCACGGAACCCCAAAAAAAAGGCGCCCATAAATAATGGGCGCATGGTGTTTTTTTTTCAACATTTATTAGTTTACATGAGCTAAGCTTGTTTTCGTTAACAGTAGACGACACCTGGATGAATGTATTACTGTTGGAATTTCAATTCTTAGTGTTGAGTCAAGAGTTAAAAATCCAACAAGGCAAAGAGCATTGTCGTTTTATCTATATTGCAGGTCCGCGGTAATTTAGAAATAAAGTCAACATGGTCGGACGTATTCGACTTCGCAGCTGAAATAAGTGACATGACATTGGAGCTCCATTGGCAATTGCCATTCAGTGAAAATTTTACCAAACTTAAAGCAACAGGGGTAAACGATAGACAACTTGAGGTTGAGGGTTTGAGGTAATGTCATCTGCCTAGCCTTTTCCCAACTACGTTGGGGTCGGCTTCCAGTCTTACCGGATGCAGCTGAATACCAGTATTTTACATGGAGCGACTGCCTATCTGACCTCCATAACCCAGTTAGTATTGGGTAATACGATACCCCTTGGTAAGACTGGTAGTCGGACTTTCGGAACACTGACTAGCTGTAACGGCGGTCAAAGATTTACAAATGACAGCCAGGATCAACAGCTTAACGTGTTTTCCGAGGCACGGAGGAAACTCGGTAAGTAACGGGTGGTCACCCATCCACAGACCAACCTAGGCAAGCGCGGCTTAACCTAAAGATCGATCTGAGCCATGAACTCCTCTGTCGGTTTGAGGTAATGTGTTGTATGATTATTATTCAGGATGGAGAGGACACTGACGCACACAGTTACCACCACAAATATACATAGATAGACATAGATAACGCAAGAGTACTTCGCGTGTCATTTTGCTTGCCAAACTTACGAACAAAAATCGCATCTGCTACTTTCGCGCTCAGTCTGCCACTAGTCGGACGTTAGATTTCAAATTTAAAATGATCAATTGCGTGTAATAAATTGTAAAAACTATCGGCAATCACTAAATAGACGTCACATCACTAAAATATAGTGAATGAGACGTCATAATAAGATGTCAAAAAATGGCACGCTTGGTTTTTATACAGATCGTGATACTTGCGTTATCTATGTCAATCTATATCACATCTATATTTGTGGTTATCACATAATCCTATATAACTACTATGAGTAGTGATGGTCTAGTTGTGTGACCGCGGACTGCCAAGTCGTAGGTCTCGAATTCGAACCCCAGACACGCAAATCTTTTTTTTCGGATTCAAATGCGTATTGAATTAGCAATTCGCGGTGAGGGAAAATATCGTGAGGAATCCAACAATCAGTGTCTGTGTCAAATCAGTGTCAAAAAAAAATTACAAACAAATACGCTTTGTATTTGTTTGTAATTTTTTTTTAAGTCAGAAATGTGTCCTTATAAACTCTAGACACCAGGATAAGTACCCAATCACACGATAAAGGAAAGTTATGAAAATTTCCTTTGTTGTCAAAATTTTTTTTTTTTAATTTTAATCGTTTTAAAAATAGAACTGCTGTTTCTAATAAAAGAGCAATACTTACAGTCCCATACGGTCAAAATTTATGGCTGATATACCTCTTCTGTCTCTTCTTCCCCGTGTGTGTAGTAAGTACTGCTTTGGCTATAGTTTTGACAAGTGCTGTGTACTCTTGTGAGCGAATAAGTCGTTAGAAAACCATAATTTTAAAAAATGAATAATAAATCGATCGATCCAATGACTAACTTTTAACAACTGCTGTGTCGAAATAAAATATCGAAACCTATCTAGATAATTTTTAATGTATTAAACAAAAATGAAAAAAAAAGGATAATTATTATTTCAGACGTATGACATTCACGGTGCCCTCAATAATAGTTGGATCAGGAGAGAGTATGATAGCTGGATATTTGCTTAAAGAAGTGCCAAAGCTGGTAAACGCCCACTCGATCGACATTTTCGATCAAGTAATGCAACAGATTTCCAAAATAAAAACTCATAGAGTGGCAACTCCTGGTCCCGAGGTAGAAGGTAAGTCTTTATTAAGTTACGTGCTGTATGTGTATCGCGTTTAGTGCGTTATCATTGAAGAAATATTATTTAAACTTAGAAGATTGTTCAAGTTTCTCACATATTTTATTAAGTACTAGCTTTTGCCCGCAGCTTCGCCCGCGTTAAATTCGGGGTAATACAGTTCCTCTTTCCTGATTTTCAGGTACCTGATATCCGTAGTTTTTGCCCTTGCGCCTTATTTATTGTAATAGCAATGCCAAGTATTCCCTCTTTATCACTCATTTTTCACTTTAAAAAAAAACAGCCTATGTCCGTCTCCAGGCTCCCAACTATCTCTGTACCAAAATTCATCAAAATCGGTTGAGCCATGTAGGCGTGAAGACGTTACAAACAAACAAACTCACTTTCGCTTTTATAATATTAAGTGAGTTCACGTGTCACAATGTTCGTTCCCATACTCCGAAACGGCTCGACCGATTCTTATGATTTTTTTTATGAATATCCAGGAAGTCTGAGAATCGGCTACTATATATCAGGTCTTTCAGACCCCTAAGTGTAGCGGGTGGAACCGCTGGGCACAGCGTTTTATACAACGTTTTATAGAATTACTATTATATTATGACCGTATGTCGCAACAAATCGCGCCAAAAGTAGCACCACTGTTCCAAACAAGACAACAGGACCCGACGACGCGGTAATCCCAGAAGGAAATGACGTGACGAACTCTGGGTCTGGCGCAAACCTGTAGTACCTACTTCTGATGTCCGCAAGGAAGTATGGCAAGGCAGGGAGCTTTACGAGCACTATTATCAGGCTCTCCATGTATGTGGCCGACCCAGTTCTCGAGAAACACCAAGTCACACTGTACTGGGATCATATTATATATATATCTTCTTAATATATATAAATCACGTGTCACGTTGTTTGTCCGCGATGGACTCCTAAACTGCTTAACCGATTTAAAATTAAATTTGCACACCGTGTGCAGTTTGTTCCAACTTGAAAGATAGGGTAGGTAGAAAGGTAGAAAATTGCATTGCAACTCATGCCCGGGACACAGCAAGTATATATATATATATATGTATATAATAAGCCCTAGCTGAGAAAGAGAAACAACTAAAATATCTCGACTTGGCTCAGGCGGGTATTAAATGTGGAATGTGAATTCGGCTATCATTGTGCCTATTGTCGTAACGGCCTATGACTTGATAGCCAAACCTCAACGATCATCTGGCGAAACTATCCTTACGTGGTTGGATTATGGGCTTGATTCAGAAGGCAGTGGTCCTCGATATGGCTCGCACTGTGAAGAGGTTCCTATCTCTGGAGCCCTAAACACCGGTAGCTTGAACATTGCTTCCGATACCGGCGGACTACTATTTGTTTTTATTTTTAAATGTTATTTTTATGTAATTTGATGAAATATATCTGTCCTGCGCGGTTTCACCCGCGTCTTTAGTTACTGCCCCACTCCCGTGAGCAGTAGCGTGATGTTATTTAACTTATGTTACTCAGTACCTAATAATATAGATTTCTAACAGTGAAAGAATTTTTAAAATCGGTTGATTAGTTTTTTAGTTAAATCGTAGCAAACAAACAGACAAATTCTCTCTCTCCCTCTTCTTCTTTCCGAGTATAATATTAGTTTACATTTAAATGTGTATAAAATAAATATTATTTTAGTACCAATTGCAAGTTTCGAAGAAGAGGGCGATTCCGATATACTTCAGCCACTCAGTGGACCATCCGGGAAAGATTCAAAATCAGAACATTCAGAGTACGTTGACTACTTCCAAACTATCGTATCATCGAATAGTTATGATGCAGGTTCGCTCGACATTATAGATTTTCAGAAACATCCCGCCAAAGTGCTCCCAAAGAAACGTCCGCGCCGCCGCGGCCGCAGGCTCACCAGCAGCAAGCGGATGGCGATGAAAACGGCAATGAAATAAGAAATAAATAATTAAAAACCTGATTACCACGACTATTATTTACATTATTAGAAGTGTTGGGTTCATCCTATCATATCTTTTTTTACCTGCCACCTGCCACGCTGTATTTGCGCGGTTTGACTCACTGTGAGCTAGTTCTTTTGTTTATAATTTAATATTTTTATTTTTGTTTAATTTAGACAATTGTTGGACGTAAAAATAACAAGCATATAAAAAGTATTTATCCCCTCTGTTTTGCTGACATATTTTTAAGGTGCGCGTGAAACACTAGCGCTCCGATGGCATGGCGTGTCCTCACTGGACGGACAGACGGTGAGGTACCCATTGCTCACCGTCCATAGACCCGCATTTACGGTGGCCGGGAGTCGTCTTGCGGCTCTCGAAGACCGGATCGTCTCCCGCGGTGGCTGGGTTGGTTTGAGGTTCGCTACCTCAAATGCCCGGCCACCTCCTTCGCTACCATAACTGCTTCGTAGAAGGAAGTGTACGTTTGCCATTCCCTTTCGTTCCAGACTATGAAAATCGTGTCTCTATAAACAGGTACTGTAATCAATGTAATCAAGTACGTCGGGATAATACTCTTTCTGAGCCATTCAGGAATTACTACGTACTAAGAATTTTTCCTGTATCGTGGGAGCGTTCACAAACATTTAAACTCACATACACAAACAGCCAGACCAGGACGCTAAGGCACGCAGGAGATATGATGGCACGGTTGGCGCTGTGGCTGAGGGATCGACTGCTGCGCTGCGTGTCGCGGGTTCGATTCCCGCACATAACAAATATTTGTATGACCTGCAGATAGGTGTTTCGGGTCTGGCTGTTTGTGTATGTGAGTTTAAATGTTTGTAACCGCACCCACGATACAGGAGAAAATCCTAGTGTGGGGCAACGATTTTATTTAAAAAATAATAATAATAACAAAAATGTATACGTATGCTGCGTGTCGCGGGTTCGATCCCCGCACGGAACAAATATATGTATGGCCTACAGATAGTTGTTCCGGGTCTGGCTGTTTGTGTATGTGAGTTTAAATGTTTGTAACCGCACCCACGATACAGGAGAAATTCCTAATAACCAACGTTTCGTTTGGTGCGTATAATTGTGCGCTTACTTTAGGGTGAAAGCATGTTTTTTACGGTCGATAATTTAATCAACATGCAGCGCATTGCAAAAAACGGCGATTTCACCTTAAGTAATCAGTTTTAAGTAAAAAAAAAAATATTTACTGCTATATACCTAGCTGTCAATAACAAAGTTACATTATTGTCATCACTACCATACATTTATACTCGTAATACTGTAGGTAAGGCTTGTTGTATCGTGTTGTGTGTTTAGGATCGCTTATATCGCGCGTTCGTGCTATTTGCAGCTGCGGTGGCTATAGCGCTATTGGGGCGCAATTTTTACCTGCTACTGTGCAAACGTGACAGTTTGCAGTGTTTGTCCTTTTACAAATAAATTACCTCTATTATGTTGGCCAGCCTGAAGTTTCAATGATTTCTCTGTATATATTTTTTTACATTCAGCTCAGGTACCCTACCATGACGTCTTAATACAGAACTTATTCCAGTGAGGGTAAGAGACAGAGCTATACGGGGTGTTTAGCACCATCTCTTTCTCACACAGGATTAAGTACTGCTATAAGATGTCATAGTAACCATACTTGTTGGCAAACTTAATAGCAGTGATAACGTACGTGTGAAAAGACTGTAGAAAAGCCCTTATTTAAGTAGTTGTTAGTGTGTGAAATAAGGTTCAGTTTTGATTGTAGAACGTAACGTTTACGGTGTGAGCTGCTACATTATGCAATCGGGGGTTGGCCGTTTTGGTTTTTCTCAGGTATACTCGAAATTGGAAGCCCTACTGATCTTTTAATTAAGTTCCTAGGCCTTTGTGATAATAATAACAGCACTAGACACTTCGTTGCGGGCCTTTTTGGCGGAGCCCTGAGATACAGAACGTTATCTTGCTTGTTCAGATTTATATTTTTCTATCTGCATCCAGCGGTTTCACCCCAGATCAGCTCCTAAGTGTCGTAGCTTAATGTTATAAAACATAATGTTATTTAATGATAATTTAGCTTTCTATTGATAAAAAATGGGTTAAACTCAAACTAAATATTTTGATATTATTAAATATAGATTGATTGTGTGCACGTATGGCACGTGCCAAATAAATGCATTTGTTCTTTTTTCATAAAGCGAAAAAAAAAAGTTTATTTTTATTCACTAACAAAAAAAGAAATCACAAGGGGAATACCAAAAACGTATTGCACTCTGACAGTCTGACACTGTATAAGACTAGAACCTTCGCTGCCATCGTGCTCGGTTATATTGGTTTGTACACAATGTTGTCCTCATCCACATCCTCTGGCTCATCAGGATTGACAGCACGCACAGTTGTCTCCCACACTCTCATCGGCACGAAACTGGGGGTACAATCAAAAATACAATTATTATAAGCCTACCTATGGAAGGAGGGGATCCTTTCATTTAGGGGGCAATCATTTAATATGCAATTCAATTCAATTATTTATTTGTTGAATTGAGTTATTTATTAAATTAAATTCAATTGAATTTATTACATTTCACATGTGTTTTATAAGGTCTTAAATAATAATACAGTTCACGTCTTGGATCTCGGGCACATTTTTTTTAAAGAAGAATATCTAAATACTAGCATTCAAAATAATTAACAGTGAGATAAAAATGAATTATTTCATATTAATTTATCAATGATTAATAGAAGAAGGTGTGACCATATCTCGGGGTAAACGTGGCCAGAGATCGCGTAGAGCGGAGAGGTTAAAAAGGAAAGAAGCCCGTCTCTTTGCTTACTAGCTGGAAACGGTGTAGGTACGCTAGCAAAACTGTATTCGTTATATCACAATCAAAGTTATGTGGACCACCAAAAAAAAACACGAGTTTTGAAATGCAGTTAGGTGTTTTAGAATCCGAAAATTTGCTATTTTGCGTATACGATGCTTAGTTTTAAATTTAGATTTTTCATCACCATATTCGTAGATATCAAATTTTGCAATTAATCTTGTTTACAATTGAGATTATTTACGCTTTAATATTTTCTAGACACACACACGCATATATATTACAATATAACTAAGTATACTTACCTATCACCGGAACGCATCTTGCCGTCTAAATATCCTTTCGCCTTTATCTTCGGATCGAAGAGGGATATCGAATGAGGTTTTTTGGTACGGATAGGGAACAAGGTTTCCTCACTGTCAGTGTTCTTGTTGTTCATGGTCGTGTAATCATGCAAAGGTAGGAAGTTCCTCATCACGATGTTTGAGGAACCGCTTCGCCAGGAGACAGTGGGCATTAGAGGATTGGGCACAATTGATATGATTGGCGATAGCGAAACAGTTTTTAAGTGAAATTCGTTTGGCGGCGCCTGAAATATATCCAGAAAAAGTTTATTTGTTGTCCTAGTTAAACTGAAGCAAATTCCGCGCAGCATACGTACGGGTTCAAATAATATGTATGGAGGTGTACAATATGGCTCAAATAGTCGTGTAATCATACAAACGGAGCCATTTAATTGCGTCCCGTGGTCTCGTCGTTAGTAAAAATTCATTCGATGAAATCGTCAAAGGTTTTTTTAGTTTCATCCGGAATTTGCCGTCAGGTGGGTTCTGAGTTAACGAAGGGCATACGAAATAACACATGTCCGACTTCCCAACAGACGATCATCGCAATGCGCGATTTTGCGACATTACACATTTCGTCTAGCTTTTCGTACCATTTCAGCATAAATTGATGATGGGTTATACTACCTTAAAAAGGGATACCTATATATACAAGTATAGCTATAAGAGCTAAAGCTTCTTCTGACCTGAGTAGGTAGATCTCTGACTGGAGAAAGCTGTTCTCGAACGTGATTGTGTTCCCGCGCCTCCGATTCTTGTACATTCGCCTTCCTGCTGGGATTGAACCTTGTCAGGCTCTCTGCATACTTTCTCGTGTCCTGGGTCTTTGACCATGATTCAGCTAGTGGTTTGCTCTCCACCGCTGTCCTCTGGTCTTCGTAGTCAGTCGAGGTGTTTGTAGAGAACACTAGAAGATGCAGTTAAATAAGAATTGTGTCTGGTAAAGGCGGAGGGTAAAAGTAAAATATACTTAAGACTTATTTTTCTCTTTACGTCGTTAGAATTAGAAAACTTTCGTAGATCAATGTTCACGGATCAATTTTTTTACTGCCTTAATGCCCTCGCGGTGGCCGAATAAAATTATATTATAAATGTATAGAAATTCCCATTATGGTTTGGTCACTACTTAGCCTAATGATATTGGTGTGACCGTGCAATCAATTATGATGCATACTCAAATTTCCAAAAAGTTTGTGACTGAAGCTTTCTTCCTAGTGAAAAATAACAGGGATTTGAAGCGATGGACAAGTTAATGAAATTTTGTGATGCTTACTATCTTCTGAGCCACTTCTCCTGGCATTTCCCGTATCCGGTTTATCGTAGAACTGTCCGCGACGCATGAAGACTGTCACATCAGACCCTGAGAGCAAGAACAACTGTTAAAAAATACTGTTTATCAAACATTATCTGAAAACTCTGGTAATCTTTACTAATATTATAAAAGAGAAAGTGAGTTTGTTTAGTTCGTCTTCACGCCTAACTGGCTAAACCGATTTTGATGAATTTTGGTTCAGAGATAGTTGGGACCCTGGAGACGGACATGGGCTTTTTTAAAAAAAGATTGAGATATAAGGGAGAAAGAGAGAAGAAAAGGGAAAACTTAGCATTGCTATTACAATAAATAAGGTGCAAGGGCAACAACTACAGGTAGCAGGTACCTGTAAATCAGGAAAAGGGAACTGTGTTACCCCGAATTAAACGCGAGCGAAGCCGCGGGCAAAAGCTGATATAAAATAAACGACACAGCAAAGTAAATTTGGTATCAATTGGCCCTTTGTCTTCAAAATACTGTATGCTCTAATATTTTTAAAAATTGGTCAAACAGTGGTCACGTGTGAATAGTATCGCTGCAGCGTCTTGTTATATAGATTACGTTCACAAAAATACTGTTGTTACTGTAATTTTCTTTTTTTTCCGACTACACTTTGTAGCTTTAATAGTAAAGATAAAATAAAATGGTAAAACGAGCGATAAATCGAGTAGGTATTAAACGAAAACGTGTGGTCGTGGAAATTGCATGCAAAATTGCAGATACATCTCTATTTGCATTCAATTTGCCGTTTCAACGAGCGACTAGCCAGACAGCTGTTTAATGTGGCCCTCTCTAAAATAACACGACTAAAACCTTTCTAGATTGATTTTAAATACTTTGTTTGATTAACAAGTCGATGAGGATTGTGTTTTTATTTACCTAATAGAATTAAGTTTTTTTTAATCATTGCTCCTCTCTAGGAATTCTCCTGTATCGTGGGTGCGTTAACAAACATTTAAACTCATATACACAAACAGCCAGGCCCAAAACAACTACCTGTAGGTCATACAAATATTATATATAGCGAAATGTCTGCAATAGATTCCTTAGAGATTTTTTCTGGCCATCTGTCTGTTAATCTGTCCGTCTCTATACTACAGCCATTTTACACCAAGACTGTTGGCACCACTTAGTTGAAATGTGGAGAACAGGAATCTTCCACCCTAAAGAAATTTTATTTTTTGTTGTTTTTGTAGTAGTTTTTTTTATTATAAATACATAAATATTATTGTTATTACTTATTATGTAAAAATGTTGGTTAACCTGTAATTGGCAACTGTATAAGTACAATACTGTGTAATTTTTATTTTTTAAGATATTTTTATACAGAAGCTGTTGGTGACCTTTTTTTAATAAATAAATAAATAAATCTTCAACAAACCGCTACACAAAAGTGATGTGAAAATACAAAAATTAACAAAATAATTTCGGAGCAAAAACCTGATAAAAAATTAGGTATGAAGAAAAAAATACTAAAATCCTTCAACGGGAATTGGTTTGAATAAGATTAGACATTTAGTTTTTGAGTTAGGGGTTTCGTCAAAGTGCAGCAGTAACTTTGTTTTTCATAAACATACTATGGAAAACAAATTTAGTTTTGTTGTTGAGTGTTGACGTAGAGATAAGCGTTAAAACTCGAATCACTGTCGACATCGCAATATTTTTTAGTCTCGTAGCAATAAGAATTGCTGTCACTGATAAGAAAGAAAGAAAAAATGTTTGTTAAAAGTTAAAAGAACAAAAAAAAGACATTATCAACTAAATTGGTATGGTGTCTCAGTATAGTGTTGTAACATATAACAATGTCACAGCGCTGATATTCCAATAGGGCTTTACTTGAGCCCTATCGGATAGCTACAGCTACGGTCAGATACGACGAAATCCTTACTATCCTTATTAATATTATAAAAACTAAAGTGAGTTTGTATGTTTGTTTGTTTGTTACGCCTTCACGCCTACATGCCTAAACCGATTTGATGATTTTTGGTACAGGAATAGTTGGGACCCTGGAGACGGACATAGGCAATATTTTTTTTTAAAGTGAGAATTGAGGGAGAAAGAGGGAAGAAAAGGGAAAACTTAGCTTTGCTATTACAATAAATAAGGCGCAAGGGCAAAACTACAAGTAGCTAGCGTACCTGCAAATCAGGAAAGGGGAACTGTGTTACCCCGAATTTAACACGGGCAAAAGCTAGTATATTGAAAAAATGCTGCAAAATTTCAAGTCAATCCGGCTGTTAGCGACGCGCTCAATGAATCCTAAAAGTTTTCAGCAATTTCAAGTGTTTCTGTTGCACCAAACCCACCAGTCCCTGCAGCATCAGCCTTAACGCTGGCCAAAGAATGGCGCTCTCTCATACAAACTTTGACAAACTATTTCACGCCCTTAGGGTTTGAATTTTGTAAAATCCCGTCTTCTCAAATCCAATCTCTCCCAAAGCCGCGGGCAACTGCTAGTAATATTATGAAAGCGAAAGTGAGTTTGTCTTAACCCTTAAATGGACAAACTGATTTTGATGAATTTTGGTACAGAGATAGTTGTGACCGTGGAGATGGACATAGGCTAAAAAAAAGTGAGAAAAGGGGGAGAAAGAGAGAAAAAAGGGGAGAGAAAGATATTTTTTTCGATCATCACGCGGGTTAAAGTAACTATGCCTCGCGGACGAAGTCGCGGCCGGAAGCTAGTACAAAATAAAAATAAATAACAAGATCGTCAAAGTAAGAGTGATCTTATTCGGTGACAATAAGGTTGTTGGTTGAAAGCTGCTGTTATTTGTGTAAAACTCGCAACCCACCCGTGTAACACAGTAGCGATTGATTGATAGTAAAGCTCTTGGTAGACATGACTTTTTCGCGTTAACATAGACAGACAGACTTTCACTCTTTTCACTATACCCAAAACACTGCAACTTCTGTGAGAAGTTCGACTAGGTCCCAGAGAAACAATTCAATTGTTTTTTCTTTTTTGTACTGTGTGTAAAAAGTACTTACTATAAGCAGTGATTGTCTAGTGCTGTGACCCTTGAACTGCCAAGTCATTGGTCCTGAGTTCGAACCCAAGGCACGCACCTCTGAGTTTTAGGATTCTATAATTATCACTTGCCTCATCATCTGCCTAGCCTTTTCCCGACTATATAGGGGCCGGATTCCAGTCTTACCGGATGCAGCTGAATACCAGTATTTTACTTGGAGCGACTGCCTATCTGACCTCCATAACCCAGTTAATACCGGGTAATACGATACCACTTGGTAAGACTGGTTGTCAGACTTTCGAGACACTGACTACTGTAACGACTGTCAAAGATCTACAAATGACAGCCGGGACCAACAGCTTAACGTGCTTTCCGAGGCACGGAGGAAACTCGGTATGTAACGGGTGGTCACCCATCCACAGACCAACCTAGGCAAGCGCGGCTTAACCTAAAGATCGGACTGAACGGCTGCTATTATTTGGCAACGAGCTAAATAATAGCAGCCGCTCAGAGTTAGAGTTAGATAATTATCACTTGCCTAGGAGAGAAAAACAGCGTGTGGAATACTGGAATACCGTTTTTATTCGGGGAAATTTATGGGAAATCATCAAATAACTTCTCCTGCTCTGGGTAGAGCGGAAGGGAGTGTCAGACTTTTACTGATTAAAACCCGCCCCTATTCCTACTTTGTGTTCCGCGGCCGCGGTATTTCTTTCGAACAACCCGCAACTCCGACAGACAATAGCCCTGGCAGGTCCGTTTGCTTTGTTGACATCTCTTTGAGGTGTGCGTGGAACATGAACGCGCCGTCGACACGGCAACCAGTATGCCTGAGAGACATTTCTCGACGGCATGTTAGCCAAGTCAGAGGCCTATGAGCGGCATAGAAACTCTGACACTAGGTTATTCATTATCCACACGATAAAGAAGAAGAAGAAGAATGATAACTATTTATATTATTATTTTATATTTTGACGCACGGTTGGCGCAGTGGCTGAGCGATCGACTGCTGCGCTGCGTGTCGCACGGAACAAATATTTGTATGTAGTTGTTTTGAGTCTGGCTGTTTGTGAGTTTAAATGTTTGTAAACGCACCCACGATACAGGAGAAATTTGGGTCAATGTTTAAAAAATCGGTCAAGAGCGAGTCAGACCCGCGCACCGAGGGTTCCGGACAAACTTGCGAGATAAGCAGCCATATCTTTTAACTGCGTAGATTTAGAGGGTTATTTTTTTCTCACAGCTCAAAGGGACTACAGAGTTAAGTCTACGGTTTTCATTTCAACTTGATATCTCTACGCGTTCCTGAAATAAAAGGTCTTGACAGACAGACAAACGGGTTAAGTAAGGGCTCCGTTTTTTCCTTTTGAGGAACAAAACCTTAAAAATAAATAAAAAAACTATTAAAAGACTAGTTCTTGTAACTTACGTGTGAACGTCATAAACTCAGCCATGGAGTAGTTGTACCCATATGCAATGCCAGCGATGATGGCGATAGTCAGGCCGAAGCATATGGCGCAGCAGAGGATGAACGCTAACCCGAAGGTGATTAACCTGGACACAACAACATTATCATTAACATAACATAAGCGAAGGGTTAGGCAGAGTTACAGGCCGTGTCGACGGCGCGTTAGTGTTTCACGCGCGCGTCAAAGAGATGTCAGCAAAGCAGAGGGGTCTGCCAGGGCCTCCGCCTGCCGGGGTTGCGGGTTGTTCGAAAGAGATACCGCGGCCCCGGAATGTAAAGGACAATAGAAGGAACATGGGTGGGTTTTAGACAGTAAAAGTCTGAGACTCCCCCCCCGCTCCGCCCATAGCGGGGGAAGTTATTTGATGATTTCCCACCCCAAAAAAAAAAGGTTAGGTAGAGTTGTATCTAATAATTCACTTACATTTTTACCTACAGTTTTGCTTAAGGCTATGTAAAATAGGGCGAGTCGATTGTCAACAACGAATACACATCTAGACTCCCTGTCTGCTACTTAGAATTTCCTGATGGAACGCCCAAAAATACTGCCGATCCTGGGTATCTCATCATTATCCATAACTAGCTGGCCCCCGCGACTTCGCCTGCGTGATGATCGAAAAAAAGTATTCTATGTATTATTCCAGACTATAATCTACCTCTGTGCCAAATTTCATCAAGATGCATTCAGCCGTTTTGACATGAAAGAGTAACAAACATTCGTTTTTCTAAAACACGCTTACCTCGCCCGGGAGTCGAACCTTCTAAAATAAAAAAAAAACAATCACTCGCTATTTTATTTTTATTATACTAATCGATAGGATTATTATTCTGTCGTACAAAATTTTTATGAACCCAGTTTGCTGGAAAAGTTTAAAAAAGGAACGGAGATTTGGAAAATCTTAAAATGCAGTTTTGTTTCTTTTTTTTAAATAAAGGAATGACACCTTTTTATTAAAATAAGCCAACTTAAGGATTTAAGGTAGTTTCCCTCCACGGCCCAACTTGTTTTTTCACACTGTATAATATAAATGACTATTACGTAACAATAATTAATCGACCTTAACAAATATACGAGGGAAACAAAGTACTTCTACCTCGCTAATTTAGAAGACTTCGTATTATTTGTGACCGTTAAGAGCGATTATTTTAAAATCCTTGTTTGACCTTTTCTCCGTTCGTGATGACTGAGAAAAGTTAATTTATTCAAACAAAATTTTAGTTAAAAAAGAATTCACATCTTGTTTCCTTGAAAACAATATTCGCCTGTTTAAGCATGGATAAATTAATGGTCGTTTCATAAGTAATATATTTTGGAGCTAGGAAGTGATCACAAACTTGGAACGGAAACGTGTGCCGCTAATGTTACCTTCTAATAACCTCCTAAAAGCAAACGACTCTTTGTTACGATAAATGGTCAAACTTATCTGGTTCTATCGGAAGACCGCCTGAACTTGACACTGTTATACCTTTTCAAAATGGTCTCCATTTAATTTCTAAAGATAACATAGTGAACGATTTTTCTGATATATTATTCCCTTCTTCTTCTTACAAGAATAGAAATCATTTCATTTCAATACGTTTTACGCGAAAGGCTTACATGATATTGTCACTTCCTCGAAAACTGATTCTTATTGCACTTTGATTAGGTTAAACATGCAATGTATTTCGCACACGTGCTTTTTCGTCTTGCGTTTTTTTTTATATCACCACGGATAACAACGGCTCTATAACACCGTCGTCTAGCGGCTTGAGCGTTAAATCCACCTCGGCCGCAATGACAAAGTTTCCTAATTTGATTCAAAATGTACTAAGTATTTCAGGTAGAAATTCAATAATCATTATTCTTGCCACGAAAGGTCTTGGCTCACAACAGAAGGGTAGCTAGCTAGAGTTAAGTTCCCAATCCGTCAAAGTGCTACAAGACTATTCATTTAAATCCCAAGGGTAGTCGAGTGGTTATATTTCCATACATTTTAGTATTCTAGTCTTGCGAGGTTGGTCCAGATTTCTGTCAATTTCAATTTGAATTTTCCTCGTCTGGTCTGCAATCTGATATTATGATGTCTATTTCGAGTTGGTGCTAAATTGGCCTCCCTGGAGTACAAGCCAGCACATCGAGGTCTAGAAAGCGCCGATGTAGGACATAAATTGACCTAATTTGTATTTAAACTCGATGAGATATTAGGTAATGGCCGGGTAGTTACGTAATGTAGTAAAAAACACTACTTTTCTAACTACTTAGTCATGGCAACAAAGAAATGATGTGTTATGGCATCAAGCTGCCATGTCTAACAAACCGTTGTTAAACTCACGATGGCCTATGTTGATATGTTATGAGAACAAAAGAAAAAGATTGACTGCTCTTTTCAAAAATATTTCGATTCGAGATTCAGATAATGTAAAACATTCCTTATTTGACACTGCAATTGTTTGACAAGAACCATTTTAGTCACATTAAAACATTAGCTAGCCACTTTCAAAAGCTCTTTAAATACACACAAAACTGTAAAATAACTAAGATGGAATTGGGTAAAGATAAAGCATGACCTGCACTTGACATGAACGTGACATGGTCAAAGAACGGGGTAGGACAGACATGACGGGGTGTGGACGTGGTAAAGTTGTGCCGGGTACGCTTATGTAATCCTCAAAGAGCACGCTATGAGAGATGGAAAGGGGAGGAAAACACGCTGACATTTTCAACGTCATTTATTAGTTTAGTGTACCTAGTAATTTAGTTACACCTGTATTTATGTAAAAATTGCTTACGCCCGGTCCATACTTATGTATTTTGACATACGTTCTATGTCTATGAGACGTATGTCTAAATACTACTATCCGTAATCAAAACGAATCGTTTTTTGTTTATTGTTACCGGGCGTTAGAAGTTACATTTCGCCCAGTTTTCGGTTGCCAATTGAGCTGAAATGTTATTATGATAACAATTTATGGTTACGGTTTCTAAACGGTTACGTCTTTCTAAATCCAAAATGGCGGACTCCTAAACATGGCTGATTCGTTATTTTTTATGCACTCCCGCCATGTATGTGGGTATCAAATGAAAGGCTTTGCTGAGAAGACTACGAAAAATAAATTAACGTCACTCTATAATATGTTTTATAGACAGTTTGAGGACCATTTTGAAACTAGTAACAAGGCTTGTAATAATTTGATAGGTCTCTGTAACACTTGCGTAGCTATAATGAAAATTAGTATCTAACTAAAACAAATTGGTCTCTACACAAAATTACCAAAAAGATTGCTTCATGTGTTTTATTTCTTGAAGTATCTTCAGAGAAAATTGCTCCATTCAAATATTTATAGCCATCAACGTTAATAATGAAAAAACAATTAAGTTTCCCTGTTCAACAGTTCCTTAGCGGTTTTCTACAAATTACAGAAACTTTTACATTCATTTAGAGGAACTTAAATTGCAACCAACGCCGGCGGGAGCGGAGACAAGATTATTTGCACTGCGTTAAGAAATCTTTAGCTAAGAGAAAATTCTCTTAAGAAAACCTGTTCCTTTAGAATTTAAAGTTTTTTTTAACCACTGTTGCGGAAAAAATCTCTGGAAAATAGCTAAGCTGTGACGGGTACTTTAAGTGCGCAATGAGTTTTTCATAATTACTAATCAAACAATAATCCTGTACTCTTTTATTTTCTGCTGAAACAACAAACACATAACATCACGCTTGTAACCCCCGAGGGTTTGGCAGACGTTACCTAATAATAGTACACCCACATTTAAACGTACGTAAACCGTTCAATATAAGATATAACTTCAATTTATACATTAAAAAAAAATACCATCAATTCCGCAGTTAAATGTTTTGTTTTTTTGTCACATGTGAAATCATCAAATGACTCCTCCCGCTGTGGGCGGAGCGGAAGGGGATGAGAGCTACGAGTGTGTCAAGTCAGACTTGTACCTACTCACTAAAATTCATCCATGTTTAATCTTTTTTTTTATTTATAAAACTTTGCTCCACACTAGGAATGTCCCCTGTAACGTGGGCGCGTTTACAAACATATAAGCTCACATTCACAAACAGCCAGACCCGAAACAACTATTTGTAGGCCATACAAATATTTACTCCGTGCGGGGATCGAACCCGCAACACGCAGCGTAAGAGCCGATCGCACAGCCACTGCGCCAACTGTGTCGTCTATCTCTTTCGAACTAACCCGCAGCCCCGTCGTAATATGTCCTTGGCGTACATACGCCGTCGTAATCTTTAAAATATTAAACCGCCCATGAAAAACCATAATCTTTTATCCCGAATACCCGCGACACATACTATATACCTACAGATATATACAGCCTGCCCTTTATGACAGTGGCCGACAGTAAATTTCCATTTAAAGCGTTTAGTAGGTATCACACAATTCCATCAACTTGATTATTTAGTGGCTAACAGCTGCCGTACGGATCTTGGTGGCACGCAATTTGACTTAGCTCGGCCGGTTAAATTTACTGATTAATTTCATACGTTTGGTTTACCCAACGATTACGTAAACGTCGTATTTTACTTTCGCTTTTCATGGCTATGTTTAGACGGTGAAACCTCAGAGGGTGGAGTTATATAAAGTTGTGAAACGAACGACGGAAACGTACTGTTTTTCGTTTTATATAATTTAAGGAAAGGAAGCCAGGGCTGAAATAGCTAGAAAAGGAAACAAAAATTAATTGGCGATAATGTGCAAAAGAGTGTTGGGACATCATCGTTTGTTCAGCTTTTTCGCTTTAGTCGGCTTCTAGTCTCATCTGATGCAGCTAAATATCAGTATTTTACGTGGAGCGACTATGTTTGTGACAACTAAATAATATACACCTTATCAAACGAGTTGAGGAAAAAAAACTTGAGAGGTGTCAAGGGACACCCGGATGGAACGAATTTATTATTTACTATGTACTGAAACCTGTATACACTCAACAAAAATAATCGACGCGACACCACACTGTTCAATGCGAAATAGAAAGACGAAACGAAAATAACTGGCTTGCTTTCTATGAGAGAGAGAGAGAGAGATAGACAAACAGAAAAATACGCGCACGCCGCACGGCTTACAACTATAGCAAAAAGTGTTGTAACAACTTTTGGTTTTAATTTTTTCCGTCTAGCCCCCTTTCGCAACACGCGATAAGGAACTTCGTTCCAAAAATGAATATAATAATTCTTATCAGTCTTTACCAACAATCAACTGCGAACGTTTGGCTGACATAAGCCTTTGTGAATGGACGGTGTATGCTCCCATAATGTACGTAGGACAAAAGGGATTGGCAATCGCAAACCGGCGTCATTACTAGTGTCATGCGCTGCTGACGTTGAATAGGCTCGCTTGTAAGCTTCACGGCTGATGCAGCTTTTGTCAATATTGTTCGATCATCTTAATCTGGTTTCTGAAAGCCAGTTCAGTGAAATTTGTTTTGAAATCGAGATCTGTTGCTATTTAGATCATCAAGCTGATATGACTTTAAAAACTCCTATTTGCATCCTCATCTAAGATGTTGTTAGCAGGTAGGTATGTGCGTACTTAATTCTATATGGTTTCCGCTCATATTTAAGGGTTCGGTGAAGACGGATAATATTCAAATGTGCAACAGGCTATTTGTGAGCGTTTCCAGATATTACTTTTTTTGAAAAACTCACGAAATTTCAAACTCATTTATTCCGTTGTGAAACGTCGACCAGCGTTTAATTTAAAAAAAAGCCTTTTTAGAGAAAACAACTATTATTCACTGTTCTAATCATAAAAAAAATAGGAATAATTTTATGCGTATTTCGTTTTCATGTTGAGTTGTGACAGATACAACCTATCGGTGTCAATATTAAGGAATTTTAAACAAGATCGCACAGGGCGATTATTGTAAGTACATTAAATGGATTGAACAACCTCAATTTTCATCACGACTACAAAAATTAGAAGCATTTTTCCTGTACAGTTAAGCTTCGCAAAACTCATAAACAATTCCCATTTGCCATTTTTCCCATTACCTTTTAAAATTCCAAGAAGATTATGATTTCTTTATCTTTTCCATTTCGTTTGTGCTTGATCTTTACAAAGTATTTTCCTCAGTATCTAATGTCGATTTAATACTTAATTTTGAAAAGGTTCTCACAATCATGAGACAATAACTAACTTGAGACGTAACTACTGATGGCGCCGAAGATTCTGATTATATCAGCTGATAGTTGGATATTGAAGGGTAGGTAATTGAAATCAGTTGTTGTAAATAAGAAACTAATGGAGGCTACACCAAAGGTGACTTGAAGCATTTACTTTCAAACACTTTCAGTTGATATCATCCACAGACCGTTTTCACTCACTGCTGGGTATAGGCCTCTCGACGTTGTGCCATGCTCCATGTTCTTGTGCTCCCCCTCCCCTGTTGCACCCTCATCCAGGATATTCCAGCTGTGACAATAATTTTGGTCTGCCAATATCACCGTCGGCCGACAAATACTTCTCTTACCAATCCTAGGACGCCACTCGGTCACAGCTTTACACTCTCTGCCATTGTGCCTGCCCAACTCCATTTGAGTTCCATAACACAATTTCCAATATTGGAAACAAAGCTCCATGGCTCGCTGTGCTATTTTGAGTCTGTACGTACACAGCGGCCTGTGTGAGGGTCCACGTGTCAGCACCGTACATCATGGTGCGCAGAACACTTTGATTACATAGAGGCAGGTCTTCAGACAGTGTGGAATTTGGGCTGATATCAAAATGTCGTCCAATTTACTGAATGCAGCCTATTCAGTTGATATGCCTCTGGCGGATTTTGTCTGTGGTCATACGGGGGGATTACTTAGGTACTTCGCGGCTATTAAATTAAGTTATACAACCGTCTTCACAAGTAAGGTGTCAGTGAAATCATAAATGTTTTTGTAAGTTCTTGTATTTTTCTCGGTAAATCTTTTTATACTACTCTGTCAAGAAAGTACCGGGAAAAGATCAATAATACACAAAACGTCTGTTATTCATCCAAATTTATTTTATCACTTTCAAAGTATGCTCCTTTAGAAACGATACACTTGCGCCAACGAATAATCCATTCATCAAAAAAAATTTTAAACGCTGCTTCCGGAATTGAGTTTAGTTCTCGCCGCGAATTCTCCTTTATGTCTTCTATCGATTGAAAACGGGTGCCACGAAGTGGTAATTTGAGTTTAGGAAAAAGAAAAAAGTCAGCAGGAGCCATATCTGGTGAATATGGTGGTTGCTGGATGGTATTTGTTGAGTGTTTGGTCAAAAATTCGTTCACAATGATAGCCTTGTGCGAAGGCGCATTGTCGTGGTGCAAAATCCAAGAATTTTCTTTCCACAAATCTGGCCTTTTTCGTCGAATTTGCTCTCTTAAACGCCACATAACGCTCAAATAATATTCTTTATTTACCGTTAGACCTTCCGGTAAGAATTCAGAGTGCACAACACCGCGATAGTCAAAGAAAACAGTCAACATGACTTTGACTTTTGATCGACTTTGGCGTGGTTTTTTCGGTTTCGGTTCAGTTGGAAGGCGCCACTCCGAAGCTTGTTGACTAGTTTGCATGTCAAACTCGTAAACCCACGTCTCGTCACCAGTAACAATGCGTTTCATGAATGTTGGGTCTGAACTGACTCGTTCTAGCATGTCCTCAGCGACTTTCATGCGATTGAGTTTTTGGAGAAAATTCAGATCTTTTGGGACTAGCCGAGCAGCAACATGTTTCATACCCAAATGATTAGTTACAATGGTACGGATCGACTCATGAGATACAGAAAGTTCGGCGGCTATCTCTCTCAGAGTTGAATGGGGATTTTCAGTCACTATTTTCTTCACTTTTGCGATGTTAACTTCAGTTGCAGACGTTGACGGCCTACCAGAGCTAGGCAAATCTTCCATCACATCTCGACCGCTTTTGAACGCTTTGAACCACTCATAAGCACGAGTTTTTGATAAAGTCGATTCACCGTAAACCTTCTGTAACATTTTCAGTGACTCCGAACACGAAATTCCATTGGCGATGCAAAATTTAAGACAAACTCTTTGTTCGATATTTTTGTCCATTATGAAATTCGCAATACACACTATATATGATATTACTAAAACCAGCACTGTATTTAATATAAATAACAGATGCAACTCAAAACTCCGCGCCAAAATGGAAAACAGTTGTGCCAATCTAACAACTACAAAAAAAACAAAAATTTTAATTTGGAACCATAAACAAATCATCCATTCCCGATACTTTTTTGACTGAATGTATATCATGCGTATGCATAAAAAGAAATTAGTCTGTCATCCTTGAGAGGATTCTTGGCAAACATTTATTTTTAAATTACTTAATTCAAAGTCCAATATGGTGGATACAATTGTCCTCCAAAATGCAAAATTTCAATTCAACGGAATCCGGGTTGTGAAGCAAATTTAACTTCTATTTTTTTCCAAAGTTAGTCAGTTAGTTAAGGGTGAAGCTTATAAGAGCTAGTTAAAAATAATGAAACACAAATAACAGTAACGCCAAACTTCACATCATTAGCTTCTCAATACTAAACATGAATAAAATTGGCAAACTTTTTCGAAAGTCAATACTTTATGTGGCAGACGTGTCGAAAGTCGTTCGACTTCCACCGACTGTCGCAAATGTTCCCCGTGGGAACGACACAACGGCCTCTAGAAATATTTGCAAAGGGTCCTTAAAGTCCGCTCCTATTCCGGCTTGGGACACCAAAGGACTCAGTAATTATTCCTTACAACTTAATATTAAGACCGTTAACTACGAGGAAGGACTTTTGGTCTTATTTGCGTTCGGTGATTTTAAGTAGGTGTTTAATTTTGTGGCTTTTCCAGGTTTATTTTTGTGGCGAATAGGGCTTTCAAAAACCGTTTTTTTTTTCAATACCGGTATCGATTGCGGTATTAGTGTGATAAGTATTAATATATTTTTTTGCCACCAACTTCTGGAAGTAAAGTTATTTTCCACTTTTAGGTTTCCTTTTTTTGGAGATCGCTTTAATTTTTTGCAAAAAAGTTTTTTTATTTCAGCATTTTTAGTTATGGTATGATGATATCATTCACATTTTTTAAGAAGTATTTATTTTCCATTGTTACGAAAAAAAATAGCAGATCATCCATATAAACAACGTCAAAAGTCATAACCTACCTAAGGAGCATAAATAAAATTGAAATGGGATCACTTCGGAAGTATACCATTATAGAATATTCATAAAAAATAATATGGTCCAACATACAACCTCTTCCTTTTTTGACGTCGTTGGTTAAAATTGGTGGTATTTCATTTGCCACCTGATTTCACTTGTTCATTCAGTTTCCTCGAAACCGTTCATATTACCTAAATATTCAAACTTTTTCAATTACGTAGTTTTCTACAAACTGTAACTGCGACCTCCTTTGCCTATCTTTTTAAAAAGCCAACAGCAATATTGGTTCGTTGAGTTGGCATTTAATTTTACAAACTATCAGAATAACGATGAAGAGTCAATAAAAGATAAATAACTCCACTCGTCAGATACAGTTGAAATTTTCTTAAACAATAACTCGAACAAAGTTAAATTTATATAAAAAAACAGTTAAATCGAGTTGAAACGGCCATCAGTTTCTAAGAAAAAAAGTAGGTTTACGATCGAGATGTTTACGTGATAACGTCTTAATGGTGATATAAGTTATCACCAGTAGTGACATCTAAAATGAAATTAAGTACTAATTTAAAGTTTTTTTTTCGAGCCAAGTAACAGATGGCGCTACCATCTTTATGAAATGTCGCTTGTGAGGTTTTGGTGTGACACAAGTTTCTGAACATGTCACCCGACTAAAACGATTTTAAAGACGTTATCACGTCAAAAAACTACTGTTTTTGACGAATCTAGTTCCTTATCTCTTTAGCTAACCACGATATCAAACCTTTGTATAAAGTCTAGAGCCCATCCGAAGCAACTGAATATGCAGCACATAACAGGTTTTCAATCAGCACAGTTGGTAAGTCCTCACTATCACCATCACTCGAATTATTTCCTCTCGTCTCCTTGTATCTATAAACATTTGCATAAAAATAACATAACGTAACGTCTCTTGCACTGTCGACGACGCGTTAGTGTTCCACGCGCGCCTCAAAGAGATGTCAGCAAAGCAGAAGGGACTACCAGGGCCACCGCCTGCCGGGGTTGTAGGTTGTTCGAAAGAGATACCGGGGCCCCGGAACATAAAGGGCAATAGAAGGAACATGTTGGGTGGCTTTTAGTCAGTACAAGTCTGAGACTCCAACCGCTCCGCCCAGAGCGGGGGAAGTTATTTGATGATATCTCATTCGCAAAAAAGAAGGTAACGTGTCTTCTGTTTAAACGTGTACATCTTAAAATAAAAACGAATTCGAGATGTTGAGCATCGCAAATACTTTCTCTTAAATAGTGAAACAAATCCTCACTAGATGGCGCATTGGTTAGTTTTAAATTAGTAGCAAAATGATATATTTTTTAACATTTCCTATCTCTTTTTTTAAATAAAATATATTACTTATTTGAAAGACAAAAAATGTAACTAAAAAAAACATGTAAATGATTAATTTTTTATGGGCATAAACTGTATTAATCGTTGAACTTTTAAAATTTAAGTTCTGAGATTAAACTTTTAATGCGAAGTAACTTTCAGGCAACTTTACCTCAAAAATAGACTTCAGAAATATGTCAAAAATACAATTTGTGTTAGTACCTAATCAGATCCTTAAAAAAATTATAGCATCATTTTACTTGTGCACTATGGGTTCATGTGGCACTTGCCCGTGGAAGTATCGGATTGTCTATGATCCTATGAGCCTATATGCCAAAATGTACTTTCTAAAACAAGGTATGGTATTCCACCACCCTGGCCCAGAATACGTTATGTCGGTTTTCTCACAATGTTTTCCTTTACCTTTAATAATTTTGTAAGCGTTCTTTGATGTTATTATGGTAATTACAAAATCTCGTGGATCTTCTCTGTGGCGCATGAGAGCATCGTAGGCCTCAAAGTATCATGTACCTATGTATGTACAGTCACACACAAACACATGTATGCACTTACCAAAGTACAAAAGCGATGTCCTACTATTGTATTGATTAATATTTTACGGTTCCACAAATACAGTATTTAGGAATCCATATTATTACGAAATAAGTCTTATCTCAAAGTAGAAACCGTTTTTAGGGTAGAGAACATCAAACGGAACCCTTTTAGGATCACTTTGCTATCCGTCTGTCCGTCTGTCTGTTAATACCTTTTATCTCGGGAACGCGTGGAGGTATCGAATATACTTACTGCGGTTCTTAGGAGCTGTGACAAAAACAACCTCCTTTATAAGCCGTTTATGTCGCATACATTCCTTAAGACAATCAAAACCTAAAGAGTACAACCCGCGGGCCTGTGGACGCTGAGCAATGGTCAGCTACATACGAAGGAACATAGGTGGGTTTTAGTCAGTATAAGTCTGACAACCCCCCCCCCCCTTCTTACTTTGCGTTGACATACAGTCATAAAATTTGCCAAGAAGCAATATCATAGAACAACAGTAAAAAAAATCGAAATCTTTACATTTTTAGATGCATCACAATTAAAATGTGACTACAAACGTAATTGCAGTTGGTAAACCAACTACGTCTGTTTTCCCTCGGCAAAGTTAAGTTTGTCCTTCATACATAGCTTTTGAATTTCATTATGTGTATACATGCAATACATACATGTTTTTGCTTGTGACTGTACACGAAGTTGTGAAGGAATAATTTCTCTTTAAGCTATGCAAATGTAACAATCTCAATTACTTCTACAATGTTTACGCACGATCATCCATTTGAGTTTCTGTTCTTCTCTTATTTCCTTTCTTAAATTCATATTGCATAATGGCACGGTTGGCTCAGTGGCTGAGCGATTAACTGCTGCGCTGCGTGTTGCGGGTTCAATTCCCGTACGGAACAAATATTTTTATGACCTACAGGTAGTTGTTGCAGGTCTGGCTGTTTGTGTATGTGAGTTTAAATGTTTTTCAACGCACCCACTATACTGGCGAAATTCCTGTTGTAGGGCACCGTTTTTAAAGAAAAGAAACTTAATTACTTCTACAATATTTACGCATTTTAGAAAATTTTCTATAAAACTCGATTTTCGGTTCTTCTCATATTTTTGTTTCTAAAATTAAAATTGCATAATTACGTTCTGAGAATTTCCATATACTAAGTCGTTACACAGTAAAGTGACAAAAGTAAATCATAGTGAAGTATCTGTACGCATCATAAAACGCAGCAATTATTGTAAGTGAATATTAAACCGAATAAACGTAGTCAATACTACGTAATGGTCCATAAAATAAACAAATACGGCCATTAAATCACGCTTAGTCGTTTACGAAATTACCATGGGGACTTAATCTGTACGATTTACCAAATACGGTTTTAGGCGAAGCCCTAAGAATGCAAAGTTCTAAACATTAGTAATGTGAAACGTTACGCCACGGGCACGTGCCTCCGGCCCATCGCTTTGTTGCACAATTTAAATAAATCATGCATGGAGACCCTGACCGTTGTGTGTTTGTGTCAAATAACTCATTTGGTATGCTCCTGCGGCGGTTCGCGGACTAAACAGTTACTTTTGGCCCTATTTGAATACCAACTTATGTAACATTTTTAAGGAAAAGTTACAAATTTTACCGCGCCCCACTTTTCCCACGCTTACCACAAGCGCTTGTTAAAGCTAATTAACCACGAGGACACATTATTCATCAAGTTTCTTCTCCAGTAAAATTTGTCGCAAAAAATACAAATTTTATTATTTCCTCGTTAACATATTTTTACAGAGTAATGTGACCGCTTCATTTCTACGCGATATATTTTAGTGGTGACACAAATATTACTTACCAAGCTCATGGAAACAATATTCATTTATAAATGAAATGAATAGTATCACACCAAACTTGAGAAAATAACGTTTAATAAAAATTCAATATGACACTCGGATAACATCAAAAATGTCGTGGGTTGTCATGCTTACAGAAGAGAGCTTAAAATATGCGTTCATGAAATGGAAATTTATTTCTCGAGAAAAAAGGTTATAAGCCCGACATCGGTAATGAAAGAGCAAGGAATTATAGAGCGGCGACAGAGCCATTCGATATTATTGTAACACGAAACTTTAATTATTAAACGATAATCGAAAAAGAAAATGCAAATTGATTTTCGCAGAAAACTTCGTTCATTTTTTCCCTCTAATTTTCATTACTGAACTTTTGTATAGCTTTATTTTACTCTGAAACTGAAACAAATCATTCATTAGTACTTCTGTACAATAATCAATAATGAATTGTACTTAAAATGGTTTTATCATAAAGTGTTCTTCTTATCAAGTATTTTAATAATCGGAAGCAAAAGACATGCATGTTTAAATTGTGATATTTTGTAGTAAGTATAGATAGTTAGTTCCCGTAGTATTTCTGTCCAGTCGCACTCGGCGGGTCACAGTGGGCGGACGTGCCGCCCGCCCAACGTCGCGCAACACTTTCTCGGGAATGTCGAATGTGTCGTTACCGTAAAATAAAATAAAAAAGTTTCCCCTTCTCAATAAAACGTGAACTAAACTCTGTGGAGTGTTACTTTGTGTGTTTTGACTAAAAGTGTGAAAGTTCCAGGATTTTCTCAGATCGCTTTCTTAAGGTAGGTAATAAATAAATAATTATCTGTTTAATTATCTTGCCTTGTTAGTTTGTTATTGGTTAAATCTTGCAACTGAATTTCAAACCAGTTGCTACCAACCGATTGAGCTGGGATTTTGGACACACCTTTGGTTCTGATGATAACACAGTTTTTTATGATTTTCATCTTCATCATGCAGCCAGATCCTCCTCACAAAAGAACTCCTCAATGGCTAATAGCCTGCATCCGAGACTTTGTGTACCTACACGTTAAATGTTTATAGTTGAGAGAAACCTATTTATGTAACGATTACGATATTTTGCTTCATTTATTTTTAATTCTTGGCTCGTTATAATCTCCCCGTCATTTTCCAGCCGTCAAACTGTCGACACTGCGTTGTGGTCCTAATGGAGACCAGTAAAGTATA
Organism: Ochropleura plecta; assembly: GCA_905475445.1. Taxonomy (NCBI): domain Eukaryota; kingdom Metazoa; phylum Arthropoda; class Insecta; order Lepidoptera; family Noctuidae; genus Ochropleura; species Ochropleura plecta. The sequence goes on from FR997735.1 coordinate 6,664,040, forward strand.
AATTGGCTGCGGGAATGGAAGGAAACTTCATCAATTAGATATAATGGCTATTAGAAATTATCGGAAAAATTGTAACCTTTTGTTCTTTAAGGAAACTTTCTTCATTAGTTTGACTATACTTTTTCTTTATATTTTATTGAAATATTTTTTGTTACAAATAAGGTATTTTTTAGTTTGTCGTAATAAAATAAGGAAATGTATTCGATCCGAAAAAACATACATTCAATCGGTTGAATAAAACAAAGGATCGATCTCTTTGACTCTAGGAAACGCCGTATTGTTGAAAATGCTGATGAATAAAACATTGGACTTCTTTTGACAAACCTAAACTACCTCTGGACTATTGTTACACTAAGTTGGGGTATATGATATACATAATGTAAGACCTGAACAGGCTAAGGTCATAACAACTACTCTAAAACTTTCAGTGTATAGCAAAATAAAATAGCAAGATAGTCCCCGGAGAGATTATCTCCTGAGTGAAAAATCAATTGCGCTTGTGGCTTTTAATGAACCATTTAATAAATAAATATTTTCATCGTTTCCAAAAGCAAACGAAAGCTACGAGCGTAAATTTAATTGGTAATGCTATCAAAGGAAACCCGTTGTTTGTTTCTAATTAATTTGCTTAAATAAACTTTTAACATTTCAGATTTGATGGCCGTATTTCCTAATTTTCAGAAAACTACATCGTTCTGAAAATGTGGAAATTCGAAAATTGTTGTCAATATTACGCAACAAAGTGATAATATAACGTTCTGATTGAATTCCTACAATATTGTTATCAGTCAAATTGAATTTTGTTTGTTATGTATTGTATTGTATTGCAATTTATGCGAATATTTAGTAGATTACGGATTGCTATTTCATAATTTAATTTGGTAAACCAAACTAAACACAATAACCAAATATTTTATAACTATTTACGGCGTACCTCACAGATTTTAAGTCCAGAAATTTATAAATTACCAACAGAATTACAAATTTATGACCTGTATTCAAAATGTCCAACTTAGATGTTTCCTGTTGTTGTTTTCGCAATTTTTCTCTGCCCCTCATTATTTTCTCTCGGGTTCCGAGACAATTTGTTATTCTTCACGTTCCTGAGCACTAGATTTAATTGGACAGTTTAGTAGATTTGTTTATTGTATGTACATCCTTACTAATATTATAAAAGCGAAAGTGAGTCTGTTTGTTAGTTACGTCTTCACGCCTAAATGGCTAAACCTGTGTTGTTGAATTTTGATACAGAGATAGTTGGGACCCTGGAGACGGACAAACTTAACATTAAAAAAAAGTGAGAAATGAGGGAGAAAGAGGGAAGAAAAACTTAGCATTGCTATTACAATAAATAAGGCGCAAGGGTAAAAACTACAGGTAGCAGGTACCTGCAAATCAGGAAAGGGGAACTGTGTTACCCCGAATTTAACGCGAGCGAAGCCCCGGGCAAAAGCTAGTACATAATACAAGCTTATTTATTGTCTCTCTCTACCAAATGGGACTTGAAACAATTCTGGCGAAATGTGGGTGTTTTGTTAATCTCAAATTCAAAGCATTCATTTCAATAAGATCGTTTCAGGCACTTTTGAATGTCAAAAACAAAGAGCTGAAGCTACAGTCCCAGGCACAAGGCATGATTACTTGTGAAAGTACCGTAGTTGCCCGTCCGAAACCGTAGATCTCTATGGCGAAGACTGGGCAAGAAACTCCATGAATCCTTGTTCTAATTATACATTATTCATGTCGATATTATACATATACTAGCTGTGCCCAGCGGTTTCATGAGCTGCGGGTGTCAAATACAGATAGTAGCCGCTTCTCAGACTTACTAAATATGCATAAAAAAATCATAAGAATCGGTCGAGCCGTTTCGGAGGAGTATGGGAACGAACATTGTGACACGAGAATTTGATATGAGTATATTAGATGTGAGAACGATGTCGTTAAACGTGCACGTTAAGAATGTGCAGTTAGGGTATACCTCTACCTAACTTTTCGGGAACACCGTATTTGTTTTTTAAATAATATACAATGCAATAAATATCTTGCATACGAATATTGCAATGGCGAAAGTACCTGCCTGTCTGTCTTATTATTTTTTACCTGAACCAATGGTTATTTAATTTTACACAGAGGTAGTCGGAAGCTGGACAGAGTTTTCTTTCTTTTAAACTTTACCCTACACTAGGAATTTCTCCTGTATCCTGGGTGCGTTTACAAACATTATATTTCAGACTCATCAGCCTTTTCCAACAATGCAGCGAAAATTGTGTCTTTATTTTTCCATATTTCCAACTTTTTCGGTGAATTCTGTTATTTAAAAACAATTCGGTGTAAATGAGCGGACATGGTTGGCCCTGTAGATTCTCAAACGCTTGTGAACTTTTGTTAACGTATTACGTACGTTACGTAGTACGTTTTTATTTTACGTTTCGTAAAATAAAAACGTATAATTGTCGGGCTTACGATCTCCTCTCTTACTTAAGTACTAACGCTGTGACAACAACATTGTAAAACCAAATGATTTTAAAACAGTATATATTTAACAGTAGGTACCATGGCGTTTCTTGCCGGTTCTTGTCCATAGGAAACGACCAACCCGAACCGTGCACCTTTTCTCGACGTTTTATAAGTTCCCATGTAGGCCTTTGTGAAATAAAAATATTTTGATTTTGAATACAGAGAACTAGCAGCTATACCACGACAAAACTGGATTATCTAGCATAATCCTAGTTCCACCAACAGACTTAACTCAAATACACAGTGCTGCTTAAATCTATCAACTTGTACGAAAACAAATCTGTTTTACTTTTCAGCACAACGTAGCGAGCTATTGACACAAGCTAGCCAACTACTCCGGCACAGTTATACCGGTAATAAAGTTACGTAGTACGAGGTATTAATCACGCCATCTAATTAATTAGGGAGCTACCACGTTACGGATTTATTGGCTACAAATGTGGGTATAAAGATTAGGGCAGTAGTAGGTATGAAGCGGCGTTTTTTTTTGGGTTCGGAAATCATCAAATTACTTCCCCCGCTCTGGGCGGAGCGGGGGGGAGTGACAGACTTGTACTGACTAAAACCCACCCATGTTCCTTCGTATGTAGCTACCCATTACTCAGATCAGGAGATCAGGTCGATAGTCGTTCCATGTAAAATACTCGTATTCAGCTGCAGGCTCAGATAATGGACATTTTGGGTTTCAAAAAAATATGTTTGAATCTGGAAAGTCCATCTCATTTAGGCATTATGTATGTGGCATTTGAACGATAGGACGTTCAACACTGCCCTCACAACAACACATCACACCCCTTGTCCGCGCTGTTGGATGGAGGCGCCAAAATATATTGATGAGCGCCGCACAACCGCACGGATGTGCGGCGTACGTGTATGACGCCTGCTTTACACGTAGATACGCATCCGAAGACGTCGACAGACACATGGACAGATGGGTCACTACGAGCCAACTACTCGTCCATAGGTCGCAGTCTGTATTTAATCTTGATAGAGGCAGCTCGCACGGACGCAACATAAAAATGGATGTTGAGAGCGTAGCTGCTGCTAATGTCTCGCCAGTGCTTATAATTATTAGCCACCGGAATCCAAATCCAAATCTGCAAGAAACACGGTGTACTATCATTCGCAACTCCGACAGTACTGGCAATCACCGGGTGCTGCTGAAACCCTTTGTTGCGTGCCATAAAAACCTACAACAAACGGATTGGTGGCAGATGAGCAACTTACGCCGTCTACACGTTACCGGGCATAACATCTGCGGATGCGATTTGACGTGTAGACCTGGCTTTAGGAATCTACAGATTACACACTCGTACAAGTCAATGTGATGTCAAATGTGCTTCACCGCCCGATCGTGCGGTCGTGTGCGGTGTGCTAGTTCAATTAATATAGTGACTAGCAATGATACTATTGTTGTACACATACCTAATTATTGCTTTCATGTATTAAAAGAAGCAATTATTAAGTAAATAACGTTGTCTGCATTTAAATGTGACATTACGTGGCGTGCATTCCGTGTGGCGTGTGTGAGTAATGATAGCGTTGCATGGATTAAGGGTTTATTTCTGTGCAACGACAAGCTTGACAGCTTTTAAAACAAATACATGAGTATAATTTGTAAAGTAGATTTTATAATAACTTTATTACTTTTGTCATTTTATATTCCAAAATATGTTACTAATTAAAAATAAACTAATCTATCTGAATAATGAATTATTGGTCAGATATTTTAGTCTCAACGTTATATAATATGTAGACGCCAGCAGCCCTCTGCTGGCGTCTACATATACCTGCCAGGGCCAGGGCCATCCATCCATCCATCCTCACAAATATTCGCATTTATAGTAGGATAGTAGTAATTTGGGGAATAACGTCAAAGCAAGCAGTGGATTTATTGAGTTCTAGCTTTTGCCCGCGCTTCGCTCGCGTTAAATTCTGGGTAACAGTTCCCCTTTCCTGATTTGCAGGTACCAGCTACTTGTAGTTTTTGCCCTTGCGCCTTATAGCAAAGCTTAGTTTTCCCTTTTCTTCCCTCTTTCTCACCTTTTTTTTATGTTGAGAAAGGAAGAAAAGGGAACTAAGTTATCCCTTTTCTTCATTTTTAAATGCCTTTTTCCGTCTCCAGGGTCTCAACTATCTCTGTACCAAAATTCATCAGAATCGGGTAAGCCATTTATGCGTGAAGACGTAACAAACAACAAACAAACTCACTTTCGCTTTTATAATATTAGTAACGATTGAAATATTAGGGTGTGGCTTTTAGGTAGAATTATTATGTTGTTTCCTATTTTGACTATCTGTAACGACTGTCAAAGATCTGCAAATGACAGCCGGGACCAACAGCCTAACATGCTTTCCGAGGCACGGAGGAAACTCAGTATGTAACGGGTGGTCATTCATCCACAGACCAACCTAGGCAAGCGCAGCTAAACTTAACCTAAAGATCGACCTGAGCGGCTGCTATTATTTAGCCACGAGCTCCTCACCACAACGAACCAACTCAAGTAACAACTGTGTTTTAATGGCACCAGTATTCAGTTAGTCTCTCTATGGTTTCATAAATCTCAATGAGAAAAAACTAAATATTGCTTTTTAAATTAAGAAATATCGAGAAGTCTTACTTTATAATTAAAACAACCGATAAATAAGTAAACATAACAATATATTATAACAGGTACATAATAAAGGTGAGTTTTCTTTGAAGGTAGTAAAGTAGGTGCTTAAAAGATGTAATGCTTCTGCGGTCCTTTGTACTTGGGCCTCCCTGGACAGTTTCGTCCCGTTATTTCCTCGTATCTGTGAAAATTAAAAAGTTCATTTTAAGATATCATCTCGCTTTTTTATGAGGTTGTGCCTTGAATTTAAGGCCTTCACCTAGGGGAAATACTTACAAACTATATGACTACATGATAAGGGCACCGGCACAAGCCGTTGTATGGAGCATCGCTGGGGAGGACAGCAAAGGGACATGCTGGATCTGAGTAGCAATATTTTGGGCCTGGTTTATAACTACTGTTCAGTATCGCGTCTGAGAATATTGATCAAATAACAACTTATTTATTTATAACTTTTTTTTTTGTTAAAAAAAACGTTGCCCCACTCTATTTCTTCTGTATTGTGGGTGCGTTACAAGAAATTAAACTCACATACACAAACAGCCAGACCCGGAACAACTATCTGTAGGCCATACAAATATTTGTTCCGTGCGGGGATCGAACGCGCGACACGCAGCGCAACAGCCGATCGCTCAGCCACTGCGCCAACCGTGTCGTCAAAGTCAAATTACTATGGAAAACTTACAGTTATATAAAAAAATAACAAAAGAAAGAAATTATAGATAACAGAAAGCCAACAAGTCCTCACGTATAAAAATAAGTGCTAAGTGAAAACATGTCAGTACATAATGTTGTTTTTTTTTGTACTTATAGTGGGGAATCAAACTAAACCACGTGTTAGATTTAAATCGTTCGATACACCGCACTTGGTCGCGTGAACAAGTATTTGTTAAGAGAAATGAGAGCTCTCACATCTCGTATGGCAAGATAATACGATTCTCAGTATGTGTAAGCAACAGAAAAAAGCCAAATGATACGAGAAAGATGTTGACTCACTAAGCATATCAATGTTTTTGATATCTGGCTCAAATTCGCAGAATCATTATGTACAATCACGCCTGTTATTTCTGAAGAGATAGGCAGAGGAACATTAAACGGAACACACACATATAGCCAGTTATTTTTAAGTGCCATGTCAAAGAGGGCAAGCCTTTTGCCATCGACCAGCTACAAATAAAGTCTTTGGGCTGTTACTGCTGGAAACAAAAATCCAAAGTGAAAGAAAATCCCAATTGGCAATCGAACCTGATGATCCATAGTTCCACTTGCGACTTCTAAGCTAGGTGATAACTTCAAAATATGGACTTCTAACTTTTGCCCGCGGCTTCGCTCGCATTAAATTCGAGGTAACACAGTTCTCCTTTCCTGATTTGCAGGTACCTGCTACCTGTAGTTTTTGCCCTTGCGCCTTATTGATTGTAATCCCTAATAGCAAAGCTAAGTTTTCCCTTTTCTTCCCTCTTTCTCCCTCATTTCCCACTTTAAAAAAATAACCTATGTCCGTCTCCAGGGTCTCAACTATCTCTGTACCAAAATTCATCAAAATCGGTTTAGCCATGAAAGCGTGAAGACGTGACAAACAAACAAACTCACTTTCGCTGTTATAATATTAGTAAGGATTATTTATAACAATACTAATAAAGTTTTCCTGTTGCCACTTCATAAATTGATCATTTTTCGTCAGTCATGTTTAAGTCCCACGTAATAAAAGGCGAGTCTATTGACATCCACCGAGCACATTTTCAAACTTATAATCAAAAACTTTAGAGGTGTCCAGGGTCACCCGGATGGAACGAAGTTATTATTTATTATGTACAAAAAACCTGTATACACTCAACAAAAATAATCGTCGCGACACCACACTGTTCAATGCGAAATAGAAAGACGAAACGAAAATAACTGAGAGAGAGAGACAGACAGAGAAACACGCGCACGCCGCACGGCTTACACAACTATAGCAAAAAGTGTCCTTACAACTTTTGGTCCTATATTTTTCCGTCTAGCCCCCTTTTGCAACGCGCGATAAGGAACTTCGTTCCAAAAACATTTAGGTGAACCGGGAATCAAACCCATGACTGCTCAGCAGTCGCGCTCACGACCACTTGAACAACAACATGAAAAAAGAAAAGGTTATAAAGTAGTTTGTTTTTGTACTTACATCTCGCAGTGAACGCATTTCCTATTGAATTTTGTGTAATTATTCGGACATTTCAGTAGAGTCGCCATTCTTTTAAACCGTTGAATTCCGGAAGTTTTTAGTTTATTGGGCGCTGAACTATCGACCGGTTGCGCTGAAAACAACCCGGCGAGAGATACGACAACCACGAAAATGATGAAGAGCTTCATGGTAACACGTGTTTATCCCCCACAGCTATTGCAGTAATGTGATGTAAACCGGCATTAGTACTTTATTTATAGTATTATATAACAAGGTAAACAAACAATTAAATTATAGGAATCCCTGCTTGCAAGACTTTATTTTCAAAACGTGTGTTTGCTTGACGTCTCTGCGTTTCCTGTTTGTGTTTGGTTGCAATTAAATGTATTAATAAATGTTGTTATTAATGGATTTTGTTGGGTTTTATTTAAATATTGTGGAGTGGAAAACCGATCAAATGTTTAAAGGGAAAACCAAAAATGTTTTCTACCTTTTCAATGTCGTGTGGTGATTTTGTGCTGAATGTATGATGGTTGCAAGAAATAAAAAGAAGTTTCTAGTGAATTAACGATTGCTTTAAAACAGTAGTTTAACGATAATGCGGCGACAGACGGTCAAAGTTGTCATATCGTATGTATCAAATGTCTTCAATACCAAAACGATCAATTATCACTCATTTGTTCAGAAAATTTCGACAAATGTATTCTGTCCCACGAAGACTCAGGGAGGACTCAGCGTATTATTCAAAAGCGAATGTCGCGCACGATTCTAGATTCCCAGTAGATACGCAATCTTTTTTTATATAACTTTTTTGCCTGCACGGGGTTGCGACATATGCATAGTCCGGGGTTGCGGGTTGTTCGAAAGGGATACCGCGGCGCCGGAACATAAAGGGTAATAGAAGGAACATGGGTGGATTTTCGGGATTTTCCTCAGTACAAGTCAGACACTCCCCCCCTCTCCGCCCAAAGGGGGAAGTTATTTGATGATTTCCCAGCCCAAAAAAAGAAAACGCACACTTACACAGCTTATACGAGTTTTAATTACTCGTAGAGTAATCATTAACCACTTATCTGATTACAAAAATTCTTTCACTGACAGGAAGCTCCATTATTCCCGAGTGTCATAAGCTATATTTAAAGTGTTCCTGTGGGATAATTTCCGACTACAGCACGAGAGAAATCGCGTGCAAAAGCTATTCTGTCATCCACGAATCTTTTTGTTTGAAAAATAAGCATGTGACGTAGGAATATTTACCAGTTAAATATGTAACACTGAAGCCCTCTGAGCACCCGTTTGAGAATACATAAGCTATATTTACAAGGCAATGTTTGTTGGCTTTTATGTAATAAAGTATGCAGGAATTTAGAATATTTCATTTTGTACTGTAAACAGAATTTGAGGTACGTTAAATGGGCCTGGTCAGGCAGAGGAATGTACCTGTTTACTACGGCACAACGATAGCTTATTCAAAGGAACTGTTGCTATGTTTACTTAGAACGGAGATTATAATTTAATTAATAATGTTTCAATTCCTACCAGTCCTGGGCGAAATACTTACGTTTCGTATTTTGATTCACAATGTCGACCTCATCTCTGTCCTCGGATAGATTGAGGTCAAAAGTAAGTCCATTAAATAAAAAAAAGACATAGTGCTGTGCACACCTGTAACTGACAAATTCCCTCTAGATTCTAAGAATGATTGTTCCTTCTAAAAATGTTTTAGTGAATAAGTCGTTGGAGTGCCATAATTAAATAAATGAAAACTTGAGAGGTGTCAAAGGACACGCGGATGGAACGAAGTTATTATTTATTGTGTACAATAAACCTGTATACACTCAACAAAAATAATCGTCGCGGCACCACACTGTTCAATGTGAAATAGAAAGACGAAACGAAAATAACTGGCTTGCTTTTTATGAGAGAGAGAGAGAGACACACGCACACACCGGATGGCTTACAACTATAGCAAAAAGTATCGTTACAACTTTGGTCTTAAGCGAAAAACTACTTTTAACTTTTTTTTCCATCTAGCTCCCTTTCGCAACGCGCGATAAGGAACTTCGTTCCAACATATATTTTCTAAAACTTATTACGAACTGGTTATGAATACCTACTAAATACGTGCGCATGATTAAAAATCGATTGAATATTTGACGGCACGGTTGGTGCAGTGGCTGAGTGATCGACTGCTTCGCTGCGTGTCGCGGGTTCGATTCCCGCACGGAACAAATATTTGTATGACCTGCAGATAGTTGTTTCGGGTCTGGCTGTTTGTGTATGTGAGTTTAAATGTTTGTTAACGCACCCACGATACAGGAGAAATTCCTAGTGTGGGGCAACGTATTATTTAAAAAAAAAACCAACTACCCCTAAGTTTTGGCAGTCAAAAGATATGGCTGTTTATGTCGCAAGTTTGTACGGAACTCTCGGTGTGCGAGTCCAACTCGCACTTTACCAGTTTTTTACGTATGGTGGAACTTATGACAGCCTGAACCTATGAACCTAGTGACCTATATAGAGAACAATGTTGCCGAATAATAGTTCATCGGCTTTCTATAATCCCAAGTGTGCATTAAAAATGACGTAATTCACGCATATAACATTGAAACGGTCTGTTCATTTTATTAATGTTTAATTTACTGGAAATTGGAAACGTCATTTTCCGAGTTGATACGAGTAGGTAATTTTATTGTGCATTATGAACGCGAATGGTTAATAATAAAACACAGATTTGAGTGTAATGTTAAAATGGATTATTATCCCGTATTTTTGAGCATTTATTAATAACTAGCTTTTGCCCGCGGCTTCGCTCGCGTTAAATTCGGTATAACACAGTACCTGCTACCTGCAGCTTTTGCCCTAGCGCCTTATTGATTTGTAATATCAACGCTAAGTTTTCCTTTTTTCTCCCTCTTTCTCCCTCGTATCGAAAATAAAAAAAAAATCTTTACAATCCTTACATTCCTATCTGTTCAAATTGTATGTAGATAATTTAAAACGATAATTTTATAAATAAATTGATTTCGAGTCGCTTGAAATTAATATTAAGAGTATTTTAAACAACATATTAAACAAAAAAGATAGTCAGCATAGTGATTGAAGAGGGGAAAGTCGTCCGCCAGCTAACATATAGTATTTAGATTATATATGCAATAAAAAAAGGCATTGTTTATAATCAAATCAATTTCTGGTCGCTTGAAATTAATATTAAGAGTATTTTAAACAACATATTAAACAAAAAAGATAGTCAGCATAATGATTGAAGAGGGGAAAGTCGTCAGTTGGATAATACAAATAGTTACTTATAATCCCCCTGCTGACGATCTTACCCCTATCAATAGGTCGGCTGAGGCATTTTTTAATTATTTTAATAGCATAAAGAATAATATGTATCAATTTCATTCGACCAGAAATGAATTGAAGATAATTATTTTTAATATGTGCGGATATGACCTGCTGACGTACAACCCACCATTATCTTTACTGCTGATTATTTCTATAATTATTATTATTGTTTAAACTATTGCTGTTCAAATTTTCAAACGACCAGATTACACTTTTGGTTTTTTATTTTTTGACATAATAATATTTTTTTTCCCACTTGATCCACCCCGGGTGCGCCTGCTGACGCTTGATTCAATTATTGCCCATATCTAAGCTATCAATTTCAATCAAAATTAATCGTACAGAAATCACCATCAAAAATGCAACGCTACCTCCCCAGCTATTATATCGCTCATGGGAAATCAGAGTAATCGGGCGTGAGTGAACCGACGTTTATTCGATAATGTCTGTCTTGTGAAATTAAAGCTGTTTTAATTTCAGAATGAGACGGATAAACGTTTTTATAGTGTTCTGATATTCTGCCGCGCTTACTAAAAGTGCAGTAAGGAGGTTATTTGTAGTTTTAAGTTATTTTAATAAAACTGTTTAAAACTACTAGTTTTATTAAACTTTTAGAGAATTTGGTTAAAATAAAAATAAAAATTTTTTAGGCGCCATTTACTGAGAACTACAAATAACCTCCTTACTGCATTTTTAGTTAGCGCGGCAGATTTTTTTATTTGACTTATCGACTTTAAATACTCAAGGTGAACCATTAGATGTTTATTCAATTATCATGCAAGGAGGAGCTCATGGCTAAATAATAGCAGCCGCTCGGGTAGATCTTCAGGTTAAGCGACGCTTGCCTAGGTTGGTCTGTATATGGGTGACCACCCGTTACATACCGAGTTTCCTCCGTGCCTCGAAAAACACGTTAAGCTATTGGTCCAAGTTGTCATTTACGTAGATCTTTGACAATCGTTACAGGTAGTCAGTGTCCCGAATCCCGTCTGACAATCAGTCTTAACTGGGTTGGGGAAGTCAGATAGGCAGTCGCTCCATGTAAAATACTGGTATTCAGCTGCATCTGGTTAGACTGGAGGCCGACCAACAAAGTTGGGAAAAGGCTAAGCAGATGATGAGTTATCCGCGATTTCGCACGCGGTAGGATCGCGATTTGCTATATTAAGTTTTTTAGTCTGTAGGTTATTGATTGAATTTTTCGTTTGCATTCGTTACCTGTATACTGTGTGTTACTGTGTACACTATCACCTACCTTGCCTTAAAGCCGTTTTATTCTAATGCAGTGACTATTGCCGAACAGTTGAAGATTATGGATATAAGGTATTTTTTTTTAACTTTGCCCCACACTAGAAATTTCTCCTGTATCGTATGTACTTTTGCAAACATTTAAACTCACATACACAAAAAGCCAGACCCGGAACAACTATCTGTAGGCCATACATGTAAATATTTGTTCCGTGCGGGGATCGAACCCGCGACACACAGCGCGGCAGCCGATTGCTCCGCCACTGCGCCAAACGTGTCGTCAAAAATGTTGCTCAACTATCTCTACCCTATGTCCATTATTTTTTAGGTTAAAACTAGATCTTTGCCAAATTTTGTTAAAATCCGATCAGCCGTTTAGTAGTGAAAAGGAAACAAATATACAAACAGTAGGTGATGGTATAATATTTCATTTGGCATCTTTGTTTTCACGTCTGCTCCTAAAGCACTTATATTTCCCAAATGTAGGTGCTGCAATAAATCTACGCTAAGACAGATATAAAGTCCCGAGCGTGAGCTGAGAATTCTTGATAAGGTTGCGAAGACAACATAGATCAACACTGATTGGGGTCTACGAAATACGGACTGGAACCTGAAATGTACTGACCTATTCATTTATTTACAAGAATCATGTCAGAGTAAAGTACAATAAAGACGTTTCGTAATTTGTTTGGTGAAGAACCTTACATAATAGGTCAGTATTTTTCTATTTTAAATGCAAAATTTTAAAAACGTTGGTTAACCTGTACCTAATTGACAACTCTCTATGTCCAATACTATATATTTTTAAGACGTTTTTATACAGAAGCTGTTGGTGACCTTAGTCAATAAATAAATGAGTTTGAATTAATAGATGTTTATTCTCCAAAGACGCCAGAACGGCTGAATGGATCGGAACGAAATTTGGAACAGACATAGGTTATGGTTTGGAATAGCACATCCCGGAAGTACGATCCAACGAAGCCAAGCTAGTCAAACATATACTAGGTACTGCCGGAGATGCGGGTTGGTTCGTAAGAGATACCGCGGCGTGTCGCGGGTTCGATCCCCGCACGGAACAAATATTTGTATGACCTACAGGTAGTTGCTCCAGGTCTGGCTGTTTGTGTATGTGAGTTTAAATTTTTTGTAAACGCACCCACGAGACAGGAGTAATCCTAGTGTGTGGCAACGTTTTTTTTTATTGATAATATATGTATCTATACTAATATTCTATAGTGGAAAGATTTGTTGCTTTGTTTCTATCGAATAGGCTCCAAAACTACTGGACTGATTTTAACCATTTTTTCACTAATAGGAAGCTACATTATCAGGAAGTAACAGGCTATAGAGCATCACGCTACTACCCACGGAAGCCGGGCAGCAACTATAGACGCGGTTGAAACTCCGTAGGACAGGTAGTTGCTTATAAACTTGAAGTTATATTTGTTTTTTTCCAAGATACAGGTTCTTCAGGAAGTCAGACGCTCATTTAGTTTTTAGCAGCCTTTTATATTATAACCCTGTGTAGTCATATTTTGTACTAGGCTATATTCTGCTGAGTCCAATAAACGATTATTATTATTATTTTCTCCAACGACTTGTATTTTTATCAATGATCTGGATTTTTGATAAAAATAAACATTGTATTTTGCTCTTTGTATTGCTGTTCAAGACAGCCAGGTGAATTGGAGTAGTTATTGGTAAGCTGTCACCGACAATTCATGCAATCCGTGTTGTCCGATAAACATAGATACTGTATTTGGACGGGCCTGTTGGTCTAGTGGTTAGTGGCCCTGACTGCAAAGCCGGAGGTCGTGGGTTCGATTCCCACCCAGGACAAACTTTGTGTGATGAGCATGATTGTTTGTTCTGTGTCTGGGTGTGATTTATCTATAATATGTATTTATTTATAAATTATATAAGTATGTATATCAGTTGTCTGGTTACCATAACACAAGCTCTGCTTAGCTTGGGATCAGATGACCGTGTGTGAGTTGTCCCAAGATATTTATTTTATTTTATTTATTTTATTTCAAAGAGCAGTGATCAATTCAATCATTACATTTAGTAGGTACTAAATGTAATGATTGAATTTAGTAGGTTTCCGTTATTGGTTCAATTTGATCCGCTTTTCCTTAAACCTTTGAAAACGAACTTTTATTTACCTTCAATATTTTTTTTTCGTATAATTAATTAAGACTCAATCAGATTGCGTTGTGAAAGAACCTAATTTATTTCTGACCTGATTTGCTTTAATCCGAGGATCACAATAAACATTTTCTTGCTCTCATTATTAACATAGACTTTTCCCAACTATGTTGTAGACGGATTCTAGTCTAAAAAAAAAAAATCAAAATCATTTATAGCGTAAATAAGGTACAGAAGGTTGACAAGTAGACAAAATTAATCTGTTATTTTGCCTTCAATTTCAGCGTGCAAATTAAAACAAGGTGATCTTTTTTTTTAAATTATTAATTATAATCATGCTGTCATAATACAGATAATCCCATAAAAAATCAAAATTGTACCAAAATTGACTTGAACGTCAATATAATAATGAAAAAAAAAATAATCATAAAAATGTCATTAATAATCATGTCAATTAATGGGAGAGATTCGACATACATGTAATACACAATAACATCACAATAATAATTTAAAATGACCGAGCAATTTATTACTTACATTCTATAATTCAAAAACTCATGTACACTATGAAAACATTATTCAATTAAAAACCTCGTCAAATTACTTTTAACTGGCCTTTTTACTTGGAGCGACTGCCTGGCTGACTTCCACAACCCAGTAAGTAATGGTAATTACCCTTTGGTAAGATTGGTTGTTTGTCAAATTTTCAGGCTAATGCACACACAATCTACAAATGGTAACCAAGAATCTGCTCATAGGTATGATCCAAAGGTTGCGTTTTCATGACTATGCAACCTCTTCAAAAAATCACCATTTCTACCTTTTTTCGCGGATGGGTAATCATCAAATAACTTCCCCCGCTCTGGGCGGAGCGGGGAGTAGTGTTAGACTTGTTCTGACAAAGACCCACCCATGTTCCTTCTTCTGTTCTTTATGTTCCGGGGCCGCGGTATTTCTTTCGAACAACCCGCAACGCCGGCAGGACCTTTTCTACCTTCAAATAAGTACACAAGTAATTCGCTTCTGAACCGTTTGATGAACATTATTGACCCGAAATGAATCAGACTAAACTAGTTTCCGATCCGTCAAGTCTTGCTACAACTCGTGAACCACTTTGAAGATGGTTTCGAAACAGGAGTGGGTGGGTGGGGGGGGGGGGGGTTAAACGTATGATGATATGATAACCGCCTAAAAATCCTCCACAAAAAGAGAAGTCGTGGATCACAGGCCTCAATTGTCTAGGTAACAATGCAATATGCATTGCACCCATACGTAACGACACAACAAATTGTAAAGTTGAATATCAAAAATAAAAGTTTTTCCTAAATTGACCACAGAGCCACTCTCGTAGCAACCATTTACTTCGTTATCATCAAAATCTGGCTACCCAGTGCAAATATAAATACATTTCCTGTATGATCTGAACTGGCATTGCATAGCTTTCCATGTGAATGAGAGGTCAGCTTAAACTGGAAGTTTACATCGAAGTCACATATTTGTTTATTGATACTCTGCATCGGTTGAGTGGATAATTCGATTTTATGTGATACTAGCTTTTGCCCGCGGCTTCGCTTGCGTTTAATTCGGGGTAATACAGTTCCCCTTTCCCGATTTTCAGGTACCTGTAGTAGGTACTTACTACTTGTAGGTGTACTAGGCTACTTGTAGTTTTTGTCCTAGCGCCTTATTTATTGTAATAGCTAAGTTTTCCCTTTTCTTCCCTCTTTCTCCCTCATAACTCAATCGTTTTTTTTTAAATAGCCCATGTCCGTCTCCAGGGTCCCAACTATCTCTGTACCAAAATTCATCAAAATCGATTTGGCAAAATTGGTTTAGCCATTTAGGTGTGAAGACGTAACAAACAAACAACCAAACTCACTTTCGCTTTTATAATATTAGTAAAGATTGACGAGTTGTTTTGTTATTTGTATACAGCGTGTGACATAACAAAAACTCTCGTGATGTATCTCAGACCATGAAATTGAACAAGTTTAAATCTTTCTGGTTTTGTTTTAAAAACGTTGCCCCACACTATGAATTTCTCCTGTATCGTGGGTGCGTTTACAAACATTTAAACTCACATACACAAACAGCCAGACCCGAAACAACTACCTGTAGATCATACAAATATTTGTTACGTGCGGGGATTGAACCGGCGACACGCAGCACAGCAGTCAATTGCTTAACCACTGCGCCAACTGTGCCGTCAAATTAATGACTTTTGTATTTTGTATTCATAAACTTTTATTGTCGTTTTGCCATAAATGTAAATTAACTGATGTCAATTTCCAGATTGCACATTTCAAGAATTCGTAAAACAAAACTTGTTAAATTTCATGGTCTGATAGACTACACGGTAATTGTTTTGTTATTTTATCTGTGGTAGAATGAGCAGTGATTATCCTTTTCTATAGTTATTAGTTGTAGGTATGTGCCTTATAAATAAGAAGGGCTCGGACGTGGGTAAACAATAACAGTCACACGGGTCGAGCTTCGTGGTTAAGCGACGTATACCGAGGTCGTTCTGTCGATGGCTGCCCATCCATTTCTCCTCCCCCCTCAGTGCCTCAGAGAGCACGATAGGCATAGTATATATTTATATCTGACTATGATACTTTGACTGTTGAGATTTCATGGTTTAAATTCTAAATTGAGTATGGTAATAGGTAGCTTCAAATTTCAGAAGTATTTCTAGGTAATATATGTGTCGGAGGCACAGGTATTATTCCGTCAGATTCAGACATTATATGGGCAGAGCTTGGGTCTTGTGCAATGAAAATACACTAAACACGGTTTACTGGTTTTTATTTTAAATCACTAATTAGTTTAGTCCAATCACTCACAATTAACTTATACTGGGCACAACGAATCGAGTACAGTACCGGGATGTCTTTACACTGCTGCGATCAGGCACTGCATGTCCTCTTCGCAGTCCTCTTGAAACATCACGACTCTGTAGAAGCGCGCGCAGATCGCATGATGTTAAAAATGGCGCGCTTGCGATTCGCTTGCTGTCCGTACTATTGACCGGATGCGACATATGTATAACTGTACTTCTAATCTTGAAGGATTATCTTTTATTTTTACTGATGGTCCGAGAAATTAAAATAAAAAATCTTGGATATACGATTAAAACCTACAAATCAAAATCTTTGCAACACCTTTCTTTTACCCTACACATTTCCAATAAAAAATTTCATGTTTTCTTTGGCCAAGACAACATAAACTTACGTGAAAAGTAGAATCTCGACCCTTTTGGTAGATAACCTAATTGGGGCGAAACAACGGAGTCATCGTTCTGTTAAGGTATGTTTCCGATTCGTGACGCCGCCAATCAACATTGAAAAACATTTATTTTGTCATAGTTTCCGGAAGTTTTAATAAATATACGTTGGTTTTTTATTGCAACAAGATATTGTGATTCACGTTTTAGTATGAATATAAAACGAACAAACGATGAATACATTTTGTGAATGATTAACTTTAAAAGACAGACAGTGAGTATCAGCTAAGCTGACGGCTAATAAAAATATCTAAGAATAAGACTTGTTGTGTATTATCAAATGAATGACGGCAGAGTACGATGATGAGAATATTTCAAAGACGGAATAGTTATAATTATGTGATGATGGAATTAATGGGGCCTTTGAAAATGCCTTGTGGCATTAAGTTCACCTATGTATTGTACAGTCAACAATTATTTATTTTTTATCTGTGTATAATTTATTCATCATAAATTACAAGTACAAAATATCTAATTTTGTTTAACTAATTTAAAATTTTTAATCATCATTTCATATTTATTTTAATTGTCTAATACAATATAATTATTTTCTTTTGCAATATTTATAAGTGACGAACTCACTATAATCTCATTGTTTGTGATTTTTGGGTAGCTATGTGTAACTGAGTAAGTCGTTGAAGTGCCCTTAATAAATAACTAAATAAACACTGAGATTTGATGACAGTTGTTTTTTTACCCATAAATGATTTCGAATAAAAATATATTTTTTGATAGTAAACAAAATGTTCATTAAATAAAATAAATTTGAGTATGTCCATTTGTTTTTATGAAAAACTCACTATACCTAAAGAGCCGCTTGCTTATTTCTTTTGCTCACTGTACATGAAGGTTCAATAATTAAATAAAATCACAAAACTTAAAAATTACAATAAGTACAGTACTTTGTGTAGAAGACTAACAAAAAAGTTCCATAAAAAAATTGTGTGATGGAGTAAATAATTGCTTACTTGGGTTTTACAAATAAGAAAAAAAAAAACACAACAGAGAAACTCCTTGTTAAGAAGATATTTCACAAAACAAGACCTTCAAAACTTTTCACTTTCAAGTGCGTACAATAAACTTTCTTATAAATAAATACGAGGCTGAAAATAACCACTTCAAAAGAGTTTTGGCACCGTTATGAGAAGGAAAATGTCTATGATTTAGAAGTTTTTCAAGTCGATAAAGGAAGGTAAATAAACTAGTTGTTCGCTAGGGATCGTTAACAACATATGGCCACACTATAAACTAGTTTATTAATAACAAACATTGTCTTGAAGATGAACACACTGAGAGATAGTTTGAAACTACTTTCGTGTCGTAAGATTTGGGATCAATTATGCTCAAGTATGGTTTTTACCTCTACAACAAGTTAATTAAAACCCTCGCCTTAAGACCTCATCATCTGCTTAGCCTTTTCCCAACTATGTTGGGGTCGGCTTCCAGTCTTACCGGATGCAGCGGAATACCAGTATTTTACATGGAGCGACTGCCTATCTGACCTCCATAACCCAGTTAGTACGGGGTAATACGATACCTCTTGGTAAGACTGGTTGTCAGACTTTCGAGACACTGACTAGCTGTAACGACTGTCAAAGATCTACAAATGACAGCCGGGACCAACAGGTTAACGTGCATTCTGAGGCACGGAGGAAACTCGGTATGTAACGGATGGCCACCCATCCACAGACCAACCTAGGCAAGCGTGGCTTAACCTAAAGATCGACCTGAGCGGCTGCTATTATTTAGCCACGAGCTCCTCCCCTTAAGACCTACTCTACATATTTATTAGTCCTTAAATAACTTAACTCTATGGTCATACCTGAGCCATAGATTGACCTACACCATGTTGAGTAGGTCGGTAACAGTATTGGTTGTTAACCAATTACTACTGTGTCTGATTTATATACACAGTTAAGTGGTTTAATCCACTCTATATGATTAATATTTAGAGCTCATTATGGTAGGGCAAGGTTTCGAAAAGCTTCCAAGTTCCCGTTTATTCGAACAAATTATTCTTACTAACTGTGCCCTGCGGTTTAATCCGATAAAGGTCGCCTTCAAGAATTGGTTTTTATTTATTTATTAAAACTTTATGCACAAGCAAAAAACTGTACAAAGGCGGACTTAATGCCTTAGGCATTTACTACCAGTCTACCTTAGGGTGATGCAGAGACAAAAACAGTAGGTGCGATAACAGAAAAAAAAGGATATTAGTAAATGAATATTAAAATATATAAATATACATATATATAACAAATATACATATACAAATATTAATAACTATAAATACTTATATATATACATAAAACAACATTATATAAAGTTCAGAGATCGTAACAAGACAACAACCACAACTAATTACGAGACGAATCTACCAACTTCTTGTAAATATGCTCACGAACTTTTCTTTTAAAAGTAAACGGACTGGTTACCAACCTGATACTCTGAGGGAGCTCATTCCAAAGGAAGACTGCCTGGACGAAGAACGCAGATTTAATAAAACCAGAGCGGTGAGAAGGACATCGAAGAAAACGATTATTGGCGGAACGAAGATTATGTAATCAAATGCAAAAAACAGTTTTAAAATCAGGCGCGTTTACACAATTAATAGATTCTTTTTCATTATTATATTATACTAGCTAGAGCCCGAGGCTCGTCCGCGTGATATCGAAAAACGAGTATCCTATGTGTAATTCCAGTTCATATTGTACCTCTGTGCCAAATTTTATCAAAAGCCGTTCAGCCGTTTTGACATGAAAGAGTAACAAACATCCATACATCCATCCATCCTCACAAACATTCGCATTTATAATATTAGTAGGAAGTATATTATTACACTGACCCATTGTTAGGTATACCGTACTAATCTCATACATGTCTTGGAAAGCTTTTGATCCCAGCTGTCATTTGTAGATCTTTGACGGTCGTTATAGATAGACAGTGCCCCGAAAGTCTGACAACCAGCTTTACCGAGGGGTATCGTATTACCCAGTACTAACTATTTTGTGGAGGATAGAAAGGCAGTCGCTCCAAGTAGTATACTGGTACTCAGCTGCATCCAGTTAGACTGGAAACCGACCCCAGCATAGTTAGGCAGATGAGTATTAGGCTTTTTTTTGCGGATGGGAAATCATCAGACTTCACCACCCATGTTCCTTCTATTGCCTTTTACGTTCCGGGGCCGAGGTAACTCTTTCAATCAACCCGCAACCCCGGCAGGTGGTGGCCTTGGCAGGCCCCTTTGCTTTGCTGACATCTCTTTGAGGCGCGCGTGGAACACTAACGCGCCGTCGACACGGCCTGTCGTCAAAAGACGAACGGACAGTGAACTAATGAGGAATACCCTAATACGACGTTATTATGTGTTTACAAGGATTGTTTCTACTTTAAGTAAGTACTAGGTTTTCCCGCGGCTTCGCTCGCGTTAAATTCGGGGTACAGTTCCCCTTGCGCCTTGTTGATTTGTAATAGCAACGCTAAGTTTTCCCTTTTCTTCCCTCACATCCCACTTTAAAAAAAATAGCCTATGTCCGTCTCCTGGTTCCCAACTATCTCTGTATCAAAATTCGTCAAAATCGGTTTAGCCATTAAAGCGTGAAGAGGTAACAAACAAACAAACTCACTTTCGCTTTTATAATATTAGTAAGGCTAAGGATTTGACACATACCTAAATAAAAAGTAGATAATTTATGAACGTCTACAACCATATTTCACGCGTCTTTTCATATCACTATCAAGGTTAGTCCCCTACATTTAGCACTAAGTAGGTCCTTTCATAAGTTTTGGCAGCCCCAATAAATATGCGTCTTTATTACAAAGCTTATTACAACTTTTCCGTAAAGAAGCATTTTTATAGTCGCAACACTGTCAACTAAATCATTTCAGTAATGCTTAATTTTACCCTGTGAAGGGGACAATGTTTATTTATACAATGTTGTTATTATTGCTACTTACTGTATAGTTCGTTTTGTCACAGGGTGCCCGGTTATCTTGGGTTATAGATAGGTACTACATATCTTTTTCTATAGTGTAAATGTTATTTTATTGTGACTGAAATGTTTAGCGCAATTATTATAAATTTGCTTTCTTCTAATTTAATAATTTTAAATATTTTGGAACAATTAGAAATGTAACAAAAACTAAATATATACATATTTATAGTAAAAATCCGGCCAAGTGCGAGTTGGACTCACGCACCGATGGTTCCGTACAAACTTGCGATATAAATAGCCATGTCCATGTGTGGGTCAATTCAATTCAATTCAATTATTTATTGCATCTCACCTTTTTTTTACAAGGTCTTAAATAATAATACAGTTCACATGGACCCTGTCGGGCACAGCATTTTTTTTTAAATAAGAAGAAATGTCTAAATAATTAACGTAAAATACAAATTAATTAATTCATAATTATTAGGTGATATTGGGTTCATTATAAGCATCAATGTCGTAGGTAAATTAGTAAAAATATCAGGTCGATTAAAAGATAAAATTTTGTCAAAACTATCAAAGTGTCCATGTCTATCACTCGTAAATATTTGAATGTCTTTCATATAATGTAATATTTATCATATATAATGTAATATATAATTTAATATTTTATTAAATAATGTTTTATGACTTGTCTAGCCTCTTTATCTTAATAGATAGGTACCAATTCTTCTATTTTATTGAACAATAACTTGATATCGAATATCGTAGCCGCAGTTAATGAGTATTGACATAATCATTACAACAAAAGAAAATCCTTACTATAATATTATAAAAGCGAAAGTGAGTTTGTTTGTTACGTCTTCACGCTTAAATGGCTAAACCTATTTTGATGAATTTTGGTACAGAGATAGTTGGGACAAATTTGCGACATGTACGGTCATATATTTTGACTGCGTAGACTTAGAGGGTTGACTTCACAGACTTGAGTAAGTATACATTCAGTCAAAAAAGTATCGGGAATGGATGATTTGTTTATGGTTCCAAATTAAAATTTTTGTTTTTTTTTTGTTGTTAGATTGGCACAACTGTTTTCCATTTTGGCGCGGAGTTTGAGTTGCATCTGTTATTTATATTAAATACAGTGCTGGTTTTAGTAATATCATATACAGTGTGTATTGCGAATTTCATAATGGACAAAAATATCGAACAAAGAGTTTGTCTTAAATTTTGCATCGCCAATGGAATTTTGTGTTCGGAGTCACTGAAAATGTTACAGAAGGCTTACGGTGAATCGACTTTATCAAAAACTCGTGCTTATGAGTGGTTCAAAGCGTTCAAAAGCGGTCGAGATGTGATGGAAGATTTGCCTCGCTCTGGTAGGCCGTCAACGTCTGCAACTGAAGTTAACATCGCAAAAGTGAAGAAAATAGTGACTGAAAATCCCCATTCAACTCTGAGAGAGATAGCCGCCGAACTTTCTGTATCTCACGAGTCGATCCGTACCATTGTAACTAATCATTTGGGTATGAAACATGTTGCTGCTCGGCTAGTCCCAAAAGTTCTGAATTTTCTCCAAAAACTCAATCGCATGAAAGTCGCTGAGGACATGCTAGAACGAGTCAGTTCGGACCCAACATTCATGAAACGCATTGTTACTGGTGACGAGACGTGGGTTTACGAGTTTGACATGCAAACTAGTCAACAAGCTTCGGAGTGGCGCCTTCCAACTGAACCGAAACCGAAAAAACCACGCCAAAGTCGATCAAAAGTCAAAGTCATGTTGACTGTTTTCTTTGACTATCGCGGTGTTGTGCACTCTGAATTCTTACCGGAAGGTCTAACGGTAAATAAAGAATATTATTTGAGCGTTATGCGGCGTTTAAGAGAGCAAATTCGACGAAAAAGGCCAGATTTGTGGAAAGAAAATTCTTGGATTTTGCACCACGACAATGCGCCTTCGCACAAGACTATCATTGTGAACGAATTTTTGACCAAACACTCAACAAATACCATCCAGCAACCACCATATTCACCAGATATGGCTCCTGCTGACTTTTTTCTTTTTCCTAAACTCAAATTACCACTTCGTGGCACCCGTTTTCAATCGATAGAAGACATAAAGGAGAATTCGCGGCGAGAACTGAACTCAATTCCGGAAGCAGCGTTTAAAAAATGTTTTGATGAATGCATTATTCGTTGGCGCAAGTGTATCGATTCTAAAGGAGCATACTTTGAAGGTGATAAAATAAATTTGGATGAATAACATACATTTTATGTATTATTGATCTTTTCCCGGTACTTTCTTGACAGAGTAGTATGGTTTTAATATCAACTCAATTTCTTTAACGTTTCCGAGATAAAAGGTCTTGAAAGAGGAACAGACTGACGGAAAACAAAAAAGTGATCCTGCAAGGTTTTTCCCTTTTGAGATACGGAATCCTAAACACCGATGTCTGTAGAGTAAAACGCGTTCATCCTACAGAAACGAGCTATAAGGATTATAGTCAGAATATCACAACGTCAATCATGCAGAGAGTTCTTTAAAAAATTGCTAATACTAACAGTTCCTAGTTTGTATGTATTGGTCCTCTTAAGTAATTTCGTTAAGTATCTGCATGAGTTTGAAACACAAGAGGAACGTGAGATTAGAGAAAGCACACGAAGAAAAATATTTAAACAACTAATAGCACCTAAATTAAACATAGTCGAGCATAGCTCAAAGTACCAAGCTGTAGAGATATTTAACAAGTTGCCTTCCGAGCTTAAGCTCTTAATTTATAACATCAGTTGTTTAAAACAAAATTAAAAGCCTATTTATTGGAAAAATGTATATACAGTTTATCTGAATTAATGTAGCGCAATAATAAATTAGTTTTCTTTATTGTTGTATTTTTTTTTTTTTTTTTTTGTAATACAATAATTTTAACACTTAAAAATAAATTCATTCTTTTGACATTATCCTTGAAACTAATTTCTGCATTACATATATTTATTAATATTATCACACTCAATTTAAAACTTTACAATTATATTTAATTTTGTATCATTTGCCACACTTTAGAATCTTTTGACATCTTTTTACAATTGTTTGACAGTAAATAAATTAGACGAATTGGACATTGATATTAAAAATTGTTTGACATCAAATCAACTATTATGAAATCATTTAACATTGTATTTAAAATTGTTTGACATTACTTTATTTATTATGAAATCATTTGACATTGTAATTTCTTTTTTTTAATTATTCTATCAAATAATTAGATTCATTTGACATTGGATTAAAACTTGTTTGACATTATATAAATTAAAATAATTTGCCATTATAAAGGACCATGGGGGATTTTGTATGGACCCCGTCCCCACCCTTCAACAGTCTTGGGATGCGTCTCGATTTGTTCACTGGGACCCAGAAAAGTCTAAAGTACCAGTGTTAGTTTCAAAATCAATTGGGTTTATGTAAAAAAAAAAAAAAAAACTACAAACAAAAAGCATATTTTCACGTAAACAAATGACGATTCTATACAAAAAAAAATACTTGGTTCTCAAACGAAAAGTCTTTGAATAATAATAACAGTATTCAGTTAATTAATATACATTTTAACTTATTAGTAAGTACATCGAAATGCATGTCAAACGATAAACTACTAACTTTTTTTTGCGGATGGGAAATCATCAAATAACTTCCCCCGCTCTGGCCGGAGCGGGGGGGAATGTCAGACTTGTACTGACTAAAACCCACCCATGTTCCTTCTATTGCCTCGGTATCTCTTTCGAAAAACCCGCAACCCCGGCAGGCGGTGACTCTGGCAGGCCCCTTTGTTTTGCTGACATTTCTTTGAGGCGCGCGTGAAACACTAACGCGCCGTCGACACGGTTTGTCGTCAATAGACGGACGGACGGTGAACTACCCATTGCTCACCGTCCACAGGCCCGCATCTACTGTGGCCGGGAGTCGTCTCGCGGCGCCCGACGTCCGGGGAGTCTCCCGCGGCGGCTGGGTTGGTTTGAGGTTCTCTCCCTCAAACGTCGACCCGACGCCGATGCGAACCCCTCCTGCCGTCAGCTAGGATCCCGACGGTGGCGCATTCCCGCAGCCATGAAATTCGGATTTGTGCAATGCCACCTCGAGACCCAGTTGCTGGATCCTCTCCGCGACCATCGCAACCCTGCGGGTCATTACTTCGGCTGCCGCCCGGTGCGATCTCCCCCCTGTACCAGGACAAGCGTGTTGTGACGCTGCTAGGGATACACTACTAGCTTAAGTTAAGCTCTGATTTTTATATTGCGAGTTCATCTATTAAAATACTATTATGCATTTGTGCTGGTGCGATAGTCATTTTTTTTTAAATAAAACGTTGCCCTACACTAGGAATTCTCCTGTATCGTGGGTGCGTTTACAAACATTTAAACTCATATACACAAACACCCAGACCCGAAACAACTATCTGCAGGTCATACAAATATTTGTTCCGTGCGGAAATCGAACCCGCGACACGCAGCGCAGCAGTCGATCGCTCAGCCACTGCGCCAACCGTGCCGTCATTATGTCGCCCTTACCCCATGCACCATACAATGGATATAATGTGCCTACAACTTCCCATAGTGCGATTGTACAGGCAATCGCACTGATCGTAGGCAATCGTAAGCTTAATATGAAAGTTCCTTTTTTTTGCTGTCGGGTTAAAATCTTCAAAAGGCGACCGGTCTTTGGGGACAAGACCGGACAGTGTGGGACTTTTACCGGACTAAAACCACCCCGGTGATCACCATATCTACACATGAAAGGATGCCCCGTTTTCTTTTAATAGATCTGTCCCTAGCCCCCCCCCCCCTCTGTTCAACGCCTGTTAAGGCACATCCCTGGGGCGACTACACATAGGTCACCCCTGAGCCTCGCTGTGCATGTTTGCACCACAGCACGTGACCACGGTGCTGCCGGTCATCTCTGAGGTCTCTCACTGAACGCTCAGAGTTCCCACTCTGAACGCCCGTGACCCCAAAGTCCCACCTGCTTTAAGTATTACAGGTGGGGTTTCAGCGTGTTAAGTGGCGAGACGGTTGCTTCCTCAACTTCTTCTCCTACTGCGATCTGACCTCTCACGATCCCGTTCGGCAACCTCCTTCTGGGCCATCACTGTCTCGCAGAACGTGGTTACGCCTATCCAGTTGTCAGAGTTCGCCAGCATAGCCCCAAATACGGTTGGCAGAGACAGATCTTGCCCGATCCTAGCGACTAGGACCCTTCGTTCCAAGTTCCACGCAGGGAATGCCCTGCGTGGGACTTGGAACGAAGGGTCCTACGCATACGTTCGTACGTTCGTTAACATACGTTCGAGGAGTGCCTCAAACGTATGCTGTGCAGAGTCCAAACCGCCTCCACAATGATGACAGCTTGCCGTGGCCTCTCTTCCAATCCTATTCAGGTACTCACCGAAGCAACCGTGCCCGGTAAGCACCTGAGTTAGTCTAAAGGACATGCGCTCCCCTTTTTTCAGCCATGCTTCGAAGTGTGGCAGGACGGCTTCGACAACACGCTTCTGTGAATATTGCGGCTGTTGCAGCCGCTCACGCCACTGCTCTAGCGCGCGTCGCCGTTCCTGCCGCCTAAGCCTTGCCACAGTGATTCCTGGCAGATTATCACTACTATGGCGGATGGCGCACATTCGGTAAATCTCGGACGGACGCCTGACAGCCTATTTGACCAAACAGGCGCCCCATAAAGAAACATCGACTGCACAACCCTCGCGTATAGGCGGCGAACGTCTTCTCGTGGCCCCCCAAGATTGGGCAACAGTCTGTGCAATGCGCATAATACCTTTCCAACTCGGGGCATTGGAAGTGCTCTACCTCTCTACTCGACCATCCAAAGTCAGGCCAAGGTACTTAATGTATCGTCGCACTTGAACTTGCGCATCTCCAACTCTGACTGACAAGCTGGGTGGCTCTCTGGTCCTTGGCAGCTTATGGAACCAAAGCGCCTCAGTTTTATGTAGCGCTATCTCTAGACCCACTTCACGGATCGACGCCACGACCTTTTCTAGTCCCAGCTATGCAAGCTGAATAGTCTCTTCAGCAGTGTCCCACCAGGGTGTCATCCGCGTAGCAATCGATATTAACGCCAACGGGGAGATCAGTACGCGGAACCACATCGTAAGAGAGGTCCTAAAACAGATCCCTGCGGAACTCCGCACATAATCTTCCTGCGATGAACGCTACCATCGTACGTTTTCTTTAAAATAATTGAAAACATCATTATGATAGCCATATTTTAACCCTATTTATCGCACACTAAGGAAATGTGTTAGTCAAATAGAAAAAATATATAAAAAACAATATATCATAAAACCTAAACCCCACGTATTTGACATATGTCGCCATAGTAAAAAGTTCTCTATTCTGGTAGATCTTTCAAATGACACGTGTTTCTAATCTGTTGGTGGGTGGGGACGTTTCTTCCCATGGTCATAAAGGGATTTATGACCATTTAATTTATTTATAAAATTTATTTCAAAGGAACTCAAAAGAACATGACATTGTATTTAAAACTATTTTACATTATATTTGCTGAAATGTTACCTAATAATTCATGGCTGTCTTCGTACTTAAATTGCATGTATATTCAACACAATGTAAATTGTTTATGAATGGAAATAAATGAAATGAAATCCTAAACACCGATGTCTGTAGAGTAAAACCAAAAAAAAGAAGTAAATAGTATATATAAATGTACGTAACTAGATTGTTAATAAAAAGCTGATGCAAGAAAATATTTCCTAAACAAATATTATTTTTTTTAGAATTAATTATTATCTTGTTTAGGAAATTTTTTCTTGCATCAATTATCGAGAAATGTTTAATGATCGCTATTTTTTTTAATTTATTTTTTTAATTAAACGTTGCCCCACACTAGGAATTTCTCCTGTATCGTGGGTGCGTTTACAAACATACAAACTCACATACACAAACAGCCAGACCCGGAACAACTATCTGCAGGTCATACAAATATTTGTTCCGTGCGGGAATCGAACCCGCGACACGCAGCACAGCAGTCGATCCCTCAGCCACTACGCCAACCGTGCGGTAATTAATGGCATTACAAATATACCCCAGTGCCCCAGGGAATCAAGTACGTTTTCATTGATTGCCTCGATTTTCTTTTCGCTGATTTTCTATTGAGACTCGATTCCAGTGAGACGGGTGTAGTTACTAACTTTTGATACAATATTTCCTTCTTAATGTCTATTGGGATGGTCATATCACGTTTACAATGAGTCGAAGTTCTGCCATAATGAGCATAACATACAATCGCTTAATTCAGAAACTAATCTGATTGACATTTTTATTCATTTTATTTGACATTAGTAATTAAATATTTTTGTGCTGTTTATTAGTTTGACATTTTTTGTTTTGTAACTGTAAAATTTATTTGATTCAATTTATTGTACCTATTTAATTTTAAATGACTTGTTCTTTTAAAGGGGAATGCCGAATTTAGGCCCAGAAATGCACAAAAAAAATAATTTAGTAAAAAAAAATATGGAAATTTTACGTTATTAACTCTTCTATTCAGGACGCGATACAAGTAAGTAACACTTTTTAATAAAAAATAAATATTGAAACGATACAAGGAAATAAACAGACATTTGCTAGGTTGCCAATTTAATATCCGGGAAAAATTAAGATTTTTTGCAAAACATTGATTTGACATTTACACATATTTTACTTAATTTGTTCATACTTTTGTTTATAGAAGTCCCAATGCATTTTATGTTATTACATTTTGATTTGTAATCAACTTAAAAATCATAATATGATGATTTTAAAATGATCTACATAATGCATCGATCGATACTTTGTTTGTGCAACGGCAACACTGAAACTTGTCAGTTGACACTTGACAATATTAGAAATGTCATTTCATTACAAGTTTGTTTACATTTGCATCATAGTGATTAGCTGCGTTTATTTTTCTATTAAAATCGACGTTTTTGACCATGGATTCCGCTCTAGCTGATAATGACAACTCCCACGATAACTTGGATTTGATGTCAGTACCTATCGAAGACCCCGGCATATAACCTGGTTTGAGTTCTTCTCTGCGAACTGTTGCAAGTGGATATGTACGCTGTGTAAATAAATTGTAATTTCAATATATCAAGATTGCGAAGACACCCTTTTGAAATCGTCGAAGTTCGATCTCTCGTAAAAAGATGGGTTGGACATCAAAAGGTAACTATAATAAGTTTTAAAACTGTAATAATAATGTGCAAACATGACTCAAAATAAGATAGGTACCTATTCATACATGCAAACAAATACTCACATAATATTGTTTTTTCTTTTCCAGTCAGTTACAAGACAGTGATAGTTTGGTGTGCCATGCATGTTGGACCAAAGCATGGAATAAAATCAGGCAGCCAATAAGTCAACACTCAACAGACCCTATTGTTGTCCACATTCATATGTCTATTAGCTGTGGCACCTCTCTTTTAAGGCAAAGGTCACATTCGCTGAACATTGATACACCACAACGGTTGACCAAATAAGGAATGTGATTGCATATCAAATTGCGCCACAACAGGTTAAGATAACAAACTATACTATTTTTAGAATCCTATTGAATGCAGTAAGATTGCTCTGAAATGTTTAAAAGGCTATTTTGCAGCCTGTCTGTGTCACACTAATATTTTTCCTCCCGCTCAATTTTTTGACAATGTTTTAGTTTTATGATGAATTAAATGTTTTCTATCAATGTATTGTTTTATTTTCAACTATCTGTAATATTTAAATAATATATTTAGCTTTAATATGTTATGTAGGAAGAGTTTTCAATACTTGTGTACGGCACTTAAAAAAAACCTTATAGTTTGGAAACTCCAACATTTTTTTAATAATTTTCTTTTATCAATATATTATTTGGGGGGCATACTAATATTAACATTTAATGTTACTTGTGTGCACTGTGGGCCTAACTCACTATGGAGGCTTGGCATCCCCCTTTGGAAATTAATATTATTTGCATGCCCATAAGACGGTAGAATATGGAGGATATAATTACCCATGTTTGCAAAAATAAATGATTTGATTTGAAAAAATTCTGACATTCTAGTAAGAAGACGGGAGACGGTTAAAAATCAAATACAAGGTTTACAATAATAAACAAAGATAAAGATCCCCCGAGTCGTTTGTCGGACCATAAAATTGTATAATTATTTTTTTTTTTTAATATGCCTATATTATCTCACTGCAAATGCCTCCTTTCCCTCGTTCCCCTTTTCGCGGTGTAGTGCAAGTTTAGGTCAATCCTTTAATTAATTAATTATAAATAACTAGCTTTTGCCCGCGGCTTCACTCGCGTTAAATTCGGGATAACACAGTTCCCCTTTTGATTTGCAGGTACCTGCTACCTGTAGGTTTTGCCCTTGCGCCTTATTTATTTTAATAGCAAAGCTAAGTTTTCCCATTTTTCCCTCTTTCCCCCTCATTTACTTAAAAAAATATAAATTAGCCTTTGTCCTTCTCCAGGGTCTCAACTATCTCTGTACCAAAATTCATCAAAATCGGTTTAGCCATTTAGGCGTGAAGACGTAACAAACAAACTCACTTTTGCTTTTATAATATTAGTAAGGATAATGGTCCTATTATTACACAGACTGGACGCCGGATCCAGATTAACTCAATTTATATTTCAATGTTTTAATGATAGCCGTAACCAGTCGGTCGTAGCAAAAACAAACTCTACAGATTGGCTCAGATCTAGATAGATAAATCATTTATTTGATGCAGTAAAGACACAATACAGGAATTAATACAAAAAATATCAAACAGAAAACAAAGGAACACATTAAAAAAAAGTAAGGTAGAAGTTAGATTGACCCATAGGCATTAAAGCCCCGTTCCAATAAACAAAAACGACTCGTTTTGCTTACGGATGGTAGTATTTTGACATAAGTTTTATGAGCCTTATGTCAAAATCCTACTATCCGTAAGCAAAACGACTCGTTTTTGTTTATTGGAACGCGGCTTTAGACACATTACATATAAAGGTACTACTGGGCGGTGTGTGTCTCAAGATTGCACTAAATAGGAGTCCAGCTCAGCATAATGCCAGGTAAATTGCCTGACGCTGGTATTCGGCTGAATCCTTGTTTTGACACACGGATGTCGAGAAAATGTGTGGCGAATATTATGAAGGTGGGTTGTCGGAAGGAAAAATTTCGAATTCAAATACTAAAATAATAAACTTGATTAATATGTGTATTGAATGACTGTTATTTAAGGCGCTGTACAAAGCAAACACTTCGTAAAACGTCTAGATTTTCGTCGCAAAATTTTAAAAAGACCACGGGACAATTTTTTTCGTCTCGAAATTCTCAATTTTTTCTGCGACAACCATCATATTTTTTATATCTATAACAAAGGAAATTTTATAGACTAAAGAGATATCTAAAATTTTTCAAACACGGTACTGTATTTTTTTTTATAATCAATTAAAACTGCAAAATGACCTACATTTTGGCGGACATGATATTCAAATAAAATCAAACACCGAAATATTTTCTACCTTATTTCTATTCTTTCGATGCAGTACTGTCGTGTACTTGTGTCAGACCATGCCCAGTAGGCAGCTAGCCTCACTTCCGCGAATACTTAAAGATTAGCTTGTTACCGCGCCTTAAGTTGTATAGAGTTTGTCAAGTATATGTGTGTACGAGTTTACTTATTGGTGTAGGTATCTAAAGTGTGTTTGCGGTGTATCTTCAAAGACAATGACTTACTTTCCATCTTGCAGTGCATGCCCTAACACTTGCGTATTTGATGATCTTATTACTGCATCAGCAAACAGACTTCGCAAAATATATTATTATTTTACTAGCTTCCGCCCGCAACTTCATCCGCGTGGCATAGTTACTTTGGGCTAACGCTAATTTTAACCCGCGTGATGATCGAAAAAAAATATCTTTCTCTCCCCTTTTCTTCCCTTTTTCTCCTCCTTATCTCACTTTTTATTTAAATTAGCCTATGTCTGTCTCCAGGTTCCCAAACTATCTCTGTACCAAAATTCATCAAAATCGGTTCGGCCATTTAGGCGTGAAAACGTAACAAACAAACAAACTCACTTTCGCTTTGATAATATTAGTAAGGATTAGAATTTGCCATCGATACGAAAAAACTGCGAGTCGAGTTTGTGTAATATGCGAAAGCCTATATACCACAAATTACCGGGCTTCAGTTGCTTCCGGCCACTCGAAAGCCTTTGGAACGAAGTTCATTATCGCGCGTTACGAAAGGGGGCTAGACGGAAAAGGATAAGACCAAAAGTTGTAACGACACTATTTGCTATAGTTGTAAGCCGTGCGGCGCGCGCGTGTTTCTCTGTCTGTCTCTCTCTCTCTCTCATGGAGAGCAAGCCAGTTATTTTCGTTTCGTCTTAGTGTGGTGTCGCGACGATTATTTTTGTTGAGTGTATACAGGTTTATTGTACATAATAAATAATAACTTCGTTCCATCCGGGTGTCCCTTTTAATATCTTATTATTCCACTACACATTTCACCCACTTCACATAATATGACACAGTGACATTCGTGAATTCTAGTGCCACGGAAACTAAAATACTTTGTCTCTAAATGAATTGGAACAGCGCATCTACTATTTGACAGATCACCCTGGCAAGATGCCAAGTGGCAGTTTCAACGTCCTTACTCACACGAGATCTAACATTTTGTTCATATAGGTGTCACACCAATAGAGATAATCTTAGATGTAATTTAATAAAGTTCGGTATTTTGAAAATATACTAGGCATTGGTTTCTGCCCCGTACCCGTGATATTTGTATAGTCTGTTACATAGTGATAATTTAGCTTTTTAATGGCAAAATAGTTTTTGATATCGGTCCAGTAATTTTTTAATTAATTCGTTAAATACAAAAATACAGATGTAGATATAGCTACTTTGCTTTTAAATATGTAAAAAAAGATTAATGTCAAGCTAGTCTGCAAACTAGATTCCGTAGAATATATATAAAATATATAACGCTATATTCGAAGTCCAATCTTATAATAATGCTCGATTTTAAAGATTCATCTTAAACCAACGTCTCAAAACAAATATCATCAAAGACCTAAGTATTTTTTTAAACGTTGCCTCACTCTAGGAATTTCTCCTGTATCGTAGGTGCGTTTACAAAATTTTAAACTCACATACACAAACAGCCAGACCGGAAACAACTTTCTGTAGGCCATACAAATATTTTTTCCGTGCGGGGATCGAACCCGCGACACGCAGTGCAGCAGTAAATCGCTCAGCCACTGCGCTAACCGTGTCGTCAAGTTCACTTATGCAACTGACATGATTGAAGTTATTTTATTCTCTCCACTTAGGTACATACATTTTTTTTTAGTTTAAAGGTGATATCAAAAGTCAACCTACAATGTTTCTGTCCTAACTTGAGTTATAAGTCGAGCTGACTGGACAGGTCCACTCAAATCTGAAAAAAAGACCTACTCAGACACATAGGTATCCATAGTCTCCATGTCAGTTCATCAAGATTTTTGTCTGGACCTCAAAAGAGACTAGGACCTCTGAGTTTGTTTCGGTTGTTTCTTCTCAGAGTAGTCTGGTAAGAAACACCGGCTTCATCTACTGTTAAAAAAAAAACCGTGTGTAAAAGTTTTTATAAAAATCTTCTTGCCAAAATACCTAACATTTTTTTTCATTTTTCATTTACACATATTGCAACTTTAGCTTTCCCCACTATTTCCCCACCCCGCTAAGATCTCTATTACTGTCCTGTGGTTAAACTATTGCTATTTTCAGCCGACATGAAAATACTTGTTCATACTAACGACATTTCGTATTGGGATCTCCCGCGGCGACCGTCCAACTAGGTCAACCGACGTATTAAGGAAAAAGGATATGAACTTTGATTGCCGTTATTCACATGGGGCACTGGCAGTTCACAGATTCCATTCATAGTTATTTGACCTCTAGCTGACCGTATGGAATAACAATAAAAAGATGGTGAGAGGATTGTGGTTAAGAACAGTCCTCCAGATCGATCTTCAAGGTTAAGCCACGTTTGACAAGGTCGATCTGTGGATGGGTGTCCATTATAACATACCGAATTATCGCCGTGCCTCAGAAAGCACATTAAGCTGTTTATCCCGGCTGTTATTTGTCGATCTTTGACAGTCGTTACAGGTAGCCATTAGTTAGTATACCATGTTACCCAGTTCTACTTTCAGTCAGTAATTTTTATTTTGGGCCAGTGGTTTGTCTTGGTATGGACATGTAATGAGGAGCGATGAAGCACGTGTGTCTAAAAGAGTGATGGACCTGAATGTTGATGGACGGAGAGTGAGAGGAAGGCCAAAGAAGATAATGGATTGTGTAAGGAATGATATGAAGGAGAAAGGAGTAAATGATGCCGTGACGTCTGATAGGGGAAAATGAAAAAAAAACGTGTTGCGCCGACCCCAAGTAGAATGAAAATGATGATAGTGACTGGGTTATGGAGGTCAGATTAGCGGGTCATGTAAAAAACTAGTATTCAGCTGAATACCAGGTGTTTACACAAATTCAACCCCAATAAAATTGAGAAAAGGCTAGATAATGATGAACAATGAGAGATGAAGGATGGATTGATGTTTGGATGTTTGTTACTCTTTCACGTCAAAACGGCTGAAGGGATCTTGATGAAATTTGGCGATATCACGCGGGCGAAGCCGCGGGCGCCAGCAAGTCATTGAATATGTCTATTTGGTACGCGTTTTTTATTTACTTTTGGTAGAAGCCGAATCTTTAGAGGGAGACTTGTCTAAATTTAATTACATTTTAACAAGTATGTTTTCGAAGATTCAGCTGATTTTGGCATTTATTTTGGTTAATTTTTAAAGAGTGAGTTTTATTTTAACCTTTTCACAAACCATAGCATTACACAAATCATAGCATTACATAGAGTACTCTTCGATAATATAATCTTCCAAAGCGATATCGATTTGCAATTCTGACTGCTTACCAATGTCAAACTAATATAATATGGCAGCGGTAAAAGTTTATTAGCAAAATATTCAGAACTCCTGCAAGAAATATAGCAGAATTTGATAATTTTAGACTCTATTTTACGCTTGATAAGGTTCATTTCTGTATAGAAAAGTAGTGCCTTTCCGATAAGGTATTGGGTATAAAGGTTTTATGTGCAAACACTATTTCCCTGTACATAAGTTTTTAAACTTGCGAGTAGCTTACTCAGATCTTTCCATTCTAGAATGTTTACTTTTCAGTTCCGAACAAGTTACAAGATTATGTAGTTTAGTGAAATTCAAAGTTTCGTCTTTTACTTTGGTTTGATTACGTACGACTTGTAAAGTATAGAAAGTGAGGTTTCGAAGAAGAAATATTTTGTTAACTAAACTTGGTCATGAGAGCTCCTTGGAATTACCGTTATGTGCACTTTGCAAATTGTTTGTTAGGTTCTTAGTGTGTAGGTAAGGTCCCGTAGTAGTTGGCACCTTACACTTTCAGCTTAAGTTAGAAAAGGTAAATGAGACTTTTAATGAGTAGATGTAAACACACAGATATCTTGTAACATACAATGTTTGTTAGATATACAGGGATCGGGACAAAAATGGCCGCTTCAGCAGAATCATAATAGGATAATAATCTGAATGACCGTTTGCAGAATTTAAGTAAAGTGAGTTGTAAACATATGCATAGAAATAAGATGTGTGTGTCCCCACTAAGTCAGAGTTGGATGCAGTAATCCAGTAAATATTTGAACGCGGCACAAGCCACATATCGTGTGTGTGACAAACCAGTTCTGGATAGAAACTACTAACTTTCTATCCCAGTCTATGCGGGTAAAACCGTGGGGCGCAGCTAACCTTACTAATATTATAAAAGCGAAAGTGAGTTTGTTTGTTTGTTACCTCTTTACGCCTAAATGGCTAGGTAAACCGATTTTGATGAATTTTGGTCAGGATCAGAGATAGTTGGGACTTTGGAGACGGACATAGGCTATTTTTTTTAAACAGAGAGTGAAGAATGAGGGAGAAAGAGGGAAATAAAGGGAAAACTTAGCATTGCTATTACAATAAATAAGGCGCTAGGGCAAAAACTACTGGTGGCAGGTACCTGCAAAACAGGAAAGGGGAACTGTCTTATCCCGAATTTAACGCGAGCGAAGCCGCGGGCGAAAGCTAGTAGACTAAATAAAATCACGCTACAATACTTAGGGGTTGAGCAGCGGGTGCTATTAACTATTTTATAAAATAGGCTACATAGAATACAGCTGCGGTGATATGGTTATTGTAACCCCACTGCCGCTTTAATTCTAAATCTGACGGACAGACTTCTATTATAATATCAGTTAATTATAAACTGACCTCCGGGCCACGTTAATGAGGTAAACGTATCGATTGATTTACTACTTCCCGTCTGCATTTTTAATTCTACGAAATTGAACGATCAACTCATTGTTTTATAGGGTAATTTAACTTATAATGTTTTGATTAAATAAATTATACGAGAGTTTTATAAGCGACTATAAATTAAATAATTCGGTTGTAGGTTATTTATTTGTTTAGTCTTGCTATTCTTGAGATTGTTGATGATGTTTATTTATTTCGTTCATGCTTTAAACACACCAATGTAACTGTCAACTTTTGTGTATTGCAGAGTCGAGCTGTTAGGAGGTGGAATTGAGTAAAATAAATATACGTTAATTTAATAAGGGCCGATACGCTATGTTCTTTTTTTAGAACTTTTTCCCACACTGAGAATTCGTCCTGTATCGTGGGTGCGTTTACAAACATTTAAACTCACATATACAAACAGCCAGATCCGAAACAACTCCCTGTAAGTCATACAAATATTTGTTCCGTGCGGGGATCGAACCTACGACACGATCACGACACAATCGGTCGCTCATCCACTGCGCCAACCGTGAAGTCAAATTAATAATTAATTAAAGATTATTAATTATATTTCTGTAATAGCAATAACAAGTTAACAATACAAAATTTATTTTTAAATCGTATTTCCACACGTGTACAATGATTTATTTATTATGTTTGGTATGGAATGTAGATACGTCGCCCCAAAATACTCTCATGTCTAAATCATTCGCCAACTCAAATTGTCGTTTGTTTGTGACCTTTGAAACCTAACAAAACTCATAACACACCCAGAGGGTTAGCCTAAGGTGAACCTAACCTTCATTTCGACAGTATATTTCAGTCCCAGTAATATAGGACGAGACAGGCACAAGTCCAGACTCCTACTAACAGGCACAGGTACAGACATTCAAAATCAAAATGATTTATTTCAAGTAGCCCAGTTACAGGCACTTTTGAACTGTCGAAACATTGACAACAAAAAACCGGCCAAGAGCGTGTCGGGCCACGCTCAGTGTAGGGTTCCGTAGTTTCCCGTCCGTCACAATAAGTGTTCCCACTTATGAGTTTAAAGGTGGAGGAGGAAATTATTTTGTACAACTTTTTGTCTTTTTTGTACAAAAACTGTTGTGTCAATCAAGTTCAAAATGATTTTCATAGAAAGTCCTTATAAAGTTCTACTTTTCAGATTTTTTTCATATTTTCTAAACTTATGGTTCAAAAGTTAGAGGGGGGGGGGACACATTGTTTTTTACTTTTGGAGCGATTATTTCCGAAATTATTGACATTATCAAAAAATGATTTTAGTATACCCCTATTCATTTTTAAATACCTTTCCAACAATATATCACACATTAGGGTTGAAATTAAAAAAAAAATCACTTCCCACTTTACATATAGGGTGGCTACCCTAATAAAACATTTTTTTCCAATTTTTATTTTACCACTTTGTCGGCGTGATTGATATACATATTGGTACCAAATTTCAGCTTTCTAGTGCTAACGGTCACAGAGATTAAGCGAGGACGGACGGACGGACGGACGGACAGACAGACATGGCGAAACTATAAGGGTTCCTAGTTGACTACGGAACCCTAATAAAAATGAAGCCACAGTCCCAGTCACAAGGCATAATAACTGTGAAAGTATTGTAGTTGACCATTCACGACCTCCGGCTCAGCAGTCAGGGCCACTAACCACTAGACCAACAGGCCTGCAACTATTTGCAGATCTTACAAATATTTGTTCCGTACGGGAATCGAACCCGCGACACGCAGCGCAGCAGTCGATCCCTCAGCCACTGCGCCAACCGTGCCGTCTGGATGGTTATCTCCTATAACATACGACTTATAGTTAGGCCCAAACATATTCATATTATGAATGTAACAACGAAACAAAAATAACAAGAAGACTATTAGTACACCTCTGCCTTGTCTTGTCATTACAAGCGTGATGATATGAAACATTCTATGCCAATCACTATAATATCTGTCAATTATTTTTGACATATGGGCACTTACTTTCCCCAGCCTTAAAATCGATAAAAGGTAGCAATCCACCGCTCCGTTGAAATTCAATTGAGTAAAACCGATAGAAGGAAAGGAAAAGTTATCTATGAAAAGAAAACTTGTGGAAGGAAATTGTGAAGAAGTATCCGAAACATTTTATGAGTTACTGAATAAATGTCGTGACTTCCTGGGTCTTAGGTAATGTCGGGCGCAGTTTTATTAAATCTACTCGCAGTGACATGACAGTTTGTAAACTTTCCGTAAAACCCATTATGCGCCGTCTTCAGTTCCTTTTAGAAGCACCCGGTTATGTACTTTGGATGTTTGATGTTTTTGCTTTTTATCCTTCTTTGTAATCAGTTTACTTCACAGCTTATGTCGCAACTAACATTAAGTATTTGTTTTACAAATACCAATTCACTATCACTTATCTGTCCATATACCAATTTATTTGAGGTCGGCGTATGTGTTTTCGTGTTTAACTTAGCAGTCAGCTCCTTTTTAGCCATTTTGTACTTTTTGCATTGGTCGTCCTTTATCTTTATAGCCAATTAGCCATTACATTCATACTGATAGTTTCCTTTGTGTATCGGTTTGACGAAATCATAATGCATATTTGGAAAAGGTTAGTAGGAAAATTCTAATCATTGCTTTTATGGGTGTTCAATTCTACAGTTTTAGCTTTCTACACAGCTATCATTTTTAGGATAAACCTGGCTAAAGACCAACTTACAGTTTTGAGCACTGTACGAGATTAGCATCAACACAAATCGAGTCTTTTTACTATTGTAAATAGGCTCACTCTTGAACTCAATTTTGGTCTAAGGACAGATACGAGTCTTTTGGGTTCATTACTATAAAGCCTCATGCTGTTACGATGCTCCTGTGTTTGGTAAAGGTATTGCCTTTGATCAGGATCATCCTCACTCACTTCTGTGTAATTTTTCTTCTATTCTTCACGTTCCTGTGCTAAGGTTCCAGGTTCTTCATAATTTTACCGCTGAATGACTATTATTATTATTTTCCCAGGTGGATTAGATCGCGATTAGCTAATAAAAATGAGGTGAGGTGATGCCAATACGTGCTATTTTAATCTACTTTCCACATTATGTTAAGCCAAACAAACAGGTCTAAAGATACTTTGCCTTATTAGTAGTACGTACGTATGTTGTCACTACAATGGTTTTACGATGTGAGAGTGTAGTGAAAAGTGTCGAAGCGTGTCGCTTACGCGCGTGGTATGGCGGCGACGCTCCGACCTTGGTACGTTGACATCGATTCCGCTCCGGTCGCCATAGGCTGAGGTTAAACGGACTACTATACTTCCGCCTTTGCTTACTATACGATAATTACCGATACACTTCGAACAATTGACTTTTGTTAGGCTGTCTTGTTTATGGGTAGTCTATTTTTAACCTTGTGTCGTTCAGGGACAGATGAATTTAGGTCACAACACAACTAATACGTATTACATATGACAAACGGGAAAATCATAACAAAACATCACCCTTCTAAACTCAGAAACGCACGGTATCGGGAAAAATAATTCCCACAAATGCCAGCAACGGAAAATCCGATTTAATAATACACATATTGTGTTAGACAAATTGGTAATTGGATCTGAATATGGACGACGGAAATAATGAACCATTAGTTAATAATAGACCATTTTCACATTTCCACTTACATCAGTCACATTTTGAACTGTGTGTTTAGTGTGGAGACCTGTAAGTGACAAGGCTTTTTTCAGTTTCATTAAAAATGTAATTCGGGTGACCTCGACCGAGCACTAATAGTGAGTGACCCCACTGTTAGCCCTTGGGTGAGGTCACCGGTCAAAATAGTTGACTGAGTAAAATCAACTTTACTAGCAGTTCAGAATCTGTAGGAGGCTAGAGTTAAGCTTTGATCGAGTGCTACGTCGCTTAACCTTCCTCTTGACAGATCGATTGAAAGACATTTTATTGCAAAGAAATAGAATAACGGCCAGCTTTTATGAAGTCTTGTTTTATGTCGTCTTTACTTGAAGATTTATAAGCAGTAAGCTTCTTTTGTTTTTTAAAAACCTTTTACCACACAAGGAATCCTTATTTATATTATAAAAGGGAAAGTGAGTTTGTTTGTTTGATACGTTTTCACGCCAAAATGGCCAAACCGATTTTGATGAATTTTGGTACAGAGATAGTTGGGACTCTGGAGACGGATATAGGCAAAAAAGTGAGAAAAGGGGGAGAAAGAGGGGAGAGAACTGAAAGATATTTTTTTTCGATCATCACGCGGGTTTAAAAGTAATGCGCCTTATTGATTTGTAATAGCAACGCTAAGTTTTCCCTTTTCTTCCCTCTTTCTCCCTCACATCCCACTTTTTTAAAATAAAAATTAGCCTATGTCCGTCTCCTGGTTCCCAACTATCTCTGTACCAAAATTCATCAAAATCGGTGTAGCCATTAAAGCGTGAAGAGGTAACAAACAAACTCACTTTCGCTTTTATAATATTACTAGCTTTTGCCCGCGGCTTCGCTCGCGTTAAATTCGGTAGCGCCTTATTGATTTGTAATAGCAACGCTAAGTTTTCCCGTTTCTTCCCTCTTTCTCCCTCATATCCCACTCTTTTTAAAAAAATAATAGCCTATGTCCGTCTCCTGGTTCCCAACTATCTCTGTACCAAAATTCATCAAAATCGGTTTAGCCATTAAAGCGTGAAGAGGTAACAAACAAACAAACAAACAAACAAACAAACAAACTCACTTTCGCTTTTATAATATTAGTAAGGATAAGTAAGGATTGTGGTGCGTTTAAAAACAAATAAAGTCACATTTACATACAGCCAGACCCGTAGCAACGCAGGCCATACAATTATTTGTTCCGTGCAGGGATCGCACCCGCACTATCACCGCCAGTAGCTGAGCCACTGCGCCAACCTGCAAATTGTTTTCCGAATCTGCAAATTTAATTAGGAAGCATAAAATCAGCGCCTAAAACTAATAAAGGTGTTGATCTAATGTACATTCAAAACAATAGCAAAATAGATTTAGAGGAATCAAAGCTGCTTATAGCTTTATCATATTCTAACTATTGTAGTGTTCGAGCTTGCTGACAGATTCGTTCAATTAACGTTTTCCCTGTAAATGCTGATAAAGCCGTTTTATAACGGTCACGTTCATTTTAATCAGATTACCAAGAATTCATAATCTAGCTTTATTAAATACCTTCGTTAGGTTTCACATAACTTTTGCTTTGAGAGCCTTTTGATTAAAGTTCAAAAGACTACTTAAATTCTTTAAAAAAAAGACTACTTAAGTCCCGCA
The DNA here is from genome assembly GCA_905475445.1 of Ochropleura plecta. Lineage (NCBI taxonomy): Eukaryota > Metazoa > Arthropoda > Insecta > Lepidoptera > Noctuidae > Ochropleura > Ochropleura plecta. The sequence goes on from FR997735.1 coordinate 6,706,009, forward strand.
AAAACCTCGGCTAGTGAAGAGACACGGCATTTTATTTTAGGGTTCCTTCCCTCAAAGGAAAACACGGAACCCTTTTTGTTTTCCGTCTGTCTGTCTGTTTGTCTGTCTACCAAGACCTTTTATATCAGGAACGCGTAGAGGTATCGAATTGAAATTAAAACCATTTATTGAAATCTGTGGTCCCTTGGAGCTGTGAAAAAAATAAACCCTCTAAGTCTATGCAGTCAAAAGAAAGATATGGCCGTTTATGTAGCAAATTTGTACAGAAGCCTTTTTTTTTTTTTTTTTTGTTTTTTCGGGTGGGAAATCATCCAATGACTTCCCCCGCTCTGGGTGGAGCGGGGGGGCATGTCAGACTTGTACTGACTAAAACCCACCCATGTTCCTTCTATTGCCCTTTACGTTCCGGGGCCGCGGTATCTCTTTCGAACAACCCGCAACCCCGGCAGGCGGAGGCTCTGGCAAGCCCCTCTGCTTTGCTGACTCTCTTTGAGGCGTGCGTGAAACACGAACGCGCCGTCGACACGGCCTGTCGTCAATCGACGGACGGACGGTGAGCTAACGGACGGACGTTGAGCTAACAGAACCCTCGATGCGCGAATCCGACTCACACTTAGCCGGTTTATTTTATTCACAGCGTCTAAAACCTTCAGAAGGTAATGAGTATAATTTGACAACCAAATGAAAATTCTTTCAGAACTTTGGTTGTCAAACATTGGTACGGTTAAAGTTTATTATTCAACAAAATGGAATGACGATCAATTGTATTTTTATACTCGTTGGTTTATCGCAAGCAGTTTCACTGAGAATTAGGTCCTGGGTTTTTCCCCAAGTCGGAGAAAGCCTTATTGGGTATAAGGAATTTCTTAGTAGCACAGAATCTGGTTACTCCCAAATTAGCTTCATTGATGATAATATTCTCGCTCTCACTTACGTAGGATTTTATTATAACTGCTGAAATGATAGCTGGCGCCCGCGGCTTGCCCACGTGATTTCGAAAAAAAATCAAGTATCCTAATTGTTATTCGAAAGTATAATCTACCTCTGTGCCAAATTTCATCAAGATCCGTTCAGGCGTTTTGACGTGAAAGACTAACAAAAATCCATACTTCCGTACAAACCTTCGCGTTTATAATATAATATAGTAGGAAGTAGGATAGTAGGATTGTCTGTTATACATCATAAGCCTAGCCTTTTCAAAACTATGTTGAGGTCGGCATTCAGTCTTACCTGATGCAGCTGAATATCAGTATTTTACATGAAGCAAGTGCCTAATACGACTTCCACAGACGAGTTAGTACTGGGTAAGACTGGTTGACAGAATTTCGAGATACTAACTATCTGTAACGACTTTCGAAGATCTACAAATGACAGTCGAGACGAACAGCTTAACGTACATTCCGAGGCACGGAGAAAACCCGATATGTTACAACAGTCACCCATCCACGGAACAACCTAAGCAAGCGCTGCTTAACCCAAAGATCGACCCGAGCGGCTGCAATTATTTAGCCACGAGCTCCTCCAAGTTATTGCCTTTTGGTAAGCCCTCAAAATAGCCAACAGCATTAGGTTTGTTTGTTTTTTTTTTAAAACGTTTCCCCCACTCCAGGTTTTTCTCCTGTATCGTGGGTGCGTTTACAAACATTTAAGCTCACATACACAAACACCCATACCCGAAACAACTATCTGCAGGTCATACAAATATTTGTTCCGTGCGGGAATCGAACCCGCGACACGCAGCGCAGCAGTCGATCGCTCAGCCACTGCACCAACCGTGTCGTCAAATGGAACATTAACATTGCATCATTATGAAAATATTTCAGTTGAAATATTCCAAGTACCTCCTTTCCTTATGTTATAATCTTATTGTTTTCCTTATTTGGACGACGTGAGGGTAGTTATTGGTTCTTGGGCAATCGAATAGATATAAGAGTTCTGAGTTTTTTTATTTGGTTGCTTAGTGTATGTTTTTATTATCATGAAGCAAAGTGTGGGTATGTGATTTGCCTTATGGGCAAATAGCTGGCGCCCGCAGCTTCGAAGGCGTGATATAGAAAAAAAAGTACCCTATCTGTTATTCCAGACTATGATCGACCTCTGTGCCAAATTTAATCAAGATCCGATCAGCCGTTTTGACGTGAAAGAGTAATAAACATTCATACATCCATACTCACAAACTTTCGCATTTATAGTATTAGTAGGACAGGATAGTACGAAGTACAATGTTAGTTACAAATTGTCTTGTTAAACTGACTTGAATACTGCAAAATACGTTACTAAGTAACATATTGTGTGTATTTTTCTCGAAACTTTACAATGTCGACTTACGTTAGTCCCAAAAGAGCCTTCGGGTCATCTTAAAGTTTTAAAGACCAGTGGCCACCAGAAAGATACAATAAAATATTGTTTCTTTAGGTTTTAGGGTTACACCCTCACTTTTGAATTTACAGTCCTATCATAGGTATTTCAAACCTGCGATTTGTGCTACCTCCTATATTATTCTGACGTATTAGTTTATTCACTAGCCACAAGCATACGTTATGAGGTCTTGTTTGATCCAAGTCTAAGTAAAAGTAGAAAAAACAACATACGCGACCTTTAGGCACGCGTGACTGGTTCAATGGTTACCCATGCAAAATTCAAGTCCCCTTGTCACGCGAACACTATAACTCCGAGATTTACTAAGAATACTATAGTTGGAACTGGACACGGCATTTGACACACCTATGCAGTCCATTTCCTTTATTATTGTTTGTGTTTTGCTGCAAAAATATCACTGATCTACAATAATAAAACCATAACTTTGTAACAAAAACTTTTTTGTAATTTTTAGGCAAGCGAAGTAATCAACATAAAGATGTTTTTTTTCTGTTCCGCAAGGGGGCTTACTAGGCCCTATACTGTAAAGAAACCCTTGACGAAACCAAAAGGCATTTGTTCTGCCTATCATTGAGTTTTTTTTTATATCTGGTCTTCACCGGGCTTTCTAGTTACATATTTATACCTATTGTTGGATAAAGTTTCCCTTTTTCATTATTCAAAAAACGGTTTTTATTTTGGAGCTTAACTTTAAACTTCCATGATTACAAATACAGAGGTGTATTTGTCAATGCATTTATTAGCACAATATTCTTTGTGTTCTGTGGCCACGGTATCTCTTTCGTACAATCTGCAATCCCGAGTCAGAGGCCCTGGCAGCCAGGCTTTTCTAAAAAACGTCTTGCAGGCGCACGTGGAAGACAGCCGCGCCCACACAGCCTGTCGTCACTAGACGGACAGACGATGGCATGAGGTCTGTTTACGCCTTGTTTTATTTTTGCTATTTGTTAAAGTAGTTGAAAACTCAACTCAAAACTCAAAACTCAACTCAAAAACTCAAAGCATTTATTTCAATTAGACCATTACAGGCACTTTTGAATGTCAAAAAAAACAAGAACAAAAAAATGATGCTGCTACAATCCCGGTCACAAGGCATAATAACTTGTGAAAGTACTGTAGTTGCCCATTCCAAAGCGTTGATCTCTATGGAGAAGAATGGGCAAGAAACTCCATGGACACTCTTTTAAATTATAATATTTTTACAAAATCGTATTTACATCATTCGTGTTGAGATTATACAAATATGTGAGAACGATGTAGAAAGACGTGCACAGTAAGAGCGTCCAGAGAAAATAAAAAGCAAAATTCAATTTAAAATCTAAATAAGTTAAAAAAAAATGACCGTGGTAGTTAAAAAATGACCAGTCCCAACTGACAGCGCCCGTTCACGAACATGACGTATGGATCAGCCCCATTCAGCTCGACCATTTTGAAGGGAGCTAAATGACCCGACACACCCGCCACTATCAGCGAGACATTTAAGTGAGCATGACACTATTAACCACCAGGGCTTCGTCAAGTCAATGATAATACATAGCACTCACATATGGGCTTAATAATTATACAATACTAGAGAATTGATTCTATACATTGCAAAGATAGTCTTACAATCTTCTGCAGCTTCCACTATAGCTTCGGATACTTATCAATGAGTTTACCCCTAAGCTTGAGGAGCAGGACCAGCATTGAGCCAAGCATTTTTATCATCAATATAATCCCCCAACTTATAATATGCTTGCCTACATAGTGTGCGTTTAATACAAGATTTAAATTTCGTTTCATTCAGTAGAAGAATGTGGGGAGGTATTTTATTGTAGCATTTCAAACAGTACCCCATGAAAGATGAGTCTACTTTAGCTAACCTGAAACCCGGCTGAACCAATTGGTCCCTATTTCTAGTATTATACTTGTGTCTATCACCTCGTTTACCAAATAGATGCAAATTTTTTCTGACGTACATGATGTTTTCATAGATATATTGACAAGGTACTGTCATGATGTTAATTTCCTTAAACTGTTCTCTTAGAGAATCTCGCCTACGTAGATTATAAATGGCTCTAATGGCTCTTTTCTGCAGAATAAATACAGACTCGATGTCTGCAGCCCGTCCCCAAAGTAAAATACCGTATGACATTATACTATGAAAATAACTAAAATAGACTAGCCTCGCGGTATCTACATCAGTAAACTGACGGATTTTTCTGACAGCATATGCTGCTGAACTAAGCCGTCCTGCAAGAGATGTTATATGCGGACCCCATTGTAGCCTTGAATCGAGCGTTATCCCCAGGAAAACAGTTTTATTGACGAATTCTAGTTTCTCTTGATTCAATACTATGTCACAATCACTACTTTTGACGTTTGGCAGAGCAAATCTTATGCACTTCGTTTTTTTCCCATTTAATACCAAATTATTGGCGGTGAACCAATCATTTACCTGTAATAGGGCGTTATTTAAGTCGTCTAGATTTGTGGCACGTCTATTTATCTTAAATATTAAAGAAGTATCGTCAGCAAACAACACCATTTGTGGTTGGTTTTTAAATAAATGGGGTAGATCATTAATATATACTAAAAAGAGGAAGGGACCTAATATCGATCCTTGTGGTACACCCATCTTTACATTTAAACCCATTGAATTGACACCATTTATTTGCACTTGCTGCTGTCTATCATTTAAATATGATTTTACTAAACTAAGCGCAAGTTTTCCTAGGCCGTAATGTTCAAGTTTCAAGAGTAGGGTTTCGTGGCTAACACAATCAAACGCTTTTGAAAGGTCACAAAAGATTCCTATGGCATCCTGTGCCTCTTCCCACGCAGTAAATATGTGTTTTAACAAGGTAACACCAGCGTCAGTCGTACAACGTCCTTTGGTGAAACCATACTGTTTTTCATGTAAGATCTTATTGGTGTTAAAGTGGTTGAGCATTTGATTAAGCATTACCTTTTCAAACACCTTGCTGAAAACCGGCAAAACGGATACGGGTCTATAGTTATTGGTGTCTTTACTATCCCCAGATTTGAAAAGGGGTATAACTTTACTGTATTTCATAAGGTCCGGAAAAACTCCTTGGTCCACACACAAATTGAATATTATGGCTAAGTACGGTGCTATTGTCTCAATAATAGCTTGACAAACTTTAATAGACATTCCCCAAAGATCTTCGGTTAATTTGATTTTGATTTGCTTGAAAGCTTTAATGACTGCAGTGGGGTTAATATGCTTAAATTGAAACTCAACCGGACATGGTGAAACATTTGCTCTTAATAAATCAATGGAAAGCAAGGGTGAAGAATTTAATGTTTCAGTAGTTTTAAGTGGGATACTAGTAAAGAAATCTACAAATTCTTGAGCAACTTCGTTTTTAGTGGTTAGAAGACCACGCGAAGACTCTAGTGTGATCTCATTATTACATTTTTTGTTTCTGTTAGTTTCACTATTAATGATTTTCCAAACCGTCTTAATTTTATTATCGGCGGATTTAATCTTGTTGCTAATGAATAAAGATTTAGCTAATTTGCAGGTGTTTTTAAAAATTTTTGAGTAAGTTGCAACATAGTGATTGAAAGTTTCTGAGTTGAAGTAAGGCTTAAGGCCGTAAAGCTCAAACAATCGTTCCCTACTTTTTCTTATACCCTTAGTTGCCCAATCACTAAACATAAACTTTGGGCTAATAGATTTAGTTTTTATTTTTAACGTATCATTGAACTCTGTGTAGACAACCGAAAAGAATTCCTCATAAAATTGATTTACATTTTCAATATTAAATCCCGGAGTGCCCAAATTACTAATTAAATTATTATTAAATTTATTCAAATTGCTGGGTGTTATTTGTCTAGATTTTATCTGGGTTTTTTGTGACGGTGTGTAAGACTCGAAGACGACGGTTTGACCGCTGTGATCAGATGGAAGGTAATTTACAATGGCTTTATTTAAATAGTCGCAGTAACAAAAGACATTATCAATACATGTAGCAGTGTCTGTAGTAATTCGGGTAGGCTCCGAAAAGACATTTATCAAATTAAATGATTTAAAAAGATGTAAGAATCTACTGCTATTTGAATTTATATCTAAAATATTAATATTAAAGTCACCACAGATAACTAGTAATTTATTACCTTTTGCAAGTTTTGCTAAAGCATCTTCCATTACTGACTCAAATACAGAGTAGTTTTGATAATTTGGGGGTCTGTAAACGCACACTATGACATGCTTATCTAGCTCAACACAAGACATTTCAATATTATGTTCAACCGAAAGATCAGAAGAGTTGATACCAAGTCCAACCGATTCACATAGTCAATGATTTTATAGGTATCCAGAACGTCCCAACATAATGATTGAATTGACCCTTCATAGTTTTATAAAGGCGAAGTTAAGTTTAAGTTCGAGTTCAAATTTAGACTGCAAAGGGTGAGTTTGTAAGTGGTTTCAAGTTATTAAAAAGGAATTTATAGGAATCAGATGGTGAAATAGGTATTGATTTTATTATTAATTGTTAAACAAATTAACAGCGTGCCTCGTTGGTTTAGTGGTCGCAAGCGCAACTGTTGAGCATGAGGTCCTGGGTTCTATTTCCGGGTTGTGCAAAGTGTTCTTGAGTTTTTTGCATTAGGAATTTCTCAGTAACAGTCAGTAAACAGCATCTGGTGAGACTGAAAGCCGATCGTGAAGTACTTGGTAGACAAATACAAATCACTTTATTGACAGCTAGATTTATTTATTACTAGCTTTTGCCCGCGGCTTCGTTCGTGTTTAATTCTGGGTAACACAGTTCCCCTTGCCTGATTTGCAGGTACCTGCTAATTGTTACAAAAATTAGCCTAGGTCCGCCTCCAGGGTCTTAACTACCTCTGTACCAAAATTCATGAAAATCGGTTTAGTCACGTAGGCGTGAAGACGTAACAAACAAACAAACAAATTTACTTTAGTAAGGATAAGGATATATCACTCATTCAAACTTTCCTCACGACATTTTCCTCATTGCTTCGCATCCAATGCCTAGCATGACAACCGATTACCACACAACTTTTCAGTCAAACTTAGCTCTTTAAGCCTCCAGTTATAGACTCTTTTATTGATCTTGTGACTTTACTTAGTACCTACCCTTGTATTGTGTTGTTACCAAGTTGTAAGGTAAATGTTTTTATTAGAAATCAATGCGAAGTTACGAAACTTGGTTATTTTAGGGCTGACTTACAAAAATAACTTACCTATTTTTAGGTAGACGAGTTGCGAAAGTGGGCTAAAACTCTAACAAGTATGTTGATTGTTAATTTTAAATATCTTTTTGTTTACAGGTTTGTATTTTGATTGTTTGTTACCCTCATGTTGACAACCTGACATTGAACTTCTTCTATTTATTGAATCGTGAATAACAAAATTCCATATCTCTGAAGATGAATATCAAATCTTAATCAAATTAATTTTTATTGAAAACACGTAAACATATTTTTTCATTTCTGTTTTTCACATTTTCCACTTCTAATTAAAAAAAATGTTTAAGGAACCTCGATATAATTATTTGAGAGGTGTAATGAAGGACACCTACTCTCCAAATTCTAACTCTGCGTCGCTAACAGTTTCAGAGTAAAATAGCTTTGACAAACAGACAGACAGGCATTTGGCTACGGAACCCTAAAAGGGTGTCAGTTTAGGTAAGAATGCATGATTGTGTCTTACTTAAATGTTCGATGCCACTCAGACGTTTTGTGTTGTTACTATTTTAATTGCATTTGTGATTGTTGTACTTACATCAGTTGAGAGAATTAAATAAAAACAAAACACGAGGGGTTATGTACCCTGCCGGGGTTGCGGGTTGTTCGACAGAGATACCACGGCCCCGGAACATAAAGGATAATAGAAGGAACATGGGTGGGTGGGATTTAGTCAGTACAGTTCAAGGGAAAGTTATTTGATGATTTCCCATCCGCAAAAAAAAACACTTTTATCAACGTTTTGCAAAGAAACAAGTTTATTCATGAAAATATCTGCTTCTGGAAGGAGGTGGGCTGGCTAGAGTAGCGGCCACCAGGTGCACGGCATACGCACAATGGTCCACTGAAAAGACTAAGTGCGGAAACCGGACCCCCCCAAGAAGCGGGATCCACATGAAGAAGAAGACACTCCCGCAAAAAAGGGGCTATGTATCAATGTATTCTTCACTATGTTTTTGTATCATTTAATAATGTTTCTTGTAATAGACTACATTCATTTTTTTTTTGTCACAGGCTGTTATAGTGGCCACAGTATACGGTTGAACCATAGAGTGACAGGGTCCCGTTCGTTTTAAATAAGGAACCTTATAAAGGTAGAGTAAAAGGTGCCAAAGGTCGTCAATTAAAAATTAAAACACGCTCCTGATTCCCTGAAGGTAGTTCCCTTTGTATCCTCGACGGGCCACTAAATAATACTGCCAGATTTATGTTCGGCAAACTTACGGGTTTGTTATTTATTAATCCTTCTATTTTTAGGTAGAAATATGATGAAACAGCTGTTATCTAATACTTTGGGGCCTTAAGAGGGTTAATTTTTAAATAGATTTTCAGGATTAGAAAGCTACACATGAGGCAGTTTAAAAAATTAGCTGTTTGAGATTGGTCAATATTTAGGACCCAAGATAATTTTAATTTGTGGAACGGGGCTATTGAGCTTATCCCAGTTGCAAACGTCTCTTTGGGCCTAGTTAGCGTTGTTGTGTTCTGTCTCTGGTTTAATATGGAAGGAAGTAGGAGTCTTGTTATTTTCTACTGCTTCAATATTCTTTTCTGAATAATTTCGTTGCGGAATCCAGGGCTGTTGTTTTTTTTTTCGGGACTTCGTCTAGCTTTATAACCAAATTCATTACCGTTTTATAATAAAAAAAAACATCATGCATTAAAATATATTTTTTTCTAGTAGAAATGGTACATAATAGTACACTAATATTTTGCCAGTTATGTTTTAAGTGCCCATGTAATAGGGGTCGAGCCTATTGCCATCAACCGGGTAACAAATCCAGACTCTGTGCTACTGTGAAAGGCGAACGGCAAGATTCGTACCGCATACTTTTTTTGTTGTTTTGTGATACAATTTGTACCACTTATTAAGGCAACTAAACCATTCATTTTCATGTAACGTTAGTATTTTTAGCACACTGCATTAATGAATTATATCAATTAAAAGATTTAATTAATTAAATGTAATATAATCTTAAACTGAACGCAACTAAATGTGGTTATGTTTTTAGAAGTTGCCATTTGTAAAATATCACGAGGTTCAAAATGATAAATGATTATTTAAAAATAGAAATAAGAGTAAATAAAATTAACCTATTACACATTATACCTTACAATGAATAATTATTGCATACAATCTTAATTATTAACTATTTAACTATAGGAATTATTTTCGCCATCAAAGTTTTTTTGTGTTGGCAATTTTTTTGACAGGATGGAAAAATCCCGAAAATCTTTTCTTGTGTGTGCTTTGTTGTTTAATGGTTTATAGTTTGTAACTGCATCTGAGCAATATGGCAAATTATCTGGCCATTTTTACGTTGAGTTGAACTACTGGTGCTCCGTACTCTATCTGTTGATAGTACTTTCGCGAAAGGACGCTGTATCCGATGAGAGTGAAGATATCGTCAATACTAATCGGCTGTGGGTATATCCTAGAGATGTAAGTAGTTTCCAAATAACATTTTGCGTACTCGTGTGTCAGTTACGTTAAGTGATAACTTTTACGTGTTAAAAAGTAGTCCTTACCATTTAATCTACGCGATATGATACTAAATAAAACCGTTTAAAATAAAATGTGTATACTAAAACAAATCTAAACATTATTTGAAAAAATAAACACTTGTGGTTGTATAAATATTTACATTTTGTCCTATATAATGTGTCCTATATCCTGTATAAACACTTGAGTGATCGTTTACATGTATTGTTTACTTGCCTGTTATAATAGTTATTACTCTGTTAGTATGACTGTCATAGTGTCATAGTCATATAAAGCAATGTTGTAGTGTCATATAAAGCAATGTTGTTCACTCAAAATCACTTAATTATTTTCAGATAACACCTGCTGACTTACTCATTCACATTCTTCTGATAATATGCCGAGGAGAAGCATAATATGCCATCTAAGTGTTTGTGTTGTATGCGGACAATCCATACTATGAATCAGTTGACGCAGGATTTTGATTAAAGATGCAAATGAAAAGAACAAATAATGGCTAACACAGTTGCTACATGGATCCAACCACGAGAGGTATATATCATTTACACATATATCTTGATTTGATGTATGTATGTGTTAAAACAATGTAAATTATTTTCCACTAATACCATGCATTTTTAAATGCAAGCTATTCTTTATTAATATTTTTTATTTTAGCTTCATTCTGAAGATGAAGCTTGTGTACCGTGTTGTCCAAGAGCTAGAAGAACTAGAGTTGTTTCACCAAATAAAAATATTCAACCCATTGTGCCTGATCATCTGGAGGGTGATCATTATGATTTGATGTGTGCTGTATGTGGTCAGTCTATCCACCCCAAAATCAGATCAAGAGTGGAATCGCAACAACACATAATTATATTTATAGTAATTAGCTTATAAAAATGTGTCATGCAAATGGCAATTACTATTTTATGTTGTTAAATCTGGGACAGTCATGATGTTGGCTCTACTATCAACAAAAGGATACTGGTTTTTCCATTGTCACATAGCCCTTTTTCTCATATTAACACAACATACATATTTTTGGTAAAGGTTTTCTGTAAGGTGAAAACCAATCATTGGATGTTATAAACTATTCTGTAGCTTGGTCATGATGGGCGCAATTTATATCTTATCAAACTTAGTGTTTAATTTGTATTTCATCAATGTTATTTATTTACAGATGTCATCCATGAATGAAGTTTGTGGAGTTTGCTGGGGCCAAGCTTGAGATTTGAGCTTCTATGTTCCAGATATATGAACCAGAAGAAAGACCCCAACATATTGTATTACCCAATATAAGAAGAGCAGCTGAAACACCAAGACACTGCATTTTCCAAAGAGTGCTTGGAACCAGAGCCAAATATTGTGCCTAAAGAAACCAGGCAAGCTGTATTGGTTAAGTATCAATATTTTGTACCAAGAGGAGCTCGTATTTGCTCCTTACATAGACAGGACGCTAATTATGAAAACCTGTATACTGCTGAGTATAGCCTTAATAGCTTTACTTCCACACACAGAGGAGATAATTTTTATTTTAATGGAAGGGTTAAGTAACATCTCTTATGAGAATATTCAAAACTACCCCGATAACCAAGTACAGTACTTTATAGGCATAAATAAACAACATCAACAAATATTGGATGTTACACCGAGGCTTAGGAATATGCATCAGGATAGTTTTGCATTAACAGCCTTATTGTGTAAATTAAGGACTGGGGATTCAGAGGACAGATTGTCATATCTATTTCAAGTTCCGATAAGGACCCTAGAGACATTAATGTCTGTAGCAATAAATATTTTGCTAACTGATTATGTTCCAGGATTTCTTGGTTTTTCTCATTTAAGAAGGGAGCAAGTGGCAGCAAAAAATTCATACATTGCCGATCACATTTTTGTGAGCCTAATGCACCAGCTGATCAAAAACCTGCAATCACAATAGCTGATGCAATATAAATATACATACAAAAAAGTAGTAATTACTTATTCCAAAAGGATACATATTCCCTTCATAAAAATATAGGAATTTATTAAAGTCATTTGTCCTCTATGCCTCTGATGGATATATTATAGATGTACGCGGACCATATAGTGCCACTACAAATAATGCCACCATAATGAGTGATTTATTAAACGCAACTGAATTTAATGATTTTTGTAACTGGATGGGATGCTGCTCACATGTTATGAGCATTATTTGGTACCTTAGTAACGCTTGCCATGAAGGTATGACCCGACCTGCCCCTTTCTTAGATAAAATAATATTAAGAATCAATTAGGTAATTATAACAACAATAAAATTAATGTAAGTTCCTGCAAAAACAAAGTTGTTTTATTTACCCACACTCAAAACTGCATCAGCGCTTCATCATTCATCATCATCAAACTATTGCAGACCACTGGTGGACGTAGGTCTCCTAAAGCACTCTACTGAATAGGTACAATTCTCATGTCAATTTGCTAACTTAATGATAAGTAAAACATTACAAAGATAGCACCAGCTATCTAGAACATCGTTTTTCACCAAAACAATGTTTATGTGCTTACACATAATAATATTTTTTAGGACATAACCTCAAAAATAAAACTGGTTTAAAAGGCGTTTATACCTTTAAAATCATTTATTCATAGAAGCACTCATCAAATACAATAGTACAGTCTATCAGCACAACATACTGAGACGAGATTAACAATATAGGGCTTTCGCGCACACCCGAGAGTCGCGGAGACACTTCTTCCGTCTGACCTCGTTGGCGATCGGGGGTTCCATATACTATAGTAGTCTTTGGGGGGTTCTCTGAGTTCTCTCTCTGCGTCCGCGGCCGGCGCGGGCGCTTTGCAGCCCGCGTGCGGCGGAGGAGGGGTGTGTCACGTGGCATGGCACAGCGTAACAACAGCAGCTTACAAACCACAGCCTACTTAATATTATTCCCCGCGTTATACTGGTTATAACTTTTAGGTCCCAATTCCTAAAAATCTAAGAATTTCAAAAGGGCTTGCCTATCGTATTGACTACCAATTGAAACAAAAATATATCCAAAACACGATATTTTATTAGGGGTACTAAACTCCCATACAACCCTGCCATTCGCCTTTATAAACATACACACTCCCATACGCACACACATACAAAAACTCACACACACACACATAAATACCCATGCAAACAAATACACACACAACATTTAAAAACAAGTGCTGCTAATTAGTTTATAAGTTTTTTTTATAAATTTAACTTTGCTCAATTGTAATTTTAAACGATAGTACCATTAAGTGTCTCTATATTGTTAATATTTAAGGAAAAGAGTCCCAACACAAGTATTATCAATAACTTATTGGGGGTATCTCAGCTATCTCAGTTATAAACCATGTTACTGTTTTGAGACAAATAAACATTTTTTCATTTTTTTCCCAATAACCCTTTGCCTAATCTGGGAATCGAGTAATGTTCAGCAGTCGCACTTGCGACTACAAAACCAATGAGACAGTGTTTTGGTTGCGTTTTATTTTAACACTAGCTTTTGCCCGCGGCTTCGCTCGCGTTAAATTCAGGGTAACACAGTTCCCTTTTTCTGATTTGTACCGATTTTTAGCTTCCTACCTTGAAAATTGCGGAATGCTCCATACAAACTACAACCCCTTATTTTAGGAAACTTTTTGTCTCTTTCTAACCCTCTAGGGTTAGAAAGAGACAAAAAGTATGGTCTCAACTATTTTTGTACCAAAATTCATCAAAATCGGTATTGCCATTGAGGCGTGAAGACGTAACAAACAAACAAACAAACTCACTTTCGCTTTTATAATATTAGTAAGGATTGTGAAATGGAAAACAGAGCTAAAATTTTCAGTGAAAATTCAAACGAGGTGCAAGACAGTGTATTGGATAAAATCGACACATTTGGTATTGATAGCTGCCAAATGGTGAATGTATTCCTAGAAGTGAACGAATGGAATCCCGTACCAGGCTTTTTAGCTTTGAATGCAAATAAATAATAAGATTTACTAGTGTATATACCTATAGGATATTCGTGGGACTAAAGGCTTATGCTCACTGTGTACTTATTGTCGGGCCTACGCTGTCCTCTCATACTTATGTAATAACGCTGCCTGTAACAACAACATTATAAAACCAAATGATTTTAAAAGAGTAACCATGAAGTTTCTTGCCAGTTCTGCTCTTTAAGAAACGACCAACCCGAGCCGTGCATCTTTTCTCGACGTTTTATAAGTGCCCACGTAGGCCTATGTGAAATAAAAATATTTTGATTTTGGCGACTTTTTCCGTGTGGTCTCGGAGTTTAAGAATATGGCCACCCCATCTCATCCCGTGGGTGTCGTAAAAGGCGACTAAGGGAACTTATGACCCAGTGCAGACTTTCGAGCACATTGGGTCACCCGTATGGTGACGGGTAATGCACCAACAAAAGCATTCCCAAGGAGGGTTAGTGTCAGGTAGGCGGCCGACTATAAATAAATAAATAAAAATAGCCTTTATTTTCTCTGACCTTAAAATAAATACACTATTAGCTACAATTTTTGTTTTTGTGTAACATATATTTAAATTCTAAACTATCACTAGTATTTAACTATAAAAAAAAAACTATAAAATATGTATCTACACTTAAAAATTAGAAAAATATAAATAAAAATGTTTTTCTTATCAGCTACCAGGTCAGGCTATCTTGCGACATAGGCCTCCTCAAGTTCCCTCCACTTTTGCCGATCCTGCGTTGTTCGCCTCCAACCCTTGGGAAAGTCATCTTACCACCTTTTCGTCTGCCTTCCTCTACGTCTTTTCCCATCCCTTGGGTACCATTCAGTAACTTTTTTGGACCACTTTCCTGTTGTTGTTCTCATCATGTGACCTGTCCATTTCCATTTCAGGATACGCGTTTTTACTTTTACATCTGCTACTTTGGTCATTTTTCTTATTGTTGTTGCTTTCCTTTTGTCTTTCAGCCTTAGACCCATCATACTCCTTTCCGTTCCTCTTTGACATACGCCCAGTTTGTGTTCGATCTTCTGAGTTAGCGGCCAGGTCTGGCAGCCATATGTAAGGCATGGCAGTATGCAGGTGTTAAAAACTGTTCTCTTTTCCGAAATGGGTACTGCTTTGTTTTTCATGACTTCCTTTAGGGACCAGTATCTTTGCCAGGTATTGTTCACGCGTCTTTCTACTTCTTTTGTTGATAAGTCTTTAACAGATATAACTTGGCCCAGGTACACGTATTCTGTTACGTATTCAATTTCGTCGTCGCCCACATAAATTTTAACTTCGGTCCTATTTGTCATCAATTTTGTTTTTGCCGTATTCATTGACAGACCTGCCTTTATACTTTCTAATGTCAGTTGTTGCAGCATTATTCGTAAGGTGTTAGGATCTTCTGCGAACAAAATGAGATCGTCTGCGAATCTTAGATGGTGTAATTTTTCCCCGTTTATATTTATGCCAAAGGTGTTCCAGTCTAGTTGCCTAAAGATGTTCTCCAAAACTGCATTAAATATCTTTGGAGACAGTGGATCTCCCTGTCTAACACCCTTCTGTATTTTGAATTGATCACCGATCTTTTCAAGTTGTACCTTCGCTGTGCTGTTGACATATATTTGTTTGATAATCCTTATGTATTTACTTTCCACTCCTTGGTCTTTTAGTGAACCCCAAAGGTGTGCTTCAAAGAGTCGAAGGTTTTATTGTAGTCAACGAAGGATAAGTAGTATGGACGGTCATATTCATTGCACTTTTCAATAATTTGTTTGACAGTATGTATGTGGTCGAGTGTTGAGAAATCTGAACGGAATCCTGCCTGTTCTTGTGACTGATTACTGTCAAGGGTTTTAGTCAGTTGGTGTAGTATAATTTTGCTGAACACTTTGTAGAAATTCGGCATCAAGCTAATGGGCCTATAATTGTTAATATCATTTTTATCTCCTTTTTTATGCAGAAGTATTATTGTTGACGATGTCCATTGGGCTGGAATCTGTTCTGTGAAAATTCAAACGAGGTGCAAGACAGTGTATTGGATAAAATCGACACATTTGGTATTGATAGCTGCCAAATGGTGAATGTATTCCTAGAAGTGAACGAATGGAATCCCGTACCAGGCTTTTTAGCTTTGAATGCAAATA
Source organism: Ochropleura plecta (assembly GCA_905475445.1). Classification (NCBI taxonomy): domain Eukaryota; kingdom Metazoa; phylum Arthropoda; class Insecta; order Lepidoptera; family Noctuidae; genus Ochropleura; species Ochropleura plecta. Next base: position 6,722,216 of record FR997735.1, read on the forward strand.
AATAATAAGATTTACTAGTGTATATACCTATAGGATATTCGTGGGACTAAAGGCTTATGCTCACTGTGTACTTATTGTCGGGCCTACGCTGTCCTCTCATACTTATGTAATAACGCTGCCTGTAACAACAACATTATAAAACCAAATGATTTTAAAAGAGTAACCATGAAGTTTCTTGCCAGTTCTGCTCTTTAAGAAACGACCAACCCGAGCCGTGCATCTTTTCTCGACGTTTTATAAGTGCCCACGTAGGCCTATGTGAAATAAAAATATTTTGATTTTGGCGACTTTTTCCGTGTGGTCTCGGAGTTTAAGAATATGGCCACCCCATCTCATCCCGTGGGTGTCGTAAAAGGCGACTAAGGGAACTTATGACCCAGTGCAGACTTTCGAGCACATTGGGTCACCCGTATGGTGACGGGTAATGCACCAACAAAAGCATTCCCAAGGAGGGTTAGTGTCAGGTAGGCGGCCGACTATAAATAAATAAATAAAAATAGCCTTTATTTTCTCTGACCTTAAAATAAATACACTATTAGCTACAATTTTTGTTTTTGTGTAACATATATTTAAATTCTAAACTATCACTAGTATTTAACTATAAAAAAAAAACTATAAAATATGTATCTACACTTAAAAATTAGAAAAATATAAATAAAAATGTTTTTCTTATCAGCTACCAGGTCAGGCTATCTTGCGACATAGGCCTCCTCAAGTTCCCTCCACTTTTGCCGATCCTGCGTTGTTCGCCTCCAACCCTTGGGAAAGTCATCTTACCACCTTTTCGTCTGCCTTCCTCTACGTCTTTTCCCATCCCTTGGGTACCATTCAGTAACTTTTTTGGACCACTTTCCTGTTGTTGTTCTCATCATGTGACCTGTCCATTTCCATTTCAGGATACGCGTTTTTACTTTTACATCTGCTACTTTGGTCATTTTTCTTATTGTTGTTGCTTTCCTTTTGTCTTTCAGCCTTAGACCCATCATACTCCTTTCCGTTCCTCTTTGACATACGCCCAGTTTGTGTTCGATCTTCTGAGTTAGCGGCCAGGTCTGGCAGCCATATGTAAGGCATGGCAGTATGCAGGTGTTAAAAACTGTTCTCTTTTCCGAAATGGGTACTGCTTTGTTTTTCATGACTTCCTTTAGGGACCAGTATCTTTGCCAGGTATTGTTCACGCGTCTTTCTACTTCTTTTGTTGATAAGTCTTTAACAGATATAACTTGGCCCAGGTACACGTATTCTGTTACGTATTCAATTTCGTCGTCGCCCACATAAATTTTAACTTCGGTCCTATTTGTCATCAATTTTGTTTTTGCCGTATTCATTGACAGACCTGCCTTTATACTTTCTAATGTCAGTTGTTGCAGCATTATTCGTAAGGTGTTAGGATCTTCTGCGAACAAAATGAGATCGTCTGCGAATCTTAGATGGTGTAATTTTTCCCCGTTTATATTTATGCCAAAGGTGTTCCAGTCTAGTTGCCTAAAGATGTTCTCCAAAACTGCATTAAATATCTTTGGAGACAGTGGATCTCCCTGTCTAACACCCTTCTGTATTTTGAATTGATCACCGATCTTTTCAAGTTGTACCTTCGCTGTGCTGTTGACATATATTTGTTTGATAATCCTTATGTATTTACTTTCCACTCCTTGGTCTTTTAGTGAACCCCAAATGTGTGCTTCAAAGAGTCGAAGGTTTTATTGTAGTCAACGAAGGATAAGTAGTATGGACGGTCATATTCATTGCACTTTTCAATAATTTGTTTGACAGTATGTATGTGGTCGAGTGTTGAGAAATCTGAACGGAATCCTGCCTGTTCTTGTGACTGATTACTGTCAAGGGTTTTAGTCAGTTGGTGTAGTATAATTTTGCTGAACACTTTGTAGAAATTCGGCATCAAGCTAATGGGCCTATAATTGTTAATATCATTTTTATCTCCTTTTTTATGCAGAAGTATTATTGTTGACGATGTCCATTGGGCTGGAATCTGTTCTGTGTTTAAAATTTCGTTACATAAATGTGTAAAGGGTTGTATTATCTCCTCCATTGTAATTTTGAGTAGCTCATTGGTAATTCTATCATCTCCAGGTGATTTCCCTGCTTTCTGTGTTTGAATAGCTCTTCTAACTTCGTTCTGCATAATAGAGGGGATTGGTTCTGGGTTTGAGTCTTCATCTTCTATTATTCTACCTTCATATTTATTAAAGTTGTCTGTATATAATTCCTTGTAAATATCTGTAGCTGTTTGTAAAATATGTTGACGTTTAGTTGAAGTTTGTATTTTGTTGTCTTTATCTCTCTTTATCGTCTTAGGTATCCATGTTGAATGTTCTTTCAGTTGCTTTAACGCTCTTTTGATTCCCCCTGTTTTATTTATTTGTTCTCTTATTATCTTAAGCCGATTTGCTTTTCTATGGTTTCTAATTGCTTTTGAAATTTCTTTACTAATCTTAGCTATTTTGGTACGATTTTCTTTTCTGTTTGTTATCATTTCTTTTCTTTCGTTAATTTTTAACCTGGCTTCTTCCCCGAGCTTATCGTTTATTTCTCTTCTTCTACAATTGTTAATTTTTGGTAGTGCTTCCTCTAAAACATTATATTTTTCTTGTACATTTTTCTGTTTATTAACATTGTGTAACGATAGTTTTAATTCTTTTAGGTTTTGTTCGGGAATATGTATTTTGGTCCTGCAATTTGTTACATGGAAGTTTTGCCTTTGTATCTTTGATTCTTTGCATGTTATAGTTCCTCTTACCATTCTATGGTCTGAATTGAAATTTAGGTTGGACACTATACCGACATTGTTAAAAATCTTGGGCAGGTTGGTAATTACAAAATCTATTTCATTTCTGACTTTGCCATTTGGTGAGATCCACGTCCATTTTCTGTTATGTTTGTTACGAAAGAAAGTGTTCATTATTCTCAAATTTTGTTCAAAGCAGAAATTCATTAATCGTTGACCATTGTCGGTCCTCTTTCCCTGGCCGTATTTACCTATGATATACTCTCCAGTATCAGATTTAGTTCCTATTTGACCATTGAAGTCTCCTGTTAATATAATATTCTTATTTAGTTTCTGCATAGTTTCGATGAGAGTAGTATAAAATGCATCTTTTTCGCTATCGTTTGCTTGATCAGTTGGTGCGTAAATCTGTACAATTGAGAACGGTGTTCTGAAGCCAGGTAGCTTTATGTTTAGGATGCCAATTCTATCTGATATGCCGACGAATTCTTCTATGTTTTGTTTATATTCTTTTCTAACCAGGAACCCAATACCGTTTCTTCCTTGTATTTCTCCTTTATAGTAAAATATGTAATCTTTAAATTCTTTAATTTCTTCACCGGCTCTTCTAACTTCACAGAGTCCGATAATATCCCATTTAATAGCTTTCAGTGCTTCTTCAAGTTCGATTAGTTTTTCTTCTGTTCTTAATGTTTTTGTATTAATAGTTGCTATATGTATTTTGTTTATCTTGTTTTTACTGTTTTGGGTAGGTGGGGAGGTTTTTGAGGGTAGTGGTCGGTCAACCCCACGGAGACCAGCCGGGTTGGGGTTGGGGTTGTTCCGCTTCCGGTAGCTGATGTTTGATTGTTATTTGTTTTTGTTTGTTGACGGTGAGGAAGAGACTGAATTTGACCTTGCTCTCATTAAATCGTAAGCATTTGTTCTGTTTGTTTTCATGTTTGTAGCCGTATTCATTTGTTTTTTAGGGTTTGTTGTATATGTTCCAGGTGACGTAGATTCTTCTCTTTTTCGTTTTTCTATGTTAGTTGTGTTGTCTTCCTTCACTATCAACTTATCATATTTTATGTAAGCATATTTTCCTTTGGCTCTTTCTTCCTTAAGCTGTTGTTGTAATAGTTTACGTTTTTCTAATACTGCTTTTGAATAGTCTTCTACTATATAAATATCCTTCAGTCTCTTCTTGTTTTTCAAAATATCTAATTTTTTCCAATAGTTAGTGAACGAGATCAAAATAGGTCTAGTTTTTTCTTTGTTTTTGTTTCCAATTCTGTAAATATTCTGAACATCACCATCATTTATCATAATGTTGAGATCTTTTTTTAAGGCGGCCGACTATAAAACATTAGCTAAAACCTTAAGCAACATGGATAGACAGAATGAGATGCGCGATAGGGTTCGGGCGTATCCCGCGTGCGACGCGCAGGGGCAGCACCCGGCCCCCGCGGGAAATGGACAAGGGTTGTTGCACTATCCCGGGCGGGTGCGACGTAAGAAGCGAGCTCAGGAAGTGAGATTGAGGTATGCTAGTTGGAATGTTGGGACAATGACTGGAAGAGCCAGGGAATCAGCGGATGTGCTGAAAAGAAGAAGAATAAATGTGGCGTGTTTACAAGAAACTAAATGGAAGGGTACAAAAGCAAGAGAAATTGGTGAAGGATACAAGTTTTTCTACTGTGGAAGTGATGGGAAAAGAAATGGCGTGGGAATAGTCCTAGATAGTAATTTGAAAGAAAGTGTGATAGACGTAAAAAGGATTAATGATAGGTTAATAGTTGTGAAAGTAATGTTAGAAAATATGGTCTTGAACGTGATTAGTGCTTATGACAGGTAGGATGTGAAAGAGAAGTTTTGGGAGGATTTTGATAGAGTTCTGATGACCATCCCGGTGCAGGAGGAATTGACAGTTGGAGGTGATTTTAATGGACATGTGGGAAGAATAAAAGGAAGTTATGAAAGAGAAAAAAAGAAGAAGTTCAAAGAAGTGTGCTAGTTTGAAAGCTGTAAGGAAGAGTGAGTATGATGCTCTCAAGAAAAAAGCCAAAAGAGCTGTGGTCATAGCGAGAGCGAAAGCTCAAAATCAACTCTATGACACACTAGATAGTCCAGCAGGCCAAAAACACCTTTACCGGCTTGCTAGAGCGAGAGAGAGAAAGTCGAAGGATGTTTGTCGAATAAAATGCTTAAAAGACGAAGCTGGAATGGTTATATCAGATGATGAGAAAATTTAGGATAGGTGGAAAGGATACTTTGAAAGACTGATGAATGAAGAGAATGACTGGAATAGTGTGCTTGAAAATAAACCAGTGAATGAGGGACTAGTAAGAAATGTTAGTATGGATGAAGTGAGGATTGCAGTGAATGGAATGAAGAATGGTAAGGCATTAGGACTGGACGGAATACCAGTGGAAGTATGGAAGTTATTGCGGATGGACGGATGGACGTGGTTAGCTTTATTCTTCAATAAACTGTTGCTGGAAGAGGCCATACCTGACGAATGGTGTAACAGTTCGCTGGTGCCCATCTTTAAAAACAAAGGTGATGTGCTGGAGTGCAACAATTATAGAGGAATAAAGCTAATGTCATACAGTATGAAAGTTTGGGAGAAAGTTATTGAAAGGCGACTGAGAGAAGAGAGCGAAATTACACAGAGCCAATTCGGTTTTATGAATGGTCGGGAAACGACGGATGCCATTTTCGCTATCCGCCAGTTGTGCGAAAAATACAGAAGTGCACATAATAACTTGCACATGGTGTTCATCGACCTCGAAAAGGCATACGACCGGGTACCGCGAGCAGTTTTGTGGTGGGCTCTTAAGGAGAAAGGTGTGCCTGGGAAGTATGTGCAGTTGATCCGTGCGATGTACAGTCGATGCAGTACCCAAGTCCGGTCCACAGCGGGCACTACCGGCACCTTCAATGTGGCTATCGGTCTGCACCAAGGGTCGGCTCTTAGCCCTTACCTCTTCCTGGTGATAATGACATCCAGGAAGAGGCTCCCTGGTGCATGCTGTTTGCCGATGACATTGTGTTGGTTGCCGAGAGCGGCCAAGAGGTCCAGAGCAGATTGGAAGTGTGGTGGCAAAGACTGGAGAATGTTGGCCTGAAATTAAGCAGAACTAAAACAGAATACTTGTTCTGCGATTTCGGCGGTCTCTCCAGTCCTGTGCCCATAACCCTTGCCGGAACGCCTATACCGATCTGCTCCAACTTCCGGTACTTCGGGTCGCTTGTCCAAGGGGATGGCGAAGTAGACCGGGACGTAACGCACCGGATCAACGCAGGATGGATGAAATGGCGACAGGTCACTGGAACAACTTGTGACCCACGGATACCCCTCAAGTTAAAGGGGAAAATATATAAGTCCGTGAATAGACCTATTGTACTGTATGGGTCAGAATGCTGGGCTGTAAAAAAGGTGGATGAAAAACGATTGCATGTAGCGGTGATGAGAATGTTGAGATGGATGTGTGGAGTGACAAGAATGGATAAAGTAAAGAATGAATATACCTATTCGAGGAAGTTTGAAAGTTGCGCCTGTTACAAAAAAATTGAAAGGGAGTCGTTTGTCTTGGTATGGACATGTAATGAGGAGGGATGAAGGACATGTGACTAAAAGAGTGATGAATCTGAATGTTGATGGACGGAGAGCGAGAGGAAGGCCAAAGAAAAGATGGATGGATTGTGTAAGGAATGATATGAAGGAGAAAGGAGTAAATGATGCCGTGACGTCTGATAGGGGAGAATGGAAGAAGAAAACGTGTTGCGCCGACCCCAAATAGAATGGGACAAGGGAAGGAAAATTATGATGATTTTGGCGACTTTTTGAAGCGACGACGCTGATAATTTCTAAAGTTTCTGAAGTGTACCGCGACAGAAGCGATGTTGTTTGATTAACATCGCTACTTTTATGATGCAAACTCAGTATCTCTATAGTGATACATGTTCGTGAAAACAAGGACATAGCCAGTAACGGCATCAGAATCGTTAAAACTAACATTTTTTTAAGTCTCAAGGCTCTGAGCAGATCTCTTCAGAGTGAACCAGTGGCAGCGGTATTTGATTTGATGTCTTGCGCTTTATCGACATTCTACCCTTTGCCTGTGCTTTATTAGCAATCTTGATATTTTTGTCGTTTCGGATATAAGGAAATCATATCCATCATAAATCATATCATATTTTACGAAGTGTTTTGCCAGTGTCACACAGTGATGCGACTCGAGACATTTGAATTAAGGCGCGGTAACAAGCTAATCTTTAGGTATCGCGGAAGTGAGGCTAGGCGCAGACTGGACTGGTCTGATCCAAATATACGACAGTAGTGCATAGAAAGATTAGAAATAATGTCGAAAATATTTCGGCGTTTGATTTCATTTGAATAACATGTCCGCCAAAATGTGAGTCATATTGCAGTTTTAATTGAATATTTAAAAAATTACAGTTCCGTGTTTTAAAAGTTTTAGATATGTCATACATATGTCTATGAAATTTCCTTTGTTATTGATATAAAAAATATGATGGTTGTCGCTGAAAAAATTGAGAATTTCGAGAATAAAACAATATTTTTCGTGGTCTTTTTAAACATTTTTTTTTCGTAGTGCTAGACCACTTTTGTAAACTGTTTTTGTTTAAGTCTTTTTTGTGTATTTGACTATACACTGTATTTTTTTTTGGCTTGTGGTATGTTCAGATACGGCTAACTTTGCGACGAAAATCTAGACGTTTTACAAAGTGTTTGCTTTGTACAGCGCCTTAAATCTCAATTTAATCTATTATATCAGAGTCAAAAAGAGGAGAAGGTTTTTATTTCAATACAAGAACAGGTAAAGATGTATTCAGGTGGTATCGGATACATTCATTATCCACCTGCGCAGATCACCTCTTGTCTGATCGACCCTTTGTTGACCTTAGCAGTTATTTTTAGATCTTCGAAAGTATTTACGGATACTAAGAACTTCGAACTACCCTTAACTACTTTCAAAGATATACAAATCAACTGTCGGAATGAAACTAATATAAAAGCTAATTAGTCTTTCAGACACTTCAATCGATTTCCTAGTCACGTATAGACTCCTACTCTAAGAAACTTTTAATTTAACCCAACATAAGTCCTTTCCAGACAAAGTTTACGCTGTTTTCCTGCACAGTAAGTTAGTGGTACCGTAAATTAACTTAGTGACACGATACTGGATGATTCTGAACGAGCAACCTGTAGCTGAGAAGCGAGAAGGCTTCGTAATGGTAAAGCTGAGAGATTTTAATTAACTCCTACGTGACTAAATAAATCTTGTTCGCGCCGTATTTACAAATGGCTGAAACAATAAACGTTTTTTCCTTAATCGTCTTTCTTTTGAGATTATAGAAATAAGCTTATCAAACATATAGTGTAGCATCTACGCGTAGAAAATTATGTAGGTCAGCATTGCGCACTTCTCTTATATAAAAATTAACGTATTTAATTTTCTCAAAGTAAATTATTCAGATTAGGTGTCTGTTATAAAATGGACATTTGTTATCTATTTTATTTAATTAGTTTCTTTGACATGTATGTAAAGACTGGTTCAAATAGCAAAATCATAAAAAGATGCCTAGAGGTATACGAAAATATCATGAGTGCTCCACGATTCAAACTAAAATTTAAAGCATTTATTTCAATTAGACCATTACAGGCGCTTTTGAATGTCATAAAAATAAAAAGATGCTGCTACAGTCCCAGTCACAAGACAACTTGCGAAACTTGCGAAAGTACTGTAGATGCCCATTCCAAAGCGGAGATCTACGCTATGGAGAAGAATAAGCAAGATACTCCATGGACACTATTTTAAATCATTTAAAAAAATATAGATACATCATTCATGTTGAGATCAAACATACATGTGAGAACGATGTTGAAAAACGAGCACATTAAGAGCGTCCAGAGTAAAAGCAAAGACAAGAGTTTAATATGAATTAATCAATTAAATCAAACCATGGCGGCTAAGAGATGACCAGTCACGACTGACAGCGCCCGTTCACGAACATGACGCATATATCAGCCCCATTCAGCTCAACTATTCTTTATAGTTTTCCAGTTACATAATCTTTTCAAAATCAAAATGGCTATACCTACTGTAGCGTATAATAAATACCGACACGCTTAGTGGTAGGGCGAGCGGTGGTGGGAGCGCGCTCAGTCATATTAATGTACTTAGCGCTCACTCGCTTCTGGTCCGCCGTGCTAGTAAGACGTGCTCATTGGAGACAGACTGTTGTTTAATTTAACATACCTAACACCCTAATAGTGTAACCTGTACAAGTGGCGACCGTGCCAGGATTACATAAGTGTAAGGTATGTACCAAAATTCAAAACATATTGTGAATAAAGAGGTAAATCAGTGACTAATCAGTTTTATTCATTGAGATGTTCCATGTAGCCCATAACTGGGTTTTAAAATGAATTAATTTACGTAATTATTAAATTGTTACGTAATTATTGAAATAAAATAACGAATTTAAATATAATTTTGGTTATGACACAATAATTAAAACGATTGGCTTATTTAGCTTACGTATGCTATTATTTTAGAAACCAGCATTCTAATTAATTTACGTAATTTGTGTGCTTTGAGATCACAAAAGGAATATTTCAAGATAAATCTGATTTGGTTACTTGGTTGGTACCTAAATAGTCGTTATTGACTAATCGAAGTACCTGTACATCAAAATATACCACAAATGGAAGTCGTTGACAGAACAAAACTATCAAAGGTGTTAATTAATAATTTGAATGTCAGTGTTTTCGAAGTAGCTATTGTTACAATACACGATTTCATAAATATTATGAATAATAATAAATTATTTATTGGCATAAACAAGTTAATACATATTTGTGAATCACTGGTGCCTGTGGTGGGTAGTGAAACACCTGTATTACAGGTCACCGGGTATTATATTATAAAATCTTATTCATTAGACAAACTTTATGAGAACTTATGGCTTACTTACCTGTATACAGTATAACCCTAAATATGTTTTTCTTTTATATAATTTTTACATACACAACAATATAATAATATAGTTACAATAACTTGATAAGTGTGAGTGTAATTGATATTAAATAACTCACTGTAGTTTATTATGTTATTTTACTTCTGTTCTGTCAACAAAAACGTGGTTATTAGAGGTAGTTTGGGTAACCAAACAGTACCTAAATGGTCTTGTAAAATAAGATCAAGGGAAGTTCGATGAAAATCGGAACGGTACCTATAAAGGAAGTAATTCCTTAGAGAGGTAGTTTGGATAACCAAACAGTACCTAAATGGTCTTGTAAAATAGGATCAAGGTAAGTTCGATGAAAATCGGAACGGTACCTATAAAGGAAGTAATTCCTTAGAGAGGTAGTTTGGGTAACCAAACAGTACCTAAATGGTCTTGTAAATTAAGATCAAGGGAAGTTCGATGAAAATCGGAACGGTACCTATAAAGGAAATAATTCCTTCAAGAGGTAGTTTGGGTAACCAAACAGTACCTAAATGATCTTGTGAAATAAGATCAAGGGAAGTTCGATGAAAATCGGAACGGTACCTATAATGGAAGTAATTCCGTCGAGAAAATAAAATCTCGTTAAAAAAAAAAAAAAAAAAAACAAAGTCGACGGTCCCTGCGTGCATTAGGACATGTCGAAAATGGCATTTTTTTTATTGTATCATCGGCTTTAGATTATAAATTATCTATGCCTACATGCTGAAAAAAACTTGTTTTTATTCAATAATCAACTTACTTACAAATAAGCAGTAGAGGTAGTAGACACTTTTTGTCGGTACTCATTATAGATGGTTGTTCACACAGAACTGATTCACTCTGTTCCCCGTACTAGTATAAACTGTATTACGGTGGAACAGTTTTCCTCGCTATGTTATTTTATTTATGGTAGCAGACTTGTGACAAAATAATTACTTATTAGTTGAAATAATTAATACATACGATTTTTATTTAACTTATTTACCTTGTTTTAGAAATTGTATAAGACGTATAACAAGTATTATAAATACAACGAATAAGTGTCGTATAAATGGTCATCTATAAGTTTAAAAAAAAAAAAAAAAAAAAAAAAAAAAACCTATGTACGTAGGAACCGTCGAAACACACCTACCGCCACTAGACTCGAGCGTGCGCCTGAGTTGTACTTGATCGCTACTAATGTAGCAAAGTCAAAAAAAAAAAAAAAAAAGCGCAGTGCTCTTACACATGGGTGGTTCAACCCTGCAGAAAGTTTTACTCAAAAAAAAAAAAAAAAAAAAAGCCGGATTGCGATGTTCGCATCTGTGTACATATTATGATATGAGAGCCTATCGAGCTATCATTATGGAAAAATGTCTTACGGGTTTTAAAAGATAACAATGTTCTGCTAAACGAATCAAAACGCGCTTAATAAAAAACCCTTTAAAATAAAAGCTCTGGATTATTCAAACTGAATTATACACAAATTTAACGTTATTCATTTTAAAACTTTCATGCATTAGAAAAAAGGAAAATTAATGACTGAATTAACGTTTTAAATAACGCGCTAGGCATGTGAACGTCGTGGGAATTTAAAAATGTACTTTGTTTATTGTATTTTCCTTTGAAAACATGGCGTCGGTAATTGCTAAGCGAAGGCTATGTTTTTATCAAAGTAAAGTAAGATGGCTGATTGTCTAGTCAATAAACTGTTTTAGTTGACATAAAATCACGCGTGTAGTCTCTGGAGGGTTAGGCAGAGGTCAAACTCAAAGCATTTATTACGATTAGACCTTTACAGGCATATTGAATGTCATAAAAATAAAAAGGATTGTGCTACAGTCCCAATCACGAGACATAGTAGCTTGTGAAAAAATTAAATACTGTAGTTGCCATTCCAAAGCGCAGATCTCTGTGGAGAAGAATGGGCAGAGGGCTCCGTGAACGCTCTTTTAAATCATAATATTTTTACAAAATCATGGATATATCGTTCATGTTGAGATTATGCATACATGTGAGAACGATGTACAAAAAACGAGCACATTAAGAGCGTCCAGAGTAAAAGCAAAAACAAGAGTTTAATAGATGAATGAACGAATTAATTTAAACAAAACCGTGGCGGCTAATAGTCGACTGCAGCGCCCGTTCATGAACATGACGGCAGCCCCGTTCAACCCGATGACCCGATACTGATAGAATCGTTGCGAGTGCCAACAGTAATTGGGAGGTACAAAGCTTCTTAGGGCTAGTAAATTATGTAGGAAAATGGATCCCTTATTCAGCTACATAGACCGAATCCTTGCGCGAACTTTTAAGACTAAAACTAGGCAAAGATACGGATATCATCTCTTATTGGCACGATACACAAACACAAGCTTTTGATGATGATAATTATTTATATTTGGTAGTTGATCAATATCATCCTGTAGCAATTACTTTGCGTGAATAAAGGCAAGCCTGTGAGGGAGATTCAGAGCTAAAGTTAGTCAGGAATGAAATATAGAACAATAGTTGGGCGAATTGTATATCCATTAAATTGGACGAATTGGCTATCCATTAAATTGGACGCGTTGGCTATCCATTAAATTGGACTCGTTGGCTATCTATTAAATTGGACGCATTGGCTATCCATTAAATTGGACGCATGGCTATCCATTGGCGCATTCTTGTGGCCAAAGCCACCCGGGCATTGTAGCCATGAAAATGAGACTACGTTCCAAAGTGGACAGTGATGGTGAACATTGTAGAGATTACTTTGGATAAGCCAAACCAAAAAGGTGAACTGACATCCAAATTCAAATTAGGTCACAATTGCAAAGGCGTTCCACAGGGCAATATTTTAGGCCCACCCTTTTTTATATATATCAATGACCTTACAAAAGTAACTGATGATCCGTGCGTAGTCTTTGCAGACGATATGTCCGTAACCATTCCTAAAAATGAAGTAAACTGTATATGAGGAAATCAATAGTAATGTGAGCAAAGTAATAACTAAGATGAAAAAAAGAAACTTTAACCTCTAGAGCCCCAGCGGTACAAAAACGTGCCAGTAAACAAGTATTACCGTTGAGCCCCGCTGGCACAAATTCGTGCCACCAAACCTCGATCGATTGAAAACTGTATTTATAGTAAAGACAAGTCTTAAAATCAGATTACACATACGATAAGAATCCGCCCGGCGGTGCTTGACGGATAGTTGACGTAAATAATGGGGGTCCTTGAGAGGTTAAACCCAACATAGAAAAACCTAATATGTCCAATTTTGTAACAACAATTATTGGAATAAAATAAATTTGAACATCAATTATAAAGATAAAAGTATACAACAATCAGATAGTATGACTTTTCTTGGGACAGATCTAGATCATAAATGTTCCTGGATTAGTCATATTGACAAGATATGTGAAAAGCTCAGTAAAAAAAGAGGGGGAAAGAAAAGGGAATGTTTAGCTTTGCTATTACAATAAATAAGGCGCAAGGGTAAACACTAGTATGTGTGTGGCAGCTGTATGTAGCATGGTCGCGAGTGTCCAGTGCCCGAAATCTATATTTATCAGCACCAAATGGAAAGACATTAAATATAAGTCATTTTGCTGCGCCCTAACAGGGTCATGTACTCACTAGTTATAAGCCTAGCGTGTAACTTTTTTGTACATTGTGCATTTAATGAATAAATAAATAAATAAATAAATAGTTTACAGTAGCGTCCTAAAATAATGCTGTTACTCACATTTATTATTCAAGTACAAATATTGTTAGTAAAATAAAGTACATATATTAGGCTAGTAGTAGATATAAACAAATGAAAACCTTTAACATAGATTCTGCACACTCCGGGCTTAAAGAGGTATTTTCTCGGTTAGGTGCACCCGTAAGCGTTACCGCTGATCATGGTCGGCAGTTTGTTAGTTCAATTTGAAAGTTTTTGTAAAGAATTTGGTATCCAGTTGTTCCAAACAAAAATTTCCAAATGTCGAAGTTAAGAGGCAGAACTGTTTGATTCTTTATAAGCAGTTTATTGTGAATGAGTGGACATTGTTGGCCTTGTAGATTCTTAGACGCTTGTTAACTTATTATTTTATTTTGCGTTTTTTAAAGCAAGCAATGACTTATTGCCTGGCCTACGCTGTCCTCTCATATCTAAGTAATAACGCTGTAACAACCACATTGTAAAACAAAATGATTTTAAAAGAGTGACTATGGAGTTTCTTGCCGGTTCTTCTCCATAGGAAACGACCAACCCGAACCGTGCACCTTTTCTCGAATGTTATTTATAAGTGCCCATGTAGGCCAATGTGACATAAAAATATTTTGATTTTGACTAAAAACATAGATTCTGCAAAGAAAAGAAAATGCAGATAGAAAGAGGAAAGCAACAGAATCTAGGAAAGATATTGGGAAAAAAGTATATGTTGAGAATACAATAAAGAAAACAAGTTATCCACCACATTCAAGGATACGACACACACATTGGTGAATAAATAGTGGACAGCGGTTGCGCAGAAATAAGTGGGAAGTTTGACCAAATAAGGATAATAAGCTTTCAGGAAATAGCGATACCGCCAGTAACAACGTGTGTGACGAAAATGAATAAGTGATTGTTTAACGGAATATTATTAAAATTATTTGATGATTATTCTTGAAATAAACTGATTTGTATGTTATTATATTTATACGAAATTATGCTATTTTTAAAATTTTGTAAAAGGTAGATGTAGCGTATAATAAATACCGACACGCTTAGTGGTAGGGCGAGCGGTGGTGGGAGCGCGCTCAGTCATATTAATGTACTTAGCGCTCACTCGCTTCTGGTCCGCCCGTGCTAGTAAGACGTGCTCATTGGAGACAGACTGTTGTTTAATTTAACATACCTAACACCCTAATAGTGTAACCTGTACACCTACTTATTTATTTTTGCACCCTATCACAATATTGTCTTATTTAAAGGTTCGCGGTTTTGGGTTTTATTCCTCCATGTTCCAACCAATATCATACGTGAAGTTTAATTAAATAAATGATAATTGTGGTTTGAGCTCGCTGCGGACGTTTGTTACTAAATCAGCAGAAAATTTAAATTCCATTATTTTGAAATTCTATATTCAGGCTATAAGTTTTATAAAATCAACTAGCTTTTACCCGCGGCTTCGCTCGCGTTAAATTCGGGGTAACACAGTTTCCCTTTCCTGATTTGCAGGTACCTGCTACCTGTAGTTTTTGCCCTTGCGCCTTATTTATTGTAATAGCAATGCTAAGTTTCCCTTTTCTTCCCTCTTTCTACCTAATTTCTTACTTTTTAAAAAAAAAAAAGTTAGCCTATATCCGTTTCCAGGGTCCCAACTATCCCTGTACCGAAATTCATCAAAATCAGTTTAGCCATTAAGGCGTGAAGACGTAACAAACAAACAAGGTTTTATCGTCGAAATCGCGAGCCCTAGGTAAATAATTCAGAAACCAAAGTTCGTATATCCTAAACCCATTTTATTTATACACACCTCACCCCCACATCTGTATGTCTTTTCAAAATCTTCTCAACTGTCGTAAAAAAGTTACAGATAGATCAAGTTACTTTAGATATTTATAATATTTAGTAAGTATAGATAATTGTAAACATGACTGGTTGATCTATTTGTATATGGATTAGGTTGTTGGGCGACAAAAGGAATTAATTAAAGACGTGTGGATGAGATGAGAATGACAAGGGGAATGTGTAGTATATGGCGAATGGATAGAATAAGAAATGTTCGTATAAGAGGTAGTCTGAAACTGGCATCGGTGACTGAAAAGTTGTTTGATAATCGATTGCGATAAAAGTATTCGGGACTAAATAGCAGCTCTGTCGATAAAAATATTTTGAAATATTCAAGTTCCGTGAATCACGTGAATGGTTAATCAGACTATATAATGCCCCCATGGTGCACACACGATCGATCTGTATGAGAGGGTATGGGCTGTTCTATAATTCATTGCTATATTTCTATTTCTGTGGTTACGAAATAAAACAAATGAATGCGTATGTCTAGCTTCAAAGCAGGGTTCGAAATTAATAAGAACATATTTCGTATATTTTATTTCTATAAATATATGTGTCGGTATAAGAAATTAAACTAACTATAGCAATTATAACAATTAGTTAAACTAACAAACAACAGACTATAAAAGGGCAGGCAAAAAGAATATTATGTATTTTTATTTACTATGATAATTTTTCCAAGCTGATTCAACAATTTTATCTTAAAACACTCAAATTCAATTTTTTATTCCAAACAAGGTTCTTTATTTGTAGCCTTTATAGGGAACTAGCTTTTGCCCGCGGCTTCGCTCGCGTTAAATTCGGGGTAACACAGTTCCCCTTGCGCCTGATTAATTTCTAATAGCAACGCTAAGTTTTCCCTTTACTTCCCTCTTTCTTCCTCAGATCCCACTTTAAAAAAAAATAGCCTATGTCTGTCTCCTGGTTCCCAACTATCTCTGTACTAAAATTCATCAAAGTCGGTTTAGCCATTAAAGCGTGAAGAGGTAACAAACAAACAAACTCACTTTCGCTTTTATAATATTAGTAAGGATGAAATAGTATCAATGAAAACTAAATACAAATACATGCTGATTAAACACAACCGTTAGTGACTGTTGTTTTTTTAGTCAATGCTTGACGCGTTTGGATAAGCGCTGAAGTGGCAAATCGCTTTCGGATACACGAGAAGTGGCATTGATAATGTGGTTTTTAGCATCTGAATTGTCCCACTACTGGGCTTTAAAGATTTTTTTATTACCACTGAAACATTGTTCAAACACACGGTGTAAACTCATATCGAAGTTTACTATTGAGCACTGAATTAAAGAATTATTAAATACAATTAAATATAAAGATCAACTTGTTGTCAAGGTAAAACCAGACTGAATGCATTTGCAGTTCAGGCCGCAAGACGGTGTTTTTATTGGGCCAAAGCTGAGCCAAATTGTCGATATGGCTTAGAAGGTAGAACCTGGACATAGAACCTGCTGGATGTGGCACAAGAGAGTTATATAATTAAAAGAACTTGAGAGGTGTTAAGGGACACCCGGATGGAACGAAGTTATTATTTATTATGTACAAAAAACCTGTGTACAGTCAACAAAAATAATCGTCGCGACACCACACTGTTCAATGCGAAATAGAAAGACGAAACGAAAATAATTGGCTTGCTTTCTATGAGAGAGAGAGAGAGATAGACAGACAAACACGCGCACGCCGCACGGCTTACAACTATAGCAAAAAAGTGTCGTTACTACTTTTGGTCTTAATTTTTCTCGTCTAGCCCCCTTTCGCAACGCGCGATAAGGAACTTCGTTCCAAAAATAAACCCACTAGAGGATTTTTTAAATGTTTATATCTGAAATCTCATTACATGAAGTGGGTTGCAGATTTTCTTGATAAGATAGTAGGTACTTTAGTTAAGATTTGCAATTGACATGATGTCACTCAATGTTCAGAATATGGCGAGATATTTTCATTACTTGTTTCATTTATTGCTTACTTGTTTCTTTGCAAAACGTTGCTTTTTTTGCTGCTGATAGGGAGGGGGGAGTGTCAGAGTTGTACTGATGAAAACCCACCCATTTTCCTTCTATTGCCCTTTATGTTTCGGGGACCGCGAATTAATCTGCAAACAAAAAAAATATCTCTAGAGAGATTTTACCTGCTTACAACATTGAATATGTATTAAATGAGTAATACAATATTGCGAACGGCCCCCCTGAGCAGACCCTAGCTGTAAACAAAGTCCTCGTATTCACTTGTTTGAATATTTAGGGCCTACTTACTGTACCCAAATCGGCGCGAAGAATTTTTTGCGTGGAAATCGTTTTATTTTCGCGATATGTAACAACTTTGGGTCAGTCAACGGTTGTTTTGGTTCTCGAGGGAGTTTTAATACTTTGAATGTTATTTTTTACATGGCAATATTTTATACTAGCTTTCGCCCGCGGCTTCGCTTGCGTTAAATTCGGTATAACACACCAAACAGACCTGCAATTTTTGCTCTTGCGCCTGATGGATTTGTAATAGCAACGCTAAGTTTTCTCTTTTCTTCCCTCGTTCTCCCTCATATCCCACTTTTTTTTAATAAAAGTTAGCCCATGTCCGTCTCCTGGTTCCCAACTATCTCTGTACCAAAATTCATCAAAATCGGTTTAGCCATTAAAGCGTGAAGAGGTAACAAACAAACAAACAAACTCACTTTCGCTTTTAAAATATTAGTAAGGATGTCGATAAGTGTATAGGCAAAATATATTATTCAGTCATTGTATAAAATACCTTCTTATTCTATCATTGTATAAATTATAGCTTTTGCCCGCGGCTTCGCTCGCGTTAAATTCGGGGTAACACGGTTCCCATTTCCTGATTTGCAGGTACCTGCTACATGTAGTTTTGCCCTTGCGCCTGATTTATTGGAATAGCAAAGCTAAGTTATCCCTTTTCTTCCCTCTTTCTCCCTCATATCTCCTTTCTGTTTAAAAAAAATAGCCTATGACCGTCTCCAGGCCAGCCTACTAATATTATAAATAACGAATGTTTGTAAAGATGGATGTATGAATGTATCGATGGATGTATGGATGTTTGTTACTCTTTCACGTCGAAACGGCTGACCGGATCTTGATGAAATTTGGCACAGAGGTAGATTATGGTCTAGAATAACACATAGAAAACTTTTTTTCGATATCACGCGGGCGCTAGCTAGTATACTATAAAATTAAGCACAGATTAACTATTATATTTTTAACTATTATTTTGTACTCGTGTGCTCGATCGCTACCGCTATCTAACCTTCCGCGTAATCAATACATTTATATATAAAATGCTTAAGCAAAGCACGAAATAAACAATCGTAGGCACATGTTTATTTAATTTGAATTAATTAATTTTGCTTTGATTTCACATATTATATTTATTTGTAATACTTATTTCATTACATTTTATTTGTAAAATGTTGCACGATAATTATGAAATGTACTCTATTCCATTGTTATTTATTTGTTTTTTTTTTTTTCTTACAGGATGCGTTTTTAAAACTTTGTATTCGTATTTCAACCCCTGTTTGTACAACATGCTTGCGATTAACTGATTTGATTTAAATTTATATTTCATACTTGATATCCTGACTGATTGACCAGAGAAGGGAATGGGGGAAGTCCTTGCCAAGTAGTGTGACATAACAATAAACAAAAACCGGCCAGTTGGACTCGCGCACAAAATCCCCCCGTCCCGTACAAAATTGTGACATAAACGGCTATATGTTTTGACTGCGTAGACTGAGAGGGTTGTTTGTCTTTAGTTTTTAATTAATTAATACCTTTGCGCGTTCCCGAGATAAAAGTCTTTTTTTTGCGGATGGGAAATCATCAAATAACTCCCCCGCTCTGGGTGGAGCGGGGGGAAGTGTCAGACTTGTACTGCCTAAAACCCACCCATGTTCCTTCTATTGCCTTTATGTTCCGGAGCCGCGGTATCTCTTTCGAACAACCCGCAAGCCCGGCCTTGACAGACAGACAGATGGACAAAAAAGTGATCCTATATGGGTTACGTTTTTTCTTTTTGAGATACGGTGTCCCAAAAAATAGAATACCCTAGGCATCTGTAGGTTCCTAGTGTTTGAAATAATCGATTTTAAAGATTTCTGATAACACTTGGAATCCGTATGCTAGGCTAGAATATTATATTTCATACTTTGAACTTTACATCAAATCAAATCAAATCATTTATTTCAATTAGACCATTACAGGCACTTTTGAATGTCAAGAAACAAAATGAAACTGCAGTCCCGGTCACAAGGCATAATAACTTGTGAAAGTACTGTAGTTGCCCATTCCAAAGCGTTGATCTCTATGGAGAAGAATGGGCAAGAAACTCCATGGACACTCTTTAAATTATAATATTTTTACGATACGAACATTATATTGAATATCGGATTATATAGATTGTCAGTAACGCATATACAATTGAGAGCGTGTTATAGACAGCTCTATTATTGATAACTGTCCATTTGCCGAAACTACAAAGGACAAATCGTTTTAATTTCGTGCTCTGTGTAGATACAAATGATTACATAAAATATGTTAATCTCATTCATTGTCACTCACTCGTCGATAACCTGACATTTTGTCAGTATTGAATGACTTTTCAGTGATTCGTAAACAGAATATTCGATTTCTGAGGGTGCACTAAAATCATATGAAACGCAACTTCGCGCAGGAAGTGATACAACAAACTTGTATGAACGTTTTCAAACTGGTCCTAATAGCCGGATCCTGCATCCTGTACTGAATTTGCCACAGTGTTACTAGAACTCAAAAGATTTATGAAAATAAAGTTGTAACAAAGAAAGAGGTGTTGCTTATACATAAAAACCTCATTACGTTTATTAAATTAAAGTGAAAATTTCACTATTCATATTTTTGCAATTGAAAAATAACATGTTTCACATTTCAATAGGACCCGTTTCTATGAATTTTCTTTTCATTAAATTCAATTGAGTGAGAAAATTATGCGTCTCAGGCATTTTACTATAGAGGCAAGATTTTATTCATTCAGAACGCTGTCTTAAAACTAGTAATATTGAAGTTAATAATTTGACAACACCCTTTAGTTTGTATTGCTTATAATAAGGAGAGTTCACTAGAGATGACGATGTAGGTTATAAAAGAAAGAGAGACAAGAAAGAAACCTAATTTATTTGACGGGGTCAAGTAAAGGCAAACAGTACAAAAAACTTATTAATCATGTTTTGTTGTGGACCTTACGACTGTGCCAAATAGGTCTAAATTAGCATTCGTGCCAGACAATTAGTGCCTGACTCAAATGGACCTTGGACCTCCAAGTTGGAGGTAAAACATTTATTAAGCAAATGTGATAAAAGTTCTGAAAAAGAAGTCGTCGGTCCTTTTCTTTTTCTTTTGAAGATCTGAGTGTAAATTAGCCAATCTTAAAACCATATTATGGAAGGCAGTAGCTATCTCAATCAGGGAACTGAACTGATTAGACAGCAGAACTTTTCCTTCCAGAAGCGGAGTCCATTTCCTTCACTCGTAATGGGATTCCTTAATCGCTTGCAGCTATCTGTAGCTACCTGTACTACTTGTAGAACATAACTTGAGGGGCACAATTGTTCTGTGGTTTAGAATTATCAGCTTTCTTACCATAAATCTTGAAGAAACGTTTTAAGTTTAACAATTAAACTATGAATTAAAAACAAATAAATCCTACTAATATTATATATGCAAATGTTTGTGAGGATGGATGGATGTATGGATGTTTGTTACTCTTACACGGAAAAACGGCTAAACGGATATTGATGAAATTTGGCGCAGTGGTAGATTATAGTCTGAAATAACATATAAAATCTTTTGATCATCACGCGGGCGAAGCCGCGGGCGCCATCTTGTAATTAATATTTTTCAGAATTATAATTAAAAATAAACCGGCCAAGAGCAGTCGAGACTCGCGTACCAAGGGTTCCGTACAAACTTGCGGCATTATCCTTAACCTTCCTTACTAATATTATAAAAGCGAAAGTGAGTTTGTTTGTTTGTTTGTTACCTCTTCACGCTTTAATGGCTAAACCGATTTTGATGAATTTTGGTACAGAGATAGTTGGGAACCAGGAGACGGACATAGACGGACATAATTTTTTTTGAAAAAAGTGGTTTGTGAGGGAGAAAGAGGGAAGAAAAGGGAAAACTTAGCGTTGCTATTACAAATCAATAAGGCGCAAGGGGAACTGTGTTACCCCGAATTTAACGCGAGCGAAGCCGCGGGCAAAAGCTAGTTAGCCATATCTTTCGACTAACTAGAATTAGAGAGTTGGTTTTCACACACACACAGCACAAAGGGACCACAGATTTGAGTATATGGTTTTAAATTCAACTCGATACCTCCACGCGTTCCCAAGGTCTTGACAGACAGATGGACAACAAAGTGATCCAATACGGGTTCCGTTTTTTCTTTTGAGTTACGGAACCCTAAAAAATTGTATTGAGGTTTATGATTTTCCTGTTGATTTTTAAAACATACATTTAGCCTCCCAAGTAACCTACCAAGGAAGAAGCCATAATGATATGCCTACCTAGCTCATGCCGATCGAAAGAAGGAGTTTATACGTCGTATTTCGCAAAGAACAACAAAGTCTGTGATTGTGACTCAGCCTACACGACTTTGGTATAATAGCCGAAATCTTGCCAAAAGGAATATTAAAATGAACAACATATTTTGGCATAGAACACACTCTTCGTAGCGAATTGATGACATAAAGTTCAAATATTTTGGTCATCAAGTGGTGAGCAAAAGAAAGAACATGGTTGGTTTTAGTCGGTACAAGTCTGACATTCCCTTCTGCTCGGCTCGTAACGGTAGAAGTCATTTGATGGTTTACCATCCGAAAAAAAGACTTGGGTATGCCGTGGAAAATGAAAGGAGTGCCGTTGTGTGTGGCAAGATGTGCACGCAATGCAAATGCACTTAAGATTTGAGCCGTCCATTATACCCGCCTCTGTAGAGATTGTCTTTGCTCCAAAAGATTGCGAACAAAGCAACATACGTTCTGTGGCGATACATAGCAAATCAATTCAGAAATCACCTCTATCCACGATCCAGCCGATCTTTATTTAAAAAAACATTTACAGTATTTTTAAAACGAAAGTTTAATAAAAATTGCCCGGTCTTCTTTTTCCTTTTCCAAATACAATTTTGGCAAAAACTGGTAGCTTTAAAGTTAGGAGATTGGGTCTAGATGGCATGCTGCCAACAGAGCTGACCAGAATCTACGCTGTACAGCGATGCGAAATATTTACTTTACGAACACGTTTTCGAAATATCGGGGAAAAGGTCTTGGTTTAGAACATTTTGAACTGAAAATATCTGTAATATACGTGATTGTTGCTAGCTTCCTGCTGGACATTTAATATGCAGGTAAAAAGTTAAAATCATCCTCACCGTTCATTTCAATTTATTTGTGGCTGGCGCAGCATGTAATCTTTTTTCATACGTCTCTGTTCTCATCAGAAACCTCCTTTCTTGCCATATCACCCTTCACGTATTCCATCCATTGTTTCTTTCGTTTTCTTCTATACTTAAAGCCATTCATATTAACACTCAAAAACGCCACATATGCACATGTGAAACCAACGCGTTTCACAAGTGCATATGCGCTAAATGAAATTTTAATTGTGAAATGTTATTACTCGATTGACGATTTTCTTAATGATGATTCTTTAACTAATTGACATTATTCTGACTGACATAACAAATTAAATCCTGGCTGACTTTCCTTTTTATTTTTGTTTAAAATTATATAGCATTAATTTATTTTTCTTTATTACTGTGACCACGCTGACATTTTTTAATTTCTTTCTGGATTCCAGTAATCTGCCACATTTGCAAAGAAATAAATGATTTGATTTGAAGTGCATACCAAAACAGTCAATCAACTTTTTAACGCCATTTTCAGACTTTCGCTTATGTGTTTACATCCCCTTTAGCATTGTCATCCCAGCTATATGCGAATACCCTTCGTTCACCCCTTTTGTCACCCAACATTCTGATCCATACAAGACAGTAGGTCTAAACATTGTTTTATAAATATTCCCCTTAAATTTAAAGGAATGCAGGAGTTTCAAACTGTTTCCGTGATTACTCCGATCTATTTCGCCATAATGCTTTTCTTTGCGAAAAGTAAATAGTGTGCTCTTATCTATTGTATATAACATAGAATATTACTGACTCACTCAATCTTAGAAACTAAAAATGTTAGAAGTGTTTTTGCATGGGGTATTCTTTGAGGACGTGATCACTAAGGCGGGATTTTGTAAAATTTGTTCGAAAGAGATACCGCGGCCCCGCAACAGAAAGGGCAATAGAAGGAACATGGGTGGGTTTTAGTCAGTACAAGTCTGACACTGGGTGTCAAAGTTTGAATGGGAGAGCGCGATTCCTCGGCTGGATTGACTTGAAATTTTCACGTCATGCTACGATACTAAGGAACTGAGCTACGGGTGCAACCGTTGGGCACAGCTAGAATTTGATACAGGTCAAACTACGTCCTGGAAGGACAAATACGGACTTTTTGGTGATGTTCATCAAAAAGATCAGGTAGTGTAGTTCTCACAACTGGCGAGCGTGTTTGAATGTGAACAATGCAAAAAGGAGTACCTATGTAGGAATAAATTGTAGTAGGTGACGTTCTGTCTTGGCTGACTACACACGGGAATAAGGTGCGAGTTAATGTATGTATGTAGGTTAAACTAAACGTGTCGTACGTACCAAACCACTCTTTTCTGTTTTATTTTTACCCTGTCTGGAGTTTTTCTAAAAGCTCGCTTATCCCGACATAATTTCACTCCGACTGCGAACACTGAACACTGAAAGTTATCATAGTACATTTGTCAGAGACTGGTTTGACGACCTACATTTTGCAGAAGCTAGGAAGATACTTACAGCCAATAATCAAGAGTTTCTGCGACATTGCGTGCCTTGATTCATTCAAGTAGTTGCTCAGAAATATCTAAAGCATATAAAGAAACCATAGGGAAATCATAACTAAATCCAATTGTCCCATAATTGTCTGTCGCGACACCCTCGCAGTAGTGGAGATTGTTGTTATATTAAGATTAAGTTTTTTTTCTTATAAAAGTATCGTTTGTGTTTTCAGTTGTTTTTATTTGTGGGTTTTTTGGGTCAGGGTATGGTTCAGATTTTCTAATCGTTGCACGGATGATTAATAAAGGAACTGGTATCGTGAAGTATTGTGTGCAAAATTTTGCCTCTTGTTACCCCTCTAGGGCAAAGTCAAAAGGAATGAGGATACGGTTGGTGCAATGGCTGAGCGATCGACTGCTGAGCTGCGTGTCGCAGGTTCGACCCCCGCACGGAACAAATATTTGTATGACCTGCAGATAGTTGTTGCAGGTCTGGCTATTTGTGTATGTGAGTTTAAATGTTTGTAAACGCACCCACGATAGAAGAAAAATTCCTAGTGTATGGCAAAGTTCTTCAAAAAAAGGATTAACAGGATTAAAAAGAGGATTAAGTGTGAACAGAAAGCACACTAACCATATCATGTTTATGTTGCATTTGTGAGATGTCCGCACAAATGAAACGGACAATATTATTATATAATAAAACTTTTTTCTTTTACTCTTGAGTGGCTTTCGCTGATTGTTTGGAAGTTTGTGGTACCTAATAAGTAAGGCCTAATGATTAGATTTGATTCACCGTCTTCCTCTAGGCACGTCTAGAATATCTCAACGAAGTTAGTGAGTACTTTGGTGATTGCCCCGGGCTAACACTTGGCCCTTTGAGCGAATTGGGCCGAGGTCTCTTTGTAAATGGAAACAGTGGCTTTGTGAGTTTATTTAAGGGTAGGACATTAGTGAAGCCTAAATGTCCTTGGCACAGGAATGTTAAGATTAGCACAATCAAAGGCTCTGGGCGGAGAGGAAAAGAGGGTCAGACTTGTATTGACTAATACCCAGCCCATGTTCCTTGCTCCTTTTTTGCCGGTTGTATTCCGGCGTGGTATCTGTTTGGAACAAAACCAACCCCGGCACGCAGTGGTGTTAACGGGACTCTCAGATTTACTAACATATCTTTGAGGCGCGCATGGAACATTAACGCGCCGTGGACACGGCAACCAAAGGCCCTAGATCCAGATTTGTTGAAGTCAGACTGTGCATCATGATGTGTCTTTGTATATGAATAATCTAAAAAAAACATATGAATAAATTCCAGCCCTGATACTCTTACTGATTGTATGACAATAAATAGTTCACGCCTAAATCAAATTATAATTGTAAAAGACAAGGACAGGAAAATGTTGAGTCAGCAAGGTAGCGGGACCTCGCCCAGTCGTTTCAGTGTCACCATTCATTGGATTAATTGATCTGTTTTATTGTAAGATCGACAGGGAGTCGAGGTTATTGTAATATACCGTAAAATTTCCTGCTCTCTACTTAAGTTTTTAAACTCCAATACTTGTTCCAAAACTGAACCCCACAAATTGAGCAATTATTCAAAAAAAGAATCCAAGCAAGCATGAAATTAGCAGCACAAAAGACGTTCCTTTTATCTTGCACCATAGAATAAATTCTCAAAAGAAACTGGAAACATTTCGATTATAAATAAACCCGGAGGCTGTACCAGAGGCGTTTTCATTAGCTCTTAGCTTGTGTGATGTGGGAGATCCGAGCACAGTGGGCAGAATTGTTGACATAACTTTACCCTACTAACTTTTTTTTTCTGTCTGGCTCGGCCACTGTTCATTTTCCGTCGCTCACAATTCGTAAATAAATGGATCTCGTTTTTCCAAGATGTAATTCGGTTATGTAAATAAGATATTGTTATAGTCCTGTCGTGTCTTAATGGGTAAGACTCAAAGAGGACGTGGGTTTTGTGAGGGAAGTTGCGGAAAACTAAGGAAAAAGTATGGCATTATGTGACTCTATGGACTATGATCTTTTCATGATTTTAAAAGAATATTCATAATGTCTATGGATGATACCGATTGTGCTTGTTGCAAACAATATAACTAAATTGCTTTAGAAAAATTGCAAAAACTACCAGCAATTGAAACAATCTTTTATTTTTGTTTCACTTGTCTGTTGTCTGTCAGTCAGGTTTTTGGGCTGAAATTTTACTAGCATATGTTTTTAGCATGTCAATGCAAAATAATGATGACATAGAACTGTACAAGATGGGAGAGAAGGTGACCATAGGAACTCTGTTATAAAACGCATACGCGAGATTTCGTGACATTAGATGACAAGACATTTTTAGTGATATATTGATAAGGTTAGACTATATTTTCAATTTATTAAATTAGGTACACTTATTACTGATCTCATATTTTACGACAGCAAAAATACTCAGTCATGATTGTACACATCGTGGTAACGTTCAAGATTTAAAAATAACGGTTTATCTAATAACTGACAAATGCTTGCACTGACTGGACAGGTCCACTCAAT
Source organism: Ochropleura plecta (assembly GCA_905475445.1). Classification (NCBI taxonomy): domain Eukaryota; kingdom Metazoa; phylum Arthropoda; class Insecta; order Lepidoptera; family Noctuidae; genus Ochropleura; species Ochropleura plecta. Next base: position 6,748,932 of record FR997735.1, read on the forward strand.
CTGTGTGGTGCTTTCTTAAAAAGACCATTACACTGATTTGCATAGTCCTTATGTAAGTTGACCAAGATTTTTGTCTGAACCTTAAAAGAGACTATGACCTTTAAGTTTGTTTCGGTTTTTTCTTCTCAGAGTAGTCGGGTACGAAACACCAGCCTCATCTAGTTTTATAAAAAAGACCTGTAAGTGTTTGTGAAAACCTACTTGCAAAATAATCATCATTTATCATTTAATGTCGCCTGCATATTGCTACAGCAATAACAGTATAAATATGACAGTTAGAAATATTCTCTAAATCTAGGAAGAATGTGGGTGTCATCGAAGAACCCTGACTAGCAGCAGCCAGGCAGGCTAGGTACATTATAATAAAACAGTTGAGTTTTCTGCGTACATCCACGCTTCGTACTTAAACGTAGCCAATAAAGTTTCAGATTATAGACGATTTTATGAACTTTATTCCTAGCCCGTTTTCCGCTCACAATAAAAGCGCCTAAGGATGCGAGTAGGCGTGGAATTCATGGCCACAGGAAAGTACACGTAATAAAATATGCTGCGTATGTAATATACAGCAACAACGTGGTGTAAAGATGGCTGATCGATCGATGACCGAAATTTTAATGATCGTCTGACCTTGGCTGTGGTTCTATTTCGATCAGGCACCTGTATTGTACTTACTTTAATATTCCAATCACAGAAAAATCGAAATACTTAGTTCCCATGATCTAGTTGGTAAGTAATGCTGTCTATCTATTCTGTAGCCTAGCGGATTAAAGGTTAACCCTGAGGTTGAACCTGACTGAGTTCACTAATTAACATAGTTCCTACAAAAAAAAGATTTACGGTTATGTTATCTCTGACTTTACATTCAGTCAAAAAAGTATCGGGAATGGATGATTTGTTTATGGTTCCAAATTATTTTTTTTGTTTTTTTTTTGTAGTTGTTAGATTGGCACAACTGTTTTCCATTTTGGCGCGGAGTTTGAGTTGCATCTGTTATTTATATTAAATACAGTGCTGGTTTTAGTAATATCATATATAGTGTGTATTAGACATGGGTAGCTCGCGAATGAGAGATAAAATTGAACTAGCTCTTTAGTTACAATCTAGCTCCCAGTCGCTCAGTCGTTCACGGAATAATAATAATAATAATAAATATCTTGGGACAACTCACACACGGCTATCTGATCCCAAGCTAAGCAGAGCTTGTGTTATGGTAACCAGACAACTGATATACATACTTATATAATTTATAAATACATACATATTATAGATAAATCACACCCAGACACAGAACAAACAATCATGCTCATCACACAAAGTTTGTCCTGGGTGGGAATCGAACCCACGACCTCCGGCTCAGCAGTCAGGGCCACTAACCACTAGACCAACAGGCCTGTCAATAGAATAGCTCACTAGTTCTTTTAGCTCAACGGCTCATTGACTCTATACTCTCATACTCTGTGGCTTTGCGAGTTACGAGTGGTACCGACAGCGGCCCGACAATGTCCGAACTTCCCCGACGAACAGGTGAACGATTTCGCATGTCGCTCACTGACCAACTCTTCGGCTCAATACAATACATCATTGTAAAATATGATGATTTTTAAAGAAATACGCTAATCTAAATGATAACGTCCATTCATTACAATAAACTATCAATTAGTTAGCTTTTCAAATATTATTCATCTAGATTGACAGTCCTTAGCCTGTTCAAGTACCTATGAAGGAAAATCATTGGCTTTCATAATTTATTTATTTGTATTAAAAACAAAACAACCCAATGAATCTAATTTTATCTATAGCTCGCAACTGAGATAAATGAACTACAGAACTTTAAAGATTATAAAGAGCCACTGAGCTAGTTGTATCGTTTAACTTGCGTAAAGTAATTCGGCTCAATTTGATCTGTAGCTCGCAAGTAAATCAATTGAGCTGAAGAAGTGAAGAGTTAAAAGAGTTATTCGGTGAGCTAAAGAGCTAAAAGAGCGATATAGCTCTTTTGATCAAAAGAGCTGTATCTCTCTTTTCTTTTCAGTGAGCTACATTTCGCATGTCTAGTGTGTATTGCGAATTTCATAATGGACAAAAATATCGAACAAAGTGTTTGTCTTAAATTTTGCATCGCCAATGGAATTTCGTGTTCGGAGTCACTGAAAATGTTACAGAAGGCTTACGGTGAATCGACTTTATCAAAAACTCGTGCTTATGAGTGGTTCAAAGCGTTCAAAAGCGGTCGAGATGTGATGGAAGATTTGCCTCGCTCTGGTAGGCCGTCAACGTCTGCAACTGAAGTTAACATCGCAAAAGTGAAGAAAATAGTGACTGAAAATCCCCATTCAACTCTGAGAGAGATAGCCGCCGAACTTTCTGTATCTCACGAGTCGATCCGTACCATTGTAACTAATCATTTGGGTATGAAACATGTTGCTGCTCGGCTAGTCCCAAAAGATCTGAATTTTCTCCAAAAACTCAATCGCATGAAAGTCGCTGAGCACATGCTAGAACGAGTCAGTTCGGACCCAACATTCATGAAACGCATTGTTACTGGTGACGAGACGTGGGTTTACGAGTTTGACATGCAAACTAGTCAACAAGCTTCGGAGTGGCGCCTTCCAACTGAACCGAAACCGAAAAAACCATGCCAAAGTCGATCAAAAGTCAAAGTCATGTTGACTGTTTTCTTTGACTATCGCGGTGTTGTGCACTCTGAATTCTTACCGGAAGGTCTAACGGTAAATAAAGAATATTATTTGAGCGTTATGCGGCGTTTAAGAGAGCAAATTCGACGAAAAAGGCCAGATTTGTGGAAAGAAAATTCTTGGATTTTGCACCACGACAATGCGCCTTCGCACAAGGCTATCATTGTGAACGAATTTTTGACCAAACACTCAACAAATACCATCCAGCAACCACCATATTCACCAGATATGGCTCCTGCTGACTTTTTTTTTTCCTAAACTCAAATTACCACTTCGTGGCACCCGTTTTCAATCGATAGAAGACACAAAGGAGAATTCGCGGCGAGAACTGAACTCAATTCCGGAAGCAGCGTTTAAAAAATGTTTTGATGAATGGATTATTCGTTGGCGCAAGTGTATCGTTTCTAAAGGATACTTTGAAGGTGATAAAATAAATTTGGATAAATAACAGACATTTTGTGTATTATTGATCTTATCCCGGTACTTTCTTGAAAGAGTAGTACATTAAATGAAAACTAGAGATTTACTAACTACCTACTTTATGCCTGTTTGTATGTCTGAGGTTAAAAATGTTTGTGAACGCACCCAAAATAGAGGAAAATGTCCTAGAGACGGACAAAGTTTAAAAAGAAAAAATGTTTATCTACCTCGAATGTATTGATTTAATGTCTAATACAATATGTTGATTTGCATCCTCGTCAAAATTTAGGAGGTGCTAGTAAAAGTCATAAATAATCAATGAAAATTACGGTACCTGATCAATAATAATATACGGCGCTTTTATGATCTGTCTCTGTGTGTTTAAATTTAACAGTATTACAGAATATTTCACTTCAAAAGTAGAGAATCACCTACAGAACACACAGAACAGTGTGCGTGAGCGTCGGCGCATACGTATCATACAGCGGCATGCACGCACCTGTGTGCACTTACCGATTTCTGAAAATACGAAAAAAGTAAAAAAAAAAACCTACTTATTTTATTATCGATTCGGGTCGAGAATCATTAGCATAGTTACGACCTTGAATTTGACGAGGATGCAAAACAACACGCTGTATAACGTCTAACTGAAAAATTGTCATCCAAATTTTATTAAAAAGCGTTGGATATTACAAAAGTAATGTCATTATGAAAGAGCTCGAGAATCGATACTCGGAAAATACCATACAACGAAACACCAGATCCCAAAGGATCAGGCAGAGATGAACTTAATAGTACACCTACATTCCTCTGGACGCTCTTATTGTGCACGTCTTTCTACATCGTTCTCACATATTTGTATAATAATCTCAACATTAATGATGTAAATACGATTTTGTAATCCTAACTTGAACATTACAAATACGAAAGTGAGTTTGTTTGTTTGTCACGTCTTCACGCCTAAATGGCTAAGCCGATTTTGATGAATTTTCGTATAGAGATAGTTGGGACTCTGGAGACGGACATAAGCAAATTTTTTTTAAAGTGAGAAATGAGCGAGAAAGAGGGAAGAAAAGGGAAAACTTAGCTTTGCTATTACAATAAATCAGGCGAAAGGGAAAACTACAGGTAGCAGGTACCTGCAAATCAGGTAAGGGGAACCGTGTTACCCCAAATTTAACGCGAGCCAAGCCGCGGACAAAAGCTAGTAATATTATAATTTAAAAGAGTGCCCATGGAGTTTCCTGCCCATTGTTCTCCATAGAGATCAACGCTTTGGAGTGGGCAACTACAGTACTCACAAGTTAGTATGCCTTGTGACCAGGACTGTAGCTTTATCATTTTATTTATTGACATTCAAATGTGCATGTGATGGTCTAATTGAAATAAATGCTTTGAGTTTGAGTTTCCGCCAGATGTTTTTAAGTCCCACGTAATAGAAGGTGAGCCTATTTCCATCAACCGGGCAACTAAAGTCGACTACTGAGAAATGCCTAATAGAAAACCCAATTAGTGTTGGAGTACATAATGGGCATAATTTTCAGTATGTTTCCAAATGATATATTTTTAGTCTAGGCACGTATTTACTACTCTCTGCAGATAATTCAAATGGGCCTTTTAGTAGATTGTTCTGCTTTTAGGAACATTAAATTAATGTACTTTAAATCTGGTAATCAATTCTACTTAAGTAATAATAAAATGTTTATCACCATAAACAAATTACAGCCTAATAGAAATTGGCGTTGGTTCTGTTCTTGTTTTTTTTTTTAATAATAATTATCTGTTTACTCCAACACAAACTTAAAGCATTTATTTCAATTGGATCGTTACAGGCACTTTTGAATGTCAAAAACCACTACTATTTTATACTGCTTCGTTGGTCTTGTAATTTAATTTCCAGGTAGGAAAGTAATTTGCTTTAGGAATTTGTGTTCTGAATGATCCACAAACAATTAAAAAAAGGTATAAGTCATGGTTTCTATGACTGCTTTAAAACTAATACTTGTAGTTTAGAATTTAGCCTTATGTGCAGTCAAAACAACTTTAGGTCATCTACGTGATTGCTTTATACGCATATATATAATGTATGTATATGATCATCATCTTACTTACATGCAGCAGAGCATTATTTTTTGGGCTAAAAGTTATCCCAAAAATCGTTTCATAAGTTTTGGTATCGGTAAATTAAATACCTTTTCATAACTTTACACGCTTTAACCCTGTCCATCCCTCATTAGTAGAATTAGTAGTATTAAATAAAAAAAAACCTATTTGCTAGAAATACATTGATTAAAAGAAAAGATCTTATATCCTAAAAAGTTCTGCTTGCAAGCAGCCGTGCAAATTATTTGTATTCAATTAAACAATTAAAAGAAAAGAGTTATATCTGGGTGTGAAAAAATCAAGCAGTACCGCCACTGCCGCCGTGCCCTTCAAGGAACAAACTGCTATTATTGACGCGCGTTCGTGAAACGGAACAGCTATATTTACTTTATGAGTAAGATGATAAAAAGCGTCTATTAGTAGCTCACATAGCACCCATTAGCGGTGCACTTACCGAGAACACATTGCACCTCCTTTATTAACGAGCAGTGTACATCGAATATGACGATAAAGAGGAACCCTTGATTTTTGTTTGTTCGCGTGGTAAGGACTTGAACAACACCATGAACAAAGAGTATAATAATAATATGGGAGAAGAGAGCCCTCTTGTGCCATTTCGAAGCATACAGTTTTGAAACGCCATCTACATTTCTTAACGGGAACTAAGGCTCTATAGGTAGCTATATTTATGAGTGTATGTATGTACCTACGTATATAGGTCCGTACAGTTTTGTTTTATTTTGCAATAGTAAGTAGTTTTTTTGGTGGATGCGATTTGCAATATCTTTACCAGTATCTTTACATCCAAAAGCGTAACCGTGAGGCATTGTATCTATTTTGATAGACACACACACACAGCACAAAAAAGCGTCTTTTCGCAAAAATACCAATATAAAATTGCTAGCCTCAGCGACGCCGCGACGTAGCGGCTGTAAAACATTAGTTTCCGGGTAGTAGTCCAACAACGGGACGGAGGAGAAACTCAACTCGATGTCTGATCAAAAAATGGACATACGAAACAAAAAAGCGTAGACGCAAGTTGCGGCGTCCATGTTTTGTGATGTTGCCAGATTATTTCGCACAATAACAATTTCCGTGATTAGGTTGCCATAATTGATAAGACTAGATAGAAATAGAATTTAATAATATGATAGTAAGGCTCTAAAATGTTACAATTGTTCTCTAGAAAAATATTTTGAATTATATTAGAGAACTCAATTATTTGATTTTGTTATTTGTTTTAAAGCAGATCACGGAGACATCTGTTGATGTTATTAATAGTTTCTCTGTTAAGAAAAGTAGATGGCGACTCTTTCTATACTAAGGTTGTACTTGTTCTAACTGTGCCCCCCCTGACCATGAAGGTTTAGTTAACGTGTCGGACCGGACTTCAGACTGGCTGCGGATATTATTACTTACAAATCTTCTTTTTTATATCTCTTCGATATCTTTTTGTTTCAAGTAAGACCTTATTATTTGTTGGCGTGTGTTTTTATTCTATTCTAAACAAAAAATACCATCTTGTAGTCTCTAAACTCCAGCAAAAAGCAGTTTTATCATTCAACACACGTTAGTCACAGACTCCCATTTAGTCAATTATATAACAAAAGCAAATCTATACGAATAACGTGTTCTATTCAACACGTATCTCACTCAACGAATCAACGAAGCGAACGAACCAAGTAAACGATAATATCCATCTTCCTTTACACAAACATCTTCGGTTAGATTCGTCTCACGTGGGTTGGGTCCTCGAACTTGTATCATAATTCAATATATGAAGGTTCAAGTTCCAAATAATTGGAATCAGCATAAATGGTCACCGTGTAATGGACTAATGGTGATGACTGTTCGGATGGAGTCGGGTCTCTTCGGGTCCCGAGCGCTGAAGTTTTTCTACGACTATTATGCTGTCAGTGTTTTTTTATAGCTCTGTGCTTAAAACCCACCAACATATTGTTATACTTGTTTTCGGCAAGTACCTCTTACTTGTTTAAAACCTGTTGGCATTGTTTGAGATAATAATATGTTATTGTTAACTATTTTCTTGACCTTTTTAAAATATTTGTGCAATATTGTGTCGCTATATGTGTGATAAATATATGATAATTGATGTTTATTTTGCAAGTAGGTTTTACGAGCACTTTTTTGTTTAAAAACTAGACGAGGCCGGTGTTTGGTACCCAATTACTCCGAGATGAAACAGCCTAAACAAACTCACGGGTCACAATCTTATAAGGCAAAAATCTTTTATCAATTACACGAAGAACAATACCAAATAAGGACATTTTACACAAATGCTCTTTTTTGATATTGTTCATCGGTCGTTTATCATTATATATCTCCAACTGCCCGAATATCGTTAAAACAAACAAAACAAAAAATAAAGAAATGACCCACATGGTCCACAACTCCACACATTCACAATTGCGTGTGTGGTGATTTAACTATGTGTGTCTTCAAATCGAATATCCTTTATTGAGTAGGTACATGTTGTATACAACGCACAACTTTTAAAAAAGGAGGAGATTATGTGGTACCGCCTATTTATTTTACATGTTTTACACTTATCCGTGATTTCATGTAGGAGGCAAGCCCACTCAAATTCAAAGCATTTATTTCAATTAGACCATTACTTTTGAATGCCATGAAACAAATTAATGAACACACACAGTACCAGACACAATGCAAAATAACTTGTGAAAGTACTGTAGGTGCCCATTCCAAAGCGTTAATGTCCATGGAGAAGAATGGGCAAGAAACTCCTTGGACACTCTTTTAAATCATATTATTTTTACAAGATCATGAATTTATCATTCATGTTGAGATTATACAAATATGTGAGAACGATGTAGTTAGTCGTACACATTAAGAGCGTCCAGAGTAAAAGCAAAAATTAATTAAAATAAACCGTGGTACTAAAGTGACGACCAGTCCCAACTGACAGCGCCCGTTCACCAACATGACGCATGGATCAGCCCCATTCAGCTCAACCATTTTGAAGTATTGACATCAATCTAGAATTCCGTATAACTATACTAATGATATAATTCTGTATTTTTTTTATTTTCAGGTCAGTGAAATGGACATCATTTATGGTAAGCCGGTGCCAAGATAGATCGTCTAACTCCAAATTGAGGCTAGACCATCGACCGTCGTAGATTTTGTTAGAGGTTTGTGAGTAAGGAGCTGCTGTGGTTGGCTACGTTCCTATATATACCTGTAAATGTGGCACACTTATGTATACAATAGAGGTAGAGAGAGTAAAGGCTATTGGTGCGATGCTGTATGTATACACTATCTAGTAGAAAATCCGACCTCCCAACGATAGATAGACAGACAACTTTGGTAGGAAATGCTATTCGTCGGCGTCGATAAGTATTTTTTTTAAACAGCCAGACCCGGGATAACAACCTGTAGGTCATACAAATATTTGTTCCGTGCGGGGATCGAACCCGCGACACACAACGCAGCAGTCAATCGCCCAGCCACTGCGCCAACAGTGCCATCAAACAAGATATTGAATAGTAAGTAAACGTAAAAGGTTAGATTTTTCTATTTGTAGTGTCTACAACTAAAGATAGATAGGTTATTCTAAACGGCCGTATATCAGTAAAGACACGTTAGGTTGCCGACTGTATCGACTGCTGTTACTATAGTTGTCTGAAATGAAGAACTTTCAATTCTTAATTTAAAAAAAAGACCAAAGTATTATATTTTTTAATTTCTCAATAAGATCCTTCTTACGTCGACCTTCTTATGTCGATATGGTGTGCAGTCGAAGGTTAAATATTCAATCTGACTGAGAAAGCACACGTTGCACGTCGTTAGTACGTTAGTGTTCTATTATGCAGTCAAGTTTTCATAATCTCCTCCATTTTAAAATCTTTTATAAATAGACAGGAAGTCATGATATTGTAGTGATTATCATACGAGCTTCATATTCGTGGTGTGAAAATAGCATTTGTACGCTCGACGACCAATCCAGCTAAACGAATCCAATATTTGAAAATCTCACATTGAACGGGAAATCAATACAAATCGAGGTTATGTTATACTGGATACTATTGCTTGATGTGACGCTTTGTGTACATAGCATATCGACGCACAGCTGCCAACGATGCTGGTATAATTAGATATTTAATAGCGCTTTTTACTCACAATACGTGGTGACTGTCGCTAGTCGCACGCCCTACAAATATCATAACACCATTAATATATCTTTATTTCTCTCGTGTAAGGCGAGCCTATCCTTGCCGGGGTTGCGGGTCGTTCGAAAGAGATACCGCGGCCCTAGAAAATGAAGGAACATGGGTGGGTTTTAGTCAATACAAGTCTAACACTCCTAGAGCGGGGAAAGTTATTTGTTTTGTTTTTCCATCCGCAAAAAAGGGACTGTCCAAAACATCGATAAAAAAAATGGAAAACGCTTGCAGTTATAGAAGCGGTTTCATCAGAGAAATAGAACTTGTCAGAAAGAGCTATACATACACGTATGTCATATATGTACATTTTGTATGTCAACTAGACTAGGTTCTAGTCAGTAAAAGTCTGACACTCCCCCCCGTTCCGCCCAGAGCGGGGTAAATTATTTGGTAATTTCCCATCCGCAAAAAAAGACGTGCCTAATGGCATTGGTCTACGTGAGATTGTCGAAATAAAGTTATGTCCGACATGCAAACCTAACCTAGAACCTTTTTGTTCAGCCTGAAGTTTCGATTAATCTCTCTTCTAATATATAAAATTCTCGTGTCACAATGTTTGTTCCCATACTCCTCCGAAACGGCTCGACCGATTCTTATGAGATTTTTTATTTATATTCAGTAAATTAGAGAATCAGCTACTATCTATCTTTCGAACCCCTTAGTGAGAAGGGGACCTGAGCAGCGGGTGAAACCGCTTGACACAGCTAGTAAACCTATAAGCCATTAATAGGTTTCTAAAAATAGTTACCTAAAAATAGTAGGTAAGTAATGATGAATATTTAGATTCTTGCATCAAAATGGTAGCATTATTTCAACTTCAATAGAGATTGCTTTCAGTGACATGACTGTTAATGGTTGTTATAACAGTGTTTTAAACGTTCTGTTAATGTGTCTACATTATTTATACATAGAAACTATTAAAAGCAGGTTCAGTGATTTCAAACCAATGTTTAAGGTCAATGCTCAAAGAGGGAGAGAAAGAACTAAGAAAATATGGATGGATTGTGTAAGGAATGATATGAAGGAGAAAGGAGTAAATGATGCCGTGATGACTAACAGGAGAGAATGGAAGAAAAAACGTGTTGTGGGGCAAGGGCAGGAACATTATGATGATGTTTAAGGTCAAAATAATCGGACGCAGCGGATAGATGTTTTAAACGACAGTGCACACTTATCAATGATGTGCAATAGTTTGTTTTCGTCCAGATTTGATACCTGGAGCCGGTCCTTGAAGTATATGACTGATCGACTGCGCGTAGTCAACACACATAAATGGCCATGCTAAGAATTCTATCATGAAGAACTTGACATAAAATTCATATTTCAATGCTTTACGAGTTTGTGTAATGCGCGTGTGTGTAATAAACGGTTCACCCTTGTTTGGTCGAACAACGTTTGATACAATATTACTAAATCGAACAACGTTTAAGAAAATCATCACTTAGTATAATATCGTTTGACAGAATTTTCAGTTCGTCGAATATTTATTTGCTATAACAACATTTGTGCTAATGATCAAAAGGTATAATGTTCATTTGATGTAATGTAATATTCATTTAGCATATTATTCATTTACTATAATATTCATAATCTCCGCCACCCTCGACCATGCAAAGAATATTTTAAGGTTTGGTTTAGTGCCATTTGAGTTAGGCTAGAACTGTGCCCATTAAACATGAATTTTAGGTCAAAAGAATATATGCATAAAATTAGTGCATTTGAAAATTCGGTGAAATGAAATTTGTTCAAATGAAATTAGTTCAAATAAATAATTATGCAAAATAAAAATTTACCAATGAATTATTCGGTCAAATGAATAATTCTACGAAATGACTTTATTGCAACTAAAATTCGCCGAAGTGATTTTCGACGAAACATTGTTCGACCAAACAAGGGTGAACCGTAATAAACACCGCAAGGGATCAGCATCGGCACAATTGGAGCCGTTATGGATTCTTTCTTTTTGACTCTACATAGTAGTTTATACACTTACATAATTGCAACGTACTCAACTGGCTTACATAGACAATAGCTAGGTTAAGTGCAATATATACATAACTAGATGTGCCCAGCTATTTTACGGCTGCTCAGCTCTTGAATGTCGTACCGTGAAGTTATATAGCACACTAATCCTTATCCTTACTAATATTATAAAAGCGAAAGTGAGTTTGTTTGTTTGTTGTTACGTCTTCTCGCCTAAATGGCTAAACCGATTTGATTTTGGTATAGAGATAGTTGGGACTTTGGAGACAGTCATAGGCCATTTTTTTTTAAAAAGATTGAGATATGAGGGAGACAGAGGGAAGAAAAGGGAAAACTTAGCATTGCTATTACAATAAATAAGGCGCTAGGGTAAAAACTAAAAGTAGTAGGTACCCGCAAATCAGGAAAGGGGAACTATGTTACCCCAAATTAAACGCGAGCGCAGCCGTGGGCAAAAGCTAGTAAAATTATAAATGCGAAATTTTGTGAGGATGTATGGATGTTTGTTACTCTTTCACGTCAAAACGGCTGAACGGATCTTGATGAAATTAGGCACAAAAGTAGATTATGGTCTGGAATGACACATAGAATACTTTCGATATCACGCGGGCGAAGCCGCGGGCACCAGCTAGTAGCACATAAATTTCGTGAAATAATGCCTACGCAAAATTTAAAGTCAAGCCAACCAAGGAATGGCGTTCTCCCTTACAAACTTTGCCACCCTGTTTCACCCCCTTAGGGGTTGAATTTTGCAAAATCCCGTTTTAGTGAGCCCCTACGTTCTAAAAGGATTCTCCATGCAAAATTTGAGATTCCTAACACTTATAGTTTCTGAGATTTCGTGATGAGTGCGTCAGTGATTTCCGCTTTTATAAATATCGATAATGGCGTCGCTTCAGTGTGGGATCAGCTAGTTACAATAGATAATGCATGGTTTGAAATTGGCGGCTGTGACTGGGTCGGAAGCATTTTTTGTTTGTTTTTGATGATATTCAAAAGTGCTTGTTATGCTCGAATTGAATTAAATGCTTTGAGTTGAGTTTGAGGCAATCGCGTATAAGTATGCTCATATACTGTAATACGAGTGTAGGGGAATGAAATGGTTGTTTTACGTCCATCATCTTGCCAAAGGCTGGATTGAAAATATTTAGCCGCTCCAGTATCAATAGAATATAGTAGGCATTTACCTAATGTTAAAGGGACATATTGGTAAATAGATATTATAAAATTCCACAACGTTCATTACGTTATTTTCTTTGATAAGTTGATGAATGTTCCAAACAAATTAATCAAAGGATTGGAATTCCTTTAAAATCCTTTAGAATGTGATAGAAAGTTTGATCCGTTTGTCAAAGATAGGTAAACTATGTTATAGATAACATTAGTCATTGGTTGTGTTCAATTTAAAATACCTTCAGTTATTAAGATGTCGTGATGGCCCAGCGGTTTTTCAATTAATATGTACACTTTCTAAAGTTTATCTTAGACATCACAGAAATCGGTGAAGAAAAACATCTTAAGGATACCTGGACTTTATAACTAATATAAGTCTGAAATCGCCAATCCGTCTAGAGCAAGAGCGGCGATCAATGCTCGTTCCTTCTCTATTGAGAAAAGGCCATTGGCCAGGAGCGGGATCGTAACTACTATTATATTTATTAACGAGTACATATTAATAAAATTGGTTTTAAATAATAATAAACATTATTTACGTTGCGACTAATACAAATATATATTACCTATTAGCTACCATTACAGTAACACCGATATTTTGTTTTAGAAAACAAACACGCCAGCTGTAATATATTATTTGACAAATTGGTTGTTAAATAGTCACTATGATTTATGAGTTCTGACTCAGTATCGCTCAGACATAAAATATGAGTGATCACTCACACGCGAGAAATATAGGCCATCCCGAATGAAGTAAAATGGGATAATGCATAATTATGACAGTATTCGTTTTTATGAGAGTTTGATTATTTTTTTGTTTATTGATTTGTACACATTTGATTTTACATTTTTTATATATTTATTAATAAAAATATAAAAAAAAAACATTTAAAAATATAAAAAATTGTAGTACCAGCGGTCAGGGCTCCAGCGAGCCCTGTCCAAGAGAACCGCTCTCTGTATCAGGCCCTTGATCTAGCTGCCTGACGAGAGCCTCCTCAGGTGTTGGTCGAGACTCTTGGCAATTAAGCCATTGGCTGTGACGGCTATCGGCACAATGATCGCTGAGTCCACATCCTACATGTCGACAACCTCGCGGGCCAAGTCAATATACACAATTTGATTTATTATTTAGGTATAAATACATCACATGCATATCATTTACATATGAAACATCGACAATAAATTATTCGGTTGACTTTTCATAATTTTAAGAATGTAGGTTTTAATATACAGTATCTATGGGTGATACTGATTGCAAACAATTTAACTGAAACGCTACAGGATATTTGTTTTTCGATTCAATAATCGACGCGCTCGTGCGTGTCTCCGCTAATGGTTCTAATACAATAATTAACAAACTAATCATGAAAGATCTCTGACAAATAAAGAATGAAAGGTCAAATGCAGAAGAATTACTTTTCTGCATGTATAATACAAAGGAGTTGTTAATGGATAATATTTTTGTGTTCACCAAAAATCTTAAGGTACATCTATGTATGCATTTCTAAAATATTGATCTTAAACCCGTTTAATTGTTTTACTATAATTAAACTACTCGGCCAACAAAATATGTTACATCAAACAAATTCCAAATTAACACCAAGATAAAACACTTTTTTATTGTAGTGCGCTGCAAATATTCTATTGTAACAATAACTATTTTATTCTTCCCCGAAAAATACTAAAAAAATGCGTAGGTTAGGTTAGGTTAAAACTGTGACCCCCTACGCAGTAACGACTTGCATTAATAGAAAATGGATAAAGATATAACACTTTTATATTGTAGTGCGCTGCAAATATTCTATTGTAACAATAACTATTGCAGTGCATTATCTGAAGTTAAACTAAAAAAATAAATGCTTGTTTATAAAATTAGGTGTATTACTATTTTTACAAATTTGCAACAGTTGTTAAATAGATGCTCGTTATGACATATTTTAATTAACATATTTTGGTGCACATTCAGTATATTTGGTGGAATACAGGCAAAATTAGGTAAATGAAATGGGAATAAATTGAAGTACTTTTAAATACCATCCGTTGTTAATTAGTAGATACTTAGCACTTAAAACGTTCGTATCATATCACACAGGTTGCAGCTACTGTGACATTATGTTTTTTCATACTTTGCCCACGGGCGTATATATAATTATTGTAAATAATGTAGTGACAGTACAACAGTCGTAATTATACCTGTGGAGACAGTACAACATGCCGTTCTTTATGATAGTATGAAAAATCGGTCGTCGTGTGGCAAACTGATTTTATGCAAGTAAAAAATGATACGTCGACAGGCGTACTGTCGTATCACTTTTAGCTATCTAGACGCCTGTGGTCGTTACTGTCCACGAACGTGTTAATGTTTAATTAATGTTGTAATCAGACTACATACTTATCATGCAACCGTATTTAAGATTGAAGAATGTGCGGTTTATTTATTATTATCAAGAAGTGCCACTAAACGTCAGACAAAGACAACGAAATAACCTAGTAAATAAATAAAGGGGATTATAAATAGAAGAATATTACGTAAAGCCATGCTGAAAAGATAATCCAATAACAATGACGTAACTGAGTTGATCGAATCGTATGACGATATTTTGAAGATGAAATTGATTTGATCTATCATATTCATTTATTTATTTGAATGTAGATGTTTTTGGTTCTCGTTGCTAGGCTTGTTTACGCCAGAGTAGGTAATATCATGGATTAGCTGACGCCCGCAGCTTCGCCCGCGTGGTGATAAAAAAAGAATATCCTATGTGTTATTCTAGACTATAATCTAACTCTGTGCCAAATTTCATCAAAATCCGTTCAGCCGTTTTGACGTGAAAGAGTAACAAACATCCGTACATACATCCATCCTCACAAACATTCGCATTTACAATATTGGTAGGATTGGTGTGGACGATTGGGATTATCAATCAATCTTGGTATATCTCCCTTTACAACACTTGCATTTTTATTATTAAATAATGTTTCGTAATCCTTACCTGAGGGCCTAATGTCGGCTTTAGTATAATTATTATAGGATAATAATTTGGATTACGTTAAATTCATAAAATGGTCACAAACGCAATTAATATTGGGAGTTGTCACTTTGTGATCATTTAACGAATTATTTTACGACCCCCTGTAAGGAACTTCGTATACAGAACTAGTAAAACGGGGGCAATAACATATCTGCAAAAAATAGTCTGTGTTCGTACAGGTCGTTTATTTTTAACATAATCGCTGCGTTGACATACATCCGATGCGTAGTTGTTTTAAATATCTGTCTATAATTAAATAGGTTTAAGTTAAGAGCTTTGCATGGGGATTTTGTTGTTATAATGATCTAAAATTAACTCGTTTTCTTACTATTTCGTATTGTTTACATTTTTAAATAATTGTTTACAAAAAAATATAGAAAAACATTTAAAAATGGGACATTTTTTCTATTTTGTTTATAATGTATATATTGTATATTTACGTAGTTCTTATACAATTCTTAAAAATACGAAGAATAGTAGCCCACCGGTATCGAGAACAGGGTCCAAGCTACCGGCGGCGCCCCGGCGGTCAGGGCTCCAGAGAAAGGAAAAACCTAACAATATGAGTTGTGTCTAACAGTACCGCTTTCTGGATCAAACCCTTGATCCAGCTGCTTAACGAAAGCCTCCTGACTCGAGGCTCTCGGAAATTAAGCCGTTGACAGATATGACTATCGGCACAATAATCACTGAGTCCACATGTCGACAACCTCGCGAGCCAAATCAATATGCTTGATTAGTATATGTTTCTCGACTTTCATAAGGTTTTCCTCATGCGGGATCGTTTTGTCAACAATCATTGTGCGCCGCTCTGATCGATCCACCACCGCTATATCAGGCTTATTGGCCACAATAGTCCTGTCAGTGATGGATTGAAATTTAAGTAAAACTAAAACCCAAGGTAAAAGCAACCTTATAATGCGAGCCGTGTCCAGAAATACCGCTATTATATTATTAGCTGCGCCCCGCGGTTTCACTTGCGTGGTCATAGAATATGCAATATATCTTTATAAATTGTAGCCTAAGTGTTATTCTGATGTATAAGCTATATTATTGTAAATTTTCATTAAAATCCATTCAGTAGTTTTTGCGTGAAAGAGTAATAAACATCCAAACATCCATACGAACTTTCACGTTTATAATATTATATAAAAAATACAAATATGTAAACGTAGAATTATTAACTGATGGTATTTTAAATTGGTTTGAATGTAGGTTATTTCAATACTTTCCAGCAAAAAATCAGATTTTTCTCTAAAATAAAAAGTCAAAATTCAAACCAATGCAAATGAGTTACAGTTTTCAGGTAATAAAAATGTTGGAAATTAATCTCTGAATTTTAAATAGAGGCGTTGAAAAATAGGCCTATAAAATATTCGTAGTTCATAATACGCCGACAATAACACATTGAGAACGAGTATGAATAGCGCACAATTACATAGAGAATTATGTAATGTTTATTTGGATATTTGCCAAGCGCCAAGCATTGTATAAAATCACTGCCGGGGTAGTATTCGAAATTTTCTTCAAGTCATGAATTGCCTAGCCTTAACATAAATAAATAAATAAAATGTTTATTTCAATAACTTAAAAATACTTTTACATGTGTTTTTGGGAATTTCCATTTAAGTGAAAATACACTTGTGTTGGGAAGTTATTGAAGGACATACCATTTTAGAAAATATTAAGATGAAGGAGTTATACAATAAAAAATAAAAAGAAAACTAAGAGAAAATAAGCTAAAAACAAAGTAAAATTAAAAAAAATAAATAAAAAACATGTACCTATATACTTACTAAAATATAAAAGCGATATTTTATTGAAAAAAAAACCGGCTAAGAACGAGTCAGGCTCGCGAACCGAGGGTTCCGTTCAAACTTGCGACTTACACAGTCACATCTTTTGACTGCGTAGACTTAGAGAGTTAATTTTTTCACAACTCAAAGAGACTACAGACTTGAGTGTATGGCTTAGGTAATTTTAACTCCTTTTTCAACCTTTACGCGTTCCCGAGATAAAGAGTCCCAATAGACAGATGGACAACAAAGAAATCCAATAAGGGCTCCGTTTTTTTTTCTTTTGAGGCTCGTAACTCTAAAAACGACTTCAACTTTGAGGTGTGACTTATTACGTAGTAGTTTGTCTTCCAAAATACTATGTTCCTGAAATCGTAACACGTAAACCAAAACAGTAGTAGGAAATCGCTTTTAACTTTTGGTTGGTGTATATATGTTATTGCTGGTGACTGTACATGAGTGTACAAGCTAATATTAAGGTAACCATATAATCCTTACTAATATTATAAAAGTGAAAGTGAAAGTGAGTTTGTTTGTTTGTTACCTCTTCACGCTTTAATGGCTAAACCGATTTTTATGAATTTTGGTACAGAGATAGTTGGGAACCTGGAGACGGACATAGGCTAACTTTTTAAAAAAAAAGTGGGATGTGAGGGAGAAAGAGGGAAAAAAAGGGAAAACTTAGCGTTGCTATCACAAATCAATAAGGCGTAAGGGGAATTGTGTTACCCCGAATTTAACGCGAGCGGAGCGAGCGGGCGAGCGGAGCCGCGGGCAAAAGCTAGTAATATTATAAAAGCGAAAGTGAGTTTGAAAACCAATAACACCATACCCGACCTGGGAACCGTACCCAGTACCTTAAATAGACCTACAAGACAGTCAATATTGTTCTACCAGAAGAATCTACGTGAACTTATAGTTGCTAAGATCATTCGATGTATAGGTTTAAATTATAATACTGCTCTTTTCGAAAGCATATCACGTTGCCCCAAACTATGAATACGAGTATTTAAACTCACATACACATATAGCCAGACCCGAAACAACTACCTGTAGGTCATACATATATTTGTTCGGTGCGGGGATCGAAACTGTGACACGCAGCGCTCAACGACTGCGCCGACCGTGCTGTCAAAACGCATTTTGACCGACCTGGTCTTCTTGCTCAGAAATTAGGCTTGCCGCAACTAGAAGAAGGAGCCAGTCTTTCATTCAGACACTTATAATCAAAATTGCTTTAATAAAACTACAATAAAACTATCCCGCGTCGCCATAACGACGGTTCCTATCCTAATAACCATTCCTGAGGCACAATCTCCACACAACAATGTGTGTACAACAATAAACGCACTTTTATCGCTTCCATTCCATTCTAGAACACGAAATTACGAATATTTCAGTGGCATCTTAACATACATTGTATAAACTACCTTTTGCCCGCAGCGTCGCCCGCATATCTTCCCTCAGTCGGGTAAAGGGACATACCAATGTAAATTTTAGCTTTATTAAAATGTTGAAAGCTATATTTAATTAAGTGTTGTTTTTTTAACGTTGCTCAACTCTGGAGATTATTGTCGTGCGTGCGTTTACAGAGATTTGAACTCATATACACAAACCGCCAGAACCGAAACAACTACCTGTAGGTCATACAAAAATTTGTTCCGTGCGAATTAATATATTTTTGAACTATTTCTTGCTTGCGGCTACGCCCGCGTGAAAGTTGAAGAGTTTATCTTCTCACTACTACCGATATAAAAGTAACCTAATTCCAATTCCGAACCCAAGTCAGCGTCAGTTCTTCATAGCAATTCATCCAAATCAGTTCAGCCGTTAAGGCGTGAAGACAAAAGACAGACTGAGTTACTTTCGCATTTATAACTAGCTAGCCCAGCGGTTTTACCCGCAGCTCAGCTCCTAAGTGTCGTACCATTATGTTTTATAGTATAACTATTTTACTTCCTGAGAGTTTAGCTTTATATTTACAAACAAAAAATATTTCTTTTATTAGTAAGTATTACTATAGAGTGTAGACTAGCTTATGCCCGAGGCTTCGCTCGCGTTATGGGTGGAAATCATAAGTTAATAGCGTATGACACTGGAGGCTCTCTACTGGTGAAAGAATTTTCAAATATGGTTCATGAGTTCAAGAGAAAAATACAGAAACTCACAATAATTTCCTCTATTGTAATAATGTATATTAAATTAAATATTACGAGTAAAATTAGTACAGATTGTGTTACATTTTAATTTAAAACAATTCTACTTTACTCTCTTACTTATTCCACAGTCAATTTAATTAAGCAATAAAATGTTAGACAATACGAACTTACTAATACTATAAATGCGAAAAGCAGGGGCGGGTCGCTAGTTCACATAAAGCTAAGGAATTTACATTGAAGTGTCTTCTATACTTTTTATTAGTTTGCCGTCAGTTAAAGGGGCAAGTGGAACGTTTATTGGGCAGTTACCGAGATTCAATAAGGAATATTGGCTTTATTTTATTAACGGCATTTTCTGCTCCCTTTAATTCAGCGCCTTGGGACGTTGATGTCAAATGTTGAATAAATGAATAACCATTTTCATTAGCTTTTTTTTTTAAAGATTTGCGGGAAACGTTTTCGCGTGGAATTCAGTTTGTTGTATAGTCACAATCCTACGCAGATCCTACTTTATATATGGATGTATGGATGTTTGTTACTCTTTCACGTCAATACGGCTGAACGGATTTTGATGAAATTTGGTACAGAGGTCTGGAATAACACATAGGATACTTTTTCTTAGATATCACGTGGGCTAAGCCGCGGGCGCCAGCTAGTGTTGAATAAGTGAATTACCATTTTGATTAGCTTTCTTTTTTTTAAGATTTGCGGGAAACGCGCACAATATTAACAATCCTATACAGAGTTGTACCTTATATTTAGTACAATAGCGACCAATATCATTTATACACTTACCAAATATCTTAAGCAATTTACTCGGGAAAAAACCTATTCTACTTTGAAATGAGAATTATTTCGCAAGAGTAAGTTACGTTTCGTTTCATAGTATATTCTTGGCTTCCAAAAATACTATATCGTGAAATCGTAAAAGTAGGAGGAATTTTTTTTTTTTTTTTCGTTCTTTGATCGTAGTAATAATTTAAAAGAATGTCCATGGAGTTTCTTGCCCATTCTTCTCCAACGCTTTAGAATGGGCAACTACAGTACTTTCACAACTTATTATGCTTTGTGACCGTGACTGTAGCTTCATCATTTTGTTTGGAGAAGGTGGCTTGCTGTAGTTACTGCTCAAGTTTTGTTTGTTTTCTGACATGTCAATTACGATTTTCTTATGCTAACGTAGTCGGAAGCTAAACATTTTGAAAAGCTATCTTACCAAGAGTTATCGTAATACCCAGTAAATAGATTATTGTGGTCGGATAGCTAATCGGTCTATATACTCGTAAAATATTCAGCTGCAGTTGGAAAAACCTTAGACAGTTATGTAGATATACTGCTAACATTATAATTGTAACTATTCCAATTCTTGTAGTTTTTTATTTTCTTTTTCCTTGGTTTTGGACATGGTGTACGGCAGCTAGCCAAGAGAGGCTTGGCCTTGGTGCCAAGAAAATCTCGCGATGGAAGTATCGCTGTAATTAAATCATTGCAAATGTAGCCACACTTAATTTAATCTGATTAAAATAATTGTGAAAACTGGTCCACAGTTGACGGAGAAGAACTTTAAACATACATAAAAAAAAGTCGAAAAACCTCCCTCTTTTTTAAGTCGGTTAATAACTGGCTCGTTTGTTTAGTGATTACAATCACTGACTGCTGACCATGTGGACCCGGGTTTGATTAACGGGTTGGGTAAATTGTTTATTTTTTTGTTATAAATGGGCTTACTCACCACGCGGAGGGCAGGGCGGTTTTGTGGGACTGTCTCTTGTAATGTGACGTTCATAAAGTGCTGATTTTCAGCCTAATTTGAATAAATGACTATTGAATTATTTTTTTACTCTCAACCTCCATCTTGTCTTAGGACAGATATGAGATCGACTTTGGGACTATCTAACCCAAAAGAAGCCTGGACGAAACTCTGGACTTAAATAGATCGAGGCTCCATGAACTCGGGAATTTCTCAGTAACAGCTACGTAATCTGGATTTGTGCCCGGTTGATGGAAATAGGGGCGACTATCAGGTACATGGGACTTTTTTTTGTGGTGGAAAATCATCAAATAACTTCCTCCGCTCTGGAGCGGGGGGGAGTGTCAGACTTGTACTGACTAAAACCTACCCATGTTCCTTCATTTCCCCTATACGTTCCGGTGCCGCGGTATCTCTTTCGAACAACCCGCAACCCCGGCAACACATGGGACTTAAACATACATTGTAAAATGTGTCTTATTCAGTACATCTCTGCGTAATTCTTATGGGATTACAGGCCTGTTGTTATGTTCAAAATGTTATATATGTTGTTATTTTCAAAGCTTTTTGTTTTGTGAACATCACGATTGTAGTCATAGCACGGTTAGGCGGTGGTGGACTCATAGTGCTACCATATTTTATCAGTTATATTTAAGTCTAAAGTAATAAGGGCGTGCTATCAACAGGGAATGAATCCAGATTCACGACTACTTTTTAGAAATTTTCTAATGGAAAACCTCACGAGGAACAGCTTAATACCATGGCCGATTTAGGAATCAAATCGCTGAGTTTATTTACAACCGTTTTTTTCACACTAGAATTTTCTCCTGTATCATTTTGCGTTTGCAAACATTTAAACTCACATCCACAAATAGTCAGACCCGAAACACAAACCGGTAGGGGACTCGCGACACGGGGCGCAGCAGTAGATCGCTCAGCCACTGCGCCAACTGTGCCGTCAATATAATCTAATATATAAAATTCTCGTGTCACATTGTTTATTACCATACTCCTCCGAAACGGCTCGATCGATGCTTATGAAAAATTTTATGCATATTCAGTTAGTCTGAGAATCGGCCAACATCTATTTTTCATACCCCTAAACCTCAGCGGGTGAAACCGCTGGGCACAGCTAGTATAACATATTAATCTACCTATTGCATTGTTGCACTGACTGGCACTTCTTCTTTATTCTAGTAAATTATAAAATAAGAGTTAATTCCTGACGGGTGGTTTTGTCGAGAAAACTAATTAATCTGAAGGGAGAGAGGGACTTCGTGGTAAAGGTCCTGTCAAGTACCTTAGAATAAGCTATTTTAACGACCTACGAGAAAAGTTGGGTTAAGTAAGCTTTGTTTTACAGCAAACTTCACAATCTTGCCAGTACATTGTTAACAACAAAACTTAGATTGCCATGTATTAAAAATACAAACTTTTTTACTTCTTCATTGAATTAAAAACCTTCATCTTGTTCACGTTGTTAATAAGTCAGTGTAGTGAATAATTCTGGAAAATTAAACATACATTTTTAATCTTGCTCTCTGTTGAGGGTTAATAAAAATAACATGATTAAATATATAGACGCGAATGTGCGGTTGTTTGACCTGGAAGGAAACTCTTATTAGAATTAAATTAAATAAACTTGTTTAATGTAGAATAATTAAGCTTTTAATTAATAAGAGAAAAAAATACAATACTCGGCTAGTGATGCCTTTTTAAGAGAGAGCATAGACAAAATAAAAACTATTAAACACAGATAACAAAACATAGATTAAAGAAGGCGCTATTTTATTTAAATATTCCAACACTCCTCCTAAATGAAGCCTTCTAGAAGTATGTTTAATTATAACAAACAAAACTAATAAGTTGTATAACTTCTTAACTAAGTTTTTATATATTTTAATGCTAACAATATATTTTAACTAACATACTAAGATGTAGGAGATAATTCAGTAATTAGGTATTTTTAAGTACCTGAAGAGATCTAATGCCAATTTTGTCTCTGAAATAAGTGAATTTTGTTTTACACAGTGGTTTGGTAAAAATATCTGCATATTGTTCAGCACTGCACACATAGTTAAGCTGAATTATCTTATCATGGTATTTTTCTTTTATGAAATGATACTTAATATCGATATGTTTACAACGTTTGTGAAAGTTTATGTTTTTGATTACACAAATTGCACTTTGGCTGTCTAAATTTAAACATACAGATTTTTGATTAAATGTACCAATGTCACACAGTAGTTGTTTGATCCATATAGCCTCTTTTGTAGCAGCACAGGCGGCCATGAATTCTGCTTCTGTCGTTGAGAGAGCCACTGTCTGTTGTCTCTGAGAGGCCCAGGTTACTGCTGCACCATTTTTAGTGAACACATAACCTGTCATTGAACGTCTTGTGCTGGGATCATTGGCATAATCTGCATCGCTGTAGCCTATTACCATATTAGGTTCTGATGTTTGTGTGTAGTACAAACCATAATCCTTGGTATTTTTCAGATATTTGAAAATTTTCTTGATGGCGTTCCAGTGTTTTTCATTATAAGAATTTAGAAAACGACTCACCAGGCTCACGGCAAATGAAATGTCTGGTCGGCTTACTGTGGCTAGGTGCATCAATGATCCAGCGGCCTCCCTGTATGGAATATTCTTTGCTGTCTCTCCATCTTCTTTTTCCAATTTTAAATGTGGATCAACTGGAATGCTATTGGGATTACAATTATTCATATTATATTTATTCAATAACTTTTCTATATAGTTAGACTGATGTATAAAAATGAACTTGTCACTTTTCTCTATCTCCATACCCACAAAGTTTCTTAGTGGACAAGTTTTTACTTCAAATGTAGATTGTAAGTTATCAACTAACTCTGTTAGTACTGATCTATCATTCGAGAATATTAATCCATCGTCAACATACAGACATAGATAACACTTTGTTCCTTTAATAGTGCCAACATACACACACTGATCAGCTTTGCTATTGACTAGGCCAAATTTCTTTAACACAGAATCAAACTTGGAATTCCAGCATCTTGGAGCTTGCTTTAGACCATATAATGATTTGTTGAGCTTACATACCTTATTATTATCACAGGTTAAACCTTCTGGTATAGTCATGTAGATATCTTCCTCGAGCTCACCATACAGAAAAGCTGTTTTAATATCTATCTGAATTATATGTAAATTATGTTGGGCAGCTTCTGAAAGTAATAAACGTATGGAATCATACCTGACTGTAGGTGCAAATGTTTCCTGGTAATCAATACCTAGCGTTTGTGCATACCCTTTTGCACAAAGCCTTGACTTGTATCTTAAACCTGAATTCTCTTGTTTTATTCGAAATACCCATTTACATCCTATTATACACATGTCTGGAGTTTTGTCTACTAGTGTCCAAGTGTTATGTTGTTGATGAGCATCAAGTTCTTCTTTTATTGATTTAATCCATTTTGTGGCATCAACAGAGTTTATTGCTTTTTCATAGTTATCAGGAACTTCATCATTTGGTTCATAACAACACAAGTAAGAACTTTCTTCTTGTTTCTGTTTATTTAGACATTGTCTTCTTGTTCTTATAGTCACATTTCTTTCAGGTGAAGATTCAATACTCTCATCAGGTATGTAGTCACTATCTGATTGTGATTTACCTTCAGTCACGGTGTCAAATGAATCATCACTAGAGAGCTCTTCACTATTTTTAGCTTTGATACTGGGTGTAACTTTTGTATCAGATTCATTTTTAGTTAATTCAATGGGTACATAATCTCTTTTAACTGTTTCCTCCAGAAATACTGCATCTCTACTTTTTATTGCTGTTCTTGAGTTAGGAAAAATGAACCGATACCCCTTGGTGTTTTCACAGTATCCAATAAAAAGTAATCTTTGAGACTTCGAATCTAACTTTCTTCTCTTTTCTTTTGGAAGATGTACCATTGCCTCACATCCAAATGTACGCATATGGCTAACATTGGGTTTCTGACCGGTCCACATCTCTTCCGGTGTTTTGTAACATAGAGATTTTGTAGGAGAACGGTTAACAATGTAAGCAGCTGTAAGAATAGCTTCAGCCCAGTATGCTTTAGGCAAGTCAGCATTTAATAGCATGCATCTTGCCTTTTCTATTAAAGTCCTATTCATGCGTTCAGCTGTACCATTTTGTTCTGGTGTGTAGGGTGTGGTTGTTTGATGTATTATTCCAGCATCTTTGAGAAAGTTAGAGAACCTTTCATTTACATATTCAAGTCCATTATCAGATCTGAGAATTTTAATGCTACAATTTAACTGATTCTCAACTTGCCTTTTAAATTCCTTGAATTTTTCTGAGACTTCTGACTTGTTATGCATAGTATACACAAATATCTTTTTCGAGTAATCATCGAGGAATGTCACAAAATATCGAGCTTTTCCTAAGGATTGAGTTTCCATCGGTCCGCAGACATCTGAGTGTATCAAGTCCAGAAGGCCTTTGCTCTGTGACCTTTGACTTTTGAAAGGCAGACGTGTTTGTTTTCCTTCCTGACACGTTATGCACTTAACATTTTCTTTTACTTGACTTAAGTTTAAATCTGCAGTATTCTCACTCAATTTCTTCATACTTTGGAAATTCAGATGACCCATCCTCTGGTGCCACAGGTAAGTATCTTGCTCAATAGTATCTGATATGCATGCATAGCCCGTAGGCATATTCAACCGGTACATATTATTTATTAAGCTTGCCGTTGCTACTATGACATTGTTTTTATTCAGAATATCACAGCCATTTTTATTAAACTTTACTTGGCCACCACTATTAAAAATTTGACTTACTGACAGCAGGTTTGTAGCTAGTTCAGGTACACATAACACATTTTTAAACAATATTTCATTTTGTTGGCCTCTTTCATTGTAAACACTCAAGCTAATTTGTCCAGAGCTGTGAACAGTTAATGTTTTATTGTTTGCCACTTTAATGTTCTTTATATTTGGAGTTAATTTTTCTTTGAACAAATTACTGTGCTTGGTCATATGTGCTGAAGCTCCTGAATCAATGTACCATGCATCGGAGTATTCAGAAGAGGCTATAAATACAGCAGCATAGGAACTGTTTTGTTTCTTTGCATTAGCTTTCTGATCCTTATTTGGCTTGTATTTACACTCAGGGCTTTTGTGACCATATTTGTTACATGTGTAGCATCGAGGGCCTTTAGAAAATTTCTTGTTTTTGTTTTGAAAGTTCTGGTTTGTAGCAAAAGCTGATGAATCCTTCTCACTTTGTTTAACATCTTGCAGAACTTTTGCTTTTACCGAGTCAGAACTAATCTTCATGCCTGAACTTTCAATAGCTATAATCATCGGCTTGTAACTTTCAGGCAAACCAGACAAGAGAAGGGTGCCTAGCCATTCATCATCGACGTTAAAGCCGATGTTCCTCAGTTTATGTGCTGTTGTCATGATTTTGCTCACGTATTCTTCAACGTTTAGACATCCGGCTAATGTAGTATTGCATAAATCTCTCAGTAAACCAACACGGCGTGTTAGTCCAGAATCATCGAAGGCACGTGATAAATTGTCCCAAACTTCTTTCGCAGTGCTTGATTCTTGTATGTGAATGTAGTTTACAGGATCAACAAGAAGAATTATTTTGGATCTGGCTTTTGTATCGCGTTTTGCGTCAACTGTACTTGGATCTTTGTTTTCGACGCAGTCCCACAATTCCTCATGCTGTAGATAAGTTTTAACAGCAAAGCGCCATGTAGCATAATTGTCACGGCCCGTTAATTTTTCAATTAATGCCAGTGAATTATTTGCAGACATGTTTGATATGTGAGATTTTGAGAAAAAACAAAAGAACTACTCAAAATTTTCTTCGAAGAACCAAGCAATTTTCTTCATAGGTTAGGTTTTTCACAATGTAGTTTTTTTAGTCAATCTTTTGCACTGATTTGATTTATAGGACTACCTGGGCCCATAACCTATTAGAATTAAATTAAATAAACTTGTTTAATGTAGAATAATTAAGCTTTTAATTAATAAGAGAAAAAAATACAATACTCGGCTAGTGATGCCTTTTTAAGAGAGAGCATAGACAAAATAAAAACTATTAAACACAGATAACAAAACATAGATTAAAGAAGGCGCTATTTTATTTAAATATTCCAACAACTCTTATAGATAAAAAAAAAAAGGCTTTTGTACCTAGAAAAGCGGTATTTGGACATAGAAACGTGTGGTTTATGGCTTTAGCTAAGAGTAGTGGCATTTACTACGCTTTCATGCAACAAAGAGGATTTTTTTTTATTTATTAAAAAGGTCACCAACAGCTTCATGTTTTTTCACATGAAAAAGGTCACCAACAGCTTTCAACAGGAATCCATGAGAAGCAGTAAGTACTGCTTCTAAAAAAGAGAGAGTAAAAGAGAGAATATATAATTATTAAAACCAAAAAATACCTATATTAGTTGTGAGAAGAGTTCTAAACTAAACAATGAGTTCGTTGCATGCGTGATCTTAGGCTGGTAACGCACAGGACAGATGTGCTGCTGCAGTTACACTAAACACATATAGGCACATAAAATGCCCGAAAATCATTTAAACTCTCATGTCCTGACTCCAGAAACCATCACTCTCTGAAGCATGGCATAGCTAGAAACACACAGATTACATTACATTAGATTTTCGGGGTGGCATAAAAAAGTAGAATACACATAGATGGCTGTAATTGCTGAAAGTAATATACCTAATAATACATCTAGTTCCTGCCGGGGTTGTGGGTTGTTCGATAGAGATACCGCGGCCCTGGAACACAAAAGGCAAAAGGCACATGGATAGGTTTTGGTCAATAATTGTCTCACACACTCCTTCGCTCCGCCCAGGGTGAAAGAAATCCTTACTAATATTATAAAAGCGAAAGTGAGTTTGTTTGTTTGTTACGTCTTCACGCCTAAATGGCTAAACCGATTTTGATGAATTTTGGTACAGAGATTGTTGAGATCCCGGAGATAGAAAAAGGCAGTTGAGAAATGAGAAAGAAAGAGGGAAGAAAAGGGAAGACTTAGCTTTGATATTACAATAAATAAGGCGCAAAGGCAAAAACTACAGTTAGCAAGCAGGTACCTGCAAATCAGGAAAGGGGTACTGTGTTACCCCGAATTTAACGCGAACAGAGCCGCGGGCAAAAGCTTGCTACATACTTACTACAACTGGACACATATACGAGACGAACTTATCACAAATGGCCACAAATCTAGACTCCGTTGATGTTACTGAGAAATTTCTGATGGGAAAGCCCAATAAATGATTTGACAATCGAACTCCATTAAAAAGTCTTTATAGAAAAATTGAACATCTTATTCAAGTTCGCATTCGTTCACATTCTTGTCTGAGTCTGACAGTAATCAGTATTCATTGAATGTTATCGACGCGCCCCTGTCAGCGATGCAATATTGTTGGTATTCATATTCAAGTGATAAATATCTCTAGGTACAAAAACATTAAGGCGAAAACTGCTTGCACCCGCAGTTTGGGCGCAGAGCGGGTCAGAGCCCTGCAAAGCACGTTGTTTTGGAAATGTATTACCCGGAATAACCGTCACTACACATTCATGAGATGGAATTATAATACATTTATTGAGTAGTGGTAGCGCTTACTGTTATGAATTTACGTATCAAGTCAGGGACATTACACTTAAAAAAAAACACACTAAAATACGAATGCAGCGAAATACGAATATTGGAATCATTTTGTGAAACGTTAAAATCTACATCAAATTGATTTCAAGTAGGCCAGTTACAGGAACTTTTGAACTGTCGAAATAATGACAACAATAAAATGAAGCTACAGTCCGAGTTACAAGGCATAATAATTAATAACTGCGAAAGTACTGTTGTTGTCCATTCCAAAGTTGACCATTCAAAATCTCTATGGAAAAGAATGGGTAAGAAACTCCATGGACACTTTTTTTAAATCAGAATGTTGTTACAAAACCTTGGTTACATCATTCATGCTGAGATGGTAAATTATGAAACTCGATATTATGTTACTCGTTATAAAACGTTTGTATAACGGTTCCACCAGACTTTATATCAGCTTTTATTCAGCTTCTTGCTAAATAAACAACTTGTACCTGTCGTCACACATAAATTATTCTGAAGTCTTGTGCAGCATGTACTTTATGTACTGAAGTTCGTGCAGTCGTTGCACCGTAACAACTAAGTGCATCAACCTGACACAATGCCGGCCGCATCAGGGACGTTAAGATACCGCTTGGCCACGAGCTTGACGCACAATAATAAAAACCAATTTTACTTCCTACCTTTCACATTTTAAAATATATTGTTATAGAAAATCAATTTCAAAAAGAAAATGATACGGTGAAAAAAATAAAAATATTAGCGGGAACAGGCTCTCAGCTATCCGGCGCCGGCGTTGAGGACTCCAGAGAAACGAACTTCTCAAAAAATTAACCTTGTCCAGGAATACCGATTTCTAAATCAAGCCCTTATAAATTTTAAAATCTAATCTTTCTTGGTTTCAAAATTTCGTGTTCTTCCCACTTCTGAGACATAAGCGTGATGTTATGTTATTTCGATTTACGTGACCGTAAACACACGCGTTTCGTTCCACGCAATCACGCAAGATGCATCGCCTGAGGATGTGACACGAGGCGATACGCAGCGTCCGCAGCGTCTGCAGTGACTTGTGACACCTTTGTGCACTGAAACCTGACGCCTGCGGCTACGAAGAGCCCGCTTTACTCTTTGTGCTGCATTGTCTTTGTGGTTGCGACGTACTGGTCAGCGAATTCTAAAAGAATCTTGTTTGGACAGAAAGAAATTACATTTCGCCTGTGGATTTTCATACCACACTGTTAAGAACTATTGTATGTCTGAATAAAATAACTCATGTTTTTGAATAAGGCTCACAACTTCGATTAATAAAAACGCTTGCAGTTATAGAAGCGGTTTCATCAGAGAAATAGAGCTTGTCAAAAAGAGCTATACATACACGTATGTCATATATTATGTCACATATCGTATGTCCACGAGATAAAAGCAAAAAAGAGTTTTTCTGCCGCGTTTCAGTTCGGATGGCGCTAACGGTACCGAACTGTTAGCGCCGACTTTCTCGTTTTACGAATCTAACTATCGAATATAAGGTTTTTGGATTGCATGCAATACAGTACCGTGTCTCCTAATACAGTAGCTAACCAGGCTATTGATAACTCCAATCTGTTTACAGTACTTGAACTTTTTAGTAATATATAAATAATTTATTTAGCCTCATAATACAATTTGGTTTCGTATAGCCGTCGTTTCTGATACTCACAAAATATGTATCTGTAAATTATATTTCTACAATAATTCAATAAATTACAGACTTAAAAAAAAAATAAGGGGGAATAAATTCGTCCGCATCGCTGTTAACGGGAATTGTGCCCAAAAAGTTGGCAGCATTGCGTTAGATGGAAATGCAGATATGGGCAAAAACCTTCTATGTTATTTTCTTAAATGAAAAATGTTTTTGCCGTATAAAATACCATGCACAATAACTATTGTCTTAACCCGACACAGTTAACCCTATACAAAAGTCATTGGTGCAGCATTTCCTCCCTTTACAACTGCAGTCCACGGCAGGTGGTTATGTTATGACAGTTGTATTCAACTTTGTTTGGCCCCACGGAAGTTTTCCCGTCAAGAGCTATACAAAGGCCAACCAAAGGGCAGAACCACACTCGGGTTAAGTTCATTGCGAACCGCAATGATTTTATACCTCTGATATCAATCCAACTTGGTAAGCAAGAGTTCCTGGGTCCTGGATTTGGGTCGGGCCAAGTGATATTGGGTTTTTTCATCGGGAGTTTCTCAGTGACAGGCTCGAAGTCTAGATTTAGGCCCGGGTGATGGCAAAAGCTTGCCAATTCAAGATGGCAAGCAAATAGCATCATCTATTTTAGCTGGCAAGAAGAAGTGCTGGAACAAACTCCCCAGCAACATGACTGTTTGGTAGCTTTGATGAACCAGATTAGACAGCAATATCCAAGATACACATTATAATTATGAAAGATTAGAATATATGAAAGAGTAAATGATAGCGTGACTGTTGACAGAGGTAAACGGAAGAAAAAGAGGTGTTGCGCCTAAGTACCATGGGAGAAGGAAGATGATGTTGCCAATTACGCCCAGTTTTACTAGATTTTTGCCAGGGAGACTTGGCAAATATCTAGTACAAAAATAATTGATAATATCTTTACATGTATTAAAAAGGAAAACGTTTTACTATATACCTTAATACCGTGCCTAAGTTACCAGTGTTTATGTTCCAAAAATAATGTCTACCTTCCATAATTTTCCTGGCGGCAGCTGTCACATTCCTGGGAAAACTTGCGCAATGTGAGTTTACAAACATACTCGTGCAAACTTGGAGTAACTTGGGAAGGCAAGTATCTCTTAGGCGTAATGCACACGCAATGTGTAGGTACTTTGACTGCGACCCCTTACTGAGTTTAAATGAAAGTTCCAAAAGTATGTTTATTGGAACGGAAAACGTCCTGGTTGGACTTCGATCAATAATGTACTTTGATCGAAGTGGTTGGAGGTCTTAATTTCAAGACATCCACAGGAATCGCCCGGTTAGGCAGACGACAACCTCTTAGGTTGAACTGCGAGATGCCATTAAAAAAAAAACAAAATTGGCACATGTCATTCATTATGTTATCAGGTGGCCATACCATGACAACATTACAAACAGCTACTCACACCTAAGAAACCTTACCCCACAAGTTTCTAGTACAACTTAGAGCGCTGCCATCAAGAAAATGTATTGTTCTAACAAGATTAGAGGTGCGCCGCGACCGCTTCTAATTCATTTACTTGCCAGTTAAATATAGTGCACGTACAATATACACATTAATATATGGGGCAACTCTGAGCGTGGCTCTATTAAGAGAAGGTGCCTGGTTGTATAACAACCGAATAATGACGTTAGCGGCGAGAGAAATGTACCTAATTGCTGATGGAGAAGCAGCGGAGGAGCGTTGAATATTTTAGTGTGGAGCCTGGCCCTACTTGTCTGTCCGCCATTTTATTTATTTTCAAGTATTTATAAAGAGTCTTGGTCAAAATGGACGTAAATTCAACAAAATTTATCAAATCATAGCCCAAAATAAGTTCTCCGGTTCATAATATAGTATTACGACAATTGGAGGCCAGAAACAGTAACGGTCAATTGAAAACGTTCCAGTACCGTTTACTTTGTCGAATTGACTACAACAGTAATGAATGTTATTAAAAGTAGACCATGTTATAAATACTGCACTAAGTCCATAGTAATTAATACTAGTTATTAAGTAAGGTATTAAACGAGTTAATAGTAATTAAAATTGTAAATAATTAAACCACGAAATCAATATCATAATTAATGTTTCGTTACACAATATTTACTCTATCTAAATATGCGTGACCTGATATTTTTTTCGTGATTACTACAGATATTGGTCCCATGAAAAAAGTACTTCAGTTTGATGGTCAGCATAACACCCTTATATGTCAACACCTTTCTGATACCGGATTACATAACTATGCAAACCACGCGACTCCTCTAGAGCTAATGTGTAGTTATGTAGTTGATGTGTGTGAGTGGATTGGCAATTTGAAAGATCATGTTCCTAGTTGTAGGTTTAACGAACGACTGGCGTTGTGTACAGGGGTTCTTTTTTACGGATGGGAAATAATCAAATAACTTCTCCCGCTCTGGGCGGAAAGAGATACCACAGCCCCGGAACATAAAGGGCAAAAGAAGGAACATGGGTGATTAGTTAGCAATATTCTGTCACTCCCCCCCGCTCCACCCAGAGCAGGGGAATTAATTTGATGATGTCTCATTCGCAAATAAAAGCTGTGTATAGGTCATAAAAACGCATCAGCATCGGCATCGATACGATATTAACATCAATACTTAACGAAAGTTTCGTTCCAGTTCAAAAGCACGTACATTCCATTATTCCATATGTAAGATCAGGTACTCTTTTTATTGAATTCTCGAAGGTAGCTCGAATATTCGTAGTCTGAATGAGTGTCCAAATCATATTGCACACTTTCGCTCGCATAAAAATGGCGTTAGAATACCAAAGTAGTCGCCTTTTACGATATTCAACTGAAGCGAATCTTATAGAACGTTTATTTCAATAGGTTAGGAAAGATGATAGAAAATTGTTATAAAATAGTGAGAGAAAGCAGTGCATAAATTATAGGACGAATCTGAAAAGAAGGCAAAGAAATATCGTTAAATTACGAAAATCATGGAAAAGTGAACGATGAAGAAACAAAATAACCTCTTCCTTTTTGTTTCGATTTGGAAAACATCAGTTAAAAAAAACACACGTCGTCAGTAACAGCGTCTGACAGGTATTATTCTAATAAATACGCTATATTTCTCCAAAAATACATTATGTCGCAAGGAGAGGATGTACGCCCCGCTTGTGACACAGCCTGGGAAACGATCCTGTAAACGGATGCGATATAAACATGCTTGTGTCGGTGTTAATACGGATTAACGAGCAATTATTGCTATTTTAGTTGCAAAACACGGCGTAAAATTATGTGAAAGCTGTATTTTAGTTGCAATAAAAATTACTAATGTGCATGTTACCTTGAACAAATAGCGAAGGTCAGTAAAGCAGCAACTGATGCTACGCAGGGCACAAACTGAGTAGGGACTGCTTTTTCTTTTTTTGCTAATACTTTTCCAACCTTTAGGTAATTCCTTACGAAAGGAAAGTTTTGTCTTTTTTTAAAGGCAAAACAGTTCATTTTTTTCGATGTGGATATCAAATTAAAGTTTTTTTAGGAAACCAATGTACAATTCTTTCGATGATGATGGTATATGGATCTTTAGAACATCAAAAAATGTACCCGATTGTGATTTCCAATTGATTTGGCCAGCGCATCATTGTTCTTCTTCTTCTTCTTCTATACTTTTCTAATACTCGTCATTTCATCAGTTACCTCCCTGCTAAGTCAAATCAACTGTGTCAAGGACAGTTCATCCATCGATTTTTCATTCATTTTAAAACTTTTCTCACATGCACCGTATTTATCCTTTTGGCCTCTTATAGGACCAAGTTTTTCTGATCTCTTTTCATTTAATTTTGTTTTCTGTTACAAATCTCATAAATATTACCGATCACCTTACCAACATTTCAGTCTATTTCGCTTTAATCATTATACCCAGTCTGCAAAGTGGCAATGGGCAGTGAGTTGACTGCATAATGCAGAGGTGTGACGGACATATATATTTAAATATCGCCAGTCGTTATGGCTATTTTATAACCACTCACTTCCAAGGCTAATACTGAGCTAATGTAGAAATCAGGTAACGTTTCTAGATGTTTCGTCATGTCTGTTAACAGTTAGTCTTTCATTAACGCTCAAAACATGTAACGTATTTAAAAGCCCTTATTCTGGAGTAAGCTGATTTGATTAAGGATTATTTTGCAGCACTTAATTGGAAGTAAATTTTCTTCTTTCAAAACAAACTGTAAACAAAGAAAGCTCAGTTTTACGAAGGTTTAAACATGGCGGTCCATCTCTTTGATTAACCACATTTAATCAAAGAGATGGACTTCATACGAAGTAAAGATACGTACGAAATGCATGTAAATAACTCATAACGAAGAGCTTTGCCTTTCTGCGCACAAATCTAAATTTCCACTCGCCAGTCACCGCAATGATGGTTCGTGGAAAAGCAGCTGTGAATATATTGTACATTTTTTATTGGACTGTGTTCCGCAGCCTCTATGTAAAACAAAATAGTGGTTGCAGAACACTGTTAAATAAATTTATATTAAGTTGTATAAACGAGAGGACCTGCTACAACTACTATAAAACTTTTTATTAAAAATAATGTTGGTCCATAAAGACAAGTATTTAACCACAAACAACATGACCGAACTGGCCGTCAAACGTAAAAATAGAAGGATGCATTTTGAATTAAAAAAATATTTTCTCTTTCTTTTCAGTTTTTAATATGGCTAAATATTTGTTTCTAGCTTCAACCACGTTTTGGCCGGAAATTATCAAATGAAATCAATTTACTTAAACGTAAAACTATATAATAGCTATTTTGGTTTTTCAATTACATTTAAATTAAATTCATTCTCTTTTTAATCAATTCGATTAAAAAGAGAATGAATTTAATTAAATGAATTTAATGAATTTAATAAACATCACAGTTTTCGTTTAAATTATATTGCTTTATTATTTATTTATAATAGTATCGCAATAGAACTATTGCGATAAAACAGTAGCTAGTCCATGTGATAGCCCATCCGTGTTCCCCATCATAGTGTTTTCTGCCGTTTACGCCTGGAAATACATACAGTCATTATGATATTTGTATGGATTTGAGTACAGTTTGGGAGAATGGATTATTGTGATCTTTCACGTAAAAAAGGAGAATTCCTTATATATGCTGTGTTTACTTTTGTAATCTCGTTTCTCTAGAATTTAATTTGAATGTATAAGTACTTCGTAAGCGCAACTGCTGAGCATCCTTGGTTCGATGGGGGCTGGATTCTGCCCCGTTTGATGACATTAGGTTTTCGCATTACATAAAAATTAAACATAACTAGCGAAATGTGGTTGTACACCCCTGCTTAACCCTCTGGAGATTACAGTCGTCATGTTGTGATGTAATTGGCGTAGACTTTTTGGAGTGGGCTTACCAGGGTCACCGCCAGCCGGGGGATGCGGGTTGCTCGAAAGAGATAGGTACCGCGACCCCGTAACATAAAGGGCAAAAGAAGGAACACAGCTGGGTTTTTAGTCAGCAAAGCAAAGTTTGACACTCCTTCCCGCTCCACCCAGAGCAAAGAAAGTTATTTGATGATTTTCCATCTGAAAAAGAATAAGACGTTTTGCGGATGTAAACCTTCTGCAGTTTTCCTGCATAAACCTCTATGCTTGAAACTTTTGTATAGAATTGTAATACGTAGTGACAAAGTGTAAGTATCGACTGGATCGATGCTATGTCGAGAGTTACGATGAGAAACGAAGGAAAGTGCGCAGATAGCACGTTAAATAGACAGGTGCGAACATCCACCGGAAATTATAAGATTTAATATCAAAATACAATACCAGGAATTCTCCGTATCTGGTGGATGGATAGGATTTTTTTTTTAACTGGAGGATTTTAAGAGTACAGCTGTGTATAAAGCTTAAGAAATACTTATGAATACTAGAAATTAATGATGAAAGTAGCACCCTTGAAGTACATATTATTTAATTTTATAAAAAAAAACATATTTATAAGTTTTAAATGGGTTATTATTTCAACGAAGAAAATACGATGGAATAAAATACCAAAAAATATACCAACTACATAATTATTACATATAAAAAGCAATTTCGGCCCAAAAAGTATTTAATCATTTCAAGACTACCGAGCTGGCAATAACACGCAAAAAATAGAGGATGCCTTTAAAAATGAAAAATATTTTAATTTTCTTTTCTTCGTTTAAATGGCTTTTTTGTATTTTTTTTCTACTAATTCAGCCTGTAGGTTAGCTAAATCATATATTTTACAAATTAAGGTATTTATTATAAAAAATAAATGATACATTATTTATTTTTTAATTAAGTTGTTACATTTTTCAATATTAAATTTCGGTGTGCGGTTCGTAATTATTTTCTTCTTAACGGCTAAACTGATTTTTTAATGATATATTTATATGTAGCATAGGGTAGGCTTCATAAGTGCTGCTGTTGTCGACATACAAAAACTACACAGACGAAATTACGGGCGAAGAGCCGAAGAGGTAGTAGACTTAAAGATAAAATACCCTGAATATTTTATTCTTTGAAGACAAAATCAACATATTCAGGAAAAGATATAAAACTTTAAGGTAATGATTATCGTTAGTCATCATGTTTTGTATTTAGGGACACTTTTGAGGATACCTATTTATAGGGTGCTTGATTTATACCTAAAATATTGCAAATAAACCTATCTTACAATACCTTAAACAATCCTCCATGCCTCTCCCCTTACTATTACATAATACGAAAGTTTGTTAGGATGCTTGGAAGTTTCATACTATTTCACGGAAAATCTTCAGAATGCAATTTCATGAAACTTTATAGTAACACGGATTTTACACCAGAATAACATAATTATTAGTGACGTTGTGTAATAGCAAAAAAAAACGCAGGTAAAACCTCGGTCGAATCTAGTATGGAATACAGGCGGTTGTTCAGCCATGTTAACAGTTAACTCTGCAGGTTTTTTCATCTGTTGGTAGGTACTTGACCTTTACATAGGTACGTCAAAAGCCATTGTACTGACCGGGCATAATAATACGCCAAAAGGCTTTGTGCTAACCGCGTATTATTATTTCATATACCCTTCGTAGCACGAAAATGAAATGTAAACAACAATCCAAATTAAACATTTACAGTTGGTCCATTTTATTTTAGGATAGAAATCAAATCGACGACCGTTGGCTGGTTTTTATTTCTCGGTTATGTATTATTTTAAATACGTATTCGAATAAAAAAAAAGGGTTTGCGTTGAATACCTACATTAATTTCAGACCAAGTATTTATAAACAATTGGTAAAGGTTTTAAAACTATTATATTTATTGTATTATAAATCAAATAATTTATTGTCTTAAACACTCATGTTAGTTACAAAGGTCCTAAACTTTTAACTTCTCTATTCACTAAACTATTCAGTTAACAATAAACTTTACTATCCAGCTAGAAAATAAACTTTTTATTAGAACTAGACTTTTGAACTTTTGCTTTTCGTAAATATTTAAGTTGAAGAATTTTATTGAAGAAAAGGATCAGACTTTCGCAAATTTGAAAGAAACCTTATGATAAAGATTAGTGAGTTCATGGCTGAATAATAACAGCTGCTCTGGTCGATCATAAGGTTAAGCTGCGGTAGTCTAGGTTGGTCTGTCGATGGGTGATGATCCGTTACAAACCGAGTTTTCTCTGTGTCTCGGAAAGCACGTTAAGCTGTTTGGTCACGGCTGTCATTAAGAAATCTTTGACAGTTGTTATAGATAGTCAGTGTCCCGAAAGTCTGACAACCAGTCTAACCAAGGGGTATCGTATCCGGCCCTGGTTCCGTCCATGGTCAAATGGGAAGCGGTCACCTCCTTCTGCGAAGCAGTTATGCTAGTAAAGGAGGTGGCTGAACGGTTGACGGAGAGAACATCAAACCAACCCAGCCACCGCAGGAGACAATTCGGGCGTTGGGCGCCGCGGGAGACAATTCGGGCGTTGGACGCCGCGAGATGACTCTCGGCCACCGTAGATGCGGGCCTGTGGACGGTGAGCAATGGGTAGTTTACCCACAGTACACCCACATTTTGACAGTTATGTTTCGTCCCATGCAACAGAGGGCGTGCCTATTGCCATTACCCGGGTACAATCCTGATTCCGGGCTGCTGCTGAGAAGATCCTGGTGGATATACCCAATATCACTTTACCTGGCTTGGGAATCGAACTCAGGACCTCAAGCTCAGCAGCGTGCTTGCGAACCTCTAGACCAATGAATAGGCTAACTTTGTAATTCAACAAATATGGCATTAAGTCCGCCTATGTACCACTATTGTACATGAAGTTTAAATAAATAAATATGGATATTAATATCATTACTTTTGAAATAATTCTTATTTACAATACGTTTTCCCGGAACATTACAATTAGATAAAACATTCCGTAAATTTCTCATTCATGCGGTGAGATAAATCACTTCGATCAGTATTATTTCATAAAATCTAGGCAATTTGATTTTAGCATGTAACATTTCGAACACTGTCTGACACTGTTTATTTTTTTATTCTCAGTAATCTGTGATCGCTTCCTTGTTTGAAGTTTCTAAGAATGCTGAAATAATTGAAAATGTGTAGTTTGTCAGTTGTGATATGATCCACGCCGTTCTTTATAGTGTCGATAGTTGACCTCCACGTCCATCTGCACTTTGATGATGTATTCAACATTGTGTTAGCTATACTTAGATCTTTTTGAGGGCAGAACTGAATAAGCACCTACAATAACAGGTGCAAAGGATGATCTTCCAGGTAAAGCAGCTTTTATCAAAGTTGATACGTGGATGGGTAACCATCTATTATATACTGTAGAGATTTTATAACTTTTAACAAACCTTAAAACGAGCAGGCTGTTTTGTTATGACGGTCGCATGTTCAAAGTTAACCATTAAAAAACCTACTCTAATATTTTCTTATTTCTAATATTTAAATACTTTAACAAAACGTTGACCCACACTAGGAATTTCTCCTGTATCGTGGGTGCGTTTACAAATATTTAAACTCACATATACAAACAGCCAGACCTGGAACAAATATTTGTATGAACAAATATTTGTTCCGTGCGGGGATCGAACCCGCGACACGTAGTGCAACACTCAAACGCTTAGCCACTGGGCCAACCGTGTCGTCAAAACAATATTCTTTTATCTAGATGCATCTGGTTAGATAGGAAGTTTTTTGGGAATAAACAAATTTTGATAGGAAATTGTTGTAAAAGTGGCAGATGTTGATTGGAAGATTCGTGTTTGAATCGCTCATCATGGTGTTTATGGAGCCTTAAAATCTAAAGGTGAAACTGAAACCAATTTTACGAAATAAAACTAAATCATGTTCACACTTGAATTCAATTGTAATCAAACGGAGAAGTATAGATTGTTGAAATTGTATGAGACTTTATTTGTATTGTTCACAATGCTCTCTCATTCTATTTTGATGGAGTGCAAGTACATGGTATTGTTGAATAGAGTCAACACTCGCTCTTCTGGCCAGATTCAATTTTAAAAGTAAACACGTGGACGTTATACTGGTAGCAGTGTTAGGTCGTTTTCACATTGGTTAATGTTTGCAAATAATGTATCCTTCCTAATATTATAAAAGCGAAAGTGAGTTTGTTTGTTACGTCTTCATGCCGCCTAAATGGCTAAACCGATTTTGATGAATTTTGGTACAGAGATATTAGGGACCCAGGAGACGGACATAAGCTATTTAAAAAAAAAAGTGGGATATGAGGGAGAAAGAGGGAAGAAAAGGGAAAACTTAGCTTTGCTATTCCTAATCAATAAGGCGCAAGGGCAAAAACTGCAGGTAGCCGGTATCTGCATATCAGGAAAGGGGAACCGTGTTACCCCGAATTTAACGCGAGTGAAGCCGCGGGCAAAAGCTAGTTAACCATGAAGGAAGTAAGGGAGTGTTAGACTTTACTGACTTGCCCTTTGTGTTATGGGACAGCGCTATCTCTTTCGAACAAACCGCACGGAGATTTCGCTAATACACGGTCCCAAATAAACTGTAACAATCACCAACAAAATCCGCTATTCTTAGCTTAGAATTTCGACACCAACTGAAATGTATACGATTATTAACAAACAAGTGTTATCTAGAATTGAACAACAGGGCTACAAAAAAAACCACGCTACGCTACTGGTAGGAGCCAATACTTTCGTTTGTACAGTTTAAGAAGTAGAGTTGACGAGAAGGGATTGCCCATTTTTACTCATATCAGACGGCTATTGCAGTAAGTTAGTGTGAGCCGATAGGGCAAACAAACTGTTCGGGTAAGGGCAAGCTAAGCCAAGCTTTAGGTTTTGTAAGAGGGACGACAAGGGAAAACTTAGCTTTGCTATTACTAATCAATAAGGCGCAAAGGAAAAACTACAGGTAGCAGGTACCTGCAAATCAGGAAAGGGGAACTGTGTTACACCAAATTTAATGCGAGCGAAGCTTGGGCAAAAGCTAGTAATATTATAAAAGCGAAAGTGAGTTTGTTTGTTACTTCTTCACGCCTTAATTGCTAAACCGATTTTGATGAATTTTGGTACAGAAATAGTTGGGACCCAGGAGACTGACATAAGCAATTTTTTTTTAAAGTTGGATATTTGGTAGAAAGAGGGAAGAAAAGGGAAAACTTAGCATTGCTATTACGATAAGGCGCTAGGGCAAAAACTACAAGTAGCAGGTACCTGCAAATCCGGAAAGGAGAAATGTGTTACCCCGAATTAAACGCGAGCAAAGCCGCGGGAAAAACCTAGTATTCTATAATAAAGTAACATAAGGTATTCTACGGTCACTGGCGTAGTGTTTGTGTAAACTGGTGTAAAAAGAGCCTTATCTTTGTTCACGGCACGTGTTTACACCACAGCGCACAACAGTTGCCGTGAAAATTGGAAACGTACAGAAAACAAATGAGAGGGAGTTATTGCCTTTTCGTTATCTTGATTCTAGTCTTGAACAGAGAATTGCCTGGCAGCAGTTAAAATTTGAACTTATTTGTATTAATATTGAGTAAAAAATCGAATGATTCGTGAATTACGTAATCATACCATAATGAGTTTATTAAGAATTCTAAAGGTACTATTAAAAAATAGTACCTTTAGAAAGAAAATACTTCGATTTCAAAGGCACGACGCGACGTTGTCTCGCGATTGATTAAATTTTCATCAGGTTCACGTTACTAGTAGCCTTTGCACGAAAAATATACCTAGATGCAACTCTGCTTCATTAGTGTCCGCCACTTTAATCAAAAGTTATATCTAGAACAGACAAAGGAAACCATTAAAACGATTAATAAATTTCGCTGAAGACGAGACAAAAACATCACACTAAGTTGATAAACCCAGTTTATAGCTCTCACGTTTTATAACGACCACAAGATTACAATTCTTTTGTAGTCTAATATCTATTCTACTATAATATTATAAATCCTACTTAATATTAAAAACGCGAAATTTTGTATGGATGGATTTTTGTTACTCTTTCACGACAAAACGGCTGAACGGATCTTGTTGAAATTTATCTCAAAGGTAGATTATATTCTGGAATAACACCACAATATAAGTACTTAGAATACTTTTTTTGATCATCACGCGGGTAAAACCGCGGGCGCCAGCTAGTATGGTGATATTAAAGTTTATCATAACAGCGGTTTTTTTGACAACTGTCTGCGACGTTGCCAGCATTCCATAATGGAACCTTTTAAAAAGTTGACAGTTGCGTCTACTAATGTTGCCATGTGTCCGTAGCGCCTACAGCCAAACACGACATTTCTCATCAAAAGGTAGGTATGAAAAGTTAAACAAAACCGTCCAGTGTTTAACTTGTGTGGTGGAATATTTGGTAACCAGGATATATTTACTTTGCGCTTTAAACAAAGTGTTACCCTGGGGAAACGAGGGGAATTAAACATTACGTTGTTAAAACACTATATAACAGGAATTTTGTATGGTATTTTAATTTGTTAAGGGCAGTTGTACAAAAAAATATAAGTATCTTAATTTTGTATTTTAGTAATCGGAGACTCAAACACGAGTGCCAGCTGTAAAAGTTGCTTTGTAATAACCTAAACACGTCGATTTTAGAATCGAAGATACCTCTACACGTTTCAGAGATGTGTTTCATAGGGTCTTGACAAACAAACAAAAAATTATATAAGGGTTCCTTGTTTTTGGGTTCTGTACCTCAAAAGGGAAAAATGGAGACCTTATAGAATCACTTTGTTGGCTGTCTGTCCCTTTATCCCTGTACTCGTACTTGTACCCTTTATCTCGGAAACGCGTGAAGGTATCGAGTTGAAATTACTACTATGTACTCAATTCCGTGATCACTTGGAGATGTGCAAAATAAACCCTCTAAGTCTACGCAGTCAAAAAAAATGGCCGTTTATGTCGCAAATTTGTACGGAACTCTCGGTGCGCGAGTCCCACTCGCACATGGGCAGTTTTTATTTTGAGTTACGGAACCCTAAATATATATAAACAAAGCTCTACAACGTTCTTTGTTAAATTAACAACATTGTAACATAAAAATCAATATCACATTAGCATGAGAAATTATTGACAATGTTCTACTTAAGTGCTTAGTAATTTGCCGCGAAATGGTTTTCTAAGCAAATGCACGTTATAAATTACCTTTCATATCGATTATTGTGTAGTGAGTCATACGTGGAATTTCAAGCAATCTATGGATCTTTACTTCTGTTAATGTAGATTCTTTGGTGTAGTGGTCATAAGCGCGATTTCTGATCGTGAGATAATCTAAAAAAAAATTGTTGAAAAGGCATACTATTCTATTAATGATTTTTTAGAGAATAAAAGCATAAAATTAAACTGACCGATTTATGTGTTATTCTATTTTTTGTATTTGAAACGGTTTTACCCTATTAAACTACCTACCTAGCACGTTATTTCTTGTACTCAATTAATTTGTACGCCTTGCAAGGCAAACTTGCAAACATAGTGAAACAACACATTTTTATACCATGTAGGCATATACCATAATTACCTATGTTTAAATATACAAATAAATAACTT
Organism: Ochropleura plecta; assembly: GCA_905475445.1. Classification (NCBI taxonomy): domain Eukaryota; kingdom Metazoa; phylum Arthropoda; class Insecta; order Lepidoptera; family Noctuidae; genus Ochropleura; species Ochropleura plecta. Next base: position 6,792,597 of record FR997735.1, read on the forward strand.
TGACTTAGATCCTAGGTTCGATTCTCGAAACGGATAAAGTGCCAGAAATTTCTTAGAAGCCAAGGAGTCTGGATTGTTTCCGGTTGTTGGCAATTCGTTCGCCCCCAATAACATAGGACTCGACCATAACTGATGAAATGCGAGTGATTTTATTAGGTACACCTCTGTCTAATCCTTCGGGGAAAACAAATCGCGATGATAAGTAATTTAGTTAATTTTTTTTTTGAAGATTTGCATTATAATTTTTTTATACGACTAAACTAAAAGTGAACTACTTTAAGTTTAGTCGCAAGTGATTGTACACGCCTTCCGGGGTTGCGGGTTGTTCGAAAGAGATACCGCAGCCCCGGAACATAAAGGGAAATAGAAGGAACATGGGTGGGTTTTAATCAGTACAAGTCTGATACTACCCAGCTCCTCGCTCCGCCCAGAGCGGGGGAAGTTATTTGAGAATTTTCCAACCCCAAAAAAAAGATTGTACACCATTCGAAAGATGAACTTATTTAGACAAAATGCGCTTGATTTTCATATTCGAGTACCCTAATCGCCTTTAGGAAGCTCTCTTTAATATTAAAGTAGATTTGAAGATAGAAATAGTTCAATGACATTCGCAGAAGAGTTATCTAAACCTCATGGGGGTCCCGGGTCTCCAAAATGACACTTAAAACAAACAGTATCCAGTGTAAATTGAACGCTCAACACCTGTGGATCGGAATAAAACGAAAATAGAAAAGGATCGAGTACACGTTATGCCACTGCCTTTGCAAATCGAATTGGATTTTAAAATAATATTTGGTAGGTGTTTGGTTGCTAAGTGTAGATTGAATTCTAAAACTTTTGGTAACATTATTTTGTTTGTGAATTGAAAAAAAGGAACCTTTATTGGATCACTTTGTTGGCCATCTATCTGTCTGTCTGTCAAGACCCTTTATCTCGGGAATGCGTGGAGGTATCGAGTGCGGAACCCTTGGTGCGCGAGTCTGACTAGCTCTTGTTTTTACATTTGAAGCCGGTCGGCGGTTTTTACATGAAACACTAACAAGCATGTCATCCATACAAACATACATCTTCATAAAGGTAATAAGATATCTTAAAAAACATCTTCGGAATAAGCAATAGCCATAAAAACGAATTAATAAATACTTTGCACTACTCCGCATAATAATTTATTGAACGAGGTCGCAAAATGCATTAAATGCTGTTGAGAAAGTAATTAAGAACGTTTTAGCCGCGTTGGTATTCATTCTACACAAAAGAATATTCAATAAAAGAAAAGAAAGAAAGAAAAATTGATTAATTTAGGCATGCTCAGAAGGATGACAATGAATAATTTCGTTTTGGACTCGTTTGTGCTACATAATTTAGGAAAAACAGCCTAAAGGTTGGTTATTAATATCTTGAAAATATATTTATGCCGATCATTCATTAAAGTTGTTTGAAAAACGTCAGCTTTCCGTTTTTTGTGCGCTATGTTCTTTGTTTTTGTGAGGATTTATTTTATAGGCAACAGTAAGTTTAATAGTGTGTTAATATGTGGCTAATGGGCATCATCATTTTCCTGCCCTTTTCCCATTCTATTTGGGGTCGGCGCAACACGTTTTTTTCTTCTATTCTCCCCTATCAGACGTCACGGCATCATTTACTCTTTTCTCCTTCATATCATTCCTTACACACATCCACCACACTTTGTTTTGGCCTTCCTCTCGCTCTCCGTCCGACATTCAGATTCATCACTCTTTTAGTCATATGTGCTTCGTCCCTCCTCATTACATGCCCATACCAAGACAAACGACTCCCTTTCTTTTTTTCTGTAACAGGTGCAACTTTCAAACTTTGTCTAATATACTCATTCCTTATTTTATCCATTCTTGTCATTCCACACATCCTTCTCAACATTCTCATCTCCGCTACATGTAATCGTTTTTCATCCACCATTTTTACAGACTGCTGCAAAATTGCTCTAATAATTCATAAAAAAACTGACCAAATACGAGTTGGACTCATGCACCGAGAGTTTCGTACACACTTGCGACATAAACGGCCATATCATTTAAGGCACATTTAAGGTATAGTTTAAAGGACAATGCCAGCTTTCGGCCCAAACAACTTGTAAAACTAAATTCAAGCGGACATTAAGTTTTAACCTCCAACAATCTAATATATAAAATTCTCGTGTCACAATGTTCGTTCCCATACTCCTCCGAAACGGCTCAACCGATTCTTATGAATTTTTTGTGCATATTCAGTAGGTCTGAGAATCGGCCAACATCTATTTTTCATACCCCTAAGTGAGCAGCGGGTGAAACCGCTGGGCACAACTAGTTTAAAATATATAAAATTAAAAAAAAAAAATTTGAAGAACTGTTCCAAACGAAAATCATTTTAATAAGTAATTTGTTGTATGACTACGATTTTCACTGAGAATAATACGAGATGTGTTAATGTCAGTTTAAGCGCGCGCGATTTTGACAGAACTGCAAAAGACCGAGAAGTCGTAACCTAACAGGGTTGCTATTGCAACGCGATTAAATTATGGATCACAGATCAGGATGATCAATTTCTTGAATTTAGATTTTTTTTAATGTTCTTGAAAAATATTAACTGTATTTAAATAAACACGATGAACGTATTATTTAGGTAAATAAATAATAAAAGACAATAATGGTGGTAAATAAAAAGTAATATCGAGTATCGATTACATTGGCAGGACTTTAATTATTCGGAATTTATCGATTACAATAGCAAGACTGGCAACATTTATTATTTAAATCTGAAATTCATGAACTATAATATTGAAATTGATGATGATGATAATGAATCATGGTAAAAAGAATAAAACTATTCAAATGTATATTTGTTGTTTAATTTACTCTCTGTAAAATTACATAACCTCCAATTCAAAAAGTCTGAATAACTTCTTTTTTAGAAGTTCAATGTAAAAATGAAAATCACACAAATGCTTTTGACATTAAACAACACAAAAAATGTAAGAATATTTACTGTTCATGACAAATTAATAGTGATCCAAAGTTACTATGGACATCTGGCATTGTTCTTTCAACTCGATACCTCTATGCGCTGGGTTTTGGCAGACAGACAGACGGACAACAAAGTGATCCCAAAAGGGTTATAATGTTTTTCCTTTAGAGGTAAAAAACCCTAATAAAACACCTTTCAAAATGTACTTAACAATGAAAGTTATAAGAGCCTCCGCATAATCTTCGTAGCACAGTTGGGCTACGCTGCTACGCCAATGTCTACGAAAGTTACTGAATACGTAGCTTATCTGTTGTAGCATTCAGACTGGTTTCTCTTTGCGTTAGTTGTAGCTGGTTTGAACGCATTCAGAATATGTCTAAAAAGTGTGGTGATATTCAATTAGATGTCCCACACAAAACTTCAACAAGTATTCAACCCATTTGTATGGGACATCTGACTGAACGATTTTGTTTATTGTAATGGATTTGTTCAGTTTTATAGTCTCTATCACATCCTTAAAAGAGCCAGTGTGGTCCTACCACACTGGCTCTTTAATACACGATGTTTACTACAATCTTTTAAATTATTTTTAATATCCTTAAAAGATTGCACTTTATTTAACAACCTAATTAAATCCGCTATAGTAATTAAAACGAATTAATAGACTAACATCACTAAACTAACTAAAGTAAGATTTTGATTCAATATAAAATAGTATCTTTCTTTTTTTTTGTAATTTTAATTTTTGCTCTCATTTTATTTGTTTAGCAATATTTGTACGACTTCGCGGCAAATCATAGCGCCCATAATTATGTTTAAACCTAAGACCTTTATTTAAATACCTATGTTTCGCAAATAAAAGTCTGATTCTGATTCTAACAACAAACTATAAAAGGGCATCGAAAATCACCTCATTGACGCTATCAGCTGGTAATGTATTCAAGAGACTGGCGGCGGCGTAACCACATTGTATAGCAACATTGTCTCCAACCAAGGTATAAGCCAACTCTGGGTCCAGAAGCTAATTGTTACTCAAAAAAATACAAAGAGCCTTTTAAAAAACACAGCTCAAACAAGATAACTCTAATCACTGAATGCAAAATTACATTTATTCACAGCTTCACCAGATTTTTCATACAGTTTATTATTTCAATACCAGCTTCTCTAAAGAGAAGTGCGAGTAAATCAAAAGGCTATAAAATATATTGCGAGATGTTCACCCGTCAAATATTAAACGCCATATTGATAGGGTTGTCTCGTCTCTGATTGGAACACAATCTTCAATTTACTGCGCTGTCAAGAAAGAAAGAAAATATTCCTTGCTATAATATTGAAAGGGGAAACGCGAGAGTTCTTATCTTTTATTCGTAACAAGATGTATGTGGCAATGGAAGAATGAACGTATCGTATTGTTTTGTATTTGTTTTATAGAACATAAGGCAATTAGGTAACGATGCCCGCGGGTTAAAAGTACTATGGATTCAGTAATGTAATACATCATACGTAATGACATGTTATGCCTAATCCATACTAAGTTTATTTTCTTTCTAACTATTTGCATATATGTATATTATGTGCTCTCTAGCCATATGGGTATGTTGTAGAGAAACCTTAAAAAAAATTAAGGTTCCGTACCTTAAAAAGAATCCCTAATTGGATTACTTTATATAAGTACTAGCTTTTGCCCGCGGCTTCGCTCGCGTTAATTTCGGGGTAACACAGTTCCCCTTGCACCTTATTGATTTGTAATAGCAACGCTAAGTTTTCCCTCTTTCTCCCACACATCCCACTTTAAAAAAAAAAAATAGCCTATGTCCGTCTCCTGGTTCCCAACTATCTCTGTACCAAAATACATCAAAATCGGTTTAGCCATTAAAGCGTGAATAGGTAACAAACAAACAAACAAACTTACTTTCGCTTTTAAAATACTAGTAAGGATATTATGTGCTCTCTAGCTATATGGATATGTTATAGAGATACTCTTTTAAATTTTTAGGGTCCGTACCTTCAAAAGAAAAAACGAAACCCTATTGGATCACTTTGTTGTCCGTCTGTCTGTCTGTCACGACCCTTTATGTCAGGAACACGTGGAGGTATCGAGTTGAAATGAAAACCATATACTTAAATCTGTGGTCCATATGTGCTGTGAAAAGATATGGCTGCTATTGTCGCAAGTTTGTACGGAACCCTCGGTGCGCGAGTGGGATACGTCCTTTTTTTTTTCGGGTGGGAAATTATCAAATAACTTCCCCTGCTCTGGGTGGAGCGGGGGGGCATGTCAGATTTTTACTGACCAAAACCCACCCATGTTCTTTCTATAGCCCTTTACGTTCCGGGGCCGCGGTATCTCTTTCGAACAACCCGCTACCCCCGCAGGGTGGGATACATCCTTGGGTGGTTTTTTACCACCTACGTAAGACACCTACTACAACATTCAATTGTAGTTGTTATTTATCTATTACTAACGCCCGCGGGTTCACCTGCCTAATATCGAAAAAAAATATGCTATGTGTTATTCCAGACTATAATCTACCTCTGTGTCAAATTTCATCAAGATCCGTTCAGCCTTTTTGACGTGAAAGAGTAACAAACATCCATTCATCCACCCTCACAAACATTCGCATTTATAATATTAGTAGAAAGTAGGATACTAAAGTTCTGATTTCGAAAATTTAAAAGAAATTCTGTGTTAACTTTTTAAGCATTCCAAACCAGACTGACTAGATTTTTATAAAATAACTAGCTGTGCCCCGGCATGCGTTGCAATGCAATTTTCTACCTTTCTGCCTACCCTACCTACCCTACATAACATACCCTACCTACCCTACATAACCTACCTACCCTACATACCTTACCTACCCTACATACCCTACCTACCCTACATACCCTACCTACCCTACATACCCTATCATTTAAGTTGGATCAAGCTGCACACGGTATGCAAATTTAATTTAAATCGGTTAAGTAGTTTAGGAGTCCATCGCGGACAAACAACGTGACACGTGATTTATATATATTAAGATGATTAAATAGGATATTTAGATCAAAGAAAATGGACGCCTTCTGTGCAATCTGGATATCGTAGTTAGCCTTCGCATCAATTTGTACGAATACTCTCAAAAGATACATGTTGGGAAAATTAAGAATATTTATAATTTCAGCATTTTTTTTATATTGGGTTTTTAAGTCCGATTAACGTTGTTTAGAGAAATGTTGGTTGTCTTTGTACTGATGCCATTACAGATAACAAAAATATTATAAAACTAGCTTTTGCCCGCGGCTTCGCTCGCGTTAAATTCGGGGTAAAACAGTTCCCCTAGCGCCTTATTGATTTGTAATAGCAACGCTAAGTTTTCCCTTTTCTTCCCTCTTTCTCCCTCACATCCCACTTTTTTAAAAAAAATATTAGCCTATGTCCGTCTCCTGGTTCCCAACTATCTCTGTACCAAAATTCATCAAGATCGGTTAAGCCATTAAAGCGTGAAGAGGTAACAAACAAACAAACAAACAAACTCACTTTCACTTTTATAATATTATATAGTAAGGACATTACACGGTACGAGAGTAAAAGATGATTCCGTGATAGCAGAAATATCAAATAATTACAAATAAAAAGAGGAAGAAACTATAGAAATTTATTTTTATAACACCAAGTAACTGTGTACTCAACGTAACAACTGAACAAGCCACTTCGGAATCTCGTATCATAATTCGTGCTCTCGACACCACATTGTGGATGTCTGGACACTTGACTTCGACAACCCTAGCACAATACAGAGTGGGTCATGAAATTTTATGAACATACTGTAGAGGGAACTCGCCCTTTGCAAACTATTTGTCGAGTATCTACACATTTTTCGGCGTATTTTTAACATGGCAATACGGTCGGATTATACAGAGGTAACTGGCAACTCAGAGGTGTCTGAACCTTATTTGAATATCTAAATGAGTTTCACCGAAGAAAAGATTTAGGGAAATTATTTCTTTGCGTCTGAAAACGTTTGTGACTGTATCTTATTTAGCTAAGAATTGGCTATCTTATTTTGGACTTCATTTATTTAATTCAAAATCACATTCCTTCCGTTCTTAGACACGAATATCTGAAGACTGTGTCTGACCTTGAGTCTCAGTAAAAGATTTTGCAAATACGGCTCAGGTTTCGGGAATTTTGCGCTTTGAATTTTATTTGTTTCGTTTATTCGTTCAGAATAAAAGTCTATTCAAATAAGTAGATCAATAAAAATACAGGCTCACTTTTAGTGGGTCTACAAATATTAAGTGCCTGATGCCTGCTTTCTCTACGAGCCACGAGTAATATAATCTTGTAAGGGCGAGTTAAAGTTTGATACTGTTTTAGAATAATGGTACGTTTTTATGCCTTTTTGATAGAGCCTTACAAAGAATTGTTGGTTTAAGTACCCTTATGGTTTGTTTTAAGTGGTTATCTAAGTACCACATGTATTTTTTCCCTTAGGTAGGCACGAACAAGGCAAGAATATTGTGAACCGAGATAATATATTTAAACCAGCAAAGTTGCTTCACATTTGGCAGATAATGTTCAATGTGTCTATGGTTTTGTATATCCTAAAGAATTTAGTTTACATAGAAGCACATGTAGTAAATCATTTAAAAAATAGGCTAGTTTGTCCAGAAGACTGTCAGTATCGCCACGTTGAATGGTCTCTCGCCTCTTTGAACACAAAAAGAACCAAACCTTCTATTTCTTTTGCACGTCTTGCTACTTCGTTCTCACATAGTTTACTATATTAACACGAATGATGTAACCAAGGTTTTGTAACAATATTCTGATGTAAAAGAGTGTCCATGGAGTTTCTTGCCCATTCTTCTCCATAGAGATCTACGCTTTGGAATGTAGTTGCCCTACAGTACTTTCACAGTTATTATGCCTTGTGACTGGGACTGTAGCTTAATTTTTATTGTTGTCAATGTTTCGACAGTTCAAAAGTGCCTGTAACTGGCCTACTTGAAATAAATGATTTTGATTGATTGATTGATTTGGTGGTAAATTTTTAAGAATATCGAACATAATATAACAGAACTTGTAATCTAATATAACTTTTATGATTAAGGTTAACTTAATACTGGAAGGTCTCACAGAAAATATAACACTTTCAAAGTTTCCATTTCCTGCAGTTATTTTTATTTTCTCTTCTTAGTTAGGTTTCCTTCTAGGTATTGGCTAGTATTATAGCTGGCTATTCAGTATATTTCCAGAACAGCTTTGATCTTTGCTTCGTGCGGGATAAATTTATCGCCGGTTGATTTGCGCTCAACGGCAATGACCGTAAACTTGCCGATTATGGATAAGAGTTTAAACGTAACTGCAGTTCGTAAAATTAACGGTCTAGTAGAACATTACTTTCATACTTTTTACTACTACTATTTTTAGATTACAACTTCGTACTCGTGTAGTGTGTGAATGTCGTCATGGCCCAGCGGTTAAGACGACGCCTCTCCTGCATGAGGTTGTGGGTTTAAATCCAGGCAAGTAACAGTGTGACTTTTTCAGTTTATGTACTTTCTAAGTTTATCTTGAACATCGGTGAACGAAAACTTCGTGAGAAAACTTGGACTTAAGAAGCCATATTAATCATCATTTTCCTGCCCATACCCCACTCTATTTGGGGTCGACGCAACACGTTTTCTTCTTTCATTCCATATCAGACGTCACGGCATCAGTTACTCCTTTCTCTAATGATGGACTAAAATAAATTTAAAATGATTTTGTTATCGCATGAACAATTTTCTGTTATAATTGATTTCAATTGCTGGAAAAACCGCAACCACAGGTTACGCATTTAATTGGTTGTCAAAAATAACGAACGTGAGCGTTCGTTCGCGAATATTTACGCATTATAATGTTTGACGCGATCGTTCGGAAACCGCTGAAAGTCACGTATTCATTCAGTCTAAATGAGGAACCAAATTATTTGGGATTTTTACAACGTTCAGAAGCGTCTTTTGTAGTAGGCTGACGATGCGAAAGTGATGGAAATATTGGATAGAATGGAATAACTCGTGCAAAGATTTCGTGGAGTAGAAAATTGGTTTTACGAAAAGACTGTATCTATTGTATGAAGTCCTATCTTATAGCAGATTAACTGTACATTTTCCCTTGGATATATACAAAGCCTATGATTAAATCCCCAATTTTTCATTAATTAAAACCGCTGAAGTGATAAATACCGACATAAACAGAGTTACGGCTCTCTCAATTAAACAATATCCTTGTTGCAGAGTAAGTCAGTAAAAAGGTTTTAATACGAAAAGCATATCCGACGTGAAACATTCGTGGATTTAAAATTTAAACATAGAATTAGAGTGAATACGAGATGCGATGACCAAAATGTAATTTATGTGAACACTCGTTCATTAGGACGGATGGATGTAGACGGATACGGGTGAAATTGTATATTTGATCAATTTGCCAGAGGAGCATTAAACGGTCGGATTGCAGGGTATCCGTTTTAAATCCGATTTTATAATTGTGTGTATGAAACATGACATTTACAAAATTCAGTTTGGTAAAATATTATTTTAAATAGTTGAATAGAGAGATAGAGATAATGTAAATTTGGCTGCTTTTTTGGTCTAAAGACGCCAATGATGAGCTTAAGATTCTGGCTTCGGTCCATGTCTTATTTGCATTTTTCACTAGGAAATATGAATAAGTTAAGTTTCATAGACAGACATTTTTTTGCGGATGGTAATTATCAAATAACTTCCCCCGCTCTGGGCGGAGCGAGGAGGAGTGTCGGACTTTTGCTAACTAAAACCCACCCATGTTCCTTCTTTAGCCCTTTATGTTCCGGGGCAGCATTAGCTCTTTCGAACAACCCGCAGCCCTGGTAGGCGGTGGCAATGGCAGGCCCCTCTGCTTTCATCTTTGAGGCGCGCTTGGAACACGAACACGCCGTCACCACGGCCCTATAGGCAGACTGGGTTAGGCAGGCAGTAGTCCGGTTATACAGATGGCTGGTTAGACGGATAAAGCCGAACCCAACATAGGTGAGAAGGTGAGATAAGTGGTAATAAGAGCTAGTACACACATAACTGACAAAAGTGGGCGTCGCTACTTTAGTTAATCCCCTGCCTAAGCCTTGAGGAAAACAGCAAAAATGCCCATATAAAAAACATTTCAGGCATGTTTATTATAAATGTATTGAATTTCCAATATCCTGCGTGCGCAGTAACTGTACCTCGCTATAAAATCAGCCTCAAATATGGAATTTTATCCAGCTGATAATCTCATTGGATTACCATTCAATATCCGCTGTGAACCGATCGGTTTTTATTAAAGTACCTATTTGCGTTATATGTTTGAAAATAGAGATACATACCTTTATTGCGTAATCCAGTATTTATATATTTAGTTTTCAGGGTTCTGTACCTCAAAAGGGAAAACGGAACCCTTATAGGATCAATATTTTATTGTCCGTCTGTCTGTCAAGACCCTTTATCTCGGGAACGCGTGGAGGTATCGAGTTAAAATTAAAACCATATACTCAACTCAGTTGTCTAAGTCTACGCAGTCAAAAGATATGGCTGTTTATGTCGCAAGTTTTTACGGAACCCTCGATGCACGAGTCTGACACGCGCTTGGCCTTTTTTTATCTATTCAATTACTTGTCATTATGGATTTTTAAATAATAACACTTTATGAGCTTAAATAAATACAGCCGTATTTGGTAAGCCGTCGTGGTAATGCACCTCATATTAATCCTTGAACATGGCATGCCAATGCTTCTTTATATCTACATCACAGCCATTTCTCTGTTATATTGCTTTATGACTGGTCAACAAAACGGAAATAAATTATTGTTTGTTTGTTTGTACCGAATAGGCTTCGGAACTACTGAACCGCTAGCTAGTTTCTAATGAATGCCTTGAGTTCGAGTTGGAATGAATTTCTCTCAAAAACTCTCATAGGGATAAAAGCCATTCTGACCAAAGGCCACAAGCCGGTATCACGTACCCAGTGTGAGAGGGTAAACGTTAAGTCTTCGATGTTTTGGTTCTAATAGTCTTTTCTTTTGCTGTTTTGGAATTAATTTGCATGAAGTAAAATAGGGACTGGGTCTGAAGCTTCTTACTCGGAAGTCGCCATCGTTTAATTTAGGCCACCACTGCTGAGCCACCAATGCTTAGCTATCAATATGTCGGAAAATAATCTGAACAATATTATTATCCATTACCTACCCCTTGACCATTATGGCTAAGTTTCAATTATCGACGGTAAGTCCTAAAGCTTAGTGTTGAAATACCAACCGTGCGCTCTAATTTGGTTATCCATTAACTAAATGGAGCGTTTGAATGAAACTGAACAGAGTGAACCGCTTAGTATTAGAAAATGGGTACAAGCCTTTCAAAATAAATAAATAAAAACATCGCTTAGTTACCGATTAAACTTGAAGAAAAACAAAGACCATTTCATTCTATAAACTCATTTTCACAATAAATTAAAAACACTGGCAAGTGAGAACAGACTTAATAGAATTAAAAAACAATTTTGTAGTAATTAAATCAAAACATGGCTGCCGAGCCGTCGGCGACAGTGTTCTTTTGACGCTGTAACTCCGTTTGTAAATGATCTATGACTTTTGTTTGAAAAGCCGTTTGACATTTCAACGTTTCAGTTTTAATTTAAAGTTTTGGTCATTTATCCTGGGACACTTTCGAGTGGGTTTAGAGATACTTATTAGTAGTTATGACAGTTTGACACGCGCTGGCTAAATGTGTGTGGCGGTTAAAAATGTTTTCTCAATTTCTTTTATATTTTTGCCTTTTAAAATTTAGTTTGTACTAGCTTTTGCGTTAAATTCGGTATAACACAGTACCTGCTAACTGCAGTTTTTGCCCTTGCGCCTTATTGATTTGTAATAGCAACGCTAAGTTTTCCCTTTTATTCCCTCGTTCTCCCTCATATCCAACTTAAAAAAATAACCTATGTCTGTCTCTGGGTTCCCAACTATCTCTGTACCAAAATTCATCAAAATCGGTTTAGCCATTAAAGCGTGAAGAGGTAACAAACAAACAAACTCACTTTCGCTTTTATAATATTAGTAAGTATTACTAATGTTCTTAATTATCCTACTGGTCCACCACTAAAAGTTTTATTAACCATATCGGACACCTAAATTTAAACGGAGACAACTCAAAAAAAAAGTTTTTTTAGTTACCCTTGTATTGCAATGTTCGGTGATTGTTAAGGACTTAACTAAAGGCTCTGCAATGAAAGTAAGCAGAAAGTAAAACACTTCTATTCTGATTGTAATAAACAGTACAATGTTGGATTAGACTTTGACAACAGATAGTATGCCACGCCGCCGGCTGCCGCTGGCGCGCTGGTTCGGCACCTCGCCGCGCCCTCCGCGCGTTCCCTCGCGCCGATCATGAATCACGACTTGTTTTTGGGCGGAGCGGGGGGAGTGTCAGACTTGTACTGACTAAAACCCAAGCATGTTCCTCCCATTGCCCTTTATGTTCCGGGGCCGCGGTATCTCTTTCGAACAACCCGCAACCCTGGGCAGGCGGAGGCCCTGGCAGGCCCCTCTGGTTTGCTAACATCTCTTTGAGGCGCGCGTGGAACACTACCGCGCAGTCGGCACGGCCTGTCGTCAGTAGACGGACGGACGGTGTGCTACCTATTGCTCACTGTCCACAGGCTAGGTACACCCCCTGCCTAAATCTTCGGAGATTACCGTCGTGATGTGATTAAAACTAGAAATCAAAAGACTTTGGTCCCAAGAGAAAATAACCGAAAAATGTAATATGTCAGACTAGTCTTGACTTAACTAATATGTTTAGGGATTTAGGGAATGATACAGACGTGGTTGGAAGTATCAGTTGTTAACCGGGGTTAATATCCTTGGCGTGAAGAGGCCTGAGGTTAATATAAATGTGTTATATGTTTTCCTGCTCCATAGAGATCAACGCTTTGGAATGGGCAACTACAGTACTTTCTCAAGTTATTATGCCTTGTGACCGGGACTGTAGCTTCATTATTTTGTTTCTTGACATTCAAAAGTACCTGTAATGGTCTAATTGAAATAAATGCTTTGGGTTTGAGTTGTGTATCACAAAAGAAAATAAACAAATATTTGTTTCTTTTTTTTATTTTATTTTTTTATACCACTGCATTCAGTTAGTCTGAAAACCGAAGCTAACGTAAGTTACAGGCTAGGCAGACAATGATAATTCTTTTTAGGGTTTTTAGGTACCTCAATGGAAAAACGGAACCTTTATAAGATAACTTTGTTGTCCATCTGTATGTATATCAATACCCTTTATCTCGGGACTGCGTAAAGGTATCAGATTGAAATTAAAACCATATAATCAAGTCTGTTGTCCCTTAGAGCTGTAAAAAAAACAAGTCTCTAAATCTACATTGACAAATGATATGGCGGTTTAAGTCCGACACACACTTGGCCGATTTTTTTATCGTTATGCCTCTAAATTCCTCTTTTAAACTCATGTATTTTGAGTGTGATACCATATCCCTTGGTCAAAATATTTAAAGTCATTAACATAAACAGCTGTTTGTTCTGTAGGAATCGAACCAGATAAACAAGAGACAAGCAGCGCAACAGCCAATCGCTCTACTACTGCGCCACTCGCCGTCCGAGTGTTTGTCAAGATTGTTTGTATATTTTAACAAATGCGTCTGACATTCATTATAAAATCCTGGAATCAACAATAGCATATTGAAAAGACGGGTTACTAACGGTTGAATGAAACTAAATACCTTTCATAACCTATTCGCGACCCCAAAAAACATATTCACGTATTCGCATTCGACGTCTGGCCCTATTAAGCCCATATATGTACTACTAGCTTCCGCCCGCGACTTCGTCCGCGTGGCATAGTCACTTTAGGCTAACGCTAACTTTAGCCGCGTGAAGATCGAAAAAAAATATTTTTCTCTCCCTTTTTCTTGCCTCTTTCTCCCCTACTTACTTACTTCAAAAAATGTTATCCTATGTCTGTCTCCAGGGTCCCAACTATCTCTGATTCATCAAAATCGGTTTGGCCATTTAGGCGTGAAGACGTAACAAACAAACTAACTAACAAACAAACAAACTCACTTTCGTTTTTATAATATTAGTAGGGATTAACTAATTGCACAGGGTTCAAAGTGGCTGAATTAATTTTGAAACTCTGTATTTTATTATTTCAGAGACAAAGGCTGGGGAAATGTAATTTTAGTTATGTTTAAATGTGTTATGTTAAACAGGTTTCATTTGTTCTGTACGTCTTCTCTCGGACTTCATTTAGTTAAGCATTTTTGTAAAACCACCATCTATTTTTCTAGGGAAACCGCGACGAGTACCCAAATAAATAGTTACGTTAATTGAGACCGTGGTCTGCCTCTGCGTCAAAGGGATTTGAATATTTGGAACGTCTGGCCGTACGCCATATTTAATCAAAATTGATAGCCGCATGTGTATGTTCATATTAAAAGCTGGCATCGACAAAAACAACTAATTTTGTAAAACAAAGCGGTAATACAGACAGGAAGTACAATTTACTTTCTAAGTCATCATTCTCTTGCCCTTATCCCAAGTTATTTGGAGTTTGCGCAGCAGGTCTTCTTCTTCCATACTCCCGTATTGTTCGTCACTAGCTTTTGCCCACGGCTTCGCTCACGTTAACTTCGGGGTAACACAGGGTACTGTGATACCCCGAATTTAAAAGTATTGCTAGGACATTTCCCAGCAATACTTTTTACTCGTTTTTTTACGGATTAAGGTAGTGCTCAATGAAATGTTCTTGAGACATTGTGCTGATGGCTGCATTGAACTCTACAAGGGTCATGGAGTGCAGAGGGGCTTGCCAGAGCCTCCGCCTGCCGGGGTTGCGGGTTGTTCGAAAGAGATACCGCGGCCCCGGAACGTAAAAGGGCAATAGAAGGAACATGGGTGGGTTTTAGTCAGTACAAGTCTGACCCCGCTCCGCCCAGAGCGGGGGAAGTCGTTAGATGATTTCCCACCCGAAAAAAAAAGGGTCATGGAGTTTTTAAAGTAATCTTGTAAAAAAAAAGTGGGAACTTTAACCATTACTATCTCCGTAACTAGAAAGTTCCCAGATATGGTCCAACACATACAAAAAAACCGGCCAAGTGCTAGCCGGACTCGCGCACCGAGGGTTCTGTACAAACCTGTGACATAAATGGCCATATCTTTTGCTGTTAGAAAAATCCGGCAGTTTACTGATGTAGATACCGCGAGACTAGTCTATTTTAGTTATTTTCATAGTATAATGTCATACGGTATTTTACTTTGGGGACGGGCTGCAGACATCGAGTCTATATTTATTCTGCAGAAAAGAGCCATCAGAGCCATATATAACCTACGTAGGCGAGATTCTTTAAGGGAACAGTTTAAGGATATTAACATCATGACAGTACCTTGTCAATATATTTATGAAAACATCATGTATGTCAGGAAAAACTTGCATCTTTTTAGTAAAAGAGGTGACAGACACAATTATAATACTAGAAATAGGGACCAATTAGTTCAACCAGGTTTCAGGTTAGCTAAAGTAGACTCATCTTTCATGGGGTACTGTTTGAAATGCTACAATAAAATACCTCCCCACATTCTTCAACTGAATGAAACGAAATTTAAATCTTGTATTAAACGCACACTATGTAGGCAAGCATATTATAAGTTGGGGGATTATATTGATGATAAAAATGCTTGGCTCAATGCTGGTCCTGCTCCACAAGCATAGGGGTAAACTCAGTATCCGAAGCTATAGTGGAAGCTGCAGAAGATTGTAAGATTATCTTTGCAATGTATAGAATCAATTCTCTAGTATTGTATAATTATTAAGCCCATATGTGAGTGCTATGTATTATCATTGACTTGACGAAGCCCTGGTGGTTGATAGTGTCATGCTCACTTAAATGTCTCGCTGATGGTGGCGGGTGTGTCGGGTCATTTAGCTCCCTTCAAAATGGTCGAGCTGAATGGGGCTGATCCATACGTCATGTTCGTGAACGGGCGCTGTCAGTTGGGACTGGTCATTTTTAGCTACCACGGTTCATTTTTAAACTTATTTAGATTTAAAATTAAATTTTGCTTTTTATTTACTCTGGACGCTCTTACTGTGCACGTCTTTCTATATCGTTCTCACATATTTGTATAATCTCAACATGAATGATGTAAATACGATTTTGTAAAAATATTATAATTTAAAAGAGTGTCCATGGAGTTTCTTGCCCATTCTTCTCCATAGAGATCAACGCTTTGGAATGGGCAACTACAGTACTTTCACAAGTTATTATGCCTTGTGACCGGGACTGTAGATTCATTTTGTTTCTTGACATTCAAAAGTGCCTGTAATGGTCTAATTGAAATAAATGATTTGAATTTGAATTTGAATTTTGAATTTGAATTTGAACTGTAGCTTTAGAGGGTCCATTTTTTCACAGCTCTAAGAGACCACAGATTTGAGTATACAGTTTTAACATTGTAATTTCAACTCGTTCCCGAGAAAAGGGTCTTGACAGACAGAAGGACAACAAAGTATAAGTATTAAGGTTCCGTTTATACCTCTTGACGTACCGAAACCTATAAAACGGCAATGACGGAGAGACCAAGTGTTTCTCGCCTTTTTCAATTGGTAGTTTTCACAGCAGTTTTATTGAGATGGTCTGAAATACATCCTAGTTTTACTTGTAAAATGTCCATTGCTGAACCAAGACCGTCTCAAAGAAAGTTCTCGACCTTTCTAGTGGTCGTTTGGCAAACATATTGGTGACCGCAGCATGGTTTTATTGCCAAACAGAGGGACATTGTGAGTTCTTTAAAGGTTTATGATCTAGGAATATTTTTTGTTCCTTCTAGTTATATATAAAAATTTTGCTATATAACTGTTTTTTTTCTGGTAGCCTCATCCTACTTCCTACTAATATTATAAATGCGAATGTTTGTGAGGATGGATGGATGTATAGATGTTTGTTACTCTTTCACGTCAAAACGACTGAACGGATCATGATGAAATTTGGCATAGAAGTAGATTATATTCTAGAATAATACATAGGATACTGTTTTCGATTACACGCGGGCGAAACCACGGGCGCCAGCTAGTTCTATATAGTCATTAAATATTATCCATCACAGGTCTAAAATAATAATGTAAGTGCTCAAAACGCCCGAGGTTGCGGGTTGTTCGAAAGAGATACTGCGGCCCGGATCATAAAAGGCAAAAGAACGAACATGGGTGGATTTTAGTTAGTAAAAGTCTGATAATCCTCCCCGCTCCGCCTCGAAAGCTATTTGATGATTTTCCGCCCGTAAAAAAAGTTGCTCAAATCGTGAAACGGCGCAAATACAGAAACTTAATTGGTAGTTATGTGTTTGAGCCGTTTGAGTTGAAATACCGGCCCATGTGGTTTGAGTTCCCATCTCGTATTTCGGGATATCGTCAAACGGTTGGTCGACTCTTTTCGTGACCCTGGCATTTTTCTTGGCAAAAAATTTGCATTGCCATCCCGCGTGGAGATAATTCCCGTTTGCTTCCCAAAAGAAAACACAGAAAATGCAAATAGAAAAATATAAGGAGTACCAATGTAAATTATTAACCACCAAAACTATTTTAGGTACTAGTTGTGTTAAGCGGTTTCATCCGCAGCTCAGCTAAAGTAAAAAATATTGATTAAGACCGAAACTCAAACCTACCGAATGTATATCTAAAATTTCATAAAAATCGGTCAAGCCGTTTCGGTGGAGTGTGGCAATTTAAACTGTGATACGAGGATTTTATATATAAGAAGAAAGAGTAACAAAATTATTATAACCCACAAGAAATCGTGTCGTGTATGAGTTTTTCGATTCTTACCACTGTCCTTTCATTATATTTTACCTACGTTATTTTGTAGTACAGTAATCTTGGTACTGATTGGCCATGAGGTTTATGACAGAATGTGTCATATTTTTATCAAATGGCGCCATATTATGTTCCACATAGGTTCAAGTCAGATTATTGACACACCTCAACATCTACGTATCCTTTTCCCAACTATGCGACTGCCTATCTGACCTCCACAACCCATTCACAGCCGGGTAATACGATATTGCTTGGTAAGACTGGTTGTCAAACTTTCTAGACTACCCACTGTCAAAGATCTACAAATGACAGCCCGGACCAACAGCTTCACATGCTTTCCGAGGCACGGAAGAAATTTGGTAGGTATCTCGGTGATCACCCATCCACGCACCAACCTAGGCAAGCGTGGCTTAACCTCAAGATCACCCGAGAGTTAGTTTTTATTTAGCCTCAGATTATTGTCACACCTAAAGAGCCCAAATTGTTACTGCTTATTACTGCAATTTGACCTTACCGGTGAGATAGCCAGATCAGAGGCATTAACCTCACCCATTGGGACTTTTCGAAATTTTGAGTTTACTACAACATACCTCAAACCTTACAAGGTTTTGAAAGCCAACGTTGAAGGAAAAGCCACCTATTTGGGGGCAGATGTTTTACAGCGCTTCAAAATTTCATAAAATTACCACAAATATCCAACTACTCAGAAAATGGTTATTTGACATCGGTCAAATAACCAGTTTCTGAGTTGTCATGTTTTAGACTTAAAGTCCTTGACTTCAATTTATTTAAACTTCATGTACTATTAGGCGGACTTATTGTCACAAGGCATTCTCTACCAGTCAACTTTTTTTATTAAAAAGACAACATTGTGATAGGCACACAGTTTAGTAGTCGAAGCCTGTAAATACAACAACCTATAATAATGCCATAACTATCGAACTCTTTATAACCTGCTACTGAAACGACATGTTTGTAATAGCGCTCCAATCGTTGTGGAAGCCTTCCCTAAGGAGGAACTGGTTGGTTCTCATGAGAAATTACAACTCCAACTATTTCGCTCCCTGAGTTGTGATTCGCATTAATGTTTTCATTTGCTACCGTTCAGTTTGTTTCTAAGAAACAGATTGACCTTTCGTTTTCTGTATTTGCTGTAAATCTATTTTGGTATTTCTCTGTTTGTTTGGTTATTTAGGGTTGTTTTCCGGAAAAATCAACGTTGTTATAGGCTGTAAGTGAGTCACTGTCTGATTATTGGTGGAACATGCTTTAAGAGAACCAACGAGCTCTGGGGCCTAGTGCAAAAGGCTTCGAGTTACCTGGGTTGGATCATGGGTTAGACCAGGCAAACGCTTTACACAAATCTTATTTTTTTTATACAAACCTTTTCTCGACAATTATGTACGTCTACAGCAATTCAGTCTAGCCAATCTGCGGCAATTGAGTTTTACATACGAGTATATAGGGTAAGCTTGTCCCTTTTCCAAGCAAAACTAGATCAATGAAAACCTCATTTCAACGAAGCGGAAGTATCCAACTCAAAATTAAACCATGGATTTGAAGTAACGTTGCCGTTCCACTCGAATCCATCACCGGACCGGGTTCATCCGGACTGGTACGTCACTGTATCGCCGTAATCCCGACGCAGTCGGCGGCCGCAAAATGAAAATCCAATTTTCAGCTCTCATATGAGCTTAGCTTCAGAGCCGGATGAAATGAAATTATATGTTTTAGGATGCGGAAAAATGAAAACTTTGTAAAAAAATCTGTAACATTCAATTTAATAATATTTTCCACTTCCAGAGTAATGGTGAAGTGTCTTGTCCAGTCTATTAAAAAACAATTCTTTTTCTTTGCAAAATTTGACGTTCTCAAACCTACGGGTAGACATTGTGACATTTCAGAAACGACCAATCATAAAATTCAAACATTATCTAACTGAAAATTGAGCAAAGCTAGAGGTCAGATGGATTGAGGCTATTTCCCGCACGTACCATGGAGAAGTGCATATTAACCAATTTGGGAAAATACAGTGTATCAGAAATGTGTTGTCAGTTTAGCGATGCTGAAACACGTTTCGTAAACGAATTCTATATAGCGGTTATTGCGCATTAGTCGCATTTGGAGCTCACGTCGAAGGCTCTTAGTTCAAATTAGTAACATAAACTGATGTTGCAGGGGTTATAGGGATTATATGACTTCACATACAAAAACATAAAATCCAACTACAGCAAGGTTGTAAGACCAAAGAGTTTTATACCTACCACCTTTGTTCACTCTTTCAAAAACGCTTCTAAAATGTGAAAACAATAGAAAACTACAATGCCCTCTAAAGAGATCTAAAAGAAAGCTCCCAACGTTTCATCGACCTCCACTTTTATGATAATTGATTCAGTTCATTCCTTGACCTTGCCAAGTACCGATGGATCGTAAATAGCCGACATAATAATGTCGATTGTTATGGGAAACCGGTCGAAGGACGTTGATTTATTTTTCTATGGCTACTATAACATTAATGGGACTAAAAATAGGTGTAACAGAATTAAAGGCACGCCATGGGTGTGTTGTGTATTGCTGAATAATTTATCGTAATTAGTTTTTGTAAGCGATTAATGGTAACTACTGTCGACATTGAGTTCCTGTAATTGTATATGTTCGATTTCTATATGCTTCTAGTTTTTATAGAGCGTTTTAATATCGTTACATGTTATCAAAGGTATGTTATTACCCAGTTGTTAATGGGTTAGAGGTTAGAATGCAGTCGCTCCATGTAGAATACTGGTAGTCAGCTGAATCTGGTAAGACTGGAAGCCGACCCCAACATAGTTGGGAAAAGCTAGGCAGATGATGACATGTAGTCAGAGAGCCGAAAGTCTGACAATCAGTCTTGCCAAGGTGTATCGTATTACTCAGTACTAACTGGGTTGTTTGAGGTCAAATAAGCAGTCGCTCCATGTAAGCCTGGAAGCCATTCCCAACGTAATCGGGAATAGATGATGGAGGGGTTCACTATGCTGAACAATGTCATCTTAAACTACTTCTGCGATGAATCCCAAAGTTGAAGACCCAGTATCCTGGGTTTTTTTTTTAAGCCAGCCATTTATATACCCCAGACTTGCATTTACTTTAGAATACAATCAACAACTCTCGTCTCTGCGGTTCATTTCCGACTAGTTGTAGTGAGTAAACATTAAGAATCGTGAGTAGGTGCTGACATTAAAGCGTATTCTATTTTGAATGCGTAGCTGCATTTGTCGACAAGACATTGCTGCTAAGATAATATTTAGAGAGAGAACTGTGTTATACAAATTATTTCAAGAGAGATTGGGAACAGTATCTTCTTACTACTATTTAAATGCGAAAGTATTTGAGGATGTACAAGGCCTTTTAAATGAGAATAGAGCTGAGCTCGCGCCATATTGTGACTCTATCTGTCAACTGTCACTTGAATGATGGCAAATTCTGGATTTCTATTGGTGCGCAGTTATTGCTTAGTTTGAGGCCAATCAAATTCCTTATTTGATATTTCTTATAAGTCAAAAACACATTATTTACTGACCCCACCTACCTTCCTCGATTTGACAGCTATAACGTCATCAACATGGCGCGAGGTCAGTCCTATTCTCATATGAAACGCATTACATATACGGATTTTAGTTACTCTTTCACGGTACAAAAATAACAGAGAGATAGTTTATAACCTGTTTTCTTTTATTCTTTACATTCTGGGGCCGCGGTATCTCTTTCGAACAACCCGCAACAGCACAAACACCTAGAGCAATAATCTAATATTTGATAAACGCGACAACTATTCTTCACTCAAACTTTCACAAAACAATGCTAAGTTAAACTTTTGATTTAAATGTAAAACAAGTTCAAACCAAATCAAATACAAGTAGACCGAGCATTCCCTCTGCCGTGTCTCTCGATCGTATTTTAGGATAGTCATTTACCAATGACATTGCATTTAGGGGTGTTTCGCGTTTTCTGTGACATGCAATATTGGAAAATGTTATACGGGGCTTACAAGGGTCGATGTTCTAGTCGACTTTTACTGCCATTACTAAAGTCGAATGTGTTAGTTTCCAATAGGGGAGACCGGTTAAAGCCTTTTGTACCAAGGCTCTAGCACCAGGTCACGGTGTGAATGTGGTTTTTTTTAATATTATTCTGTGGCATTTTATTTAAATTTTTAGCAACAAACACAATAAGATATATGAATAACTAGCTTCCAGCCGTGACTTCGTCCGCGTGATGATTAAAAAAACGCTCTCTCTTTTTTCTTCCCTCTTTCTCCCCCTTTTCTCTCTTTTATTTAAATTTTAGCCTATATCCGTCTCCAAGGTCCCAACTATCTCTGTACCAAATGTCATTAAAATCGGTTGGGCAATTTAGGCGTGAAGACGTAACAAACAAACAAACTAACTAACAAACTCACTCTCGCATTTATAATATTAGTAAGAATTTCTTAAAATTAGGAAAATGATTTAAGACACTACACACACACACTATTAGTTAGATATGTGCTTAACGGATGATCTTCGGGGATCAAAATCGGGTATTTTTAATTTTAAATTGACGTTTTTACTTTGCGTTTACTCCGCCTGTCTAGGAGTACCTCATATCGAGACTACAGCTTAGTCTTAAACTGACCAATGTCAAACTACTTTGAAATATTAAATGTCTTTAGAAACAGTTTTCCAACCAATGCCAACGCTTGGCATAAGCTTAGTTTCGTTTTGTTTGATTTTTATGAGTTATCTTGTGATTAACAAATGATACGCGTTTTTAGATGATGGTTTCAAGGTATAATTATTCTTTTATAACTAAGGAGTGTAGTAAGACATTCCTTTTTCGAGATATCCCAGTGCATGGCGCATTTATCTGTCCCCAAATTTAGGGCAGTAACCCATCAGACACAGGATCCCCCCTGTTTTTAATAGAGGATAAAGAACTTTACACCTCATTCATCATAGCCTTACAGCAAAAAGCATGACACATACACGAGAAATATTGAGTTATTTAGACAAAACAGTTGTTGCGACACAAAGTTGTAAGTGGCAAAAAGTACTACAGCGCCATCTATCCAGCCACTGAAGAATTAACGGCAAGATTCCTACATCGCGCAAGCAAAGATGTACGCGAAGTTAGCATATATACGAACTCCCGACAAACAACTGTCGGGCAGTGGCCCACCAGACACGACACCCGTCTGGTTGGAGGAGCCTCCCTTTTCCATAGAGGATGGGGTATTTTACACCTTGTTCTTCATACCTCTAAACAGTTATTACGGTAGAGTATTTCACATGACCCCAAGATATGTTACGTTCACAATAAAATTGCTGTGTTACTCAATGTCAAGTCATGTTATGAAAGTAGGTATGGCTTTTGTCATTTTTACAGCAGCGTTGTTTTACTGAAGCGGTGTAGGAAAAGGTATTTCCCTGTGGTTGTCGTGTAGGTGTTTTTAAAGGTGAATTACATGACATGGTTTGGAAGTTATTTTCATTCAAGTAGCATAAATGCGAAAGTAAATTGGCTATTCTTTTAGCGTCTTACCCATTCAACGGATTTCAAGAAAAGAATGATGGTCAAAATAGACGGAAGTCTAACAAAATAGAAATAAAGCTCTGTTTCCTAATTTGTACTAGAATTCACTATTGCAAAAAGTACTAAATCAAAGTAATGTTGCAATTTGTTCTATACCGAATATCGACATATTATTCGGTTGAATACCGAATGAGTACTTAAATATTTTTTTATAGGGAGATAATTGGTAAAATTAAAAAAAAAACGATTCATAACGTATATAATAATATCTATATTAATCTTTTCATTTCTCTTGAAATCATTTAAGTAGTCATTGGTACATAATCATCTTCTGTATTAGAAAACTTAAGGATTGCATGTATTTGAGTTACCTATTATCGTAATAAAAATTTAGAAGGGTAAGTTTTTCATTCATTCAATTTCAATATATCACAAACTTTACCACCCTGTTTCACTAAAACTTAGGGTTGAATTTTGCAAAACCCGTCTCTACGCACCTTCGTCTTAGAAGGATCCTCCATACTAAATTTGGCGACTCCTTACACTTGTAGTTACTGAGATTTCGTGATGAATGAGTCAGTGATGTTCTCTTCTTTACACCATCTAGAATGAAGTCGCTGTCTGTTCGCCTAAATCTTTTAATATCCTCAACGGGTTTTAATGCAGTTTTCAGCAATAGATAGTGTTTCAAGAGAAAGGTATATTATTATATGTTTAATCCTTACTAATATTATAAAAGCGAAAGTGAGTTTGTTTGTTACCTCTTCACGCTTTAATGGCTACACCGATTTTGATGAATTTTGGTACAGAGATAGTTGGGAACCAGGAAACGGACACAGGCTAATTTAAAAAAAAAGTGGGATGTGAGGGAGAAAGAGGGAAGAAAAGGGAAAAATTGGCGTTGCTATTACAAATCAATAAGGCGCAAGGGGAACTGTGTTACCCCGAATTTAACGCGAGCGAAGCCGCGGGCAAAAGCTAGTATTAGTATAAAAAAAGTGTGTGTGTCAGCTCCGACGCACGACTGGAGTTTACTCCTTAAGTACAAAAAAAAATATCACTGACGGACGACAAATTACATAAAGCGCCATCTAGTAATATTCAACTGAACGACAAACACCATAGGTGCGGTTGCACCAAAGTTGCACCAAAAACGTAACGAGGTCATTCATCAGTAGATTTTACACCTCACATTTTTCTCATACCGGGCGCCTTATATATGAAAATCGATTCTTAAGGAGTAAACTCCAAAAATAGTTTTATATGTATAACATTAGTATCTACATTGCACCCGTGCAAAGCTGGGGCGGGACCCATGTTTAAATATATACATTAATACCAGACTGTAGTGAAAACACGTACAGTGTAATCATCAAAGCTTGTACAACAATTCAATTAATTGTGTTTGTTTCATTAGTCTCGTAATCTAGCATTTGCTAATAAACATCTATAGATACTCGTATTATTTCAAATCTACAAACGATACTAGAATACAAATAACATCTATTTGAAAGAACATGGATAGCATTTAAATGAAACATTGCGTCAGAAACATTTGTTTAAAAACATTTTGGGATGTTCTCATACCTCTTGTATTATTCCTACAAATCATCTTGATGGGTTTTAAATGAGCATCTGTGGCCCTTTTGCGAATATCTTTCTGCGGACCTTTCTTTGTAAAGGTAAGGAGGAGTAAGTTAGTCTCCGTGCGTTCTTGGGATGATATTATGATTTAGGTAATCTACTCGTTTAACAAATCACTCGTATAAACTACAACCTGCACAATATGTAAAAATATTCGTACGCCTTGCAGGGCAGCAAATAGTGAAACACTTTTTTTATTTTTATCACCGTGTATATTAACATACTTTTACCTACCTATATGAAACGAATAAACCTATTTGAATCTGAAATCAGTTTTAGCTAGCTTTCATGCAAATTAGCAAAGTTAATTCGTTCGTTCAAAATACTAAACACGTATTTGAAATAGATCTCGAATTGTGATAATATGCTATAGTAAAATGATAATAATAATCTTTATTTGGGAACCAAAAATACAAATAACAATTTATATAAGCATTGATGATAGCTGCAATAGTTTGAAACTGTGGCGCGGCTATCCACGCCTGCCTCCAGATACATAAGAACAGAAAATATACAGATTTTAACCTTAATATCATCATTATAATACTGAATATCAGTATTTTACATCGAGCGACTGCCTATCTGACCTATCTGACCTTTACAACCCAGTTAGTACTGGGTAATACGATGTCCCTTGATATGACTGGTTGTCAGACTTTAGAGACACTGACTACCTGTAACGACTGTCAAAGATCTACCAATGACCAACGGCATAACATGCTTTCAGAGGCACGGAGGAAACTTGGTATGTAACGGGTGGTCACCCATCCACAGATCAACCTAGGCAAGCGCGGTTTAACCTAAAGATCGACCCGAGCGGCTGCTATTATTTAGCCACGAGCTTTTAACAATATAAATAAGCTAGCTATATAATTAGCTGTCTTGTGCGGTTTCAGCCGGGTCTTTATTTGCTGCCCCGCTCACGTGAGTAGAAATATGATGTTGTGCAGTCTATATTACTTCCTGATAATGTAGCTTCCTATTAATGAAAAAATGGTTAAAATCGGTCCAGTAGTTTTGGAGCCTATTCTTTACAAACAAACAAATCTTTCCTCAATCAATGATAATAATAAACTGCTGTAAATAACGTAGTTGTTGTTACTGGCGTATGTGGTAGTGTTTATGTAGTGAGGTTGTGGAGTGAGGCGGATGGTGAGGGTGTGTGTAGGGCCACCGTGGGATCTGGAGGCGATAGTCCTCGCGCGCCTGTATGAGTGGCGCGCGGAGGCACTACACCGGGGGGAAACTCCGCTACCGCGGCAAATTGCCGCTCAGCGGACAGACCTCCGGTGCGATCTCATGGTGGCATGGAGAGAGCGACTGTCGCAACCCTGTGCAGGGCACGCCACAATATTGGCGGTAAGTACCCTCTTTGAGGAGTGGCTGGAGAGGCGTCATGGCGCCGTCACCTACCGCCTGACGTAGGTCCTCACCGTTTCGGGAGCTTCCTGCACATAATCGGGCGGAAGGAAATGCCCGGCTGTCACCATTGTGACGATCGCCCGGAGGACACGGTGGAGCACACAGTTGCGGTCGGCCCAGCTTGGGTGGAGCACCGCCGTGCCCTCGTAGAGGCGATCGGCGGCGGCGATCTCTCGCGGCCGGCCCTGGTTCAGTCCATGGTCCGGAGCGAGAGGGAATGGGAAGCGGTCACCTCCTTCTGCGAAGCAGTCATGCTAGTGAAGGAGGAGGCCGGACGTTTGAGGGAGAGAACCTCAAACCAACCCAGCCGCCGCGGGAGATGCCCCGGGCGCCGGGCGCCGCGAGACGACTCCCGGCCACCGTAGATGTGAGCCTGTGGACGGTGACTAATGGATAGCTCACCGTCCGTCCGTCTATTGACGACAGGCCGTGTCGACGGCGCGTTTGTGTTTCACGCGCGCCTCAAAGAGATGTCAACAAAGCAGAGGGGCTTGCCAGAGCCTCCGCCTGCCGGGGTTGCGGGTTGTTCGAAAGAGATACCACGGCCCCGGAACGTAAAGGGCAATAGAAGAAACATGGGTGGGCTTTAGTCAGTAATAGTCTGACACTCCCCCTCGCTACGCCCAGAGTGGGGGAAGTTATTTGATGATTTCCCACCCCAAAAAAAAAGTGTGTGTGTGTAGGGTAAAAGTGCGTAGACTGTGTGATATTATGTTTCAACAAGTTTTTCAGTTTGATCATAAGTCTTTGATGTAAGCCATTCAGTTAATTTATTCTTCAGAAAATTCTCCTTGGAGACTATATTTATAATTCCTTATTTATTATATTATTATTGTACAGCCTAGAGATAATGTGTCTAAAACTGTTACTTACAGCCATGATGATAACATTTTCTCCCAAGAAAGAAATCTATCTTTTGAGAGTTTTTTTTACAACTAAACGCGAACTGTATAATATGCA
This sequence comes from Ochropleura plecta, assembly GCA_905475445.1. Taxonomy (NCBI): domain Eukaryota; kingdom Metazoa; phylum Arthropoda; class Insecta; order Lepidoptera; family Noctuidae; genus Ochropleura; species Ochropleura plecta. The sequence goes on from FR997735.1 coordinate 6,820,005, forward strand.
GTCTCCAAATTGCACGGCTCTTTGCCTTTAGTTTTTGTTAATTGTTCAACTGACTCTTGTCCTTGACCAGTGTTTCTTTTTCTACAACCTGAAAGATATATTAGTATCTGGTCCTCAAAGTTATTTTTTCTTTTCCAGATCATCCCAAGTGAGATGCTATGGAACGCGGCAGCTGCAGTGAGGTGACGTTACCAAACAAAATGGAGCAGTGCACGTTCAACAGCCCAGCATGGAACGGCTAGGGTGAAGGAAGAACGAGACAGACATAGCCAAATCCATGGAGATGAACGGGACGGAAGCGCGGGCCGAGGAGGCGGCAGTGACGCTCGCGCTTAGCGTTGCCGTTACCGTCATCTCCGCCATTGGACTGCTACTCAACGCCTACATACTGTTCATCATAGTTATAACTAAACAGGTAATAATTCTAAACATATTTTGAAAACTGAACAACCAGCTTTACGGTATTATTTGAAAGTCTAATTTAGACTCTGGCAACATGAATTAGGAAATTTATTAGTATTTTATTATATTAGTGGTAGAAGGCGAACAAACAAGTGAAATACTCTTTGCAAGGGCCATTGTTTGAGAGGGAATGGGATGCGGTCAGTTCCTTCTGCGAAGTAGTCATGCTAGCGAAGGAGCTGGCTGGCGTTTGAGGGAGAGAACCTCAAACCAACCCAGCTACTGCGGGAGACGCTCCTGGCGTCGGACGCCGCGAGACGACTCCCGGCCACCGTAAATGCGGGCCTGTGAACGGAGAGCAATAGGTAGCTCACCGTCCTGTCTGTCCAGGCGCGTTAGTGTCCCCGGTACATAAAGGGCAATAGAAGGAACATGGCTGGATTTTAATCAGTACAAGTCTGACACTCGCCCCGCCCCGCCTAGAGCGGGGGAAATTATTTGATGGTTTCCCATCCGCAAAAAAACGGGCCATTGTTTGAGCTTTTAATTTAAGTTTTTATGAAAAACGCCAATGCATCGCAATCGCAAGGATGCTTAGACTACCTTCAAAAACATAACTTTGAAGGACATTATGAAAGTATAGAAGTCTCTTTTATCTTTATAGCACAGTAGTTGGATATAATCAGCCATTGAATAGAGGAATCAGAACAAACGCTATTGTGAACGGCTGAATGCAAGGCCATCGATCCATCGTCATATTATGTGACAGTCAAGGTTACAGGTGACAATAAAAAGAGAGATAAACCCTTACACAGGGAAATTGTTTCACAACACAATTATAATGACGATTTGAAAGTAATCCAAACTACTCTTTAATAATATTATAGAAAGGTTAAGCTTGTAAGAACTGATCAGATTCCGAAGATTCTTTCACGATTGGGACGCTACATTATCCCGGAATACATGTGTACTATATTGAAAAGATTTTGCCGTTACCCCCATTCCAGTATCGGACAAGAAGAGATGAAGCGAAACGTCTCTGCTACAAGGTTGAAGTTCCACGGATCTGAACGAAGCGCTATGCAGCTTCTACATTATCCTGTAAGCCGCTACTTTGTGGAATTCGCAGCCGGCTTTTCCTTTTCTTTCACCCTATCTTGAGTGACTTAGAGTTGACTTTTGAAAGCTCTAGAGGACCACAGACTAAAGTGTATGGTTTTAATTTCACTCGATACCTCCGCGCGTTCCTAAGGTTTTGACAGACAGACAGACAGTCGGACAAGAAACAGTGTTATTATTGCTACACAAATTACTTTTACGTGAATACGTATTGAAGGTCGTGATATAACTACAAAGGAACGCGTGGATGTAATTACAACCCAATTATATTTGGACCTTTAGTATGAGAATAGTAAAGTAACTACGGGGTCTGAATAGGTTGTGAAAATATATGAGTAGGTACATCCAATAGAAGAAGTCAATCGTTAACTTATTTTTTTTTTAAGAAAAGAAAACGTAATTTCCCCTGCATCGTGGGTGCGTTTACAAACAATTAAACTCACAAACACAAACAGCCAGACCCGAGACAACTATTAGGCCATACAAATATTTGTACCGTGCAGTCAAGTCTTATTTGTAATAGGGTATGATTTAAGCTGTCACCAATTTAATTCATTTTGTGTTTCTTAAATAATAGGGTTTGCCCTCAAAATAGTAGATTTGTCACCAAAATGTAGTCACCAAACAATATAAAATCAATTCCACAATAAATTACCGAAAATCATGGAGATATAGGGTCTAGTACCAAATAATTGTTTTTGTATATATTATAATAGGTTTGTCCTAATAAGCATTTAAGTAAACTAATTGAAAGAGATCACCAATAAACTATATATATCTCTTTTTTCTATCAATGCAAGTCGATTCTGGAGGTCACAGTTTTAACCTAACCTAACCTAGCCATTTCTGCCATCTGCGCCAAGCGATCGATTTATTTGGTGACAGATCTACCATTCTGAGCACCAAGCTATTATTTAAGTAATAAAACTATTATTATAAGAACGAAGTTTATATTCATGTAATGCACTACAATTTTATTGGTAATCCATCTCATATTTTACACATTATATTAACAATAATTTGGTAATTCATACCTGGGAACACTCTTTGTTTATCTGAGAACGAAAATATTTCGTGGCGATAGATCTATTTATTAGGTGATACAACTTGATGACAAATATAAATTTTGGTGACAAAAAATATAGTTCCCTTTGTAATAGAACAGTTGATAAAAACAGCCAAGTGCGAGTCGGACTCGCGCACCAAGGGTTCCGTACGAACTTGCGACATAAACGGTCATATCTTTTGTCTGCGTGGACTTAGAGGGTAATTATTTTTTTCCCAGCTCCAAGGGACTTGAGTTTACTTTTGGTTTTAATCTCAACTTGATACCTCCACGCGATCCCGAGATAAAGGGATCGGGTCGACTGACAGACAGACTTGATAGACAGAGTAGACAGACAGATGGACAACAAAGTGATCCTTTCGTTTTTTCTTTTTTTTTTGAGGTACTGAACCCTAAAAAAAGGAGAACGTTAATAGAGTAGTGCAATGCGCGGGCGGTGCAGCGGTGGAGCGAATGCGTCTTCAATAATTTTTGGGTGCGTCGATTGTCGTATTTCATTTCCAAATACCATCATATGGAAATAAAAAAATAAAATAAAAGGTTTTATTATTATATACTAGTTATTTTTTATGCATCCCGATGATATGGGTATCAAATTAAAAGGGTTTAGTGTTTGGACTTTGTCTATCATAGAATAACAACGACGCAACGTTAATAACCTTGTCAAAGTATTTTGTTTCCGTCATTCATCATGACTTTACTGCCTTAAATGAATAATCTACGTATTTTGACAATTTGCTATAAACGATAAGTTTAAACAACGAACATTCCCGAAAACCCTTCTTGCTTTCACTAAAACTGGCTGAAGTTATCCGAACAGAAAGCTGAAAATAGCCATGGCCATTGTTAAAATGGAATATCTCAAAATCATTCTTTCACTGTCAGAAACAGGCTGAACTTTGGAATTTGAAGCATGTTTCGCAGTCTTAGTCAATGTTCCCACATTTCGCCAGTTGTCCATTGCCTATTTTTTTTAATAATTGGGTATTACATTAATATTTAAAACGTGCCAATGAGGTAATTTTCAAACTTAACGCGCGCGATGCTAGCTTATAATAAACTTCTAATAATAAGCTTCCACCCGCAATTTCGTCCGCGTTGCATAGTTACTTTGGGCTAATGCTAACTTTGACCCGCGTGACGATCGAAAAAAAAAATCTTTTTCTCCCCTTTTCTTCCCTCTTTCTCTCCCATATCCCATTGCTTTTTATCCTATGTCCGTCTCCAGGGTCTCAACTTTTTCTGTAACAAAGTTTATCAGAATTGGTTTAGCCATTTAGGCGTGGAGACGAAACAAACAAATAATTTCACTTTCGCTTTTATAATTAGTAAGCATAAGTAAGGATATGGAACAACATATTGGATTGGCATTTAGTACTTCAAGGAAGATTTCAAAGACTTACAGACAACCTAGATTGCCAATCAAACTTTGGACCTAAACAAGCAACTGCCATTAGTAAGCCGTCGCAGGCAGACTCAATCTGATGTATACATTGGAATTTGCATACCCTAGGGCTTGACGGCAAATATGCAACTAATCTGAATATGTTACACGCCATCTATCGGGTGGAAGAAGTAGTGAACGTTTTTGGCCTTTACTAAGGTCAGCTGCAGGACTTTGAAGGCTTTCATAAGTTCTAGGATGTCTTAAATGCTGAAAAAAGCACCAGGGTATTATGAAGCTGGCAAAATAATAAAAAAATAAATTGTTTTAACAATCTCACATTACAATCTGCTATTGACTAATAGAGGAGGAATGATAGGAGATCGTGGCTAAATAGTAGCAGCCGCTCGGGTCGATCTTTAGGTTAAGCCGCGCTTGCCTAGGTTGGTCTGTGGATGGGTGACCACCCGTTACCGACCATACCGAGTTTCCTCCGTGCGTGGGAAAGCAAGTTAAACTGTTGGTCCCGGCTGTCAATTGTAGATCTTTGACAGTCGTTACAGTCGTCGTTATATCCAGTACTAACTGGGTTGTGGAGGTCAGATAGGCAGTCGCTCCATGTAAAATACTGATATTCAGCTGCATCTGCGAAGCCGACCCCTACATAGTTGGGAAAAGGCTAGGCAGATGATGATGAATAACACATTACACTCGCGAACAAAAAAAACTGTAAGTTGTCATAAGTTACAAAAGTGGAAGCGCCAGGGTTGCACGCTAAATTTGTTTTTTCTTATGTTTATTGCAATCTGCAGGTCAGTGTCAATCTGCGTTTGGATACGATAGCCAATCATATGTTGTTAAACATACAGCCTAACACTGACCGACAAATTAAAAGGCTCTGCAGTTTGGAAAATGCGCAACGTCGCAGTTATCCGCCTTATATTTTGATTATTTTACCCATTTTACCAAATCAAATAATGAAATACCGCTCTGTAATTATTGTGAAGAATTGCTATATTATCTACATATTTTTATTTTTGAGGTAAATGTGAAACCATTTTCAAAACAACATAGAATTAAATAAATATAATAATAATGTTAACTTACCTTATTTGCTATCGGAGCAAATGTCCAAAGTTCCAACTATAGCGCAATAATTGGAAACTGGAGTAGATGTAGTAAACTTAACAGTTTATACTTACTTAGATGAAGTTAGCGTAGTTACCAAGTTAGGAATTCCTTGAAAGTTTCTTAGTTTTCCACCAACTGTTATTATATTGTATTCGTTTACATTTCAGTTTTAGAAACATTACTTACTTAACGGGCTTAGAAACATTTAAAAAGTAAATGGGGTAATTTTAGAAACTCCTAAATGTTTTGTTGTATATGGTCTAGTCCCGGCTTTAGTATACGACGTCACACATAATTTTAAAGATAAGCTTATGTCCCGGAGTAGGGGAAGATATTTGATGATTTCCCATCTGCAAAAAAGGACATGCTAGCATAGGCCTCTGTTAAGTATCTGCATTAAGTTTATAGCAATTTATTGGTTTAATAACATAGTCTATGTTCATCTATTTATTTTTCTTGTATATAAAATTCTCGTGTCACAGTTTTAGTTGCTATTATAATCAATTTTTATGAAAATTTAAATGTATTTTCGGTGGGCGGAGAATCGATCATAGTCTATGTTTCATACCCCTTAGTGATAAGGGTGGCCCTCTTCAGAGAGGGACTTCAGCAACGGGTGATCCTCTAGTACCAAAGTAATATAAAACAAAGTCATTTCCCACCGTCTGTACGCTTAAATTTTTTAAACTACTTAACGAATTTTAATGCGGTTCTCATCAACAGATAGAGTGGTTCAAGAGGAAGGTTTGTATGTATATTACTATCTCTACTTATAATATTTTAAATGCATTTGTAAATAAATTTAATGAGATTGTATAAATGTATCGACGTATATAACTTTTCCGCGCTAAAAAAAATGGAATTAAGCACACATTTCATTTATTTTCCTGTCAGATAGCGCGGCGACGGAACATATAAAAGTCAAATCAATAAAATAATAAAATTACCATGCTATGAGGACATGTATTGAAATTCCTTTTAAACAGAGTATTTCAAAAATGGCGCTTTAGATTATCCATTTCAATCGTGTTTTATTCACACACATGAAAACAGATTAAATAATGCAATGGTTGTGTAAAAAGCTTATGTACTCGGGCTTATAGAACAATTTAGCAACCTTTTCAACAAAAAATGATTTTCGGAGAATCCTTACTAATATTATAAAAGCGAAAGTGAGTTTTTTTTTTTGTTACGTCTTCACGCCTTAACGGCTAAACCGATTTTGATGAATTTTGGTACACAGTGATAGTTGGGACCCTGGAGACGGACATAGGCTTTTTAGCTTTTTTTTTTTTTGAAAAAGTGTGCAATGAGGGAGAAATAGGGAAGAAAAGGTAAAACTTAGCATTGCTTTTACAATCAATAAGGCACAAGGGCTAAAACTAGAGGAAGCAGGTACCTGCAAATCAGGAAAGGGGAACTGTGTTATCCCGAATATAATGCGAGCGAAGCCGCGGGCAAAAGCTAGTAACAAATAAATCCTTGCTGTTTTTTTTTGTGTAAATCCTTTTCGTATAGTAGGTATTAAAACTATTATAGAGCCAAGTATCTTAATAAATCCGACTTTTTTGTCGATCGATTTCGATTCATCTCTTTCGAACAACCCGCAACTCCGGCAGGCGATGGCCCCTCTTGGTGGACATAGAACGCTATCTAGTCACACGCCTTTCTACTCAAGCTCAATTAGTATAAGGAATCTCTCTCTAATCTTCCGTTTATTTATTTTGACATATATTTTTACACGTTTCTAATTAAAAAACAAAAACATTTTAAAAATACAAAAACAAAAAAATAAAATATTATTATGATGTCCAACTGTTGGGCAAAGGTCGTCTACCACTACTTCCACTTCTCAGGGCTTTCAGCGGCCCTGGACCAGTTCTTCATACCGTTTATGAAACTCATCTCGCCGTCTTGGGCCTAAGTAATCTTACGTATAATAAATGGTGACATAATAATCCAATTTGCTCCAATTTTACCAACCCTAATGTAGCTTGTAATTTACGCAAAAAAATAAAAGTACAATTCATTATTAACTTTCAATAGAGATGTCCAAATAGAAGCTCAATCTTGAGCCATTCAGGACAATTTGCGGCGGCTTACATTTATATTCAAAGCAATTATATTCAAGTGCCTTAAGTACACTCAACGCCACTTGACTTGTCTCGATTCACGATTTGACAAAATAACAACAGTGGATAAAAAACGAATTTTTATTTTGGATATTGCTCCGTTATCCTTACTTAATATTATAAAAGCGAAAGTGGGTTTGTTTGTTTGTTACGTCTTCACGCCTAAATGGCTTAATCGATTTCGATGAATTTTAGTACAGAGATAGTTGAGACCCTGAAGACGGACATAGGCTAATTTAAAAAAAAAAGAGAGAGAAAGAGGGAAGAAAAGAGAAAACAGCTTTGCTATTACAATAAATAAGGCGCTAGGGCAAAATCTACAAGTAGCAGGTACCTGCAAATCAGGAAAAGGGAACTGTGTTACCCGTTAGGTAAGCAAATTATTTTTTATTCGGTATCTTAGAAGAATTTAATACCGTGACAGATTTTAAATAAAAGCTGCTTTCCATTTCATCCTAGAAGCAAATAAGTTTTCTTAGAATGACTGTATAAATTTGCAAGATGAGAAATATTATGAAGCCATTTGCACATTTCTCGTTTCTCGATTCTGTTCGCTCGAATGCTACCTACTCAAGTCAAGAAATAATGTTGAATCTCTATACTTAAATTGTTTTAAATGTTTTGAGGTATTCACAGTACGCCAAAAACTAACTACATCTAATGGCTTCATAACAAAGAGAATATCCTGTTAACGTAGTAAAAAATTTTAAAAGAAATAATATTACTAAAGCAATACTGAAGCAGTTTCACCGTAAATATAGAACCTATACAGACAGTGTGTAAACCAAGCCTTCATGAAACCGTCAACAATGCATTCTGTATTTCAAACTAAGTAACTACAAAAAAATATTGCTCGGAAACGACTTTTGGGATGCAAAATCTCGTTTTATGGTGGACCTCAATAAAACATTGTGCTGATGGATGCATTGTTTAGTACGGGGTTCGGAAAGGTATTTAAAGTAATGTCATAACATTCAAAACTTTGCTTTAAAAAAAACATATCAAAAAGTTGGATTTTTGACCCACTTTAACTAGAAGATTCCTAGGTATGGTCTGGAACAAAACATGATCGCTATGACGGTGGTGATTTAACTCTTGTTTATACTGCCTTTATAGGTAATGACTTTTAAACTAGTGCTATTTACTTCGTATTAGTGCGAAAACTTATAAGAACCAGACTAGAAGAAATCTAGCAATTAACCCATGAACCATGATGAAGAGATGTCAGCAGGGCAGCAGCCAGGGTCACTGCCTGCTGGGGTTGTGGGTTGTTCGAAAGAGATACCGCGGCACCGAAACGTAAAGGGTAATAGAAGGAACATGGGTGGGTTTTAGTCAGTACAAGTCTGACACTCAAAAATTATTTGATGAACCCCAAAAAAAAATTAAAGGTAGAACACGTGCGTTTCGGCTTCCTAAAGGGTACTTTAACACCCTTTATTTACCAACTTAACTACTAACAGACATAGCTGACTTTACGTACAATAAAGCACAAGTTTTGCGCTATCGTTTGAAGAAGAGATTTCATTGTCCACACAGGAACGCTGAAACAAATGCGCTCTCTGTTTGCAATGGTTCCAATTACTGCTCCGAACTATCTACGTAGGTACATGTTATTCCAAGAACATGTTGTTCTAGATAACGGCATAAATCAACAAGCTTGTATTCTCCGAAGGTAAAACCAAGGTTCAACCTATTTATTTAAATTCAAAATAAAAATGCGACAGTGGGTCGTTTCGTTTGTCATTTTGAAGCCTCATTGGATTTTGGTTAGGGGCTAGTGGGTAAATAATAAAACCGCTCGCATCGATTTTTAGATTAACTCATTTTTGCCTAGGTTTGTCTGCGGATGGGTGACCTATTAAATGCCGATCGGCCCCGGAACATAAAGAAGGAACATGGGTAGGTTTTAGTCAGTAAAATTCAGACACTCAAGAGCGGAGGAAGTTAGTTGATGATTTCCCATACACAAAAAATAAATAAATGCCAAGCGAACAGACAGTGGAAGTAACATTTTCATTTCATTTTTTTAACATGTAAAGATTGGGTTTGTTTGTCCTATGCGGGTTAAATAAATATTTTTTCTTTCTTTCTTTTATTTGTTTTTTAGGAAGTAAAAATCGTCTATTTCATAATTACATTTTAAAGTCTCGAACAGGTTGTCGCAAGCAAAATTTCTAAAGGAACATGTCGTGTACAATACGCTTTTGGGAAATCTTCCAGAAGGCATGAAACCGCTACAGCTAATTTAATTCGTATTATCTCCTACACGACTCACAAAGCCAAACCCAGAAAGTTTTAATTAATTTCTCCGTATTTATTGAAGCTTGCGCTTAAGCGAATTTCTTGGGCCTATTTTGATGAATGTGGTTTTACAGAGAATTTTGTTCGTTAAAGTCGCCAAGTTTCATGGTAGGGACTTTAAATCGGCTATTTATAAATGATAACGCTAATTAATTTATATGTCGTCTGTTTTCCCGACAGCCAGAGATAAACCTTTATGTATGATACTCGCATTTTACCACGATAAAAATAAAAAGCGACATTATGTTTTTTTTATATTTACCATGCTTGTATCTGGCAACATTTTCATGCACTACTATGTTGGTTACTTAAACCCACAACGCAAAATGCGAATAACCAGAATATATACAAATATTCAGAAGTGATATTTGTATGGCTGTAATTTTAGATGTTCGGTGCAGTCTTCGGAACTACTAATTCTATCTCGAACTTTTAACAAATCCGAAGTTACATAAGTAACAATATCCCCGTATCATAAGGTTACAAGAATAGATAAAGTAAGGAATGAGTATATTAGAGGAAGTTTGAAAGTTGTGCCTGTAACAGAATAATTGAAAGAGAGTCGTTTGTCTTGGTATGGATATGTAATGAGGAGGGATGAAGCACATGTGAATAAAAGTGTGATATATTTTAATGTTGACGGACGAAGAGCAAGAGGAAGGCCAAAGAAAATATGGATGGATTGTGTAAGGAATGATATGAAGGAGAAAAGAGTAAATGATGCCGTGACGTCTGATAGGGAAGAAAAAAACGTATTGCACCGAAATAGAAGGCTCCTAGGGCAGGCAAATGATAATGTCATAGGCTATATTTAAAACGTTATCGTCTAATAATCTTCAACCACAGCGCAAACAAAGCCGCAGGCAGAAGCTACACTATAATAAAACTATCACACAGTTCTGTTATTGGTAGTCATTTGACGGTATATTGTCACAAAACTGAAATATTTACGTGAAACCTTTTTTATTAGGATCACAGTCCAAAGGTAGTTCATGTATTATTCAGATCTCCACAAAGAGAGTCGTATTTCGCGTATCGATTCGAACTGCAGACACAGACTGCACTAATTTAAGCCGTCGCGCTTGTCTCACTGGCAGTAGACTCACAGCTGCGTTGGGCCATCATTTATTCGGTTGCTGTGTACAATACCTACAAGGGCAACTTTATATTGGACTAGGTTTTGCCCGCGGCTTCGCTCGCGTTAAATTCGGGGTTGCACAGTTCCCCTTTCCTGAATTGCAGGTATCTGCTACTTGTAGTTTTTGCTCTTGCGCCTTATTGATTGTAATAGCAAAATAAAGGTTTAACTTTTCTTCCTTCTTTCTCCCCCTTTTCTCACTTTTTTAATTAGCCTATATCCGTCTCCAGGGTCCCAACTATTTCTGTACCAAAACTCATCAAAATCGGTTTAGCCATTAAGGCGCGATGAACACGTAACAAACAAACTCACTTTCGCTTTTATAATATTACTAGCTGTGCCCAGCGGTTTCACCCGCTGAGGTTTAGGGGTATGAAAAATAGATGTTAGCCGATTCTCAGACCTACCCATTATGTACCCAAAATTTCATAAGAATCGGTGGAGCCATTTCGGAGGAGTACGGTAACTAACATTGTGACACGGAAATTTTATATATTAGATTAATCCTTACTAATATTAGTAAATATTAAATATCCAGTTTTCCACTCAATGATTTCTTTCCTTATTAATGTCAGTTATATCCAAGATAAACCTAGAAATTATAAGAATTGGTTATGGGTTAGGGCGTTTTGAAATGAAACGACACCATTGGCTTACATGACTTTACATGAGTAACAAGGCCTGAGTCACTAAGTTATATGACAAGCATTGATACAACGAAAGATGAGCTCAAAGAAGCAGCCGTGTCGACGGCGCGTTAGTGTTCCACACGCGCCTCAAAGAGATATCAGCAAAGCAGAGAGGCCTGCCAGGGCCACCACCAGCCGGGGTTGCTGGTTATTCGAAAGAGATACCGCAGCCCCGGAACATAAAGGGAACAAAAGAAGGAACATGGGTGGGTTTTAGTCAGTACAAATCTGACATTCTTCATTTCTTGACGTTCAAAAGTGCCAGTCTAATTGAAATAAAATGCTTTGAGTTTGAGTTCGACACTAGGAAGTTATTTGATGATTTCCCATCCGCAAAAAGAAGCCAAAAGAAGCACATTGCTTTGTAAACACAACATTAAACTTTCCACTTCTATCTTCGCTGACTTTAGCCAAGTTCAGCTACAGATATAAAATTAAATAAATTTGTAAAATTAAAATATAACCTGTAAGACATCGTACTTAAATATTTATTGAAATGCCAAATAATGTAAGATGAGTTGTGTGTTCTTTGAGTTAAAATAACACACTGTTTTATTTAGCTCAGTGGAAGGGCATGAATTAATCATATCGGTGTAAGACTAGTCTAGAACTGCCTGAGGCTATAGGACAGACTTTTGAATAGGTCGTTAATAGAATAATACTGATATAAAAAAACAAATGCCATCAAACTCAAAGTAGCTGACCTTTCGGTCCTACCTAACTCACAAATTTGGTCAGCCATGTTTCATTTGCAGTGTGACCTAGATCTGAAATTTGAGTTTTGGAACGCAATATCAGTCATTTATTCAAATTAGGCTGATAATCAGCACTTTTTGAACGTCACATTACAAGAGACAGTCCCACAAAAACGCCCTGCCCTTCACCACTTCCTATTGTTTTAGCTGGGAAGAAGTGGCGGAACAAACTCCCCAGCAACACATCTGTCTATCAAGTTAGAAGAACCAGGTTTTATACTATTCCGTTTATCACAAGGTACATTTAAGAAATTATTCATTCTACTAGCTTTTGCCCGCGGCTTCGCTCGCGTTAAATTCAGGGTAACACAGTTCCCCTTGCGCCTTATTGATTTGTAATAGCAACGCTAAGTTTTCCCTTTTCTTCCCTCTTTCTCCCTCACATCCCACTTTTTTTTTAAATTAGCCTGTGTCCGTTTCCTGGTTCCCAACTATCTCTGTACCAAAATTCATCAAAATCGGTGTAGCCATTAAAGCGTGAAGAGGTAACAAACAAACTCACTTTCGCTTTTATAATATTAGTAAGGATTATCACATGTCATAATAACACCAATTATGTATATAAAATATACCTATATATTTATATGTATTTACCCAAGCCTAAATAATAATTTCTCATGTCTAACGGGTGTGCCCACTTACACGTGCTGTGAAGAAGTCACAGGTGATAAACTAGGACCATAGTGCAAAAGAAATAAGCTAAGCATAAAAATATTTACTAATAACGGTAACAAAAAAGAAAACCTGGTCAACAAGAAGACCAGTCACCACAAGCAGCACCCGTTCACGAGCATAACGCGAAGATCACCCATCCACGGGCTAACCTTAGTAAGCGTTGCTTTACCTCAAGGTAACACTCCTCAAGGAGTGAGACTGTGCAACTGTTACGAATTTGTAGAATAATTCGAGGTCTGGTAACACCGAGTTAGTTCGTGTGGTTCCGAGAAAATAATTTTATCATTTGGTCGTCTCTGCGAGAGTGGTAAAAAATGATAAAAATAATATTGTAGACGTGCTGCAGAGGCGAATATTAAAAATGTTGCATCACTTCAACCACCTAGTTTTGGTTCTTTGGTTACGTAATGTAAGCTGCTCGGCTCATTCTTCAGGTTAACACGTTCATTGCATTGTGAGATCTATCAGATCTCTTGCAGGACTTTTGTATTGTGCGTTGAATATAATCGTGTTGTTTCACTCCATGGGGAAGGATCTAACGTGTAAAGTTCTTTACTTACTGTACTTTTTTTGGCATTTGTCATTTATTCAATTGTAATAACTGCATGCAAACCGAGATAAATATAAAGCAATAGACTATCTTTCACCCACAAAAACTTTAAAATATTCGTCATTGGTTTTTTGGAAGATACAATATTATTTTCAAAACTGTATGTTTAGGAGACTCTTTTTTTGGGTTGGGAAATAACTTCCCCCGCTCTGGGTGGAGCGGGGGGAGTGTCAGGCTTGTACTTGTACTTACTAAAACCCACCCATGTTCCTTTGCCCTTTGTGTTCCGGGGCCGCGGTATCTCTTACGAACAACCCGCAACCCCGGCAGGCCCCTCTGCTTTGCTGGCATCTCTTTGAAGCCCGCGTGGAACACTAACGCGCCGTCGACACGGCCTGTCCTCAATAGACGGACGGACGGTGAGCTACCCATTGCTCACCGTCCACAGGCCCGTATCTACGGTGGCCGGGAGTCGTCTTAGGAGACTCATTAGATCTCAAACGCACCGAAGGTTAGGTTAGTTTCGAGATCTTGTAGGCCTCCAAAGCACCAGCTGAAAGTTCTTTAAAAATGATGGCGCAGGGAACGTGTTAAGAAGAACTTGTCAAGGTTGGTCCTTGAATGGGTGACCACCTATTACATACTGAGTTTCCTCCATGCCTTGGAAAGCATGTTAAGCCTTTGGTACCAGCTGACATTAATTACAAACAGTACAAACATTTAAACTCAGAAGAAACATTAAAACATCACAAAAGGCCAACAAAAACAGCACAGATTGTACAATCATATGGGATACTGAAAAGGTCATGAAATAAAATATTAAAAGATCCGCCTTTCTTGTTTTTATTTCACATTTCACGTTATCTTTCGGCGTTGACTTTACCATTTAAAATTCCGGTTTTCTTTCATTCTAAGGGAATGAGATATTAGCTGCCTTTTGTGACCAGTTACTTCTCAGGTTGTGCAGCTGACAGTAAAATAGCATTTTTATTAAAATTACTTTTAAACACTAACACGAAGAACAGTTAGATACCGCATAAGTCCATTTGTTATGATCCTTGCACTTTTCTTTTGCCTGGTCCACATTTTACATCCTAGACATACACGCAGGGTTTCGGGTACTACGCACCTAACCTTATTGTTGATTATCATGAAATGTTAAAAAAAATAAGTATAATCATAGTTTTCAAGAATTTTTGAATTCAAAGTTTTTTGAAACCAGTTTAAAGAGACCAGCCAAGTGCGAGTTGGACCCGCGCACCGAGGGTTCCGTACAAACTTTTAATTTATTTATTAAGGATCTCCAACAAAAGATGTACACAGATCATCAAACTTAAATTATGGACGACAATAGTATCACGTAGGTGCACTCAAAACTTGCGACATAAACGGCCATATTTTTGATCGCGTGGACTTATAGGGTTGTTTTTTCACAGCTCCAAGGGACCACAGACTTAAGTAGGTATACCAAATACTAGTCTTTTAATTTGAACTCGATGCCTCCACGCGTTACCGAGATAAAGGGTTTTGACAGTCAGACAGAGAAGCAGACAGACAACACAGTAATCCTAATAAGGGAGCCGTGTTTTAGGATTCGGTACCTCAACAAGAAAAAACAGAACCCTTAGGCGCGTCGCCACACGACATTTGTAAAGAAAATCTCGGTGCGGCGTGCCTCTTATGTGCCTGCGCCTCAACTGCACCTCGACTGTTGATCTTGTGGGTGACGCGCCTAATGCGCCCGCGCCTCGACTGCGCCTCGACTGTTGGTCGTGTGGGCGACGCGCCTTATGTGATCACTTTGTTGTTCGTCAGTCACAATGCAGTCTAAAAATATGGCTGTTAATGTCGCAAGTTTGTACGGAGGAGCCCTCGGTGCGCGAGTTTGACTCGCTCTTTGCCGGTTTTTTCCTTTTCAAGTATGGAACCCTAAAAAAAATCCCTGACACTGCACTGAAACGACAAAAATTGTATTTTTAGCGACAAAATTAGTTTTCCGAGAAACCTGTTAGAGGTGATTTGGTTGTTCTTTTTATGAAGAAAAACTTAATTATGGATCCAGCCCCGCTTGCAGAAATGAATTTCATTTCAATTTAAACTAGGTCTTATCTTAATATGCAGGGAGGGATGATTTTTGTTTAAGTATTAGTTTACACTTTTTATACACAAATTATGGAAACTCAGACATTGGATTTTAATTCTATACATTCGCTTCTATACAGAAGTTTGCAGATCCGTTTACCATAATAATTAAACCTCTATGATTTTATAACATTCCACACCCACAAGACACATTAATCGTGACAATAAAGCGTAATAAAAAGGCAAACTTCATAAAAATATTCCCGTAACAAGTCTTTTAATTAAAAAAATACCTCTCTAAAGTTAAATTAGTTTGACAAAATACCAAAAGTAGAAAGCCGGCTTCATTCAGATTTTAATTTATTTCATATTCTTCAGAAAGGTTTCATCCACTGTTTTACGAATTAATTACGAAAAAATTATGTCTAATGAATACGTTGTTCAGATTTGTGTTATTTATTTTAACTTCTCTCATACAAATAGTGAAGAGTGTCACAGGCGGGTTTCATTTTGTATTTTTTTCTTAATTTGTATTTCAACGAATAATTTTGATAATAATGTGAGTGTGTAAGTGATGTTGCATTATTTTCAAATCAACCGAGGTGATCGAAGCTGAGGGTAAAATCTAGTTTATATTGAATCAATACTGTGATACTACGGAAGTAATAGATTGCTGGCGGTACCCAGCGTTTTCACCCGCTGCTCAACTTCTTTTCTGAAGAGGGGTGTGAAAAAAATATTTCATACAAAATGGTTCAGGGCGTTTCGGAGGAGTTTGGTAACAAACACCGTGACACTAGAGTTTTATATATTAGAACTAGCTGTGCGGCATGCGTTGCAATGCATGTTGTACTACCCTACCCTTCCTTACGGGACTTATGTCGGTCTCCTGGTTCTAAGTTACCTACCCAAAAATTTTCAGCCAAATCGGTTCAGACGTTCTTGAGTTTTAAATAGCTAACACGACTTCCTTTATGTATATACTTTTCATATTAAAAGTTTGTGATACAATCAAGTTCACTTGTACGTGTGTTATAGTATGTTACGTTACTTATGGACATGGGTTTAATCCAATGGATAATAAATAAAACCTTGACCCGTGTTAGTTTGAAGTCAATATAAGTGTGAACGTACCTCGAGTCCTAAAGATGGCCGAAGAGATACTAAACTAGATATTAAAGTAGGCATGGAGGGCTAAGCCGTGCTCGTGCCATATCTTCAACATCTCGGTTCTTACCTGGTGGATCTAGGTGCCTCTTGTCCTGGCCCCGTACGGGTAGGTTTACTCACAAAGTTGGACGGGTTCTGTATACATGAATTTTGTTTATAAAAGGAAACTACATTCATTTGTGCTAAACATGCCATAACCAAAACGAAAAAAAGGCACAATAACTCTCAAAATATAAAATTACGTCAAATTCATGTATTGAAAAAAAATACAGTTAATAAAAAAAGCAAGTATAAGCAACGCGAAGCATCCTTGTAATGTGTCCAGGGGCCTAAGTCTGCTATTTCAATAGTGTCAGAATGGTCGATCACTGATCGCATAATGGTTGATTTTGACAAGTTTAGTATGTAGTAGATTACCAAAATAATCAAAATCAACCATAATGCGATCAGTGATCGACCATTCTGACACCATTGTAATAGCAGACTTAGGCCCCTGGTATAGTTTACTTTTCAAGTAATGGGCAAGCCTATAACCATTTATTAAATGCAAAAATCTCGAAGCAACCTGAATGTATCAAGTTTCTGCTAGCTTCGAGAATTTTCTAGAAAAATCTTTTATCACTTTACCCGACAAAACAAATTCAAAACCTCATCAGTTGCTTTTACGATCACTGGACTAATAAGACAATAATTATTATCATTTCTAAAAAACATCATCATTCTTCAACATTTGTTGATTGATGAATGTGTTGTTGTGTTGGGCCTGGAAAAAGGATATTTTTTCATAGAAATCTGCACTTTTTAAAACGCCCCTCCTAGATTTTAATGTGGGTGGAACAGCAGGCAAAACTAGTTAAGTTTGAAAAATTGTGTTTGTAGGAACGCTTGGGACCTTTGATGTTAATATATAGTTGAGGTGGCGGAAAATATTAAGTTTGCGGAATAAATGGGAAGACAAGGCTTTTGGTGTTTTGTCTGTTAATTGATTTCTTTGTTTCCTTACAAAACAACTTTTGGCACCAAATTTTATTTGTAAATCTAAATTATGAGGAGGCTTATCCTTACTAATATTATAAAAGCGAAAGTGAGTTTGTTTGTTTGTTACCTCTTCACGCTTTAATGGCTACACTGATTTTGATGAATTTTGGTACAGAGACAGTTGGGAACCAGGAGACGGACATTGGCTATTTTTTTTTTTCAAGAAAAAGTGGGATGTGAGCGAGAAAGAGGGAAGAAAAGGAAAAACTTAGCGTTGCTATTACAAATCAATAAGGCGCAAGGGGAACTGTGTTACCCCGAATTTAACGCGAGCGAAGCCGCGGGCATAAGCTAGTTAACTATAATTGCTAGAGTATCTTATGAGTAGTTGTACGTTTGATGATGTATAGAATGTCAAGAAAACTGCAAATATAGTCACCAGCCTAGCCTTTTCCCAGTCCAGTCTAACAGGATGCAGCGGAAAACTAGTATTTTAAATGGAACGCATCCTATCTGACTTCCAGAAGACAGATTTTACGTGGTAAGACTGGTTATCAGACTTTCAGGCCCCTGGCTTCCTGTAACGACTGTCAAAGATCTACAAATGACAGAATGATAGCCGAAACCAATGGCTTAACGAGCGTTCCGACGTTGCGAACTAAAAAACATTACATTTAATTGAAAAACTGGAAAAACTTCGTTGCAGGTTCTTTTTGTGGAGGGGATTTCTTCAAATAACTTCAACCGCTCTGAGCGGAGCGGGGGGGGGGGAGTGTCAGACTTTTGCTGACTAAAACCCACCCATGTTTTTTTCTTTTGCCCTATGTTCTGGGGCTGCGGTATCTCTTTTGAACAACCCGCAGCCTCAGCAGGTGGTGGCCCTGGCTGGTGTCTCTGCTTTGCTGACATCTCTTTATCTTGGTTCATGGGTTGGTCACATTTTGACCAAACTGCCTTTAGTTGCTCCTCAGATTTCTTCTAGTCTGGGTCTTATACGTTTTCGCACTAATACAAAGTAAATAGCAGTAGTTTAAAAGTCGTTATAAAGGCAGAATAAACAAGAGTTAAATACTAAAAGCCATTCTGTTTGCTCTCCCTACACACATTAGGCTATGAACACACTGTAGTTTACACTTAGTTAATAACTACATATTATTTAATTTATAAGTTAGAAAGGGTTGTCCAGAAATACGGTTCATGCCCGCGGTTTCACCCGCGTGGTATTTATGTGTTATTGTAATAACGTATATGGTTATAGAGTATCTGAATACAAAGCTGTATCAAAATCTGTTCAGTGGTTTCTGCGTGAAAGAGTAACTAACATCTATTAATGTATTCAGTCTCTCCATAAAACAAATAAACATTATATTTCTAATGGATATGGTTATATTTAAAATAATAGATTTATTTTTCTACCCGAACGATTGGTCAAGGGGCTTATTATTTATTTTCCTTGTTACATTTCAATATCCAAACATTAGCTTATACCTTTGTTCTCCTTTCCACGGATCTCTAATCCCTTCGTCTTTCGGCCTTAATTCTATACATGCCTACCGCTGTAGGTAACACTTGGTACGTTTTAGAAACTTGTAAATGTTTTAAGAGCTTCACAACGAGTATTGTCTGTTAAAACATTCCCGAGTACTCGACTTGAATAGAATCCGAAGCTGGAAAGTATTTTTAAGGGAAAAAGGAAGCAAGTGACGCCCAGTATGTCCACAGAAAACTATTCAGAGTCTCGTTTTGCTGGGTTTATGTATATATCACGGCGTTCGATGATTGGATTAATCAAACCTTATCAAAAATGCCAAGATAATTGATCAGCAACGCATTATTGAAAACTTAGGAAGGTTTGAATACATTAATTTCTCATATAAACAACATTGTAAAGATGTGTATAATACGGATAATCGACTAAGAGTGACGCCACACGATGCGGTAGGGATACGGTGCCGCACCGCGATTATTTCGAACTATAGCGAGCTACACGGGCCGGCACCACAGTACAACGTTGTTAAGCGCCGCAGCGCATCATCCAGCCTCGTTTCGCAGGTCTCAAGTCGCGCTTGCGGTACGACGCCGCACGAGCGGTGTGAAATGATACAGTAATTTGTATAAAAGATGACGTTGCGATAGCACCGCACCGTTACCACATCATGTGGCCTCGCTCTTATGTACTATGCATGAGTTATTATGACGCTACAAAACAGCTACTATAGTGCTACGAGTGGCTACGAGTATGCTACGATGTGCTATGAGAATGCTACGAGTGTGCTACGATGTGCTATGAGAATGCTACGAGTGTGCTACGAGAATGCTACGATGTGCTATGAGAATGCTAGGATGCGCTGTGAGAATGCTACGATGTGCTATGAGAATGCTACGATGTGCTATGAGAATGCTACGAGTTTGCTACGAGTGTGCTACGAGTGTGTTACGAGTTAGCTATACACATCGTAAATAACCTACTCATAAACTTTCATATTATCCTTGAGAGGTAATCGAGCCAAAATCGATAGAATCAAGATTCAGTTGACGTGGCAATTTTGATAGCAGATTAGTTTCCGTTAAACTAAGGCAGATTTGTGTGAGTTTTGTCGAACTTTTTGTTATGAATAAGGCAAGCTCCTTGTCCTTTCTTCAGCGTTTGGCGCGACGTTGATAACGGAGGCGTGTCTCATCGCTGTCGGTAGATAAGCCGCCGTAAACCGGTAATTACCGTCGTTTGCACTTCCACGCAAATAGCTCGTTTTGCTTACTTTGTTTATTCTGTTTCAGCATAATTGAGACAATTTCTTAATAAATAAGTGAATATTTTTAGGAAAAGAGAAGAGATCAAAATGTGATGTTTTCTTAATTATCATACGCTATTTCCACTGTATATATCTTCGACACGTTTGAATGAACATTGAGCTATGTTGATGTGTAATAAAAAAAACATTTAATAAGGTTGTTATCTGGGGTTGCGGGTTGTTCGAAACAGATACCGCGGCCCTGGAACATAAAGGGCAAACTACTATCTCCACTACTACCGGCCACCCAGAGATGCGTTATTTGACTTTCCATCCGTAAAAAAAGCCAGGGAATTCCACTCCTTAGCGAAACGCACAATAAAGGATGCTGCAAAGCCTTTCGTACCAATTACGAAAACCCAACTTCACGCGGCAAATACCGCGGTTTTAAGCTAGTTGAACATAATACCATCATTGTACTCCAACGAAAAAGACAATTACAGTCCCTTTTCGTAAATGTTCTGCTCCTTGAATCCGCGAAATTTGAGAGAGAAAGTTTTTCGGTTGAGCGCGCAGTAACTTTTAGACATAAAGATTCCATGGTTTATCTTCCAGAAATCCAAGATACTTCAAGTATAAGGAGTTTTCGTGAAAAAAAAAACGTTAAGCGTTTCACTCGCTGCTCAGCTCCTAATTGTCGTAGCGTGATGTTAGTAGTTTAAAACCATCCCCACATTCCATACCCTTCTATTAAATTCGTTTCGAGTATGTCGGTTGGATGGTTTTAAAGTTTATTACGCGCATAGGTAGAAATAAGTTTTATGTAGTACTAGATGTCTGTGTCTTTGGTTGCTGCCCCGCCCCCTTGGGTAGTAGCGTGGTATTGTATAGCCTATGTTATTTTCTGATAATGTAGCATCCTATTAGTGAAAAAACGGTTTAAATCGGTCCAGTAGTTTTGGAGCCTATTCGATACAAACAAACATTCAAATCTTTCCTCTTTATAATATTTGTTTCGGGTCTGGTTGTTTGTGTATGTAACTTTAATGTTTGTTAACGCAACCACGATACAGGAAAAACAACTAGTGTGGAGCAAAGTTTAAAAAAGGCAGGTTTGCACCCATGTTAGTAATGTAAATGGTTATACTTAGAAGCCTATTAAAATACAGCCTACGCAATGCCAAAGATACTTTCACTTGATGTTTAACTAAAACATCACCGATCTCAATCTTTTAGAAACATACAAAGACACGCCTTTTTCTCGTAAAAACAATGTAATAAATACCAAAAGCTGCTAACAAATTATTGTACGACGAATATTTATCTTTCTTGCATGTAAATTACTTGCATGGCATGCAGGAATGATAGAGAAACATTCGTTTTCCATTTGTTTTAATTAAAACTTCACTAAACGATCACAAACACTGTAGTTAGTGTTTCATCAAACAAGAAATATACCAACACTACATTATTGTTAACGGAGTCCAACAAAAGAATGGACAAACCGGTCAGGATATATTACAGAACGTACTCCGGACTCTGACGGATATTAATTTATTAAAAATACTGCTACAATTACAGATTATTCGAAATTTTGTCACGTTGCTCCTACTTTGTTGTAGAAAATGCCCAAGGCATTAAGTCCGCCTTTGTACAATGTTTTTTACATGTGCATGAAGTTTAACAAATAATAAGTCGAGGCCATTGCCATCAATCAGGCAGAATTCCTGACCTGGTTGATACTGCGAATATCCTGACGGAAAAACCCAATAACACTTTGTCCGACCTGGGAATCGAATCTGGTCAAAACTTTCTTCACGAAATTTCTCCATTTTTCCGCATCACACGTACACGACAACGGTTTACCACACGACTTTTATTCAGTGATCCCACTTTTAGACAGTCGACTTTGTCAATCGTTTACCTATTTAAAGTTCGAATGAATCGGTTAGTCTTAGGAAGCGTGCTCCACCCTAGGCCGCATCATCGCTTCACATCAGGCTAGTATAAAAAACCGGCCAAGAGCTAGTCGGACTCGCGCACCGAAGGTTCCGTACAAATTTTCGAGATAAACACCTATATTATAGCCACACTTAGAGGGTTGATTTTTTCACAGCACAAAAAGACCACATAGTTGAGTATATGGTTTTAACTCGATACCTCTACGCGTTCCCGAGATAAAAGGTCTTGACAGACAGACAAACAAACAGGCAGACATACGGAAAACAAAGTGATATAGTAAGAGTTTTGTTTATTTTTTATTTTATCCGCACTATTGGCTAACTTGACTTATTTTAAAACAGGAATGTTCGTTTTTGAGCCGTAACGAAAGAAGCTAAACACTGTTCATACGAAAGTTCACAAAAAAAAACATAAAAGAGCTATTCATTACTTTATTAGACGAGACAACGTCACAAGGACAGTTACAAAAAAAAAGCTAAAACAATTCACATTCACGTGGTGAAGAAGACTGTAAAACTTTTATTTTTTTTGTAGGCACTGGGTCCTCATCAACCTTTCTTGTTATACCCGCTGATACTAGTCAATTTTCTTTGTTTTTAAATGGTTGTTTATTTTCTAATCTCGTGGCTAAATTCTTTGAAACATGTTTAGTAGAAACTATTTTACTTTCAAATGAACTTGTTTTTGTGTTTATTATAAAATCTTCAGCAGTACTCTTAAGAATATCCGTATTTGGCGATGTGTCTGCCATTAGGCTTGTTTCCTTGGTTTCTATTGACTTAACTAAATATTCGAGCAATGATTGTCCTTTTTAATTCTCATTACGAACATGTTCCCGAATAATTTCAAATGTATTTTGCAGTTCTAATTTGCATTTTTCACTATCGTCCATTTCATGTTGCATAGTATCTTCTTTGAGAGATATTTTAATGGCGGTCTTTGAATAGTTTTTCAATGAACTAGACTTCTGAGTTTGTTTATTATAAAGATATCATCATAGTTGTTATCTTTTTTGTTACTAGTTGTTTGACTGCTTAAAATATTTTTGACTGAATTTAAATTATCATTGTATCTTGTATCTGTCTTGTTTCGTTCTGTACGATTTCTGCTTTCGCCCATTAGTGCACTGACTATGATACTCCTACGTTTACGAACTGGGAGACCTTTTATTTCGTCTTCGTATTCATCTTCAGGTGACTTCCCCCCTGTTTTTAGCTTATTCAGAGTATCGCTTTTGCTGTAAAATAATTAACATTAAAAATTACATAGTCTAGACACCAATGGCTTATCTCCTATGAAATTTAACTTAGATATAAGTGGCAGAATTTGGGGTAGTTAACCATACATGCGTAATTTTATGTTTTGAAATAGTGTAAACTGTACAAATTCAAACGATTTGAACAATCACGAGAGATTTGCTGTATATTATCTCCGCTCAGAAGATCAGCGTTAAAACGTCACAAAATTAAATGGGACCACCAAAAACTCTCCCAAACAAAAAAAAAATCATTAAAATCAGTTCACAAATGAAGAAATCAGTGGAAATACATAAAAAACAGCTGAACACAGGTTACTTTTAACTTTTACTGATGGCAACATCTGTGTCACTTGTTTTATATATTACTAGCTTTTGCCCGCGGCTTCGCTCGCGTTAAATTCGGTAGCGCCTTATTGATTTGTAATAGCAACGCTAAGTTTTCCCGTTTCTTCCCTCTTTCTCCCTCACATCCCACTTTTTTCAAAAAAATATTAGCCTATGTCCGTCTCCTGGTTCCCAACTATCTCTGTACCAAAATTCATCAAAATCGGTTTAGCCATTAAAGCGTGAAGAGGTAACAAACAAACAAACAAACAAACAAACTCACTTTCGCTTTTATAATATTAGTAAGGATTATGTAGTTACTAGCTTTCGCCCGCGTGGCATAGTTACTTTGGGCTAACGCTTACTTAACCCCCCTGATGATCGAAAAAAATATCTATCTCTCTCCTTTTCTTCCCTTTCCTCACTTTTTCCTATGTCCGTCTCCAGGGTCCCAACTATCTCTGCACCAAAATTCATCAAAATCGGTTAAGCCATTGAGGCGTCAAGACGTAACAAACAAACTCACTTTGGCTTTTATAATATTAGTAAGGATTTTTTACAATATTTTTTCTAAATCATGCATAGTTTTTTACCAATTCGTTGTAAATAAGTGGTCATTGTTGGCCTTGTAGATTCTTAGACGCTTGTTAACTTTTAATCTTATTTTACGTTTAGTAGCTTTAAGCAATGACTTATTGTCGGGCCTAAGCTGCCCTCTCATACTTAAGTTCTAACGCTGTAACAACAACATTGTAAAACCAAATGATTTTATAAGAGTAACCATGGAGTTTCTTGCCGGTTCTTCTCCAAAGGGAACGACCAACCCGAACCGTGCACTTTTTCTCGACGTTAAAATATTTTGATTTTGATTGAATGAAATCCTTTATTTCAAAAGCTTATAATTATCCCAATTTATGTTTCCATTTTGTATTGTATCCTATTTACAGTAAATGGCAAAATAAGCAAAACAAAATACCTCATTTCGTCACCTTCCATTAAAACCTTTTCGTTGTAAAAATCTGGTCTTTGTTCTATCTCGCTATTTTCCAGCACGTTTTGCTTCAATGGAACCAATTTCGTTGTTGTTCCTATTGTTAGCTCAGTAGGGTAAGGGAACACAAAGGCTCCTGCAGGAGGTTGGTCATTATTTACTGTTACCCTTGGTCTTACCAGCATGGGACGAACAGTAACAGCTGTAGGATATGTCGGTTGTGTAATAAAATAATCTGTTACTGTTGATTCAAAAATGAAGGCTTTAGGATATTTTGCCATCAACCAGGTTTTTGTGTCTCCTATTACTGCCGGGTCAGGCACTGCGAGTCTCGCAGGGTTAACTGGCGGAAGTGGAGATTCCATGCCCGCAGGGGCCCCAATCATACGCCTGTATGCAGCCTCAGGAGGCATTGGCAAGTTAGGATTATTTTCCCTCGGAAAATATGGTAGCAAAGGCGCATCTGCGTAGGTGGCCTGCAAGTAGAAGTAGTTGATTACTTATTTTCTGTTTTTTTTTTAATTTATGTGATCTAATGAAATGTACCGAGTGCACCTGTGTGTACTATAATATCTTGATACGCGATGGTATCTCTCCGCTGTTATGGACTGACATGGCCGAAATTTAGTCTGAAATATCATTATTATTCTTTTCTATTACTTTTACAGCTAGTACTTTTATGACAGCGCACCGTAACAATGCACTGCTGAATTGTACTCTTGACTCAGTGCTGAAAGTCAAAAATCCAGAGTACTTTTATTTAAGCACTAGCTTCCACCCGCGACTTCGTCCGCGTAACGCCAACTTTAAACCGCGTGATGATCGAAAAAAAATATCATTCTCTCCCCTTTTCTTCCCTCCCCCTCCCCTTTTTCTTACTTTTTTTTAGCCTATGTTCGTCTCCTGGGTCCCAACTATCTATGGACTAAAATTCATCAAAATCGGTTTAAGCATTTAGGCGTGAAGACGTAACAAACAAACTCACTTTCGCTTTTATAATATTAAGTAAGGATTCATTATAGCTCAACCGGGGAAGTATTGCCACTGCGTTACTATTTTCCGGAACAGCGGGTTGGTTGAAAAGAGAAACGGCCCCGAAATACAAAAGGAATAAGAATGAAAATGGATGGGTTTTAGTCAGTACAATTAATTATGAAACTCCCTTCTGAGTCATTTGACAATTTCCTATAGGAAAAAAGCTTTGCTATTTTTTCACAACGAGGTATATTAGCAAGCGAGGGTTATTAATATACTTTATAAAACCTTTTTGTTAGTTTTAGTAGTATTTGAGTGCATTGTATATTGTAATACTTACAATTGGTGACAACGTTGATCCACCGGTTGCCATAGCTCTTCTGGAGTCAATCAGACTTTGTATTACCTTCATCTGATCCAAAGATCCCATAGGAAACTTTGTAAGGGTCTGGAAAGATATTCAATTAATTTTATGAAGCCCTTTAATTTATTATTTTAAACGGAAAAATATCACATATGCAGAATAAGATTAGACATGTAGGAGCTCTATTACAGACATCCGTCGGAGAAAATCGGACGAAAATAATGGATGTTTGTTGGATTTTTTTATCAAACGTCGAACGTCCCACACTAGGAATTTCTCCTGTATCGTGGGTACGTTTACAAACATTTTAAATCACATACACAAACAGCCAGACTCGGAACAACTATCTGTAGCCCATACAAATATTTGTTCCGTGCGGGGATTGAACTCGCAACAAGCAGCGCAACAGTCAATGGCTCAGCCACTGCGCCAACCGTGTCGTCACATTGGTCGCAGTTAGGTTAGTTTTGGGATTCCGTACCTATCTACAAATTTATGGTTTTCGAACTTTTCCCTAAACGGGTACTCTATGATATTGCTTATGGCCAAATTTCATTATTCTATTGGCTAGAATCCTCATCCCTATAAATTTTGATTACCTTTGCGAACTTATAGAAAATCACCATAATATCAAAACGATACCTCCGCGCGTTCCAGAGATGAAGGGTCTTGACAGACAGATAGACAGACGGATAACTGATCAAATTTTTTTTTCTATTGAGGTATGGTCCATACCGTACTTCAGTGTTTTTAGGGTTATATACCGTATGGAACCCTACAATGAAGTACGGCAAGTTTAAGTATAGATATACCGAGCGGACTTAAGGGCGCATTTACAATTCGGACGAAATTATGCTGTTTTTTGGTACATTTTATGACTAAACTGAACCAAATCAAATGTAACTTATAACTACCACAAATAGATTGGTTCTTTAGCTTTAAACGGAGGAAACTGTTTTCTTGTTAATAATAGTTTTTGATACTGTAAAAACGATCGGCCGTTGCCATTAACCACAATTTTTTCGATACCGGGTTGTGTTTAGGTACATTTTTTGTTCTACTAAAAACACATTTTAAGATTTCTAAAAATACTACAAGTAAGCAAATATAGTCTATTTTAAATCTAGGAAAAAAAATTATGTCGCAGTGTCATAAAGACTCGCACAAAAAATAAAATAAGAAACTTATTTTTCCATATATTTTGCTATTATGGGTGAATCTTAAGAGATTGCACTAGGGGTTATTTTATTTTTTGTTCCTGTTTTGATTTATTGCACAAACATTCCGGATGAAATCTCAATCCGCACTCGGCTGCCGTTGTGAGTGGACGCTGTATCGCCTGTCAGAAGCAGTTTGTGTTGAAAAGATCGCTGTATAAATACGAAATATTGGATAAATCAAATTTGATACTTGACAAGATAAGATTTTTCTAAATGACAATATTTTATTTCGCTAAAACAAATAATGCTTATTCGTCAAGAACTTGTTGGAGTGATCTGAAGTTCTACTGCGGTGACTGCTACTAGAACTCTTTGACGGATCAAACTAGATGTGTCGAGTTTGGGCTCGTTTTGTTAGTTATGACGAAACCTTACCTCCGGACTTGATGGAGTGACCTGAAGGTCTACTTAGGTGACTGCTACTGGAACTCCTCGACGGATCGAACTAGATGTGTCGAGTTTGGGCTCGTTTTGTTAGTTATGATAAGAGCTTACCTCCGGACTTGATGGAGTAACCTGAAGGTCTACTTCGGTGACTGCTACTGGAACTCCTCAACGGATTGAACTAGATGTGTTGAGATTGGGCTCGTTTTGTTACTTATGATGAGACCTTACCTGCGGACTTGATGGAGTGACCTGAAGGTCTACTTCGGTGGCTGCTACTGGAACTCCTCGACGGATCGAACTAGATGTGTCGAGTTTGGGCTCGTTTTTTTAGTTATGATGAGAGCTTACCTCAAGACTTGATGGAGTGACCTGAAGGTCTACTTCGGTGGCTGCTACTGGAACTCCTCGACGGATCGAACTAGATGTGTCGAGTTTGGGCTCGTTTTGTTTCTTATGATGAGACCTTACCTCCGGACTTGATGGAGTGACCTGAAGGTCTACTTCGGTGACTGCTACTGGAACTCCTCAATGGATTGAACTAGATGTGTTGAGATTGGGCTCGTTTTGTTACTTATGATGAGACCTTACCTGCGGACTTGATGGAGTGACCTGAAGGTCTACTTCGGTGGCTGCTACTGGAACTCCTCGACGGATCGAACTAGATGTGTCGAGTTTGGGCTCGTTTTGTTAGTTATGATAAGAGCTTACCTCCGGACTTGATGGAGTAACCTGAAGGTCTACTTCGGTGACTGCTACTGGAACTCCTCAACGGATTGAACTAGATGTGTTGAGATTGGGCTCGTTTTGTTACTTATGATGAGACCTTACCTGCGGACTTGATGGAGTGACCTGAAGGTCTACTTCGGTGGCTGCTACTGGAACTCCTCGACGGATCGAACTAGATGTGTCGAGTTTGGGCTCGTTTTGTTTCTTATGATGAGACCTTACCTCCGGACTTGATGGAGTGACCTGAAGGTCTACTTCGGTGACTGCTACTGGAACTCTTCGACGGGTCGAACTAGATGTGTCGAGTTTGGGCTCGTTTTGTTAGTTATGATGAGAGCTTACCTCCGGACTTGATGGAGTGACCTGAAGGTCTACTTCGGTGACTGCTACTGGAACTCCTCAATGGATTGAACTAGATGTGTTGAGATTGGGCTCGTTTTGTTACTTATGATGAGACCTTACCTGCGGACTTGATGGAGTGACCTGAAGGTCTACTTCGGTGGCTGCTACTGGAACTCCTCGACGGATCGAACTAGATGTGTCGAGTTTGGGCTCGTTTTGTTAGTTATGATAAGAGCTTACCTCCGGACTTGATGGAGTAACCTGAAGGTCTATTGGTGACTGCTACTAGAACTCATCGACGGATTGAACTAGATGTGTCGAGATTGGGCTCGTTTTGTTACTTATGATGAGACCTTACCTCCGGACTTGATGGAGTGACCTGAAGGTCTACTTCGGTGGCTGCTACTGGAACTCCTCGACGGATCGAACTAGATGTGTCGAGATTGGGCTCGTTTTGTTACTTATGATGAAACCTTACCTCCGGACTTGATGGAGTGACCTGAAGGTCTACTTCGGTGACTGCTACTGGAACTCTTCGACGGATCAAACTAGATGTGTCGAGTTTGGACTCGTTTTGTTAGTTATGATAAGACTTTACTCCGGACTTGATGAAGTGACCTGAAGGTCTACTTCGGTGACTGCTACTGGAACTCCTCGACGGATCGAACTAGATGTGTCAAGTTTGGGCTCGTTTTATAAGTTATGACGTGATCTTACCTCAGCGGTGTGCGCTAGGTCTAAACGTGTACTGTTTTGAATGCTTTTGCTAACTGGTATAAATTCTCTTTATTTTTAATTATCATCGAACTAAAGAGGCAAACACATCATTATAATGGCGTCTGTACATCCTCATGTCAGTGTATCGGTCACTCCGTCAAGTCTGGAGATGGGGTCTCATCATAACTAACAAAACGAGTCTAAACTCGTCACATCTAGTTCAATCCGTCGAGGAATTCCTGTCATCTAGTTCATCAAGTCCGGAGGTAAGGTCTCATCATAGCTAACAAAACGAGCCCAAACTCGACACATCTAGTTCAATCCATTGAGGAGTTCCAGTAGCAGTCACCGAAGTAGACCTTCAGGTCACTCCATCAAGTCCGGAGGGAAGGTCTCATCATAACTTATAAAACGAACCCAAACTCGAGACATCTAGTTCGACCCGTCGAGGAGTTCCAGTAGCAGTCACCGAAGTAGACCTTCAGGTCACTCCATCAAGTCCGGAGGGAAGGTCTCATCATAAGTAACAAAACGAGCCCAATCTCGACACATCTAGTTCGATCCGTCGAGGAGTTCCAGTAGCAGCCACCGAAGTAGACCTTCAGGTCACTCCATCAAGTCTTGAGGTAAGCTCTCATCATAACTAACAAAACGAGCCCAAACTCGACACATCTAGTTCGATCCGTCGAGGAGTTCCAGTAGCAGCCACCGAAATAGACCTTCAGGTCACTCCATCAAGTCCGGAGGGAAGGTCTCATCATAACTAACAAAATGAGCCCAAACTCGACATATCTAGTTTCATCCGTCGAGGAGTTCCAATAGCAGTCACCGAAGTAGACCTTCAGGTCACTCCATCAAGTCCAGAGGTAAGGTCTCATCATAACTAACAAAACGAGCCCAAACTCGACACATCTAGTTCAATCCGTCGAGGAGTTCCAGTAGCAGTCACCAAAGTAGACCTTCAGGTCACTCCATCAAGTGCAGAGGTAAGGTCTCATCATAACTAACAAAATGAGCCCAAACTCGACACATCTAGTTCAATCCGTCGAGGAGTTCCAATAGCAGTCACCGAAGTAGACCTTCAGGTCACTCCATCAAGTCCAGAGGTAAGGTCTCATCATAACTAACAAAACGAGCCCAAACTCGACACATCTAGTTCAATCCGTCGAGGAGTTCCAGTAGCAGTCACCAAAGTAGACCTTCAGGTTACTCCATCAAGTCCGGAGGTAAGCTCTTATCATAACTAACAAAACGAGCCCAAACTCGACACATCTAGTTCGATCCGTCGAGGAGTTCCAGTAGCAGCCACCGAAGTAGACCTTCAGGTCACTCCATCAAGTCCGCAGGTAAGGTCTCATCATAAGTAACAAAACGAGCCCAATCTCGACACATCTAGTTCGATCCGTCGAGGAGTTCCAGTAGCAGTCACCGAAGTAGACCTTCAGGTCACTCCATCAAGTCCGGAGGGAAGGTCTCATCATAAGTAACAAAACGAGCCCAATCTCGACACATCTAGTTCGATCCGTCGAGGAGTTCCAGTAGCAGCCACCGAAATAGACCTTCAGGTCACTCCATCAAGTCCGGAGGGAAGGTCTCATCATAACTAACAAAATGAGCCCAAACTCGACATATCTAGTTTCATCCGTCGAGGAGTTCCAATAGCAGTCGCCGAAGTAGACCTTCAGGTCACTCCATCAAGTCCAGAGGTAAGGTCTCATCATAACTAACAAAACGAGCCCAAACTCGACACATCTAGTTCAATCCGTCGAGGAGTTCCAGTAGTAGTCACCAAAGTAGACCTTCAGGTCACTCCATCAAGTCCAGAGGTAAGGTCTCATCATAACTAACAAAATGAGCCCAAACTCGACACATCTAGTTCAATCCGTCGAGGAGTTCCAATAGCAGTCACCGAAGTAGACCTTCAGGTCACTCCATCAAGTCCAGAGGTAAGGTCTCATCATAACTAACAAAACGAGCCCAAACTCGACACATCTAGTTCAATCCGTCGAGGAGTTCCAGTAGCAGTCACCAAAGTAGACCTTCAGGTCACTCCATCAAGTCCAGAGGTAAGGTCTCATCATAACTAACAAAATGAGCCCAAACTCGACACATCTAGTTCAATCCGTCGAGGAGTTCCAGTAGCAGTCACCGAAGTAGACCTTCAGGTCACTCCATCAAGTCCGGAGGGAAGGTCTCATCATAACTAACAAAATGAGCCCAAACTCGACATATCTAGTTTCATCCGTCGAGGAGTTCCAGTAGCAGTCACCGAAGTAGACCTTCAGGTCACTCCATCAAGTCCAGAGGTAAGGTCTCATCATAACTAACAAAATGAGCCCAAACTCGACACATCTAGTTCAATCCGTCGAGGAGTTCCAGTAGCAGTCACCAAAGTAGACCTTCAGGTCACTCCATCAAGTCCAGAGGTAAGGTCTCATCATAACTAACAAAATGAGCCCAAACTCGACACATCTAGTTCAATCCGTCGAGGAGTTCCAGTAGCAGTCACCGAAGTACACCTTCAAGTCACTCCGTCAAGTCCGGAGGTAAGGTCTCATAATATCTCAAAAATATGAAATATATTTTGATGGTACGAAGAATTATGAAAAAAAACTATTCAATGTATCAAAATGAGTTCACTTGACTAATATTTCCGTGCCTACTTTAGTGTGTGTGACTTTGTCAATGTAGTAGTTCGATTCTATGCCTATCAATTTTGCAAACGCGTCCTTAACAGCGGCTACGTTCGCCTGACAGCATAGTATGGCCAATTTAATTGTGCAAGGTGATGTTGCTTCCCGCCTGCACAAATACTCGTAATGTGGTTAAAGTATAACGTTAATACATTGATTGACGGCACAGTCGGCAGTGGTTCAGCTCAGAACAAATATTTGTATGACCCACTGGTGTGTATGTGAATTTAAATGTTTGTAAACGCACCCACGATACAAGAGAAATTCCTAGTGTGGGGCGACGTTTTTTTTTTTAAAATACGTTGGTTAAGATTTAATGTCCGTTATTTAACTCAAAACTATATTTTTTCAACCAAATGTTGATACTATTGATGCCCATTGATTTTTGAATTTCCAAAGTATTTTCTAGTAATCTCACTAATATACTGTGACTGCTTCAATCCCCATACGAAACGGAAGTTATTACATAGATAGCTTATACCCCTGGATAAACACATGAGCCATAAACAATAAGTCTGCAGCGACAGCAACAGTCAAAATAGATATTTGTAGCGTATAACAAATACCGACACGCTTAGTGGTGGGGCAAGCGGTGGTGGGGGTGCGGTCAGGCAGTCGCTGCACGGACTGCACAAATGCACAATCGCTTCTGGTCCGCCACGCTAGTAAGACGTGCTCGTTGGAGACAAACTGTTATTTATTTTAACGTACCTAACACCCTAATAGTGTAACCTGTACAGTATTGATGAATACTTTTGGGCCATGGACACTCACATGGAACCAATAACTTGAACGGAATTTGATGGATGATTGATGCTTACGAACTAATCTTGGCAAGGAGTGCTTAACCTAGAAAATGGACCCTTGCGGTTATTACTTACTTCAGCCATCTCTAAATCCTCGGTAATACTGCCTGTCACTTCCTGATGTAAAGGTTTTGCCGTGAGCTTCATTAAGGACCCTTCGTATCTATGCTGGTCGTCGGCGTCGAACACGGAGTCGTCCAGTCTACGACCAGATCGTAGAGTGGAGGTTGCATCGTCTGCTGGCGCTCCCGTCATAACTGGAATTTTATAGATAAACATACATCACACTAAGGAATGCAATATCGTTCTCGCGAGATCTCGGCATTTTTAGCGAGATTGATCTCGAACAAAAAAAGGGCGAGATCTCGCGAGTTTAACGCGATTGTACTCGAGCATAAACACCGTTTTATTCGAAGCGCCGTGAAGCGTGTTACCATCAAAGGGTTAATCAAGGTGTATCTTAAAGTACGGCTACATTTTGTTTCGATTTTTTTCTGTTATAGGAAATCGAGGTCACCCCTTTTGCAATACCGGGCACAAATTCGTAGTCTGTGGCTTCTGAGAACTTGCTTTCGCCTGACTTGGGAATGTAACTCAACAGTAGCACTTACTACCGGCTGAACCAACAGGGTAGGGGCAATGTATTAGAATCTGCAAATTTCTAAAATTGCGGTTAATGTTGTAACAAACAAAATGATACCTACCTACATTCCATTTCGTTTGTCTAAATAATATATATCTACTTTTATCAATCTAGCTTTTGACCAAGTGGTCCGGAGTCTGTATCCCGCTCCCGTCGTCATTGTCGTAGAAGGTATTATTATGGATTTGTTTCGACGATATTAAAAGCTTTTTATCTGACTGCCAAAATGAGGGTTATGTTCACCGATCGTTTAAGTAAATACATACATATATATTTCAGTTTCTCTGTATGTAGTATGTATGTATGGATCTAATTCTTCGGTACAGCCTATATCGTTTAACGGTTTTTACTTTATCTCAGTTGTGGGAGTGGCATAGGGTACCTCAAAATTAAAAGAAAAAAATTACATCATCAGAAGAATCAAAAACCCGGCTGCCTAAAAATCTTAAATAAAAAAACAAGTCCAGTCTTTAATAGTCAAAACCCATTATAAAGAACACTTGAACCGGTATAGATTTGCATGCAGTCGGGTTTTTGATCCTTCTGATGATCGTTAAATATCGTGTTTGGAGCTGAATATTTATATTTTTGTGACTGAATAACTGACGTCCTTAACCTAGTTGGGTTAGTACTGGGTTCTACGCCGGTTACGCAGGTTTGGGGAGTCCGTTTCCACGCAGTGAAGTAGTACTTAGGGTGGATCTATCCTGAATCCATCCACACTCAGCACAACCTAGGTTCATGTAAACATGTCTTGCATGACGCATTGGGATACAAAGGTCATCAGATATGCCTGTTATCACACTAGTGAGACTAACTCGGCGCCAAGGATCAGTCAGAAACTGATAGCCACTCTACTACGCATTACGCTACGAGTCATTTCTGGGTTTTCATAGGACTTTCTTGTTTCTGCTTTCTAGATAAACAAATAACATCCGAGACCAACTGTTTAACATCTTTTCCGAGGTACGGAGGGAACTTGGTGTATATGGAGGGTCAACCATTCATGGCACAACCTTGGCAAGTACTGCTTAAGCGTGAACATCGATATGTACTTGCACTACAACAACTACTACAGCGTCATCTATAGCACAAATGAAGAACTAATAACAAAATTCTACATCGCGCTAGTATATAGAAAAAAACCAACACCAACTGTGGGACTTGTATAGTCCAGTTAAGCAGTATAGCAGCAGTACAACTCAACAGAAAGTTGAACAGCGAGTGGCCCTATCAAAAAAAAAGTGGGACTTGTCAGAACCATCACCCGTCAGGTCGTAGGAATCTCCCTTTTCTATAAGGGGTGAAGAAGTTTACACCCTGTTTTTCATACCCCTAAGGATTGGTGCAGCTGTTAATATTTAGCCACAAGCTGTTCAATGTAACATTTTAGAATTACTACAAGACCATTTTAATGTCCGCTTCTTGACAGCTCTTTTTTATTATTTTTTTGCGGATAGAAAGTCATCAAATAAGTTCCCCGGCGGGAGGAGTGACGAACTTTTACTGACTAAAACCCACCTATGTTTCATTCTTTTGCCCTTTATGTTCCGGGGCTACGGTATCTATTTCGAACAACCCTCAACTTTCGAACAACGCGCAACTTTTGAACAACCTGCAACATTCTTAACAGCTTGGCTTAGCATAAACTTTAGGAATCGGGTCAGTAATTTCAAAAATGCGAACAAACTAACAAACCTTACCTATTTTAATAAATTAGAATAGATATAAAATGTCTTACGGTTATCATCGTTGAGTTGTCCAGCTATCGGCAGATGTCCAGCTCGTCGCCATTCCATGTCGTCCGCGATCTCGTCGTCGAACACACCTCGCTTTAAGTACACCGACACGTTTGTCTCTGGAAGATTATAAGTATGTTTCTGATCAAATAAAATACACTTACATATATGATAAAAAGGGGTGATGGGGATAAAGAGAATAATATCCTACTTAATATTATAAATGCGAATGTTTGTGAGGATGTATGGAAGTTTGTTACTCTTTCACGTCAAAACGGCTAAACGGATTTTGATGAAATTTGGCACAGTGGTAGATTATAGTCGTTATTGTATTAAGATATAACAGAATACCTGACTTCTTGCCTCATTCCGTGGATCTATGTAATGGTCGGAATAACCTATCTACCACAGTCCCAGATATTATCTCGTTCCTTAAAGTAATTTCATCCAGGAGCGTTAACTATGTTGAACAACCAATTGGTTCGTTTTTGTATTTTTTTTAACTGGGAAAAGTTTACAAAGAGTCAATCCCAGTGGGGAACTGACTCTGCTTGCCACTCAATCTGTGACAGTAAATCTGCTCATAGTAAAAAAAGGGGAATTTCTCCTGTATCCTGAATGCGTTTACAAATATTTAAACTTACTAATTGAAACCTGCTCTTTTAAAAAACAGTTTTTTACGATATTTCTTCTAGTATTGTCCTTGTGTCTTAACAATAGCATAAGAGCCAGGCAGTATTCAAATAATAAGCATAGCTTGTCGCAATAAATAATGTATTTTCAATTACAATCAGGTTGCTGGTTCATCTGCCTACATCAATGGCTCAAATCCAGACTCAGTGTCTATTACTCAGAAATTCCAAATGGATACTCAATAAATTGGGAATAGGATCCAGGTTCGCATTCTCAGCAATCGCGCGATACGTCAGGTATACCTACGTTAGGAAAAATAGAAAAGCGAGTTACCTTTCAAGTCGATGTACTCAGCCAGTGAATAGTTGTATCCAAGGGCGATGCCCGACATGGAGGATGTGGTCAGCACGCCTATGACCGCTGTCATGATGATACATGACATTGAGAACGTCCATACTCTGTGGAAAATGTGTGCTAGAATATTTATTTTTGGAACGAAGTTCCTTATCGCGCGTTGCGAAAGGGGGCTAG
This sequence comes from Ochropleura plecta, assembly GCA_905475445.1. Classification (NCBI taxonomy): domain Eukaryota; kingdom Metazoa; phylum Arthropoda; class Insecta; order Lepidoptera; family Noctuidae; genus Ochropleura; species Ochropleura plecta. The sequence goes on from FR997735.1 coordinate 6,856,623, forward strand.
TAAAAATTAAGACCAAAAGTTGTAACGACAGTTTTTGCTATAGTTGTAAGCCGTGTGGCGTACGCGTGTTTCTCTGTCTGTCTCTCTCTCTCTCTCTTTCTCTCACAGAAAGCATGCCAGTTATTTTCGTTTCGTCTTTCTATTTCGCCTTGAACAGAGTGGTGTCGCGATGATTATTTTTGTTGAGTGTATACAGTTTTTTGTACATAATAAATAATAACTTCGTTCCATCCGGGTGTTCCTTGGCACCTCTTAAGTTTTTATTGTTATTATTTATTTGTAATACTTAAAAACCAAGCTCTGCAAATCCGTGAAAACAGTTTTTTTGTGACAATCATACAACACATATTATCGAATCACGCCTGCTCGCCTGTAAATACAGAAAGGTAAGGCATAACCGTACACCCCTTTTACCAGTTAGGGTTTTGAGTCCCAAATAATAGGTACGAGCCTATTGCCAATAACTGGGCCCATATACTGACTACGTTATCAACATTTTCCTGCCATTGTCCCATCCTATTTGGGATCGGCGCAAGACATTTTCTTCTTCCATTCTCCCCTATCAGACGTCACGGCATCATTTACTCCTTTCTCCTTCTGACTACGTTATTTGACTGTGAAATTCTTTTTGGGTTAATCCAGGATATTTCTGCTCGACCTATGAGTTGAACGGGTGTGTAACGATTGACATAATAACAAAATATCTAACGTTCACTTGACATAATTTTAGTTAACATAATTTTGTTTAACATAACGATCAGTTGACATAATGAATTGTTGATATAATTTCATTTTACCTAATTTCATATGACATAATGAACATTTCCTATAATGTACATTTCACATAATATTCATTTAGCATATTTTTTATTTACTATAATATTCATAATCTCCAAGTAACTTTTGTTTTTTTTTCTTCATTTTATACCCTATACACCTGCCAGCGTCAGCTATAGGGCACCCCGACTCGGTTATTTTTTTATAAACCACCCAGAAGTAGGAGCCCCGCTAAGCGGGGCTCCGTCGACCAAGCCCACCCTCGACCATGCATAGAATATTTTAAGGTTTGGTTAAGTGCCATTTGAGTTAGGCTAGAACTGTGCCCATTAGACATAAATTTTACTACTAAAATGAACGTTATACTAAATGTTATTATGTTAAATGAACATTATATGATATGAAACATTAGGTCATATGAATTTATGTCATTTGATATTATGTCATATGAAAATTATGTCATATGAACGTTAGTTCAAGTGAAATTAGAGCATTTGTTATTATGCTAAACATTACACACCCGAGTTGAACCTATGACTTCATGTTCAGCTTAAGTCAGCTTTCGACCAGCCTTTTATTTCGAAGTGTCATTGTAAAAGAGATCTTATAAAAAAGAAGTTAAGACTTATTTGGAAAGCGATGCAAAATCAGACTTCTTGAACTTTCGCCCAATACACTGACTTACGACGCGAGCATATTCTTTTCCCCATTTACGATAACGACTGCTGTATTAGTGCCCTTGATTTTGCAAACATTACCAAGCACAGTTATTAAAAGCAAATTATTATAAACATTTCTATTTTTTTCCTTCACTTCCTTAATTATTATGTTATTAAAAAAACGCTGGATACTTAGAAGCGTGATTTATATGGACAAGAGTGTATTATTATTACCTCTGGATCAGATCTACCATCCATCCGCAACACGTGAATATGCAACACATTTTGATAGTTTACTTCACATCCCAGCTACACAATACCTGTAAAATATTTGTTTATAATCTGAATATTAAACAAAATTAGCTTACTCACTCACCACCACGAAACTTCCGGATATATGTATATTGGTCAAGGTTTTTAATGTACCAGGTTTGTGATCTTTAACGCCTATACATATAGGTTACGTGTTTAGCGACCGAACCAGATTCAAGTTTGGTAAACCTATTACAATTATCTCAATCATGAGTGAGCTGATTGTAATAGGGTTACCACATTTCAATCTTGATGTCACGTAACACAAATACGTCGAATTTGAATCAAAAATCAATAAGCACAGTAAGTTCCTCTATAGATATGAATTCATTCTTAATATCATAAAAATATTGTATGTGCAACTGGTAGTTTTAGTTTTTTTTTTTTTCTAGGACCTACAGACCAAATGATTGCGTATTGAACGGAAAACACCATATAATCTTACGGGCGCAGTGAATGTTCACTAACAGGTGTATTCTTACATCGGTCGATAATTATTAGAACACTCGTTAAATGGTATCACGATCATGCTGCTAAGAGAACCAGCTAGGTAATTTGGAAAACACACATACTGGCAATTCAATTATTTTGACAGTTTCACAAGATTGATAACGTTATCCATGCTGTTGAGTGGACCTTTTTTTTCAGTTACTTCAAAATCCACCGGCTTGTGATTGAAAATATATTTCGGAACTAGCTTACGCCCGTGACTTCGTCCGCGTGATGATCGAAAAAAAAAAACTTTCTCTCCCCTTTTCTTCCCTCTTTTTCACACCTTATCCCATTTTTTAGCCTATGTCCGTCTCCAGGGTCCCAACTATCTCTTTACCAAAATTAATCAAAATCGGTTAAGCCATTTAGGCGTGAAGACGTAACAAACAAATAAACTCACTTTCGCTTTTATAATATTAGTAAGGATTAAGGTTCAGGTTTATAAACGAGAATAACGGACCGTGGTGTCCGCCTTGGTGAGTTTGCTCTTTTTATATACCAAGCTCAAGCTAATGATTTTTTGCTTAGCATTTTCCCAACTATGTTGGGTTCAGTTTCTAGTCCAACCGGATGCAGCTAAATACCAGTATTTTACATAGACCGACTGCCTATCTAACCTCCACAATTCAGTAAAAACTGTGCATTCATACGTTACCCCTTTGCAAAACTGGTTAGTAGACTGCTCGAGCCATTGACTAACTGTAACGACTATCAAATAATTGCAAATGCAACCAGGACCAGGGGCTGAAAGTGCTTTCTGAGGCACGGAGGAAACTTGGCATGTATTTTGGTTTGTGGTATTATTTACGGACCAATCACGGGCAAGCAAAGCTTAACCTTAAGATCGCCCTTTTTGACGGATGGGAAATCATTTAATAACTCTTTCCCCTCTGGTCAGAGCGGGGGGGAGTGTCAGACTTTAACAGACGTAAATCCATCCATGTTCCTTCTTTTGCCGTCTGTGTTCCGGGGCCGCGGTATCTCTTTCAAACAATCCGCGACCCTGGTAGGACCCTCGACCCCGAGTAGCTGTTGTTATTCAGCCTTGTGGCTGTATGTGGCTACGAACTGAGTGTTGTGGTCAATCTTTCTAAATACTCACAATTTGGAATAGTTATATTGGGAAGAGTCGATTGTTTCTACGTCGACTCTTTCCTCATGAAACAGATTTTGGTTCTTCTGGACATATTAGACTGATTAGTTATTTGCAGAGCAGAATAATTCGTATTGTCTTTCCATCAATGTGGCGTGACCAAAGATTTATAACAGAAGTTGACGTAATTCCAATTTATGACAGAATTACGTCAACTTCTTTAAGGTGTTGTCAAAGTGGAAATTATAATAATTTTTAAGCAATCTCTTTTCACAAACATGCTTTTATTTCACCTGTTCCGTTCATCACGGCAATAAAGATTTTCATAATTAAAATACTTGGGTCTATTTATAATTTTATTTTAACAGCGAGAAGAATTATAACGCTTCATCCGCGGGCCCGTCTTTTAACAAAAAAATTATCACTTCATTGGTGGACATCGAAGAAATACAAAGAAAAAACTGCAAAAAAAAGATGTCGGTCTTAGCATTTTCTTGGGAAAATTTGTTTTTTCCTAAATATAGCTTCAATTAGAGGTTCAATTAAACGAATAACTGTGATACGGTTGGTACCCGAGCTCCGAGATCTTACGGATCTCTGCGGATCCGCATAGCAGTAGAGCAGTAGAGACAATCTTCGAAAGCCGTGGATATTAATTTGCTAGCCACGTTCTACACAAGAAGGGCGTTAACACGAGAACCTATTAAAATATTTTGACAGAAGTAAAAACGTGTGGAGGTGGTAACTAAAAGGTACTTTTGTAACTTTGTGTATCTGAAACGTGTGGAGGTGCTTACTAAAAGATACTTTTATAACTTTGTGTACCTATCTAAAACGTGTGGAGATGCTAACTAAAAGGTACTTTTGTAACATTGTGTATCTAAAACGTGTGGAGATGCTAACTAAAAGGTACTTTTGTAACATTGTGTATCTAAAACGAGTGGAGATGCTAACTAAAAGTTTTTTGTAACTTCGTGTATGTAAAACGTTTAGAGGTCATCTGCCTAGCCTTTTCCCAACTATGTTGGGGTCGGCTTCCAGTCTAACCGGATGCAGCTGAATATCAGTATTTTACATGGAGCGACTGCCTATCTGACCTCCACAACCAGTTAATACTGGGTAATACGATACCCCTTGGTAAGACTGGTTGTCAGACTTTTGGAACACTGACTACCTGTAACGACTGTCAAAGATCTACAAATGACAGCCGGGACCAACGGCTTAACGTGCTTTCCGAGGCACGGAGGAAACTCGGTATGTAACGGGTGGTCACCCATCCACAGACCAACCTAGGCAAGCGCGGCTTAACCTAAAGATCGACCCGAGCGGCTGCTATTATTTAGCCACGAGCTGTAAAACGTTTAGAGGTGCTAACTAAAAAGTAGTAGTAGTGTAACAAGTTACAAAACTATGATACATCAAGATGTATCATAATGAACCCAACATCACCAAATAGATAGACAGAAGTGTGCTTAATAGTGCACCCACATTTCGTTGGTTTTTGAAGTCCCATGTATTAGGGTGTGAGTCTATTGTTCCGTGCGGGGATCGAACCCGCGACAGGCAGCGCATCAGTCGATCGCTCAGCCACTGCGCGAAAACGTGTCATCAAAAAATCGTTTATGTTTAATAATCATAAAAGCTAATATATATCTACATGTATTTTAAAATAAAACAAACAATTTCTTAACCCTTCAGCGCTGTAGCTTCCTGCAGGTAGTTACAATGAGCCTCTCGGCGCCCCACTCAAGGAAGCTGTTTCTTCTATAACCACTCGCGACCGTGCCCGGAAGCTCTGCCGGAGGGCGCCGCCGGTATGTGCCCACATCATATCCGACCGGGACTCCATAATAAATGCATAGCTGTTTCAATAAATGTGTGTTTGCCGGTCGAAGTAGTAAACTATTTAGAAGTACGTACTCCGAAAACTTTATTTATTAAGGATTTCCAACAAAACATGTACACAGATTATGTAACTTAAATTATGGATGACAGGTGCACCTATGTGATACTATTGTCGTCCACGAGACCACAGTTTGCACAATATAATTAACTCTAAGCTAACAAAATAAACATTTATAATATCACAGAAGCAAACAATTAAAAAGTTTATAATAATTAAATATAGAAGTCAATAATGAACAGATTGAATATGTAAACGAATATATCTACCTGGGACAGTTGATATCACCTACTAACAATATGAGCAAAGAAATAGACAGAAGGATAAGAAATACGTGGAATAAATTTTGGAGTCTTAGTGAAATAATGAAAAACAAAGATATGTCACTAAAAAGTAAAAGAACTGTATACAATATGTGCATACTCCCTTGTCTAACATACGGATGCCAAACATGGGCCCTAACCCAACAACTAGCTAACAAAATAAAAGTCTGTCAGAACAGCATAGAACGGAGTGTAGTTGGAGTGAAAATAAAAGACAAGGTTAATTTGGAAAAGATTAGAAATAAAACAAAATTCAAAAATGCACTCAGGGTGTGCAAAACACTAAAGTGGCGATGGACAGGACATATGTTGAGGGAAACCAATGAAAAGTGGACCAAAACAACAACAGAGTGGTACCCAAGGGGCAATATAAGAAATAAAGGGAGACAGCGCAAACGCTGGGAGGACGACATCAGACAAGTCGCGGGGTCAGAATGGACCCGCATAGCTAGAGATCGAGAGTCTTGGAAATCTTTGGAGGAGGCCTATGTCGTAGGACAAGCTGTCACAGAAACCGATCCGATCGCTGATGTTAAATTATAGTAAACTAGCTTTTGCCCGCGGCTTCGCTCGCGTTAATTTCAAGGTAACACGGTTCCCCTTTCCTGATTTACAGGTACCTGCTACCTGTAATTTTTGCCCTTGCGCCTTATTTATTGTAATAGCAATGCTAAGTTTTCCCTTTTCTTCCCTCTTTCTCCCTCACATCTCCATCTTTTTTTTAATATGCCTATGTCCGTCTCCAGGGTCCCAACTATCTCTGTGCCAAAATTCATCAAAATCGGTTTAGCCATTTAGGCGTGAAGACGTAACAAACAAACAAACTCACTTTCGCTTTTAATATTAGTAAAGATAGTCGATTCAGTTCATATTCTACAACACAGTTTTAATCTTCCCCAGGTGTATTCTTATCTTATGTTTAACTAGCTTTCGCCCGCGGCTTCGCTCGCGTTAAATTCGGTAGCGCCTTATTGATTTGTAATAGCAACGCTAAGTTTTCCCGTTTCTTCCCTCTTTCTCCCTCATATCCCACTCTTTTTAAAAAAATAATAGCCTATGTCCGTCTCCTGGTTCCCAACTATCTCTGTACCAAAATTCATCAAAATCGGTTTAGCCATTAAAGCGTGAAGAGGTAACAAACAAACAAACAAACAAACTCACTTTCGCTTTTATAATATTAGTAAGGAAAGTAGTAATAGTTAAGTTAATAGTCCAGTGAAACAACTGTATAGAAAAAACTAACAGCATTAAAGGCTTATTTTATTTTATTTTAAATAATATAGAAGCAAGTTGTATTTGGAATTAAAATTATTAATAAAATTATCAAATTTAACAAAAATAAATCATTAGGAAAATTTATTAATCATATCTATAAAATAAGTACATTAGGACGCTAAGGTAATAGTTTCAAAATGTTATTAACATTAACACTTTTTGTCTTTGTCCATCTACTATTTGGATTAGCATTGATAAAATGTTAATTTTATCAATGCAGAAATTTATGCGTTTTTAACTAACGATTTTTTCAATCAAAATACTAGATACTAGTTTTTTGATTCTAATATCGATCATATTGACATAACAAAAGCGCGCTGTGGCTTAGATTCTGGTTTTTTACGCTTTATTGGACTCTTAATAGAATTAAAAATCATAGGAGAACTGAATCATCGTCGCTTTAAAAAAACGTCCATTCGGAAGAAAGCTTTAGAAACGCATTATGGAGCCTCCTATACGAAACAGAGTTGATCGGTATGAAAAGTAATTGGTTACTTTCACACATTTCAATGCACAACTCACACTAAAGCAAAAAAAACAAATACATGAGGTGGCTGGACGTTTGCGGTAGACGCTGTGGGCGTCAGGAGCCCGTGGAACGGTGAGCAATGGGTAGCTCACCATCCGTCAATTTAGTGACAACAGGCAGTGTCGACGGTGCGTTTGTGTTCCACGCGCGCCTCAATGGGATGTGAGAGAAGCAGAAGGGCTCGTTAGGTTCACTGCATGCCGTGGCTGTGGGTGGTTGGAAAGAATTACGGCCCCGGAACACAAAGGGCCAAAGAAGGAATATGAGGGGAGCGAAAGGAGTGTCAGACTTGTACTTTAGTCAGTGTGTGTTTAGAACAAGTATGACACTCCTTTCGCTCCCCTCAGAGAGGAACGACTTATCGTCATTTGACGATTTCCCATGCGAAAAATAAAAACAGCCATACCACGTATACATCCCTATGTCTATACCTTAGAGGCAGGTATCTCTATCAACACATTAATCTGATGATAGATTAGCTAACCAGCTGCAAACAAACACGAGCTCCGTCGACCAGTAAATCACTTCCCATCTGTTAATTAAATGAAATTGATTGCTTGTCTACTGCATCTCCAGCTCTGCTTTGATATAAACATACGAAGATTACCTTAAATTAAAGTATGCGTTTAAACATAGGTACTCTAGAATTAAATACTGTTCTATTAGGTACATGTCGAATCTCTGATAAAGTATAGAGGTCTTTTTTTTACGGTTGGGAAATTATCAAATAACTTCCCCCGCTCTGGGCGGAGCGGGGGGGCATGTCAGACTTTTACTGACTAAAACCCACCCATGTTCCTTCTATTGCCCTTTACGTTCCGGGGCCGCGATATCTCTTTCGAACAACCCGCAACCCCGGCAGGCGGAGGCTCTGGCAAGCCCCTCTGCTTTGCTGACATCTCTTTGAGGCGCGCTGAAACACGAACGCGCCGTCGACACGGCCTGTCGTCAATCGACGGACGGACGGTGAGCTACCCATTGCTCACTGTCCACAGGCCCGCATCTACGGTGGCCGGGAGTCGTCTCGCGGCGCCCGGCGCCCGGGGCGTCTCCCGCGGCGGCTGGGTTGGCTAGATGTTCTCTCCCTCAAACGCCCGGCCACCTCCTTTGCTAGCATTACTGCTTCGCAGAAGGAGGTGACCGCTTCCCATTCCCTCTCGCTCCGGACCATGGCCTGAACCAGGGCTGGACGCGAGAGATCGCCGCCGATCGCCTCCACGAAGGCACGGCGGTGCTCCGCCCAAGCTGGGCAGACCGCCACTGTGTGCTCCACCTGTCCTCCGGGCGATCGTCACAATGGTGACACCCGGGCGTTTCCTTCCGCCCGATTATGTGCAGGAACCTCCCGAAAAGTATAGAGGTCTTAATTTCTGAATTTAAGACAAACATTCATCCTAAACAGTATTGCAGATAAAAAAAATACCATGCATTAGCAAATCCAATTTAGTTTAACCAGAAAGCGGTTTTTAAATTTTAAGATTTTTTGACATATGAACAGCTTCTATCTTCTCATCTACCCTACCATGACGTCTTAAAGCAGAACTTATTCCACTGAGGAAAAGAGACAGAGCTATACATGGAGTCTAGCACCATCTCTTTCTCACACAGGAATAAGAACTGCTATAAGATGTCATGGTAACCCTGTTGGGGTTTCTAAAATGACCGCTTATGCAGAATCATTATAAGTTAATAATATGAATTACAATAACATTCCTAAAATGGTCTCTGAGTGACAATTTACAATACTAACTGCGTCTGTGACCATTTTACGAATTTTAACGTAATTCATATTATATTCCTATTATGATTCTGCTAAAGCAGCCATTTTACACCCCCAGGTATGAAGCAACTGAAAGCGTGAAAAAGCGTGTTAATAAATCAGTGTAATGATGATTAAATGAGTTATGCAGATTAAAACCCAATAAATATTACAGAAGTACAGATAAATAATTAAATTCAACAATTAACTTTGGAAAACTAAATTGTTTGATGTAGAATGTTAACTTAACATTCAACAAATTAAAAGCTGAGTGTAAAGTTTAATTATTTCAAATATTTAAAAATTGATTGAGTTTTAAGTCTTTAATCTAAAGGTTTCAAATAAATACGAGGTTTAGAAATGGAAATTTGAAAGTGTTTATTTAAATTATGATATAAATTTAAATCCATAACTTTGTCTTTAACCTTACGTAAACTTGCTTTTCAATAAAAATGTAGTATTAGTAGGATATTAATACGCTGAGACATGAACGCTACCTTTTATTAATTTCCCTGCCGATTTGGTAGCTAGGAAAGATTTTCAACGATCTTTTCCTAAAAGAACCGTTATTAATTTAGAAAATCTTTGTTCTCGTAAAATCATCTACCTAATTCTCTTATGCAGATCCTTTTCCTCCATCATTTTGAAGTTTTGTTTTGTCGACAGCCGGCATCAGCATCATCAGTATTGCTGGTGCACCTGGGTGCGGTAGGTGCACTTGCAAGCGGCGCAGCGCTGTGCGGAGGCGGGGCCGCGTGCGCGTGCAGCGCTTTACTGCACGCGCTGCATCCGCTGCAGCTGTGGACCGTGTGCGGCCTGCATGCCGACCGCGCTGCAGCCATCGCTGCACCGCTGCATTATGCTGCTATTGTTTCAGCAAAGAAGGTAGGTCTAACTTTTAGTGGAGGATTCATAAAACGAGTAACTTTGTGTTATCTGGAAATAGAAAAGTCTTTTTAATTCGCTATGGCATCAATCTGCAAATCAAAATGAACTATAAACGGTTGATATTCTCATTATCGTTATATTTTTACGTCCGTTTTCATTGACAGGTAATGATTTGCGTAGCGGGAGGCTGGGTGGCCACTGCAGCACTTCTGGCACCCCTTGCGGCCTCACAGCCGCCACTGGCGTACAGCACTGGGCTCGGCAGCTGCGCACCTGACTGCGGCGCAGGTCCGGCCGCGCTCGCTTTCTGCCTCGTGTACGCCGCGCTTACGCTGATCCTGCCCGCCGCACTCGTCCTCCTCTGTAGCCTCAAAATCCTCCGCATTGCTCGCTACCACCGCCACAGGATTGCTGCCGCCATATACGAAGTGACCCTGTCAGCACAAGTGACTGTCACACATCAAAGAAATCCTTTCTCACCTCCACCACCACCACGTCGGCGAGCTGTATCGGCAGTAATCCAGCCTCTTGGTTCACTCGCCATTTTGTACTTCCCGTATTACTGCGTGTTGATATGGCCTGCTCTTGCTGTGCCGCCGCAGCCTCTAGCTGCTCTGTCGGCGGCTCTGCTGGCGGCTGCACCACCAGTCAATGGTATTTTGTACGGTATTAGGAGTCGAGCGCTACGTGACGCCCTTCGTAATTATAGAAGAAAACGACTGACAAAAAGCGAAGTGACACAGGAGATACAAGCAAGGACCCCTAGCGCGTGCGGCTCACGTCGCCCCTCCTTATCAGCGGGCTCGGGGTGTATACGACCGCCAACTACTAGGAGATTATCTGATGCGGCGGCCATGGGGTCGCGGGGGTCGGAGCGGCCGGCGCAACGCGCAGCGTCATGCAATATGCTGCAGGACTCCCAGGAAGAGGAGGTGCTGCGGCCGATGAGGACGTCGGCCATACCGATCATCCGTGCGCCGCCACACGTGGTGCTGGGCCGCGCTCTGGGGCTGGAAGAGACGGGTGGCGTGATTGGGCACCGGCGCCGGCGCCAATCGCCACGTATCACAGTGACGCGCGCCATGTCGGACGAGAGCGAGTCGCCGACGCGGCGGCCGCTATGCCGCCAGCAGTCGCGTTCATCGGGAGCGTTGCTGGGTGGCGTGCCGTACTCGCCCGCCATTTCCGAGCACGTGCACCTGGACAGCCACGCCGACGAGCAGCTGCTACTCACCTGGCCGCAGAACGGCACTCACGACAAACACGACGCTTTATAAAACGGGTATTAGCTTAGAGTAGTCGCTGATGTATGTGCGTATAAAGACAATAACTGTGTGTGCGTTCGAAGTCAAGTTGCTTCGGTATTTTAAGATGTTATTTTTTTATCGCTTCGTCCACCCGTCTGTCGACCTCCACGGACGGTGACCAAATATATAAAATTTCCTATAACTATTTACAACTGTATCGTAGGCTTACGATTTCTCCTACAGGGTTCCTCCATATCGTTAGCTTTACCTACTGAAGTATTACTTTAGTGTATCGTAAAAATAATTTCCGAAAAATTCCATAGGTTTAGTGTATATGAGATTTTGTTGTCTTATTTTTTTATGAAGTCTTTACTTTTAAATTAATTTATTTATAATGTTTTTAAGTAAGAAATTATAACTGTTATAACAATTTGTTACATCCGTACAAACGAAGCCAAATATATTTTGATAGTCTGCTTACTTCCCAAGATTGATTGCTGTTGAATGAGCCACGTGTTATAATTATATTCATAGTATAACTTCGGCAGCATTTATTTATTTCATCGAAGAACCAGGTTCATTTTTGCGTTTCTGCCAATATTGAAGTAGATAGATGAAAAAAGATGAATAGAAATAATGGTAAATTATTATAGTTATTAGGTTCAGATGCGTTAAGTGAAGACCAAGGTCATAGGTTTATAGGTAGGTGTATAGATTTGCAGTTGCTTGACAAATGACGGGCGACTATGCGTTAAATTGGTATAGGATGAGTGAAATGTCGCGTATCTTTGAGCTGGCTCCTACAGCCTAGGCCTAAGTGAGTTGAGTTGAGTGCACATAGGCTTGTTAAGTGATAGTTTACAAATGCAACGCTTTCACGCATCGCAGCCGTCCAAGCTGGAAGCTCATGTGAATTTTGTAGCGCAACACGCTTTCAAAGATTACACCGAACTTATGTACTCTACAAACCAAAGCCTAAATTCAGTTAGCTAACTTAATGCGAAATGCAGACCAAGATCTAAGCTAAGTAATTAAGTTGTGAATCTTGTAATATGGTTTGCAATCTGTACACAAGTATGAAAAACAGCGTCAGCTATGTGAGCTAAGCTGAACTTAGCTTAGCTTAGCTCTTGGTCTGCAAGGCGTTTTATACGTCCAAGGTTTTAATGTAAACTTTTTACTTAACTAACATTTCCAAGATTGCTTTGATTATTTCCCGATAAAATTCAAATTTACCTGAAAATCTGATTGACTCTAAATCAATAAAACTGTTTTTTTTCTTTCGTGTTTGGTGTAATCAAACGTTTACGAAACACAAATACTATTTCTTCGCTGTCATAGTTTATTATATTTTCTGATGATATTCAATATTATTTCAGCCAATATACTTACTAGTACGTTTCGGCCTCAAGGGATATATTGTGAAAGGCGTTTCTAAAAGAAATATGTACCCTATTAATTTATGATCTGAGGGCCTACCATTGCCTCTTATAGCAGACATGGTGCTATATAGAAATACAGCTCCATTTCGTTCCTATAGTCAGCCACACAAAGGTCATCACCTGTCTAGCCTTTTCCCAACTATATTAAGGTCGCGTCCAATCTAACCGGTTACTGCCGATTTTTGGAACGAAGTTCCTTATCGCGCGTTGCGAAAGGGGGCCAGACGGAAAAAAATAAGACCAAAAGTTGTAACGACACTTTTTCTATAGTTATAAGCCGTGCGGCGTACGCGTGTTTCTCTGTCTGTCTCTCTCTCTCTCTCATAGAAAGCAAGCCAGTTATTCTCGTTTTGTCTTTCTATTCACATTGAACAGTGTGGTGTCGCGACGATTATTTTTGTTAAGTGTATTCAGGTTTTTTCTACATAATAAATAATAACTTCGTTCCATCCGGGTGTCCCTTGACACCTCTCAAGTTTTTTATTCTATCTTTGCTCCGCACAATATTCTCCTGTACCGTGAGAACATTTAGACACACATACTTACACTTTTTTTTGGTAGGATCACTCGCTGTTGAGTTGTTTTTCTGATTCAACGGGCTATCCAGTGGTGTCCTCAAATGAATTTAAGGCCCCCGGCTAGGGCTAAAAACTACTATAATATCGATGACCGCACGCTAAGGGCACCCCCTGTGGGGTACGAGCCTAGGCTTAGAGCGTCATTGATTGAAACGACTAGAAAAGGGCCGGCTCGGGTTATTATTTAGGAAGTTTTAAAACTACTAGCTCAACTCGCAGGTTGGCTATTATAGCAGCCAGACCTTGAATACAGCAACAAAAACATGTAGGTCTTACAAATATTTAGCCCGTGCGAGGATGGAACCCGCGACACGCAACGGAACACCCAATCACTGTACCGTAGTCACAACCCAGTTTTGATACACTGAAGTAAAATAAAATAACAGGTACTGCTATAAGAGGTGTTCGTGCAAGCCCAATAATTTCAGAATTTACTTAAGAAGAAATTACAGTTTGCGCGATTTTGTTAAAAGTTCGTAGTTCAATTATTTTGTAGAAATAAACATTATTCACAAATAAATCGAAGTTACCTAAATATTTCTTACATTTACTTAGTATGTAAATAATTCCCAGAAGGAATTATGGTTTTAGTTTGCGACGAAAAACGACCATTCTCCTTTAATTATTTTTAATAAGAAAATTTTTTGTTCAATATAAAAGAGAATGGGCGATTTGTCTCTACAGCTGTATCATGTTATGGTAAATACTAGTCCTTCATAAATCTACTACGCTTATTGAAAGTTGAGGCCAATAAAATAATATTTTCGAAGTGTTATAATTGAGCTAAGAAATAATTAATATTATGTATTTCTGAGACGATATAAATTTTAAGAATCCACTGTTGAACCTATTTGGAAGAGTTTAGTAAAAATATTTATCTATAAAACAAAAAAGGTATTATATATGCGTATATTAATAACGTTGTTCTCAGAGAACTAAACTAATACTTATGTACCTACTCATTTACTTTATGTATTCATACTATAATAATATATGTAAAAGAAAAAGATCAAAATATATACCAATATATCTGTCTTTTCGACGACTAGTGTATGTTTGTGTTCTTTTTTGCAATTATGAAAAAAACACAAATGATTTATTTGTTTGTTTTTGCAAAAATAACAGCATAGATTCATTTTTTCAATAGAATCGAAGCTAACAAAAATCTTGTGTATTGTTCTGAAACAATATAATTGTGTGATTGCAAGACCTCTTTCTTTCTATGTAATGAAGCATTTTAATTAGTATATGGTGACCATCTTTTCGCGATGTTTTTCATAGAAACGTGATGTAGACATAGTGTGTAAAGATTTATAAATAAACAAAAGATTTAAATGTCGTTGTTCGATGATAAATGTTTAATATAAAGTATATACGAATTGTTACTCTAGTCAATGAGCTGTTGTTTTATGTCTGTGTTAATTTAAATTATGTATTAGTGATTAATTAAATAACACATGTAAGACATTTTTTGTTTTATTTTTCATCCTCTACACGGTAAGCTACTAAGTTATGTTATATGCTTTTCTGTAAAATAAAATAATTAAAAAAACACTTAAGAAGACTAGGTCTACCTTATAATTTACCCATTTTTTTTACCCATTTTATCAGTTTCGTTTATGTCTCACTAGCTGACGCCCGCGGCTTCGCCCGCGTGATGATCGAAAAAAATCCTATGTGTTATTCCAGACTATTTATTTATTTATTTATTTATTTTTTTAGGCAAACCAACTAAATACATACAAAATCATTCGTAGTGAGTAACATCCACAATTACAATAGAATTGCATGCATCTAAATTAAAGGTGAGCACAGCATTTTATTTAGATCACACTATACAATAATAATCAATAAAAGGATCTTTAACAATTATTAAAAAATGGTATATATTATACTTAAACCTAAATTAATGAGATTGAGGTAAAATTAAAAATTATAATTATAAATTAAATTAAATTAGATAAAATAGTGATAATGTGCTACATAATATTATTAATGCGAAAATTGAATAAAATAACAAACTATAATCTACCTCTGAGCCAAATTTCATCAAGATCCGTTCAGCCGTTTTGACGTGAAAGTGTCACAAACATCCATCCATCCTCACAAACATTCGAATTATAATATTATTAGTAGAGGAGGACGTGATAGAGTGCGAGCTTATTGCCATCAAACGGGTTCGAGCAGCTACTGAGAAATTGCTGATGAAAAATGAAATAAAATACCCATAACTAGTCAATCGGACCTACATTTGCGATCATACCTATCGAAAGCATCGTCACAATTACAACAATACATATATTTTCATCTAATCCATCAATAAGTAAGGAAGGATGTAAAACAACATCAAACAATCAGCCAACATTAACCCAGCCCGCCTGACATAATAAATCTGGGTAGCAAAACAAACGAACTGCTTCAGAATAACTTCAATCAACAATTCGTCTAAACTATAAACTGAACCCGCTGATTATGTATCGAATAAATTAGCTAATAATAAATATGAGGTACGATTTACACTTTGCGGTGTCCGCTTCAGTGCATATTTTAAGATGTGCTTATAAATATAATTGCTTAAAATCACAAAACATTTCACTTGTAACCTCCAAGGGGTTACACAGATCTAGCGAAGAAGGTGGCTGGACGTTTGAGAGAGAGAACCTCAAACCAACCCAGCTGCCGCGGGAGACGCTCCGGGCGTCGGGAGCCGCGTGACGACTCCCGGTTACCATATATGCGGGCCTGTGGACGGTGACCAACGGGTAGCTCACCGTCCGTCCGTTTAGCCGTCTGCTATTACAATAGTGTCAGAATGGTCGATCACTGATCGCATAATGGTTGATTTTGACAAGTTTAGTATGTAGTAGATTACCAAACTTGTCAAAATTAACCATTATGCGATCCGTGATCGACCATTCTGACACCATTGTAATAGCAGACTAAGGCCCCAGACTAAAAACAGAAGAACAACAGAAAGCAGAGGGGCCTGCCAGGGCCACCGCCTGTCGGGGTTGCGGGTTGTTCGAAAGAGATACTGTGGCCCCGGAACATAAAGGGCAATAAAAGGGTGAGTTTTAGTCAGTACAAGTCTGACACTACCCCCGCTCCGCTTAGACCGGGGAAAGTTATTTGATGATGATTTGATTTCCCATCCGCAAAAAAAGGGGTTACACAGACGTGTAACCATATTACACCATTTAGGAATCTAATAGGGATCCAGCAAATCTATTCTCCCTGTCTGCTACTGTGAGGTTTCTGATGAAAAAACCCATTTGCATGAACCCCTAGAAACACTTGCTCAGCAATTGTGTTCGCGACCACTAGACCAACGAAAAGTGTATGGAGTCATTAAATCTGATATTTAAATGAAAGTAACACCATTTGGAACCCAGTTAATGACAGCTCTTTCTTCGATATTCGGTCATTTTCCCGGCGTATGCGGTGACGACGGGTACGTTTGGCTGCCATCGCATTTGTGTGTGTGCTGTGGTGTCGTCACTGATCCGTGTAAATCGTACTTCACAGTCTTGCCTATATTAAATATAATAGCCCAACTGGCTTGTTCCCTACGATAGCATCGTAAAATTCCGTTTTATTACAGCCTATATCTCAGCGTCGTCGTATGAAAATAGCGGCTGGCGTCATTAAAAGATTCAAGACGTTCCCGTGTAAGGATACTTGCTGCCCTAGCCCTAAACTTATTGCGGGCTGTCAAACCTAATTGACATTTGACGTTATTTATATCTGCCATTATCTAATATATAAAATTCTCGTGTCACAATTTTCGTTCCCATACTCCTCCGAAACGGCTTGACCGATTCTTATGAAATTTTATATGCATATTCAGTAGGTCTGAGAATCGGCCAACATCTATTTTTATACCCCTAAGTGAGCAGCGGGTGAAACCGCTGGGCACAGCTAGTTTTTTATAATATATTTGTATAATACTGAAACTATAGCGAATACACACTTGATTTTTCAATAGATTATAAAAACACAATACTTTGGAAACAAAAACTAAAATGCGTTTAACTGAAAACTCATAACAAACAGTAGAAAAAAACTTTTGTTTATTAAAACGTAAAGCTTTCAAGTACTTTGTATTCAAATAAAGGCAAAAAAGCCTTTCGAAACATTCATGAATGTTTGTGGTGCCATTACAATGGAAAAAGAATTATGCATCTCTTTCAAAATAACGAGTAGATATAGTCAACTCTTTTTTTTCATGGTCAAAGTTTTTATTTTATTTTGTACAGTATTTGTCAACAAAGGGCTCAATGAAAGTGGCTTTTCATAGGCGGTTAAATGAACACGATATCGTTTTTTTAATAGACTTTTTCACGTATTTTTTTTGTATAACAAAGTGCCAGGGACCTCGCGTATTATTTGGCCTATACCAAGAAATCTGACCGTAAAAGCGCACAAGCGCATAAATAAACGCCGAATTATCGAATGAAATATTATTTATTTTAAACAAGTACACACGGCGGCACATCAAGCTGTTAATTTCCAGTATAACATGGCCTCACTTTTATAGATTTCCCGTACAATGAGAAACCAGTACAAATTAGCTTAGTATAGCTTGACTAGCTTTATCCCGCGGCTTTGGTTGCGTTAAATTCGGGGTAACACAGTACCCCTTTCTTGATTTGCAGGTACCTGCTACCTGTAGTTAGCTACCATGTAGTTAATGTATAAATAAAAAGGACAAGTTAAGATAAATGTTGATTTTTATTTGACGCGTTCTGTAAAACATTTAGTTGGCGTTGTAAAAAAGGCGAATTAGTTTATATGCTTGGTTATAAAATGAGAAGCTTGATCACGTAGCCAATCAATAGAGTAACGTGTGGCTTGCTTATAATTCCTCATTTCGTAACAGTATAACAAATAAAAACAAGCAATCTATTTAGCTGAAACTATCTAAGCGGATCATGTTTACACTATAACGAAGCTCATTAATTTGTGCTTCGTATGATGCAGCGGAGCTGGTATAAGAGGATTAGGCTACTATTCAGTTTTATGCTCGACTAACTGATGAGAAACACGGTTTGGTTACCTTTATATTTGATTTTTAATTCAATGTTTTAAGTGCTGTTTGTGCTCACATTACATTTTCAATTTCTAGTCTGATACTATACGCGAGGACTTCTAATTGGCTTTTTGCTGTTGTCTATGTTTTTTTTCTGTTTTATTAAGTTTATTTTTATTATAAGCTGGAAATCCTCAGTACTATAATGAATAAAACTTCATTTTACAAAAAATATATGAATGTAATTTGATCCCTATATTTCTAGACTTCAACTAGCTTAAACAACTTTCTTACAAAATTTTAATAAAATCTTCTATCTTGCAATGTTGGTGTACATACACGTAGTTTGTTGAGGTCGAATCTAACAATCAGAATAAGTTACACTTTTAAATCCTACAGAGTTAATGTTTTACATTATGGTTTAGTTTCGTTGGCAATGAACATCATGGTCTGGTCCTACACCCAGAATTGGCTCAAGACACGGAAACTTGAAGGACCACGTTCAGAGATAAGAGACCGCGTTCAATAACACTGATATACGATTTTTTTTTTCGCGTTCAATTAACATTTTTTTTTAATTCACAGCGTAACCTGGTTAATGAGTCCAAGTTTGTATACAGGCCATATTATAAGCATTTCCTGAAACAATTTCACAGTTAATGACATTTTGTACGATATAGTAAGTCGTGTTCTAATTAATGAAGAGTTGAAGTTGAAGTTGAGTTTTAAGTTTGATCGGTTTAAAAATGAAATTGTCATGTCAGATAGCGTGATCTGTGATTGGCTTATCAGGCGTCCGTATTGTCCTGTCAGTTATAAAACCTCTGATTTTCTAAAACGACAGTGAGCTTTATTTTCGTTACGATACGGTTGCTTTTACTGTTTGAAACTCTTATCAAAAATGCAAGTTACTACGTATATAAATGTAGGTGCTAGTCGGCAGGCGGTGGCCCTGGCAGGCCCCTCTACTTTGCTGACATCTCTTTGAGACACGCGTTGACACTAACTAAGTATTTCGTGCCTTGCCAGGAGGATCTGCCAAACTGTCTGGCAAACGTAGAGCCTGTGTAGGAATACCAGTACCTCGGGAGCTAGGTCGTTTCGTACAGTTAATACGTAAATTGCATGTAGTGCCAACATTGACTTCAAATGTAGTCTAATTTAATCCTGGACGAGGATGGCACAGAAACGAGAAGAACTTTATTTTATACTGTGAACTACTTACATACGCAACTGGCATTATTTAAAAATTAAGTTCTCCGTGGTTATCTATTATTGTAAGTTCAATAATCAAAAACAAATCTTCAATAATAAAAACTAGCTTTTGCCCGCGTCTTTGCTCGCGCCCACACCTCATTTTAGGGAAGTGGGGTTAGTAAAAGAAAAACAGTAGCCTGTGTCACTCTCCATCCCTCCACCTATCTCCACTTAAAAAATCAAGTCAATTCGTCGCTCCGTTTTGCCGTGAAAGATGGACAAACAAACAGACACACACACTTTCCCATTTATCCCTGCATCCGTCGCCATAATTCATTTTATAGTCGGGATAGTTCGCTTTCGCTGTTCAAAAATCCTAGCCGTCAGTCGAACCGAGCGGACGTGTGCAACGTCGCTGACTACCACCGCCCGATCCGGTCAATCTCAAGCGACATCTCGTCATATAATGCTTCGGGATTTATATCTGCTCCAAAAATTACGAGATCTCGCGAGTTCTCGATGTCGCAAGATCGGTATTGCATTCCCTAGGCTAGCCTATAGCCATCAACCGGACACAACTCCAGCTACTAAAATATCCATCAGTAAAAAAAGCCTTACTATCCTTACTAATATTATAAAAGCGAAAGTGAGTTTGTTTGTTTGTTACCTCTTTACTTAATTTTGGTACAGAGATAGTTGGGAACCAGGACACGGACATAGGCATATAAAAAATAGTAGGATTATGAGGGAAAACGAGGGAAAAAAGGGAAAACTTAGCGTTGCTATTATAAATCAATAAGGCGCAAGGGCAAAAACTGCAGGTAGCAGGTACTGTGTTATACCGAATTTGACGCGAGCGAACCCGCGGGCAAAAGCTAGTAAGCAGATAAATTATCAACTACATTTGATATTTAGTCCTTGAAAATACCGAAATTCGGCTCTCGTTGAGCTGGAAATTTGTCTGTGTTCAGCAGAATATTCGCATTTATGTCAGGAATAATTAAGTTAAATTTCCTACTATTCCGCTAAATGTGGAGGTTAATGGAGTAAGATAAAATGATGTTCACATTTTAAGTACGATCTTGTTATCTTTACGGAAATAAAGTGTGTCGTTTTTCAATGGAAAGTGGTATCTATCGTGATATTGAGGCAAATGTCCTGAATATCTTGTGACTAGCTCATGCTTATTTTATTTTATCGCGAATGGAAATTAAATGCGGTGGCTTCTTATTTTATTTTACATTTTAAAAGAAATTGTCCTCATTAAGTCAAAATTTTCGCAACTTATTTAAAAGTCGTGAAAAGTGAAAGGAATTTTGCGGGTTGTTCGAAAGAAATACCGTGACCCCGGAACATAAAAGACCAAAGGAGGAAAATGGGTGGGTTTTAGTCAGTAAAAGTCTGACATTCCCCCCTCCCGCTCCGCCCAGAGCGCGGGAAGTCATTTGATGATTTCCCATCCGCAAAATAAAGGAACAGACCGGTGAAAAAAAGTCTTAATACTAAATACAGAGTGTTAGGATAAACGAGGGACTTATTGAGGGAGGGTATTCAGGATTCGATTCTCGTCCCAAATATGTAAAAAACCTATAACCTTAATTTCTGACGTAATTGTCCAATAAAATACATTATTCATGAACACTGAGCGCGAGAGAAGTAAACTTGTAAACAGTGAAGTAAATCACGCGACAAAATACCTACGCGCCGATTCTACCGAAAAGGCGTCCTAAGCCAGGTTTAAAGTATGAAGGGAAAATGGATTATACCTAAAGGTCATTGACATGCACACATGTTCTGCGATAGTATTAAATCGCTAGCGCAAGGGTATTATACACGTTGCGAGACTTATGCGAAATTTTTGGTATGGTTCTGTCTTTTATTTATTAGTTTTTTTTTGTTTATATTTTTATTAGTATCATGTAAGTATGCACTATTGTGGGTTTGAATATGTCCCTCGTTTAAACTAACATACTGTATATCATACACACAACCGACGCTGTCGTACATGATACGAAAAGAGAGATATACGTATATCTTGTGATGTAATAATCATCAGGGTCTTTGATTCAATACCCCGGCTAAGCAAATTAATAATGGGCTTTCTCGTCAGGAATTTCTCACAAGCAGCTCAGGGTCTGGTTTTGTTGATTAAGTGTTTCAACAACATAACTTGTGAAATGTGAGTATTGGTACTAGAAATGCGTAATCCCAATGGGATAGCAGCTAACAGTATTCCATATACGGAAAATTGACGCAGACAGTTCCAGAATGCCGTTTAAATGTGCTAAACATGCTCCTGTAACAGGGGCTGCAATTCACCATATAAATGTATTCTCCCGTTTTCTGCCAGAATAATGCCTCTAGAGCTTTCATGAAATGAAGATCTGCTATAGGCATAACCCAAAACTTCCCTAGCTCTGGGTTTTTTTAATTGGAGATTTGGTGTCACTGCGTTTTATTTCTATGTTTTATTATAACAGGTATAAAATAGGTACCTATTTATTTCGAAAAAATCCTGGAATTGTATTAACATTACCAAAGTGATAGACTTCCGGAGTTGCGGGTTGTTCGAAAGAGATACCGGGGCCCCTGAACATAAAGGGCAAAATAAAGAACAAGGGTGATTTTATTCAGTAAAAGTCGGACACTCCTTTAAGCTCCGCCCGTAGCGGGAGAAGATGTTTTTCTTTATACATTTGAAAAAAATTAAATGTCATTCCAATGTGGGAAAGAGAGAGCTATACAGGATGTCTAGCGCCATCTCTTTCACACAGTGGAATGAGATTAAAACAATACTGCTTTAAGACGTTCCATCCCAGCTGTTTCCTCTTAAGTACCTACCTACTGCACAAACAACCCACTTTTCGTACAATTCATACGAATCCATAATTTTCGAATAGACATTCCATTGTGCACATTCACGCAAGCTAAATTCGTTTCACGTAGCATTTCCAGGTGAAAAATGTCAATTCGCCGAAATAGAAACAATATTCGACCGTGTCTCTCGACGATGACCTAAAAAGCCTACGAATTGGAACTATGTGTGGCAAATATAAACACGGCAAATGGGCAAACACAACAAAGTATTGTGCGCATTTTCACCTACTTAGATGACGCCTAAATATCTGCGGATAGTACCTATAATGTCCACGCTCAGCGCAGAGTTTAAATTCCAATAGTACAACATTTAGGCATTTCTAATTTAAGTGTCAGTGACAATAGAAATTAGAGCATTTATGGCCTGGGAAATAGATTTTGCACTGTTCAGTTTAGTTTGAATGCGGTGAAATGTGTTTTCATTAAACAGACAAATAAGTAGATAGAGGAAATTCCCAAACATATGTTTTTATTCGATTTTAAGATACTTAGGCAGCTTGGAATCGTTGTTGCGGTCCTAGGTGAAACTTGGATGATGCAGGGACCTGTTTATGGGATTTAACAAAGAGGGGCATTTAATAATAATTTTGATAATTAAATGCCATAAAAAAGACTCTTATGAGGCTAATGCCAATAGTACGCTTAACCAATTTATAAATGGCAACTAGGGCACTCAGGGCAATTAGAACATTTAGGGCAACTACGGCAGACATGACTATTAGGCCACGTAGGGCAAATGGGGCTGCTACGGCAGACAAGTAATAAGGGCACGTAGGGCAAATAGGACAACTTCAGCAGACAGGGCCATAAGGGTACACAAGGCAAAGAGGGCAGCTACTGCAGACAGGGCAATCAGAGTGATGAGGGCACTTCGGGCCACTATGGCAGACTGGTCAATTACGCCACGTAGGGCAAAGGGTGCAGCTAAGGCAGATATGTCTATTAGGCTACGAAGAGCAAAGAGAGCAGTTATGGCACTTAGAGCAGCTGTGACAGACAGGGCAATCAGGGCAATTTGGTCACTCAATACCATTAGGGCATTTAGGGCAACTATGGCAGACATGGCAATTGGGTAACGAAGGACAATTAGGACACACAACAAATAGGGCAGCTACGGCAGCCAGGACTATTAGGGTACACAGGGCAAATAGGGCACCAAATGCAGCCCTATCAATCAAGGGCACTCAATGCAAATAGGTCAGCAATGACATACAGGGAAAATAGGGCACACAGAGTATTAAAAACATTTAGAGCAACTATAGCAGACAGGTAATTCAGGCCACACGGGGCAACGAGTGCAGCTACGGCAGGCGAGGCAATTAGGGCATTCCGGGTAAATTGGAAGGCTACGCCAGATAGGGCAGTTCAGGCACACAGGTCAATTAGAACATTTAGGGCAACTTTTGCAGACATGGCAATAAGTCCACGTAGGGCAAAGAGTGCAGCTACGGCAGACAGAGTAATTAGGCTACTCAGGGCAATTAGGACACTTTGGGCAAGTATGGCAGACTATTCATTTAGGCCACGAAGGGCAATGAGGGCACTTATGGCTCGTAGAGCAACTGCGGCAGACATAGCAATCAGGGCAGCTACGGTAGTCAGACCAATTAGCGCACTCTTGGCAATTAGGACACTTCGGGAAACTATGGAACTATAGCAGACAGGGCAATAAAGCCTCGTGGAGCATTTAGGATACTTCGGCTCCGTTGGCATACAGGGCAACTAGGGCAGCTACGGCAGACAGGGCATTTACGACAATCAGGGCACTAAGGACATTTCGGGCACCTTCGGCAGGCAGATAATTAGGGCACTTATGGCACGTAGAGCAGCTACGGCAGACAGGCAATTAGGACACTCAGGGCAATAATGACACTCTGGCAACTATGGCAGCAAAGGCAATTAGGTGACGTAGCGCAATCAGGGCAGTTATGGCACGTAGAGCAGCTACTTCAGGCAGGGCACTTAGTGAAATTAGGGCACGTAGGACAGGTAGGGCAGGCAAGGCAGGTATCACAGGCAGGGTAGGTAGGGCAAGTAGGGCTGGAAGGGCATGTAGGGCATATAGGGCAGGTAGAGTAGGTAGGCCTAGTAGGTTAGGTATGTAGAAAAATTGCATTGCAACGCATGCACGCATGCACGGCATAGCTAGTTAACTAATAATTACGACAACTAAATACTAACAAGTTTTTAATAACTCATTTAACTTATTGATAAATAATTTTCAAACAAAACTAATACAATATTATCAGAATTCTTAGTTTACATTCCCTCCTTAGAATATAAGAAAATAGGCTTGGCAGCGATATGTCTCATTATTATTATAACTTCTTGTGCTTAAAATGACATATCTATTAGTAGCCATCGTTTTTCAGTACTTCTGCAAAGAAAAAGTTACAATATAGGTAAATCTGGTGACACGTTAAACAATAATGAGTTTAAAGAAGAACGGGCAAGTTCCATTCTAAATTAACCCACGTCTTACAGCAAAGAGAGGTATCTTATAATAATGTGTATAGAAAGATGGCATATTTTCAAACTTCATCCTTGAACGGATCATGGATGGATGACTAACATATAAAAAAGCAGGGATATATTGTTTGGGGCAAAGGTAAGTAGTTAGAAAAACCACGTCTATAGGTAGAAGTAGCGTTGCCAGGCGTCCGGAGAAACTCGGACATAGTTACGCTTTTTCATTGCATGTCCGGCCTGTCCGAGTTTTTTTTTTTAAGATAAACGTTGCTCCACACTAGGAATTTCTCCTGTATCGCGGGTGCGTTTACAAACATTTAAAGTCACATTAGACTTAGACAGTATTTTAATGATTTATAAAAAAGTACTTAGACTGATTTGCCATTCGATTTCATTATATTTCTGTAGACTCAAATAGATTTATGGTAATAATCTATCGTATCTATTAATACTGAGTCACAAAATCCTCAATAATGCAAGGTGTCTGACCTTTTTATCCAAATGTCCAGCGCCAAACTGGTGGGTCTGTCCGGCTATTATGGCTTTTGCCTGGTAACTCCAGGCAAAAGCCATGATATCTTTATCTCCATAATCTCCTGTACTATTCAATGCATCATCATTGAGTTCTACCATAACCCGTGAAATTTAACCCCATTTTTTTTTATTCGAGAAACCGACTACCATTCATTTGTATGGATATCACTAATTCACTCTTCGTCTTAGTTTGATAAACAAATAAACGGTTGTGGTTTTCTTAACGGTCTATTACACCTCGTTTACGTATAGGCTTTCAAAAAACCTATAGTTGATGGTATTGATAAAAACCGGCCAAGTGCGAGTCGGCTCCGTGCACCGAGGGTCCCGTACGAACTCACGACATAAACAGCCATATCATTTGACCGCGTTTTCATTTAGGACAGACGCGCGTTGCTGATATGAAAGGTCTTCACAGACACGACAGACAGACAGACGGACAACAAAGTGATCCTATAAGGGTTCTGCTTTGTTACCTTTTAAGATACGGAACTTTATCAAAATTCAAAATTGGTAATTTACTTACTTCTTTTAGGCAATGCTGTTTATTTTAAAAACATTTATTTTCTCCAATAAACGTTTCGTATATGAACACGCCTGCCAGCACAGCTATCACGACAGGTGTTAAGAGGCAGAAGCCAAGACAGACGATTTGTAATATAGAACTACTGTAAAAAAAGAAAACTGTAATAGGTACGATTCGTCGTGATAATCGTACACACACACTTTAGCGAAGGAGGTGGCCGGTCGTTTGAGGGAGAGAACTTCAAAACGACCCAGCCGCCGCGACCGTCGGGTGCCGCGAGATGACTCCCGGCCACCGTGAGCCTGCGGGCCTGTGGACGGTGAGCAATGGGTAGCTTACCGTCCGTCTGTTCAGTAACGACAGGCCGTATCGACGGTGCGTTATTGTTCCACGCGCGCCTCAAAGAGTTGTCATCAAAGCAGAGGGGCCTGTCACGGCCACTGCTTGACAGGGTTGCGGGTTGTTTGAAAGAGATACCGCGGCCCCGGAACATAAAAGGCAATAGAAGGAACATGGGTGGGGTTTTAGTCAGTATAAGTTTACACTCTCACTTGATGATTTCGAATCCGCAAAATAAAAGGTTGTAAAAAGCCACTATGTGATTTGTGTTATATTAAACAAGGTGGCGCCCGCGTGATGATCGAAAAAAAAGTATCCTATGTGTTATTACACACTATAACCTACCTCTGTGCCAAATTTCATCAAAATCCGTTCTGCCGGTTTGACGTGAAAGAGTAACAAACATCCATACATCCATCCTCACAAACTTATAATATCTATTATATAGTAGGAATTATAGTAAGATAGTCGCGTATGACCACCAAGCATGCGAATATAAGGCTAACGAAAAATCACGATTTTTTTTGTTGTCTCCTGAATGATGATGCAGCTGAATATCTATTGGTCCTAATACTGCACATCATAGTCGCACTGTACATGTGACGGCGTTTTTGTTTTAAGTCACGCAACGGTTTTTGTTGCGGTTTTCACCATCATTTAAATGATTAATTCTGAAAGATTTATGTGTACAAACAAGATTTACCACATTGCTGGATAAAATTATAATCTTCATCGTCTATTTTTCCGCACTGTGATCGTAAAACTAAATTCTGTCAACATGACAGACAGATCACATTTGGTCAAAGAGTATAACAATATAGATGGCGTATTTTTTGACTTGAAATCTCTGTTCTGTTGTCATTCTGTCATAAATTGATTATCTAAATCTGCAAAGAAATACTTTTATAATTGCTATATTTCTTAAATTACTGTTATTACTTGCTAAATATTCTCCAGCGTTTGATAGTTTATTACCAGTTTACACGTGATATTGGCAAAATTGTGGTATCTCTCGTCCACAAAAGCCATTAAGGAAAAGTTGAAGTTGATGGCATTCTTATCTGGCAGACGGCACCATAGATAAATAATCGAAACAAAAAAGACTTTTTTTAGAAATACATGCTTACGTGTTTATAAAAAATATATATTTTCGCCAAAAAGGTTGAAAAACGTTTGACGCGAAAAGAAAAGCTATGGAAACAGAAACTGGATTAGAAAAAAAAACCTTTATAATTTAATTTTATAAATTAATCTTTAGAGAGGGACATACAATTTTGCTGGCTTAAGGGGCAGTAATCTTTATCAACCGACATCATTATTTCAAGACTTGTCGGTAGACACCTCACACAGTTATACATGTTGTTTAGTTTGTCTTTTAGTTACGTGCATGGCGAGCCTCACCCCGACTTTTTTTTATAATTTCGAATCTTTTTTGTGCAGTGGTATATGGGAGACCAGCGTTTGCCCGCGGCTTTGCTCTAGCCTATGTTCGTCTCCAGGGTCCCAAATATCTTTGTACCAAAATTAATCAAAATCGGTTTAGCCATTAAAGCGTGAAGACGTAACAAACAAACAAACTCAATTTCGCTTTCATAATTTTACTAGCTTTTGTCCGCGGCTTCGCTCGCGTTAAATTCGGGGTAACACAGTTCCCCTTTAATGATTTGCAGGTACCTGCTACCTGCAGTTTTTGCCCTTGCGCCTTATTGATTTGTAATAGCAATGCTAAGTTTTCCCTTTTCTTCCCTCTTTCTCCATCACATCCCCCTTTTATCATCATAAAAAATTAGCCTATGTTCGTCTCCTGGTTCCCAACTATCGCTGTACCAAAAGTCATCAAAATCGGTTTAGCCATTAAAGCGCAAAGAGGTAACAAACAAACTCACTTTCGGTTATTTATAATATTAGTAAGGGTAGTAAGGATACCTAGTCTCCAAATTTAAAATATGTGCTTAGTCTCGGAGTAAAATGGTTGTGACATACGACAATGGATCGACACACAAACGAATTGAGCGAATCTGAAAGGGTTCTATTCTAGCCATTTCGTAACGGAACCCTAAAAATTAAGCGCCATCTATGATGCAAATGAAAAAGTAGCATTTAAAAGTTCTCTTTAACGTAGAACCGTCTGCCGGGGTTGCGGGTTGTTTGAAAGAGATACAGCGGCCCCAGAACATAAAAAGCTTAAGAAGGAATATGGCTGGGTTTTAGTCAGTACAAGTCTGCTCCGCCCAGAGTGGGAGTTATTTAAAGATATCCCATCCCATCCGCAAACAAAAAACCAACAACTATCGGGCAGCAGCCAGCCAGACATATTATCCGTCCAGACGGCGGATCATTCTATGGGATATGGAGAACTTTACGTCCTATTCTTCGTACGCCTAAATTGGTAAATCCGATACGGAACGTTAACGCAGCCTTCGAGCTAAGTGACGTTATAAATAACCCTTCATCCAGCTTTCGAGCGGCGCGATGCAGCGGACGCAAATTCATGTTCCACACCTATACAAAACCAGTTTATGCTGAGCTCTCAACTATGGATCGTACACCGTAGATAGACACAAATAAATATAAAACTGTTTTACGTCCGACACATCAGGTCTAAGGTCCAGTTGAAAACTAGCGTCGGGAACTAGCTGCTCGGCAGTTTGCTGAACTGGGCCTATTTGGCGCAGCCGTGAGACACACAATTACGTATTTGTTATTATCGTTTAGTTTTAGTTTTAAGCGTTTATCTCATTTTGTGTGCACTTGTGGCATGTGCCAAATAAATGTTTTTTCTTTCTTTCTTTCTAGATTACCCGTACCATGACAGTTCGGCATAAATTGGTTTTCTTTAGGTTGATGTGTTGTGTGGACATGAAAATCCTGCTAGAATCACTAGAAGACAAAGCAATGGGGATCGACAGTTTGTAAATAATTATTTCAAAAACATTGATTCCAATAATTATTTCATTAAAAAATTAAACTTACCGATATCAAATAAAACTATTACAGTATTCACAATATAACGAACAAAATTATTCTTTAAGCATTCCACTGAAATAGCGATGTCCTAGCAAACAAATATGACAAATATAGTTTCTCTCTTCTTGCACTTAAAATGTGATAATATTCGCCATCGTATGCTTGAAAAAGGGTTTTCAGCTTATCTGTAACGAAAAATTACTAGATATGTTCAATGGCGACAGATTAAACAATATTATAATTAATTTCAATCCTCAATTCTCCCAACATCTTCTTGTAAGACCCTAAGACCCCATTTCCGCGGGCAAGATCATCAAGTCGATTCTGTGTGTGCATACTGACACCTGATCATAATGTCAACGAAAGGGCTTTCAATGGAGAATGTTACTAGGTATGCCAAATCGCTTGAAATGTTGTCTCAGTAAGGCCTGTATGTATACAAACACACTAGTTTTTGTTGTAGTAAAAAAAAACCTAGTAGTTTTGATTTTATATGCATTCAAAGTTTCGAAAAATATCGAGCCCGCTAACAGTCACGTGACCCCTTGTGACGTCATTTCACAATGCGCCGCGCATTGTATTTTTACATTTAGGCACAACATGATTTCCTAGTATTTAGATAGGACTTTTTTAAAAGTATTTAGTTATAATTTCAACGGTAAGGGCGCGCGACCACGAGCGGACTGAAGCCCCGTTCCATTAAACAAAAACGAGTCGTTTTGCTTACGGATAGTAGGATTTTGACATAAGTCTCATGGAACTTATGTCAAAATACTACCATCCGTAAGCAAAACGAGTCGTTTTTGTTTATTGGAACGGGGCTTAAATGAGCCAGACTGAGCATGTTGTGTGATGACGTCACATCGTAACCGGCAGCACGCGTCTTGTTTTACTTCTAAATCGGAAACTAATTGACATAATATATAAGTAAATCTTTCACTAGTATTTTTTTTATTTTTGACAGAGAATATGGACTGCTAATAATCAAAATTAGTTAACATTCTTCATTCCGGGGTTGCGGGTTGTCATACCGCGGCTCCGGAGCATAAAGGGCAAAAGAAGGACCATGGGTGAGTTTTAGTCAATAAAGTCTAACACTCCCCCTGCTCCGCCCATAGTGAGGGAAGATATTTGATGATTTAGAATCCGTAAAAATAGCTTTCATTACAACTTTCCTTACTTTCACCAGTTTTTATATTTTATTTTAAAAATAGTTATAGCTGGCAGCAATACAAACAAGTTTTTGTACGAACTTTTCTAAAGCATCACGGATTCGAGATATAAGCTATCATGCCTGTGCATTACTGCTATTTAGAAAAAAAAAATAAACAACCAACCCCTTTTGTTAAAATCTTCGCATCTTAGCAGGAAGTTATTTAAACACTGAACTTTCTTTACTGCATAATATACTTTTAATAACGTAGACTTATAAAAACAATCATGACCGGTCCATGTAAAAAACTCTAAACATAAATGATCCCCAATTTTCTTATGACAAATACTCTTGTCAACTAAACATTCTACATTTGAAAATCTTTTCTTCTTTTAACCAAAGACAATTATTACATAGTAAAATTCCTTTCTATAACATCCCCTCTGAATTTTATATAACTCAAATATCTAATTTAAATCACCTTACATAAAACTTTAACAATCATTTAGGACAACCTGTTAATAACTTCAACAACACTCAACATAGGCCCATCATAGGCCTAACAACACATCACATAATACAAAAGTAAAAACACAGTAGTATTCACTTCCTAACAATAATACTACTAGTTTCTTCAATCAACTTGTCTGCATCTTCAAATAACTTGTTTCCATCTAAGTTATTATTTAATTCATCAAAAACATACAAAAACTTCCCCTCTCAAACTGACATTCACCATCAGTTGTTTTGCTTCTTACAAAATTTCTCCCAACTTTTCTTCAACAACATACAAAACTTTATAAAAAATTGACATTCAACATCAATTGTTTTTCTTCTCCTTCTTACAAAATCTGAAGTTTTCTACTCCCAAGTCTTCTTCAGCAACATATAAAAATCTTTATAAAAAATTGACATTCAACATCAATTGTTTTTCTCCTCCTTCTTACAAAATCTGAAGTTTTCTACTCCCAAGTCTTCTTCAGCAACATATAAAAATCTTTATAAAAAATTGACATTCAACATCAATTGTTTTTTTTCTCCTTCTTACAAAATCTGAAGTTTTCTACTCCCAAGTCTTCTTCAGCAACATATAAAAATCTTTATAAAACAATTGACATACAACATCAATTGTTTTTCTTCACCCAACTTTATCTTCTTCTTCTTACAAAATCCGGAGTTTCCACTCCCAACTCTTATCTTCTTCTTCTTACAAAATCCGGAGTTTCCACTCCCAACTCTTATCTTCTTCTTCTTATAAAATCTCGAGTTTCCACTCCCATCTTCTTCTTCTTTTAAAACTAGGAGTTTCCACTCCCAACTCTTCTTCTTATAAAATCTTGTCTTTCTACTTCAAAATAATTTAAAACTTGATAAATCTGTAACTCTTGCTAGTTACATTCTTTAAAAACTCCGAAACATCATTGTCGCGCAGTGGAAGCGTTCTGGGCCCATAACCTGTTAAAATCTTCGCATCTTAGCAGGAAGTTATTTAAACACTGAACTTTCTTTACTGCATAATATGTTATAATCTTCGCATCTTTATGCAGGATGTTATTCAAACACTGATTTGGAATTACTGCATAATATACTTTTAATAACGTAGACTTATAAAAACAATCATGACCGGTCCATGTAAAAAACTCAGAACATAAATGATCCCCAATTTTCTTATGACAAATACTCTTGTCAACTAAACATTCTACATTTGAAAATCTTTTCTTCTTTTAACCAAAGACAATTATTACATAGTAAAATTCCTTTCTATAACACCTTTAATTATAATAATATAACATAGATCTCACGGAAAACCTTTGTGACAGAATAAGAAAATCTGTTTTATAAGGCTGGGTTCACACGGCATTGTCCTGTACGTTTTTCGCAGTATAGGTACGCCTTAACGAATAAATAGTGGTATAAACATTGTAAATAAATTCGTTCAAACATCGTACGTACTGGTTATGAACCTACGACATGTATACGTAAATAGTACTCACCGGAGTTTTTGCTTAAAAGAACGAGGTGCAAGCGGTGTTTATACGTATGTACGGTTCTGAAAAGAAATAGGGAACGGGTAACAACGGGTTTTAGCGGGAAACCTTTGTTTATCGCATGTGTAATCATCAAATGACGTCTCCAGCTCTGGGAGGAGCGAAAGGGAGTGTCAGACTTGTACTGAATTAGATACCGCGGCCTCGGAACGTAAAGGGCAATAGAAGGAACATGGGTGGGTTTTAGTCAGTACAAGTCTGACATGCCCCCCCGCTCCGCCCAGAGCGGGGGAAGTCATTGGATGATTTCCCACCCGAAAAAAAAAAAAAAAAAAAGACTTGTACTGAATCCTTACTAATATTATAAAAGCGAAAGTGAGTTTGTTTGTTACGTCTTCACGCCTAAATGGCCAAACCGATTTTGATGAATTTTGGTACAGAGATAGTTGGGACCCTGGAGAGAGACCTAGGCTATTTTAAAGTTAGAAAATTGGGAGAAAGAGGGAAGAAAAAGGGAGAGAAAAATATTTTTTTTCGATCATCACGCGGGTTAAAACTAGCGTTAGCCCAAAGTAACTATGCCACGCGGATGAAGTCGCGGGCGGAAGCTACTTAAACCCATATATGTTCCCTTTGGTATCAAGGGGCCTCGATATCTCTTTCGAACCAACCCGCAGCTCATAGCGAGATTGATATTTTTTGTATGACGGTAAATACAATACGGACGGAAACTTTCGTTTTCGTTAAGTGCCTTTGTTGGCATATAAATACATTCGGTATGTTATGATCTTCCATTTCTACGGACGTTATTTACTCTTCAAGGAAACACTGATCTTCATGATTATAATTTTAATATGTAGTAGACTTATCAAAACAACCGGTTCATTGTAAAAAATTCTCTAAACCATATTATTCTACTCTGTGCTCTAAACCAAACTGATCCCCAATTTTCTCATGACACATGCTCTTGTCAATTAAACATTCTTATTTTAAAATACATTTTCTTTTTATATCAAAGACAATTAAAATTTCTTTCTCTAACATCCCCTCTAAATTTTATATAACTCAAATAATATCTAATTTAAATCACCTTACCTACATAAAACTTTAACAATCATTTAGGACAACCTGTTAATAACTTCAACAACACTCAACATAGGCCCATCATAAGCCCAACAACACATCACATAATACAAAAATAAAAACACATAGTAGTATTCACTTTCTAACAATAATACTACTAGTTTCTTCAATCAACTTGTCTGCATCTTCAAAGAAACATACAAAAATGTCCCCTCTCAAACTGACATTCACCATCAGTTGTTTTACTTCTTACAAAATTTCTCCCAACTTTTCTTCAACAACATACAAAACTTTATAAAAAATTGACCTTTAACATCAATTGTTTTTCTCCTCCTTCTTACAAAATCTTCACCAACATACAAAACTTTATAAAAAATTGACCTTTAACATCAATTGTTTTTCTCCTCCTTCTTACAAAATCTGAAGTTTTCTACTCCCAAGTCTTCTTCAGCAACATATAAAAATCTTTATAAAACAATTGACATACACCATCAATTGTTTTTCTTCACCCAACTTTATCTTCTTCTTCTTACAAAATCCGGAGTTTCCACTCCCATCTCTTATCTTCTTCTTCTTACAAAATACGGAGTTTCCACTCCCAACTCTTATCTTCTTCTTCTTATAAAATCCGGAGTTTCCACTCCCATCTTCTTCTTCTTATAAAATCTTGTCTTTCTACTTCAAATTAATTTACTCAAATTTAAAAACTCCAAAACATCATTGTCGCGCAGTGGAAGCGTGCTGGGCCCATAACCTGTTATAGTCTCCCATTTCTACAGGACGTTATTTACTCTTCAAGGAAACACTGATCTTCATGATTATAATTTTAATATGTAGTAGACTTATCAAAACAACCGGTTCATTGTAAAAAATTCTCTAAACCATATTATTCTACTCTGTGCTCTAAACCAAACTGATCCCCAATTTTCTCATGACACATGCTCTTGTCAATTAAACATTCTTATTTTAAAATACATTTTCTTTTTATATCAAAGACAATTAAAATTTCTTTCTCTAACACGGTATATAGGCTTTTCTGAAAATGATTGATGATGGAACCGGTGAATATCAAAACAGTAAACATAAAATTTACTCACTTCACTGCATTTCCTAAGATACATTTCGTACACGTACAAGGTCGCTAGCACACCTATTACGAAAGGCGATACTAGACAGATGCATACGAAGAACAAGCGTGATATGAAAATACTGGAACAAATACACTCATACAATGTTAATTAATGGTTACAATTCAAAAAATATTTTTCAAAAAACGTTGAAATAAGATTAAATTTTAGAAGGCCAAGAAGACAAGCTGAGCTTGCGAAGTCTGTACTCCCTCCCGCTCCGCCCAGAAGATATTTGATGATTTTCCACCCATAAAAAAGGGATAAGGAAGCCTTGTAAGGAAAAGCCAAGAAAGCCGAATGCAGACGAGTATCTAATGGTATTTATCTTGCACATAACCTTTGGGTGTCAGTCTGTGTTGACCTTTTAAGCTACACAACGGTTTTTGATACGATTCTTACCATTATTTTAATTATTTTCACGGAGTTTTCATTAGGTCGTGAAAACTGTGCAAAGCAAGAGTACCAGTTATCAATAAACAGGATGTTCTGATACCAGAATACGCACTAACCAGACTATAAAGAAGAATAAACAAGATTTACCACATAGCAGAATTAAATTATCATAATCATCGGCTATTTATTTTGCACTATGACTTCAACTTCAACTCTTCATTATTGGCTTTCACAATTTGTGACTTAAAAGCGTCATTACGTCAACATGACAAATAGATCCAGATATTTTTTTTTTCAATTTCGTGCCAGACGCCACCATATTTTTCGGACAAAAGGATGTTTTTCTTTCAATGGACTAAGTTG
This sequence comes from Ochropleura plecta, assembly GCA_905475445.1. Classification (NCBI taxonomy): domain Eukaryota; kingdom Metazoa; phylum Arthropoda; class Insecta; order Lepidoptera; family Noctuidae; genus Ochropleura; species Ochropleura plecta. Next base: position 6,891,948 of record FR997735.1, read on the forward strand.
TTTTTTTTTGTTACGGACACCAGTCTTGACGGAATGATGCCGATTCTGCTGGCCAGAAAACAAAACTATGACTAAAATATCAGTCGTCCGATGTTCGGATCGGTTTGACCGCACCTTTTCATATCCACAAATCCCATGATTTAATTTTTCTGGCCTTTTTACAACTATTTAGTGGTCGTCTTCCAGTCTAACCAAATGCAGTTTACATGAAGATATTTATTACTGATACGATACCCCTTCGAGAGCCTGGTTGTGTTGCATGAATACGAGCTTAATATGATCCTTAACTACAAATAATAAAACAAAATTTGTAGAAGTCACAAAAAGAAAAAATAATTCATCATTCAATCCACATCGCATTTAATAGGAAACATGCCCAGAAGGCTGGCAGCATTGCCACGTTGGATGACAGTGCTGAATCTTTGGCCAAAAAAAGACCAACCCTTTGGCCACGTGAACAGTTGAGTTGTACCTACCGTTTGACGATATCCAAAACAAGTGAGCAGTCGATTCCATGGCCCTAATGTTTTACACATAAATGGCTCAAACACTTAAGTACCGATTAGGTATATTTGCGCAGTTTGAGGTTTTTAGCACCTGCAGCAGCCATCATATCCCGCCGAGCTAGGAAGATAGCATAGCGCAAGGGTTTTTTTCTTTTTATTTATTTCTCAAACAATTATTGTGTAGATTAATACAATATTACTCGCCAAACTGTACGTTTGATGGCGAAATGCGCTCTTTTCTTTTAAATACACGTAAACCTTATACTAATTTAACAAAATAAATACTAAATTAAAATTTTAAAAATTAAAACATAAATTAAAAACTGACAGAATTTGCTTCTCAACAAAAAAACGTGCTGAGGCTGCAACCGCAACCTCTAAGTAACCTTGTCGAGAAGCAAACTTCAGTCTTGATCCTAAAATACCTTTTTTTTCGGGTGGGAAATCATCAAATGACTTCCCCCGCTCTAGGCGGAGCGGGGGGGCATGTCAGACTTTTACTGACTAAAACCCACCCATGTTCCTTCTATTGCCCTTTACGTTCCGGGGCCGTGGTATCTCTTTCGAACAACCCGCAACCCCGGCAGGCGGAGGCTCTGGCAAGCCCCTCTGCTTTGCTGACTTCTCTTTGAGGCGCGCGTGAAACACGAACGCGCCGTCGACACGGCATCCTAAAATACCTTTACTTAAATTAGAGGTTTGCCTTAATAAATCTATTTTATTAAAAACTTTTGGCACTAAATATTGGGACATTCTTTCTCCATAACAATTTGTTTTTTTTCGGCAAAACTAGTTTTTTCTCCCTTACACTCCTCGTATTATATTTATTTTGAACAGCCACTTTATACTCATCACAATAATAGTGTTCTAATCCTATCAAATAATCTATTTTTAAATCTATTGGCAAAATTTTACAAATGGAAAATAATTTATTATATCTAATCTTCATTAAACTTTTTTGTAACCTCTTTGCTAACTAGGAACTTAATCAATCTAATCTGTAATTTTCTAATACCTTCTAAATACGTTTTAAATGTTCGCCCATACACAATAAGTCCGTAGCTCAGTATTGAGTCAGTTGGGTGTTGACACATGTTGCGTCTTACACCAAAAGCCGACCCAACTTCCAAGGCGCTATGGTCATTGTATTTTCAAGCAAATACTTATACCATCGTAGTGCGGCTTTCACAATACTGTGCGCTTAAATCTACATTTTGGGTGTTTTAACCAATATCGAAAAAAACTTATCAGCTGTCCCAAATATTAGGGTCGAGTAAGTCTTGAAGTTTGGCAAGCACCTACCTACTCATTGCTATATTTTATTCCCAACATCCATTAAACCTAGCACGTCTCACACTAACTCTAACAACCCGAAAACGCGTCCCCTCTTTATAAAATCTAGATATTTAGCGAGTAATATTGATAGATCCTTAATCTTGTAAGATTTTCCAATATACGGGCTTATTGCGATACATGGTTATTCCTGCTGTCCCACCAAGGGGACAAAATAATGAGACTAACAGTGCGTCAACAATAATTACGACAACATCGATTTCAATAATTATTTAATAATAATTTCAACTTAACCATTATCCAATAAAACTAATGTAACGAACAAAATCATTCTCAAGCCGCGATCTCCTTAGAATAGCAAACAGGTTTGAGAAACCTACACTTGCACTTAAAATGTGATAATTATTTTTGTCATCGTATGCTTGAAAAAGATAGGCCTACTGCAGTACCGGTGCTTGAGCAGCTTGAAGCTTGAGTCTCCGTTATCACCGGACCTTCTCTGCTAACATATTTTCACTTCTATTCAAGCTTCCTGACCGTATTGTATATGTACAGGCTTAACACCACAGCCATAGTGACAGGTATGCAAATGCACAAACATTTCGCACAGTTCATTAGACAGCTGGAAAAGGTCAAAAGTTATTAAAAAAAATTGAAGATGTTGCTTTTTTTCTAACTATTGTGTTTATTTTCGAATTAACGATTGTGTTTAGTTTAATGTGTGTCACATTAAGAAGTTGAAGATTTCAGAAAATAATTGAATGAAGACCATGGTCAGTTCATCATCTTAATACAAAAAAAAAATGAACTAGTTGGACACTTCTGTCAGTGTAATCCAGAAAAATAATATATTTTCTGTCTTTTCTTCTTATCCTATCCTAGTCTTAGTAATAATATAAATGGGAAGGTTTGTGAGGATGTTTCGATATTTATTGCTCTTTCCCTCAAAAACTACTGAACGGATTTTGATGAAAATTGTTTCACAGATATTGTATAGCCTGGATTAACACATAGGCTACTTCTGGCCATACACCTCGGGTGAAGCTGCGGGGAATAACTAATAATTGCACACTATTTTCGTCAAAATCATTCCCCACCGAAATTAATCAACTGCTCTTGGCTTATGCCAGTTCCCATGCCCCTGTTCCAACCAAGCTATTAAGCTAAATGTATCTCAGCCACAGATTCTATGTCTAAGAAGCTGGAATGGTTCCAGATAGATACGAGAATTTTACCACATTATGAGGAGGAGTCACAAAGTTGCATTATTTCCGAGATCTAAACTGCAACTAATAATTCCTAATTTTCAGCGATATAAATAAGTTAATTCTGTCAAGATGACGTTTAAACTAACCCAAAAAGAAGAATACTTATCCCAAAAGTACTAATCCTACTCTATGCTGCTCTATGCTAAATGCTAGCCTGTACATCTGGTAAATACTTTGGCAACGAATGAATAAGTCGTAAGAACTTATTAATGTATTTATTCTTTATTAATTGATAAAGAAATATAGATAAGAAGCCTTTAGGATAGTTGTTAGGAGGATAAATAAATAAATAAATGTCTACCTGCAAATCAGGGTTCAATGATGGACTGATGAATGGTTGATGTGTTGGTGACCCAACAGCGATGGAATTTACAACACCACAATCCGATCCAGAACTGGAACCGCTGATGTGGGCAATCAAACTGTAATGTTGAAGAGGGATTGAGCGGTTCATGTCTGTAGAACGCATCGACACCGATGGCACAGAGTTGTCATGCAGTGAACGCCAGAAGTTGAGTGTCGTCACCGGGGAACTCCCAAGACACGCTGGCGTGACAACTTAGGCGTTTGTGATAAATGGGCGAGACAAAACCGCGCAAAGAGAAGAGTGGAAGGATATGGGGACACTTTCGCCCAGCAAAAGGTCAATATAGATTTTTAAAAGTTGTTTCCACAAACTGACATGCAACCAGTACCACGTGTCACCTCAAGCAATTCAAAGAACGAAGGAAGCAAGTACAGCATATCCTTACTAATATTATAAAAGCGAAAGTGAGTTTGTTTGTTTGTTACGTCTTCACGCCTAAATGGCTAAACTGATTTTGATAAATTTTGGTACAGAGATAGTTGGGACCCTTGGAGACGGACATAGGCTTTTAGGTTTTTTTTTAAAAGATTGAGATATGAGGAAGAAAAGGGTAAACTTAGCATTGCTATTACAATAAATAAGGCGCAAGGGCAAAAACTACAGGAAGCAGGTACCTGTAAATCAGGAAAGGGGAACTGTGTAACCCCGAATTTAACGCGAGCGAAGCCGCGGGCAAAAGCTAGTTAATTATAAAATGAAAAACACTTTGAGAACTCTGTTGCAAAAATTGATTTAATACTGTAAATAGACCACTAAGACCAAACGAATCACGGTATTTCACTAAACTAAAACTGCTACTAACACTTGTCAATATTTTGTTCAGACTTTTACACAATTCACAAAACGTATTCTTCACTTCATCTTCTTTAAATTTCTCCATTTTTTTGCGATGTATATTATAAATTATATTCTTCAGTTCTCTGTCAGTCATATTCATTCTGTGGAAGGTGAAAACATTTTGTCATATTAGATTTTGATTATGCCTCATACAATCGTGTCGTATTGATGCTATTGTTGGAACGAAGTTTCTTATCACGCGTTGCGAAAGGGGGCTAGACGGAAAAAAAAATATTCTTGCTATAGTTGTAAGCCGTGCGGCTTGCACCTGTTTCTCTGTCTGTCTCTCTTTCTCTCTCTTATAGAAAGCAAGCCAGTTATTTTCGTTTCGTCTTTCTATTTCTCATTGAACAGTGTGGTTTCGCGACGATTATTTTTGTTTTTAATAGCCCGTTTTTGCAACTGCTGGGCAAAAGCCTTTGCCAATTCCTTGCAGCTAATAATATAGGCAATTTAGCCAATTTCGAAAAAATTAAGAAAGAAAGACGAAAGGAGGCCGAAGTATTCAATCGCGTTGGTATAACGTTCATGTCGTATTGATGCCAGTTATAGTTTTTTTTTATTTACTGAGCCTTTGCTGACCTACTGGCGGCCAAAGATTTCTCTCAATTCCGTGCAGCTATACGTAAACAATCAATGAAAATTTTGCAGCAATTTTGAAAAAAAAATAGTACAAGCATTCCCGGAGGAATTAGGCATGCAAGCACAGCTGTATTTAAACAAGTTATGTGACTTAGAAAATTAATGACGTCTGAAAGTAGCGCTGGTTACTGAAAAGTTGTATGGAATGGCTGGTGGAATGAATGGTTGGCTTAGAATGGGCATGTAATGTGGAAGCATGATCGAAATGCCGCAAGGAAAGCTTGGAGTATGAATGTGGATGATTATAGGAGTAGAGGAAGGCCAAAGAAACGACGAAATGATTGTGTGAAGGATGATATGGCAAGAAAGGAGGTGTCCAATGAAGTGATGAGTAATAAAGCAGTATGGAAGAAGAAGAAGAAGACATGCTGTGCCGACCCCAAATAACTTGGGATAAGGGCAGTAGAATAGAATCCTTACTAATATCCTTACTAATATTATAAAAGCGAAAGTGAGTTTGTTTGTTTGTTTGTTAGCTCTTCACGCTTTAATGGCTAAACCGATTTTGATGAATTTTGGTACAGAGATAGTTGGGACCCTGAAGACGGACATAGGCAATTTTTTTTTAGGTGAGAAATGATGTAGAAAGCGGGAAGAAAAGGGAAAACTTAGCTTTGCTATTAGAAATCAATAAGGCGCAAGGGGAACTGTGTTACCCCGAATTTAACGCGAGCGAAGCCGCGGGCAAAAGTTAGTAATATTATAAAAGCGAAAGTGAGTTTGTTTGTTACGTCTCCACGCCCAAATGGCTAAATCGATGTTGATGAATTTTGGTACAGAGATAGTTGGGACCCTGGAGACGGACATAGACAATTTTTTTTTAGGTGAGAAATGATGTAGAAAGAGGGAGGAAAAGAGAAAACTTAGCATTGCTATTACAATAAATAAGGCGCAAGGGCAAAAACTACAGTTAGCTGGTACCTGCTAATCAGGAAAGGGGAACTGTGTTACCCCGAATTTAACGCAAATGAAGCCGCAGGCAAAAACTAGTAGAATATACTTTATTGCGCACCAAAATTGCAACAAAAAATGCTAAATCTATGGTTACAATAGCGGTCTTATCACTAATAGCGATATCTTCCAGACAACCTTTTGATGGACTGTACGAATATAAAAATTAAAATTCGAATTGTGATGACCATGAAAATTAATAAAGGTATCTCATTTCTCACTCCATTCTTGTATCGTATTTTATAAAACAGTAATACCTACAGACGCACATAAATGAGACTAGTCTTAAAAACAATTACTGTAACTGTGCTGTTAGACTCTGGCACCTAAGCTTACAGCCGCACACCTGTCGCATTGCGTAACCAATAAGAACACTCAGCTAATTATCTTTTTCAATTACAAAAACGCTCACGTGCTCCGTCGTTTGTGTTCTACTTATACAACTTCTTGGTAATTAACTTTACTTAGATAATTTGTTCTCTCCTACAAAGCCAACGCTTTTACGCGTTACCTAATTTTCAATGATTTTCTGTTTGCCTTGTGATTTTTTTTTAATATTTTCTAGAATTTTGAAGTCTATATCTACGCTAAAAGCTTGTTTTTTCTGCTAAAGATGATCAAGCATACTAATTCGATTCATTCGACAATCATTGTTTGAAGTATACGAATTACGCCTTGTAGTCTCTGAAGGGTTCAAGAGGAAGGATCCCGTGGCTGCTACTGAGAAATTCCTGATGAATAACCCCAATAAAACTTTGCCTGACCAGGGAATCGAACCCTCCTGGTTGGTTACCTCAACCTCAGCAGCCAACCACTACACCAAAAAAGCAGTGATGCAGCCCTAATGCGAGTTATTCTAAGACCTACCAATCTTGTAAGTATTAACATTAAACATGTATGGTAAATATAGTGTGAAATAATTAAGAACAGATGCAAGACAAAGCAATACTCACCTAGCATTTTGTAAGTAAAAAGTAATAGTAAACCAATGATGCCGACGAAGGAGAGAACCAACCAGAGGATAACTTGAACTGCGCCTTGTAACGCGTCTGTAGTCACGTAAATATTACCCCAGCTGGAAAAGGACAACAAATTAATAAACAAAACAACACCTACACAAATTTAAAGCAATAAATGTTTATAAGCTGCTCATCTACAGCCCATAGACAACTCCGCCGCATGAAATGCTTCCAGCTCCCTAGTGGACTCCATTCTACTCCACCTCCTCACAGTAACGAGGCCAATACACGTAGCGTACTCAAAGTGAGGTTATGAAAATCTAGTCTCAACGTAAAGTTCAAAATAATTGAGCAACTTAACAATAAGTCCATCGAAAATAACGTAAAAATAACGTCACTTCACTTACCACATCACCAAATACGGAAACCATTACATTTTCAAAAATTTTGCAACAGGTCATTTTTGTGATCGAATTACGTTGTCAACTTCTGACACTGACAAAGTTTTGACAGATGTTTTATTTATTTTTCAGAAGTTTTGTTATTCCTCTGAGTAAGGTATAGTTAGCTCACCTGCACATCTGCTCTACTGATGGCTTTCGCGATATCGCCGAACCTCAACAGATTTGTAGTCGTGGTAGGAGTCGTAGTTGTCGTATGGACGGGCAAGCGGGTGGTTGTGGTATTCTTTTCGTCTGATAAACCTGTTCAATATCAACATTTTTAATAGGTGACAGTTTAATCATAATATTTTTTATTGAAAGGTGTAATAGTCAAAGGAACGCAAAGGATATTCCAAAGTTTACGCAAATAGGAGAAGAATTAGAAATCAAACGAATTTCGTTGTTGCACTTTTGAATTTTCTTTAAAGCCTGGCTTATGTATTTATTGGCATTGACCTTTAACTTCAAAGAACCCCAGGAAAAGAAATCGAAAAGTGAGAAATCACAAGATTTAGAGGGCAATCTGATCACCGAAACGAGAGAATAGGTACACGATTAAGAAATGTCCCATGCAGTAATTGCATTCATTCAGAGGCTATAATGGTATGGCGTTATTCTCCGTAAGCGTCAGGACCCCTGGACCAATAGAGATATTTGGTGTTTAGAAAATACCAAAATTTACTACCTTTTTACTACTATTTGATACCTATCTTCAAAGATTTAGTACCCCGACTGACAGCGAAAAAACACGTAAAGAAAGTGGTCAGACATTCTGACATCAGGACGTCTGGACCATTTTTTTTTCATAGTTCTAGACAACATAACTAATCTATCTCTTTGTAAATATTTACTACCTTTTTAGTACCTCAACATATATTTTTTTCAAATATTTTTGGCATTCCAGAAAAATTCTACATGAAAGTTTTGTAAGCGTCTGGAACCCTGGACCAATAGAGATATTTGATGTTTAGAAAATACCAAAATTTACTACCTTTTTGCTACTATTTGATACATATCTTCAAATATTTAGTACCTCGACTGACAGCGAAAAAACACGTAAAGAAAGTGGTCAGACATTCTGACATCAGGACGTCTGGACCATTTTTTTTTTCATAGTTCTAGACAACTTATTTAATTTATCTCTTTGTAAATATTTACTACCTTTTTAGTACCTCAACATATATTTTTTTCAAATATTTTTGGCATTTCAGAAAAATTCTACATGAAAGTTTTGTAAGCGTCTGGAACCCTAGACCAATAGAGATATTTGATGTTTAGAAAATACCAAAATTTACTACCTTTTTGCTACTATTTGATACATATCTTCAAATATTTAGTACCTCGACTGACAGCGAAAAAACACGTAAAGAAAGTGGTCAGACATTCAGACATCAGGACTTCTGGACCATTTTTGTATTATTTTTATTGTAGTAAATTTTGGTATTTTCTAAACACCAAATATCTCTATTGGTCCAGGGGTCCTGACGCTTACTTATTCTCCCGCGTAACCCTAAGCCGTCAGCTGTCAGTTTGTTTTTTATTTTGTTTCCAACCCTTTACCGCACAAATGGTGGCCAAATCAAAACTTGCATAAATTTTGAGGCACCCTACGTAAGTTAGACTATACATATAGTAAGGAGGGAAAGGAGGCCTTTTTGTCCGTGGGATACAGAAGTAATGGTTATAATAACTTTATTTGCCACTCTATAACTAAAATCTACTGATACCGAACTGTTACTTACAATAGGATTCAAGGAGCAAAAATATTCCGAAACCGATGGCTCCAAGCATGATACCGTAACACAGACACTTGCAGAGCAAGTTCGCGCAGCAGCGGCTACAGCAAGCGCAGGGGTTCGGGAGGGGGATGCAGCAGCAGTCACCGCTGCCGCCACCGCCGATTATTATGTTGCGAAAACTGAGAAGAACCACATAGATAGTTGAGATATCTAACTATATAAACATACCTTGTTGCTGTTATCTGAACTTCGTCAACTTCTTTTGTATCATGCAAATCCATGTGGAGCATAAGCATATCATAATCAGCCTGTAATCTTCCCACAGGATATAGACTCCCTCTCTATCCCTAAAGCCACGACCGACACCGTCTGTCCGTCTATTGATGACAGGCCGTGTCGACGGCGCGTTAGTGTTCCACGCGCGCCTCAAAGAGATGTCAGCAAAGCAGAGGAGCTTGCCAGGGTCTCCGCCTGCCGGGGGTTGTTTGAAAGAGATACCGCGACCCCGGAACGTAAAGGGCAATAGAAAGAACATGGGTGGGTTTGAGTCAGTACAAGTCTGACACTGTCCCCCCCGCTCGTTATTTGGTGATTTCACATCCGCAAAAAAAAACCGCCCGTACAACCTGCTTATTGCGATTGAGACCGCGGCGACAACAAATCTATGGAAGTTGATTGGGCGTGCCACAAATCGCCGGAGTGCGACTTGCTGAGAAAGAGAGGGACTGGTTTAAAATCCACCACGAGGGGCCTGTGCGAGTTGGTGGATATCTTCGAATTTTTGGTTTTAGGACAATCCGGTTTAAAGCAGTTGTGATAATTCACAATATCTAGTTTCTAACCCACAACCTTCAACGGGTACAACACGTAAGTAAAATTTGAATGATGTCTTATAAATAAATTGAACAAAAGTAATTCAGTTTTATGGTCATCACACGACAGGTCGACACCTCGTATATTGCAATCAAAAAGTTTCACCAATAGCGGTGTAATGAAGAAAATTCATTATTAATTTAGTTGCAGCTTACATTGATTCTCGCCGAGTTTAAACGATGACTGCACGCGTGCTGAACTTTATTCATAAAAACTGAAGAGCTAATAACTGCGCGACTATCATGAAACCCTGCTGTGTGGCACAAGGAACTACAATTTGCTATTTTATTAAACTGTAATGATTACAAGTATCGATTTCGAGGAGCTCGTGGCTATATAATAGCAGCTGCTCGGGTCGATCTTTAGGTTAAGCCGCGCTTGCCTAGGTTGGTCTGTGGATGGGTGACCACCCGTTACATACCGAGTTTCCTCCATGCCTCGGAAAGCACGTTAAGCCGTTGGTCCCGGCTGTCATTTGTAGATCTTTGACAGTCGTTACAGGTAGTCAGTGTTCCGAAAGTCTGACAACTAGTCTCACCAAGGAGTATCGTATTACCCAGTACTAACTGGGTTGTGGTGGTCAGATAGGTAGTCGCTCCATGTTAAATATTGGTATTCAGCTGCATCCGGTGAGACTGGAAGCCGACCCCAACATAGTTGGGAAAAGGCAGTTTTCAAATGAAAAACCATTTTTCATACATAACGACACATGACAGACGGCGTGTATGTATTTTTTTTGCTTTCCGATCTTTTACTCTGCCGGTCGGAAACTTTAATGTATCATCATTGATTTAAGGTATTCTTAATTTTGACTTTTAACTTGATAAGTTTTTCGTTTTGCTTGCGGCGTAGGTATAAATGTTATAAGTTTGTAGTGTTGCAGTAATGTTTACAATTGTTAAAAAATAACTTTTCCGATCTGTGAGGGCATTATTAGGAATCAAAATTAGATTCTATTTAGGGAATTCTTTTTTCTTTCTTTCTCTCGTTCTATACTAAAATATGGTAACTCACATGGCAACACAGAATGCAGGTGGGGACACTTTAGCAGTAACTGAGGTAGTGACGTCATAAAAAACAATTGACGATCGCACATCTTATCGCCGAGATGGTGTTCGGAAGTCACGATAAAATAAAATTTGCTAGATTTGAGGGAAATGGTGGTGATTTGGGTTCAAAAAACATGCATGCTCTGCTCAATAACATCACTGCTCATGAAAGTATACATATTAATCAATTTATTAATATGTTTACTTCCATGAGCAGTGTATGTTTCTTATTTTAATTGGTAATGACTGTCTTTATGATATACATATACATATTTATTTATAAACCCTTATCGGATCAGACAGGGTTTTGTAACATATTGTGTACAATTTTTTTTTGTTAAAAAACCATTAATTTTGAATGTTAGCTTAGCATTTAGCGCAGTATTTCTTCTTCCATAATTTTATATTATTCGTCATCTGCTGATAAACCCCTTGCTATATGCGTATATCATTTTCACGCAGTCCAACAATCGTTTTTTTTTTTAACAAATCAATAAAAATAAAATGAATAAATATATCTATTTCACATCTCTAACAAAACTCGCTACAAAGGAAATAAGAACGCCTGTTCGACGAACGAACAGTTCCTACATAAGTATGAATTCATGTCATTGTTTTCCTTTGTTATGGATGCATCTCGCCGGCTTTCACCGAACAATCTAGCTATAAATCCTTTGAAGAAAAGGGTATGCGTGTTTGAATATCCTACTAATGCGAATGTTTGTGAGGATGGATCGATGGAAGCATGTATGGAAGTATGGATGTTTGTTACTCTTTCACGTTAAAACGGCTGGGCGGATCTTGATGAAATTTGACACAGAGGTAGATTATGGTCTGGAATAACACATAGGATATTTTTTTTTTTCGTTATCACGCGAGCGTAGCCGCGGGGGCTAACTATTTTATTTATATTATGTTACTTTTTCACGTCAAAACGGATGAACGAATCGTGATGTAATTTGGATTATTGTCTGGAATAACACATAGGATACTTTTTTTTTTCGATATGATGCAGGTGAAGGTGCGGGCGCCAGCTAGTATCAATATATTTGTACCTGTTTGATTATTCTTAAGTATAATCACATGGGTTTCTCGAAAGATAGATTTCGCTATCAGCGATAAGACCGCCATTGTAACCATAGAAGTAGCAATTTCTGTAAAACAGTTGTTTTAATTTTGGAGTGCAATAAAGAATATTCTATTTCTTTTTTTGATAAATCTTTTGTACTAACAGTGAAAATCTCCATTAGATGGTGTGATTTAAGAAAAACTAAGCTTTCAAAATTATATGATACCACTACGCGGACTTCGTCGTCGGTAGTCTTCACTAAATAAAATCGGCTGAGCGTCAATAGCACAGCAATCACGGAGAACTCGGGGTGCATTAAAAAAAATGAGTTCAAAGATTCCACCCTGACAAACATACATTGCAAGTTATCTTATCTTATCTTAAAGAAAACTTGCCCCACACTAGGAATTTCTCCTGTATCGTGGGTGCGTTTACAAACATTTAAATTCACATACACAACAGCCAGACCCGAAACAACTACCTATAGGCCATACAAATATTTTTTCCGTGTGGGAATCGAACCCGCGACACGCGAGCACGCGCGACACGATCTTTTAAAAAAGACAGCCAAATACATAACCTCCTTCTTTTCACAAGTCGGTTAAAATGTGGGGTCTTTGTTACAATAAACCGAAATAAACGAAACTGTTCCCGGACGCAAGTTTAGTGTTGCAAGCCGTATAAAAATGGTGTTAATAGATCACTGATCTCTTTTTGTAGTGTTAGCGAAATTCTATTTGATGGTGTTTTTATTATTGTTATTTCGCTTTCTCCACGATGCACCGCTGAGCTTAACAGCCTTCTTGAAAGCCTTCAGCAACTAAGTGTTATTTTTTAATCTGAGATTCCTCGTAAAATGGTTGCACCTCACTTATGGATTGTAAAAGAAGAACATTCGTATGAAGATTCTTCAGTAACTTAGTAATATAGAGGGGCTCGTGGTTAAGCAATAATCGCCACATAGATCGATGCTTGGCCAAGCAACGCTTGCCGTGGCAGGACTGCAAATCCGTGCATCCATTCCCAAAGTTCAGATGATCGCTGGTACCGACTGTCATTCGTAGATCTTGGAAAGTCTTTATGTCAATATAGATTTCTGGCACAAAATGATTTTAATCGTAAATATGTGTGCGATAATGTATAAAGCAGTTTTGACACTTTAAAGATAAGAAACAGCTACTTTCTATCAGAAAACCAATCATCAAACGTGTAAGTAGTAACAATGTTCTGGAGGATGAATTTTGCTCACAGCGGACAGTTTCAAAGGAGATTAAACAAGCACACAAAAGTCATCGCAGTCACGGCAGCTTAATCTCTTCCTTCGATCTTACGGTTTGTTGGCACAGCGCCCTGGATATCAAGCGCAGAGCCACCGGTATGGATGTAAACAAATCAATCAGTTTTGACGACATAGTTGGCGCAATGGTTGAGCGATCGACTGCTGCGCTGCGTGTCGGGGGTTCGATCCCCGCACGGAACAAATATTTGCATGACCTACAGGTAGTTTTTCCGGGTCTGGCTGTTTGTGTATGTGATTTTAAATGTTTCAAAATCAAAAGTCGTTTATTCAAATTAGGCTGATAATCAGCACTTTTTGAACGTCACATTACAAGAGACAGTCCCACAAAAACGCCCTGCCCTTCGCCACTTCCTAGTGTTTTAGCTGGTTTGTGAACGCACCCACGATACAGGAGAAATTCCTAGTGTGGGGCAAAGTTTAAAAAAACCAGCCCTTTTCGCACTGATGGGTCACTGGCTTTCTCTCTATAAAAGATTAGAATTTTTAGTTCTAGGACGTATCGATTTCCTCACGATGACTAAGTAATTCACCTGCTTGATTTGAACCCACGATTTTCAAGTCGCCAGTCAGGGTGTGTACTACTAGAACACCACTATTCAAAGAAACGTATAAAATGTACATGTTTATACAAACCACATGATCTTCTTCTACAGCCTCTTCTTAGCAAATACAATGTGAAACGAGATAGCAGTCCCATACTATCTGAAGCAAATATACGTAGCACTAATTGTTGATTGATAATAAACCATTATTTAATTTATGAAACTGTTAAAATCTGTAAATAAATAGTATTTTAGGAAACTTTTGACACTTTACCAAAGACTACATATTTACAACGTTCAATATTGTCATGGTACTAGTAAGTGCTGTAATCTTAATAAGTCGCGTTCCAAGGTGTGTCTAAGCACACCGCCTTCCAGGGCTGAGTGTTGTTCGAAAGAGCAAAAAATGGAAAATGGGTTGGTTTTAACCAGTAAAAGTCTAACACTCCTCTCGGCTTCAGAGTGGAGGAAGTTATTTAATGATTTCCCATCTGTACAAAAAAAAACTCTATGGAAAGCAGACACCGTCACGCGCAACCCGACGCACACCGCACGTGGAATTGAACCATTCGCGAAACGCGAAACTCGTCGATATTCCATACATCTACTATTAGGTATTTATTCCCGTTTTTGTTATGATAGACTTCTGTGTTTTTACCGAATTATGAAACATCAGCCGGTCTGGACTCGCTGCTCTCTTGTTGGACTTTGAAGAAATCAGCGGTTTTTTTTTTATTATCGATGACAAATAATATTTGTTTAAGAATGATATACTGAATGAATACGTGATAACCGATTGTGCGTCGATGTCGCTTCCACTTCCACTCTGTATACCTTTTACTGATAAACTTGCAATCGAACTATGGGTTCGATCCTGTGAGTACTGGCCACTCAGTACTTGTAGTGACACCGCAAAAAAAAGAATATGGCATCAACTACGAATTATCGGCACGTAGAACTATTAAACAAAACCAATTACGACACATGGTATTTTTGCATGCCCAAGCAATCCTAGTCAAAAATGATTTCTGGGACATAGTAAGCGGCACAAAAATATCACCACCAGCTACGGATGCGGCGGCGAGAGCGGCGTTCAACAAAGAGGACTTGAAGGCAAGAGCTGAAATCCTACTCTTATTGTCACCGTCCGAATTAAAACAAATTAAAGCCTGCACGACATCGAAAGCTGTATGGGACAAGTTGAAAGCTACTTATCAAAGCAGTGGACCTGCGAGGAAAGCTACCCTATTGAAAAAGTTGGTTCTAAAGCGAGTGACCTCAGGGGAAGATATACATGACCACTTAAATAACTTCATGGACATCGTAGACAAACTCGCAGACATGGATATTAAAATACCTCCAGAACTGCTTAGTATAATGCTTCTCTATAGTTTGCCGACAAATTTTGAGAACTTTAGAATAGCCATCGAATCTCGAGACGCCCTTCCTAATCCTGAAGATCTAAAAGTAAAGATTCTGGAAGAATACCAAGCAAGGAGCGGAAATGAACAGCCTGATAGCTCATCATTTCATGTCAAGAAAAACAGAAAAAGTTTGTACTGCAAGAGCTGTAAAAAGAAAGGCCACACTATCGAGACATGTTGGGGTAAGAAGAAAGATAATGGAAACAAATGTAATTATAACTTTTGTCTTAACACCGTAAATTCGGATACTGGTAAAATGTCTGGTGTCTAGATAGCGGCTGCTCATCACACATGTGCGCTGATGAATCGTTATTTTCAACCATAATCCCTCAAAATGGCACCCTAAAGTTAGCATCAGAAAAATATACGAGACAAATTCAAGGTAAAGGAAGAGTTACAATCAGTACCGATAAACAAGGCTTTGATTTCAATGACACCCTATATGTTCCCGATATATCAGTAAACCTTTTATCCGTCGCCAAGATAACGGACAGAGGACATAAGGTCGTTTTTCATAAAGAGAAAGCCATCATCGTAGAAAAAACCGGCAAAAGGATACTGACTGCTCGAAAGAAAAATGGACTTTATTACTTTGAACCTGAACTAAAAGAAACTGCAAACTATACACCAAAAGATAACAGTGACATTATGGAATGGCATCGCAAACTCGGCCACATTAACGAAAAAGATCTGAAGAAGATGGCGAAAGATAACCTTATGTATGGCTTAAATTTGAATGATAAAGACATGGAATCTTGTGAGGCCTGCATTAAAGGTAAATTATCCAGATTACCGTTCGTAAGACATGATGGTCTAAACACAACTGATAACCTGGAAATAATTCATAGCGACGTTTGCGGACCATTGGAATGTGAAACACTAGCAGGATCAAAGTACTATGTTACTTTTACAGACGACTATAGTCGCTATTGTCACATATATTTCATTAAAAGAAAAAGTGACGTATTCAATGTTTTCAAAGAATATAAAAATGAAGTTGAGACTTTCCATAATAAGAAGATTAAGAACCTGCAGACCGACAATGGCACAGAATACCGCAACAAGGATTTTGATATTTTTCTCAAATCGCATGGCATCCAAAGAAGATTGACCACTGTTTACACCCCTCAACAAAATGGGATTAGCGAGAGAAAAAACAGATCATTAATAGAAAAAGCCAAATGTCTGCTAATAGAGGCCAATGCTCTGGGCGGAAGCGGTAGCCACCGCAAACTACCTCATCAACCGTAGCCCGTCCAAAGCACTCAATGGTGAAACTCCGTTCAAGAAATGGTTAGGCCGAATACCAAGCGGAAATCATCTGTACGTGTATGGTAGGAAGACCTTTGTTTTGAAAAAGAACAAACGAGGCAAATTAACCCAGAATGCCAAAGAAGGCGTATTCATGGGGTACTCAAAGACCTCAAAGGCTTACAGAGTGTACATACCCGCAGAAGATGATGTAGTTATAAGCAGGGACATTAAAGTCATAGACAAGATGTACTTCGAAGAAAGTCAAAACTATGATCAACTTATTAAAGAAACGGAAGACTCTCAGATCAGTGGAAAACAACACAAAATTGATAAAAATAATAAAAAGGGAAAACAAATAGAAATTGAAATAACGGAAAATAAAAAGGAAAATAAAAAGGAAAATACGTTACAAAATTTAAATGAGCAGGATGAAGTTTCTTCAGCAGATGAAACAGAATCTTACGATGATGCATCAGAGGTTCCAGAAATATCCGAAAATGGGAGGCCACAAAGAGCACCCGCCTGCGTGGACCAGAGATTTTGTACTGGACCAAAGTGAAGAAAATCACGTAGTCTCGGATATATCATATATATCCGATGAGAATGAAGATGATGAATACTGGCATGATGCTATAAAAGCTGAGATTAAAGCACATGTTAAGAACGGAACCTGGAAAATAGAAAATAAAAACAAAGACATGAAAGAAGTGGATTACAAAATGGTTTTAAGGAACAAAATTGGACCCGACAACAGTATTACAAAGAAAGCCAGACTTGTAGCACGGGGCTTCACTCAGCGACCAGGAATCGACTACAACGAAACATTCGCACCTGTAGCTAAACTGAGTACGATAAGATCTGTTGTCGGAATAGCCATTGAAGAAGGTTTAAAATTGAACCAGATGGACGTTACAACGGCGTACCTAAATGGCGAACTAGACGAAAAGATAGTAATGAAGTATCCTGACTATTTAGAAAAATACCTCACTGAAATGGAACTTTGTACAGCAAAACAAAGAGAATGTTAAAAGACATTAAAAACAATCCAAAAGGAAAAGTTTGTCATCTCATAAAAGCTCTTTACGGACTCAAACAGGCAGGGAGGCAATGGTACAAGAAACTCGACACAGAACTAAAGAACATAGGTTTTAGAGCATCAGAAGCTGACCCATGTCTATACTTACTACAGAAAAGAGGAGTTAAAGTAATAATAGTCATATATGTTGACGATTTACTAATTGCCTATTCGTGTCCTAAGAAGCTAAAAGAAATAAAAGACCTGTTAAATACGAAATTTGAAATAAAAGACTTAGGAACACCTAAACGGTTAATAGGGATAGACGTTGCATATAAAGGTGATGATATCAACCTTAACCAAGAGAAGTTTATAGAAGACACCCTTAAAAAGTACAAAATGGAAGATTGCAAGACCACGTCTACACCTTTAGAACCAGGTCTTAAACTTGAAAAAGGAGTAAAAGGTGAAAGGAACGATTTGCTCTACAAAAATTTGATTGGTACACTAATGTATCTGGCAGTAGCAACTAGACCCGATATAATGTTTGCCATAAGCTATCTCTCCCAATTTAATGATTGTTATGGAGAAGAGCATTTCAAGTGTGCAAAAAGAGTGCTGCGATACTTAAAGGGGACAAAAAGTGTTGGTCTCACATTCAGAAAAACTAGTCAAGAATTACATGGCATGGCTGACGCTGATTGGGGCTCATGTAAACTTGATCGGAAATCTTTTTCGGGCTGTTGTTTTAAATATGCTGGAACGGCCACAAGCTGGATGTCGAAGAAACAAAAGTCTGTGGCTCTATCGACTGCCGAAGCGGAATATGTCGCTTTAACTGAAGCTGCAAAAGAGGCTATTCACTTGAAAAATCTGTTCAAAGACTTCGGGGCCAACTATGACAGTATAGTCATATTAAATGATAACCAAGCCGCCCTCAAGTTAAGCGAAAACACAATGGTCACGTCTAAGTCTAAACATATTGATTTAAAAATGCATTTCATACGAAATTGCATAATGGATGGAGCGATAAAGGTCAGGTATCTGCGAACTGAAGATATGGAAGCAGACATCCTAACCAAAGCCCTAGCCGGCCCGCGGCTGTTGAAACTGCGAAATGGCTTAGGAGTATCCTGAACTCCTGATGACCACGACGTTGCCGTGAAGAGGAGTGTGAGTACTGGCCACTCAGTACTTGTAGTGACACCGCACGTCGTTAAGGCCTTCTGCCTTAGTTACCTAAAATAACAGTTGTGTCATATATAATAAAATATATTATGGTTTGTAAAACATTTGCGTGTTTATTTAAAACCTCACAGATCCCCGCACGGAACAAATATTTGTATAGCCTATAGATAGTTGTTCTGACTGTGTATATGTAAAACCACGTTAAAAGGCAATTATGAACTCAATAATTATTAAAATACATGCACCCTAAATTAATGCTATGTTTGACTGAGTTATAGTTAACCAGATGAATTCAATTAACTTGGACGTTCACACAGCAGTCCGTTTTACAGGATCGTTTAAACGGATTAATCGCTAGCGGATGAAATATTCGCGTGACCCTGATTTCAAAGTAAATAAATAAATCAATTGTGGAACAAATCTGGGAATTTGTAAACAAATATACTAAAAACTACAGCCCTTAAAGTGCGGTCCCTCAGTCCTCACAGAACATCAGCCAGACTTCGGAGAGTACCTTAAAAATTAAGGTATTGTGACCATAAAAATTTAGTAAAGAATTTGTAAAGGAATTTACTGAATAACATACCTTTGGGACATCCATACAACAGAGCTCTAAGTCCAGCGTCTAAACCTAATGGAAAAAAGACCATTTCAGACACTAATCTGCATAGTCCTCAGTTGACCAAGATTTTGTCCTAAAAGAGACTATGACCTCTGAGTTTGTTTTGGCTGGTTCTTCTCAGAGTAGTCGGGTACGAAACACCGGCCTTTTTTTTCGGTTGGGAAATCATCAAATAACTTCCCCCGCTCTGGGCGGAGCGGGGGGGGCATGTCAGACTTGTACTGACTAAAACCCACCCATGTTCCTTCTATTGCCCTTTACGTTCCGGGGCCGCGATATCTCTTTCGAACAACCCGCATCCCCGGCAGGCGGAGGCCCTGGCAAGCCCCTCTGCTTTGCTGACATCTCTTTGAGGCGCTCGTGAAACACGAACGCGCGTAGCTACCCATTGCTCACCGTCCACAGGCCCGCATCTACGGTGGCCGGGAGTCGTCTCGCGGCGCCCGGCGCCGGCGCCCGGGGCGTCTCCCGCGGCGGCTGGGTTGGTTTGAGGTTCTCTCCCTCAAACGACCGGCCTCCTCATTCACTAGCATGACTGCTTCGCAGAAAGAGGTGACCGCTTCCCATTCTATCTCGCTCCGGACCATGGACTGAACCAGGGCCGGACGCGAGAGATCGCCGCCGTCTCTACGAGGACACGGCGGTGCTCCGCCACTGTGTGCTCCACCGTGTCCTCCGGGCGATCGTCACAATGGTGACACCCGGGCGTTTCCTCCCGCCCGATTATGTGCAGGAACCTCCCGGAAACACCGGCCTCATCTAGTTTTTGAAAAAAGACGTGTAAAAACCTACTTGCAAAATAAACGTCATTTATCATTTAATGGAACTATAACATATAAAAAACTTTACGCGTAGTGTTATCAGTTGTTATTTTCAGTATTTCATGGTTGATAAGCCGCCAATAACTAAAGTTCGCCGGCAGTTTTGCCGTAGTCACCATATCATTATCGTTTCGAATAGCAATAAATAGGGAGCTTTCAATTAAAATCGTTTTATTTAAGAGCTACAAACCAACTTTCAGCAGTTTACTAGACTTGCTAGGTCTAGTAAACTGCTGAAAGGCACTAGAAAAATAAAAGTATACAACAAAATAATTAAGTTTAAAAATAACTATAAAATAGAAAACGAATCATGTTACAATAAATCTCTAAAAAAATTGTATACAACATAAACTAACTCAGGATGTTACAATCTGTAGTGTATAATTCTTGTTTTCAGCACTTATTTTGGATAGAATACTTAACAAGTCTGAACCAGTTATCGGTATCACCAGTTGTTTTAATTTACTGCTTCGAAGGTCATTGTCCACGGGTGGCGTTGACTCTTCAATTGTTCGTAATTCATTTATTACGTTTAAATACTTGAGTGAACTGTGGAGAGTGTTTATAGTTTTCCCTTCAGTGATACTGGCGATAAAAGTTGAACTAGAACTATCTGAAATACTGGAGGTTGTGTCATTTAGTTCTAGCCCAGGTTCCTGTTTTTCAGTAGTAACTGAAGTTTCAGGGCTATTTATGAAAATTGCAGATCTTTTATTATTCGTAGCCTCATTGGCAGTACTTTCGTCTACAGAGTCTGTTACGTCAGAAAATTCGGTTGTAAAAGGTTTAGAAAATTCGTAGTTGTCTGTCGTTTCTTCTATATCTTGACTATCTGAGGTATGTACTGGCCATTTTGGTGGGCGATTTTTTGAGGGGCGAGGCTCGCCAGGATATTTCCAGTGGCCCTTTACTGCAAAATAAAAAGTATGATCGAAAAGAAGCTTTATAAATGCTGGAGTACGGTCTTAATTAGGCAATTTACAGTTAGAATAAAAGCGAAAGTGAGTTTGTTTGTTTGTTTGTTACGTCTTCACGCCTTAATGGTTAAACCGATTTTGATGAATTTTGGTACAGAGATAGTTGGAGAAGGACATAGGCTATTTTTTTTTTAAGTGGAAAATTAGGGAGAAAGAGGGAAGAAAAGGGAAAATTTAGCTTTGCTATTACAATAAATAAGGCGCAAGTGCAAAAACTACAGGTAGCAGGTACCTGCAAATCAGGAAAGGGAAACTGTGTTACCCCGAATTTAACGCGAGCAAAGCCGCGGGCAAAAGCTAGTATAAAATAAGTAGAAGATAAATTATACTAAACCGCAGTTTAATGATGACGAAATTAACGGTACTTCCAGTAATAGTTACCTAATACTTTCTGTCTGTTCTTCATTTGGACGAAACCGTAGTTGTATCCTATACCGACGCCCATTCCCAAAGTGATTGTTATTGTTAGCACCAAACAACATATTAAACTGGTACATGTTATCCATAGTGATAATCTGAAAAACAAATATTTTGTGAAATAATGGATATAAGGGATAGTTTTATCCTGCCGGGGTTGCGGGTTGTTCGAAAGAGATACCGCGGCCCCGGAACGTAAGTTGGGTGGGTTTTAGTCAGTAAAAGACTGACACGCCCCCCCGCTCCGCCCAGAGCGGGGGAAGTTATTTGGTGATTTCCCACCCCAAGGGATAGCTATATCGATCTCTCTACTTTGGTATATTGTCTGTGTACTTATTTTTTGTGTAATTTTCTGTCACGTTGCAACTACTATGTTTTTGTCTCTGCATCACTCTAAGGTTGACTGTTAGAAAATTCCCAAAGCATTAAGTCCGCCTTTGTGTGTGTATGTTTTTTTTACATGTCCATACGCAAAATACGCGCCTCAGACGTGGAGTTGCGGACATCAGCCCGTTATACAATGTGTATGGAGTTTTAATTAAATAAATAAATATCAGTAAGACCATAATTAGTAGCCCTGTTGCGAGGATAACCAGATTTTATCCGCGATCAGATTGTCATCCAAGTATCTGGTAGCAACCATATAAAACAGATATTTAGTTTCCGCGTTTCCACTGCAGTGATTCACTGTGTCATTTTTATTTAAAAAATAAGCGGAAAAGTGCGAGTTGAACTTGCGCATCGAGGGTTTCGATGCTGGATGCGGCAAGCTGAAGACAGGGCCCTATGGCGCTCATTAGGGGAGGGCTATGTCCAGCAGTGGACTAATATAGCCTGATGAAGATGATGATCGAGGGTTTCGTACAAACTTGCGACACATAACTGAGAGGGTTGACTTTGTTTCACAGCGCCAAGGGACTATAGACTTGAGTATATGGTTTTAATTTCAACTCAATACCTCTACGCGTTCCCAAGATAAAGGGTCGTGACATACGGACAACAAAGTGATCCTATAAGGGTTCCATATTTTTTGAGTTACAGAACCTTAAAAAATACTATTGATTTTTTTTTGATCTAATATATAATATTCTCGTGTCACAATGTTCGTTCCCATACTTCTCCGAAACGGCTCGACCGATTCTTATGAAATTTTATATGCATACTAGCTTTTGCCCGCGGCTTCGCTCGCGTTAAATTCGGGGTAACCCAGTTCCCCTTGCGCCTTATTGATTTGTAATAGCAACGCTAAGTTTTCCCGTTATTCCCTCTTTCTCCCTCACATCCCACTCTTTTTTTAAAAAACATAGCCTATGTCCGTCTCCTGGTTCCCAACTATCTCTGTACCAAAACTCATCGAAATCGGTTTAGCCATTAAAGCGTGAAGAGGTAACAAACAAACAAACAAACAAACAAACAAACTCACTTTCGCTTTTATAATATTAGTAAGGAAGTAAGGATTCAGTAGGTCTGAGAATCGGCCAACATCTATTTTTCATACCCCTAAGTGAGCAGCGGGTGAAACCGCTGGGCACAGCTATAACTACATAAAGTTAAGTTACAGAATAGGACTAACTTTTCAGCCAAGTACAAGACATTGGATATACAACTCACTAAACACCCCATCTTGAAGAGATTTTAGTTCTAAGTCTGAGTTTTAACATTAAGCTAAATAAGTAAACAATTCTTGAGCTCAAAAACGAGTCAGAAAACATGAATTAAAATTCAAAACTGACAACGATGTTCATGACAGAATCAAAGAAAAAAATCGAGAACAAACAAGAAGTGAAAATGCATGCAAACTCCAAGCATTTTTCTAATACGATCAAACCAAAATTATAAAGGAAAAGGTTTTATGTAAGTATATAATGTTGTTTCTTCACGCTCAAACGGCTCCACGGGTTAGGATGAAGTTTGGTATCTAGATAGCTTATATTCTGGATTTGCATTATGCTACTTTTGATCCCAGAAAAATGCTGTGTTTTTGAGGGATGATTAAATATGTGTTTTCACCGAGGGTGCAGCTAGTATTTATCATATCGTGCACAAACAATTTCACTTAAATTAACCAGCCGCCTCCAGACAATTTCATTAAAAACCTATAAGAACAGTACTGTGTTATAAACTACCACTGGCTTTTGCCCACGGCTTTGCCTGCGTGGTTTTCGAGAATTGACCTAAGGGATCGTACATCGGGAAAAAAATATCCTGTGTGTTAATCGAAATTTTCAACTATGTGACATTTCATTAAATAACTGAAGCGGAGGTGGACAAATACAAAATGGTGATATTTCAGCATTCTTAAATAAAAGCCTTAGCAGTAGGCTTCTATCTTATACACTACTGGAAAAAATTAAGGGATCATTTTTTTCCATATATTTGGGAAATTTTCAACAGACCTTAACATCGAGAGAAATGGTAGTACGGGAAACAAAAAAAAACAATAAACAATTTTTTTTCCACGCCTGTAGACCAAAAAAGAAAACTAAAAAAAATATATTTTTGTTGCTGGTTTTTCTAAGATTACTCAAAAAACCCGGGAGCTACAAAATTTTAAAGTATCCTCCGTCTTATCCAAAGACTAGACACTTGGAACTACAATTTCCTTTGTTTTGGTTTCCCGTACGACCATTTTTCTCGAAGTTACGGCCTGTTGAAAATTTCTCAAAAATTTGGTTTTTTTTTGGTCCCTTATTTTTTTCAGTAGTGTAGTATAACCACTTTAAGTGCGCAGTTTATGATGGTGCTGCTTGTCGAGAAACTTTGTATCGAAATTCAAATTTGATACTTTTATTTTAATTCTGTGCTTACCACCTGCGCAGATAAATTGATTGAAATGAAGCTGCAAATATAAATTTATAAAATTTTGTAAGTTTAAATGTAGGAAAAATAACTCTCTTAAATTCAAATTCCTTTCAGTTATTTTTTTCTTGCACTATTCGGACGCTACGATTTTGACGAGTGCCATAAAATTTACTTAATTATCTCTTAAACGTGGATCATAACCGTACATTGTAATTGGTACTATTAGAATGAACGTCTGTGGTCAAGCCTCTAAATCTACGCAGTCAAAAGATATGTCGCAAGTTTGTACGGAACTCGGTTCTATATTAATATCGAAGAAAAAAGATAGATACATATGAAAGAAGTTCGTTGCTCAGGGTTAAATTTTGATGACCACGACCTACCTTGTCTCCGTATAGTCTTACTTATATGCAATTGGATCTTGTTGTTTAAAAGTCACCATTTTTACATGGACCTAACTTCTGTAATATATCCTTAAAACCCTCAGCTTACGAATAAGTTTGGTTGCGAATCTTGGAATCATTAAAATGCGTTTTAATGTGTACGAGTATATTCTCAAGTAAAATTAAATCTAAAAATTGCCGTCATAATTCATAGATCAATAAATCACGTGATCAGTTCTAATGTGACATTTCTGTTTCGACTTCTCAGTTTTGAAAGCAGTGAGGAGAAGTCGAAGTCTTTGTTTAAGGGAATCGCCATCGTATGTTTGATGGCAGGTATGGGGAGCATCCTCCTGGGTTGTGTGGAAGGAGCCATACTTCTTCTGTAAGTCGGCATATCCGTAAAGCCTTCACCAGTTCGCATAAGTAGACCTTGGCTTTGATCCTCAGGTGCCTCTGAAGAAAATAAAAACACTTATTACCAATTATGGAACGGAGGAAGTTTACCAGTCGGGGCTACGTCAATGTGTCTGAGACCTCCGACCTATGGAGGAAGCCATAGCAGTAAGTTGTTTGTTAGTATAAGTCCGACTTAAACCTCCTTCTGATGAAGATTTATCCAAACCAAAAAAAGGTAATCTAAGGAGAAACTCTATAAATAATATAGCGGCCATATGCGCGGCGCTTGTATCGCTGAGCACTCGACTTCTACGCGGCTTTACAGCCAGTATGCCTTTGTATGTTGCACTGATCGCACGCGCCAACAAAGTACATTGTATTTGTTTATTTTAGTTTCATGTACAATAGTGGTACACAGGCGGACTTAATTCCATAAAGCATTCTCTGCCAGTCAACCTTTGGGTAACATACGATACATTACATTGTGATAGGGTACAAAACTATATAACTAAATGTAAATACCTAGTTGTTTTCGAGAACTTAAATACTTAAGTAGATACTTATACACATATAAAAATAAAATAAACTAATACATAGGTACATTTTAAAAAATAGCAATAATAAGAAACAAAAAAACGAGAAAGCCTTACAGTAATAACTATTGGGAGCTATTTATTCGGACCTAAATAGTGGTTACGAACTTTTATTTTAAAACTTAATTTGCATTCAGCTAATTTGTTAATTAAGTTCATTTGTTGAGACTGCGTAAGAATCCTACAAATATTATAAAACCAACAGTTTGTGAGGATGTATGTAAGTTAAAGTATGTTTGTTGCTCTTTCACGCAAAACTACTGAATGTATTTTGATGAAACTTCACAATAATATAGTTTACATATCAGAATAACAGATATACTACAATTTATAAAGATATATTGCATATGTATTGTTCCACCACGCGAGTGAAACCGCTAGTTGGACATTAAACCGATGAGGTGTAAAGGAATTTAGAGGAATAGAGTTTTGGAAACTCGAAGGTTACGACTGTGATAACTGCCCAACACTTTAAAAAAAGTTTTAAAAAAACCGGAGGACATACTAAATACTATCTGTGAAAAAACTATAGTTATACGAATGACATCAAAAATATGTATTCATACCTGTTATGATTTTCAAGTCTACGAAGCAGTAGTTATAGCCTAGACCGACGCCAAGTCCTATTGAAATAGTTACTGTGATAACGATGCATAATATCACGGCTGTCATGGCGGCAAATGAGACCAATCTGAAATGATATTTCTGCTTTAGGATATAAAACACAATTTTAGTTTTAAATAAAATGAAAACGTCCAAAATAAAAAACATAATTATACGTCAGATTTTTCATTCTAGTGAATTTAATTTCATTCCACGTTCACAACACTAACATCCTTACTTCCTTACTAATATTTTAAAAGCCAAAGTGAGTTTGTTTGTTACGTCTTCACGCTTAAATTGCCAAACTGATTTTAATGAATTTTGGTACAGAGATAGGTAGTTGGAACCCTGGAGACGGACACAGGCTAAAAAAAAGTGAGAATAGGGGGAGAAAGAGGGCAGAAAAGGGGTGAGAAAGATTTTTTTTTTCGATCATCACGCGGATTAAAGTTAGCCCAAAGTAACTATGCCTCGCGGACGAAGACGCGGTCGGTAGCTAGTAAATTAATATGATAGAATGTCTACTTCTTTCATTCCATTTCCCGATCACTTTTTAAAATTGGTATCTTAGTGCCTGAATCCAACACTGTTGGATCAGTGTCATCATCACTTACCCCAAATTATTTGGGGTTGGCGCAGCATGTTTTGGTCTTCCATACTCCTCTATTCCTCGTCATTTCATCAGACATCTCCTTTCTTGCCATATCATTCTTCACACAGTCCATCCATCGTTTATTGAGTCTTCCTATACATCTGTATCCACATGCAGCTAACGTATTTTTTCGTATTACTTTTCTTTGGTAGCTTGTTTATAAGATTCTCTTCGTGTGAAAGATAAAAAGTCAAACGTCTGGTACCAGCTTTACTCAGCTTGAGCTTGCTGGAGCCGACGTCAAGTCAGACAAAACCTATTTTTTTGCGTTTATATTGCAATTAATATGGAGAGGAGCTGTAATTAAAAACGGGGCTCCACGGTGACAACCCCCGATCAGAATACTTGACCGTCACTGGACGTACAACCGGTGTTCATCATCATTTTCCTGCCCTTGTCCCATTCTATTTGGGGTCAGCGTAACACGTTTTCTTCTTCCATTCTCCCCTATCAGACGTCACGGCATCATTTCCTCCTTTCTCCTTCATATCATTCCTTACACAATTCATTCATCAACATCCACGTACGGCCGGTGGTCGCACATCTTTTTTTTTATCGTTTCCCCACACTAAGAATTTCACCTGTATCGTGGGTGCATTTACAAACATCGTTAACGACTGCACTTTTCGGTAAGACATTATCACCAACAAAAGATGGAGTTAATACGGCTTCAAACTCATAATTTCAAATTCAGTGTAACTTCTGTATTAGAACGTGGTGATGGAGATAGAAGACAGATAGATATGTTCCTTAAGAATTATTTGCGCCACTGCTTCTTCCCAGCTAAAATGCTGGGATCGTGCGTTTTGAGGGTCTATCATACGTTAAATTTAAATTTAAATTTTGCCAGAGCCTTCTTTGATTAAATCTATGTCATTCTATGTACTCGGGGGCCAATTCTCGATTTTAGCCATTTATCTCGAGTTCGAGATTCAAAGTCTATCTCTATGTCTATCAAAAATATCTCTATTTCTACCAAAAAATGTCGAAATGAGCAGAATTCCGTATTCTCAGTCAAAATAGAAATAAATTTCACGAAAATGTCGAGTCGAGTGAAGATAATGATACCATTAGGAAGAATCGCACGTTCCATTTTAAGTAACTATAAGTGAATATATGATTTTGTTTTAAAACGCTGACCAAACTTAATTCTTTATGTAAAACGAAACGTTTAGTCTAAAAATAATCAGCTTGACAGTTGAAGAATTTTCAGTTCCTTCAAAACTTTTGAAAATTGTTTTTATAATGAAGAGTTGAAGTTGAAGTTTTGTTTACAACATGGAAGGCCAACAACAACGTGCACTCATTAATAGTTTTTTGCACTCTAAAAATGCCATTTGTACACCAAATCATAGAAAGAATTTGGTGCACACTTAGTCATTTAAGTATTTTTAGTGGGTTAGTTTGGTAAACAGTTAAATACATGCTTTTAATAAAATTATTAAGCAAATAATAATTTACCTTCGTTTTCAGGTCTATTTTCGTAGTATCCTGAATTATAGGAGCCACGAGATCTATTAAAATCCTTATTAAATTTTTATTTAATCTGAAGTTTTTAATTATTTCTGTTTCGCTCAAGTCATAACTATCGACGGCGGGATAAATGCGCTGTTGTCGCCGTGAATTAGCCTGTTGCTCGCTATTTTCCAACAACTCCAAGATGAAGATGCTAATAAACTCGTCCATTTTTCAGGGGTTTCAAGTCCAATCGTGGATACACAAATAACAGAGTCCGTTATTGCACGCGAAGGTCGTCGTTTCCAGAAAACACACAATGCACAAATCACAGAGCAAATCGAATATCCATTAAGAGAAGCCAAGCCGTAGTTTATTTAAAAATCAAAGAAAACACAATGTAACGCATTAACAATCTAACAAAAATTCAACAAACTAACTCAGAAATGACATATCTCTACAATCGACATGACATCTCTACTGCTCAGAAGCACTCGACATGAACTCGAACGTCAACTTTCGACAAATGTCGAATTCGAGATCCCCAGAATAGCAACTTTTAAAATTTGTCGAAAAAATTACGTCATTAGACATTTTTGTCGAGTTCGACACCATCTCTAAAATCGAGAATTGGCCCCCATGTTCGCAATGCCTAGATTGATATCGTTTTTCGTACACCATACTCGAAGCTCAAAAAACGCTGCTGCCAAACGCTAGCGTAACGGAGTTTGTCCGGCCCTGGTTTAGTCCCTGGTCCGGAGCGAGAGGGAATGGGAAGCGGTCACCTCCTTCTGCGAAGCAGTAATGCTAGCAAAGGAGGTGGTTGGACGTTTGAGGGAGAGAACCTCAAACCAACCCAGCCGCCGCGGGAGACGCCCCGGACAACGGGCGCCACGAGACGACTCCCGGCCAAGAAAGTTCAGAGAAAATATACTGTTTGCATGTGTCTCTCTACTGTTGGAAAAAGGACCCAGGAGTGCCCATGACCATCCCATTCTCGATCCGTGGCTAATGTCTACCACTATATAGTCGCTGGCATTGTCCAGGTTGTCGCGCAGTCTGCTAAGAGGTCAGCTGCGAAGCCTTCAGGCCGCGTCAGGTTTTCCAATAGATAACTTCTAAGATTACCATAAAAAAAACAAATTACTTTTCCGCAATATATGCTAAGTTGCTCGCGCAAGACCCACATCCACAACAACCGCCACACATATTGAACGGCAATAAAAATATATATTACAAAAAAAATATATATAAACATAGACAAAGTTTGAAATGTTAAATAGGACCACAGAGTAGAAAATACTGTCAGAAAAGCACAGAGTATACAAACATTTGAAATAAGTATTTAACTCGTTGATAAAAAGAAATAATAGAGTTTTTCAATGGTCTTCAAAGGAAAGGACGACAAAGAAAACGATAGATGTGTACAAGCCCTAAGCTTTCTTTTTTTTCATGCAGAACAAATATACCAATTATTAAATACAAAATACGCGTGAGCGAAGTACTTGTACTATAGAGGGTGTAAACAAACTCTTAACGAAGCCGTCAACCATGCACTATACATCAAACTAAGTAATAACTCTGTGCAAAATATAAAGATAACGTTTTGCGGTAGTACTCACGGTAAAGCACTCAAAACATTGTGTTGATGGATTTATTGAATAGTAAGGGGTCGGTGAGGTATAAATTGATGTTATAACATTAAAAAGAGGCGGCAAAAGTTAGTCAGACTCACGCACCGAGGTTTCCGTACAAACTTGCGACATGCGATATAACTGAAAAAAAAATGTCTTGTATGCGTCGTGCGAGCTCGTATATTTCTACGATATTACATCGCATCGCATTTTTGTATACAAGCCCTTAACTCTTATTTGTGTCCGAAAACACTGGCTACGTTAAGTATTGCCAACTAGAAAAAAAAAAGTTTAACAAAAAAACAAAAAAAAATACTTTATGTCATTATTCTGTGTTATATTATTTACTTTTTATAATCTTTTTTTACATTATTATTTACACAACTATTCGTTACGATGGGTTACACTATATTGGAGACGGAAAATATACCAGAAGTACTTAAAAAGTTAGTAATATTGTTCAGTGATTTATCACAGCTTTTATCACTTATAAAAAAAATCACGGTCATTGTATGAGAGACCTTTGTTAACTAAATTTTGTTTGTTGTTATGACATGTTTGCCTTATGACAGACAGACAGACAGTGGAACCTTAGTATTAGGTTTCGTTTTCACCCAAAATCTACGAATATACGTAGAGATGGATGTCTGTGAAACTGACAAATGGTGAAGCTTCTTTTTTACAGCTTGAGCTAAATTAACTAAGTTATTGGATAGCTTCGCATACAACCTTCGCCACGCATTCTATCTCGTATCGAATGGAAACTCAGCCTTAGGCTGCCGTTGGCCCCGAAAAGGTGGTAACTATTAGGCTGATCCCGGGCTACCACACGATCTCCGGCGAGGTGGCGAGCCTTGCCGGATTGCCACCGTGAGATCTGGAGCGATAGTCCTGGCGCGCCTGCACGCGGAGGCACTACACCGAGGGGCATCTCTGCTGCCGCGGCAAAAGACGACTCCCGGCCACCGTGGATGCGGGCCTGTGGACGGTGAGCAATGGGTAGCTCACCGTCCGTCCGTATATTGACGACAGGTCGTGTCGACGGTGCGTTAGTGTTCCATGCACGCCTCAAAGAGATGTGAGATGTCAGCAAAGCAGAGGGCGCATACCTACATGTTTATATTGGTTTGCAAAAAAACCGAGAAGTTGTTTCAATATAGTGAAGCTAATAAAAATGCGTTTAAAATAAATATTTTATCATTTGTGCTCGTTTTCCAGCAAGCCCCGCTGGGTGATGTGTGCTGCGGTGGCAGTAGCCGTCATTGCAATTACAGCGACTGCGGTGGCACTGGGTGCCTTCATCGGCTACACATACTGCTACATCGAACACCGGACCAACAATATTATGGCAGGTAAGACTAGCAACCATTTAGAACTAACTGGGGGGTGGAAGTTAGATGCAGTCGTTCCATACTGCTACTCAGCCGCATCCGGTTAGACTGGAAGCCGACCCCAATATAGCTGGGATTATGAAAAAAAAATATGTTAAGTATACACTTTACTCCTCATTATAATAAAAATAATGATATAAAAATATCTCGACTTGGCACACGAGGTTGTCGACATGTGGAATGTGAACTCGGCTATCATTGTGCCGATTGTCGTAACGGCCAATGGCTTGATTGCTAAGAGCCTCGACGAACATCTATCGAAGCTCTCTTTAGGCGGTTGGATCAAGGGCCTGATTCAGTAGTCAGTACTCCTCGACACGGCTCGCATTGTGAGGAGGTTTCTGTATCTGGAGCCCTAACCACCGGTAGCTTGGACCCTGTTCCTTTATATTTTTAAATGTTTTTGTATATATATTTTTTTGACAAATCTTAAAAAACGTATTTATAAGTATGAAAAATAAATAAAGAAAATAATAATACTATTAATTGGCATTTATAAAAGTTCACTTCAAGTAAATTTTACAATTTAATTAAATATTAATAACACATTTTGCTATGTCACCTTTAGATTATAATCATTTTAACGTTTTTATTATTAAGTGATTCTTAGCATTTAAAAAATCATTTAAGTTTTAGTAACATTTCTCCGAAATATCTAAATTTACGTAATTTAATTTTAAATAATCTTATTAATCGAAGCCTCTTTATTTGTTTTGGCATTTTATTTAAGACCCACATTGCTATAATGTTACATTTTTTTAATGATCTTTTACTGCAAGCTGTTCTAAGCTTTCACAAAAGTTTCGATTTTCTATTATAAACTTATCAATACTCACCGCGGCCAAGCATTGCAGTGATATATCTGATAGGCTCAGGGTTGCTCGTTACAAAATTGACTCAAACAAGTGATGATCGAGTACAGTAATAGCACAGAAGATGTGCGTGAAGGTTTCATCGAGGAAGAGATTAACCGCCATTTCCAAAAAACGGCCAAGTGCGAGTCGGTCTCCAGCACCGAGGGTTCCGTCCAAACTTGTTTAACTAATGAAAGTACCAAACATTGCTCTAACGAGAAAAACTGTATTAAAGGATATACTTCGCCGTTGGAAAACTGTTTGTCCCCAAACATTGACATAAGTTGAGATTAGTTTACCTATTAAAATTAAGTTTGTAATCATATTTTTTTAATCCTCAATTTTACAGTTTTCGTATAGTCCCCTTTACTTGTGCTGTATAATATTGCTTCTAGCCAAATTACGGGAAGTCTCATAAAGGTTTTGATTTCACTTGCAAATGTATGAGAAGTACTTCAAAAACTGCCATATCTTTTGATTGCGTAGACTTAGAGGGTTGATTTGATTTACAACTTAAAGGCACTGCTTCAGTATTTGGTATTTATTTGTAATTTCAACTCGATACTTTCACGCGTTCCCGAAATAAAGGATTTTGACAGACAGAAAACAAAAAGACGTACAAAGTAATGATCCTATAACTCTAAATTTTTTTTTTCTTTCGAGGTTTTAAATTTCTAAAAACACCAAACGTACTTGTATGGCCAGATGAGGGTATGAATGTAGACGAAAAGAGGATGTGAGGATTTTTGTATGAAGTGGCGTACGGTAATTTCTGCTTAACCTCATAGAAAAAACCGACTTAGAGCAAGGTAAACTCGCGCACCGAGGGTTTTGTACAAACTTGTGACATTTGTGTCGCAAGTTTTTCGGCCATTATTTTTGACTGCGTAGACTTTTTTTTATTATTTATTTATTAAACCACCAACAGCTTCTGTATAAAAAATAAAAATACAATCAATCAATCACATAAATCTAAGTATTGGACTTTTACAGTTGCCAAAAAAATGGTTAACGTGTAACCAAAATTTTTACATAATGATAACAATATAGGCTTAAGTGTTTTGATTTTTTCACGGCACAAAGGGACCACAGGATTTGAGTATATGGTTTTAATTACAACTTGATACCTCCACGCGCCCCCGAGGTAAAAGGTCCACTCATACAGACAGACAGACAGACGGACGGACAACAAAGAGCTCCAATAATGATGATGTACGGAACCCTAAAAAAGTAAATCCTTACTAATATTATAAAAGCGAAAGTGAGTTTGTTTGTTACCTCTTCACGCCCTAATGGCTAAACCGATTTTGATAAATTTTGGTACCTACACAGATAGTTGGGACCCAGGAGACGGACATAGGCTATCTTTTTTTTAAATAGTGGGATATAAGGGAGAAAGAGGGAAAACTTAGCTTTGCTATTACAAATCAATAAGGCGCAAGGGCAAAAATTACCTGCAAATCAGGAAAGGGGAACTATGGTACCTAGAATTTAACGCGAGCGAAGCCGCGGGCAAAAGCTAGTTTATGTGTATGTAAAAAAACTATTTTTCTTTCCACAGGCAACACGACACACTCAATGCAGTTCCAGATCATACAACTGCCCGAGATGATCGACAACGTGGAGTACTTGAAGAACAACAGTAATCGGACGATAAACGGTGCCTTTAGCAGCGTATTAATACAAAGGCTGATGAACTTCGGCGAGGAACTACTGATCTCTGATGACGTGGCCATCTCACCTTGCTCCAACGACACTTCAGCAGAAATGTTCCACGGAGTACACTAAATTATTCAACATGTCGAGAATTGTCGGGGGTAAAGATTCGACAAAGTTCTTGATATTAATATTTTTGTTATTGTAGCTGGAGTGATTATATTCTGGTCCTGTTACTGTCATCCGAAGTATAGATTTCAACAAGTAAATATTTGATGTCGGAACTATTTTTTTTAATGAGTGCATTTCTTTAAATCGGTTCTAAATTTCCCAAATATTATGGAATTTTAAGTTTATGTTGATGCTCTTATTATTTAGAGTGAACAGATCATAAGTTCATGTTTTATGGAATACTAAATAGGTGGTTGGTTAATGATTTTGACATATTTTTTATCTGTTATTCCAACTACGCGGTTTTAACCTAACTAAACTGCAGTTAATTAACCAACAGAACGTCGCACGCTCAACTCAGGATGTGCAATAAATCGGATGACGGCACTTTATTCCATTTAAGTTCTGATCTACTATGATACTACACAGATGATAGTGAATGGGCACTGACAGTGTGTTGTGTGCGTAAATGCCGCTAGAACAGTGACACGCAATGACGACGCAACTACGTCGCGTCGCAACAATAGTATCCCTCAACATTATAAACTCTCTATACTGTGGCCAAGCTGCTCCAGTGTAGCACCGCAGCACCTCTCTGTCTCTCTAGTTCCTTGGCTTACAAGCACAGCGTCACTTCATGCATCTTGCATGTTGTTTGCTGTCCTCCTCCAGCGACACCCTAAACCGAGGCTCGTACCTCACAGAGGTGCTCTTATCAAGTAGATTTTTTGCCATGTCTGGAGGCATTACATTCAAGGCATCCACAGGATTTGTCCAGTTAAGCAGATTATATATAAGCAGATAAGCAGCAGGCAACCTCATAGGTTGAACTGCGAGAAGTCAATAACAAAAAAAAACCGGCTAAGAGCGAGTCCGAGTCGCACACCGAGGGTTCCGTACAAACCTGCAACATAAACAGCCATATATTTTGACTGCGTAGACTTAGACAGCTGATTTTCAAAACACAAAGGGACCACAAAATTGAGTAAACCTATGGTTTTAATTTCAACCCGATACCTCCACGCACTCCCGAGATTCGTCCACCAAAGGGATAGAATGATGGTTCCGTTTTTTCCTTTTGACGTACGGAACCCTAAAACCCCATCAACGCATCGTGTGGCATCTCTTTTAAACGCAAAGTGTATCAACCAGATGTGTGACTGCGATTATAAACGTCAAAAGTTTAAATAACGCATAAGTATATACATACTCTCTTAAACATACATTCACTTCCTACTTATCATAACATTTGAAGCTGTGTTAATTTAGTTCATATGCTATATGCACGAGATAAAGGCGTAAACCTCGTGTTAAATTTATTTTTGGTTACCTTTGAGCAACTAAGTAGCTATTAAAGTTGCAGAATACCCAAACAAATGACACAAAGGCAACCAAACACCTACAATTTAAAAAAAAATGGAAATATTCTTTGCATAAAGTGACTTTCACATAAAATATAAATTATTGTAATAATACTTAAGCGTTCTTAACATTTCCTATGATATTTAGCTACTTACCTATATTTGTTTTTATTGAATATCATATTCAAACACGACTGCCTTATCATCTGGCTACCTAATCTCTAACAGATTAACCGGATGTAGATTTATATATTAGATGAAGCAACTGTAGATTTAACTTCTACGACGCAATTACTAAGTTTAAGTTCAACACGAAATCAACCATAACAACGAAAACGCATATCTGTTGCACTAATAAACATTCTTCGCAGCCAACGAAGGGACTTCCCCAGGCATTCAAGTCTAGCGAACTGTAGAAATCGAAGATCGCGCCGAACCTACAGGTAGCTGTCAACACGAGAAAATAATCGAAGTGTCCCGTAAGTCCGTAACCCTGATCCCTTGTGTGTAATTGAGCGTATTCGTTCAGAAACGGCGCGTGAAAGGCTGATCTACAGAGCACGGAGTGGTTTCGACAGCCGCTGCTAGAGGCGGCATTTTGTACGCGTTCAATTGACATGCTAGTCTGGTTATTGGTCTGTAGGCACAAGCTTTTTGTAGGGCCAATGTAGACTACTTACCAAATTTACTTCGTGCAACGTCTCACGTCATTTGTGTGGAAGAACACCTCGACTAGCGTTACACTACATCCGGGGTTTTTCGGAATAAAAATGGAATTTAACTGAATAAGGTGGGCTTCTAAGAGGCCTGGAATTTCCAAAATAATAAATTGAATAATAAAACCATCTATGATTAATCAACATAGGAGTCAAAAGCACCACATTTACTTGCATAAGCATCAGAACCACTTCCGAGCTTCCAACACTAGCTTGAGCACTTCTTACCAGCACTGGGGCGGGCATTTGCTTCAAGCACTGGAGCGAGCACTTGCTTCCAGCACTGGAGCGAGCACTTGCTTCCAGCTCTAGAGCGAACACTGGCTTCCAAAAGTTACACACGAATTTCATTGGTAATGTCTTCAAGCTCGATCGCGTCTATTCAGTGCTCTGTGGGCTAACCGAATTGCAGCGGAGTGGATTCAACGTGTGAATGTCGAGGACAAGTACACGTCTGTGTGAGTAAAAGCTTTTATATGCAGCTTGTGACGTATTAGACGCGAATTTTGCAGTGCTGCTCCGAAAAATTGTTTCTGTTGCCGGCAGGGATATTTATAAGATGCTTTATAATGCATGCCATTTTTTATCAATACTGTATTGTATGTATCAACACTGTATTAGGATTAAGATACCAATTGAAGGAGCTGATCATCATCAAACGGCTTAACGGCTTATCAGCCGCCTGGTGATTTTGAGCGAGTCCATATGTCTGGAGCATGTTTTCAGCTTTGTCAGATTATATTATGCGTTCGCCTAGGTATTTTCTGGGAAGGTTCATGGCAGGGTAGAAGGTTACCGTATACGAAGCAGAGCACCAGCAAGATATTCAGACGCCGTAAAAGGGCTGTTGTATTCAGCCTGATTTAGACAGTTGTTCAAGAAACCATTTCACAAGCCGATTACCACTAGCCTCCACACTAAGATTCTCTCTGTTGTGGAGACTAGTCTCCTTCGTCTTACAAGTATGTAAGATAAGACCGCCATCGTAACCATAGAATTAGCAATTTTTTTGTGTAGTTGTGGTTCAATTTTAGTGTGTAATAAAGTATATTTTTATTATGATATGTGTTCATACATACAAAAGCATCGTACAGGTAAGATTGTTTAAGCTACACAAAACATACGCAAGCCCAGAACAATACTTAAAGTAAAAAGAAGAAGAAGAACTTGGAAGTTTAGTACATGGCATTATTACTAACTTACTACCTCACCTCGTTCTCATTGGTTACGCAACCTCGTATACAACGGATTACCGAACCTTCTTGTGACTCAGTAGCAACCAGTCTTTAATTCGTGGACCAATTGATTATAGGAGACCGTCAGACGCTCGTTTCAGATCCAATTAATATTGATTCAGCTATGCGGAAGAATTTAGGAGAGGTACAATCAATGTACTGAGCCCAATAAATTTAACCTAAAGCAAATTGACCACTACAGTTTGGTATAAGCCGACAAATAAAAATGTGCACGCCATGCTACAATTGGCGAAAGCAAACAAGAAATAGTACTTTTGATTCAACCGAGCAACCGAGGCGGGTTTAACGCCCGAGCCGATGGGCGAGGGTATCAAAAGAACCTAGAACAGGCAGTGACAAATTCTCACGTGACTCAAACGATGTTTTGCAATACATTTCGGTGAAAAAAATAACAGAACAAAAAGCACTTTAGTCATCAATCAAAATGAAACTATGATTTAATTCGTTTTATACCTACAGTCTAGTACCTATTTACAATCCAAATATTTTTGAAAAACACATTTTTATTTATTAAATACTTCTTAGCTCTAAAAAAGAAACACCTCCAAATTGAGCAGTTGTTTATTCCGTGATGAATGAAATCAACTAATGAGAAAAAAACACGTGTGTGAAAAACATTGCATGTTGAACCTAATTGTAGTGCAATAAGGGCTAGTTTTAGAGGAAGTGTTTTGCAAAAGTGTTTTTTTTATTCGGACGCCCTTTTGTACTGTACTTGTTCTTTTTCACAATATATTTAGGTATATATTAGGTCCTTACATATGAAATTGGCGTTTTTCGTACTGGCCACTTTAATCACGAATTTCTCCTCTTTGGTAAGGAATTCCAAATTCAAATTTGTACAGCTATTTACTCATGTATTTGTGCTTCGATGACCGTCATTCATTTGTTTTTTTTCTTCTGTTTTTTCTGTTTGCGTCACTCATTTTACAAAATGGAAAATTTAAAATATCGCATTATTTACGAGTACGAGTTCCGCCGTGGCACTAGTGCTGCGGAAACGACTCGAAGGGTGAATGATGTGTATGGCGGTCATGTTGCAAAAGAAAACACAGTTCGTTTTTGGTTCCAACGTTTTCGTTCTGGAAATTTCGACCTGCAGAACAAGCCCCGTGGACGGCCTGAGACCCAAGTTGATAATGGAGAATTGAAGGCTATTGTGGAAACGGACCCATCGCAAACCACGTCCGAGTTAGCTGCAGGCTTCGATGTTAGTGATAAAACTGTTTTAATTCACTTGAAGCAAATTGGGAAGATTAAAAAGCTTGAAAGGTGGGTACCTCACGAATTGCCTGAAGCAAACCGGCAAACGCGCGTCGACTGCTGCGTTACATTACTGAACCGGCACAACAATGAAGGTATTTTAAACCGAATCATTACCTGTGATGAAAAATGGATTCTTTACGATAATCGGAAGCGCTCAGCGCAATGGTTGGATCCTGGCCAGCCAGCCAAATCCTGCCCCAAGCGAAAATTAACCCCAAAAAAGTTACTTGTAAGCGTTTGGTGGACTAGTGCCGGTATTGTTCATTACAGTTTTCTCAAATCTGGCCAGACTATTACAGCTGATGTCTATTGTCAGCAATTACAAACCATGATGGAAAAGCTAGCGGCTAAACAACCAAGGCTGGTCAATCGCTCCACGCCACTGCTGCTTCACGACAACGCCAGACCACACACTGCGCAACAGACGGCTACCAAATTAGAAGAGCTTGAATTGGAATGTCTTAGACATCCTCCGTACTCCCCGGACCTTGCTCCAACAGATTACCATTTTTTTCGCAATTTGGATAACTTTTTGCAAGGGAAAAAATTCAACTCCGATGGGGCAGTCCAAATCGCCTTCAAAGATTTTATTGATTCCCGTCCGACTGGTTTTTTTAGTAAAGGGATCAATGAACTACCTATAAGATGGCAAAAGTGCATTGAAAACAATGGTTCATACTTTGATTAATTAAATATATTATATTAAAAAATATTCGACTTTTTGTTCCTTCCATACAAAACGCCAATTACATATGTAAGGACCTAATATATGATATATATATTTAGAGATAGCTATGTGTAACTAATAACACAACCACATTATACCTACTAGTTATGTTTACTTAAGTGCCATTTGCTATGTACGGGACACAAATAAAGACTCAGTGGCTGATAGGTACTGAGAAAGTTCTGACGCAAAAGCACATTTCGCGACTGCGATATGAAACCAAAACCTTGGCAGTGCAGTCGTAGTTACAAATACTAGACAAGCACAAACAAAGTGACGTATAACCAAGGCTCCAGTGAATCTAACAATATAATAATACTCAATAGTCATTGCATTCAGTTTTTTGTGTGAACAAATTATATTTGCATCATGAATCCTTGAGTTTTAACAAGGTGCCGTCAGCCAAACAAAAAACTTGTACGCGTAGGTCGAAGATGAACACAATTAAGTATTGTGATAGGATAGTATAGTATGTAGTTACTAAAGATTGAGTTTTAATCTCCGGATTAACTGTGGAAAAAATATTGCAGTACGAAATTACATAATTATTATCAGCAGTTTACCTTGCTGCTCAGGCTCTCTTCTGAAGAGGGCCACCCTTATAATTAAATAACTATAAATAAATAATTGTCAGACCTACCGAATACACATACATAATTTCATAAAAATCAGTCAAGCCGTTTCGGAGGAGTGTGGTAACTAAAACGAGGTTTTAATATATTAGAAAGAAAGGATATAATCCCATACTATTCTATCAATATTAAATGAACTATATTTGTAACATTTATCGAAATCATTAGATCCGTTTTCGATGAAATAGCAATAGGAGTTTACGGAGCTGCGGAGGTGAAAAATCGATTTAGTTTGGTCTCTCGTAGAAAATTAACATTTGATGACTTGAACAACAAGTTAGTAGCATAGCATCGCAGACTTTAACAACTAAGTTAGCCAACAGACACAACGTAGCTGACTTAGATAGTAGAAGATTGATTGTGGTGACCCGCAGCCCAGCCAGAGGCGAGGAGGTAGCTTAAGTCTGTATGAGTCTGACTGACAGACAGACCCCTACCTGCACTAACCCGAGGGGGGGGGGGGAGAGGACATACATTGAGAAATAACTAATATACAAAAAATGTGATGCTGTAAGTTGATTGCTGATTGCACAAAAGATGGGTGCCAACAGCATCTTAAATGGGTTAACGCTGAACTTAAAGCTTTAGCCACACTAAAAGGCACAACCACACATGGAATATTGTAACATTTGCATCGAAAAAAAAAACAGTATAATAAAACTTTAAGGGATAGGGATAGGGGACGAACGCGCCATCGACGCGCCCCGTCGTCAGCTACCCATTGCTTATGGATCACAGGCCCGCATCTACGGTGGCCGAGAGTCGTCGCCCGACACCCAGTTTAATGTTCTCTCCCTCAAACGTCCGGCCACCTCCTTTGCTAGCATGACTGCTTAAGGAGATGACCGCATCCCATTCCCTCTCGCTCCGGATCATAGACTGAACCAGGGCCGGACGCGAGAGATCCCTGCCGTCGATCACCCAGGCTGGACAGACCGCCACAGTGTGCTCCACTGTGCCCTCCGGGTGATCGACACTCAGTTCGATTCATCCCTGCGGTTCTATATACCCCTTTTAACCCGGTACCTTCAATCGCAAACAAACATTCACAGCTCACTTAATACAGATGCAAACGTTCCGTTGTGTACACAAGGCTTTGACTACTCGACGCAACACACGTAGGAAGGATTATAGTATCTACAATGATCGATTTTCAGTGGAAGTTTTATAAAATGGATAGTCTCTGCTAGCGGCAGACTAAGTTGCATTCTGAGCTTATGAGAAGCACATGATGCGTGACGGTAAACTTTTAGTTTCCAACTTTACTGATTAAGGCGAAAGCGCCATGGTAACTTAATTCTAATTTTGTATTTTTTTTATTTTTAGTTGTTTATTGTGAATGTGAAGACCATGTGGATCATTTCTTTTATTTACTTTGTTTTTTGACGATAGTCTGGCAGTTTGAGTACTATAAGCGACCTACACAAATGTCCTTTTTTTGGTATTGTTCGTCGTGTCGTTGAGCTCCTTGGGTTATGAGTTGAGCTACACGATAACTGACAAATGCTTGCACTGACTGGACAGGTCCACTCAATCTGTGTGGTGCTTTCTTAAAAAGACCATTTCAGACACTATCTGCATGGTCCTCATGTAAGTTGACCAAGATTATTTTGTCTGGACCTTAAAAGAGACTATGACCTCTGAGTTTGTTTCGGCTGTTTCTTCTCAGAGTAGTCGGGTACGAAACACCGGCCTCATTTAGTTTAAAAAAAATGACGTGTAAAAGTGTTTGTGAAAACCTACTTGCAAAATAAACATCATTTATCATAATAATATAGTAAAATTCTTACTAATATTATAAAAGCGAAAGTGAATTTGTTTGTTACCTCTTCACGCCTTAATGGCTAAACCGATTGAGATGAATTTTCGTTTCGATAGTTGGGACCCAGGAGACGGACATAGGCTATATTTTTTTTTTGTGGGGTATGAGGGAGAAAGAGGGAAGAAAAGGGAAAACTTAGCTTTGCTATTAAAAATCAATAAAGGCGCAAGGGTAAAAACTGCAGGTAACCTGCTACATGCACTTTTTACCCTTGCGCCTTATTGATTGACCTGCAAATCAGGAAATGGGAACTGTGGTACCCCGAATTTAACACGAGCAAAGCCGCGAGCAAAAGCTAGTCATTACGTTATTACGATTCGTCGACTTGTTTTCGCAATATTGTTGTCACCTTATTGAATTTTGAAAACTGTTATG
Source organism: Ochropleura plecta (assembly GCA_905475445.1). Classification (NCBI taxonomy): domain Eukaryota; kingdom Metazoa; phylum Arthropoda; class Insecta; order Lepidoptera; family Noctuidae; genus Ochropleura; species Ochropleura plecta. Next base: position 6,934,252 of record FR997735.1, read on the forward strand.
TCTATAATAATACTCACGAATTAGATAGATCGTTTTTTTGCGAAATATAAAAAAAACATCAAATAACTTCCCCCTATCTGGGCGGAGCGGCGGTGAGTGTCATACTTGTACTGACTAAAACCCATGTTTCCTTCTATTGTCCTTTTTGTTCCGGGGCCACAGTATGTGTAGTGCATCTTTTCTCGACGTTTTATAAGTGCCCATGTAGGCCTATGTGAAATAAAAATATTTTGATTTGATTTGATTTGATTTGACAGTATCTCTTTCGAACAACCCGCAACCCCGGCAGGAATACAGATCGATTTCCGTAAGAATTATTGAAACGGCCCACGGATTTGGTCTTAAGAAATCACAAAAAAATCAAACATACCTACATTTTAAATAGGCTGATTAACATAATTACCCATTCGGGTAAAAACAATCAAAATATCTGTTCATTTATACTGACTTTTATGGAAAAAAAATGTTATGAACACGTGGTAAAGGAATTCTACCCTGGATACCTATATTCATTTCTTCACGTTATATTGTAAACTTGCTTTTGCCCGTGGCTTCGCTCGCGTAAAATCGGGGTAACACAGTTCCCTTTCTGATTTGCAGGTACCTGCTACCTGTAGTTTTTCCCTAGCGCCTTATTTATTGTAATAGCAAAGCTAAGTTTTCCCTTTTTTTCCCTCTTTCACCCTCATTGCTCACTTTAAAAAAAATAGTCTATATACGTATCCAGGGTCCCAACTATCTCTGTACCAAAATTCATCGAAATCGGATAAGCTATATAAGCTTGAAAACGTAACAAACAAACAAACTCAATTTCGCTTTTATTATATCAAAGTAAGGATAAGGATTGATTGTGACATTATTTGTTTACATTTGTATAAAACTGACATCTTCATAGGAATATTTTAAAAGAAATCTAAAAATACTTAAGGTCACGCTCATAATTTCCTAGAACCGATGACCGACAACAATCGATCAAGTTCACACAATGGACGATGTAAAACCAAACAAACGAGTTCTACAGTCAAGACCGAACCGTCGCCGGCATTTTGTAACCGGACATTCAATAAGCAGTATTTATCAAATGATGGCTTACTTGTTATGAGATTATTGAGTCAATGCTATCATCATTTGAGCTTCGCTTGCTTAAATCGGCTTGTGAATGAGTGACCATTCATTGAATAATAATATCCAGCTACTTTTTCGTCATTTGACCTCCGCTGTCAATAGCCAGTTACCGATATAGTTCGGTCAAATTAACCCGAAAGATAGTGGTGTAATTATCAAAATTCCTACATACCAAAATTCTGACAACCAGTCTTACCAAGAGATATTGCCTAGTAACTGAATAGTGGAAGTTAAATGTAGACAATCGCTCCATGTAAAATCATGGTATCCGGCAGAATCCGGTTACACTGGAAGCGAACTCACTCCGGCTCATTTAAACTAGCTAGTAAGACAACAGAAGATATAAATAACATAAGTGTTACACTCACTAACACCAAGGTACCTTCTTGCTCTCAAATAATTGAATTTAAAAAAGGGGCTAAGCAGAATTCCTTGAAATTATTCCATCAAAATATTCAAGGTTTCTCTTCGAAACAACTAGAGATTGAATTGTTTTTAGAAAAAACCAAGTTTGATATTGTATGTTTTACCGAACATTGGCTAAAAGATCATGAAATGTTAATTAACTTTGAGAATTTAGTGTAGGCAGTTCCTTTAACCGCAAATCTAAGATGCGTGGGGGTCACTTATCTTAATTAAAAATGGCATTAAATTTAAAACTCGTAATGATATAATTGATCTTTCGGTTGAACATAATATTGAAATGTCTTGTGTTGAGCTAGATAAGCATGTCATAGTGTGCGTTTACAGACCCCCAAATTATCAAAACTACTCTGTATTTGAGTCAGTAATGGAAGATGCTTTAGCAAAACTTGCAAAAGGTAATAAATTACTAGTTATCTGTGGTGACTTTAATATTAATAAGTATTTTAGATATAAATTCAAATAGCAGTAGATTCTTACATCTTTTTAAATCATTTAATATGATAAATGTCTTTTCGAAGCCTACCCGAATTACTACAGACACTGCTACATGTATTGATAATGTCTTTTGTTGCTGCGACTACTTAAATAAAGCCATTGTAAATTACCTTCCATCTGATCACAGCGGTCAAACCGTCGTTTTCGAGTCTTACACACCGTCACAAAAAACCCAGATAAAATTTAGACAAATAACACCCAGCAATTTAAATAAATTTAATAATAATTAAATTAGTAATTTAAGCACTCCGGGATTTAATATTGAAAATGTAAATCAATTTTATGAGGAATTCTTTTCGGTTGTCTACACAGAGTTCAATGATACGTTAAAAATAAAAACTAAATCTATTAGCCCAAAGTTTATGTTTAGTGATTGGGCAACTAAGGGTATAAGAAAAAGTAGGGAACGATTGTTTGAGCTTTACGGCCTTAAGCCTTACTTCAACTCAGAAACTTTCAATCACTATGTTGCAACTTACTCAAAAATTTTTAAAAACACCTACAAATTAGCTAAATCTTTATTCATTAGCAACAAGATTAAATCCGCCGATAATAAAATTAAGACGGTTTGGAAAATCATTAATAGTGAAACTAACAGAAACAAAAAATGTAATAATGAGATCACACTAGAGTCTTCGCGTGGTCTTTTAACCACTAAAAACGAAGTTGCTCAAGAATTTGTAGATTTCTTTACTAGTATCCCACTTAAAACTACTGAAACATTAAATTCTTCACCCTTGCTTTCCATTGATTTATTAAGAGCAAATGTTTCACCATGTCCAGTTGAGTTTCAATTTAAGCATATTAACCCCACTGCAGTCATTAAAGCTTTCAAGCAAATCAAAATCAAATTAACCGAAGATCTTTGGGGAATGTCTATTAAAGTTTGTCAAGCTATTATTGAGACAATAGCACCGTACTTAGCCATAATATTCAATTTGTGTGTGGACCAAGGAGTTTTTCCGGACCTTATGAAATACAGTAAAGTTATACCCCTTTTCAAATCTGGGGATAGTAAAGACACCAATAACTATAGACCCGTATCCGTTTTGCCGGTTTTCAGCAAGGTGTTTGAAAAGGTAATGCTTAATCAAATGCTCAACCACTTTAACACCAATAAGATCTTACATGAAAAACAGTATGGTTTCACCAAAGGACGTTGTACGACTGACGCTGGTGTTACCTTGTTAAAACACATATTTACTGCGTGGGAAGAGGCACAGGATGCCATAGGAATCTTTTGTGACCTTTCAAAAGCGTTTGATTGTGTTAGCCACGAAACCCTACTCTTGAAACTTGAACATTACGGCCTAGGAAAACTTGCGCTTAGTTTAGTAAAATCATATTTAAATGATAGACAGCAGCAAGTGCAAATAAATGGTGTCAATTCAATGGGTTTAAATGTAAAGATGGGTGTACCACAAGGATCGATATTAGGTCCCTTCCTCTTTTTAGTATATATTAATGATCTACCCCATTTATTTAAAAACCAACCACAAATGGTGTTGTTTGCTGACGATACTTCTTTAATATTTAAGATAAATAGACGTGCCACAAATCTAGACGACTTAAATAACGCCCTATTACAGGTAAATGATTGGTTCACCGCCAATAATTTGGTATTAAATGGGAAAAAAACGAAGTGCATAAGATTTGCTCTGCCAAACGTCAAAAGTAGTGATTGTGACATAGTATTGAATCAAGAGAGACTAGAATTCGTCAATAAAACTGTTTTCCTGGGGATAACGCTCGATTCAAGGCTACAATGGGGTCCGCATATAACATCTCTTGCAGGACGGCTTAGTTCAGCAGCATATGCTGTCAGAAAAATCCGTCAGTTTACTGATGTAGATACCGCGAGGCTAGTCTATTTTAGTTATTTTCATAGTATAATGTCATACGGTATTTTACTTTGGGGACGGGCTGCAGACATCGAGTCTGTATTTATTCTGCAGAAAAGAGCCATTAGAGCCATTTATAATCTACGTAGGCGAGATTCTCTAAGAGAACAGTTTAAGGAAATTAACATCATGACAGTACCTTGTCAATATATCTATGAAAACATCATGTACGTCAGAAAAAATTTGCATCTATTTGGTAAACGAGGTGATAGACACAAGTATAATACTAGAAATAGGGACCAATTGGTTCAGCCGGGTTTCAGGTTAGCTAAAGTAGACTCATCTTTCATGGGGTACTGTTTCAAATGCTACAATAAAATACCTCCCCACATTCTTCAACTGAATGAAACGAAATTTAAATCTTGTATTAAACGCACACTATGTAGGCAAGCATATTATAAGTTGGGGGATTATATTGATGATAAAAATGCTTGGCTCAATGCTGGTCCTGCTCCTCAAGCTTAGGGGTAAACTCATTGATAAGTATCCGAAGCTATAGTGGAAGCTGCAGAAGATTGTAAGACTATCTTTGCAATGTATAGAATCAATTCTCTAGTATTGTATAATTATTAAGCCCATATGTGAGTGCTATGTATTATCATTGACTTGACGAAGCCCTGGTGGTTAATAGTGTCATGCTCACTTAAATGTCTCGCTGATAGTGGCGGGTGTGTCGGGTCATTTAGCTCCCTTCAAAATGGTCGAGCTGAATGGGGCTGATCCATACGTCATGTTCGTGAACGGGCGCTGTCAGTTGGGACTGGTCATTTTTTAACTACCACGGTCATTTTTTTTTAACTTATTTAGATTTTAAATTGAATTTTGCTTTTTATTTACTCTGGACGCTCTTACTGTGCACGTCTTTCTACATCGTTCTCACATATTTGTATAATCTTAACACGAATGATGTAAATACGATTTTGTAAAAATATTATAATTTAAAAGAGTGTCCATGGAGTTTCTTGCCCATTCTTCTCCATAGAGATCAACGCTTTGGAATGGGCAACTACAGTACTTTCACAAGTTATTATGCCTTGTGACCGGGATTGTAGCAGCATCATTTTTTTTTTCTTGTTTTTTTTGACATTCAAAAGTGCCTGTAATGGTCTAATTGAAATAAATGCTTTGAGTTTGAGCTAACCTCAAGCAAGCCCGCTGATAGTGTCTAAAATAACCCATCTTTTAAATTATTACAAATTAAAACGAGTACAGTAATTACTACTACATTCATTTATTCATTCACGACAGCCTAATGCAGCAGAAACAGGTTTTCCAGGATTATTTTCAAGGAAGAAAGAAAACACATGCCACAAGTGCAATAAAGTAAATTATGAAAAATACTATTGTGACAGTGTTTTTGGAACATACAAGGTAAAGAAAGAACATAAAAGAAAGAACATGGGCGGGTTTTAGTACCAGTGCCTAAGAGGGAAGGGTCATTATTTTGATAATTTCACACCAGACAATTAGAATAAGACAATTTATAATTTTAAAGTCTCTGAGATTTACATAAATAAACACAAATACAGACACTGTTTTTGAAATGTCGTAGTAAATTGCTGTTTTATAAGATTTCAAAATAACACGGAACACGAAAAGTTGAAGAAGTCATTTAAATAATTATTTATGACCTTAATGATATCGTTGTGTAAAATAAAAATACAGACAGAAGATTAAGAGACAAAAACATAGACTTTTATTGTTCTCGTCATACTATTGCTTTTCCTGTTTACATAAACTTATTTGATTCACTATGGGTTCTGCAGATTAGAATTAAATATAGTTTTATAAAGTGCTCCTACTCGTACACTCTAAAATACTTAATTATTTCTTATATTTATTAGTCATGGTTTTTTGTTGCGGATGGAAAATCATCAAGTAACTTCCCCCGCTCTGGGCGGACCAGGAAGAAGTGCCAGATTTTTACTGATTTTAGTCATTCTTTTTATAATTTACCCACCTAAGTTCCTTTTTTTGGGTATATTTGTAGGCACAGATTCAATTGATACAGATTACAATGAAAAAAATAATTGTTTAGGTTTTTGTCGACAGTTATTTTGTTATAAATCATAGGTTGATTTATAACAAAATAACTGTCGACAAATACGATACGAACGACACAATGAAAACTTCCTGCTTTTTTTAAGTCAGCTAAAAATATTTTGCTCTTGATAAAAAAAATTACTGATGACTAATTAGGTATAGGTATAATAGAAGTATGTAAATGACTTTAAAAAAAACCCACGGGAAGTATCGATCCATAACTCGTATGGTAAAAATAGTCAATTGCATCAAATCAAATCAAATCAAAATCATTTAAGTATTTCAAGTAGGCCAGTTACAGGCACTTTTGAACTGTCGAAACATTGACAACAATATAAATGAAGCTACAGTCCCAGTCACAAGGCATAATAACTGTGAAAGTACTGTAGTAGCCCATTTCAAAGCGTAGATCTCTATGGAGAAGAATGGGCAAGAAACTCCATGGACACTCTTTTAAATCAGAATATTGTTACAAACATTGGTTACATCATTCGTGTTAATATGGTAAACTACGTGAGAACGATGTAGCAAGACGTGCACATTAAAAGTGTCCATAGTAAAAGAAAAAAAAAATCAAAAATACAAAACTAATTTAAAAAAAAGCTGTGGCAATTGAGAGATGACCAGTCACAACTGACAGGCGCCCGTTCACGAACATAACGCATAGATCAGCACCATTCAACTTAACCATTTTGAAGGGAACTAAATGATCCGACACATGCGGCACCATTAGCGAGAAATTTGAGTGAGCATGACATCAAAGTATGACATGCTATCAACCGCCAGAGCAAATTAGTCAAGAAAAGACGTAGGTTTCCATTGAATGATAGCTTTACTTTACTTTTGATCAGCTTTTTTTTTGTAGTACATAGTACTCACACAATTTGGGCTATGCGATTATAATATAATGCTAAGAAATTGAATCTATACAATGCAAAGATAGTTGTACAATCTTCAGCAGCTCGAACAATACTATTGAATGCTATCAATTTATTCGCCCCTGTTCTTGTGGAGCAGGACCGACATTGAGCCAAGCATTTTTGTCAGTAATATAATCGTCCAACTTAGAATATGCTTGTTTACATAGTGTGCGTTTAATACATTTTTTTTTAATTTCGTCTCACTCAGTTCAAGGATACTTTGTGGAATTTTATTATAGCACCTTAAGGCGCCACCCCGACCAAAACGCCGTGCAAGCCGTTTTTGTACAGTTTTCTAGAGCTATCTACTTGTTATTTAAAACGAACTAAGTAACAAAAAAAATACATTAAATTTCTTTATAATCTTGATTCCATTATTGTAGATTTAGTTTTTATTTTTATTGATTATTTTTATTTGATAGTTTTTATTTTCATTATTTAGTAAATCTCCTTACAACAAAGCCCCACAAATGACAAAAAATATCAATAACATGCATCTCCTCGTAAAGTAAACATTGTTTAATTTTGCTACTGACACTAATGGATACACAATACGGTATTACACCCATTTTTAAAAAGTATCTCATTTTGATCCTAGGGTCCTAGTAAAACACCAAAAAAAAAACAAAAAAAATATTCAATCGATAAGTGCCATAAAATTGCATTTCAATTTTACAATTTTTATTTTCGCGCGTAAAATCACAAAAACGCTTGACGCCATGTTACTCTGTGGTCATGACGTTAGTTGGTCATGTAAACAAATGCGCTGTTATTAGTATTTCTGTTTAGTTGTATATTTCACTATAATTTAAAAATGAAAAATGTACTGACTTCTTTTACGAAACCGTCTTCCATGATATTATTACTATTATTTCAATAAAAATTAAAATGTAAAGTTTTTTAATACAAAAATAACAGACGTTGCTCAGTTGACAGTTGTCACTTTTTGTTCACAACATGACCGTATGACGTAATAATCATGGCGGACACTGTTTCGCTTAGTAAAACAACAGACTAAAAAAGTGAAAACTTTGAAATCAATTTTAAAATTCATTTAGTTATTTTATTAACTAAATCTAACATTTTCCGACTGCTTATTGCCTAAGCTATCTGAATTGTATATTTTTAGAATTTCTTTCATATAGAGTAAAATACCCTATTCTATAATGAACATTTTGGTAAAAACATTTTTTCCAAAAACCCAATACTTAATTTTATATAGATGTTATTCCAAAAAATAGGCATTTTTCACTACTGCTCTCACTCACTCACTCCTGCGCGGCAAAGAGGAAAGCGAATGCTCAAGGTTATTTGCGTAGGGTACGGCCTTAAACAGTACCCCATGAAAGATTTGTCTACTTTAGCGACATCATACATCATAGTACATTTTGAATTTTTGTTATTGCGTATGAAGCGAAATTAGCACTCGAGCCGTTAGGTGAGGGTGTGATGGAGCCGAGAACAGTAGTAAAATTGTTATGGGAATCGAACGACGTTTTTCCTTAAGGAGAATTAAATAACAAAACGAAAGAATTTTTGCCAGTGACCAAGATTTAATTTGTTTTTTTTTATCCGCAATTCGTCCGCAGGCTACATGAGAAAGAAAGGTATGACGCCGCTAAACAGCCTAACGTTAAAAATAAGTAATTCAAATATTTCTGAATTTTGTACTCAAATATAGTACTTATGTCAATTTGTTGTAAGTAATAAGCAAATTATTTTATAAATGATCATGTTTATTGGTGATATTTTGTTGATAAATACAATTAAAATTTGATTAAATATGAAGACTTTAAAAACATGCACAACTTGGTTTAAAAAAACCCGTTTTGAACCGGTGTTTATTATTAACTGTGATGAAATCAGAAAACAATTAAAGTCCTCTTGCGAAAAATGTAAAAAAAATGTGTGTAAAATACATTGCATCCTATTCGTAGTAGAATAAGAACCAGTTTTTGAGGAAGTGTATTCAATTAATCGAATCAATTATATGACCACTACCAGTCAATATGATTTCTCTCTCAAAATACGCTAGCAATTCATAATATTTCAGTGTCTGTTTCATATGTTTGATAACAGAGAGATATAAATCATAGCATAATTTCATCGCAAAGTAGTTGAGGTAAGTCAAATCTTAAAGAAGTAAAACATTATTTTTAATACACTTTCTCGAAAACAGACTCTTATACTAGTACGATTAGGTTCAACATCAATGTATTTCACACTCATTTTAATTAACCCAACTTGTGTTCTAATGCCAGTTTTCCACAGATAACAATAACCAATTGTTTAATTCCAATAGGCGGTGGTGATTGTTTTTATTTTTTAATCTCAGCAAAGAGCCGCATTTTAAGGCCTTTATAACGAATTTAATAATATTTTGTAATAATAATTAATAGTTCTCACCTATAAATTTTGCCTCGGCTGCAATGACAACATTCCCCCACTTGCATCAAAATATACCATTATTTTGACCTAAACGTCAAGTTTTCATAAACATTCTTCACAGGTGCTCAACATAGATCAATTCTCTGGCATGTCTCATAAACTTGTTACTAAAATCCGGTTCTCACATCCCGTTGAACCCTAAAAAGGATGAGTACGTACAAAAAAGGTTTAAACTACGGCTTTATAGTGACGTGTTCCCGAGCCGTTCCGACCGATCGCACGCGCACACAGCGCGGCGCGCGCGCTTCTCACGAACCAACAATTTCTTCGCAAAATTAATTAAAAAATAAAATAGCACGTTCGGATTCTAGGAATATTTTTTTTTTCATTACGTATTTGCCGTGTTTTTACGTTTAGTGAGTGCTGTGCCTGCCAGTCTGATAATCTCTGATTCGAGTGAAATTTTATTGTATGTGATTGATACCTACTTGGCCTTCATGGTTACAATATATATTTTTTTGGTTTCGTCGTGCTTGTGGCGTGTGTAATAGTCGAGCTGGTGGATTTGTAAATACAGGTGTGTATCATTAACTTCGTTTGATTTTACGCGCGTGAACATAATGAGGTGTAAGAATTTGTTATACTTAGTTATAAAATTATTCATTCGTTATGCAAAATTGAGATGCCGGAATAACATGATATTTTTTAGAAGCGTTAACCGAGATTTTTATCTGTAGATAATTTCTAACTATAAAATATAGTAGTGACTTAGATATAACGTCAGTAATTCTATTATATTGCTTTTGACCACAACCAAATTATTGTGCAAACTTTAGTTATTTCACCTTCAGTTACTAAGTTGCGCTTGAGTTAGATAATTTAGAAATGAAATGCGCTGAAAAACACACGTATTCGATAGTTATTGATTTCAATAATTAGATATCGACGATTTAATATTTTACAGTGTAGAATGTGTTGTTCAAAAATGGAAAATGTTTGTTAACGTAAAAACTGATACCTACTCAAACTATTTATCTGAATAAAATAATTTTGTAATTTTTTGGGTGCGAACTTGTTTCTATAACCTCTTTCAATTAAATGAAAAGGTGAAATGTGAATGTACGTACTCTTCTGTCTAATCCATCGAGATGTACAGGCGTGATATTATGATTTTTTCAAATAACTGTTTGTAATAGAAATACATAGTATTTACAGGACTCGTAAAGCAAAAAAAAGCAACTGTGATTTGTAGATCTTTGACAGACGTTACGACTGTACTATAAGTCAGAATTCTGAAAGTTTGACAACCAGTCTTACCAAGGGGTACCTTTGTTTTTTGTTGTCGGGGGGAAACCATCTTTGGGAACAAGACCGGACAGTGTGGGACTTTTACCGCACTAAAACCACCCCGATGATCACCATCTGCACATGAGAGGAGGCCCCGTTTCCTCTTAATAGACCTGTCCGGAGCCCCCTCTGTGCAACGCCTGTTAAGGCACATCCCTGGGGCGACTAAACATAAGCCACCCCTGAGCCTCGCTGTGCATGTATGCACGACAGCACGTGACCACGGTGCTGCCGGTCATCTCTGAGGTCTCTCACTGAACGCTCAGAGTCCCTACTCTGACTAAGGGGTACCTATCCATCGTGTTATCCTATAAATAGGATATGGTGGTATAAGCAGTTGCTCAAAATACTGGTATTCATCTGTATTCGGTTAGACTAGAAGCCAACTCCAGCATAGTTGAAAAACGGCTAAGAAAATGAATGATAAATTACCATATTTAAAAAAATAAAAATAGTACCAATCTGCATGGGTGTCTCTTTTTCTTTCAATTAGACCTTACTAATCAATTGTACGCCGATTAAAATCTAAGTAGTTATTAAACCTACTGCAATGCAGACATCACCACAGGTCAGCTAAATCTATAATTACAAGCTTTTTCCTGCAGCATCGCTCGTGTAACTAACTCTAAGAAATAATTAAAATTAATTCCATGTTCTGTTTGACAAAGGATCCCAACTCGTAAACGTTGACTAAATTATATGAGATGGAAAACAGTTTTATCTTATAGTTCTTGTTCTGATATCCATGCTTATGTCTTAAACAGGTAAACTTTGTAAGTTCGCATGTAGTGGGTATCTACAGAACTACTGGTTCGCTTCAGAAAATCGTTTCAGTAATGTGAAGCAAAGTAATCCTCAAATGACATAGTGATAGCCTAGAGGTGTGACCATCGGCCTAACAAGCCATAGGACCCAAGTTTGAACCTAAGACACGCACCTGTGATATTTAGGTCACTGAGTTCAGTGAGGAAAACATCGTGAGGAAATCAGCATGCCTGAAAGATGTTTCTCACGGCATGTTGGCCAAATCAGAAGCCCATAGAAACTCTGAGACCAGTTTAGTCACTAACCATACGATGAAGAAAGAAATATAGTATTTGCCTGCGGCTTCGCTCGCATCCAGCCCCATTTTAGGGTAATTGGAAATTAGAAAGACACAAAAAATAGCCTATGTCACTACTAAATCCCTTCAACTATCTCCACTTAAAAAATCACGTCAATTCGTTGTTCCGTTTTGCCGTAAAAGACGGACAAACAAACAGACACACACATACCCTTTCCCATTTGTAATATTAGTATGGATATATAAAACGTTTGCGAGCGAAAATTTCAACGGACTTATGGGTCAGAGTAACCTCAAAGTGGCACAATTGTTGCGTACTGTAGACGTACACCTCTGTTTAACCCTGCGGAGATTAGAGGCTTGATGTTATGGTTAAGTAATAAGTATAACTAATACGTTCAACAAACGTATTGACGGCACAGTTGGCGCAGTGGTTGAGCGATCGACTGCTGCGCTGCGTGTCGCGCGCAGATTCGATCCCCGCATGAAACAAGCATTTGTATGACCTGCAGATAGTTGTTTCGGGTGTGGCTGTTTGCGTATGTGAATTTAAATGTTGATGCACGATACAGGAGAAATTCCTAGCGTGGGGCAACGTTTTTATAAAAAAAAGTTAAACTGACAATCCCAAAATAGTTGGCCAGACACGTTCTTAGATACCAATTAATAGCTGTAAAACGAGTTTGTATTGAGTTGATAAGCGGATGGACACGATGATGCTACGTAGGGGTCTATTCTGCTAACAATACAACTAAAATATGATACCAGGAAATACTTGATACCAATGACTAGTGGTAAGATAGCCTTAACTGAGCCGAAAGCCATCATAATGTGTACCTTATGTATAACTAGTTTCCACCCGCGACTTCGTTCGCGTAGCATAGTTAATTTAGGCTAACGCTAACTTTAACAGCGTGATGATCGAAAAAAAATATCTTTCTCTCCCCTTTTCTTCCCTTTTTCTCCCCCTTATCTCACTTATTTTTTTTAAATGAGAAATTAGCCTATGTCCGTCTCCAGAATCCCAACTATCTCTGTACAAAAATTCATCAAAATCGGTTGGGCCTTTTAGGCTGTAAGATGTAACAAACAAACAAACTCACTTTCGCTTTTATAACATTAAGTAAGCATCTGGTTCTTTAAACCTGGGGTTGTGTTGCTGGGGAGTTTGTTCCGCCACGCTGCATTTTATTGAGTTCCCCAAATATACACAAAATAGTTGTCTTGTGTAAACTTGGTTAGAGGGACGTTGTAAACAAAAATAACTTGGGTAGTAGTACGTTGTAAAAAATGACAAAAAAAAATTATTTGTCGCTAACTGCGATGAGCAGCACTAAAAAAAAAGCAAACAAAGCATCACAAATATTTATAATATACATACGGAACAAAAAAAAATAGCTTGCACGCCGTGACTGCAACAAGTAGGTCATCAGTCAGCATGATGGAGCCCACAATATAACACAATTGGTTTTCTGTCAAGTAAAAGAAATTAAAGTCAAGTAATATACCTAGGCTGTGTCGACGGCGCGTTATTGTTCCTCGCGCGCCTCAAAGAGATGTCAGCAAAGCAGAGGGGTCTCCCAGGGCCGCCGCCTGCCGGGGTTGCGGGTTGTTCGAAAGAGATAGCGCGGCCCCGGAACGTAAAGGGCAATAGAAGGAACATGGGTGGGTTTTAATCAGTACAAGTCCACCCAGAGCTGGGAAGTTATTTGATGATTTCCCATCCGCAAAAAAAACAGTAATAAATCTAACTTAATTTTTTAAACAAACTGAGATCAGAACTATTTTAAATTCAACAAACATATATTTCTTGATAGAAAATTAAATTTCGAACAAGGACAACCACAAGAAAATATTATTCTCGATTCTGAGTAGATAAGATAAAAGCTAGTTAAGTTTTTATGTGGCTTTCCTGAGAATCTAGTCTGAGCCAAAAGGCCAAGGTCTTCGTCCGAAGTATTTGATAAGTCTGTTGACTATGAGACTATATTTGTTTAAACATAATTATTACTTTTCAAGTGGTTTTCCTCTAGTACAAGTATGACGAATTTCTTGGGTTTCTCCATAATCGTGGATGTCGTCGAATGTTTGATTTTCGTTCTATAACAAATGACGACATATTTGTCTCCAATTCTCATCTGCCTGACCGATTTTTAAACGACTTCAAACAAGGAGGAAGACACTAAAAAGACGGAAAACTGACCGACTTCCGGAAGTAAATTCAATTTCCGTCTTTTTAATGTTGTTTTGGAAGCCGGTTTTTGTTGATTTTTTTTCGTGAATTATGATGTGCATCAGAAAGGTCAGATGCGTAGTACTTGCAAATGACGTTAGTAGATGACCAGATGAATAACGCGGAGTCTTGGGAGGCCGTGGAGACTTAAGCGGCGTCGGCTGGCTTCCTACAGTTTCTACCTACCCCATTGTAATGGCGTGAATTGTTAACTGTTACCTTAAAAATAACTATACTATACTTGAATTGTGGCTGGTATATTAGGTATAACTGTGCCTAACCTTTCGGGGATTACCTACAGGCGTGATATGCAACTTGAATTTTGAGGATGGCTGCTATGCTGCGTGTCGCGGGTTCTATATAGCGGGCACGGAACAAATATTTGTGTGAGCGACACGTAGTTGTTCCGGGTCTGGCTGTTTGTGTATGTTTTGTATTTTGTTTTCTTTTTTTGTCTGATGATGTGTGCACTTGTGATACGTGCCAAATAATTGTATTTTCTTTCATTTTATGTGAGTTTAAATGTTTGTAAAAGTACCCACGATACAGGAGAAATTCCTAGGGAAGTGAAAAGATAAAAAAAATTAACCATCTCCGAAGCAGTTTTTAAATGGAGTGTCAAAGACTGGACGGACAAATTAAAAACAAAGCTACGAAGTCAAAGAGGTAATTACTTCTAAATCCTAACTAAGTTTAGACTCCATACAAGTCGTATTAGAGCTGGCGGTGATTAATGGAACAACAAACGAGGCTCTGTTTAATTTGTCTTGTCTGTGAACCTTTGGAGCAGCACGGTATCAAATGTGAAAAGCTACTGGATATTCTGACTGTGTTGCGATGTACTTCGGCCGTCCATTGTGGTTATTCCACCTAATTATCCAAACTCGCTAGAATTCTGTAGATTTGTAAATAGAACAAATGTCTAAAACCACATCTGTACCTATGCGGAATAGTCTTTAAATAATGGATGGAAAAGACAAACCACCAAATTATTTTTACTTCCTTGGTTCCGATTTTATGTCCAATTCACACCCTTTGGCATTAAAAAGCTGAAAGTAAAGTTACTTTTAAAAGAAAAGTTTGTAACCACTATTCAGGTCCGTCTACCAATTAAGTCATAGTAATTACTGTTAAATTTCTCGTTATCATTTATTTTTTTAAATGTATTTATTAGTTTTTTCATATCTAGGTGTATGTGTATTAGTATCTGTATAAGAATATACGTTTTCGAAAGCAAATAGTTTTTATAGAATTTTTGTACCCTATCATAATGTTGTCGTATTTTACACAAATGTTGACCGGTAGAGAATGCCTTATGGCATTAAGTCCGCCTATGTGCCACGATTGTACATGAAGTTTAAATAAATAAATAAATCGCTAAAATCGGACCAGTAATCACAAGGAAAACGGTGTGGTGAAATACGTGGGGCACGTATTTCACCACACCGTTTCCTTCCTTCAAAAGTCGGTTAAAAACAATTTATATTTTACTTATAAAAAAGCCTTGAACGACTAAGATCACATAGCATGTTAGTAGATAGGTAATAATTATAAGGTTCAATATTTTGACATATAAATTGGAGTTGACTGGAACAATTAATCATGCAATAGTAGCCGAGTCACGGTCACATCGTACATTTCTTATATTAGGCTGAAAGACACTGCTATGGTCAGTATACTTACTCACGAAGTTGATGACAAGTATTTATTTATTTTATTTGGCTCTTCAACAATAAGTACACTACAATATCCTAGTAGACATTTCAATCTTAAGTGTTTAGATTTAAGATTGAAATTTCTACCCCGTCATTTATAGAGGAGCACTACACGCACTATATCAAACGCCTTAACAGCTAGTTTAATAACAAAAAAGAATAATATTATAACTGAACTAGCTGGCGCCCGCGGCTTAGCCCGAGTGATTTCGAAAAAAAAAATATCCAATGTGTTATTCCAGACTATAGCCTTCCTCTGTACCAAATTTCATCAAAATCGGTTTAGCCGTTTTGACGGAAAAGAGTAACAAACATCCATCCATCCATCCTCACAAACATGTGCGAACTGGTGCGAATTTCAGGGGACCTTAGGGGCCATCCAAAAAGTACGTCACATGTAAAGGGGGGGGGAGGGGGTCGACGAAATGTGACATGGTGTGACAAGGGGTGGGGGGGGGCTCCTAGTTTTGTGACATCACATTTCAAATTTAATAAATTGAATCGCGAAATTTGAAATATAAAATTATTTTTTAGTTTTCTCTATAAATTAGGTATTTTTAGATGTAAAATTGCAAATTTGTGACGTCACACTAGGGAGGAGGGGTGTCTCACAAATGTGACCACCTGTGACAAGGAGGGGGGAGGGGTCTAAAAATCATGAAATTCGTGTTACGTACTTTATGGATGGCCCCTTAGGGTACTGACCCTAACGCCTGTATTCCCCAAAGCGTTTGGCAGAACTGTACTAGTAGGTAGTAAACGCTTAATTCGACAATTATGTTCAAGTTAGATACTTACAGTAATTTATTAGGAGGTAATTTATTAGAGATTTTGCCGCCTACCGGGAATATACACCCAGACTTAGAGCTCATCGATCATCGAGCGCGTTGCTGGTTGTTCAAAAAAAAATACCGCGGCCCCGGAACACCAAGGGCAAATGAAGGAACATAGATGGGTTTTTGGGATTTAGTCAGCAAACGTCTGACATCCCCCCCCCCCGCTCCATCCGAGCGGAGGAAGTTATTTGATAATTTCCCATCCGTAAAAAAAAAGTCTTCGAACTTCAACTGAAACAATTTGAAAGACAGAGTCGGTAATTAATACGATATTAAGACCTTTTCATGCATTACGGGGAATTTGGTACTTACTCTGAAATTCAGGACAATTAAATCAGTGTTTCGTGATCACGATTGAATGCTACACATTCTGACTTCAGATAATTAATTCCGAGTATCCTTTGACTGTCATAAAGCTAGAATACAGGCATTCAGCTTGTCTAATTTAAGTTGACCCGAAGCTGTTGAGCACATGATTTAGGTTATATACGAATATGTAGGTTCAGTGAGGATGTATGGTTCAAAATTAAATAAAGTTGATAATGGTGGTTTGACGACATGGTTGGCGCAGTGGCTGAGCGATCGACTGCTGCGCTGCGTGTTGCGGGTTCGATCCCCGCACGGAACAAATATTTGTATGGCCTACAAATAGTTGTTCCGGGTCTGGCTGTTTGTGTTTATGAGTTTAAATGTTTGTAAACACACCCACAATACAGGAGAAATTCATAGTGTGGAGCAAAGTTTTTAAAAAACAAAAAATAATGGTGTCGATTCAGTTGTCACAAATTAAACTAAAACTATTCTAAAAACCACTAAAATTTACAATATTCCTGTCACATGACGTTTTATATTTTGACATTGATTAAATTGACACAACTTTACTATCATAGTTTGATAGTTAGTAACTCATTTTAGGGAAAATATCAATCTCACTATTCTAAAATAGATTGTAATTGTAAAAGTGGTTGTCAAACTAAATCGGACTATCTTTTATCGCGACTTAAATGGTCTGGAAAAAAATTTGACGTGTTATTTTAATCTTAGTCTAGTTTAATCCGGTAGTTCATCAGAATCCGTACCTATATCATTTTTTTTTTGTTACTTGTTTGGAATTTGATAAAACTTGTTAGAAATATAGCATATACATCAAAATATCACGTAAGCTACTATAATCTTCTTAATAAATTCTTCTTCTTCTTCTTTATTATATGTAAAGTAAAAATAACGTTTGCAAAACCACGGACATAGCTGCAATCACTAATAATATTATAAGTGTTTGGAGGAGGCTTATATTCGGATGGGAAATTATCAAATAACTTCTCCAGGGAACGCCCGCAGCCGGAGCACCGAAGCGGTAGGGAGTGTCAGACTTTTACTGACTAAAACCCATTCATATTCCTTCTTTTGCCTTTGTGTTCCGGGGCCGCGTCTTCTCCGAGCTATCCTAAACCCCGGCAAGCAGTGGCCTTGACAGCCCCTATGCTTTGCTGACATCTCTTTGAGGTTCGCGTGGAATACGAACGTACCCTTGGGCACCCACGGGCTGTCGTCACTACGGACGATACTCATCGTCAGCAGACCCACGATATGTAGGTACTCTTCAGAACAACTACTACATAATAAAAAGGGTCATATTTTAAACACTCCTGAGGGACAATTTCCAACCATAACGCCATAAAAGCCGCGGGTAACTGTCAGTATATTATTATAAATAAAAAATACCGTATGTCTGTCGGTCTCTCAGTAACACTGAACGGATTCCGGACTTACCATGAATCTAGACTTGACAAATCTTATGTTCAGAAATCTCGTCACTACACTAACAAATTTTCTTGCGTTAAGTTTACTGTTGAAATCACCGTTTCCCATTAATTCTTATCTGTACGTTCTATTGTCTTAAACAAGTAAATAATATATAGTCATATTGGTGTGACTTATAGACTGTTAACAATTATACTCACTCGAGTAAAATACTTATTAGTCCGTACTAGGACTGCACGATACTCCTATCGCTACTTATATCAATCCGGAGGCCGTAGGATGAGCTCGCAATGTATATTTGCGATACGATTGTATCGCAATTATATGTAGATATAAATATAAAAATACTTCTTCGACATATACGTGAAACGAGTATTTTTGATAAAATTATTAATTTATTATTGTTAGTAGGCATCGTATTGTGCTTGTTAATCACTTCTAAGACTCTAGCCGAGTTTTTAATTGTCTGATCATGCAATCTATGACAATGTACGAATCGGTATATTCGACACCACTACTTTTGTATAAATCCGTAACATCTGATCCTGTAAATGTCGATACTGTAAAGTATCAGATACAGGATTGGAGGGTACAGCACTAGTCCAAACCACAGGTAAACGTTCCTGAAGTTAGTTTTTGAAAGTTCGTTAGTCTATGCTCTGTTAGTTACATATTCTCGGATAAAGCGGCATTGATTCTCGCTTCGAACAAATATTTGAGTAACAAGTGGGTATGGTACGATAAAGCTTTATCACTTTTCACAACATTCTCATCTGCCTTGCCAAAAGGAAAAAATGAAAACCTTTTTGGATGTGTGAACCTGTTTGTCTGTCAAGACCCTTTATCTTGGGAACGCCTGGAGGTATCGAGTTGAAATTAAAACCATATAGTTAAAGTCTTTGGTCCCATTGTACTGTGAAAATCAATCCTCCAAGTCTACTCAGTCAAAAGATATGGCCGTTTATGTCGCAAGTTTATACGGGACACTCGGACCGCGAGTCTAACTGGCTTTTGGCCGGTTTTATAAATTACTAGCTTTCGCCCGCGGCTTCGCTCGCGCCCTAAATTCGGTATAACACACCAAGCAGACCTGCAGTTTTTTGCTCTTGCGCCTGATTGATTTGTAATAGCAACGCTAAGTTTTCCCTTTTCTTCCCTCGTTTACCCTCATTTCCCACTTTTTTTTTAATAAAAATTAGCCTATGTCCGTCTCCTGGTTCCCAACTATCTCTGTACCAAAATTCATCAATCGTTTTAGCCATTAAAGCGTGAAGAGGTAACAAACAAACAAACAAACTCACTATTATAATATTAGTAAGGAAGTAAGGATACTGAGACTATGACGCTCCAATATGCCGCCAGACTCCAGAGAGACTTGAGACAACATACAGCTTCAAGGTTCTCAGTCCCATTCATTATTCACATGACTGTAACAACAAGCATTTGTTAATGGAATGATGACATAACGTAATGAATCAATGTTAAAGATCACATTGATTCGATTACGACACTCATCAAAAACGTCACCTTCACAATTTTTTGGGTTCCGTACAATCAGGATGCCAACGCGTGATGACTCCCGCGAGATGAATTCCGGCCACCGTAGACGCGGGTTTGTGGACGGTGAGCAATGGGTAGCTCACCGCCCGTCCGTCTATTGACGACATGCCGGGTCCACGGCGCGTTCGTATTCGACGCGCATCTCAAAGAGATGTCAGCAAACCAGGAGGGCCTGCCGAGGTTGTGGGTTGCTCGAAAGAGAAACCGCGGCCCCGGAACACAAAGGGCAAAAGGGTTTTAGTCAGTAAAGTCTGACAGACCCTCCCGAACCGCTCAGAGCGAGGGTAGTTATTTGAAGATTTCACATCCGAAAGAAAAAACGGTAACCTACGGCTTCGCCTGTATGCCCATTGCTGTCGACCGGTATGTCACAGGGCTTCTTCATGGAGCCCTCTGTAGGTAGAGTCTCAGAGTGTAATAACTAGTGCCGTAATGACAACAAAAAACTTGGGGCTGGGACCCTGGAGACGGACATAGGCTAGTTTTTTTTTTAAAAAGATTGAGATATGAGGGAGAAAGAGGGAAGAAAAGGGAAAACCTAGCATTGCTTTTACAATAAATAAGGTGCAAGGGCAAAAACTACAGGTAGCAGATACCTGTAAATCAGGAAAGGGGAATTGTGTTACCCCGAATGTAACGCGAGCGAAGGCGCGGACAAAAGCTAGTAATTTATATTTTATTTGAGGGAGTCCCCCGGTAAAAGAAAAGTCTTACATGTGTACGGCTGGCTGAAAGGTTAGGTTAAGTATAACAGTGTGGTAGTGTAGAACCCTAATGTGTGAATCTGACTCGCACTTGCCCATTCTAGGGTTCCGTAACTCAAAAGGAATTAAACGGAACCGTTTTTGGATCACATATTTGTCCGTCTGTCTGTCAAGACCCTTTATCTCGGGAACGCGTAAAGGTATCGAGTTGAAATAAAAACCATCCTTACTAATATTATAAAAGTGAGGGTGAGTTTGTTTGTTTCGTCTTTACGCCTAAATAGACAAACCAATGTTGATGAATTTTTGTACAGAGATATTTGTGACCCTGGAGACGGACATAAAAAAATAAGAAAAGGGAGAGAAAAAGGGAAGAAAAGGGGACAGATAGATATTTATTTTTCGTTCATCACGCGGGTTAAAGTTAGCGTTAGACCAAAGTAACTATGCCACGCGGACGAAGTCGCGGGCGGAAGCTAATATACTCATAAGTCTGTGGTCCTTTCGAGCTGTAAAAAATCAACCCTCAGTAAACTCAGTCAAAAGATATGGTCGTCTATTTCGCAACTTTGTACGGAACCTTCGGTGCGCGATTCTGACTAGCATTTGGACAGTTTCATTTTTTATAGTTTGATTACAAACATAACTGGCTATATCCTCGTTCCATTTATTCCCCATTCCAAGAGTTATTAATGTATAAACGGTGCTTCGTTGAATGCGACTACAGATAATGAGGAAGCACTTTTTTATAATTGTTTCGTTTGTTTCGACCTGCTACCTACTACGATCACCGAACCTTCTACTAAAATCTATTTGGAATTATTTATTTACTAGCTTCTGTCCGCAACTTCGTCCGCGTGCGTGGCTAACTTAAATCCGCGTGATGATCTAAAATATCTTTCTCTCCCCTTTTCTTCCCTCTTTCTCCGCCTTTTCTCACTTTTTTTAGCCTATGTCCGTCTTCAGGGTCCCAACTCTCTCTGTGCCAAAATTCATCAAAATCGGTTTGGCCATTTGGCCAAACAAACAAACTCCCTTTTGTTTTTATAATATTAGTAAGGAATAAAACTTTATGCACAAGTAAAATCTGCACAAAGGCGGTAAACTCCGTCTTTGTGCAGATTTTAGGGGTTTTCTACCAGTCTACCTTAGGGTGATGCAGAGACAAATCACAGTCGGTTGACGAGTAAGCATTCTGGTTCTAAGTTACCTCTATTGTTATTACGGTCTTTTCATCAGCACCAGCCTACCGTATTCCACTGCTGGACATTTGTAGGGCATGCACACGGTTCTACAAATACCTTCAAATATAAAGTAAAACCGGGTGCATGCACAGTACTCTCCAATCTTCTTCTCGTCAACTCTCATCCCGCTGTTACGTGCCACCCCACGAGAATCGTAACTGCACCTAGTTTGAGGGTCCTCCTTACACACCATATAATGGCCTTTTACACCCTCTGTCCCAACCGTCAACGGTTCTACGGCTAATATGGCAGGCCCATTACCGTGATCATAAACATCTGCCTAGCCCTTTTCCCAACTATGTTAGGATTCATTTGAAGTCTAACTGCATGCAGCTGAAAACTAGTATTTTAAATGTACCGACTGCCTATCTGACCGCGATAACCCAGTTGGCGATGGGTAATACCTTTCTTGGTAAGGCAGTTAGATTGATAGCTGTAGCTGGTGTGATTTTGGCTAATTAGGGTCCTCAAGACTGTAGTGGCTATTCTTTTTTCATCTGTTCTTCACCATAAGTTTCATCATTGTTTGCGGCATCGGTTGGAGGCACAAGGAGGACCGATCGCCACAAGCTTATGCTCCTATATCCCTCTTAATTCTATCAATAATCAAAACTTTGTGAGCTATATCGACATCTTCGGTTCTCCGCTAGATCACTTCGTTCCTGCCCGACCGAGAATTGGTTTGATTAAATCACTGGCAGTCTGATTCCTCTTGACAACCGCTGACGGGTAAAAAAGAACATCAATCAAGTCATACGCATTGCTCTGGCGTGTGGTAATGCCATAAACGTTTTCAATAAAGAGAGGTGACGTCACAATGTACTTCACTGATAAGAAGGCGCGGGCGCAGCCGCACGGTCACTGCTATGAGATTATTCCACTCTACCTTACTTAGTTATCCTAACATTTTGAAAATACCTTTTTAAAAGCTAGGCATATGGAGGAAATGTTTCTATAAATGGTTATTAAGATTTTTTTTTAAATAAAAAGTATTTTGTTTTTTAAACGTTGCTCCACCATAGGAATTTCTCCTGTATCGTGGATGCATTTACATACACAAACTCACATACACAAACAGCCAGACCCGAAAGAACTATCTGTAAGTTATACAAATATTTGTTCCGTGCGGGGATCGAACCCGCGACACCCAGCACAGCAATCGATCGCCCAGTCACTGCGCCAACCGTGTCGTCAGATTAAAATTGTTATGTCATTATTTATTTTTGGCAGCAATTGTTTACTCGTTACATTTCATATAACGTAGATACATTTCATACATTTCATACTTTAAGATTTAGTTTAATTTAAACACTGTTGATGTCAGCTATTTCAGCCTTTCGTAACATGTTTACTACAGACATTATGGTACGCAAATAAATAAATATTAGTAAATTTACTTAAAAAAACTGTGTAGTGTGGTCTATCAGCTATACCAGTGGAATAAAGTGTTGAATAAATAAATACCTCAAAATTTAATGAGGCAAAATGGAATAATCTGAGGCATGGAACATAAACAGGAGTAGTTTTATAATTAAAAATACTTACTCGTCTGACAAAAGGTTTACTGAATTTATTCATAGCAAGAGCGATGTTAATTGTGGTTGTCACAAATAAATTAACTAAAATGCAAAATGGGGTTGTAATATTTTCATTAGAATTTTCGTTACGTTTCCGTAAACGTAACAAAAATTCTGTACGAGGTTTAGAAATATTAAAATCAAAGAGGGATAACACAGAGCTATACAGCACTTCTAGCAGCACCTATTGCTCGCACTTGAATACGTTCTGCTTTAAGACGTGATGGTATAACCCCATTGATCTGTGAGAGCGGGAAAACATAGAACAAAAAATGTACCAAGTTTGTTATTGTGTTTGTTATTTATAATCTAAGTTTAGCATTTTTTTTTAAACCTTGCCCCATACTAGAAATTTGTCCTGTATCGTGTTTGCATTTACAAACATTTAAACTCACTTTCACAATCAGCCAGACCCGGAACAACTACCTGTAGGTCATACAAATATTTGTTCCGTGCGGGGATCGAACCAGCGAAGCGCGGCGCAGTAATCGATCACTTAGCCACTGCGCCAACCGTGCCGTCATACATGCAACGCCTCCGTGGTCATACCACTTTGCTCACACTTACTCACGTTATAAATGTCAATATTATTGTTACAGGAGCTGAAACATGACGATTCATAGCATGACGGTGACTGACGCGAGGGAAACGACCAAGAAACATTGCTTTAGTGGGTATGTATGTTTTTCTGATTTAACTCTTGTTTATACTGCCTTTATAACGACTTTAAAACTAGTCCTATTTACTTCGTATTAGTGCGAAAACTTGTAAGACCCAGACTAGAAGAAATCTAGCAATTAAAGGTAGTTTGGCCAAAATGTGACCAACCCATGAACCAAAATTAAGAGATGTCAGCAGGGCAGCAGCCAGGGTCACCGCCTGCTGGGGTTGCGGGTTGTTCGAAAGAGATACCGCGGCCCCGGAACGTAAAGGGCAATAGAAGGAACATAGACATTCCTTCTATTGCCCTTTACGGAAATCATCAAATAAAACTGTTACGTATGAGTTTTATTTTATTTTTCCCGTTATATTTTAAGTAATGAACCTTTTGACATCAACCGGGCCGAGCTCCATAGCAGCTACTGTCAAACTCCTGATGGAAAAACCAAATTATATTTTGCAGGACCGACTGACCCTTTGCATCGACCCAGAACTTCGTGTTCAGCAGTCGTGCAAAATATTATTTATACTCGTAAATATACTATGAACTTAAGCAATTCAGTGGAAAGAGAAGGCAGTATTAACTTTTTGGGAAGCTGGGGTTTTTTTGCCGATGGGAAATAATCAAATAACTTCCCCCGCTCTGGGCGGAGCGGGGGGTAGTGGCACACTTGTACCGTCTAAAACCCACCCATGTTCCTTCTATTGCCCTTGATGTTCCGTTATGTTTATGTTTTAGTCACTAAAAGTTTGACTCTCCCTTCGCTCCGCCCCGAGCGGCAGAAGTTATTTGATGACTAGCTTTTGCCCGCGGCTTCGCTCGCGTTAAATTCGGGGTAACGCAGTTCCCCTTGCGCGTTATTGATTTGTAATAGCAACGCTAAGTTTTCCCTTTTTTTTCTCTTTCTCCCTCAAATCCCACTTTTAAAAAAAAATGCCAAAAGCCTATGTCCGTCTCCTGGTTCCCAACTATCTCTGTACCAAAACTCATCAAAATCGGTTTAGCCATTAAAGCGTGAAGAGGTAACAAACAAACAAACAAACTCACTTTCGCTTTTATAATAATAATAAGGATTTCCCTTACGAAAAAAAGAAAAGACTCCTGAAATTCCGGAACCATTTACCGATATCTAGTACGTACTTATCCTGGGACATGTAGGTATACCAATAAGTACCACACTTTTTTGAAAACTCATCGGTCTTTATTGGTTCCTATGGGATCTCTTACATAACCAACTGCGTAGTTCAATAGCGTAAAACTACGTATAGCACTAAAGGTTATATGAAATTATTTCTTTGATAACAACGGACAGTATTACCGTAATTGAAAATACTACGATTGATTACGAAAACTGAAAAATTCTTAGTCTAAGTAAAGTAAATTATTTCAGGAATTTGTATTTTTTTTCATACAGTGCGCAATGACCAGCGGCGGCCTTAGGGGGTGGCGAACTGTGCAATCGCACAGGGCCTCGCTCTTGGAGGGGCCTCGCGCAACAACCCCAGCTAATATTTAAAAAATTGTTAAAATGTATCTAAGTAGTCTAAATTAAAACTTTTAACTTTAATTCTTATTTATTAAGAAAATAATGTTAGTTTCATTCATTCATTCAAAACATAATTGAAAATTTCATTATGTAGTACTTGAATATCGCGCCTTGAAACACTTCTCGCATCGCTGAGAAATCATCTAAAACAAGTAAAGGATAAGACGATAAATGACCATTATATCGGAAAAATATTCAAAATGAGCACAATTAATGGCAAATCACGTGAAGACAAAAATAGTTGAAAAAGTTATAAATATTAGGTACTCGATTTTTCTTGATTGTACTCGCGACGTTTCTCGTGTTGAGCAACTTTCAATTGTTATACCTAAGATTTTTCAATACAAATGCCGCTGAAATTTAAGAACATTTTATAGGTTTCTTAGCAGTCGAAAAAACCACGGCTGAGGCCTGAGAGTTTGACTCAATATGTAATTACAGAATTAGAGCAGTTAGGTATATCATTGCAAAGCTGCAGAGGCCAAGGATATGATAATGGTGCCAATATGCGTGGGGAAAAAAGTGGTGTCCAAAAACGTATTCTTGAAATTAATCCACTTGCTTATTTTTTACCTTGTGGGTGTCATAGCTGGAATCTCATCCTAGGAGATGCAGCATCGTCTTGTGTCCAAGCAAAATCTTTTTTTGGTTTGCTACAAAGGTTGTACACTCTGTTTGCCGGCTCAAGTCAGAGGTGGGCTATTTTAAACGCTCATGTAAAATCGTTATCGCTGAAACCACGAGATGGGAGTGCAGGGTAGCCTCGGTGAAGGCCGTTAAATACTACAACTAAGCAATATATTTGATGCTTTAAAGAATTTATCAGAAAATACTACAGATTGCCAGTTGGTCAGTGAATGCCATTCTATAGAAAAAGAAATAACCACCTACGAATTTGTAGTGTCACTTGTAATATGGTATGACATTCCGACGAAAATAAATGTTATAAGTAAAATATGGCAAAGTGAAACCATGCACTTAGATGTGGCTATACAACACCTGGATGCATTCTCAAATTGGCTCGATAATTATAGAGAAAATGGATTTCAGTCATCCCTTCTAGCAGCAAGAGAAATAGCCGAGGAAAATTATATTGACAGTCAGAAGACGACGTAAAAAAAGGCATTTTGATTATGGGGAAGATGAAGCTCTTGAATTGAATGCGGAAGAGATTTTTAAAATAAACTATTTTTATGTTATTGTCGACACTGTGCGCGCAAGCTGTCGCCCTAGGCTTGAGAGAGCATATTTGGCTTCATGTACTTATAATTTAAAAAGATTAAAGGATTAGTGACAGTGAACTTTTGAAACAATGCAGCGACCTGCAATTATCTATGACAGTAGGAGAATCATGTGATATTGATGGACATGAATTATACGAAGAACTGAATATGTTCATCCGCGTGTATGAAGGAAACGACGATATTATCTCAGTGGTGAAATACATTGTAGAAAATAAATTAACTGAAGTATACCCCACTATCGAAATTGTCCTAAGAATTATTGCCACCACACCTGTGACAGTTGCGTCTGCTGAAAGAAGTTTTTCAAGGCTTAAAAATATTAAAACATATTTAAGGAATTCAATGACACAAGATCGGCTTTCAGCCCTTGCTATTCTTTCAATCGAAAATGACGTTGCTCATTCGTTAGATTATTGTGCGTTAATTAAAGATTTTAGTCTTAAGAAAAGCCGCAAACATCAGTTTTAAAATTTATCATTTATATATTCGTTAATTTAATTTTGTGATTCTTTAAATATAAAATATTTTAAAAATAAAATTTTATTAATTTGTATAACTTTAGCATTTCTCCTCAAACATGACATTTACCTGAATCAAACAACTAGACTTACTTTCGCAACACATACTTTAACGAAGGACAAAGGGCCTCGCAAAGACCTGCCGCACATAGCCTCGCAATGGGTAAGGCCGCCGCTGGCAATGACATACTTAATAATAATCTTTTCATTTCAGATATCATTTTACATTTTTTTATGTAAACATTAACTTAAAAACTATAAACTATTTAGGCCTTGTAGATTCTTAAATGTCTGTTAACTTTTGTTAGTTTCTTATCATATTTACGTTTCATTAATTAAGCAATGACTCATTGTTGGGCCTACGCTGTCCTTTCATACCTAAGTACTAACACGGTAAAAATAACATTTTAAAACCAAATGATTTTAAAAGAGTAACCATGGAGTTTTTTGCCGGTTCTTCTCCTTTAGAAACGACCAATCCGAACCGGGCACCTTTTCTCGATGTTTTATAAGTGCCCATATAGGCCTAAGTATGTGGAAAAAAAATATTTAGATTAAATTTGATTTTATGTTAGTAAAACATGTAGGTTTGACAAAACGCGCATAAACGGGCTATGTAATTTCCATTGCAATGTTTGGGGATGGCATAATTACAGGGGCATGCATTCTTAAAACGGGGGAAATATTTAAATTTGAGCCGTCACACGTCTTTTTTAACATGTGTTAGAGTTCTTATGAAATCTAGTTCTTCTAACCTGACAGACAGATGTGTTGCTGGGGAGTTCGTTCCGCCACTTTTCTTCCCAGCTAAAACACTTGGAGATGGGGAATGGCGGGCGTTTTGTGGGACTGTCTACTGTAACTTGACGTTCAAAAAGTGCTGATTATCAGTCTAATTTGAATAAATGACATTTTGATTCTTCTTCTGATTTGATTTGATATGCCTCTCATAAAGTATAATGCAGAAAATGATGACCCTGCACCATTATTACGACTATAATCTATAGGAAAACCATCTCTGCTTGATGACCTTGTGTGGTTTACAATACAAATATTTGCACGAAGTCAGACCGCAGATCTTTGATTGAGGAAAAAAATTACATCTTAGAGTAAATATGCAGAAAGATGATTATTTATTGTTCTTCGCGAACTCAACGCGTTAAGGTATTGAATTGAAATTAAAACCATAATTGTCAAGTCTGCGGTTCCTTAGATCTGTGAAAAAATCAACCCTCTAACTCTACGCAATCGAAAAATATGGCCATTTAAGTCGCCAGTTTGTACGGAACCTTCGGTGCGCGATTTCGAATCGCACTTTTTTTTTTGGGTTGGGAAATCATCAACTTCCCCCCGCTCCGCCCAGATCGGGGGAAGTTAGTGATTAGCGGGTAATCACTAACTTACCCCGCTCTGGGCGGAGCGGAGGGGGAGTGTCAGACTTTTACTGACTAAAACCCACCCATGTTCCTTCTATTGCCCTTTACGTTCCGGGGCCGCGGTATCTCTTTCAAACAACCCGCAACCCTGCTTTGCTGACATCTCTTTGAGGCGCGCGTGAAACACGAACGCGCCGTCGACACGGCCTGTCGTCAATAGACGGACGGACGGTGAGCTACCCATTGCTCACCGTCCACAGACCCGCATTCGACTCGCACTTGGTCGATTTTTAGGGTTCCGTAGTCAACTAGGAACCCTTATAGTTTCGCCATGTCTGTCTGTCCGTCCGTCCGTCCGTCCGTCCGTCCGTCCTCGCTTAATCTCTGTGACCGTTAGCACTAGAAAGCTGAAATTTGGTACCAATATGTATATCAATCACGCCGACAAAGTGGTAAAATAAAAAATGGAAAAAAATGTTTTATTAGGGTAGCCACCCTATATGTAAAGTGGGAAGTGTTTTTTTTTTTTTTTTTTAACCCTAACGTGTGATATATTGTTGGAAAGGTATTTAAAAATGAATAGGGGTTTACTAAAATCATTTTTTGATAATGTCAATAATTTCGGAAATAATCGCTCCAAAAGTAAAAAACAATGTGTGTCCCCCCCCCCCCCTCTAACTTTTGAACCATAAGTTTAGAAAATATGAAAAAAATCTGAAAAGTAGAACTTTATAAGGACTTTCTAGGAAAATCATTTTGAACTTTATTGACACAACAGTTTTTGTACAAAAAAGACAAAAAGTTGTACAAAATAATTTCCTCCTCCACCTTTAAACTCATAAGTGGGAACACTTATTGTGACGGACGGGAAACTACGGAACCCTACACTGAGCGTGGCCCGACACGCTCTTGGCCGGTTTTTTTATATTTCTATGGTTCGAATGAAACAAAAAGGTTAAATATCAATTGCTGGCTAATATGAATCTCGGACATCACTAAGCCAGTTTAAATAAAAAAAAAGTTAACCCGATTAAAGTTCATGAATACAAGTCACTGATTGTCCCTCAAGATCACAACAGCCAATATAACTTAACCCTTATTAGAGGCGCTGTTTATCAGCGGCATTATGATCAAGGTGTAATTAATTTTAGTTCCACTATGGACACGTGTCTAGATAAATTGGACGCTTGTTATAAAGAGCCCTCTCGGTTATCGATGTTGCTTGAATGACTTCTTTACTCAATGAAAAAATAAATAATGACTTACTTTTGTAACCGCCTAAACAACTAATTTTACTGTGTCCCCTTGATTTCTTGAAGTTGGATAAAATTCGATGTAATCACACTTAAAGGCGAAAGTTTGTATGTGTGTGTATGTTAGTAACACCTTCACGCTCAAATGGCTCAAGGGATTTTGATGAAATTTGGTATGAAGATAGCTTGATTAACACATAGGCTACTTCTTATCCCGGTCTTATTTAATCCGCGGGGCGCAGCTAGTTATACATATAATATGTTTGAAAAAAATTAAACTCATATTCACAGATTAGTTTAAGGTCAAATAAAAACGCCTATCATAATAATAATAATAATAATAATAAATCATTTATTTTCAGGCATCTTAGGCCCATAGATAAATACCTTACAAACAAACATATATATAGCTAATACAATTTGTGTTAGTAAATAAATCCTTAACAACTATGTTAGTAGCACTTCACTGCACTATGTCACTGCGCGTTCATGTGGCACTTGTCCGTGGAAGCGCCGGAACACCACTCCTTGCGGCCAAAAGTCCTCTTCCAAGACGAGGTGCAGATAACAAGTTGGTACTCGCAGCACAAACGCCTTAAAGTTGACATTGCGACGCGACTCCAACAACTGCACTCTCGCTACGTACTTGAGCTTTTGGCGTACGTACTCAACGATGCCCTCCGCCGTAGTGGTGTAGTGTAGGCGGGAGATGTACACCGGAGTGTTCGGCTTAGCGGCTCTTATTGTGACGTTTGGCTCCGATGGAGCCGTGCCGCAGCGGTTCTTAGTGGTACGTTGACGACGCTTCCTCCTCAACACCGTCACAAAACCATCGTCAGCCCGAATCTGTGCCTCTTCAGGCATGGGCTTCTCAACGCGAGCAGTAATGCTCGCACCTACGCTAGCAGAATTCACACCAACTCGACGTGATTCTGCCGACACTGCGAAAACGGGCAGCGGTCGTGTGGCAACACGGGAAGGAGCCACAGGGGCGGGAGCGGGGCAGCGGGGCGCACAAGGAGTGCACACTGCAGGCTCAGCATTCCTTGGTGACGACTGCGACAAAACTGCTGACGCGAAACTTGCCGCCGATACATCGAGGCCAGCTCCGCGACGCGTGTTTACGTTTTTTGCACCCAACGATGACCCAGATACCGCTGCCTTTTGACGCAAGTCGTTAACTTCGTCGCGCAAATCAGCCACGGCTTTTTGGGAAGCATCCAACTTGGTCTGCACATCCACCAAACTTGCCTTGAGAAGAACAATGTCCTTCAATAGGCTCGTAACATCGACATGGTCGAATGTGACGGGAGGGAGCTTGTGCAAGTCCTTCGCCACAAACGTCGGCACGTCGTCAGGGTCGGTCTCCTTTAGCAGCGTGATAATGTCTTGTATGCTTCTCTTTGTCCCGTCACGCCGGCGGGACACCATCTGGTCACTCTTGTTGAGCACCCGGTACAACATCAGCTTGGCAGCAGCGATGTCCTCCTCACTGAAGTTCGTAGCACAGATTTGGACTGCGGACACCTCGTCCATCACATCCAACTTCTGCTGCAGGAAAGCCAGCAATTCATTCGCCACCATTGGTTGTTGACCCATGGTGATTAAAATAACAAGCGAACGACTCGCGCCGCCGCGTTTACGATATTATGTATGCGTCAGCAACACGTCCGCATCGAAACGTAGCTAAAACGAGACTGAATGAATAATAAACGCAAAACCTCTCTTGTGGTCTCTCGAAATAATAAATTAAACAACTTTTTTCTACGAGTCCCAGAAATTAAAAAAAAAATGACTTGAAGTTGAATGTCGCAACGAACGTGCGAAAATTCGACGAAAAATTGACGAATTTATGAGAAATGTTTTAGCAAAGTAGGCCGAAAACAAAACGAATTTTCAGTAAAACGAAGATTTTAACGTTAAGCCGATGCCGATAGCTACACCACATTAAGTTCCCCAGTGGGTACTAAAGACAACATTTTGTCTTAATTATGTTCCCCTGTAGGAACTTAACGGCATTCTAGTCGGTTTAAAACTAAAAGCAAAAAAAAAGTGATAATTTCCAAGTGACATGGCAAAAGTTGTTATGTTTCTGAAACAACACACGATAAGACATGCATTTATTATGTATTTAGACTCCGTAAAATCAAATTTGTACTAATATATTGCCGGTTTTACCAATCGTTAACTAAGCGACCTCTAAAGAAAAATGCAAGAAACCATATCGCGTTGAGAAAAATCGAATGATTCGCTCACCTGCGGACAGATGGCACCACCGTCATAGCAGTTACATAAATTCTTCACAGATATCGCGCAGTGTAGCGACAAAGTTAGGACTTTTCAAATCTGGTCAAATACTAAAACAATTAATTAACTTTGAGCAAATCGAAGAGGGTGTCAGCATCTAACCAATGTTAGATTCTTGTGTATAACAAAGACAAAGGATACTCTAATATATACAATTCTCGTGTCACAATTTTCGTTCCCATACTCCTCCGAAACGGCTCGACCGATTCTTATGAAATTTTATATGCATATTCAGTAAGTCTGAGAATCGGCTAACATCTATTTTTCATACCCCTAAGTGAGCAGCGGGTGAAACCGCTGGGCACAGCTAGTATTAATATAAAAAAAAGAAAAAACCGGCCAAGACCGAGAGACTTGCGCACCGAGGGTTCCGTACAAATAAATATGCGACATAAACAGCCACATCTTTTGACTGCGTAAACTTAGAGGGTTGATTTTTTCACAGCACAAAGGGACCACAAAGTTGAGTTGAATATAATATATTCAACTCAACTTTGTGTTAGTTGAAAACAATAATATTGTTTTCAACTCGATACCTACACGCGTTCCCGTGATAAAGGATATTGACAGACAGACGGACAGCAAAGTGATCCAATAAGGACTCCGATTTTTTTTCGTTTTTGGGTACGGAACCCGAAAAACAGAATAATACAAGGATTTTACTTACTCCAGTACAGAATATTATAGAACTTAAGATATGTATAATAATAAGACATGAACTTTGACATACAAACTCAGTTGTTTTTGTTAAACAAATCATTAATTCATAAATAGAACTTTATCCCGTACGTATTTATGAATCTTGAATTATCTTTTTTTTTTAAAAAAACGTTGCCCACACTATGAATTTTCCATGGTTGCGCTGACAAACATTTAAACTCACATACAAAAACAGGCAGATCCGAAAAAACTACCTGTAGGTCATACAATTAATATTTGTTCCGTGCGGGTGGACCTGGACACGCAGCGGTGCAGTCGTTCGCAAAGCCACTGTATGAACCGTGCCGTCAATTAGGTTTCCCTGTGTTATTTCCAGTAAGTTGACCAATAAACAGTACATAAATACACACATGCATATTTCTTCCCAGGGGAAAGCCCAATTTAGTTTCTATGCCAGTTTTCCTCTTTAAAATTTTGTTACTATTATTGCAACGACTATGATTAATACAAACGTTTTATTTTTGAACTAGCTGTGCTCCGGCATGCGTTGCAATGCAATGTCCTACCTACCCTACCTACCTACCTACAAACCTACCTACCTACCTACCTACCCTACAGGACCTACGAAATAGAACATGCGTCGTCAAAGGTTGTGTCAACATTTATTTTTTGTTTTTTTTCTGTATATTTTAATACTTATTCTGCTATTCGGCACGGAGACAAATAAAAAAAATCATGAAAATCGGTCCAGCCGTTCTCGACTTATAAGTGTTTGAACAAACCCGACTTTGTTTTATATATTAAGATATATTGGTGCGGTAAGTAACTTGAACATGGCGTAGGAAATGTGTGTATTAGTGGGCGATTGAAAGTTGCACCGGTTGTAGAAAAATTAAGCGATTCTTCTGATGTGGAAATTGTCATAAGGAAGGATAAATCGCATGTGACTTAGATAGTAAGACTAAGGAATTATGAATATTAATTTTGATGAATGGAGATGAAGAAGTCCATGGAAAAGATGAATGGATTGTATGACGAATCATAAGGGAAAAAGAAGTAATTATAACTTACGGCTGACAGGGAGGATAAGGAGAATAAAAACCGACTTCCCAAAAACACTAAAAAGACGAAATAAAAACATTACCTACTTTCTGAAGTTGGTGACTTTTGTTTGATTCATCGATTTTTTTGTCATCGACTTCCGAAAGTCAAGTCCATTGTGTAGTGTGTCTAGGAAGAACCTGAAACCCACCCAGCCGCCGCGGGACGACCCGGGCGTTCGGGCGCCGCGAGACGACTCCCAGCCACCGTAGATGCGGGGCCTGTGGACGGTGAGCAATGGGTAGCTCACCATCCGTCGGTCTATTGACGACAGGCCGTGTCGACGGTGCGTTAGTGTTCTTAACGCGTTTTTTATTTCAACCTTTTATTTGTAGTATCTCACATAAGTTATTTTCGAGTATTCATTTTCTATTGCTACTTTGAGATTTAAGCATACGTGCCTACTAAATTTGAGGGTTGACCGCGATTTCTACAAGTTTCCATCATCAGTTCCTCGTTTGGTGATAATGGGACCACCTAATACCCATAGGCTTAATATTAATAATAATCTATTGGTTTTCAAACAAAACAAAGCATTATGAAAATCGGTTCGCAGATGGTGGAGTACTCGATGAACATACCTACACAAAAACGAAAATAATACGTAGACCTTTTTTTTCAGATTCAGATGGTAAGTGACGGCACGGTTGGTGCAGTAGCTGAGCGATCGACTGCTGCGCTGCGTGTCGCGGGTTCGATTCCCGCACGAAACAAAGATTTGTGTGACCTACAGATAGTTGTTTCGGGTCTGGCTGTTTGTGTATGTGAGCTAAATGTTTGTAAACGCACCCGCGATACAGGAGATATTCCTAGTGTGGGAGAACGTTTTTTTTTTTTTTAAAGTAAGCTATCATAGGTAGTAGGCACATTTTGTATACTTCAAACAAAAAAAAAATAGAATCCATTCATTACCTATATGTCGATACTTAAATCAATGACAAAGAACAAGGAAAATATCCAAGAATACCCATAAGTAGAATGACTAGAGCAATAATTAATACATTGTGTCTAATAACGTCCATCAGACGGGGTGACTCACTGTATGCCTGACCTGCGCGTGCGCAATGACTAGGCTACTTTATTTCGAACGTCTATGTGATTGATGGCATCTTAATTATCGAGTAGCATATTTTTTTTATTTTTAAAAAAAAAACGTTGCGTACTAGGAATTTCTCCTGTATCGTGGGTGCGTTTATAAACATTTAAACTTACATGCACAAACACCCAGACCCGAAACAACTATCTGCAGGTCATACAAATATTTGTTCCGGGCGGGGATCGAACCCGCGACACGCAGCGCAGCAGCTGATCGCTCAGCCACTGCGCCAACCGTGCCGTCAATATTAAAGAGACCATTTACAGTGTTTTTATTCAATGAACCCGGTAACTGGGTTGTGAATGTCAGGTAAGCAGTCACTTCATGACTCCCTGTAAAATGCTAGTATTCAGCTGCATCCAGGACGAAAAGCAGGGTGTAAGATTCTTCATCTCTCACAGAAAAGGAAGAGATCCTTCGATCAGGCGGATGATGTGTCTGGTGGGTTACTGACAAACAGTTATTATAATAGTCTTTAAACTGACATGGTTACTGACATTATTATTAAAACATGAAACGGGACATTTACCATGATTGTTTTTTGTTTCGAGTTTCCGATATTTCGGCGATGTTACAAACGCCATGACCACGAATGAACTGAAGTTATGGCGGCTTTCTTATTCCTTTTTTGCGTTCGTTACCTCAAACACCGTCACTGACGTCATCGCCAAAATATCGGAAACTCGAAACAAATAACAAACTTGGTAAATATCCCGTTTCAAGTTTTAATAATAAACAGTTACTGTCTGGTTGGAATATTTTTGTTTTAATGATGAAGAGTTTTTTTTTTGTTTCTTGATGGCTTCTTGCAGTTCAACCTATGAGCTTATCGTCTGCTTAACAAAGCAATCCTGTGGGTGCCTTGGAAGGCCTCCAGTCAAAGCAAAAACTTAGAAACTACGCACTCTCTGGGCAGAGCGGGGGGGGGGACAGTCAGACTTTTACAAAAAAAAAAACCTATCCATGTTCCTTCTTTTGCCCTTTGTGTTCCGGGGTCGCGTTATCTCTTTCGTACAACCCGCAACCCCAACAGGCAGTGTCCCTGGCGGGCCCCTCGGCTTTGCTGACATCTCTTTGAGGCGCGCGTGAAAATGAATGCACCGTCGACACGGCCTGTCGTTCAATAGATTGACGACGTCACCGTCCACGGACCCGCGGTTACGGTGGTCGGGTGTTGTCTCGAGGCGCTCAACGCCCGGAGCGTCTCCTGCGGCAGCTGGGTTGGTTTGAGGTTCTTCCTAGATACCTAGTCTTAAGTCGCAGGTAACTAAAATAGTTCGATTCAGAATTGATGTGATTTCTTCTAGGGTAACAGAGATGGCGCGGTAGTACTTTTTAGTACTTTCCACAACAGGAAAAGGCTAAGCAGATGTCATTACGTAATGTCGGACAGCAACAGCATAGCTAGCGTATAAACAACCCTAAGCTGAGCTAGGGACAGACGGTTGGTGGACGGCCTGGTGTGGCTTGGTGATAAATATCTGGCAAGTAAGCCCGTCAGCAGTAAAAAATCAGAAGAGAAAATGATGAGGGATCTACCGCTCACTGCTCACTGCCAGTCGACCAATTTTGAACCTTATTGCTCAGAGCGTATGCGTAATTTTAAGTGGTCGACCGTCAGTGAACGCGGCGGTACTTGTATGTCCACACGACAACACATCAACCTATACAAAATTATGCAGATCTTTCAACTAGGGATCGATTGTTGTACATCGTAGATTTCTCGTACGATGGGAGATCTGCATAAACTGGTTTATATAGGTTGATGAGTCGTTCTATGTACTTAAATAAGAATCTAATGAGATGAAGTTTGACGTCTAAAAGTGCCATAATAGAAATAAATGGAGGGACTTTGTCTGTAAGACATGACCACTTAGAACAACCACCTCGTACGAGATGTTTCGATTTTCAAATTCTTTTCAAGCGGATTGGACTGTACACGTGTTATTGGCAAAATTGTGGTATCTCTCGTCCACAAAAGCCATTAATGAAGAGTTGAAGTTGAAGTTGACTTAAACGAGTCAGAGTTTTTGAGACTTTTTGATAAGTGACGTCACTGAGGTTTCAAAACATTGCGACATAATGATAGTTCAAGTAAAAAAGATAAAACTAAAATGCTATGTCATTCTAGTCTAGAATCTGAAAAGGAAATAGCCTTGCTGTTTATATAGGTTTTGAAGAAACTGATGGGTCCATGGGTCATAATTTTTTCCTTTTTTTCGGATCGGAAGTCAACAAATAACTTCCCTGGCTCTGGGCGAAACGGGGGTGTGTCAGACTTTTACTAGAAACTACTAACTATGTACTACCTAAAACCCATCCATGTTCCTTATTTTGCCCTTTGTGTCCCGGGGCTACGTATCTCTTTCTATCAACCTGCAATTGCGGCAGCGTGTTGCCATTATTCCAAAAAAAATTATTACTTAGTTTTTATTTCACCGTAGTCTGATAATTATTTGGGGTTGGCGCCGCATGTTTTTTTCTCTCCCATACTCAAAGCCTAAATATTTTTATTTCACACAGGCCTACATGGGTACTTAGATACGTCGAGAAAAGGTGCACGGTTCGGGTTGGTCGTTTCCTATGGAGAAGAACCGGCAAAAAACTCCATGGTTAAAATCATTAGGCTCTTTTAAAATCATTAGGTTTTACGATGTTGTTGTTTCAGCGTTAGTTCTTAAGTATGAGAGGGACAGCGTAGGCCCGACAATAAGTCATTGCTTACTTTACAAAACGTAAAATAAAATAATACGTTAACAAGCGTCTAAGAATCTACAAGGCC
The DNA here is from genome assembly GCA_905475445.1 of Ochropleura plecta. NCBI lineage: Eukaryota > Metazoa > Arthropoda > Insecta > Lepidoptera > Noctuidae > Ochropleura > Ochropleura plecta. The sequence continues at coordinate 6,972,134 of FR997735.1, forward strand.
AACCATATCCACTCCTCTATTATTTGTCATCTCAGCCGTCACTTTCTTTACAGCCATTATCATTCTTCACACAGGTCATCCATCGTTTCTTTACTGATAGGTAAACATAGTTATTGTGTCAAGTTTATGAAGATAAAAATGTTAAATTAGTTTGTATGTATATTAAAAATTGTTTGTTAAATTACCCTACAGTTTTGACCTTAAATAAATTAAACTAGTCAGCATCATAATTCAAAATGATAATTATAATGAACTAGCTTCCGCCAGCGACTTCGTCCGCGTGCCATAGTACTTTGGACTAACGCTAACTTTAACCCGCGTGACGATCGAAAAAAAAACCCCCTTTTCTCCCCCTTTTCTCACTCTTTTTAGCCTATGACCGTCTCCAGATTCCTTACTATCTCTGTACCAAAATTCATCAAAATCGGTTTGGCCACAAACAAACAAACTCACTTTCGCTTTTATAATATTAGTAAGGATTAAGAGAATCACGACTGGGTTCTTTTTCAACGATCCTTGAAATCTTGCATTGATCATCTTCCGCCATATTTTTTTCTAGAATTCTACATCTTTTGCAGAGCCTTTTTTTTTCGCATGGGAAATCATCCAATGCCCCCCCTCTGGGCGGAGCGGGGGGCATGTCAGACTTGTACTGACTAAAACCCACCCATGTTCCTATTTTTTTATTCCTTCTATTTGACGGGCCTCTTGGTCTAGTGGTTAGTGGCCCTGACTGCTGAGACGGAGGTCGTGGGTTCGATTCCCACCCAGGACAAACTTTGTGTGATGAGCATGATTGTTTGTTCTGTGTCTGGGTGTGATTTATCTATAATATGTATGTATTTATAAATTATATAAGTATGTATGTCAGTTGTCTGGTTACCATAACACAAGCTCTGCTTAGCTTGGGATCAGATAGCCGTGTGTGAGTTGTCCCAAGATATTTATTTATTTTATTTATTTATTGCCCTTTACGTTCCGAGGCCGCGGTATCTCTTTCGAACAACCCGCAACCCCGGCAGGCGGAGGCCCTGGCAAGCCCCTCTGCTTTGCTGACTCTCTTTGAGGCGCGCGTGAAACACGAACGCGCCGTCGACACGGCCTGTCGTCAATAGACGGGCAGACGGTGAGCTACCCATTGCTCACCGTCCACAGGCCCGCATCTCCGGCGCCCTGGGCGTCTCCCGCGGCGGCTGGGTTGGCCTGATGTTCTCTCCCTCAAACGCCCGGCCTCCTCCTTTGCTAGCATTACTGCTTCGCAGAAGGAGGTGACCGCTTCCCATTCCCTCTCGCTCCGGACCATAGCCTGAACCAGGGCCGGACGCGAGAGATCACCGCCGCCGATCGCCTCCACGAGGGCACGGCGGTGCTCCGCCCAAGCTGAGCAGATCGCCACTGTGTGCTCCACTGTGTTTTTGCAGAGCCTTATTCAATTATTTTGGTGTCGGCTGTCAGTGTCAGTGAATGCTGTGCCGGTATTTTATTAACTCTTAATGGGTAGATAATACGATAGCTTTTTGATAAACTGATTTTCGGGCATCGACGATTAAAGTCAAAGTGGCAGCCGGAACCACCGGTTTAACATACTCGCATGCACGGTTTTCCAAAAACCAAAGGAAACTCGGTCAGTGATAGAAGGTTACCCATGGTTCGGGATCACCACAACTAGATTTGTTTAACCTTGAAGATTGACCCTAACAGCTGCTATTATTTAGAGTCACCTCTTAAAAATATTTTTGGCATAGAAGTCATCTATTGTAACTAGGTTAACTCGGTCAAAGTAGAAAAACAAAAACATACCTACATATAAGTACCACTGAGCTACGCTAAAACTATGGACAATGGACAACTAAACTATACATACTTAACTCGTCTGCCAACCTAATTATTCATTTATAATAACTATGAAATTGTTCAGTTTATTATAATAAGATCAGAACATTTCAAATTGTTTTGGAAAATGGTAATCAGAAGTCTCACTACTCGTATTTCGGCAGTTTCAAACAATCAAAGGATTATTTTCCTTTTCTATTTCTTAAAAGAAAACGTTGCCCCACACTACAAATTTCTCCTGTATCGTGGGTGCGTTTACAAACATTTACACAAATAGCCAAACCCGGAACAATTATCTGTAGGCCATAGATACAAAAATTTGTTCCGTGCGGGGATCGAACCCGCGACACGCAGCTCAGCAGTCGATTACTCAGCCACTGCGCCAACCGTGTCGTCATTTGTATTTATTTATTTAGAAATGGCGTGTCATCTTTATTACAAAATAGAAATAAAGATGACACGCCATTTCTAACAACCGGACTTAAATTGAAATATGTATTACTGTTTAACAGTTTATTTACCGATTAAATTGTAAATCCTTATGTTTGTGTAAAAATGTTTACAGGGGAATAATTCAAAGCTCAGGTTAAAATAAATAGTGAAAGGCACTAATAGGCTGGATTCTAAAAATATAGCTTAATAAAATATAGCCCATTAAAGTTGCATTAAACGTCACGCGTTGTTGCAAATGTTGTTAATGTTTCTTCTTTGTCATTTTGATCTAATTTACAAATAAATAATTCGTGTCCCTTATTTTTGAATAATCTAATAAACGGACTAAATAGATTGTAATTATTTTGACCCTGGAAATGGCGATAGGCAGTTGCCTACCAGGATAATATATAGCCTGTTTATTTTTCTTTTCATTGCATGGATAACATTTTATGACCGGCCGGGCGGCGGCGTAAGCATCAGCCAGTCCGTTTACTAAATGCTATGTTAGAAGTATTTGAAAGTCATTCCTTTTAGTACAAAAATTATATTAATTAATCAAAAAGCCAATAAATCTAGTCTCTACCCGTAAGTGGTTAACAAAAAGCGAGGTAAAAAACTTCAATAAAATATGATTGAGTAATTTAACACATAAATCAAGGTTATTATTGTGCAACAGTCTTATCATAGATGATACAGCAATTTTAAGTAATGATGAGTATCTTCGATACCTATATTTATGATTATGCTGAGTTGGTTTCCCAGATTTTTTGTCAATAAACACTTGAGATCAGATAGTATGAAGAAATGTTTAAAAATAAAGCACTTACCTACATGTGTGGTCATGATTAGGTCATAATCTGCTTAGCCTTTTCCCAACTTGTTTGGGGTCGGCTTCCAGTCTGGTTAGACATTCCATTCCATCCGGTTGGAGGCAACTGAATACCAGTATTTTACATGGAGCGACTGCCTATCTGACCTCCACAACCCAGTTAGTACTGGGTAATACGATACCCCTTGGTAAGAATAGTTGTCAGACTTTCGGGACACTGACTATCTGTTACGACTGTCAAAGATCTAATATACAGCCACGAGTTCCTAGTGGTCATGATTAGATGATGTACGTATAATATTTACAACCAACAACAGAGATAAGTGAGCAGGTTCGTCATATTTAGTTTATACTTTCAAATATTTATTAAATTTCAATCATATAAATTAATCAGATTTATAAGAAAACTAGCGTTTGCCTGCGGCTTCGCTCGCGTTTTATTCGGGGTAACACAGTTCCCCTTTCCTGATTTGCAGGTACCTGCTACTTGTAGTTTTTGCCCTAGCGCCTTATTTATTGTAATAGCAAAGCTAAGTTTTCTCTTTTCTTTCCTCTTTCTCCCTCATTTCTCACTTTAAAAAAAAGTTAGCCTGTGTCCGTCTCCAGGGTCCCAACTATCTCTGTACCAAAATTCATCAAAATCGGTTTAGCCATGTAGGCGTGAAGACATGACAGATACGTATAAGTAAGGATTTCGACTGTATTTGACGAGCCTGGTTGGTTACTTATCTCTTTTACGGAATGTACATGATAAAAATCTGGCGATTGCAGTACTTCGAAATTGCAACTGATATGATATATGAGGCAAAACATTTGACTCATCGCCATGGAGCCTGCTGAAACTGTTCAGAAAGACCTCTTTGAACAATGAGTTCTTGCCAATGGCCATGCAACAAAAGTGAACAGATTGTCTTTTTTCGTCAGATCAAGTAGGAATCTTAAAGGCGGGAAGTGTACGAGGAAAATATAGAACGTATAATTACTATTTAATAGATAATACTAAGAACAGAGACGTCGAAGGAAACCCGAGAAAAATCCCGGTAACAGTTTTTGTCATGGTAGCAATTCATGTTTTAATCAACGTTTAACCAGACTGACCTGGAAAATATACAAAACGGTAGAGAATTTAAATTTCAGGAGCTAACCTGGCGCTTTTTTGAAGTGGTGTTAGCCCCCAAGTTTTAAAATGGCGGTGCAAAAACTGTGTTCCGGTATCTGCCCCCAATCCACTTCAAATCTCTAACTAAGCTCAATTTGTAGTTATGAAACTGTCCTCGTCACTTACATCATCTAAGATTATATTTTTTGTTCATGCACAACACTAGTCTTAATCGATTGCTCGCGTTTCAAATGACCTAAATGACGCAATTAAAGAACTGCATGTAGTTAGACGAGTTGACAACTTGACAGCGATTGCGATTACGATCAATGAATCGAGACGCATACCGATCAAAATGTGTTTGTATTGTGTTAATTTGTGTTGAATCAACATCTGTTCGTAAGAGCCCACGATGAGTTTTTGTATCGATTAACGCGCTTCAGCATCGCTGATATCGTACTTTAGTCGTATTGGCAACGCACGGCAGCAGAGTTGCTAACGCACGTCAGTAATGCTAGTAGACCGAAAAAATGAGAATGGAGGCATTTCTGCATCGATGCAAAACGCGTTTGGATCGCGACAACATCGTGAAAATAGCGATAAAAACAGAATTGTGGTTCCGTGGACAAAGGTTCACAAACTGGACCAGCGAAAACATTGGAACCGTTTTGAATTTGTATCGACACAAAAACTCCAGGTTATCGAGCGCTTTAAGCCGGTAAAAAACGAATCATGTATACAATTTTTCTCATCCTAGAAGCCGTCATAATATTACTTAATACCTTCATGCGTCCAATAAAACCTATTAAAATATTATTTGAGAAAGTGTTTTAATCTAAAATTCTTTGTTATTTTTGTAACCTATTAGAAGAGGAATTTAACTTAAATTATTATTTGTTATTTAAGCCCATTAAAATAAATATGCGACCCATTAAAATACACGTTTTGAGACTATACCAAGGCTTTACAAAGACAAGTTGAACTTTTTAAAAATTAAATAATTGGAGAAGTAACTCTTTTCAATCAAGCTACAAGATTGTAATTTTTGTAACACATAAATTATTATTTGACTGTGTGGTATATCTGTACCAAATTAAGAAAGAGTCTTCGAAAACAGCATTTTCGCAGTTAATTATCTCCTTATAATTAAAACTAAAACCCGACTACTGAAAAAAACACGCTGTAAAAAGTATGAAACAAGTAACCAGCGGACAATCAAGACGCTTCTAACGATACCACATTAGTCAAATTACGATCACTTGAACATACATATTGTTAGAGTCAAATCAATCGACTAGCACATCCCTATTATCGCCGCGTCTCATTTCCCGCACTAGCGACTGTTTGACATTTATGGGAATTGCGCTTGTTTTTGTTGTGTCAACTGAATAAAATATTTGATTGCAAAAAAAGGTTAATCTTTATTAAAATACTAGCATCCGCCCTCGACTTCGTCCGCGTTGTCACCCAAACGTAGTTACTTTGGGCTAACGCCTATGTCCGTCTTCAGGGTCCCAACTATCTTCGTACCAAAATTCGTCAAAATGGGTTTTGCCATTTAGGAGTGAAGACGTAACAAACAAACTCACTTTCACTTTTATAATATTACTAGCTTTTGCCCGCGGCTTCGCTCGCGTTAAATTCGGTATAACACAGTACCTGCAGTTTTTGCCCAAGCGCCTTATTGATTTGTAATAGCAACGCTAAGTTTTCCATTTTCTTCCCTCTTTCTCCCTCATATCCCCCTTTTTTTTCAAAAATTAGCCTATGTCCGTCTCCCGGTTCCCAACTATCTCTGTACCAAAATTCATCAAAATCGGTTTAGCCATTAAAGCGTGAAGAGGTAACAAACAAACTCACTTTCACTTTTATAATATTAGTAAGGATATACCGGTCAAAATCATAACCCTCCTTATTGCTTGACCGTTGCCGAGTAATTAGACGAATATGAACCTAAACATGTCTAGTTCTCCTCATTTATATTTATGTAGCGTTTCGCACATCCCACCGCGCTCCGTCACTTTTGGACTTCTGTCAATAACCTGTACTGTGCCAACCATCCTTCGTAGTCGGTGAATTCAAAATGTGTGACGTTACTCTATCAGTGGCAGTAATGGACAGGGCTCAGGTACGATAAGTCGTATCTTAAGTACCGCGGAAATAGTGATTAAACTTTTCCCGAAAGTGATCATAGAAATGTGACAGAAAACTATTTAATCTCGGGAATTTTATTAGTGAAAATCGTTGATTGTGTGTTTTTTTTTTATTCTCAGTGAAGTGTATTTTTAACCGACGAATAAATTGGAGGTTTTTAGTCGACACTTTTTTTATATTTTTTTGTTTAATTGCTCTTTTACATAACATTTTATTGAGGCAAAAAAAAGCGAGTTGTTATGCAGCTTAGCAGTATGTGATGCAATAATCCATATCTAATTGATTATTTCCGTTACGATTGATGAGTGATAAGAAAAAGATTGAACAATTATTTTTCGTATAATTCAAGACAATACTAATAACTTACTATCTTATTAATATTATAAGTGTCTTCCGTGTTATAAAACGCTTTTAACGAATGGCGAATTGTTAATATCATCACGCTTTCAAACGAATTTGTATTTAATATCGATGACTAAGTTGGATTAAGAAAATAAGCGAACGCTACTTTCATACTTTTTACCGGTATGTCCATTTTGGGATCACATGTCAGTTTCAAACTGCATTTTTTAACCGTATGAACAGTAGGATATCGACGCATCGACGCGTGCTTCTTACTTGTTACCCGATTGTCGCGAGGAGGAGGGTTATGTTTTGTCTACATGTATGTATGTCTAATTCTTTTGCCTAAACCGTTTAACGGAATTCTACATATGAGGTTTGTTTAAATTCGTCTCAATTGTAGGAGTGACAAAAGGTACTCAAAAAATTAAAAAATCAAACTATTTTTAAATATTGTTTTAAAAAACAGTCGTTACCTAATAAAAATCTAAACCGGCTCAAATCTTTCGAATTGTTTCCCGCAAAAATTTCATAATTTAATTTAAAGATTGGGCTTGATTCTTTCTTTTAAGTTTTTTAGGCAGTCGGGTTTATTTTCTTTTAATTTATTTTTTGAATACCTCAATATATCGCGCAGGATAGCGGACGTATGAGTGGCTAATAGTCTTAAACAATAGTTTGGTAAAAGTGATAACTTACCATCTATAACGTCCTATGTTCAAGTAAAAGTACACCTTATTCTTTGCCTTGGATGGATTAAACTGTATAACTGGCACGTTGATCTCTCTCAAGTTCTGGGTCCGAGTCCCAGGACAGACAAAGTTTTATTGGGAACTAGCTTCCGCCCACGACTTCACTCACACGGCATAGTTACTTTGGGCTAACGCTAACTTTAACTCGCGTGATGATCGAAAAAAAATATCTTTCTTTCCCCTTTTGTTCCCTCTTTCTCCTCCTTCTCTCATATAAAAAAATTGCCTCTGCCCGTTTCCAGGGTCCCAACTATCTCTGGACCAAAATTTATCAAAATCGCTTTAGCCATTTAGGCGTGAAGACGTAACAAAAAAACTCACTTTTGCATTTATAATATTAGTAAGGATTGAGCATTTTGAACTAAAGTAGCTAACACGGTCATTTGTGCTCCGTTGATGGCAATAGGCTCGCCTTATAATACATGGGACTTAAAGATAACTCGTGAAATGTGGGTCCTCCACCTCTGCTGAACCCTTCGGCGATTACAAGCGCAATGTTATGTAATGTAAAATGGTCCACTTTGGAAAAGAACTGGACGTGCGGATTCTGATCGACTTCTTCCTCCCACAATTCAATATGACAGGTTGATATGTGGCGACCAATTGTTAGCCCGTACCTGGCGACCAATCCAGTTTAAATACGTTTATACGTATATTTGTGTTAAGACTAAAGAAAATAACAATTACAATTCATAATGTCTTTCTTCACATAATGTTTTTGTAAATAATATATCATTTTAGTAAAAAAAAAACAGTATTTACGAATCAGTGCCTATCGATAATATTTATATTTTATTTATCCAAAAATTAATACAAAGAAAATAATTATGTTGGTCATTTTTGAACCCAGCTGAAATACCATCTTAGAGTAGAATATCCAGGAGAGAATGTGAGAAAGACGCTCAGATCCATCATTTGCTAGAGCGATAAACAGCTTGAATGCTATCGCACGCGACAGCATCGACGAAATGGACATTTAACCCGTCGCACGATTGTTTACAAAAATGTAGGGTAACAATGTATGAAACTTTGTACCCGTGTGCAAAGTTTGTCGCGCGAAGGCCAGCTAAGTGACAGAAAAGGAGAGCAGCATGACAAGTATATAAATCCGTGCTTCAAGGTGAGGTCTAACCCTTAATACGTCTAGGATACAGGATACAGGAGGTTGAACTCTTAATTATATTAACTTTTTTTTGACAAAAACTTTCAGTAAATTAAAAGTCCCTCAAGTTGTCTCACTCACATGCTTTGTTTTAAAATAATTGGACCTTTAATGATGTGCGACATTATAACGAGGCATACCGCATCACTGATATAATATCCACTGTTGATTGTTTGTTACGCATTTTTGCTTTCGAAGTATGCTGGCAATTTAACTGCTAACATAGACATTGAATTCCGTTTAAATTCAACACATTCTTTTTTGCGTTTACGTTCCTTTGGGTTTAAAAGAGTGGTAACTATGTTGGATTCGTTGGTATTTCTGGAAAAATTGATTGGTGAAGATGGTTATAACTATGGTTTAGCTTTGTTCTGAACATGTCCGCTCTTTCTGACACCTCATCAGGACATTTTCCGACCTTTTTTTGTCCGGACTCTTCACCATAAGAGTTTTTGTTTAAGAAAATAGTTTTTTTTAATGACTGTCAATATTAAACGTGTTACGAAAAAACGATTAGTACATATAGGAAGGAAATATCCAGCACATTTGACCTGTTTTTTTTTATTACACATTTTTATTTTTCAGGACTTATCAAATCTTTATGTGGTAGCACTAGTGACCAGGGGGCCTAAAATGGCACTTTTTTCAGAATTATTATAGGATAGGTTTTTAGAATTTGCGTTGAAATTATTAAAATTATTGAAACGCTGATAATATTGTGAGTCGTCACTTTATACCATTATTACCATTTTAAGGATTTTGTTGTAGATAATGAGATATACCGTCCAGACCCAATTTCAGCCGTTTTTAGTCATAGTGAAAAATATTATCATGGCGAATTTCTGTGTGTGTGTGTGGTTACTCCTTCATGCTCAAATGGCTTAAAGATTGGTACGAAATTTGGTATTATGTTAAGCTTATAATAATATTCTGGATAAACACATATTCTTCTTTTGATCCTTGAAATCAGATCTCGTTATCATCTTGTATAGGGACCAGACTTCCTATTATTTAAGCAGTTAGATTACGTTGACAAATATGTCTAAAGGTGTGTCCAAATATCGAGCGGCAATCGAGCGCGGCTGCCGCGCGCGGCCCGCCGCGCTGTGATTAGACGACAGCCGCGCGCGAACGCTTCTGGCTACCTGCCGCGCGCGAACACTCTTAGCAAACATTCGGCAGTAATTGTGTTTGGACGTATTTCTGCGCACAAACATGGACAACGAAACATCGATTCGTTTAATTGAAATGTATGGATCTTTTAAAGAGTTATGGGATCCTCGACAGAAAGAATATATAAAAATCTTGCGACTAAAAGTTGTTCCTCAAAAAACGATCTACAAAAATGGTCAGATATAATTTTTTCGTAGAATGATAAAAAAAAATTACATCTAAAAATATTTTTTTTTTCTGGAATTTCTGAAGATTTTCGCTTATAACTTTTTTATTTATAGTTCTACGACAAAAAGTTACTGGACCAAAGTTGTAGAGAATTTAATTTGCAACAAAATTGTTAACAATTTTTTTTTATCAAATAAATAGTTTAAGAGATATATCGTAAAAACCATTTTAACCTCTATTTTCAAGATGGCGGCCGTGGGACAAGGGTTGCGACCCCACAAACTTGTTTTTAGCTTTACACTGACCCCACCTACACATCAAAAAATAAAATTGCGTCCTCTAAAAAACGCAAGGTAAGGCCTAAAAATGTAACATTTCAATGGACTAGGTAATTAATTTCATAATTGATTGACTCAATATTCTGTAACCTCCGTTGAAAAAGTGGTTTCATCCAGCATTTCCTTGTTAAAATATGTTTCTTCTTAGCTCTTTTACGCAATTTTTTAATAATAAGCAGAGCTACGACACATGCGACCGCTTTCATTTTAGTTCTGATGCCAACTGAAGCGCGCGGCATATCTTGGTTGTGCCGCGCAGTACTGCCGCGCAAACATTCGTTGGCTTTGTCCAAACCAGAGCGCGGCAGAAATGTGTCCTACAAATGCCGCGTGTTGCTGCCGCGCTCTTGCTGCTCAATGTTTGGACACACCTTAAGAACGCCATGGTAACAGTGATATGGCCCCCAAGACATTGTTTGCCTATTGCCATCTGTTCTACTATCTTCTTGTTTGGTGATAATATTTGTGTTTTATTTATGGCATAGAAATTTTTTCGGCACTCGGGCGATAAGTTATAAGTTTTTTTTTTTTAATTACACAGGGATTTTAATCCGTACTTAATATTATAAAAGTGAAAGTGAGTTTGTTTGTTACGTCTTCACGCCTAAATGGCTAAACCAATTTTGATGAATTTTGGTACAGAGATAGTTGGGACCCTGGAGACGGACATAGGCTAAAAAAAAGTGAGGAAAAGGGGAGAAAAAGGGAAGAAAGTATATTTTTTTTCGATCATAATGCGGGTTAAACTTAGCGTTAACCTAAAGTTACTATGCCACATGGGTGGGTTTTAATCAGTAGAAGTCTGACACTGCCCCCGCTTCACCCAGAGCGGGGGAAGTTATTAGTTGATTTCCCATCCGCAAAAAAAACCTTATCATGTTCAACAGCAGCGCTAGTTATCCCTAAACGATCGACGCGTTACAGTCTCCTCGGTCCATAACATGTAGATAGGCCTTTAGAGCGCGGTAAGAAGCTCATCTTTAGGTATTCGTGAAGGTGAGGCTAGCTGCAGACTGGGCGTGGACTGACACAAGTATGCAACAGTAGTGCATGGATAGAATAAAAATATAAGGCCGAAAATATTTCGGCGTTCCAGTTTATTTGAATATCATGTCCGCCAAAATGTTAGTCATTTTGCAGTTTTAATTGAATATTTAAAAAAATACAGTTCCGTGTTTTTAAAGTTATAGATATGTCTTTAGTCTATGAAATTTCCTTTGTATAAAAAATATAGATATAAAAAATACGATGAAGTGTCGATGAAAAACTTGAGAATTTCGAGACGAAAAGTTTTTAAACATTTTTATTTGTATTAACTAGACCACTTTTGTGTTATCTTTATGTATTTGACTATACAATGCATTTTTTTGGCTTGTGGTATGTTCAGATGCGGCTAACTTTGCGACGAAAATTTAGACGTTTTACAAAGTGTTTGCTATGTACAGCACCTTAATGTTTTAACTTCCTATTAACTGATAACAAAGACAATTAGTAACCAAAGTTTGCGCACAAAACACACTCAGATTAGTTTCACTTGGCAACAAATTTTTTTCGTAATTGTTTGCTCAATTCATTATGTACTAAGAGCTTATATTCGATTTTGTTAGTATCCGATAGCATACTTACACAACTACAGTACTTTCACAAGTTATTTTGCATTGTGTCTGGGACTGTAGCTTATTCTTTTGTTTCTTGACATTCAAAAGTACCTACCTGTAATGGTCTAATTGAAATAAATGCTTTTGAGTTTGAGTTCCGCCTGCATGACATGATTTAGGAACATGATAACTTTATAAGTATTCTCATTCATACTTTGATTTTACCTACGCTCTTTTGTTTTCAAAATTCGCATTCATAATGTCAGTTCTTATACAGAATCCGGGACGCGAAATGGCTTTCCTTCAAAAACCAGTTCCAATATCAATGTCTGCTTCCTTCTACGGAATGTTATTAACATGGACTTATTTGGGCCAAGTACTAACAAACAAGTTATTTGTCATTTAAATTGATGTCAGTCTTGTGATCGATACGTTTCTGCAATCAAAATATGCTAAATTAACCATATTTTTTTATGTCAAAGAAGCCACACTTAACCTCAATAATATTGATGGCTAATTAATTAAAGAGCTGACTCACCTAAATTTGTGTTAAGTTAAAACTTCCTATTGTTTTTTTTTCGTTTTTGTATCGTGTTTTGAATTTAGACAGACAGTTTTAATCAGACTTTTTAGTCTGATTTAAATTGTCTATTAAATAGTTCTTAATTCGGTTTGGTCCCCTTAATTCTAAGGGCACGCAGGATGGTGTTATTTCATTTCTCGTAAGAATTATGAATGACGAAATAGGCAATTCGTCAGATTTCCAAAGAAATTTTGACATCGATAAGTAGTTTCACAGATTGGACCATCCAAACTTAAAAACTTTGCCTTTTTATAAGAGCGTAACATAATAAACGCAAGACCCCAGTGTGGTTTCTCGAACCTAGAAAAAAAAACTGAACCTGCTTTTGCTCCACTGGATTTTGAAATTCACAAAATAGATATACTTAGTACTGAAACTGACGCTGACACTGACGCAACATAGTATGAAAAAATAAAAATAAATTTGGTCATTTTCATGGTTCGAAAGATCACCTTGGAGGTTTTACGCTTTTGTTGCACCCTGTAGTTGCCTACCTGAATATTACGAGGTAATTCTAAAAACTAGGTGCTACACTTACTTATGAAATCTAGAGAAAGGTGTTCACCTTTGTAACTAATGTTAAAAACCGGCCAAGTGCGAGTCGGACTTGCTCACTGCCTTGCGACAAAAACGGCCATATATTTTGACTACGCAGACTTAAAGGGTTGTTTTTAACAACTCCAAAGGACCACAGACTTGAGTATATGGTTTTAATTTCAACTCAATACCTCCACGTGTTCCCATGATAAAGAATCTTGACAGACAGGGTTTAATTTTTCTTTTTGAGGTCATCATCATCATCATTTTCCTGCCCTTGTCCCATTCTATTTGGGGTGGCGCAACACGTTTTCTTCTTCCATTCTCCCCTATCAGACGTCACGGCATCATTTACTCCTTTCTTCTTCATATCATTCCTTACACAATCCATCCATCTTTTCTTCAGGTGCGGAACCCTAAAAATACTTACCTACATAACTAGTAGAACCTTTCCGTCAATGTCACATTGACACGGGTTTAGATTAAAAATTATTTCATAACGAAATTCTATACGTTACTAAATTAAATACTTATCTAGTTGCAACATATTTCAATATCTTGTCAATCTAGTTGCATGTCAACAGAACTTAAAGCAATTAATTACTTTAATAGCAAGAAAAGATCTAAAAGTAGACTTTATAACTTACGTACCTGAGGGAGAAACAAACAATCAAACCTCAAACTAACCCACTCGCCACGGGAGACGCTTCGGGCGTCGGACGCCACGGGACGATCCCCGGCCACCGTAGACTCGGGTCTGTGGTCTTTCAGCAATAGGTAGCTCACCGTCCGTCCGTCTAGTGACGACAGACTGTGTCTACGGCGCGTTAGTTTTCCACGCGCGCCTCAAAGAGATGTCCGCAAAGCAAAGGGGCCTGCTAGGGCCTCTGTCTGCTGGGGTTGCGGGTTGTTCGAAAGAGATACCGCGGCCCCGGATCACAAAGGACAAAAGTAGGAACATGGATAGGTTTTAGTGGGTAAAATCTGAAACTCCCCCGGTCCGCCCAGAGCGGGGAAGTAATTTCATGATTTTCCTTCCAAAAAAAGACTTTTTCTAACTATTGTTAATTAATTACTATTCTGCTATTACAATTTGAATTCAATCTTTATCCATTTATCCTCGTTTAAACCCACATTAAGGAGAAAAATAGTGAAGGTTCAATCGGCTGTATATTCAGCAACATTTCCGCCAATTCTGTAAACCGTTTTGTATAGTTCCTATTCTTTACTGTACACACATTTTTTATTTGAAAGAGCATCCTTTCACGCTGGTCCCATATACATTAGGTCGAGTTCATATGACTGGCGTTAAAGTACTTTTGTCAATTCATCATTCTCGTATTCCTCATGGCTAAAAAAGTCGAAGCAGCAATGATTTGCAACTTCTTAGTGTGACGTCATTTTTTATGGATTATCGTTTATCTACACGGGTTAAAAAATATCGTGATAGTAGCTTTTGCCCGCGGCTCCGCTCGCGTTAAATTCGGGGTAACACAGTTCCTCTTTCCTGATTTGCAGGTACCTGCTACCTGTAGTTTTTGCCCTTGCGCCTTATTTATTGTAATAGCAAAGCTAAGTTTTTCCTTTTCTTCCGTCTTTCACCCACATTTCTCACTTTAATAAAAATAGACTTCTCTTGCTCTGGGTTGAGCGAAAAGGAGTGTCAAAATCAAAAATCAAAAGTCAGTCGAGACAGTCTCCTAAGACGCCCGCCCTTCGCCACTTCCTAGTGTTTCTTCCTTCTCGAATTCTTTGCAAGGCCTCATATTCTAAGTAGTTTGCCGTAACCTTCCGAAATCCTTGTATTTCGATACATATAAGTTTACAATTATTTACTACGACTTCCTCACCGCTAATTAATTACAATTTCCTGCAATCAAAACAAATGAATCACTATTTATCGACTACTCCATGTGAAGTGGACCGTAATCTATTCAATCAAACTTTTGTTTAGCGATATCTACTCGATATTGACTACCCTCATTATAATTACTGAATTTATCTCATGAGTAGCTCAAAGATAGCTCATTAAAGGTTAATGATGGAATGAAAACTAATGGGTTCACCCTAGAGCCACTGACGTATCGGCGGCATCTCGATATCTTGCATACGAAGACAGTTGTCAAATAAAAATGTTAAGTTGGTTTCAGTATGCTTCAAAAGCTCAGTAACTACTGGTTCGAATTTTATAATTCTCTTAGTGTTGTATAGCCTATTTATTGAGAAAGTTTTGCAGCTACAAAGCATCACGCTACAATTCTAAGGAGATGTGCAGTGGGTGATGCCACTGGCCACAGCTAGTATGATATAAAAGCTTGTCGAGATTCATACGTGTGTTCCTATAATTTTTAATCACGTCGACAACCTCTTCAGAACGACGACGCGTACTGAATCTATTCCCCTTTTTATAGCCGTTGGCTTAACCTTTTCCAGAGTTCCACCTTTGGGCAAATCGAAATAACATCTCAAATAATCAAATTATGCTTAAATTAACGATAGCCGAGCTGGTTGCTCGGATAAATGATCCAGTTCTTAAAATTGACTAATTTTAACCCCCGTATCTATAGTCAAGTTTAAGTCATTACTTAGATACGTAATAGGTCTATCTATACAAGAATTTAAAGAATTCAGTCAAGTATTATATAATCGTTAAACGAAGAAGACTTATTATTTATATTTTTCTAAAGTTCTAACTTCTTGTAATTTATAGACTACAGAATAAAAATCGTGTCTCAAAAATTACTTTTACTCAAATAATCAATTTGACTTCAGGGCCAAAAAGGCCATTTTAGACCCCCTATATAGATAAAGAGAATCTATAATAGGGCCGCTTTTGCAAAATCATAATAGGATAATAATAAGGTTTTTTTTTTATTATTAGCCAATTGTGTCCCACTTTTATCGCAAAGGCCTCTCTTCCTTACTCCCATTTTTTTCTGTCTTTTGCTGTTGTGACCCACCCAGTCCCTTTCGTAGAAGTCTAGCTCGTCACGCCATCTCCTTCTGGGCCTACCGCGTCGCCGGGTCCTGTTGTTCGGAACCCAATCGGTTGTTACTTTGGCCCAATTTTGTTGCGACATGCGGCAGATGTGGCCAGCCCAGTTCCACTTTAATTTGCGGCTGTGTTGCCAACGTCTGCTATTTGGGTCTTGGAGCGGAGCATACTGTTTCTTATACGGTCAGAAATTTTGACGTTTAGTATGCTTCGTTCCATAGCTCGCTGGCAGAATAACGTTAAAAAATTAAAAATGGCCACAGGTGCAGTTAAAAATGTGAATTGTCACTATGTGACCGTTTTACGAATGGGAACGTAATTCATATTATTAAATTATTATGATTTTGCTTAAGCGGCAATTTTAGACCCGCAGGTGTAAGATTGGTTACATAAAACCATGCAATGCCGCCAGTCTTTTAGGTACAGACGCCAGCAGGTCAAGCTACCCGAAACTGTAATTTTTTCCCAATGAACCTTGAACCTAATACTTTAGAAATAAAGTCGAAAATCTATCAAAGAAATCTGACAGATTGTAATAGCTTGATGAGCAGGCGTCTGTACATTATACAACAACGGTTGACAGCGTTAAGGACGAATTTTTAAGTACCATATTTTAGTTCGTTGTTAGTATGGGCTAATTTATTGTTTTTTACGTAATAAGTAACAGTAAACAATCAAATAAATTACTATGAGATTAAAATTTGTAGGAGTTGTTTTATGGTTCTGAATTTTCCATACATTGCCTTAGTAATTGGTACGTTAAATACCGCCATTGTGACAAAAATTTACATCGAATTAACACATTGTAGGTACTTCTATTATAGCTTTATTTCATGGTTATTTAGTTTGAAATATTATCAGGCAAAGAGCAACAAGGAAGTCCCATTTTAGTAAGATTTACAATATACATACACACACATACACAAATATGTATATATAATTATATATATACTAACATGAGGCGGAAGCAAAAACATCCAATCTAAATGGTTTAAGATTCTACACTACGAAGTTTAAATACCTTTGCCAGCTTCCAACTACAGTCTATTCTAATCCTTCTCTCATTTATATTTTTTAAATTAGCGATTCATATTCGAACTTAACTTATTTAGGGACTAGTCATGCCCAGCGGTTTCACTCGCTACTCCTTAGTGTTGTAGCGTGTGATCTATAATATATACACTAACCTTAAACTGTTTTCAGTTTATGGCATATTGGTTCGATGGTTACAAAGTCTGTAACGGACATAGGTTAAAAAAGCCGCCCAAACGCGAGGCAGACCGCACCGATCGTTCCATACAAACTTGCGACGTAAACAGCCATATCTTTTGATTACGTAGACTTAGAAGGTTGGTTTTTTCACAGCACAAAGGGGCTACAGACATGAGTAGGCATATGGTTTTAATTTTAACTCGATATCTCCACGCGTTCCCGGGATAGAGGGTCTTGACAGACAGACGGACAACAAAGTGATCCTATAAAGGCGGGTACAGACTGCTGTAACGTAACATGCAATGTAATATGAAAGGAGCATTTCATAAGTGTGGACGCAGCGCGCGCACAAACCGAGCATGTACGTACTCGCATCTTTTCCGGCATGCCGCGCCCCTTTGTGTTCGGCGAAAAACCGACAAATGGCGGATCGCGGCGCTCAAGTTTTGAAATGCTCTGTTCGTGCGCGTAGTGTGCACGGTTCGTGCGCGCAAGGCGTCTACACTAAGGGAATTCAGTTACATTGCATGATACATTGCGACAATATGGACGGCAAATTCTTTCATTGCGTGTTACATTGCATGTTACGTTACAGCAGTCTGTACCCGCCTTATGGATTCGATTTTTTACACAACTGCGCGCTGCAAGGGAGGGACAGTCAGGCCCCATCATTGGAGTGTGAGCCGTTCTAGATTTTAATGGGTCCCGACTGTCTATACTGTACTGTATATACTGTGTTATTTTAGACTTATTTTTTTATTTATTTACTTTGATAGTAATTCTTCATAGTTCCAGATTACGTTACTTGTTTTTGCTATTCAGTTTTATTTTTATTAGGTACTAGCTTTCGCCCGCGGCTTCGCTCGCGTTAAATTCGGTATAACACACCAAGCAGACCTGCAGTTTTTGCTCTTGCGCCTGATTGATTTGTAATAGCAACGCTAAGTTTTCCCTTTTCTTCCCTCGTTCTCCCTCATATCCTACTTTTTTTAAATAAAAATTAGCCTATGTCCGTCTCCTGGTTCCCAACTATCTCTGTACCAAAATTCATCAAAATCGGTTTAGCCATTAAAGCGTGAAGAGGTAACAAACAAACAAACAAACTCACTTTCGCTTTTATAATATTAAGTAAGGATGTAGTTTGGTTTACTTTTAACGCAATCGAGTTTTTTATTTTTTTTAAATAATTATTTTATTCGTTTTGCGTTTAGTAATATTTATTTTCATTTTTGGAAACTAAATTGCGTATACAGAATATATACATATGACTATAAAATATATACTATGTACGACAGCACCATTTCCTCATCCGTTGTGTACTCGTATCGTATGTCATAAATAACAGATGCGTGTTGGTACAATTAGCCATTCGATACAGACGCAGCCGTTATGAATGAACCTCGAGCTATCACCGACACATGACAACCAAGAGGGATGTCATACGTTATACGTAGACACGAACAGTTTACACTGTTTACGTAGTAATTACGTAAACAGAATTTGATAGTAACGCAATTCTGTTTTGTTTACTTTGCCGCGCCTTTTTTGGATGGGACTTTGTGTGTCAGACTTTTACTGACTAAAATCCTCCCATGTTCCTTCATTGCCCTTTATGTTTTGGGACCGCGGTATCTCTTTCGAAAAAGCCAGAACCCTGGCAGGAGAGCGGGTGGTAGTGTCAGACTTTTACTATCTAAAACCCATCCATGTTGCTTCTTTTACCCTTTATGTTCCGGGGCCGCGGTATCTCTTTCGCCGCAACAAGCCACAACCCTATAACAAAGAGAAACATAAAGGGCAAAAGAAGAAACATGGGTGGGTTTAAGTCGGTACAAGTCTGACACTCCCCCCCCCCCCCGCTCCGGGGAAAGTTATTTGATGATTTCATATCCGCAAAAAGAGGACCTAATACTTAGCATTCGCTGACTAGCCAGTTAATTAATCATCATAATTAATTGAAACCCTTTCAAAAACTTTATAATACACCGCGTCACACTCAACAAAGCATCAAAAAAATATGACTCGACAGAATAACCACATGTTTTTATTTTATCATATTAATCATAACATTAATAACATCTACAACAATACTCTTTTCCTGTTTAAACAAAAGAGTTATCGGATAAAATCTGAAAAACGAGACGGATATGAGAACTTTTCCATTAATGAAACAAAAAAATATTTTTAAAGCACAAATAAATATGTGCGTAAATTCGCTCATCAAAAGAAATCCGTTTATTTGAATTTACTGTATAAAAGTCACAAAGAAAATAATATACCTACTTAAGTCTTTCTGCTGTCCCTCAGTCCCACAAATGCAAAGGCCTTTTTCATACAGCGTGAATCAACTCAAGTCACACACACAATCAGGAATGGTATATATTTTGAACCGAGTATAAAAAAAAAATTGGTAGACGGTGACTTTTACTGCTTTCGTTGGCAAAAAAGTCTACGAAACCAACAAAAGTCACCCACTTCCAGAAATAAAGTTATTTTCCACTTTTTTTTTTTTGGAAGTCGCTTTTATTTTTTACAAAAATGATTTTTATTATATCATTTTACGTTATGGTATTATGATATACAGACGATAACTCATAGACTACCCAAGCAATATAAATAAAATTGAATTGTGATGGGAGCACATGGAAAGCGACAGCTTTCTAATAAAAAAAGAATCATCTAAATCGGTTCACCCAGTCACAAGTTATGAGGTAAAAAACATACAGTCGAATTGACTGATGCCTGAGAAGAAACTTCCGAACGAAATTACGAGTACCGATAATGACTGTAGTATACATACACATCGAAAGATCCATGATCAAAGGACACTGCATATTCAACAATTAAAATCGAGTTGATAGAATCTTGATAAATTAATTTATCTACTTAACAAGAGGCTTTATCAGTAGCGTTGTGATAATCACAATAACACCCCTTAAAAGCACGGCGATCATTTAAACTGTACTAAATCAGTTTATGCAGATCTCTCACTGTACCGGACATCTATACAAAGCGACGCCATGTTTTACTGGAAATCTATAGCTATATGTGTACAGTCACGAGCAATGAAATGTATACAGGTAAAAAACTTTTAAAATAATGTTTTTCTTACTGTATTGATTAATGTTTTATGCTTGCAAGCATAGTATTTTTGGGAACCATACTATTACGAAATAGGTCTTATACGTTAAAATAGAAACCGTTGTTTCACGAATAACCGCTTTTGAATACTTCTTAGTGTATACATTTTTTTTGCTCGTTAGGTACTGTACTAGACTAACGTAAAAAAAAACAACCGACACTCAATGTCTAGGGGTATTGCTGTTTTATCAGAAAATCTAAAAACGAAATTCCATAGTTTCGGAAACTACGGAGTTTCGTTTTTTCTGATTTATCCCGTTACTAAAGTACAATTCTTATTATGTTTAAAAAAGAGCACATTAACATCAATATTTATGTTATGTAAAAGTAGATATGATTAACTAAGGTAGACTGATAGAAATTGCCTAAGGCATAATCAATAAATTAATTAATTAACTGACAGATCCCATTATGACTTTTACCACTAACTCACATAGATAATCAGTGTAACAAGATAATTGTGAAAAATACTTTAAAAAATAATAGTGATTTAAATGAGTGTCCATTAGTTGAAGCATTTAAAATGTCGGACAAACAGTTGTTAAGACAAAGTTCGTTGAAGAAACCTGGGAAAGGAGATGAAAGGAGGAAAAGACATCACGTGCTCATCCGGTTGCCAGACTCGCATCCCGACAGGTAATCATCAAATAAAAAATTCAAATAAGTTAATATAAACGATAAAAAAGTTCTACAATATTTACTTAATTTTCGTAATCGTATCAAAAAATACAGTAGCTAAGTACAATCTTAAGATAGTATAAGAAGAAGTCGCTTCCGCTGTCTGTTCGCTTAGATCTATTTTACTCCTCCTATATATTATTATATTATTATGGGGCCTCCTAGCACAGGTACATCTTTTACTTAAAAGGAGGTCCCTGTAATATTTACTGTAAAAGTTGTACAAGTTTCTGCAATAAACCTTCTGCAATTCTGCAATAATAAACTCCTCAACGGATTTTAATGTTATTGCAGTTTTCAGCAATATATATAATGATTCAAGAGAAAGGTTTCACTCGCGGCCTTGAGAAAAATACGTACCGTACACAAACCAACACAACTGTCAAACGTGATTTCAACAAGCAGATTGTCCTAAGATCAGGTTTACCATTTTTTGAGACCATCTTAGCGATATATCCGATATATTAATCAGTAGTGACCTTAATTAAAATTCGAGTCGCAAACTAGGTCACAATATTTGTATATTAATTATATTGATATCTCAAATGTGGACTCACAACCAGGTTTCAGCAGTAAGATTTGCTTATAAATATTGCCCCAAGTATGTGCTTGAAACCGCGGTTTGCAGCTAATATTAAATAAATTTAAAAAAATGAAATCATAAACCGCAATCACGCCACTAACAGCAACCGAAAGAGAATAAAGCAGGTAAACTCTGAAAACAAAAATGTTTCATTTTGCTTGTCAATATAAATTGAAGAACTTTTCATAATAGTTTATTTTAAGCGCCTGAAATTTATATCATTGCAGACTATATTTATCACGCAACATAAAATTATTAAACCGAGGAAAAACTTCAGGCGATTTAGAAAATTTTCTTTTCTCATAAAGCATATACTGTAACCTTATATGTTACGCTGGTGTCGCCATCTGTCTTTGATTAAGGAAACCGCAACGAAAGCTGAAAGCGCTGAAAACAGCTGTTCCTTTTATCGATTTTCATGATACCCGCAAGCAAGTTCACAACGTAACCACCTGCCAATTCAGAGTATACGTCACACGCACCATCAAAGGTTTAATAATAGTCTTGTTACGCGTTATAAAGGAAAATAAAACACAAACACGATTCCCCTATTTGATTACAAAGTTGCAATTCATTCAGCCATGGTGAAACCGTCCTTTCAAAGTGTTTAGGTTATGTTGTTGTGTGCTATTGAGGGAAGTAAACTGTCATATCAGAAACAACATGAAGCATCACCTACGAAGCGGTCTGCATAGAAGGAACTTCATAAGCAACCATACTGATGACAGTCCCATAGATACGATACGTTTGGTGTCCCCTATTAACAGGTTTGCCATATTCCAAGGCAATTTTAGTCATGATGACGTCGATTATCCTGAGAAGTGAGTGAAAAGTGTATAGTTTAGTTACATCCCTAAACCATTTAGATCAAGAAACACAGTATTTACAAATTTCAGTGTAAAATAGTTGTTGCTACTCGATAACAGATGGCGTTAATAACCTCAAAATTTTGTTTCAGACCGTATAAACTCAAGACAAAAATCGTCATATCTGCACTAGCGGTCTTAGTCTTCATATCGGCACTGAGTGGATACCTCATCGGAAGTGCCGACTATGCTTCGCGGAGGACGGCGGAACCCCCCGATCCTATTGAGCCGCAGAAACCATCGGCCTCCCGTCTCCATGTTTTCCAAAAGGCTGCTGTTTGCACGGACGCTCCGCAATGTTCAGAAATTGGCAGGTATGTACCTCATATTAAATAAATACAACTAAAACCAGAAGCAAATGTTCCATAATGCTGGCATTACACGACTTAACAATAATTGCCTTTCGATTTGAATATAGCAACCAAATTGAGTCGTGTGTCCTTCATGAGATACAATACGAAATGGGTACTTTTTAATAAAAATAATCTGTTTCTGTTTCACATAAGTACTTGTTAACTCGGGCGGGAGGAAACACCCGGGTGTCACCACTGTGACGATCTCCCGGAAGACACGGTGGGACACACTGTGGCTGTGTGCTTCGCTTGGGCAGAGCACAGCTGTGTCGTTGCAGAGGCGATCGGCGGCAAGGACCTCTTGTGACCGCCCTTGGTTCAGTCTATGGTCCGGGGAGAGAGGGCATGGGAAGCGGTCACCTCCTTTTGCGAAGCAGTTATGCTAGAGAAGGAGGTAGCTGGACGTTTGAGGGAGAGAACCTCAAACCAACTCAGCCGCCGCAGGCGAAGCTAGCGCTGTCGACCGAGTTGACCAGCCAACGCAGAAGCGGGTCCGTCCGTCTAGTTACGATAGGCCGTGTCGACAATCGTTCTGTTCCAAGCGCGCCTGAAAGGGATGCCAGTAAAGCAAAGGGGCCCGCTAGGGCCACTGCTGTGGGGTTGCAGGTTGCTCGAAAGAGATACCGCGGCACCGGATCACTAATGGCAAAACAAGGAACATGGATGGGTTTTATTCAGTAAAAGTCTCATACTCCCTACCGTTCCTCCTGAGCGGGAGAAGTTGTTTGATGTTATCCCATCTGAAAAAAAGAAGTACGCGTTAGCGACAATCGTTCCCTAGTTACAAGTTACGTACTAGATTATTAAAACTTAATTACAAGTTACGTACTAGATTGTTCAAAACAAATTATTCATAACAGTCAGTGACATCATCCTTGTGAGTTTTTAGCTTTAGCTAGAAACCAGACAGTTCTTTATTTAACTTGAAGGCAAGTAGAGTTCAATTGGTTTTCCCCACAAATGTTTTATCAGCATGCATGTCTTAATGGCATTAAAATATAAATTTATATTTTGAATACCTGCTTCCCAATCTGCACATTCTAAGTAGTGAGAGTAATTTACTTTGAAACTTTTCCGGAAAACGCATCAAACTCACTACTCAAGTTTCATAACAAACTTTTAAGCAGACGCTACTCGATACTAGATGGCGCTGTGCGCCTTAATACAATTTCATTATAATGTTTAGCTGCATTATCATCGTACCGTATCATATTGCATATTGACCAACCGTTTATTAACTTCTATATTTTTTCACGGTTTTACGTTGATATTATAAAGTGTATATTTTAATGTCTTTAAATGCATAACGTATACGTGCCATACGTGGTATAATCACGGTAACATTGAACTGGCATTCAGTGTTGCCTAGGCAGTTATTTTACTACCACAATGGTATGTCTTCTGTAACACGCGGTTACCAAAATAATAACTTGTCATCACGCATGTTATTCCAGAAGGATTAAGCAGATATGTATGTAATAGAGTACCTTTAGTGAGCCAGTAATCTTGAAGTCCCATGTAAGGGCCAACATATTGCCATCAGCTGGGCACTAATCGAGACTTCATAGCTGGTACTGACAGTTTTTCCAAAGTTTTTCGATAAGGAATTAATCAAAAAACTCAATTACTCTTTAAGTAGCCTACCTGGAAATTGAAACAGCGACATCATCAGTCATTTCAGCATAATTTTGCCCATGCATGTACAGACGCCTGCAGGTCAAGCTACCCGAAACTGTCATTTTTTCCTAATGAACCTTGAACCTTATACTTTAGAAATAAAGTCGAAAATCTATCAAAGAAATCTGACAGATTGTAGTAGCTTGATGTGCAGGCGTCTGTACCTTCAAGAGTTCTTTTATTTTAAAAGAAATATTATTCTAATAAACTACTCTAATGAATTAATAATAAATAGTTAATGGAAAAAAAATAAGCTTGTACAATAATGAAGCTCAAAATTCAGTGCGTTTAAAACTCAGTACTTCAGACTATGCTAATGTTAAACCTGTAAAAATAATGAGAATTCTACCACAACAACTAAAACGTGTTGGTAGAAAATTAAGTACGTAATACCGTCACACTCGCCGTGCCGGCTTACTCACACAAGCAACCGTCTATAAATAAACAAAACTTCCTTCATAACCGGGTCGCCGGTGTTTCAACCAATCACAGCTCGAGAATTTTATCGACGCGCATGCGCGCGTTGACGTGTTGCTGCCGTTGCTGGCCGCTTATAAAAGCCGCGCGCAGCCATTACATTGAACATTCAGTGAAAACAAAATCTTGAGTAACGTTGTCAGTTGTCACTGCGACAAATTTTCCGTGATTTCAATAATATTTACTTCAATTCAAACGTAAATATGTCCGAAGCCTTCTTTGACGAGTACGATTATTACAACTTCGACCACGACAAGCACATCTTTTCCGGACACAGCGGCAAACAGCGCACCAAGAAGGAGGTCAACGAGCACACCAACCACTTCGACCCGTCCGGACATTCTAGAAAGATCGTCACCAAGCTGATGAACACAGAGAACAATAAGAAGACCACCAGCACCAACAAGCATTAAATGGATCATTGGACTTGAGAACTATGGCTTGTATAAGGACTATCGAAATGCCGAGCGAAAGGAGGACATTATGGCGGATCCCGGAGGAGAGCTCCGGCCGCTACACGTCTCAGAGATCAACGGAGCACCCGCGGCGGTTCCTGCTAACGCAGGGCTTTTACTTGGCGCACCACTGCAGCAGACTGCGGAGGCCGAGGGCGCAGCGCCCCCGTTGAGCGCCCCGCACCGCGTTCCCTGGACCCAACACCGCTCCACCACTGATCTCAACTCTTATTATTATTTGAGCTTGTTGTAAAGCTCACAACTGCTGTGTTATTATTCCTAGTTAGATTATTATGTTCTGTATCTTTCCTGAGGTAGGTACTAGAAGGACTGTAATAATTTAAGGCAATAAAATTATAGTTCTAAGATTATTCTGTGGTTTCATTGCTTTGTTTTTGAGGCGGAAAATGGTAGTGTGCAAGGTCGTCCGTCGGCAGGCTGCGCGGCGGTTGATCGCCCACACTATTGATCGCCTGATTCGTGTTTATACACAAAAACAACCTTGAACGAACCGGCAGACCGCGAGGTGGCTGGCCTTGCCGTTTATTATCTACACACACACACACACCTACACAGAGAACATTTTGCGTCGTAGAAAAAGCGAACGAGCAAATCAAATGCGCGAACCGCTTACATAATCTCATAAACGTTTAGTCACGTTTGTTTTGAAGATTAAAGTAGCGTTACTTTGGCTGCAAAACACTAATGAATTCATGTAAAAACGAGTGACTGCGAGCACGTAGGCTGAGCATCCGTAGCTACATCCTATAGGCAGGTACCTCCTACATAAACAAGATTATCTAATTAACAAACATACACTGTTCGCTACATCTAATATGTACCCACAATTTTGCTTCCAACTAGGAAAAAATATCTGCATTTTCGTGCACCCGTTCAGGGTTACAAATTACTGCATCCATCATCATAGTCTTTGCTTATTGTAGAAATAGAGCAGTAATTAAGCATTCATAATTATTAAACAAACATTGAATTGTTATAATTATGTCGGTCATTTGCTAACATATTTTGTTCGTGACGTACCTATCAACGGTCAAGGAAAGCAAACCTGGACAACTGGCTTTGATAACAGACTTTATTTTTATTTTTAAAGCTGTTATTAACTTTGGTTCGTACTCATAGACATGGGACAAAGCCAAAGGGACTAATAAAAATCTTAAAAGAACAGTAGGAGGAATTCACTTTTAAAGTTAGAAACTGTTTTCATGTCATAAAGTTCCTATAGATGTAGGTACATAGTTCCTATTTTGGAACAAATTTACTCTTCATGATGCTGGGTTTTCAACAGTCTGCTTGCCGGTTATTTACATTAGTTATTACACCGAATTACACGGGAGAATCGATTTGTATTAGGTTCCTACCTATTACAAAAGGATGCTCACAGCAGAAACATACATAGACATAATATGCGTAGCTATACCGACAACAGTACTGAATGGTCATCGTAAGATCATTTAGATTTTAGTCACGTCTAATGGCTGCTTACTAAGCACTCCTTATTGGTTAGGCCACGTGACTGTATTTTTTAAGAAATAGATGCTAAATGCTAAGTTAATCAGTCATTAGTTTGTGGTGAGATAAAGTAAGTCTGAATTAGGTATATTGAATTTTAAGTATTATTTTAAATACTCTCTTGATTAATGTCTCTGAGAATTTATTGCCCTTTTGAATAGAATTTCTCAGCGGTGTTTTCCATAGAGAATCGTAGGCCTGCTGAAAATAACTTTATTATTAAATATTTCTTTGGTCTTCATTTATATATTCCTATATATACCTCGAGTACAGGCAGCACTCCTCCTAACTTTAATCCATCCAAATATTGTCTTGAAAAGATCGTGTTTAGCGATAAGACCGGCCATTGTGTTGCTCTATTTACAAGTTGTTTACTGTAGGT
Source organism: Ochropleura plecta (assembly GCA_905475445.1). Taxonomy (NCBI): domain Eukaryota; kingdom Metazoa; phylum Arthropoda; class Insecta; order Lepidoptera; family Noctuidae; genus Ochropleura; species Ochropleura plecta. The sequence goes on from FR997735.1 coordinate 6,999,486, forward strand.
AATTCTTGTAGGTAATTTGTCTGGTGTACATACTAAAGAATATTCTATCCATCTATCTTTAATAGTCTTAATTTTAACCTAAATCCTTTTGAAAAGTATTTTATTTTTCTATTTATTATTGCAATGACCTTTTAAAGATCTTCTTTATTTTCTTTTCGTGATGACTGTTTAAAAGAAACTTCTGCCACGGGTACAGACTTAGTTTTTTTTTTCCAAGGTACCTTTGCGTGGGACACTTAGCTTAGTTGATTATGTTGGAAAACAATGGGCTACAGTTTTGTCGAAATTGATTTCTTAATACCAACGTGAAACTGATATACATAAATAAACTGTTATCCAAAAAAAACAAATAATTTTTCTTTTTAGTTGTGGTTGATGATTGATATCATTGAGATAGAGGTATCTCACATAAATTCTTATCGAGTATTCATTTTTCATTACTACTAAGGTACCTATATTAGCATATCGTCCATACACATTAGAAGGAAAAATATGTAGAAGATAACTCATAAAATTACTCAAGCAATATAGATAAAATTCATGTGGGACCGTCGAGAATACTCTCGAATTCAAAATTCTATCGAAAATTCTAAAAATAATTTTGAAATTCGGCCCACAGCGTCGGAGAAATCGCGTAACTTTTACTAATTGAGAACCTCCTCCTTTTTGGAAATCGATTATTAAAACCAACTCTGGGACAATACTCAACAGTAATATGTTTAGACAGATCATTTAAGTTGGTCGATACATTTTGAGTCCCTGCTAAATAAAACTCGCCTCTTTCATCTCAAATACATCCATTTGGTGGCTGGGGAGATATAAATGTTAATATGTTAAGCATCTGTTGTCGCGGTCCAGGTTCATTTGAAAGTGAAAATAGAAGGATTTAGCGTTTCCATTTGCGTTTTGTTATCAGCGGTACGATATACCTTCAGACCTAAAACATCTTCTTTTGTAAAGAGATTAAGTTTAAAAGTTAAGTTCCTATTTAACTGACTAACTCTTTACTAACTGAAAAACTTGAAGACAGTCAACTTAGATCTGCAGTGACTTTGTAAATTGTGCTAAAAACTATTTTAATTTAAAACACATAACAAATCATACTAACGATTTGTTAAAATGGGTTAGGAAAGATTATTATTATGTGAAAACTTGCCTACAAGTTTTTATGGAAACTCGTCATTTTTGCTGATAAGATTACCCATGGTTATAACATATTTAAGCGGTTCCTTAGTGATCTTTTGTCTGTGTGTATTTTTCCATAATATGTGTTTTATGTGTACATCAATAAATATATTACATCTTATCTAAATTAAGACATGGAAACAAAATACAAAACGCGATGCATCGTGAAACATTGACAAACCGTCGTCGCCGCATTTACAGAAAATAAACATTTCGAAATAGACCTGCCTTTAGTTATTTCAGACGTCTCTCTTTCGAGAATATTTACGTCGAATATCGTACTAACATTTAAGACAGTTCCTGATGAAAATGAAAGAAAATATATTTCATCTGTTAAGCCATTTTCCAACTACGTTAGTATCAACTCCCTGTCTAACACACATTTAACAAAAAAACAGACTAAACAACATCGTAAAACCAAATGATTTTAAAGAGTAACCATAAAGTTTCCTGCCGGTTCTCCATAGGAAACGACCAACCCGAACCGTGCACCTTTTCCCGACGTTTTATAAGTGCCCATGTAGGCCAATGTGAAATAAAAATATTTGATGGATGCAGCTAATTTCTAGTTTTTTTTGGTAGGGCTGATGTGGATGTGGAGGCAACCTAGTTAGTTAGACACATTTAGCCCATATGAAAATCCTACATCCTAGTATGGGTGTACTAGGTAATCCTGTCTAACACTTCAGGGATCCTACTCGTGGTGTTTATGTTGTCCTAAATCCTAAAATGCTATGCAAATTGTGAAAATGGCAAAATAAATCGAATGAATGTTGAACTTGTTTTTCAAAACAACGGTACCTACTTACCTAATTGATTTGGCTCGAGCCTGTAAAAAATAACAGGTGCACAATTTATTTTGTTCCGAAAGTCAAACAATACAAATCCTATTTATATAATATTAATAAAAGCGAAAGTGTGTGAGGATGCATGTTTGTTGCTCTTTCATGCTAAAAATACTAAATGTATTTTGATGAAACTTCACAATAATACAGCTTACTTATCAGAATAACACATGGGCTACAATTCTATCAATCTCTATCAACACGCGAGTGAAACCGCGGGGCGCAGCTAACGTACGATATGTTCTGGTTTACAATGTTGGAACAAGTAAACAGTTAACTGAACGGTCATTGTTATCAGTTAACTGTACCATAAAGTAACTCGGAGTTATCACTGGATGGTTTATCACTCCACATAGTAAAATATTCCATTAACGGAGTATTTGCTGCAAATTTTCCATTTCATTCATTATTTCTGTAGTGATTTATACCATGATTCTGCTTGTCAAATAAAACTGGATATAATTTCAACCTATCGTGATGGTCTAGACTCTAGAGGTTAACCGCCTCACCTCTTATGCATGAGGTTGTGGATTCAAATTCGTATTCAAAAGTATTATTGTGACTTTACAATTCACTTTTTAAAGTTTATCTAAGACATCACAGACTTGCGGGTTGTTCGAAAGAGATACCGCGGCCTCGGAACGTAAAGGGCAACAGAAGGAACATGGGTGGGTTTTAGTTAGTACAAGTCTGACATGCCCCCCCGCTCCACCCAGAGCGGGGGAAGTCATTGGATGATTTACCACCCGAAAAAAAAAAAAAAAAAAAAAAAAGACATCACAGACTACCGCGGCCCCGGAACGTGAAGGGCAATAGAAGGAACATGGGTGGGTTTCAGTCAGTAAAAGTCTGACACTGGAAGTTATTTGGCAATTTCCTACCCCAAAAAAAAAGACATCGGTGCAGGAAAATGTCGTGTGGAAAACTGGAGTCGTAATTTATACAAGTCTTAAATCGCCAACCCGGCTTGAGCAAGCGTGGTGATCAATTCTCGTGCCTTCTCTATTTGAGAAGAAGCCTTTGCTTGGTAGAGGGACAGTTATAAGCTATTTCTAGGGTTTCGTAACTCGAAGGGATAAAAACGGAACCCTTATTGGATCACTTTGTTGTCCGTCTGTCTGTCAAGACCCTTTATGTCGGGAACGCGTGGAAGTATCGGGGTAAAACTTTAACCATATACTCAAGTCTGTTGTCCCTTAGAGCTGTCAAAAAATCAATCCTCTAAGTCTACGCGGTCAAAATATGTGGCTGTTTATGTTGAAAGTTTGCCCGGAACCCTACCGACTCGCACTTAATCGGTTTTTTTTTTATTTATTGTTGCAACAAAGAAATCTTTTGTCTTTGTTTGTTTGTCTTTTGTTAGCAAATCTGCTATCCACATATTCCCAGCACCTAAAGCGTTGATAAAGTCTGATTATCTTATTAATATGTTCTGGAATGTGGTGGGATACTCGACAAAATAAGACTACCTGCTTTTAATCACCTACATACAGAACAGAGTCACGTTTTTTCTGCCTGTTGGCGATTTCTGATAATCAGGTCCAGTTTTTAGTCCTGTTTTCTCACGAAGTTTCTTCGAATTTGGATCCAATCGGCCATAACAGTTTAAACAACTTATAGTCCAGTTTTATACAGTAAAGTACGTTGTAAAATTTATTTCCCAGATTTAAGTGGTTCTCTAATTGCTATTTTGGTGAACCAATTCCATCAGTTGATTTTAAATTTGGCAACGTGTTTCATGTGTGATAAAATTTCGATTTTTATTTTTAATTAAACTGGAATATGCATCTTTGTTAGGAAGGTATACGGTGTATTAGAAAAGTGATTCTGGCATAAATATTTACTATGTTTATGGGACATGCAGTGCCAACCTATTTACACTAGCCTTGGATATTTTGATCAATATAAGTATAAACATTTACAGTGTTAACAGTTGTCGGTTGGCCAATAAAATAAAAATAAATAAAACTATTTTTAAAACAATACAACAATCGCATTTATCACTCAGTGAACCGTTTAATTGAACCCGAGATTAACTCATAAAGAAAGAGAAAACAGCTGATTGTGGACTAAAACAAACAAATGTATTGACGTATTTATATTGTAAGCAAAAATATAGTACTACGCATAAAATATTGATGACGATTGAAAGAAATTAATACGTAAGTAATTGAATTGACCCTCAATGACTCCTCATTTGAAGTGGTCATGTCTTCATCATAGACATTGAATCATAGACAACAATGTTATCTTTAACTGACCAGAGACATTAGCACGAGTTCGCAGCGATAATGTTACGAAATAGCTCGATTTTTTAAGAAAAAAAAAAACAAAATTATCCTGTATTATTTTTGTTTAATTTTATTATTTGCAACAACCACAATCCACCAATATGAATAAATTATGAAAAAAGACATGAGTACTAAATTCAGTTTTTAATTTTTCGTTTCACGTTTTATATGTGTGCTTGCGGCACTAGTCCTGCAACTGATGATAGTAAAACCGTCTTCTGCGAAACACATAAATTATTTTATTACAGTTTTTATAGATCTATGCAAAATTTAAACAACGAAACCTTAATTATATTAAAAAAATAAATACCAAATCAATACATTTCTATATTTAAATCGCAAGGTCCTCTCAACGTTATTATATTTCTTACGATAAAAAACTTATATTTGCGAACACGCTAAAAAACTTCTCAATTTAAAATACACTCCCATTTACCCAACTATATGATATAAAAGATACCATCTAAGAGAGATCATATAACGGACAAAGTAATTCATGGGTACGTAAAATTTTTTGCTCTAAAACTTCTATAACCAGTTAGGTCATTGATCGTGTCTAAGAGAGATAAAATGTTACATGCACTGTACATTAAACGTTCGAAGAATTATTGCCTTATACGACGATAGTGTAAAAAGCATAAAATACAATGTAACAGGGGTAATTTGCTATAAAACTTAATAAGACATCGTCTCGGAACAATGGAGATGCAAATAGATCGAAGGAAGACAGGCTATTTCTATAGATGTCGTAAAAGTCAACTAAGATCATCTGGAAGCTACTAAATATACAGTACACACAATTAAGTTTACTGTAGCGAGTAATGATTGTGAAGAAGTACATAATTGATAAACCAATGGCAAAAACCAAGGACTAAGAACAGACGATAAGAAGCAAAAAGCTATATCTTGATTAAACGATAAGGATGTCTAGCTGAAATAGTAACAAAGAACTAAGACGTGGGTCAATTAAAAAGCTGAGGACCAGCTAGATCAGCAAAATCTTGAATGTAAGGCACAGAGAATATCACACCGATAAGAAAAGAGAGCATATTGGATACATATGTGAATATTTTTTTTTCTTGTATAGAAAAAAAACATCAAATGACTTCTTCCGCTTTGGGCTGAGCGGAAGGGAGTGTCAGACTTGTACTGACTAAAACCCATCCATGTTCCCTATATTGCCCTTTATGTGCCGGGACCGCGGTATCTCTTTAGAATAACCCGCAACCCCGGCAGGCAGTGATTCTGACGGGCCCCTCTAATGTTGAGATCTGGAGGATATATTTTGCATTGAAGAACATAGACCCTGACAGTGAGCCTATTTTTGTGGCGTAAGACCTACAAAAACCTTCGACATTCTATCATAACGTTGCAACAAGGTTGCAGAATGACATTATTGTATTGCGATTGGAAAATGAATGTTAAAGCAAGAGGCTGCGAGACCAAATATTCAGGATGTTTCTAAATTTTAAATGTAATTCCTGAAATAAAATTCAAAAGAATGTTACCAGCCAGTCTGTTTTATCTTTTCCAGCACAAACTTTGATACTACATAAAGTTGCAAACCCAAAAAAAACTTAAGTTATTTTAATTATGTTACCTCTGATTTTGCAGCACAGTGATTTTTATTGTCGTTTTTACAAGGTTGCTATTTAGCTGCTTTCAAAAGTATAATAAGTGTAGAACAACTGTAAGAGAGATCTGATCTGTGGTTCCCTCGTGAGCCATAGTCACGCCACTAACGACTAATTGTTAATAAGAACCACTTTTTATAACACAATGATTGGTGATTAAGCAGTTAATGCCATCATTAATGCTAGACAAGAATTTAATAGAAAAAGGGATGATTGACAAAGTTAAGAAAAAGATTAAAGATGGAATGAAAATGGGAATCAATTAGATAAAGCTTTCAGAGATGCTTGTTACAGAAAGGTTGAAAAAAAAACCTATTGTTAAAAAAAATGCCATATGAGGAGGGTTGAAGTGCATTTGATGGTAATGAATGGAGAGGGAAACGAATCTCAGGGAATATATCGCTGCATTATGTGACGGACGAAATGAAATAAAGAGGATTAAATGAGTTAGTAAAAAACATAATATGACAAGATCAGAAAAATGATAATGAGATAGTTCAAAGATATAATAAGAGAGGCTTTAATCGTGGAAACATTCAAACAGAAGACCATGATGTTAAAGAAGTTTCTAGAATGATATTTGTATTCTATTTGTTCTAGTGTCACGTCAACTCATTGGGTTGTTTTATTTTAGTTTTCTTAATACTATTTAATTTATTTTTTATTAATTTAAGTATTTAAATATTATGTTTGCTGTTTTGACTTCCGTACGTTACATACACACGGGTTGACCACTGAAAACCAGCCGCTGTGCTGTGGGCTCCCATGGCACAGCATCATGCTGAGTGGTGACGTACCTGTCGCAGTCACGACGTGCAAGCTATATTTATTTTGTCCCATATATGTATGTAAATGTTTGTGATGCTTTGCATGTTTAATGTTTATTTTTTTGTTATTTTGTGTGCTCGTCGTAAGTTGCGACGAATAAAGGTTTTTCTTTCTTTCTTTATATTTGGTCACTTGATCAAGTTTAAGTGCGAGTGAAGATGCAAGCCTATAATTTTAATTGGCAATTTCCTATAAATTTAAAACTTTTTAAGAAATAAGGTCTGCTTCTTTCTCCATTATCATTGCTTTTTAACACGATAATTATTTTGACCTACTATTGATTTTATTTCCACCAGCATACAGCGGATTAATCATCCATTAAATCAGTAATGACACATATTATATTGTTATTGCAAACACTTTTGTTATTGATAAGAAAAACTCGTTTTCTTCAAAACATTTAAAGATCTGCGTATGCACACGTGATTTAAAAACAAAACACTAGAACGAGTTACGCCAGTATTTTTTCTTATTATTATTAAACATAATGATGAAATCTTGGAGAATGTTATAGCATTGTTCATTAAAGTTATCATTTACAAACAAAGTGCCTGCACTTGGGGTCGATATGGAGTATCTGTAATAATAAGAATATTTCTTGGAACTGTTTCACAACCTATAATTGTTCCGAGACATTATGATTGTATTATGACTAAGATCTGGGCTTTTTATAAAGCAATGATATAAAAAAAAAACGACAAACTAGCGTCATAAACGGATTTATAAATCTGTTGACTGCATAGACTTGGGTATACACTATACAGTTTTAATTTCAACTTGATACCTCCACGCTTTTTCGTAATAAAGAGTCTTGACGTTGACAGACATGCAGACAAATGGAGAACAAAGTGATCCTATGAGGCTCCGTTTTTTTCTTTTGAGGTGTTCCATACTTCAAAAGAAAACCTCAAAAGCACCTTAAAACAATTACATTTCAGGTTAGAGAATATACTTTAAAAATCTGGTACGTCAGTCAGTAGCGGTACTTTCATACAAGCCTACAAGCTTCCTGCCGGGGTTGCGGGTTGTTCGAAAGGGCAATAGAAGGAACATGGGTGGGTTTTAGTCAGTAAAAGTCTGACACTCCCCCCCGATCCGCCCAGAGCGGGGGAAGTTATTTGATGATTTCCCACCCCAAAAAAAAAAGCCTACAAGCTTGGCATGCACTAATGCACTTATAACATACTACATTCATGATGAAAGGGTTTTTCAACAGTCTACTTGTCTTATTCGGCTTGCATATTTGGCTCCTAGACACGTCACTGGTATAATATTATCAACGTTGGGTATTATTTATCCGCTATTTTGCAGAACTGGGTCTATTTGGAAGATATAGACCATATAGACCCAGACTTAGATCTTAACAGAACTTAGACAGAATGATCTTGCCCTTATTGAGGTTTAAGTTTTTATAAGCTTGATTTACCTTGCCTTCTGTTAGTTAGTGTGCTGGTCACATCTTGTATTTAAACTAATTCTCCACTTCTGATTGAGTTTTTGAATTTAGAACTATGATTTAAGCATACAAATACAGGTTAATTGTACCTTAGTTTTAATTAAACCCATGGAAGATCTTCTCACATTATGGAATGCAAATAAAGTGTGAATTTATTAATTGGTAATATTCTTGGGGCAGGTGGTAATTTATTATTTATTTATTTGGACTTGGTATTTTTTTCTTTATTTTTTTTATACTTAGAGTCCGCCAAAACCAACCGAACAGAAAATTATCGCCAAACTCATTCCAAATCTGTTTCCCGATATTTCGGTCGTTTCCTTGGCACTGATTTTCAGTTAGTAGGTATGCGAAATGTTTAGTAGTAGATATATTGAGAAAATAATTCGCAACGAATGTCCCAGATAAAAAGCAGGGTAGACCTATAAATTCTCTAATGTTGTTTACTGCTGATCTTGACCTAATTTAATGACACAAAATGTGTTTATCTAATCTTTATAAACATCCAATTACCAGACCGAATGTTACGCAATAAATTATGAGATTATATTCGTTTATGTACAACTAGCTTCCTCCCGCGACTTCGTCATCGTGGCATAAGTAGTTATTTTTGGCTAACACTAACTTTAACCCGCGTGATGATCGAGAAAAAAATATTATTCTCCCCCTTTTCTCACCTTTTTAGCCTATGTCCATCTCCAAGGTCCCAACTATCTCTGTACCAAAATTCATCAAAATCGGTTCGGCCATTTAAGCGTGAAGACGTAACAAACTCACTTTCGCTTTTATAATATTAGTAAGAATTTGTACTCGTATAATATGACTCATAGGAAACATTTTTATTTCGTGAGAATTGAACATAATAAAACTAGAGTGTGTCATTCGCTTATCTCTTCACGGAAATACCAAATCGATTAATAGGGAAAATGACTACGTGACTGACAGAAAAATAAAACCGATTTCCAAAAAAAAAAAAATTACTTGGAAAATAATAATAAGTCGGTAAAAAACGTCAACGAAACCAACAAAAGTCACGGACTTTTTTTTTCGAAAGCGGTTTTATTTTTTACAATAAAGTTTTTCTGTCCGTGTGTGTGTATTTTTCCAACTGCTCCGTTAATCTCGCGAAGCGCGACTGCTGAGCACGGGGTCCTGGGTTCGATTCCTGGATCGGACGAAAAGTGTTATTGGTTTTTTCTATCAGGAATTTGGCACAGGACATTAAAAGTTGGCGGAAAGATACCCTCCTACCTCGGAAAGCACGTTATACCGTTGGTCCTGCGCCTGACCTCTCTCCGGTCATATCGAATTGGCGTCCCATCGGACTATCAAATCAAATCAAATCAAAATCTTTATTTCAGACCAAGCGATCCATATAGTGTTAGTATATAACTTAGCCTATGTTAGTTAAATTAATAATTAAAATAAACAAAACACATTAATTGGCTGTATGAACATGAGCACGCACATGTCTGCCAGCCCAGAGCCTGATAAATGGTCCGTCGACCTTGTCCGCCAGTGTAGCTTAAATGCTGTTAGGGCTACCCCTGAATCGCCGCAACATCGATGCACATCGTTTGCGCATCACTATGAGAGTGAAGGAACAGAGAATGCACCTGTGCCTGCAGACACTTGTGCGCTATAATATCTCCAGCGCAGATGGCTAATCTCTACTGAGATTGGACCCCGTGGCCGAAAACGATTAGGAGGACTACATGTATTTTTCCATAATATGTGTTTGTACATTGTTTTAGTTTCGCGTTCGACCGGGAACGCTGTTTTAAATTGCCTACCAATAACAGGATGCTGGAAACCAGTAGATCACCACAAATGGTATTTTAGTGTCTTTCTTTATGGTAAAAGCGCCATTTATGGTAAAAGGTATTCTACAGGAACAACACATATCTAGCAATATGTGGATGGAGGACTATCAGACTAAACAGCTCTGCCTAACTGGTTAGGCATTAAAAGCGTTATGATACGTTACGTTTATAAACATTCGACAGCAAAATAACGGTTCATAATATTTATTGTTGTTCAGGAAAATTACTGTGTTATTAATATACGTGCAGTAAATTAGTTTCCTTTATTTAAGTTTATTGTAGATATTTCAATTAATAATTGCATTTACCTGTTTTTGTATTACTCTTACTATTATTTATAACTCTATTTTCTATTTAATAAGCATGTCTAGATAATATTTTAATGTTCATTTCATTTCATATTTACATTTAAATGACATCAACATACAACATGCAACGTATTTATAATTAGAATAAACTTAAAACGTACATCTGTGTTGCGGGTTGTTCAAAAGAGATACCGCGGCCCCGGAACGTAAAGGGCAATAGAAGGAACATGGGTGAGTTTTAGTCAGTACAAGTCTGACACTCCCCCCCCCCGCTCCGCCCAGAGCGGGGGAAGTTATTTGATGATTCCCACCACGAAAAAAAAAACCTACATCTGTATTATGTATCTTATATATAAAATTCTCAGGTCACAATTTTAGTTACCATACTTCTCCGAAACGGCTAGACCAATTTTTATGAAATTTTATTGGAAGGTCTGAGAATCGGTCGTAATCTATAGAAGAGTGGCCTTCTTCAGAAGGGGATCTTAGAAGCGGGTAAAACCCCGGGGCACAGCTAGTTACATAGTATAAAATTAAGTCGCTTGCGGTGTCTGTTCGCTTAGATCTTTTAAACTACTACATGGATTTTAATGCAATTTTCTGGAACAGATAGAGTGATTTAAAAGGAAGGTTTATATGTTTAATATAAAAATATAATTATTATCTACATTGCACCCGTGCGAAGCCGAGGCGTGTCGCTAGCTATATTATAATTAGAACCCCAGAAACTAAACGATTTTCTATTAACACTGAGCGATTAATTACCAATTGTTTTATTACAAAAATAAATAACATAGGACTTCAATATTCAAAAATATCGTGTCATCATAGCTTTGCATAACTTTTCCCGTCCCATAGATTTTTCGGTAAGAGAATTTCATAATCACGACCATCTTTCATCGGCCGTTTACTTAGTAACCATGTTTATTCGACCTACATAGAACCTTTCCAATAAAATATGCTAAGTTAGCAAGATGAGGCATCACTAGCAGCCTAGCCAACAGTCATATGTACTGATATAAGTACGTTATATGCATAGGCCTCCCTGTTAGACGTACCCATATATATTAAGATACATATATAGAGGTGAGAGCGAAAGGCAGTATATTGCTATCCTTGTCCGATAATATCGACCCAACCTGACCTCTAACAACTGAGACTGTGTTAGTAATGTCAAACCTATACAATGTATGGTATGTTATGTATAGTACTCTTAAGACATGACAAATCGGAGTCTGGATTACAGCCGAGTGTTGGCTATGGTTTATATTTTGATGGATGCAGAGGTAGAGGAAGGCCAAAAATCAGATAGATTGTGTAAGAAATTATATTAAGGAGAAAGACGACACGGTTAGCGCAGTGGCTGAGCGATCGCCTGCTGCGCTGCGGGTCGCGGGTTCGATCCACGCACGGAACAAGTATTTGTAAGACTTACAGGTTTCGGGTCTGGCTGTTTGTGTATGTGAGTTAATTTGAGTTTAAATGTCTGCAAACGCACCCACGATACCAGAAAAATCTTAGTGTAGGGGGCAACGTATTTTAAAAAGTGTGGTTGCGAGCGGAACCGCGGGTAAAATATAGTATTACATTTAAGTAAGATGATATCCTTATTGTTACAGAGATATCCTCACGAAGAATGGGTCAGCAGTGGATGCGGCAATCGCGGCCATGTTTTGCAATGGACTGCTCAACCAGCAGAGCATGGGGCTGGGAGGCGGGTTCTTCATGACCGTCTACCTGAAGGATGAGGAGAAGGCCTACACTGTTAACGCCAGGGAAACTGCCCCCGGGGCGGCGACCGTGGATATGTTCAATGGCAGCTTTGACAAGGCTGCTAAAGGTAAGTTCTCTTAAAAAAAGCCTCATATAACTATATATATTAAATATAGTTTTAAGTATAATAAATCGAAATAAAATGCTGTGCTAACCTTTAATTTAGATGCATATGCAATGCTATTGTAATTGTAGATGATCCGTACTATGCATGCTTTTGTGAATATTTAGTTGGTTTACCTAAATCCTACTATTATTATAAATGCGAATATTTGCGAGGATGGATGTATGGATGTTTGTTACTCTTTCACGTCAAAACAGCTGAGCAAATCTTGATGAAATTTGGCACAGAAATAGGTACATTATGGTCTGGAATAACACATAGGATACTTTTTTCGATCATCACGCGGGCGAAGCTGCGGGCGCCAGTTTGTAAATAATAAAAATGAATGAATCAACATTTCGTTCCAATATCGACTTCGGTACTTTAAGTACAATCTTGATTAAAAAGCATAAATAAGTAATTCATTGTTTCTAGAATAAACAAATCACAGATAAAGATATTCTTGTGTACAATAACAATAAACTTTAGATACTAGTGTATTTTCCGGAAAAACTCAAGTCACTTGAAATGATAATAATCTTAAGATAAAACAAACAAAACAAAACAAGAAACTTATCTTTAGCGCCACAGATATGATTTGGAATCAGGTTTTAATATAAAATACATATAAGTGCATTTAATAAAAACAGGTTATTTATTTAGGTAAACTGACCTATCTTATCAAAAACCTTGACGGATAAAATTATGTATTTACATAACATAACAATAACGCCTGGAATCCGTGAAGGGAGGTCAGATATATACTCACTAGCAGACCCCTGCGGCTTCGCCCACGTGATTCCGAAAAAAAGTATCCTATGTGTTATTCCAGACTATAATCTACCTCTGTGCCAAATTTCATCAAGACCCGTTCAGTCGTTTTGACGTGAAAAAGTAACAAACATCCATACATCCATCCTCACAAACAATCGCATTTATAATATTTGATGATTTTCAAGTGAGATCCCTACTGATTAATACATTGTTTCTATCGCTAAAATGGTCTGAAGACATGGTAGACCTTATCTTAAGACCAAGATCTTGGACCGGGTTTCAATATTTGTTTATTAATTATATCGATAAATGCGGTCTCACGAACGGGTTTCAGAAGAGAGATTTGTTTCTAAATACTGCCCTAAGTTCCATATAAAAGGGGACCAGCCTATTCCATTAGCCTCCATGGCTGTTACTGTTTCTTTACTTATATATTTATGTAAAATAGATAGCATGTTATGTAGAAAAATACCGGGCAAGTGCCAGTCGGAATCGCGCACCGTAGGTTCCGTTCAAACTTGCTACATAAACGCCAATAAATGTTGACTGCGTAGACTTGAGGGTTGATTTTTTTCACAGCTGTGCTGTGACTTGAGTAATTGGTTTTGACTCGATACCTCAACGCGTTCCCGAGATAAAGTGTTTTGATAGACAGACAACAAAGTGATCCAGTTAGGGTTTTTTCTTTTGAGGTACAGAACCCCTAGAACACATGATTATTAATCTCACTTATGCCTGCACGATAGAAGGAATTTTAGTGAAATTTGGCGCCATTGTATACTATGATTTGCGTTTAATTATAGAGTAATCTTTATCTGGACCCGTTTAGTAATTTCTACAAGATTCGAGTAAAATCGCTTGTAACAACTAGTTATTTCTCATTTATAGGATACTAGCTTTTGCCCGCGGCTTCGCTCGCGTTAAATTCGGGGTAACACAGTTCTCCTTTCCCGATTTACAGGTACCTGCTACTTGTAGTTTTTGCCCTTGCGCCTTATTTATTGTATAGCAATGCTAAGTTTTCCCTTTTCTTCCCTCTTTCTCCCTCATATCTTAATCTTTTTTAAACAAAAATTGCCTATGTCCGTCTCCAGGGTCCCAACTATCTCTGTACCAAAATTCATCAAAATCGGTTTGACCGTTTAGGCGTGAAGACGTAGTAAACAAACAAACTTACTTTCGCTTTTATAATATTAAGTAAGGATACGTGACAAAGTGGTCGTAAACAGAATAGATAGGTAATGGTTTTATCGCAACTCACTTCCCGATTATAAAAAGATACTTACATTTGTATTTATCGTTAGACAGATAGACTACTTTGATAACAATTATACAGTATATTACATAACTTATAACTATAAAAAAAAGGATTAGGCAGAGATTAAACACACATTTCGACAGTTATTTTTGAGTCCCAAGTTAGGGACGACTCTATTAATATCTATCAGGCACAATTTTAAACTCCGGGATACTACTATAGAATAATACAACTACTGAAAATTCAGTAATAGAAAAACATATTCCATCATTCTCCTTTCCTTATCCCAAGTTATTTGTGGCTGCCAGGGTTGTGAGTTTATAGAAAGAGATACCGCGGCCCGGAACGTATAGGGCAATAGAAGGAACATGGGTAGGTTTTAGTCAGTACTGTTGGCAATAACTGGGTTGATAAATAAATAACTTGAACTTGAATAAAAAATGCCACACGTACCTATATTATAAAAAAACTTTACATACTTACATGAACAGACGAAGTGAAAAGACAAAAAAAAAGTATTGCCAATATAATTGGTACAAAATCAGTACTGGCAACATAATAAATATGGGTGCGTTCTCATATTCCAACAAGTACAAGTCTGACACTCCGCAAGGGGGAAGTTATTCGATGATTTCCCAACCGCAAAATAAAAGTTAATTGTGGTCGGCGCAGCATGTTTTCTTGTTCCATACTCCTCTATTATTTGTTATATATTCAGACACGTCCTCTCTTGCCATAATATCATCCTTCACACAGTTCATCAATCGTTTCTTTGGCCTTCCTCTTCTACTATACCCATCCACATTCATACTCAAAACTTTTCTCACAACATTTTCCTCATTTAAGACAAATGAAGTTGAAACAAATTATATACTACTGGAAAAAGTAAAGGGATAAAAAAACATATTTTTGGTAAATTTTCAACAGGCCCTAACTTCGAGAGATGTGGTCTTACGGGAAACCAAAAAAAAATGTAGCTTTCGACGTTTTTGAGTAATCTTAGATAAACCAGCAACATGCAGTTGCCGTCCAGATGGGTCAATCCACTTTTCAGATCAAAAAACGTGATCCTTTAATTTTTTCAAAAAGTCTGGATTTTTTGATCCCTTATTTTTTCCAGTAGTGTATTATTATAAATAATTTATATGTAATTAAGCACGAGCAAAACGTAACATAATGACGACCGATATAGGCATAACATTTACCATTTATTCAAATCTATGGTTGATAAGTAAATAATGCTTAAAAACTTGATGTTAGAGATTTGTATTTTCAATTTAAAAAAACCTTCGTTAATATTTCAGTTACATTTACACCGCGCACTAACTGAATCAGACGTACCTATATAGTAGAAAATTCTAGAAACATGCAATTGATTGAAAGTTGATCATGCGTGTCGATTAGTAATGTTTGATTGAGCAGAAACATAATATGGATGTTGTATAATGTTCGGTTTGTTTGTTCGTCGTCGATGTCGTCGTCGCGTTTTCTTTTCTATATCCCGGACGAGCCCCCAAAATTGTGGGATATAGGGTTCTTCCAATAAAAAAAGGACATCGTCCTCGCAGTCTTTACTTTTATTATTTCGTATCTTGTATGTAACGTCTTACAGTATTCCACAGTGAGTACTGTCAGTGTCAGTCCTTACATATCCTTCCTTCCGTCCCACGTCGCCCCGCCTCTCACTCACACATAGCACTCGATCTCTCTCTTCCGGTTGCGTTCCGTCTCCCACAATACTATAATGCACATCTCAGCTGCATGCAGCTATTTGTGAAGATATTGCTTAGTCTGTGTCGAAGAAAACTTCAGTCCCATGTTATGAAAACAAAACATGATATACCGTCACACCTGTATGGCCCGAAGGATCCACCCACAAGTTCCAGTTTTGTTTAAGTCTCATAACATAGTGGGGGTTACAGGATGGAAAACAGATTTTTTTTAAAGTAAGTTATTCAGGTTTTATTTATTTATTTGGTACACCAATAGCAATACATACTAAAACTTCAAGGAACTACTCAATAATACAAAAGTGCTGGTATGTATGCCTATTACAAGTAAACGCAGCATTCACCATAATGTCAACAAAAAGTTTACAAATAAAATCCTTATCCTTACACTCACTTTCGCTGTTATAATATTAGTAAGAATTACGAAAGTGAGTTTGTTTGTTTGTTACCTCTTCACGCCTTAATGGCTAAACCGATTTTGATGAATTTTGGTACAGAGATAGTTGGGACCCAGGAGACGGACATGGCCTATTTTTTTTTAAAGTGGAATATGAGGGAGAAAGAGGGAAGAAAAGGGAAAACTTAGCTTTGCTATTACAAATTAAAAAGGCGCAAAGGCAAAAACTGCAGGTAGCTGGTACCTGCAAATAAGGAAAGGGGAACTGTGCCCCGAACCCCGAATTTAACGCGAGCGAAGCCGTGGGCAAAAGCTAGTAACACTATAATATTAACATAAAAATAAATAAAATTGTATGAAAACTAAATTGTGTGTTGTGTTCAGGTCCATAATTTTATTGATTCTATTTAAATTTACTCACCACCTGTATATGTATGTACATTATGGCTTGCAATAAATATAAGTCTGTATAATATCCTGCCGGGGTTGCGGGTTGTTCGAAAAAGATATCGCGGACACGTAACATAAAGGGCAAAAGAAAGAATATGGGTGGGTTTTAGTCAGTAAAAGTAGACACACCCCCAGAGCGGAGGAAGTTATGATTTTCCATCCGTAAAAAATACCTGTAAAATATCCTTTAATTTTGGCCGCTGTGTGAATGAATGATTGATAAACACATTTCTAGTACAAACATAACAATGAAAACGAAACTTGCGTTCTAAACAAAAGACTATCAGCACATTTACATCGTTTAATCAACAGTATTGAAAACGTTCTAGATAACATTGCGTTCCACTTAAAATATCACGTAGGTAACAATTATCAGCATTTGTTCTGATAAAACAGTTGAATAAACAACAAACAATGGAAAGACAAATCGGGTCATAAATAGATTAGAGGATTAAAGTCCTCCATTTCCCTATTCGAAAACAGAGTGAAAGAGCATTACCTGTCCTCTCAATCGTAATATATGTATTTATTTATGGATATATATCTAAGCATTATGTATTTATACAAGTATTTATTAATATTTACTTATATAATTATGTAAGTTATAATAGGTTAAGGTTAACACACACATATTTTTCTAATACTCTCTCACACTATATCCCCCGGTCCATTGCCTACGTCCAATTCGATGTGTATTTTAGAAACCGATAACGATGAAGTTGAAGGAATTTTGAACAACCTGAAGTCAGATTCAGCAGTAGGAACAGATGGTATTTCGACCAGCATTCTGAAATTGGCACGAAAAAGCCTAGTCCCTTGCATTACCCACATTTGCAATTTAGCTATTTCAACTGGTATCTTCCCTGACACCTTTAAAGTAGCTCTCGTTCATCCAATCTATAAAGGATAGTGTAAACAATTACAGACCAATCTCCGTTTCACCATCGATGTCAAAGATACTTGAGAAGATCCTAAACAAGCGATTGCGTGGCTATCTTAGTGCAACAAGTTTTCTTTCAGATAGGATATTTCTGGATATATCTAAAGCTTTCGACTCCGTTCCTATCCCTAAACTCCTGGCAAAGTTGGAACGCATAGGTGTACGTGGTGTTGCCCTGGATATATTCACGAGTTACCTCAGAAACAGATACCAACATGTTAAAATAGGTGAAATAGTCAGTGATAAGGCAAGCATTGAATACGGCGTCCCACAAGGAAGCATCCTGGGCCCAACGCTCTTCCTCATCGACATTAATGACCTGTGTTCTCTGCCACCCACAAATTGCTCAGTATTTACATACGCGGATGATACAGCACTGCTTGTGCATGCCATTGACTGGAGTGAAGTGGAAACGCATGCTCAGTCAGCACTAGACACGGTAATGAAGTGGCTCGCGAAACATCTTCTAACATTAAATGCAGAAAAAACTAAAATAATACCCTTTTCCATAAGCAAAAAATCCCAGCCTAATATACCGCTTGTTATAAAAGGTCACACATGTCCAGAACGCTCTAGACTTCTGTCGTGTACGTGCTCTGTACTGGCAAAAACAAATACTATAAAGTATTTTGGAGTGTTGATAGACAGGTATCTTAACTGGTACGCTCATGTAGACAACTTGGTAGCAAGAACACGAAAATTGATTTACATCTTTAAAAAACTACGCCATTCAGCCGACACAAGTACTCTCCGTGTGGTCTACTTTTCGCTCTGTCAATCACTTCTTGCATACTGCCTGCCAGCATGGGGTGGGGCCTGTAAGACCAACTTTCTTAAATTAGAAAGAGCACAAAGAGCAGTTCTTAAAGTAATGCTTTGCAAGCCCTACAGATACCCTACAGAGGAGCTGTTCAGTAAGAAAACTATTTGTGCTACATTGTATATTGAAAAAACATCGTGTGCCAAGAAAAACTACCAAAAAACGTCGCGCTGATATTGTTTTTCCTCCTGTTAAGCACTATACTACCTTTGCTAAACACCAGTTCTCTTATCTCAGTCAAAAGATGTACAATGCTATCAACAAACTGCTCGAGATACATGACCTTAATTTGCACCAATGTAAAAGCGTAGTTAGAGCGTGGTTGATGAAAAAAAGCTACGACGAAATAGAAAACTTGCTCTTCTGCTCTATCCGATAGCCCTAAGCCTAAAACAAACATTTCACATGCACTTTAGATTCCACCAACACATACACTCACACACCTACAGATACACACTCACTTATTCAGTGACATGCACCCTCTCACAACACAGTGTTCCACGTGTTTTAAACGATTGAGATTTTGTTTTAATTAATCAAGAAATTTGTTTTTTGTTATTTCTATTATTATTGTTTTTTCTTTTCTTCTTTTTCTTTACATTTTTGGTTTCCATTGACGATGTGACATATGTATAATGTGTTTTTAATGGAGTAACACTGTCTCCCAAGTCACAGGTGGAAACCTAGTTTGGGAGCCAGGGGACATATCCGTTATTCACTGTACTGAAATAAAGAATTTTATTATTTTATTATTATGTCCTTTATTCAATTCGCATCTTAAAATTACATTTTTAAATATTTCTTAAAAAAATAATTTAAAAAAAACATTTAAAAATATAAAAATAGGTTTCCGCCGGTAACGGGAGCAGGGTCCAAGCTACCGGTGGTTAGGGCTCCAGAGAAAGGAACCTCCTCACAATGCGGGCCGTATCGAGGAGTACTGCCTTCTGAATCAGGCCCTTGATCCAACCACCTAAGGAGAGCTTCGACAGATGTTCTTCGAGGCTCTTGGCAATTAAGCCATTGGCCGTTACGACAATCGGCACAATGATAGCCGAGTTCACATTCCACATGTCAACAACCTCGTGTGCCAAGTCAAGGTATTTTAGTTGTTTTTCTTTCTCAGCTTTCACGAGGTTCTCGTCATGTGGGATGGTAACATCGATTATCATTACGCGGCGCGCTGATCGGTCTATCACCACTATGCCAGGTTTATTGGCGACAATAGTCCTGTCAGTAATGATAGACCGATCCCAGTACAGCGTAACATGGTCTTTCTCGAGAACTGGGTCGGGCACATACTTGTAGTACGGTACCTCAGATTCAACAAACATAAATAAACATCATATTTTATCATTTATCATAAAATATGTTGATTTGACTTGATTCTCTGTGATTTACTTGAAACACGACGTTTTTTGTGAATGGCATCACGCAGTCCAACCTATGAGGTTGTCGTCTGTTTAACCGGACAAATCCTGTGGATGCCTCGAGTCTACAGCCTCCAGCCAGGGCAAAGGAAAACGACGACACCATCCTGTGTTTTCAAAAACATTACAATTACACCAATATTTACCAACAGCGCCACTTTTCAACAACATTAGCAATACTGTATTTTTGCAACGCTTCAAATTCCAACTTCACTAAGGTTGAAATTGTCTGGCAAAATGAAACTTATAGTTTTATAGATAAGTTACAATTAATCTAAGACTGGTAAAGCAATAACTAGATCGACTACCTGCACAAGAAACAAAGTCAATATTTATAAAGTTCTAGACCATTCCATCCCTCTTTAATTGTCAGAACTTTTATATGCGCTATTTGGAGGGGTCGACTCTGGCATAACAATCGCAGTCAGCGAGCCCTGGCATTTAAACTGCCTATAATAGTACCTAGTCTGGAAAAAAGGCAATGGTTCTAGACCTTTCCACCCCTCTGAAATTTATTATGTATTCACCCTTTGTTTGTTGGCAAAGTCGGGAGGCTGAACTTATCGATTGGAATATTCTAGTCTACGGCTTGATGACGCAACCTGGAGTCAAAGACTCAGTTTTATTATCTACTAGATAGCGGGTGATATCCAAAAAAAAGGAGGCCGCGAGCAAATGCTAGTCCTACTAATATTATAAATGCGAATGTTTGTGAGGATGGATGGATGTATGGATGTTTGTTACTCTTTCACGTCAAAACGGCTAACGAATCTTGATGAAATTTGGCACAGAGGTAGATTATAGTCTGGAATAATAATAAAATGAATAAATATCTTGGGACAACTCACACACGGCTATCTGATCCCAAGCTAAGCAGAGCTTGTGTTATGGTAACCAGACAACTGATATACATACTTATATAATTTATAAATACATACATATTATAGATAAATCACATCCAGACACAGAACAAACAATCATGCTCATCACACAAAGTTTGTCCTGGGTGGGAATCGAACCCACGACCTCCGGCTCAGCAGTCAAGGCCACTAACCACTAGACCAACAGGCCCGTCGGAATAACCACATAGGATATATTTTTTTTCGATATCACGCGGGCTAAGCCGTGGGCGCTAGATAACCTACTTCCTACTAATATTATAAATGCGAATGTTTGTGAGGATGGATGTATGTATGGATGTTTGTTACTCTTTCACGTCAAAACGGCTAAACGAATTTTGAAGAAAATTGGCACTGAGTTAGATTATAGTCTGAAATAACACATAGGATACTTTTATATCGATCATCACTGGGAAGCCGCGGGCGCCAGCTAGTAAGTGAAGTTTTAAAATGTTCCCATTGAATAACAATACCATAACGCGAACGAAACCGCGGGCAAAAGCAAGTCAACAAGAGGGTATGACCAATCATCGTGTACCAAAAATGGTACCGAGTTTGTAATCCAAATAATTTTGATAACAAACGCGAGTCATACGTACGTCATTGCGAATTTCTCTAAGTACAGCTTTCTCTTTGAATGTCGTCCAATCAAGACGGCTCTCAAGCTCTGCGCCGGCGCCGGATTCAGTTTCACTCACAGTAAGCCTCTGGCATTACAGCCTTTCCAATTTATCGTGCCTTTATGCAACTAATTAGATAACTGTTCACTAATCACAATTTACAGTGTAATTATTTTTTTTTTAAACTACGTTTGCAACGTTTATGTTTATTATAAAAAACACACCCCAATTTCGCCAATTTATATTTTGAAGTATTGGGCGATCATATTAACATTAACCGGGCACAGAAACCTCTATCATGAAAAACTGAGAGGTGTTAAGGGACACCCGGATGGAACGAAGTTATTATATATTATGTACAAAAAACCTGTATACACTCAACAAAAATAATCGTCGCGACACCACACTGTTCAATGCGAAATAGAAAGACGAAACAAAAATAAGATGCTTTCTATAAGAGAGAGAGAGAGAGAGACGGACAGAGAAACACGCTTACGCCGCACGGCTTACAACTATAGCAAAAAGTGTCGTTACAACTTTAGTTCTTAATTTTTCCGTCTAGCCCCCTTTTGCAACGTGCGATAAGGAACTTCGTTCCAAACCTTCGTTCCAAAAACCTATTGATATACAGAGTGTTAGGTTAAACGAGGGACTTATTGAGGGAGGGTATTCAGTATTCGATTCTCGTCCCAAATATGTAAAAAACATATAACCTTAATTTCTAACGTAATTGTCCAATAAAATACATTATTCATGAACACTGAGCGCGAGAGAAGTAAACTTGTAAACAGTGAAGTAAATCACGCGGCAAAATACCTACGCGCCGATTCTACCGAAAAGGCGTCCTAAGCCAGGTTTAAAGTATGAAGGGAAAATGGATTATACCTAAAGGTCATTGACACGCACACATGTTCTGCGATAGTATTAAATCGCTAGCGCAAGGGTATATACACGTTGCGAGACTTATGCAAAATTTTTGGTATGGTTCTGTTCTGTCTTTTATTTATTAGTGTTTTTTTAATAAGTATGCAATAGTGTGGGTTTGAATACGTCCCTCGTTTAAACTAACATACTGTATATACAGGGTTTAAACGAACGCTTTGCAAAGTATAAATAAAACAGTATAAATGCAAGACCAGGGACGTCCTAGTCCTCCCACCCGTCCTTTGCAAGAGCCAGCCCGCAATGCTGAGCCAGTAAGTTTAAATTAGTCCACAAATAATATCACTCAGATCCAGCCTGTCCCTTGCTGTCCCTCAGCGCGACGCCCTAAGCCGAGGCTAGTTCCCCACAGGGGGTGCTCTTAGCGTGTAGTCGCTTAGTTTGTAAGTTTTTACCCTGGCTGGAGGTCTTAATTATTAAGGCACCCACAGGATTCGCCCGGTTAAGCAGACGACAACCTCCTTGGTTGAACTGCGAGATGCCATTCATAAAAAAGTCCTAGTTCTAGGCTCCGCTTTGCCCAAGTCACAGCAACTACCTAATCTATTAACTACCTGTCTATGGTCTAGGAACACCGTTACTTAGCCTGTTTCCCTCCCACGCAGATAATCATGGAACTAGATGGTTTATGTCTCCGCTTAATGTTGCTTTTGTTTATATAACAACTAATGTTGTTCTATTCCAGTTTATAAACAGCAAATAATCAAATAGGAAAACGTGTTTTTAATTTGTAACGAGTTTGTCATATAATAATATGTAAGTTATGGTTTTTTTCCATCGATAAATGAAATGGATACAATAATAACATTTGAAGGTATTGTTTTGCGTATTGTTATTTTTATTTTCTTAAAAAAAAATTGCCTCACACTAGGAATTACTCCTGTTTCGTGGGTGCGTTTACAAACATTTAAACTCACATTCACAAACAGCTAGACCCGAAACAACTATCTGCAGGTCATACAAATATTTGTCGTCATGTTTGTCGTTCGGAAATAATATAATAATAACAATAATACTTTGAAACGTCTGATCAAGCAAAACAATGTTCACAATAAACACAGCGATCTTACAAGCTATACAAAACCAGTTTATGTGGATCTCTCATTGTACGTGAAATTTACACAAAGCGAGACCATATTATAATGTATTGCGGTGTGTACGTTTCAATTTTTGTAGAACTTTCCAGACTTTACGACCACACTTTATAACATTGTTATGATACATATTGTTAACCACATAACCGTCACGCTTGTGGTTTTAATGGTTAGTTAAGCAAGATTATATTATCGTATAGGCAACGTCCCACAAGGGAGATAGGCTGTCGGCCAGTACTAAACTAACACACAGATATCATCATCTGCCGCGCCTTTTCTTAACTACGTAAGGGTACTTCCAGTCTTACCGAATTCATCTGAATACCAGTATTTTATATGAAGCGACTGCCTAACTGACCTCCATAACCTAGTTAGTAGTTAGTATTTGATAAGACTGGTGAAACTTTCGAGCCACTGACTACCTGTAACGACTGTCAAAAATCTACAAAATACAGGCGGGAATAACAGCTTAACGTGCTTTGAGCTCGAGTGACGGACAAAACTCGGTATGATATGGGTGGTCATTCACTGACCAACCTTGGCAAACACGGGTTTACCGAATGATCGACACGAGGGGCTATTATTATTTAGCCACGACCCTCTTCTCCAGATAACTCAGATAATTGCAGCTGTAAACTAAATATTGAACCTAAAGTCAACAAACCTGCAAGTGACAAAAATAGACTAGATACTAAAAAAAACGTTGTGAGTCGGTATATCCATTTTCTCAATGTAGAATTCCAAGTCACGAGTTCGAACCCAAGACACAAAGCTTAGATTGTTCGGATTCATGTGTCTATTTTATGATTATCACTTGCTTCGGTGTGGGAAACATCGTGAGGAAACCAGTAGTGAGAGATATTTCTCGACGGCATGTAAGCCAGGTCAGAGGCCCATGAATGGCAAAGAAACTCTGACACCAGGTTACTCACTAACCACACGATAAAGATCGAACGAATGTAGAATTTTGTTAAGTTGTGCACCAACCCGTTGAATGTCGTCAAGTTCCTACGAACATAAGACAAAATGCTAAAAGTGTCTAAGTACCCACGGGGGGGATCTTTATAAGGTGTAACTATCGGTTTAACGGTAAAATCTTCGTTTTTCGGAAGGCCTACCTCGCTAAAACGTTACGCATATTCGTTGAGTTTTCGTCGAATTTTCGTCCCATTTACCATTATTTTAGATCCATCCCTGTTCTAGTGTTATAGACACGTATAACACGACATACTGTGATCTCTGAAAGATCAGTCAGACCCATCTTTGACCAGTATATAAGTCCCATATTATCGAACCGAAAACGTCATGCTAAGCAATCGCGCTTTCGACAGCTAGTCCAACAAGGCCGACACACGGTGTGTCTATGTTATTACTCCAGACAATAACTTAATCTAACTTTTTTTCTTCATTTCACCAGGTCCTTTAGCTGTCGGTGTCCCCGGTGAACTTCGAGGAATGTGGACTGCTCACAAACGTTGGGGCAAGTTGCCTTGGGACAGCCTCATAGCCCCGAGTTTGGATCTGTGCAAGACCGGCTTCCCTATGTCCAAGGTCATGCACGATGGGCTTGATGGTGCTCCGTACATCAAGAATGATCCTCATCTCAGGTAAATTTATGTTCTTGTTGTAATAGCTGTGACAGCCTAGTGGTGTGACCGTCGACTGCCAAATAAGTCTCGAGCTCGAACCCCAGACACTTGACTACTGCCAGAGTTGTGGGTTGTTTGAAATAGATACCACGGCCCCCGGAACATAAAGGGCAAAATAAGGAACAGGGTTTCAGTTAGTAAAAGTCTGACGCTCCATTCAGAGCGGGGGAAGTTATTCGATAATATGCCATCCGCAAAAAAGACACTTAACTTAGATTTTTCAGATTCATGTGTATTTTGTATAATTATTACTTGCTGTGGTGAAGGGAAATTTCATGGAAACCAAACCAGCAAAGTGGACATGTCTGCGAATTTTTAGTATGGTTCATCATGATGCTTTCTTTCATTGAATACTTCAGGAATTTAGACTGTACTAAGCTTCACAGGACTGGATATAAGCCAAATCAAAAGCACAGATTTACAATACTACGAAAGCGACCTCAAAATAATGCGAGGATTTTTATTGCCCATAACATAACCATTTTTACGTTAGGGATGGGAAAATATCAAATACCTACTGAAGAAAACTCATCCATGTTCCTTCTTTTGCACTTTGTGTTCCGGGGTCGCGGTTGTCTCTTTCAAACAACCCGAAACCCCGGCAGGTAGTGTAGCCCTTCCCTTCCGTGACATTTTCTTAGCACTGTGACTGTCATCCTCATTCTTATGTTTTCATACAAAACTAGCTTTTGCCCGCGGCTTCGCTCGCGTTAAATTCGGGGTAAAACAGTTCCCCTTGCGCCTTATTGATTTGTAATAGCAACGCTATGTTTTCCCTGTTCTTCCCTCTTTCTCTCTCACATCCCACTTTTAAAATTAGCCTATGTCCGTCTCCTGGTTCCCAATTATCTCTGAACCAAAATTCATCAAAATCGGTTTAGCCATTAAAGCGTGAAGAGGTAACAAACAAACTCACTTTCGCTTTTATAATATTAGTAAGGATTATGTATTGTTGCTACAGCATGTCTTCTTTTATGTCATAATACTCTATTACTAATCCTCTCAGCAGTTACCTCTTTTCTAGCTATATCATCGTTTTTTCAGCATTTCTTTGGTCTTCCGCTTACATACGACTAGACTTACATACGAAGAAGAAGGTAATTCAGGTCAATGTTAGCAGTCAGTCAAGTATTTTAGTATGTATTTATGCTGTAGCGTTAACTTCGTCTTTGTATTTGATCTCCTACTTCCTCATGCTATAAATATACACCGCTTCCTCAACGCAGAGCTCATGTTAATTTATTGACACAAGTCTTGAAATGTAACGTTTATTTTAAGTAACACGACGAATATTCTTATAATTTATTCAGTACATTTATGTCCTGTATTTTTTCATTTATCACTGTGTTGTCCGTCTGTCTGTATGACTATTTATTTCAAGAACAAGTGGAGGTTTCGAATTGAATTCAGAGACTGTTATTCACCCCTGATTGATGAGAATAGTACCTATTGAATAAAAAAAAGTTTACAAATACCATAGTTTTTAGAGTTTTCTTATTGCCTTGTGTATAGCCCGATCCTTGAATAGGATTACATGCTATTTTGCACTACGCTATAACAGAGCTAATATTTAATAAAAGTCACGGCACGGTTGGTGGGCTGCTACTCCTCGTGTCGCGGGTTCGATCCCCGCACGCTATATATTTGTATGGCCTACACATAGTTGTCCCGGGTCTGGCTGTTTGTATATGTGAGTTTGAATATTTATAAACGCACTCACGATACAACAGAAATTCCTAGTGTGGGGCAAAGTTTTTATAACAAAAAAAATAACAAGTAACAGTGGGCGAAACCACGGATATACAGTTAGTACCGTGAACATAGTTGACTGTACACGACCACACACCATCTTCCTTTACCCTTATAAAGCTCCTAGACGGATAAGCTAACCGACTTCCTTATATTCTCAGGAAAATGTACTTCAACACAGCCAAGGGTCAGTTCCACAAGCCTGGGACGATCGTGAAGCCCAGTGAGGCGCTGTGCAACACCTTCCAGAGGATAGCAGAGAACGGGGGCGATGACCTGTACAACGGGACCCTGGCTGCAGACTTCCTGGATGACCTGGAGAGGGTCGGCAGCATCATCACTGCTGAAGATTTGAGACTATATCAGTAAGTGGATTATAGAATAGAATAGAATATACTTTATTGCACACCAAAATTAAAAAAAAACTGTTTTACAAAAAAAGTGCTAAATCTATGGTTACACAATGGCGGTCTTATCGCTAATAGCGATGTAATAATTAGGATTATGTAAGGTTTTTAAGCTGATTGTTGAATTAATGGGAGTTCTTGATTAGTTACTAAGAATGACTATATCTTATACTTTTTTCGCTGTAGTATAGTGCGGGTGACATTAGATGAAAATACATGTTTCGTAATGGGATGTATTGATCTATACCTAATAGGTAGCCCTTCACGATAATGACATTAAGAGTAAAACTATGAGTAAGTCATGATCGAAAACCACGGTAACGTTCCTGATTGAAAAGATACATTTAACTTAATTATGTCATCCGCACCATGCCTCAGCCAAAACCGTATGGTAAGTATATAATGAGGACTTTTAGGGTTAACTTCAAAAGGAAATAACGGAACCCTTATTGGATCACTTTTTTGGCCGTCTATCTCTCTGTCTGTCATGACCCTTTATCTCAAAAACGCGTGGAGGTATCGAGTTCAAATAATAAAAACCAAATACTCAACTCCATGGTCCCTTTGTGCTGTGAAAAAATCAACCCTCCAAGTATACGCAGTCACCGGGGTTGCGGGTTGTTCGAAAGAGATACTGCGGCCCCGGAACATAAAGGGCAATAGAAGGAACATGGGTGGGTTTTAGTCAGTACAAGTCTGACACTAACCCCGCTCCGCCCAGAGCGGTGGAAGTTATTTGATGATTTCCCATCCGCAAAAAAAAAGTTTACGCAGTCATAAGACATGGCTGTTTATGTCGCAAGTTTTTACGGAACCTTCCGAGTCCGACTCGCACTTGGACAGTTCTGATATTTGCCTGGCAAATTTTCCTGATATTTCGAAAGACTACAATGACATTGTTGTAAACATTTAAATAAATTGGCTTAATTAAAATAAACTCGGTGACATTGTCATTGTTATAAGTAACAACACGTCACATGTGATAAGAACAAGTTCAATAAAACAATGCATTCATTGTTGATGAATGGAAATAGATTACAATGTGGGAACAAATGCAGCATAACCTGATTGTCAGAATTGTTAATCTATTGTGGTTTGTTTATTTGATGATTTAAATGGTATTTGATTTACTGCTTTAAAGGCGTAGTATCGAAGATTATTAGTTTTGTTTTTTTTTTCTAATGTTGCCGAAGTGTCCCCACACTTAGAATTTCACTTTCTAGGGTGTGTTTACAAACATTTAAACTCGTAAATACAAACAGCTAAGCCCGGAGCAAGTAACTGCAGATCATTAGGAACAAATATATTCCGTGCGAGAATCAAAGCTTATTAATATTTATCGCACGCAGTGTGCGTGAAATTGATAAATATATTATGTCGACTTGTTTTTTTTATAAATAAATAATCATAGTCAAAATTAAATAAAAAATAACAATTATTTTAAACAAGTACAAGAAGTAAATTAATAGATTGCTAGTATCTACCTCTACAAGACCCAGTAAAGAAAAATATGGAAGAAATAAGATAAATGGAAAGAAAATCCACTTCAATATAACTGTTAATTTACACTTCAAAGTTTTACTTACTTATGTAAATATTGTAGGTATTTCTTAATCAGTTCCAATTTTGTATGGCCACAGTATCACATGGCACGATTCAAGGTGACTTCTAGTTTCATAACAAAATAAATGCTCACTCGTAAAACGTAATTGGAATTGTTTCAATACGTTCGAGAAAATTCTAGAATTCTTTTCTTAGTACTGTGACAGTCGGTCGTGCCCTCAAACGAGGCCGCAGTTTTAGATAAAAGTTGGGATAGGTGTACAAAGAATAGCCACTACAGGTTTAGAGTTTTCTTTAAAAACCCCAAAGGTGGACCCTTTAACAATGGAAATAAAATACTGTTACACACTAGAACGGTCAGCAAGACCTGAAGAAGTAGAAAACTAATGCAATAAAACAGCACTGCCAATGGCTTAATTGCCAAGAGCCTCGACCAATTCCTGAGGGGGCTCTCTTTAGGCAGCTGGATCAAGGGCTTGATACAGAAAGCGGTACTCCTGGACACGGCTCGTATTGTTAGGAGGTTCCTTTCGCTGGAGCCCTGACCGCCGGTAGCTTGGACCCGATACCGGTGGGCTACTATTTTTATAAGTATGTTTTTATTATATAGAATATATAGAAATATTTAAAATGTTAACTATATGTCTAAAAATCAATAAACGAAATTAAACAGCACTGTAAACTTTAGTAATGGTTATTGAAGCACAAACTGATTTTAAGACATTGGTATAGATAGATTTTATAGATTTCAAACGGCTTTTAAAACAATAACTTCAGCATGTGGCTGCTAGCCGTGATCAATCAAAAAATGATTGTTGAAGATAAAATGACAGAATGAAATTCTAAATATGAATATTTTAAAATCAATGTTGATCCAAAAGGACAGAGGTTGAGGCAACGGAGAGGGTGGAATACCCATTGTGTTGCAGTACTAATTTAACTGATAATATTAAATGGTTTAAAAACAAGTCTGCCTCGTGTGAAGAGGTTGCAAGCGACTTCTGAGCATGAGGTTTTGAGTTCAATTCCCGGGTTGGGCATAGAATCAGTTAAGGTGTAGCTCGACTCATAACTCAGGAGGTCAACGACACGACGAACAATACCAAAAAAAGACATTGTGGAAAATTTACATGTGTTGTGTAGGATTTGGATTCGACCTTGAGATCATGGCAGTCCAACTGTCACACCACTATTACTGCTGCCAACCTAATAAACACAATGAATCAACATGAGATATGGAAACATTAAACAGCAATTCGATCAATAACATAAAAAAAAATACAGAGGAACGCAGTAATAAACTCAGAAATGCCATTGTCAAAGTCACACAAAACAATGCATTATTAAAATTCCACAAGGATCATACATTTTCCTGATAAGTATTTACGTACCTACGTGATTGATCGTGTTTTGTCAACAATCGGCGGGCTCTTGCATCGTCCAACATTTTATTTGCATTATTGCTAGATGACCCAGCAGACGTTGTCCCGCCCTTTGAACAAATCAAATTTAGTCACAAACAGCAGTGCCATCTACCGGAACCAATTGTTTGAAACCATCCACAAACCCATTTAAATATACACACAAAATTTCATCCAAATCGTTCCAGCCGTTTAGGAAGAGTTATGTGACAAACACACGTAGGTACAGGAAGAATAAGAAATTATATATATATAAATGTTATAATAGGTTAAGGCACACACACATATTTTTCTAATACTCTCTCACACACTATCGTCTACATTTCGTTCTCATATCTCCTTTCGCAGGTCTGCTGGCAGAAATTTAAGCAGCACCTTTGTACTCAAATTTTATATGTTTTTATCCTGTGTGATTTACTGTGTGTACATAAATAGTTAAATAAATAAATAAATAAATAAATATTTATTACTACAATTACTTTGGTAAATGATAGAAACTTTGATGGCCATATCGTCCATTTTGAGAACAGTATTCCATTTTCAAAAACTGTGGTTTGCCTTTTTTTTAATTCCCTGTAAGCTTTCTTTGTGAACGAACAAGACATAGTGTTGGAATGTGACACCATTAGGTACGTAATCTCGATGATCAATGACTATCTGTATTAGAAGAGGTCTATGCCCTGCAGGAAGAATACAGAGTCATTCAGAATATTATCGTCTACTGTATTGATAAACAGATAATATCACCCAGTATCAATAATTATTAGTAGGTACATATACTTTCACGTCAAAACGGCTGAACGGATCTTGATGAAATTTGGCGTAGAGGTAGATTATGGTCTGGAAAAACACATAGGATATTTTTTTCCGATATCACGCTGGCGAAGCCGCGGGTGCCAGCTAGTTTTGTTATAAAAGTAGCTGCCGTAGGTTCCGTCTCTCTCTACTAGTCCTCATTTACCCCGGGCAGCGACTGCATGTACCCTTGATCTTCATCAGTTCATCGATAATTTTTTGGTTTTATTCTAAGCCCTTTTTAATTTTTTTGCGGATGAGAAATCATCAAATAACTTCCCCCGCTCTGGTCGCAGCGGGCGGGAATGTCAGACTTGTACTGACTAAAACCCACCCATGTTCCTTCTATTGCCCTTTATGTTCCGGGGCCGCGGTATCTCTTTCGAACAACCCGCAACCCCGGCAGGTATTTTAAGCCCCAACTAGTGTTTCTAGTGAACATGGTATCTGATAATACACCCATATTCCGTCAGTTATATTTAAGTCCCATGAAGTAAGCTTATTGCCATCAGCTAGAGAATCAATCTCATTTACAGCATATTACTTTATTTTTTTTTACCTCAAAAGGAAAAAACGAATTTCCTAAAAAAATCTTGAATGAAAAATCCAATGTCGTAATTCACCACTATTAAAATTTTCATCAAGTGCAGCTAAGCAGTATTTATTTATTTATTAATTAACTAAGAACAGTTACCGTATTGTGAAAACGCAGTTTCCGCAGTATGAGGCCATAAGGTCAGCGGGTAGCAATAAACACTATTGTAAGAACAGGTTACACGAACTTGTATACTTTCTTAAGATCGCGACTGATTTCTTTGTGTGAAGACTGAAGTAAACACGATACTAATCCCCATCCTCATGACTGTAATCCTTGTTAGGTTTGGTAGAGGTATACTTAACAGTACATGTGTGTGAATACCACTGACAGCATCTAATAGTACACCTAGATTTCACCAGTAATGGTTATATCCCTTGTTATAAGAGCCATCTACAGACTATTGAAGAAGGGACGAAGGGCAGGGCGTTTTTGTGGGACTGTCTCTTGTAATGTGACGTTCAAAAAGTGCTGATTATCAGCCTAATTTGAATAAATGACTTTTGACTTTGACTTTGATTGCCATCTACAGTCATGACTGCCAGTGAGATATCCCTGTTTTTTTTATAATATAAATCTTGCCGCACACTAGAAATTTCTCCTGTATCGTGGGTAAGTTTACAAGCAATTAAACTCACATATATAATCATCACATGCAGCCTATCCTGTTGAATAAACTTACTAGCACTTTGCTCGACCCGGTATTTGAAATCAAGGCCTCTTGCTCCACAGTCGCGCTTGCGACCACTAAGCCAACGAGGTTTTCAAAACAAAAAAAAAACATAAAGTTTATTTGCACCTTTAAAAAAAAACACTACAAGTACCTATGCCAAAAGATAAGGTAAATAATGTTGAATATTAGAGTTGCAGCCAATACCTAAGCTAACTTAATATCTTGTAATTATAGGGATAAGCGCCCACCCTCGTTGGAATTATAGGACCGAATGTTATTGTACCCAGCCAGCAAAACAAAATCTTTATATATATAATTCTTCTGTGAGTGTGTATGTCACTGAACTTCTCTCAAACGACTGGACCGATTTTGATGACATTTTTTGTGTGTGTTCAAGGGGATCTGGGAATGGTTTAGATTCACAATTTTGTCCGCTGGACAATGTTTTTTTAATTAATTTTTTATTTATTAGTAGTTGTTGATTTTGGAATGTTTTACATTGGATCCGACAGACGGCGCTACCATCGCAGTGTCAAATTAGACAGCTTATTAGCTTATTAAAAAAAGTTTGAAATTTTCAAATTAAAGACGTGTAGACAGGACAACGTCTGTCGGGTCCGCTAGTGTTATATAAATAATCAGTTAGCCAAAAAAAAACATCATTTATATTTTAAAATTCGAATACACCTATGATCTGCTTAGCCTTCACGCAAACTATGTTAGGTTGCAACTATCTGACCTCAGATCCCAGTTACTAGGAAATACGATCCCTTTTAAGACTAGTTACCAGGCTTTTGGGGCACTGAATAGAGTCCTTTTGACATTGCTTTTTGCAATTTGCATTGGCAACAATGGTGGATACAAACTAAAGTAAGTACATTTCTATTTCCTTTTATAAATGACTATACCACACACAAAATTCTAACAGAAAATAAAATTTTATTCATGTGTTTTTATTTTCTTCAATCGGGTTTTCCAAAAGCCGTTTATTCAAATTATGAATAATATCTTTTTATTAAATTTACCAATATTGACGCCTCCTAATTTGACCTGAATATTAGAAGGTTAATTTTATCAACTCTCGAAAGATCTATTTTCTTGAAAACCATTTCATTGTAATCTCAGTTTTCTTTGATTTCATTGTATATTTCTTACACCTTGAATATTTTCTGCGTACAGGTAGATTGTTATACCTATATGTACGTTTAACGTAACATTGGTAGGTAGGTATATGTGCGAAGTATTGACTCACCTCAACTTGCTTTTAAACAATCCCTATACATATTGCATCATTGCTGACATTTATACAGCTGTTTTAGTATGTACACCAGTCGTACATACTTCGAGAAGTTTCAAAGACTTTATTTAATTTTTATTCTGTGGTATTATGTCAACTAAGGAGGTAAGACAAATACGTTTGTTAATCCCGAATATGAACCGAGAGTTAGAAATAAAATATTGCTTTTCTGTGACATTTAAATATTATTTTTTTTATACTGTTTCGTTGGTCTCAAGAACTACATATAGCTGAATATGAAGTCATGGATTCGATTCTCAGGTCATGTCTCAGTGTTATTGGAAATCATCCTGGATTCTAGATATGCACATATTATATACAGAATCCAGGAAAGTTGATAGGCCAGATAATGGTGTACTGTAGGGAAACTTCAGTCTTAACCTTCATTGTCTTTTTTTTAAAACGTTACCCAACACTAGAAATTTCTCCTGTATCGTGGGCGCGTTTACATACATTTAAACTCACATACACAAACAGCCAGACCCGGAACAACAATCTTTAGTAGACCATACAAATATTTGTTCCCTGCGGGTTCCTTCGTAGATAACAAGCGCGGTGTTAAGGCGCTGTACAAAGCAAACACTTCATAAAACGTCTAGATTTTCGTCGCAAAGTTAGCCGTATCTGTACATGCCACTAGCCAAAAAAAAAACCGTGTATAGTTAAATACATAAAGTAAAGACTTAAACAAAATCAGTTTACAAAAGTGGTCTAGTACTACGAAAAAAAAGATGTTTAAAAAGACCACGAAAAAATTTTTGTCGTCTCGAAATTCTCAATTTTTTCAGCGACAACTATCATATTTTTTTAAATCTATAACAAAGGACATTTTAAAGACTAAAGAGATATCTAAAATTTTTCAAACACGGAACTGTATTTTTTTTATATTCAACTAGCTTTCGCCCGCGGCTTCGCTCGCGTTAAATTCGGTATAACACACCAAGCAGACCCGCAGTTTTTGCTCTTGCGCCTGATTGATTTGTAATAGCAACGCTAAGTTTTCCCTTTTCTTCCCTCGTTCTCCCTCATATCCCACTTTTTTTAATAAAAGTTAGCCTATGTCCGTCTCCTGGTTCCCAACTATCTCTGTACCAAAATTCATCAAAATCGGTTAACCCATTAAAGCGTGAAGAGGTAACAAACAAACAAACAAATTAACAAACAAACAAACTCACTTTCGCTTTTATAATATTAGTAAGGATTAAAACTGCAAAATGACCTACATTTTGGCGGACATGATATTCAAATAAAATCAAACACCGAAATATTTTCTACCTTATTTCTATTCTTTCGATGCAATACTATCGTGTACTTGTGTCAGACCATGCCCAGTATGCAGCTAGCCTCACTTCCGCGAATACCTAAAGATTAGCTTGTTACCGCGCCTTAAGTTTTATCTTCTTGCAATATACAAA
This sequence comes from Ochropleura plecta, assembly GCA_905475445.1. NCBI lineage: Eukaryota > Metazoa > Arthropoda > Insecta > Lepidoptera > Noctuidae > Ochropleura > Ochropleura plecta. The sequence continues at coordinate 7,034,650 of FR997735.1, forward strand.
GAAGTATTCAAAGTCACTAGTGCATATTTCCTGTCTTTGTTAGAATATTGGTAATGTTAACAAAGGCGGACAAAACGCACTGTCAACTCCACGCACTATAGCGTTTTTTTTTATGAGAAATCATCAAATGACTCCTGGGTGGAGTGGAAGGGAATATCAGACTTGTACTGACTAAAACACATTCATGTGGGTACCTAATTTGCCCTTTGTGGTCCGGGGCCGCGGTATCTCTTTCGAACAACCCGCCTGTAATCTCGGAACGTAAGGCAGAGTTATACATAATAGTACACCCACAGCGCATGTTGGCGAAACGGTTGTCGCAGTGGCTGAGCAATTGACTGCTGCGCTGCGTGTTCAGTCTAAATTTTTGTAAACACACCCACGATACAGGAGAAGATCCTAGTGTGGGGCAACATTTTAAAGAAATAAAAATAATGTAGGTGGAGAGCCTATATATCCATCAAACGGACACAAGTCCAAACAACCAACGTAGTGGATACTACCTAAGATTACTGGAGAAAAAACCCAGGCCCTCATACTCACTAGAACTAAAAATTAATTACTTAGAGAAACGCAACTTTGACAGCACGGTTGGAGTTCCGGATCTGGCTGATTGTGTATGTGAGTGTAAAAATTTGTAAATGCACCCACGATACAGGAGAATTTACTAGTGTGGGGCAAAGTTTTTAAAAAAAACTTTTACCATATCAAGTTGCTAAGTTCGTTATCTGCCTTAGACTACTTTCTTATCAAAATATTGTCTGAACTATATGGAGTTCACCCAGTTAAGGAGTAGATGTCTACTTATCATAGGTAAGTATAAACAGCCTATAATTTTCTCAATGCTGGGACACAACGTGTGTGTCTATTCCATCTTCCATCTGGGAGCGAATCGGATGAAGCTTATTTATTTTTCTTTGACTATAAAATATAATTTTCAAAAAGTATTGGCCTATTTGAACTTTTATCAAAAAATCAAAACATTATCTGAACTTAAGTGATTGTCTTCTTCATAAACTTTTGCAGCAGAGAGATGGCGTGAAACACAGGTTTAAATAAACCTAGATCACTTTGCAACATTCCTATGGTTTTTTTTGGCATCTTGTAACCTATAAAACCTCATAGGTTGGCCTGCAAGATGCCAAGAAAGAAGGATAGTCCGTTTGAGCAGCTAACGGTTGTTGGTCTGTGGGTGCCTTAATTTAAAGCCTCCACCAAAACACTTATAAACTAACCGACTGCACGCTAAGAGCACCCCTCCATAACGTCACGTCTTGGTAATTTTTTTACTCATAAGTGGCATAACGATACGAACCCCACCCGTCCCTTGCAAGAGCCAGCCCGCGCTGCTGAGCCAGTAAGTCCAAATCAGCCCATAAATAATATCACTCAGATCCAGCTTGTCCCTTGCTGTCCCTCAGCGACGCCCTATGCCGAGGCTCGTACCCCACAGGGGGTGCCCTTAGCGTGTAGTCGCTTAGTTTGTAAGTTTTTCACCCTGGCTGGAGGTCTTAATTTTTAAGGCATCCACAGGATTCGCCCGGTTAAGCAGACGACAACCTCCTTGGTTGAACGGCGAGATGCGATTCATAAAAAAAAATAACGACACGAAACCCCACTCCTTAAGTTTGGCGCGCTTTATCTTTGTCATTTCCTGTTGGATTGACAAAAGATTTTTAAGTTTTTACGCACCCACAATACAGGAGAATATTCTAGTGCGACACAAGGTTTAATTTAAAAAATATAGGTAGTGAAAAAAGAAATTTTTTTTTTCATAATCAATGAATTATTCCCTTGCCATGAACACTGGACAGCCTGCTAACACAAAGAAAAAACATAAATCTAAAAAGTAATTTAAAAACATTAAAACGATTGACCATTCAATCATATTTTCTCTAACGTACCATGAATGTGACGAATACTTGAAATTCGTTACGAATTCCTGAGTCGATAACATGAAAAGTAACTAATGCACTTTTACACTTAAAATTATAATACGCGACTCCTAAATAGATGCCTATACAAAAGATAACGCGAGTGAGACACTGCCCCGAGATTTGAAATTCCAACAGTGCTATCACTGCTAAGATGTTGTTCATTGTTAGAAAAAGCTGACATAAGAATGACTTATGCTGGCTTCAATGTTTCACAATATGTACTTGCATGCCGTCATTAAAAATATTTGAAACAATACATTAATTTAGCACCTGATCAAATGATAGAAATGTGATTCATCGAAATATATGGAAATAATGAGTTTTTAGGAAGTGAAACGTTGGTAATAATACGCGTAGGCACTTTGTTATTTGTAATCGGGTCACAATGACGCAGCTTGTGTCACCTTTTGTTTCCTTTAATTAAAAGTCAACAAATGTCAACAACCTACAAATGCTGCCAAGCGAAAATGAAGGCTTTGGCAAAATAATGTAACCGCAGGTTGAGGATGAAGCAGATGTGACTAAAAGAGTGATGGATCTGAATGTCGATGGACGGAGAGCGAGAGGAAGGCCAAAGAAAAGATGGATGGATTGTGTAAGGAATGATATGAAGGAGAAAGGAGTAAATGATGCCGTGACGTCTGATAGGGGAGAATGGAAGAAGAAAACGTGTTGCGCCGACCCCAAATAGAATGGGACAAGGGAAGGAAAATGATAAGGTTTTTATAACTTTTTACCCGACTGTGGGACTGTAAAGACAGGGTTGTGATTTGAAATACATTACTAACTTTAGACTGCTTAATTAGTTATGGTTGTAAGCACTACAATCTGAGGTACGATTCCTAGACTGTTCAGTGTTGGGTTTCAGCATCAGGAATTTATCAATTTCCAAACATAACTGACAAAATATGGGTGAAAATTGCTTGATAAGTCTTCGAGGCATAAAAGCGTGATCTTACAGTTTCAATACACTTCTCACTCCAAAGGCATTCGATATCGGTAGATAATATGATCAAAAATAGATGCAGGCCGGAAATAATCTGTTGGCTGCTGGCGAGAAGCGCAAGAATGCAATTTAGATTATGACATGCAATTAATATTGTTTATTTAGTTATGCAACGTGTTGCTATCTGAAGAAATGTTATTAAATTATTCTAAACCTGAATGTGTAGAAAAACAAATGACACTTCAAACGAAATAAAGTGCAGAATGACTAATTTTAAACTAAGTATTTGTTTTAAAACGTGCTATTTGTGTGTTTGGCTGTAGTGTATGTTTTAAGGATACACATAATGTGTAGCTGCATATTTCTGCAGTAGTTACTTAAGTTATAAACAAAGTAATTAGGCACATGCCTTGTATCCGAGAGAAAGCGCTGCTCATACGATGCGATCACTAACTTCATACAGCAAACAAATTGAACAACAAAAATCAGAGCATACAATGTTCCAAAACTCTGAAAAAGTACAAATTAAGAGTCGAAGCATTTGATGGGATCATCTTGCAATCATGAACTCATCTCTGATAGACGGTTCTAACGCTTTACTTTTTTTTCATTTGTTTTTTAACTTTGCCCCCACACTATGAATTTCTCCTGTATCGTGGATGCGTTTACAAACATTTAAACTCACATACACTAACAGCCAGACCCGAAACAACCACCTGTAAGTCATACAAATATTTGTTCCGTGCGGGGATCGAACCCGCGACACGCAGCGCAACAGTCGATCGCTCAAGACACTGTGCCAACCGTGCTGTCATCTCTCGTTTTGTCTTTTTCTTATCTTCTTTTCGTCGCCCTGTAACTTCATCTTACGAATCCTCTTATCCAAAAATTATATAATTTAAATGTTTTGATCTTAAGGTAACTGCTTTTCCCTCTCCAGGGCTAAAATCACAGACCCCATCGCGGTCCCCTTAAGCAACGGGGACACGTTCTACTCCGTGCCCCCTCCGAGCAGTGGCGCCATCCTCGTGAACATCCTCAACATCCTCAGTGGCTACAACTTCAACGCGTCCAGCATCAACACCACGGAAGACAAGATCCTAACCTACCACAGGATCATTGAAGCCTTCAAGTATGCTTACGCGACTAGGACTAAGCTTGGAGACTTGGATTTCTTGGATTTGTCTGAGGTAAGATGGGATTCTATCGTTGGTCCCTCCCTAGTACTTGGAGCGAAAACATCTACAAATATTTTCTAATCGTTGCAATTAAATTACGATTTCAATCCGTTGTTTAACGCCACGCCACCTGGTAAATATGTATGTTAGTATGCGTAACATTTGTAATTCAATGGTTTTACTTCATTAACTTATTCAGCATTTCATAATGCTGGGTGAACACGGCGTTCAAGGAGGATTGGTTTTGCCTCTTCCATGTAAGGATATTTAAATTCTACTAGTTTAATTACTTATTTATTGGAAAAATTTGTTTCTACTAACGACATTTATTTCAATTGACTACTTCTGCGAAGAGCAATCAATTTACTCTTTCTCTAGTGATTGTAAAATCGTTTAGATTCTGTGTGTGATTCTCGCGACTCTCGGTTTGATGTTGTAACAAAATTACCTACTCAATTTGTTGAAATAAATTGCGACGCAAAAAGAGAATAAATAATATATCAGCGAGCTAATATTTACTTACCTCATTAAATATGTAACAATAACAAAAATTTTGAAGAGGAAGTGATTGGCAAAACTGATAAATAGAATTGTAATTCGAAAATAATTTATAATTTTATATAACTACATATAATAACGAAGGAAGGTATTTTAGCATAAATAACTTTGACCTTTTAACTAACTGTTATCTTGCTATGACTACGTATGTATGTACCTATCTCTGTTCTTCGTACATATAAATTAAGGTCTAGAAACTCAAACTCAAAGCATTTATTTCAATTAGACCGTTACAACCACTTTTAAATATCATTAAAACAAAAATCATGTTCTACCTTTAGTCCTGTGTTCCTGGGCCGCGGTATCTCTTCGAATATCCCGCAGCCCTGGCAGGCATCACATCCAACTGTACCTTGAGGGACAAGTTCTGGGCCACGACTAAAAATATCGATGTGGTGGATAATCAAGCTGACACCAGAGTGTCAGCTTGATTAATTTTAGAGAAGAATTAGGTACTTATTTGGTATCCAGAGCCACACAAAATACATAGTTTGTGGCTCACCGACAATGTTGTTTAGTTTTGCTTCTTTTGATAAATAAACTTATTACTTGCTTTAATTACTCTTATATTTTTCCAGCTTATCCGGAACGTGACAACACCTGAGTACGGCAACGAGGTCCGTCTGCGCATCAATGACACAGCTACCAGCAACGACACGGCAACCTACGGAGCCGACACCTATAACCAGCCTGATGCTGGGACCGCTCACATATCTATCATCGCAGGCAATGGGGACGCCGTTTCGGTTACCAGTTCTGTCAACTATTAGTAAGTGTCCCTAGAGTCCGATAATAAGGAATTCAGTTAGTCTACTGCTAAGTAGACCCTCATACTAAATTCATCCTTGTTGAAGAATCGTTGTCTTGAAACTGAAGTTAATTCCTATGTTAGATGAGTACCTACTCAAGCAAGATTTCGAAAGGATGACAATGAAAATAAGTTAAGAAGCAAATGCATCGGCAATGCATTGGATTCAAAAAAACAACCAATTAAGAAAAACACAATAGAATCAGTGTGTGTGAATGTTACACAATAAATAAAAAAGTCTGCCAGAGTTCTTAATCACAAACATGCTATCTTTTTACAGCTACGGCGCTGGTTTCTCGACCCTCAAAACAGGCATTGTAATGAACAACGTAATGGATGACTTTTCCTCTCCTGGCATCACCAATTTCTTCGGTCTCAAACCTTCACCCGCGAACTTCATCGCGCCTCACAAACGGCCCATGTCTTCTATGAGTCCCAGTATCATCGTGGATCGGAATGGAAACGCGAAGCTGGTGATTGGAGCTTCTGGAGGAACAAAGATTACTACTTCTGTGGCTTTGGTAAGTTCAAGTCGAAGGTAGTACAGGAAGACTGCTAATAAACTACACAGCAAGCTATTCTTGATATTTTCGTTATAACAAAGAATGCCCAAACTGGTCTACTACAACTTATACTATACTATAAAGACCCCGCAGAAGATTGAGTGACGTGTTGGCCCAAATCAATGACTAGTGATCCACACTAGCCCTGGATCGAATGGACTAGAAGTGGTGGACCGAGGCCATCACCCAGCAGTGGGCTGAAGCTACGCTAACAGTAACAGTAACTTGATGAAGGTCTGTCGATAGGCGACATGTTAAATTGAAAGAAACTGTTTGTACACTTTGTCCGACTTGAGGTACTCTTCAATAGGAACCAACTTCCAAATCTATATAAAAACTAAGCATTCGTTCGCAGGTGACAATACGCAAGCTGTGGTTTGACCAGTCGATAAAGGAAGCCGTGGACGCAGCCCGGATCCATCATCAGATCACCCCGATGCACATTGCGTATGAATTCGGCGTTACAGATGTAAGAATCATGCATCCATTATATTTAGGCATTTTAGAAATCTCGGAATTCGAAGCCTATCAATCAACCTCTCATGGATTCGTGTCACGATTGTGGTGGAATGTTCCAGAACCACATCATCCATTAATCTGTAATATATATCCTATCCTATGTCTGAATCGCTAACAGTATTTATTGCCAGCAACTTCGTTAGCATAGATATTTGATTTGTAGGAACGTGTAAGAGCAGACTATAATCTGTCTCTGTACAAAATTTCATCCAGATCCGTTCAACCGTTTTGGCGCGATTGATTAACAAACATCCATCCATCCATCCTGCATTTAATAATATAAGTACCTAAAATTGAGATTAATAAGCGAATATTGTAAGAGAGCCTTGGGGCGTGAACAGAGATACCTTTGTTTGAAGATATCTTGTAGACTATGGCGTACTCCTCCGCTATTCTTTCTGATTATTTAAATTGAACCAATTTAGAGAACCAATTTCCGAAACATTGGGCTTAATTTCTTGGCGCTTTTCTGGTGGTCGCCACTGTTGATTCTGGCTTCGAAGAGTTGCATTGGTTTCAGAACAGAGTGGTGGGTTTGTACCAAAAGGCCATGGCTGGTGATGGTTTGTGTGTTGTTTAAATGCTGATTGTTTCATGTTATTCCCATAAACAAGTATCGGATGTTTTCGATCAAGATTACATGCAGTTATAAAAACTTGAAATCTTTCTTTCCACAGGACATCGTGCAAGGTCTTCGGGCGAAGGGCCACGGGATGGTCCGGTATAGAAATCGAGGCTCAATAATCTGCGCACTCTTCAGAAATAAAACCGCGATTTACGCGAACGCAGACTTCAGAAAGGGAGGCGACGTGGCCGGCATAGACTGATATCTCTGTGCCTAATTAAACAATAGTATTACTATATTTATGTCGAGAATGAAACTTTAATATGAATCTGGTAGAAGTAAGGAAACAACTGATTTCATGGAAAATAGACAAGGTGGAAATTTAAAATTTTGTTAAGCATATTACTGCCCTGTTGGATTTGAAACGATCAGCTCAAAGCCAAAGTTAAAAATCTCTCAGTACGTTCTATGACCCTAACGTTACTTTATATTTCCACTTTCGCAATTCGACATCAATTATAATGAGGATTAAAAGTTGTCCATGAAACATGTTCTCTTTTTGAACTACTGCAATAGGGTGTGTAATCATGTAACTGGCATGTAAAGAAACTGTTATTGGTTCATTCAAGGAGTCGATCGATGCCTGACCTTAAACCTGCCAATCACAGTCCATAGTTTCTTTCTTTCGCTTGATTTTTATGTAAGGGTTACGCACGCCAGTTTCACTAACAGTGGCCGAGAACTAAAAGTGATGTAATGCCTAAATTTTGTTGCTGTTCGGTGCCAAGCTTTGAAAATCCAATGCTTCGCTTTTACTTATGCATTACCTCAGTTTAAGCGCCGCGTAGTGTTAGTGAAACAGGCATCAGTCTCGAACTATTAAATTAATATGGCGATACAATAAAAAGTAAGCATTAAGAAACTAATACAAGAAAAATGTGATAGTAAATAAACGATAGATAGATAGGATATCAAATATGGCCGTCTTCCTTAAAAACGTTCTGTTGTTTATGGTCAGAACAGATGGCAAAATGAATTAATAAATGCATTCTTTATTAAATACAAATATTTAATAAAAAATAAATAATTGGCTGATCTAGAACAATAATTTTGGAATAAATGGGCTAGATACTTAATGAATGTAACTAAAATGGCATTACAGCAAATAAAACCTGATTAGAACATTGTTTGTTAATTTCTTTTCAATGTTTTTAGAATAATTTAGTACATTAAAAAAGTAACTAGAATGCAACGCTAGGAGCAGAAAGTTACTTGTCTGTGCATGAATACCTATGTAAGTAGCAATTCGACATGGCGTGATGACTTCATGTTAAGTACTCAATATTGATATAATTCGACTAAGAAATTCCACATAAAGATAAATTTAGTCAAGTTATTCACAATTTCTATAAATTTATTAAAAAAAAAATGGTTACATGTTTTTGACACTCTTTTAAACTGTGCGCCACTGATTTTGGCGCAATTTTAGCACAAACTTTAGATCATTTTCCCTTTTCAGTGTGTTGTAAGTTTTTTCATTCTATAACCAACTGCATTTATTATTGCCAATAAAATAATTCATCTAAACTGTAAAAGTTATTCTGAAATTGAATAAAAAAAACATTCCTTTTTCGAAAAAAAATTAACATAAGAATTAGTAATGAAAAACATAGGTCCTTAAGAACCTATGTTCAACATAGTTCATAGTTCATTCAACAATGACTATTGTTTTTGGTTCAACCACTGGTGTGAAGTGAACTGATTTCTTAGACATTACATGGTCACAAACTAGTGTTTCCAAATAAAATATGAAATGTTATAAAATGTATTTTATTAACTCATCCTATAAAATAAGAAAAACACGTGTGTACGAATGTCACTGGCCTCAATGGTGAATTTTACCAACTCAAACCCACCCCGGTATCCGGACCATAAGTTATGCTCAAACCTGGGTTCAACTCTCGGAAAATCAAATGTGGAACCGGGACCTCTGTCTACCACTTTGGAAGTTACATAAAGGCGTGAGGAAAATATGATGAATGATTTATGTAATATTAATGCCTTGTTCCTTGACAGCACTTAAATAATTAAAAAAGAGAAAAAATCTAAAAAAAAATTGTATTAGTGTGAATTTATTAATTCCACTAGTTCTGATAATAAGAAAAAAATAGTCAGATTTCCTTTTCAAGCCTGTAAGATTTAACTCTATTGCCACGTCTGACGGACCATCACTTGAGGAGGACTCGACCGATTTCGCTGTTATATTTTTTGATATGTTGGTAATTGTCAGGACAAGGTCTGCGTGGCAAAATTTACTAAGCGTACTTCTCGTTTTCTTTATTAGAAAAGTTTCGAATAAAAATATAAATCAAACAATCTATTTCAAGAATAAATTGTAATTTATTTTGCATTGTAATTGCATTGCGTTATGCCTACATTTAAATATTTTTCTAGTTAATTATTTACTTACATAAAGACTGAAATAAAAATAACAAAATATTTAATAACAATGATAAACTCTTAGCACCTAATCCTAAGCATTTGTATTTTATACAAGGCTTTAAACTAGAACTCCATCTTTAGAAATACATAAACAGCGATATTACAACAATAATTTGAATACAAACATAATTTTTTATCTATGACAATTTACTCTATTATTGTATGTTTTAAACACTATACCATGGCTTACTACTTAGCTTAAGCTTTTTTTTTTTTTAGAAAGCTTAAGAAGTTTATCAAAAAGGTTTTACTATCGATCTATGGGTACCTACGTCACCAGCTATGATATTCAACAGTTTATAGCTGCTATATACTATTAGAATTTTCATATCCAGAAAAGTTCAAAAAAACTGTGTCCCAACTTGCAAACCTGTTTCTCCAATTTTATATGAAACAAGAGTAGCTAGGATTGCGCCGCACAGGTATCCAACACAACATAACAAATTCTTATAGAATACTAACTGTCCACCCCGATATTTCCTCAGCCCCACGGCTCCTAAAGTTGCTGGTGTTAGAACCAATATTCGCGAGGAAAACGTCGTCAGAATTTTCACAAAACAGTAACAAGTTTGTGAAAAGGGAAGACCTCTTCCCAGCAGTGAAACACAGTATAGGCTATGGAAAATAATAGTACCACAGACACACAGCTTAAGATAAAGCCACGAAATAACAAAAATGGAATACTTTGTACGGAATTTGTAATATCGATTCAAATATACAAGGCATAAACAACATCAAAACCTGTACCATTAATTTAAAAATAGAATTCATAGTTCGTTTACACTATTTTTGGCAAAGCTGTTTACTGTACAGCCTTAAGGCTCATCAAGCAAAGCGGCGAGGCGTCTTTGTTTCACTTGTGAGCGACGGGCCCACTGTCCATAAAAGACCTTGAACTCCGGTATCTCGCGTCGCTATAATGGCAACACATCCCTCATAGCTTCAACAGGGGTGACCAGCTTTGTGGAGCCGATCAGAACGGTGTTGTCGATACCGCTGGTGATCACGCTCCGATGCAAGCGTTTGCATTCTTCGGCTGTGATGCCGCCAACCACGAAGATGATTACAGTGGAATTGTCTAGAGGGTGCTTTGAACTTCGAGTCTTCTTGCTTGTTAATATACTAAAAGGAAACAAGTGCATCAATTAGTTTTATTTATTAAATAAATAAATAATTTTTGTTGCGGTTTTTCACCAGTAGATGGAACTTTCCCTAATAGGTATTCTACTCGCCACTAGATGGCGTTGTTTTAAATAATATACTTTCAAAACAAATTATTTCTTACTTGAGCCCACTTCTTAGCAAATCTTTGATGCTGTCATTTCTGTGTTTGAGATCAGTCATGTCAGGCCGCTCTGTGTCTACCAGGTCGTCTACCAGCTGTTGGAGAACGCCTCGATATTCGTGACCGACACCCGTCTCGCAAGGCTTCAATACGGAGTTGTATCTACAGAAATAAAATAGAAAATGAGAGAAACTCTACACAGGCTCTCTAAGCATTCATAGAAGCAAAAAAAAAATTAAGCTTTTAAATGCTTAGTAGCCAGTAGGTTAGGTTAGGTACATGAAATATTTTTTTTATTATTTATACAATTTGCGGTTCATTGAAATGTTGCCCTATTAATTTAACAACACGCCTTTTTAATGCTAAATACAAATGACACTCACTTGTGCAATACCCTCCTCATCTGAGCAATATCCTTCAACTGGCTCATCACCTTCTTCGACGTCGCGTCACAATCCTCCGGGGTAACCATAACTCCTGTCTCAACTTTCTTCTGGAACAGGCTCTTATGGTCTTCGAATATGGCCACGCTCAGCGTTTCTGTGAGACTGTCCTCGTGTTGTTTGGAGAAAGATACTTCAGTTCCAATGAGGGAGTACACGTGGATGAGCAGCGCAAGGAGACTCTCAAGTGGCAGGTTTCTGTCCTTGCGGGTTTTTATTAGATGGGTAATCTGGGAGACGAAAATAGTTGTCATAATTGTATTCTAAAATCATACTAATAATATACAGGCGAAAGTTAAAGGTAGCTTTTACCCTGGATGAACACAGGTCAATGCGGATGAAACCACGGGGCGCAGCTAGTAGTATATTTAGATAACTGGATACTAGTAATTGACCTTCTACATTTATGTCTGACTTCTCAAATACATTAGCTGTAGGTTTTCTTAAAATTGATTAAATTAAATAATCTCTTAAATCGTCATCAGATGGGAGGTGACAGTTATCTTCATTCCAGTGTTATAAATAAGGCTACAGCTAATTTGGACGTATAGCTTCATTTATCATTTTGACTCTCAAGACCTCTCCATCATCCAACATGCATCTTCCGTTGCTAATAGAATTGACAAGAAAATTTTCTTCACCTTGCATGACGCCACCTTATCAAACTTCTTAAGCTTTTTATTACAGAAATACTTTACCAGGCCACGAAGCAGCGGAACGAACTAGACAGGTTTCTTCAGAACTGAAAGGGGCACGCACGAGCACGAGAAATGGAAGGAGCGAAGGAAGGTCTCTGCCCAAGAGTGTGACGCAATAGGCTAGCGTTAAAAAAAAACTTTACCTGATGAAGTACACTAGTCGAGTCCCTGCTAGCAGCAAGGTTCTGAAGCACCTGCTTCTCTAAACTCATGAGCAGGTCTTGCTGCGCTCGCTTCGGAGACTTCAGTGTTTGCACCACTGCTAGTGCTTGCTGTAGCACGCCTAGATGTTTGCCGATGACGTCGTAATTACCTGTTATTATTTGTTAAAGTTTTTATTAATTTCAGATTAGGACGTAATCTACTTTTTGAGGTAGGTGGGCTGGATGGAATGATCAACAACGACTGCCATAGTCACGTCAATGGTCCACTTGAAGTCCAAACTCAAGGCTTATTTCAACCTTTACAGACACTTTTGAATGTCAAGAAACCAAATCATGACACTACAGTCCTAGTCACAAAGCATAATACTAACATAGCATTATAATAACTTTTGAAAATACTGTAGATGCCCATTCCAAAGTCGTTCTTTATAGAGAACAATTTTGGAATTATACAAATATGTGAGAACGATGTAGAAAGACGTGCACAGTAACAGCGTTCAGAGTATTTTGTCCAGAGTATAAAACATTTCAATTAAAAAACGAAATAAAGGTAAAAGATGACCAGTCCCAACTGACAGCGCCCGTTTACGAACATGAGCTTGGATCAGCCCCATTCAGCTCAACCATTTTGAAGAGAACTAAATGAACCGACACACCCGCCGCCATCAGCGAGACATAAGTGAGCATGACATTCTCTCAACCACCAGGGCACTGTCGAGCTAATGATAATACATACTATGGTGCGGAAACCAATCTCGTTAACATAGGTCATAAAACCTGCAATTGTTACCACTTCATGACCGTAACATATTACATGTGATTCAAAGTTCTGAGTATGAATTTGGATGGCTATTAGAGTAGGGGAAGACTAATGAAACGATGGATGGACTGTGTGACAAACAGACGAACGTTTGTTTCGAGCAGAACCCTTAAAACTACCGATTTTCAATAGTTATTGAATATATGTATGAACGAGGACGATTCTTGTTAATAGAAAGTAGCTTTTGTTACATCTATTTACCCTCAAAGAAAAAATATATTATATAAATAGATAACTACATTTTCTAATAATATGTATCTACAGTCAACAAACCTAATTAGTATGAAAGGGCTTCAAAGATATACCTAGTTGAAATTTTCTTAGAAACCGATAGATGCTTTCAAATAATTAAACATTGCTTCATTCTTATTAGGGTTCCGTAATTCAAAAAGTAAATCGGAACCTTTATATGATCACTTTGTTGTCCGTCTGTCTGTCAAGAGTCAAGACACTTTTATCCCGGAAGCGTGTGGAGATATCGAGTTGAAATTAAAACCATTTACTCAAGTCTATGGTGCCCTGGCTTGGAGCTGTGAAAAACCCAACCACAACCAATCAACCCTCAAGTTTACGCAGTGAAAAGATATAGCCGTTTATGTTCCAAGTTTGTACGGAACCCTTGGTGTTGTTTTTTGTTTCATTGATCACGGAAGATATAACATAAGTGACAGTTTAAAAATAAATTAATATACCTTTAGAAGCCGTGACGATCTTCTCAACACTTTGCGGCGTCACCTTCAGCAGAGTCTTGGGACTGGGCGACTTCTGTACGTCGATCTTGGAGAGTTTATTGTATAGGTCGAACATAACCTCCTTGTGCGACTTGTTGATCATATGCTCGTATGTCTGCACGCACGCTTCGTCATTCGCGTGGTACAGGCAGCCCGGACTTAGCTGCACGTCATCGGGGTGGTTTATACTGAAATTGAAGGTTGGGTATAGTATAGAAAGGCTATTAATGTTTAACAAACGGTTTTTTTTTTTTAATTTAAAGGACCATTCATTAATCTTATAATTTTTTTTAAATAAAATAAAATCTTACACATTGGCCTCACAAATCGGCGACATATCGACGGCGACTTCGTTGGCATGTCCTGGAAACCTGGGCAGTGCTGACATGATCTTGTCCAATACTGATTCTGTGGAGTAGCTGGTCACGCCGCACAAGTCCAGGGTACGATCCACGATGATCAAAGACGCAGGATGTAGGCAATTCTGGAAGAAGAAAACAAAAATATCTTAAAACTTGCAAATTATGCAGGATGTATAATGGACATTTTTGAAGTCTTCAGAAATTACTTGTCTTTTTATATATAATTTAGATCATGTGGAGCTTGGTAAAAGTCTAAATCCTGCATTAGACTGCATAAGGTAAGTACAATAAATCGGTAGGCTTGCAACAAATATTTGGTTAGTATTCGGTATTCGGCCTATTCGGCTACTTTTATTATATTCGGCCGAATACAGAATACTTAAATAACATATTTTGTTATAGAGAGATAATTGGTAAAATGAAAATGCTATTCGGTCAGGGGACTCGCCGAATATTCGGTATTCGGTATACTGCCAAATATACTATTCGTTGCAAGACTATAAATAAGGTATGTACAGTTTTAGGATGGCAGAGATACAGTTTTATGACTATGGGCACATTTTAACCTAGCCTACACAGGCTAGGTAAAAATGTTCATCTATGAACAGAATATGCACAAAAAATTGAATGAAAAAAATATTTAACCAATACATACCCTTCTTCTTGAAATACAAACAGGTGAATTTCCTAAAATGCCAGCCATTAACGAGCCATAAGTGCCAATATAGTAGATATCCTCCTTCAAATTCATTGAATCTAGCATATTGTTGATTCCGCTGGCCAGTCTTCTTGCTTGAGTCCGTTCTTCCAAAGACAGGGTTAGTAGGTCTATTGATGGAGTGTCTGGTATTAACTTCTCATGAAACAGCGGGTATATTTCGGAATATGGAGGAGTGACAAACACCACATTGGTTAGAGCTATGGTGAAGATTGGTATGTGTACTACTTCCACTGAACTTTGCTGAAATAAAGCATTACAGGCATTTTGAATCGACTGATAGTCATAAATTCTTATTGTTTATTATTTAAAGTAGAGTAAGATTGATGCACCAAAAACACAACAGCAAAATTCAATTAATCATTATAAAAAAAAGTTATTACTCTCACTTCAGATTGGCTTTTTTATTTGTTGTTTTTTTACAGAGCAAAAATTCAAATTTATTTATTTGTATAAAACACAGCAGTACAGGCTGTTGTTTCTTATGTAATCTGTACATGACAGAACTACAGCCGTGCACAATTACAGCCGCTATTGCTGTACAAGGCTCCTTTAATAAAGACACATCTTTTTCATAGGAGTCATAGACAGCCCACTTTGCCAACCTTGCACTAATAGCAGCTCACATGCTTCTGCATTGCCAAGAGCTTGCCCCATACAGGGCAAAGTACTTTGGTTACCCAAGTAGGCTCAGCAAGATTGTCAGCAAGTTGCTTAGGGAGCTGGGTTGGATCAAATAATATTCCCACACATACACAAAATATGTGATATCTGCCCATTATACAATACAATGTGTTCTGTATGCTAAACATCTAGGTTTGGATGGAAGCCTTTGCCCATCATATGAAAGGCTAACCAAATTTTTATTTTTTAACAAATTGTTGTTTTACCGTTTTTCCAATCCAACCAACCAGCATCATCTCAAGCTGCTTTGTTGCTTCTGATGGCCCTCGCCCTGAAGCAATGACATCACTGACATCTCTCCCCTCATTCACTTCTAAATACACCACATCCAAGCTCATGCATGATATGAGAATGCAGTGAGTTAAGTCACTGTGACGTATTATCTCAGATATTGTTTGCAGTTGCGTGTTTGTTGTTTGTGTTATAAACACTGCCTTCTTCTGGTCTTTCTTGCAAACCTGTAATGTAACATTGAAGGGTTCAGTAGAATTTTGTTAGACAATGGAGGTGCTGTGCAATTCATTGCCTGTTTATGAAATATCCATGACATGCAATACTTGGAATCTACCATTCACATTTTACTCACACTGAATGCTAACTAACACTTTTATAAATAAACTGTATTTTATTTGAATTGGCTTCAAATTTTGAAAGATCAGAACGGTCAAGTTGTCATCTCGGCGAGTCATTTATCGAGGAAACCAAATTATAACAAAAAAACCAGATGCTCAAATAAATATAAAATACTAGCTTTCGCCCGCAGCTTCGCTCGCGTTAAATTCGGTATAACACACCAAGCAGACCTGCAGTTTTTGCTCTTGCGCCTGATGGATTTGTAATAGCAACGCTAAGTTTTCCCTTTTCTTCCCTCGTTCTCCCTCATATCCCACTTTTTTAGCCTATGTCCGTCTCCTGGTTCCCAACTATCTCTGTACCAAAATTCATCAAAATCGGTTTAGCCATTAAAGCGTGAAGAGGTAACAAACAAACAAACAAACAAACTCACTTTCGCTTTTATAATATTAGTAAGGATACCTCAAATGGAGACAAACTCTTCACAGCAACCGCTCCTCCAGACAACAGGTTGAACAGACCACCGTCCCAGTGCAAGCACTCTGCAGTAGCATCGTCAAGAAACACCACAGCACCAATTATTCTGTTGTACACCTCTGACCACCACGCTTTGCCAAATTCTCTCACTGAAGCACTCGACATAATGGAATTTAAATTGAAGATGAAGAGAATTTATCTCATTTTATGAATTTGGTTTATTATGTAGCCAATGTATAGTCAGGAAATTGGTTTTTAGAATTTATTTACACATCACTGATGACATATTGCCAATCGATTTTGCACATAATTTGACAGATGTCAAATCGTCCAAAAACGTCATCAGTGCTATTAAAAAATCTATTTTTATCTATGTATGGGCTAAATTCAGTAAATAAAATGAATAAAAAAAACTGTATCCATCATTTCTGAGCAACATCACTCTAAACTTACTGAACAAAGATTACTTGGAAGTAGTTTTTTCTCTTATCTTGACTAAGAACCCAATTTTCGGAACAATCGTTATGTTCCAATAGCAAATGTTTATACAGTATGTTAGGTTAAACGAGGGACTTATTGAGGGAGGGTATTCAGTATTCGATTCTCGTCCCAAATATGTAAAAAACCTATAACCTTAATTTCTGATGTAATTGTCCAATAAAATACATTAAAAATAAACTTGTAAACAGTGAAGTAAATCACGCGGCAAAATACCTACGCGCCGATTCTAACGAAAAGGCGTCCAGCCAGTTTTAAAGCATATTTTAAAGTATGAAGGGAAAATGGATTATACCTAAAGGTCATTGACATGCACACATGTTCTGCGATAGTATTAAATCGCTAGCGCAAGGGTATATACACGTTGCGAGACTTATGCGAAATTTTTGGTATGGTTCTGTCTTTTATTTATTAGTGTTTTTTTTTTTGTTCATATTTTTATTAGTATCATGTAAGTATGCACTATTGTGGGTTTGAATATGTCCCTCGTTTAAACTAACATACTGTATAGAGAAAATCAACCTGAATTAAAATCATTGTTTTCAAATGTGGCTTCTTTTATTTAATGCTGGTTTATCTTTAGCCGAACTGGAATTAGTTCTGCTAATTGATATTATACCTAATAAGTCCTAAGGAATCTAGGAATTCTCTAGTTGGATGCCAGAATAAAACATGACCAATCCATTTGACAAGGCTTATTTATCATCAATACGAAGGAAGCAGAAGTAAAATAAAATTACACAAGTACATTTTCCAGTAATTTATGTTTTTAGTTTCTTATCACAATACAATATTTTGTAATCTAAGCGTGCTTTGCACAATTGCACTAACATTTTAAGATGAACAATAATTAGTGCTCATAGCCGCTGGGGAGAGCATTGACATGGGGGTTGTGGAAGAGGGACTTCTGGCCATCACCCCATGGGAAACGCTGAAATCAAAGAAAAAATATAATAAATTAAAGATGGTTCCAGTTGAAAGTAACCTCTGTCATAATAGTCTCAGTCCTCTATGCTACAGAGTAAAAAAAGGACTGTTGACCCATTAGAAATATATAGTAATAAAGTTTAAATTGTCTCTTTCAAATTTTTTTTTAGAACCTTTTCATTGTTTTGTGAGTCAAATTATGATCAGCTGCTATAGGTCAATTACTGTCGAGTGTTTCACTAACAATAAGTGTGTAAGTGTGCACATCATAATCTCTTGCCTTTGAGATCATAATCTGCTTGGCCTTTTCTAAACCATATTGAAGTCTGTTTCCTATCTAACTGGATGCAGCTGAATATCAGTATACTACATGGAGTGACTGCCCA
Source organism: Ochropleura plecta (assembly GCA_905475445.1). Lineage (NCBI taxonomy): Eukaryota > Metazoa > Arthropoda > Insecta > Lepidoptera > Noctuidae > Ochropleura > Ochropleura plecta. The sequence goes on from FR997735.1 coordinate 7,052,992, forward strand.
TCTGTACTCTATCTTTGAGATAAATGGAAAAGTCAAATCTTTACTGTATTGATCTATGTTATGTGAATATACCTTGGAGCGAACGCGCAGGAAGTCATAGGGAACAAATTCAGGGTGAGCTTCATGGGCATGCTCTTGGTGAGCCAAGTAGGCATTGATCATGCCAAGACCTACAGCGGGGAATGCCACGAAGAAAGTCATCTTCTTCCATAGTTTGTAGCCACCTGTAAACATTTGTATGATTAATAAAATTTGTAGTATTTTTATTTATTGATTACCTGGACATTATAAATGGAGTGTAACCAATAATAAAAAATCTTGTCAAAAGATTTCATACAAGTATCAAGTTGAATCTAGTTTTTAGTCTGATCCTAGACTAAATAGCAAAAATGTTTTAGATTTTTTCTATAACATGTATTTGATTTATCCAGTTCCATTATGCCATGTAAAAAGGCGAGTGAGGAAGGAGATGCATTAATTTCTAGTTATTCCTTTAGCTCATTCAAATATGGTTTTCCTGGACATTGCAGGAAACATCTAATTAAGTATATTGTTTTTACTGTAGCATGTTGCAGGTGACATGAGATGAAAACACATATTTACTGATAGGATGTATTGCTATGACGGGTAGTCTTTTACAACTACAATTATTCAAACTACAGCAATATTCAGTAAGGATTGTAAATTGTTGCAGATTGAAGAAGAATGGTTCATCTAACTACTGTCACCTGCATCATGCTACAGCGAAAACAGTATAATTATTGTAACAGGAAATTCATACATCAACACTGTGGTAGTATTGATTTTAAAATTTCAAAATGACCAACCACAACAGGAAAATAAACAGAAGTTTTGATACAATTAAGAATATTACTACTACGAATGGTTTAGGCGTAGTTCATTGAATTAGGACATTTCATAAAGTAAATGGGTAAGGGTATAGATAAGACCCTTCTTTAGGTTATCTGATTACATAATTTTTTGTTGTTCAAAATGTGTCTTACCTCCATGGCCTCCAGCGGTAGCAGCGTGGGTTGAAGAACGTGCATTAGTCTTCAAGTATTGGATCGCAGCTTTCCTCAACAGGGAATTCATTTTGCTTGAATTTTTATGACGAACAAACGAAATACTGCAGCACTTGTCAAATTGTCAATCTACAATTTTTGTTAACTTGACATACATTAAAATGTTGCCATATTTCCAAAAAATCAATAAAATGTGTGCTTTGAGTGTCTATTGTTTTCACGATTACAGTGGCAATGTAGTAAAATAAATAAATGATAATTTAGGAACGTGGTTTCCTTATCCAAACAACCATCACAAGAGCTTCTATATAATATGAAGCTATTATCGTCAATATCAGTTTTTGATATCAGCCTTTTAGTTACCGGGGTTGCAGATTGTTCGAAAGAGATACCGCGGCCCCGGAACGTAAAGGGCAATAGAAGGAACATGGGTGGATTTTAGTCAGTACAAGTCTGACACTCCCTGACACATGGGAAGTTATTTGATGATTTCCCATTCGCAAAAAAAAGCCTTTTAGATATGGTATGATGGTATCTCACACAAATTCTAATCGAGATTGGATTTTATTGCTACTACAACTATACATTAGAAGAAAAAAAATAGACCTAGAAGTTTTTCTCATGGATGCCATCGTCAAAACCTGGACCAATTTGAAATGGGACCACACGGGAAGCACCAGCTTTAAAATAAAAAACACACACGAAAGCTCTGAGGTAACAACATAAATAAAATACAGTCAAAATGAGAACCTCTTCCTTTATTTTGAACTCGGTTAAAAATATGTAAAATATCAGTTAGTTCCAATGAACGCCACCAGATTAAATGGTGTTGAGACACACTTTTCTATAATTATTGTTACTGCAACTCCATGTGTCGGTGGCATTGTGTTTCAAAAAAACTAAATGAAAGAAAGTATATAGTCATTTGTAAAAAAAAAATACGTTTTCGCCCCTAAAAAGACGATACCTACTTTAACCGATGCTTGACATTCTTAAACGACATTCAAAGGGTTAAACATAATTAAATTCAGATCTATTTGTGATATCCCTATACATCATTTGGCGACTTAAGTCACGGTGGGGGTTAACAGATTATTATCATACAACAAACTTTGTTTTAATAGCTACCATCACCTTTTTTTACCTACCGTCACCTAACGAATTTTAATTTAATGGAATGCATTAATGTTTCGTTAACATAAACCTATTCAAGTATTACCTAAGCACTAAAAAGGGGGATTAACTTATATATGATTACATTCGGTACGGGGTGCCTGGATCGTTGTTTGCAGTACCTATTTATTTTGTAGCTGTTTTTATAAGAAAATGTACAATTCCGATTCTTACTGTATATTTGCTTACTTTTGTTGACAAGGAGGAAGAGCATGAAAATTACAAAAATATGTTTAAGTAAGTACTTACATAATACTTGAATAGCCCCTTACGTACATGAAATATTTTACACACAAATTAACTTATAAGATGAGTACACCATTAAGTATAGATATGGATTAGGCAGTAGACATCTTATTGCAGTACCTACTGTATAATGGCACCAGCGATGTTCTTCTTTGGCAATATTGACAGATAATCTACTCTTTAATTTTAAGACTTAGGTACAACATACCAAACATACATTATGGCAAAATAATATGTACGTCACAATTAAAACCTATGAGAGCATTGCTGCCAAATAAAACTTCAGTCAAGTGTGAGCTACTAGATGGGAAACATACCGCCATAACCTTACCATAAAATGTGAACATAAAACTTAAACCTATATATTTTAGTATAAAGAGAAGACGCCTTTTAGATAAAACGGATTCCTAGCAATACCTATTATTCTATCTTAACTGTTGGACTGACAAATAGTACAAATATAGTTTAGAAAATATCTATAGTTAAACAGTAAGTAAGTAATACTTTATGTTACTTTTTATTATTATCTGACTATCCTAGAATCAACGATCAACAATCATTTTTATCTATTAGGTAACTAGTTAACAGTATGGATGGTATGTAGCAAAACAGAATAATAAACATTTGTTAGCATATTATTACTCTACTAGGTAAATACAATGCGGGGTGTTGTTTTGGCGCATGAAAGCATTGAAATTTTTTAAAAAACAATGACGGCGTTATTTCCGAGTATGACCACACACCAAAATAAGATTAGATGGCGTTGCAGTGCTCATACAGGGTTACCAGTCACGAAATTCACTTCAATGGTAGGGCGCCCGCGAAATTCAACTTTTATTTTTCATTTCGCAAGTCAGTGTCATGTTGTGTGTTGATTAAAATGTATATCGGAATCGTAATAAATATTTATAAAGTTACAGCCATGAACATCATCTTTACAATATAAATTCATGTAATTTCCCATTGAGTTTTTCATAAAATAGTCATTTAATGGGATAAAATGAACTTAGAGGGTTTTATTGATTATTTTAATTTTTATAACTGTGTAAAGCCATATTTGTTACGGTTGCGATATACATTTCTACTACTTATATATTATGCTAGCGCTTTGTCAGACAAATTGTTTTTGGATTTTCTTCGATAGATCACATTTTTATATTAAAGATTGATCAAATGCCGAAAACATCAATTGGCTATCCATTCGAAGTTTGTCAACTGGAGATTCTGTAGCACGATTAGGAAAGTAGTGTCGCTCCAAAACAGATCTTGGTGATACCTGTAAGGACAAATAAATACAAAAATTATAAATTAAATATTATAACGACTACGACGGTTACGTCCTGACTTCTAACATATAAATTCGATAGCTTGCAAAGATGGATCTCGGTATAGATGTTTGTTTGGTAGGGACTCTTTTACGTTAAAAAAATAATGAACGGATGTTAATGAAACTTTACAGTAGGTAATATCGTTTTTAAACGTCATAAATAATCAGAATAAGCTTTTGTTGTGAAATTGTATAAAAATACAATTCTAGTATTTAATTAATTATATCTATGCGATAAAACATTTTGTTTCAGCAAATACTACTTAAATATTGTGGTAGTAATATTAATTCCTAATTCAGGAATTAATAATAATAATATTAATATTACTACCACCCCTTCGCTTTATTAACTCACCTTCTTAATTTTCACATGTTCGAAATTAAACTTCATATAAAAAGCCGATTGTTGAAGTTGTCTCAAATTTCTGATGCGGACCCGCGGATCACGTTCTAGTAAACGTATGAGGAGACCTCGGGCTGCGTTCGACAAAGAAGTTGCGCTGCCTGGGAGAGTGCCCGCGGCTGGCTGAATGTGATGTTGCCGTTGTTCTAGAAGGCTAAAAAAAACTCTTGATTTTTAGCGGTCACAGATTAAATAAAACGTAGATTCGAAAAAATCGCTGATTAAAAAAATTCTAGCTTTCAGATACGCCAGATTATTATTTATTAGTAAGTTTGACTATCGCCTTTACAAAGTTACTTTTCAATTCAAAAAATAAACAATTCGGTCCATTTCCTCACCTTTTTTCACTGGAGCACAAGGCCATATTTTCGGAGTTCCTAGCACCAGAGTTTGCTACTTCATCGTTGTCAGTCGGTGCTCTCTTACCAATCGCATGCGCAGGATACTGGAATTACAACGTATTATGTTACTTCACTTAAATTACGAAACATAAACTTGAAGCTATGTAACAATCTTTTAAAATCATTATCCCTGCTCGCCAATATAAATTAAAAATAAACAAAAAAACACTCTCCAATCAGAAAACATATGGGTAATTCAAACTCAATCGCAAACGCATACGGGCATGTTTAATTTATAATCAGGAGAACCCATCTCTGTCGTACACGAATACCTCGGTACTTACGTAGGTGCCCTAAGGTTTAAGGGGAACGACACTGCAACCCGTCCCCGCGCCTCGTTTGAAAAGAAAAAAAGTCAACATCACTCGTCCGGCTAAAAATAGGGAGCCAGCCCCTTAATTGCACACTTGGAATTTACTGCACGATTTAATGATTGTGTTGGGACTCCACAGCGGCTTAACGAGAGGGCGGAGTAATGGAAGCAAAGATTGGGAACGTAATTAGTATATTGTTGCACATAAAAATGTTATTACGGCGACGAAAAAACGCAACTTTCAAAATAAGTTTGAAAGTCATAAAATGAAAATTTATGGCAATGAAATTTCATGGCTTAACGATATTAATGGTATTTTCCATTAATAGCGCATTTGAGGATAGGTCGTTGATGCTAATAGTTTAATCGTTGTTCCTGTATACCGTGACCTAGGTTGGCAGATTCATAAAGAAGATCGTTTGATTACTAATTGCTTTGACCTCTACAATGCATTCAACGAACGAACACCCTCAGCTTACCATAAAGGAAACTCGAAACGAATTAGTTCAAACCAGTACGACTTTTAGAAAAATAAGTTTTATAAAAAGTCTTTGGCACGAGTTATCAGGCGCTTAATCTGAGGCGCTTAAGAGCCTGTTTTATTCTCTTTCCGTTGTGTGTCAGCTGATAAATGTCGGGAGCTGTCACTCAAAAGACAATTAAGAACAAAGCTCCGTTAGAACCTCCGCTCTGACTACTAATCATCTCATATGTTTATCAGTTCGCCGCGACCGAATACAGGGGCATAATAATGTTTACATTTTGTTCTGGTCACGATTCGGCCGCTTTTGTGAAAAGAAAAAGTTACTTATATATGTATTAGATTCGTTTAGGCATCAGTTGTACTATTTTTTTGGCCGATGTTCTGGCTAATAGCGTATATTGGAAACATTTATTTATTTTTATTATATTATATGTTTAACGGAGAGATACCGCGGCGTGGGAACACAAAGGTCAAAAGAAGGAACAGACTTATACTAACTAAAACCCACCCAGGGTAAGGTCAGTAAAAGTCTGACACCGCTCTGCCCATAACGGGGGGAGTTATTCGATGATATCCCAGCCGCAAAATGAGGTTTATTTTTAACACGGTTACTGTAGATTGTAGCTGCAGGCTTGATAGTTAAGACTAAAGCTAAATATACTAACTTAGTAAGTAAGAATGAATTATTACTTAGCATGTCTAGCTGCTATCTGGCCAAGCTACCACATCCCACGTTCAATTATTTCAAAAAATAGTTGATACTAGCTGGCACCCGTGGCTTTGCCCGCGCGATGATCGAAAAAAATATATCCTATGTGTTATTCCAGACATCAAGATCCGTTCAGCCGTTTAGACGTGAGCGAGTTAGTTAGACAGCACGGTAGGCTAATAGTCCATTGAAATGTTACATTTTTTAGGCCTAACCTTGCGATTAATTATTGTGATTTAGCGATCGACTGCAGCGCTGCGTGTCACGGGTTCGTTTCCCGCACCGAACAAACACTTGTATGACCTACAGGTAGTTGTTTCGAGTCTGGCTGTTTGTTTCACTCACGATACAGGAGAAATTCTTTGTGTGGGTTGGGGGGGGGGGGGGGTGGCAACATTTACATTTAAACTAATATAAATGTGGACTCATAATAATATAAATGTAACGTCTATGTTTTGTAACCTAAGATTACTGAATTATCCGAAAATGGTTGCACATTCTTTGTTTAGAATAAAGTCGCTTTTAGTAATACTTATGTCTGTGTGACTGTAACGTTTGTCAATACTATGCAGCGGATTACTCAATTATGTACAGAAGGTTTACGTGTACAACTGTACATTAATATATTATTAAACTTATAGAAAATATAATATCTGTAATCAATTTAGAGGGAGGAAGGGAGAGAAGGCCAAAAAAGGATGAAGGGATGTAAGGAATGGTTTGAAGAAGAAAGGAGTTAATGATGCCGTGACGTCTGACAGGGGAGAATAGAAGAAGAAAACGCGTTGCGCCGACCCCAAATAGAATAGGATGAGGGCAGGAAAATGATGTATCAATTTAATCATTTAAACTCAATCTTTTGGCAAATCCTAAAATCTATGGGTACATACGTTAGGTACATAATAATTTTAAATGTTCATATCTAAGAGCCATTTAAACAAACATTAAATTGGTAAAAATATCGACTAAAAAAGTTTCATCGTTGTAGATTCTTTTAGTTAGAAGATTGTTCAATGACATTATAATCACCCAAAAAAACAAATGCAGGAAAATAAGAACATCTTATTCTTCTATTTATAAAATATTAAGTAATTCCATCACAGTAATTAGTTTTTTGTAGGATAAAAAACCAACTTCGTTTTTTTTTTACTAAATTGTTTTAATCAACGGATTTATCTGATTACAATACAAAAAATCTTCTCTATAATAGGTCTATTACTAAATTTGCTAAAGGTCATCTTGAACACCTGTTATTGAAATACTAACGTGTTGATTAAATAAGTGTTATTGGGTTTTTCCGTCAGGAGGAGCTCGTGGCTAAATAATAGCAGCCGCTCGGGTCGATCTTTAGGTTAAGCCGCGCTTGCCTAGGTTGGTCTGTGGATGGGTGACCACCCGTTACATACCGAGTTTCCTCGTGAATTTGTTTTGATTGGCATATTTACACAAGTGCATAGTGGCTAAGTAATTAACTATTACAGGCATTCAGGGACTTATCGTCTTTTCTGAAATAAACATACTGTTAATAATAACAATTACGTAAGTAACACAAAAACAAATTGAAGATTGATTCACGTGATCAATTATAATTTTGTTGTTTGGCATGAAAGCTATTTTATTATATTCTTTTTCTTAGTATTTTCATAGTTTTATTTTACAAATGTGTACCTAAAATTGGTACTTACATAATCCTTAGTAACCTTTTACTATTTGTAGGTAGTTAGATAATTATATAAAACTATTAGGCCTAGCAATCCTTACGCTATATCCTTTGTGCTGTAACTACATTAATTTATTTTTCACTAGCTTCCGCCCGCGACTTCATCCGCGTGGCATAGTTCCTTTGGGCTAACGCTTACTTTAACCCGCGTGATGATCGTAAAAAAATAATCTTTGTCTCCCCTTTTCTTCCCCCTTTCATCCCCTTATCTCACTTTAAAAAAAAATAGCCTATGTACGTTTCCAGAGTCCCAACTATCTCTGTACCAAAATTCATAATAATCGGTTTGGCCATTTAGGTGTGAAGACGAGACGTAACAAACAAACAAATAAACAAACTCACTTTCGCTTTTATAATATTAAAAGTAAGGATTTTCTATTATTAAAAGAATGGTTTCGGAAAAAAGTTTACTTTTTTTATTCAAATATAAGTAATACAAAATTATTTTATATTAGAAAATACAAAGTCTGTATGTTGTAAAACCAGAAACATACAATCTTTTCTTAGTTGCAAGACAGTTTCTATTAGTTTGTTCAGCTGTAATAAATCTAAGCGACGGATTTAATTACTAAAGGTTTTATTAAGAGCTAGTTGATTAGCATTAGGTTTGGGTAAATGTTAATAACTTCCAGCCTGCATGAATGATGGTGTGGGGGTCTAGATATTTATTAGATAAGGTAAATGATTAGCAGCTTTTAAAACTCTTATAACTAACTATAACTATGCTGTCCATATCTTAAGGAACAGATTTTTTTTAATCGAGAAAAGAATGAATAGAGTCCCTTACTTAGGGTATTTTGGATGCCGTACCCAAAGGGTCAAACGGGACTCTATTATTAAGACTCCACTGTCCATCCATTTGTCCGTCTGTCACCAGGCTGTTTCTCATGAACCGTGATAGTTAGAGGAGTTTAAATTTACAGATGATATATTTCTGTTGCCGCTATAACAACAAATACTAAAAAAAGAATAAAATAAATATTTAAAAGGGCTCCTATACAAAGAAAACATGATTTTTATGCCGATTTTATAGATGAGGGATGGTACGGAACCTTTTGAACGCGAGCCCGACTCGCACTTGGCCGGTTTTTTTTTATGAACTTTCCTTTTTTTAAGTATTGACGTTTTGAGCTTCTATTAGAAATATTCTTCTTTTAGAAAAAGAGTTTGGGTTAAGATGCAACTTGGTAAGGATATGGAGATGATGCCAGTTAGGGTAGTAAAAACGCAACCTGGTCCAGTACAGGAAACACACGGCAGACAAGGAAGGATCTTTACATATAAAGTCAATACTTGCATGACGATTCGGAATGTAAGTTGCATTCTAGAACTTATCATTCCTTTTGAATGACGCTGTAGTTTTATTGTAAACGTCACTTTTGGCCTTGATACATGGAAAGTTTATCAATGACTGTCAGTGGAGGTGTGCATGACCTTTACATCATCGTTCGGTAAAATAATGTATCAGCATACGAGCTTTGCACTGCTACACCAATAGTGTCGTAATTCCAGCACAATGACAGTTAATTAAGAAGCTATTTGAAGAGTGATTGACTGGTCTGATAGCGTGACAGTCCTGGGACCTCGACACCTTGACTCCTACTCTGTGATCGATCGATGTTCGCGATGGCAGTTGTGAAATTTTACCAAAATAATATACGTTATTGTTGTGAACATCCACAGACAATATTCTTTTATACAATTTCAATGTCACGTCCAAAATATTTGTATTGAATCGTATTTCAATTGGAAGATTTTGAATAGGTAGTTTGACGTCAACTGTTTCTAATAAAAGTTTGAATGCTGTAACCAAAAAATAAATGTTCACGAAAATATGGACCGTAAACGATTCATATTAACGCGGCAGGTGAATAAAATCGGAAATTAGCACAGCCATCCACGGCAGTAAAAGAAATAAACCTCGATCCTTCAAAAAAAAAACACTATATCCATTCAGAGTTAGAAGTTATTAACGAACCAAGCAACCGCAAAAGCAGTTTTGCATGTCAGCCAGGTAGAGCGGTAGAGCAGATGTATTGCATACTCCGAATGAAGTCCCAAAATGTCATTGACTTCCATTAAATATAACAAAAACGCCTAACAGGTTTAAAAAAGGCTGCCAGAAGAAATGCTCTTGTAGTTGTTTTATTGTAAGCCTACTCCCCAGGGTCTAGCAAAAGGCTTCAAGAACTAACCTGTCTAGTCTTTATAATTACAGTTGCTATGTTCATAAGTGACCCTCAATGAGCAAGTTTTACGGCATTTAGTTTTTTAGTTTTTACTTCCTAAATAAATGACGCAAGGCATAGAATAGATTTCTTATCATATGCGGAAGGCTGCTCATGAGTGATGACGACCCAACAAATACTAAGTTTTAACCTTTTTCACTCAACTACGGCAAACTGTAAAAGGAAGGATTATATTTTAATGTATTTCTGCTATAGCATACTTGGGCAGGGGCATCTGGCTAGCTTATTCTAGCTTCACACGGAGATGACCGATGGAGAGGACCGAATGGTGGCCATAGTTGGGCCTACGAAGCTATGACCATCCAAAAGCGCGTTGGGTTGACTACATCGTCTAAATATCGGAAAATAGATGGGCGAGGGACGCATTGGGCAGAGAAGAGTGGCAACAGAAACGGGGACCCATACCCAACAGAGCGTACCATGATTCCGGGCTGAAATGATGATGATGATGTAGCAATTTACTGTGGTTGCAGTACGGAATGGCGTCCCGCAAGGATGTGTGCATTGCCCCTGTCTCTCAGCGATATGATTAAAACGTCTCAAGTGTCTGTTATTTCAACGAAGCGACAAGCGTTCTCTATAAACCAGAACACAACAATGTTGCTTGGTGGCGGACACGAGATTCTATGATGATAGTGGTTTCAGGGCCGCGAGTTTTTCACTAAATCAGTAAGTATTAATGGAATTACTACACATTTTTCCTATGTATTTTATATGTGGTTCACTAATCTGCTTATTATTTTCTGGTGTTTGAAGCTGTGAAACAACAAGTGGATCATTTAGAGAATTGACACGTACATTAGAATGTACGTGTCATTTCTTAAATATTTTCCTTGACTTTACATTTTCTTCACACAGTGTTATTTTGATTTATTAGTAAGTTATTTTTTTTTTTTAGAGGAGCTCGTGACTAAATAATAGCAGCCGCTCGGGTCGATCTTTAGGTTAAGCCGCGCTTGCCTAGGTTGGTCTGTGGATGGGTGACCACCTATTACATACCGAATTTCCTCCGTGCCTCGGAAACCACGTTAAGCCGTTGGTCCCGGCTGTCATTTGTAGATCTTTGACAGTCGTTACAGGTAGTCAGTGTTCCGAAAGTCTGACAACCAGTCTTACCAAGGGGTATCGTATTACCCAGTATTAACTGGGTTGTGGAGGTCAGATAGGCAGTCGGTCCATGTAAAATACTGATATTCAGCTGCATCCGGTTAGACTGGAAGCCGACCCCAACATAGTTGGGAAAAGGCTAGGCAGATGATGAGTAAGTTATTTTTTTTTTAATTTGTCGACATGTAGCCGGTCGTGCAATCGGCAATTAACCCCGAGAGGTCAACCTTTACAAGCCCGTTATGCCAGTCACGGGTCCAGTTTGTCATGCTGTTATTTTTGTCACAGTATCTTTTTGTCTAATCCTGAACGAGGTATAAATAAAAGACCTAACTAACATCACGCCAAACGAATTGCAAGACTTAAAGTCACTACAAAAAACATGTTTTAGTAGAAATTTAGACTAGAAACATTATGTTCCGTTAGCTGAACCAAGAATGCTAGTGCAGAAATAAAATAAGCATCGTATTATCTTATTGTGATGAGTTGAGAGGCATTAAGACACCATGCAGCAGTAAACAGTCCCGTTGTAACTTGCAGACGGAAATATTAATATCGTGTGATGAATGACTACTTGCAACAAGCCGAGGGGAAAATAGATACCCACAAGACATACGTTCAGTCCGAGTGCAGACTGCTTCAATGTGTTTTATTTAATAACATGGACGCACGGGCAATTTGTTCAAGTTCGTGCAGCATGGCAGAACGATATTACAATGTGTACTTTAGATCGTTTTACTTACACAAATTGTTCTGTAGTTGCTCGTAAAAAGATAAATCTAATAGATCTATGGATTTAAACCGGGAAAAAATGGAGGAAAATATGCGATTTTAAAATAACTTTGACAAGAAAATAACCATATTTACATATTGTTATTAGGTAAGGTTGTTTTATGAATACGAATAACGTCTTCTATTCGAATAGAGTCCGATCTAATTTATTATTTGCCGATAACGCAAAATAAACCCTATTGCCGATATCATTTCAGCAGAAAAAATTAAACCAATATCTTAGTTTACCTACCTCTGTTTCATAAACCCAACGAAAAGTTGCAATAAGTAGAGAACAAGAAATAATTACAACAAAGAATGCAGACTACATTTTCAGTCCTGGATAATACATAGATGTTTCTTTCTGGTCAAGATTCTGTCTATAAGCTAACAAACAAAGAACTTGTGTTTCTACCTTATTTCTACAGTTCGTCCAACTCTAACAACGTCTAAATCTAGTTATTCTCCGACTGCAGCCAATGTCCTACTAATTCGCAAAAAAAACTGCAACTAAAAAGAAGCCGCCGCTATGCTATCAGATTAGTAAAATGGTAGTGATGTGTTATATAAACAGATTTCAGCACTGCATTGCATTTAGATTACTCATTAACAAAGAATTATGTTATGTTTCTGACAAGTAAAAGCTGCACGTGCGCGATACGAAATTTGTGCTTTTAAAAAACTTTTATGGAATCATAAGCTCAACTTGTTCTTTCCGTTAACTTCACTAGCATGATCCTCAACATCATTATCATAAATTTTATTGATCACAGCGACCAGACTTCGGAAAAATACCTGACCAAAGTTATCCAATTCCAAATAAGTTATAGGAAACTAAACTCAAGTCACTATAAATTTTGGAATTAATGTCTCACAGTATATTTTCAAGATGTGTTTTCCTGTTGCTTCGAAGCTGATTAGGAGAATTTGTATTTCATGTGAGATTAATGATGAGATTAGGCAAAAATATGGATTCTTAAGTTCCTGGGATAGGTCTTATTTTAGTTTAGGGCCGTCAGTCGTCAAGCGTATGTACATCATCATCATTTTTTAAATCAATGAGCAAAGAAACTGACGGCTTGATAAATATTGCTGTCAGATCAAAACGAAAGCAACATTTCTTATGAGTGACTAGCTTTTGCTCGCGGCTTTGGGCGGAGGTTGGAAATAATCCCATGGGAACGTACTGACGAGATTAAAAGTATCCTAAGCTATAACCCCATGATCTGGGTACTACTACAGTAACTATTATTATATGGAAAATATTGGACTTTAACTGTTTTCCAAATAACATCCAGCAAATCCGTTCAGCAGTTACTGTGAAGCGGTAACAGACAGACAAGTCCCAACCCTGGTCTTCACATTAATAATATTTTATGAGCGATGAAGATCGCTGCGTTTGCGCACAAAATACGTGTGTCAGGGAGGCTCGAGTGCGCTAACGTCGGCTCGCGGGTCGCGGTCAACGGCCTTGACATTGTACCCGTTTTGTGTTTACATCTTATTTGTATTCTTTAGCGACACGCATAATTATCGTCATTTAATGCAATGTAGTCACGTGGAGAAACTTTATTGCTGTTATAAATAAACAGTTGCTGTATGAGTTTTTCAGTAAAGTATTTTTATTTATTCAGCAGCAGTTGACTACAGACGCGGTGTGCATTATATTTAAAACGACCACACATGCTGACCTGCCGTTAATAAAGATGACCTTTCTCGTAATGATCTTAGTTTACCAAACAAAGGGTGTAGTAGAACTGTAGGTTAATTAAGCATCCATAAAGCTTTACGTAGCCTAAATACTGTTACACATAATTAGTTTAAAGAACTGCTGCTTATTAGCAGTTTTATCCAACCAAGATAATATTACAAAATCAGGTTAATTTTTATCAACGCCATCTTGGAATGCAGAATTATTTTCTTAAAACTCATGAATTCAACTTCACAATCCGTCCAGCCATGTTTCCCCCATAATTAAAGTTGAATCGACCTTGTTAAGGTCGATTCAACGATGAATACCAAAAAACAAAGAGGTGCAGTATTTTACTTGTGAATGGATTTTGAATAAGATAGAGATAATTTAAGGATTTTGAATAAGATAGAGATAATTTAAGGATTTTGTTACTTTTTGATGATAACTAGCCTGAGCACTGAAGAAAAGACACATGCGCACATGCTTATCGCATTGCGCTATATAAAAAGTACCTAAGCAGTATTACAAGCACGTAGCTGAATGATGATCGTGACAGTGTATTCACACACTTTTAAGGAGTTGCTGCATAACTAATTATGTTCCATTTTTACAGAAAATTGTAGTTTACTCAATAATCTTGCAGGAACTTCCTCAAGAATGCGGAGGAGTGCACAGGACCAGTCAATATAGTGTGTTCATTACGCAAGCAAAGTCGGGAAGAAGCGGTACAAAATATGGTTCTCAATATAACTGCATATTATAATATTGTAGTTCTTTACGTCAAAAATGCAGATGAGATGATACAAGAATAACCAAGATATTTTTGGTGAAATCATATGATTCGTTTTTCGATTTCTCATAAACCTTTTGAATGCCAGAGCTTAAGCATGCGCAATCCCTCCACGCCAACCCTCTCATTTTACCTCAATTTTAGTCACATATTTGTGTTGTTGGCGTCCAGGGCACGCTTGCTGGTCAGACCATCCAACGGCGAGTCAGACTCGGGCACCGCGGGTTCCGTACAAAGTTGCGACATAAACGCACATATTATTGACTGCGTAGACTTAGAGGATTGATTTTACAACTCCAAGAGATCTAATTTGAACTTGATACATCCAAGCGTTCCCAAAATAAAGGGTCTTGACAGACAGACAGACGGACGACAAAGTGATACAATAGGGGTTTCGATTTTTTTCCTTTTAAGATACGCAACCCTAAAAATAAAGAAAAAATATTGGTCACGATGATGAAAAGAACATTTTCACAACACAGTATGGACAGGAGCATTCAGCATTACATTACTTCGTATCTCCTATAATCTTATTGTCCAAACTCTTCTACTCTTCTACATTTTATACTATGGGAAGTAGTAAATGTAGCTCGCTAGTAGGAAACGGAGTGAACCAAAAATTAAAATTCCAAGCACCAAGTACCTGGGCACGACTGCTTACCGCAAAGACAAAGTAGGTACTCGTGGTCAACGTTTACTAGTTAGCTTAATGCTTCCATTGAAGGGCAACACTGAACGCTGCGAAGGTTCTATGAGACACGAAGAATGCTTATGTAAGAACAAAAGGTATTCCGGTATAAAACTGTTGTTTTTGTATACTTTGTGCTTATAATTCCTACTGGACTATCGAAATCTGCATAGGGTACATTTTCAAACTTGTAAACGTTAGAGAAAACGAAGCGTTAATAGGAATCAGCCCAATCGATTTCGAAGCTATCGAGTCCCCAATATTGTCAAACAAAAAAAAAAATACAACAATTTTGTCACGACAAAAACTTTCCAAAATTATTTCGCTTATTTTGCATTTGACCGAAAGTAGAGAGCGTACTTCGATTATTTTTACAACCATCTGTAAATCTACTGTTGCTTGGCACAGCGAGCAAGACACAGAATTTCCCTAAGTCAAATAAAATCTTTCCTGGAACAATGTACAATACGGGATACACCACACAATAATCGTTCATCTCCGTCCTCCCACAGTCCACTTCAGTATTAAACAATGAGTGACAACACCAGCACAGCTGGACGTCTAGTGTTTCTATGTTTTCTCCGCAAATGCTTCGACGACGCGGAAGCAACCTTCCTGTCATTATGAATCGTTAACTTAAGGGGTGATTACCTATAATAAGTGCGGGCAAATGCCACAGCTTCCCAAGACCTGTTTATTTGCACAAACTTAGCGTAAGCGTCCAGAATTAGCTCCTGACTAGCAATTAAAGTTGCTATATTTAGATTCTCAGCCAATACTACCGTTCTATCGAACTCATTTTTCGAATGACGGAATTTAATAAGCGGTAACAATTAATGACGTCTATTATTTAAAGTAACTAACTGTTCATTAAGAGTTTTTTATGAGTTTGGTAGGAATTTTATAAAAACATCTCAACAAAAATAGATTCACACATGCAAATTGCTCCAGTTAAAAACTTGTTTAACTGGTAATGTTGGCTGGAACCGAAACACATTCATTCTAGAAAGCTCTAATAAATCGAGATCAGTTAGTAGTATCGCTGGTAAAGTCATTAGTGCGTAAATTCAATGGCATTACCTCGTAGCGCCTGCGCCGGCGCCGATCGGCTCCGTCAAAAGGACGATGCAAATAGCAATTTTATATGTTTTTAACCATGCCTACGTTGATCAATAAAGTGTATTTAATACATGATTGGGCTATTTCTTTGATATGCGTGTATCAAGTACCTAATAACACAGTTGCTTTCTGGGAAATTATAATAGTTTCTTAGTGTAGGGAAAACTCGGAAACTGTTTATAAATTGCAAGGATAATGTGATCATGTTATGATCGTATTACATTATTTTATAATGAGAAGGGAGGATGCCAACTTTATTTTAAGAATGATAACAAATTCACTATTTCTCACAATTCCAATTTGACGGGAAAAAAACTACCGCAAAATACCTAATTGACATCACCGGAAGGCACTGGACAATTGTTGAATTAAAAAATAATTCTACTGTCAGGGCGCAATGAGAATAGTCCAATGATCTGGAGTTTTGCAAATTATTCAATAATAATGATGAAACACAAAGACCAGAATGTAACAGGGATAACAATTTGTAGAAGCAAAAACCAAACATAATTGCAAAGCTCAACAAATTCTCAGAGACAGTTGGGTAAACCCCATAATATATTTAGCTTCGATTATGAGTTTTTGCGGTTTCGAAGCTTCTGGCTATTCAATTTAGAGCTAATTTCTTTCTTCTTGGTGCTTTGTTTTGACTTTATCGATTAATAAGTTAAGGAAAACGTTTCTGTATTAATTAGCTACTAAATTCTTTGTCTGTATTATGAGCATGGCATTAATTCTTAATTTTTTTGGAACGATATTCCTTATCGCGCTTTGCGAAAGGGGGCTTAGATGGAAAAAATTAAGGCCAAAAGTTGTGACACTTTTTGCTATAGTTGTAAGCCGTGGAGTGTGCGCGTGTTGCTCTGTCTGTCCCTCTCTCTCTCATAGAAAGCAAGCCAGTTCGTTTCGTTTTACTATTTCGCATTGAACAGTGTGGTGTCGCGACGATTATTTTTGTTGGGTGTATACAGGTTTTTTGTACATAATAAATAATAACTTCGTTCCATCCCTTGATACCTCTCAAGTTTTTTTCTTTTCTTTAATTCTTGCAAAATATATGATTTATTTAAGTACAGGTAAGTGACTAGTCCCGATTTCTTACAGATTAGGAGACCGAGTAAGATTTCTGCCTTGACACACGATTACAATTATACATTCAACCTTTGCTGACAGTCACCTTTATCCATAGGCGGTCTAAGTTCGCTCATCCAAAAATTGCTTCTGAAGCAATTTTTGGGCTGGTGACGTATTTGGACCCATAATGAATCAAGAGTTCTTGATATAGGTAACAATAAAGCCAGGATTGTGTTCACTACGACGATAGTCTTTTATATCGCTACCTGCATATGTTTTTAGACGATTACTGTCTGACAGAATACGTTCTTAATTCAAAATCTTCCGTCATGGGTTTCTCGGAACCATTTTGTTGATCCTATAGTAGAAGATTATAAGCTGCAATGCAGTCACGAAGATTTTTTACGTCTGCAGTAATGAGCATTACTTCCGAGATGTTTCCTTATTTACGTTCAAAGTTTTAATAATAGCACTATTATGAGTCATACGTCTTATAATGTGGTTTTCAGAATGCCTTGAATTTCACAAAAACATCTCGTTTGTTTTATTTATACGAATTGATGATTATCTTCCTGGTTTTGAATCCTTTTGTAATAAGGTGCAAGCTAATGAACTGAACTGAACGTACAAATGCATGCAAAATTTTACAATTAGGAATGTACGTAGTAAGAATGTCGGAACACAGCAAGACAATTAACCTTAAATGACGGAAACATACCGTTTATGCAGCCGTTGCTAAATGAGTCGTGCTTCCAATTAAAACAGGGACTGAATTACCCTTCGTTTTGGTACCTTAAGACTTCTTTATGTCTTTGAATAAGATCTCCCAAATAAGGTAACAGGTGTAATATAATTCCGGGGTTGCGGGTTGTTCGAATAAGATAAGAATGGCCCGGAACACAAAGGGCTAAAGAAGGAACATGGATGGGTTTTAATCAGTAAAAGACTAACTCTCTCTCTTATTGTTCGCCCACTGCGAGAGGAGTGATTAATGATCACCTATACAAAAAAAGTAGGTATTGAACGTTAAAGTTTAAAACTTATCAAGCTCCAATTTTTCGAAAGTTTTTCGTTGCATGCAAATTAATTTCAGGTTTACATAAAAGTGAAACCTCGTGTTTTGATTAGATATGGAAAAACAAGAATAATAAATTAATATCTGAAAGTCTGACAACCGATAATTAAAAAACAACAAAATCAACATCAATTAGCTCAGACAGCACTTAAAATATTTATTGAGCACACAAAAATAATCTATGTCACGCAGCGGCGCCGGCGCAAAACCGAAAACCGGAATACTTAGCGGTGATAGTTCAATCTTACTATGATTGACGTTTAATCAACATTGGATAGACTGGACAGGGGTAGGGCTGGCATACGTGTCCAACTTTCCATACACACGTATGGACAATTGGACATCCGAAATGTGAGAGAGATACGGAATTTACAAAAATGATAAAATGAAATCACACAGCATTTATGATTTATATTTTATGCAACCGGTGTAGTTCTGAAACAAGTACTTTTCGATTAATTAATTATCTTTCAAAACACTCACGAAATAAAATCATGTCCGTACGATTGTCTGCACAGTTCAAAGGAAAGCAAAGTTCGGAATTGACTGCTAATGTCGAGAATTTTCTGCAAATAGCCGGAGCTTTCTCTGGAAAACTCATTTATAGATCTGGTAACCCTAGACATGAGCGAGCTGAGCCGCTCCGAAAAGCGATTAAGTAACATTAACGGTTTGTGCTCGGTTAACGGTAAAACCGGAACACATAATTACATTTCTAGTCGAATATCGTGCCGTTGTTTCAGGCGAGTTTAATTCATGCATTTTAGTGCTTAAGCTGTTGGACATCACTCAGGGTCTACGGTATAGTAATGAGTTAGAGCCTTTTGGCTCCATTTCATGGTCTGCAGGTGTGGTTTCGAAACATTTGGTGGTTTTGACATATGTTTGAAAGAATGGAAGATGCAGCATAGCTCCTGTGGTGAGCTGTTTGTGTGCACTTATAATAATACTAACTTATGCCAGCGGCATCGCCTGCAAGGATTTTATAGTCCCATGGGATTGTACTACCGGAATAAAATGTAAATTATATGTTAGGTACTCTAGGTTATAAACTATATGTTTGGCTAATTTCATACAAATCCGTGCAGTAGATTTTGCGTGATGGTGTAACAAACTTCCATCCGTCTATCCGCATTCAAACTCTCGCATTTATACTATTGCACTCGTATGTAGTTATATGATTATAAAGGTGTCTGTATGTATGTACGGGGTAATCTATGGAAGAATTGAACTGATTCCAAAAAATGTTTTCCTGTAGGAAGAATCAAAACATGGGGTTTCAGTTTTATGTAAACCTGAAATTAATTTGCATGCAACAAAATACTTTCGAAAAATTGGAGCTTGATAAGTTGTAAACTTTAACGTTGAATATCTACTTATTTTTTCGTATAAGAGATCATTAATCACTCATCATTGTATTATATTTTAAGACATTCCCGTAGGATGGGATGGGGGCAAAAGATAATAGGAGATATACAGCTATCCGATTCATTTCATTTTCTTCTAAAGTATTTGAATGCAATCCAGCATTCAAATACTATTAGAAGGCAAAAGGAATTGAAAGGCAAAAATGTATGTCTATGTAATCTCTCTCTAAACGGATATCTGATACCTGTGTCTAGTGTGGTTGTAGTGTGCAACCACTAATGATGAGGTCCTGGGTTCGATGTCCAGGTCGAACAAAGTTTTTGCATCAGTAATTTCTCAGTAGCAGCCACGGTAACTAACTTCCGGGACTTCAACCTGACTAAAACTGGCTGTACTGGGTCCGTATTAGGCTCTTCTACACTTCGCGAAATACTTGGTATAATATATGAAGGCACGGTTGGCGAAGTGGTTAAAGCGACTGGCTGCAACGACGCGTGCGGCGGGTTCCATACCAATAAATATATCGACGGTCCCTACGTATATAAAGACATGTCGAAAATGGCTTTTTGTTTTTATTGTCTCATTGGCTTTAGATAATATCTATGCGCACATGCTGACATACGATTTTTATTTTTATTTAATTTATTTACCTTGTTTTACAAATCGTATAAAGCCCCGTTCCAATAAACAAAAACGAGTCGTTTTGCTTACGGATGGTAGTATTTTGACATAAGTTCTATGAGACTTATGTCAAAATCTTACTATCCGTAAGCAAAACGACTCGTTTTTGTTTATTGGAACGGGGCTTATGAGAACAAGTCTTAAATCTACAACGAATAAGTGTCGTAGAAACGGTCATCTCTCAGTTTTTCTAAGAAAACGTGAAAAAATAAAATATTTATGTGTAAATGGTATCATAAAGCTCTTAAAACTGTTAAAATAGTGTAGAAAGAAAATATTTATTTATTGCTCATAGAATTATTTTTAGGGCGTGTTGAACACAAATTACGCTCTCCTGTAAACCTCGGTTTTTGACTTTATGTACGTAGAAACCGTCGATATGTAGGTACGTATGTCCTACAAATAGTTGTTTCGGGTCTGCCTGTTTGTGTATGTGAGTTTATAAGTTTGTAAACGCACCAAAAAATAGATACAAAGGCTCAAGCTTATACGACAGCTGTACTTTTTCTAAATAAAATAATCGTGATAGAGCAACCTTAGTATGAATAAACTTGACCTATAAAGAAAGTGACCCTTAATTTCGATGTAACGGTCCGTGAGCAGGTGTGGGATACACGTTAAAGGTAAAATTGATGGCTTTGTACGTTTCCTTAGTATATGCGTGACCTTTCACTGGTCGTTAATAAGTATACATTATGGAATGTTAATGTTAATTGTAATTAATTGTCTACGTACCACAGATATGTGGTAAAAGATAAAACTAGATAGTTATGGTTTAAAAACTTGATAGTTCCCAGAAAATTATTTGGTAGAAAATCATTCAAAATCCTCTCCTGCTTAGACTTTTTCAACTTTGTATGGCTTTCAGTCTGAGCTCGTGGCTAAATAATAGCAGCCGCTCAGGTGGGTCCGCGCTTTCCTAGGTTAGGTTCCTATTTATATTATTACGCTTATAACTCAGGGGGGTGACACATATTACATTATGTCCATGTTTCTCAACTGTTTGAAAACTGATAACTGTCACGACATACAATAAACAGAAAGGCTATATGGCAAGGTAAATCGCGAACCTAACGCGTACGAAGTCACGGGTAACAGCTTTGTTTTAAAATAAATAATTTATCATCGACTCTTAAATTAATAACTTAGAAGGCAAAACTGGGCATAGAAATGGTCCTAATAAGAGGGAAGAACAAAGGCAGCAAAAACTTCACCAAGTTATTACTTGGGTACCTCCAAGAAATGGAAAATATACATAAACATGGCCCACTTTTCACCTTGCACGGCTTACACTGCGTGATGACCTTTTGATTGCATCAGTGAACGGAGTTCAAGTAGCTGAATTTTGGGCCCAACATATTTGAACTTTTTGTCATCGATTCGCCAAGAAACAGAACTACAAAAGATGGGACAACGACACCAGAACATCATTGGTTTGAGTGGCCAAAGGAAGGCGAAAGTGGAGAAGGTTTTTATTTGCGGACGGAAAATCATCAAATAATTTCCCCCGCTCTGGACCCTCCCATGTTCCTTCTTTTGCCTTTTATGTTCTGGGGCCGCGGTATCTCTTTCGAACAACCCGAAACCCCGGCAGGCGGTAACCCTGGCAAGCCCCTCTGCTTTACAGACATCACTTTGAGGCGCGGGTGGAACAGTATTGCGCCAGCGAGAGTGGATAAGGCTTTAGTAGACTTTTGCCAACTGGCAGACAGACATACGACAAACCAAAAACATGAACAGATACGGCAAATACGGGATTGGTCATAATATAAAATACATAACAAATACCGCCGTGCGTCTGTGTGGACCGTATTAGGGCGTCTTATAGATTTCCTACCCCCATAAGAAAATATTTGAGATTAAATATGTTTGTGTCCTGTCATCAGGAATATAAACAATAGTACATAACACTCAGCGAGAACTAACAGTGAAGGGGTCAATGATATAAATGTGGTGCTGTCTGCGTATAGCCTAAAGTTTACTATCAAGTAAAACTAAAATTTATAACTACTAACTGTATTCATAAATTCCTGTAGCGACAGCATGAGTAGCATAAAGTGTTGTTTTATTACATGCTATCATAATATTTGACTGAAAAAACGATGATGATAATATTTACATATATAAGTGTTGGATTTCATTATAAACTGTCTACTGGATACCGACTGTTATATTATAAAGTTTTTCAAACATTGGATTCATTTCCCTGAAGAATTCTCAATACGATCATTTGCAGCGTGTAGGTGAGTTGTTTTTAAGATTATTTAAATAGAATATCTTATGCCCGATACTTCACTCGGACAATTATCCCGGATAAAAAGTATACTATGTAAAATCCGGGTTGTAAAATCCGTTCAGCTGTTTTAGCGTGATTGAGTTACAAACATCCACCAAACTTTCGCATTTATAATTGTCAGATAGGGGTTTCTTTTCGCATGAAATCAATATCTGACCTTTCCTGACAGACAGATGTGTTGCTGGGGAATTTGTTCCGCCACTTCTTCTTCCCAGCTAAAACACTAGGAAGTGGCGAAGGGCAAGGCATTTTTGTGGGACTGTCTCTCAGCAAAGGGACAGACTTGTTCTAAGTGAATTGGGCTAGGACAAAGTATACTGTTTTTATACCGTTATACCGTAGTGATAGTTTCCAGTGGCAGATATAATTTAACGAACATCTACGCAAACGAAGTCATAGGCCAAATGTAGTACTTACTTATTATATTAACACTTAAGTACGTAGTACATGAAAAAAGCCCACGTAGGTAGAATAAATCCGAGCGATGACGCAAATTGTTTGCGTGCCATTTGTAGACTTGGCTTTCTTCAGTATTTTCAGTTAACTGAGAGCTTTTACTCGTGTTTTCATTGCGAAAGCTAAATCATAGTGAAAAGTGATTAAAGACGAGGTTCGAAGCGAGTTCGAGGTCTTTAGTAAGTTATTTATTTTGTGACCGCTTAACTTCGAAAGGCATCATCTATATACGTTAAAGATTGTAATAACATAAATAAACTAGCTTTTGCCCGCGGCTTTGCTCGCGTTAAATTTGGGGTAACACAGTTCCCTTTTCCTGATTTCTATTTTTTTTAAATAGCCTATTTTAGTCTCCAGGGTCCCAACTATCTCTGT
The DNA here is from genome assembly GCA_905475445.1 of Ochropleura plecta. Taxonomy (NCBI): domain Eukaryota; kingdom Metazoa; phylum Arthropoda; class Insecta; order Lepidoptera; family Noctuidae; genus Ochropleura; species Ochropleura plecta. The sequence continues at coordinate 7,076,535 of FR997735.1, forward strand.
ACCAAAATTCATCAAAATCGGTTTAGCCATTTAGGCGTGAATACGTAACAAACTCACTTTCGCTTTTATGCTACTTATTAGTAAGGACTAATATTAAGAAATCATGTATATGAAATGTAGTCATACCGCTAATCACTAACACGCATCGGAAGTTAAACATATTTATTAAGATTATTTGTATCTCATTAAATGAACCTATGTATTGTTCTTATGGGAATAAATTATTTAAACCAATATACATATATGAAAGGGAAAATCACTGACTCACACATCCCGAAATCTCAGAAACTACACGTGTGTGTGTGTGTGTATTTGAGGAATCTCAAATTTTGCATGAGCGATCCTTTTATGACGTGGGTGCTCACTAAGACGAGATTTTGGAAGATTCAATCCCTAAGAAACAAAGTGACATAGTGTGTATGCGGGAGAACGCGATTCCTTGTCCGGATGACTTGAAATTTTGCATAGGTAGGCATTCTTACACGAAATTAAGATACTATATAACATCACGCTACGAAACTAAGGCGCTGTGCAGTGAAACCGCTGGGCACAGCAAGTTATAAATAAAAGCCGTGACATCCTTTCTAATATTATAAAAGCGAAAATGAGTTTGTTTGTTTGTTACCTCTTCACGCCTAAATGGCTAAACCGATTTTGATGAATTTTGGTACAGAGATAGTTGGAACTCTGGATACGGACATAGGCTATTTTTTTTAAATAAGAGGGGGAAAGAGGGAAGAAAAGGGAAATCTTAGCTTTGCTATTACAATAAATCATTCAATGGCAAAACTATACAGATAGCAGGTACCTGCAAATCAGAAAAGGGGAACTGTGTTAGCCCGAATTTAACGCGAGCGAAGCCGCGGGCAAAAGCTAGTTATAATAATATATTCCGGTGTACAATCCTAAAATACTTGAGTATTTTTCCGTCGTTAAGAACTGTTTGCCTTCACGTAGGTATATGATGTCCAATATTTTATTTCCCGCTATCCACTTATAACACACTAATATTGTCTTTGAAAGGCACGCACGAATGCGCAGACGACAATAACTTATAATAATTCAAATTCCAAAAAACAATCTTGATTACAATTTCAATCTATCAAAACGCAAAGTAATAAGTATTATGTTTTCTAAAAGTGTTTAACTTCGTATATTTTATTGTTTTTCCTTCAATAATCTTACTAACTTCCTTATGCTCTACGAGTAATAGCTTGCAATCTTCCCTACGCATCTTAACGTATAGACACGTACTATTCACCCATCTAATTGAAATGTTAAATGTCGGTAATTCGGAATAGAGGTACAGTTCTGAAGACGACTGCAAACTGCAGACGGCATCGCTAGTGCCTTTTTTGCGGATGGGAAATCACCGAATAACTTCCCCCTTCTTTCGAACAACCCGCAACCCCGGCAGGCGGTGGCCCTGGCAGGCCCCTCTGTTCCCAACGCCTGCTGGGGTTGCGGGTTGTTCGAAAGAGATACCTCGGCCCCGGAACATAAAGGGCAAAAGAAGGAACATGTGCGAGTTTTAGTCAGTAAAAGTCTGACACTTCCTCCCGCTTTGCCCAGAGCGAGTCCGTAATAAAAAGTGGTCACTCAACCAAAAATAGTAAAGTAAGTTACGCTCAATTGCTTTATAAACACAGTGAAATAATTTTAGATATTATCTAGCTGTATTCTATTGCTGACATTTGACGTCCTTCTTTTTGCAAATCTCAAGTGGTTGTCAACTGGCAACAATCTGCGAAAAATCCAACAATGTTACGACAAACAAGTAATTATCAACAGACGTTTCTCGGATTTCGCAAAAGTAATATTATGATTGAAAACTTTGTTGTCAAAATAACAAAACGGCCTATTCTTTCCAATTAGCAAATATTTCGAACCGAAACGCGTGGAAATTTTAACAAAAACTGTTTGATGTAACGAATATACAACTGACTTCAAGATAAATGTTGGATCAGCATATGTTAATTTGTATGATGATAATGTCACTAGACTACCGGGAAGGTAAAATTTTATCAATCTATTGCCTTTCGTAGCCTAGCAAGAAATTCCCAAGCTTATGAAAAAACCCTTCGTGTATAAACGTTAAGAGGATATGCAAGTAAAGATCATCATCTGCCTAGCCTTTTCCCAACTATGTTGGGGTCGGCTTCCAGTCTAACCGGATGCAGCTGAATATCAGTATTTTACATGGAGCGACTGCCTATCTGACCTCCACAACCCAGTTAGTACTGGGTAATACGATACCCCTTGGTAAGACTGGTTGTCAGACTTTCGGAACACTGACTACCTGTAACGACTGTCAGATCTACAAATGACAGCCGGGACCAACGGGTAAAAATTAAATATCTTCTTCTTTCTTCTTATGTTTAATATTTTCGTGTCACAGTTTTAGTTGCCATCATCATTTTCCTGCCCTTGTCCCATTCTATTTGGGGTCGGTGCAACACGTATTCTTCTTCCATTCTCCCCTATCAGACGTCACGGCATCATTCACTCCTTTCTCATTCATATCATTTCTTACACAATCCATCACTCTTTAAGTCACATGTGCTTCATCCCTAATCATTACATGTCCATACCAAGACAAACGACTCCCTTTTTAGGGTTCCGTAGTCAACTAGGAACCCTTATAGTTTCGCCATGTCTGTCTGTCCGTCCGTCCGTCCGTCCGTCCTCGCTTAATCTCTGTGACCGTTAGCACTAGAAAGCTGAAATTTGGTACCAATATGTATATCAATCACGCCGACAAAGTGGTAAAATAAAAATTGGAAAAAAATGTTTTATTAGGGTAGCCACCCTATATGTAAAGTGGGAAGTGATTTTTTTTTAAATTTCAACCCTAACGTGTGATATATTGTTGGAAAGGTATTTAAAAATGAATAGGGGTTTACTAAAATCATTTTTTGATAATGTCTATAATTTCGGAAATAATCGCTCCAAAAGTAAAAAACAATGTGTCCCCCCCCCTCTAACTTTTGAACCGTAAGTTTAGAAAATATGAAAAAAATCGGAAAAGTAGAACTTTATAAGGACTTTCTATGAAAATCATTTTGAACTTGATTGACACAACAGTTTTTGTACAAAAAAGACAAAAAGTTGTACAAAATAATTTCCTCCTCCACCTTTAAACTCATAAGTGGGAACACTTATTGTGACGGACGGGAAACTACGGAACCCTACACTGAGCGTGGCCCGACACGCTCTTGGCCGGTTTTATTTTTCTGTAACAGGCGCAACTTTCTTACTACCCAGTCTTGTCACTCCACACATCCATCTCAACATTCTCATCTCCGCTACCATGCAATCGCTTTTCATCCACCTTTTTTACGGCCCAGCATTCTGACCCCACAGTTTTAGTTGCCATACACCTCCGAAATAGCAAGACCGATTTTTTTGAATTTTTTATATATATTCGGTTGCTCTGAGAATCGCTCGTAATATATTTTTAGTAATAAGGGGCCATACTTCTCAACCAACCAAACCAACTTCTCTCACTGACCATGGAACAAGGAGAATCATGTATTTATTAAAATTTAATTAGCTTCACTAACATCAAAAGCTTGTCTGATTGTCTCCTTTACATTCTGCAGTAAGGTCATCTTTTCAATTTATGTTTATATAAATATTACCAGTATTATTTAGTTTCTTGTATTGTTTGGAGGTTAATGACGTTATCCTTTATGTACTTGTGTTTAGAGCTAAACGAATTTATTTTTTGTCGTCCTTAAAATGTACAACATTGCACGATTGTTTTGCGAATAAAATTCTATTGTTAAGTACCCAACTAAAATGATTTGTTTACAGATAATTGTATTGTATGTTATTTGTCATTTGCTTTGATTAAGGGAGGTTATTTGAGATAGGATTTTAATCATAAATATGCACGTAAGAGAGAGGCTATCAAGAAATGTTTGCAATTGTTTGTTGAAAAATCAAAGATTGTTCTGATCTCAGTTTGTTAAAATTGAAAGTTAAGTTAGGTATTTTACTTTTTTTGCGGATGGGTAATCACCAAATAAGTTCCCCCACTCTGGGCGGAGCGGGGGGGAGTTACAGACTTTTACTGACTAAAACCCACCTATGTTCCTTCTTTTGTCGTTTATGTTCCGGGTCCCGGTATCTCTTTCGAACAACCCGCTATCCCGGACTTAAGTAGTACCTAATACGAAAGTTAGTTTGGCCGATCCGTGCACCATTGAATATGATCAGTATAGTCAGCATCTGCCTAGCCTTTTCCCAACTATGTTTGGGTCTTCCAGTTTAACCCGATGCAGCTGCATACCAGTATTTTACATGGAGCATCTGCCATCTGATCTCCACCACCCAGTTAGTGCTGAGTTATACGATATCTCTAGGTAAGACTGGTTGTCAGACATTCGGGCCACTGACTATTCGTAACGATTGTCAAAGATCTACAATTGACTGCCACGACCAAAGGCTCAACGTGCTTTCTACCTAGACAAGTTCGGCTTAACCTAATGATCGACCTGAACGGTTTTTATTATTTAGTCAAGAGCTCTTTGGTATATGATATGTATCAACAATATAAATATAGTGTAGCGTAGCAATGTCAACACATGACGTAATAGTGTTTTACGCGGATCCCCTATAGTTCTTGGATTCTATTTAAGTTAAGTAATAATAAATAAATAATAAATACATTTTATTGACACACACTAGTTAGGTTACATACAAGCATTGACATTATACAATTTTTTTTAAATAAATAGTACTTTGATGGTACATAAATAAACATTCAGCATTGAAATAGAACAATTAAATTTAAAAGAAAACAAAGTAGAAGTAGCCGTGAGCCCCAAATTAGGCACAACCTGTATCTCGGTGGCCCAGTATTTACAGTTAGGCAAGTTGAATAATAGACAAATGTTCAATGTGACGCAGCACAACTAACACAGATAACAATTAACTAAGGTAAATTACAGTTGAAACTTTTTTTTCAACAGTTTCCAAATGACTTAGCTCTATTTTATCGAACACTTGGTAATTGAAGTGAGTATTATTGCCAGAGCTTCTAAATTTATTCAATAATCACCTGACGATGCACCAAACTGCCACAAACCGTGAATGACGTTTTTTTACCAAACGCAACGAACCAATGACAGCATGATTCTAAAATTAGCGACAAATTAAACCTTCGATGGAACATTATGAATAACAGATCAACAACAACTTGCGTTTGGCGTTATTTTTAGCTGAACTAATTGATTGATTGCACTTACAAGTGGCTGCAGTTAGGATGGCTCAACGAGTTACAAAAAAAGGTCGTCGAAATTATTCGCTCTAGTATTTATCTACATTCAACGAACTTGTTTGTGTAGATGATAAAATACGGAACTAAAATGTATGTACCAACTTTGGCATATCGATAAAAAGTTTTTTTCACAAGCAACGCCACCTTGAACTGTACACACAAAGTGGTCATATAGTAATCTGCGTCCCTGGTCAGTCAATTATATATATGACAGCCTCTTTCTAAGGTGTGATGTCTTATTTTGTACACCTGAAATTATTGTTAGGTTCTTCGGAAAGTTCAGCTAGTGGCAAGCGGCGTGCTAGAATGGCCAGGGTATTTAACGTAGACGGGGCGATAAACGTATCGTGGGTAACATTCTGTTGTTACTGTCTACCCTATAGGAGAGGCGGAGAGGTAGCAGAGGGGCCTGCCAGAACCACTACCTGCTGGGGTAGCGGGTTGTCCGAAAGAGATACCCCCCGGAACATAAAAAAAAAGACAAAAGAAGGAACATGGGTGGGTTTTAGTCAGTAACAGTCTGACACTCCCCCCTGCGCCTCCCAGAGCATGGGAAGTTATTTGATAACTTCCCATTCGAAAAAAATAAGGGGGCGGAGAGGTGTGAGTTTATGCATGAATGTAATGTAAGTTACACTTACGCTATAAACGTCATTCAAGTTCAATAAAAGTTACGCATCGCTTCACACGTTATCGAAGCTGTGACTAAAGTAGACGTTTTTCAGCATGTTGAACAGCTTATTTTTAACTCATTCGCATAACTATGCACATGGCTTCTCTGAGAGCGATTATTTCGTGTGACGTTGATTTGCCATTGGCGTAAGTTGTAATGTCAACGTATGAATAAATGAGTCAGCGTAGACGCAGAAGCTACGGATTGCATGCAAATTGCAAACAAATGTTATTTTAGGTACTTTTAAAGCGCTACGATCATCGCTTTACATGGCGGTAACAAGATTGATACTGAGTAGACATTGTTGAAATATGTAGAAAGTGATCAAGTCAAGTTTGAAGGAAATAAGAAAAGAAATAATGTTACGGTTTACATCTACGTGAAATTCATAATATCTATACAAATAAACATAATTTAAGAGTCTGCTTGTCATTTCAAAATAACAGCATCACTGAATGTCTGCACTGTATAAAAGTAAATAGACACACATAAAAGTAAATACATAACAAAAAAGCTGATTTTGGACTTTAACTAGCATGTTGGAGTTATAAGGAGTAACATACTCGTATGTGAAATTAAACCTATAAAATTATTAATAAAATCCGATTTAAATGGAGAAGAAAGTTAACATTATTTTAACGCGGGCGAAGGTCGCGGATATCCTTATCCTTACTAATATTATAAAAGCGAAAGTGAGTTTGTTTGTTTGTTACATCTTCACGCCTGAATGGCTAAACCGATTTTGATCAATTTTGGTACAGAGATAGTTGGGACCCTGGAGACGGACATAGGCTATTTTTATAAAAAAAAGTTTGAGTTATGAAGGAGAAAGAGGGAAAACTTAGCATTACTATTACATTAAATAAGGCGCTAGAGTAAAAACTACAGGTAGCTAACTGTGTTACCCCGAATTTAACGCGAGCGAAACCGCGGGCAAAAGCTATTCAGATATATAACTGCGAAAGTAAGACTGCCTGTATCTAACCTATTCACACATTATCGAAGGCGCTGCGCAAACGTGGACACTTTTGTGTCTTGTGTGGGATACAAGCACCCAATTCCTATATAACCAGTAGGTATGTAAGTAATCAGCCGCTAAAGGAAACAGCAACTAATACAATTTTATAGAAATTGGTGCTCGTATCTGACATAAATAATAGCAGCTGTTCGGGTCGATCTTTGGGTTAAGCCGCGCTTGCCTAGTTTGGTCTGTAGATGGGTGTCCACCTCGGTCCGCGTTTGCACAGCGCCTAAACGATAACACATTGGAGTAGCAAGGGTTGAGATATAGGATATTTTTTATCCCAGTTACCGTGGGGTAATTCCTGACTTCATTTATAATACCTGTATCGTGGGTTACAAACATTTCAATTCACATACACAAACAGCCAGACCCGGACCAACTATCTGTAGGCCTTCAAATATTTGTTCCGTGCGGGGATCGGCGATCCCTCAACCACTGCTAAAATCGTTTCGTCAAATGAATGTAACACCGCGTTCTTTTCTTTTATGCGTAGAGCTATAAAGTCACGAATTGCTATAATGATAGGATGTTACAGTAATAAATAACACTGTATTATTATCATAATAACAGATAACTAGGCAAAGAATCATAGTAACTTGGCTAAGAAAATCGATTCTTGAGTTTTGCGTGGGAAAACAAGAATTTTTAAGTTCTACAAGCAACAACTTCAATTTGTCTTTTTAGGGTTCCGTAGTCAACTAGGAACCCTTATAGTTTCGCCATGTCTGTCTGTCCGTCCGTCCGTCCGTCCTCGCTTAATCTCTGTGACCGTTAGCAATAGAAAGCTGAAATTTAGTACCAATATGTATATTAATCACGCCGACAAAGTGGTAAAATAAAAATTGGAAAAAAATGTTTTATTAGGGTAGCCACCCTATATGTAAAGTGGGAAGTGATTTTTTTTTTAATTTCAACCCTAACGTGTGATATATTGTTGGAAAGGTATTTAAAAATGAATAGGGGTTTACTCAAACCATTTTTTGATAATGTCTATAATTTCGGAAATAATCGCTCCAAAAGTAAAAAGCAATGTGTGTCCCCCCCCCTCTAACTTTTGAACCATAAGTTTAGAAAATATGAAAAAAATCTGAAAAGTAGAACTTTATAAGGACTTTCCATGAAAATCATTTTGAACTTGATTGACACAACAGTTTTTGTACAAAAAAGACAAAAAGTTGTACAAAATAATTTCCTCCTCCACCTTTAAACTCATAAGTGGGAACACTTATTGTGACGGACGGGAAACTACGGAACCCTACACTGAGCGTGGCCCGACCACGCTCTTGGCCGGTTTTTTTCTCTCTTATATCTTTCCTGCCTTGTCGATCTACTTACTGGTGGGAAGTACCTACAATTGCTGCACGAGATCTTGGCTTCGATTCTCAAGTCGGGCAAAGGTTTGTTGGATTTATTATTCAGAAATTTCTTCCTAGCATTAAATAATTTTAATGCAATTACTTACTGTAAGGTGAAAAGTTATTAATATATTTTTAATGTACCTACTTTGTAATAATTTATTCAATGTGTAACCTATTGTATTGTATAACGGGCTGGTGTCCGAAACTCCACGTCTGAGGCGCGTATTTTGCGTAAGAATGTGTAACCTAATAAGAATACATTTATATTTTAATGCAAAAATTGTAATGTGTATCTTATGTATTGATGCCGTGACGTCTGATAGGGGAGAATGGAAGAAGTAAACGTGTTGCACCGACCCCAAATAGAATGGGACAAGGGCAAGAAAATTATGATGATGTATGTACCCATAATGAAGTATATGATTTGCAGCTATTATCTTGGGAAAAATTCCTGAAAAAAATTAATGAATCGAGCCCAATTGATAGTAGAGTAACATTGTATTAATCTACACAAAAATTGTTTGAGAAATAAATGAAAAGAATAATAGGTTTTCCCGCTTTTATATGGAACTTAAACATAACTGGTCGAAACGTGGTTGTACTGACAGATACATAGGTATTTCTATCTAAACTTTCGGAGATAACAAGCGTGACGTAATGTATGTCCTTTTTATCGTGGTCTCGCGGTCGCCAACATTACTTCTTAACATGACGTCTGTTGACTTTCCAAGTCGGTGTATGTGTTTTTAAGCTTTTCTATTAGGAATTTCACTAGCGGCCTTTTTTGCGGATGGGAAATCATCAAATAACTTCCCCTAGGCGGAGCGGGGTGGAGTGTCAGACTTGTACTGACTAAAACCCACCCATATTCCTTCTTTTGCCCTTTATGTTCCGGGGCCGCGGTATCTCCTTCAAACAACCCGCAACCCTGGCAGGCGGTTGACCTGGCAGGCCAGGCTCTGCTTTGCTGACGTATCTTTGAGGCGCACGTAGAACGCGAACGCGCCGTCGACGTCCTGTCGTCACTAGACGGACGGACGGTGAGCTACCCATTGCTCACCGTCCACGGGCCCGCATGTGACCGAGAGTCGTCTTACGTCTCCCGGCGTCCGAAACGTCTCCCGCGGCGGCTGGGTTCGGTTGAGGTCCTCTCCCTCAAACGTCTGACCACCTCCTTCGCTAGCAAAACTACTGCATAAGAAGGTGGTCGCTTCCTATTTCCACTCGCCCTGGATGATGGACTGAACCAGGGTCGAACGCGAGAGACCGCCGCCGCCGATCGCCTGTACGGGTCCATGGATGTCTGGACTTTAACATGCCGTCTAGAAATATCCGACAGACATTTTAGTTTCCTTGCAATATTTTCCTTTACGTTATATACAGCAAGACAATATAAAGTCGCTTATCTATTACCAAAACGTAGCATTAACATTCCTTAACGCAGGATCAATAAACAGTTTATTTATAAATATAAGACACGCTGATTTTGATCAATCATGGCTATCGACAACTGAAATCAGAATGAACGGTTTTGGTTGCGGTCAAGATCACTAACACTATGTAACTATAATCAAATTACCCAGTAGAAATGTAGGAACGTAAACGTCAAATTACATTCCTAGTGAAAAATAATAAGCCTTAGACATTATAGTATCAAAAGACTAAAATCAATCATGCAAGTTTTTTAAAACCTGGTAGTTCTATAAATATATTTTTGTGGTGTATTAATAGTATCTTATTCTTAACTGAATGTAGTTCGAAATACCATAATGAAATGCACGTAGTATAGGCAAAAATTGGGTTCAAGAAACGAACTTTTTTTTTGAAGTTCATCATTTTTTGCACTACTAATATGAATAACTTTGAAAGCCATGATCTGTCATGAACTCATAACCTTACGAATTATTTATATTGTAACCAAACTACAAAAATAAATTAACTATTCAGCACCGTAAGGGTCTTTCATTGTCTAATATTTAGAGTCATTAATTAGTACCGTCCAAGTTGCGAATTATCAGAAAAGTGCGAAAAGAAAAGCAAACAACAATACGGAGCCACTAACAAACTCACAGGCCATGTGCTAATTATACTGAAGCACCGGGTATTCTCTACAAATACAATTCGAAGACAAGGACCAAAAGGTACGGTCCTTCGAGCCGGATTTTAAAATAAATTGCATGTTGCAAAAAGTTGGACGTCGCAGTTACACGTATTTTTTTCTGGACAATTACAAAACTACCCACATCGTACAAAGCCTGCTTTATTACGATACCTTTTCAGTTCACAGCCAATCTTCTGCAATTTGTCTTTAATAAGGTAGGTACATCAAAAAATGTAAATAATAAAATTGCACAATGACCACATGCCGTATTATACAATGATTGCGCCATTTTGTATGCCATATTATTATTCTGATTACGCCCATATTAGAACCTAGACCAAGATTTTGTCAAAGCAACCAAAACGTGCAAATTTTCTTGTTTGTTAAACAATGTGGCCTTCATGGTGTGGAAAATTTGTTACTTACATTGGAAATTCTATAAGTACTCGGTTAAAATAAAATACAGTTTGAGTATCAGTTTAATTGATTACGCCAGAAAACACTATTCTCATTCCCTTGGTATAGGTAGGTGATTAGGTAGATAGTGTGATAGTGTTACATAATGTATTTCAATGAGAAATAAGTGATAAAAAGATAGAAAAACCACTTATAAGAAGACAGGGAAATTAGAAAATATTATAACAGCTTATTTTATGTGAAAATATAAGAATAATATACTTTTATGGGGCTCATTAATGCGTTGAAATGCACCAAGCCATTAATATATAGCATTATATGCCTATTAATGTATTTAATGGCTGTAAAAGTGTAGATGCATTTTTAAAAACCAGTTATTCTAAACAATTTTATCGATATCGGTGGCACTAGACATAAATCGAATCAATATTATCACACAGGTTTCAAAGGTATAATGTTTAAAGATATGCAAATAGGCTCATGAAAGTATAGAAGTAAGATTTAATTTGTATATAACTTTGGTTTGCCATCTTTCAACTGTAGTGCTCATGATGTGGTATTTGTTGTTGTGGTGTTTTTTTTCCAGATGGGATATCATTAAAAACCTTCCTCCGCTCTGGGCGAAGCGTAGGGTCAGATTTTTACTGACTTAAACCCATCCATGTTCCTTCTTTTGGCCTTTGTGTTCTGGGGTCGAGGAATCTCTTTCAAACAACCCGCAACCGCGGCAGAATTTATGTTTGGCCCGTTTACAGACTCTAACATTAAATAACTATTGACAATTCTTTGACCCCCTAATTTATAGAATTTGGACTGAAAACTCTAGATTTTTTTATCAAATTCGCCCCTCTGCCTGTATCATACAGATACCCTAGTTCATATAACCTGGAACTATTTCAGTAGTGAGTTAACCTCACATCTGTCCTCAGGACAAGATTGACGTCAAGAGTAGGCCCATGTAATGTTAAATCAGGCTCGCAAACCGAGGGTTCTGTACAAATTTGCGACATAAACAGCCATATATTTAGACTTAGAGACCACAAACTAACTTAAGTTTGTGGTCCTTTGGAGTTGTGAAAAAATCATATCTCAAATCAAAATTATTATCTCAATAACTTCATGCATTCCCGAGATAAATGGTCTTGACAGACAGACTGACTGACAACAAAGTGATCCAAGGAAAATAAGGGTTAAAGTACCGCTTGTATAATACTTTTGAACAAATAAAAACAGACCAACCTGTATCCTACTATTATAAATGCGAATGTTAGTGAGAATGGATGTAGGTATGGATGTTTGTTGCTCTTTCACGTCAAAACGGCTGAACGGATCCTGATGTAATTTGGCACTAGATTGAGACTTTAGTCTGGAATAACACATAGGATACTTTTTTCGATCATCACGCGGGCGAAGCCTCGATAGCCAGCTTGTTACAAATCCTTACGAATATTATAAAAGCGAAAGTGAGTTTGTTTGTTTACGCCTAAATGGTTAAACCGATTTTGATGAATTTTGGTACAGAGTTGGGACCCTGGAGACGGACATAGGCTATTTCTTTTTAAAAGTAGGAAATGAGGGAGAAAGAGGGAAGAAAAGAGAAAACTTAGCTTTGCTATTACGATCAATAAGGCGCAAGGGCAAAATCTACAGGTATCAGGTACCTGCAAATCAGGAAAGGGGAACTGTGTTACCCCAAATTTAACGCGAGCGAAGCCGCAGGCAAAAGCTAGTACGTATAAAATACAAGAAAAGAATCCAGTAGGTTAACAGAAAGGAGTGTTTCTACATAACGGAATCCTCATCCTCAGGTCTTTCTAATTTCTCATCAATCTAAGACGCTACAAATTAATACGTTCTATTAATCGATTACACAATTATTTTATGAACATACACGTGTGACTAATATATTTTTGTATAAACTACGTAGGCGGCATATTTACATGGTGGCGTATAAAAATGTATAAGTAATCGCAATAACTGAACTATGCAATAACAATGTTGTATAACATTGAACTATCAATATGATTTTGCTTTTGGAATTGATATTGACTGATAATATTACTTTTAATTGGTATTTGCCTACGCAAATGGCCTAGACTTGCGAAGCCTTTGAGGAGTTTTAGCTCAGAATAGTAATAAAGTTAACGTATTTATTTGGTTTTGATTGCTAATTTTTATTTCAGTTTTATGAGTTAAAAAATTTCATTGACCTTTTCAATAAAACTTTTAATTTTTTTTCCCTTAAGATATAGCCAATAATTTCAAAGGACCATTTCTTTTTATTATTTATCTATTTAACAGACTACAATGAGGTCCAGTGTGTTAGTAATCATATGACTTAGCCTACGTTAGTACTTAATAACTAGAACAGATCGATTGCGATTGGTTAGCAAGCTGTCTCCCCGTTCAGCTATCGATTGCAGGATCGTGTTGGTTTTTATTTCAGTATAAGACTATTTTTTTTATGAAACTGTAGCCCGAAACTCCACTATTTGCAAGCAATCACTTAATTAGATTAGGCATAAACCCCAAATTGTCCTGATGTTTTTAATGTATTACTATATCACATAAAAAGCGTAATCAATGGCGATTTCCTTTCGAAAATCTATTACCTACACGTGTTGCTGAAATAAAAAATGGTATTATATAAATACAGGGTGTAAGCCAACCCTTCACGAAGCCGTCAAACATGAATGATGTACACACGACGGCACATCAACCTACACAAAACCATTTTAACCTGATCTCTCTACTACGGTGTACGATCCGTGGTAGAGATCAGCTACCCTACCATGACGTCTTAAAGCAGAACTTATTCCACTGAGGGAAAGAGACAGAGCTATACAGGGTGTTTAGCACCATCTCTTTCTCACACAGGAATAAGATGTCATGGTAACCTTTCAGGTTATAATAGTTTAGAATAGGTTGACCTGCCATCGTGTGTACGTCAAACTAACATTACGTAAAAAAAAAACTGAGAAACGACTTTCTGGTTGAGGTTAAAAATCGCTTTTTTCCGTAGAACTCAATGTTACGCACTCAACACATTGTGCTGGTGGATGCATAGTATAAAGTAATACAAATAATCTTGATAAACTTGGTAAACCAGATTTTTAAAAAAGCCTGTGATAAAGTTGGAACTTTCACTCCAATTTCTTCGTATCTAGTAGGTTCCCAGGTATGGTATAGAACAAAAACATATTATTATATCGTAATATCGGGGAGAACAACGTGATTTTTGGCTTCGATAAGGGTACTTTTACACTATTTATAATTATAAGCATATTATAATCAGCTTAGACAGTCGCCACTTCATAGGCACTTCATGCACTTCATGGGCATAGGCTTCCTGTCTTTAAGACCGGAGACAGAGTGGTGGATGTCACATATTCAATGTATTGTTTCTAGACGCTTAGTGACGTGACGAATCAGATGTTACTAAAGGAGTGATTAATGTTGCGAGTTGTTCGAAAGAGATACCGCGGCCCCGGAACATAAAGGGCAATGGAAGGAATATGGGTGGGTTTTAGTCAATACAAGTCTGACACTCCCCTCCCCCCCCGCTCCGCCCAGAGCGGGGGAAGTTATTTGATGATTTCCCACCTCAAAAAAAAGGAGTGATTAATATAAATGATGATATAAATGGAGAGTCTACTTCTCTATCCATCCTCTAGGAAGACCAAGGAAAAGATGTATAGATTGTGTGATGAATATTTTTAAAGAAAAAGTATATGATAACGTGGCCGGTGTCCCCAAGTAACATGGGACAAAGGCAGAAGATAATGGGACGCAGAAGTGCCGGTTTTAATTATATTTTCGTGTACGTTGTTTAGGAGTTGACAGTCTTGATGTGGTCATGTCATGAGGAAGGATAACACATTTATGTGTGACTAAAACAATGATAACTATTAATATTGATGACGTAGAGGGCCCCTAAGGCCAAAGAAATGATGGACTGTGTGAGGAAAGATATGAATTACCTGCTTTAGTGCTAATTCAAATTGGAATTCAAACCCCCGACCAACAATTTGTGTATCGGACCGTTACCATTTGGCCACTGTTCTCAAAATGCTGTGAAATAAATGAGTAATGCTACAAAGAAATTGATTGCCCGTGTCCACTTTACGAGCTGAACATGTTTAGAATTCAAATTTTCATCTCCAAAATTCATGTCTTCTTAGGTTTTTCCTTGTTTACAATAACATATCACCCAAAAATTTCCTATAGACAGACACGCCATAGTATTTGTCGTAACTGCGAAGACGAGGCATGTTTCCAGAAACTGTTGGATTGCCGAATTGATCAGTTTTAAACGCCAATTCAGGTTTTTTCTTACGTCTATTGTCTCTCTAGTGAGACTAATTGGTATATAAATTCGTGCATAAATGATGATCACGCAGTAATTGTATATTTATTTGAAGTGTTTATCTATACAGGAACTATTTCGTCTCAGTTTATTTCCAATTGAACTAAAATATGTACTAAAATTCTTAATATCACAAACTCATAAGTCGCACTGTATAAAAAATTCCCCTTTCACTTCTCTAACCTTCTGTTTCGGGACCCTAAGTTTACTACGGGTCAATCCTTATCTATCTAAAGGCTAGAACTATGGACACCGGTTAAAACTGTAGAACTAAACAAACCTATAAAAGTGACCAGGCCATAGTCCAATAGAAACACACTTAAACATAAAATCTATGAGTGACCTTGGGTTGGTTATCGAAGGCGTTCACGACTCACGACGCATAGAAAGTTCAAATGATTATTCGAACTGGTAATCGAATCCAGAATTTAACTTAATTTAACTGCTTAGTACGTTGTACCATTGGAATAAGAGAATTTTGTCATGTGCGCCTACGCAGTGCAGTAGGTACCTGTGACCTTCGTTCGTGATGAGATGGTCGTTTTACGGTCTTACGACCGGTAATAAACGGAACACGTAACATTACTTAATACTGATAAACGGTAGTTTACCAGTACGATATCTACTTTCACATTTCAGAAAGAAATGTCAAGGTCAGTCAAAGACGCACGTAGCGATACCGAAATTTTTGTTTTGGTATCGGTATTGACTGTTTGAAGTACGGTCACTCACTGCGCTCGCGCCGCGGTTCACCTTTTGGCTTAGGCTTTTTGTATAAATAGATTGCAAAATAGAAATCCCACAACTGGGATACAGGCCTGCTTTCTGGAAGGTCACTCTTTTCGATATTTTTGGGTTCTACATGTCGGGTTCCTCACGATGTTTTCCTTCACCGTTAGATTGAAGGATAGCCATGAATGTTCATTAGATGTGGTTTATGCCGAACACGTGTTGTCTGTGGCTAGCTAATGATCCTAAACGAATACCTAATAGACACGTGCAGGCTAATTTTAGGTTTATCTTTGATTAACTTTACTTTTAATTATATTGAGAAGTCAGCATAGTGACAATGTAATTATTAGGTATAAAGTAAAAGTAGACCCGACTGCGAAGATAACTTAAAATATCTGCAAAGGAATCACTAAAAAAACAACGTGACAGTGTCCTTTGGTTTTCTAATACATGAAAGTTTACCCAGAATTCGGGGCCTTTCTTTCTTCGTTTGTGAAGTTACACGCCCCTTCAGGGCCGTCTTTCACCTATTAGGGGCCCTGGGCACATTAGAATAATGGGGCCCCTATGACCATAGTAATAAAGGATTTATTTTCGTTGGATCCCAGTTTTTGATCCCATTTTTTAGGTATTAACGATGGGTCCCATTTGATATTACCATTGAATCCCATTTTATGACAACATGTGTACATTTCAGAAGGAAAGTGATTTACTTTTATTAAATATTTCAAAAACACCGTGTGTGTATTTTGGATTTTTTAGGATTGTTGCCACTGGGGAATAAATGAGACAAATGATGTACTCCAAATAGTACTAGACTGGCATGAGTTAAAAATGATCAGGTTTATTTGTGATGTTTATAAATAAATAAATATGAACGCCTTCATAACAAGCGCCTCTAAGCTCAAAAAAAAAATACTGCCGTCATAATTTTTCCATATTTTTTTTTATATAATCTGGCCGTTTCTGGCACACAGGTCACAGTTTTAACCTAACCTTTTTTTTGTAAATAAGTAATTATCCTAATCTAAATAGTTCAGTTCCGGGTAAACAACTAAAAACAATCTCTTTTTTCTATAAATGCAAGTCGTTTGTGGCACTCACCGGCCGCTACCGCGGCCGGCGAGTGCCGCTCGTGCGTAGGAGTTCACAGTTTTAACCTAACCAAACCTAGTTCCCGGTTCCTATAATATGTTTGGGTAATGAAATTTTGTCCACATCTTTTCGGAAAAACGGCAGGCACCCGTTATTCTAACATAACCTATCCACATACCCAAATTTCATCCAAATCAGTCTAGAAGTTTGAGCGTGTTGGAATAACAAACATACATACAAAATTTCGCCTTAAAATATTATTGTGATTTTGTTGTTGGATGTACCCGTATTCAGATGTTTTTAAACATCTGGGATCCAACGGAAATAGTTTTTGGGATTCAGTGGCAATAAAACGTATTTTTTTAGTATTTTTCAAATTTGGGATTCAACGGAAATATATAATAATGTTTTGTGGGATCCAACGCCAAAAATATTAAAGTGGGATCAAAAACTGGGATCCAACGAAAATAAGCGTAATAAAGCACTCTTTTGCTAGAATAAACAAAGAACGTAGATGTGCAAAGTTTTAGATTTATTTTTATTTTGTTTTACATTAGATATTTTTATAATGAATAGATAATGTAATGTAATTCACTCTAAATAACCAGCATCCACGATGAGTCCTTATATAAGTAGGTATCTATGCTGATTGAAGCGGTACCTTTCTAGATTTGAATTGAGCAAAATCGTTCATCACATTTTCAAAATCTATGTTTTTGAGCCTCCTTCTGCGAACAGTCATGCTTGCGAAGGAGGTGGCCGGGCGTTTGAGGGAGAGAACCTCAAACCAACCCAGCCGCCGCGGGAAACGCCCCGGGCATCGGGTGCTGCGAGACGACTCGCGGCCACTGTAGACGCGGGCCTGTGGACGGTGAGCAATGGGTAGCTCACAGTCCGTCCGTCTAGGGAAAGAGGGGCCTGCGCCCCTTCAAACAATTTGTTGACTAGATATATTCCTTAAAACGGCATCTTACCTTAGTCATAATACTTATTTACAAATGCTGCAAGTTTCAGTCGGTAATTGCGCGATTCTGCTTATTTTATAAATCTGCAAAAAAATGCTGCTATTCCGAGACACTGATATTACATTTGCTACTACTACATGTACAAGTTGATAATGACCAAACTATGATTATCACAGATTAGAAAACAACTTAGGTAGGATATTATTCCCTAAATCAGCACATTCAAAGACGAGCCTCTGACGCGATATTTGCATAGACTCACGTATTTCTAATCCAAGTGGAAGATTTACGTCGCCACAATTATGCTATCATAACATCAAATAATATTAGAGATTCAGGTGAAGCACGTCACGGGCGCTTTAAGAACAGTTTTTGTGAGAATTTGATTAGTTATAGCTGTTTTTGTTGTAGGTATGACATGACTATGGAAAGTTTGGTTTATGATTCACCAAAAGGTTGCGGAGAAATGTGTTCTAACAGGTACATTTTAGCGAAATGTTTGCTATGCTTTAGTACCTAGATAACTTTAATTGGCGGCATTCCCTTTGCCATCGGACACAAAATCGACTCTCTACCTAGGACCTAACCCGACCTAGGAAACCAATATAGAACTCAGGCTCAGCAATCGTACTAGCGACCATTAGACCATAGGCATTCACTTAAACACATGTAGAGCTTAATTTCTTAT
Source organism: Ochropleura plecta (assembly GCA_905475445.1). Lineage (NCBI taxonomy): Eukaryota > Metazoa > Arthropoda > Insecta > Lepidoptera > Noctuidae > Ochropleura > Ochropleura plecta. The sequence continues at coordinate 7,095,238 of FR997735.1, forward strand.
TAAATTATTAACATACAAACGCACTTACGAGTTTTTTACAAAACATGTACTTACATAGGTACCACCAAATACTTGTACCAATATTGGAAAAAGACTCCATGTTTTTCCTTTGTCTATGCCCTCGCAGGAGTCCACCTAGTTCAAAACTAGGACATAGACAAAGAGACACATAAATAAAAAGTTTAAAATATCCAACAAAGTATCCATAAACATCTCAGAAGACAATAATATAAAATCTCAATTATTTCTATGGCTCAGAACATGAACCATACCGCAATGATTTAGGTACTGACAATTAATATTAGACAGACTTAAACAATCTTCATTCATCACAGATATTACGTACTTGACCATGTGTTTAAGTTGCGCTACCAGCAGGGCCTCTCTTCATAAATGTAAATTATGAGTTTCCATTTATTTAAAAAAGAAAATTATACAGTAAGCAGTTAAATAAATGAAAGTAAAAAAATAAATTCATGAATTAATATTTGACTTTCAGTCTTAGGTACTGTATTTCTTATGTGGTTGAAATTGTGAAAACTCGGTAGATATTTTGTAGCAACAGTTATGGACAAATGCTAGTATACTAGATCGAAATTTTACGAATAGGCGTTCTGTCTATACTTAACCAAACTATAGGAAACCATAAGACGAAACAGAGTCAGAAATCTCGGAAGATACGTACGTACAAAAAATAAATGTATTTTTTTTATGTTTCCTTATTAGTAAAGTCATGTTTCCGTCAATTTATGTTTGTTTATGCGTAAAATTTAAAAAGGCGAGTTTTTACCTTGTTTGCAGAACCAAAGCCTAATGTACTTACCAAAACAAAATACAAATTCTATATGAGGTGAGGATTTAAAATTCTTGTAATGACGGAGCATGATAATATTATTTCAAGTTATTTTAATAAAAAAATTAAACGATTTTAAGATGTGGCTTTTGTGATTTCCAGTTGATTTAAAATGGACTTCCTTGCTGGTGTTACAGGAATTACTATTTTTTCAGTTTAATAAATTATGAAACGAAGTAGTATAGTAACGAATGACGTACCTACACACTAAATAATCAGACGGAAACTACACGACGATACACGTGCTAAGATCTTACGCATCTATTGTTTCTATAATTTTTCATGCACCCAAATAATAAAACGTTTATGAATAATTCTATTCAGGACGTAAATAGTTAAAACATTTATGAATAATTCTATTCTTCCAAACACTTCCTATCAATTGAAACAAAAACATTAGAAAAAAATTGTTTGATTTGTAAACAGCGAACTGAAGACCTCGTTCTCATGATTATCATATGCTTCATGGCAATTTAAACACTAGGTTATCTAATCGTGAAGGTTTAAAATTAATAGGATAAACTCTTTTACAAATAAACTATAGAATAAATACTTTAATAGGTTTTTATTTTGGCCATTTTGGGTAAATTGATCGTAATTGTCTAATTGGCGGACAAATAATTACGATCATTCTTGGGGATCTCTAACTTGGTTCCTTCGTCTTGCATCGTTCCATATACTAAAGTTTTTCAATAAGTTTTGGTTTCGAAGCTTTATATTTATGTAATGTTCCTCGAACTACTCTTTTAAGCTATTTGAACTGCTTCAAAAGATTTGTTGTTTAGCGAGAAGCTGTATTGATCTGACTAGTCCAAATACATATAGGAATACGATTCTCCTGGTCTTCTGGCCCTTCGTAGTTATATAAATGTGTTGTGTGTAAGTGTGAAAGCTCTATAGCGGCAAAATCTCTTTATTAGGTACTTATATACTATAACCCACATAACAGCACGCCTGTTATCCCATAAGGGTTAGGCAGAGGTTAAGGTACTTACACCCTTATAGTCCCCTATATTTCACCAGTTATAATTCAGTCCCATGTAAGAAAGAAAGAAAGATGTTTTCTTTCTTTATTTGTCGAAAATTACGACGAGCACACAAATAACATAAAAATAAACATTAAATACATAACAGACGGTACGATTAGCGCAGTGGCTGAGCGATCGGCTGTTGCGCTGCTTGTCGCGGGTTCGATTCCCGCACGGAACAAACATTTGTATAGCCTACTAATAGTTATTTCGATACAGGAGAAAATCCTAGTGTGGGGGAACATTTTTATAAAAGAAAAAGAATATGCAAAGCATCACAAACATTATATACGGACGAAATAAAAACAGCTTCCACGCCGTGACTGCCACAGGTAGGTCACAAATCCAGATCGAGTATTGGTTAACCGTATAGTCTCATCATCTGCCTAGCCTTTTCCCAACTATGTTGGGGTCGGCTTCCAGTCTTACCGGATGCAGCTGAATACCAGTATTTTACATGGAGCGACTGCCTATCTGACCTGCATAACCCAGTTAGTACTGGGTAATACGATACCGTTTAACCGTATAGTTTATACTCGTAGAACTTAGTCATTAATCAATTACAGTTCCATACAAGTTGTAAAATTAACTGAAATAACACATGCCTTCAGTACCCAATTAAAACAACCTGTGTTAAAGTGATGTTTAACTCCAAAAACCAGTATAAATTCTATAACGGTTTGGGCGCTGATTGATATTGTTATATAAATAAATTAATAGAATAGAATGTTATACCGCTACAAGTAAATAATTAAAATAAAAAGGTTATATGCTAAGTATACCAAGATTGTGGACAGATGAATTATATTAAACTAGCTTATGCCCGCGGTTTCGCTCGCGTTAAATTCGGGGTAACACAGTTCCCTTTTCCTGATTTGCAGGTACCAGCTATCTGTAGTTATTGCCCTTGCGCCTTACTTATTGTAATAGCAAAGCTAAGTTTTCCCTTTTCTTCCCTCTTTCTGCCTCATTTCCCACTTTTTTATGACCGTCTCCAGGGTCTTAACTATCTCTGTACCAAAATTCATCAAAATCGATTTAGCCATTTAGGCGTGAAGAAGTAACAAACAAACTCACTTTCGCTTTTATAATATTATAGTAAGGATAATTAATAGATGTTGATTTAATTAAGTTCCTTTATATGTACCTTTTAAAATACATAAAATCACACATGAAAACAAAAATGTTTATTTCTCTTAAAACAGTTACATGGTTTATAACATAAAGCTATTTTCTCATGGGGTTGGGCAGAAACCAGAGGACGCCACCTGTGATTTTAACTTTTCCATATGCCTTCGTATATCTGCCTAGTTTAGTCTAACCGGATGTAGTTAAATACCAGTATGTTAAATGAAGCGACTATGGAGCCTATTAGTTAGTACTTGGTTATACCTTCATATACCTTAATATCATTTAGTAACATTAAAGATTCTAAAACGCTGAAGTAATCTGTCATTGTCCAGTGTCCGCAATTTGGCCGTACCAGTTTGAATGCTTCTTAATTAAATACAAACGGAGGTATCCGTTTAAATAAAGAAAAAAAAATTCCATCACCGTTTTAATAATAATGTTGCCATTGTTTACTGGAAATCTCGAATTAATATCCAATGAACTGTAAAAAGCTTCTGAATATTTAGGTTACATTTTGAATAATTATGTGTTTCTCGGAGTGTGAGGCAATTATTTACTAACGTTATATAAAAGTATCAATTAATAATGTAGATAATTGGCTATTTTATAAATATTGCAAAGGAAAATGCCTTAGCGGAATGTCCTGACATTAACTAATATGAAAATTATGCTAACTCGTTACGAGGAGCTTCTCAAGACATTCTACATTATAGTTATAGACAATGTTTTAAAACTTGTTGGTAAATGAAATTACGACAGCGTATAAAAATAAAGTCGTATATAGTTACATAGGTCAGTCTTCGAAAACCTAAAATTTTTCCTCATTTACTTATTATTACTAAAGAAGCAAATTTTAAATAATGGCTACATTTTACGATACTTGTAAACAAACCGTGTTTCATTCAGCAAACGATGACTAATTCAATTCGAGGTTTTTATTTCAGAATTAAAGTTCAATCGAAATACACGTACGAATTAATAATCCTTTCTTTTTTACAAAGTATACTAAAAAACTTAAGTAGTTTGTCAAAAGCAGGTTTAAATCTTTTTTTTTAAACCAGCTGTTTAAATTCGATATTCGAAAAACAACAAAGGAAGACGATATTTTAAAAAGCGAAGCCCCCATCGGTGGAGATGGTCATACGCAGCCTGCCTGCATCGGCTATGTCAACGCGCCTCCCGACCGCGGTATATAAACACGGCCATTATCAAACTACCACCAATACATTGCCGACCGTCACAGCGACCGCACATATAAAATAAATAACTTGGAGCTTTTAAAAAATAAAGTTGTGTCAGTGATTACATCGTCCCTTCAACATTTTTACAGGACCTAAATTCATGTGAGTATGAAACTTAGTGTTAAGAAAAGTTGTGAAGTTAGAGGTCCACAATTTTGTTAAGTGTTAAAGGCTTTCTTCGTATCTTCCTTCTCTTCTTAGTTTGTTAAACTTTAAAACGTTTATTTAAATTTTAAAACGACAATTAATCTAAAAATAAATCTCTACCAAACAAACCTTTGTCGCCGCACTCTCTAAATTCGAACGCATACAATTACTCTGATCTAGTTCAAATAGTATAATACTGGCTTTAACAATAACCTGTTTACGCAGTAAATAGATCAATTAAAGCCATTGACGCTAAGTTGTATCGAATAAATGGTGAATATGGGACAAGACAATACACCTGCCATACAAACCCTAATTTTATACGCTAGTGGCTAAAAGTGTGTTAAAAGAAACTACACTGCTTTTATTTTGAAACCGAATATTTCAACTAACAATAGCACTTAGCGTTTGTTTGTAATACCTTGCGCTAGTTCAAGCTATCAGTTCAAATTGATCAGTTGCATTCTATGTACTATATAATGCATTATATACTAGTTTAGCGCAGGTTGTAACCTGACCAGACAATAAATAAAACAAGTAGCGCAACTCACGCTAGGATGGCTAGGATTTATTCCTGGGACAGGACGGAATGGCGATGCGCTTGCGCTGCAACGACGCAGTCACCGCCACCGGAGATGGCCGATTTGCGGTTATGATTGTTATGCTTTAACGATTGCTATGTATTTGTTTACAAAATTATAGTCTTGTTGATACTGTAGTAGGGTTTTATTATACCACTTAAAGGAACGAAATATTATAAGTTTGATTGTTTTTGGACAAAATGACATAACATGGTTTTGGTCGAAAATAAGCCTTCATGATCGTAGTACTCTTTCGTCTCGTAACAATTAGCACATATGTTTTTCTTAACTCCAACAAAAAGCGATGTTTAGTTGAAAATTCTTAATTAATTTCATGAAAGAACTAAGCGAGTGTTTAAACATCGGAGCGTCAGTTCAGGCGAGACTAACGCGTGGCGAATCGATTTCAGGCCTATGCAGGCATCGGGTTACGCCTGAAACATTCGCACCTTTCCAACTAAGTCGTCGACAGGTAACATTGTGTATTAATTAGGCGTTTAGTTACATTAACACTACTTTAACTGTTCCCAATATGTACTCAATCAACAATATTGAAATATTAAAAATATACATGTCAGTAGAAATAAAAAGGTTTTGTGTGTAATTAAAAATTGATTAATGTGCACCAAATGATATATTGATAACAGTTTTTGTTTCGAGTAAAACCCAATGACTCATACGTTGTTGTGTAGTGTTGCCAATGTTTAATTATAGACAATAGTTTTTTTCTGTATTTTCGGCGAACTTCAATTAAAGGCGAGATTAAACTGTGCATTTAAATTCGCAAAAACTATAAAGCTAGCCATAAACTTGATGATCGAGGAATTACAGCAACGAAATCAGTAATTTGCCACAGATGGTCGTGAGTAGCTAATGACCCCGCTAGCTGACTGGAGCGAAACAAAACTACGATAAAAACATCTCACCAATAAAACCTCTTTGTCCAGCTATCGCGGACGAGGAGAAAAAATCAAATAGTATCCATGACTCACCCCGGCGGGCCGGGCGACTGCAAACTAACTTGAGATCAGTAAAAAATAATTAAATGACACGATGTTGTTCATTAACTTGTAAGCAATAAAAAATATTGTAAACTGCGCACAATACAAGTGGCGTGCTTATATGGCATTGTATTTAAAATTGCCGTTTTAAACGTTTTTTACATCTTTGCAGGCATGACACGAGCCTTATTTTCTGCCCAACTAACTCCGCATACATTAGCTTAAACACCGATGTTAGATACTAGGCCTTTGTTAAATAGACGATAAAAATGGCAAGCGCCTTCATTCATAACTAACAATCAAAAATTATAGTTAACAATAGGCGATAAAGCCGTGGATACACGAATGACATGAATAGTTAGCAAAGCTATCACATCCGCGCTCCATAAATCTGAAATGGCGTCAGTTTGCATACACTCCTGCGACGGGCGACCCAGTGTGACGCAAGCACCAATATGATTTGCGCAGTACATTTCCATAGAAGACATAGCCCATAAACCATTGTAATACATTACACGTTAATCGAATATCCGCAGAAGCTCTTTGTTACCCTACTTGTACAGAAACAGTATCGTTCTATGCAAAAAGCGTTGTGTGTACAAAAGTTACTCTACCCAAGGTAACCAGTCACGTCAATTATACAGTTTAATGATAAACATTTCCACGGATCATGGGTATTTAGCTGCCACAATGGGCCGAAGCAGCATACGTAATTATTTTGGACAGGCAAGGCCAATCTTGATACTTCTGCATAAACATAAAAAAGACAATATTTTCATGGTTCAAATAAAGAACTGTGATCTTCACGGTTGCGAAGACACCTTAGAGGAAGTCGGTTTTTTAACAATAACTTGATAAGTTGACTGAAAAGTAAAAAAAGCAAAAAGCTCAATACGATTCGCTGCGGCATCTTTTATTGTGTCAGTAGTGTTTCCACTACATCAATTAGATAAAAATAAAATGCAATCATTTACATAATGTAACATTAAATAATTAAGAGGCGTTACATAACGCGTGTATGTCTGACAAACCGTCAAAAATGTCACGTTACATAGACAGAGTTCAAGATAAGTCACCGGTTAAGTGGTCGCAGCCGAAATGAGAAGATTTGTTGACATTTCACACTTGCCCGAGTCGGACTGTGCCGTTAGGCAAACTCAGTTCTTCCGCTGGCATTGACCTATGCTGCTCTTATACTGCACTGTCCACCGTGTATTTACCGTTCATCTAGTAGTTCACCTCTTTGCTTACATTATTATACAAGATCAAATTCCTTAATAGTCGGAATGTGGCCTTAGTTTATATACACAATTGTTTTTCTGATATTACCACATCGATTTCGAAACTAAACATCAAATACAGTTAACTAAAAACGTTAAAAATATAACTGTAGCTATAAAACGGCAATAAAATACGATATCTATTTAATAGTCTCAAGGCATAATTAAACCTTTGAGCTTGACTTTAACCTTTTAAAGGTACATACAAATAATTTAACCTTAAGTAATAAAGTAGGCAGATAAATTAATCATTCAAATTTATTAATAATTTCAATAAATAATATTTTATTGGTAGTAACATATCTTGTTAGTGGAGGAAAAGGTGGCGTATTAATCTTTATAAGCATAAGGTTATAATCGGATTGTGTGCAAGACATTTATTTAAATTCCAGTCGGTTAATCTAGCATTAGAAACGATTCGCTTCATAACGAAAAATGCACTCAGTGTATAGCAAGCAATAAAATTATACATTTTTTCATAATTATAATGGTACAGCAGATTAGTAGTATTAAATAGCACTGAATGAACAACTCAAAATAAGATGGTCGTATTGCTTATTTTCGAAACTACGTAGCTAAATAAAATTAATTGAGTGAAAACTTGACATCCTTACGTTCATTAAATCATGATTAAATCTTTTGACATTTATATTATATTATAGTTGATGCAAATGTAAATAGGTAGTTTATCTAACATTTGTATTTAGTCGAAGCTATTCAACGAACTTTATATGGATTGCACCATAGGCTTTGGCTTTGCAGTTAAACAATCCATCATAAGCCATTGTCACATCGGTACGTCTGATTTATGCGAGTGAGATGTTATTGTGGACCGGATAGGATCGATCTGTACTCCCAATATGTCGACAATGAACCGTGGGCCGTGGGTCGCGTTGCACAACGCGCACGTACCAATGAAACTCATTTCATAATGCATCGCAGCTTCGCTGACAACCACACAATCACACTTATCCGCCCGATCTAGTACGATTAAAAATTCTTAACAATTGCATAGGTACAGCTATAGAAAGTGGGCTATCGAATAAACTAGCTATGTGGTGCTAGCTAGACTACTAGATCAGGTCATTTTTTTGTAGAAAGCGCAAAACGTGATTAGAAAAAATATCGTCTAGGTCGATCAGTTCTCGTTTCAAACTGCGGAGAAATCAAAAAGAAAGATTTGCCTTTTAAGTGTACAAGTTCAGTTTATTTTATTACCGCACTTGGGGCACAATAATACTTAACATTTGTACATAATTCACTGTGAACTGGTATGTTTTATTTATTCTATTGCAACACAGCACACACGGTTTATGGAAATTAATTTCAATACATTTCCCAATAATCACAGTTACCCGTGAATGTGAAACCTGTTTGGGGAATTCAGTAAGCGTAGTGGACATCATCTCGGCATTTTATCGTGACCACCTGGACGTGAGTGCGCTGTGCCTGCGCGAAGAATCGAACAGCAATATTAACCTTTACTAATCCGTGAACATTACTCAATCCGGCGCAATGGAATATTTCAAAGGACCTAAATATCAGCGGGTGATGATGATAATACCTTCTTATCATTTATTACTTCAAATTCAATAGTGGTATCAAATTCATTTGTAAAACGATACTTAAAACAAAAGTTTAATGTGTTATTGTTTCATATGTGGTAACAATATAGTCATTTCTGATTATAGTTTATATGAGATAATGTGAATTACCTCAGACTACGTGTTCTACATGCCGATGCTAGGTGTTGCGAAGATGTGATTGTGACACGTTGATTGGTCGGATCTTAGACCGTCCGCGACGCGGTAAACACGTAATTGGATCAACAAATGGTCACGATTCCCGCACATTATGCTGCAACGCTATATGAAAATTACATTTCTAACAACGCGTGTACAATTATGTATTAACGCCCTTTGTATTCATAGCCAGCGCTTTTCGTTAAACATGCTTCTTTAGCAAATGGATGCACCTCTATTATGTGCGTAAATTCTGCAACTGGTTTTTCAACTGTCATTTAAAATTTGTTTCAATGAGCTTTTAATGCAGTTTTAAATTCGATCTTGAATTAGTAAGTAGTTAAAAGAATTCATGCATACAGCCTTCCTTAAAATCTACAAAATTTCCGCAATCGTGCACTTTGCTGAAGCTTGGAAAGGTCGCGACTGAGCGAGACCTAGAGCATAACGTTAGAAGAATAAACTCAGATTATTATCATCAGCAAAAAAACTCATACGATTCACTTGGTAGATAAAGAAAACGGGGTTATTATGGTGTGCCTAAGTAATTACGATGCACATTACTGAGTCCTTGTAACATTTTGATGAAACATCACATCACTACTCGTAGAAAATACTACTGATGCAACATATTATAATGTTGATTACTGTACTTTGCAATATACACGAAACGATAGATGCACGCATGAAAAAAAAATTGAAGTAATTGTACTTCAATTTTTTTTTTAACTATTACCAAGATTTCAGAAATAAAGTCATTGATTGCATTGAGCATTGTCGATTTTTAGGAAATGCGCAAATTAGATTCGATGGCAAATAGAAAAGAATCAGTTTCAGATCAATTTCTACATGACTTATTTCGGAGTGGACAATAACAGATGACAACAGTTACATTTAAAGGCTGAATGTATTTATAAAGTTCAAAATAATCAATTATCATCTGTTACGCTCGAATAAGGAGATCGGCGTTAAAATATGTGCATTTCGTAAATAAGCTCGGTCAGCCGTAACATTGTCATTATGTTGTAACTGTGACAAGTTCTGATACAATATAATAAATGGAGTACACAAGGCCTACAGAATTAGGTTGAACTGAGAAAAAGTTAACGCAGATAGCAGAACAATAATTTTCAAAGTAACTGCAACGCTGCAAATAAAATTTTGTTTCAGAATGCATTTAGAAAAAGACAAAACAAAACATGAGCCAGAACAGTTCCCAAGCTGTCAACAACAGCCCATTAAAAGTAACTGCAATCATGTTGCATCAATTTGTACTTAAATGTGGACAGAATCGAGTAGTTGGGAACATAAAGTCGACAAACTGCGTGCCTACAGGCAGGCAAATTTTTTCATTGCGTCAATGAGCGAGCATGCGCTGGGCTTCAATTGAAAGATTGCCGCGTCGAGTGGGAGGACGACAATCCTTGCCCTCAGCCGCTGGGGATATCCTTCCAGAAAATAACTGGGCAAACCAACGCATACATAAAGCATGTTAACGTGAACTGCGATGTATAAGAGATCTTCGTAATTTAGAAATCATCTCTTTAAATATGCTTCAGCATTACGTCCTTATCCCATCTCTTCGTAAAGTGAATTATACTGATCCGCTCCGAAAGCCCTTTAAATATGTGTGTCTAAACTTACTCCTTTTTTCATAGGGGTGCGTAGAACGCAATCTGCCCCGATCATTACATACTCTTTTCTAAGCCTAAGGCTTTTTCACGACGATTTTCCAAAATTATTCAGGGAAAATTACAGACGGTTATATCTCAGCTTGGAGTGCCACAAAAATCAAGATGGTCGATAACGATCAGTGTTGCAGTAATAATACTAAATTATGTATAATCAGATGCCAACCGCGCAGGGCTGCAGAGCAACGCCCGCGCAAGGTTCATCGGTTTATTGATCGAACCAGTTTCGTGAAATTGATGCCTGCAACATTGTTTTTTGTATCTGCTTATTTTAAATTTTGGCGTGCAAGGGGTTTTGTTGTCGTTGTAACACGGCCATTACATTTTATAATGACGTTTCTGATCGTGTTACTGGACCTGTACGCGTTTACTGATAATCTTTTAAGCAATAAGGAATAATAATTAAATGCCAAATAGAATCATTGATATCCAAAAGATGCATCTTAACCCGACCATAATCAAAAAGCTCAGTTACCATTAAATGCTATTAAATGATTTCATCGGCATTAATTAACAATTGAAGTTGACTGCTGTGGACTTTCCTTTTAATTTTTTAACCGTAGGCACCACAAACGGAGGCTTGTTAGTATATTTTTTACTCATTGAATCCACAACGACTCTTCAAGAAACAAAAAGTCACAAACTGATCGTTTATAAAATGAAGTAAGAACGGCGCCGTAATAACCGGTAACTTATAGAACTGGTTCTCGTTACGTATTGAACTTGACTTGTGCAACTACACGTAAAGATACAACTGAAATGGTCATCTTGACCTGCTACAGATAAAAAGAAATCGAGACATTGCCAGCTTCGCAATAAAGGAAAAACGAAAACTGGAAACGTAACTATAGCTGGAAGCTTTCTGGCGCGTCGTAATGAACTTTTGCATTTCAATTATCGTAAAAAGAACACGAGGCTGTAATATATTCTTATTTGTCTGTCGTCACACGCTAAGATGGGATGCCCAGATGGCGTCTGATAGTTTTTTTTACAAAACTATTTCAAATTCTAGACACAACTGACGGTGACAGACGGGTCACGCCTAGACTGACCGCAATTTAAATATCGTGAATTTCCAAGCGAATGTTTTTCTAAAACAATAAATATCAGACTGATACGAGGTTGGTTCAAACGTGGAGACAAGTGCGTATGCGTGTGAATCATTCATACGATGCCACGTATTGCATTCTAGTTGGCGATTCAATTCAATGAGCCAATTAAAATTCAGATAATGCGTTCGCGACGTCTGGCTGGATCATCCATATTTCCAACGCGCGTTTCGCATCCTGCGTAGTTCTGAGCACGCACTAGGAAGTGTCCATCATTTGCAATACATATATTATAACGAATAAAATGATAGTATATTGTCTCCTTAATAGTGTTTATAAGTCGAAATTACGTAAAAGGATACGAATTTTCGGCTAACGAATACTATTTTTAACCGACACAAGTACTTGCCCTTGGCGGTCGGGTAAAAATCATATGTCCAAGTATGTCTATAATCATTGCATGTTGAAAATGCATGGTTGTATGTTAACTAATACTAGGTTATTTTAAGATGAATATTTCCATCGAAGGTTGTTATCTATTTGTAGTGCGGCGCCAGACCGCATTCCTGCAGGAGCTGGGATATCGTCTTAATGCCCTACCTTCGGCTAGTACAGGCTAAAAATAGAAGCCGTCGGGGTACACGACCTTCCTAGCTAATGGAAAATAGATGAGCCCTCCCGGAGGGTCTAGCAAAAACTACATCTTTCATTCAGTAACTACCTACAATTAAATATTATGCGTGTACTAGTCTATGCGAGCGACGGCTGCTAATGTAAGCTCACATTAAATGTAATTATTCGTTGTTTTTTTATATTTTTAGTAAAAGCAAAACGAACTAATCTCATTGCCTTATAGTATTCATGAGAAAGTGTCTTTGAAAGCTCTCTATCGTATCATAGCCTATTTTATAAATAGTTTACATCCTACTTATTGCGCATCGACTATAATTCGAGACGATTCGAAGATAGGTACCCGTTCCCCAGCATTCGGGCCCTTAGATGATTCAGCCTTAATAGGAAAATTGCTGCGAAACGTCGAAGCCGGCCGGCGCGTAACATTGGCCTTACCGCGCTCACGACTTGCAGACGTGCATTTGAATCCATAATAATCTCTGTCATTATTTTGTCAGACCACTAATTGTACGTTTTCGTCTTTCCAGGATGAAGGTCTTACTATTATGCTTGGCCTTCGCGGCTGTGACTCTGGCGATGCCAGTGGCCGAGGAGAAGCCTGATGTCGGTGCACCACCTCCACCAGTGGCGGTCGCTAAATCTGAGGAGGTTGCCAACGATCAACCTGCCCCAGTTGAAGAGAAAAAAGCTCAAGAAGTTTCCGAGGTGCAGGAACCTGCAAAGGAACCTGAAGCTAAAAACGCACCTGCGGCAGAAGAAATCAAACCCGAAGTCAAACCTGAAGAAGCTGAAAAGACTTCGGAAGTTAAAAGCGAAGAAGTTGTAGCAGAATCTAAATCGGCAGAACCTGAACTTGAAAAGAAACCTGAATCCAGTGAGGCTGCGGAATCTAAACTAGAAGAGAAAGCCGCTGAACCTGAAGCAAAACCCGAAGAACCCAAAGCGGAAGAAGTGCCTGCTTTAGTGAATGAGGTACCTAAGGATGCATCTGCTAAGTCAGCAGCGCTGCCCGAGGAAAGCATTGATGTTATAAACGCAGTGAAAAATGACGCTAAAATCGCTGACGATGTCATCATGCCTGGCAATATTCCTATGCCACAAAAGAAAATTGACTTGGCTCAGGCTCCCGTCGATGCAGTTGAATCAGAACCTAAAAAAGCTGAATCATCAGCCCCCGTAGAAGAGCCTGCTAAACCTGAAGTAAGCAAAACAGAGGAACCTAAAGTAGAAGTCAAGGCTGCAGAACCCGCCTCAGACGCTACTCCAGATGCACCTAAACCAGAAGTAAGTCCCGTACCTGAAGACAGCCTGCGCGTAGTCCGCAACACTGTTGATGGAAAACTAGTTGTTGCTCCTGAAGACAAACCTGAACCTACTGTTGAAAGCAAGCCTGCCCCTGTTGCTGAGAGCAAATCTGAGCCTGCTGCTGAGAGCAAATCCGAGCCTGCTCCCGAGAAAAAATCCGAGGCTGCTCCTGAGAGCAAATCCGAGGCTGCTCCTGAGAGCAAACCAGAGCCAGCTTCAGAAAGCAAGTCCGAGCCTGCTGCGGAGATCAAGCCTGAGCCTGTAGCAGAGATCAAACCTGAGCCGGTTGCGGAAATCAAATCTGAACCCACTGCCGAGAGCAAAGCTGTACCAGCTGAAGAACCCAAACCAGAGGTTAAGCCTTCTGAAGTCGCCAAAGAAGAAGAAAGTCCCAAAGAAGTGAAAAAGGAAGAGGCCGAAAAGAAAGAATCGAAGTCCAGCGAACCCGCTGTAGCATCTGAGCCCATTGTAGAGCCTGTCGCTAAATCAGAGTCTGCGCCAGCGCCCGCGCCCGCGGCCGAGGAGCCAAAGGTTGAGGAGAAAGAGCCTAAAAAGAGCGAACCAGCCCCGGCTAAACCTGAGGAGAAAGAAAAGCCTCAAGGCGACAAACCTTCAAGCTCAAGCTCCGAGGAGAGCGCGGAGAGCGGAGAGTCGAAAGAACACTCATCGGAAGAGAAGAGCGCTCCTTAATTTTAGTTTGTAATGAGGTGGCTTGCGGCGGCGGGCGTGTGTCGACGTCCCTCGACACGCGCCCCCCGCCCACCGCCCCGCCGTGCCCGCGGGAGTGCATGCGAGTGACGAGTGTGTGTGACTGAGTGTGCACGACGCAACAGGTGTGCGAGTGCGTGGATATCTCCGACTATTCATTAGATCTAGAGACTATTTAAATAGCCGAACCGAAAAATTACCTACGTTGTATGTAATTATTATTTGTCAAAGTAAATTATCGAATTTCCGGTACTATAAGTAATAAAATATGTTTTTATAATATTATGAGTATTGTCCTTTATTCACTTTTCCTCATAAAATTACAGTTTTAAGTATTTCTTAAAAAATCGTTTAAAAATATAAGGATAGGTTTCCGCCGGTAACGGGAGCTAGGTTCAAGCTACCGGTGATAAGGGTTCCAGAGAAAGAAACCTCCTCACAATGCGGGCCGTATCGAGGAGTACTGCCTTCTGAATCAACTCTTGATCCAACCACCTAAGGAGAGCTCGTTCACCGAGGCTCTTGACAATCAAACCATTGGCCGTTACGGCAATCGGCACAATGATAGACGAGTTCACATTCCACATGTCAAAAACCTCGTGTGTCAAGTCAAGATATTTTAGTTGTTTCTTTATTATTTATGAGAGTTTTTATTATGAACCTGGAATTTTTAATTGACAACGTACAAAAACCCTGCACGTCAGCACTACACTTGGACTAGTAGAACCTAGGCATATTTACTATGTACTGGTACAAAAAAAAGCTATCGAAATGAACAAGGTCTGACTGGACGGACATTGATAGTACACGTTGAGCGGTGTAAAGCTATCCATCAGCATTTTTCGTATAGAAATAAACAGTCTTGTCTACACAGACTGAAACATTAAGCATTAGCAAACTTGTTGACTATGAAAGCCATATTTTTATTTTGTCAAAGAAGGTATGATAGATATTTCAAATCAACAACGAGCCTTTTAAGATAGCCGGTTAGGTGTACAAGTCATTTCGGTTTGTAGGTATTATAAGGACAAAAGTACACAGGAGCTAGCAGTGAGGCTATCTGCGCATATACGGGATAAAAAACAGTATAAAACTTGGGTCTAATGTAAACTTTAAAAAAATACTCAAAAAACCTGCGGCGTTAATGCCTTGGGCATTTTCCACCAGTCTACCTTGGGTGATGCAGAGACCGATTCGCAGTAAGTGAAATAACAGAATAATGAATACTAGAGAATAATTACAAATTTGTACAAAATCGCACTAGACCGCGTATAGTGGAAGGAGGCCTTTGTCCTGGAGTAGGACAACATAGGCTCATAATAATCCTTACCGATTTTATAAAAGCGAAAGTGAGTTTGTTTGTTACGTCTTCATGCCCTAATGTTTAAACCGATTTTGATGAACTTTGCTAGAGATAGTTAGGATAGACGGACATATGCTATTTTTTTTAAGTGGTAAATGATTGAGAATGGGGGAAGAAAAGGGAAAACCAAAAGGCAAAAACTATATTTGGCAGGTACCTGCAAATCAGGAAAGGGGAACTGTGTTACCCCGAATTTAACGCGAGTGAAGCCGCGGGCAGAGGCTAGTTTAAGAATAAATACATGTCATCATCTGCCTAGCTAGCCTATATCGGGGTCGGCTTGCATGTTTTTTTGGCATGGAGCAATTGCCTATCTGGCCTCCACAACCCAGTTAAGAACTGGGTAATATGATACGGTGCATGCTTTGATCTTACCTTGCAGTGCAACAACGTCTGCACAATTTCTGGTAATGAATCTCTATATATAACACCGAAAGTCCCTACAAACGCAGTTTGTAAAGTTATCTTACGTGTCAATATGTCCGTACACGGTAATCTCTGAAACCCCCCAACCGATTTTAATAAAATTTTGTATATTTGTGTGTGGTTTCTTGAAAGATACATTGTTAAGCAGGGGTGGGTCGCAAATTCTTGATATAAATACCTCATTAGTCAGCATACGGCAGGTGAGGACTCCCAGCGACCACCAGTCCACTGCATGTCCGTAGGGTTCCCGCGTCAGCACCTCAGGGGCTGTTAACAATAAGTATAAATCAGAAAGGGATTGTGAATTTGTATGGAGATCGTACTGGTGCATCATTTACCATGTATTCTCTACTACTGGTATATAAGGTTAAGTCACTTAATTACGTAAATTTAACCTCGAACAGAAATTCAATCAGGCAAGTCATTCGCAAAATTTATTGTCATATTAAGATTTCTAACAGAAGGTGGGTGTAAGTCGATTGTAAGGCAAAATATTAAGGTGAAATCACATTTACACGCAAATCAACATTTTCTTGCATCATTTTCCCTTTCTGTCACATAACTGACACTCACTAAAGTGGTACAATTGTACGTTTTAGTACCTCTGTGCGTGTACATGAGATTGCACCCTAATATTCTAAGAGCTATTCACAATAACTCGATTGCAATCGTGCCGTGAGTATAATCGAAAAAGTCCTTCAAACGCTATTCACAGATCCATACGTCTGCAACACAACCGTGTTTCGGTATGAAGTTAAAACAAATACCTGTTAAATCCTTACTAATATTATAAAAGCGAAAGTGAGTTTGTTTGTTACTTCTTCACGCCTAAATGGCTACACCGATTGTGATGAATTTTGGTACAGAGATAGTTGGGACGGACATAGACTAATTTTTATTTGTTTAAAGTCATGAAAGAGAGAGAATGATGGAAGAAAAGGGAAAACTTAGCTTTGCTATTTCAATAAATAAGGCGCAAGGCCAAAAATCAGGAAAAGGAAACTGTGTTACCCCGAATTTAACGCGAGCGAAGCCGCGGGCAAAAGCTTATGCAGTAAAAAAAAACTCCACACGGATCTGTGAATAGCGTTTCGCCAGTTTGGCGATTGGATAACGAGAACATAATAATAGAGTCGATTGACGATTACGGTTACGATTAAATTATTAATGAATAGATATTCTGCACCCATCTGCTTACCGAAAGAATAAGTTTATGACTTCACCCTTAACTTTAATATGCCAGAGTAGACATTGCAATAAACAGTAGCACCAATATTATCTCAAGCTGTTTCAAAAAACATTCACACTTCTTGTGCTCTACCCAGCAGTCATTCCTCCATTCACGCTTATAAAACACAAAGTTAATTAATACAATAACTAATAATTACTTTTCTATGGAAGGAACTCCTTGATGGCGTGTAGCACACGAAGTCCTCTCGTCTTTCACTTTGCGAAACAGCACAACACGTATAGAAGGAAAATTAAAACGAGCGTTTGTTTCCTTTTGAACCTTATAAAGTATATAGGTCACGTTTGTGAATTTAGTTTGAATGTGTCAAAACTTAGTTCAATTAAACTTAGTGTAATTGTGTGTTAAAACTTTGTTATCAAAAACAGAAAATTGCTTAAAAATAGTAATCAAATTTTTAATCTGTCAAGTTTTGTCTAATAATACTTAAGTACTAAGTATGTATTTGGTACTTCCCAAAGTTTATTTTTCTCAAGTGCGAGGTGAATAAGTATTTGTAAGCAAGTTTTCTGTGTATGTATAATGTTCAAGAAATATATAAATGTTTTTTTGGGGTTGGTTAGTTTTAAGTTTGCACACTGAATCTTATTTAGAAAATCCTTGCAAGTGGTATTAAAAAAAAAGAAAACAAAAATAAATACTTCATCATTTATTCACTTATATATAAATTATATCACAAGACTAAGATTTTAGCTTATTTTTTTTTGAACTTATACATCACAACATATATACTTCCTGTTTCATTTATCATAAACTCTAATATGTAACAGCCGTTATTACACGCGATTCGTGATTTTTTTTTAAAGTTCTAAAACATCTTTTTTTTTAAATAAGGCCATAGCGAGTGCAATGATATAATATTTTACAATGTGCTCGATCACCACTTACACTAAACGAGGCACACCGCCAAGGTATCCATAGAATAAAATATATTGTCGTTATCACCAGGGTTTGTTTGTAAACATTTGGAAATCATTAAAATTTAAGGTACTCACTGATATGAAAATTACAAATGGATATCATCATATTATAAATCTTTGAGTTAAAGATGTTTTGTTACACATGCACTGTCGATATTTATTAAAACATTTTATTTTGTTCCTTTTCATTATTTATATTGAAATATCAACATTGCGCATAAACAAGCTATCTTTTAACGTTATGAGTAAAACATTTAAAAGAATTTCAGTTATAAGATCGTAAAGCATATACAGCCTCATCTTTGGTGACGAAACAATTCTGATAAATATTTTGTAATAGGTACAAGTGTGATTCGATAGGCCTAGAGACATGATATACTAAAGCTAGAGTCACAAAATGAGGTAGGATAAAAAATCAGAATTTATGGATGGACTCGGTTCACAGTCCTCTAGAAAACAAAAAAAAAAACTAAAAGCAATTGACTCTGGCGTTAAAAAAAAACATACATAATATAACGTTAAATGTTGTAAAGAATATAGTTATCCTAAAATATGTTCAGTTGCAAAGTCATGGATTCATAATATGAATTTCTTTCACGACGCTCTGAGAGCCGGGCTACAATAAATTAAGATCTCTTTACAGAACGTCGTCAAAGTAAAAATATCGCAAATTAACTATTAGAACAAGGAGATGATAATATAACGTTACAATTCAGATTTGATTATTCACCTCACCGTCACTTTACATTAAATGAGACATTCCACGCGCCGCGCCTACCCTAACATTTTTACATAATACATGAACAATCACTGATCATCTAGTACATTCTATACCAATAAAGCTCTCTCAACAAACCGCTTCAACTATTCGAACAACTCAAGTGACAACTATCAATGCTATTTACAATATTTATAATACACATTCATAAAAATTACTGACGATATATAACTACTTAAGTCGTAATATTTATTTTAATATTATAGTAATTCAATCTTCTCTAGATCCACACACGTAATCAAAAGTTAATATATTTTTTTTAATATTTCTGGATTATTCTCGGCGATATCACAAAGCGATCATTTAAATATAAGTGAATCTTCGAATGACTATACTAAAAGAGTACAGCGTGACTCGAGGCGTGACTAAACTAAGAATCGTTAGTAGTCAAGAATAAAAAGATATAGTGCCACCTCATCAAAAAAAAACTCGAAGTGTTTTATAATAATAATCCATACAAAACTATATACTTACACAATCAAATTTCTAGGTAACTATTATGTCTACATCAAACTTCTGTGAATGCTTGAAAAACCATTCTAATATAAAAAATAACTTAAGCAATAAACAACAGACGAATCCAAAGCTTAAACAAACGACAAAATGAATGGACACATCAACCAGCCTTCCGAGTCATAGCTCTGATATTACAACTAAAGTTAAAACTAACGTTACAACAGACAAAATCTTCGATTACATGAAAAGATTATTAGCTAAATACGACTTCTAGAAGTGGCTCGGCTCATCCCGGCGAAGGGGAGTGAATGAGCGATGTATACTTCGTTTACTCTGCAACTAAGATTAACGACCTCAACCATTTAAATTTAGATAAGCTGGAACTCCTAATAGAAAAGGAGACCTACACAAATTTGAAACACAAAAGAGTTTAGTATAAGCTAACAGTCAGTAATATAGCTGTTAAATAGTAATTGAAGTTACACAAAAAACATTGATTGCAACGATAACTACGACACACGTTTGTGCAACAAACAAAGCATAAGTACAATAAATGACACAGAGATATTAGATTCAGATGTTATGTATTGTCAAAATGTTAAATACAATTTCAATAGTTCAATGTAAAACAACTCATTCACATTATGATTATTATATACACATGTCCATAGTAAAAATAAATCACACTTTCAATTTTAAATCTTTAGTAAAATAATAATGTCCCGCAGTCGGCGATGGCACCGCCATCTACATGAATATAATTTAGTTTACTTCGAAATTTTACAAAAAGTGGTGTTTATTGGGTCACATCAAGGCGTCTGTACCACGCATGGCGAAGTATGAAATCCTTCGTCGTGGGACGACGCGTAACGCGTGGGAGTGGGACACACCGTGCATCACAACGAGAGCGTGTCCCGTATGAGCTTGCGCACCGTGTTGCCTACAGACGTGGGCGGCGCGCCCGAGAGGTTGTAGTGGATTTTGAACAGGTAGGGCTGGATGTCCGAGTACGACGTGTCGAAGATGAGATCGGCGTCCGAGCGGCTCGGCATCTTGGGCACGTACTCGTGCCGGTTGATTATCTCCGTGATGAACACGATCTTGTCCTGTAGCATCTCTACCACGTTCTCGTGCTTGCTGTGCATGTCGTGTTCACTGCGTGCCTCGGTGAGCTCGCAGTACACGGTCCACACCTCCCAGGGCACGCACTCGGGCTGGAAGGGCCAGCGCGCGCGCCGCTTCTGGAAGAACTCCAGCGAGATGGAGCCGCGCGGCGGGGCGGCGCTGGCGTCCGCGCCGCGCAGCAGCGACGAGAAGTCGGAGATGTCGCGCCGCACGCTGCGGCCCAGCGCGCCCGACTCGCAGCACACGTACGTGAAGTCGATGAAGTCACAGTCCACGTCCACGTAGCTCACGGTGCGGATGGAGTAGCTCTCCTCGTTGTTGTACGTGAACTTGCCGCTGGAGCGGTGGAAGAGCACCGTGTGGAAGATGCAAGCCACCACCTCGTCCACCTGCCTGCCCTCCATCGACAGCTCGAACGCGATAGTGCGTGCGTTCATGTTGCCGGCGTCAGTGGGCCGACGCTACAGTGCGAGCCGCTACTATCGACATAATCACTCAAACGCGCTTTCCTTACTGACGGCTCCTCTGTGTCAGACGCGCAACGGATACGGAGCTAGCGATGCACTGTGCCATTTTTAAAATATGAAACGAGTCAACTCCCACACTGAAATGGAGAATGACCGTTTTAGTTTGGCGTCTTATTTTAAACTAAGTTAGGAGCTATTTTCCTATCACGTAAGCACACAGTCATATACGCCGTTTTTATCGAAATTATATGCGAATACCCTGACAAAATAGTAAAATGAAACTCACCCATATACTTGAGCGTCCCGCAGAGCGTAGTAGTTCGCGACCCGATGGAGAGCCACTTAGAAAGTCCGAAGTCGATCAATCGTATGTGACAGTCACAATCGAGAAGAATGTTCTCCGGCTTCAAGTCTCGGTATATAACGCCAGCGTTATGAAGGAAATCTGAAAACCCATACACATATATTTAATTTGTATCATACTATAGAACAGGGCCTTCAGTTTGTGGAGGTTTAGCAGTACTGGTTTAATCCCCATTGCACTCATATAAGCTTGGTGTCGAGATGTATTTAATGTTACTTAGTGTTGTAACATCACTATTTAGTTGTACTATTATGGTCTTCACTAGTCTATGTATTATCTGTGATCTGATGGCGCTCCGCCACACTTCTTACTGTCATGTCTTACGATGTGTACCTACCATGTCTCCTGTCAATAAACCAGTATCATACTTAATGGACATCTTTTATTAAGAATCCAACATAACATGGTGTCAGAAGTCATCTGAAGAAGTCATCTAAAGAAAAATGTCACAAGTCGGCGACGCGACCAGGCAAGTCGGCCATGACGGTGAGTCAACTTTCAACTCACATATCAAAAATTTCAACATATCGTCGGATCCAGCTCATAACAACGCTGAATCATGGAAAAAATGGTCGCAAGCATTTGAGCTATATTTACTAGCGACAGGCCTTGACAAAGCAACTGAGAAACGCAAAATAGCCATTCTACTGCACTCAATCGGTGAGCGAGGTCTGAACATTTTCAATACCTTTAACCTAACAATCAATGGCAGCACGCTTGAAGAGGTGAAAACAAAATTTGATAAATATTTCGAGCCAAGAAAAAATATCACGATGTGCAGATACCTATTCTTCACACGTAAGCAGGAAAAATCCGAAAGCATCGACGAATTCCTCATGGATTTGGAGAATAAAAGCAGAGAATGTGAGTTTGGCACGCTCAGGGAATCGCTCATCAAAGATATTTTCATTGCAAACCTCAATTTGGACTTGTCACATGTGCGTCAAAGGTTACTGCAAGAACATGACTTAACATATCAGAGAATGCAAGAGCTAGCGAGGACGCTCATAGTCGCACAGCAGGATGCTGAGAAAATAGTCAAAGGGAGCAGCATCGCCAGTGAAAACGTCTTGCATCTCAGTCGGAGGAGCCGTAGTCGAGGAGATGGTCGACAGCGAGCTTCCAGTCGCAAGTCAGCTTCAAGCAGTCGCAAGCCAGCTTCAGGCAGTCGCGAGTCACCTTCAGCTTCAAGCAGCTCGAAGACATGTAGCCGCTGTGGGCAGTCTCATCGCTACAAGTGTCCAGCTCAAGGAGTTCAATGCAGGTCATGTAAATCTTATAATCATTTTGCTAAATTTTGTCTCAAAAATAAAAAAGTCAGTCAGTTGCAATCGTTTAATTCAGATAATGGTAGTCAAGATTATTTCGTAGGTATGCTGAATAGTCAAAGTCATAATAGTTATTCTCACGGTCAGTCACTTAGTCAGAGACACAGGAACACACAGACACACAGTAAGACATCACATCCATCCATCCATCCCTATGATGAGAAAAGTGACATGTCGGAGAGATTTATTATCCAGTCAAATAGTCGGAGTCCCAATTCATATCATCTCAATGATGAAAACTGTGATATGTCTGAGAGATGTAATAAAAATAAACATCTCAATGATGAAAACAATCACATGTCTGAGGGATCCTATGTCCAGTCAAAAAGTCAAAAGAAAAAATGTCAGAGTCTCAATGATGAAATCAGTCACATGTCTGAGGGATTTCACAATAAGGCACAGTCGTCCAGTCAGTCACACAATGGATCATCAGTGGTCAATACTTTGAATCACTCAAAGCAGTCGTGGGAAATTAGCTTATTGGTAGGAGATACCAAAGTCAAATGCATTATAGACTCAGGTGCAGATGTCAATATAATGTCAAAACAAACATTTCAAAATGTTAAAAGTCAAAATAAGCTGTCAAAATTGTCACTTGTCAAATGTCAAATAAATGTCACAGGATTTGGTGGAAAATCCATTCCGATTTTAGGCAAAGTCAACTTAATTTGTAATTTTTGCTTAAACAATAAGAACATTGTTGAAAACATAATGTTTATAATACCAGATATAGAGTGTCCAAATGTCCTTGGTCTCCCAATTTGTGAAAAGTTAGGTATAATAAAACGTGTCTTTTCAGTATCAAAACAAGACTTTTGTGAACAAATTCATACACAATATAATGATGTATTCCAGGGTCTTGGCTGTCTGCCTCCAGTCTGTCATCTAAAACTCAAGCCTGATGCAGTACCATGTGTGGATCCGCCCAGGAAAGTCCCATTCGCATTACAAGGGAAACTGCGTGAGGAGTTGGATCGCATGGAGAAAATGCAAGTCATAGTAAAGGTTACAAAACCTACAGAGTGGGTTAATTCAGTCGTTGTAACAGTAAAAAGTTCAGGTCAGTTACGAATTTGTCTTGATCCTAGAAATTTAAATAAAAATATCACGAGGGAACATTATCCACTCAAGCCAATTGATGAGATTAGGTCTCAGCTCGAAGGGGCTGTATGTTTTTCTCACTTAGATGCATTTTCAGGGTTTTGGATGCTACGTTTAGATGAATATAGTTCAGAATTATGTACCTTTCAAACACCATTTGGTAGATATAAATATTTAAGATTACCATACGGCATAAATGCCTCATCAGAAATATTTCAAAGAGTCATGATGAATTTATTTGGTGATATAGAAGGAGTTCTAATTTTTATTGACGATATTTTAGTGTATGGTCCAAACGAGTCAATTCACAATGAAAGATTACATAAAGTCATGCAAAGAGCTCGTCAAGTCAATTTAAAATTTAACAAGTCAAAGTGTAAATTTTCACTGTCAGAAGTATGTTTTTTAGGTTATGTCTTCAGTAAAGATGGTGCAAGGGCAGATCTTGAGAAGGTCAAAGCAATTGTCAACATGCCTACACCACAAAATGTCAAAGAGTTACAGAGAATACTAGGTATGATAAACTACCTAGGACCTTTTATAAGTAACCTGTCAGAAAAAACACAAATGTTAAGAAATCTTTTAAAAAAAGATGCAGTCTGGACTTGGGATGAAAATCATAGTCAATGTCTGAGGAAACTGAAGGATGAAATTACAAATTCACCAGTTTTAGCTCATTATAATCCCAAGATTCCATTAGTCTTGTCAGTCGATTCGTCAAAGTCAGCGTTAGGTGCAGTCATTTTACAAAAAAATAAGCCTATAGCATACAGTTCAAAGACTTTAACTCAAACCCAAGAAAGGTATGCTCAAATAGAGAAGGAGCTGCTAGCAATTCAATTTGGTTGTGAAAAATTTCACCAATATGTATGTATATGGTAACAGAGTCACAGTTCACACTGATCATAAACCATTAGTCTATCTGTTTAAAAAACCATTACATGACGTTCCAGCTAGATTACAGCGTATGATGTTAACTTGTCAAAAATATGATTTAGAAGTTATACATGTCCCAGGTAAAGAAATGTTTATATCAGACACTTTGTCAAGAGCCGCCTTGAAAGATCACTATATACCTGAAAATGAATCAGAAATGTCTTGTCATGTCAATCTAATGTATGCTAACTTAGCAATTACAAAAGAATATAGTACACAATTGGCACAGGAAACCAGAAAGGATGAATCCTTGCAATTATTAAAAAAATATTATAATGAAGGATGGCCAAACAATAAAAACAATGTCAGTCCATTGGTAAAACCATTTTGGAATATTCAAGGGGAAATTCATGTAATTAAAGATTTACTTTTCAAAGGCTCAAAATTGATAGTACCACAGTCTATGTACAAAGGAATGTTAGAACAGATTCACAAAGGTCACCAGGGTATAAACAAATGTTTAAAACTAGCTAAAGAATCTCTGTATTGGCCAAATATGTCAAGTGATATTAAGAATTTAGTAGAGCAATGTCTTATATGTGCTAAGTTTAAACAAAGCAATCAAAAGGAACCACTACAAAATTTTGAAATCTGTAAATACCCATGGCAACAAGTAGGTATTGATCTAATGCATTTTGATAGTTTAGTATATTTAATTGTCACAGACTATTACTCAAAATACATAGAAATAGCATTATTAAATAAAAATAGTACATCTCAAAATGTTATTACTCATTTAAAGTCAATTTTTGCACGCCATGGAATACCATTGTCACTAGTCTCAGATGGTGGACCTCCTTTTCAGTCAATCCAATTCAAAATTTTTTTGCAAGAATGGGACATAGAACATGTTGTTACTAGCCCATATCATTCACAGTCTAATGGACAAGCAGAGAGTTCAGTCAAAATTATAAAAAACATGCTAAGAAAATGCAAAGAAAATGGATCAGATCCATACATAGCATTGTTACAATATAGAAATACAGGTAAAAATAATTTTTCATCACCAGCACAGTTACTCATGTCTAGGAACTTAAGAGATAACATTCCAACATCATATAAGAAGTTAAAGCCAAAAGTGGTAACATTTAAAGATTACAAAGAGTCTGTCAAGAAAAATGATCAAAATAAGTCAAAATACTACAATAAGAATGCCAAGTCAATGTCTATGTTACATCATAATGATCATGTCTATTTTAAGAGAAACCCTAGTAGCAACTGGGAACAAGCTATTGTTAAGCAAAGATTGTCAAATAATAGATCATATGTTGTTGAGGATGTCAATGGAGTTAGGTATAGGAGGAATAGAATTCACTTAAGACATAAATATTCTCATAATTGTGCTAACCCTCCCATGCAATCCAACTCGTCACAAAGGGGAGAGGAAGGTGACAGACAGGAGTCTAGGCATCAAGGATCCTCATCTCAACAATCCTCAAATGTAACAACTAGGTCAGGTCGTATTGTAAAACCTACCAGAAGGTTAATTGAAGAAATTGATTAAGTTAAGTTATAAATAAAGTCATAAGTAAAGTTTAAGTATAACTATAAGTATAATTAAGCATGTTGTCTTGTATAAAGTCAAATAGCATAGCACTTATATTAATTGTCAGTCAGGGGTCTAATTTGAACTCAACAAGGGGGATGTTGTAACATCACTATTTAGTTGTACTATTATGGTCTTCACTAGTCTATGTATTATCTGTGATCTGATGGCGCTCCGCCACACTTCTTACTGTCATGTCTTACGATGTGTACCTACCATGTCTCCTGTCAATAAACCAGTATCATACTTAATGGACATCTTTTATTAAGAATCCAACATAACACTTAGTATTGACTTGTAATATTTTGCTAAGCCCTAAAAATCGTTTTATTTTAGCTAAATATGTTTAAACCATCTGAATTTTATTCAACACCATTGTTTTATACAAAAAATATTTTTTTTTTATTTATATTGTAATATGTATTATAAAAGAGGAAATATTTTTTGTTTGTTTGTATCGAATAAGCTCCAAAACTACTGGACCGATTTTAACCAATTTTTCATTAATAGGAATCTACATTATCAAGAAGTAACATAGGCCATATAACATCGCGTTACTACCCACGGGAGCGGGGCAGCAAGTAAAAACGCGGGTGAAACCGCACAACACAGCTCGTGTTTAAATAAAGATACTCTTTTGGTCTATAAGTTATGTGACAAAAGAATAACTTTGACTCTTTTGGTCTATAAGTTATGTGACAAAAGAATAACTTTGAAGGAATGGTCAAACATATCTGCTGATGGTCGATGCACTGATAACTACATCGTGCAGTCAACGATCCATTTGCTTATCTTTCTGATAACACTTACGGATTTGTACTCTGTCGGTATTTTAAAAGCCCCACGATTGACAGTAGGAAAGGATATATTGTGTTTGATGATAAAATAAAAAGTAAACAGTAATAAAAAAAAACTACAATTTAGGCTTGATGTTATGTCATATCTATTTTAATAATATAAATGGGTAAAATTTACGAGTTTGTTTGTAAGAAGTAATCTCTTGAACTACTGAAGAGATTATTAATTATTTCACTAGTAGAAAGCTACATTACTTCTAAATGTCATAGGATATTAAAAACATTCCCGTGGGATGATTTTAAGACGTCAACGCGAGCGAAACCGCTAAAATGCTAGTCAAAAATAAGGTACTCACCAATGGCAATAGCAATTTCAGCAACAAATATCTTGACGAGTTCTTCAGGTAGCTTGCCGTACTTTTCGAGTAGAGCCAACAGCTCGCCTCCAGGAATGTATTCTGAAACTATAAATTAGTCATGTAAAACCTGCCAATTGTTATGACATCATTGAGATGGGGACGACTACTAATGGAAAGACATCCTACTAATATTATAAATGCGAATGTTTGTGAGGATGGATGTATGGATGTTTGTTCCTCTTTCACGTCAAAACGGCTGATGTACGGTGATGAGATTATAGTCTGGAATAACACATAGGATACTTTTTTTTCGAAATCACGCGGGCGAAGCCGCGGGCGCCAGCTAGCACTAATATAAGACGAATACTAATAATTATAAATTAGAAAGTTTGTAACGATGGATAGATACATGTATAAAACGATGAATGAAAATTGATGATGATTTAAATTATATTAATTTAAATGATACAAATTAACGCATCATTAAGTGGATCTCGCAGACCTAGTTCAAATTACCTAACCGATAAGCGACCTCAATCAACAAAATAAACAAAGACAAAACACCAACTAAGTGCCTACTACAGTAGCCACACTCACGACCTCATTCTTATTGACTGTCCTAAAAGCATACAGCACATGAAAAGGCCAAACTGAAACGGAAAAAACTGATTCAGTTTGGTTTGTTCAGCATTCTTTTTAATAAAAACCTAGGCAATCCAATATGTTTTTAAGTTTTCCCATATTTATTTCTGTACTAGCTGTGCCCGGCCTACCCTATCTACCCTACTTACCTATTTTTTTTATAAGAACCCTCTCCTGACGTTAACCAACACAACAAAAAAAGAATAAGCGAAATTAGTCCACCCGTTCACGCGTGATGCCGTGACCAAGGGAAATGAGGATTTTTTTTATATATATAGATAGATTATTTAACAATTAACAGCACCTATCGAGCAAATGTGTAATTTTTGACAAATACGTCGTACTAGCTCATGCCGCGTGAAGTTCGGTAATTGTGTCACGGCCTCGTTTTATTGGGATTAGAATATTTTATGTGCTTATACAGGTTATAAACTATCGTGTGCAACATTTACCCTAATCTGTTCAGTCGTTTTTGCGTGAAAGGGTAACAAACATCTAGATATCCTCAGAAACTTTCGCATTTAAAAATACAAAGTAGGGGAGTTTTACGGGTTTAACCTTTTTGGCTCATTTTTTTTTTTTTGCTTAGAAAATATCATTGTTTATATGGCCATTAAATTATTTGTTTTCTTTTTCCTAGTATCATTAAATAAGACCCAGATACTTGAATATAGCGAACGGTAACAATTTTAACACGGCTTCATTTATAAAATTTACAAACCGTTCCGACCGCCGCATGCGCATTGGCCTTGAAGCCGTAACATTACAACCACACGCGTTACGGCGATTCGGATTTTTGATAAAGCAAACCAGAAGTTAAAACTGATCATGTAAGTTAAGCCTTAACTGACGTAGACTTGTAAACACTCCAAGATAAACATAACCGATAAAAAAAGATAATTGTATTGTTGTTATAAAAAACTTTATCTAGAACAATCACCTTTACTAATGGGTCGCAGTGTTATCTCCGTTATCAGTCGACGTGCTAATCTGACGTTACTTCCTGCTCAAATTAACCCTATGACCACGACCAGGTTGACTCATAGCACTCAAATGTTTTATAGTTTTAGTGCTTAAAAGACGTATGACTTCCACTTTCATGGGTCATGGTGTTGACCGTTCTCTTAAATTCATTTTTTTAGGTTAAATTAGGAAATTATCATATCGTGAGGAAACCGGAACAATACAATTCATGAACAATAAGTTCGAAGACATTTATTTATCGGCTTACAACTATCATGAATTAATTACAGATGTTCTTAAATATAACGCGATAGTGTGTGGCTATCCATTATTGTTCATATCACCTACATCTTATTAAGGGTGTACACACGACGACAGATCAACCTATACAAAACCAGTTTATGCGGAACTCTCATTGTACTTGAAATCTATGGTGTACGATCCGTTGTTGAGAGAGCAGCATAAACTGGTTTTGTATAGGTTGATGTGTCGTCGTGTGTACCTGTACAAGTACCCTTAATGAAGCCGAAAGGAAAGTGTTTTCCGCCATTGCGATATTATTTTGTTCTTTTCCATACCTGGGAACCTTCAAGGTCGTGAACTGTGATGTAATTTCGAATGACTGCTCTTATTTGGCCAATTTTAAATTGATTGCAAATTTTTGATGTTATTGATTTTATATTTGTATGCCTGAACGGCCAAACATGACAGATTTTTTAAAACATGACATCATGCTCAGTTTGTGTAATACTCTCTTATACAATAAAGCTTTTATTATTATTATTATGCATGTTCTGTATGTACACTGATGTTTTCACAAATGACAATATCTTGAATCTCAAAGTGCCAACTTTTTCACAAGTTTTTTTTTATCGCCGTTTTTAATGTGCTTTACCTAAAATAGGTACCTCCCCGAGCCCCACACTATTCAGTGCATCACCACAATATTTGAGTGCGCAACATTGGGTTCCACCGAAAAACGTGATTTATCATCCCAAAAATTCCCAGTTATCTTTTTTACATATATGTGAAAGGTTCGTTTACACCCTTGAATCCTTACTAATATTATAAAAGCGAAAGTGAGTTTGTTTGTTTGTTACATCTAAAAATCAAACCGATTTTGATGAATTTTGGTACAGAGATAGTTGAGAACTTTTTTTTAAAGTGAGAAAAGGGGAAGACCAGTGAAGAAAAGGGGAGAGAAAGATACATTTTTTTCCATCATCACGAGGGTTAAAATTAGCGTTAGCCCAAAGTAACTATGCCGTAACTATGCCACGCGGACGAAGTCGCGGGCGGAAGCTGGTAGTTTATAAATAAATAACGAGACGCAAAATCCAAAAATGCACAAGTCCGCGTGGCGGATTTCGGTCAACTTCCTGCAAGCGCATGCACTACTTATTATCCAAGTTTATTTTCCTTAGCAACAGTCAGTTAATAAAAATGTACCAGCTAATTGGGTCGTCCTGTTGAATTCGAAATAAATTGGATTTGAGGAGGGAACAATGGCGCCGTAGCTGTGTGTCCGTGACATGGCTGCGAAGACTATATTTAGAGTGTAAGATAATGCAATCACCCAGCAAATAAGTGACTATCACAGGTCTTGCGTGTGTCAACGTCTACGAGGCGGGACAAAGTTACGTTCGTATTTATTTACACTAAGTATCAAGATTTGTTTCAAGACAGACTATTTAAAAGCAAAACTTTTTTAGACAGTTATTATTCAAAAACTGAAATGTAAAGCGCAAAAGGTTTGTTTTTTTTTCAATTGTAAAGTTTGACATTAACTTTAGACTTAATATTTATAAACATGCTTATCACTGTTTGCTCAGACAATTTCCGCCCCGATTATTTTTACAAATCCCTTCATTAACCTTACGAGTCATGCTATCATATTTTTTCTTCGTCTTCGTGATAATGATAAAACATAACGATGATAATATGGAAACGTCATGACTGTGTTGTTATTATTTGTTATAGTCTATGGTTACATGCAGTAAGAAATGTTTGAAAAGACCGCGTGCTTCTTCATCATAAATTAAAAGGTTACGTCTTGCAAGATTTTTAGAAAGATCTAAGGCCGGGGTTGTGAGTTGTTCGAAAGCGAAAGAGATACCGCGGCCCCGGAACGTAAAGGGTAAAAGAAGAAACATGGGTGGGTTAGTCAGTACAAGTCTAACAATCCCTCCCCCGCATCCGCTAAAAAAAGGTGTAGGATTTCTCAACAACTTTTACGTTTCAAAGATCCAACATTTGAGCAATTACCTACTATCGATTTTCCCTTGCAAATAGGTCTATGGTACCTATTTATCTTCAATCTGTCTTAAGGTACACTTACCAATATAAAGTCTTTTCTTGGTCTGCCAGCGGGCCACAGCACCCGCTATAAAGGAATGATGACCGCACGCCGCCTGTATGCGTGCTTCTTCCTTAACCTGACGCACTGCACTCTCGTTCACTATCTGAAATGATATACGTCTCATTTATATCCCAAGTGAATCAGTAGCTGAAATTATCGTAAGAGGAAAAGTGAGTGAAATTATTATAGTATTATGTTCATTGATTGAGAGGAACGTGGGGATTTCCCAGTCAAATTTACACGGCGGGCGTAGTTTAGATGAAAAAGTTTGTATGTTGGGGTCAATAACACAATATTCTAGATTTGTCCTCAAAAGTTCCTAAACTGGTTTTCTAACAAAATAATCGTGTGTCCGATTTATCAAAGAGACATTGTGAGGAGAAGCACGCGTTACAGTGATGCTAAGCGTGTGTCATACAGAGACGCGATAGGGAAGACCGCGGCTCGTTCCGCACGACCGCTGCCGCAACGTGGATCTATCACCTAATTAATATATTAATCACATATAATACCACACGAGCTTCAAAATTATCGGGTATTTTCCGATAGGTTCGTTGCAAACAAATGAAGGAGTCAAGTTTTTCTTTTCAGGTTAAAAAATCACGAGCGCGAAGCGCGAGTGATTTTTCCTGAAAAACTTGACGATTTTATTTGTTTGCAGGGAACCTATCGGGAAATGCCAGATAATTTTGAAGCTCGTGTGGTATTCGGGGGATTATTTTTCCGTCCCAAATGTCGGCCAATAGAATTGCACAAACTCCAAATCGACTCATTTTCATGCAAAATCTCCAATTTTCACAATTGAATTCAACCTGTCAGTTTGACGTGTGGTTAATTTGACTGGATGTTTTGTTTTTTATGCATAACAACGACCAGACAAAATTTTCAAAAAATTTTCAGTATAATACCATGTAGGTTGTACCACGTGACGTCGAATGGTGCAATTCTATTGGTCGATATTTGGGTCGGAAAAATAATCACAGATATTTTAATCCTATCTTTAATAACAAAACCAGCCATTTTATCGTGTGCACAACTAAATGCGAAATCATCACAAGTCAGTCTTTCCTAACATACTTGAACACGCACCGAGGTAAACGTACTCAAACGAACTTTGATCTATCAAATCGGTTTAGACAAGTGTTTGTTTTAATTCATCAGCATTTTCATATTTCATATTGAACAAAGAGTGGGTACCTATATCACATCCGCTTCAAACAGCACGATACCACACGGTATTTCAAGGTAAGGAAAGGTCCATCATCATCTCCTTTGAAGACCGATAGATAGAGAGATCAGTGTGTCACGGTTTATAGACAAGAAAGCTGTCACCCATCTTCACCTTCACGTTATTAAATCTCGTGTAAATAGAACAATCTGCGTTCTAGCTAGGTATTTAAGTAGCCACGAGTCCATCTGAATAACTATACCTAAGCGTGCGACGAAATATCAGTGATAAGACGCATTAAAGTATTCGACTGAAAGCTTATCGCTGCGTAAAACTCATTTTGTGGTAATAAGTTTACATATAGGTCAATGTGATAAGAAGATTGTCGATAAAAGCGCATAATATGCTGCATATTCCTTCTTCACTTTATCAAATAAAAAACGTGCAAGGTTTAAAAAAAATAATGTAACGCACGCGATTTTAATCCTTGTTACTTCCTGAATGGGGTTATCGCCCCAAGACAGTAGAAGTCATTTACACT
Source organism: Ochropleura plecta (assembly GCA_905475445.1). Lineage (NCBI taxonomy): Eukaryota > Metazoa > Arthropoda > Insecta > Lepidoptera > Noctuidae > Ochropleura > Ochropleura plecta. Next base: position 7,128,516 of record FR997735.1, read on the forward strand.
TTTTATGTCATGACCTCATCAATGTTGGAGCCATTTCTTAGCAAAAAAACGTTACTTCATGGAGTTTGTTGCCATGATGATAATTGTGGAACATTCAAGAAGAAATTCGAATAGATTGGTACAGAAAAAAAACAATGATAATACTTGAGACGATTCCACAGTAGAGAGCATACACTTAAGTAATGATACATTACATCATGTTTAGTTTTTTCTCCACGTCATGTCATGCCAACGTTTTTTGCGATGTCACAGGTAATTAAATCAAGTTATAGGTCAGTTACTTTATTCTTGCGTACTTACGAGCATTAAATTGATTAACAATAGATAATATTATCAGTCTACCTATCCAAGATATAATAAATTCATAGTCTAATACGTATTTTACAGATAATAAAACTGCGTAAGAGCAGGTGACAAGTGTCACAGGCGGCGATTATACTGGTAAAATAAAAAATAACATTGCGCACGTTGAAAGGCCTAAAATTCCTTTCTGATGCTTTCGAGCACTACGGGAAATTCTTTATTCTGGGTATAATTTTAGACAGTTAGCCACCAAGTAAGGAATGGACCTGGTAATAAATGAAATAACATTTTGCTTGAGATAAACTCTACCCTATATTGTAGGTCATAGATAAAGATCTAAATGATGTCTAGTGAATTATTACTTATCTTATCTAATGTTGTATGTCAAGGAGTGTTTTGATTTTAAGTCTATCTATTGAAACTTAGTTTTCTTGTCTAGATAGTATACTTCAAGGAGTGATCAGTCTTAAATCTCTCATGATATGCAGTCAAGGATGTCTAAGATGTCTGGTATATCCATGATCTTGTAAAAATATTATGATTATAAAGAGTGTCCATGGAGTTATTTTCTCATTCTTTTCCATAGACATCTAAGTTTTGGAATGGGCGACTACGGTACTTTCACAAGTTATTATGCCTTGTGACTGGGACTGTAGCTTCATCTTTTTGTTTTTTCATCCAAAACTGCCTGTAACGTTCTAATTGAAATAAATGATTCGAGTTTGATACAACAAAACCATAATGTCACAAGTGCGACTACTGGGCATGAATAAGGTCCTGGGTGCGATTCCTGGTTCGGGTAGTTTCAATTGGGTTTTTCCATCATAAATTTCTCATTAGCAGACACGGATAAGTGCCCGTTTGATGGTAATAAGCTCGCCCTATTACATGCGACTTCAAAATAATTGGCGAAATGTAGGTGATGAGTTATGATGATGAATATGATAATGTTACATAGAAGTATGTTATAGGCTGTTGTAGTATTGGGACACACTGAAGGCATTGGGTTAGGTGCTGCAGTGCAATTGATAAGTGACCTATGAACATTAGAAGACTGCAGTAAGTAGGTTCAGTTGATTGATTAATGATTATGACTGACAAGGAAAAAGTTCAGAATGAAAGATCTCACCTGGGACTTACTAAGCACTTTAAGTGCGTATTCTTTGTCTTCACTAATCTTCTTCACTTTATAAACTTCACCAAATGCGCCTTTGGCTATTGTTTCTTCTATCTGGAAGTCTTTTTGGAGTAGATCAGTGGTGATGGGGAATTCAGGCTGGAAGATTGATTCTTTGTGAGCCACTGGCCAGGCTGTCTTGCTTGCTTCTAATGGGTTCTTTAATGTGGAGTCATTCCATCTGGAATTCGTTTTTTTGTTTCAAAACTGGACGTAGTTTAATGAAAAGGATCCCATCCATGCTGAGTCAAATGTGGGATGCATCTATTCCATTAGAAAGTTGTAAATTATGATTATTAAATAACTAAAACAAACAGTTTTCTTTGACTAAGATTTAGATTTCATTTCGGCTAGATTGGATTTGACCTTTGATTTCTCCGTAACTAAAAGGTTCCAGTATAGGCCAGTGCAAAAAATATAAATCGCAATGACGAAAAGAGACGAATATGCCTGTAATAGGCGTGAAACACCTTAACTATGCCGAGTTAAGGTGTTTCACGCCTTTATATTTGCATAATTTTTCAGTACTGAGTTGACTGACATGGAAGTGGCATCAATGGCTTCTCAAAATCTATTTTTTTTTCCATTTTAATGTCATGCATGCAACCATTCCGACTATGAGCACTTGCTTAAGAAACATCTTCCATGCTAACACAATGGCTAAACAAATAGTATTTTTTTTATATATTTTCTTTACCCTTTCACAATTTTGTCGCATTTAACTTACGGCATTAAGTCCGCCTGTGGTACAGGCGGACTTAATGCCGTAAGTTAAATTATATGTAAAAGCAAAAAAAGTAAGTTAAATTATATGTTAAATCGTATGTATTGTCCACGAAGTTTAAATAAATAATGGCTCATATATTGCCGAGTTCCAAGATTCTGTCTCACATTGGTCAATCCACACCTTCTGGTAATGTAAGCAGGACTAACTGATTCGGATGTTTCTCTAGTCTAGTTTTATATTTTCCTGCAAATGCTCTTATTTTCTCAAAAGTGGGATCATTACAACAATATTAGGAAGATGTTTGAAAGTGCATAAAAAAAATCGTCATTTCAACTAATCTCACATGAGTTGCACAGGCAATCAACCCCGTGAAGAGAATGATTATGCAACAGATTGTATTAATATCTGTATTAGCAAGTCCTATTAACCTAATCAGACTTAGTTTAGATAAACAATAACATCTTGGTAATAGAATTTCAAATGATTACTCAATAGTAAAGTCATGGGGTTGCAGGTTGTTCATAATGTGCAAAAGAAGGAACATGGGTGGGTTTTAGACAGTACAAGTCTGCCACTGCCCCCGCTCCACCCAGAGCGAGGGAAGTTATTTGATGATGCTTTCTATTCGCATAAAAAAATTTGTCATCATTTGCCTATCTTTTTTAATTATGTTGGGTTTCGGCTTCCAGTCTAACCATATGCAGTTGAATACAAATATTGGAGGTAGTGGAGCTCAGATAGACAGGCGTTCCTTGTAAAAAATAGTATTCAGCTGCATCTGGTTAGATTGGCAGCTGACACCATCATAGTAGAAAAGGTCAAACATAGTACTTTGAAACCCTTACAATTTATTAAGATGAAGATAATTTCTGAGAGCCACTATTTTTATTAATTATTAGTGCTTGTGAATGTACACAGTTTAAGAATGACACATCTTTGTTCTTATACTTATCTCCTTGAGAGACTGAATAAAATGATTTAATTATCGCATCTCATCACTGATAAGTATTATAATAATACTAGCTTCCGCCCGCGACTTCGTCCGCGTGGCATAGTTACTTTGGGCTAACTTTAACCCACATGATGATGAAATAAAAAAAAGTGTGTGTGTCAGCTCCGACGCAAGACTGGAGTTTACTCCTTAAGTACAAAAAAAAGTAAGTAATTAAAAATATCACTGACGGACGACAAATTTCATAAAGCGCCATCTAGTAATATTCAACTGTACGACAAACACCATAGGTGCGGTTGCACCAAAGTTGCACCAAAAACGTAACGAGGTCATTCATCAGTAGATTTTACACCTCACATTTTTCTCATACCGGGCGCCTTATATATGAAAATCGATTCTTAAGGAGTAAACTCCAAAAAAATTATCTTTCTCTCCCCTTTTCTTCCCTCTTTCTCCCTCCTATCTCACTTTTTTTTAAATTAACCTATGTCTGTCTCCAGAGTCCCAACTATCTCTGTACCAAAATTCATCAAAATCGGTTGGGCCATTAAGGCGTAAACAAACTCACTTTCGGTTTTATAATATTAAGTAAGGATGTCACAATGTTATTTTTATAATACTCAAATTAATTTATCAAGCTTCTGTGTTAAAAGTTTGAAAGACAGAATAACTTTAAAGAGGTGTCTAGGAAAGATTAAATAGTCTTTAGAATGTGATAGTTGTGTTGTATAACAGGCTGATGTCCGCAACTCCACTTCTGAGGCGCGTATTTTGCGTACAGTAGAATGTGATAGTTAGAATACGACAGAAACACAGTAACACTCCACTACTTCTTCCCAGCTAAAACACTAGGTAGTGGCGAAGGGCAGGGCAATTTTGTAGGACTATCTCTTGTAATGTGACATTCAAAAAGTGCTGATTTATCAGCCAAATTTGAATAAATGACTTTTGATTTTTAATACATTTGCTGGGTTGTGGTAGTGAGATAAGACTGTCGCTTCAAGTTTATTACTGGTCACAAGTTGCATCTGATCAGACTGAAACCTGACCCCATCATAGTTGAGAAAAGGCTAGGCAGATGATAATAAAAATGTTTATTGATGTTCATGTTTAATGACGTTTGTTTCTTAAACAAACCAAGAATATAAGTTACAAAATGCTGTTTAGTGTAGTGAGAAGGACTGAAGACAAAATTGAATGCTTCTTTACATGTTATGTATAGACATTTATTGCAAAAGTTTGCGCAAGAATGAAATTTCTGCAAATCATAAGATTAAGATAACCCTTGTGTATGACAGAATATTTTTTTAAATACTAGGTATATGACTGTGAAGATATTTTCCTGCCTCTGGTACAGCAAATAAAATTTGGTCACATACTGAGAGCATTTTGATTTCTGTATCGCTCAAGCCGATAAGCATGCAAGGTGAAGAATAAAGCTATATTAAGATGTTTCATGGTAGAAAATAAAAATAATGTGTTGATACTGACACCTTGATGATAAATAAACAATTAAATTTTGGTGGTTGTGTTTTAGGCCAAAGATGGCTACTGCCAAAGCTCCAGTCGGGCACTATTAGACAGTATTCATTAATTGCAGGATGTACTTAAAAGTAACTCAATCATAATGCTTTTAATGAATCATCAACGATCAAACAAATTCATTTTTTACTAGTTTTGTCTGATTCCTTTCAAGGTCGTTATTGTGTGTAACTTGTAGTCTACATGTTTATGAATACATAAAACTGACGATAGATATTACTAGACAGGTTTACAGATAAATACATCAAAATCATTGTTGTATTTTTTGGTATATTTCATTCAAATAACCACAGACATCAAGGTTGTTCTGCTTATTTCAATTAAAATTTAAATTCTTATGATTAATATGCATAATATTTTAATGCACATGTTTCATTTACCATTATCATCATTGACTTAATTTCTGATTCAGTAGTATTTTTCAGACATACTGATAAAACAAAGTATCAGATGTGTGATAAAAGAGGAATGTTTATTTATGAATAATTAACTTCGAAATCATTAATTAAATTATGAAAACAGAATATAATGTAAACAGACAGAGTAAAATTTATGTGTACACAAAAATCTTTACAATTTAAAACTGGCGCAATCTACTTATTAGTAATCAAAGGATTGAAAACTGTTTGTTTTGACGAATTGTATATTGTGTACTAACCTTCGCCTCGAAACGCGAGACCAAGGCCGTGATGCGCTGTACACCGACTGGTTGCTCGTAACACTGACGAAGGAACGCCCGCTGAGGTTGCCCACGAAATGGGAGAGACTGAACTATATACAAAAATAAATTATGCGCCTAAAGGTAACAAAGAACTGACACAAACAATAGACATTTTAACGAATCCGTAAGTATATTAACTCTTCCACACAATGCAGTTACTCAAACACTACGCAGCAGGTTACAGTCACAGGAGAATCCTGTGTCTATCTACAAAAATATCAGCTACGCGAGTTCAGCTGAGAATGACATTAACAAGTTTTCGTTTCATCACTTACCTGACTAGTGAACGCCTGGCCGTCGCGGTCTGAATGCGTAGATTGCTTTTGATTCTTGTGCTCAGAGTTTTTATTATGCGTGTTTCCCATTAAACTAAACTAAATGGCTCTACACATGCCGTTTCAGGTGTATTTTCATAATATTTTAAAAACTGTTGACTAATTTTTCCACCATGAATCGCCCATAAACAATAGAATCGGTGTTACCATTACAATTTATATTGAAAAAATAAAAATAAAATGTCTATGGTAAGTTCTTTGGAATACAACAGGATAAAATCGAAAAAAAATATGAGGCTGTGTTAAAGTAAATAGGTTGTTGAATGTTGAATGGAAAGAAAAGAACAAATCATCAATAAGAAAATAATGTAATACGCTTTTGTAAATACATTCAATTAATAACATGTAAAATAATAGTTTTTTTGATCTAGTAATGTTTTGTTGTCAAAATGTTATTGAGGTAGAAATAGAGCAAGAGCCCGTGTATACCCCACCCAAATATACTCATATACTGTCTCGCGCTCGCTCCTACAGCTACCCTACATGCTTGTCTGGCAAGGGGTTGGAACTAGAGGTGAGATATACTAGGTAAAATGCGTACTGAGTCTTAGAAGTACGCGTCCGTCTAAATACTTATTCCAAAAACTAGGTCCACGAGTATTTAGGCGTCTCAAGTTTATAAACGTTTCATAACTAGCGAGTCTTCGCAAGTAATGGAGTATTTTCGTTTTATGGATTATAAACGTCTATCAGACTATGTGTACCTAGGGGTATTCATAGCTATTCTTCATTTTAAAATATTTTAAATTAAGTAAATCTTATTGAAAACTTCCCTTCATACTTTATACAGGCTTAGGCAATAAAAATATGTACATACGTTAAGATATAACATCGTGCGTCAATATATTATTATAGTTTGAGAAAATATATGAATATGGAATCCGATATCAAAAATCGATATATACCTTCGATTCGATATTGTAAAACAGTGAAATTACCCACTCCTACTGATTTGAGTGATTTGAAAAAATAAACGAAAATTGTTTTGATGAAGTGGTAAGTACGTACGTAAATGTAAACAAACAATAATGAACATTGCTTGCCAAAGTAATAGTAACTCTAATTGTATTGTTATAAGGTTTAGAATCGCAAAGGTAATAAATCTACTCACAATCTTCGAGTACCAAACCGAACGTCTCCGAGTTTCGAAGAATTTTACCGAAACTGACCACCCGAGCTTGTTGTGTGATACGTCATACGTATTATAGTATTCTTTGGTGTGAGTGAGTCGCAAACTCCCAACTAGACACGAGTGTGGTAGTTCGCGTCAATTGTCAAACGTCGTACGCCTAAATACTCGAGACGCGTTTATGTGGTGAGCACGGAATAAGTCTTTACGCGTCCAGCCAAAAACCTATTCCAAAAACCTATTCCAGTATATACGTCTCACGTCTAGTTGGAACTATCAAAAATGTCTGGCTAATGAGGAAACATTATCTAATTATTACCCAAGTATATATTTAAAAATCAGCTTATATACTATAACGTAAGTAGAATTATAATTTCACTAGCTTTCGCCCGCGGCTTCGCTCGCGTTAAATTCGGTATAACACACCAAACAGACCTGCAGTTTTTGCTCTTGCGCCTGATGGATTTGTAATAGCAACGCTAAGTTTTCTCTTTTCTTCCCTCGTTCTCCCTCATATCCCACTTTTTTTAAATAAAAGTTAGCCTATGTCCGTCTCCTGGTTCCCAACTATCTCTATACCAAAATTCATCAAAATCGGTTTAGCCATTAAAGCGTGAAGAGGTAACAAACAAACAAACAAACAAACAAACAAACAAACTCACTTTCGCTTTTATAATATTATAGTAATAGTAATAGTAAATAGTAATAGTAAGGATAGTAAGGATTAACATTAAGGGTGTCTGGCAAGGGGTTGCCACGATGTAAAGTGTCTGGCAATTAATAGCGTGAATTTTAATAATATCCTGAAGGTAATACCAAAGAATCACACTTTATAATTTGATGAATTTAGATCGGTATTTTACACACCTTTAGTACCGTTTACCTGCCAAAGCCAGGGTACCTAGCCCAAACTTCATAATGATCCATTGTTCTTACCTGTGTTAGAAGCATGCGCTGACAAGTTTTCAGCTTTTATAAAATAACGAAGGTCTGGGGTTCACGGGCTCTTAGACTAAAATGAAGACTTGAAGTTGAACATTTATAAATTTACTTCATTTTTTTTTATTTAGAATGAACTCACTCTTGACCTCGATCTCGCCTGATGGTAAGCGACAGATGAGGTCTACGATGGAGCGAGCGAGCCCAGAAGATGCCTATTAACTCTTGTTTTGAAGGCAGACGGGTCGTATGTGTTATGGAACACAGAAGCTGGCAGAGAGTTCCACACCTTGGCCGTGCGCACAATAAATGTTGAGGAAAAGCGCTTAGTACGACAAGACGGTATATCGACCAAGTGCGGGTGGTACCCTGCCGAGCGTCTGGTAGCCCGGTAGTAAAACGGAGATGGTGGGATCAGGTCATGGAGCTCCAGCGCACACTCTCCGAAGTACAATCTGTATACATTCAATGTTTAGAACAAACAGCACCGATTTAGGACTACTCGATGCCCCAAACAGCCTAGGTCTGTGAGCCCAACTATCCACTACATAAACTAATATCGGTCATGAAAAAATTACTCCGCCCCTAGAACGACCCACTGACCAAAGTACAATAAGAATATTTAGACGTCAAAACTCAAGATGCATGATGCAGTTGGTTTGAAGAGCAGCCGAAGCTAACACGGGCGTTTTCTGACACCTTTCCTTAGACAAGTTAGATTTGTTTTGATCCTTAATGCAGGAGTTACCTCTCTGGTGCTAACATAGTCTTTTTAATTTTTGTTGCTGTTTCTGGTTCCCCTCAAGACGTCATTCGCTAAGCAATTGCTTAATTTACTTACACGCTAATGCGGTACTGAACATACGCCACACCATTCCTATTAGCATTGTCTTGTCTTTTCTAAAAACGTAACCCAACACTAAGAATTTCCCCGAAACCCGGTTTCTTCGTGGGTACGTTAACAAATATTCAAACTCACATATAAAAACTACCTGTAGGTCATACAAATATTCTGTATCGTGAATCGAACCTGCGACACGTAGTGCAACAGTCAATAGGTCACCCGTGGCTTCATCCGGGCGTTCATATTTCTATGGTGACTTCCACTACCACACATTGCGTTTGCCCGAACTTACCAAGTCTGTTGGCTTCCAGAATCGCTTCGATCTTATTTAGTAAAGTGGCGATAGGTATAGTAAAAACACATCTTTGTCCCGAGATCGGGGTAGTTAATTAAAGGTTATTCTTTGCATAATAATATGTTGTCTGCACATGTGCAACATAAATTACCAAAAAAACATAAATTAAATGGACACATTCATTTAAATTAGCGTTTACCACTTAAGTATTCGATTCTTAATAAAGATTTTTTTGTGTGAACTGTAACCATTGCCTCTTATAAAAATAATCTTTCATTGTTTCACTGCTTCGCTTCTGCTCGACGCACCTCTCTCAGCCAATCAAATGAGAGTAGTCTGATGAATAGTTACGTCATTGACTCGCGAGTCGGAGTGGCTACACTGCACCTTGACATTGATGTAGATGACTGACCAGTTAAAAATAAAAACAACTTTGCGTACTCAATTTTTAATAGGTGTCTTGCTAAGAAATAATGCATGATCTAAGGAAATGAACTTACGTTACTGACCGTACCTTTATACTTAATTTTGTTCAAGCTATACAAGGTACTCGAACACACGGTGACAGATCAAGCCATACATTACCAGTATATCATGGCCTCACTTTATGTAGATTTCCCGTACAATGAGAGATCCGAATAAATTGGTTTTTTATAGCTTGATGGGTCGCCGTGTTTTTTAAGTGCAAAATTTACTAGACTCCTAATAACTCCGTGCATATCAATAACAACATTGGTATCAGGTTGATGTACTGGTTTTGTAATAGTAAAATGATAGTAGTACCTACAGCAATCGCTCGCTATGCAGTTCCCAGTCACTCTGGTTCGTATTTGAAACCCCTAACTCGGTAGCGGTAGTGGGTGGCGTACCTACTGAAAGCGTGGAATTAACAGTTAGTAGGTACCTATACTGTTTTTATTTAGGTTCATAATATACACTCGGCGTCACAAAAATCGCACCTCTCCGAAAATTGCATTTAAATCTGTCCATCCATGAACGCATACATTTCACCCAGTCAATATTGATATCTGCTGAAAGTATATTTAATGATCTCTCAATTAACAACAGTTACATTTCATAAATAACACAATCCTTCACAGCACGAGTCGTTATACAATTGTTGTGAAAATACGCATTACAGGAGTCACTAATTGCACCACCCTAGAAGAGTTTAAAATGGCCGAACTCGGACAAAAATGAGTTCGTCGAACACATGAGCGCTGGTTTCCAGCGCGGGGCGATGACGGGCGTACTATTCTTCGACATAGCGAAAGCTTTCGACAAAGTCTGGCACAACGGCTTATTATACAAGCTGTACTCACTAGGAGTGCCGGACCGTCTCGTGCTCATCTTACGGGACTTTTTGTCGAACCGCACCTTCCGCTATCGCATAGGGGCCTCATTTCCTTCCCCTCATCCTATTAGGGCCGGTGTCCCACAGGGTTCCGTCTTATCCCCCCTCGTCTTCACGCTGTTCACTAGCGATATTCCCAAGAGCAAAAAAGCTCAGTTAGCTCTGTTCGCGGATGACACGGCCATTTATTACACTGGCCGCTGCACAAACGCTATCGCCCGTACCCTCCAGACCTCTGACGACGTCCTAGGCGCTTGGTTCAGGAAATGGAGAATCGAGGTGAATCCCAGTAAAAGTCAGGCGGTTATTTACTCCAAACCGCGCTTTAATCCCCCGATCCCCAGTCCGATCTCTATGTACGGCAAGCCTATCCCCTGGGAGAAGCAAGCCAAATACTTAGGTGTCATTCTCGACAGCCACTTGTCCTTTGCGGCACATATCAAAGCGGCTCGTTCGCGCGCTGCCTTTGCTATGGGTAGGCTTCAATTTTTAATTCAGGCAAAAAGCAAATTGTCAGTCAAGTGCAAATTGCGTTTATACACCGCGGTCATCCGTCCCATCATGACATACGCATGTGTCGTGTTCGCCCACGCCAACCCGCGTTTCCTTTATAAGATGCAGACCTTGCAAAACCGATTCCTTCGTAAAATAACGGGAGCCCCTTTTTACGTCCGCAACGATAGTCTTCACTTAGACTTAAGAATCCCCACCGTCGTTCAATTCATGAAGCGCCTTACCAAGCGCTTCTTTGACTCCGCGTTAAAACATCGCAACCCCATTATCGCATCGGCCGCTCGATAAGATCCCTCGCGAATAAGTAAAATTCGTCATCCTCGTCATACCCTCGTCACTCCTGACGATACTAGATGCTTCAGGAGAGCAGCAGGGAGACTAGCACCCTTCGCAAATTCAGACGCAAAGCACCGTCATTCCGCCCTCGCCGACGAGGCCCGTCGCGACGTCCCGGTAATTGTCCCACCCGTCCCTTGTAAGAGCCAGCCCGCGCTGCTGAGCCAGTAAGTCCAAATCAGCCCATAAATAATATCACTCAGATCCAGCTTGTCCCTTGCTGTCCCTCAGCGACGCCCTAAGCCGAGGCTCGTACCCCACAGGGGGTGCCTTTAGCGTGTAGTCGCTTAGTTTGTAAGTTTTTCACCCTGGCTCTTAATTTTTAAGGCATCCACAGGATTTGCCCGGTTAAGCAGACGACAACCTCCTTGGTTGAACTGCGAGATGCCATTCATAAAAAAAAAACAAAATGAGTCATTCGCCATTCAGACTTTGAAGTGAATACATGTGAACAACTCCAGCAAGAAAAACCACCCTGAAAATAGATACCACTGCAGATGAAGCCTCTCAAGTGATTGCACTACTGCAATCAGGGATGCGACAGTGTGATGTTGCTCGGCAACTGAATTTAAGCCGTTTTTCCGTTCGACGAGTGTTCCGGCGGTTCCAGGAGACTGGTGGATATATCCGAAGACGTGGATCTGGCAGACAACGCTGTACATCCGAAAGAAACGATCGTTTTATTGTATCAACTTCACTACGCAATCGATATTGCAATGCTGTTGAAGTGCAACAACAGCTCCAATCAGTACGCAGAACCTCAGTGAGCGTCTCCACGGTTAGAAGAAGGTTACGGGAGAAGAAGGTTACGGGAGAAGAAAATTACTGCCCATAGAGCTGCTACAGGCCCAAAATTGACTGCACAGCATAGGAGAGATCGGTTGCAATTCGCTCGCGACCATGTCGATTGGACAATAGAGCAATGGAGGGCTGTGCTCTTCTCGGATGAGACGAGGGTGTGCCTTTTCTGCAACGATAGACGTAGAAGAGTGTACAGGAGACAGGGAGAACGATTCGCACAAGCCTGTATAGAGGAAACGGTAGAATACGGGGGTGGTTCGTGCATGTTCTGGGGCGGTATGTCAATCGACGGGAAAACCAATCTTGTGTGCGTTTCTCGGACTGGAGGTGCACGTGCGCAAGGGTCGTTGACTGCTCCTAGGTACATAACAGAGATCCTGGAAGAGCATGTGGTCCCTTATGCGGGTTTTGTTGGCAGTGGGTTCATGTTAATGCATGATAACGCCCGCTGCCAAACCGCGTTAATCGTAAGGGATTACTTACAAGAGGTTGGGATCCCTGTTATGAACTGGCCAGGTCGAAGTCCCGATTTGAACCCTATCGAGCACCTTTGGGACGACCTGAAACGGCGAGTGCGGGCCCGAGATCCTGCCCCTAACACTCTTCAAGAGCTCCAAGATACCGTTATTGAGGACTGGGACAACGTTCCTCAAGAAACGGTCGTAAAATTAATTAGGTCCATGAGGGATCGCATGCAAGCTGTCATTGGAGCAAGGGGGGGTAACACTAGGTTTTAAGTTAATTTTAGGAATTTAATTGTATTTTTTCTGTTGTTAATTGTAATTGTTTGACGTTGTAATAAAACTTATTTTTCTTTATTCACAATGAACCCGTTTTATTTTATGCCTTGATAAATAAAACTGAAAACTCCTTAACTTTTCTGAAAGCTGAATAAATTGCCTTTTAAATGGTGTACCATAGTCATACTCTTACCATAGAATAAATATGGTTTAATGAAGGAGATTTTTGAAAAGGTGCGATTTTTGTGACGCCGAGTGTAGATAAGTACGGGTTTTTCTTTTGACCGACTTCAAAACAAGGAGAAATTTCTCAATTCGACTGTTTTTTTTGTATGTTTGTTACGCGATAACACCGTAAATTTTGGGCTGATTTTCAAAATAATTTTTAGTGTCCAATAGGTATAAATATAATCGGTGAGACAAACAAAGGTCACCGGCATTCGGACGTCGACTTTTTCTTTCATTCAGTATTTTGTTTTGGTTTCCTTTTCCATAACGCACGTTGTTCGTCAAAGCACAATCTTCGACGTTTTGTAGACCTTAAACAATTTTTCCAGCAGGATTTAATGCGATGTATAAATAATTCTAATAAGAATATAGCTATTGTGACCGCCACGCAGAAGCAGTATATCTCGAATATGCCGCTCAAGTCGTTCAACCCGAGAGGTTTCGTAGTAACTTCGTCTTTAATGTTCATGTATTTGTACTGCTCCCATTTAATTACCAACCCAGCCTCAAAAATCATCATCATATACTTGTTGTATCGTTCTGTAAAGAGTGAATTTTTGGTCAATACCATGGTCAAATAATGGCTATGAATTCTATCCCTTTCAGCGATATGCATATATTGTTCGCCTTTTTCATTCAGTTTGTTCCTTTTACTATAACGACCCACTGAACAATCTATGAGGCAGAAACGATGAGAATCACTTGCCATGCGCGTGATACATCCATATATGTCTTGTTCGTAAACTAGTCTGGAGTTAATCGTTAAGAACTTTTCTTCCGTGTCCGGAAGGATCAGATCTGGTGACGCCATTGCTTCAATAGGGTATCCTTTCTCAATAACATCGTCAAACGTGTCAACCTCTTTACCCCTTTTGGCTGCAGTGAAGAACGATACTATGGTAGCCTGAGCTGTAAAATTTATCACGAAAAAGCACCACAAAGATACTGCCAAGAAAATACGGAAAGACTCATATTGCGGCGGTTTATGTAAATTTAACATTAAGACATTTCTGCAAGCATTCATAAAATCTTTGCCTATTTGATCGAACGTCAGAAGTTTGTTTTCTACAGTTTTGTAGATGGAGAAGGTGGCCCAGATACTTAAGAAACAAAACATAAATTTGCATATGAAGTCGAAGTTAAGTTTGACGTTTTTCACTTGAAACAGGTTAGTTTCAAAGCCGGCGCGACCTGATAGAATACAAATACCACTATCTTTAAAAGGAAAAGTGAAATCAAGTTCCACTACAATTACATCGAATTGATATATCGGGAATAAGCACAGGTCTCCCCTCCTGCGCGCAAAAGCAAATATCTGTTCAATGTTAACCTCGAAATTAAATGGCTTCTTCATATCTTTCAAGCTGAGACTAAGATCAATAGTGAAATTCATGAGTTTAGCCATGGTATTCCAGATCATTCCATCTCTAGCTCGAAGTCTGTAGGTTCCATTACCCAGTTCCTCCACGATAGAAAATGGCTTAACTTCAGTCACGTATCCTGTTAACGCAAAACCTAGTAAATTTTTGCTTTTGTCTTCAAATAAATTCAATTTTCGCAGATCTTCCATAGCGCTATACGACACAGCGTTTGTATTAAAACCCAGACAAGTGCCGAGATGGTTTGTTCTGAGTTTAGATGTCACAGTTATGTTGTGACATTTCTCCACACAAACTAAGTCTTCAAATCCACGAACAGGCATACCGAGGTTCCTTGCCGTCCAACAACCAAACTTATTATCTGGTTGAATGTAATAATGTTCGTTAACATACGGAGTGTAGACAGACACCATTAAAGTTTCTCGCAAATCGTTATACTGAACCAAGATTGTGTTTATAGCCTTGTGGTACCATAAACTGAAGAAAATTTTCGCCATGAGTGCTGTATCTTCTATTTTGTGATAATACAAGATTATATTTGCTAAGGGATGCCAATATGGTGAAGTTATTAATTTTTGCATCAGCTTTTCATATTCTCCAAAATCCTGGCAGCTGATGACTATCATATTTGAGTGATATGGAACGACGTCTTCTACATAATAATCTTCAGGGTCATTTAGATTCATAACCACAAAACCATATGAAATGTGCTTGATTTTGTTGTAGAACTCATTAGGTAGATTTCCAACGCAAAATATAGTCTTCCATCCATTAGTTTTAAAATTTGAACTTATTATGTCCACCTGGAATAAACGCAGACACATTCATGGTTTTCCTAAAGGAGCAGCCAAGAGTCTCGATATGTGCGAGGCGTGCAGTTGATGGCAATAGGATCGCACCTATTACATAAGGCTAGACAGACACAACCCTTCTGGTAATACATGCTTGATTTTATGTCATAACTAGCTGGCTAATGTCCTATGTGTTATTCCAGACTATAATATAACTCTGTGCCAAATTTCATCAAGAACTGTTCAGCCGTTTTGGCGTGAAGGAATAACAAACATCCATACATCCACCCATCCTCACAAACATTCGCATTTACAGGGTGGGCCAGAAAGGCGTACGATTTTAAAAACACTCTTGCGTTTGAAGCTTTAGAGGGGACTACGCGGGTGGTGGGGTTAAGTAGCTCGGTTCTCGGAAATTTAGTCGCGATCATGGATCACTCACAGAGTACTTTTATGGATCACTTCACCGGAGTGCAACGTGCATTCTGCGTTAAAAATTATTACAAAAATCGCGTTTCGTGCGCTATTGTTCGGCGTGAATTTCGATTACATGACCTAAATCAGTGTCCGAAGGAAAGTGTGATTCGATCGTGGGTCAGAAAGTTCGAAGCTACTGGTTCGACTCTCAAACAGAACCCTGCGGGACGCCCAAGGTCAACAAGAACGGAAGACACAATTGAACAAGTTAGAGCTTCAGTTGAACGTAATCCTGCTCTATCGACTCGAAAGCGTTCAGCCGAACTTGTGGTATCCAGAACATCTTTGCGTCGCATTTTGTTGAAAGATCTGAAATTGCACCCGTATAAAATTCAACTTGTGCAGGAGTTACAGCCAAATGATCCAATTTTACGACGAGCTTTTGTTGAAACAATGTTGGAACGCTTTCGGAGTTTCAACAATATCCTGTTCTCCGACGAAGCCCATTTTCACATAAATGGGCATGTGAATAAACAGAATTGCCGTTACTGGGCTGCAGAGAACCCACGTGCAAAACATCAAAAGCCTCTGCATTCGCCGAAAGTAACCGTTTGGGCGGCCATGTCAGCGCACGGAATTATCGGTACCTACTTCTTCGAAAATCAACAAGGCCAATTTGTCACTGTAAATTCTGACCGATACATAGCCATGTTAAGGGATTTTTTCTTTCCACAACTGCAACAATTTGAAGCCTATAATCGTGCGACATGGTTTCAACAAGATGGCGCGACATGCCATACATCTAATGCCTCTTTGGCGGTCGTTAACGAGATGTTTGCTGGGAAGCTGATATCGCGCCGAGGTGACATTGCATGGCCTCCGAGAAGTCCGAATCTAACGCCACCGGACTTTTTTTTGTGGGGATACCTAAAAAGTAGAGTCTACTCCAATAACCCAGCCACGATAAACCAGTTGAAGACCAATATCCGGGAAGAAATGGCAGCTATTCCCCGTGCAATGTGCCAGCGAGTTTTTACCAATTTGAGATTCAGATTCGAAGAATGTTTGCAGCGCGATGGTGCACACCTTGATGACGTTATTTTTAAGAAATGAATTTCCCAGATGTCAATTTTTATAGAAATAA
The DNA here is from genome assembly GCA_905475445.1 of Ochropleura plecta. Lineage (NCBI taxonomy): Eukaryota > Metazoa > Arthropoda > Insecta > Lepidoptera > Noctuidae > Ochropleura > Ochropleura plecta. Next base: position 7,145,183 of record FR997735.1, read on the forward strand.
AAATTTGTATGTGAATTGTAGGTACTTTGTTTTTTTTAATGATTTTTTAAAATTCGCAATTATTTCTCGCCCGCCCTGTTAGGATGATATTAGTAGGATGAGAAAGAGAACAATGGTTCAGCCTTAAGTACTCCAATAGCGACCATTAACAATATATCTATATTAAAAAAAAAAAACAAATATTAACTTACAATCATATCAAGTCTTTGGTCTTCCCGCTTTGGTTTAAAGACATCTGTGAAATTTCCCAACGCAGCATTGGCAAGCATGCCAAAAATAAGTATAGAAAAATACTTCATACTGTGTTTCTTTTTCCAAATATTTTCATTCTTAACGCTTGATTTGAGAGCGGCTTCAAGGTTCTTATCACTTGATATAGTTTCGTCAACTGAGCCTTTCTTTTGACTAATTTTTTAACCGTAAATTTGTGTATATGACCGACGAATGTCTGTGGGTAGCTACTTATAGAGAAACAAATCAAATACATTACAATGATTACATTCTACAACAGGCATTCAAAATGAACATGATCAACAAATCTGATTTGTGTTAAAGCTCCAATATCATGATGGTGGTCATTTGGAAATAATAACATTAGGATAGTCATATTGTTACTAAATTATGTATGAGAATAAAATATATAAGTGTTACGAGCGTGTCTGTAATATACACTATAGGCTAATGATCAATATTACTCATGATTTCTTTCACACATTTGGGAAAATAACACCAGAAATTTAACAAAAATATTTATTTATTTTGTCAAATCTATAAAGGTCCTAACATATGAACACCTTACACCTATTAGAATAATGCCTGAGACACCGAACCAACGATAAATACGATTAGCGCTAACTAAACGTCGATGAACACATTTTTCTAATATCCTTTTTTTCCTAAAGCAACAAAGCTTGAAGAGCATTAATATCAAACGTTGCCAATTTTATTTAAAAAGTACAGACAACATAAGTGTTTGGTATGCAGGCAGCAATAAAACATTTGTATATTGTATTATAGGCTACAGACTAGAGACCAGTACAGACAGTCCGTTCAGCGACTTACCGACACTAACTGACGTGTAGTCACTAACAATAAAGTAACACTTAGCAAAATTCAAAATAAATTTATCTTAATGATATACGTTTTACGAACAAATGCTATGAAAACCAAAATACAATTTTGGTTTTCATAGCATTTATTACGAAATATCCATCCGGATAGATTGTCTAAAGAATGTTATGAAGGAGAAAGGAGTAGGTAAATGATGCCGTGACGCCTAGAATGGGACGAGGGCAGGAAATTGATGATTATATTACAAAATAATCTCAAAGTTTAGAGTACTGTTATTTTACGAGAGAAAATCGCTTTTTTATTTTTCTCAGACTTGTGCACTCGTCTGGTGCTTTCAGGCCTGTTGGCGTAGTTCAGTGTTCCGAAGCTGTTACCATGTATAGTAAGCTAGCACTTTTAAAGCCGACCAAGACACGCGTTGCGTGTTTCAAATTCTTAGGTTCACCGAAGCCTAAGATTTCGCTGTTCGGCACAAGTTAGTTACATTGTTGCCCGCATACTTATTTTTTTGTGGACTGTACCTAAAGTTATATTATGTAACTAGCTTCCGCCCGCGACTTCGTCCGCGTGGCATAGTTACTTTGGGCTAACGCTAACTTTAACCCGCGTGATGACCCGAAAAATGTATCTTTCTCTCCCCTTTTCTTCCCTCATTCTCCCCCTTTCCTCACTTTAAAAAAACTTGCCTATTTCCGTCACCAGGGCCCCAACTATCTCTGTACCAAAATGCATCAAAATCGGTTGGGTCATTTAGGCGTGAAGCCGTAACAAACACGACACGGTTCGCGTAGTTTCTGGGCGAACGACTGCTGCGCTGTGTGTCGCGGGTTCGATTCCCGCACGGAACAAATATTTGTATGACCTACAGATAGTTGTTCCGGGTCTGGCTGTTTGTGTATGTGAGATTGAATGTTTGTAAACGCACCCACGATACAGGAGAAATTCCTAGTGTGGGGCAACGTCTTTTAAAAAGAAAGAAAGAAAGAACAAACAAACTAACTGTCGCTTTTATAATATTAGTAAGGATTTATGAAAATAACCGAAGGTAACTGAATGCCTATTCATTTACCTAACGAAATAAGCTACGTTAGAGGTCCTAACTGTAGCTACCTTACACTTAAAAAAGTGCCTACTTAAATAATAAAACTGATCCTAAATACACTACAGCTACAACTAAATAAAACTACAGCTAAATAAATTAAAAAATAATAATTTGAATTTATAATTAACCTGAAAATAATTTAAGTACTAAATTATATATATAAATTTTGTTTTTTTTAACCCATATATGCCCAGTGATTCGAAAACGAAACAAGAGATAGTACTTTTATAAAAGCACCGTATATCGGTTATAAATGTATTAAAATGTAAAATAACGCAATCTATAGCAAGGCTACTTAAGTTGGTTCCATTTGCAACAAAGATTTTTGACCAGCGTGGACATTTGCTTCAAATAGTAAACAGTGCAATTTGTGTTGTGTTTTACGTCGCGCAAAAGTCATGTCGTCTGCCAGAAAAAAGTAAGTAACTGTTTGATTGAGTAAATCTTTATACTCATCAAAGGTTTGTAGTAAATTTGGGTAAATTATGAAGTAATTCATGTAATTAGAGTGAGTTAATAATAATTTATAAATACCCATACTGTCTTTATAACTTTCGTGTTTCGAAAACGATACGTCGGGCAAATATACAGGTGGGGCTTGTACTAAATCAGTTTTTCGTTTTAGGTAGAACACAAGGCTAACTACGATTGAAATCATTGATTTCATCAATGATTTAGCTTCGGATGATGAAGTGACATCAGCTGACATATACATCGACCCTCCAGCCGCCTATACATCGGCCGGCTATCGCGATCTATACATAATCCTCCGCTTCTACTTCCGCCGTCAACTCCACCTCCTAAGGCAGCCCGAAAATGGGCGAAGCGAGACTTACCCCAACATCATGATGAGTGGATCGCACTATTGTCCTGATCAGTAATTACTTTGTCCTATGCTTCGGAACCAGTTGATTTTTTTGATTTTTTTTTAGCCACGAAGTTATCATGCACATTGTCCGTCACTCTGTTATTTATGCAGTACAGAAAGGAAATTCAGGGTTTACTTTCAGTGATGAGGACATTTATTACTTCATTGGCATTTTGATATTGACTGGATATTTTCCACTGCCGCGACGCCGGATGTATTGGGAAAGTAACGAAGATACACACAAAATCTTAGTTGCGAAATCCGTGCGGAGAAACCTATTTGAATTTTGATTCTCGAACAATATAGATACGCTGGAGTTTTGACGTAGCATTACCAAAACCTTACTTCAAAAGTATGGCGATGATAAGCAGCATCCGGGACCTAGCAAACGGGTATCTACAAATGTACCTACATCAGTAAGAAAGTATAACTCCGAGCACATGATTGGCACGGCACCTAGTCGGTTGCGATGTGCCTATTGGAAAAGCCTAACAGTCACTTTTTGTCAAAAATGTCAAGTTAATTTACATTCTAAATGTTTCTCTGCATTTCATTCTTAAGTTTTTACTATAACTTCGTGTAAAAATAAAATAAAAAATAAATAAACTCATTATAACATATTTGTTTTAATTACCTATAACACATGTAGGATATTTGCCCGGTGTTTCGTTTTCGAACACCCCTAAAATACCTACTAAACAAAAATATTTTTGACTAAAACTACTCATTACTATTATAGGGTTTTATCAACATAAACATATCTGAAAATAAGCAAAATCGGAATCCTAATGTAGTTCTGGGCATATATGGGTTAATATATCTAATTATGCCTGTTATCTATAAGAACCTATTAATTACCAAATAAAGTAGGTACTAAAACTAAATAACTCTAATAGAATTATACCCAGAAATATGTAGGTAAGTACAACTTGTAACAAAAAAAGAAATTAAAATAAAGCTAAAACGCCTGTCCAATACTGGGTCCACCCTTTATAGCAGAACTTTTTATGTCATAATTTTATTTTGCATAACAACGGATAGCATAAACTTCATTTCGCAGAAAATTGTTTGGCAGACACTCATTTATCATACATTCAAAACTCATAATTTTGTAAGTTAGAATCATCTCTAGACATAAATTTCATATCCATAATATTCAAAAAGCAGAAACATCATTTCGCAGAAAGTTCACAGTCAGAATCGTCTTTTGACATATATTTCATATCGTTATCATTAAACGGCAGAATTGTCATATCGCAGAAAGTTTATAGTTAGAATCATCTTTATTATTATTTGTTGTCATTTATTTTAATTATTTATTTCTTTAAAATAATATCATTTATTTTAACTATTATTTAATTGAATTTGTAATAATGTCATTTAATTCCATAAGTAATTATTATTCTAATGTAAATAGTTCAGTTCCGGGTAAACTACTAAAAACAATCTCATTTTCTATCAATGCAGGTCGTTACTGGCACTCGCCGGCCGCTGCCGCGGCACCGCTCGCTCCGCTCGCTCGGCTCGTGCGTAGGGGGTCACAGTTTTAACCTAACCTAACCTACGATTTTTTTTTCAACAAATTAACCTAATCTTAATAGTTGAGTCCCGGGTAACTAAAAACGATGTCTTTTTTTTTCTATATAATTCCAAAAATATCTTATTTTTGCCTTAATATGTTTTTGTATACAATTGTAACTCACTGTATCGGTTCACACCAAAATATTGGAAACTCAAAATAAATAACAAACATGGTAAATATCCCGTTTTAACCGTTAATAATAATGTTAGTGACCATGTCAGTTTAAAGACTTATTAGGCATATAAGTCTTTAAACTTAAAGTTATTCTTAATTAAATTCTGCCATCTGCATAGTATGAAAAGTGAAATTATACCAAATACTCGTCGCTCTAAATGAACATTATGCTAAACGACATTAGCGAAATTTGAACTCTGCCAATCGTAATTATACTAAATGTAATTCTGCCATCTTAAAACTATGCAATTGTAAATTCGGAGTTTTAAATATTATGCCAAACGATAATTATATCAAATAATTTTTATGCCTTTAAAATGTTCGTTTAAAGAAAAATATGCTAAGTGTGTTTTGCCAAATAAATTTCGGAGCATCAAGATTCTGCCAGATAGAGGGAACCCGTCCAATACTATCTACCTATGTATACCTACTTCACTTAAAAATAAAAACCTATAAATACTTTAATTAATAATACCTGTAACTATAATAAAGAATATAACTATATAACGCTATGGCGCCCATTAGGGGAGGGCTATGTCCAGCAGTGGACTAATATAGCCTAATGAACTACGCTTTTACCAATATAGTATAAAAAAAAAACTGAACATAAATTAGCCGAAACTCGGTTTCTAAAAATCTATGCGTACCTACTACCACTTCAGCTAAAAAGAAATAAAATGTAAACTATGAATAATTTGTAATTTGAACGAATATTTAAACACTACCAAAATAACTAATACCTATTTTATAAAATAACAACAAAAGATATAAATTATTTAAAGACTAAAAGTCGGGCTGAAAGCATTGTCTGTCAATAAGGTCGAACACTCTGAACATCTATTCGCATCAACAGCCAAATATTACACAAAAATAATCCCTAAAGCATGATTCAGTATTCACGCGCGATGGCTTATTAGCGTATTTCATGCATAACTTTGGTGTTTGTATACCGATTTATATGTTTCTTTTTTTATTGAATACGTAATAATGTTAACTGTTTTTAATTAGAGATGAGTGGGAGTGTTATAAACGTAAGAGTAGACAAATATAATCAGAAAGCTCCGAACTGCTAAGTTATCGGGAGTTACACGTGTTATTGTGAGTCAACCATAAAAGATAGACCTATGCTGTCGTAGGATATTTTTTATATAATTTTAAGGAGAACATTTCCGTCATACATGATTTCTGTGTAGCTTTAACAAACTTCTCCCGATTACCCAACATTTTCCTTCACTGCTCTGCTCCTATTAATCGTAGCGTGATGAAAAGTATACTAAAACCTGCCCAGGAGTATGAAGAATAATTGTACCAAGTTTTGTTAAAATCCGTCGAGTAGTTTTTGTTTCTATAACGAACATACAGACATCCAGACAGACAGACAGACAGACAGACAGACAGACAGACAGACAAAAATTTTACTGATTGCATTTTTGGCATCAGTATCGATCACTAATCACCCCCTGATAGTTATTTTGGAAATATATTTCATGTACAGAATTGACCTCTCTACAGATTTATTATAAGTATAGATAGATTTAGTATATTTTAAACAAATCTGTTGGCTCATCTTCTACTTAGGTATTATGTATTTAAATGATTGCAAATAGCAAGACCGGCGTAAATATGCTATGCACATAATATTTCTTAAAAGTAAATCACGATTTTTCTTTTAAATATAAATAACGTTTGTACAATTTATTTAATGGAAAATGCTTAATTAGCATTCCTTGGTGTTAACAACTTTATATAGGTATACTACAGGTCTACCTTGAGATGATTTCTGAAGTAGGTGCGGGGCGCGGGAGGGGTGATAAATGACAGCTCGCGTGACACGTACACCCCCCCCCCCCCCCCGCTACCGCACCACACAGCTACCGCAGACACCCTCCCAGTTAAGCTGTAGCCCCGCGTACAATTTTATTAACTATCTACAGTAAACAGGTAGTTTTCTAAATACATTGGTGACTACACACTATGCATAACTTATTATTATAATATCTTATTGCTTACTCAAGTGCCTTTTATTATTTTTTAAATTATCGATGCTATTGTTTAAATCTGCCATTGAGCTATAAACTATAAAGCTGTATTCACACTGTTTCGGGTCAGGATCTTCAGGCCTCCAGACTAAGTAGGAAATGCTTATTGCTTGTTGGTGAAATTGCTCATGAGAGGGTGAGAGAGAATTAATACAAAGTGTTACTAAAGTGATCCGGAATATAACGGAACTGGACAGCCCAAAAACATGTTATACGTTCTTTCAAAATGTATACAAGTAATAATTTCTTGTGTTTAACAGAATACTCAGCCCGAAAGAGTCAAGAGTCCGGAGCCCGGTCGACCTCGTTTCGTATGAATAGGCTCTTACAAAACATTAATATGACACAGTAAATAACAAAGCCTACCATACTAAGGCAAGTGTTGAATTAATTATAATAGATACAGACACGAGCAAAGAAAAGTATACTAAAAATTGAAAAGCAATTTTCTCTTATTTTTTGTTGAACGTTTTTGTGAACATAGTATTTTGGAAACCATACGAAATAGGTCAAAGTTGAAACCGTTATTTAAAGAGTTGATTGCTTTATTTAGTTTCATTGCTCGTGGCTGTACAACAAATTATAAATATCTTGCCTTTTTCATTTCAATTGATTCTATAACAAATATTGCTACCACAGCACCAACTTCCATTTTTCCGTAACATACTTTCGTTTAGGTACAAACTTCAGAAGAGTTATGTACGCTGCTTGCGTCCAACTACGATGAGCAGAATCAATATTTGGTGATAGTATCGGACTCTTTTAAACTTACGACATAATTGAACTGGAATAATGTAATTTCTTTGCCGTTGGTACAAAAGAATTAGAGCCAGATAATAGTTAAAGAATTATCTTAGAGCCATATAATATAAAAAAAAAACAATATTGTGGTAATTTTGGGCTCTCAGACAGCTACCCTACTATCGCAGTCAACGAGGAAGCGATTGGCAAACAATTATTTTGTCTCTAAAGAAACGTTCTTCCTGTGTCAGTTTAAGAGTTACATACAAGGTGTAAACGGGCCCTTTACTAAGCTACAACCTAGGCAACAGTAACTGGCAACATCTAACCGTAATTCTGTACATAATAAACTAAGTACTTGTAATAATTAAAACATACTGGGAAACTGCTTTCTTTTTCGGTGTAAATTATATGTCATCTAAAAATTACGGTTTACGTTAGGACTAGTGACACACTAAAACATTGTGCTGATGTTTCCATAATTCCATTCAAAATCAAAAATCGAATTCAAAAGTCATTTATTCAAATCAGGTATCAGCCCGATTTGAAAAAAAAAAACATTATTTTTGACTGGGAGAACAAGTGCCTATCGGCTTCCCACTAGAGGCTACTAGACTAGAGCTCTTTTTTGTGAATCGGCGAATTATCAAATACATAATTTTCCCCACTTGGCGTAGCGGGTGGGATTGTCAGACTTTTGAACTGATTAAAACCCACCTATGTTCCTGCTTTTGCCCTTTGTGTTCCGGGGCCGCGGTATCTCGGTTTAATATTTGAATGCTTGAAAGCAGAATGCAGCGCACTAACATAATTATTTTTAACACCCATTGTGAACGATATACGTGCATTGTGACAAATAAAATGATTTGATTTGATCTCTTTCGAACAACCCGCAACCCCGGGCTAGCTAGTATTTAGGTAGAGATATTAAAGAAACAACTCGTTTTTAGAATCTAGCTCTAATCGGAAAACGTAGGGCAGGTGCTTAGTTGGAATATTAAATATATTCCAACTTAGCACCTGCCCTATGTTTGCACTGAATTTAAAATTCATACTTTAACTAAGCCTTTCTGTTCATGTATTCTTACTACAAGTTTAATGACCTCAGGCAAATATCTATTTAGCGAACTTGGTCTGAACTCAGGTGAGCTGAAAATGAACCTTTTTCGCATGAACTTAATGTTCCTACTGGAATGATACAATTGACCACAGTCGCTGGTAGAAATATGCACTTTAATTTTATACTAATAAGGTTTATTTACGGACTGAGTTATGACTCCACCTCTCCACTTCACCTACTTCCTAGTATTCAGGAACTCTTCCAGTTGTTTCCACGCGCGTTCGACTTGACCCCGAGTATGTTTGTAGCTCCACAGTGGACTGAACACCACATTGGCGAGGGCTACGTGCTCCTGATTGGACACTTGGGAATCCACTCGGTTGGCTGCGTCCTCTGCTGATAGGTGGTCGCGTTCTTGTACCCTTTTTATTGCCTGTAGAGGATTCATAGGTTACTATGGAGGGAAAAAAGTTCAAACCTTTTATGTTGCCTTTTCTTTATTGGTCTAGTGGTTATAAGAGCGACTGCTAACCGTAAGGTCTTGGGTTTGATTCCCAGGTCGGAGGAAGTGTTGTTAAGTATTCCTGATTTTCAGTATTTCTTGAGTTTCTCCGTGGCAGCCACAGAGTACGTATTTGTGCCCGATTGATAGCATTAACAACTACCTATCTGTAGGCCATACAAATATTTGTTCCGTGCGGGGATCGAACCCACAACACGCAGCGCAGCAGTCGATCCCTCAGCCACTGCGCCAACCGTATTTTCGAATTTTAAACGAACTGGTGAAATGTGAGTGTAATACTAGGTATACGTCTGTCTAACTCCTCGGGCATTACAAGCGAGATATTATGTTCTATGTATCAGCGTAAAAAAAGCGTCATAACATAACTGGCGACTTCGACACCTGCTCGCTGTTAGAAGGAGATAAAGGATAGTGTGTCTCACCTCATCTCTCGGTACGATGACAGCCCACACCTGGTGGCAGGCCTTGAACCATTTGGCGCGCACCATGACAGCGGCTTCCATTACTACGACTCGGTATCCCTCCTCCCCTAATGCTTGAATCCGACGCTGGGCTTCTTCGATGACTGCAGGCCACACTAGACTGTTCAGCTTTTCTAACTGCTCCTATAAATACTTTTAACTTGTAAACCATAAAAAACAGACGATATAGTCCGGTAAACACGATAAAGAACGGGTAACGCTACAATAATTCAGATATAGCTGAAAATTGGTACGACTGTTACGAACACCATTATAAATGAAATGAAAAGGTCTACCACAATCACACAAATAAAAACAGAACCACTGCCTTGGGTTGTGGGTTGTTCGCAAGAGATACTGCGGCGCTGGAACACAAAGGGCAAAAGAAGGAACATGGATGGGTTTTAGTCAGTAAAAGTCTGTCACTCGCTCCCACTCCGCATAGAAGAAAGAAGAGGGGAAGTTATTTGACAATATCGAATCAGAAAAAAACATGTTCGCAATAACTGTTGGTACCGGCTGTCATTTGTAGATCTTTGACAATCGTTACAGGTCTCAAATCTGATAACCAGCTTTAGCCTAAGCAGTACTAACTGGGTTGTGGAGGTCAGAAAGTCAATCACTACAGGTAAAATACTGGTATCCAGCTGCATCCGGATACTGGTAGCAGATCCCAACGTAAACGTAAAATAGGTTAGGTAGATAATGAAAAGGTGATTAATACTAATGAGATGGTGGTTAATAGTTATAAGTATAGTAAGACGTTTTTGTTGCGGATGGGTAATTTTTCCTAAGGAGTGTCATACTTTTACTGGGTATAATCCAGCGTTGTTCCTTCTTTTGCCTTTTTTCCAGGGCCGCGGATTCACTTTCGAATAAATCGCAATTGGGGGCAGGCCCCTTTGCTTTGCTGTCATCTCTTTGAGACGCGCGTGGAACACGAACGCGCCGTTAACACGGCATGGCAAAAAAATTGGGTTACCGAGGAAATGGTAATCCTTACTTAATAATAGGTCTTTACCTATGAAATTGCCGTTTTGTATGAAAAAATTTAAACGAATTTTTTTATGTATTTTGTATTTGTATTAATCGGAGTAATCACCCATGCAATCAATGCATCTTTGCCAACGCATAGTTTAATGATGCCCTTCTTAAAGAAATCAGCTGGACAGGAGGCAACAAATTCTTCAAAGGCATTTTATACTGCCTCTCGGGTATTGAATTTTTTTCCCGCCAAGAAGTTATCCAAATTCTGGAAAAAGTAGTAGTCTGTAGGCGCAAGGTCTGGTGAGTAGGGCGGATGACGGAGAGTTTCCAACCCCAGTTCTTGCAACTTGGAGACCGTTTGCTGTGTAGTATGAGGTCGCGCGTTGTCATGCAGGAGCAGCGGAGACGAGCGATTGACCAATGCTGGTTGGAGATGTGCCAGCTTCTCCATCATTGTGTTCAGTTCTTCACAGTACACATCTGTAGTAATGCTCACCCCGTTTGGTAAGAAGCTGTGATGAATCACACCGGCGCTAGACCACCAAACAGTGACCATCACTTTTCTAGGGGTAAGTTTTCGTTTAGGGCATTGTTTAGGTGCTGAACCAGGATCCAGCCAACTTGCTGAGCGCTTGCGGTTATCAAACAGAATCCATTTTTCATCGCAGGTAACAATGCGGTTCAAAATTCCTTCATTTGTGTGTCTGTTGAGCAGTGCAAGGCACGTCTCGACGCGTACTTCGCGCTGGCGATCATTGAGTTCGTGGGGCACCCATTTGTCAATCTTTTTTACCTTGCCAATTTGACGCAAATGGACCAATATTGTTTTGACGCTAACGTCGAAAGCTGCTGCTAATTCAGCCGTAGATTGTGTATCATCAGCTTCCACAATCGCCTTTAATTCGTCATTGTCGACCAAAGTCTTCGGACGACCGCGAGGTTCATTTTTCAGGTCGAAATTTCCAGAACGGAAGCGAGCAAACCAATAACAGGTGGTGCGTTGGTTTGTAGTGTTAGCTCCGTAAACGTCGTTGATGTTGCGTGCCGCTTGTGCCCCGTTGCTGCCACGACGGTACTCAAATTCCATAATTACTCGAATTTTTAACGTATCCATGATGACGAAAAAGATTGAAATGCGATGAAAATGTAACAGTAATCAATAAACAAATGACTACTTTTGGAAAAAAAAACCATGTTTTTAAAATAAAATTAATTTGAAATTAGAATTCTTAGCCAAACAAAAAATATTTTGATTTGAAATGGCCAGTACTGCAGAACGGCAATTTCATAGGTAACGACCTAATATTATAAAAGCGAAAGTGAGTTTGTTTGTTACGTCTTCACGCCTAAATGGCCAAACCGATTCTCATGAATTTTGGTACAGAGATCGTTGGGCCTCTGGAGACGGACATAGGCTAAACAAGTGAGAAAAAGGGGAGAGAAAGATTTTTTTTCAATCATCACGCGGGTTACAGTTAGCGTTAGCCCAAAGTAACTATGCCACGCGGACGAAATCGCGGGCGGAAGCTAGTTATTCTAATTAGATCCTGTTTACCTTATCAGAAAATACGATTTTCCCCAGCTTCTTCCGATCCACTTCTCCGGCTTCCGTGATGATGTCTTCACCAAAGTTCTCGGATAGAGTACGGTTGAGCGGTAGACCAGGCTTATATAACTCGTGGGCGATTATATCGCAGTTTACAGTCGCCGCACCCATCTCACTGTAAATGTTAAAATGGAGATCTATACAAGTCACAAGAAACATTGATCACGAATAAAAAAAACAGGTGTCCTATTTATATTTTTTTTGAGTTAAGCTAAAAGACTTGCTAAAAGACTTGAAAAAATAACTAATCCTAAAATCCAAATCCAAAACTATAAAAAGAGTAACTATGAAGTTTTTTGCCCATTCTTCCCAAGAAGAAACTATCTATATGAATGAAGAACTAAAATCAATTTTATTTCTTTGTGCGACTATTCCTAAATTTCCTAAGGCTGATAATAGTTACGTTTTTAATTTTTAATAAACCATAATAAATATTAGCATTAACTAATAAGGTCGATTTCCCTTTGGGCACCTAAAGTGTTTTTTTTTTTAAAGTATTTCTGCCATTTGATTTACCTTAAGTTTTTAGTAATATTACTTTTCCCACTGCCAATACCTCCCGCTAATCCGATGACGTACGGCCAGTCTGGGATGTCGGGATTAGGCTGCAAATTAAAAAATATCCCTGTTTTAATATGTTTCCTGTTACGGGCACTTAGCCGGGATAAAAAACGTATCACGCCTTAGCACGAGCGCGCGGCGTAGACGTGACGTAAATACGTCGACTTGCAAATTAAATAAAAAAAAGCTTCAAACAAGAAAATAATCAGAATAATAAATTATTTATATATTTTTTTTAATAGTTAAAAATGTGTTAAAATTGGAGAAATAAAAATACAGAATATTAATTAATTAATTTATTTATTTATTAAAACTTCATGCACGAGTAACAAAAACATTGTACAAAGGCGGACTTAATGCCTTGGGCATTTTCTACCAGTCAACCTTAGGGTGATGCAGAGACAAAGACATGGTAGGTGCAATGTGACAGGAAATGTTAATTTTATTAATAATAAATACATATATACATACATAGAAAATATACAAAAGTAAAGAGAGGTAAAAACTACTAAATATGATGAAAAACTGACAACTTTTTAATTTTGAGATGAGTCTGCCAACTTCTTACGTAAGTGTTCGCGAGCTTTTACCTTAAATGTGAACGGACTGGTAGCCGTCCTGATATTCAGAGGGAGCGCATTCCACAGGAAAACCGCCTGGACAAAGAAGGAATATTTAAGGAAACCAGAGCGATGAGTAGGACATCGTAGAAGACGATTATTGGAGGACCGAAGATGCTTGCTGTGCGCAGCGCAAAAATATTTAAAATGAGAAGTAAGGTAAGAAGGAGATGTGGGTTTATCGAGCAGAGAAAACAAGGTGGTCAAAGCCCTCAGCGCTCGTCGCTGTCTGATGGGTAACCATTTCAAAAGCGACCGATGTGCAGAAACATGGTCATACTTACGAAGATTGAAAACGAATCGAATGCAGTTATTTAGAAGTCGGTCAAGTTTGTTGAGGAGATCTGCATTCAGGTCATAGTAACACACATCACCATAGTCAATTATGGGGAATATAAGTGATTGAACCAGCATTGCCTTAATGTGACAAGGGAGAATATTTTTTAAACGATAAAGCGACCGCAACGTTCCGGTGACCTTTTTGCTCACAATCGCGACCTGCTTACGCCAGTCTAAACAAGTGTCAACGTACAAACCCAAATCCTTGACGTCGGAGCTAAAGGGGATGACTGTGCCATCAAAACTAACCGGTGGCACCGTTAACCCATTCAGCCTTCGTAGACTATAGGGGCTCCCTATAATGATAGCCTGACACTTAGTTGGGTTAACCGCTACTCCAAACCGATTAGACCAATTTTTCACCACGTTTAAATCCCGGTTTAGCTCCTCAATCGCATCGGATAAGTTGTCAACACCCGCCTGACAGTAAAGCTGTAAGTCATCAGCGTAAAGATGATACGCACACTGAAGCTCAGAAGTTATAAGATCGATAAAAATAGAAGATCGATAAAAATAGAGAACAATATTAATAACCCTCGCTTGCTAGTATCTCTCGTAAAACAATAGCAAAGCTATTTTTTCGGATAGGAAATTATCAAATGACTCTGAAGGGAGTGTCATAGGTAATTGTATTGACTAAAACCCATCCATGTTCCTTCCGCAGCCCCGGAAAATAGCAGCGCAGTGTCAATACTTCCCCGGTTGAGCTTTAACGAATTACTGTTTCACCAAAATGAATGCTTAAATAAAAGTACTCTGGATTGTCGACTTTCAGCGCTGCACTGAGTCAATTCAGCACTGCACTGTTACGGCGTCATAAAAGTAGTAGCTGTAAAGTAATGGAAGAGAATAATAGTGATATTTTAGACCAAAAGTCAGCCAATAACAGCGACCAACCATCGTGCATCGAGATATTATAGTACACACCGGTGCACTCGAATATATCATTCACACATAAACTAAAACACAATCCTACTATACAGTAAAAGCTCTTTATTCGCGGGGTATATGTTCCATAAATATGCCGCAAATACAGAAACCGTGAATACGGAATGGTAATTTACATGGGATTATAGGGGATACGTTCCTAGGTGACAAAATAAAAAAAAAATATATTTAAAAAAATCATAAGTATCAAAAAAATCGCATTTATAATCATATTATAAATGCGATTTTTTTGGAGGATGCGTGGATGGATGTATGGAGGTTTGTTACTCTTTCACGTCAAAACGGTTGAACTGATCTTGACGAAATTTGGCACAGAGGTAGATTATAGTCTAGAATAACACATAGGATACTTTTTTTCGATCATCACGCGGCCGTAGCCGCGTGCGCCAGCTAGTATTCAATATTATCTCACCGTAGGAGGCTTTATCAACGTCCCAAGCATTCGTATCCTCTGATTACTAGAGCTGATCTTGTTCTCCTCCTCTTGTGACCTTTGCGCCTGCTCATCCTGAGCTAGACCAATCACGTGAACATCCATTGGTCGCAGTCCGTTTTCCACTCTCTTCTCATTAATCTTCGTCGCGCCACGAAGCGTTTCCTCGCTCACGATTATCAACTGAAAGCAAAAGCCTGCATGATAACTACCTCTTATAGCAAAATTATTTTAAAATTACTTCACTGTCTGTCGGAAAAAGATGAAGTTATACGTCAAAGTATAGCTCTATCTCTTTCTGGCACTGATGTACTAGTATTTGAAGTGTACCGTCCCTG
The DNA here is from genome assembly GCA_905475445.1 of Ochropleura plecta. Taxonomy (NCBI): domain Eukaryota; kingdom Metazoa; phylum Arthropoda; class Insecta; order Lepidoptera; family Noctuidae; genus Ochropleura; species Ochropleura plecta. Next base: position 7,160,636 of record FR997735.1, read on the forward strand.
TTACAAATATAACAAGAACAGTATAGTGGATATATTATGATTAAGTACTCTTAGTAAGATAAGCATATGGTAATGTCCTTAGACAAAGGTGATAAAAGATAGGATAGTCAGGATGTCTAATGTTTGCGCCACCACTTGACCAATCATTGTTGCATAAAATGTCGTCATATTCTGTCGACCAATGACTGCCTGCCGATATAAAGCTTTTAATAGCTCTCAATTGCTTAATAGCCAATGACCGATGTTATACTCAAGGGATATACGCACGTATACGGTAATAACTACAACGCAATGCCATCAGCTTGAAAATGAATAGATATTCGCCGAATTATTATTCATAGTGTTCACTACGTCTGTACTCGTATTTGCTGAAGATTTCGGCAGAGGCCCTTTCCTATTTTGCCCTAATCATATTTCACCCCTTATCCTTCAAGCTTATTAAGGAGGGCGAGTTTATTACCAGTTAAGGGACAGATATCCAAACTTCAGACTGGTTTGTGCTACTGGGAAATTCGTGATAGGTACATAATTACAATCACATTAAAAAAAAAGTTTTTTAATTTTTTGTGCAGATGGGAAAACATTAAATAACTTGCCCCGCTCTGACGGCGAACCGCGGGGAAGTGACAGACTTTCCTGACTAAAACCCATCCTTGTTCCTTATTTTGCCCTTTATGTTCCGGGGTATCACTTTGGAACAACCCGCAACCCTGATAGGATCACACTCTGTCGACCTGGTAGTTATATCCATGGGAATTTGCCACCTATGAGGCAGACTAAACTAAACTAAACATATTGTAATTTATGGTTTTCTTTTGTTCTATCAGGAAAAAAGGTTGATATTTCGTTCCAAAATTATTTTTTATATCATACCTGATATTTAGGATCATCCTTAGTTGGTCCATAAAGATCTTGCAAGGGAAACACATTATATTCCAGATCCGGGTTGATGTCCTTCAGAAAGTTCAATACTTCTTTCATTCTTACTTCAACCGGTTGTATTAACTCATACAAAGTTTTGGCTGTAAATAAAAAAAATATCATGAAATATTATTTAAAACTAAAGCGTTGTCCTAGTTGGCTTTTGATCATAGGATGACACAATGCGATCTCGTCGCACGATGAGTTCAAACATACAGATTTCTTTAGTGTCCTAATTGATGCTCGCAGGTCATCGCGCCAGCACAGGCAATATTTCATTGGCCATTTAGAACGACGCCTAAGTCAAGGTTGAATATAATATTTTTGTAATTAATGCGAGTATATCCACCAACCCGCGGATCTACATTAGATACTGTCTCACAGAGACCTGTGTTACATCATACAATCACGCCTGTAAACCCCGAAGGGTTAGGCAGAGGTATACGTCTAAACTCCATGACTGCTACTGGGAAATTCCTGACGGAAATGTCCAAAACGAGTTTCGCCGACCCGGGAATCGAACCCACGACCTCATCCTTAGTAGCCGCGCTTGCGACTAATCGATCAAAAACCAGTTACTGCTACCCTACCATGACGTCTTAAAGCAGAACTTATTCCGCTGAGGAAAAGAGACAGAGCTATACAGGGTGTCTAGCACCATCTCTTTCCCTCAGTGGAATAAGTTCTGCTTTAAGACGTCATAGTAGGCCTACTGCAATGTTAAATTCAAACTATTTTAAGTAGCATACACTACTAAGGCTAAACGAAAACGTAGATCATAAAATCAATCAGTGCTTGCTTGCAAAAGGTACTCTATTGGTATATATAGTCCTTCTAAACATTTTCGGATACGACGACCAACCTTAAGAGGTTAGCCATCTGCGCTGAAGATATTATAGTGCAAAAATGTGTTTACACAGGTGCACACTCTGTTCCCTCACTCTCATAGACCGATGGGACGGCAAACCGACACGACCGGAGATTGATCAGGCGCAAGACCAACGGCTTAACGTGCTTTCTGAGTCACGGGGGTATACTCAATAACACCGGGCAGTCCCAACCTGGGAATCGAACCCAGGAGCCCGTACCAAGCAGTCGAGCTTGTGACCGCGAGACCTACGGAGCAGTCTAAAACTCTAGTGGGAACATAAACATGAGCCATTTTTATAAGTATTCGATCGTCTTGCCTAGCGTCTCATAGTATATACTAGAAAGGCTTTTTTTTACGAATGGGAAATCATCATATAACTTCAACCACTATGGGCGGAGCGGGGGGAGTGTCAGACTTTTACTGACTAAAACCCACCCATGATTCTTTTTTTGCCCTTTATGGTGCGGGGCCACGGTATCTCTTTCGAACAACCAGCAACCCCGACAGAGAAAGGCTAAACTATAAATTTATTATACTGAACGAACATCAGTGACTACTCTCAATAAGCTTTATTTAAGAGGATCATAGAAATCCCCTTATGAGGGCGTCATTTGTCCCGCCTAACGCAACATGGCATACACAGTAGAAAGCCATCCAGCCTAAAATTTAGATCTTACACTGAATTAACAGCAGTGACCTCTCAATACTGCGATAGCCTGTTACCACAAGTGATGCATAAGATCGGGATCAAATCAGGATCTTAGGCATACTTGTGCAAGGGATCAAAGGCCCCGTCTAACGCGAAGTAGCATACAGCGAGGCTAAACTAAAATGTAGTTCTTACACTGAATCAAATTAACATCAGTGACTCCCACCGTGACAAGCTTGGTGGCTCGCAACGCAGCTTGTGACAACAGTATCTTGTGGCCATTGTGTAAGCGGTCGAATGTCCCACCCAGCGCGACGTTCTCATACGTCTTTATATTTTCCAATGGCGCATCGTTGGTTGCTTCGTGACAATCTTGAAAAGAAAACCATATCAATTCAATTATTTATTTAATGGCGTTTGTGGAAGGAGACACCACAATTTTGCCAATATCACGTAGGTAGGTACTATGGTAGACAATCAAACGCTGGAGATTCCATCAGCAATTATTATTGTTGAATAGAACACAACAAAGAGATTAAATGATTTAAAATATTTTAACAAACAAATAATGAACCATTTTCTGCACAGACATTTCAGACATTTTGTTCAAAGAGAGAAAAAAAAAAGATGTTAGTTATCAGTTGTTATAATTTACAACTTCATTTTATTAACTTCAACAAACTTACACAGTTTATATACAAAACGAGAGAACACAAGGGAGAGGAGACATTTAACCGATGTGGGACGAGGGATATGAGGGGGAATAATTTCGTGTAAAGAGAAACCATATCATTATTATGCTGTAATCACCATGTTTGACAAATCAATTGACATATGAGTTTAAAGTATGGTTCTGTCTATTTAAAGACTAGACTAGAGTGACCACATTTTGGACGCGGAATCGGCTAGACTAAGGCAGAAAAAGTCATGCAAAAGGGCGTCATTTTTCGTCATGCCTTGTTACGTTTCAGACGACGCGACTCGAATCCAGCGTATATTCACGACAGAGGTGTATCTTATAGTACCACCTACATTTCACCAGTTATGTTTTTTAAAGGACTCTAATTCTTGATGAAGGCACAGGTTTAATCTCTATTATTTATCAACAGTGTAATCCACTTGGTTACAGTTGAAAAATAGATATATCATATCTCCTGTACAATCAACAAAATAGATAAGAATAAATACACCTGAAGTTTTAAGTTGCTAAACAATAGTCACAACAACTTTTATATAAATTCAGTTGTTCATGTACATTCATGCCAATTATTAGGAAATGACACAAGTGTTTTTATCATTATTTTCACAGCATATTCATGTTCAAAAGTTTTTATTATAATCTATGTCTTTTTTTATTTAACAATACAACATAATCTTATCTCACTACATTAAAAGGCGTTGAAAAAGTGTATTGTAATGGTAATATGTGATGATTTGCATTTCTATAATCTACGTAACAATAAATCTTATCATAGCATGAAAAATGAATGATGTCATATTGAATGTTACTTTTTTATGGTTTAGCATATAAAAACAGAATTGCCAAGCACAGCTGATATTTAAAAATTCAATAAATTTTCATTAATTAGGTATTTATGAACTAGTCTGAATAAGTCATTGGAGTATCTTCACACTCCTTTGTAACGACATCGCAAATAATAACTGCCAAAGGGGAAGTCCCCTTTGCCTTTGCCGGTTTTTTCACCCAGCAGCAAAAATTACCAACTTCCATAAAAAATTTCAACCTCTTTGGGGATACATTTTAAATAGACTTTGTTCATGGCTCAATTTAAGCTGTCTTCTATCTATCAGTGAATAAATGAATGAATTATCAATTTTTACTAAGAAATGCTTACCTATACTTTGCATTTTGTATCCGCTCTGTACAGTAGATACAGAATTCTTCAGTACATCAATATCCTTGGCTAACTCGCTGTCATACAGTATCATGTCTATTGGAGTGTTAGTTACTACTTTAATTGTCCCACTGGGTTTCAACATCAGTCTTATGTCTAAGTGACCATATTGTGCAGAAGCCTGCGGAACAAATCATAAATGTTATTGGGTTTGTAACAATGTTTTGAATATTCTCACTTATTTATACTTTAAGTAGAGCTAACAAACACAGGTTGCCATAATACCACAAAATATTCTATACTGCTCAACCATAGGGTCAAATAGGACATTGTTATAAGCTAATTTTTTTTCGATTAAGTTTCACATATCACATTATAGTAAAGATTTTGATGCCTGCAAGCATTTTGCTTGCATGGTAATGTGCTATTTTGGATGTTTTGCTCTTTTGACAAATCACCTATAGACTTGGAATATGGGTTAGTATTTTTTCCGATTTTTTTCCTTTCAATATTTTCAGAATATTTCCTGTAAATTATATGTACTATCTAACATTTCAAGGTTTTGGTAAAAGATAAATCCATGTTGGGGACACAAATATTTCACAAAATAATTACTTTAATTTGGTGTATCAATGTTCTAAATATACCCATACACTAAAAGATATTCCATAAAAAACAGTCAATCTTATTCCTGTAGAATTTGGCAATTACTATTACTTATTGCTTGGGGATATGTTATTTTAAATAAAGAACTCTTACTTTTGCATACACATTCTCAATCTGTTTGCTTAGCACTGGCAGTGCATTATCTGAGTTATCTTTTACTTTGACATACAACACTCTCCTTATAAACTTGGAAGCCCGTTGACATACCACATGAGCTTTAGCGGCATTTGAAATAAAAACAAATCCATTGTTTGCCATTTCATCAGCTGTTGAAAATCAATTTATTAATAAAGTTCAGATAGTATTTTGAATATCGAGCGATTGTTAATGATTATAACTGTAAAATCGCTATTTTTGATGACAAGAAATTATAAAAACTCTGGATAAAAAGCAGTTTGGGAAAGTTTCTATAATTTTGTTTTGAAATGACCCACCTGTTGGACTCATCACAAAAATATACGACACAATAACTGAAAGCAAAAGAACCACAAGAGGCGCGCCGTAACCAATGCTACACATATTTTATGCCGACCAACTAAAGTCCAAAGGTTGATTATCTACCAATTAAATTATACATACTGATTTGTGGAAATGAATTCCTACGTATGATCATTGATAAAACTACAATTAAAAATGATCAAAATAAAATAATTAGTCTACTTTTGCACCAAATTATACCATTAATCGGCAAAACTTATAATTATGATGTTGAATGTTTCAGTATGACTAAAATATGGAGCGTGATATAAATTGTAGATTCTTTTTAAATTACCTAATCAAAATAAAAATGGGTTTGACTTAAAATTAAAACATAAAATAAAATGTTTTCTTTCGGATTTCGCACTGCTACAAAAACAAAACAAGTTAGGTTAGCCAGTTTGACAATGTCACTTTGACAGTCGTAGAGTCGTAGCAGTTTTTTTTGACATATATGGTTTGGCTATGGTTTAGTATTTGTTTCCGATACATTACCACAACCAAGTAAAAGTAGCATTCATCCACGCCACTTGATTTAAAAAAGTTGATAAGTACCAGGCAATATTTTGATTTACCACAATAAGTTACGTAAATAAAACACAACTCCAAGATGTGAATAGTAGTAAAGCATTTGTGTTCGCGGTAGAAGGAAAGATTTAATTAACTGTAACTACCTAAGACCCTTATTCAAGATTTCAAAAATGCAGCTTTTAGACGCAGGTCCTCACCGGACACGGAAGTTTTGGGAGGTTCCTGCACATAATCGAAACGCCCCGTCACCATTGTGACGATCGCCTAGAGGACACGGTAGAGCACACAGTGACGGTCTGCCCAGCTTGGGTGGAGCACCGCCGTGCCCTCGTTGAGGCGATCAGCGGCGGCGATCTCTCGCGTCCGGCCCTAGTTCAGTCCATGGTCCGGAGGGAGAGGGAATGGGAAGCGGTCACCTCCTCCTGCGAAGCAGTAATGCTAGCAAAGGAGGTGGCCGGGCGTTTGAGGGAAAGAACTTGAAACCAACCCAGTCGCCGTGGGAGACGCCCCGGGCGCCGGGCGCCGCGAGACGACTCTCGGCTACCGTAGATGTGGGCACCTCACCGTCCGTCCGTCTATTGAGGACAGGCCGTGTCGTCGGCGCGTTAGTGTTCCACGCGCGCCTCAAAGAGATGTCAGCAAAGCAGAGGGGCCTGCCGTGGTTGCGGGTTGTTCGAAAGAGATACCGCGGCCCCGGAACATAAAGGGCGGTAGAAGGAACAAGGGTACTAAAACCCAGTCTGTACAAGTCTGACACTCCCCCCCGCTCCACCCAGAGTGGGGGAAGTTAATTTTTATTTTTAAAGCTTTGCCCCACACTAGGAATTTATCCTGTATCGCGGGTGCGTTTACAAACATTTAAACTCACATACACAAACAGCCAGACCCGGAACAACTATCTATACGCCATACAAATATTTGTTCCGTGCGGGAATCGAACCCGCGACACGCAGCGCAGAAGTCTATCGCTAAGCCACTGTGCCAACCGTGTAGATTTGATGATTCCATGATCCATCCAAAATATGATCATGTATCTGAGCATCGGTCTCATCTTCTGTTTTACACTTACCACTATTTGTCTCTGCATCACCCAAAGGTTGGCTGGTAGAAAATGCAAAATGAAAATTAAGTTCGCCTCTGTACTTTGTGCTTGAATTGTTAAATAAATAAATATCTAATGTATACAATTCTCATGTCGTAGTGTTTGTTACTAAACTCCGAATGAAATTTTGTGTGCATATCGGGTAGGTCTGAGAAAGGTTAAGGGGGACCTGAGCAGCTTGTAAAACCGCTGGGCACAGCTTGTATTATTCAGATTTCATTTAAATAAAACAAATCATTTTAATCTAACATTATATTTTAAAAGTTACACATCATACACATGCAAACAATGATTAAATCGAACAATTCTCGTAACAATGTAATAAAGTTACTAACTGCACTTTCATAAATCCATAGATTTGTACTGTATTTAAAAATAACGGTAGGCACGAATCTTAAACCCTAGTATTAACATACCTAGATAATGGTAAAACTAAATATTTCATCTAAATCCCGTCTTTGGGGAAAGCTGTACAAAAAAAAAGAATCGACTACTTAAACATTTTATTTGTCACCTAATGTCTTGATAAATTATTTATTAATTTAAATCATCCTATTACTATATTATCTGCTGTCACAGTGTAGTTTAAAATGTTCAAACAAATGCACCGTTCTTGTGAGTTTTTAGAAAATTAACTTCAAAACGACACTCACATAAAGATCAGTTTGCTCCAAAACTTCAATATAATCTGAAATCTACGAAATCACACATTTAAGTTATTTAAGTTGATATTATACATTTTGAAGAGGTGGTTAACATCGACTGTTCTGAGTTTGAAGTAGCGCTTAACTAAAACGTATAGTCTGTTATGTTCAAACTATAAGGCGGCTCAAAGATAAGCTGCGCTCTGAGTGATGGTCTGCGCGGGTATAACGATTCAAACTTTATGACGGCTGGAAATATCTAACGTAAAGCTGCGCAGAAAGCAATTTTAGAAATTAGTGAGACACAAAGGAGGCATCCTCTTGACTGTATAAAGCGCAGACCATCACTCGCAGCTAACTTCCGATCCGCCATAAAGTTTGAACCGAGCTTTAGGTAGACATGTTGAGGTAAAGTTAGATACTAACAAGACACGTAAGTATCATAAGCATAACGTAGATACTAAATCTAAAGAAATAAATGCTCATGAATTCATGATTATCCTAAAATGAAAATTATACATTGACTTATTTACTTAAACCTAACAACTTAAATATTACACATCAAGATAATTGATTTCACTTAAAGCGTTGTACTACATCGTGATTCTATTTTGCAATGATTTTGACTAGCGATTTTATGAATGTGGTGCGTCCGTGGGCATGAGAATTCTTTGGTGCTAACATGTCATGTTCTGGATCTGTAAAAAAAATGAAAAATTAGATTAAGAGCATCCTGCTTGAAACCACAATAATGTCCATCGTCCAATGTCCTCGTTCTTCGCAATAGTTGACTGTAGTAGCTGCTAGCACATACCCGACCAAATTTATTAAGCACCTATTGTGGTAAGGGCACATTACTACTCTAAAAATGACGACCACGACTAAAGACGAAAGTATATTTTTAGGGATCCGTAGATACGGCTCTTAGCTACTGCTTTTTCTTAGATTTTTGAGTTCGAAAGAAAAAAAAACGGAATCCTTATTGGATCACTTTGTTGTCTGTCTGTCTGTCAAGACCCTTTATCTCAGGAACACGTGGAGTCTATTCTAATAGTATCGACTTGAAATTATATATATACTCAACTCTGTGGTCATTTGGAGCAGAAAAAATATCAACCCTCTAAGTCTACTCAGTCAAAAGATATGGCTCTTTATGTCGAAAATTTGTACGGAACACTCGGGGCGCGAGTCTGAATCGCTCTTGATCGGTTTTTATATTATGTAATCGAGGTGTCTGTCTCGGTATAAGCGAACTACTAATCTTTCTCTTTGTCATAATATTGACTCTTGTCGGGTTTTATTTACCTACGTCATACTTGGACTAATCCAAGCAGCAATTTACACTATCCGTTGTACCCCACCCGTCCCTTGCTAGAGCCAGCCTGCGTTGCTCAGCCAGTAAGTTCGAACCAGTTCCTAAATAATATCACTCGGATCCAGCCTGTTCCTTTGCTGTCCTACCCCAGCGAGTCAGCGACGCCCTAAGCCGAGGCACGTACCCCACAGGGGGTAGCATGTAGTCGTTTAATTTGTAAGATTTTGTCCTGGAGGCCACAGGAATCACCCGGTTAAGCAGACTACAAACTCTTAGGTTGAACTGCGAGATGCCATTCAGATAAAAAATACACCAGCCGTTGTACTAGCTGTAATACATTAAACAAAATTCTCACATATAAGATTAGTGCATATCTTTGAGTCGCAGCGCGGAGTCGTCGGTGGAGATGCGCGTGTCTTCCGTGGGCGCAGTGCTGGTGGTGTTCCACTTGCCGGTACGCTGGTCGCTCTCCGTGCTCGCCATGCCGAACATACTGCGGAATCTGGACGGAACAATTGATACTTATTACATTATTGGTGTTGGATTGCTACATCATTGCTCGAGTGAGCTAGTATTTCGATTAAGCTTTCGATTTTCTTTGCAGTTTCAATATTTATGCAATCCATTATAGCCTGTGAACTACCGCAGAGCGGAAGCAGGACCATATTGGCTGATTATGCTGTGGACTCTGAAAAAACCATAGGTGTCATAAAAAAAAACAACTGCCTCGGTCGTTCGAGTGGCCACATTTGCGTGACAATTCAGTATTCCAATTCTCAATTCGAACAAAATGCTATTAGGTTTTTCCATCAGGAATTTTTCAATAGCGGCCTAGAGTCGAATTTGTGACTGGATGATGGCAAATTGGCAATAGGCTCGCTCATGTTACATGGGATTTAAACACTTATAGCAATTGGCTGTACCAATTGTAGGTAAATCTATGCCTTTACTCTTCAAGAGTTATAACATTTGCAGGTGATGTTATTTGTTATTATAACAGACTACTTAAAAGGATGTTACGTAATTTACAAGTACCTACTACCTCTTTTATTTTTCAAAATCTGTTCCTAATGTTATACATTGTGGATGTAGAATATTATTGTTTTTGATTAAGTTATTAAATATTATTAATATTTTATTTTAAAAGCTTAAAACTAAGATTACATTTTGTTAAACAAAACCGTGAGAAATATAACATAAAACGCGTGAAGTTTAGTCATTTGTTTGGTGTGCAAACACGCATACAACTCGTTCGTTCTTATTTTAAAATTAGAATAAGTAGTATCTGTATATTATGAGTCAGTAATAGTTCCACATAAAAAGCTTAAGTAAGATTTAACACGCTGCTGGGTTTAACCCGTATTAGCCTTACCTACCTATTGCTAAAACGCCCACAATAACAATTGCTGTCAATTTGAAATCAGTTTGTTGACCAGTAACTTTCTCTGAGTTTTTTTTTTTATGTTTAGGTACCGTGCCAACATTTGGTAACATTTTTAAATGGAGAACGGAAATTTTAAAATGGACTTTCCATTTTAAAATTTCTTCAATGCTACATTTCGTGGTACTCAAAAGGCGATATAATCTTCGTCAAACATGGAAAGTGTCGGTTGTTGATAAATTTGCCTGTCACGGAGCATAGCTAGTACACAAGCCCATAATATTGTGTGCTCAGTACACAACTCTGAATACACGTACGATATTAGTTCCTGTCAACATTTGCCCACATTGCCTGAATACGGGCATTGTATTTGGAGTAGGATCGACTTGTGTGGTATCCGTTTGCTTACGTGAGCTTAGCTTTATGAATAGACTGACAGGAATTCAATATACCTAAGAAGTTCTCGTTTTCACCTACACTAAGCGACGCTTAATTGAATGCTTAAGTATACAAATAAAAAAGCCATTTATTCTTACTAAATAATCACATAATTTATTTAAAATTTCTATTGGTATCATTCACAATTCATTTATAAAGTTCATTTGGTAAAATTTAACATGATATCACTATTAATTATTTAATTTTTTAGGGTTCCACATCGCAATAGGAAAAAACGGAAGCCTTATTTGATCATTTCGTTGTCCGTCTGTCTGTCTGTCAAGACCCTTTATCTCGGTAACGCGTGGAGGTATCGAGTTGAAATTAAAACCATGTACTCAACTCTGTGGTCCCTTTGTGCTGAGGAACTAACTCTCTAAGTCTACGCAGTCAAAAGATATGGCTTCATGCCGCAAGTTTGTAAGGAGCCCTCGGTACGCTAGTCTCGACTCGTTCTTGGCTGATTTATATTTAAATAATTGGTTCATTTAAAATGAGATTTTATCACAGTTACTGTTTGAAATGCTACAATAAAATACCTCCCCACGTTCTTCAACTGAATGAGGCAAGCATATTATAACTTGGGGGATTATATTGATGATAAAAATGCTTGGCTCAATGCTGGTCCTGCTCCACAAGCATAGGGGTAAACTAATTTTTTTTTTTTTTTTTTAAATAAACGTTGCCCCACACTAGGGATTTCTCCTGTATCGTGGGTGCGTTTACAAACATATAAAGTCACATACACAAACGGCCAGACCCGAAACAACTATCTGCAGGTCATACAAATATTTGTTCCGTGCGGGAATCGAACCCGCGACACGCAGCGCAGAAGTCGATCGCTCAGCCACTGCGCCAACTGTGCCGTCCATTCGTCCATTTCGTCCGTCATTGATTAGTATCCGAAGTTCTATGTAGTGGAAGCTGCAGAAGATTGTAAGACTATCTTTGCAATGTATAGAATCAATTCTCTAGTCTTTATATATATAATTCTTCTGTGAGTGTGTATGTCACTGAACTTCTCTCAAACGACTGGACCGATTTTGATGAAATTTTTTGTGTGTGTTCAAGGGGATCTGGGAATGGTTTAGATTCACAATTTTGTCCGCTGGATAATGTTTTTTTAATTAATTTTTAATTTATTAGTAGTTGTTGATTTTGGAATGTTTTACATTGGATCCGACAGACGGCGCTACCATCGCAGTGTCAAATTAGACAGCTTATTAGCTTATTAAAAAAAGTTTGAAATTTTCAAATTAAAGACGTGTCGATAGGACAACGTCTGTCGGGTCCGCTAGTATAGTATAATTATTAAGCCCATATGTGAGTGCTATGTATTATCATTGACTTGACGAAGCCCTGGTGGTTGATAGTGTCATGCTCATTAAATGTCTCGCTGATGGTGGCGAGTGTGTCGCGTCATTTAGCTCCCTTCAAAATGGTCGAGCTGAATGGGGCTGATCCATACGTCATGTTCGTGAACGGGCGCTGTCAGTTGGGACTGGTCATTTTTTAGCTACCACGGTTCATTTTTAATTAATTTAGATTTTAAATTAAATTTTGTTTTTTTATTTACTCTGGACGCTCTTACTGTGCACGTCTTTCTACATCGTTCTCACATATTTGTATAATCTCAACATGAATGATGAAAATACGATTTTGGAATAAAATTATAATTTACAAGAGTGTCCATGGAGTTTCTTGCCCATTCTTCTCCATAGAGATCAACGCTTTGGAATGGGCAACTACATTACTTTCACAAGTTATTATGCCTTGTGACCGGGACTGTAGATTCATTTTGTTTCTTGACATTGAAAAGTGCCTGTAATGGTCTAATTGAAATAAATGATTTGATTTGATTTGGTTAGCTCCCTCCAGTACTTTCCATCCTCTCGCTTTGGTCACCCAGTCCGGTCCTAGTGTTTGTATGAATAGGTCGGCCCATCTTTCCTTTTGGCCTGCCTACATGTAGTAAATATTAATGCGCTGTTGGAATGTTATAACAGTCGGCGTTGAGCCAAGTGTTGAAACGCCAAGAGTGCGATTTTTAGGGATTAATTTAAGCGCCTACTGTTATGGGGTTTTCATAATTATATTTATTTAAATGTCTTGTATTTTGTGTTATAGGAAAAGTTTTAGAGCGATTTCCCAACAACTCGTATAACATCAACATTGCAAAGACTAACACCCTGTACTTTTTTCTAGGTTATACTTAATTACCACAATTTTTGTTATTAAGTAAATTAATTTTAGTAGAAACAAATTATTATTATTGTATCTGTTACTTTACCACGTTTAGCAAAAAAAGGTTTTAGTTAATTATTTATTTATTCAGGTTTTTATCTTACGCCTCGACGCCATTTTGATACCTGTTACCGCTATTGCCCACTGGCTGCCGACCGGGTTTTGGTCGAGCCATCGAGCAATGGGAAAAATGAATTGGCTTCAACGTTACTGTTTTGCCTATAAATAATACTGGTATTTATGTCACTGGCACAAGAAAATAGTTAAGGTTTTATTTAATAGTTAAGATAGGACCTTTTGGAATTGTGTTGCAAGTCTATTGTCTCTTGCTTCTTTAGTGGTAGCTGTATACTTTCGCACTACGGGGCAGACCGAGCACGACAATGTATCAAATACTCTCGACGGCCCTCGCTCCCTCGCCGTCTGATGTATGTTCATTGCCAGGCATCTCAGAGACGGACAGAGCTCTCGGTCGAGAGTGTACAGCCACACACAGGTTACAATCTGACCCGTTCCCTATGGTACCCATGTACCAACATTGCGATATTCACCCGCAAATTGCCATTTAATCACCTGGTACTTCCTTTGGTTTGGTACTTCAAGTTTTATCCAAAAGGTCGTATCTTAACAGCAACTAAAGATACGGCCAATCCGGTAAGGATAGGTTTCGTTCCGACTTATGGACACCGGATACTGACAGCCACTTCAAAACGCAACTTGTCCTCACCGTTTGACCGAATCTTCAATGAGACTAAAGCTCTTTCCGTCTAACCACGTACCTCTTCTGCACCAAGTTGCGGACTTTCTTCTTCCACACAAAGATGAGGAACACGAACACGCCCAGGCCAATGTTTGAGATGTCGGTGATGATCCAGTACCAGTTGGAGCCTCCCACGGCAAAGCTCAGCAGTTCTACAGTCCAATTCACGCCCATAACCATGAAAAGCTTGAGGTAGAGCCCGTACCTGGAAAAGAGAATACTTTACGTTTGAGAACTGTCCTAATATGAAAGAATGGACGAGTATTCGCTCGTGTGGAATTCGGTAATCATCCTATGAGATCGAATTACTATGAACCTGATAATCCGGTATAATTCCTAGGTGGTAATCCAAGTGATAAACTATTTGCTTTTTTTCGCATGGGAAATCTTCAAATAACTTCTCCCGCTCTGGGCCGATCGAGAGGGAGTGTCAGGCTTTTACTGACTAAAAACCCATCCATCATCATCATATTCTTTCTTTTTCCCTTTGTGTTCCGGGCCCGCAGTAAATTTTTCGAATAACCCGCACCCCCGGATAATTATCTATGTGCCACTTAATTTAAAATCGTTTCAGTAGTTGTTGCATGAAAGAGTAGCAAACACCCACTTCCCACTAACTTTCGCCTAGTAGATACTAGTAACATAAGTTTCTTTAAAAAAGTAGTCACCTAAACTTTTCCTTTTCTCGTGAAGCTCGATGCAATACCTGGTTAAACTTCAAAGTGATATGAATATGAGCAAACAGAATGGAAAGGAGTTTATTACAAACTTTGATACCGAAAGGAACCATAAAACAGTTATAACAAAGAGTTTTAGTAGTGATAAAAGTCCCAAGTGTTTACACAGTTGTATTAATACTTGAAGGAGCATCTCCCCGCCTTCCGAGTGCAAACTCTATTATTATGTTTTCAAAGCACAGTTTGCAATTGCTGAAAAAACCCACGTACCCGTCACAAATAATTTGTGTTTTGTTTTGTTGTAAACCTTTCGACGGAAATAGAAGCCATTTAAAAAGGATTCTTATTTCTTGAACTTAATAAAAGCCAAAAAAAACATAACAACTCGCCGGTAATTTCCAAAGGGTTAGGCAGAGATAAACCTAATTATACACCCATATTTCGCCATTTATGTTTAACTCCCTTTCAATAGTTACTAAGAAACGTAAAACGTAGATAAAGTTAAAATAGTTCAACAATATTGAAATCACTTCGAACTCTGCACATTTCGGTATTATTTATTAACGTGTGTGTTATACGAGTTCGCAATGAGTTCCTTTATGAAATACGGAGTGTTTCGAGACGGTAACCAGCCGCTGTTTCTTACAAATAAACAATGATTCCATCTTCAAAATAAGGACGTGTGGTGTTTTTGAACAGGAATTACAAAATACAGAAGATTCCTCGCCATTTCATAATTAAATTTTTACTTATAAAAAGTTCCTCATCTGAACCTATCTATATGCGTAACAGTCTTTTTTTTGTTACGGATGGGTAATCATCAAATAACTTCCCCCGCTCTGGGCGAAACGGGGGGAAAGTCAGACTTGTACTGACTAAAACCCACCCATGTTCCTTCTATTGCCCTTTATATTCCGGGGCCGCGGTATCTTTTTCGAACAACCCGCAAGCCCGACAGGCGGTGGCCGTGGCTGGCCCCTCTGCTTTGCTGACATCTCTTTGAGGCGCACGTGGAACACTAACACGCCGTCGACAGGCTTATCGTCACTGAACGGACGAACAGTAAGCTACCCATTGATCATCGTAACAGTCTCGAGGTATCAAACGAACGCTCATCAGGCTAAATCGTATCTTTAAATGTAAAAGCGAAAAGAAACAAGACAAAAGTCTGCCAGTAGGTACCTAAATGAGAATTGGGTATGATTTAAGCTGTCACCAATTTAATTCATTTTGTGTTTCTTAAATAATAGGGTTTGCCCTCAAAATAGTAGATTTGTCACCAAAATGTAGTCACCAAACAATATAAAATCAATTCCACAATAAATTACCGAAAATCATGGAGATATAGGGTAGGGTAGGGTAAACAATTATTTGGTACTAGAGTACCAAATAATTGTTTTTGTATATATTATAATAGGTTTGTCCTAATAAGCATTTAAGCAAACTAATTGAAAGAGATCACCAATAAACTATATATATCTCTTTTTTCTATCAATGCAAGTCGATTCTGGCACTCGCCGGCCGCTGCCGCGGCACCGCTCGCTTCGCTCGCTCGGCTCGTGCGTAGGAGGTGACAGTTTTAACCTAACCTAACCTAGCCATTCCTGCCATCTGCGCCAAGCGATCGATTTATTTGGTGACAGATCTACCATTCTGAGCACCAAACTATTATTTAAGTAATAAAACTATTATTATAAGAACGAAGTTTATATTCATGTAATGCACTACAACTTTATTGGTAATCCATCTCATATTTTACACATTATATTAACAATAATTTGGTAATTCATACCTGGGAACACTCTTTGTTTATCTGAGAACGAAAATATTTCGTGGCGATAGATCTATTTATTAGGTGATGATTACAACTTGATGACAAATATAAATTTTGGTGACAAAAAATATAGTTCCCATGAGAATTTAAGACTGTTTCAAAAACTGCCAGTGTTAACCAAAAGCTTTTGTATTTATTTTTTAAACTTTTTTTTTCTCGACTTTGATCATGCCCATTCCTTCAAGAAATAGACCATACAAAAAAATATTGGTAGTTTGTGAACGTGTTTTTTGGACAGTCCCACCTCACATTTCCCAACCAATAAACTCCTAAAATACTCAATGAACAATGGCGACCACCAGAAAAACGGTGAGTCATTGAAATTCGACGAGTCCGCAGAATGATCCAAACAATTAACTCGTTCTAGTGCATTAGCCATCGCTTAGCGTTTCTATGCGACATTGAAACCCAGCCTTTTCTTGGCGAACGCTATTGATCGATAGGCTACGTAATGAACGTCCTCAATTATTTATTGCCTGCTAACGGTATACCACCCGTTAGCAGTTTGAAAAGAATGAAAAGGAAATGTTCGGGTTCCATTTTCCTGCCAGGGTTGCGGGTTGTTCGAATGAGATACCGCGGCCCCGGAACATTAGGGAAAAGGAAGGGACATGTGTGGGTTTTAGTCAGTAAAAGTCTGAAACTCCGCTCCGCTCAGGAGGAAGTTATTTGATGATTACCCATCCGCAAAAAATGAATAAAAAATGGGTTCCTTCTACTTTTGTGTACATTAAGCTTTTCTTTTAAACCCTGTTTGGCATTTACGTTTTCATTAGGTAGGAACGGAAACTTACACACTTTTTAATATTTAAAGCTTCGTTTGGCCTTTATCTAATAGTTTATTCAAGTTTGACAAAACACAAGAGTTTTTTATTACACAACTAGCTTTATTAACGATTTTTGACAGCGGATTTTCAGTGTTCCAAAAGTCTGACAACCAATCTTACCAAGGGGTTAACCTTATTAGCTAGTACTGGGTTGTGGAGGTCAGGCAGTCACTCCATGTAAAATACTGGTATTCAGCTGTGTACGGTTAGACTTGAAGCCGACCCCAATATAATTGGGAATGGTTCTGTATATTATGAAGAACGAACTCTGTTATGTTTTAATCTTATCTAGTTTTGTCCGACAGTTCGTCGATTGGGGAGAAGTTTAATTTAAGGGAGATACTAAGGTAAAGGGCAATAAAAGGAACTTGGGTGGGTTTTAGTCAGTAAAAGTTTGACACGCCCCCCCGCTCCGCACAGAGCGGCGGAAGTTTTTTGATGATTTCCCACCCAAAAAAAAAGGGAGATACTTAGGTAGACCGCAAAGATTCTAATATCTTTAGGATTTTTTTGGCAGGCTTGTGCATCAGTTTGTTGATGTGTCAATCATTCTGGTAGCTTTATGATCTGATCAGGATTGGTATTGAATGTTTGATCTAGGACCATAAAAAGTTGCATTAATTTATTGTGTCTCTCGTCCTAAGAATCTAAAAATACGCCTCTATATTGGACGTTTAATCTTTCGTTAAAGCTTTAAGATAAAACTTTTGTATGATAAAAGTTAGAAAGCAATCCTATCTGATATATTGTCGGGACCAACGCCCAGAGCTCCGTTCTCGAAATTACCGGAGTTTTACCTCTTCTTTATTTCATGGCTATTGCTGGCTGTATTTATGAATACAAAACTAGCTTTTGAGCACGGCTTTGTCCGTGTGGAGTTTGTGAATTGTTGTCCCATGGGAACGTACTATTGATACACAAAATATTGTATCTTTTAAGTGAGGTTATCTATGGTCTTAATTCCTTCTAAGTCTGTTCAGGTTTAAAAACATAAAAATGTAACAGCATCAGACGTTAGACGGTAAGTAAATGGAATCTGTCCTTCAGATTTTTATTTTCAAATCGAGTTACCGTCGTAGTTAATAGTAATCTCCAGAGGATTAGGCAGAGGTGTCCATCCTTACTAATATTATAAAAGCGAAAGTAAGTTTGTTTGTTTGTTACCTTTTACACTTTAATGGCTAAACCGATTTTGATAAATTTTGGTACAGAGATAAGTAGTTGGGAACCAGGATACGGACATAGGCTAATTTTTATTAAAAAAAGTGGGATATGAGGGAGAACGAGGGAAGAAAAGAGAAAACTTAGCGTTGCTATTACAAATCAATAAGGCGCAAGGGGAACTGTGTTACCCCGAATTTAACGCGAGCGAAGCCGCGGGCAAAAGCTAGTACCTTATAAAACACCCATTTTTCGCCAGTTAATATAATTACAAGAGTACATAACGAGTCAGCCTCGCGCACCGAGGGTTCCGTACAAACTTGCGTAGCCATATTTTTAACTGCGTAGACTTAGAAGGTTAATTTCACAGGACAAAGTGACCAGGGAGTTGAGTATATGGTTTTAATTTCAACTCGATCCCTCCACGCGATTCCTAGATAAAGGGTCTTGACATACAGAAATATAGACAGACGGACAACAAAGTGATCCAATAAGGGTTCCGTTTTTCCCTTTTGAGGTACAGAACCCTAAAAACCAGGTACCGTTGTTTTTTTCGGTTGGGAAATCATCAAATAACTTCCCCCGCTCTGGGCGGAGCAGGAGTGTCAGACTTTTACTGACTAAAACCCACCCATGTTCCTTCTATTAGAGAGTTTATATTATGTATGTTTAATGTTTGATATAATATAGGATGTTTTGATTTGTTTACATCTACTTGTTAACAGAAGCAATATCATTAGTGCAAGTCACACATTAGTACAATACCTACATAAAATATATTTACAAAGGTATTTACATATTTATATTATGAAGACACGATAAGTATCTACGTGTAAATATTAGTAATACTTTAACACCTACTGTTTGTAGAAAATAAAACAAACACTATTTCAAACAGACAGCTAAAGTACTAATAAAAGCAGCAAACAAAACATTATCTCATTTGCATTAAATTTAGAAGTTAAAATGACATTTGCAACATATGCAGATTAAACTGTGCTCTCACAGTTTCCAGGCAATCAAACTTGTGTTAGATCCGCTTTGTTGCATGTAGAGATAACCTGCATTCTCTCTAAACTAATTGCTCATGGACGTTAGCTGTAAAACAGGGTTCACATGTAGTGATATAAAGCGGTCCCTAGACGGTAATGCAGCATGACATGCGTTACGTGCTGCGGTCATACGGTGAGAAGGTCTTCTTTGTTGCCATGGATCAAACGAATCTGCCTTTGACAAATAATACTATTTGTCAAAGGCAGATTCATTTTTTCCTGTGATGACAGCTGATATGCTGCGTAAAAAGAAGAGAACAAGACGATGGTCAAAAGAATGGTACCTACTTGTTAAGGCACCGATTTACGCATACTTGTACTTGCTGATACCGAACCTGATGATTTTACAAACGTCTTAAGAATGGATGCAACTACGTACGAGCATTTGTTATATTTAATAAGACCTAGAATTGAGAAACAGGATACTGTAATGCGACAGGCAATACCTGCAAACCAAAGACTTAAGATATCTAGTTTCTGGTATGGATTTAGAGGATTTAAAATTTACTTGTGCAATAGCTCTGAGCACAACTCTGGGCAGTCTTTAAACATGGATTTTAGTAATAAAACAAATTCCTTTGAATTTGCGCTCGCGTTGTTTTCGTCAATATCGTCAGGAACCTCGTGCGGTACCTCGTTGACCGTGTCCATCTTGGTTGCCGTTTCCTATCGAAATGAGTTGTTGCATGGCATGCCGATCGCAACACGATCATGCGCGCAACGCGCATGTCATGCATGTACTGCAGGACGAAAAATAAAACGAATTGTCAATCAATGTACAACACGTAGTTTGCATGTCATTCGCATCAAACGATCATGCATGCATGACAGCACGTAACGCATGTCATGCTGCATTACCGTCTAGGGACCGCTTTAGAATTTTATTTAAAAATGTCTGACTTTTGAAAAAGGAACTTTAACTTTTTTTATCAACGTTCTGTTAATATGTAAAGAGGTTAGGTTCATCATCAACATTGAACGCGTGTAAACAGTTTTGTGTCTATGCTATTAGGTAACCACTGTTGTTCCGTGAGGATACGATCCTGTCTGTAGAATCAAGTCGTGTACTTATTATGTCATAAATATGTATTGTGACCAGAACCAAAGGTCAAAATTTCAGATGCAAGGTTAGACCAATGCTTTCCAACTATCCATCCAACTACTGTTTACTTACAAAGCCAATTTAAAAACCGACCAAGTTCGAGTCGTACTCGCACACAGAGGGTTCAGTAGCACCAAATAATATAATAATATATTTTATTAACACTCATTCATATCGAAATTAACACTCAGAAGCCAAACTTAATTTGTTTTTCATAGTACCATGTTAATGAAAGACAAAGTTACTACGAAAAAGTCTCATATCTCAAAAACTAAAAATCAAATCTTATTCAAACCAATATCTTTTGGTGTAGTTTTCAAGAAATAGGAGATATTTCTAAAAAAATCCTACTAATTTATCAATTAGTTAACATAAACTTAGGTTTTTCTGTGCACTGTGCTCGGTGGAATATTCTCAGTGCTTCAATAATTAAGGTGACTTACTGCTTGACACTTTAAAACTAAGTTACCAACTAAAAACAAAAAAGCACTCTTTGGACTTGACATCATAAATAGTTCAGTAAGTAAAGCGAACAAACGTGCGAGCGAAAACTCCCTCATAATAAAGTACACTATCACTTTTCACCTCTATACCTTAAGCAATAAGGTTGAAAAGTCGTCAACCACGAACTTCGCCAGCAGTACACTAACTAATTACCTCTGTTTGTCTTTCTTAAGCTTGTCACTGCGCGAAGACTCGGCGCCTTTCAAGATGGCCGTCTCTTGTCGGATGGAGCGGATGCGGTGTGCGGTCACGGAGAAGAAGATCACGTTGCATATGACGAGCACCAGGACCGGGGTGAAGAAGTAGACTAGGTCAGCCAGCCAGTCTATGGAGATAAAGGGTTTTGGTTAAGTAGGAATACATTGAGTGGTTTAACTGGAATATTTAGTTGGCAGGGGGGAGAGGGGTTGGTAAAATTGATACAGATTACGCTGCTGCTGAACATAAGGTCAAAGTTTATGTCGTTTTTAACCGACTTCAAAAAAAAGGAGGTTCTCAATTCAAGGGTTTTTTATTGTTTTTTTATGTCTGCTCACCGATTACTCAAAGACGTCTGAACCGATTTGCAAAATTCTTTTTTGTTTATTAGGGTACTTCCCGAGTGGTCCCATATCAATTTTATTCATATTGCTTAAGTAGTTTATGAGTTATCGCATTAATAAATATTGCATGATGATCTGCTAATCTTTTTAGTAACAATGGAAAACTCAATAAAAAATATGTGATGTATTAAAATAACTTTACTTCCGGAAGTCGGTGGTAAAAAATCAAAGAAACCAACAAAAGTCACACGTAGTTACTAAAAGATTAGCAGATCATCATGAAATATGTATTATAGACGATAACTCATATAAACAACCTCAGTAGCAGCCACGGAAGCTGTATAAGTATCTGGTTGGTTAATATCATGGAACTTAAACATGCTCGGGCTAAACGTGGGTGCATGTACTATTAGATACACCTTTGCCTAACCCTTCAGGAATTACAGGCGTGATATTATTTGTATATAGCTTGGAAGTCAATACTGCGGTTTACTAATAATTCGAAAATACCATCAGGTCAACCCCTTCGCCGTAAATAAAAAACGATGTCTAAATGAAACGGCGCAATATAAGTATTAGTTCTTTTGTATTTGAAAACCTTTCTCACAGTTTGGGAACTGTTAATTCTCTCCGTTCAATAAATTGATTGATGATCACACTGCAGATTTTTCGGTAAAGACACACTTTTATAAAAGTAGAACGAAGGTCGTGTTCTCGAATATCGCTTTATCTTTCAAACTTTCTAAAAATAACTTTCCGGAGTTATTGGAACTCTAAGATCAGTCTCCTCCTGTCCGCGTTTAGATAAATGATTTAATAAATAAAATTGAATTCCATATCATTATCATAAGCTTTAGTTTTTTAGATTTAGCCTTTTAACTTAGGCTTAAACTCAAGATCGACCCAAACGGAAGTTGTTTCTTAAAAACCCATATCACACAACAAAAAGTATGTTTAATTTAACCCGAAAATAAGACTTCTATAGTTTCAATCATAATTTATTTTCAACAGTCAATAAGCCATATAATAGAAATAAACAGCACTAAATGTGATGCAAAATATTTACGTTTTCAAGAATTACTGAATATAGATCCTGGATTTCTGCAAAATAACGCTACTTTTAAGTTAAAAGTACGGATTGTTAAGTTGTGGAATCAGGCGTTACATTAAATGGCATTTCTTTTCTAAATATTATATCAACCTTAAGAAAAGAACAAAATATCAATTCAAATATATTCTTGATTTTGCTGTGGCAACCCTACGCCTCAGTGCAAGACAACCAACAGAAGCCACGCTCATACATAAAGCATAAGTATTGTGTTAGGGTTGAACGCAGCCTTATTGTCCCACTCGTTTTATGAGAATGAGACCGCTTTACGGTCCTATAACTCCATTTTACCGACGTGTCTTTATGTTGAAACCGTCACATTTTTTTAATAGAATGTGAATAATAATAAATAATCTTTCCACGAAGGTAAATATTATTTACAGTCCGCTCTAAAACAAAGCGGTTTATTATTCCTCGAATATTACTTGGACTACTTTATTTTTGCTCTATTTCTAGTCTACTATGTTACTTTGTTCTCCATTTCAAAAGAGTACAATATTTCGTCTAGGAAAATATTATTTTACTGTGAAACTCCCAAACAAAACAAGTCCCAAATTATGATGACAGAAGCTTGTTTTCTCAGCTCTTTGCACGTTTTGTAGGTACATTTATGTTTTGAGGGTGTAGATAGAACTTTCTTACTTAAAAGGCACACTATCGTCGTCTACATACTGAGGCAAGATAGTATAAGGTATCTAAAATTCGGCAAACTGTGATTTAGTTACGATGTTAACGTAGTAGGCACAAAAATTACATCACAGTAAATCTTCTAAGATCTTAGATGTTAGTAAAAAGTCCACTTACCAACAAACCAGCATCTCTTGGTCCCGAACCCAGGCTTGATGATATGATTCGGCAGGTCACTGAACTGCATGGCAGCTGTAATTCCCGTCAGGATGAGAGGAACGCCCCATGCGTACAACCCATAGAGAAGGAACCGCCTCTTGTCTCTGCGCTTGTTGGTACTGCCGCCGCGGTAGCCACTGTTATTTTTAACAAAGGATTTATAAGATCTGCAATTGAAAGGAGGCCGAAGTTTTATACCCTAGCAGAATACCGTTTATACCGATTCGTTTTATTGACGAATTGTTATTTTTTCACGAATCATTTCGTTTTTTGACGGCGGCAATGGTTCTTAAATGCCCGTCTCACGTCACACGCATCACGAATCGTGATAATTTACGGACACTAAATTTTACACCTTTTTTTTTTGACAAATCGTCATCCTGGAACCCGTGTGAATGTGCCCTAATCTCGTATTTTGAAAACATTTGATGGATCTACAAGTTGCAAAATGTCTAATATATTTTATAATTGTATTGTGTGCAAATAATTTTTAGATAAGCCAACATGGACTTGTAACAAGATAAATCATACTAAATACAGTAAGTCGTCACACTAATTCTAAGTAAACCGTATTCGGCTCGAATAGCTATTAATCAATAAACAAACTTTTCACATCAATAATAATTCCGAACTTCAAAATGTCCAGAAGTTCATGATAAGGTCGTTAAACAACTACAATTACCAACCCATAGTTTAATGATGATATATATATGACTGATGATGATATCACCTTACACAGACCAATAACTTTTAAAAAATGTAAGGCCCACTTATATGAAGGAAAAATGAGAAAGACAACGGTTCCTCCATTCGTCGTCGAGTAAGACCGTGGCAAAGGTGGTGTGATAATCAGGTCCAGTTGAAAACCAGCGTCCGGCATTCGCTGCTCGGCAGTTTGCTGAAATAGGCCTATTTGGCGCAGCCGTGAGACACACAATATTAGGTTTACTTTTTAATTTTTCTTTGCTTTTTTTTTCTTTTTAACGTTAAGATTTAAGTTTTTTTATGTTGTGTGTACTTGTGGTAAGTGTTTATATATATAAACCTGTTTTGTTTCTTTCTTTCTATCTGATCTCGCATCACACAAGATAGAAAGGTTTGAAGAGCTTCACAAAATAATAGCAAACAAATTCACTGTTTGTTTCAACTTGCAGTTATTTCTAGGCACTACTGTAAGGAATTTTATTCGCAAGACAAAGGCGGCGACTATTGAACTCCTGTGACTTTTAATTTCTAATTATAAACTGTTGTGCCACTTCCAATATATTTAAAACCATATTTGGCTCGACCTATTAACGCCACTCTCTTCATAACGTGTCCCGGATATAAGCAGGCGTGGACACGGGGGTGGGGGGCAATGCACTCATGACTATTCCTGCCGAGGTTGCGGGTTATTCGAAAGATACCACGGCGCCGGAACAAAAGGGCAAAACAAGGAAATCAGTAAAAGTCTAACACTCCCCCTCGCTCCGTACGTAACGTATTTCATGAATTCACATCGGAAAAGGTGACTTTTTATGGTAGGTATACGCAGATAACATAGAAAAAAAATCTCTCTCCTCCCCCCCCCCAAACGAACGCATGTATCCTTGCGGGTGATATAAATGATAGTTTTGACTTGAATTTTAATAGCTCCCGAGGCCTATGAAAATACCTTGAAGCGATATTTTTATGATCACGTAGAGGCGGATGTTACGTATGAAAAATGGCGTTATAAAATCGAGTATAAATAATTTTATAAATAAAAACTTTACTTTTATTCCACAACAAAATAATGTAATTATGACATTTTTACTGCTTGCTACGCCGTAGCATACTGGCTACGACGCGTAACTCATAAGTTAAAGGTAGCGATAACTTTCTCGTAGCGCGTAGCTGTTTCGTAGCACCTTCATTTTTATTTTATCATGCGGTAAAACCTAGAGCTTAGTTATTTATGCCCTTTTTCCTAATGCAGATTATAACTTACGTTCTCTATTAAACAATAGTATCGTTTTCCTACTATATTCCTTATTATTTCCGGTGCATTGACGTATTTTCTAGATGAGTCAGGTAAAAATGTACAGGAAAAGTATAATTATATTATTTACAGTCATTGTATGTACAAATGTTACCACCTTACCTGTGCGACTGTTGAGCTAAAGTCCCAACTCTTCAATAGGAAGCATTAGAAACATAATTAAAAGATGAATACTAATGTAACGTTTTATATACAAGTATGACTGGACCAGATATAAATATTTTTGGCAGTGAATATTTTAATGGGATTTATCATGTTGTAACATCAAATATTATCGCTACACATTTTACTTTATCGTGTCATTATGTCATATGAATTGCACTTAAAGTTTATGGCAATAAAACGGCCTTCAACGATAAAACAAGATAATCCGTAATGTTACATTAATGTAATAAAACACTTTGGATATAACACACTCTACTCAAAAAACTTCAAAAGATAAAACTGAGTTTACGAGCATAGTTTTCAGAAGACTCGACCTTAAAGTCGTTAATATACATGCATTAAATAATAAAGTTGCAAAGCTGGCAAGTGTTGCGAAGCTATAACTATCTGGGCATTGATAATAACAACAGAATAAACACACTGAAAAACTGTGTCTGCTTTTCAATCCAGATTATGGTAATCGAATGTCCCCACGGGTCATCCAAAATGGCGGACTAACGATGACATACTGCTGTAATAAACTCAAAAATAACCAATAACCGTAAATAACCAACCTTACAAGTAGGTTACTGTAGAATAATTGCTTCAAACTAACTACGTCAACACTTTAAAAGTTAACAAACATTCAAATTACTACAGAACGATAAAAATAACCATGACTAGTTTTCTATATCTAACTACTACTTACTGAATATTTATATTTCTACATATACAAGAAACTACATCGCTAAAACGTGTGCTTTAACAATTAACACTATTTATAAAGTCATAGAAATACTACGGCTCGTGACCAAACTATTAGAAAACTACCTACTAAGCTTAAGAATGTTTGGAAGCAAAATAATGCGAATCTTAATTAGGTATGACAATGATGTTGTAACAACAATCGAAACTTTCGTTATAGTTTTTAGGGATGGATCCAATTTTTATTTTTACCAATATACCCCACGTCAACTGCAAGCTCCGAAGCTTGCAACTGGAAAATTGGGGCAAGAAAAGTCTTAATAAAATGAAATAGAGTTCGAAATCAATCGATATCTCCTCGCTTTCTAATTGGTTACCCAGTTACTACAGCACGTAACTATTTCAGGTTTTTTTCAGTCTAGGTATTTGGCCATGGGTTTGCAGAAACTAAATTCTTGACTACAAATTTAAAATAACGTGCAACAAAGTATGCAAAGACCCAATTATATATTGCCTTGAACTCGCTTCAAAGTGAGAGAGCTTTTATCAACACATTTTTTACATTCGACAGCTGGATGAAAACCTGGATCGAATGATTTTATTTTCTTTAGCAGCAATGAAAAGCGCAATAGAAAAGTAGTAATCTAATTTAATTCACGTTTGCCGGTTCGTGAATTATGTCTTACATTGATAATGAAATAATTAAGCATAATCTTACCATTCTATTTCAAATAATAGTCTAACTAAGAACGCAAAAACTTTTCTAACAAAATAAACGATGCATTCTGAACGACGTCTACAAAATGATTACTCACTCATTGCTGTTTAAAGTTCCTTTATAACTAAGTTGACTGACCTCTACTCGCTGATTGAATGATAGTATTCTTATGAAACCACCTCGTCTGAAATTACGGAAACACAGTACTAAGAGAAGCAAGCACACGTACAAAATGATACAGCATTTCAGATATTCTTTACAAAGATATCCGAAATTCTGGAGGATGGGTTCCGTAGTAAAGTTATTTGATATTTCGACGAGTCCTATTAAACACCGATCAGCTTTTTACCAAAGTTACTTGATAATGCATGCTTATTTAACACGACAGCTGCCATAAATATCAAGTGGCACTTTTTACTCGTTGAACATATCTGATATATCTCTATAATAGACAGTTGCTATCTCGGTCATTTGAAATGCCCAACGGTTTCTCTGCTCTGCTCCTTAGAGTCGTATCGTGATTTTAGAAGTCTAATACTACCTTCTCACTATTGTCTTTCTAACGTAACCGGGCTGGGGCACATCGGTTGGCATATATTCCCAGCGTATTATAGACATTTGTAGGTATATTTATATTTTTTTATTTAAGACCTACTTATTTTGTCGACCGGCTAAACATCAAGGAATGTTGACAGATTGTATCTATAACAAATAATGTTAAAATAAGTGTTATTGACATGTCGAGTCTGCTTAATAACAACATTGAACTAGCGAGTGTTAACACCGAACGTTAATGACCACAAAATTATCAGGTACGCAGTCCACTTCATGCGATACTGTGTTAAAAGCTCACGTGAACTCGGTCCGGCCATGTCTCTAACGAAGCTGAGATGAACGGGGCGGAGTTTGCGTTGGAGACATGTACAAAATGACCAATCACAATAGAACCGCGTCTCTCCTGTAAATGGTCGCACTCCTGTAAATTGCCGTCTCCGCACCGCTCCGCTCATCTCCGCTTTGATGGGAACCAGGCCGTATAGGCGCCGTATCTCCATCTATTATTCATATTTCGCTCGTATGTCTACTTAACTTGAGACGCGAAAAATAACAACAATAAGCTTTAAGGTGCGCCATTTTTAATCATACGTAAAAGGTTTGCAGGCTTCAGAAATAACCATAGAAGGTAGAACTTTGCACAGAATGAAGGGGATAGCGGTACTTGGTATTCGATATTGGCGTTTGTTCACATGAGCTTCAAAAACAGTATAACGTGAAGTCTAACTACCAAACCTCTATAAAACAGTCTGTGAGTAACATCAACGTGCAAATTACTATCATGAAATCTGTAAATGATACTAGACTCGCAGCGTTTTCATAGGCAGTAAAAAACAGCTGTTTTATACAAAAATGCAACACACATACAAAATGTATGAAGCAGCTGCTTCGATAACCAACGAAAAATTCTACGCTGTAAGTTCTAGAATCATGGACTGAGCTCATGGTAGCAGTTTGTGCGTCGATGTTTCTCCCGAGAGTGTTGTGGTTCAACAAAAACAACCATTATCTAGCGGATGCAGCGGTTTGCAGCGGTTGCAGCGCACGAGTAGCATGCCATTACAGACATCGACCTGTAAGCTAGGTTTTAAGACCTACAGGTGGCTGCAGCTACCCACGGCAACACACGGCGTCGCTGATCTGCAATCGAAGGGATACGTCAATTTTATTAACTGTCGTTCGTGTGTTATGTTATATTTTTTTGATGGCACGGTTGAGCAATGGCTGAGCGATTGGCCGCTGCGCTGTGTGTGGCAGGTTTGATTCCCTTACGGAACAGCTGGGCCTACAGGTAGTTGTTCCGGGTCTGGCTGTATATGTACCTATGTAAGTTAAATTGTTTGTAAACCCAACCACGAGTCCTCTAACTTTCATTTTAGAAACGGTCTCTAACTTCAAATCTATTTTTTGTGATTCATAACAAAATCCTATTCATTAATAATTTAATATAACCCGAGGAAACTAAATTATAAATAAACTTAAAAATATCGTCAAAAATTCGTCCTCGACTCTGTCAAATGGTAATGTCCCCAAGAGACTGGCGGCCTAGCTGCGTTGTATGGCAACAATGGCAACGCTTAGCCTCTGGCCAGCCCTTGGGTTACTTTAATTTATTTTAATAATACTACTAACATGGCAAAACCGCAAAATAGGTAACTGTTTGCAACTTAAGGGTCCGATACAAAGTTATGTTTGTTTCTGAAATTGCTTTCAATAGTTTATTGAAGACACACAGTCTGTGTACAGAAAGGCTTAATCTTAATTGAAAGGGGGAATCGAATCATGGAATGAATTTCATCAATGAATGAAAGAGGATGGTTTAGTTTTAATAGCTCTTCTCTGGATTCGGTACGAACCTCTTTGAAAAGCTTTACTGCAATGAATTCACTCACAGATAATATAAATTGAGGTGAATACAGACTGCCTTGTTGGTCTGGAGATAGCAAACGCGACTGTTGTGCATGCGGTCATAGGTTCGATTTCCTGGTTGGGCAAAGTTTTATTAGGATTCTTCATGAGAAATTTCCCGGTAGCAGCTACGAACTTTGTGATTTGTGCCTTGAAAAACTTAACCGACGAAATGTGGGCGTACTGCTAGGCTCTGTCTAAGTCTTCGCAGACTATAGGCATGATGCTATGATTATTAAATAACTAGCTGGCGCCCATGGCTTCGCCCGCGTGATATCGAAAAAAAGTGTCCTATGTGTTATTCCAGACTATAATCTACCTCTGTGGCAAATTTCATGAAGGTCGTTCAGCCGTTTTGACGTGAAAGAGTGACAAATATCCATACATCCATACATTCATCCATCCACCCTCACAAACATTCGCATTCATAATATTACTAGCCTCCGCTCGCGACTTCGTCCGCGTGGCATAGTTACTTTGGGCTAACGCTAACTTTAACCCGCGTGATGATCGAAAAAAAAATCTTTCTCTCCTCTTTTCTTCCCTCTTTCTCCCCCTTATCCCACTTTTTAACCTATGCCGTCTCCAGGATCTCAACTATCTCTGTACCAAAATTCATCAAAATCAGTTCGGCCATTTAGGCGTCAATACGTAACAAACAAACAAACTCACTTTCGCTTTTATAATATTAGTAAGGATAGTCGCGAAGCATTGGCTGCTAGTATACCCAATCCTTAAATCTATGTTGCTAACTGTTACGTTATCAGGTAACCTTAATACGTGTGATACAACGATAATAGGGATCCACTCCAGTGGAGGGGGAATAGAAGCGTAAAGATAGCGGCTTGTTATCACAAACGAAACATAGTCATCATACAGTATTTATTGGGTTTCTGCTGCAATGATGTGAAACTGATCAGCATCCTTTCAAATTTATCTTAGCATACTAAGATAACTTTGAAAGGATGCTGATCAAATGCTATGATAAAAGCAGCTCAATTATACAAATGATATTAAAAAAAAGTTCACTGTAAATGTGACAGTGGTTAGCGATGTCAAATCAGAAGTAAAGCTACTTCTCAGTACGGCGAGTAACGTTTCAGTATGTTAGCTTCCCTGAGGTTTGAATGATCCATATTTTTTCTAAGAAACCTTAATAACCTCAAGTTGTGCAAATTGACCAGCTCTTGTTTTCATATTATGGCAGCATTCGCTTTGTGATTAAAGGTATAACATTTTTTTTCTCTCGATAAACCTTAACTCTAAGATTTACCCATAAACTGAATGGTAAATAAAAATTTATTTTAAATTAAAATCTTTTAATAAGGTTGTTTTGTAGGGTACTCGAACCATGTAGTAGGACTTAAAGGTTTACTTTATTTTAAACCCATTTTTTTCATCGTAAACACCTGTCCTTTCCAATGATAGACGAACAGTAAATTAACTGTTACTGTATACATATATGCATGGTGCTTATCAAGTCTATTTACGACAAACTGATATCACTAAGTTGACAGAGCATTATTATTGTCTTTGGCCACAGACCGAAATCTACAAACGTTATAAACGTTATGTGCTATTTTAAACAAATTCCCGTCTCTATTTGAAACTTATGTGATAGGGGCGAACTTTTAGGTAAATCTGAGCCTCCAAGCTCAGGTATTTTAATGTGCATTGCAGACAGATGCCTAAAAAATATAATCATTTACTGGTGAAGCCGCGGGTATAGTTAGTAATTCAGTCTCAGCGAAAGTGTTGGTACCAAAATAGCATCAATATTATTGCTTCGAATATTTCTGTGAGATGTCCCAAACATACGGTTTGGTAGATGTTTGTAATAAAATGTTATGTGTCGGGGGAACCTCCCACAAATGATGATTGATGGAACATCTTTCATTACTGTTTATTGTCATTGTGGCGTGATGTACTACATATTCCTGAATTAAAATAAGAGGATAAATAATTACCTATTGCAGAAAACTGCTAATAGTAAATTAATTCATTACCTTATTGTTAAAGAAGAGGAAAACATTTAATTTTATACTTAAGTAGTCCGCAGGAAAATCCGTAGGTATTGTTTCAAATAAGGAATGTTTATAAAAATAATAAACACTAATACACTCTGTACTTTGTTCTGCTTGTTTATAAGCTTACGGTATGGTGGATCAATAAACCCAATTAAGTACCAATGCGACAGCGGTGTGGCTAGAAAATGCGACAACACATAGAATAGAAATCTCAGGAAAAGTGTAAACTGAATAGCCGTAAGTATTTACAAAGAACGAAGATGTTCTTAGATAGGTAGTCAAAAACAATCATAGATATTATACAAAACGATTAACATGATTTTGAGTTGCAAAAATGTAGACGTTTATAGTAAAATACTGTTATAAAATCCACTTTAAAACGCTATCAATTTGTTGTTAAAAACACGCTCGTGTCCCTACAATTGGTTATCGTAGTGGTCGAAATCCTGAATTCGCACATTTCCCACGCGATATGAATCCTTGCTTGGACGCTAGGTTTCATCGCGCCATATATCCGCCGTCTGTTTTAATCACATTGTGTACATACATTCTCTTGTGTGGACATGTTTGTTTAACATGTGGATTGGATAATATGATGAAACTCCTACTTTGTTTTCTCAGATGTTGATGATAAGTTTCAGGAAATATTGATAGTGACGTTGAAGCTTGTTGTACTCAAACTGACACAAAACGTTTTGATAAAAGTATTAAAGTAGGGTTACCATCACGTCTTAAAGCAGTACTCATGCCAGTGTGGAAAAGAGATGGTGTGGATAGACACCCTGCAGTTCTGTCTCTTTCCCTCAATAGAATAAGTTCGGCTTTAAGATGTCATGGTATCCCACCTGGTTCCGTCATGTAAAATAGCCACTGATCGGCCGTGGCGGGTACATACTCAGCCTTTACAAGTGACAGGACCTAAACTTGTAGTGAGACGTTATGTTTATGTGAAACCGGCATTAAATTATCGCTTGAGTGTAATATAATAGTAAAATATTCAAATCAATTTACCTGAAAGTCCTCCATATATCGAAACACATGACGTTGAGCCAGAAGAAACTCGTTTGGAATGCGTAGTAAACGATGAACGCTGAAAAATATAAATAAACGTAAAAACAAATTTAAGATACCACATTGCTGAGAGGATATCTTCGGCGTCAATACACAAAAGATAAAAAGAAACATAACAAACTATAACCACGTTATGCAGGTATTGAAAGATAAATAATAAATAGAAGGTGTAAGAATCTTTTTCATTGAAATGTGGGTCAACGAAGCTTCACGGAATCAATTGACAAACACTTTGGGCATAAGAAGGTAATTATATTGCGACACAAAATATTAAAAAAATACTAAGTAGAGCAAGGGCAATGAGAGTGAATATCACACCTGAAATGCCATACTAAAATATACCAACGCTAATTGGATTACCA
Source organism: Ochropleura plecta (assembly GCA_905475445.1). Lineage (NCBI taxonomy): Eukaryota > Metazoa > Arthropoda > Insecta > Lepidoptera > Noctuidae > Ochropleura > Ochropleura plecta. The sequence goes on from FR997735.1 coordinate 7,193,654, forward strand.
CATTATCCCTATCCGTATTTGCTCTAGTGCCACATGAGGGTTGATCTGACTTTTGTGTTCCATGAAAGACGCTTACAACAGGAAGCCCTACTGTGAGACTGCCAGAACAATTCCCTTTTGATCACCATTATGCCGTTAATTACGAGCAATTTATCAAGGTGGTTTGATGTGCTTTTGTTCTGACACAATTACTGAAAGATTCAGGTCGACACACGAACCAACTCTATGCTTTCATGCATCTCGTTTTATCATTTGGACTTACACAAAAAATTGGTCCCGTATTTTGAGGACAGGCTTCGCTGTAGGCAAGCTATACACATATAGGGTATTTGTGCCAGCTTTTACAAATTGCACTGGATGAGAACCATCTGGTTGGCTGACGGTGTTTTTTCTTTCATTGGAAAATCGATGAAGAGATAAATTGTGCAATATCGTGTTGATTTTGCGCAGTTACCGAGAAGAGGTAGGCGTTTGACACGCTCGTCGACAAACGATACGAGCCGTGTCTGTGTTGTCTGCAGTTAGTAATAAATAATACGAAAAGCGTTTGTGTAAACTGTGTATATAGTGTAAACTTTAACTACGTGTTGTCTAGAATTATCGCTCGAGATTTGTATAAAAAATTAAATGGCTACTATGGCTAGTTCCCTTATTTGTACCTGAGTCTGCTTGTCGCAATAATGGTGGGCATCAACATGCTTGGACTGAGACGTAAGCGTGCGCTTGATGCACTTCTATCTGCTATAAAATATCTATTGTGAAAATTACAATATTGTTAATGTTAAGTTAGAAGAAGAACACAGAGCTTTTGTGAACTGAGTTTTTTTATATTTGAAAAATTATCTTAACTATTAAATAATAAAATTGAAGACGCAACTACTCTAGCTCATTGTTCATAGTTTGCCGTCGTGGTGTGGGAAGCGATGCCTGTTCGCGCCTCCCCTCTGTGCCTGCTCAAAGTGCTCGACAGGCGATGAATCTGCACGAAAACGACCTGATTGCTCAGGAGCCGGATTTTGATATGTTTACAAGTAGCAGCTTCAATATTCCATAAAGTTCTTTAGTTATTATTATGTTTTAGGGTTCCTGCACACTTTGGTGCAAACTGTAAGAGTAGCAAGTGTTGTATTAATAAATAATTCCTATTTTCCTCATCCAGGTCATGAACTCATGATTTACCCGAATGCAATGCGGGGTTGTGAAGACGTGACAAACTAACTGTCATATTCATGATATTAATTGGGATATCTTAGTTCATTTAGAGGCCTGGTTTACTTGGTCAACCGAGATTGGAGTCCGTCTATTTCAATGCACTAAGCTTTACCGCCCACGTCACGCCGGGGTAGATAATTAAGGTATTTTTCGCCTGAAATAAACTTCACACACATTATAATGACGCAGCAAGAACTCATTAGTATACTTGTTTGCTTTATCGCAGAAGTAGGTATTGTATTATAAATAAATGACGTTCAATTTTATTCATAAACAAATTCGTTTTCATTGAAATACCCGGCCAGTCAGTTTGACTGCGGTCATGTATAGATTGTATGTCTGAATTGTACGTGTGAGTCATAAAATTATGATTATAACTATTGTGTATACTGAATTGAACAGGACTTGTAGGTATACAACAAGTTATCAGTAGCCTTTATTTGCGTCGGCATTCAATAGCCGTAAGTTCTAAAAATAAACTGCCTCAAGTTTTCATAGGAATTTCCAAATTAACATCTGACACAAATGGATTAATATCGATTTAGGTCAGATGTTAATCGTATTTGTCACACTGTTAAAATTGTTGATGATATTAAGAGTCATCTGAGATAACGTTAGGAAATCCCTTTACGTTTATCAAGATCATATTGTAGTAGTACCAAAAAAGTAGGGTTTCCCTAGACGCGTGTCAGAAAACATGCGCTTTAGAAGACGAGTTATGGGCACCTGGTACACAATCATCATCTGCCTAGCCTTTTCCCAACTATGTCATGTACCCCTACATACGTCCCTATGTATGTCGTCGTGTAGGTCAGCTTCCAGTCTTACCGGATGCAGCTGAATACCAGTATTTTACATGGAGCGACTACCTATCCCTATCTATCTATCTACAACCCAGTTAGTACTGGGTAATACAATACCCTTGGTAACACTGGTTATCAGACTTTCAAGACACTGCCTACCTGTGACGACTGTAAAAGATATGATTTTACTTTAAATGCCTCCCCGAGCCCCGTACCTACTATTCAATGCATTGATCAGCACAAATGTTTTGTGTGCGTAATATTCACCTCTACCATAAAACGTATGTTTCACCACAAGAAAAAAAGGTATTTTCCCAGTAATATTTTTTGCGTAAAGTAACTTTATGCGTAGTTGGCGGCTTCCTGAAGAGTTCGTTAACACCCTCTATTTTTTGCTAACTTTACTTATAATTATCGTAGAATAAATAATAGGGAGTTGACCTTTGTCACATCGTCATTATTGAGGTGAAATAAGATCACATTCACACATTATGGAATGATTGTGATCAATTGTCTGGGTCACATTAGTTTATTAACCTCCTGTGATTCGTGCACAACAATCTCGTAGGTGGTGTGACATAATACACTTGAGCTGAAACGTATTATACCTAAGGAGCATAGAGAACTAAATCGTGGGATGTATTCGTACATTCACCTACTAAACGCGATGTTAGAAAGGATATTTTTGTTTGTTTTAAAAATCTTTGCCCCGCACTAGGATTTCTCCTGTATCGTGTGGTTGGCGCAGTGGCTGAGTGGGTCTGGCTGTTTGTGTATCTGAATTTAAATGTTTGTAAACGCACCCACGATACAGGAGAAATTCCTAGTGTAGGGCAACGTTTCAAAAAGGTAAATATTTTTTCTAACCAGATGGACTTCAAAACGAGGTAGGGCTAGATACAAAACGCGAAGTTACTCACTACCACAAAAACTACTTTCGTCTTATTAAAACTACTGCAGTACAGCACCAAGCGATAATTGCGTACAAAGAAAACAGCGACAAACACGTTTACCACGAATTGCTATAAATAGGATTATCGCTACAAATTCTTGAGCTGCTTAATTGTCACTTCATGATAGTTATTTGTTTTTCTATGCACAAATAACTATCTGCCGACTGAAAAATTAATAAAAATCGGTCAAGAGCGAGTCAGACTCTCGCACCGAGGGTTCCGTAAATTTTTGACATAAACATACATATCTTTTGACTGCGTAGACTTAGAGGGTTGATTTATTCACAGCACAAAGGGTCTACAGCGTTGAGTATTTAAATAAAATTTATGGTTTTAATTTCAACTCGATATCTTCACTCGTTCCCGAGATAAAGGGTCTTGACAGACACACAGACAGGCATACGGACAACAAAGTTATCCCATAAGGGTTTCGTTTTTTCCTTTTGAGGTACGAACCCTAAAAAATCAAATGAATTTCGCACCTACTTTCAGAGTATTATGAAGAGAGGGGACTTACAAATGAACTTTATTCAAAACCTTATTTTACGAAACATTATCGTTTTAAAAATTAAAAGCTGGAACAAAACCCAAAGAAATTAATGGAACCGGTATGAATTTTCATAAGTTCTATCCGTCTCTAGGGAATGGTCTAACATTCACAAAAGTATTTGTTTTAAGGCCTGCACGGAAATTTAATTATGCCCTGACTTAATTTGGCTTGTGAATAAAATTATTCTAATGAACCAAGTTTTAAGCTATTCATAAAAGAAATAATAAAAATTGAAATTAAAAGTATAGCGTGCTATTTTTGCCTGCACGAACAACTGTAACATATCCAGTATAAAATGGCACGTGACAATAAGTTAAACTAAAAAAAAGTAAACCTCTTTGACATATTTTTTGACATTTGCCCCATCCGGCAGCGCCACCATAACGTGTCTTATTAAGCTGGTTGTCTGCTATAAGTAAGCATGTTTTTTAATTACATTAGCGAGTATATCACAGCTAATAAACACCGGTAAATTACTTCTATTACATACAATCCAGGGTGTGGTTGTCCTTAATTATCCATGTGAAAGCAAGACGGATTGTTTTACCGACCGACGAACCAAAATATTAACCTACTTACCTCTGATTAGTTAAAGTTAGTAAGTACTAATGAGAGTCGTTGGAACAAAGAGAAACGACAGATTAACACGAATTTATTATCAGATAATTCAGAGAAGTACCCAATCTCTTATGTAGAATATGGTTAGTAAACTGATTCTCGAAGTAAACCAGTTTTTTATTTGCTGATGGAAAATCATCAAATAACTTCCCCGCGCTGGGGTGAGTGTCAGACTTGTACTGACTAAAACCCACCCATGTTCTTCTATTGCCCTTTATGTTCTGGGGCCGCGGTATCTCTTTCGAACAACCGACAACCCCGGCAGGCGGTGGCCCTGGCACGCCCTCTCTGCTATGCTGACATCTCTTTGAGGCGCGCGTGGAGCATTAACGCGCCGTCGACACGGCCTGTCGTCAATAGACGGACGGACGGTACTACCCATTGCTCACCGTCCACAGGCCCGCATCTACGGTGGCCGGGACTCGTCTCGCGGCGCCCGATTAATTAAGTTAGTAACCACTAATGAGAGTCATTAGAACAAAGAGAAACGACAGATTAACACGAATTTAGTATCAAATAATTCAGAGAGGTACCCAATCTCTTATGTTGAATATGGATAGTAAACTGATTCTCGAAGTATGCCAGATTTAATTAAAGATTTTACGAGTAGACGATAAAATCGGAAATCAGAATTGCCCCTGTGATATTAAACCCAATTTCGCATAATTCCGGGATTACCATAACAAAGATCTTGGTATTAATTAATATTTTATTGTCCTATCAACCTATTTAATATGCTGTTGTTACTCGTTTATATATATTGTTGACTAGCTGGCACCCGCGGCTTCGCCAGCGTGATATCGAAAAAAAAAGTATTCTATGTGTTATTCCAGATTATAATCTACCTCTGTGCAAAATTTCATCAAGATCCGTTCAGCCGTTTTGACGTGAAAGAGTAACAAACATCTATCCATCCTCACAAACATTCGCATTTATGATATTAGTAGGATTTAGATTTGATTTACTGAGCATGAGATTCTATATTCGATTCCTAGGTTGGGCGAAGTGTTAATTAGCTTTTTCATTAGAAACTTTTTAGTAGCAGCCACGGAGCCCGGGCCCAACCTAATGCCATTAATCGTAATAATCGAATAACTAAATATGGGTGTATTATTATTACTAGGTACACCTCTACTTAACACTTATGTTATGTGGTTATATATATGATGGAATTTATGGCATTTAAACATACACAATACGACAGCAAATCCAATCCTACCAATATTATAATCGTGAAAGTTTGTATGGATGGATGAATGTATGAATAGATGTATGGATGTTTGTAACTCTTTCACGCAAAAACTACTAAATGGATTTTAATGAAACTTTACAATAATATAGCTTACTAGCAACCGCCCGCGACTTCGTCCGCATGGTATAGTTAATTTAGGTTAACGCTAACTTTAACCCGCGTGATGATCGAAAAAATCTTTCTCTCCCCTTTTCTTCCCTCTTTCTCCCCCTTTTCTCACATTTTTTAGCCTATGTCCGTCTCCAGGGTCCCAACTATTTCTGTACCAAAATTCATAAAGATCGGTTTGGCCATTTAGGCGTGAAGACGTAACAAAAAACAAACTCACTTTCGCTTTTATAATATTAGTAAGGATACATCAGAATAACACATAGGCTACAATTCATAAAGATATATTGTAGGTATATAACATCACCACGCGAGTGAAACCGCGGGCCGCAGCTAGTGGATGGTAAATGAAAAAGGGGAATCAAAAACTCCTCGGAATTCAGCACAATAAAATTATTCTCTTTTCTCATAACCGCAACTATAAAACAAGTTAAGTATTTTTCCAAGCGTGTTTCCATGGAACCAAAAATAATTATCAGTAATAACTCACCAAAGGATTTTAGTGAGTCTATTAAATAAGCCGCTAATAGAATGAACACCCGATGAAATGTTAATACAGACGATTAACACATATTGCCAGCCATTTTATGGGTTTTCAATAAACTCCGCTAATTCCCATTAATTTTACAGGCTCAGTTTGCTTGCTTATGATTTGGAAAACAATATTGCAATATAGACGGAATGAAGCGAAGAATATTGTTTACTTGTAAATTGTCAACTAGTTGGTATAAGTATACGTAATTATATCAGCATCACTGTAAGTGTCGTCATATAGTTACTAACATCTTGGTAGGTATACCTTTTTTGTTTCCGATGGGAAATCATCAAATGACTCCTCTCGCTCTGGGCGGAGCAAAAGGAAGTGTCACACTTGTACTGAATAAAACCCACCCATGTCTCTTCTTAAGCCCTTTGTGTTCCGGGAGATGACAAGATCCGGCGCTGTGGGTTCAAACCAACCCGCAGCCCCGGATCTTAGTGTACCTATGGCATCTTCTATAGGATCTTCTAATTTACCTTTTTTGTTTTGAAAGAATTGACAAGATTGTAGTAAGGTCTAAGGGAAGTGTAAAAATTCCGTCCGTGCATTTCAAGACCTCTTTGCAAATCCCGTAAATTGTACCTGCAAAACAAGCTGCAGGGAATAGCGACTGTTAGATTCTATATGACCTTGAGTAAAATGAGGAAAGTAGCTGATGCAACTATCACTTAGAGTGCGTCTTATTAGGGAAGCCTTTCAGATCATTCCCAGCCAGTGCAACTCGATTTAGTTATATAATCACAGAAATTACCACCCTAACAAGCGCAAAAAGAAATACTCACAGACAGTTTTTGTAAGATGATTTAACTGTCTTGAAAATAGAGAGAAAATTAAACAATTTTTTTAATTAAATTTCTGTAGAAATTCCATTATCTAAGTCTTATCCCAGTGCTGGGTTGGCTCCTAGTCAAACCCCAATTTCAATAATGAAATCCTGTGAACAAAATTGTAGACTTACCAACAACCAAGCACCCAGTCATGGCAACTCCAACCCGTCCCACATGGAGCTTCAAATAAGCCAGGAATGGGTAGGCAACGATCAGACCCCCACAGTACGCCGTTAGGCACATGCCGTGGAGGTTCCTCAGCTCAGGAATGCACGCGTAGATCAGGAATGTCGCCAGGAGAAACGGCACTGATAAGATTAGACCTGTAACAAAGAAATCAGTTAATATACACGAAATAGTGGTTGCAGAGATGGCGACTCAAGTAATGACAAGAAGTTTACTGAGTATTTTAGGGCATCAGACCAAAAACCATTAACCTCCTTATGACTGACAAGCTAACTTCTACTCCCCTTACTTCTTCAGCGGTCATCTCGTGGTTTTGCTCATGGTTTTCGAACAAACTTCTTAAATAGAGCTAACATTTTGGCGGCTCTTATCGCTTTATAAATGTCAAAGAAAGATTCAATTTTTTGATTTGCAGAAAATATTTAAAAAGTAAAATAAAAATTGTCGCGCCATTTGTAAAGTAATTTTACAATAATAATTATTTTTCGTAATATACAGGAAAAAAAACTAGGGTGCTCGTTTTTATTGCAAAGCAGTGCAGATTTGCTAGATTACCGCGTCGTATAATCTGGTATGCACAATGCGTCGACGCTGGCGCAGTAAACACTATATCTTTACAAATTCGAAACTATTTTGGATAATGAACTTGTCGTGTGGTACATATCTACGTCATAAACCCGACGAACACTGCCGCTCATAATAACTTTACTGCCATACATAATTGTTGGCTAACGTACCACACTCATAGGAGACGACGGAAATTTCGATGCCTGTTAATCCTTAAGTAATCCCATAAAGACAGGGATCGGAGGAATTCGATTTGTGTTGTATTGAAAGTCAGTAAGCCTTTCCAGATTTCGCAGATTTCGGGAATTAAACGTAAAATGACGTATTGAGGCTTTCTTACAAAAGCGATATAGATGGATTTGTCCATATTGATCCATTATGGATGTGGATAAAATATATTTCTTTTTTTTTTCTTTCTTTCTTTCTTCTTTCCCCCGCTCTGGGCGGAGCGGGTGGGAATGTCAGACTTTTACTGACTAAAACCCACCCATGTTCCTTCTTTTGCCCTTTATGTTCCGGCGCCGCGGTATCTCTTTCGAACAACTCGTAACACCGGCAGTCGGTGGCCCGGGCAGGCCCCTCTACTACAACACTGACACGCCGTCGACATGGCCTGTCGTCATTGTACGAACGGACGGTGAGCTACCCATTGCTCACCGTCCACAGATACGCATCTACGGTGGCCGGGAGTCGTCTCGCGGCGCTCGATGCCCAGAGCGTCTCCCGCGGTGGCTGGGTTAGTTTGAAGTTCTCTCCCTCAAACGCCCGGCCACCTCCTACGCCAGCATAACTACTTCGCAGAAATGACTTTTGTCTTCTGATACACTTTTTGTTTGTTTGTGTTTATAATTTAAATCTTGATTTGTATTAATGTCGAACCCGTGGCTATTTTAGATCCCATTAGTCCGAATTTTAACCTAATTCATATTATTATCCTATTATGATTCCGCTAAAGCGGCCGTTTTAGACCCCTGCCAGCACAAATAGGAACAAAAGTGCCAAAGAATTAGTAACTCCAACTTCTGTCTCTCAAGGTTTAATTTCATATTCTGTAACTCATTGCAACGGCACCGGTGAACTAAACATTTGATTCAGCTGTAATCATACATTTGCGATATTTATCGTTCGATTCGATAAATTGAAGCAATATTGCTGTACCAACTGTGAAATTTCATAGAGTGAGTTTATATGAGAAATCGGCAACGATCTCTTCAGTGCTCTGCAACTATCTCGCGTCATTTTGTTCAATTATTCTATTGTCCCGTGGTAATTTGGAAAACTACAGTAAATTATACATAATATGCCTCAAAGAGATATCAGCAAAGCAGAGGGGCCTGCCAGGGCCACCAACCCAGAACATTAAGGGCAATAGAAGGAACATGGGTGGGGTTTAGTCAGTACAAGTCTGACACTTCATGAGCGGGGGAAGTTATTTGATGAATTCCACAAAAAAAATGGTGAGAATCATGATCATCCTAAATATTCCTAATCCTTGTGAAAGAACTTACTACCTGCTTTGTTTTAGACATTTTAGTCGTCAATGAGATACTGCTTTGTTGGTGGTTTGAGGTTGCTTACGTGACTGCCGAATGAGGTCTTGGTTTGAATCCCGGGTTGGGCAACGTTTTGTTAGGTTAATTCTCAGTAGCAGACACGGAATATGTGCCCGGGTGATGGCAATAAGCTCGACCCCTAATACATGGGACTTAGGTAATACATAACAGAATATTTTTTTATACTAGGTAGGTACACCTCTGCTTGAACTTGCGTGGATTACGAGCGTGATATAATGTGATGTCAGAAAAAGTAAGTAAATGCAAACAAAATCATTTTGCTGACCATCTGTAAGCGGAATTACTTACCGATCCTCAATTATGTCATAGTGTAACTTAACACTCTTTTAAAAATTGACCAATCACTGACGTACACAAAGTGTCCCCGAGTATGTACTTATGGATAATTAACGGACATTTAACAACAGGCCTATCCCATGGCTCGTAAAAGCGGATATCCTATTGCCTTGTTGAGTCAACAATGTGTTGTTTGACGTCGAAACTATCGCTCGTTTAAAAAAGAGTAATAAACATGGATGCCAACTTGCTAAGGTAATCATTCCATTTACGATGTTGCTCGAAGAAGCAGGATATTTTAGGGTCGCTCCCACTAATGAGGTTGTCACGATTAGATTAATGGTTTGTTTTAGTCTATCGTTTACAAAGTAATAACCATCTTTAGTGGTCACTCCTACTTTTTCAGCTGATATTCAACAGGTATTTGGGGCGGGCGATACCCGCCATCCATTGCTACTTAAAAACATATATAACAAAATCCTATGCATTAATAAATTAAAACAACCTACGGCAACTAGCTTATAAATAAACTAAAAACTATTAGTCTCAAAAAAATCGTCCTCAAGGCTGTCAACTGGTAATGTCCCCAAGAGACTGAGGGTTCTTCCACGTTGTATGGAAACGCTTAACCTCTAGCCAAGGTAAAACGGGGCCTTTCGATCCACTTAAAAAAAAGAAGGGAGTAAGAATAAACAGTGCCAGCGTATCCATAAAGAATATAAGTCTTTGCCGGATTTTGTGATTTCCGAGCGTGATTTCCCAGGAGTCTTTCAGTTGCGTCAATAAGTTCCCTCTTGCTACTCCTAGGTCTGCACCATCATAACTTTGGTCAAACGTGAGCCTTTCATCAACACACATCATCATCATCATTTCAAACAAAAGATGAGCACACCTGGACAAAAGTTTTCCCCAGGCGTCGGGGACGTGTGTTTTTTTTTGTATGCAACGGATGCCCGCGACATTCACCAGAACTACGGCCCTTGTGGGAGGGCTACTCATGGTACAAAATTATCACTTCCAGCCTTCGGTTCTATGTGGCAGATTGTACTTACCAACGGCATAAGCAGTGTAGAGGATGTGGCTGTCATCCGTGGTGTCGTCCTGGAAGCAAACACCGGCCACCAAGCGCGGCTCGGTGAAGTTCTCATTGAACTTCATCTCAACACAGTACGTTGTGGGTGGGTGCCACATCTGGCCCTCAGAGGTCACCTCGTACAGCGTGCCATTCTGAAACAAATACGATTCTTATAGTTTTTTAACGTACATGGGATTCAAGCACAGCTGGCGAAATTTAGATACCGTTAGACCCTCCGGGCTTTGGGCGCCGCGAGACGACTCCCGGCCACCGTAGATGCGGGTCTGTGGACGGTGACCAATGGCTAGCTCACGTCCGTCTAGTGACGACAGGCCGTGTCGACCTCAAAAAGATGTCAGCAAAACAGAGGGGCCTGCCAGAGCCACCACCTGCCGGGGTTGCGGGTTGTTCGAAATAGATACCGCGGCCCCGGAACGTAAAGGCCAAAAGAAGGAACACGGGTGGGTTTTACTCAGTAAAAGTCAGACACAACCTCCGCTCCGCCCAGAGCGGGGCAAGTTATTTAATAAATACCCATCCGCAAAAAAAGGGTCGTATTCACACGATCGATGCGGGTCCAATAATTTAAAAACGTATCCGAGGCGGAAATATATTGGGAGCGCACATAAATCAGAAGTGTTGTCCGTGTGAGCTATGCCTATAAATCCACCAACACGATCGTTACTGCCGCATCTATGGTAGAGTTCTTGTTGAAAATTATTCAAATATGGAAATATACGGACTCATGATCAGCTTAGCCTAGCGTTTCAAATAATATTGTTTGTTGTGATTGCACACGACATGAAAAAGCTTCGTGTTAATCCTGCCATCTGTGGGTCTACCACCACCTTACATAACAACACAGCTGTACGGTTCACGTACAGGCAAATGGCTAACGCTGCGACCTACTTTTCGGTACGTGTTTTAGTTACTTTTTTATTTATAATTATTTAGTTAACCAATAGTTGCCGTAGCGCTATAACTATAAACGCGGATTAGCATCCACTGGAACTTTCGGTAACTTTTACGAATAAAACTAAAATATCGTGAAGTCTGTGGTTTCTCATCCAGTAACTCGTCTTTAACTAACCGGCTACCTCTGAACCATACATAAGAGTGGCCATTCGAGCCGGATTTGAACCAGCGACCTATGGATGTATTATTCACCGGGCACAAATTCTGACCAAGTGACTGCTACTGAGAAGTTCCTGATGGTAAACCCAAGAAGACTTTTCTCGACCCAGTCCCCATGCACAGCGGTCGCGCGTACCAATACCAGACCAACGAGGTAGTCAATAAAGTCATCGCAACTTTTTTTACGGATGGGAAATCGTCAAATAACTACCCGTCGCCCTAGGCGGAGCGGGGAGAAGAGTCAGACTTGTACTGACTAAAACCCACCCATGTACCTTCTTGACCCTGTCCTATATGTTCCGGGCCACGGTATCTCTTTCGAATACCTAACCCGCAACTTAATGCAGATTAGCCATCCAGCTTTTATTAGCAATTACAACAAAGTAAGCTAAAACCGTTAATTACGGTATTTCATTTCGTGATGTGACATATTATGTGTATGTTTTTGTGTGTAATTGTAATTAATGGCGCGTCGTTAACGCAGGCTTTGGACGGTGGGCAATGATTAAAATGGCGTCAATCATTTTAACAGCTTTGAATGTAGTATGAACGTTTGGATAGGTTCTACATAGTGTTATCAGAGCCTCACTGTAATGCTATATCCTACTGTATAAAGTTTCGTAGTCACTATAGTGCATAAGGTACTTATTATAACACAACTAGTATTAGGTTAAGATGGGGCATGTTTTTATTGTGATCAACAACCCCTTAATTTGAACACAGATAAAATAAAATAAGGCTAAGTTCTACAAACAATTGAAATACTTTTTTTATAATAACCTGCAATGCCTTTTTTTACAATCTTCTTGTTTATCGATATGAAAAAGCAATATAAACGAACGAACCCGATAGGCACTTTGTTATTTGTCATCGTCATTACGATAATTTCTTGAGGAACATACCCTGAAACCTTCCAGTTACGGAGATATTGGAGGTGAACACAACTTTTCTATTCATTTTTATTTTTTACAAGTTTTTAATCCTTACTTAATATTATAAAAGCGAAAGTAAGTTTGTTTGTTACCTTTTCACGCTTTAATGGCTAAACCGATTTTGATGAATTTTGGTACAGAAATAGTTGGGAACCAGGAGACGGAAGTAGGCAAATTATTTTTTTTTTAAAAACTGGCATATGAGGGAGAACGAGGGAAGAAAAGGGAAAACTTAGCGTTGCTATTACAAATCAAAAAGGCGAACGGGCAAAAACTGCAGGTTAACGCGACCGAAGCCGCGGGCAAAAGCTAGTTATTTTATAAATGAACTCCGATGTTCAGAATGCTTGTTTGACGGTTCCGTGGTCATAGAAAAAAGTGTTACTAGTCTATAGAGTTAATAAAAATCAATGACCAGCTTTTGTCACTGATAACAACGTAATAAATCGTTTTTTAAGCTTTCGCTCGTTGCACGAATTCCCGTACACTAATTGCTAAGTGCACAGAAGATAAGAATAAAAAATAAACGTATAAAAGAAGCAATTTGTGTTTAAAACGAGAACACTAAAGAAGCGAGAATTTTTACTATCGCGTTTAAACAAAACGCTTGTCGTTTAGGCTTATGGCTACATTTATAGTCTACGTTTAGTCTCAATAAGTGGCAGACCACAGCAACTAGAAATATGGAAGTGAAAAAGCAAAAGTGAATCGGCTTTCTGTAAGTACACCACATATGACATCAGCGTCCGTAGTAAGATGATCTTCGGACACAGATTGCTTTGACACTTCTAGATAAATAGATTCGCTTGTCAATGTCCAAGGCTTACGAGGTGCGGTGTTGGGTCTCACGATTGATGATACTATCATATATCGTCGTTTCTCAAGAGATCTTCAGTTCCTGCCCGTAATTTATAACGTAAAGTCTATGGTAGAGGAATGAAGACGATATTTTTACTTGGTACTGTGAAAGGATAGACAAGTCTACGTAATTGAAAAATAATACTAAGTAATAGCCAGCCCAAATTAAAAAAATAAAGCGAATATACTTTCAAGATTATATTTTAAATTATATTTTACCGATACATGTCACACACTTCCTACGCCATTTTCTGCTCTTCTTTTATTCTTTATTTAAATACTTGAGTATTCCAATGTCTTTGCCAACCAGCCTGTACTCTGCTTTGGTTAAGGTATAAAGCCTCTACAGTAAATGCAAGAGTTTTTATCAGTCATCAAAATTGGAACTGATTTTTTATACAATTTGCCTCTCACACTACTGCAATACTGAAACCTGTTGTAGTTTCAAGGTATTGATTTTGACGCTTAGTTTTCCGGTTCTGAAAATAAAACTACAATGTTGCTTCTTAGTATGAAACGGTTACGAGACGACATAAGCATAACGATAAAACTTTTAGACTGTGTATTGTGTTATTAGTATTTCAGAACGTGTTCAATTTCTTTTTGTTACGGCTGCCATAGAAACAATTTCAACACTCAAGTTTGTAAAAAATATCTGCTATTACACAAATGTCATTAAGTTACTGCTTAATGAAAAATCATAATAAAATCGCTGCTCGAACCAGTAGCATAGACATCTACTGTAACCCTTTCCATCAATATCGTAGACTTTTATCTAGCTCGGAGTATAGATACGGCTGTGCGACATCAGACACCGGGTAAAAATATTGCATCTGCTTCCATTCTCTTCATGATCAATCAGCCTTTTATTTTTTTCATCATTTCACATTTTTTTTAAATTGTCTAATATAATATTTTCTTTTGCAAATTGTATAATTTATAATTATTATCTCGGTGTTCTCTTTTATATTTTTATGATTCTACAAATGCTGTTTGTGATTTTTGTGGAGCTATATTATGTAAGTGAGTAAGTCGTTCAAGTGCCCTTAATAAATCCTTACTAATATTAGAGTTTGTTTGTTACCTCTTCACGCCTAAATGGCTAAACCGATTTTGATGAATTTTGATACAGAGATAGTTGGAACCCTGGAAACGGACATAGGCTATTTTTTTTAATAAAAGGGAGAAAGAGGAAAGAAAAGGGGAAACTTAGCTGCTTTGCTATTACAATAAATCAGGCGCAAGGGCAAAACTACAGGTAGTAGGTACCTGCAAATCAGGCATGGGGAACTGTGTTACCCCAAAAGCTAGTAAATAAATAAGTAGTCAAAGGCTTTTCAAAAACAGCTTTATTTGTATATTTCAAAGTTGGGACACAAAACACTTACCTCCAAGATAACATTGCGTCACGCCTGCTTCAAATTATTACAATCAAATTACATTAACCGAAGTGGCTTTGTTCGTGAAATATAGCTTAGATTTTCTTGACTAGATTAATTACCCACAATTTGCATAGAAATCTATTTAATTTCAATGGACACAGCTACGTTGTAGGTACCATTTTTCAAAGTCTTTTTCCAGAACATTATTTCTAATTAAAAACTTTATTAAAATGACCTAAAGGATAATGCAGTAAGAAATGAAGAGCTCGGGTACTGCAGAATATTTTATAGTACCTAAGTATAAACTACGTACAGGTATATAAAATGAATGAGTGTTATACGTGTATGTGCAATTAAATGTAATTGAATGCAGTAAAGTTACCTGCATGGAATTTTGTTATTAAATACTTATATTATAAGTACGACATTCGCTTGATTGTTTCAAATTTTAGTGTCGTGTTTTACTTTAACCTGAAGTTTCACAATGACTTTATTTAATGTTTCAGGCTTGCTTGATTTTTGTAAGTTTATTCAGATAAAACAAATCCCTAACATAGCACAATCATATTATATTTTTAATGCTATTATCTCATAAACATTTGGGATCAATCAACACTATTTATAAAAACTGAGATTTACTATTATTATTTATTTCTAAATTAAACAAAGTAAATAATTTAGATTGAATATTTTCATTGTACCACAACTTAATGGATAGCAAGAAATAAAAGGTTTTTTATTTTATTATTCAGAGGATTGTGTTTATTTACTTTTGTATGTTTACGAGTTTATCGTAATCAAGAAGATACCCGTTCTTCATGACTCATTTCAAATAAGGTTTAAATCAAAATTATTGAACTCTCGTGTATTTGGTATGTTTAATATCAACAGATTACCATGATTCTTTGTCTGGACTTTCCTATACTGATGAACAAATATTCAAAGCTGTTTAAAACTTGTGATGCATAATGGTTCTGTTTTAATTCAATCTTCAATTCCATAGATTTCCGTTCTACCTACAAAGTGTGGAGCAATAGTGTTATTGATTGCGAAACATATTGGAAGGAAATTAATATTCTTCACAGGAGCGGGACAAGCGCAAATATTATTAAGCATAAATTAATGGAAACGTGCACATTGTGCTGCGCATTTGCGCACAAAGGAGGGTAATGTGTTCATCAGTCTATGTAGGTATGTATGTAATTTTGTTAGCTATGTTATTATATATGACTAGCTGTGCCCACTGGTTTCACCCGCTGCTTAGCTCCTCTGTATCGTAGCGTGATGTTACATAGCCTCTGTTACATCCTGATAATTTAGCTTTCTTGGTGAAAAATGGTTAAAATCGTATCGTCCAGTAGTTTCGGAGCCTATTCTGTACAAACAAACAAAAAAAAATTACCGCTTTATAATATTAGTATAGATTTACAAAATTCAGATTAGTAAGTAATAGGTAGGTATGTTAATGTTAAAAATTGCTATTAATTACTACAATAATAACCTGCATCAACCTCGAAATAAAGTCTTTTCAAAGAAAAAGAGCAAAAAACTGTCTGTTTTGTTGAATAAATGGGAACTGGACACGCCATCGTCACTTCCGGTAAGTAAAGCACAGAGGTCATAAAGTTTACACTGTTTTTCTTTTCTTTGTAACGGACCTATTTCAAAATTAACCCAGATGAAAATGACAGCAATGACTGGTTATGACTAAGTGCGTGGTTATCACATAAATTGCTTTTTTGTATCCAAAAAATATTCATTTTCATATCAGTCTTTAGAGCCGACCCTGACGCCCACATTATAAGCTATACATAAAATGATTTATTCAGCAGGCACTGATATTTTTCATGTATGACACAAATTCAATAAATCGATAAGTTTTCAGAGGTGAAAGATCGCGAAAGTTTAATATTTTCAGGAAAAATCAGCAGTCCATATGAGTAAGAATCATAAGTCAAACCACAGATACAAATATTTTGTAGTTGAAAATGGTATAATGCCCAATTAAATAACACCACTGAGCACTTAACCAATGAATTGGTGTTCGATTAGTTTATAATTTCGTGTTTCAACTCCTATTATTAATTATATATAATACTAAGCCAAGCGTAGTATTCGGATGTATGATAAGTCTACATTAACCAGTTGTAACCCCGCTGAACGTAGTTTCCCACACCTTGATTCAGGGGCTCAACGATTTTAATCGATAATTCCTACTCGATATTTTAACGTCACTACTAAAAATAGTTATCTCAAATAGGGATCCATTCCCACTGATACGTTTATTACGCTGTTGAGTAAAATAATAATAAACATCGTGAGAATCCATAGCTTTTTTGTTAAAACAGAATCACTGTTATTAAAAACTATGTGTTGTATTTATAATAGAAGTTTCCGCAAGCCGCGTCTCTTATAATAAATTGCGAAATGAAACGGCTTATGTTTAACTTACCACCAGATATAGTAACAAATAGCAGACAAAAATAGTAAATGATCACCAAAATGAAACCCGCATTTTAATGTAAAATTAGAACCAAAGTTTTAACACTGCTATCCTATTTAAGCAAAATGACTCCAAATAAATCGTGGTAAACCCAAAAATAGTAAATGATCACCAAAATTAAACCAGCATTTTAAAGTAAAATTATAACCAAAGTTTTTATTTCTGGGTGGTTTAAAAAAAAAACCACGAAGGCTAAAGCGGGAGCTCCGCTCCGCTACGCTCCCGCCTTAGCCTTCTCACCTAACCTATCCGAGTCGTGGTGTTAACCATAATTCGATTAGATTTGGTGATCATTAAACTACATTTGGTGGTCGAATACAATTTAAAGTGCAGTCGTGACTAAAATAGCTGGTACTATTGTAATTTTAGACATTATTTTTCTGGTGTTAAGTAGATATTTTTGGTTACATAACTAAGGGTATCAAAGCATTTTATGGTGGTCATTATATTTAACCCCAAATGAAACTAATGTTTGCACACTCAATTTACCTTATTAGCCAAACATTTTAACTTCCTTTTCACGTTAAAAGGATGTAAAAAAAAATTAAAAAGCTTTTACTAATGTACTGATATATTAAAACCTGACTCAAACAAGACCGTTCTACCACACCCTTCCAATTTTTCAGCATAAGCATGTTATCAAATATGTTTTCATGTTTTAGGTAATGTTGGCCTTCCATAAAATGATTAATTGCTTGTTTTACACAGTCCGAAAAAAATCGTAAGTATCATGTCACATATGTTCCTCCGAAATACATTTGACCTTTATATGCCACGCAACGAACACTGATAATGTTGTTATTAATGACATGCCTTTAATCAAATTCCCTTTATGAATACTTTCATCATTTAATTTTAAGGAATTCGTCGAAATTAATAAATGATACTTGGCGAGGTGTCCAGCGGTTTGTCATAAGGGATCCTACGTTATTTCGTTGTCCTGAGACTCTTGCAACTCCCCATAGTCGTCACTGAATTTTATTTCATTAAACATTAAGCTAATTCTTTACAAAGACATTTTATTAAGCATGTAGCACCTAGTGTCCTTGATTTTTCGATACAGAAATGTTCTCACGATCCAGGCGCCGAGTCCTACGCAAAGAACACGCTTACTCGCCACTTGTAACAATAAACACGACATAGTTTATAACAACAGCCATTTTTTGGCATTCCGATCAGCCCTTGCAGCGTATTATTTTACTAGCTTTCGGCAAAATTTGGCTTCGTTCACGTAAATATTTTGTCGGGAACAAAGGAAACATGTATAAATATATAGATGAAGTAACAATTGTTTGTAAAACCGGTGCGTCGGGTGCAATATTTTCATAATTTATTGTGATACTACCTGCACGAGCCAGACTCTTTCAGAATTGCCAATTTCCAAGCAAGCTTTGACGAATTCAAAGAGATTTCAGCAAATCTGAGGTGCCCAGCAGGGCCACTGCTGGAGGGGATTAAATTAACCCTTCGTGTACCAGGTGACTAAAAAGCCTGTCCTATACTAGGTGGGGTGTGACATACCCAAAAATTTAAGATGCCATAAAACTAGTAAGTTTCAAGTGTTTGACTATTTTGTTTATGGAATAATATTTGTACATTGTAATCAATAGGTTAAAATAAAAAATAAAAAGTATTTTATAATTTTTATTAGTTTTATCAACAAAAGAACAGAAACATAACTTTTTTTTAATTTTAAGAATACAACTTTTTTCTCTTTAAACTAATTTAAAATGGCACATGTAAATTATCACAATTCTTTAAATTTAGGAATCAACAATGAATATACTAAGAAATAAACGAAGTAAACATTAATTTTAATTCCAAACGAGGTGGGGTGTGTGATGCCCGCGCGCACTTAAAACGCGCGTATCTAGCTTGGTGACAGTCACCGGACTAACTTAATGGCGTCAATCGGAGCGGCAACGTCGCATCTCCAGCTACTCCGAATATGTGGCCCGCGCTTTTATAGTTTTGAAATAATTGTTAATTTTCGAGGACTGGGGTGTGTCATACCCCACGTAGTACACGAAAGGTTAAGGGAGCGAGCCCATTTGCCATAGGCGGGCACAAATCCAGACACTTTGACTGTTCGTAATTTTAACCGGAAAAGAGATCAGCGAGATCCTGTATAGATATAAGTTTAAAGGGTGGGTTTGACTGCGCTGAAAACCAGATGTAGTGGTGCACCTTGGCCTATGTCCACAGTTGATGGTTTGTAACTACAAATGGAAGCCCGTCTTTTGACAGAAAATACCCTAATACATTTTTATTTCAACCAAAACACTTTTTGCATTTTTTTTCATGTTTTTTTTTAAGAAAATCGTCTTATGTTATGATGGTATCTTATACAAATTATTATCGAGTAATTATTTTCCATTCTTACTAAATGTTAGATCATCTACACAGACGCAGATGTAAAAGAACTCAAAAGCTACCTTAGCAATGTGAATAAACTTTATGTGGGACCACCCCGCGAGCTTATTCTCCAACATAAAAAACCATGTAAATCGGACCAGTAATCACGGAGCTCTACGAAGTACAAACATTAAAAAAAACGGCTAAGTGCGACTCTCACAACATAAACGTCCATATCTTTTGACTGCGTAGTCTTAGAGGGTTGATTTTTCACAGCTCCAAGCGATTAGAGATTTATGGTTTTAATTTTTACTTGATACCTCTACGCGTTCCTGAGATAAAGGGTCTTGACAGACAGGCAGACGGACAACAATTGAGAACCTCCTGAGCCGAATTGAGAACCTCCTCCTCCTCCTGGAAGTCGGTTGAAAAAGCAAGAAAAGTTTTACAAAAAAATGTCGACAGACAAAAATCACCATAAACCAGTCTATGTACACTAAATTAAAACCACAGATAATGAAAGCTTCTACTTTTAGAACCATTAGTAGGCACACAAAACATTTTGCATTTCACGCGAACTAAAAATTAGTTAGATATTTCACTGAAGCTAATTCTCCAGAGAATGCTTTGTGAATGAATTTTGTTGAAACTACTTTTGTAGTTAGCTGTAAATGTTGTGTATCCGCCATTTAATTAATTGTTTTGTCAGGTCAAGGGCTCCTCTTTCTATTTTAAGTCGGTTAAAAAGTACATGATTTTATCATTAGATTAGCACAAAGCATAATTATGTGTAATTGTGTACTGACGCCAGGCCATTTTTTTGTATGCGGAAGTGATAAAAACATATTACGTTTTTCTAACTAAAGTTTCATTATTAGTAACGGAAACTGATATAACTCAATAATAATGTTATTGTATAAAATTTAACTGTCCAGTGACTAGCTTTTGTACGCAGCTTGAACCTGCGTGGACGTCAATTTAAAAAACATTGTGGTCTTCTCTTGTAATATAACGTGCACTTACAATCACCTAAACTCACATACACTTACAGCCACACCCTAGCCGAACCTGTAGGCTATAAACATATATTTAGTGCGAGAATCCAACTCGTCACTCAAAACGAAGCAGCCATCGCTCAGTTACTGCGCCAACAGGGCGGTCAAACCAGTCAAACGTACTACTAGGATGAGAGCATATACAATATGTTAGTTTAAACGAGGGACGTATTCAAACCCACAATAGTGCATACTTACATGATACTAATAAAAATATGAACAAAAAAAAAAACACTAATAAATAAAAGACAGAACCCTACCAAAAATTTCGCATAAGTCTCGCAACGTGTATATACCCTTGCGCGAGCGATTTAATACTATCGCAGAACATGTGTGCGTGTCAATGACCTTTAGGTATAATCCATTTTCCCTTCATACTTTAAACCTGGCTTAGGACGCCTTTTCGGTAGAATCGGCGCGTAGGTATTTTGCCGCGTGATTTACTTCACTGTTTACAAGTTAACTCCTCTCGCGCTCAGTGTTCATGAATAATGTATTTTATTGGACAATTACGTCAAAAATTAAGGTTATAGGTTTTTTGCATATTTGGGACGAGAATCGAATACTGAATATCCTCCCTCAATAAGTCCCTCGTTTAACCTAACACTCTGTATAATATGTATTAGACCCAGCACATGGTCTACCTGTCATTTCGATGCCGATTAGACGTAAACAGTTTACAGATGGATAGACAAACGTCAAAGTTACTTTCAATACACTTCCTTTTTTATAGATCAAAGGAGCCGCATGTTTTTAAGGCTTTCATATTTAATAAAAAAAAATGTATTTTAAGCTATTGCATAGCTTCTATCGCGGGCCTTGAGCGCGGGGACCGAATCCAGAAATTCCGTAACGAAAAAAAACCTGACGCTCCCCACTCCGACGGGCACGGAGGTGTGGCTTGAAAGCCGTGCATTGTCTAACGTCGTTTACACAATACGGTCAGTTATTTCAATCCCGATTCTATTGTTCTAATAGCGTGTTTGGTAGAGAATCGGATAGTCAATCGACATTACGCTGGATCAAAACCAAGGTCTTGTTTTTCTTTTTGCGACTTCTTTTCATTGGAAGTACTTTTTAAATATTTTATTTAGTTTTTTTTTTTTTATTTATTGTCTAAGTTGATAAAAAAATGTTTCTTTTTGCGACTTCTTTTCATTGGAAGTACTTTTTAAATATTTTATTAGATTGTTTTTATTTATTGCATAAGTTGATAAAAAATGCTATGCAATAGCTTTACCGCGGCAGTCCCTGAGTGCAACACGTATTTTTTTTTACAAATAAACATGATCATTTATAAAAAAACAAATGCTTGTAACAACAAATTGACATTATTTTTTAATTCTAAATTCAAAAATATTTGAATCTTATTCTTAATATTAGGCTGTTAATCGGTGGTACAGGCACTACCACTTTTCTCCCACACTCTGAAAAGACAAAGCGTTGGGATAAACAAATAAAATTATGGTTTCATATTGATTTATCATAAAAGCACTTCGTGTTCTGTAATTAAATTTCTCCGTAACTGTATTGAAAAACGTTGTTCGATTAACGAGAGAATTTGTCACTACTATTCTCGGCTCTATTGCACAAAAAATATAAGTTAAATCCGGCTCAGTCGCAATGCCGAAGTTTTCTCACTTGAATGATTTCATTCAAGTGAGAAAACTAAGTGTACTATTGCCTGTTTTCATGCACCGAGAGTTCCGTAGAAACTTGCGAAATAAACGGCCCTATCTTTTGACTGCGTAGACTTAGAGGGTTGATTTTTTCACAGCACAAAGGGACCACAGATTTGTGTGCGTGGTTTCTTTTTTATTTCAACTCTATACATCCACGCGTTCCTGAGATAAATGGTCTTGACAGACAGGCAGACAAACAGACAACAAAGAGATCCAATAAGCGTTTCGTTTTTTCCTTTTGAGGTACCTCTAAAACTATTTTATAACCTAACTCTAAAAAGTGACCAAAGTCGTAGTCAAACCATTTATTTCAATTAGAACTTTAAACGTCACTTCTCAGCTTCAAACTTACGAACAAAAATTATAGAATAGATTCTAATTGTCTATGCAAGGGCAGTCTCGAAAAAAATGGGCAATGAAACTCCATAATATTTAGTAAACCCTAATAAATGAAAAATTATGTTTATTTTGCAAGAAGGTTTTTACAAACACTTTTTCACGTCGATTTTTATTATAAACTAGATGAGAAATTACAATGATTAATCAATTACCTTGAGAAACTCAATTTTTACTCATTGACAAGTCGGAACTCACACCCGAAGCGTCAGGCGATGGTGTTATGTACCCGAGAACAAATTCCCATGTAAATAAAACGGATTCGCTTACGGAGAATATTACGAAAAGTATTTTTGTCATTAATCAGTATCATACTATGAAATTAATTTGAAAACAATTAAAAAACGTCGTTTGATTCACTTGCGAATTTGTCACTGCTGTTTTTGTCTTTATAACACCCTCGCCTCTCGGCTCGGTTGTTAATTCCGCCTGGAAGGCAAGGTCAAAGTTTCCCCGCTTGAATCAAAATATACTACTTTAATAGTTGCTTAATGTATAACTATTGTTGCTCGTGACAGTACAACACACAATTAACTTTTCTTAAGTGTTTGTTGGAGGCGCCCATTTAGATAAGATACTGTCAATGTGACAATGCTTTGTTTTGATATTTCTTGCATTCAAATATGTATTTACTATCAGTCCAAACGTTTTTTTAAAATGAGATAGTAGACATGTGATGAAAGATAACGTTTGTTCGTTTCTTGCTGCAAAAGTTTGCAGAAAGCGAGATAGGTCTAAAGACCTATCTCGCTTTCTGCAAACTTTGCAAATTTTTAATTTTTTTAAATTTTTCTTTTTCTAAAGTAAAAGAAAAATTTACTTACAAGTTTATTTGTTTTGAATGAGAGCCTTAGCTATTCATAAAACGAGGACGCATCTAACGTTTACATAATAACCAAAATACATATATTAACCAACATCCACCTTTCCAGCTTCATCAACAACGAAGGACTATACAAAACCTCCACCCCATATACATTAGAACTGATTGATCTTTTCAATAGAACAAAGTTGCCGTCGTGGAGGCGTTCGGCGGCGGCGATTTCTCGCGTCCGGCCCTGGTTCAGTCCATGGTCCGGAGCGAGAGGGAATGGGAAGCGGTCACCTCCTGTGAAGCAGTCATGCTGGCGAAGGAGGTGGCCGGGCGTGTGAGGGAGAGAACCTCAAACCAACCCTGCCGCCGCTGTAGACGCTCCGGGCGTCCGTCGGGCGCCGCAAGACGACTCCCGGCCACCGTAGATGCGGGCCTGTGGACGGTGAACAATGGGTAGCTCACCGTCCGTCCGTCTATTGACGACAGGCCGTGTCGACGGCGCGTTAGTGCTCCACGCGCGCCTCAAAGAGATGTCAGCAAAGCAAAGGGGCCTGCCAGGGCCACCGGGGCTGCGGGTTGTTCGAAAAAGATACCGGCCCCGGAACGTAAAGGGCCATAGAAGGTACATGGGTGGGTTTTAGTCAGTACAAGTCTGACACTCCCCCTCGCTCCGCTCAGAGCGGGGGAAGTTATTTGATGATTTAGACTAGACTACAGTTGATATGAAATTGGTACTAAAAAAAACTGTCCTGAACAACTATATTGAGTCCTCCTTTTCTCTGTGAACTCCCAATAAGTTCAAAATAATTTTGTTAATCTAATAAAAATATGTATTTTATGAAAACTCACGAAAGTATGTTTATATTTCTGTTTCTGCAGCTAACAACAGCTGATAAACAAGTTAGATCCAGATTATAATTCATGTTCCAGGAATAGCGCAGCAATTTTTTGTCTGGATGGAGGCAAAGGCACGCTAAAAGCTTTTAAAACCTATTTTTATCTGTAACTCAATTTTAATTTCAGTACGTGCGAATAATTAACACGCACTCAGAAAACCGTCGAGTTTGTGATCCTAAATCGATTTAATATTTATGTTTGTGTCTATAAACAGCACCACTGGGGTACAGATACAAAAATAAAAATTGGGCGTAGGAAAAATGGCATGAAAAACACACGAGATTTCGCGGGTAAACCGCCCCATCCTGGCAAGTTTGTTTCATCGTGAAAAAACGCTTGTGTACGAGCAACTGCAGCGATGACACGCCACGCTTTTCGCTAAGGAATGTCCCGAGCCTTATCATCATGCAAACAAAGATTTCAGATTGAGAATCGGTCACAAGTGGCTCCGACAATTGATAACACACTAGTCCGTGCAAGCATTAGGACAGTGCCCGATACGGTCGAACAGGCCAAGATTTATAAATATTTTTTTAACTAACTTTAAATAAATAACAACTGTAACTAAATAATATTAGGTTACATTTTTAAGGCATCCAAGCATCACACATCATCATCATCATATTCCTGCCCTTGGCCCATTCTATTTAGGGTCGGCGCAACAAGTTTTGTTCTTCCATTCTCCCCTGTCAGACGTCACGGCATCACACAAATTAATGTATTTTGACAGATACTATGTCTCCATCATTTTTACAGCCCTGTTGAAGATCGTGGTCGATACTACTTGCGAAGCGATATACGCGTTGGGGCCGGTCTTCACCGAAGTGTAGACGAGATGAGAGGGGAGGAGATAAAATAAAGAAGGAGGTAAAATAAATTTCGTTATTTAACTTCTCGTCTCCGCTTAGCTTTAGTGGACACTGTTGAGCAGAGAGAAGAGGAAATGTCCCGTTATTGTTTAGGTCAGCCTCTGTACTAGGCGCCCAAGCACACAGCAGAGTCAAGAAGAGACGTGAACGACGTCGGGCGAGCAGTGTGCTGTGAGAGGTTTTTGCACAACTCCTCTTCGCTCCGCTTTGTACATCTCCGCACAGCCTCAGTGGATACAACCTAGCTCTTACGCAACTCCTTTCCTCTCAACTTCGCAATACTCCGGTCCTCTCCACTTTGGTGGAGAATAACGCAAGTGCCATCGCAACAACTCATGGCATGCTCTAAATTATTTCTTCTAAATGTTTTCTCAGCGGCTGGTGTTGCAATACATCACTTGAGTTTGAAGTTCCTAGCTGTAACACATCCCAGGAAACTGGGATCGCGCCCGTTGTGTAAATGTTAGACATTATCTAATGTTACCTCAGATTTGTACTTGAACTCATACTCATTACACTTTAAACTATTTGTTCTCGTTTATCTCAGAGTAATGAGTCATTGTTTGCTTATCTCTAACGAGTTACAGTCAAATGTTTGGCATAGCTGTTTCCGTAAATGCTTTACTTAATATGAAACGACCTCGAAAAACTCTCGAAAAATCGCCAATAAATTCCAATAGCCATTATTCGTGTCCTTCTAATTTTATTCCCATTATACTTCGATCACATTTTTGATCGAAGCCATAATGGCTTTGAAACTTTGAAATTTTATATTTAACCCATAATTTTTAAAATATTTGGAACCGTGTCTACTGAGTAATTTTTGTGTTTACTCCGGGGCCGGGGCCTGAATTCATGGAACCCCTTGTGCGTCGATGTCCATTTTGGTTAAGCTGATTAAACACTTTCGATTATGCTAGTACTAACTGGGATTATAAGTTAATTTCATAATATTCCATGTTTGGGCGACGGAAGGTCACTTCTCTTATCAGTGGCCAAATAAAATTATCTTTGGATTAAGCAGACGACTAAGTTTTTTTTTAATTAATAATTAGTCATTGCATAGGTACAGTCATGACCAACAATATTTTTACACTTAATTGCTTGAATTAAAAAACCATTTCCTCGAGGATAAAATATATCAAATATAATATTTTCCAAAAATACTACTTATTTTCGTAACCATAAAATTGCGATCAATACTTTTTAAAATGCTACGTAAAAGATGGGTGCGAAGATAAACTCAAGACCAGGCGACTCAGAGTGGCCGGCGAGGGCCTCCATCTGCCAGAGTTGCGGTTTGTTCGAAAGAGATACCGCGGCCCCGAAACATAAAGGGCAAAAGAAAGAACATGGGTGGGTTTAGTCCGTAAAAGTCTGCCACTACCCCCCGCTCCGCCCAGATCAGCCATCTAACATAGCTTTAGCCGCAACCTCTCGGTTAAAAATCTTGACAGCGCCTTGAAAATACGACTTTTATTAGCGGTTTGATGCATTCAACTTGGATACAGTAGCGCTCGCCGGTTGCTGACGCGGCACCGCTCGCTGCACTCGCTCGGCTCGCGCGTGTTTCTTTACCATTCTAAAGTAATCTAAGCTGGTTGGTCATGGTTAACCTACCTAATAGCGACGTAACGCCAAATTTGTATTTAATAAGGGAAAGCCAAAAAAATTAATGTGAAATTTACAACTAAGGTTTTCCGCTATATATTTTGTTAACGCCTTGATTTTTACATTTTAAACTCATTTTCGCTACCGTTGTTATTCCAGAAGAGAAGTCTGTAAAAATCGAGTTCTTACGCATTATCGGGTCTTCTACCTCAGACCATTTTTTTTTTATAAAACTTCAGTTTCATTTTCACTTATTTCATAATCATATTGAAAAGTTCTTTATCTTCACACCCGTTTTTAGCGGATGTATGGTGCTCATGACAGTACACTAGTCACTAACAATCCGTACCAACAACAGTGACTCTGTTTGCTTATAAACGATGTTTAACTAAATGAGAATCGCATTACAATTTTGTGCTTAGATTATTAAAACTCCGATTAACTTTAACTAGCAGTCAACACGGCAATTCTTACACGCGTGAATATTAATAAAGTGCTTAAGGTGATACTATAGTAGAGGTAGAGCTGCATATGATTGAGATTGTCCGGGGAAGTACAGCCAATACTGAAAACACTTCTGCCAGCCAGCTTGAAGGATTTCGTCGGTCATAACAGGCACTGAGATTTGCTGTAGAATAGCAATGGACTGTGAATATTTGTTTGTTTGTTACTTCACACCTTAATGGCTTAACCGATTTTGATGAATTTTGGTACAGAGATAGTTGAGACCCTGGAGACGGACATATGCAAATTTTTTAATTAAAAAAAAAATAGGAACTGATGGAGAAAGAGGGAAGAAAATGGAAAACTTAGCTTTGCTATTACTATCAAAAAGGTGCAAGGGCAAAAATTACAAGTAGCAGGTACCTGCAAATCAGGAAAGGGGAACTGTGTTATCCCGAATTTAACGCGAGCGAAGCCTCGGACAAAAGCTAGTCAGTATATAAGGTTGAGGCAGCTGGGTCAGCTTCATCCATGTAAGAGAGCTGTACCACGCGAAGCTAGTGTAGGTTGGTAGATGTCACTCTTTTGGTTCTAGTAGATGCCTTTTGTTTTTGACGTTTTTCTTCGTTATTTTTGTTCGATTAAGAACAGAATATAAAAAAATAACAATTGCTGCATTCGATACCGTCTTTTTAAAGGTCACCGTCTTCACCACTTCTCCTATGTGTCCATCATAATGGCTGTAAAAATACCTGAAAGGCACCGGTTCTTATGGTCATTGCGATATTTTTTTTGTTCCAATCCAAACCTGGGAATCTTCTAGACGCGGAAATATTGCGGGGCAAAGAAGCCAACTTTAGCAGAAGTTTTTTTTTATATAATGCTAGTTGTTAATGTTTTTTACTTTAAATACCTTCATGACCCCCTTTATATCCAATGTATCCACTGCATGTTTTGAGCGCGTTATATTAAGGTCTAGCCGTAAAACGTATTTTTTTACCCCAACGAAAAGTAGAAAAAGTTACGTTGTTACTTAATTTGATGTGATTGGCCGTTCCACGTCAAATATACCAATGGTTTCTTTCAATATTTTCCAGGTATTTATTTGTCTGCCCAAATTCTAACGTTTTTATTTTTTTTGCGCTGGGTTTGCAGTTATTTAATGATTTTTAAATAACTTTTCCTGCTCTGGGGAGGTCTTTGAGCGGGGGGGAGTGTCAGACTTGTACTGTTTAAAACCCACCCAAATGCCTTCTTTTGCCCTTTACGTTCCCAAGCCAAAGTCTCGTATCTCTTTCGAACAACCCGCAACCCCGGGCCCATGTACCTACGTCCGTGATTGATTGATTGTGAATCATTTTGTGTATGCCATAATGCTATCAAGATAAGTGAATGGAGTATAATATAGTCATGTTCCCTTTTTAGAATCCCATAAGTGTTTTAACATACGCGAGTCCCTTATAGATAGGCTTATTACGATATAATTTAGTATGTAACTGCTCCGTTGGTACGTCGGGCGACCAGTGAAGCGTGGGGTCTTGGGTTTGATACCCAGGTCAAGCAAAATATTGGTAAATGTTTCAATCGGAATTTCTTAGAAGCAGCCCGATTGCTGATCCGTCCTGCTATTGATCTCTCCCCATTTTAATCAGATTACCTCATCTCACTCGCGCACTGCGCACATGGCTAGTTCAAGGTGGTCTACCAGATGTAAAGGGGGCGAACCATCTGGCTTTATAGAATTCTTGGTGAAAAACCCCGCAATCACTTGGCCCGACCAGCATCGTCTCCAGGATGTCATTCTTCTTGGTATCGCTTGCAATAAATGTTCCATACTTGGCAGATAAAAAGTTGAGAGTGATAAAATAAGTTTTTGCGACAGGTGACTCCAAATGATAAAATCGTGTCTCAGAACTTCACTTAATTTTGGTTAACATACGTAATTTAAGAAACTTCAAATGTTTGGACACGGCTTTGCTTCTTCGTTTATTTACATACTTTTATATAACAGCCAAATTATGAAATATTAATTATGTATCATTACGCATAACATCATACATTTTTCTTTTTAGCTTTTTTCTCAGATTATAGTTTACTAGCTTCCGCCCGCAACTTCGTCCGCGTGGCATAATTACTTTGGACTAAAGCTAACTTAAATTAAACCCGCGTGATGATCGAAAATATCTTTCTCCCCCCTTTTCTTCCCTCTTTCTCCCCCTTTTCTCACGTTTTTTAGCCTATGTCCGTTTCCAAGGTCCCAACTATCTCTGTACCAAAATTCATCAAAATCGGTTTCGCCATTTTGCCGTGAAGACGTAACAAGCAAACAAACTTACTTTCGCTTTTATAATATTAGTAAGGATTTTAATAATTAATCTACGATGTCATCTAATTGGTGTGCTTATTTTAATTTGATTTCATTTTAATATTTTTAATAATGAAACTAACAATAATATTTTTCGTGATTTAAATTTTTTTTATTTAGACATTTTAAGCTAATTAACTGGGTTCCTAATTTGATTTTATTTATAATTATGTTATTTTGCTTGGTGTTTTTGCATAAATGTTGTACGCCATCTATTGACAAAATATAGTGAACATAAGTACTATAAAATATATATAATTATACTACTTCTAAACTCACCCATTTTCTACAAAATAAATGATTGATTGATTGATTTTTATGATTTTCCGACTTATGTAAATTTCATTAGGGCACCAAATTCAAAGGTTATTAAATCTGCATTCTGAATAACCAAGTAAGTCTATTGACGTAGGTACATATTTGTCATATAGGTAACATTTTGCAATATTTCCTTCTTAACATCGCAGTGGACCAATGAATCATCTTATGATAAGGTGTTTCATTCATTTAGTTCAATTAACCACATCAAATATTTCCGTGGAATATTTATAAGACAGAAATGATGAGCTGAATTTTTGCCAACCTTTGCAAGAATACAGGGTGGAACACCGACGCTCAAACCTACCACGTGTTCAGTGCATCATTCTGAACACTTTTTTTTTTAATTGGTATTCTCTAACCGGTTTTTTTCGATCTCATGTACATTTTTACTTTTTCTTCTCCGTGCCTCGGAAAGTACTTTAAGCTGTTGGTCCGGGCTGTCAATTGTAGATCTTTGTACCCTGTCCCCGTATTACCAATTATTAACTGGGTTGCTCCATGTAAAATACTGGGGTTCAGCTGAAACCGGTTAGATGGAAACCGACCCCAACATAGTTGGGAAAATGCTAAGCCATCGTTTTAATGCATAAAATGTCGCTCTGCAAGTAAAATCCTACGTATTTGTAACTACTCGTACTTAGAACTATGTCCATTCCTTCATCTTACCTAACCTATTTTCTGGAGGTCGCGGGTTGTTCGAAAGAGATACCGCGGCCCCGGAACATAAAGGGCAATAGAAGGAACATCGGTGGGTTTTAGCCAGTAAAAGTCTGACACTCACCGGTCCACCCAGAGCGGGGGAAGTTATTTGATGGTTTCCAATCCGTAAAAAAACAGTACAAGCACATTAAAAGGATAAAAAACCTAGACAAATCAATAAGTGTAGGATACTATAAATATTTAATTTTTATTATTTTAATTTTAAAAAAATCCAGAGAGTATGAAAAGAGGTCCCTCCAATTTTCGGACAGCAGTATAGATTTAACTTTTAGATACTACCTCTACTAGTACTATTCACTAGTAAAATAACATTGAAGTTGTATGTTTTTGTTTGAAAGAAACAAACTACATCGAGATAAGCCATACTCGTAGATATCAGGCCACTGCCTGTCATTTCTCTATGTGTTGATGATACACAAAGATAAAGTGTTTCGATGGTTTCTCCGTATTCTCATGATTCAATTTTTAGTGCTAGAAACAATGATATTTATAATTGGTTTAGAGAGACCTAGGTGTAGGTACAGTGTAAATCTTTGCATGACGAATGGTAAAACGTGGCTGAGCTTTGATTTATTATAAGAACAATATACTTACCTATATTACCCATATTTGCTAAATATAATTCTATTTATCATATTCTACAGGTACTAGGGACGGTTATGGTGTATAATTCATAATATTACCTCTTGAATGTAAAGTTCCTCGCCGGCAGCACGCGAGTCGACCAGGTAGCTGTCATCGCAAGGTCGCTGGTACAAGTAATAGAACTGCTCGTGCGCAGCCACGCTCGACACCACCTTCCCGTTGTACACTGGCGGACTGAAGGGGTTTATAGCAGAAGAGTTCGTTTCAGTGCATCCGTTGAATGAAAAAAATGCGCTCCCGCGCTGACAACATCTATGTACGCATTTTCTCCCGATGCACGGGCATCCCATCACCAAGGTCGTGCCATTCTCCTCTAGCTCGTACCACGTCCCGTCCTTATACTCCACTCCGTCGAATATCACTGAAGAGTTTGGGTGCTTTACCCCATTCGTAATGTCCAAGCTTTGCACTTTCGTGCACGGAGTACACTGTATACTCACTAACACCACCACCTGGACGACCGCTAACAATATTGTCTTCATTTTGAATAGCAGACGAGTTCTATGGTTCTCACTAAAACTTTGTCACTTTACGTCGAAAGTTCTTTTCACACGCTCACATCCATTTCAGTTTCAGTAACAAAATAGAGGAAAACAAAAAATGTCTTAAACGAATTAAATCGGCACAGAAGGTGTTATCACGGTTGGAGTGTTCATTATCTGAGCACTAGTGAGGTAATTTGATCTATCATTTTCGTAATGATAAGAGATAAGCGTTGTTCGCGTTAGTGCGGTGGAGGGAGGGAGGCGTGCTGCAGTCGCGCCGTGTGCGTCCCGACTGGCACTGGGCGGCCGGCGCCGGGCGCGGGCAAGAGCCGCCGGGACCGTCAAGCCTCCTGCTCATACCCGCCACTATCAGAGCGTCGTTTGTTTACTGTGACGCATTCTAATGTGCGGTTGATGATTGTACTTCCTTTAATAAAACTGACAGAACTGAGGTAAATTGCATATAGTCTTAAGGGTTACGTGTATAAAAAACGGGATTACTTTGTTAACCAGACCCTTAATCTGAGGAACTTAATACTAGATACTAAGGTCTTCGACCCTTTGGGCGGGTAAATAATATAAATCATCATAATGATGTATCATCGTGTTTTCACAATACTAGCATATTTTTAGTTATAGAGCAAATACTGGGGTTATTGACGTACAAAAGTGTTCACCCCGAAAATTTTCGATCGCTACCCTCAAGCGGTCTTATCACACTAGCCTATTCCTTTTTGCAAACTACCTAAAAATGTCAAGGCTATTAGGGTTTCAACAGGCCGTAAACCTAATGCAAGAAGATATGACCGATTATCTGAATGGTGTTATGTTATCATAATAAAATCTCGTTGAACAGCTCGAAATGATGCCACATAAAATTCACCAGGAAAGTGAACACAGTGAATTCAGCGTACCAAATAAACGGAGTAAACTTGAGTGAGGTGGACGTGGTACACACGACGACACATCAACCTATACAAAACCAGTTTATACGGAGCTCTCGCCGTACGGGAAATCTGCGGTGTATGTATCCGTAGATGACGGATCCGCATACACTGGTTTTGTATAGGTTGATGTGTCGTCGTGTGTACGAGATCTGGGAGTTATTTTGGACTCCAAACTGACGTACCACATACGAGGAATGATAACATAATCGGTCGATCTGAACGCATGCTTCGATTTGTCATTCGTAATGGAAAGTTATTTCAACGCCCACATTGTATACCATATTAATCCTCTACAATAGCCTTATAAGAAGCATCCTGGAATACTGCAGTATGATATGGAGGCCTCACTACACAACCCACTCGTTGCGGATAGAACGAGTCCAGAAAAGGTTTATGCGATACCCAGGGTATTCAAAGGGAAGGCAATTTAAATATCTCTCTTACCTTGATAAACCATGCTGCTACAAAACGCGTACCCTGGAAGCTCGAAGAGAGATTTTGGATTTGAGATTCGCTTATAAACTGCTAAATAACACCCACCATTGGCTGCCCACAATTGGTATTTAGGTTCAATTTCAGAATTCCCCGTAGACCGCCTCGCAAACCTATAACACCCTTAGCTGCACCTCGTCGTCATACAGTATTTGGTACTAATTCGCCTATACCCGCCTATAACGAACGCAGCGACCTGGTTGACGTCCACGCTGACTCAATATTGACGTTTGTCAGACGTCATTAGTATAAGTATTTATTAATTACATATTTAGAACTAGCTTTCGCCCGCGGCTTCGCTCGCGTTAAATTCGGTATAACACACCAAGCACCTGCAGTTTTTGCTCTTGCGCCTGATTGATTTGTAATAGCAACGCTAAATTTTCCCTTTTCTTCCCTCGTTCTCCCTCATATCCCACTTTTTTTTAATAAAAATTAGCCTATGTCCGTCTCCTGGTTCCCAACTATCTCTGTACCAAAATTCATCAAAATCGGTTAACCCATTAGAGCGTGAAGAGGTAACAAACAAACAAACAAATAAACAAACAAACAAACTCACTTTCGCTTTTATAATATTAGTAAGGATTTAAGTACACTGTCTAATTCTAAAAGTTAAATTTTTAACTACAGAGAACACTTTACATGTGGTGTTTGCCTGTAGTTGGTTGTACAGTGACACTTAAGACACAATTATTTGTATGTTCCTATCTATATAATATCTGTAACAACCGTACAATCAAACATGAGCTACAGTTACTTCACATCACTATCTACGATGATACTTTTGTTAAAGTTCCTCAATTAAAGTTAAGATTACCTTCAATTATTATAATATTTTAAATGAATTTATCTAAGTTTCAAAATCGCCAGCTTTTCGCCAGTGGGGAAGGGAGCGAGATCACAATGGCCACGTGCTCCCTTTTTTGCAACCTTTTGTAAGTATAGTATGTATGCCAGAATTGCCTATTATGCCTCGGCGCAAGGAGCTCCTAATTTATTACACCCTTTATCCTATACCGGTCAGTCATGTGAAAATCCTATAGAAATGCCAATCCAGACGCAAAAAAAGAAAACAAGAATGATATAAGCGCAGGGTTCAAAGTGCGGAATGCCCGAATTGGATTTAAGAAAATGTGTAAATTTGTAGCGGTAGTTCAAGTACTCAGAACCTCATTTTTATGGTTCCGTACAAACAGAACCCTTATAGGATCACTTTGTTGTCTGCCTCTCGAGACTCTTTATATCAGGAACGCGTGAAGGTATCGAGTTAAAGTTAAAACTTTATACTCAAGTCTTTGGTGGAAAAATACGTCAATACGTCATGGCATAATTTATATTTTCTCCTTCATATCATTCCTTACACAATCCGTCCATCTTTTCTTTGGTCTTCCTCCCTCTCTCCACCCATCATCAGTCATTTGAACTCATATGTATTACTCTTTTAGTCACATGCGATTCGTCCTTCCTCTTCATTACATGTCCATATCAGGACAATGACTCTCTTTCGAATTTTCTGTAACAAGCGCAACTTTCATACATCCTATAATATACTCGTTCCTTACTTTACTATGCCATGAAGCAGTTGAAATTCAATGAGAATTGAAAACAAATACGAATATAGAATTGAATCTTTTCACTTCACTGCCTTTTTTTTGGCGGTGGGAAATCATTAAATAACTTCCCCCGCTCTGGGCGGAGTGTCACACTTTTACTGACTAAAACCCACCCATGTTCCTTCTGTTGCCCTTAAGTTCCGGGTCGCGGTATCTCTTTCGAACAACCCGCAACCCCGGCAGGCGGAGGCCCTGGCAAGCCCCTCTGCTTTGCTGACATCTCTTTGAGGTGCGCGTGAAACACGAACGCACCGTCGACACGGACGGACGATGAACTACCCATTGCTCACCGTCCACAGGCCCGCATCTACGGTGGCCGGGAGTCGTCTCGCGCGGCGGCTCCTCCTTCACTTCACTGCCTTTACTGGCAATCTTTGTAAAACCCCATTATAATGCCACAAATACTTGACCACCAAACATTTACAAAATAGTACATTTTGATTCAAGTGAAGAAACTTTTTCATTGCGGCCGAGGCGATTCTGACCCCCATACCGCTATGCGAGGTTGTAGTAGAGCCGATAACAGCAATGACAAATTCTCGCGTGAATGTGAAGCAAATGATGTGAAGCAAACGACGTTTTTCAATACACTTACGGAGAAATTGAAATATAGAACAAAAAGTACTTCAGTCATTAATAGAATAGAATAGAATTTATTTGATTTCGGACACAAGATCCATAAAGATATTCAAAATATTTTGTATTTTCCCCGCGATTTGTCTTTTCAGAATGAAGGGGAAACAAAGGTAAGTCACCGATAAATAGCCCAAAATTAAAAAGAAGAAATTCAAACATTAAACAACTGTTTATTGTTATCGTGATGATAGAGAAAAAAAGAAAGCTCTTGTTGTACTAAATGAAAACAAAACACGTGTGTGAAATACATTACATGTTGAACCTAATCGTTGTGCAATAAGATCTAGTTTTCGGTAGAAGTGTATTGAAAATATTTTTAAAGTTTTGCATGACACTTGGCATGATCGGACCTAACACTCCATCTTGTTTTCTTATGACAATTTCCACAACCAATTGCCACACGGATGACGGTTCATCACTTGAGGATGGAAGCCCATTTCGCTTTTTCCGTTATATTCGTGAGCATCAGGAATGATGAAGCACATGTGACTAAAAGAGTGATGGATCTGAATGTTGATGGACGGAGAGCGAGAGACCAAAGAAAAGATGGATGGATTATGTAAGGAATGATATGAAGGAGAAAGGAGTAAATGATGCCGTGACGTCTGATAGGGTAGAATGGAAGAAGAAAACCTGTTGCGCCGACCCCAAATAGAATGGGACATGGGCAGGAAAATGATTATGATTTGTAAGCATCAGGACACGGTTTATATATATTTGCATTAATTACAAAGTAGTAATGAGTCACAGTGTCATTCAAACGCAAAAAGAAGTGCACTATGCTAAATAAAAAATAGGCATTCATATGTTAGTATTTCGCAATCGTGACTTCTGATAAACTAATATTAAATATTTATTTATACTTCATGTTCAATAGTCCTGCCAACCTTTGGGTTAAATACGGCAACATTGTGATATAGGGTACAAAAATAATATATCAAAAAATATATATAACTACCTATTTGTTTTTAAGAACGTAATATACTTATACAGATACTGTTTGAATGTCGAGGTCCAGCTGTGAAGCTGAAGAGGTTTAATAGAATACATATATTATAAAAATAATAAACTCAAACATTTTAAATCATGATTATAAGATATCAATTAGAACGCGCCGTGGTCAATTAATAACAGCCAACTTAGGAGTTTCGAATTATCCTTACTGGGTTATGGAGGTCAGATAGGCAGTTGCTCGATGTAACATACTGGTCTATTCAGTTCAATCCGGTTAGACTGGAAGCCGACTTCAATATACAGGGTATAAAACGAACCTTTCACGAACCCATCAACCATGCAAATTAAGTATATCTACGCAAAACAATACTGCTGGGAAACGAGTTTTTTTTGGCTTATGTTTAACTTGCCACCACATATAGTAACAAATAGCAGACAAAAATAGTGAATGATCACCAAAATGAAACCCGCATTTTAATGTAAAATTGTAACTAAAGTTTTTATTTCTAGGTGGTTTTAAAAAAACCACGAAGGCTAAAGCGGGAGCCTTTTTTTTTTTATTTTTTTTTTTTTTTATTTGCGTGTGGAAATCCTCAATGGATGTCCTCCGCCTTTGCGGAGGGGTCTGTCAGACTCCTACTGACTAAAACCACACGGTGTTCCTTCTCGTCACTTCTGGCTGGGGTGCGGGGACACATTCGCATTCTACACAATCACGAGTCGGGGTACTGTGAGTCGTGGTGTTAACCATAATGAGGTTAGGTATATTTACGAAAGTTTATAAAGTGACTTATTCGTAATAAAATTGTGTGAATTAATTACCTATTAATACGCCATTACAAAGTCGGCTATATCCCATTCAACTACAATGCTAAATGACGTTCAGTCAGCAAGATTTGGTGATAATTTACTACATTTGGTGGTCGACAATTTAAAGTGCAGTCGGCACTAAAATAGCTGGTACTATTGTAATTTTAGACATTATTTTTCTGGTGTTAAGTAGATATTTTTGGTTACATAACTAAGGGTATCAAAGCATTTTATGGTGGTTATTATATATAACCCCGTTTTTTTTTTTATTTAAAATTGCGTTAAGCCATGGGACTCAATGCAACGTAGTCAAATCATTGTGCTGCTGGATGCATCGAATAGTACGGGGGTCGGGGAGGTATTTAAAGTAAAGTTATAACATAAAAAGATAACCAATTTCCATATAAAACACTCAGAAGTGGAAAATTAGTTGCAGCTTATTGCTTCGAGGCATCGAAATCCTTTACGATCTTGTTTCCAAACGTTATTTACTCGTACAAACTAAAGTATGTATCAACTTCACCAGGGTATTACATTGTTTTAAACAGCTGCAAAAGGAAACTACATCATTACATAATTATAAAACCTTTATTTCAACATTACAAAAATGTGTGTGATGTGAAACTACCTGAAACAAAAAAAACAGAGGTTATGGTTAGGTTAGACAGGTTTCAGTTATAATATACACACATCAAAAGTATCTAGGGATCAACATATATTTTTGCAATAACTTTTCTCCTGATTGATATTAATTAAAATTTTCTTTAAGGATTCATCAAATAAAGTGTTTTCGTTTGTCACAGTAACGATAAACCAAGTCACCTTTGCATTAATAAAGAAATTTGCCATTTTCCTAATAAAGGGATTTTTGACATTTGAACCACTAACATTAAAGTTCGAAAAATTAAATTAAAAATTTAAAAACACCCCCGACCCAAAAAAAGTACGCAATTATTATGACAAAAGGTTAAAAATGCTAAACCCTATAAAAAGCAAAAAAAAAACTTTTAACACTACGTAAGTACCAACTAAAGCATGTCAGACTATCTACTCGGGACTTTGTGCCACCTTTATGTCGGAGGCATAACCGCTAATTTTGAACTGCAAATGGTTATCTTGGCCTGCTGTTGACCGTACGTATGAAATTTTTGATTAAATTTTGTCGTGTCGGGGGACCGCTCTAATTTATTAGCCTAACGTTAGAAGCTCACATTAAGAAGTCCTCAATCCCATTGTCATTTTTCATACAAATTTTTTGAGTCGTTCCTAAGATCAAATTATTGTTTATCATTTATTTAGATAGAGTATAAAGTTTTTTTTGAATTCGTTACTACGTTAACATTTTCGTTGTAATTTAAATATTATTTTGTTTACTTATCTTCTTCTTTCTTTGCAAGTAAATCTTGTGAGTCATACTATTCGTCTGTTTTAATTTTTTGTCCAGTGTTGTTGTATCATTTGGTGTAGTTGTGTACATATTTAGTTTTAAAATACGAATTTTGTGATTGATCATTTGATTTAGGTAAGTATTTTTGAAGGTAAAAAGCGGTCCCCCGACACGACAAAATTTAATCAAAAATTTCATACGTACGGTCAACAGCAGGCCAAGATAACCATTTGCAGTTCAAAATTAGCGGTTATGCCTCCGACATAAAGGTGGCACAAAGTCCCGAGTAGATAGTCTGACATGCTTTAATTGGTACTTACGTAGTGTTAAAAGTTTTTTTTTTGCTTTTTATAGGGTTTAGCATTTTTAACCTTTTGTCATAATAATTGCGTACTTTTTTTGGGTCGGGGGTGTTTTTAAATTTTTAATTTAATTTTTATTTTATGCTTTTTAAAGGAGCTCCTTAATTTTTCATTCTTACATTTAATTTATTTTATGTTTCTTGCCATTTAAGGGTAATTTTGTGTTTTATTTTTAAATTTTGGTCATTCTAGATTTTCAGCAAAGATATAAATCGGTTTATCCGTTTCATTCCGGCATTCCAGGGTTTCATCCGCCACATCCCATTTCCAGCATCAGGTCCTCATCAATTAGAAATATGAAGAGAACTAGTCCAGACAAATTCAACGAGCCCAAACTCGATGGGTTTACTAAAAGGCAGTCCAGGTTTACATTTCCTACCTTCGAGCCCTATCACCAGACCAGCTCAGTGGTTCCAGAAGACATCAATGTTTCAAATGTCAGATCCTACATATGCTCGCAAGTAAACTGAGCGTGGAACATTCCTATCACACCTAACAAACGACCTGATGACCTTGAAGACCTGAACCGATTTCCACCAAACATAGCTAAGAACACTCTCGACTGATATACCTTTCAAACAAAAAAAACCGCATTCAAATCGGATCATCCGTTTGGCAGCTACGATGCCACAGACAGACACATACACATTTACACACACAGACACGTCAAACTTATAACACCCCGTCGTTTTAGCGTCGGGGGTTAAAAAAAAGACTGAAATAACAGTTTTCTTTAAAATTTTATTGGGTAACTTAAACAATTAATAATCCGTGTTTCTACCGCGAACACTAACAACACAAGAACATCGGTTTGGCATACTCAAAATGAGTTCATCCAAATCACGCTGTGGAATGGCCGCCCATGTTCGTTGCAACAACAAAAAAAGGTCTTCTTGCGACTGGATACCCTCCATATTCGGCAGAGCTCTTCTCTGTAGCATATCCCATGCATGCTCAATCGGGTTCAAGTCTGGCGACTGAGCAGGCCAGGGCAGGACATTGATGTTAGCTGCGGCGAGAGTCTGTCTTACAACTCTTGCGGTGTGCGGTCGTGCATTATCATGCATTAACTGAAATAAGGGACCGATTTGCGGAAACGAAAGAGGAAAGAGGAACGATGACGTCTGATACAATCGTCTCAGCATAAATTTGAGCGTTGAGGTTGCCTCTGATCCAAATCACCTCAGTTCTTCCGCCGATCCAAATACCCGCCCATACCATGATGGTTCCACCACTATAAGGATGGACTTCCTGGCAGGATTTTAATCGCTGTTGGCGTCCAGGGGTTCTCCAGTGTCGTATACGTCTTGTATCCGGTCTCATACCAAAACGAGACTCATCAGAAAAGCACACGAAACGCCATTGTTCTTCTGCCCAATTTCTGTGTTCAAGAGCCCATTGATATCGAATCCTACGATTGTGCATTGCTATAGGTGGTACCCGTAGCGGTCTTCGGGAATGAAGGTTCACTTCATGCAAGCGGTTTCTGACTGTTTGGTCGCTAATTAAGTTCCCTGAAGAGTGATGAAGCCTCACGGCTAACATCATGGCGGTTATTGTTGGAGCTCTTCGAGTTAAGATTTGAATGTATCGGTCTTGTCTCCGTGTGGTGCAGCGATACCGTCCTCCATGGCGCTCAGCCACGGTACCAGTGCTTCGGTAACGTGTCCAAAGTCGACTGATAACACTCTGACTTGTATTCAGAGCTAAAGCTACAGTACGTTGCCGGGAACCAGCTTCTATCATTCCCACGGCTCTGAGCATTTCTTCCCTGCTTAAATGACGTCGCCGCTCCATAATAACATAACGTTGGTTTTAATCAGTAGTAGGGAAACAGTAGCATTAATAATGTCTTCAATGCGTTGTATGTTTTTATAGGGAAAATATTGACAGCTTATTTTCATCTTTTACTCGAATTTGATTGAGAGTTCCTGATTCAAATTATGAAATGCACCAAAAAGGATCCATATAAATTTATAAAATCATAAATTTATTACAAAGCCACATCTCAATCTCAAGAAATCCGCATAAAAATGCTTGATCTCTAGACACTTTTGATGTGTGTAGTTACCTACATTAATAAGGTATTGCATAGACTTAAAATAATAATAAAATATGTATATGTAGTAGATAATAATTAAAACGGGCGTCAAAAACTTCGTCTGCTTAATCTTGAAAAACTTTTTTTTTTTAGATTAGTTTTGTATATATTAACAATTCGAAGAGCTAGCTCACTCAACATTCATACGAATATCAAACATGAAATCCACAATGCGCACTCACGGCTGCTGCCAGGTAGAAGGAAAAACTATTAAATACCTGAACATCAATAGAATGAAAAAAAATATGTTTGTGATGGTTCGTTTATTATTGTTATTTATAGTTCATGATCTACGTCACCAAAGTGATGCAAGTCATGAAACGTGTCTACGGATGAAGGTTATGCAAACTTACGGAGTAGGGGCCACCATAGCGGCAGCAGTCAGCTGCGATATTATGGACCCAGCGACGACGTTGCCGTAGTAGGCCTGCGCTGCGGCCGCGGTCGAGACTGCAGCGATGCCAACGCTGCCAGCATTGTTCCAAATCGCTTTTGCCCGCGGCTTCGCTAGCGTTAAATTCGGGTAACACAGTTCCCCTTTCCTGATTTGCAGGTACCTGCTACCTGCAGTTTTTGCCCTAGCGCCTTGTTGATTTGTAATAGCAAAGCTAAGTTTTCCCTTTTCTTCCCTCTTTCTCCCTCATATCTCAATCTTTTTAAAAAAAAAGCCTATGTCCGTCTCCTGAGTCCCAACTATCTCTGCACCAAAATTCATCAAAATCG
Source organism: Ochropleura plecta (assembly GCA_905475445.1). Classification (NCBI taxonomy): domain Eukaryota; kingdom Metazoa; phylum Arthropoda; class Insecta; order Lepidoptera; family Noctuidae; genus Ochropleura; species Ochropleura plecta. The sequence continues at coordinate 7,235,689 of FR997735.1, forward strand.
GTTTAGCCATTAAAGCGTGAATAGGTAACAAACAAACTCACTTTCGCTTTTATAATATTAGTAAGGATAAGGAAGTAAGGATATTCACAGTAAATAGTTTCGATTTTATTGTTATTTCATTATTTTCCATTGCAGCGTTTTTCAATTTGTAGGTACATTTCTAAAATTTATGTTCCTTGTGCCATTCCATAAAAATGATACAAAATCAGACACACATGCTCGCATGGAAGAAAAAGACTGAATGTATTTATTTCATTTTATAATTTATTCCTTTTTTATTTTCTTCGGCTTGACTATATGTATTCAAAGTATTTTTGGTGCATTTCGAAGGTAGGAAATACGTAATATCTACAAAAAAATAGCAATCAACCAAACCTAGAAATGAAAATGTGATAGTTAGAGGCAGAACCATTTCATCAGCAAACCTCTATCCCCTCCTTGTCGGCAATAAGTGTTTGGAACTTAAATTACTTTCCTCTATGTGTGTGTATAAGTAACTACATATATATTTTGTATTAAGAATTATTGAGAAATGTTAACCATTAGAACTAAATAATTTCAATTGTGTTTTTTTTTTAAATTAGGCAATATTTTTTTTTACTTTGTGGTTGGTACACCCCACATCACATTCCAAACCATAGAGGAAAGTAATTTAAGTTCCAAACACTTATTGAACACTTATTAAATTTTACTACCTGAAACATTATATGATTATATCATTGCTAACTCTGCAAACACGACAATTATTATTACAAAGTACAACAAGAAATGACAGACATAGATAACATTTTATTTTTATATCGGAGCCATCTGTTGAATTCATGACACACTAACACAAATCGTCCCTTATCTTCGAAATAATAATACGAGAAACGAAATAATATATTGACAAGAAAATACAAGACAAGCGGATATAATATTGGTGAAGAATATCAACAGGGAAGTTTCTCATAATGTATTTAGTTTGATGATGTGTTTAGTTTGATGACGCCGATGATGTATTGATGTACCTAGATGTCACACATCGAAATGCATAAAAAAAACTCAAGTCTAACGTCTCGCGGTCGTTGAATTCGTCAATCCAAAGCAACCACAATGTTTTTCTGCACAATGCAGATTTAAACAATCAAAGGCATGTTGATATGACTTATGCCCATTTTTACTAGCACTCACAGAATGGTTAAAATATTATTGCACAGCCAGAATGTCAATTCTCTGTGCCAAAAAAGCGTTGTATTGAAACACTTTGTAACCTAACAGTGTGCTGCCCTAGTTTCTTTTACATTGATGTCTTTCTAATGATTACTGATACGAGGTTCCGGTACTATATAACAAACTTTCGTTACCAATACTACAAATAAAAACACTACGTTGTTTTCGCTAAACATAAGGTTTTTTTCTGTATTCAGAGCCGTAGCCGGGGGTGGGGAGAGGAAGGGCGTTTTACCAATATATGGTTTGAAAGCGAGTTCAACGACCGCGAGATATAAGACTTGAGTTTTATGCAGACTGGTATGCGACATCTACAGCAATTTAAAAGAACTAAATACATTATGAGAAAATTCTTTTGATATTCTTCAAAAATCTGTTATCCGCTTTTTCTGCATTTTCTTTCAATTTAATATTATAGTATCATTTCATTTCTCGTATTTTCGCTTTCAAAGGTAAGAGACAATTTCGTGTAAGTGCGTCATGTATTCAGCAGATGGCTCTGATATAAAAATTAAATATTGTCTATGTCTCATTTTATTTTTGTACTTTGGAATAATAATTTATTGTCATGTTTACAACGTTATTTAGTAATAAAATGTTTCAGGTGGTAATATTTAGAATGTTATCTATTTACATTTTATGTTTTAGTAAAGACAATTATTGAGAAATGTTAATCATTCAAACTAAATTAATTTGGCAACATTAATTTTCTTTATGGTTGGACATCCCACATAACAATATTGCAAACACTAATCGCGGACGAGGTGGGGTTAGAGGTTTATTAATAAAATGGTTCTGCCTATACCTTTTTATTTCTAGGTCTGGTTGATAATTGCTAATTTTCTGTAGATATTACGTATTACTACCTCTGCAATGCAGCAAATTCAAAGAAAGCCAAACCAAAGAAAAGAAAAACGGAATAAATTTTAAAAATATACTGCAAATATGCAAACAATACGAGTGTAGTTCACATGTGTGATATATTTCATATAGGTACTTATTAACGTTTGTATCAATTTCAACATATTTTGGCGAATGTGAAATACATTTGAAAAACGCTTATACGTAAAATAATGAAGTAACTATGTATTATAATCGTAACTTTTTACGATAAATATAATTATTGATGATTTGGTCTGCCATTGTTGTTTTGGTGCTCTATAACAGGTAGCTTGTTCATATCAATAGCTAGCATCAATACAAGCAAGCACTGTACGTGACGAAATCCTCCAAACATGACTTATCAGATCTGAACTAAAGCACTTTTTATTCTTTGCGGAACCCTGTTTTTGTCTATTGGATAGAGTGGACCAGAGAGCGTTCTTAATAGGGGATTTACCATTCGCTGCAGCAGTATGATATTTTCGGTCTATGACGTGGGCGAGAATAAAGTGAAGTGGGTAAGACTAGTCTGTGGTTAGTACATTAGTTATACATATATATATATGTGGTAAAGTCTATAAAAGAGAGGTCGGAGACAAGGCAGCTTTAGTGCCCGTCCGCTCAGAGCAGGAGTCCCTCAGGGCTCAGTGCTCTCCCCCCTCGCGTTCACGCTGTACACCAGCGACATTCCGAGACAGAACATGGCTGAGTTAGCCCTATTCGCTGACGACACGGCCATATACCACTCCGGCCGCAGCCCTGATACCATCTACCAGGCCCTCCAAACCTCCGCAGACACCCTCGGTGACTGGTTCCGGAAGTGGAGAATAGAAGTTAATCCCGACAAGAGCCAGGCGGTACTATTCTACCCACCGGGCAGACCCGCCCCTCCCAACCCCGATCCGATCACCATGTTCGGCAAGCCGATCCCTTGGGAGAAGCGAGCCAAATACCTTGGTGTAATCCTGGACAATCGCCTCAACTTCGGAGAGCACATAAAGACGGTACGTTCGCGCGCCGCTTTCGCTCTAGGCAGACTCCACTACCTGTTGAATGCACGCAGCAAATTGTCACTGAAGTGCAAGCTGCGTATATACATAGCGTGCATTCGACCAATCATGACGTACGCGTGCCCCGTGTTCGCGCACGTCAACCCGTCCCGAATCCACAGGATGCAAACCCTTCAAAACCGTTTTCTCCGAAAGGCCGTGGGAGCTCCCTGGTACTTGAGGAATGAACGACTACATGTCGATCTTAAAATCCCGACAATAGCCCAAACGATGAAACGCCTCACGAAGCGTTTCTTCGATGCTGCTGAAAGGCACCCCAACAGTCTCATAGTAGGGGCAACCCACTATACTCCCACCAGGATAGGGAAAATTCGCCGACCAAGGCATACCCTTATCACACCCGATGATCCCATCACAATCCTGCAGGAAAGCAATAGGGAAACTAGTACTATCCGCAAACACAAATACAGACCGCGATCCGTTTTCCGACCTCGCCGCCGAGGCCCGTCGCGAAACCCCCAGTAACGAAACCGTCCCTTGGTCTACAAGCCAGCCCGCGATGCTGAGCAGTAAATCTTAAAGTCCCTAATTAATCGACCCAGCCACCCTTGTTGCCCTCCCTCAGTGACGCCCTAAGCCGAGGTCCGTACCCCACAGGGGGTGCCCTTAGCGAGCGAGCACTTAGCATACTAGTAGTCTTTGTAGCCCTGGCTGGGGGCCTTAATTTATTGAGGTCACACAGGATAGTCCGGTTAAGCAGTCTAACAACTCAAGCGAGTTGAACTGCGAGTGGCCCAACCTAAAAAAAAAAAAAAAAAAAAAAAAAAAAAAAAAAAAAAAAAAAAAAAGGCAGCTTTAGTGCATTGCGCGAATATTGTCTAGTGAGTGCAGAACTGAACTTCTATTCATTCCTAAACGGTAAGAAATTATACATCATTTCCAAAATCTTATTGACATTTTCCACGTCTTTAAACATTTTTTTAAATCTATGTTGGTGGCTTTCGTTGTATTGACAAAATGTTGATAGGTTTCGTCATCCCACTTCAAATGGCTGCCTGCCACGCACAGAACAATATACTCCTAGCGGAGAAGAATGATAACTCCATATAAAAAAATGTAACCATAGATTTACACGCTGATACTACTAGCGCCACAACAGAATATCACTGTAACTACACCGCGGGCGGCTGGGCGGGAATATTTGAATTTGTATGTATTTTATGGTTTTTAATTTATTTACAGATGGAAACTAGCTGCGGTGGAAAACACGATAACGGATATATTAACTGATACACGCCCGATATCATGATTAGCACCGCATGCTGCTTCCATCTGTGTTGATAATGAAAGAAAAAAGAAACAATAAATAAAAACAATATTTATTTAAAATAAAAATTGGTATAAACAATAATACTTTTAGTTTCTAGCATAGTTTTTAGTCATTTGCAATGTTATGTTATTTTATTTTATGATGAGTAAACAAATTATTGTACGACCAGGAAAACAATAACCATATTACAACCAATTCTTGATATTTACATTTTCAAGACCTAAGTAGATCACAAAACACACCTTTACAATTATATGTTTATCAATACATAATTGTATTAGTAAATGGAAAACAATCTGTTGGCATTGGTCTGTTTTAAAAGGTTACTGGTTGAAAGTAGTTATTTCTTGTTCAGTATAAATAAGTTAAAATGCGAATATATTGCCAATATTGGCATTCAAATGAAATAATATGATTTATGTTAACAAATGTGAAAATTTGTCTGATAAAATAATCACAATATTACATACGACTTTACCCAAGTTTAATTGTACCTACATAATATTATTTATTTTTTAATATTTTCATTTTTCTTTCTAGAGCTTTGTTTTTTCGTCTTCTTCCATAGCCCTATTTTTTAATATAATGGATCTTTTAATACATATAGCAAATGAACTTATTTTTATATGTTCAATGTTTTTTGTTACATGAGTTTCACATTTGTTTAAAAAGTTAAAATCAACACTATTTAATACTATCATGATATTATTTTTTAATTTCTTTTCCCACCCATGATTTTTCAAATAATTATTTATTAAATTAGCACACTGCTCTACTGATCTCACTACATTTTTACAAACGTATTGTAATGCATTATTATCCTTGTACTCTCTCAAGCTCGTGAATATGTGAATGGCTTCTTGACCGTCACCTAAAAATGCCTTTCAGCAATCTTGGCATTCATTGTGTCTAAGCTTTTTGAATATGAAGCCACTCACGTATGCACAAGCTTGACTCTCGGGCGTCGCTTCCTCTACAGTGTCAGCTGCATCAGATAACAATTTGTCCAATTCAACAGAAGTATCTAATAGAGTATCTAATGCCTGTTGTGGCTGCTCTTCTTCAAAATTATTTAATAAAAATGCTTTTAAATAATTATTTAAAATTGAGTGGTCTTCTTCACAATTTTTTTTTTGTCCTGAGTGTCTTAAGTTTGTAATAATGGCGGTTTTAATTCCCGCAACAAACTGTTGAATTGTGGGATTCGCATTCGACCCACAACTGTATCTGATACAGCCGAAACAATTTTCTAAAGCATCCTGGTTCAGTCGCCGCGTGGAAATTGCTTTAATGTTTTTATTTTGCAAATTTTTCCACAATCTCTCAATTCCATTGAGAGTGTGGACCCATCCATCCTGTGAAGGAGGTTTACCCCTGGCTCCGATATATTTCATAGAAGCTATGAATCTTCGCATAGTATTAAAAAGTTCTATGTGAGGACTATGTGCCGTCATGTTCGTGGAATACTTCTTTCCTCTTCGTAGATCCTTGGTATCAGCATTCACGGCATCGAAGAGATCATCAATTTTTTTTTAAAAAACTTGCCGTTACATGGGCCTCCGTCGGAAGATCGCCTGAAAATAATTAATAATAAGTTTTTTAAAAAATCTTCGAGTTGTAAGAGTATGGGCGAAAATGAAATTAATAATCATTCAATCGAATTTCATCAACCGCCATAGACATTAATTATTATAAGTAATAAAATGATTGCCATGATTGCCATGGTCCTGATATCCTAATATCATATCTTGCTTACTGTCGTAAAAGAGATGTTTTCTTATCGACATCTCGTCAAACAACAGCAAGCAAATATTCTCTTCATCCGTGTTACTCTCTGCCATTTTTTTTATTGAGTCAAATATATGCATGTTTATGCCTGGCTTCAAGGGCACTCTATTTAACAGTTTATTTAGGCAGCTTTGGGTTGGTAAGGCGAACATGCGTCTAAGCAATCGATAACAGGCTGGGGATTTTTTATATATAACCAGGGCCATTAATTTCTGGTCTATGGAATATCTTCTTCCTTTTGGCCTTCTAGGGCAATTTTGCAATTGTGATTGTAACAAAGTTATAAAAGAATTGGTCATTTTTAAATTATGGAGGTTTTTTACATTTTCATCTTGACAATTTTTTTCTATGACATTGGTCTTTTTCCCTTTCAGTTGAGTTCTGAGCCTGTTGATAAGTCTTATTTTCTTTTGACAAATTTACATCTTCAACTCACGTGGAGTTAGTTCCTTTTTTTTTGAAACATTCAGTTCTTTCAAAAGTCCATGTTTCTTCCTGAGTCCAACAGTATTCTGAAATCACAACACAATTTTTATTACCTACCATAGCTTAAATCAACAAATTTATTTTTTGCTATTAAAAATAACAGAGAAATTCACCGCTGATCTAAGCATAAACCAGATTGCATATTCAGTGGTGTAATATTTATGAGTTTGCATTATCGTTATGAGGAATAATATTTACACTGTACAGTAATTAATTTGTTAAATATTTTTATGGGGGATTACATATATAAGCCTGATGCCATCTATGAGATGTTAATGTACACATACATGTAACATTCTTAGGATTATAGAAAGTTTAATGTCTGAAATTATTTCAGACTTACTTGTGGTTTTTATCCTTATAGATATGTAAGTATTTAAAAAATAATGTTACCTGTATACTTTCAATGGCAACAAAGGATTGACTGGTGGCCGCAAATTGAATATCAATTGTGGGCTGCTGTTGTATTAAATTGTCAACCGATTTCAATGGCAAAGATGAACCAAAATCTTTTGTTTGCGATACATTCTGAAACAAACATAATAATAATTTTATTTAAAAAGCATACAAGGTTCTTAGGCTTTAATACCAGTGTTTGCCACTTACATGAAAAATGTATCTAACAGGGATATAATTTACTTTTTATATAGAAATAGAAAATAATTTATTTGCAGCACACAGTATATTCAATAATAATGGTAGGTACCTGTTCGATGCTTGACACTTTAGATATATTTTGGAAAGCAACAACTGCTTGTTGGGTTGTTGATATAGCAGGTTCAGTTTTACTTGTCGCATCTTCTATCTCAACTGATGATAGTGGTTGTGATGGACCTGCAATTACTGCTTGCTCAACACTCTGAAATAATAAATAAATATATGTATACGTACAAATTACACAAATTGAGTAAGCCCCAAAGTAAGTTCGAGACTTGTGTTATGGTATACTAACTCAAAGACTATATTTTATAACAAATAAATATATAGATAAACATCCAAGTACCCCAATCAATTTGAAATAGATCATTTTCAATCATGACCGGACCAAGGATCGAACCCGGAACCTCCGGTGTGGCAGTCCAGCATGATAAACATTGGGCCACAGAGGTCGTCACTACAAGTCAGGTGTTTATTACTTTGAAATTTAAATAGGTAGTAAAACATATGACATAATGGTTACCTGGGTAAAAATATTGTCTCTCTTATTTAACAGCTCTTGTACTTCATCTGCATCGGGCACAGCAAATATGCTGAGAATTTGTCTGCTATTATCATAAAATGCGGAAGTATGAAAATGCCTTCCACATAACACTTTGTTTTTTACATAGAGTGATTGCAGGAACTGTAAGGATGTGCAGTCTTCGTTTGGGTAACAATATTTGGCCCAAGCGCTAGCCCTGGAAATGCAATGAAAATAAATTGTAGTAGAAAAATACAGAAAACAATATACAAATTTCAAGATACCCTCGCATCAGTTTATTACGCTTATTTTCGTTGGATCCCAGTTTTTGATCCCACTTTAATATTTTTGGCGTTGGATCCCACAAAACATTATTATATATTTCCGTTGAATCCCAAATTTGAAAAATACTAAAAAAATACGTTTTATTGCCACTGAATCCCAAAAACTATTTCCGTTGGATCCCAGATGTTTAAAAACATCTGAATGCGGGTACATCCAACAACAAAATCACAATAATATTTTAAGGCGAAATTTTGTATGTATGTTTGTTATTCCAACACGCTCAAACTTCTAGACTGATTTGGATGAAATTTGGGTATGTGGATAGGTTATGTTAGAATAACGGGTGCTTGCCGTTTTTCCGAAAAGATTTGGACAAAATTTCATTACCCAAACAAATTATAGAAACCGGGAACTAGGTTTGGTTAGGTTAAAACTGTGACCTCCTACGCACGAGCCGAGCGAGCGGAGCGAGCGGTGCCGCGGTAGCGGCCGGCGAGTGCCACAAACGACTTGCATTTATAGAAAAAAGAGATTGTTTTTAGTTGTTTACCCGGAACTGAACTATTTAGCATAGTATAAGATTAGGATAATTACTTATTTACAAAAAAAAGGTTAGGTTAAAACTGTGACCTGTGTGCAAGAAACGGCCACATTATATAAAAAAAAATATGGAAAAATTATGACGGCAGTATTTTTTTTTGAGCTTAGAGGCGCTTGTTTTGAAGGCGTTCATATTTATTTATTTATAAACATCACAAATAAACCTGATCATTTTTAACTCATGCCAGTCTAGTACTATTTGGAGTACATCATTTGTCTCATTTATTCCCCAGTGGCAACAATCCTAAAAAATCCAAAATAAACACACGGTGTTTTTGAAATATTTAATAAAAGTAAATCACTTTTCTTCTGAAATGTACACATGTTGTCATAAAATGGGATTCAATGGTAATATCAAATGGGACCCATCGTTAATACCTAAAAAATGGGATCAAAAACTGGGATCCAACGGAAATAAATCGTTTATTAGCTGCTAGTGTCTTCATAAATCTAATTATAAATATAAGTCATCCAAATAAGAGAAATATGTATGTAATGCAAACTGATATTTTTAGGCCTCTTTCGACCTATAACGTAACCATAGTACAAGAATAAATTTTTAGTAAGATTTACTTACTTCGTCTTATTCGCCATGCCAGGATTCGGAAACCTGTGATATGACACAGTCATAATTATCTTCGGCGCGAGTTTTACCACACTTGGCGCATCTTCTATGGTTGTTCCGATTACTCATGATGGCTTTAGCACCTTTGTCCAATTCGAAAAAGAATAATCAAAAGTTAACAAAACTATGCAAACTTTTTCACGTCCTGTCGTAACACTCTAAGTAAAAACGTCCTTTCGTAAATAAATCTAAAACTATTTAAAACGTCTTTCCGTTGAAAACTAACAATATTTACTTCAATAAAAACTTATAAAAGTTTAAGATTACAATTTAATGCGGAGAGAAACAACATGTATGCACTCGATCGACACAAAAAACCGTAATGGCGGGTATTATATTACTTTCCTCTATGATGGCGGGCGGGAAAATTTTTGACATTATCCCAAGTTGTCAATTTGCCGTCAGGTGTTGCCAGATTTTGTTATAATTTTTTATCATAATTGTTTTATATGGTATACAATAGCACTTCCACACATACAAAGGTATGCATGTGTGCAAGAGTCAAATATCGTCTATACAAGACAATAGACCCTGCTGCCACGTCTTTTAGGCAACCTTTGGTTGGTTATCGTATGTTTGCATCACAGAGTACTTTATTGTTTGCATTATGACTGTGTAGATTAGGAACTTGCTGTGTTTCGATTATTCGAGGTAGGTGATACTACGTATTAGATTCGTCTGCCTTGCAAAATAAATTAAACGTAGTTCATAAAATCGAAAAAAGAATATCATAACGAATAAACATTTTGCGGCCATTTTGTAAAAATAAAGCACGGGAATATGACTACCTATATCTTTTTCTAACATGAGGCTCTTTTTCTGCATTTTTGAGGCTACACATTTTTTTTTAAACAAAGGAGTTGCCTATATGGAGATAGAGTTAAAGATTGATTACTAATTATGTTGGTACCTACAAAATTATTTGTAAAGTACTTATACATAAGTTTCTGTATTCTGGTTTTAAAGTCATCGAATCCCTGTTTAATTTTAAGCCGGCTGCAAAAAAGGAGGAGATTCTGAATTGGGTGTATATTATATTTATTTTTGTTTATGTTCGGGCATAACTGCTTTATTAATAGACTGATTTGAAATTTTTATTTTTGTTCAAAATAAAACTGCATCATGCTGAGTGGTGACCTACCAGTCGCAGACACGACGTGCAAGCTATTTTTATTTTTCCCCATGTCTTTATTTGTATAAGTCTGATGCTTTGCATGTTTAGTGTTTATTTTTTTTGTAGCTTTGTGTGCTCGTCGTAATTTGCGACTAATAAACGTTTTTTCTTACTTTCTTTCAAAAGAGGTTTATTCTGAAATGATCCCATTTATATTTTGTAACGATCTGATGATAGCTTTCGGTGAAGGACAACGGAACTCTACAATGACGGACAGCAAATCTCTCGTGTTTGCTGCAAGCGCTTGCATGGACTCCCGCATCGAGGGTTCCGAACCAGCTTCTGACACAAACGGCTATATCTTTTGACTGCATAGACTTAAAGGGTTGATTTTTTTCACAGTTACAACGCACCACAGCGTTGAGTAAATAGTTTTAATTTAGCTATACCTTCACGCGTTCTGGAGATAAAGGGTGTTGACAGACAAACCGACAGAAGCCCAACAAAGTGATCCCATAAGGGTTTGTTTTTCCTTTTGAGGTACCTACAGAACCCAAAAAGACTTCTGAAGCAAAACTAATTTATCAGTTTTTGGTGTTTCTTTCTTAAATTCCGCTTTACGTAGGTACTCACTCATTATTAGAAATGTGAAGGTCCTACCAAAGAAAACAAAACATTTAACAATAAAATATTTTTCAATGTTTCAGTAAACAATGGGTCTTCTGGCTGCCATTGCCGTCAACGTGGTTGGAGGTGCCGTCATCTACGGCACAGGGGGTCTCCTGGCTCCGGTGGTTGCGCCAATGCTGGGCTTCGGCAGCGTTGGCATCGCTGCAGGCTCGACCGCGGCCGCAGCGCAGGCCTACTACGGCAACGTCGTCGCCGGGTCCATAATATCGCAGCTGACTGCTGCCGCTATGGTTGCCCCTACTCCGTAAGTTTCCATAAACTTCATCCGTACACGTTTCATGACTTGCATCACTTTGCTGACTTACATCATGAACTAAAAGCTACAAATAACAATAATAAACGCACCATCACAAACATTATTTTTACACGACTGCCCCAAAAAAGGAGTGTTATGTTTTTAGGGTTCATGTATGTTTGTATGTATGTGAGTTTCTTTATTCCATCATAACTTCTAAACGCCTCGAGTAACATAGGCTATTGAAAAGGTATATAAATTTAATGTGGCGGGTATGATAAACAATTGAACACCCACAAATATTTTTTTTAGTATTTATTCTGTAGATGCATGTAATTATCGTCTAGGATTTGACGAGTGAATTCCAAAAATATAAATATGTTACATTGTTAATCAAAACTGTCGATAAAAAAAACATTATCGTACCTATGTATCCGATAATTGATTGGTGGAAGGACAAGGTGCGCCATCTAGTGGCAATTATAAGAACTAGTGACGATTAGATTAATAAATAATCTATTTATGGCCCAGATAATCATAATAATGTGTGCCAACTTAAATTTAATTGGCTCAGTGGGTAGGTTCGAACTTCGAAGCAGATATATGTAAAAGACAAATTAAAAGTTACAATTTTCTTACAAACTATATTGTGTCCTATGATATATTTTTATATAAACCTTATCACTAAAAGGTTTAAAATCAAAATAAATAATTCAAAAAATGAACTAAAAAGAAAAAAACAAGATGTGTGCTAGGAACAAAGATGAAAGGGAATCGAAAACGAAACAAAAATTTTCATCGCAGTCGGGGGACCAATCTGTAGAATACATTCTTGTATAAAAAGTCCCCTTTTTTTAACTTTTTAGTTCAGTTTTTTGACATGGCAGTCGTGTTTTTGAATTTTTTATACTTCTATTGATGTTCAGGTTTTTTAAAACATAGTTTTTCCTTCTACCTGGCAGCAGCCGTGTGTACACATTGTGGATTTCATGGTTGATATTCGCATGAGTGTTGAGTGAGCTAGTTCAAAAATACGCAATATTTAATGCAAATGAATTCATAACAATTTAACTGGGTATCATCTGACGGTACAACTATAATGCTTTGAAAGTTGGATGGTGGGATTTACTTGCGTCAACGCCCTTGAATCATCCAATCCTACTAGCACGGCGGGCTGTGCTAGGGCGGCTGCGAGCTGGTTCGAAAGATATACCGTGGCCCCACAACAGAAAGGGTAAAATACGGAACCTACACGGGTTTTAAGCCAGTACAAGCCTGACACTCCCTTCGCTCCTAACAGAGCGGGAGGAGTCATTTAATGATTTCACATCCAAAAACCTTTCTGGGCATCTATTGACACAGGAGCACACGAGGTTTTGACGCCCTTTAATTAATATCTGCGACATATACCTACATATAAGTTATATAATGTACATATATTATAATTAAAAGCTATCTAACCTAACTCTAACTTTTGTTTTCTTTGTTTCAGGTAATTTCACATCACATACTTTGTAAACAAAGCATATAATGTTGAAATAAAGGTTTAATATTTGTAAAATGACGTAGTTTTTTTCTACTCTAAAAAAAAAGATTCTCTGGTGAAGGTTTAGAAATTATACCTACTTCAGTTTGAACTGTTAAAAATAACACTTTTAAACAAGTACTTAATAAAAGTAAAGGATTTCGATGCCTCAGAAGCAATATGACCCCAAATAGAATGGGACAAGGGCAGGAAAATGATGATGAAGCATTAAGTCGGTGATGTGCTCTCATGTTCTTTTTGCTCTTATTAGAAATTCGGTGTCTATGGACTGGAATACATCTCAGTAAGAAGGCGAAGGAATAAAACCTTTATATGTATATTTTATAACAGTTCAGGATTTTAATAATAAATATATTTCTCAGAAAAATAATTTTAATTTGATGGTTCAATGTCCTTTATATTCTCACATACTGAAAAGATATTTAACAGAACAAGTAAATCCTTTGTCCTGTAAAAGTCCAGTTTTAACTTAAGCCAGTCGTGTTTTGTCAAATCGTTGCCGTGCAAAGAAATTTATGACATAAAGCGGACATATTTTTCATATAAAAATAATCCCGAACATCTTCGACTTTGACACACGAATGCCAGCCACCCTGAGCAAGCGGGCGTGTGACACTAAACAGAACGATTATTAAATCAAATAAATTAAATTAAATTAATAATTAAATATTGAGTTAAATGTTAGGTTTTCTTCGTCTTGTCCAGTCTATCACTCATGACAATTAAACAGAACGATTAGTTAATAAATATTGGGTTATATGTTAGGTTTCCTTTGTCTTGTCCAGTCTATCACTCATGACAATTGTGTGTGCGTTCGCGCAGCTGAATGTTGTTGAATTTAAAGATTTTAATTATGCAGATATTTAGTGTATGACGTCGTATAATTGTGTATGGTAAAAAAAAATTGTGCACGCAGCCATGGTGGAGAAATTCACCAAAAACTGATTGCGCTGCGCGAACGTTGTCCTAGCGGAACTTTTTTTGAAATATAGACTTTAGAAGAAAAGAGATGTGTCTAAAATTTAGTGTGTATTTGTGTATGTGTGTGTATGAATAAAATTAGTGCATGCATAAACTTCGGAGAAATTCAAGTTTCCGCTGCGCGAACGTTTGGCCATTAGCTAGTTTTCATATAAAGCGCATACATAAAGAGCTGTAGATTTTTACATACATTGTTTTGAATTTGTTTATATTTGTGTAAAAAACAGATTTAGAAAAAATCGCAGGACTTAAAAGATAAAAATATAAACGTAAAATACGCTTATTAGGTCTTAGTTCTTAAAGTCTGCACTTTGGGGTCTAGATTTTCACGTTTATACAAACCTTGTAAGTGTCTGCAACATGTTGCCAAGTATCAATGATGTTCCGTTAGTAATTAAAGAGTTATAGGACAATTTACCATGAATAGATCACTGTTTACAAAGCAGTCAAATATCACGACATTCTAAAGGAATTACATGGTAAACGGTATACCAATAATTAGTGTATTCATTCAACTATTCACATGCAAAATTTCATGTCATTAAATTCAGTAATTAAAGAATAACAATAATAAAACTGACGAAGCATCGAAAACCTACATAACCCGACCAATTTCGGATGGCTACAAAAAAGCGGCCGTGCAATATATATTTAGGTAACATCCCAAAATTTACAGTATAATACCGGTATTGAATTGGAATCGGTAGTGATAACACAATTGTTGTTTCGATATAATTTATAGGTCATTTATTTTTGATATTATTATTATTAATTAACACATTTTTTACGAACTTGAGACAAAAAAAGTATATGAGAAACATTCATATTATTTATTAAGGACCTGTTTATGGCGCGATCCCTCCGTCAATTTGGGGTCGATTTTACAAATTATTTGTATCTATGTTGCTTGAGAAGTTTATGCGATTGTTTGTGAGGATGGATGGATGTACGGATGTTTGTTACTCTTTCACTTCAAAATGGATGAACGGATCTTGATAAAATTTGGCACAGAGGTAGATTATGGTCTGGAATAACACTTAGGATAGGTATTTTTTTCGATATGAATATGATATGCGCTAGTTAGTCCATAATACATTTTTTGTTCTCTATTTAGATGATATATTTTTAGTGGAAATGGAAATCGAAAACTCGATAAGATAGAGATATGGTATCTCTATCTTATCGAGTTTTACCATACCACAACTAAAACAGCTGAATAAAAACTTTTTTTCCAATGAAAGAAGCAGATTTCCACTAGGTACTCTCTAACATTCAGAAGTTCAAAAATTTGTTTACTTCCGAAAGTAAACTAATTTTCCACTTCTAAGTGTTTTATATGGAAGTTGGTTATCTTTTTATGTTATAACTTTACTTTAAATACCTCCCCGACCCCCGTACTATTCGATGCATCCAGCAGCACAATGATTTGACTACGTTGCATTGAGTCCCACCGTATAACACGATTGTCTACCCAAAAAAAACTCGTTTCCCAGCAATATTATTTTGCTAAAAAAAGAGTGAGGAATGAGGGAGAAAAAGGGAAAACTTAGCTTTGCTATTACAATAAATAAGGCGCTAGGGCAAAAACTACAAGTAGCAGGTACCTTTACAAATCAGTAAAGGCATAGTATAAAGAGGGGAAGTACGATAACTTCATACAAACGCGTAGCGCGCGGCTTGTATGTGTGCGCCGTAGTATCTATGCGTCGCCGCACGCACACTAAACAAAATCTCGGCTCCTTTCGCGCTACGCCAGTCGGGGCTAACACTGCACGAGGTTCGCGCGTCACGGCTTTTCGGCACCGCTAAACGAATAAAAAATGTCTGATAACCGCGGGAGAAAGTATTGCTGTGTGTTTGGGTGTCTTAATAATTCATCAATTCCAGAATTGTCTCAGTTCAAATTACCTATTGAACAGGAAAGGTAAGCTACTCACTTATTCTAGCATAATTCAATTTTTTACTTCATGATGAGATACCTACCTACCTACTGACTTCTTTTTGTTGTATTAGCATATTAGTTTTCTATCACACAGAGGAAGTAGAATAGAATAGAATAGAATATACTTTATTGCACACCAAAATCTACGAAACAAAACTGTTTTACAAAAAGATGTTAAATCTATGGTTACAATGGCGGTCTTATCGCTAAGAAGTACCGCGAGTTATCGCGAAGTAGGTAGGTAGGTAGGTTTACTTTCCCACTAGAATGTTTGTACTTTTGATCTGTCAACTGATTTACCGCTATTGCTTTGTTTACGTTTAGTTGTGCCGATTTCTCAGTATTGTAGGTATATTAACTAAGTACCTAACTACCCACAGTTATGAAATCGTAATTAAAAATAAGTTATTGACTAATTTTAAATTATATACAACATTATTTTTAGTATATGCGAAACCTGAATATAGTTTGTTCAGAATAAGTAACTGAATCGATTCCAATAGTTTTTACACCATGTTATATTTTGTCCCAAAAATATTAATAAAAGGTTACGAGTTGGACACTTAGTAGGCATACGAAATCATACGGCGCGCAACAAGGTCACGGCAGGTCAAAGCGACAGTACCTACGTGCGGCGTAGTTTGTGCCGCTCCGTGGCCGTGTTTTTGTACGGACAGCCAGGTTAAATAACAAGCTTATAACTTAAAAGCTTATAACTTAAAAGTGACAACCCTATGACAGTAGGCAATTATATCGCGAATTGGGCCGGAGATAACCTACTTCCCCTCTATTTACTTTGGTAAAGGGGAACTGTGTTACCCCGAATTAAACGGGAGCGAAGCCGCGGGCGAGAGCTAGTGTATTTATAAATGTTTGTGATGCTTTGTATGTGCAATGTTTCTTTTTTTGGTTATTTTGTGTTTTCGCTGTAATTGCGACTAGTAATTTTATTTTTCTTTCTTTCTTTGTATTCAGCTCCATCCGATTAGACTGGAAGCCGACTTCAATAAACAGGTTGTAAAACGAACCTTTCAGGAAACCATCAACCATGCATTCTATATGTTGCAGTCAAAACTCTTAACTAGTCAAAAGTACTATTGACTAGCAAAATCAGTCAAAAGCACTTTTGACTTAACAGGTTGGTCAAAAGTGTTTTTGACTAAAAAATATTGGTTTTTAGAACATTTGACTGCAAATTTGCGGTTAAAAGTACTATTGACTGACGCTCTTCGTCAATTAACCAACACTAGGTTAGGTTAGGTTAAAACAGTGACCTCCTACGACCTGCATTTATAGAAAAAAGAGATTGTTTTTAGTTGGTTACCCGGAACTGAACTATTTAGATTAGGAGGCATTACAATCTTTTTAAGAGTTTTGTCTGATACAACCAGTCAAAACCACTTTTGACGGAATCAGTTAACAAAAGTACTTTTTACCAGCTCCATTGGGCAAAAGTACTTTTAACTGTTATTTTAGTCAAAAGTACTATTGACTAAAGCATACGGTCAAAAGTACTTTTGGCTGATTTAGCTAGTCAATAGTACTTTTGACTGGTTAAGAGTTTTGACTGCAACATATAGAATGCATGGTTGATGGGTTCCTGAAAGGTTCGTTTTACAACCTGTTTATTGAAGTCGGCTTCCAGTCTAACCGGATGGAGCTGAATACAAAGAAAGAAAGAAAAATAAAATTACTAGTCGCAATTACAGCGAAAACACAAAATAACCAAAAAAAGAAACATTGCACATACAAAGCATCACAAACATTTATAAATACACTAGCTCTCGCCCGCGGCTTCGCTCCCGTTTAATTCGGGGTAACACAGTTCCCCTTTACTGATTTGTAAAGGTACCTGCTACTTGTAGTTTTTGCCCTAGCGCGTTATTTATTGTAATAGCAAAGCTAAGTTTTCCCTTTTTCTCCCTCATTACTCACTCTTTTTTTTTAAAAAAAACCTATAGCCTATGTCCGTCTCCAGGGTCCCAACTATCTCTGTACAAAAAGTCATCAAAATCGGTTTAGCTATGTGGGCGTGAAGGCGTAACAAACAAATAAAAAACTCCCTTTCGCTTTTATAATATTAGTAAGGAAGTAAGGATTATAGAACAAAACAAAAATAGCTTGCACGCCGTGGCTGCGACAAGTAGGTCACCCACCCCACTTCATTTATTATGATTCATCGTCATCATTCATCTTCATTTTTATCATTTATTGATTTTCTGACAGCGGCAAAATTATCTATTCGACGGAGTTCCCCGCTCTGTTGTTGAAATGATGTTAATAATACAACGTATCGGGGAACTCCCCGTCATAGAGTAGAAAAATACTTTAAATGCACATGCCTTTGCGATCTATTTCTGGTCCGCAACGGCGACGGTTCTGTATAATGTTATTTTTATTAAATCTTTATATTACGTTTTTGTAGTGTTTCGTTTAGTCATGTGGGCATTTAGATTATTTTAGATAAATTAATCCTAACTATTTCGAAGGTACGAATATTGTAATAAATAACAATAGGTAGTGTAAGTAATTCGAAATAATGTTATGGTTTTCACCATGTATCTGATGCATTTCACGTCACGGACGGAATACGTAATAGGACTCTAAGTCCAAGATCAGTTCTCACGCCATGAATTATCGTTCGTATTTCTGCCATACCTACAGTTTATCCGAATGTGATAAAACTTAGTCAACCGGTTGCTTTAAAAAAATCAGTATGCAGTTAAGGCCGCAAGCGGTAGGTTACTAATGAAGTATATCCTAGTTTCAAACCTGCCCAACAATAATACTTATTAAAAACATTATATCTCACTAAGCCTGCATAATAAGAAAAGTACTCATTATAAACATTATTAACACACAAATGTTGTTAAAAAAACATCAAATAGGTGTTCAACTATGACACACCAGCCATGGGAAAAAAATGCAATAACTAGAATTTAAGATACCTATCCTAGTTTATTTAAAAATGTATTTTTATTTAACAATGTATTTTTATTTAAAAATGTATTTTTATTTGAAAATGTATTTTTATTTAAAACATTATTTTTATTTAACAATGTATTTTTATTTAACAATGTATTTTTATTTAAAAATGTATTTTTATTTAAAAAAAAAAATTATATAAAAATATCTTCATGTGCCTGCTTGCGTACAAGTGTGTTATATTATAACAACATAATTCTTACGGTACGTATTTAAGGATGCGGAACCCTATTTTGTTCGCAACTGCCGCAGCGGAGTGTTGCGTATCTTTAGGGGGAGGGGAGGTGAATCACCAGTTGTTGTTACGAAAACGTGAATTTTTCGCACACAGTTTTCACTCTTGTGTCGTGCAGTCCATACGTTTTGTTCACTCTATGACACAAAGCGACTATAGTGCAAAGACTTTTAGTTCCTGTTGAAGTTTCAAAAATATATATTAGCTACATACAGTGCATTGCGCAGTTATTGTTCAGTGAGTTAGTGCAGTGTTCACATTCGTTTCAAGTGGTGAGATTTGTTTTATTTTAAAATGCAGTAGCCCGAAAAGTTATTTAGGAAAGTATTCCCTAACGCCCGTCTGTAGAATTGTGTTTGATAAACCAAGTGTTTTATAAAGATATCGATCAATTAAAATAATCGGCAACCGACGCCATTTTATAGTAGGTACATACTGTAGTGTGAGTGCGAATTGCAACAAAGGAGGCGCATGAAATAATTTCAAGATAATATTCTAAAACATATTTCACCGATACTTCTCACACAGGAATCAAAAACATAGCCCTTCTATTCTTTTTAAATCTTTATTTAAAACTTTGGAGTATTAGAATGTTTTCGCAAACCAGCCTGTACTGTCATAGGTTTTAACAATGTTCTCAAAACTTTGTTTAATAAAAACACCGCCTACTACAGGGATTTGAACAGCAGCAGGGCCTCAAGTCTGCTATTTTATTTAACTTAGTCATTCCAACACGATTCCACTGTCATTTTGCTAAAAGTCCGTAATCTGCTAAATTACAATGGTCGATCATTGGTCGGCCAGTGGTCTCGTAATGGAATCGTAGTTGAATGACATTGTAGTATTGCCATTATTATAAAACCCGTTAGTAGAAATGATTTTCGAAAAACTACTACCACATTTAAACGTTTATTCAAGCCAGATTTTATTTATATGTATTTTTCCTGTCCCGATGCATTTTATGTTAACACGTTTAGATTTGTAATCAACTTAAAAAATATAAAATGATGATTTTTTAAATGATCTTCAACATTTATTTTATGTTTGTGACACTGAAACTTGTCAGTTGACAATACTAGAAATGTCATTTCATAACATTTCTTAACTTTGTTTACATTTGCATCATAGTCATTCGCTTCGTTTTCTATTAAAATCGACGTGTTTTTGACCATGAATACTGACTCTGGTGATTCTCCTATACCTTACGACCACGGCTTGAATATGGATTCCGCTCTTGCTGATAATGACAACTCCCACGATAACATGAATTTGATGTCATATTCGAGTTCTTCACTGTGAACTGTTGCAAGTGGATAATTATGTAGGCTGTGTAAATAAATTGTAATTTTTAACATATCAAGATTGCGAAGACACCTTTTGGAAATCGTCGAAGTTCGATCTCTCGTAAAAACATGGGTTGGACATCAATAGGTAACTATAATAAGTTTTACAACTGTAATGATAATATGCAAATATGATTCAAAATAAGATACCTATTCATACATGCATGCAAATAAATACTCATATAATATTGTTTTTTTTCTTTTCCAGTCAGTTACAAGACAGTGATAGTTTGGTGTGCCATGCATGTTGGACCAAAGCATGGAATAAAATCATTCAGGCAACAAGTCAACACTCAACAGTCCACATTTTGTTATTGTTGTCCACATTCATATCTCTATTAGCTGTGGCACCTCTGTTTTAAGGCAAAGGTCATATTTGCTGAACATTGATACACCACAACGGTAAACCAAATAAGGAATGTGATTGCATATCAAATTGCACCACAACCAGGTTAAAATAACATAGTATTTTTGACAATGTTTTAGTTTATGATGAATTAAATGTTTTCTATTAATATATGTTATTATTGTTTTATTTTCAACCATCTGTAATATTTAAATAGTATATCTTTTATCAATATATTATTTGAGGGGCATACTAATATTAACATTCAATGTTGCTTGTGGGCACTCAGGGCCTTAAGTCACTATAGCGGCTTGGCATCCCTCTTTATGTGTAACACAATTTTTGTAAAACAACTCAATAATGTTATAGCTTGACGGGCCTGTTGGTCTAGTGGTTAGTGGCCCTGACTGCTAAGCCGGAGGTTATGGGTTCGATTCCCACCCAGGACAAACTTTGTGTGATGAGCATGATTGTTTGTTCTGTGTCTGGGTGTGATTTATCTATAATATGTATGTATTTATAAATTATATAAGTATGTATATCAGTTGTCTGGTTACCATAACACAAGCTCTGCTTAGCTTGGGATCAGATGACCGTGTGTGAGTTGTCCCAAGATATTTATTATTATTATTTATTATTATTTATAGCTGTCACAGTCAAATGTGATATTAACGTCAGTAAGCAACTAACGTTAACCGTATAGTTCTGTACGGATCACAGAGTACATTTTATATACGGACCCCTTCAGGTAGGTACTTGACATTCAAACCTCCGCTGGCTTGGTACTGTTCTGGCCCCGAAAGGGGTCGAATATTTAAGTCATACAACCTCCTCAGTATTTTTATAAATATTTTATTTTCTGGTTAAAAAATAATATGGGTGTGCATCAATTAAGATAATAGAATTAAAAACTCTTATGTAAACGTCATTAGAAGTTCTTAAGTTATTGAGCAAGTTTCTTAATTAACGCTTGTGAAGTCCAAGACCGTAAATTACGATCATCGCAATTTTGATGGCAGTGTAGGTCGACGCTAAAAATCATGAAAAATGTGGTTTTTGGACATGTAAATCCACTTTATTGGGCATGATTAACTTTAATTAATATTCTTTAGCTCGTAGTGAACATATTTCTCCAATCAATACTCCACAAACACGATGGATAGCAAACACTTTTTGTCAAGCCTAGCTACTAAAAGCAATGACTGCACAATGACGTTGTAATGGTAGATCACTGATCAAAGGAACTGTCAAAATTTTAGCAGATTACCGCATGCGTCAGTCATTCGTTTGTCATTATGTACGAGATTACCATTCTAAGCAATTTCTTTCAATGGACTGTCAGTGACTGACCAGTGGAATGTCATAATGACGACAATATATTAGTAGATTACCAAACTTGTCAAAATCAACCATTATGCGATCAGTGATCGACCATTCTGACACTATTGTAATAGCAGACTTAGGCCCCTGTTATGTTGTCTTTATTCATTTTTTGGTCAGTGGGTAGTCTTAGGGGCGGACCTTATTGCTTACATTTTTAAATATTTCTTTAAAAAAAATATATATAAAAAATAATAAATAGTATCGGGAGCAGGGTCCAAGATGCCGGCTTTTTTTTTCGGTTTGGAAATCATCAAATAACTTCCCCCGCTCTGGGCGGAGCGGGGGGCCATGTCAGACTTTTACTGACTAAAACCCACCCATGTTCTTTCTATTGCTCTTTACGTTCCGGGGCCGCGGTATCTCTTTCGAACAACCCGCGACCCCGGCAGGCGGAGGCTCTGGCAAGTCCCTCTGCTTTGCTGGCATCTCTTTGAGGCGCGCGTGAAACACGAACGCGCCGTCGACACGGCCTGTCGTCAATCGACGGACGGACGGTGGGCTACCGCTACCCATTGCTCACCGGTGGCCGGGAGTCGTCTCGCGGCCTCGCGGCGCCCGGCGCCCGGGGCGTCTCCCTCTCCCTCAAACGCCCGGCCACCTCCTTTGCTAGCATTACTGCTTCGCAGAAGGAGGTGACCGCTTCCCATTCCCTCTCGCTCCGGACCATGGACTGAACCAGGGCCGGACGCGAGAGATCGCCGCCGCCGATCGCCTCTACAAGGGCGCTAACTTTCGTTAAAACAAAAAATGGTTTGTTTCACAAAATGGCGGCCTCAACGTACGTTAAAAAGTTACTATAACTATTAATTTGTTAACGTCATTTTACGGGATATTGTTTTCGTTTTCATTGCCTACGCCAGGCATTAAAACAATATGGAGTCTCTTTTGTGTTCGTTTCTATTTGACGATAGTTCATCTGCTGATGATACAAACTGTGTGGGAATAAAGAAAAAAGTATTTATAACGCGTTTATAACTTACAACGACAACGGGGTGAACAAGAAATGGTTGCAAGATATTTATTTATTTTTTAGTTATTGATTTGCCTACAATTGTTACACTGATAAATAAAAACAACACACTCGCATATAATTCGACTAAAGTATACAGAAAAGAAAAGGTAAGTGTGACACTTCATAATATTGTGAATTCAATTCAATTCAATTCAATTTTTTTATTTAATGGCATTTGTGGAAGGAGACACCACAATTTTGCCAATATCACGTAGGTACTATGGTAGACAATCAAACGCTGGAGATTTTATCAGTAATTATTATTGTTGAATAGAACACAGCAAAGAGATTAAATGATTTAAAATATTTTAACAAACAAATAATGAACCATTTTCTGCACAGACATTTCAGACATTTTGTTCTAAGAGAGAAAGAAAAATTAAAAAAAAAAATAAAGAAAAGGAATGTTAGCTAACAGTTGTTATAATTTACAACTTTATTTTATTAACTTCAACAAACTTACACAGTTTATATACAAAACGATTGTGAATTCAATTTGAACAAAAACTTTAACTGTCGAATGCGCGAACGATTTAAAAAAAGTGAGAATTGACAAGCAAATTGTTTGTTTTTCGTTTATTTTATCAAACGCTAAAAAAATACAAAACGGATACGGTCACACCAAAATAAGCAACAAAAATAATACACTGAACAATAAAACGATGGTATTTATTCAACTTTATGATAGGTATCTCTGTTTCTCCATATTTTAGACTTTACGTGGTATTTTATTTACAAACAACGCGCTGCTAATTTCTCAAAACTTGACAAACTGCGCTTCCGAACATTAATTGAGAAGAACAAGGATGTTTTGTTCTAAAAATAAACGGACAATATGAATCAATTGAAGAAAAATAAGTACCAAATACCTGGAAGAGATACCAGATACCAGAAATTTTGCAAACCCACAGAGGATATTAAGAAATGTGTCACACTTAATTTTCTTTAGAAAAACTGATTTGATCTTCGATAAGGCCTGTTATTAGTTCAGCCACTTCCTTTGATACACGATATCTTACAATAAATTCTTGTTCACCCCGTCGTTGAAAGTTATATTTCTTTCTTTCTACACAGTTTGTACCATCAACAGATGATCTAACGTCATATAGAAATGAATACAAAAGAGACTCCAAATTGTCTGACTGTCTTACCCATGAGTCAATTAGGAATAGCTGAAGCAACCCGCCCTAAGTAGAGCTTCGACAGATGGTCGTGGAGGCTCTTGGTCATCAGGCCAATGGCCGTTACAATCGGCACAATGATAGCCGAGTTCACATTCCACATGTCGACAACCTTGTGTGCCAAGTCGAGATATTTTATTGAACGGATATTTATTGTTATCTGTGGCAAAATTAGGTAAATGAAAGACTTCGAAAAATGCACGCGTTTCAAATACATTGCATGTGTAACCTAATCGTAGTGCTATAGGAGCCAGTTTTCGAGGAAGACAATTGAAAAACGTTGAATATAAAGTATTTTTATGTAAACTAATGTTTCAGTTAAGAATGGGGCTTATCGCCGCAATTCTCGTCAACGTGGTCGGTGGTGCCGTCATCTACTGCACAGGGGGGCTGCTGCTTCCGATCGTGGCTCCTCTACTGGGCTTCGGCAGCGCCGGCATAGCCGCGGGCTCGACCGCAGCGGCCGCGCAGGCCTATTACGGCAACCTCGTAGCCGGCTCCATAATATCGAAGCTGACTGCTGCTGCGATGCTTGCCCCTACACCGTAAGTTCCTTTATTTTTATCCCTTCTACAACAAGGTACAGAAAATTCTCAGGACTACTCTCCGCCTGGGGCAAGCGGAGGGTTTTGTCGGAATCTTAACCGACTGATAACAAACTGTTCCTACTACTTCAATATATCGGCGGCCCGAAGATACAAGTGCGCAACCCTGACTGCTATCATCCCATCATTCCCGGCGGTCCTATCACCAGGTGCGATATATCTAACGACCGCAGGATTTCCATGAAGGCGCGTAGCGTAGGAATCACTGCACGTTACCTCTTTAGGCTTAGCTAGTCAGGCCGCAACTCAGCTCTAACTTCGCCACCCGCCCCAGTTTCTTTTTCTACCCCGATTTCAAAATTTTTAGTAGACACTGATCTGATCGCGTTAGGCTAAAAAGTCACAAGTTCACAACATCTTATCAATAATGGCAGCATGAAATATCCTAGTAAATTATATATAACCACTACATAACCTAGAGGATAGTTCATTAGATATTATTGAAACATACTTTGTTCTGCAATTCAAACTATGGCAACAAATACAAAAGTTGCCGCAGACCGAAGGTAGAGCTAATTTAAAAAATAGCATTTTCTCCTATCTATTTTGTTCACGACAGTTTTGAAGCTTTGCTGGAATTTTTGCAAAAAAAAAATAAACAGTGCCAGGTCGTATTACGACAAGCGACAGTACTGTAAGTCACGCATTTTTAACCGACGAAAAAAAGGAGGTTCTCAATTCGACATGTATATTTGTTTTTTTTTTTTTTTATGTATGTCCACGCATAACTTTTTACTGAGACGTCCGATTTGAAAAATTCTTTTTTCATTGGAGAGAGTATATTTCAAAGTTGGTCCCATTTCAAATTGAAAAAAAAAATCCGCCCCTAAGGGTGGAAAAATAGGGGTTGATTGATTTTTTTTCATACTTAATTTGCAATTGTGAACCGATTTTGTTTAAATTTGAAACACATATGTAGTTCTGATGATAATACGGCGTCAAAATGACCTGATGATGGATGATGGAGACAGGAAATACTTGCATTTTGCGAGAGGTCCTCAACAGTTTAAAGCAGCGATATATCGTGTTTAAACTTATTTCATGCACGCTGTCGACAACTTTAGACCTAGCTGGAGAATAGAGCTGTCATTGAAGGTCTGACGATGGAGACGGAAGGCTTTTGAAAGAGGTTCTTATCAATTTACAGCCGCAATATTGTGTTTGGGCTCGTTTTATTAACCTTGATGAGGACTTTGAGCCAATCTGGATAATTACTGTCACTGAAGATGTGACGATGGAGACGAAAGGTATTTGCAAGACGTTCTCAACAGTTTACACCAGCTATATCGTGTTTGGGCTCATTTAATGCACCTTGACGTGATCTTTAGACCTAGCTGGAGAATTACGGTCATGGAAGGTCTGATGATGGAGATGGGTAGTATTTAATAGACATTCTCAATAGTTTACAGCAGCTGTGTTGTGTTTAGACTCATTTCATGTACGTCGATGAGAACTGTTGATGCCTTGCTGGAGTATGATTGTCATCAAAGCTATGGCAGTGGAAATGGAAGTCAGTTACAAGAGGTCCCCAACAATATAACGCCACTTGGGCTTATTTCTTGAACTTTATTAAAAACTGTAGACCTTACTGGGTTATGCGTGTCATCGACGGACGGATGCCCTTTTTTGAAAAAAACATAATAAGTATGTTTTAGCCATTACTGCAAGAATTAAATATCTGTATACGTGCAGTGCATAGTGGGTTAACCTTTCAGTAGCTGCATTTCAGTCAGCGCGCTCATCATGTGGATTAACACCTTATTTGGTTCAAAATTTGATAATGATGCTAATAAAATGTAGTGCCAGGTCAATTCTTGCTTTATCGAGGGTCGTCCCTTGAATTTTTTGTAAATTGACGGCCCAGCTTAGAATTACGGGCAACATCATGCGTTCAAAAACATTTCTAGTACGTGTTCTTTTGAAAATTGCAACCAATCGAGGTCTAGCAACACAGTCATTGCTATCACTCTATTTCCTTTGCTTTCATTGTTAACACAATTCTTCAGATTTTTGGTAGGTACTAGAATATCTGGAGGTCTATTCCCAAAGACTCGATAGTGTTTCGAAGTCATGGTAGTCATCTTAGTACTTGTCAACCTGTTTGACGGTAAGGAACACTCTTATCGAAGCTCCCATCCCCGAATCCTTCATCTTACGCGTCTGTTCGCCTATCAAGGATTTTTATTAAATATCAAAAGCAACTAATGTGGGTTCAAAATAATAGCTACCAAATATTTAGTAGTGTCGAAGTATATATATTTATATATATATAAATCGACGAAAAAGGAAATTAGATAGCAAAAGACAATATTTTGTTTTAAAAAGCCGAAAAATTTGGAATTTGAATAACAGTCAAAAATTTTTATACAAATTAGATTAAGTAAAGCAACAACAAATTTGTTGTAAGCGAAAACCAAAAAGAGTAAAATAAAAACTTTTTAACAAAAAATTGAACCGACGAAAAGTGAAAAATAAAAAACCTTTAATCTAGCTAAGCTCCAAAGTTAAAGTATGAGATTAATTTTGAGGCGGCGCCAACAAACAATGATCGACGATCAATCAAGTTGTCAACGTTTACCATGTTACGTTATGAAAATCAATAAATAGTTTGTTTGGCGCCGACTTGAAATTAATCTCATACTTAAACTTTGGAGCTTAGCTAGATTAAAGGTTTTTTATTTTTCACTTTTCGTCGGTTCAATTTTTTGTTAAAAAGTTTTTATCTATGAAGTCGCTCGTAGTTACATAGGTAGGTATGTCGTGTTACATATTTGGTACACACGACGACACATCAACAACGGATCGTACACCATAGATTTCAAGTACAATGAGAGATCCGCATAAACTGGTTTTGTATAGGTTGATCTGTCGTCGTGTGTACATAATCATGTTGGTTTTCTTTCTCGTAAAAACAGAAAACGATTCGTTTTGATAACGGATGGTAGTATTTTGACATAAGTTCTATGGGACGTATGTCAAAATACAACTATCCGTAATAGCTGGGGAGGTAGCGTTGCATTTCACATAATAATTTCTGGTCGATTGATTCATATCTGAACTTATTCTTTATGGATAATTATTTGATAATCTAAACGTCAGCAGGCTCAGAAGGGGTGGATCGAGTGGGGAAAAAAATTTAATTATGTAAAAAAAAAATGTAAACTGGTCGTTTGAAAATTTGAACAGCAATAGTTTAAACAATAATAATAATTATAGAAATAATCAGCTGTAAAGATAATGGCGGGTTGTACGTCAGCAGGTCATATCCGCACATATTAAAAATAATTATCTTCAATTCATTTCTGGTCGAATGAAACTGATACATATTATTCTTTATGCTATTAAACTAATTAAAAAATGCTTCAGCAGACCTATTGATAGGGGTAAGATCGTCAGCAGGGGGATTATAAGTAACTATTTGTATTATCCAACTGACGACTTTCCCCTCTTCAATTATTTTGCTGACTATTATTTTATTTAATATATTGTTTAAATTACTCTCAGTATTAATTTCTAGCGACCAGAAATTAATTTTAATATAAACAATGCCTTTTTATTGCATATATAATCTATATACTATATGTCAGCTGGCGGACGACTTTCCCCTCTTCAATCACTATGCTGACTATCTTTTTTGTTTAATATATTGTTTAAAATACTCTTAATATTAATTTCAAACGACCAGAAATTAATTTGATTATAAACAATGCCTTTTTTATTGCATATATAATCCATATACTATATGTTAGCTGGAGGACGACTTTCCCCTCTTCAATCACTATGCTGACTATCTTTTTTGTTTAATATGTTGTTTAAAATACTCTTAATATTAATTTCAAACGACCAGAAATTAATTTGATTATAAACAATGTCATTTTAATCCCTTCTTTATTGCATAATTATATAATTTATATACTATTTGTCAGCTGGCGGACCATTTTTCCCTCTTATTATTTAGACTGTTTTTTTTATTCTATATGATGTTTAAATTACTCTTAACATTAATTTCCAGCGACTCGAAATCAATTTAATTATAAAAAATATCGTTTTAATTTGTTAATATCTACATACAATTTGAACAGATAGGAATGTGAGAAACATCAAACAAATATGTACATACTATACAAATAAAATATGTTTTAAATTACGTTATTGAAACGCATCCTTTACAATCCTTAAATTCCTATCTGTTGAAATTGTATGTAGATAAATTTGTAATTTGTAGCTTTTTTTTTTTTGAGGGTAGGTGCATAAATAGTCAACACTTGTTCCATATTCATTTATTTCAATTTTAATAGTATATTTTATCAATTATTTAAAATTCCTACCAAAAAATTCCTATATACTTACCATTAAGCACATATTGTGTGGGCAGTAACATACACATGCCCTAAACAGTGTCAATTGTATTTTCTTGCTGGCTTGACTGTCACTTGAACTTTGGACACACTGACTTTTGCACTTAATAACTAAGTCACTATCATGAGCTCTATAGCTGATATTGCGGAGACTCAGCGCATGGTGATGACATCCCTTAACCAGCGGATGGCTGATTTTGAAGACAGTCTGAAGAAGTCTTCGGTCGGAGCGGATTTGGGCAGTCTTCACAAGGATTTTATCGCCTTCAAAGAGCACGTCTGGAGTGTCCTCAGTGCATTGCAGCTGCAGATTGCTGAGGTGAGCAGGAGCGTTGACATCATTGAGATGCGTCACAAGAATAAGTTTTTGCTGCTTGGCGGTGTGCCTGAGAAGCCTGGTGAGAAACTGGCTGAAAGTGTGGCATCCATTCTGCAGGGTAAGCTTGGCATTACTGATATTACGCACTCTTCATTGACAGTATGTCACAGGTTAGGTTTAGCTTCAGAAGGTCATTCTAGACCTATATTGCTTCGGTTCTCGGACTCTGCTATTAGAGGACAGATCTGGAAAACCAAGACCAAGCTGAAGGGATCCTCTTATGTGGTGTCTGAGTTCCTCACTCGTCAGCGGCAGACTGCTTTTACAACAGCTCGCAAGTTGTTCGGTGTGACTGATGTGTGGACCATGGATGGAAACATTAATGTCAAGCTTCCTAATGGCAAACGTCGTCGGGTTTTCACTGCTGAGGAAGTAATCGCGCTGGGAGCGGAGCATGGCAAGTCGTTGGATCATGTTATTCCTTCGGATTCCAACCCTGGTTCGAATAGCGCAAGCCCGGCGCCGGCGCAAGCTAACACTCGATCAAGACGGTTAGCAAGAAAGAAGTAACTTGTTTTGTATTCTCTATTTATTTGTGTTTTTTGTTGTTTAAAATTATGCTTTCTGATCGTAGATCAAATCTGTTAGATCACGTCACAGTAACTCTATTCGTTTACCGACCTGTTTGGGACCTAACTAAGGATTAAAACTAGTGGACTGTATGTTTTAAATGTAATCCGAATAAGTAGGTACAATTTGATGGTGTTGAGTTGAATGGAGTGCGCGCGCGTTCCGCCGTCGGAGGTCGGTTGCGAAGTAAGCCGATGGCCCCGCGTCCCGCACGCCGCACTTGTCGCCGCCGCCGCCCGCCGCCTTCCGCTGTCTCCCGACAGCAGCCGAAGATTGCCGAGTGGTCGAAGGCGCCCGAACATCCTCCCCGGGTTGAAGGATTCAAGTGAGAGGAAGTGGGCAGACGTTGTTGTAAGCCCGCACCACCGTTCCTTTCTTCGTCTTCAACTCCACTACCCTTGTGGCCCCATCGCAGCCAGGAAAAATCTTCATGACACGGCCCAGTGGCCACACCAAGGGCGGTTGGCCTTTCTCTTTGATGAGAACCAGTGCTCCCACTGCAAGTTGCCCTGTAGAAGCTGTCCATTTCGTTTTTTGCTGGAGCAGAGAAACATATTCTAATTGAAAGCGGTTCCAGAAATGTTGTTTGATTTGCTCCACTCTTTGGTAGCGCTCCAGTCGCCCGATGTTGAGATCAGTGACCTGTGGATGCGGAATAGATATGAGTGGTCGCCCAATTATGAAATGTCCAGGAGTGAGGACTGTCAAATCTAGAGGATCAGAGGAAAGAGGGATTAGGGGACGGGAATTTAAGACGGCCTCTATTTGAGTCAAACACGTGGCCATCTCCTCGTATGTTAAGTGCGTTAAGCCTAAAAGTCTCTTTAGGTGATGTTTCGTAGATTTAACTGCGGCTTCAGCAATGCCGTTGAAGTGGGGGGAGTATGGAGGCGCAAAAGAAAATTTGATGCCTTGTTGTGCAACATCAGATACAAGATTCGAGTCATGTAAAAACTTACGTAGCTCATTGCAAGTACCTACAAAGTTTGTTCCATTATCGGACAAGATGCTTTCGGGTTTACCACGACGAGCCACGAAACGGTTTAAAGCAGCTATGTAGGCTTCTTTCGTAAGATCTGTAACAAGCTCGATGTGAACAGCCTTAACGGCAAGGCAAACAAAAATACAAAGGTAGGCCTTTATAAGCCTACATCCTCGCCCTTTGCGATCAGCTATCAGCACTGGCCCAGCATAATCCACACTACAATTAAAAAATGTGTGTTCTAAATGTGTCCTTGAAGAGGGCAACTGACCCATTGTAGGTTGTACAGTTTGACCCTTGTGTTTAAAACATTTGATGCATTTTTTGACTACACATTTGGAAAGGTTTCTACCACCTAGAGGCCAATACATTTGACGTACATTTG
The DNA here is from genome assembly GCA_905475445.1 of Ochropleura plecta. Classification (NCBI taxonomy): domain Eukaryota; kingdom Metazoa; phylum Arthropoda; class Insecta; order Lepidoptera; family Noctuidae; genus Ochropleura; species Ochropleura plecta. The sequence continues at coordinate 7,267,359 of FR997735.1, forward strand.
CCAAGAGCAACTGAGGGCCAGCATGTAAGTAGTCGAGATGATATTTATGAAATATTATTTTTGTTAAATGGTGTTTTCCACATAATAATATTGGGTGCTTGACATTATAATCGTACGGTGAGTTGTCAAGTCTCCCTCCTACGAAGAAGACACGTTTCTATCCTGAGATAAGTTCAACCTATCAGACTGCCCTGAGACACCGGCTATGTCTGTTAGAATCTCTAAACTATTAGATTGCCACTTTCTCAGGTTAAAGTTAGCCGACGCTAAAATGGATGCAACTTCTTTAGCCATCTGGACCACTTCGGAAACCGAGTCCCCACCACTTAGATAATCGTCGACGTAAAAATCTCGTTCAATGGACGATTTTACAATATCATTAGGGGCGGTTGTTGCTAGACTGACTAAACTCTTAGTAGCTAAATAAGGGGCAGAAGCTGTACCGTAAGTAACAGTGTTGAGACTGTACGTTTGAAGTGGTAGCTTAGGGTCAGCCCGAAAGATTATTTGTTGTAAAGAACGTTGTGATGGTGTTACTAGAATGGCTCTATACATCTTTTCTATGTCACCGGAAATAACAAACTTGTGCTGACGAAACCGGAGCAATATAGAAAGAAGATCGTCTTGGACAGTGGGCCCCACCATTTGGATGTCATTGAACGACACTCCAGAAGTAGTCGCTGCTGATGCATCGAAAACTACCCTGAGCTTAGTTGTGCTGCTGGATTCTCGGATGACTCCATGATGTGGCAAGAAATATTCATTTTTGTTACCTGAATGAGGTTTACTTGTTGAATCGTTCACAGTCATGTGCCCTAAGCTCACGTACTCCTCGATGAATGCAACATATCGTTCCTTGAAAGCAGGATCACGCTGGAAACGACGTTCCAGAGATAAAAATCGACGTTTAGCCATTTCATAAGACTCACCTAACTCACTGGGATCATTTTTAAGGGGCATTGTAACTACAAAATGCCCGTTTTGGTCACGGACAGTGTTAACACGAAAATTGTCTTCGCAAGCTCGTTCTTCCTGTGACAAGCAATGCTCAGAAGACACGGAATCGAGCTCCCAAAACTTATTTAGGTTGTTATTTAAGTCGTTCATGGTAATATTACAAAAATGTGAATAAACTTTTTTGGATGGATGTTTTTTAAGAGCAACAGAGCCTGAAACTATCCACCCGAGCTTTGTTTCGTGTAGCTTGGGCTGGTTTTTGCCTAAATTAATAGATGTACTGCCTAAAATATCCCAAAACGTTTCAGCGCCGACTAGTATGTCAATCTCTGATGGAACGTTGAATGATGGATCGGCCAGATTTATATGTAATGGTATAGGAATTCTACTTATATCGACTGATGTAGACGGCAGCAATTTGGTAATTGTAGGTAATATAAAAAAATTTACGCCTGTCTTATAGCTGCTGCTGCACGATTCCATGGTTAGGTTGCAAGACCGTGTGCTTAATGTAGTATGACTATTTATACCTGTTACCGTGGAACTCGTACTACGTTGAGGAAGACCAAGCTTATCACATAGTTTCTGCGTAATAAAATTAGCTGTGCTACCGTTATCGAGCAGGACCCTGGCGACGCTCTTGATACCTCGGTGGTTCACCACCCTCACTAACGCTGTGGACAGAAAGGTATGAGATGTAGTATGTTGCGACTGAGCGTCGCTCGACAAGGAGATATTTTCAGGGGTGCCGTTATATGTAAGGGTACCTTCAGAAACAGTGGGCAATGCTACACTATTGGGCATAGGATCTTGATAATGAGTAGCCGACTCCACGTGTAAAAGGGTATTATGTCTACCCTTACAATATTTACAACGAGCTAATCTGCAACGATTTGTTAAATGACCACTACGTAAACAGTTAAAACAAACTTTAAATTCTTTAACCTTTAATATTCGTTGTTCCACATTTAATTTTCGAAACTCTTCACAAGTGTACATTAGATGATTTTGACTACATAAGGGACATTTTGTTGTATATTTGTAATTGGAATTGTTGGCTGGATTAGTTGCTATTATTAATGATTTATGTTTATTTTCTATTTCATTGTTTTTAGTGTTAGCATTATTATCTATATTAAATGTGTTTTTGTTGTATTCTAATGTCTCTAATAAGTCAGCTTTTCTACTGATAAAGGAACAAAATTGAGAAACTGTTGGTTTAGTTGGTATGGTATTACGATGAGCTTCCCATTCTCTGCTGGTGATAGGATCTAGTTTAATTGCCATCATATAAATAATCAGCGTGTCCCAACTGTCCGTGGGCTCGTTCATTGTGTTAAGCGCTCGTATATTTTTATTAATTACATCATTTAAACGACGCAACGAACTGGATGATTCTTGCGGTATATAGTCTACATTGAACAAGGACTTAACATGGGTATCTACTATAAGCCTATTATTGTCAAAGCGATCGCATAGTAATTTCCACGCCATTTGATAATTATCACCTTTAAAATCAATATTCTTTATTATTTCTAAAGCATCGCCTTGAAGCGACGCACGGAGGTAGTGGAACTTACTAATGGCATCGATACAACTACTATGATGTATTAGTGATAAATATGTATCTCTATATTCAAGCCAGTGCTGATAACTACCATCAAAGTTAGGCAAATCAATTTTAGGTAGGCGTATAAAGTTACGTTGTTGGAACGATTCACCTGAGTGTTTGTTCACTGAGCCTGTTACAGACCCGCCATCACCACTCTCGCTACTGGCAAGCAGGCCGTGCGCCTGCGCTGCGAGTGCGTGGTAACGGTCTTCGAACTTTGCTCGTTCTGCATACGCCTCATCAGGATCATCCGAAAGCACCTCGATTTCAACCTGCAAACGATCGAATTCATCGTATGTAGCCTCAAATTTATTAGAACGGCTTTCCAGCTCTAAGCGTTGAACGCTAGAAATACTTTTGCAACTAAGAAGCACATTCATATAATTGGTAAAATTAGTTAACTTTGCCTTAATAGCACTTCGCTTTCTCAATAACACGTCTAAAGACGCCATACTCTAATTTAGTAAGATAATTAATAGGTATATAAAATTAACACTGCCTAAACATCAAGTGTAGCAAAGTTCCGTAAAGAAATTGGCAGTTAAGTTTGAACACAGCGCAATGCAATTTAGTGAGCGCGAATAGCCGTTGATGAACGTCACCGAAGCCAGCGAGCTACACGGGTCAATGACCGCTCGGCTGTTTTAAAATGCGTTACAGGTAACGCACACAGCTGATCACATGCAGCTGCCTGCCAGCCTGCTGGCGATTAAGCAGTGCACAAGCGTAAGCAGTGAGAATGAGTAAAAAGAGATAGCTATAATTTCGACACGTATTGACTCAAATATGAACGTGAAAACGGAACAAAATTTGAATTTAATGGAACAAAACACTTAAAAAAATGGTTTGAAAAGGATATTGAAGGAAGAATTGGAACGAACTCACCCAATACCGAATCCTTATACACAAGAAACCTGCTCAAAATTCCATCCAAGCGATGACTCAGCGAATCGTCTAATCCAGTCGATGAAATAAGCGCCGACGTTATCAAGACTTGATGAAATGTGCTGTATTTCTTGTTCTTGTTCCACTTGCGCTTCAATCGACTTCGCAGAAAAAACCGTTGCTCCAGTGACGCAGTGAATTCACGTCGCTAGAAGTCCAAAGTTCACCAACATCGGAGTCGTAACGCCAGTAGCCGACGATATTGGTTCCACCAAAACGTGACTATTAAGAGGCTCGAAGGACCATGTTTGGGACCTAACTAAGGATTAAAACTAGTGGACTGTATGTTTTAAATGTAATCCGAATAAGTAGGTACAATTTGATGGTGTTGAGTTGAATGGAGTGCGCGCGCGTTCCGCCGTCGGAGGTCGGTTGCGAAGTAAGCCGATGGCCCCGCGTCCCGCACGCCGCACTTGTCGCCGCCGCCGCCCGCCGCCTTCCGCTGTCTCCCGACAGCAGCCGAAGATTGCCGAGTGGTCGAAGGCGCCCGAACAGACCTTTGCATTTTTTTTCGTGTTTTTTAGTCATTGTTTGTATTTGAAATGTCACTGTCACTTCTTATCGAAGTTGTCAAAGCCGCTGTCTATGGTTTTTGTTTTTCATTTACGTTCGGAAACGCGCTTTAGTTTTAATTTGTTTTTTTTTTTTATTTTGTGAACAGTCTGCCGGCAGGTTTATGCAATTGATTTTTAAGTGAATTTATTTCACATTTGAAATCTTTTATGTTATTTATTATATATATATTTTTATTATATTTTTTTAATTAACTTCACAGTAATTATGTCTGACGATGACTCATTTTATTCTTGTTCTTCCACCTCTTTTTCATCTCTTGACGATTCTCTCCCCGTAAATGATTTTCTAAGTAGCGAATGCCAGCGATTTAACAAGTGATTTAATGTTTGTCATATAAATGCTCAGAGCATTCCTCAGCACCATTCTGAGTTATTAGATTTATTTTCGGGCGTCCCTGTGCATGCTGTTTTAGTGTCTGAAAGTTGGCTTAAACCTGAACTTCCATCTTCTTTGTACTGTTTGCCTGGCTTTATTTTAATCCGCAACGATCGTACAGGTAAGAGAGCCGGGGGTGTTGCCATGTACCTGCGTAGTGATATTCCCTATAAAATTATTTCTTCTTCATCTCCAATTTATAATGGCAACCCTGAGTACTTATTTATTGAAATCATTGTCAAAGGGGTTAAGTCTGTTTTAGGAGTTGTTTACTGCCCTCCTACTATTGATTACTTCTCTTCTCTAGAATCTCTCTTTGAATCTCTCTCCTCAGAATACAAACATCTCATAGTCATGGGTGATTTCAACACTGACCTTTTGAAAGATAACGCAAGAACACGTAGGCTGAATGCGATCTTGGAATCGTCGAGTCTATCTCTCCTTAAACTTGGTCCGACTCATCATAACTTGGACTCGAGTGATTCCTGGCTCGATCTCATGCTTGCATCTTCTGTGGATCTCGTGGCAAACCATGGGCAGGTCGCTGCGCCTGGTTTATCCAGACATGATCTGATCTATCTGGCTTACAAAATGAAACCCCCTAAGCAGAAGCCTGCTATTGTCTTGATCCGGAATTTTGTAAGATTGGATAAAGATAAACTTGACACCGATGCGCAGGCTCTTGATTGGGACGATATTTCCCAGTCATTATCGGTGGATCAGATGGTGGACACCTTTAACAGGAATGTTCTCCGGCTTATTGACACGCATGCGCCACTGAGGGCTGTTCGCGTTAAGCGCCCCCCAGCTCCTTGGATAACCCCTGGAGTTCGGATGGCAATGAGACGACGTGACCGGGCGTTTAGAAGATATAGGCGGGATCGCAGTGGGGAGTACTGGGACCTGTACAAATTGGCTAGAAATCGTTGCAACCAGATGGTAAGAAAATCTAAACGCCGATACATTTGTGAAAATGTCCTCAATTCTTCGCCGGCTGACATTTGGAAGTTTCTTAAGTCGCTTGGCTTCACAAAGTCCCCCTCTAGTGCTGTTCCTCTTAATTTGCCTTTAAATGCGCTTAATAAACATTTTTCAACGTCAGTTGCGCTTGCGGTTGGTATTAAGTATAATACTATTCAGGAAATTACTTCCAAGCCAATGCTTCCTCCTGACTCCTTTTCTTTCTCCCCCGTGACTAACCATGAGGTCTTTAAATTTTTTACCTCAATTAAATCTAAGGCTGTGGGCTGTGATGGGGTCAGTCGTACTATGTTATCTTTTATGATTGAAAACTTAATCCCAGTTATTACTTACATCATCAATTCATCTCTAAAATCTGGTGTGTTTCCTGCGATTTGGCGTAAGGCTTACATTATCCCTCTTCCTAAAATTTCTAATCCTAGTTTAGCTAATCACTTTAGACCCATCTCCATTCTCCCTTTCCTGTCTAAGATCCTAGAAGCAGTTGCTCTTAAACAATTATCCTCTTTCGTTTTTAAAAATAATCTTTTGTCCAGTTCCCAATCCGGTTTTCGACCTGGCCACAGCACAGCCACAGCTTTGCTTAAAGTTACAGAAGATATTCGAGATGGCTTGGAGAATTCTAGGTTAACGGTGTTAGTTTTAATAGATTTTTCCAATGCTTTTAACACCGTTGATCACGACATTCTTCTGGCCATACTGTCTCAAATTGGGGTGTCTTCTTTGTCACGTAATTGGTTCTCTTCTTATCTTCGTGGTCGCCAGCAGGCGGTGCGTGTTGATCAGGATTACTCTGACTGGTGCGACCTGATGACTGGTGTTCCACAAGGCGGTATACTCTCTCCTCTCTTATTTTCTTTATTAATTAACTCTATTACTGCTATCCTCAAATGTTCTTACCATCTGTACGCTGATGACTTGCAACTATACGCTCAATCAGATATTGCGAACCTTGATGAATGCATTTCATCCCTTAATGCTGATCTCCGAACTATTGAGGAATGGTCTGGCAAATTTGGGGTTTCTGTTAACGTCGGGAAATGTCAGGCCATCCTCATTGGTAGCTCGCACTATTTGAGAAATGTGAACACTAGTCAACTTGCACCACTGATGTATCAAAGTTCAATAATTTCTTTCTCACCTCACGTAAAAGACTTAGGTTTATACATTGACGACTGTTTCAGCTGGAATAAGCACGTGGCTCAACTGAGCCAGAAAGTCACTCTCTCACTGCGGTCTCTCTATAGATTCAAGCACTTTCTCCCTTCTAGCACTAAACTCATTTTGGTACAGTCTCTTGTGCTTCCCATTATCGACTATGCTGATGTTTGTTTTTCTGATCTATCCCAGGAACTTCTCAATAAATTGGATCGTCTTGTTAATAATTGCATTCGCTTTGTGTTTGGCCTTCGTAAATATGATCACATCTCTTCCTTCCGTACTCAGCTTAAATGGCTGCCTATACGACTCAGGAGGTCCCTCAGATCTCTCTGTATGCTGTACTCTATCATGAATGATCCGTATGCTCCTGATTATTTAAAAACTTATTTTAAAATGTTGGGCAGTTCTCACAGTCGTAACCTTCGGGCTTCCGAAAATCTACTCCTTCAAATTCCTTTACACCGCACCGGTTTTATGTCCAAATCATACGTAATTTCAACAATAAAGCTTTGGAACGCGCTACCTTTTGGCATTAAAAAAGCAGAAAGTAAATTTATTTTTAAAAGAAAAGTTCGTAACCATTATTTATGTCCGTCTACCAATTAAAAGTCATAGTAATTACTGTTAAAGTTCTCGTTTTTTTTTTTTTTTTTAAATGTATTTATTAGTTTATTTGATATGTATATGTGTATTAGTATCCGTATAAAAATATACGTTTTCGTTAACAAATAGTTTTAGATATAATATATATTTTATATAATTTTTGTACCCTATCACAATGTTGTCGTATTTTACCCAAAGGTTGACTGGTAGAGAATGCCTTATGGCATTAAGTCCGCCTATGTACCACTATTGTACATGAAGTTTAAATAAATAAATAAATTAAAACGATAATTTTATAAATAAATTGATTTCGAGTCGCTGGAAATTAATATTAAGAGTATTTTAAACAACATATTAAACAAAAAAGATAGTCAGCATAGTGATTGAAGAGGGGAAAGTCGTCCGCCAGCTAACATCCTTACTAATATTATAAAAGCGAAAGTGAGTTTGTTTGTTTGTTTGTTACCTCTTCACGCTTTAATGGCTAAACCGATTTTGATGAATTTTGGTTCAGAGATAGTTGGAAACCAGGAGACGGACATAGGCTAATTTTTATTAAAAAAAAGTGGGATATATACGATACGAGGGAAGAAAAGGGAAAACTTACCGTTGCTATTACAAATCAGTCAGGCGCAAGAGAAAAAACTGCAGGTCTGCTTGGTGTGTTATACCGAATTTAACGCGAGCAAAGCCGCGGGCGAAAGCTAGTATAGTATATATATAGATTAAATATGCAATAAAAAAGGCATTGTTTATAATCAAATTAATTTCTGGTCGCTTGAAATTAATACTGAGAGTAATTTAAACAATATATTAAATAAAAAAATAGTCAGCAGAATAATTGAAGAGGGGAAAGTCGTCAGTTGGATAATACAAATAGTTACTTATAATCCCCCTGCTGACGATCTTACCCCTATCAATAGGTCGGCTGAGGCATTTTTTAATTATTTTAATAGCATAAAGAATAATATGTATCAATTTCATTCGACCAGAAATGAATTAAAGATAATTATTTTTAATATGTGCGGATATGACCTGCTGACGTACAACCCGCCATTATCTTTACTGCTGATTATTTCTATAATTATTATTATTGTTTAAACTATTGCTGTTCAAATTTTCAAACGACCAGATTATTTATTTATTTATTTATTAAAACTTTATGCACAAGTAACAAAAACATTGTACAAAGGCGGACTTAATGCCTTGGGCATTTTCTACCAGTCAACCTTAGGGTGATGCAGAGACAAAGACATAGTAGGTGCAATGTGACAGGAAATATCAATTTTATTAATAATAAATACATATATACATACATAGAAAATATAAAAAGTAAAGAGAGATAAAAACTACTAAATATAATGAAAAACTGACAACTTTTTAATTTTGAGAAGAGTCTGCCAACTTCTTACGTAAGTGTTCGCGAACTTTTACCTTAAATGTAAACCGACTGGTAGCCGTCCTGATATTCAGAGGGAGCGCATTCCACAGGAAAACCGCCTGGACAAAGAAGGAATATTTAAGGAAACCAGAGCGATGAGTAGGACATCGTAGAAGACGATTATTGGAGGACCGAAGGTGCTTGCTGTGCGCAGCGCATAAATATTTAAAATGAGAAGTAAGATAATTAGGAGATGTGGGTTTATCGAGCAGAGAAAACAAGGTGGTCAAAGCCCTCAGCGCTCGTCGCTGTCTGATGGGTAACCACTTCAAGAGCGACCGATGTGCAGATACATGGTCATACTTACGAAGATTGAAAACGAATCGAATGCAGTTATTTAGAAGTCGGTCAAGTTTGTTGAGGAGATCTGCATTCAGGTCATAGTAACACACATCACCATAGTCAATTATGGGGAATATAAGTGACTGAACCAGCATTGCCTTAATGTGACATGGGAGAATATTTTTTAAACGATAAAGCGACCGCAATGTTCCAGTGACCTTTTTGCTCACAATCGCGACCTGCTTACGCCAGTCTAAACAAGTGTCAACGTGCAAACCCAAATCCTTGACGTCGGAGCTAAACGGGATGACTGTGCCATCAAAACTAACCGGTGGCACCGTTAACCCATTCAGCCTTCGTAGACTATAGGGGCTCCCTATAATGATAGCCTGACACTTAGTTGGGTTAACCGCTACTCCAAACCGATCAGACCAATTTTTCACCACGTTTAAATCCCGGTTTAGCTCCTCAATCGCATCGGATAAGTTGTCAACACCCGCCTGACAGTAAAGCTGTAAGTCGTCAGCGTAAAGATGATACGCACACTGAAGCTCAGAAGTTATAAGATCGATAAAAATAGAGAACAATAGTGGAGATAATATACCGCCTTGAGGGACGCCAGCATCAAGGTTACACCAGCTGGAAGAAGAGTCTCCCGCAAGAACCGACTGCTGACGCCCCCGAAGATAGGAAGAGAACCAATCCAAAACCTCGGGAGAGACCATGAGATAAGAGAGTATGGATAAGAGGACTTCGTGACTGACGGTATTGAAGGCGTTGGAGAAATCTATCAATACTAAAACGGAAACTTTTGTGTCTTCCATCCCCCGCCTTATATCATCAGTCACTTTAAGGAGGGCGGAAACGGTACTATGCCCAGGCCTGAAACCAGATTGGAATGGACTAATGAGGGAATTATGGTGGATAAAGTAGGAGAATTGTTTATGGACACAGGCCTCAACATTTGATTACACTTTTGGTTTTTTATTTTTTGACATAATAATATTTTTTTTCCCACTTGATCTACCCCGGGTGCGCCTGCTGACGCTTGATTCAATTATTGCCCATATCTAAGCTATCAATTTCAATCAAAATTAATCGTACAGAAATCACCATCAAAAATGCAACGCTACCTCCCCAGCTATAAGCAAAACAAATCGTTTTTGTTTATTGGAACCAGGCGTTAGCCCGCGTGGAGTTCCGCGTTATATAACCTATCTGTAAGTCAAATTTCATCCAAATCCGTTCAGTACTTTTTACATGAAAAGGTAACATCACCCACAAACTATCGAATTTTAACATATGGGTTACTTATATCTTAGTAATATGATCCCGTGGGATAATTGCCTAACTCTAAGCGGGCGAAGCAGCGGGCATATTTTAATATTTTACAACCAATGACTGAAATTTGTTCTTTTCTTTGTTTCAGATAATTTCACTTCATATTGTAGCAAACACAATGCATGTAAAGTTGAAAGTTGGAGTTGCGGACACCAGCCCGTTATACAATACAAAGTTGAAATAAATGATTTTGATTATGCAGTGAGTTTACTTTTTTAATTCAACCTTCCCAAAATCGTCCCATAAATAATATCTACTTGCCACTGAGGACGTGGTTGCACTCGTGGCAGTGGCTAAGTCTCGGGACAACAAAGATCACTGTAATAAAATAATACTAAACTACTCCTTTCAGTTTATATTATCTCTTTTTTTGTACTGACTAAAAGGGCAATTGAAGGAACATGGGTCCTTCAATTGCCCTTTTTGAGTATATTGTTTCTCGATATCTTCACGCGTTGCCGAGATAAAGGGTCTTGACAGACAGACAGACAGACAGACTGACAACAAAGTGATCCAATAAGGGTTCCGTGTTTTCCTTTTTAATTTACAGAACCCTAAAAAAAATTAACTAAACTTAAAGGACTACCAATCGGAAAAGGGTTTTTAAAAAAACAACAATTAGGATAATGTGTGTTTAATTGGTACTAGTGTGTAAGTCGTAGTAAAGTCCCTTGGTGTCGAGTAGTTGCTGGTGGGTACCCGCTTCGGCAACCCGTCCCTTGGCGAGCACACAGATGAGGTCGGCGTCACGGATGGTGCTGAGCCGGTGGGCGATGGTCACGCACGTACGACCGGCTTTCGCGGCGTCCAATGCATCTTGTACTATCTGCGGTTTGAAGTCTAACTTTAGAAACTAGTACTAATTCGTGTAATTCTTAACCACATAGCTAGTGACATTGATCTTGAATCTTTGAATGACTTCACAAAAGTTGCTTTATTTGTAAATCCTTACTAAAAACAAAAGTGAGTTTGTTACGTCTTCACGCCTTCACGGCTAAACCGATTTTGATGAATTTTGGTACAGAGATAGTTGGGACCCTGGAGACGGGCATAGGCTTGAGGGAGAAAGAGGAAAGAAAAGGGAAAACTTAGTACTTATTGCTGGTACCTGCAAATCAGGAAAGGGAAACTGTGTTATCCCGAATTTATCGCGAGCCAAGCCGCGGGCAAAAGCTAGTTACCTAGTTATAAAACTTAATTAAACATAGGTACTTATTGTTATTGTGTACAATAACGCATAAAGTAACCCTGTAATGATAATCATGAGATGGATAATAAGTAGTGTGAAGGCATGGTCAAGCTCTTTAAACTATTTTATAATGAAGAACTTATTATATAAATACTGTTTTAAACTTTCACGGTATCTAGAAAGAGTTTCGAAGAATGCGATCATGGCGCTTGCATCAGCATTGAAATATCGGGAAAACAACATAACAGATAATCTCGAAGGAATCCCTTAATCCCTTAAAAGCCTGTATAAATTAAATTTATTATATAGCTAACGACGGTCGACGGCAAGGTACCACATTCATTGATAAATGATGTTTATTATGCAAGTAGGTTTTTACAAACACTTTTACTCGTGGTTTTTTTTAAACTAGGTGGGGCCGGTGTTTCTTACCCGACTACTCTGTGAAGAAACAGCCGAAACAAACTCAGAGGTCATAGTCTCTTTTAAGGTCCAGGCAAAAATCTTGGTCGACAAACATGAGAAAGCACAATACAGATTGGTGAGCTACAATCTATAAAATTTGCAATGTAACTAACGCTAAACTGTTGACACATACATAGTGCTAGTCAACTATATTGCCCAATCTGTCTGGTCTTGTACATCAAATTACTGGTTAGGTTTTCATGAACCACAGAATAGGTCCTAGCTACTAGTTAATAGCCCTCATTTGGATTGTATATATACTATTTATAAATAACTAGCTTTCGCCCGCGGCTTCGCTCGCGTTAAATTCGGTATAACACACCAAGCAGACCTGCAGTTTTTTCTCTTGCGCCTGACTGATTTGTAATAGCAACGCTAAGTTTTCCCTTTTCTTCCCTCGTTCTCCCTCATATCCCACTTTTTTTTAAATAAAAATTAGCCTATGTCCGTCTCCTGGTTCCCAACTATCTCTGTACCAAAATTCATCAAAATCGGTTTAGCCATTAAAGCGTGAAGAGGTAACAAACAAACAAACAAACTCACTTTCGCTTTTATAATATTAATAATAAGGATAATAAATTCTTTTAATTAGGAAATACTAGCTTTTGCCCGCGGCTTTGCTCGCGTTAAATTCGGGGTAACACAGTTCCTCTTTCCTGATTTACAGGTACCCGCTACCTGTAGATTTTGCCCTTGCGCCTTATTTATTGTAATAGCAATACTAAGTTTTCCCTTTTCTTCCCTCTTTCTCCCTCATATCCCAATCTTTTTTTTAAATAGCCTATGTCCGTCTCCAGGGTCCCAACTATCTCTGTAGCAAAATTCATCAAAATCGGTTTAGCCATTTAGGCGTGAAGACGTAACAAACAAAAAAGCTCACTTTCGCTTTTTTAATATTACTAGCTTTTACCCGCGGCTTCGCTCGCGTTAAATTCGGGGTAACACAGTTCCCCTTGCGCCTTATTGATTTGTAATAGCAACGCTAAGTTTTCCCTTTCCTTCCCTCTTTCTCCCTAACATCCCACTTTAAAAAAAAAATAGCCTATATCCTTCTTCTGGTTCCCAACTATGTATCTCTGTACCATAATTCATCAAAATCGGTTTAGCCATTAAAGCGTAAAATCACTTTCGCTTTTATAATATTAGTAAGGATTACATGAGAATTTGACGTACGAGTAGCAACGCCACGATGACAGCGCGCACTCGTACTAGGCCAAACATTTTAACTTGCTATGATCGATATGGCGCGTAATTGCGTATCGTGCACAAACAATTATCAAATCAAATCATTTATTTCAATTAGACCATTACAGGCACTTTTAAATGTCAAAAAATGTTAAGCTACAGTCCCGGTCACAAGACATAATAACTTGTGAAAGTACTGTAGTTGCCCATTCCAAAGCGTTGATCTCTATGGGAGAAGAATGGGCAAGAAACTCCATGGACACTCTTTTAAATTAGAATATTATTCCAAAATCGTATGGAGTTTCTTGCCCATTCTTCTCCATAGAGATCAACGCTTTGGAATGGGCAACTACAGTACTTTCACAAGTTATTATGCCTTGTGACCGGGATTGTAGCAGCATCATTTTTTTGTTCTTGTTTATAAGACATTCAAAAGTGCCTGTAATGGTCTAATTGAAATAAATGCTTTGAGTTGAGTTTGAGTTGAGTATTTACATCATTCGTGTTGAGATTATACAAATATGTGAGAACGATGTAGAAAGACATGCACAGTAAGAGCGTCCAGAGTAAAAACAAAATTCAATATAAAAATCTAAATAAATTAAAAATGACCGTAGTAGCTAAAAATGTCCAGTCCCAACTGACAGCGCCCGTTCACGAACATGACGTATGGATCAGCCCCATTCAGCTCGACCATTTTGAAGGGAGCTAAATGACCCGACACACCCGCCACCTTCAGCGAGACATTTAAGTGAGCATGACACTATCAACCACCAGGGCTTCGTCAAGTTGGTCAATGATAATACATAGCACTCACATATGGGCTTAATGATTATACAATACTAGAGAATTGATTCGATACATTGCAAAGATCTATCTCATATGACTCTTTTCTCTAGACATACTGACCTTTTCGCTTTCAGTGTCCAAAGCACTAGTCGCTTCGTCAAGGAGTAGGATCTTCGGATGTCTAATAAGGGCCCGGGCTATCGCCACCCTCTGCTTCTGGCCACCAGATAACTGCATGCCTTTCGGCCCTATGTTCGTCTCGTAACCCTGATAATTAAAAGTATATGTTTAACCCTTTGCACGCCAACATTTTTTCGTCATTACATTCGTTCGCCACCTAAAGTTGTCTCAGTTATAAAAAAAAAAAACTAAATCTAAAATCTCACATCAGTAAAATCAGCAAAAATATATAAAATTTTACGTCGGGGGTGTACTTTACCCCCGACGTAAAATTTTGCAACCTATGTGGTCAGTGGCGTTCAAAAGGTTAATAATTACGCGAAAGTAGTATGGTTAAAGTTTCTTATAACTTATGAACAACTTACGGATGTTTTATTAATGTTTTTATTTTGTTGATAAATTTTTATTAATAAATAATAATAGAAACAAATAGAATTTGTTTCTTTGTTGACATCATTATTAGAAGTAGCGTAAAAATGCTAAGTGGGTACTTGTACTCCCAAAATAATGGTATACATATCTTGATGTTGTTGATGACTTACTCCAAATCAAAATCAAAATATTTTTATTTCACATAGGCCTACATGGGCACTTATAAAACGTCGAGAAAAGATGCACGGTTCGGGTTGGTCGTTTCCTATGGAGAAGAACCGGCAAGAAACTCCATGGTTACTCTTTTAAAATCATTTGGTTTTACAATGTTGTTGTTACAGCGTTAGTACTTAAGTATGAGAGGACAGCGTAGGCCCGACAATAAGTCAATGCTTACTTTACAGAAAGTAAAATAAAATAATAAATAACCAAAGTTAACAAGGGTCTAAGAATCTACAAGGCCAACCATGTCCACTCATTCACAGCGAATTGGTAGAAAATAATCTATACAAGAATAATATATTACCATAACATCACGCTTGTAATATATGAAGACTGTTACCCACATTTAATAAAACATTAATAGTCCCATGTAATAGAATATGAGTGACTGAATTGCCATCAATTGGGCATAAACAGACTCAGTGGCTGCTACTGAGAATTTCTTGATGGAAAAACCCAATAACATTTAGCCCAACCCAGGAATCGAACCCAGCACCTCATGTTTAGCAGAATGAACTGCTTCTTGCTATGCTATAACGTACAGAGCACAAATCTGTTACGGTGCAGGCCATAGAGTACTTATAACTTTAAAAAAAACCGGCAAAGAGCGAGACACTCCCGTACCGATACCGTGGGTGGCTTCCGTACAAACTTGCGAAGTTGCGACATAAACGGCCATATCTTATGACTGTGTAGACTCAGAGGATTTATTTTTTCACAGCACAAAATAAGGACCAAAGATTTAGAATATATGTTATTAATGTAATATTCGTTAAATTGTCTGATTCTATTTTAGTGTAAAAAACAGGGCATGAGATTATTTACGTTTATTAAAAATGACACAAATACAAAGAAAATACAAAACACGTCTTATCTAGTCGTACGCCTAAATTATACTTGGATACGTTCCGGTATCGGTCTGTACCCCTTTACCGATACTACACTCGGCCATCCTGCAAAAACATCTGCCCTCAGATGTCTTCTTCAACTTCACTGCTGCTATTACCTGGCTGCACTTTATACCTAAAACTACCCAACAATAAAGCCCATCGGGCTGCACGCAAACATAAATCTCTCTTTTTTATAGTCATAGCAAATGCTTGACAATCGGTTACAATAACAAAAGGTATAGGCAACAAATATACTTTAAACTTAACTAATGCTTTCACAATAGCAAGCACTTCTAATTCATAACTCGTATACTTGGACTCTGCGGGAGTTGTTTTTCCACTGGTATAGTAAACGGGTCAAACTTCCCGTCATCTGGGTCTAATTGCATCAATATTGCCCCGTACCCATCCATAGATGCGTCTGTGTGCAGCTCAGTTTGAGCCCCTACCCTGTATAATTTTAACACCGGATCATTGGTAAGTGCTGTCTTGAAGGCCTCGTACGTTTCATTCTCTTTGTCTCCAAAATAAAACTTTACGTCTTTCTGTAGCAAATCTGTTAACGGCTTAGCGATCTTTGAATAACCCCTAATAAACTTTCTAAAATGCCCCGTGAGACCCAAAAAACTCTGAACCTTTTTAACAGATGCTGGTTTGGGATAGTTTGCCACGGCTTTAGTTTTATGAGTAGACGGTTTTATGGTGTTTTTCGTAACAATATAGCCCAAATACTCAATCGCTGTTAACAAAAGACTGTTTTCTCAGTTTATTACCAACCCATGTTTGGCTATTTTTATTACCATAAGTAAACGTTCCCATGCTTCTTTCAAATTTCTAGTAAGAATAATAATGTCATCCATATGGATTATGAGGATACCCAGATCTATAAGTTTTTTAAAAATCATTGTAATATATTTTTGAAATACCATAGAAGAAATCTTTAAGCCAAATGGTAACTTAAAAAATTCGTCCTGCCCCATTGGCGTAACAAAAGCTGTTAATTTACGACTGTCCTCAAGCATGCTTACGTGAAAAACCCCATTCTTTTAATCTAGCATCGTAAAATACTCAAACCCTTGCAAAGCGTCCAAAATATCGTCAATTAATGGCAACGGCAAATGCGGACTCTCACTAAGATCATTTAATTCGCGAAAATCAACGCAAACTCTTTATTAGAGTTTGCGTTAAAAAAAGAAGTAGATGATTTAATAAAGACGTGGATTAAAGAGGGGATAATATGACCATCAAATCCTGAATACGCGAGTCCGATAACTATATATTACTACTACTGTAGTAAGAAAGAAAAACGGTTTTATTAACCGTTTTTCAGGATTTGATGGTCATATTATCCCCTCTTTAATCCACGTCTTTATTAAATCATCTACTTCTTTTTTTTCACAAGTAGCCAGTCTTCCAGGCCGTCTAACCACTGGTTTCTCGTTTTTCAAAACAATTTTAGCAGTCAAACCAACATCTCGCGTCTTTTCTGGCTAATTAGATCCCGCACGGCGCGCGGCGTCTCGATAATGCGCTTCTTTAATATGAGATAAGTCCACCTCCTTGGTCTTATCTACAATATCTATCATAAAAATCTCAGGTGCATCTACGTTAACTTCAGCTTCATTTAATTTCAAGAATGTTACTTCACCCCGTTTGACTCTAACCTCTACTTGACTCAAGAAATCAGTACCTAACAATAAACCGCGGTTCATTAATACCTTATTAGATACTACATGCAAAGTTACTGGTAAATCTTGCCCATTTATAGTAATTACCTTTGAAAAATCACCTCAAGTTTCATTGCCAGAGGATCCAACACCCGCAAACTCGATTCTGCAGTTACCGAAAGGTGATGACTCCAATCCACATACTCATCTGACCTAATAAGTGTTAAATCACTCCCTGTATCCACTAATGCTACAAACTTAGAGTCATCTATTGACACTTCTGCACACGCTTCTTTTTACCCGACTGCGCACCGCAAAGGAGGGTTATTTATTATTTGGGCACTGCCGCGCGATATGCCGTCGTGTCGTTACACTTAAAACACTTTGCACCTTTTTCCTTATCAGGACATTCAGGACACTCCGCACCTGATATGATCTTCGCCACCACAATTAAAACACCTTGATTTTTCACTCTTCTCACCAGCTGCCTGCTTCTTCGGAAGACCCTTTGCTTCCGGCTTCCTCGTCTTGTCATCTTTTTTCTCCACAGGCTTTTGTTTCGCCTTCTTTGCCTTTTTTCATCGCTCCATATTGCTTGAATCGATCCTTTAACTGCTGTATCGTTCTTGCACCATACAATACGCTCGTATTCGTCACCTCGTCAGGGATACCTTGAATAATGTATTCAATTACTGATCGCGTATCCACCGTACCTTGTCCTGCAATTTCGCACACAGCTTACATGTATTGTTGCAAAGTCTCTTCCGTTTTCTTCTTCGTCTGCCTCAGCTCTCGATGAATATGTAGGTCGGTCACCCCATCCTCGAATTCGCTCTTCAGGGCTTGTTTGAGCTTTGCCCACGTCTTAGCACACCTTTAATGTCGCACAAAAGCTAGCGCTGAGCCCGTTAACATCTTTTTCCCAAACGCGACTTTATGTACGTCAGTCCATCCACACAATTCTGCTAATTCCTCGACATCTTCAATCCAGCGAGAAACATTCAGCAAGTCGTCCCCACTGAACTTCTCCAGTGAGTTTTCTACGTCTTTGAGTAATAACAGGGTAAGACTAGGCTCTGCTGTTCTGCGACTTCGTCTAATAACGGTGGTTTCACGGTTTATTTCGTCTTTATCGTCGTTAAAATGAGCGATTGCCTTTGGGTTGTTGTTGTTGGCTTCGTCTTGGCCCTCAACAGCAGCATCGTCGTCGTCTTCGTCGTTTTCGGATTCTGCGTCAGCTATTTCTTCGTCGTCATCGTTTTGTGCACCGTGTTCCCGTTCTAACCTCAACGCTGCCATTAGCCATTGAACAAGTTCCCGCTTTCTGCCTGATAACCTGAGACGTCGTTTTCGGAGTTCGTCTTTTATCTCCGGTACCAGAATTTGGGCCACTTGTTCGTCAGTTAAAACTTGTGCGTTGTCAACCATTTCTTGTATTGCTTTTTCACTTAATAAACTGGCACTCACTTAATAACAGTTTTTTATTTCACTAAATCCCGGACGAGCCCCCAAGATGTAATATTCGTTAAATTGTCTGATTCTATTTTAGTGTAAAAAACAGGGCATGTGATTATTTACGTTTATTAAAAATGACACAAATACAAAGAAAATACAAAACACGTCTTATCTAGTCGTACGCCTAAATTATACTTGAATACGTTCCGGTATCGGTCTGTACCCCTTAACCGATACTACATTAATTTCAATTCGATCCCTCCACACTTTTCCGAGATAAATGGTCTGGATAGACAGACAGACGGACAAAAAGTGTTCCAATAAGGGTTCCGTTTTTTCCTTTAACGGAGGTACTGAACCCTAAAAACGGTTTTACCAACAGCCCAGTGCACTGTAACTATAGAATTAGAAATATTGTAAAAGTTTTGGTCAAAAAATAAATCTGTTATAAAATTCTTGTGATTATTTTTCCGACCCAAATATCGACCAATAGAATTGCACCATTCGACGTCACGTGGTACAACCTACATGGTATTATACTGATAATTTTTTGAAAATTTTCTCTGGTCGTTGCTATATATAAAAAACAAAACATGGTGCAATTCTATTGGCCGACATTTGGGACGGAAAAATAATCCCCCGAATACCACGCGAGCTTCAAAATTATCTGGCATTTCCCGATAATTTTGAAGCTCTTGTGGTATTATAAGTGAAAATTCTCTATACAATGTTCGTTCCTATACTCCTCCAAAGCGGCTGGACCGATTCTTATGATTTTTTTATGCATATTCAGTAAGTCTGAGAATCAGCTACTATCTATCTTTCAAACCTCTCTCCAGAAAATCGGAGCAGCGGGTGAAACCCTGGGCACAGCTAGTGATTCTATATATCTATCTAGTCTCACCATCGGCAGGGACACGATGAACTTATGTATGTTCGCCTGTTTGGCGGCTTCGACGACGTCTTCTTGTGTTGGGCAGCGCGCATGGTCTCCATACGCGATGTTCTCGGCGATGCTGTAGTCGAACAGGACGGGCTCCTGCGACACCAGCCCGAAGCCCGAGCGAGCTTCCGACAACAACAGCCTCGGCAGTGGGATGCCGTCTAAACACTGAAGCAGACAACACCGCGAAATCAGAGAGGCGAGGTCTATCCGCATGCGAGAAATCCCCGGAATAGATACTCCAGTATTAAGGCAAAATCTATAGCACAGTTCAGAAAGAAGTGAATCAGACAAACACGAACTGCCAACCTAATTTATATATTTTTTATTTTTTGGGGTGGGAAATCAGCAAATTACTTCCCCCGCTCTGGGCGGAGCGGCGGGGAGTGTCAGACTTGTACTGACTAAAACCCACCCATGTTCCTTCTACTGCCCTTTACGTTCCGGGGCCGCGGTATCTCTTTCGAACAATCCGCAACCCCGGAAGCTAATTTATATTATGTCTCAATTCAGACTTCGTCCGGCTAGACGCTTCACACGCTCTAGCATGACTTCTTGCATATCATAAATTATCTTTACCAATATTATAAACGCGAAAGTGAGTTTGTTTGTTTGTTACGTCTTCACGCCTAAATGGCTAAACCGATTTTGATGAATTTTAGTACAGAGATAGTTGGGACCCTGGAGACGGACATAGGGTAATTTAAAAAAAAAAAGAGTAAGAGAAAACTTAGTTTTGCTATTACAATAAATAAGGCGCAATGGCAAAAACTACAGGTAGCAGGTACCTGCAAACCAGGAAAGGGGAACTGTGTTACCCCGAATTTAACGCGAGCGAAGCCGCGGGCAAAAGCTAGTTTAACATATTTTCAATCATCAGTTTAGGTGAACAGTGAAGTCTGACATAAAAACCTCCGACTTTTAAATTATTATTTTTTTATCAGTTCAGGCACGACGCATAATATGATATACCTTTTGAATGGACAGTAGGTCAACAGCGCGCAGACCAAAATATTCCGTGGAAAATTTCAAGAAATAGAAAGAGTGGTGATCAATTTTCCATTTCAATCATAATTTTGTTCAATATATTTGTCAGTGTTAGAAAAAGGTGAACAAATCAGTATTGACAATACAACACAGAAAACATTAAGCTCGTTTTCGTTTCGATTCTGCCGTCCAATCAGCTCAAAGTTTACTCCTAAGGTGACAAACATATTTTAGATATGTATGACTGTACTAACGACATCTCCGACGTCAGGGTCGTAGAACCTCTGCATGAGTTGTGTGACGGTGCTCTTTCCGCATCCGCTGCTACCCACCAACGCCACCGTCTTGCCTCTTACCACCTACGCACATAATTTACTGTTTACAATTTACTGTTAACAATTCACTGTTAACAATTTACTCATTACAATTAACTGTTTACAATTCTGTGGCAACAGGACCTAACTATAGTGCCGTGTCGTGCATGCCGCGTGGCCTTAAACAGAACTAACGCTGTTTAGTTTTTGAAACCAATTTCCACAGACAATTTATTATAAACTTTTCTGGCAATGTCATTTAACCGTCAAATCTAGTAAAATCCCATGTAATAGATAGAGAATAAGACTTTTTTTGCGGATGGTATATCGCCAAATAACTTCCCCCGCTCTGGACGGAGCGGGGGGAGCCTCAGTCTTCTGCTGAGTATGAAAACCCACCCATATTCTTTTTTTGCCCCATGTTCCGAGGCCGCGGTATCTCTTTCGAAAAACCCGCAACCTCAGCACAGAATAAGACCTGAGAATAGCAAGCACAAATGCTATAATCGCAAGTGCACGTCCTGTACAATGTGATTTACCTACCTACGAGTACGTAAGTACTTATAAATTCTAATAAGCAAGAGATTCAGTCAAGTCTATGGAACAGTTCCACAACAGCGCAGCTACAACGGGCGGAGGAACACCCTACTTAATACTTAAGTATTTAACATTCAAAAATGGATCTTAAAAATCAGTACTTTAACAGACGTGTACGTTCGTGTAATCGTATATGTTCTAGTACCCTACCGAGCGAGTGTTAGGTACATGACATACCGTGAGATCCAAACCTCGTAGAACGCGAACACCAGGCCTGCTTGGATATTTGAACTGAACTTCTTCAAAGCTCGCCTCGCCTTTTGATTTCTATAAATCATAAACTTAGTTTTAAAAAAAATACTTTGGCACTTTGGATCAGACTTTTACTGACTAAAATCCACCCATGTTCCTTCTTTTGCTGTTTATGCTCCGGGGCCACGGTATCTCTTTCGAACTACCCGCACCCCGGTAGTTGTAAAGCCTTGATTTGCTTTCATATTGTATTTGGTAGCTCTTCAAACACGAATTCGAAAAATCATCTTGTGGTTTCTACTCTTATAGGGGATTCCACAGACCCAGTCGGTTTTACAGCTGCAGTTTGATGGAAAAGTTCCATATCTCATAAAATAGTATCAAATCTTGTGCAAACCAATTTTTATTTAGAGTTTTTATACGTACTACTGATATTTTTCAGTATTATCCTCCTCTTTGAAATTAAAGGGTGTGACATTTTTTTACGACTTTACAAGCAAACTAGCAGCGCCCCGCGTTTTCACTCGCGTGGTGATAGAACATATCTTGATGAATTGTACCCTATGTGTTATTCTGATATGTAAGCTATATTATTGTTCAGTTAGTTTTTGCAACAAACTTACTTATATACATCCCCACAAACTTTCACTTTTACAATATTAATAGGATATCTCGTCAACCGTTTACTTAAAAAGAATGTTAATTCAATTCAAAATTACTTACAAAAGGAGTGACGAACGGCACAACCGGATCAATTATCTGCGGCTTGGTTTCTAGCAGTGCCACTATCCTAGATGCGGCACCTACGCCCTTCTCGAACTCCGGTGCGTACGTGAACGCGTTCTGTGCTTGACCCGACGCCATTTGCAATGATTGCGTAGTCCTGGTGATATCATTTATGACAAACTAATATAAAGGGCACCATTTCACCTATAGCTAGCAAGACCAACGAATAGGAGATTTTCGACAACACATTCCTGTAGCAAGATCGGTAATTTTAGGAGAAAACTAAAAGCCACGTCTTGCGACCCTTCGTGGATGTACATCTACTCTACAGCTAAGGAAGCAATATATTTTTGGTCTACAACCAGCTAGTTTATTCTTAAACTCATTTATTGGACTCACACTAAGATATTCTCATATTGGACACCTTCAGACACAATGAGGTGGCCACCATACGTTAGTGCAGTGGCATTGATGAAGTTGAAGATGGAACGTGAGAGACCATTAACGAGTCCGCGGCAGTGCGCGGCCCTCTTCGCGCACTTGAGTGCTGGTGCCAACTGCCTCACGTACTCCCGGACGAACATCTGCTCCCGGCCCAGGCACACCACTGTGCGCACGTTGGACACTGCCTCTATCGCTATCTGACAAACATCTTCTTCTATTAACGCTACCTACCTGCTCTCTTAATCGCTATGCAGTGGAAATTCTGCCTTGTCGCAAAGAATGTTTAGGGATTCGTCATTGTGGGGACATCGTAAACTGCCTGCCCAGTTAACTCAGCTCATTTTAGTCCACTCTTGGTATGAGGCCTGTCCTAAGTAGGGTCAATACACGTTAGACTGGATAGACTGGTTAGACCCGATAGACTGGATGCGAAAGGCAGATAGCCTTTCGCATCCAATCTATCCTTTAAGCTTTAAAAAAATGACTAGTATTTGCGCGTAATAGGTAGTTTTAAAGGCACCTTAGTGCTATTTTCTAATGACTTGGCGTTTCCAAAGGATTCTTGTCTGGTGACCTTAATCTGGCGGTATATGACGAAGGCGATGAGTGGCAGGAAGGCGAGCGCGACCAGCCCCACGCGGTATTCATACAGCATGGCCAGTACCAGTGCCAGGCCGATCGAGCCAAAGCCTTGCAAGCATATGCCTATCCGCTGACCTGTCGCCTGGAAACGTAAATGCCTACATTAGGATATAAATAAGGACTCCCTCAAACTGATCAGCCCTACTTAGTTTAACGTAAAGATTATTAACTGTACCTTAGCTTTAAGCCCATTATAAGATCTTCACACGCTATGGAATGCAAATAAAGATATGAATATAAAAGTAATAAGGGCTGTGCTAACTACTATGTAAATACACTGACTTCCACGTAGTTGTCAATAATTTGCTTCATTTGATTATATTTTTTAGATATAGGGGAGCTACCTACACGAATAGTCAAACTCAGTCAATGACAGACAAAGATCGATAAGAGCTATGTCAAATCATCATTTTACCAAAAAGTGTACTACCTCAGCTGGACTATGGACACAGACGATCCACAAGAATAACGACATCAAATATGAAAATATCTTCCTCCGCGGAGCGTGGGAGAGTGACACACTTGTACTGACTAAAACCCACCCAGGTTCCTTCTTTTGCCCTTAATGTTCTGGGGCCGCGGTATCTCTTTGGAACAACCCGAAACCCCGGCACGCGGCAATGCTTGGTGAAATGTCTTTGAGGCGCGCGTGGAACACTAACGCGAAGTCGACACGTCTGGTCCTGTACTACGATCTCACAAGAATCGGCTGTACCATCCACTTTAACTATTATTTATTCTCGTATACTCACCCCTTGCACATAAGTAGCCTCAGAAGACAGCTTGGCACACAGCGCGCCCGTGGAGTTGCCCCGCTCGTCGAAGAACCCCACATGCTGGTGCAGCAAGTGCTCGAACATTAGAGAACGCAGCCTCTCTGTCAGGTGCGCGCCGGACACACCGAATGATATTGCCTATAGAGTTCATGTTAAAGAAAACCAAACTAATAGTCTAGGTTCGGTGATACCTACCTACTTTGTAAAATTTAAAATACCAAAGAACGTGGTGATGAAAATTTTTTGATTTCATTACAATGAGTAAAACTGTTTAATAAACTCACTTCGATCAGATACGAGAGCCCCATTATACATCCAATCAATACGCAAACTATGGATACATTCTCTACTTTCTCCATTAACTTGCTAAGGTTCGGGGTTGACATTGACTGAAAAAAATAACAAAGGGTTTCAGTTAAACATTTTGCTACCAACGTTATTTTATACATTAGCAAGAACTGTGATCACCGCGAGCTGGTTTTGAGAGATACATAAATACATTGTGCATGTTTTGGATCCGAGAAATAACCCCAACTTTTAACATTTTCTTATAGCAAACAAATAGGTGATCATTAGATCCTATATCGTATGGTAACATGAGGAAATGAATAATTTCATAATTATGTCCCATCTACCTAAAACTCTCAATTTAAACCACAGCACGGACACTGAGAGTCCTATACCACTCTGCGCTTCAGGAGTTCTGAAGCGCCCGCTGCGGTATTGGAATCTCAGTCAGGACTCCGTTGGCCTCAGAAGGCATTTGTGCTGCCAGAAGACGAAAAGTGAATTATCCAGTCTTACCAAGCGGTACCATCATTTTACCCAATAACTGGCTTCTGGTCAGAAAGGCAGTGCGGTCAATGTAAAACACTATTATTCAACTACATTCGGTTAGACTAGAAGCTGGCTCAGCAGACTCCAATACCGTTGAGAAAATTCTATGTAAATGATAATTTAATATAAAAAATTCACGAACACCGAACAAATTCCCGAAAACGACGATGAACAGCGGCGTCGCGAAGCCGATGACAATGGAGCACAGCGTCCCCGCCAACACCCACTTCCACTCCGGAGATTTCATGGCAAGCACGCGCCAGAAGGACAGGCGCGGCACTTTGGGTGGTTTGTCTTCTTCCAAAGGCTTGAAATTTTTAACATTATTCAGTGGATGTAGAGCATTTACTGTTAAGTTCGTGTGAACTTTTATACGATTAATCAAGTGAGTTTGAGGCAAAGTTATGTCGTAGGATCTATAGATGTTTGACTTTGTATAAAAAGTATATAATCATAAGTAGTAGAGGTAAGAGGTATTATTTTCATGTGGGCACCTAATTAAATGTTATAGTATACCTACCGCAGCCAAAACTTCAGCAACACCGTAGTCTGATATAGTTGACTCCTCTTTGTGCAACCCACGATCTGCAGTATTGTATCATCAAATTATTGCGCAACCTTTACATCATGTAACATAGAGAACAAAAAGTACTCAGGACATACATAAATTCTTCAAAAATATTAAAAATATCTTGTACGTCGCGCGTCTTGCTGGGGAAAACTGCCCGGAATTTCGTAAGTTCGATATAATAAATATCATTACAATTACAATACATTACAATTGCAGGCTAACCACAGGCTGTTTGTCTCAAAAACCAGTCTTAAGACCTTAAGCTTAAATTACATAAACAGCCCTTAAATAAGACCCAGGGAACCACACCTTCTCTGACCTCAATATTCTCGGGTTCCTGTAAAGCAACCATGTTGAAGTAATGTCCCTTAGCGGCCATGAGCTCGTCGTGAGTGCCGGTCTCCACCACCCGGCCGCCATCCATCACATAGATGAGCCCCACTTTCCTGATGGTGGCCAGTCGGTGGGCCACCACCACCGTCGTACGGCCTTCCGCTGCCTGGGATTTGTTGGACATTATTGTAATGGGGGCTTAGTTTTTTTATTTTTTTCGTAAGGAACTATATACTACTATGCTTAGGTTACAACATTATACAAAGAAATTGAACGCGGAGAGCGTTCAGTGACCACAACACAATTTTATACATATTTTTGTTTTAATGAAGTCACGAAGTAGCCGTATAATAACAGCCCAAGATAAAAACTAGTACGAAACAGCACTAAGTTAACTCGCTAGTTCCTAAATTTTGATATAAACCCAGCTAACCTGTTCAAGCGCAAGCTGAACTCTAGCTTCAGATGCGGTGTCGAGTGCGCTGGTGGCCTCATCCAGCAGTAGAAGACGAGGCTCCCGGATAAGCGCGCGTGCAATCGCGATGCGTTGCTTCTGACCGCCCGACAAAGATGCGCCATACTCGCCTACCATCGTATCATAGCCCTTTGATGTAACAATATTAAGCCAAATAAGCAACCTTGTTTTTCCCTTGGCAAATTTGGGGATACAAAAAAATCACCTACGTCAATTTTGCCAGATACGACCTTTGCTTTTGCCAGAAAAGCGCCTAAACCACGCACGCACGTTGTAAAAGAGAATGGCCGGTGGAACAGACCTCATCAGCTCTTGTTGGCATGAGTGCGCTTTCTCTCTTCTTGTCTTCCGTCTTTGTGATCAGTCAGAATAATTGCTTTCATGGTGCATTTACAGAGAAGGTTACTTTTTGTGGAAGTACATTTCGCATAAGTAACTTAATATAACTTTTAGCGGCTTCTACTATAATATTTTGTGACACATACAAACGCAGCTCCGCAAAAACTAACTTCGCTGTGGTTGCACCTTCATACCTTAGGCAGTTTAATGATAAAGTAATGCGCATTGGCCTGCTCAGCCGCAGCTTGCACTTCTGCATCAGTAGCGTCTTCGCGGCCGAAGCGAATGTTCTCGCGAACCGTGTTGTTGAACAATACCGGTTCTTGTCTCACCAGACCGATCTGCGACCGCAGCCATCGAACTGACAGATCGCGCACGTCTATATTGTCCACACAAACCTGCTTTTACAAAAAAAAAAATATCAGACTTAAAAAAAAAAACAATTAGTCTGTTTTTTTTTTTAATGTTTGTTACTGGATTCTTCCGTCAATTGTGTGCCGATTTTTAATTTTTTTTTCATCGAGTCACTCCCGAGGTTGTCCATATCAATCATATTTATATTGTTTAGGTAGTTTATGAGTAATCTTCTATAATACAAATTGTTTTCTTCTACTGTATGTACCCGTGACACGCTTATATTTTTTAGTAAATACCCGGATTCGTTTAAGATACCATCATACTGTTTCTAAAAAGGCTATAATAAAAAACATTTTGCTAAAAAGGAAATTATGTATACTTCCGGAAATCGGTGACTTTTTTTTGTTTCAATGATTTTTTTGCCAGCGGCTTTTGCCACCGGTTTATTCCTACAAATGTATTAGCATAGAATTCTAACATTAATTTTAATGGAAATGCTTAACAAACCAAAATAGTATTTATACACCAGTCTCAAGAACTTTGAACGATGCTTACCTACTTCATTATCGGAATAATAAAATATCAAAGATTGTCTTGAAAAGATCGCTTTTAGCGATGAGACCGCCCATTGTGTTATCCCATTTATAAGTTGTATACTGTTATCCTTGTAATTTATATGGTTTACATAATAAAGAATATTCTATCTATCTATATATGTAAATACTCACACTGCCACTGACCACATCATAATATCGGGATATGAGTTGAACGATTGTGGATTTGCCACTTCCGGAGTGGCCAACTATGGCGACAGACTGTCCACGTTTCACGGTCATACTTACACCTTGTAGCACCTACAATGTCAAATTGGCTACTAAATATGTATATCCGTTTAAGCTGCTCTAAAATTCGTTAGAAGGGCAACCAATGAGAACGTGATAGTAGAAATTCGTTCCCTTAAAGCATCCCTTAGTTAGCTGTGTTCCAAATTAATCTAGCTCACTTTATTATTTGCAAGCTATTTGCCAGCGGCTTCGCTCGCGTTAAATTTGGGGTAACACAGTTCCCCATTCCTGATTTGCAGGTACCTGCTACCTGTAATTTTTGCCCTTGCGCCTTATTTATTGTAATAGCAGTGCTAAGTTTTCCCTTTTCTTACCTCTTTCTGCCTCATTTCTCATTTTTTTTTAAAGTTAGCCTATGTCCGTCTCCTGGGCAGTCCTGGGTCCCAACTATCTCTGTACCGAAATTCATCAAAATCGGTTTAGCCATTGAGGCGTGAAGAGGTAACAAACAAACAAACTCACTTTCGCTTTTATAATATTAATAAGGATTTAACTACAGCTGTTCTCAGATATTGTTTAAAACAATATTATATATCATGTAGTACTAACAGGCACATTTGGTCTAGACGGATAACGGAACACCACATTAATCAATTCAATGGTTCCTTCAGCTTCAGCCGGTGTGAACCCGCTGTTCAACAGGGGGTTGATTGTAGGTACATTTTGCAAAAGGTTGAATATATGGGCCCCAGCGCCTCGGGCCAGGCCAAATGATCGAACCAAAGAACCTACTACGCCGAAATTTCCAAGAGCCGTCATTACGCCAAAGAATACCTGAGAAGCACAATGTTTCAGATGTTAAACATATCATAGTATTAAATACCACATGGAACAAATATTTGACCCATATTAACTTACTGAAAACATAACATCTGCATTGTAGTTTTCAGGGTCGTGTACTACGAGGTATATTCCAAAGTATAATGACAAGGCATACGAGCAGAAAACGCAGAAAAATAGAGATCCCATTGAGAGTCCTGTAAAAAATTCTGCAAAGCAATAAATATACGTTAATGGCGAAAATACTTATACGTTAGTGATACGTTTCCATGATCTGCAAAGAATACAATACCCTTCTTTATATAAATCTTCTTAGCAGCCGCAAGTGGTTTCTTGTATCGTTCTAACTCTTTGCTCTGGCCATTAAAGGAGTATACAGTTCTTATGGAGCTCAATACTTCCTGAGCGATTGCACTAGCCCGACCTGTCTGAAGCGCCTCTTGTTTGTACAGGCGATCTGCTATCTAAGAAAAAATATTATGAGGACAAGTATATAAACGGATAAGCTGCTCTGCTTCTGGAACTCTGCATATTGCATTTATATGCCTTGCAATGTACATAAATAACCAAATACTATAGAAGCACAATTGGGCCACAACCAGTTACGACTATGTTTGAATCCTCAAACAGTAATTCATAGAGCATCGAACGTAGTGGTAGGGGAGCCCATGCGGGGATTTCGGGATTTACTAAAGCGCGGCAGATTAATATACAGGGGGATACCTTGTACCCGGTTAAGTACCTCCACAAAACATGAGGCACATATATAAGGCCGCCCGTGAAGGATACAGGATCAGATTAGTAAAAAAAAATTGACCATCAGAAATTCTCGAGCGCGTCAGATTAAGGTAGGGTGAGTTAATTACATCCTAAAAAGTGTATATTCCACTAATCTGACAATTTGAGAGTGACGTAAAAAAAGGGGAGGGCAACAAAGTTGTAAAAAAAAAACGTCATCTCGACATTCTCGAGCGTAGCTAAATTTTTTTTATTTTGAAGGAAATAATTCAAGAATAATGAAAAATATATAATCTGACGATTTCCGCAAGCCGAAATAACAAAAATTCGTCGATAAAGGTAAATGCGTGCAGCTGCGTGATGCCTACATTTCCTTCTCCGCGTTTCTATTCCTCTCTCACTCTTTCTCTATCTATTACTCTCTCACTCCGTCTCCACTCTGATTTCTGCTGCCATGACGCCATCACAGGAATTCGGGAAGTTATTGGTTTTACCCCGTTTTGCGAAAATCGAGTTTTCATCAGATCTTGACGTTTTAAGGTCATAGGAAGCTTCCCTGACTACCCCCGTGATGTTATCACTATGTCTATATGTACAATTATTATATGTGTGTGTGTGTGTGTGTGAGTATGTGACTCGCTTATAACTTTTGAACGACTAAACCGATCGGAATACACTAAACGGCGTTCTAAAGATTTCCCTCAAAATTAGATGTCCTGTGAATTTGAACCAATTCGGACCGATAGATTTTGAGAAATTTTGAAATATCTCAAAAAAAATAAGTTTTTTTTTTAAAGTGGTTTTTTTGGAATAACTTTTAACCGGCTTTATCGATTAACTTCAAAAACTAATCCGCCTTTGAACATGAAAAACCACCTTGATCGCCACCAAGCTGGTCAAAATCGGTTGATTCGTTCGAGAGATATCGTGAACGAAAGAAACCCGAAAACGTGTTTTTTCGGGATTACTCCGAAATTTGTGGTTCGATCAATTAAAATTGCAAAATTACTTATGAGGATGATAAAACTGCGTCGAGTGCCGCTAACCGCGTGAAAATTGCTTGATCCATTCAAATGTTATTGCGGTTTGAAAATTCCAAAAATAGTGTTCTATGAAACTGCTATCAGACTTTCGAGCTGGGAGAGCTCAAATGCATAGAAATATTATTTCTTTAACTCAGCGAGCTCAAAATATCCGCCCAGGAATGGAATTAGCGGGATGTTGCAGGGATGGCCTTTAAGGTGAACCGTATTTCTAATTTTTTTTTGTCAGATCAGGCGAATCCCTCTAGATAATCGTCAGATTATGAGACAGTACGTTTAGAACATAAAGATGAACCATATTTATCTTAATCTGACGCGCTTGAGTATTTCAAAATGGCGATTTTTTTTTGCACATTATGAAAATGGCCGCGAGTTTGCGTCCCATCGAAATCGTCAGATTAGTAAATGAGAGCTTTTATTTGGTGCACTTAACACTCCCTTAGAAAATCTGACGCGCTCGATAATTTTTATTTTTTTTTCATTTTCAACCCTTAAATACAACCACCCGCACCGTGCAAACGATCAGATTAACATACGTACATTATTAAAA
Organism: Ochropleura plecta; assembly: GCA_905475445.1. Taxonomy (NCBI): domain Eukaryota; kingdom Metazoa; phylum Arthropoda; class Insecta; order Lepidoptera; family Noctuidae; genus Ochropleura; species Ochropleura plecta. The sequence continues at coordinate 7,298,536 of FR997735.1, forward strand.
ATACGTAGGGCATTGATGCTATCAATATCTGACGCGCTCGAGGATGTCCATGCAACAGTTTTTTTTTACATATTTAAAAATCTATAGCTGCTTCCCCCACCGATGTAAAGGTATAATCATATAACATTTTTTTCTTCTTATCATCTAAGCTTTGCATCCCAATAGGTCTCTACGACGCTCGAGTAAATCCCCATTTAGCATCGTGGGCTCCCCTACTATAGATCTAATACAAAGAATAATAACTTTCCCTAAGTTCTTCATGTGGACATTGAAAAAGACGGCTCCAAATTCAACCTTGTCGTTCGCAATATGGATTTTGGAAAATGTTTGGCTTTGTAGAATACAGCGCCACCGTCGTCGTGTCTGTGACAACAATGTGTCATTTTCCTCCGCGCGGGTACTGTAAGATACGTCACGTACTCGCCCAGTTAAGCCGACCAGCAAAAAGGTGACAGGAGTCGTGGTCAGACATAGAAGCGCCAGTTTCCATCCCTTCAGCATCGCCATTAGGATGCAGCCGAAGGCCGTGGTGCTACTGTATACGAACGCTGACACCTTGTCGCCGATGCCTTCCTCTAACTTTATGACGTCCCTAAAAGTTGAGCAAAAGACCGGTATTTTAGAATGTAATGTGATTTTAATCGTTGCCTAGGAATTACTCCTGTATCGTGGGTGCGTTTACAAACATTTAAACTCACATACACAAACAGCCAGACCCGGAACAACTATCTGTAGGCCATACAAATATTTGTTTCGGGCGGGGATCGAACCCGCGACACGCAGCGCAGCAGTCGATCGCACAGCCACTGCGCCAACCGTGTAGTCAAAAAAATAATTTTAAATGTAGGTTTCCAGTATAGATTTGTGTGGAAGTCTTTCGTGCAGCAAACGGACAGATTTGTGCTGCAGATGAATACTGTTCACAGTGCCAAAATTCTTGGACAAAGTTTATTCAAGTAGGGGTAGGTTATTAGAATGTGATATTTGACACATAATATATTTATATATACTTATGCTTACTCGGCCATTTTAGACGCAAAGTCTCCAGTTTGATGAAGATCAAAATACGAGAAGTCTTGATTCAGAACAGCTTTTAAATATTCTTCTCTGATTTTATAAACCTATAAATAATTTTATCGTGAGTAACTAAAATGGCATTCAAAGTAAGTAGTAACTGCCTAAATTACTTGCAATAACATTGGGATTACAGATTAATTTTTATCGGAATTTACTGTAGTTATTGGATCATTTGGGTGCATTAACTAAACTTTGATAAGTAATTCATCATTTACCTGATTTACAGCCGTAATATTCATAAGTGCAGATCCCAAATACGCACAAGTGAACAGTACCACTCCCACACAAGAGTACATGATACCAAAGTTGTGCATAGTATGTAGGAAGGCTTCGCCATCCTGTGTGTCTGATTGCACCGCCTTGTCGTACGTGATCATGCTTTGAAACACATTCGCAACCAGGGTTATGGCGAATGGCAACGTAGCCCCGGCGACAAACGACGCTATAATTGATATAGATATCAAAATTCTATCCAACTTTGATGAATATCTGTACTGGAAATAAATAATACTATAAAGTTGTACAAAAAGGCTCTAATGACATAATATTCTAGTTTAGGTACCTTTTCCGTTTTTACGACTACGGCAGTAAAAAAATACAGCAAACTTATGAAAAAAAATAACAATACCAATGTAAAATATGATATAGACGGCGGAGTAGCTTTGGATTTGCTTTCTTTTTCATCTCTGAAAAAATGTTAAAATATAAATACTTACAGAAAAAAAAAACATTGAAATTTAAACACATTGGACAGAAGAGTTCGCACATTCATTTTGATCCATAAAATGGGCCCTCGCAAGTCCCTCAGGGAAAATTTTAAAAAGGTCTACACTATATATCTCAGAATGTATGTTATATGTTCGTAATAATAGCGGGCTTTTCAAATTTAGGAGTGACTTCCACAATTCAAATACACACAGTAAACACGTAATTTAAATTAACAAAAAAGTGTACGCTTTTATAACAAGTTGCCAAAGTCAGTTGCAGAACTGAACGATAGAGAGTTTAAAAACTACATCAAACGTGTCCTTATTAGAAAAGCATATTACAAAATCAAAGACTAGATTGAAGATAAAGAATTCTAACTATAGTTCCCCTGGTAGTTCATAAACGGCACAAATTTTTGGATGTTTCTAACTACCTACCTATTCTCAATCTTATTTTTTGCGATATCTATAATCGGCTTTTTGCACTAATTGTCAAATCACATATTTATACAACCTTTGTTCAGAATAGTTACAGTACTGATGGCAACTTTTTTTGTATGGCATCTCGCAGTTCGACCTATGAAGTCGTTTACTGATTAACCGGTCAATCCCTGTGGATGCCTTGAAGCTAAGGCCTCCAGAGCCAGGGGGGTGGCAACATCTGTGTCACTTGTTTCATATACCTAGTTAGCAATATTTTTTCTACTATATTTTTCAATTTCTTGTATAGATCTTAGAGATTATTTTACGTTTTGTAAAGTAACCAATGACTTATTGTCGGGCCTACGCTGTTCTCCAATACTTAGGTACATAATAACGCCGTCACAACAACATTGTAAAATCAAATGATTTTAAAACAGTAACCATGGAGTTATTGCCGGTTCTCCTCCATGGGAAACGACCAACCCGAACCGTGCACCTTTTCTCGGCGTTTTATAAGTGCCCATGTAGGCCTATGTGAAATAAAAATATTTTGATTTTTGATTGATCATGCCCACTTTTGTACCTAAATTAGTCCACATCCGTCGATAGGTAGAGAAGCATTTGAAAAGTTCGTAGCCTGACCAGGATAATGGCGAATGTAGTATTAATTTTACAATACCATAACCATATATGTATACGTAGGTTACGTAGGCGAGATTCTTTAAGGGAACAGTTTAAGGATATTAACATCATGACAGTACCTTGTCAATATATTTATGAAAACATCATGTATGTCAGGAAAAACTTGCATTTTTTTAGTAAAAGAGGTGACAGACACAATTATAATACTAGAAATAGGGACCAATTAGTTCAACCAGGTTTCAGGTTAGCTAAAGTAGACTCATCTTTCATGGGGTACTGTTTGAAATGCTACAATAAAATACCTCCCAACATTCTTCAACTGAATGAAACGAAATTTAAATCTTGTATTAAACGCACACTATGTAGGCAAGCATATTATAAGTTGGGGGATTATATTGATGATAAAAATGCTTGGCTCAATGCTGGTCCTGCTCCACAAGCATAGGGGTAAACTCAGTATCCGAAGCTATAGTGGAAGCTGCAGAAGATTGTAAGACTATCTTTGCAATGTATAGAATCAATTCTCTAGTATTGTATAATTATTAAGCCCATATGTGAGTGCTATGTATTATCATTGACTTGACGAAACCCTGGTGGTTGATACTGTCATGCTCACTTAAATGTCTCGCTGATGGTGGCGGGTGTGTCGGGTCATTTAGCTCCCTTCAAAATGGTCGAGCTGAATGGGGCTGATCCATACGTCATGTTCGTGAACGGGCACTGTCAGTTGGGACTGGTCATTTTTTAGCTACCACGGTTCATTTTTAAACTTATTTAGATTTAAAATTAAATTTTGCTTTTTATTTACTCTGGACGCTCTTACTGTGCACGTCTTTCTACATCGTTCTCTCATATTTGAATCTCAACATGAATGATGTAAATACGATTTTGTAAAAATATTATAATTTAAAAGAGTGTCCATGGAGTTTCTTGCCCATTCTTCTCCATAGAGATCAACGCTTTGGAATGGGCAACTACAGTACTTTCACAAGTTATTATGCCTTGTGACCGGGACTGTAGCAGCATAATTTTTTTGTTCTTGTTTTTATGACATTCAAAAGTGCCTGTAATGGTCTAATTGAAATAAATGCTTTGAGTTTGAGTTTGAAAAAGATTTTCTCCCAAGTTCTCAAGTTTCGAGGAACGGAAAAACTCGCGCATTATCCTGATGAAACAAAATTTTTCTTCATAACAAATCAGAACATTTTTCTTTAATTAGAACACGTAAACGTGTTAGGAGGTTCCACAAATCTGCTGAGTTTATTTTTATCCCTTTTCTAAGTAGTTCACCACGGTGACACCTATTGCATCTTCTCAAAAACGAATGCCATCACTTAACCGGCCGACAAAACCACTTTCCTGATGTTCTCCATTGTTTAGATTGTTTTTTTTTTTAGTTTTAAGAGTAGGTACGGTGGTACTCAGGTTTTTTTTTAACTGATAGTCAACGGAAAGGTTCCATCGCAGTAAGTTAGTCCACTTCGTAAAATGAGTAGTGTACCTACTGGACAAAAAGCATAGGTACACTTTGCAATTGGGGCATTTCTCAAAATGTGCACATTATTAAAAATGATTTTAGAAAATATATATCTAAATCGTAAGTACGCTTTCTCATACATTTGTACTTATAGGCATTAGTCAGGGAGGGTGCCATCTATCTGGCAGAATCTTAATCCTCCGAAATTATTCACTTATCAGTATCACAGTATGAAGAGGCCCGAATTTCATTTCATAACTTTATTAGGCATTTCGCCATTTCCATAACCATTAGCTGATTAGCATTTTTAACCTAACAATAACATAGGTACCTACCTATTGTCTTAAGAAGTCGTTATGTTGTGCCACAAAACTGTGGCATAAACAAATCGCGGTATAAGTTATACCGCGGTTTGTTACAGGTCAGACATTCGTGGAGTCTGTTATAGGTACCGTATAACAGACTCAGATCAGACATTCGTGGAGTCTGTTATACGGTATAACTAAACTATTCCGAAAAAAGAATCTGTTAAGGTATTCTTCTATTTTAACTTTAATATTTTGTTAATTATTCACACGTACCGTACACAAATCAACCAACTATCAAACGTGATTTTAACGAGCAGATGGCCCTAAGATAAGGTCTACCATGTCTTGAGACCATCTTAGTGATAGAACCGGTAGTGATCTCACTTGAAAATCGAGTCGCAAACCGGGTTTCAATATTTGTTTATAAAGTAAGTTATATCGATATTGCAAATGCGGTCTCGCGACCGGGTTTCAGGAGTGAGATTTGTTTCTAAATATTGCCCGTAGTCTTCAGTGTTATGATGGTTCTACCTTTTAATTATTATGGATATTAAATTTATTCCTAAAGACGATTCTGACGTTCAAAATTATCGGTTTTGACGCGGCTTCGCTCGCGTTAAATTCGGGGTAACACAGTTCCCCTTGCGCCTTATTGATTTGTAATAGCAAAGCTAAGTTTTCCCTTTTCTTCCCACTTGCTCCCTGAAATCCCACTTAAAAAAAAAAAAGTTAGTCTATGTCCGTCTCCTGGTTCCCAACTATCTCTGTACCAAAATTCATCAAAATCGGTTTAGCCATTAAGCGTGAAGAGGTAACAAACAAATTCACTTTCTTTTTTTCGCTTTTATAATATTAGTAAGGATAAGGATGATTGAATGCCAAACGATTTTCTGTAAAATGATGATTATGTTATCCGCTGTTATCCAAAATAATATTATGACATAAAAAGTTCTGCCAAAAACAGTAGACCCGTCAGGGACTCCTTATCCTATACGAGGAAGCAAGTCATATGTTTAGAGGGAACGTTTGATTAACAAATAGCATGCTCCTAACGAACTTTTAAAATTTCCCTGTTACTGAAGAACTGTAGCCCTGCTACTAACCTAATTTATTATTTAAATAGAATGAACTAATAGATAGGTAGCTACCCACTATGGTGCATTGTCCCAATATTTATTGCGAATAGACTCACGGTTTCACGCTGTCCCTTGTATTAGTGGCGTCATTTTGGTGGCGCACCATTTTGAATAAAATTATGGTTTTTATTATATTTAATAGTTTTTAACCTATACATATATTTTTATAAATCATTATGACGGCCTAATTACACAGAGCACATACTTGATGGGTCAAAACACTTGCACTCAAAGAGTAGAATACATATACCAGTTTGCACTCTAAAAACGTGACATATATTTCAGATGTCATTATGAGATTACGAGTGAAGGATGACACAATGAAAAGTTGCATCAACTACATACTGTCACTTGATAGCCAAAAGGATTTTAACACTAACCTCCTTTACGCGCTGGTGCGTAGCGGCTAACATCGTAGGCCTCAAAACTGGAGCACCCTTCGCTCCAGCTGAGGCGTGGTAAGATAAGATGGCGATGCAGAGATGCGGTTCATGGCCCTTTGCGGGGCGGCGCGGCGCGGTCTTGCCGCCCACTACCTGAACGCGCCCTAAAAGGTGGTAGCTATAAGGCTAATCCAGGGCTACCGCACGATGTCTAGAGAGGTGGAGACTCCTCACAAAAAAAATAGATGTACTTAGTAAGATATTTAGAATTCGTAGCACTAAGTAGCCTTAACTAGATGCTCTTGCAATATGTGGGTGTTAATTTAAAACTTACCTACAATGTTCCTTCGAGAAATCTAATAATAACTTTTAGGTAGATACCTATACAAAAAATAAAAATAGGAAAAAATAGGCGTTATTCACTACTGTTACTCCTGCGCGGTTAAGAGGAAACGAATGCTCAAGGTTATTTGCGTAGGGTACGGCCTTAAATCTGGAACGTCACCTGGATTTCTGATCATGACCAAAAGCCTTTTGCCTTTACCCTGTATATCATAGCCGTAAAGGACTACCCACAGACATGTTTAGTGATACTATGAAATGAAGCACTAAACATATATTTTCATCTAATGTCAACCGCACCATGCTACAGCGAAAATAGTATGTAATACACTAGGTACATAAATCAAACTTCCCGCCATTAATACAAGAAAAGAAAACAGTACAGATAACGAAAATATGTTGTGTAGAAACATAATTGTATCTATTGTTTTTAAAACGAACAAATAATTAACTAGCACTCCAATTTCTATTGAATTTGGTTAAAAACTAAAATCTAAGTCTGTTAAATATTAGATAACATACTTATGTTATGTAATATAAAGTAAGTTGTAATTTAGCAAGTCATGGAGGTATCGTCCAAGGCCTCTTAATATTATCAAATAGATAAACAGTCTGGAGTGCTTATTAAACACATTTTTACGAAACCTTGAAAATGTGCTTTAAAACAAAGAGCATAAAATACAAAATAGCATCTGTTTATGGATAAAACCGGTTAAATAGTACCTATTTCTGCAGTTTCACTCTGAAACATTATTTTAGCGTTTACCTATCAGTTTTATTAACATTGTGAGCTATATTCCTTCACATAATCACAATGGTCGCCGCAAAGAAATACATTGTTCTGAATCCTTTTGTAGGAGAGCCTAAGAAAAGTGACTTCGAAATTGTCGAAGAAGTTCTACCTGAATTACAGGAAAATGGTATGTTTTTGGGAACTTGCTATATAAGTTTAATTTGGATTACCTACTTATTAAATAATTCCTCCAGAATTCCTCGCTGAAGCTGCTTACATCAGTGTTGATCCTTACCAGCGCATGAAACTTGGTGCGACATTCCCTTGTGATATGATTGGCGGCCAAATTGCGAAGTTAGTATTTGTTTGATTAGCTCTGCTCTTTTTAGTCTTATCAACATACATAATATATAAGTACCTAGTATACATTAGAATTTTAAATTTGGAAGGGAAGAAGACCAGAGTCATATTCGGACCATGAAAAATTGTGACATGATCAAAGTCGCCCCCCATTGTTCATTCAATCTTTATTTACAGAGTGATAGAAAGCAAAAATACCGAGTACCCAGTGGGATCATGGGTTATGGGACATTTTGGTTGGAGAACCCACACAGTCACGACACCCGAAAATGATAAATACAGTGGACAAAAGCCGTATCTTCACAAATTACCTGACTTTGGAGATTTGCCTGTATCACTGGCCCTAGGAGTCTGCGGGAGAGTAGGGTAAAGAATAGTTTTATTGAACCTAATCTAAAAGCTGCGGTTGTTTATGTCTGTGTATTTATTACCAGGAACACTGCTTATTTCGGTTTTACCGAGATCTGCCAACCGAAGGCCGGGGAAACTGTGGTGGTGTCAGGTGCAGCGGGTGCAGTGGGCTCGCACGTCGGACAAATTGCTAAGATCCTAGGTAATAAACATATTTTCCCAAATTTTGGTCTCTACCTTCTTTTTAATAAGGAATGTTTTCCGATCACCTGCCGGCGTTGCTTTGGATTTAACTGTCTGAATGCTTATAGGATGCCGAGTTATTGGATTCGCTGGCACGGACGATAAATGCGAATGATTAGTTAAAGAACTAGGATTTGACTATGCCGCCAACTATAAAACTACAGATCTAGCAAAATATCTGAAGGAAACCGCTCCTAAAGGCGTAGACTGCTATTTTGACAATGTTGGTGGGGAAATCAGTAGTACAGTGATGTCGCAGATGAACCAATACGGCAGAGTCGCCGTCTGTGGAGCCATTGCAAGTTATAATGAAACCGATCCTGAAAAGCGGAAGGGTGAGATGAACATTATTTTATACAATCAATGTTTTTCAATTTTTGATTACTTTCTTTTAATTGTAGATAATCATATTTTCAGCGACAATGCTTCAAATATTTATCGTCGGCAAACAGCTCAAAATAGAAGGGTTCATGGTAAACAGATATGCCGATCGCACCATTGAAGGTATCAATCAAAACTTAAAATGGGTGAAGGAAGGAAAACTAAAGTATAAAGAACATGTTACAGAAGGATTCGAATCAACTGCTGATGCCTTTATAGGATTATTTAGAGGAGACAACATCGGTAAAAGCCTGGTAAAAGTAAAATAGTCCTGTAACAAAGCGATTATAAATTTAATAATGTAATTAAAATGTATATTTAACAACTGCATAATCTTATTTTCCACACTATTCATCACCTGCGTTTGCGCTTTTTTGGAGAAGAGCACTTGGGCACATCCTTTGCATACTTATTTATGAAAAGTTCTTCATATATTAAACTGTTTGCCTCTTGACTTAAATATTTAGATAGTTCTTGATAAAGCTGTCTTTTATGCACATCTTCACTGACTGACGTCTGTGTATGGACGTTTTTCTTTTCAGGTATAGGTGCAACTACTTGTTTTAATTCTACAATTTTTTTTGAGTTTTCCCCTATTTTATTAAGCAAATTATCTTCCATCTTTTTAATTCTAGCTTCTAAGTAAGCAATACTATAGTCTTGGACATTAGGCAGCTCTGGATTTTTAGCAAGATAAGAACCTACTTGCTGCTTTTCACTTTGCATTTTTGTTTTATTTAATAGTTTTCTTTTATCATAATCTGACTTATCTGGTTCATCTAACTTATCTAGGCACTCTTCGATAATATCTCTTAACTTCATGTTAAATTTTCTTTTTTCTGCTATTGCAGCTGCCCTTTCTGGAGGGATCTTATTCTTCAACAATGAAGTTTTTGGTAAAATCTTAGTAGGAGTTTTATTTATTTCATTACTTCTACTATTTTTAGAAACATTATCAGGTAAAACCTCTTTGGAAATTATATTTGTTGCATCAGTTCTTATTTCCTGAGGAGAAACATGATATCTTCTACTGCTAATAGAATCCATAGGTTCACTAGCAAGATTTTCTACAATTATGTTATCTTTCAATGTATCTGTTGCAATAGTTGAAGTCTCTGTAGTACTATTTATAATTGGTAATTCTGGAATTGGTACTAATGGATTTGGATTGACAAATCGTCTCTTATTTGGGAAAGTTAAAATTTTATTTGGCAAAACTGGTTTGAGTTTTCCAATTAGTGGTACAGGCTCAAATATCTTTTTCTCAGATATAATCCTTATCTTTTTACTTTCCTTTGACAAACTTCTGTCACCATAGTTGTTGGAGAGTATTGCTTCATCTAATACTTTTACATCAAATGACTGACTGTTCAATTGTTTTGATTCATTAAATGGCTGATTGTTTAACAGTTGTGGTTCATTAAATGACTGATTGTTTAACAGTTGTGGTTCAATAAATGACTGATTATTTAATATTTTTGATTCATCAAATGACTGAACATTTAAGACTTTTGAATCATCAAATGCTTTTACATGAATTGACTGATCATTCAACTGTTTTGTCTCATCATTTTGTACTTTGCTATCAAGAGAATGATCTATATTTTCCTGAAGTTTGTCATTTGATTTTGTGCCTTCATATTCAATTGGCACTTCAGACACATTGAAAACAAGGTTCAGTGAGTTGGGATCGTCTTTTTTCTGTTTTGTTTCAATTAGTTTACTGATATTTAATGTGTTATCAGGATTTATAGTAACTTTGCCTTGAATAACTGTATCTTCTTTTTGAGCAGTACTTTTTAAATTTTTACTGCTGGAGTTTCTTAAACGCTTCCCTCTATTTATGGGTGGGTGAGGTCGTACCTTTTTAACAGGTCTTTTAGACGAAATATAGACATTCGGCTTTGTTGCTTGTTCAGAAAGGCCCTTTATAGTTGTTTGATTGCTTTCAGTTAACTGGTTAAATGAGTTTAATGAATCCAATTCCATTAAATCACAGTTTGTTAAGAAATCCCCATATTTCACTGAAAAGTTTGCTTTCTTATCTACTATTGTCAAATATTCATTTTCAATATCATCAAGAGATATGCTGAACACTTTGCACTCCTCTTGATCAGGTTTTGTTTCATCTAATTGACTAGAATCACAATAAGGTCCATCTTCTGTGGGTACTGCATCAAATGTAAGTTTGTCTTTCTGAAATGCAAATAATAAAAAAAAATAGTAAATTGTTCATAAAATAATTTCCATACTATTAATATGAAAGTAACTTTGTTACCTTTCACAACAATGCAGCTGATCAGATCTCAATTAAATTTGGAATGGAAATATATTTGAACTAGGAAAAGGACATAAGCTATATCTTAACACGCTATAAACTTAGCGGTTCATATTGAATTATGTTTATTAACTGTTTGACAACTGTCATGACATTGCAAGCAACCCTAACGCATAATATAATTGCATGTTACAGTGAGTATTTTATATATATCAATATTTAAAACTTTAAAATTTAAAGCAACTATCATAAATAAATAATGTTTGTATCCTACATCAACAAAGTTTCTTCAAAAAGCTAGTGTGTATATTCAAGAGGATGAGGTTAATAATTCTGTTTTATTAAACAAATACAAATAATAAACAAACCTTAAAGTTCATAAAGTTGTCATCTTTGAAATGATGTTGGCATACAACTCTGTTCTTTAGCTGTGACAGTTTTAAATTGAGAAATTCTAATTTGTGCGCATTGGTAAGCCACTGGTGACAACGGACTTTGTCAAACACAGGGTAGTGGAACATATGAGTTTTCCCATCTGTTCGTAAAGAACAATTACGGTAGGTGCAGCGGCAGCCGCCCATATCACTGTCTGAAACACAAGTTGCAATGATGGCAGATAAATTAAATACATTGGTCTCTGGCTGATCGCTGTATTTGGAAAATAAAGTCAGTATGATAAAAGAAAAAATAAATAAAGAGAAAGATGCTGGAGGTCGGGTGATAACACTTTCTTGGACAAAAATAAGTTTGTGAATTTTTTGCTAAAGAATTTGTAGTTGAAAATGGTATAATGCCCAATTAAATAACACCACTAAGCACTTAACCAATAAATTGGTGTTCGATTAGTTTATAATCTCGTGTTTCATCTATTATTAAATATGTGGACGCAATACCAGAAAAAAATATGAATGGAAGTAATAAATGTTACGACTATGTAATAATGTAAATATAGTTTTTATTACCAACCTCAAGCCTTTTATTTGACACTTAAAACGAATTATTAAGTTGAACCTTATGACCTAAATCTTAAAAGAGCTCATCAAAACTTATTTGTACAAGAAAGCTTAGCAATAAAGATACAAAACGTAATAAAATAAATATACAACATCAAAAGCGATCTCTAGCAGTTCTAGCTTGCTTCGTATTTGTATTACCATAGACGTGCGTGCCATAGATTAAAACAGATCACAGAAACCAGACGATTCGTCTGAGACGAAAGATGAAAACACCACAGATTGGTAACGTATGGTCTATGGTTACGTTGACTTAATGGATTCCCATTGATACTCCAATAAAACGGGGCTCTAAGTCTTAAGGCTGGTGTACACGGGAACGGCGTGGTAAGGCTTTTTTAACCTTGGTTGCGGGTTGTTCGAAAGAGACCGCAGCCCCGGAACATAAAGGGCAAAAGAAGGAACATGGGTGAGTTTTAGTTAGTAAAAGTCCGATACTCCCCCGCCCTACAATTTATTTTATGGTATCCCATCCGCAAAACAAGCATTTTTTACTTAGAGCATTGATCGCTAAGGAGACAGCATATTAAATAACTTTGGCCATTAGATCATAGACGTTTTGTCAAACTAGTTAATTCGCTGACAGAAGCCATGTGTCGCAAATAAGTGCTCTCTAAAAATGGTTAATTCAAATCGTTTTATTTAGATAAACTACATTGACAACCCTGGCAGCAAATTAATCTTTTTTGTTGACTATACGTTTGTAGGTAAACCGTGGTATGTACAAGAACTAACAAGCAGGTTCATCAATATTAGCAAAAATACAAATAATTGTGTTTTTAAATTCTGCATTCATTATGCAATCATTCATGAATGACGAGTGAATTAACCTCAGGAATTAACCACTCATTGGTCGTAAGACAGTACTGTATACCTACACGGTAATTGGTTTATGCGTGTTTTTTATTAGGTACCTTTTTGTTTTGGCTTTGTGTTCATTTATAGCAATAGGATGCATTTCTTCATTTCGTGTGTGAACGTCAATTCCCATAGTGTGCTGTATCTGGAAAAAATGTGGAAGCTGCAGAAGATTGTAAGACTATCTTTGCATTGACTCAATTTCCTGGTACTTATTGTATAATTGTCGAGCCCATGTGTGAGTGCTATGTAATATTTTTGATTCGACTATGCCTTGTTGGTTGAGAGAATGTCATGCTCACTCAAATGTCGCACTGATGGTGGCGGGTGTGTTGGGTCATTTAGTTCCGTTCAAAATGGTTGAGCTGAATGGGGCTCAACCATTCGTCATGTTCGTGAACGGGTGCTATCAGTTGGGATTGGTCATCTCTAATCAGCCACCGCTTTATAAAAAAAAAATATTTTGCTTTTACTCTGGATGTTATTAATGTGCATGTTTAACTACCTACATCGTTCTCACATATTTATAATCTTAACATTAATGATGTAATCTTGATCTTGTTTCTTCCCTCTAATGGGCTACTTTTACAAGTTATTGTGCTTTGTGTTTGGGACTGTATCATCATTCTTTTGTTTCTTGACATAAAAAAGTGCCAGTAATAGTGTACCTAATTGAAATCAATGCTTTGAGTTTGGATGTATTTACCTCGTTCCGCGGAATAAGGGACAGTTTTTTTTTATGTATTCGCTCTATTCTTCCTTTTTGGGCTAAATGTATGTATACCTACTCGTAACATCCTATCCCGTAAAATAATAGTATCAGCCTGTAGCGACACAATTAAGAGAATGACAAAAAGTACTACAGCGCCATTTATGCAACCACTGAAGAACTAACGGCAAAAAATCCTACATCGCGCACGAAAAGTTGTACGCGAGGTTAGCATATATACGACCACCCGACAAGCAACTTTCGGGCAGTGGCCCACCAGATACGACGCCCGTCTGGTCGGAGGATCTTCCCTTTTCCATAGAGGATGGAGAACTTTACACCCTGTTCTTCATACCTCTAATTATTGCCTATTACTGTCCCACTGCTGAGCAAAGGCCTCTTCTCAAGCAGAGGGGCCTTCCAGGAGCACTGCCTGCTAGGGTTGCGGGTTGTTTGAAAGAGATACCGCGGCCCCGGAACACAAACAGCAAAAGAAGGATCCTTCTATATAGCTCAATTGCACTAACACCGAACTAAGTTGTACGCAAATATTAACTTCCACTCAAGAATAAGCAGTTGGTATTGCCGAGATGGCAACGCTCAATAATATCCAGGTGTCACAAAAGTGGCAAGATACTAAACTGGCAGGCATTGAGTGGCTATATGGTCTTAGAAAAAGACACAGCATTCTGGTTATGTTTGCAGTTAAGCCGCGCTACATCCTTCAATGTCAAAATACACTATCTTACTTCTTACAAGTCGTTACCCGTCGAATTGAATTGCATTGTAAATTAACCCACGACCGTACTTGTATCGTGGACATCATTGTGAATATCATATTGTAATACCGTAACTATAAGATACATTTTGTGTGTCAGTAATAATCAAAAACTTATCTTTGTGGAAACATCATTATACAATCGTTTTATACTGGACCGGTCTTTCATTGGACAAACTAGGCGCTATCCCGCGCCTAAACACTCATTGAACTCGAACTCCATATTCAATTTCTAAATGACACCCAGCCAGAGATATCGATATCTTCTTCGCGCCTCAAGTAACTCTGAATCAAGATCTAACTGGGCCACCTTGTACACCAGTCAAATTATCCCATTCTGTCCCAGATTGTCATCTTGATGTATTTTCTGTAAATCCATCTTTCACTTGATGCTATGACCAATCGCTAATGCTTTCGACATCTACGGCCTTTGTGAAACCTACTTGCAAAAAACATCATTTATCATAGAAAAGGTGGCAGAACAGCTAGACGAAAAGGTAAATCTATGATTGCGACAGATACTCCAGTAAAGGCCAAATTGAAAGAAGAGCCGAAGAATTAAAGCAAGAAAAGGCGTGATCCATTGAGCCCCATGATCCCTTCATTATCATCAGGCTATATTAGTCCACTGCTGGACATAGCCCTCCCCTAATGAGCGCCATAGCGCCCTGTCTTCAGCTTGCCGCATCCAGCATCTGCCTGCAGTCTTTCTTAGATCGTCATCCCACCTGGTCGAAGGGCGTCCTACACTACGCTTGCCGAGTCGCGGTCTCCACTCAAGAACACGTTTACCCCAACGGTTGCCAGTTCTTCGTGAGATATGGCCAGCCCACTGCCACTTCAGCTTGCTGATTCTTTGAGCTATGTCGATAACTTTGGTTCTCTGTCGGATGTATTCGTTGCGGATTCTATCCTTCAGAGGAACTCCGAGCATAGCTCTCTCCATAGCTCGCTGAGCGACTTTGAACTGATGGACCAACCCTGCCGTGAGTGTCCATGTCTCGGCTCCGTAGGTCATGACGGGTAGGACGCACTGATTGAAAACTTTCGTTTTCAAGCATTGCGGCATGGATGACGAGAGGACTCGGCGTAGTTTCCCAAACGCTGCCCAGCCCAGCTGGATCCTCCTCTTGGCCTCCCTCTCGAAACTGTTTTTACCTAACTGCAGAATCTGCCCGAGGTAAGTGTACTCAGAAACGATTTCGAGAAGGTGACCATGTACGACGACCGGTATCGGATCAATGTGGCCATTGATCATGACTTTGGTTTTATCCAAATTCATGCCAAGACCGATACGTCGCGAGGCTGAAGCTAGGCCGCCGTCCAGCATCTGGTTCAGCTCCTCTAGCGACTCCGCCATCAAGACTATGTCATCTGCGAATCGTAGGTGTGAGATGTAGTCGCCGTTTATGTCAAAGGCCTTCTCATAGTCCACAAAGGCCAGACACAGGGGCTGATTATACTCTTCGGACTTCTGTATAATCTGCCTCACTGTGTGAATGTAGTCTATGGTGCCATATCCTCCGCGAAACCCGGCCTGTTCCGGCGGCTGGAACTCGTCGAGTCTCCTGGCGAGACGATTCGTGACCACTCGTGAGAACAGCTTATAGACATGGCTCAGGAGCGAGATGGGTCTGTAATTCTTAAGAAGGTTTTGTCACCCTTTTTGAAAAAGAGCACCACCAAACTCCCGCTCCACGCCTTTGGAGTTCTCCCACTGTGAAGGACGTCGTTGAAGAGGTTCTGTAGTTCCTGTATAACAGGGACTCCTCCAGCTTTTAAAAGCTCTGATGTTATTCCGTCCTCACCGGGGGCTTTTCCATTTTTAAGCTGCCTCAGAGCTGACACGATCTCGTCTTGACTGATGTCAGGCAGTTCGTCGGTGTAGTGGCGAGTCAGGGTGGCTCTGGAATCGTGGTCATCTCGTCGGGAATGAAAAGCATGTGCAGCGTATAATCGGCCGTAGAAATCTTCTATCTCGGCGAAGATATCTGGCTTTGACAATACGGTCCTCCCGTCGTGCGTTTTTAGCTTCGTCAGGTGGCTCCTGCCAAGCTGCTGAGTGAATACTTTAGACCCTCGGTTTCGCTCTATCGCCTCTTCGATGAGGCGTGTGTTGGAGCTCCGAAGGTCGCGCCGTACCATCTTCGCAATTTGCTTGTTCAGGTCTGACCTCTCCGACGAAGTCGCATGGGTGGTTTCCCGTCTTTTTGTCATCAACCCGAGGGTCTCAGCCGAGAGTTTGGATATCCTGCCAGTCCGCTGTGCTCTACAGAACTTGATGCCCTCATCCCTCAGAGTTTCGACCAGATTGTGTAGGCTCTCGTCAACGTCGTCAGTGGGTTCCAAGGCAACAAATCTATTCCCGAGAAGCTGCTGGAACTTCTCGGTGCCCGCCATGATATGGATTGGGTTAGGTCGGAGCGTGGACTTCATCAGTCGGCTTCTTTCAAGCTTTTAGTTGATATTCAGAGAGCCTCGGAGAAGTCGGTGATCAGATCCGGTATTAAACCTGTTGATCACTGAGACATCTCTGAATATGTGCTTGCTATCCGTCATGATGAAGTCGATCTCATTTTTAGTCACAGTGTCGATGTCGGGGCTTTTCCATGTCCACTTTCTTTGAGGCTGTTTCTTAAAGAAAGAATTCATTAAGAACAGTCCCTCCTTCTCAAGGAAGTTGACAAGCATTTGCCCCCTGTGATTCCTAACTCCATAACCATGCGGGCCTATACGGGATTCGTTGCCAGTCTGTGTTCCCACCTTGCCGTTAAAGTCCCCCATAACAACATTGAAGTGGGCCTTGGTGGTGTTGTGTAAGGCTTTGGATATGTCTTCATACATAACCTCCACTTCATCATCCGGGTGTGTCGAGGTCGGTGCGTAAACCTGAATGACCTTCATGCTGTAGCGCTTGGACAACCGAAGGATCAGGTACGCTACCCTGGTCGACACACTGGAGATTTCTTCAACGTTGTTAGAGAGGGCCTTATTGACGAGGAAACCTACGCCACCCTAGGATTTCTTATCCCCCTCGCGAAAGTAGAGAAGATGGCCCGAGTCCAGGGTTACGGTGTCCTCCCCCTCTCTACGGACTTCACATAACCCTAGAACATGCCATTTAATGTTCTCTAACTCCACTTCCAACTGCGCTAGATGGTGGTCAAGCCTCAGAGTGCATCCGTTATACGTTGCCAGGGTCAGATCTTTGTGGCAGCCTGCCGTAGCCCGGTGATTCTTCGCACCCCCTGCCCCGCCGTTACCATGGCCGCTGCCATGGCCAAGAATAGCGAGGCGGCCGGGAACTGAGGGCCATCTTTTTATTCGTGCCATCATCGAGGGGCAGTGCCCATAATCCCCACGCTGGGCATGCGGGTTGGGGATCGCAGTTTGGTTGTGGGTTTGCTGTGCAGGGGGCGCTGCTGCCCACCCCCCGGTTTTGTGTCCCTTAGTCGCCTTTAACGACACCCGCGGGCAGAGTTGGGTTGGTGCTATTCATTATAGGCCGGCACCACACGGCACATGATCCCTTACATGTGTATAATTAAATACTACTCTATTACAATTTGTCTGTCAGTTCCTATAGAGCTATAATCTATATAATCATTTTGAAATGATTCATGTGTAATTGGGTATATATACGTACGTAGGTACTAGTCACAACGAAAGTTTAATATGTACTTACAAACCAATCGATTAACACTTCATTAATGGGTGACCATCCATAACATAGGTATCGAGTTTCGAGCGCCGGCGGTTGTAATTTAATCATTATTTTGTAGATCTTTGACAGTACGTAGTCAGTGGCAAGATCCTACTGGTAAAAGTATTCTAGTCTCTGCCGGATAGTATCAAAACTAGTCTTAGGTACCAAGAGGTGTTGTATAAATCCATCCACAACCCAGTTAGTAAACTGGGTTGTGGAGGTTATATTAGCAATCAATCCATATAAAATACTAGTAAGAGCGCGACTGGTTCTAGCGACATCCATCATGCAACCATTCACAGGCATGTCTATTTCTATGCCGATAGTACTTACATTGCAAGCGTCACTATGCAAAAAAGCTATAAAGATATGTTAAAAAAACCAACGATAGCACGACTGGCGACGGGCGTTTTGCGTTTGCATCGCTGCAAAAAGTCGCAGTGGGCGAAGGCCCTAACAGTTATAACCACAACGCTCCTCGCACCACTAGTTTAGTTTGTACTGACACAAATATGAACGTGGCAAAAAGTATTACTGCGCCATCTATGAAACCACTGAACAACTAAGTGCGAATTCCACTCGTAATTATATCACTCACTACTCACGCATTACTCATCAAAGCCTCTCGTGTCTTTGATACCTCGCCACACTCAGGATTCTACTTAAGAATCCCTCGCTACGCTCGTGATTCAATAATAATCCTTACTCGGAAGTTCGGGACTCAAAATCAAAACTCGCAGCAAAAAATATAATTTTTGTTTCTTTAAGTAAGTAATAAAAAAATGGTAACTTCTCCATTTGATATAATATTTTGTAAAAGTGGTACTCGACTTTTCTCGTTGACATGTACATACATTTCACACTATTGATTTCACGCTATCATTTTATTTCATGTCGCTTATTACTTGCTGAATAATTAATGAGCATAACTTGGGACCAAATAAACTAAGTAACTATTATAAATGTATTAACCTTATTTAAAAATTCAAGCACGTAAATAGGTACAGTTTATTGGGTATAATTAGTTGGAAATCAATTAAGTACCTGCACTGGGTAATTTTAATCCTACTAATATTACCTATAAATGCGAATGTTTGTGAGAATGAATGGATGTATGGATGTTTGTTACTCTTTCACGTTAAAACGGCTGAACGGATCTTGACGAAATTTGGCACAGAGGTAGATTATAGTCTGGAATAACACATAGGACACTATATATTTTTTTCGAAATCACGCGGGCGAAGCCGCGGTCGCCTGCTAGTAAATATATACAGGGTGTAAACCAACCCTTCACGAAACCGTCAACCATGCACTGTAGGTACATCGAACTAAGAACTTAACGCAGAACTGGAAAGCAATTTTTTTTTGAGGTGAATAATCACGTTTTGCGTTGGATCTCATATAAGTCATTCAAATCATTGAGCTGAACGATACATTGAATAGTACGGCGTTCGGGGAGGTTATTTGTATTATAAAGTGATTGCAATAAAAGCTTGGATTTCAAAACAAGTTGTGAATAACTTAGAACTTTGACCCCCAAAAACAAAAACTGGCCAAGTGCGCCACATTTTCCTAGACTCAAAATGCCCTGGACAAAACGGACGGACTGTTATTATTGGTTACTTTAATCTAAGCACTATAACGTGGATAACTAATGAGAATAGAAAGATGGGCCATAGTACCTACTCCTTGCCCAACCAACAACAACTATGTTACCAAACACTTTCTCTAACCCCCAAACAAGTCACTTAAGTCATTCATAGTCATATAAGACTATGCATGACTTAAATCAGTATATCTATCCAATAAATAACAAATCTAGAACGCTAGATCTAGTTCTTTCAAACACTACAATACTCAACCTGGCATGTTGCCATACATATCTGACACAAGAAGATCTTCGTATCCGTCGCTCAAGATCCTATATCAAGAAGGGGAAAGCTCAATGGGAAGCTATAGCTAGGTTGGTGAGATGGTAAATATTTTATATGTTACTAGCTTTTGCCCGCGGCTTCGCTCGCCTTAAATTCGGGATAACACAGTTGATGATTATAATTGTTATGTGAATCAATTTTAATTATTTTCTTATGTTCAATAATTTTTATATCTTGGTTTTTAGTTAGATAGTGTTTTTTACCCCTATATTATAATTTTATCTTTTTTCTTATTTCTGTGTAAACACCAAGTTGTATGTGCATGCTGTGGTTGATTGAAAGAACATCCTTAAAATAACCTTTTATGTTATGTATTATAATGTAGGGGAAAGGTGTACAAGATCATGATCAGTGGAGGTGAGATGATCCTTTGTATTTGCAAGAAACCACTAGCACCATCTGTTTTTTTTCGAGTGTCCTACGTTCCCCTCGCGGCCCTCTTACCACAGTCAATCGTAATGGCGGCGTGAGTGACAGAAAAAACTTTTTTGCAAAAAATAAAACCGACTTCCAAAAAAAAAAGTGGAAAATAACTTTCATTTCCGGTAGTCGGTGGCTTTTGTTGGTTTCGTTGACTTTTTTTCCACCGACTTCCGGAAATAAAGTTATTTTCCTCTTTATAGTTTTTTTTTTGAAGTCGGTTTTATTTTTTGCAAAAAAGTTTTTTATTTCAGTATTTTTAGTTATAATTGTGTATTATGATATAATTCGCAAACACGGTTATTTTTAGCTTTTTAGTGCGTAGGTCCCGTCTTAAATACAAGCTTAGGTAAGTTCCACATCACGCTATAGTATTAAATACTATCTAAATTATGCTTTAGTTTAAAACCAATTCAGAAATCATATGCATCATCGCCTAGTAGGGGATACAGCTGACACTTGATCTGATGATTATGTTTCTTAATGACTAGGTGAGGGGAGGGGAGGGGGTTCGCCAGGGTAGGCAGGCGAGTGGGAGCAGGGTGCCCTGCTCCCACTCCCATACTTATACATGTGATTGCAGCAATCACGGCAGATTTGCGGTCATTTATTGAAGAGTTCCGTTGTATATCACTGAAGATCTATCACCAAATTAAAATACAATCACCTCAAAAAACTGCGATGACCTTCCAAATCATAGTGCATAGCAGCGTGTTTTGTTCATTTTGTCTTCGACAACCTCTAAAATTATATCATCAACGTAGACGAAGTCAATCTAATACGCATTATTAAATATAACTCAAAAACCACTGGCCGGATCTTGATATTTTTTTATGGGACCAAACGACAACCACCAGCTTTCGAATAAAAAAAGAATCATCAAAATCGGTTCACCCAGACCAGAGTTATGAGGTAACAAACACAAAAAAAAATACAGTCGAATTGAGAACCTCCTCCTTTTTTGAAGTCGGTTAAAAAATTGTTGTGTTCAAAAACAAAAAATCGCTGACGTTGATCTGATCTGATGTCAGATGTATTCTATAGGTGGTCTAATGTTAAACCCATTGTATTAGGACCTTTGTTAAATGTTATATTTTGATTTTTAATGGCACGGTTACTGCTGGCATTATTGTAAGTTATGTTATCAAACACGAAACAAAAAAGCTAGTGTTGGGGTAAGATGATCACCTACATAGTGCACAAGTTGATCCGTGCAGATCATCTTGCACCATGGAGGGATCATCTTTAACCATTTTAACTTTGGCAGATTATAGATTCATATTTATAGCTATTTAGGTATTCCTTATTCATTAATTGTGTAGATAATGCCTCGTAATTATATAAAAAAATCTGGCATGGCGTATAGAACAGCCAGCAAAAAATATTCCGTTCCTATTACATCACTTATCATATTATAACCCTAAAAAGGCGAGCTAAGGAGACTGATAAGGTGGCTGTTGGGGCAATTAAATATTCAGGCGGAAAAACAACAGTTTTTACGGCCGAACAAGAACTTGAGCACGTGAAGCATGTTAAAGATATGGAAACGAGGATGTATGGACTAACGCGGCAAAGATCTTATATTTTTGGCTTATGAACTAGCAGTAAAAACATTATCTACCACCCTTTTCAAAGAGAAAAAGCAGGATATGATTGGTTGAAATAGGATCATCTTGCCTCTTACGTAGGGATCGTCTTGGACACCGGGGTGTACCTACAAGATGATCCTTAAATAGAGTTTTAAAAAAGTGACTAATAATAATAGATGAGCTAAAATAATAACAATTTGAGTATGACAATATGTAGACTGATGAATTTACAATCTATATTATATGCTTTTACATCTACATTAAGTGAAATATTGGTTGAACTACAAGAATTTTCCCTTAAGGGGATCAACTTGTACACCTTTCCCCTACCAGTGTTTCCTTTGTTGGAGATCCAAAAAAAAAACAAATAAATATTTATATGGCTGCCACTGTTTTTTTTTTTAAATCGATTAAATGTTTAGACGGTTAGGTTGAAAACATCTGAAGTCATGTTGGTACCATGAAACCAGTCCTTTAATTAGCCTGTCAAAGTCCCTACAATACGCGGAAATATCTCCGGTTACGTATAGGGCGTGACCGAGCGTGACCCTACCCACGTTTTAGTTAATTGAATAAAATGTTTTACTTAGCTATACAAACATCGGAAAACTGACATTTATTCTACACTAGTTTAGTATACAACTTTACCCGCCGCGTTTACTTCTTTTTCTAAACCGTCAATTTCTCCTCACTTTTTTTATAAAAGGCAAACACGGCAAAGTAAAGTAACCCGAGACAATTTAAGATTATAAACTTGTTGATGTGGCAGAACCTCAGACCACGAAAACCTAATTAAGAACGATTCAAACACACCGACATACCGGACACCTACGCTACCTATATCTATAAAAATTACTTACGGCTATTACTATTATTTGAACATGCCACTTCATATAGTTCATTAATATAATGCGAACACGTCGTTCTATTGATTGATGTTTATGATACGAAAAATGTTTATGTAGAGGTATGTGGTTCGCACAGGGTACATTTACGTTAACAAATTGAAACAGTTAGATTGTGCCAGTGAGTGAAGTGGGTAGTGAATCTGTTTTCTAAACAAAGAACTCTTACCATCATGCAAGTCGGTGATGTTACAAAAAATGGACATCCGATTAGTAAAACGTATACTTCAATGATACCTTTAACATGGATCCTAAAACTATTTGCACTAAATGCTAATGTAGGGCCAACGCGATCTAAGACATACGTTTTAATCAAAAGCTTTTGTACTTATTCAGTACTTGCAGTTTTGAGTCTATACTGTTTATATTACAAAATACAACATTTTTACTACAGGTTGGATGTTTCTATTAGACTTACAGACATGATACAGGTGATTGCAGATGTCTGCCAATATGCTGTCGACTTATATTTCGTTTATACATATGGAAGAAACATATGTGAGGAATACTATATGCAGTACGAAAAAATCGATAACTTTCTTGACACGAGTTGTTACTCGGTTGTGAAACGAAAACTAATAAAATTTATTACACTTTATGCAACTATTTGGGCTCTGAGTTCTCTTGGTGATTTAGGAGCTTGGTATGTCACCTTTGGATCTTTACTACCAATGATACATGGAATATCATACATATTTCTATTTATTAAAATGCTAACCACATTAGACTTGATAGCTCACGTAATGCACGTTGAAGCTCGACTGCGAATGATCAGTAATTTTGTACAAAGGTGCTATTCTTGTACAGAAGTGTGTCCAGTTGGGCAGCTAACAGATTGTGTAGGCAACAAAAACTGGTTGTATCGCGTCGAAGAAAGCGCAATACCATATGCCCCCAAACAACGTACAATCGACAGCTTCGAGATTAAGCGGATTAGCAAATGTTACCTTTTGTTAACAGAACAAGTGATGTTCGTCAACAAAATGTACGGGTTTAGGGTAAGCCTTCCTATATTTTTCACTGTTCCTATCCTAGCATATTTACTTCATAAATCCTACTAATAATTTAAACTAACTTTTATAAAGTAAATTAATCAACAAAACTTCTCTGTTTCTCTTCTGCAAAATAAATAACTCAACTATCAAGTACTCCTCCACACCGCTGTCATCCGGAAACGTGCCCAGAAGACTAAAAGCATTGCCACGATGAATGGCAATGCTAATTCTTTGGCCATATTAAGACCCAGATCTCTGATCACGTGAAGTGTCGACCAGTCAGTTTATACCGATTTTTCAATCATTAGATATCTGTTCCCTCAAGCGTTTTGACAGTGTCCATACAAAAACCGTCAAAATATCCTCAGTTTCATAATAAGTATTTTCAACTATTTGCAGATGATTTTAAATATTGATGTTCTAACAGCCTTTAGTTTGTAATCGTAGGTGATGCATTACGCATGACCGTCGTAGATAGCACAAGTAGACCATGTTTGAACTTAATCATGTTTTTTTTTTCAGATTCTTCTAAACACCTTGAATCTGCTTTTAGATATGGTGAAAATATTAAATTCAGCTATAAGAATCGCCGTAGGATCCCAGGTGAATATTTTAATTTTAGCTCCGAAAAAAAAAATAAGCTTGGATATAAAACTATACGGGGCTGGTTTTGTAAGTCACGGGTTTTATTAACGGGGACAGTATCCTGGTAGTTCTCTTGGAACATTTTTGTTTAAGACATGGACTATGGAGAGCGTTGTCCCTCCTTTTGAGTTCATGTCTGAAATGTCATATGCCGTAAATGACCGCTGGGTACTTCGCCTTAACTGATTAATCGTACCGTTATACGCATAGACCGCGTTTCATCACTTCTGTATAAAGTATTATTATTATTTCTTACTTCTCATGGCTCACCAATAAGTCTTTCCATATGAAGTTATCGCAAGTAATATTTTTTTTCCTGCAGCGAACCATCTATCATGGAGAGAATTACAATTATTTACCAGGAATATCGGGCCTAATGCGTTTTCTGACGTGCGCCTCCATTATAATATCTATGGTATACCAATGCGAGCAAGCATATCAACAAAGGGAGCAGGTCATGAACGTCATAGATCATCTTTTAATAAACAGAAATCCTGGTAAGCATTAAATAAATTCATAACAAGATGTATTAGGCTTTGTCCCCTCTGGATTAACCAAAACGCATTTTTTTAAAACAATAGGCTAGTTTTCTTTTTTTTTTTTATTAGTCCGTCGTTTTAGGTTATTCAAAAATAAGACACGTTTTTTTTTTTTTTTATCTTTATTTTTAGGGGCTTTTGTTCTTTAAGAACATGTCAGCCCCGTTGAGTCATATTTATCTAAATAAATAACACGAAATTATATTTGTAAATAGAATGTAATTACTTTGACCCTGGAAACTACCCTATTATCCGATTTGCAGGTAGTAATTTTTATCCAGCGTTCCCTTTTTAAGTTTAAGTTCCTTCAGTCCATCCAAAGTTTGTCTGGACGCCATCAGCATGATAATAAGAGTTGTGCAAAATTAAGGTACCCACCAACAAAATGGTTTAATTCCATTTACACAAACATTCGTAATCCAATAGTAGTTCAATATGCTAAAATAAAAAAAAAACAGTCAAATGCGAATCGGACTCGCGCCGAGGGTTCCGCACAAACTTGCGAGATAAATCATCTTACCTTTTGACACAGCTCCAAGGGACCACTATTTGGTGGTAACTCGAAAACCACGCGTTCCCGAGATAAACGGACAGACAGACGAGCAACAAAGAGATAGATAGATGATCTATATCTCTCCCTCTCTATATCTTCTGTCTATAGATTGGGTTCTGTTTTGAACAATTTGTGGAAGTTGGTGGAACTATCTTATTTATGGCTTGTGGGATGCACTAAAATTAATTCTCTATTACTTCTTTATCAACGTCGGTACTTGTTTTTTCCACAGACGAGAATCTACGAACGGAGATAGCAGATTTGCGGTCATTACTTCAAGATCGGCCCATAAGTTTTAAAATGGAAAATTTCGTCACACTGAACTACCCACTTTTAGTTTCTATTGCTTCTGTAGTAGTTACATACACAATTATATTGTTACAGAATTTGGACTGAAAACCCATTACACTAAATTATAGGTAGATAGAAACTGTGGCTTTCAGTAGGTCATCATGAGCCTACAGCAATCCACAACTGAACATACACCTCATCAATGTCACACCAATTAATTTGATTCTCGTCAAATCTCATATATGTAGTTATTATTTATCCAAATACTAAACAGCGTAGCTGAATTTTCCTGTTATCCTCCCTCTCAAAGTTATTCTTACCTAACTGCAGAGTTTAGGCTGATCCGGGGCTAACGCACGATCTCCGGCAAGGAGGCTGGGCGCCTCGCCGGAGATCGTGTGGTAGCCCCGTAGCATCTGGGGGCGATAGTCCTCGCGCGCCTGTACTAGCGGCGCGCGGAGACACTACACCGGGGGCAATCTCCGTTGCCGCAGCAAATCGCTCAGCGGACAGACTTCCGGTGCGATCTGATGGTGGCATGGCATGGAGTGACTGTCGAAACCCTGTGCAGGGCACACCACAATAGTAGCGATAGCTCCCCTCTTTGAGGAGTGGCTGGAGGGGCGCCATGGCGCCCTCTACCGCCTGCCTGACGCAGGCCCTCACCGGACACGGTAGTTTCGGTAGGGTCGTGCACGGGCGGGAAGAAATGCTCGGGTGTCACAAATGTGACGATCGCTCGGAAGACGCGGTAGACCACACTGTGGCGGTCTGCCCAACTTGGACGGAGCACCGCCGTGTCCTTGTAGAGGCGATCGGCGGCGGCGATCTCTCGCGTCCGGCTCTGGTTCGGTTCAGTCCGGCCATGGTCCGGAGCAAGAGAGAATGGGAAGCGGTCACTTCCTTCTGCGGAGCAGTTATGCTAGCGAAGAAGGTGGCTAGGCGTTTGAGGGAGAGAACCTCAAACCAAACCAGCCACCGCGGGTGACACTCCGGGCTTCGGGCACCGCGAGACGACTCAGGGCCACCGTAGATGCTCGAAACCCGACTTGCTGGAAGTTGTCGAGTCTTTGCACTAGACGATTTGTTACGACTCTTCGTGAACAGCATATAAACATGGCTATGGGGCGAAATGGGTTTGTAATTCTTCAATAGGGTCTTGTCTCACTTTTTAAATAAAATAACGACCACGCTCCTTCTCCAACCTACTGAAGTTCTGCCAGAGAACAGGTTTGGGTGGAAGAGCTCCTGAAGCTCTCTTAATACACGAGATCCTCCCGCTTTCAGGAGCTCAATCGTTATCCCACCTTCGCCAGCCTTTAAATTCTTAAGCTATCTAAAAGCCGCCTCGATTTCTAATTGGCGGACTTCTTTTAGATCATCTGCGTAATAGCGGGTTAAGGTGGCTCTGGAATCCTCGTTTTCGGCATAAGGTCGAGATACATGCGATGTGTACAAGTAACTGTTCGAAACTATGGTTTCCTCACTGGATTTGGTCAACCTCTTCCAGTCAATCCAGTGTCCCAAATGATCGGACGAACACTTTCGACCTACAGATTTGCTTAATCGCTTTTCTTTTGAGCGTGAGTGGTAGCATCGAAGGTCGCACCAATTTTCTGATTGCATTTCTTCAAAATTGATATCATAAAATACAATATTCAGTAGGTATTTCGTCAACGGTTTTGGTTTTTGTCGTAACATGTTGTTACATACCCTATGTTACTTCCTGATAATTTAACTTTCTATTGGAGAAAAGAGGGTTAAAATCGGTGCAGTAGTTTAGGAGTTGTTTAGTAGTAGTTTTTGTCAACAATCATTATAATACTTTGTTTTACACAATCTTGAAAGGAATTTCTTAGAGTTATAAAACCTTTCCCCAAAAGTTGTAATAATCGGCCAGGAATGAACCTTCACTGGGTTGGATTGCATTTATTTTAAGTGACTGTGTATTTTTTTGATATGAACAACAAGAGTGCATATCGCATTGTGTACAGTAACTAGTACCTATACCATGCGGCCTTATACATCAGCATCAGAGTAGGTAGTTCTTTTTTCTTAACAAGTAGGCAATGTGTGGATATTTTGTCCCTATATAATCCTGGAACGATTTTTGAGTACGAAATAAAGCAGTTTAATTAAGGGGAAGTGTTATCCACATGTTAATTACTTCCTTGAAGTTTAAGCAAACAAATCTATTCCAATATCTGGTCATTAGCTTCAGATTAAATAAAGAGTTAGAATATTAAGATACTGTGTCTTTTTTATTTTCCCCCAGCCACAACACAACTAAACCTCTATGGAGATCCTCTATTCTTTAGTGCATAATATGTTTTTATTACCATTACTGTGTGAAATATTTCATGGGTGAAATGGCACATGTGTATTCACATAAGAATAATAAAGGAATACTGAAATCAAACAAAGTGCTAGATTTTATACCAAGTATGTATTAATATACATAACAAAGTGTATACAAAATTTCAGATTAATCGGTTGACAGGAAGAGGGTGAAATTCGAATTACTAAATTTGACCCAAGAATAATAAATAAAACAAACGGGGTGAGCTAAATAAAACCGTTTAAAATAAAAAAACACTGATCACAAGTAATTTTGTTCAGTTACAATATTATAACTTATTCAAATAATATCATCACCTTTATAAATTATTATTCAAACTATAATTAACTTTTTTCTAATTTAATGTCAATGTATATCACTGGTATAATTCCTAGCTAATTTCACACTATCAAAAAAATAATCTTGTTTCCTCTCTATAATATCTTTATTATGTATGTATAATTAAAATTGGTGTGTTGAAGAAAGTGTCACTTGTAGCAACTGAATTTTAAAACTAATTTGCATGTTGAATTCAATTCTTTGACTTACTGTTATTATGTGACCATGAGGTAGTAGGTTGCTTTTCTAGCAGAAATCAAGTCATACTGAGCCAGATTTTTCAAGGTTAATAAGTTTACCTTTTCGGTCTACACCACTGTTATATCCACCTTTAGATCCAGTTGCAACAAGCCTATGGCATGGCACCACTAAAAGCAATGAGTTAGCTCCACAGGCAGCACCCACAGCACGAGAATGGCTTGATGGACGGCCTAAAGCTTGAGCTAAATCGCCATAAGTTTGGGTAAA